>OX452987.1:0-4800000 GCA_949699065.1 Metalampra italica
CTAACCTAACCTAACCTAACCTAACCTAACCTAACCTAACCTAACCTAACCTACTAACCTAACCTAACCTAACCTAACCTAACCTAACCTAACCTAACCTAACCTAACCTAACCTAACCTAACCTAACCTAACCTAACCTAACCTAACCTAACCTAACCTAACCTAACCTAACCTAACCTAACCTAACCTAACCTAACCTAACCTAACCTAACCTAACCTAACCTAACCTAACCTAACCTAACCTAACCTAACCTAACCTAACCTAACCTAACCTAACCTAACCTAACCTAACCTAACCTAACCTAACCTAACCTAACCTAACCTAACCTAACCTAACCTAACCTAACCTAACCTAACCTAACCTAACCTAACCTAACCTAACCTAACCTAACCTAACCTAACCTAACCTAACCTAACCTAACCTAACCTAACCTAACCTAACCTAACCTAACCTAACCTAACCTAACCTAACCTAACCTAACCTAACCTAACCTAACCTAACCTAACCTAACCTAACCTAACCTAACCTAACCTAACCTAACCTAACCTAACCTAACCTAACCTAACCTAACCTAACCTAACCTAACCTAACCTAACCTAACCTAACCTAACCTAACCTAACCTAACCTAACCTAACCTAACCTAACCTAACCTAACCTAACCTAACCTAACCTAACCTAACCTAACCTAACCTAACCTAACCTAACCTAACCTAACCTAACCTAACCTAACCTAACCTAACCTAACCTAACCTAACCTAACCTAACCTAACCTAACCTAACCTAACCTAACCTAACCTAACCTAACCTAACCTAACCTAACCTAACCTAACCTAACCTAACCTAACCTAACCTAACCTAACCTAACCTAACCTAACCTAACCTAACCTAACCTAACCTAACCTAACCTAACCTAACCTAACCTAACCTAACCTAACCTAACCTAACCTAACCTAACCTAACCTAACCTAACCTAACCTAACCTAACCTAACCTAACCTAACCTAACCTAACCTAACCTAACCTAACCTAACCTAACCTAACCTAACCTAACCTAACCTAACCTAACCTAACCTAACCTAACCTAACCTAACCTAACCTAACCTAACCTAACCTAACCTAACCTAACCTAACCTAACCTAACCTAACCTAACCTAACCTAACCTAACCTAACCTAACCTAACCTAACCTAACCTAACCTAACCTAACCTAACCTAACCTAACCTAACCTAACCTAACCTAACCTAACCTAACCTAACCTAACCTAACCTAACCTAACCTAACCTAACCTAACCTAACCTAACCTAACCTAACCTAACCTAACCTAACCTAACCTAACCTAACCTAACCTAACCTAACCTAACCTAACCTAACCTAACCTAACCTAACCTAACCTAACCTAACCTAACCTAACCTAACCTAACCTAACCTAACCTAACCTAACCTAACCTAACCTAACCTAACCTAACCTAACCTAACCTAACCTAACCTAACCTAACCTAACCTAACCTAACCTAACCTAACCTAACCTAACCTAACCTAACCTAACCTAACCTAACCTAACCTAACCTAACCTAACCTAACCTAACCTAACCTAACCTAACCTAACCTAACCTAACCTAACCTAACCTAACCTAACCTAACCTAACCTAACCTAACCTAACCTAACCTAACCTAACCTAACCTAACCTAACCTAACCTAACCTAACCTAACCTAACCTAACCTAACCTAACCTAACCTAACCTAACCTAACCTAACCTAACCTAACCTAACCTAACCTAACCTAACCTAACCTAACCTAACCTAACCTAACCTAACCTAACCTAACCTAACCTAACCTAACCTAACCTAACCTAACCTAACCTAACCTAACCTAACCTAACCTAACCTAACCTAACCTAACCTAACCTAACCTAACCTAACCTAACCTAACCTAACCTAACCTAACCTAACCTAACCTAACCTAACCTAACCTAACCTAACCTAACCTAACCTAACCTAACCTAACCTAACCTAACCTAACCTAACCTAACCTAACCTAACCTAACCTAACCTAACCTAACCTAACCTAACCTAACCTAACCTAACCTAACCTAACCTAACCTAACCTAACCTAACCTAACCTAACCTAACCTAACCTAACCTAACCTAACCTAACCTAACCTAACCTAACCTAACCTAACCTAACCTAACCTAACCTAACCTAACCTAACCTAACCTAACCTAACCTAACCTAACCTAACCTAACCTAACCTAACCTAACCTAACCTAACCTAACCTAACCTAACCTAACCTAACCTAACCTAACCTAACCTAACCTAACCTAACCTAACCTAACCTAACCTAACCTAACCTAACCTAACCTAACCTAACCTAACCTAACCTAACCTAACCTAACCTAACCTAACCTAACCTAACCTAACCTAACCTAACCTAACCTAACCTAACCTAACCTAACCTAACCTAACCTAACCTAACCTAACCTAACCTAACCTAACCTAACCTAACCTAACCTAACCTAACCTAACCTAACCTAACCTAACCTAACCTAACCTAACCTAACCTAACCTAACCTAACCTAACCTAACCTAACCTAACCTAACCTAACCTAACCTAACCTAACCTAACCTAACCTAACCTAACCTAACCTAACCTAACCTAACCTAACCTAACCTAACCTAACCTAACCTAACCTAACCTAACCTAACCTAACCTAACCTAACCTAACCTAACCTAACCTAACCTAACCTAACCTAACCTAACCTAACCTAACCTAACCTAACCTAACCTAACCTAACCTAACCTAACCTAACCTAACCTAACCTAACCTAACCTAACCTAACCTAACCTAACCTAACCTAACCTAACCTAACCTAACCTAACCTAACCTAACCTAACCTAACCTAACCTAACCTAACCTAACCTAACCTAACCTAACCTAACCTAACCTAACCTAACCTAACCTAACCTAACCTAACCTAACCTAACCTAACCTAACCTAACCTAACCTAACCTAACCTAACCTAACCTAACCTAACCTAACCTAACCTAACCTAACCTAACCTAACCTAACCTAACCTAACCTAACCTAACCTAACCTAACCTAACCTAACCTAACCTAACCTAACCTAACCTAACCTAACCTAACCTAACCTAACCTAACCTAACCTAACCTAACCTAACCTAACCTAACCTAACCTAACCTAACCTAACCTAACCTAACCTAACCTAACCTAACCTAACCTAACCTAACCTAACCTAACCTAACCTAACCTAACCTAACCTAACCTAACCTAACCTAACCTAACCTAACCTAACCTAACCTAACCTAACCTAACCTAACCTAACCTAACCTAACCTAACCTAACCTAACCTAACCTAACCTAACCTAACCTAACCTAACCTAACCTAACCTAACCTAACCTAACCTAACCTAACCTAACCTAACCTAACCTAACCTAACCTAACCTAACCTAACCTAACCTAACCTAACCTAACCTAACCTAACCTAACCTAACCTAACCTAACCTAACCTAACCTAACCTAACCTAACCTAACCTAACCTAACCTAACCTAACCTAACCTAACCTAACCTAACCTAACCTAACCTAACCTAACCTAACCTAACCTAACCTAACCTAACCTAACCTAACCTAACCTAACCTAACCTAACCTAACCTAACCTAACCTAACCTAACCTAACCTAACCTAACCTAACCTAACCTAACCTAACCTAACCTAACCTAACCTAACCTAACCTAACCTAACCTAACCTAACCTAACCTAACCTAACCTAACCTAACCTAACCTAACCTAACCTAACCTAACCTAACCTAACCTAACCTAACCTAACCTAACCTAACCTAACCTAACCTAACCTAACCTAACCTAACCTAACCTAACCTAACCTAACCTAACCTAACCTAACCTAACCTAACCTAACCTAACCTAACCTAACCTAACCTAACCTAACCTAACCTAACCTAACCTAACCTAACCTAACCTAACCTAACCTAACCTAACCTAACCTAACCTAACCTAACCTAACCTAACCTAACCTAACCTAACCTAACCTAACCTAACCTAACCTAACCTAACCTAACCTAACCTAACCTAACCTAACCTAACCTAACCTAACCTAACCTAACCTAACCTAACCTAACCTAACCTAACCTAACCTAACCTAACCTAACCTAACCTAACCTAACCTAACCTAACCTAACCTAACCTAACCTAACCTAACCTAACCTAACCTAACCTAACCTAACCTAACCTAACCTAACCTAACCTAACCTAACCTAACCTAACCTAACCTAACCTAACCTAACCTAACCTAACCTAACCTAACCTAACCTAACCTAACCTAACCTAACCTAACCTAACCTAACCTAACCTAACCTAACCTAACCTAACCTAACCTAACCTAACCTAACCTAACCTAACCTAACCTAACCTAACCTAACCTAACCTAACCTAACCTAACCTAACCTAACCTAACCTAACCTAACCTAACCTAACCTAACCTAACCTAACCTAACCTAACCTAACCTAACCTAACCTAACCTAACCTAACCTAACCTAACCTAACCTAACCTAACCTAACCTAACCTAACCTAACCTAACCTAACCTAACCTAACCTAACCTAACCTAACCTAACCTAACCTAACCTAACCTAACCTAACCTAACCTAACCTAACCTAACCTAACCTAACCTAACCTAACCTAACCTAACCTAACCTAACCTAACCTAACCTAACCTAACCTAACCTAACCTAACCTAACCTAACCTAACCTAACCTAACCTAACCTAACCTAACCTAACCTAACCTAACCTAACCTAACCTAACCTAACCTAACCTAACCTAACCTAACCTAACCTAACCTAACCTAACCTAACCTAACCTAACCTAACCTAACCTAACCTAACCTAACCTAACCTAACCTAACCTAACCTAACCTAACCTAACCTAACCTAACCTAACCTAACCTAACCTAACCTAACCTAACCTAACCTAACCTAACCTAACCTAACCTAACCTAACCTAACCTAACCTAACCTAACCTAACCTAACCTAACCTAACCTAACCTAACCTAACCTAACCTAACCTAACCTAACCTAACCTAACCTAACCTAACCTAACCTAACCTAACCTAACCTAACCTAACCTAACCTAACCTAACCTAACCTAACCTAACCTAACCTAACCTAACCTAACCTAACCTAACCTAACCTAACCTAACCTAACCTAACCTAACCTAACCTAACCTAACCTAACCTAACCTAACCTAACCTAACCTAACCTAACCTAACCTAACCTAACCTAACCTAACCTAACCTAACCTAACCTAACCTAACCTAACCTAACCTAACCTAACCTAACCTAACCTAACCTAACCTAACCTAACCTAACCTAACCTAACCTAACCTAACCTAACCTAACCTAACCTAACCTAACCTAACCTAACCTAACCTAACCTAACCTAACCTAACCTAACCTAACCTAACCTAACCTAACCTAACCTAACCTAACCTAACCTAACCTAACCTAACCTAACCTAACCTAACCTAACCTAACCTAACCTAACCTAACCTAACCTAACCTAACCTAACCTAACCTAACCTAACCTAACCTAACCTAACCTAACCTAACCTAACCTAACCTAACCTAACCTAACCTAACCTAACCTAACCTAACCTAACCTAACCTAACCTAACCTAACCTAACCTAACCTAACCTAACCTAACCTAACCTAACCTAACCTAACCTAACCTAACCTAACCTAACCTAACCTAACCTAACCTAACCTAACCTAACCTAACCTAACCTAACCTAACCTAACCTAACCTAACCTAACCTAACCTAACCTAACCTAACCTAACCTAACCTAACCTAACCTAACCTAACCTAACCTAACCTAACCTAACCTAACCTAACCTAACCTAACCTAACCTAACCTAACCTAACCTAACCTAACCTAACCTAACCTAACCTAACCTAACCTAACCTAACCTAACCTAACCTAACCTAACCTAACCTAACCTAACCTAACCTAACCTAACCTAACCTAACCTAACCTAACCTAACCTAACCTAACCTAACCTAACCTAACCTAACCTAACCTAACCTAACCTAACCTAACCTAACCTAACCTAACCTAACCTAACCTAACCTAACCTAACCTAACCTAACCTAACCTAACCTAACCTAACCTAACCTAACCTAACCTAACCTAACCTAACCTAACCTAACCTAACCTAACCTAACCTAACCTAACCTAACCTAACCTAACCTAACCTAACCTAACCTAACCTAACCTAACCTAACCTAACCTAACCTAACCTAACCTAACCTAACCTAACCTAACCTAACCTAACCTAACCTAACCTAACCTAACCTAACCTAACCTAACCTAACCTAACCTAACCTAACCTAACCTAACCTAACCTAACCTAACCTAACCTAACCTAACCTAACCTAACCTAACCTAACCTAACCTAACCTAACCTAACCTAACCTAACCTAACCTAACCTAACCTAACCTAACCTAACCTAACCTAACCTAACCTAACCTAACCTAACCTAACCTAACCTAACCTAACCTAACCTAACCTAACCTAACCTAACCTAACCTAACCTAACCTAACCTAACCTAACCTAACCTAACCTAACCTAACCTAACCTAACCTAACCTAACCTAACCTAACCTAACCTAACCTAACCTAACCTAACCTAACCTAACCTAACCTAACCTAACCTAACCTAACCTAACCTAACCTAACCTAACCTAACCTAACCTAACCTAACCTAACCTAACCTAACCTAACCTAACCTAACCTAACCTAACCTAACCTAACCTAACCTAACCTAACCTAACCTAACCTAACCTAACCTAACCTAACCTAACCTAACCTAACCTAACCTAACCTAACCTAACCTAACCTAACCTAACCTAACCTAACCTAACCTAACCTAACCTAACCTAACCTAACCTAACCTAACCTAACCTAACCTAACCTAACCTAACCTAACCTAACCTAACCTAACCTAACCTAACCTAACCTAACCTAACCTAACCTAACCTAACCTAACCTAACCTAACCTAACCTAACCTAACCTAACCTAACCTAACCTAACCTAACCTAACCTAACCTAACCTAACCTAACCTAACCTAACCTAACCTAACCTAACCTAACCTAACCTAACCTAACCTAACCTAACCTAACCTAACCTAACCTAACCTAACCTAACCTAACCTAACCTAACCTAACCTAACCTAACCTAACCTAACCTAACCTAACCTAACCTAACCTAACCTAACCTAACCTAACCTAACCTAACCTAACCTAACCTAACCTAACCTAACCTAACCTAACCTAACCTAACCTAACCTAACCTAACCTAACCTAACCTAACCTAACCTAACCTAACCTAACCTAACCTAACCTAACCTAACCTAACCTAACCTAACCTAACCTAACCTAACCTAACCTAACCTAACCTAACCTAACCTAACCTAACCTAACCTAACCTAACCTAACCTAACCTAACCTAACCTAACCTAACCTAACCTAACCTAACCTAACCTAACCTAACCTAACCTAACCTAACCTAACCTAACCTAACCTAACCTAACCTAACCTAACCTAACCTAACCTAACCTAACCTAACCTAACCTAACCTAACCTAACCTAACCTAACCTAACCTAACCTAACCTAACCTAACCTAACCTAACCTAACCTAACCTAACCTAACCTAACCTAACCTAACCTAACCTAACCTAACCTAACCTAACCTAACCTAACCTAACCTAACCTAACCTAACCTAACCTAACCTAACCTAACCTAACCTAACCTAACCTAACCTAACCTAACCTAACCTAACCTAACCTAACCTAACCTAACCTAACCTAACCTAACCTAACCTAACCTAACCTAACCTAACCTAACCTAACCTAACCTAACCTAACCTAACCTAACCTAACCTAACCTAACCTAACCTAACCTAACCTAACCTAACCTAACCTAACCTAACCTAACCTAACCTAACCTAACCTAACCTAACCTAACCTAACCTAACCTAACCTAACCTAACCTAACCTAACCTAACCTAACCTAACCTAACCTAACCTAACCTAACCTAACCTAACCTAACCTAACCTAACCTAACCTAACCTAACCTAACCTAACCTAACCTAACCTAACCTAACCTAACCTAACCTAACCTAACCTAACCTAACCTAACCTAACCTAACCTAACCTAACCTAACCTAACCTAACCTAACCTAACCTAACCTAACCTAACCTAACCTAACCTAACCTAACCTAACCTAACCTAACCTAACCTAACCTAACCTAACCTAACCTAACCTAACCTAACCTAACCTAACCTAACCTAACCTAACCTAACCTAACCTAACCTAACCTAACCTAACCTAACCTAACCTAACCTAACCTAACCTAACCTAACCTAACCTAACCTAACCTAACCTAACCTAACCTAACCTAACCTAACCTAACCTAACCTAACCTAACCTAACCTAACCTAACCTAACCTAACCTAACCTAACCTAACCTAACCTAACCTAACCTAACCTAACCTAACCTAACCTAACCTAACCTAACCTAACCTAACCTAACCTAACCTAACCTAACCTAACCTAACCTAACCTAACCTAACCTAACCTAACCTAACCTAACCTAACCTAACCTAACCTAACCTAACCTAACCTAACCTAACCTAACCTAACCTAACCTAACCTAACCTAACCTAACCTAACCTAACCTAACCTAACCTAACCTAACCTAACCTAACCTAACCTAACCTAACCTAACCTAACCTAACCTAACCTAACCTAACCTAACCTAACCTAACCTAACCTAACCTAACCTAACCTAACCTAACCTAACCTAACCTAACCTAACCTAACCTAACCTAACCTAACCTAACCTAACCTAACCTAACCTAACCTAACCTAACCTAACCTAACCTAACCTAACCTTTTTTTTTTTTTTTTTTTTTTTTTTTTTTCACGGAGTGGAAACGCTTTATGCGTACCCAGGGGGAAGATGGGTTATGTGGGACTCTCTCCTCAGTTAGAGCGGTAGAGGAGCATACCCACTAAAACCACTCCGGTGTTTCACCCTCTTTGCCGTTTGGAGTAGGGGTGCCATGGGATCTAAGGATTCTACCAGGACACCCCCCGGCCGCACCGGCCTGAGCCGGTGCTCCCGCGCTTTGTAGGGGAGGACCGTGAAACACCGCGGTCCTCCCCCAGACGTGTGAAGTCGAAGTTGGTGGGTTTCCCCCAGAAACAAATACCCACTGACTCCACTCGGGGTTTCAGGCCTGCAGCGAACTGCGCCCTCCGTCCACCCCTCCGTCCGCGCCGGAACGGGTGCGCGTCGACCGAGGTCTTCACGCTCCCGCTCCACGGCCTCCTACTGCGACGCAACGGAGTCGCAGGAGGCCCCCCTCCGCCAACGGGGTGAGAGTTACCTCTCTCCCCGCGGCTCCTCTTGGGCTGCGGTTTCCCGGTACACCCCTCTGGCTACGGGTCCCCGCAGCCCAGGCGCTCCAAGTGCGACTTTCCGATGAAAGCCACAATGGAGCGCCCCCTCTTGGGTTCCTCTTGGCTTCACCGTGCGACCAACACGGTTACTGAGCCCCCCCGCCACGACAAGGCGAGAACCCGTTGGGGGGGAACCTAACCTAACCTAACCTAACATAACAATTGTTAGGTTTAAATGTGTTAGGTTTGATTGTGTTATTTCTAAATGTGTTGGGTTTGGTTGTGTTATGTTTGAATATGTTAGGTTTAACAGTGTTAGGTTCGATTGTGTTAGGTTTGTATGTGTTAGGTTTGTTTGAGTTAGGTTTGAATGTGTTAGAATTGATTATGTTAGGTTTAAATGTGTTGGGTATAAATGTTTAGGTTTAAATTTGTTAGGTTTCAAAGTGTTAGGTATAAATGTGTTAGGTTTAAATTGGTTAGGTTAGGTTAGGTTAGGTCTCTATTTCTTAGACAAAGTGATAGGTTTCAATTTGTTAGGTTTAAATGTGTTAGGTATAAATGTGTTAGGTTTAAATGTGTTAGGTATAAATGTGTTAGGTTTAAATGTGTTAGGTTTAAATGTGTTAGGTATAAATGTGTTAGGTTTAAACTTGTTAGGTTTAAATGTGTTAGGTTTAAATGTGTTAGGTATAAATGTGTTAGGTTTAAATGTGTTAGGTTTAAATGTGTTAGGTTTAAATTTGTTAGGTATAAATGTGTTAGGTTTAAACTTGTTAGGTTTAAATCTGTTAGGTTTCAAAGTGTAAGATTAGGTTAGGTTTGTAATAATTATTAGGTTATGTTTATATTTCTTAGACAAAGAGTTAGGTTTTAGTAAAGTGTTAAATTTAGTTTTTTAGTAAAAAATTTTTTGTATGGAACGTAACGATTTTTTGTGTTCTGCGTGTAGCTACCGTCCACCCGCTTCTAACGACACCACTCCCGTGCTCCTGGGGTGCCGGGATCGCAAAAAAATCGCCCCCCCGCCCACCCTATAATGCCGTGGTAGGTGCACAAAATTTCATTCGACGAAAAAATAGAACAGTTAAAAAATAATAAAAATATATAAAAAATAGGGTGAATCAGCCTGCGCTGCACCCGGCGTAAGTGCTGAGGAGTCGTAACCGCCCAACATTAATTTTGTAGTTTTTGATTACTGGTATTTGATAATATTGATGTTTCTTGTCGGCAAACGCCACCAGGTGGCGCCATCAGTATTCAATTCAATTCAATTTATTCATTATAACAATTTACATTGTGTCTGAATCGGCAGTTGCAATTGCAGTGGTCAGTGGACGGAGATCTCTGAGAGGTAGGTCGGAGGTCCGGGGGCCGCTACAACGAGCGCCAGCATTCAACATCAACACTCTCATATTATATTAGTTGTATGAAGTCGTCGCTGGCTGCCCCCGCCGGGGGCTGCCCCCGGCGAGTGGCGCCCCCCGTCTGGCTCGCTGCCGCTGGATAAATCTGCGGTAATTGCGCAGTAATCTGCTATTTTAGTGAAAATAATGCACAGTTTCCGCGCAATTTACTGCGCGTCGCGCCGTTAGTGTAATAATATTCATATTAATGTCACTAATTATTGGTTTACAATACAATTACTGCTGTTAATGCTTTTATTATGTGAAAGGCGAGATGAACTGCTGCTAGTTTATTTAACTTATTATTTGAAGTAATTATATAGTAAGCGGCGGGGGCGGGCGCAGCGTGCGCCGGGCACGATGTGAGAACTGAGCGCTCAGCGCACGTGATTATTGTGAACGCCAGGCGCCGGCACTCGACTGCAAATAACTTATAATAAATAAATTAAGTAGGTAGTAGTCCGCCGCAGTCGACCGGCCACGGACGGAGGCGGGGCGGGCTGGCTTCATATGCCAGCGGGGCGGGGGCGGGGTGATGTGCCACATTTGCTTGGAGCCACTGCCTCGGATTGGATATCAGACCATGCAGAAAAAAGCACTGAATAATTACGTACTTAGTTGTTAATTTAATACTTCAGCCGGTTAAAAGTTATAGGGATCTATTCGTGGCTTTGCTAAGACGACGTCACGACAGCAGGTCACGCAATATCTCGGAAACTACAAAATATATCAAAATTCTGAAAAAGTATATAATTAGTACCTGAATTTGTGCTCCACATATACAAAATTCAGATCACAAGCTTCCACCGTATTCAAGATATTGTGTTGTGTTTATGGTTCGGTCCGCTAACAAATCCCTGTAACTTTGAAATGGCGCGGCGAATCGACTAAATGTAGTTTTATGTGACTAAATTCGAATAATTAACGACATATCGGATATGTATTCAGTATTGCAATCCGTGTGGCGTGCCTAGACGACGCTACCACTACAACAACCTCGGTCCGGCCGAGCTGCGCCGCGCGACGCCGCCCGCCGCCGGCTGGCTGGCTGGCACGCGGCCGGCCGGCCACGCCGCCGAGCGCCGAGCGCCGCGATAACACACGCACTATCTTATCGAATGCACATTCACTGACAGTTAAATACTCACTCACTCATTACCTACTGAATTAACTGATAACCCGTACAAAAGGATTAAATTTTGCTTTACCAATAAATTTAACAAAATACCTGAGTAACGATTATTACCTTGAAGGAAAAATTAAATTAAAAAACGTTCCGATGCGTGGGTTGCAGGCAGATGTTTGTGTATACAGGACTCTATGTTGCTAGGTTAGCACCGTGCGGTGGGTGGTGGCGCTGTGTGTCGCGAGCTGTGCACGAGCAGGGAGCTGGGCACAAGCGGTCGCGTGCGCTCCCTTCGTGTGGGGACACCTCAGTCGCATGTGTGCGGAAGTAAACAAGCGCGCGTCGCGGACACGGCCGCGGCCTCGGAGCGTTGTGGGCGCCGAGCGCCGAGCGTCGAGCGCCCGGCGTCGTCTAGGTCGCGGGGCGCGGCGATAAGATACGCGCGAGTCATGCCCGGCCCGAGGCGCGATGACATGCGGCTACAGAGCACAAGTCATGTCGCGAGTACAGTGGGCAGCGCGCGCGGCGCACTGTACCCGGTATCGCCAGTAAAGTGTGGTGTAACAGTGACGGGGACGTAGGCCCGTATATACGCGCCGCGCCGCGCGCCGACCGACGCACTCCACTGTTTGTTTACCGCCAGGCGCCACTCATACATAGTTGCACTGCAATTAAATAGGTATCTACATTTAGTCAGCCAAAGCCAAGTTTGGTAAAAGGATTGTCTTCAAGCAAGGTAATTTTATTTATTTTTATTTTAAAATCTAATTAAACTTAAACATTAATCTATGAATTAAATTATCGTCAACCAATATAATAATATGTACAAATGGTTGGTGTTGATCCCTCGGTGCGTGCGTGCGTGCGTGCGTGCGTGGTGTGTGCTGGTTGTTGTCCAGGCTGGTTGTCGACCTCCCGCGACCTCCCGTCCCCGACGTTTGAGCAGACTACTACTTGACATGGTAAGAGATACAAACAATTAATGCACGAACGGTAGATGCCCACTGGCTTAAAGTTAAAATATGTTATTACATATTAGTACACTGAGACTGAGAATGTACCACCGCTTCCCGGGCGTCGGCGCTCAGAACGAGATGCTGCGCAACAAACTTCGACACACATCATTTAAGTTTGTAGAGACTGTGCGTGGCTGTACCGGGCATCTTTGTCATTCCAATAATCGTATATTTTATAATAATTAATCATTCTACAAAGTTGTTTTTGACGATTCTTGCATTATCTGTCAGATAACCCCTGGTGAGTTTCTTGTAGAACGAACACATTATCCCGTGATCGAATCCTTACTCCGATCTTATCCGATCCCCTCGTTCGGATGCTGTCTCTCGGAGAAACTCCGAGCATAACTCTTTCGACTGGCCCGTTGACGTAACGTCGTAAATGCTGGCCAGCCCAGCCGGGTCCTCGTGTGGGCTTCCCTCTCCGAGTTGTTTCTGCCTGGCTAGAGATCGGTATTCTTGAACAACTTCGAGGTCCCTTCCGTCGACGGTAATTGGTCCTAGAAATTCAATATGTGATCATTGGCCATGGCCCTCTGCCATGACCTTACTATTATTGCCTAAGTTCATTCCAAACCCACACGTCGAGAGGCAGCATCAGGCTGCCGCCGGCCCGCTCCGGCGGCAGCCGCGCTGAGATGCCGGTCCGGTGTGCGCAGAGCGTGTCGGCGGCGCTGGGCGCGCTGGCGCTGGCGCTGCTGGTGGCGGCGCTGGTGTGGGCGTGGGTGCGCGGCGCGCGCGCGCGGCGCTACTGGGCGGAGCGCGGCGTGCCGCACCTGCCGCCGCACCCCGTCCTCGGCAGCCTCACCTTCCTGCAGCAGAAGAATGCCGTGAGTGCGGTGCATGCGGTGTAGTGTATGGTCGTACTATAATCGGAAAATTAGGATCTTTGCAAAAATCCGGCGTATTTTAGGAAAATAGCGAAAAACGGCTGACGTTTCGCAAGTCATGAGCGCTGATTGGCTGATGCTTCGAACGTTACGCATTTCACAAATGCCGATAAAATTGACTCAAAACTCTGAATTTTGCAAAAAATCGAACTTTCCGATTATCGTACGACGCAACGCACGCGCGGAGACACTAACGAGCTCGGCGCGTGCAGGGCCTGTGGATGCGCGACCTGTACCGCGCGTTCGGCGCGCCATACGCGGGCATGTGGCTGTTCTGGCGGCCGGCGCTGGTGGTGCAGTGCCCCGAGCTGGCGCGCCGCGTGCTCGTCAAGGACGCCGACAACTTCCGCGACCGGTTCCTGTCGTCCGGCGCCGCCGACCCCATCGGCGGGCTCAACCTGTTCACGGTGAACGTGAGTATAGCCCGCGCGCGCCCGCGGCGGCGGCGGCGGCGCGGGCGCGCGGGGAGCTGACGTTGGCGCGTGGCGCGCGGCGCGTGCGCAGGACCCGGCGTGGAGCGCGATGCGGCGGCGGCTGACGGTGATGTTCACGTCGGCGCGGCTGCGCGGGCTGCACGCGCTGCTCGCGGACAAGGCGCGCCAGCTCGTGCAGCGCATACACCAGGAGACGCAGCACGGCGGCAAGATCGACCTGCGGGTGAGTGCAGGGGGCGCGCGGGCGTCGCGCGGGCGGCGGAGGGAGGGCGTGACGTCACGCGCGCGCGTGTTGCTTGGTTGGTTGGTTGCAGAGCATGTACTGCGACTTCACGACGGACGTGATCGGCGCGGCGTCGTTCGGCGTGGGCGGGGAGGCCACGCTGACGGGCAGCAGCGCCATGCGCGACGTCACGAGGGACTTCGCGCGCTTCACCGTGTGGCGCGGCCTCGCCTGGACCTCCATCTTCTTCCTGCCCGAACTGGTGGACGTGTTCAGGTGCGCCCCCCCGCCCCCCACACACCGCCACACGCCTCGTCCAATTGCCTGGGATCATAGTGGAGTGCGACCCGACTGTCCTGTCGCAGGTTCTCCCTGTTCCCTCGCGCCGCGACGGAGTACTTCACGCGCATCTTCCGCGCGGTGGTCGCGCAGCGCGGCGGGTACGGCGCGCGCGGGGAGGGCGACGCGGCGGGGGGCGGCGCGGGGGACCTCATGGACTCGCTCATCAGGCTGAAGCGCGACGACGCCGGTACGCCCGCGCGCCCGCACCCCCCACCCCCACCGGCTGCACGTGCACTGACTCGTGTTGACGCTGGCCGCTGTTGACAGACATATCTGAGGAGATGCTGGTGGCGCAGGCGGCCATCTTCGTGCAGGGCGGGTTCGACACCTCCGCCTCCAGCCTCACCTTCGCCACCTACGAGATGGCCTACAAGCCAGAGACACAGGTACACACTCACCTCAAACACACACACATTCATACATATAACTTACGTACATACAAAAAAAAATTCGCTGATTTGTTAAACTGTAGTTTAACAAATTACAGTTTGTCGCCGACATAAAGTAACGACTAACAAATGTTTCAAGTTGACGAGACAGATGTTAATGTTCCCCTCCCCCCCCCCCCCATCACTGGTCAAAGATGGTAATTAATACAAATTACTGCCATAATTTGACGTCTGAATGTCCCGTTATGAGATGACGTATTCGTGTGTGTTCAATAAATGTATATTTACGTTGTTCATACTGTATGTATGATTACAGAGCTGTCGGTTGTGACCAAGGATAGCGTCACCTGCGCTGCATTTTAACAATTTTTATTTTTCCTCGAGTACCTACGGGTAACTAATAGTACATTGTGCAATAAGGGAAGTAAGTAGGATATTACTAACGAGAGTGTTAGAAGCCCGACGCCGAAGGCGGAGGGATTTTAATGACTCGAGTTTGTAATACCCTTACTTCCCGTGATGCACACAATGTTTTTCATCACATTTGCGAAGAATTAATACCTACGACACAAGGGAGCAAATCTATTTTCATTAGACTTTGCTGGTAACAAATTTTCACTAAGCAACTGAGCCGCATTCACTCTATCCGGAGGTGTTAATATTGTTGTTGCACTTTCAGACTCGGATTCTTCACATGACAGACATATTTTAAGTTTGTTTCTCTCTTTATTTATACTAATAGGTCACGACTACAGGTAGTTAATAAAATAGTTTTATTGTCAACTTTGTCAATGAAGCTTCAAGTTTTTTTCATATGTAGTTTTACGGCCAATTGGAAACAAGTTCTTAAGCCCAAATGGGTAGATCGTAGTTTATAATCACGAACACATAAAACCGCAGCACGGCCTCCAAGGCACAATCAGTGCCATTCGGTGGTCCACGCTGCCACAGATAATGATAAAAAATGCATTTAGAAACTCCCAAAGGCGAAAGCCCATACAGCCAGTTTTTATCGAATTTCAAAATAAAATTCACTGAAATAATTGCAAAGTAAACTAAAACATTTTTAAAACACAAAAAATAATGCATTTAAATAAAGCGTAAATGTTTAAATTACCATTTGTAAAAGTTTCAAAGACATAAAAAACCATGTTTGATTTAAAATCTCCTTAGTGTGGATTGTCATACCTGTTTGCTATAAAGTTCTTTGCCTTCGAGTGAACGCCATTTTTTAAAACTACGCATTATAGTCTCTAGGGGTGTAATATTGTACTGGTTTTCATTACTCCCGCGTATATAGGCCATTGTGTTTCTGTATGCATGCATATAATAATCCACATAACGAGCAAGTGTGATGAAAAAATAATTTATATTCCTTATAAAAACCAATCTATTGAACATTGATGAATTTTGAACATTATTGAACTACTATGTGTGAATTTGTCCAAAATATTATTATTGACATTGTATTGAAATACTTGTACATAAAGATTTTTTTGTTTAAAACATTACCGGGGTTATCGAACAAGACTTTTCCTGTTCGATTGTTTGAGGTAGTGTGTGTGTGTGGCCACACGCGCACGCGCCCGCACGCGGCCTAACGTTAATACCTATTGAAACGGATCTAAGATTGATATTGAAATAGTTCATTGTAGAGACTCCATGTTCGACCGCCGGTAGACTAGCTGTGGCCACGCGTGGACGTCCAGCAGTGGGCGGCGGCGCGGACGGGCCGCTATCTGCGCGAGGGGGCAGAGGCCGCGCCGGTATCGCTTCTGGTATCGCGGACGAACTCAATGTTTATGTTGACTTTTTAAAGGAAAAACTATACTTGGAGCTGAGAGAGGCGCAGGACAAAATAGGCGACGCGGAGCTGGACGCGCCCGCGCTGGCGGCGCTGCCCTACCTCAACGCGGTCATCAAAGGTGAGTGGATGGTGTCGGCTGGTGCCTGGTGCCTGGTGCCTAGGGAGTCCCGTGACGGTGAGTGCATGCGTGCGTGGGTGCGTGTTGCAGAGACGCTGCGCAAGTACCCGGCGATGGGGTGGCTGGACCGCGTGTGCGCGCGCGCGTGGCGCGTGGACGACGCGCTGGAGCTGCCGGCGGGCACGCCCGTCTACGTGAACGCGTTCGGGCTGCACTACGACCCGCAGTACTTCCCCGAGCCGCACGAGTTCCTGCCGGAGCGGTTCCTGCCGGAGAACGAGCACAACATACAGCCCTTCACGTTCATGCCCTTCGGCGAGGGGCCCAGAAACTGCGTCGGTGAGATCGAACGTCACTCGTGCCCTACACCCAACGTTTACTGTACCTACGGTCCGTCTGCTGGCAGCCATAACTGGAGAGCTCCCGCCCGAACTGATTCGGTTGAAATTTGGAAAACACCTTGCGTATGAGTAACCTACCTATGTGTCCAGCAGTGAAAAAAAATCTTGGAAATTTCAAAAAAAACTGTATTTTTCGAAATACGTATTACATGTGATTATTTTTCTATTGCGAACTGTGAACATTGACACATCGTCTATTTCTCCTGAATTATTAAAGAAACACAAAAAATGGTGACGACCCGTATATTGTGACCCTCTCAATACACTCCCTGCGTGTGTGTGTATGTGTGTGCGTGTGTGCCAGGTCTGCGGTTCGGGTACAACACTATCCGGTACGCGCTGGCGGCGCAGGTGCTGCGCTACGAGGCGGCGCCGCTGCGGGGGGAGCCCGCGCCCGCGGACATCGAGCTCGAGAAGCGCGGCCTGTTCCTGACGCCGGGCGCGCCGCTCGCCGTGCGGTTCACGCCGCGCCCCGCCCGCCCCGCGCGCCCCGCCCGCACCGCCGCCGCGCCCGCCGACGACAATAATTAAACTAAGCTGTGTACGAGTTTTTAGGAAGAAAAATTTTATAAAAACTTAATTATAGAGGTGTTACTCTCTAGTGTGTTTATGTTGTTTGAGTTGAAGTACCTAAATAAAAGAAAAATGTTGCATTCGCTCCCCTCCATAGGCCAGCGGTCGTGTCGCCCGCGCAAGCCCACATGTTGTATTTAACACCGAGACACCTTTTTTTCAAATAAATTCCAAAGAAGCATTGACGTCGGGCGGCTCCGAGTGCCGGCACAGTCCGTGCGCGCCGCACGCACGCACGCACGCGCGCACGCACGCACGCACGCACCGGCCGGCAGCACATATTAAACACACACAAGACTCCGTTACATTTCGAATACGACAAGCCCCGGGCGTGCCTCCCGCGTGCGCGCTGCGGGCCGCCGTGCTGGCGCTGGCGCTGGCGCCGGCGTCCCATACTTGCGGTGAACACATTAATTAAGTGTAGGGAGCGAGCGTTCTGCGCCGGGGCGGCGGCGGGGCGACGGCGGGGTGCGGCGGGGTGCGCCAACAATGCATATTGTAAATTAATTTAGCCGTTCAAATATAATTTTGATCGCGCGGTAATCCGATAACGGAGATCCGGATCCGGCGATAAATTACTGTGTTCCAATTAAACCGGCCAAACTGTGCACCGCCGCCCCCCGCGCCGCCGCCCGCCGCCCGCCGCCACGCGCCACGCGCCACGCGCCACGCGCCACGCGCCACGCGCCACGCGGCCGCACGGGGCGACACGCCGCGCGTGTACGCTTTGATTTATTGTTTAATTTGCATTACTGTTGCCGGACCGTAGTTGAGACTCTGCTGCGGGTGTGCTCGCTGCGGGGGCGGCCTGCAGTCGCTGAGGGCCGAATGCGTTTCCTTGTTGTTCTTTCTGTTTATATACCCACCGAGGGAAGGGAGCACTCGTTACATTAATTACTTATCCATTAATTAATAGTCTGTTCTATATATAATGCAATGGAGTAGTCGTCACGTCGTCTTCAGTGCACGTGACATTAGAGATGGGACGGGAGGAGGGGGTGGGGGGAGTCATTCGGAGCCTGAAATGCGAACGAAAGTTGCTCTTAAGCCACCGTTAACCACTTTATAGGCCGCAATTGGGAGAATTTATGGACGACAAATAAAATATAAGCCGCGCGCGCCGAGTCGCTTCCACAATGTACCACTCGTAGGGTTGCTACTTCCATCCACGTATGTATCTCATATGATAGGCCCAGGGTGACGGGATGTATTGCGTCAGTCCGTGTGTTCGCCGGTCGCTCTCCTCCCCGAGCGTTCGCTATTGTGCAGCTGCAGGGCAGGAGCTACAGGCTCAGGCCCTCGGGCCCAGGACAGGCTGTGCCCAGGACACTCATTCGCCTCGCAGCTAGCCTCTTGTCATATCTTAGCATGTTAATAGTAGAGCGTAGTGGTGTCAGTTGGGCCGATAAACTCTTTAGGGTGTTTCAGTTCCCGAAGTGCATGATATTGTACGGGAGTGCTGCATGTAGTCCCCGCAGCCCGCAGGCCACCAGCTGATAGTCAATAGAGTGCTCTCACGGGCTCCAGCAGAGCTGTACAGCGATGTGTAGCCGGTTGGGTGTAGCAGCCTCTCTCTCCACGCGGGTGTCTGATCGGTGGATTTAAAGGTTTTAAAGGAAGTGAAATTTGCGGGCTTCAATTATAAATATTTACTAAACTCACAACGGAATGAACAACCGTTAAGCCCGTTATCGCATCGCACAACATGCTTATCCGAATTATTTATACAGATTAGTTTATTTACGTAGTTCGATAGGAGTTGACAGCCCTAGCTAAATAATAAATCAAATGAACTGAATTTAAAGCAACGAGTGCATTAAAGACCCGTCTCATGGTCTCCCTTTGTCTCTGGTCTGGCTTTGGTTGTGCACTCGCCTCACGTACATGAGGTCGTGGGTTCGATCCTGGCCCGTACCATTGACTTTTTCGAAAACTTATGTATCCGGTTTATTATAATACCACAGGTTTTTCGGTGAAGGACAACATTCTGAGGAAATGCATACACCAAAGACTGGTATTTACTATTCTAAGGCGTATTTGAAGTCCATCAAAAAAACCGAATTGAGGCACCGTTTGGCGGACAGGGGTTTGGTACAACAGATCCCACAGGGTCCAAGTGTCGGGCCGGGGGCGGGGCGGGGGCGGGCGGGGGCGTGTGACGACAGAAAGTTGTGTGATCCCAGTCCGAGTGCTCGCTGAACGGAATTTAGGACAAAGCCCGCGGTCCTTTGTGTGACAATAATTAACTTCCCTAAGTTAAATTGATTCGCATCGATGGAATGTCCCGCCGCCGCCCCGCGCCGCCCCGCGCCGCCCCGCGCCGCCCCGCGCCGCCCCGCGCCGCCCCGCGCCGCCCCGCGCCGCCCCGCGCCGCCCCGCGCCGCCCCGCGCCGCCCCGCGCCGCCCCGCGCCGCCCCGCGCCGCCCCGCGCCGCCCCGCGCCGCCCCGCGCCGCCCCGCGCCGCCCCGCGCCGCCCCGCGCCGCCCCGCGCCGCCCCGCGCCGCCCCGCGCCGCCCCGCGCCGCCTCAATGCCACATCAATCCCACACGATTTGGATATCGCATTCGTTCACGATTTACGAGCCACGTTGTGTTTGACGCACGCATTTCGAGGAGCAAATTCAATGTGATTTCTCAGGCCAGGGGGTGAGAGGGCGGGAGGGTGGCGAGCGTGCGCGGGTCCGCGGCGCCGGCGCCGGCGCGCGGCTCGGTGCAGCTTTTAACATTCCATCTGGCATTTATGTAAATGGAGCGGAGGAGACCGCGCAAGGTACACATTTATTTTATTCAGAGCCAACGTAATTCGCTATTTGTGCAGTGGCTCGGCCGCTGCGGCGCGGGCGCGGGCGGGGGCGCGGGCGGGGGCGCGGGCGGGGGCGCGGGCGGGGGCGCGGGCGGGGGCGCGGGCGGGGGCGCGGGCGCGGGCGCGGGCGCCGCCGCTGGAGTCACGAGTGTGCCGCTCGCATCACCATGGCAACAAATGTCCGGCGCGGACTCCCGCACTGTTGAACCGGCTGCCGACCCCCGCGCGCCGCCCCGCGCCGCCCCTTGTTAGACGTTCCAAATTTGAATTTTAAACTAAGCGTTCCGTTTTATGCGGATGGTAAATTCTGGAGAAGGTTTTTTTAGCACCACCGAGGTAATGTAGTTTGTGAATAGTTAACGGAGCCGCCCGCGGGAGCCGGCGGCGCGGGGCGCGGGGCGCGGGGCGCGGGGCGCGGGGCGCGGGGCGCTCCGTCCCCGGACCCCGCCGACCGCCGTATCCTGTACACGGGTGATTTCGCGGACCGTTTGATGGGGCTGTTTGTACCAATACATTTTTTCTGGAATTGCATAAAATAATTATTTACATCACATTCTATTAATTTAAGATACAAGGTTTCTTAGCAACATTTAGTGCTTACAACCTACACAACCAACATTGATAATAAAACAATAGAAGTTTTTTTTTTCAAAATGTCCAGGTTTGATTTCCGAGTAGTGTATGAGTTTTTTTTTAATCGATGAATACAGTTTTTCTTTTTACTAAAATCGATGACATGGTTCCTGAGAACAGATCTTCGTATCTCCTATAGTTTCGGACTTCCCCGTACTGACCCATCTAAATGTTACACCCTGTATAGGTACGTAAATAAATAAATACTTACCTACATACATACATTTTACACAATGTTTTACTTTCCATTTAGAATTTCAGAATCGTCGCGCGCGAAGACGCAGTGTGATTTCGATTTCGTTCTCTTAGATATCTGCGTCGCGTGGTGGCATCCGCCACCCGCCCGGTGCCGGAGCCCCCGCGTGCCCCCGCAAGGCCCCCGGCACCAGCGAGCCCATATTTCATGGCAGCTATCGACGGCCGGTTAAAATGAAATATGCGTCTACCGCCTATACCGTTTGAATATAATCACGACGGGAAAAATGTACGGCGAGGGAAGTCGATTTATGTGGGCGAGAGCGTGTTGTCGTGGGCCCCGGGACGTCGGGCCCCGGGACGTCGGGCCCCGGGGCGTCGGGCCCCGGGACGTCGGGCCCCGGGTCGTCGGGCTCGCACCAGAGAGATGTCCGGTACGGGTCCGGAGGAGGGCATGGTATGAGCTGGCTGACAGAGCCCGGCGCTTGAGAGCGCGACCACCGTTCTGTTGAACGTGAGGTGTGCGGTGAAAATACATTTAGATGGGAACCTGTAAGGATGATCTTTTAGTATTATTACCTCCGATATTTATTGCGTGAAATAATAGGTATATACTACGTATACTAAATCCGATCGGCTGGTGGTCGAGCGACGCGCTCGTGCCAGTGTTATGTGGAGAGCTGAAGGTGTGTCGTGTGACGGAGGCGCGGCGCGCGGGGCCCCCGGTCCCCAGCGGGCGCGCGGGGCCCCTGGTCCCCAGCGGGCGCGCGGGGCCCCTGGTCCCCGACGGGCGCGGGCGGGCGGGGCGCACGGCGCTCATCAATTCCGACAATAATAACGGCATTGTAATTCAATTACCGGGCTCTGGGCTCCATTCTTGGAGGCAATTATTTGGAGCACAATGGGTGACGTCATCGATAAGGTGAGCGCGGCTCCAGATGAAAGCCTTGCATTTGGGAGTTTTAGGAAATGAAAATTATTATTTAACTTTTACGTTGGATACTAGACAGTAGGCACCAGCCGCATCGCAAGTAACTACATTAGTGGCTTGCTGCGGCCGAGAGCCCTCGCCTCGGCAGTGACCGCGCTGGCCGCGCTGGCCGCGCTGGCCGCGCTGGCCGCGCTGGCCGCGCTGGCCGCGCTGGCCGCTCCACGCTCCTCACTCGATCCCTGGAAACTGGAATTGCTTATTGTTATGACATTATTGTAACTTAATACCTATGTATAAAAAATGACTTTTTGAAGTAAAGTGATCACGTAAGCGCGTGACGACATGCCGTGCCGTGGCCACGTGACTCACTCGCTCTGTGGCCACTCGGTGCCGCCTGCAGCACCTGCAGCACCAGCAGCACCAGCAGCAGCTGCTCGGCCCGGACACCCGATATAACCCCTCTGACCCGGCTCTCTTGCCACACATCCCAGACCCGGACAGACACACTTTGTTCCGGCAGCGACCAGTGGTCGATCGTATGTTTTATTTAAACGTCGCCGAACAGAATAATTATAAATGTAGAGTAAAAGTGATTTTATTATTAAAGGCGTAGTCAGCTGACGGCTACACGTGATGCCTGACGGACACTTGCGACATACAAAACTAATACAAATACTGCAAGTAGTGGTTCCGTGAGAACAGTACACCTCGCCAGCCCGCATAAAGCAAACCTAAAAGAAACGAACAAAAGTCAACTTTGCAGTTGGAGACAGATGTAGGTACTAAGGTGACAGAAATTAGCACTTTAAAGCTTAATATTTCGCAAACGGATCACTGAATCGAAAAATGGTTTCGACACACCCGCAATATTTTTGAAAGACCTATCCCACCCACACTATTTTTATTCCCAAGAAAAAAAAAATTCACTCCCATTTTGCGAGTATGGTACGTAACTACGTACTCTAAAAAAATGTTTTTAAGATTCTATTCTACTCATTTTGTCAGCGTGATTAATTTATACCCACGCCAAACTTTCGTCAAAATCGGTTTAAAAATGCGACCTGTAGAGAATTACAGACGTCCGTCTGTCTGACGGACGGACAAAAGCATATTTGAGATTGAGATACCGATTGATAGACAAGAGTGTGACGTCACTGGGGCGTGGCGTGCCTGAGCTCGTGACGTATGCTCATTACCGCTAATCAGGGAAACTATATATGATTTTATGAGCAGCGGGGTGATAGCACGCGCGCGCGCTGCCCGTGCAGCTCGCGGCAGCGCACGCCGCGTGGCGGCGGCCGGGAGCGGGAGCCGGAAGCTAAAGTTAATGCTATTAAGCGTCATCAAAGGCTAAAATAATTCCGCCTCAAAAATCCTTTGCGCGGCCGAAATATTGAATATTCATGATATTCTAATATTCCTCGAGGAACAGCTGCCCCATAAAAAGTTAATTGAATTTTTACCGAAGAATTTCATCTTGTTTATAATTTAACCTCGCTCTGAAGTACCTGAGTCGATACTTGAGCGGTAATTGAGTGGAGCGAGTGCGCCTCATGGCCAAGATACTTTCAAATTAACTTTACCTACTTTTAGACGCAGCCTCTCTGCGGAGTACTAGGTAGGGGTAGGCAAAGAGCGCGCCGACGGCTGTGCCCTGCTCGTGCAGCACTTCTTCCGGCGTGCAGTCGAGCGGAGCCGGGCCGGCGGGCGGCGCGGGCGGCCGGACCGGATCGCCGGAGCCGATAAGCCGTGCAAAATCAATAGCGGCCGGAAACATACGTCCCTCGCCGTCTCCTTATGAAATATGCATGCGGCGCCCCCCGGCCCGCACGCACACACACGCGCGACGCAGTATTCTTAAACTGTATCCAAGATATATCTGTGAGAGGATTATGCGATATGTATTAGCGTTGTGTTGTGTTGTGTCGCCGCGACGCGACGTGCATTGAGGGGGAGCCACGTGCATTTGGCTGATATTTATTTGAATCAGCTCCATCAACGGGTTATGTTATCTAATGGGGGGGGGGGGGGGGGTTTCACACGTGATATATAACTAGAAAGCGACGCATTACTCATCCCCTTGCCAGTTTGTTTATTAGTTACTCCGGGAGCTGGCGCGGGACAGGCGCGCACACGAGTGCCTCGCGAGCTATTTATTGGCCAAGTTTCACAATAAAACGGCTCACCTCGCCCCCTCCCCCGCGCGCCCCGCGCCCCCCGCGCGCCTGTGACGGATCAAACGACGTGACGGTACAGTCGGCCGCACAATGTGCACAAGTTTCTTTTTACTATCAGAAAATGTCAAAATGATACCCTTCTTAGTAACTCAAGTTCAATCAAAATGTAATATTTTTTCGTCATGCTTGGAAATTTGACCATTATTTTGACAAACTTCTCGAAAATGCTGTACTTACTGGTCAAATACGGTATGCGAGCAGCGATCGGCAAAGTTGTATGAAAATCCATATCAATCATGTTTAGCAGCCAAATAAATCACTATGAAAACTCCTGCCATGTAATTTAATAATAGAACGATCTTTTTACTCCGAAACATGATGATGAGGCAACCGCGGAGGCTCAAAAGTTTTATTTAGATTTCAAACTGGCTTGAAAGCTATTTTATAAAACAGCTTGATTAGCAAAAAAAATTATTAAAATTTTACAGATTTGCTCATAGTTTTTTTACTTTGCTAGCTGAAATAAGTGAAATCTGTATTTTGTTTGCTAATTCTTGCTTTTACAAACTGCGAAAACTTATAGTTTTTTTTTGTCTAATTATCAGGTACTTATTTATATTAAATGTTGTATAACTATGAAGCTGTTGGTTTGCTGATCAAGTAATTAAATAATAAAGTAGTGATGCGTCGCGTCGCGTCGCGGCGACTGTACGCGGCTGCGTTCAGTGATCACCGTCCGACGGACGACCCCTCGCCTCGCTCGCGACTCCATCGAATAATCATTTCTTGTTGTTTCGGAACTTTGCTCCAGCCAGCGGCCGGGCGGCGGCCGGGCGGCGGCCGGGCGGCGGCCGGGCGGCCCTGGTAACTGTAGCTCTACAACCTGTCGTTCCCTACATTCCCGGAAAGAATATGCATACGATTTCAAAGTGTATCACCGCTGGAAACCTTAGAAAAAGAAAAGTAAGGAAAGAGCATCTTGTAAAGAAAATAATAAGGAATTCCTCTATTGAAGCTTATAAGTAGATTATACAAGTACTGCATAAAACTATTTACGTGCGAGGGTGGATAGTTAAGTCGAGGGTAAAATGGGTTTCACGAACGAGTTATACACTCTGCTTTTCACTTCGATTGCGAGAAAATTAAACAGCAACATTACAAATAAATGTTCATTTTTCTAAACATGACACTTTTTAACTAAGGTCGGTGTGCTTAATGCTCAAACTATAGTTTTTATATATACATTTATATTTCCATAATGATGTATTGCCTAGTTTTACTAATCTCATATATAAAAGGCGAAACTGACTCACTCACTGACTGACTGACTGACTGACTGACTGATCAACGCACAGCCCAAACCGCTGAACCTAGAGACTTGAAATTTGGCACAGAGGTACCTCATATAGCACTGACGTCCACTAAGAAAGGATTTTTCAAAAATCAACCCCTAAGTGGGTGAAATAGGGGTGCAAAGATTGTATGAAAGTCCCTCATTTTTAAAGTTAGAAACCTGAAATTTTGTATTCAGGCTACCAGTTCAAAAAGAATGAACACGTGTTTCAGCGATTTTGAAAATTCCACCCCTGAGTATGTAAAATAAGGGATGAAACGCGCACAGCACAAACCGCTGAGCATAGAAACGTGAAATTTTATATTTAGGCTTTCAGTTAAAAAACATTGTTGACGTGTTTCGCGAATTTTGAAAATTCCAGCCCTAAGTATGAAAAATAGGGGATGAAACGCACACCCCAAACCGCTGAGCCTAGAGACTTGAAATTTGGCACAAAGGTTCCTCTTATAGCACTGACGTCCACCAAGAAAGGATTTTTCAAAAATCATCCCCTAAGTGGGTGAAATGGGGGTGCAAAGATTGTATGAAAGTCCCTCATTTTTAAAGTTGCAAACCTGAAAATTTGAATTTAGGCCATTCGTTAAAAACCAATGAACACGTGTTTCAGCGATTTTGAAAATTCCACCCCTAAGTATGTAAAATAAGGGATGAAACGCGCACAGCCCAAACCGCTGAAGCTAGAATCATGAAAATTTATATTTATTCTTTTAGTTTAAAAACAATAATGACGTGTTTCGCGAATTTTGAAAATTCCACCCCTAAGTATGAAAAATAGGGGATGAAACGCACAACCAAACCGCTGAGCAGCTGAACCTAGGGACTTGAAATTTGGCACAGAGGTTCCTCTTTATAGCACTGACGTCCACTAAGAAAGGATTTTTCAAATCATCCCCTAAGTGGGTGAAATAGGGGTGCAAAGATTCTCATATATAATTTATAACTCAAGAACGGATCGACGGATTATGATGAAACTCGGTACATTTATAGCTTATATCCTGGAATAACATGTAGGCTACTTTTTTACCGCGGTAAATTATTCCCGCGGAAAACTCGATAACGGCTGAACGGATTCGGATGAAACTTGGTACAGTGACAGCTTATATCTTGGGATGACATATGGGCAACTTTTTACCGCGTGTAAAATGTTTTAAAAATGTTATAAAATATTATAAAAATATTTAATTTTGATGAAACTTGGCTAACCAAACCTAACCTTACCTATGAAACCTAACTAACAGTGATAGTTTTCCCGCGGGAAAAATATTTAATTTTGATGAAACTTGGCACAGTGATAGCTTATATCCTGGAATAACATATAGGCTACTTTTCACCGCAGTACACTTTTCCGGCGGGAAAAATATTTAATTTTGATGAAACTTGGCTAACCTAACCTAACCTAACCAAAACCAACCTAACCTAACAGTGATAGTTTATATCCTGGGATAACATATAGGTAACTTTTTACCGCGGTAAACTATTCCCGCGGGAAAAATATTTAATTTTAATGAAACTTGGCTAACCTTACCTCATCATCAATCATCAACAGCCTATTAATGTCCCCACTGCTGGGGCTCAGGCCTACCCTCTTAACGAGGGCATTCGGGCTATAGTCCACCACGCTAGCCCAGTGCGGGTTGGTGGACTTCACATGCGCCTAAGAATTTCTTCTCCGGCGTATGCAGGTTTCCTCACGATGTTTTCCTTCACCGTTTGAGAGCAGTCAGTAAATGTACTTAAGTTTCGAGAAAAAACCCATTGGTACATGGCCCAGCTGGGGATCGAACTCCGGACCTTTCGATATGATAGGCCGCGTCTTATCCCCTGCGCCACTGACGCTCTCCTTACCTAACCTTACCAAATCTAACCTAACCATCAGTGATAGTTTTCCCGCGGGAAAAATATTTAATTTTGATGAAACTTGGCACAGTGATAGCTTATATCCTGGGATAACATATAGGCTACTTTTCACCGCAGTACACTTTTTCCGCGGGAAAAATTATTAAATTTTGATGAAACTTGGCTAACCTAACCTATCCTAACCAAACCTAACTTAACCTAACAGTGATAGTTTATATCCTGGGATAACATTTATGCAACTTTTTACCGCGGTAAACTTTTCCCGCGGGAAAAATATTTAATTTTGACGAAACTTGGTACAGTGATAGCATATTAGTGTGGCTGACGGAACGGAAACCTCCGTGGGTGACCGGATTTAATATTTAGGCTTTCAGTTAAAAAACAATAATGACGTGTTTCGGCAATTTTGAATATTCTACCCCTAAGTGTGTAAAATAAAGCGTAACACACACTGGGCGGCGGCGCTGCGAAAGCGTTGCGGCGGCGAAGGTTTGTATGAAGAACGCGCCGCGCCGCCGCCGCTTTGATGTAAAGGGCTTCATACTATTCCGAACATTACAGAAAAAAACCGCAACGCTTTCGCAACGCCGCCGCGCAGTGTGTGTTACGCTTTAGTGATGAAACGCGCACAGCCCAAACCGCTGAGCCTACGAACGTGAAATTATAAATTTACTCTTTTAGTTTAAAAACAATAATGATGTGTTTCGCGAATTTTGAAAATTCCACCCCTAAGTATGTAAAATAGGGGAAGAAACGCGCACAGCCTAAACCACTGAGCCTAGAGACTTGAAATTTTTCAGAAAGGTTCCTCTGTGATGTCTACTACGAAATGTATTTTTACCGCGGGAAAACTTGCTGGAAAACCTACTTGCTAGAAAACCTTTTTTACGCGGGCGAAGCCGCGGGCAAAAGCTAGTTTAGTAATATAGAACTAGGATTATAAAAAAAACTTAAGAAACAAGACGAAGATTTTACTTTATATTATGCACTAGAGTATAAAAACCTCATTGTATGTCGCTTACTCCATAACTTTAGGAGCATGAGAAAGTGAAAAATGTAAACTAATCCAAACTATAGATATACCTACTTCATATCAATATCTTCCTCGAGAATTGGACCATCATCAAATACAAAAAGAATCCCGCTCTATGGATACCCGCCGCCGCCGCGCCGCCGCCGCGCCGCCGCCGCGCCGCCGCCGCCCGGCTCAAACACGCATGCGTTCTCGCGCAAGCAACTTTTATTTATTGTTCTCTTACTATTTATTGGTAGATTAGGAACGTCATTAAGGGCTTCTTACACCAGTTGCTGATATTGTTACAGATAGAAAACGGACAGATAACGTAATCTATCGGATAACACTGTCGGATAATATTTTCCGTTTTCACCACTCAAGTCTCTGTTAAAATAACGGGCAGCTAAACTGTCAGCGATTTACCGGGGAGTCGGAACATTCCGTTCATTCAGTTCATTCTTCAGTTCAGTTCATTTGTTGCGTTTCTATTTATGCATTTTTGGGAAACGAAAAATATCATATTTGTAAATTAATATCTTAAATTTTATTTTAAAAAAGTATTCATAAATACCCATAGATTATGTATTTATGTTAAAATACAGAAAGTACATTATTGAGTCCGTTTTTTTGTAATTATTCTTGAGAATAAAATAAAAAATACCTACGTTTATTGCGTATAACGAAGCGAAGCAGACTTCTGTATATATCGGATTATACCGTCTGTGGTTCATGTTTATTGTATTTGTGGTGTATAGCGAAGCTTTTATATGGATTTTAGTGGTTCTTTAATGATTGTACAAGTATTTGAAGTGTTTTATAAAAATACTGGGGGCATCCGCAGGCAGGATGGCTTATTATGACGGTCATTGGTGTCCATATCGGAAGTCAAGTTTCGGAGCCAGATGCCTGGTCGGTGGAGCAGTACTCATATACCCACCCCCTTCTCTCACCCCACATCTCTTCGTGCTGATTGATGGTCTAGTGGTGGATGGTCAGGGACATGTGGCATTCCCATTTAGGCAAAGTGATTGGGAGAATAGAAAAAGACGGTGAGAAAATAAATTTCGCATCATGTAATCAATGTTTTTTTGTATTCACAATTCATTTTGAATGCAAATGTAGGTATGACATGTAATTAATAAATTTAGCATGTTTTTGTTTTTGTAGATGTGCAATTTTGATATAAATATCATGGGCGAGTAGTCAAGTCTGTTAACCATGATCAACACATGATAGTAAAGTGTGGAGACAACCTGTTGAAAGGTGTCATTGAGATGCTGTATAAAGAGAACCAAAGAAGATCCGAGTGTGGTGTCAGTGAAATATTCTACATGGGATGGGTACCTAACATTGCAATAAAGAAAAATAACAAAACACATTTAAAAACATTTTCATTTATATTATTGTATGTACTTATTCTATTTCACATTTTCCCTGTGGAACTACTGCTTGGCACTGCATTTTAATAATCTTCGTCCTCGGAAAACGATGGCTGTAATAAAATAATAGTAATATAGTATTAAAATAGATATTAGAGGACTGGGTGTGGTGATGTTCATTGAGGAATTCCTATGTCCAACAGTCGATGTTGAAGGGCTGGCATGATGAAGTATTGGAGTGGGAAGATTGTGTTAAAGAGAACCAAAGCCTTTGACATAGCTCAAAAAGTTAGTAGGTTGAAATGGCAATGGGCTGGTGATATTTGTCAGAACCGATAACCGCTGGTAGATGAGTCCGACTACTGGGCAAGTGTAGTGTGGGACGCCCCTCGGGTTTCTGACAACGGTTCTCCATACAAATCCATATAGAGACGTACGGCCGTCACTGCTCGGCCGCGACTGCCGGGCAGCGACTGCTCAAATCCGAATGCTACCTTAACATGTAAATAAAATGTATGGTATGATCAATTTATTAATTTATTTTTATATGGCCGCACTGTTGATGCACAGGCCCACCATTAGACAAGGGTGTAGGGCTCATAGTCCACCGAGCAGACCCAGAGTGGGTTGGTGGACCATATGCATGTTTCCTTCACCTCAAAGCCAAATACATATAGGTACTAACTTTGTCCCTCTCTCTAAGGAATCTGACGAAAAGTGGTCTCAGGTTTTGCTATGCTTCGGACACTTGATATAATTCTAGATGCTGACGCTGTGCCTACACCACTCAGATCTCCGGCTGAAGTCAGAAACGATCTAGTCGCATAATAGCGCAATGTTTGGTAACAGTAATCTATTCATTGGAGATATTGCAGCGTTACTGAAACAATGAAGTAACAATATAACTTTAAAAAATCGCTAGTGTGGGCCCATTACTTGATCAAAGTATATGTGATTGGTACTTACATATTGGTACAGTATTGGTTGTTGTTATTATGCCATCTTCTGTGTAAGAAAGCAGATAATTAACTGCTTTTTTTGTTAGCCCATATCTATCCCTAAACGCCCCATCACTATATTTTGTAAAATTATCTTCTCTGTCCCTGACTGCGGGGACGTGTCCGTGGGCGCGATAAACGGTCATGAAATTCTTCGAATTTGTCTTCTAAATAGTCAGATAAGTCAATTTTTTAAAAGAAACAGTGATAAATCCATAAATAAAATAAAATTAACACAAAACTGAAGTATTACCACGTCAAATTCGAAAAAAAAACAATCCATATCCGACAGATATAGAAATAACAGCCCCTTGATCTGGCTGTAAGTTTATAAGGCGGTTTACCGGACAGATAACGCAATCAGATACCTGTGAAAAAGAAAAAAACGGATATCTGGTAGATAACCTTCATATAGGGTATCTGGGACTTTATCAGCAACTGGTGTAAGAAGCCCTAATTCTCTTTGTCAATATGATTGTGAGTGATTGTGTCCTCGCGACCGCGACGTGCTGCGTGCTGCCAGCACGCATGCTGGCGACGTCTTCAATGATATAGCAAGGAACCCTCGCGGGTGTGGGAGGTGCGGGAGGTGCGGGGTGTGGGGGAGCAGGCGTGCGCCTGATTGAATCGTGATTGCGCTCCAACAACCCACCGATGGCTCTTTACAATAATTTCGTTCATTTTCCATTATTGTTCAACGACATTGCTGTGTGTGGGGGGGAGGGGGGAAGTCACACCTCTTCGCGCTCGTTTTCATAGTTCATAGCTCTAATAAATTATACAGTATTTCGTAGTAGGTGAGGGAGGGGGCCGCCATAGTGTCGTCGATGGAGCGGCGCGCGTAATCTCCACGCACCATTACACGCGGCCGCGCTGTTGTCGTCCCTCGAGCCCACTCGGATCTACCACAATGGGGTTCTTTATTGGCCGGTGATTAATGTCCGAGCCGGCATCCCCTCCCCCCCCCCCCCCACTACTACAGACAGGCACCAGCAGGATGTTATCAACGGTACGTATACGGCCGTTGCGCTCGCGAGTCGCTAGTATATTATATCTGAGCATGGTGTGTGTTTGTATCAACTATTTTTCAGTTGATTAATTTTTCTGTAACGAATTATATTTGATTTATATTTAATTAATGGTATTTGACGGAATTCATCTAATTACAAGAATAATCAGGAAAAGCTTTGAAATGTTGTGTGCGCCCGCTTAGTAACAACCCTTACCAAATAACAAGCGGAAAACGAATCCCTCGTCAAGTATAGAGGCAACCAAGGAGGCGCGAGCGAGACGGCACACTCACTCACTCGCCGCCGTTCGGATGAAACAATTTATATCAATGTAGCTAAATTGTCCAACTCCGAATGTAGCGGGCGGCCTGCGTCCCCCTGGGCAGTAGCTAAATTGTCCAACTCCGAATGTAGCGGGCGGCCTGCGTCCCCCTGGGCAGTAGCTAAATTGTGTAACTCCCCATTGTAGCGGGCAGGCTGCGTCCCCCTGGGCAGTAGCTAAATTGTCCAACTCAGAATGTAGCGGGCGGCCTGCGTCCCCCTGGGCAGTAGCTAAATTGTCCAACTCCGAATGTAGCGGGCGGCCTGCGTCCCCCTGGGCAGTAGCTAAATTGTCCAACTTCGAATGTAGCGGGCGGCCTGCGTCCCCCTGGGCAGTAGCTAAATTGACCAACTCCGAATGTAGCGGGCGGCCTGCGTCCCCCTGGGCAGTAGCTAAATTGTCCAACTCGGAATGTAGCGGGCGGCCTGCGTCCCCCTGGGCAGTAGCTAAATTGTCCAACTCCGAATGTAGCGGGCAGCCTGCGTCCCCCTGGGCAGTAGCTAAATTGTGTAACTCCCCATTGTAGCGGGCAGGCTGCGTCCCCCTGGGCAGTAGCTAAATTGTCCAACTCGGAATGTAGCGGGCGGCCTGCGTCCCCCTGGGCAGTAGCTAAATTGTCCAACTCGGAATGTAGCGGGCGGCCTGCGTCCCCCTGGGCAGTAGCTAAATTGTCCAACTCCGAATGTAGCGGGCGGCCTGCGTCCCCCTGGGCAGTAGCTAAATTGTCCAACTTCGAATGTAGCGGGCGGCCTGCGTTCCCCTGGGCAGTAGCTAAATTGACCAACTCCGAATGTAGCGGGCGGCCTGCGTCCCCCTGGGCAGTAGCTAAATTGTCCAACTCGGAATGTAGCGGGCGGCCTGCGTCCCCCTGGGCAGTAGCTAAATTGTCCAACTCCGAATGTAGCGGGCGGCCTGCGTCCCCCTGGGCAGTAGCTAAATTGTCCAACTCCGAATGTAGCGGGCGGCCTGCGTCCCCCTGGGCAGTAGCTAAATTGACCAACTCCGAATGTAGCGGGCGGCCTGCGTCCCCCTGGGCAGTAGCTAAATTGTCCAACTCGGAATGTAGCGGGCGGCCTGCGTCCCCCTGGGCAGTAGCTAAATTGTCCAACTCCGAATGTAGCGGGCAGCCTGCGTCCCCCTGGGCAGTAGCTAAATTGTGTAACTCCCCATTGTAGCGGGCAGGCTGCGTCCCCCTGGGCAGTAGCTAAATTGTCCAACTCGGAATGTAGCGGGCGGCCTGCGTCCCCCTGGGCAGTAGCTAAATTGTCCAACTCCGAATGTAGCGGGCGGCCTGCGTCCCCCTGGGCAGTAGCTAAATTGTCCAACTTCGAATGTAGCGGGCGGCCTGCGTTCCCCTGGGCAGTAGCTAAATTGACCAACTCCGAATGTAGCGGGCGGCCTGCGTCCCCCTGGGCAGTAGCTAAATTGTCCAACTCGGAATGTAGCGGGCGGCCTGCGTCCCCCTGGGCAGTAGCTAAATTGTCCAACTCCGAATGTAGCGGGCGGCCTGCGTCCCCCTGGGCAGTAGCTAAATTGTCCAACTCCGAATGTAGCGGGCGGCCTGCGTCCCCCTGGGCAGTAGCTAAATTGTGTAACTCCCCATTGTAGCGGGCGGCCTGCGTCCCCCTCGGCGGTAGCTGAATTGTCCAACACCCAATGTCGCGAGCGGCCTGCGTCCCTCTGGGCAGTAGCTAAATTGTCCAACCGTAAAATGACATATATTTTTTCTTGTAGGTCCAACAAGAAACCAACAAACTTAACTTTGCGTATGAGCAAGTTATCCATACCAGTTAGTACCATGTGATTTATCTACAAAATTTATTACGGATTATCTAATTATTTCTTTAAATAAGTTTGTACTGAACCCTCAGGGCGCAAGTCCTTATCGCATTTGTCCGGTTTTTTACTCTTAGGGAAAGTCGGTGACAATCAATTGTGCAAGAGCATGAAGCTAAGATCTTACGGAGAGTGACTCGCGGGACTCGCAGGACTCGCGGGACTCGCGGGACTCGCGGGACTCGCGGGACTCGCGGGACTCGCGGGACTCGCGGGACTCGCGAGGCATTTGTGTCGCTGTAACAGCGCCAATAAACGAATAGTTTGTTTGTTTCAGTGGAGAAGACAGTATGAGAAGTACAACAACAGATATGAGAGCGGGGAGGAGGGGCGCGGGCGGCGAGTACAGAGTGGAGATATCGATCTGTTACACTGACTATGATCCCAAATAATATCGCCGAAAAATTATTAGCCGAGAGGAATTCGGAGATAAATCATTAGGTATTATCATAAATAAATATTCAGTGGAGTCCGTATTAAGATCAATCCCGCAGTGTGTCGCCGCCCGACGCCGCGTGGCGCGGGCGCGCGGGCGGCCCCCAGCCAGCACCGCACCTATCGTCTGCTGGAAGCGACATTTATAACATTTACTGTAATAATGTCCAATCTAAAAGTGTCCGATCGTTGAAAAACGCCCAATCTGGAGCACCACTTCTACATAGACTTTGCTTATTCAAATTCAAAACCATTATATAGCATGTGAGTACATGCACTTGACTGTACACTGTCTGCTGGGTACCACCGCTCCCGAGGTGACACACCAAGCTGTTGGCACCACCCAACCGACCATTCTTAACCATTCTATTACCTATTATTTACTTTAACCAAGTGCAAAGTCAAAACAAATTGATGTAGTGTGCGTAAATAGCGTGTAAGTGAAACTGTATATATAGGCAAATAAGATGTAAAATAAACGGATTCCAACATTCATTGTTGAGTCTCACTCCACGCACCAACAACCTCTCACTGCGGCCAAGACACCCCTAGCCGTCAGAACCTGATCAGTCTTGTGAGCCTGCTCGACTGGCAGTGAGAAAAGCCAACCACCAACCACCACTTGCACCAATCCATTCACTTCCTTCCAGCCAAAATATTTATATCACAAAAAGGTAAATTCATGATATTTGGACAGATCATTAAAAGATGTAGTGTATTATAGGAGGCAGGTGGACAACAGACTGTTGTTATACAATAACAACTTTAGATAATAGCTGAAGTGAATAAAAACAAAACATTACTTATGGTTATTGCCTTTTAATGTGTTTACTTTACTAGACCAGTAATGACTAGTAAATATTAACTGATTTTTATGATTGTTCGCGGAGCCGCTTCCCACTTGAGCTGAACTATCGCAACCTTAGACATGATCACGATCAGTGCACCGGCTGACTTACTGAAGTGAAGTGAAGTGAAGTGAAAGGAGAAAGGTAATTTCCCTTCGGGGGCGGCGCGGGGTGGCGCGGGGCGGCGCGGGGCGGGCGGGGGTGGAAGTAATTAGGCGTCGGTTACACGCCCGCGGTAATTGAATCAAATTGCAGGCTGCAGGTGGGCGCGGGCGGCGGGCGGCGGGCGGCGGGCGGCGGGGGCGGGGGCGGGCGGCGCCGCGGGGCGAGCCGACAGCCTCGCCACTTCATCTAACAATCGTTTTATGGTAAAGTATTTAGTATACAATAATCAGTGTTTAGTATACAATAATCCATATCTGTACTCATGTTACAAACAAATGAGATAGTAACTGTTGTCTGTTTGTTACCTCTTCACGCCTAAACCGCTGAACGAACTTTGATGAAATTCGGTGCGGAGAATTGAAGATACATTCAACCCGGACGGACATAGACCAGTTGTTACCACGGGAAAACACTCACGCAACGGATTTTATTTATTAATAAAAGCATGTACTATTAAAAAAAAATTCACCGACGCGCCGGAACAAGCAGCGTCCCAATCAACAGAACTGTCTCCGAGTCCACATATTCTTTTTGCTGAACCGTGGGAAGCGCAGCCTAGTGAGCGCGAGCCGCGGGGCGCCGCATGCCGGTGGCGTGCAGCAGCCCGCGCCGCCCGTGCCGCCCGCACCGCCGCCGCCGCCGCACGCCGACAGGTGCCAGCCAATTTGCACATTTAGAATTCCGAAACAATTTCCATTTTAAATTCCAGCTTGGGGAAACTTTCACGCGAAACGTTGAGGTTTTCTAACGTTTTTGACGAAAAGCGGTGAAGTGCGGGTTGAGCCCGTCGTCGCGCCGCCGCCGCCGCCGCCGCCGCCGCCCGGCTCATTTTAAAGTTTGACTGACAATTGATATCCGCCGATGTAGAGTCGGTACGTAGCGCTCGTAGCGCCGGCGCTACGAGCGCTACGAGCGCTACGCACGATGCACCGCTACGAGTTAACATATCTGCATAGGCACAGACTTCAATAGAATAATAAATAAAAATATTTTAATTGGCGTTGTATAAATGTATCGTCAGTATGTAGAGCGTCAGTGGCGTAGGGGATAAGACGCGGCCTATCATATCGAAAGGTCCGGAGCTCGATCCCCAGCTGGGCCATGTACCAATGGGTTTTTTCTCGAAACTTAAGTACATTTACTGACTGCTCTCAAACGGTGAAGGAAAACATCGTGAGGAAACCTGCATACGCCGAAGAAGAAATTCTTAGGCGTATGTCAAGTCCACCAACCCGCACTGGGCTAGCGTGGTGGACTATAGCCCGAACGCCCTCATGGAGAGGGTAGGCCTGAGCCCCAGCAGTGGGGACATTAATAGGCTGTTGATGATGATGAAATGTATCGAGTGTATTCGCATGCGTTAAAATAGTTTGACTTTGACCTCTGTATGGGTATGGCCATCGTGGTGGACGAGCCCGCTGCGAGCCATTGTTTTGGGTTGGGCTACACATTGTGACGGACACGCGGACATGTACACATGCAGTAGGGCTCTACCCTAAGAGCGTTGAACAAACAACTTGAGTGAGAATCAAACGCACCGGCTGCGTGTTGATGCGACGTTCGGCTTTAACTTATTGAGGTGCACGTGCGGCTCGTGCAGCTCGTGCGGCTCGTGCGGCTCGTGCGGCTCGTGCGGCTCGTGCATATATATACGTTCGTGGGATTTACTGGAATAATGTCCACTCTAAAAACATACAATCTGAAAAATGTATATGAATTGTAAGCGCTGCTGGGGGCAGCCTCGCCCGGCGGCCGCACGACGCCGCGGCGCGGGCGACACGACTCCTATATTTATGTAAATGCCCGGATAATGGGGAAACAATTTTCGGCCCTCCCCCCCCCCCCCCTCGCCCCGCTCGCCGCTCAGGCGCATTTACAAGTTTAATTTGGTATTCATAATACTTTGCTGTTCCTGAGGAGGGAAAAATTTAAAAGATGATTTAGTATTCCGGGAATTTGGAATTCATTTATGCGGAGATGCTGATTGTGCGCGCGTTCACTTGCAATAAGTGCTGCCCGCGACGTACCCGCGACGTACCCGCGACGTACCCGCGACGTACCTGCGTTGTACCTGCGATGCACCCGCTCCCGAGGGCGCACGGAGATCACTCTCACCCCCACCACCACCACATTATCTATTTATAATTCAGAATAGTACTACAACTAGACAACAAGAATCGGAGGAGAGGGGGAGGGGAACGTTAGCCCAACGCCAACCGAGCGGGGTCCACTGGACACATTCAAAAAATCTTGAACTTTGTAGGTACGTGTCTAGGCTTATTATCATCATCATCAACCTGTAAACGTCCACTGCTGGACTGCTGGCCTCTCCCCGAGCTAGCCTCGTCCAGCGGGTCCCGCGACCACCTCGTGGGAGGCCCGCGCGCGCGGCGTCTTCCGGTGTCTAGGCTATGTAATAATTCAGATATACATAATAATATGTATAATAAAGAATTCTAATCATAATCACCTACTCTACAAACCTATAAAACTTCATTAATTTTGTAAAGTTGTTATTCTCTAGTTTCCCTTGAGTGTATTACAAGTGAGTGTAGCGGCGCCCGGCGCCTCATGTGCGGTGCTCTCATTAGCCCTTTGTCGGGCCTCTTATGTGTTTTAATGAAATGACTTTATTGTCTCAAATGACTCCCCCCCCTCCCCATCCGAACACAAAGAGGCGTGTAATGAACGCGAGCGAGCGAGCTCCCACTCCACACTGTTTATTATCAAACAAGTACTCAGAGCGCCCCGCGCCCCGCGTTTCTTTGAGCTATGTCGGTGACCTTGGTTTTCCTGCGGATCTCCTCATTTCAGATTCGATCTCGCAGGAAAACTCCGAGCGAGAGCTTATCTTAGTAATTTTAATTATCATCTTTAAAACAATTACAATGAATTTTTTCAAGTAACATGATTTTCTTTTTTTGCATTTTGTTAAATGCAATACCTTTCATGTGTGACAGCAAACTTAGTCGATACACTGCTGCAACAAATGCTAGATGTGGCTTAAGGACGATTAAAGCAGTTTTTTTCTGAATATGACAAAATTTTCCAAACATTTTAAAATCGGTGCAACTGTTAACCCGTTGGAGATAAATTGATATATGTATTATATATTCTTAAAGGGCATTTAACTCTCTACAACAACATATGAATAGTTTAGACGATATGATGAAAAGTATTTTAGAAAGTGTGAGGTAAAAATCAAATTTGAAAATTGTCACGTTTCTAGAGCGTGTAATTCAAAAACTGTTGTGAATTTTAAAAATGTGTATAGAACAAAAGTGGTGTAGAATTTTATCAGCTTTTATTTAGTGGTAACAATTTTTCTCTACGGCGCATCGTTTTCGAGATCTTAGCGATATACCTAAAAGTGGGACCTTCTTTCCCCTCCCCCTCCTCCGGCTCACCCCCCCTATTTTTAGGTTCGCCATTCAAGCGCGTGTGTCCGCAACCCCCCCCCCCCCCCCCCCAGCTCTTTACCTCCGGGCTGTAACTTTTTAATGATGGCCCCACATTTCAGCTTTCTTTACTTCGCCTCAAACAGGCTTAGCACTTTTAATTATTTGCTTTTAGCACAACTTAGACGTATATTTTGTTAGGTTTTGTTAAATTTTAATAAATAAATAAAACCTTATAAAAACACCATTACTGTCTGCTGTTTGAGTGATGTGAAGAATACAGCGACATATCTCGTCACAGTGGTACAACAACGGCGCGCCGCGGCCGGCCGCGCGCTACCGGCGGGCGGGAAATGATACTCCTTTAAATAAGCAGACGACCATTTACTGTTAGTTAGTTTTGTTGTCATAAGCAGCAGTCGTGATACTCAACGAGTACAGTACAATAATAATAAATTCCTCATCAGCCAATAAACCCATACATTGTACACACACACAGATAAGATGTTATGTAAAAGTAAAATTAAAATGAAAAGCACGTCATGACCGCTGAGCCGTGCCCAACACATGACCCCGTAAGGTAAGTAGGAGTGGGTAAGGTATTAACGGGAGAGACCCTATCCAGAATTTGTTTGTCCACGGAATTATTTAGCAGACGTTTGCTCGGGTCCAGGTGAGTGAGACAAAGTAATTTAATGTAGAACAAAGTAAACGTATGTACTTCCAGCCAGCAAGTACACGTGGCAGTGTAAAGTAATCATACTCCATGTACTGACAATATGTTCGTTTATATAATTGGTGAGCTCATCTTCGAAGAATACTTTGTCATGTTGGAACCGCCTCCCCCCCCCACACACACCAGGTGTCGTTGCGAATCTTTGAGCAGTTGATCTATGTATGAGTACAGTTCCACAGAGCACAGAATGCGCCTGCGCGGGCATCGCCGCGCGCCCTCGCTCCGCGGCGATCTTTCCAACCTCCTTTACTGTTGTTATAATAAGAGTCAGAAATTGTTATTTTTCTGGAATATCTCTGTTTTTGAGTTGTCCGGCGAGTAACGTACAAAAATTCGGGGTTGTATTGTATTGTAAAAAATTCGGCTTTTCGTTATTGTACTCTGTGGCGGACTGAAGCAACTGCGTCGTCGGACGAACGACGTGCCTGGAGTTAAAAATAAACCCAATCTGTTTAAACTTACAAATACCTCCAATAGCTCAACCGATTCTCAATTAGCTGCTTTCGGGACGAGAAGAGGGGGGGTGGGGGGCAGTGACTAATGAGGGGAATATTTCATGGCGGGGCGGGGGGTGCGGGGTGCGGGAGGCGCGGGGGCGTGGCGGTCAGGCCCAGTGCTCGCGAGGGACATCTTCTTACTTGGACGCAGCTGATTCCGTGCGAGCGGCACACCACAGATAGATAGATAGATAAATCATTTATCTGTGGCTTCGACACATACATACAACATACAAAAAGTTATACAATTATAAAGTTTACAAAACAAAATTATAATTAGTTAGGTATGTGTCGCAGCAACAAAACGGCGGTGTTCAGCGCTGTGACAGTTGGTAGTGCTCGGGCAAGTGGAGCAATCAATGTCCTCATACCTCTGCCTCTTTTCACCGGGATTCGTTAAACGCTCGAAATTCTCTTCGTCCTCACCGGCGACAACTACCGAAATGTAATAAAATTATAATTATCTTGAAGACCTGCTTATTTTTTAGCCCGACCTTCGATTCAAATCCTAGAGCGTGTTTTTTTTTTAAACTGTTTTAAAGCCTCGAGTCGAGTCTCTACTTCGAGTCTACGACCGCTCTGCTTCTGACAGGTCTCTGCATAGCCGAGTCTTTAGAATTACGAGTTTTCGCAACATTAGCTTTGCCTTCAAAGCGGATTATACATAACTGAATGGGTTTTTTTAGCAACTAGTATATTTATTCATTAGTATAACCCACTATATTGAGAGTAAATTGAATACATGAAGCGCCGGTCCGACGTGAGGAAACTGACTTATAAGTGGACAAACAACACGTATTAAGAAAAATAAACAAAGCGCATGTAATCTGTTATTTAACGCGCCCTGCTTGAAATGCACGACTCATGATCGTTTTCATTAGAGGAGGTCTGGAGTCGGAGAGAGGACGGAGTGACGGACGGACTCACGACTCATTTGAGAAGGGTTCGCCCGGCGGCGGCCAAGATAAATATCTTGCGAGCTCGCGGGCCCCCGCGCGCGCCGAGCGGCTCGGCGGAGGCGCGGCGGCCCGCGAACAGTTGTGTCAAGTCATTGGATTCCTTCCTCTACCAAATTCCTCGGTAATGGAGTGCGGAAATGAATGAGGTCATTCACTACAGCATGCGGAAGGGAACAGGTCAAACACTACTTTCAATCATGTTTGTGGGTCACTCGTGTTTGTGTGGGGGCGGGCTTCCTCGTGTAGTGTGTTGTCCTCGGGATAATGATGCTGAATTAATGATTTTTTTCTCTCTACTTCTTAGTCTTCTTAGACTTTCTCAAATTTCTCGATTAACTAAAATGTAACTCAAACTTGAGGTTTTTAGGGTTCCGAACCTCAAAAGAGGAAAAAAGGAACCCTTATATAATCACTCGGTTGTCCGTCTGTCCGTCTGTCAAGACCATTTTTCTTAGGAACGCATGGAGGTATCAAGTTGAAATTAATATCAAATACTCAGGTCTGCAGTCCCTTGCTGTCGTGAAAAAATCAAATTTGTAAGTCATCGCAGTTAAAAGATATTGCCGATTTCGCCGCATTTTTGAGTATCTTGGTAACCAAAACCTATGGGGTACTTCCCGTTCACCTAGAATCTTGAAATTTGGCAAGAAGCAAGGTCTTATAGCATAAGACAAGGAAAAAATCCGAAAACCGTAAATTTGTATTTACATCACAAAAATTTCTTTGTACAAAAATACCAACAAACTTATCTTTGCGTATGAGCAAGCCACCCTTATAAATTAGTACAATGACGTAATTAGTACAATGAAGAAAATAGAAATTTCATCATTACAAATCTATATTAAATAATTTCGCAAGATTTTACAAATTATACTAAAGGTCTATCTAGGTCTGGAAATAAAATCACTTAAAAATTGAATAACATATTTTGACCACTATCATGACACTGTCGCATTTGACATCAATGAGAGGTTTTATCTTTTTTTTAAAATGGTTTAACGGCCAATTGGAAACTAGTAGGTTTAGTGTCGATTTATTAAGGGACAATTTGGAACAATTCGGTAGAGTCGTTACACGCTTTTATTTAACTACCCCGCACAATATACACTTTAATAGGCACTTAATTAGTACATTTTAGACTTTCGCGCTTTGTATTCATAATTATATGAATGAATATAATATAAATCATAATTTAAATGCATGGGCTCCTTTGTGCCAGGTGCGACAAGCGGAGGCCTGGTAGTCTAAGTTTACTTATCATTTTTATTTTATTTTTAAATTTTTGTTGTTTTATATTAACTAATTAAGTATTTAAATGCAAGGTAAATAAAACTATTTCGTGTGTAAGACCCGTAAATAATTATATAATTAGGCACTTCATTGTTGCATATAAAACTATCACAGATACACACTAAAACTTACAATATACATTTTTTAGGAAAACTAAATAAAATAGACAACCGTCTCCGACAAAATCCCGCAAAAAATTCTTTTTTGCACAGGACTTTTTTTTTTCATTCGCTTTATTTATCCTTACGGGAAAGACAAAGGAAATTGTCCATACAACCAAGTCAGAGGTTATGAAAATTGATATGGAAGCTCACCAATTCGTTCTTTTATTAACGATTTTTGAAATAATTGTTTAATTAAGTTTGTACGGAACCCTCAGGGCGCGAGTTCCACTCGAACTTGTCCGGTTTTTTTAAGATTATAAGATTTTAGATAATGGAGCAATTCCAGGATTCAGGAGGAATTTGTAGTAAAGTTAGTATCATTCGGTGGTTTTCAGGTACATGCAGAGAAATTGTGGATTTGAACAACATGTACTTACTGTATATTTAATAATTAAAGTTTTCGTAATAATATCGTCACGTATCTAATCTCTCTCTTACTACGACACGCATATTTGTTAAACAGCATTTTTTTCCGATCCCGAGAGACGATAGAAACTTTCCTCAGTTAAAAAATAATAGTTGTTCGTAAACATTGTCCCGCGGGGACGCGGACGGGACACAACGGGACATGGCGGGACAAGGGGGAGGGGGACGAGACACGGGACGGCCGCCGGGAAACTTGATTAACCCTTTCCATTACGGTGAGACGTTCCGGATATTCTTTTAAAAGTTTTGTCTTTTTGGACTTTGGGTTAAAGGCCTTTTGGGGACTTTTATTTAAAATTTATGGAAGCCCTTTACGACACTAATTTTGAGAAACTTTTGTAAGATCTCTAGTGATTATGTAAAACGATATGAGCGACACGAGTTCAGGTCAACCGAGTGTGTGGTCTCTCGGGAGCTCGCTCCTCGACTCCTCGCTCTACGCAGTGTGTTGACAACAGTACGTATTCCAGGATATTATATGTGCTATCATGTACCAAGTTGTATCACACACAAACACACAGACATCCTCGCTAACTTTCGCCTTTATAATATTAGTAAGCTATCATATTTAAGGAAATGCTTCAAAATATTAAGACATAGTAGTTAAGTAGAGACGAAATTAGTTGTAAGTCGCCGCCCGGTGCGGTGTCCGCCGCGCCCGCGCAGGTGTGCGCTGGCCTCATCTGTATGCGCGGCGCGGCGCGGCCGGGCACGATGGAGACTGATGCGCGCCGCGTCCACCGCGCGTGCCCGCGCATGCCCACGCGTGCCCGCGTGCGTGACCGCTGTACACCGCACCTGTAAGCGAGGCACTTCACACTCGTGCCCTTGTAAATCCTAAACTAGGATGTTCTCCCGCACTAGTACACGAGGCCGGTACACGCTTGACACAGAGATTGTCCTCTTGATCTCCAATAAAAAGTCACAGGGCAAAGCTTGCTTCATAGAGTTGTCAAATATAACTTTGCGAATGGTGGAAATGGAAATACGGCGACAATCGCTCCGGCATAAACATATAAAACAAAAATATAAATTATAAGCACCCAGTTTTATTACAATTGCATTCGAATAAATAAAACAGATTTCCATAAAATTGTTGTCCATAAAATGTGAAAATGTCCACGGATAGTTTCCATCCACCCGTCGGCGTTTATTTGGAATTCCAATTCCTGCGCACCGGATATTTACACGAATGTTTTATTCCCGCACTCGCAGCCTTTAGTCCCGTTATTTTGTTATTAATTTATTAAACACCGCGCCGTAGCTCGCCCGTAGCGAGTCCGTAGCTCGCCGTCGCAAGTCCGTCGCACTCCACTGGCGTACTTGTACCGTGTCGTTTGTTGTAGGCAATTAACTGGTTGTATCCGGTGGAAAAATAGTGAATAGTCCGCGGACCCGCGGCCAGCGGGCCGGCCCCGCCCGACAGCGCGACGCGACCCGCGGCCGCGGCGGGTGCGGCGCCGTGCCACAGATTAAGTAATACTACCAACTGTAGTGAATGATAAATGTGTTTGTGTTATATAGTGTGTGTTTAGGACTTGCCTTGTTTCTGTACCCCCCACCCCCTCTCCTCGCACCGCGACCATCGCTGTGTGTTACCGAAGGAGGAAGATACGGTACTCCCGGGCGAGGCTCAAACTACGCTGGAAACTCATCGAGGGCCACCGACCTTACATACTATCAATGTCGCTCTTAAATTCATATAAATATTTCTAAATATTTATAAAACAGATCAGGTGTAACACGACGAGAGCACGTGACGTCGGATCGACTTGTAAATAAAATAAACCGCCGCACAGACAGCCCGCTTTGGAAGCCACAATATGTCGGATTTTCCGGCCGAAGCCGCGTCGCGCGTCGACTTAGCGACCCCCCGACCCCCCCACCCACCCTCGCCCCATGCAAAGTACGAGCCAAACAAAGTAGAGCCACGATGTGACAATTGTTTCCACTGTGACGTTCCATTTCGCTAACAACTGTCGGAGTTGAGGAGGTATCGGTTACAATTTACTTACTTACACTTCCTTACAGATATTCCTTCACAGATTCTATAAGTGCCAATTAAGGCTCTTTAAATGTTTTTACAATAAATTGAATAACTTAACTGACGATTTGACTGGTGAGTCAATCATTTGTCTTATCATATCTTAAGTCATACAACCGAGGAAGAAGACTATAATAGGTAAAAGTCAACAATAAACAATAGAGCCGTGAAAGTTATCTAAAAATAAAGTAAAATAAAATAGTACCTACTCGTAAGACACACGTGTCTATGTTCACGCTACATCTCTTGTAGACCTCGCACAGAGATCGGAGCACCACCGGGTGTTAACATTTATTACGGGAATATTCGTAAGTCGAGGGCATAATTTCAATTTCAGCGAACGCCCGCCCCCGCCCCCCGTGCCCGCCCGCGCCCGCGCCCCCCGCCGAGGCATTACTTTTCTGGGGATTCAGATTATCAAATTGAATATTAAAATTCAGTGACGCCGTCCCCGGGGGTGGAGCGGGGCGCGGGCGGGGGATCGCTGCCGGTAGGGCCCTGTCGCATGCGGCCGCGCGTCGCCGCGCGCCGCCGCCGCATGCGGCCACGCGCCGCCGCCCGCCGCCGCAGCATGCGGCCGCACGCCGCCGCCGCGCGCGGGCGCATCATCGTTTCGTTCAGCAATTTATGTATAAATACTGTGAACGGGAGATCCCTTTTCTCTCCATTTAGCGTGGATTTAGTCCTGTACCTGATTGAGTACGACATTAACTAAATGTTTATGTCTCGACAAACGTAAGCAAACAGCTTTAGAGTATAATCATTGTTAAGTGATAGGTATGTCATGAGACAAATGAGGCCAACGGAGCTGTTAGTAGTCGTCGCCGGTGCCGGTGTCGGTGTCGGTGCAGCTATCACCGGCCTAATGGGCGGCGCACGCGGGCCGTGCGCCGCGCGCGACCCGCCGGACACACGCCCGGCGCCCGCCCCTACCACGGAAAGCTGTGAAAGGACCGGTACAACACTCAAATATTTGTTTGAACTTTTCGTATCAATACAACAGAATATAATTAGGGCGCCTACCTACCCGGGAAAAACTGATTTGTCAGTTTATAATAAGGAAGTCGGTAAAAATGATGTTCCTCATACGATAGTCTATCAGATAATTCGAATAATGTTGAAGAGAAAGGTGTAACACATTTACATCAAAAGTTATTGCCACTGTTTTACGTCTCTCTCCACATATTGGAGAACATTTTGAGATTAAAAAGCAGATTAAAGCAGGTCCTTGTGAACCCTTCATATTGTAACCAAACATTTAATTGTATCAGGCGTTACTTTGCGGAAATCCATTATATAACAATATTGTGGTTATTAATTTGCTTTTCCCGCGAATAAACTTTATGTAAACAACATAAAGTTTATTCGCGGGAAAAGCAAATTAATAACCACAATATTGTTATGTAACCAAACAGTCATCATGTACATAGTATTGTTGAGTGAAACGAATGTACTGTGTATAATGGAGTGGTCGAGTGACCGGTGGTAGGGGCTCGGACGGTAAATTGGTTCGGCCGAGCGACAATTTGATGGCAATTTGGTGTTATTAGTGCGACGTCTTGTGTGCCCGTGCGTTGTAGGGCCGCGCCGGGGGCGGCCCGCGCCGGGGGACTCCCACGAGATGAGCTCCAGTGTGGAGTGACTGCTGGCCGCGCCGCCGTGACTCGGTCTCGGTTTGTTGATGCCGCGAACTCTATGCGCGGTCCGCTTACAAAACTGTTCTACAGCATAGCCAGGATAGCTGCTGCTCCCTGTCATCATTTTATTGTCTTTATGATTTTGTTGATTATTAACAATTCATGGCGATCCATGAACAACTACTTACCTAAAATGTTCTCACTTCCAACCCCCCCCCCCCCCCCCCTCCTCCCACTACCCACTAACACGTCTAGTTTCATTAGCGCTGTGAAAATGATATCTCTCGCTACGAACCCGTTAGTTGCGGTCAGAATGTCATAAATGTGAGATAAATATGTCACATTGTGGTCGGAATTATCGTTGAGCTAATTGCTATTTCGAATTATACATACAATATGGGTTTATCGAAATTATTGTTACGTGCCTACACCTTCATTTAGGTATTTGTATCGTTCTCATTCGAACAGCGAGACAATTAGCGGATGTTCTTATTTATTTGTCTCTGTTTTTTTTTTCATTCACATGTTGTAGGCAGGCGGCCGCCGGTTAGTGCAACAAAGGCCTTCATTAGCCGCAGCGGGCGCCGCAGTTTAGCATAATCTTTTAGGTGCACTGTATTTGTTTGCGTCCAGCGCCCGCCCGCGCCCGCCCTTGCCCGCCCGCGCCCGCCCGCGCCCGCCCGCGCCCGCCCTTGCCCGTGCCCGCGCCCGCCCGCGCCCGCCCTTGCCCGTGCCCGCGCCCGCCCGCGCCCGCCCTTGCCCGCCCGCGCCGTGTGCCGCGCCCGCGCCGCGCCTGGAGCCGTTACTTATCAGCTATACTATTATCGCTATTGGCCGTCGTTCGTCGCCGATCTGAACAATCACTGGTAAGTGTTGTCAGCCGCCGCATGTATTGCCGGACAAAGGTTTCTGTGATCGAGCGATGAGCTTCCAGAGCAGACTTCCACTCCTCAACTGAACCATCTTTTGTTCTATAACCTTTGAAAATAATGTAGTTTCAATATTAAAATTACGCACGGAATATTGTTGCAACGTTTTGACCGGGTTGCACTTGGCACTGGCCGTCATTCTAAAACATTGGTGTTAGAACGGTTATTAGAATGATATTGGGCCTGATATTGACTTCGAAAATAGTTTGGTGCTCACTTCGTAACACTTTGTGCCTTCAGAGTCGGACCCATGTTGTATGTTCCCGGCGCGAACCGACCAGGAGAGAAGGCTGACGACGTCCCGCGACGCTTCTAGAAGCTCTTATACCTCTGCGTCTCCCCCGCTGTACCGCCCGCGCCGCACGTTTCCAAAAAAAGCCTAATAATTAAAAATACTTATTAAACATTACTCGGAGCGCGGCGGCCGCTCGCCGCTCGATTAAGAAAGAAAATTCGTTAACTTGAACTTGTGTAAAGTTAAAAAGAAAACTCATTTCGGCCATTTTTGCGAGATGCTTGTTAATAGCGTCCCTCGCATTAATGCCGCTACGGTTTAATTACACCGGCCGAATGATCCTGGCATCGTCACCGCGCCGCGCCCGCGCCGCGCCCGCGCCGCGCCCGCGCCGCGCCCGCGCCGCGCCCGCGCCGCGCCCGCGAGGCGCTCTCTCTGCTACTTATAAGTACTACTCTGTGGACTACTGATGGATTTGCTGGCTTCGGCAACTGTTCATTGTCTCGTTGCTTGCCTTGGGGTACTGTCGGCCGCACAACTACGTGTCTAGTCGGGGGACCCCCGGTCACACCGGATACACGCCCTACTGACTTCTAGAGGTTTTACCTATTCTCGGACTATCATATTTTTTTCATTATCATCTACGTCAATTATTAATTTCTTTGGAACTAGAAATTAAAAATAATTTGTGCTTCGAAGTCTGAAATTTGGGAAAATTTCATAAATAATATTATTTAAAAAACTCAAAAACAGTGACTGACTTTAGATAAAGGTCAAGATATCCACCAAACGGTCCTAAATCCACCCTTTACATTTGTATTTAGTACATAGGTACTCTTATATTATAATAATAATAATAAATACAAATATAAAATATATTTATAATGTCTGGCAACAGTTGACCATGTTCAATTTGGAACTTTGTAGAATCCATTACTTCTCGAGTGTTAACTGCAATGATATAAACAACGGGCGGCGTCGCGGGGCGCGCCTAGTGTCACTAGAGTACACTACACTGCACGAAGAGAACCCACGAGGGAAAACAATAGGTTGTCTGTGCGAAGGATAAATAAAAGAGATTTATTTCGTGCGCGGAATAAGGGCCGGGGAATACCCCCGGAATACCAAGCAGCCCACCTACGGGGATAACAGCCCCCCCCCCCCCCCGCACCCCTCACGTCAGGGTTCAATCAAACCCCGCCCTGTACCTGTATGGGTTTTAGATAAAAAAAGTAAAACCTTATTTTAGAAGAATTTGCTTTGTTATTAGAACACCCTGGCGCAGACTTTGATATTTTAATTTTTGTGTTGCTTCTTCAAATGCGGATCGTTTGTGGATTTCTCTATTTGCATAAAATGTATCTTCATTTTAAAAGAGCTCCCTCCCTTAATTTGTTAAATTTTTATGACCCCTAAACATCAATTAGAAAAATAAAGTAAAAGGTGGAATCTTCTGAACTTCAATCGGATTGCGAATGTAAAATTGAAACGTCCGCCGTTATTTAAGCGGAAGACATAACCACGTCGTCGCGAAATTTAAGAGTTCCGAAGGAAACCAATTAGAGGGCCGTTAATATTTCAAGTGGAAGGGTTACCCCGGGACCTCCGGCCGATATTATCCCAATTAAGAGGAGATACCGCCGCCTCGACCCGCCCCGCGCCGCCGACTGTCGACCGACTTGTCGTTATGGCCATTGTTCTGCGATCACGCCGCCGCCGCCGCCGCCGCCGCCGCCGCCGCCGCCGCCGCCGCCGCCGAGGGCCGCACTCCATGTCTCAATTAATGGTAATAGCGGCGCATAGTTCGGGCCGCACGCGCGAACTACTACAAGCACATCTAGCTTCTGCTCATTTCGATGCTCGTCAAATAAACCTCGAGGTATGTACTTAAGTTATGTTTTCGCATAAAACAAAAATTGCCAAACGCTTCGATATTTAACTAAAAATGTGATTCAAACTTATTAAGCAATCGCACTTAAAATACGACCTTAACGCGAAAGCGTTTCGATTTCTTTCTAACATCTAAACAAGCGCAGAAGTTCTTTTGTACATTTAAAACAGTGAAGGCTCTCGAGGGGCGACCGCGTACCGGAAGACGCCGCTTGGGCAGCTGGATAAGGTTGGCGCGGGAGACCCCAGGGGAGGCCGGCTGTCCAGCAGTGGGCGTCTACTATACAGGGTGATATGATGATGGTAATCAATAGTGTACAATTTATATAAAATTAAATAGGTTTTTCAAGTTTCAAAACTTGTTGAATTTTTCCGAAAACAAGAGTACCACCGCTCCCGGTAAAGGCCGTTAATAGGATCAACGTTTGGAGGGAGTCCTGGGAACAGCTTCGGACGTCCTCTAGCATATTAAACCCGTTGCGCGGGAACAATGAATCAACGGCCCGCCGGCGCCGGCGGCCCCGCGCCGCCGACGACCGGCAAAAACTCAAATTCACATTTATAATTCTGTCAAAGAGTTCTGTCGAAGAGAGGGCGAGGGGGGCGGCGAGAGGGCCAAGGGGTAGGGGGAGGGGGAGGTTCAGTTTAACGCATTCAGTTTTAATTAACCTCTGTGTTTGTTTGTTCCATACAAATAGCATGCACGCGCACCGAACTCATTTTACGCGCATGTTTTTTCGACCATAATATTATTTTGATGTTCCTTCAAACCGGCTACCTACCTACCTACTTTGTACCCCTATTCAACTATGTTGACGGTCTACACTTGTATGTATTGTACTGTTTATGAATAAAGATGATGTAAAAACTCAAATTCATTGTATTTTCTATGTTTTATTTCTTGGTCTTTTTTTTCTATTTTGTGAAATCTCCTGCTCGCTTCAAATCTGACGAAAACTATGATCACGGGGCAAGCAACATGAGGGCGGCTCGGGATATTGGTAAATTGATTTTTTATCTCATTATTTTATATTGTTTTATTGCACCCTAAATAATAATAATAAAGGCTTCATGGTTGGGATGTATTGTAGTCTTTATTTTTTTATTCCATTGTCTCTACTAGAAATAGTCTGTGTTCTTTACTAACAGAATAGAATAAATTGCCTACCGTTTGAAATGAAAATTCTATAAAGTAGGTACTCTTCTGATTGCCAGTTTTAGTTGATACACGAACAGTACGTGGACGTTGGTATTTTGAGTAAATTAAAATATATTTTATTATTAAATATTCAAAATAAAGACAGAACATCACAATGTTCATTCATAACAAGCACGAGCACCGTGGCCCAGCAGCTCCTCACAGATGCAAGAAAGCCACATTTCCAGACCCTGGTGCATGTCGTGTCAAATACAACGGTGCGGGGTCCGCGGTCGGTTGGGCACAAACATTGACGTGATAAAAAAAACGTTTACATTTCACATTGTGGCCACTAAAATAGCGGTGAAGAACATGATCTGAATAGGTATTTGAGTTGTAAGTAAATAGTTATACTTACGGTATCTTCGTTTTTACATATAATTTCATTTGATATAATTTGTAAAGCACAATTTAAAATTTTATTGAAAAAAAAACATTGTGTCTTTGTAGAGCTACTACCCAAAGACCTTGTCCCAACAACACGCTGGAGAACAATAAACGGTAGTTCTCGTGCATTAAGGTCGATAATAGAATATTTGGTGGTTGGACAGAAACGCAGCCAAAGAGAGAGCCGTGAGAGCCTTCTGCCTTTTCGTTTCTTCGTTCAGGTATAGGCTGACCTGAGTAATTGATTTAATTAAACATAATAATTTTGACTGTTGAAACGAGTCAACAATAATCATCTTAGCCGCTGGCAGTGCGGCCGCACCCGCCCTTGACTGACGCGCTAATGCCACGTGATGGATGCTCGCTCCCCGCCCGCGCCGGGCGACAGGTGCCGCGCGCACTGGCGCCCCACCCCACCCTAACAGTCTAACAAAACGGAATAGACGTTGGTTATATTTTTGTCACTCACTGGTCATTTGCTCACTGCGACCGGCATTCGTTGTGTGGGCTCCAGCTGTCAGTGTGTCACCTGTCGCCTGTCGCCTGTCGCGTGTCGCCTGCAGGTGTCGCTGCAGTCTAGTCGCCGGTCTTTTTGATGGTGCACATTTTAGAGGAATATTTAGTTTATTGTCGTCGGTACGTGGATAATAAGATGGTAATACGACACTTGTGTTACTGTGTTGCGTGTCGAGTGTGTCGAGTGGCTCCCACAGGCTTCTACCATTCACTCACATCCGTCACAAACCTGCGGAGATAGATCCACATTTTATGACCGAGCTGCCTTCCGCGGTTTCAAATACTAAAGTTGTCATCAATATTGGTGTTGCTCGATATCCGACGAGATGACATTTAAGCGGAGTATTTCCAATATTAACGATAAAAGCCTTTCAGAGGGAAGCATGAATAATAATATGTTTCCTTGTTTAAAGTAAAACGTACGGCCCAAATGTGTCAGTATGTCGCTGCGTGTGTTACGTCGTAGGTAGGTAGGGCTCGACGTCGATCTGTCTATCGGACGCACAACACGAGAATGTTTTCTGTTTTTGACACTTCATCGCCTTTCAGTTTCATGTTACTTTAGATAATGAAGTATTCTTAGTTTGTTATCTCCACAAAACATCGTACTCGTACAGAGCGGCGGCGGCGGCACCGCTCATTGTTATACAGCCCAAAGAAACAATGAACAGTATGACGTCGATTGAACTTCGCCAGCTGTGAGAAGTCAGTGAAGATGTGAGACGTCAGAGAGGAGACGTCAGCTGTGTGACGTCATCGGGGCGACGTCACCGGCTTATCGCGCGCGCGCGCGTCGTAACTCAGGGCGCTTGTTGTATCTGTCCGCAGTAAATCGCGGCTGAACATAAATTGTCGAAAATGCGATGTTTTCGGATGCTTTATGTGTTCCGAGCGCGCGCGGCGATACGCGCCCCGCACGCGGCCGCTGCAGGCCGCTGCAGGCCGCTGCAGGCCGCACGGGACGAGTGACAACTGTGTTATGTTTAGTTGTCTCCTCCACCACGCCACGGTAGGCCACTTTGAAATCGACATGTGATTTATGAGGGCTTTGGTCCATCAATTTTATTTAATTTTATAGAGATTCGAATACACTTATTAAGTAGTCATAATATAAAAAAAATCTAATTAATTGTTTCAGCCGTGAATAGAATACAATGTTATAGAAGAGGACGCGGCATAAACGTTCGGTCCCCCTTCACGTCGGCGGCGCGACACAAACAATCACGCAGAATGCCAATTGTACACAAAATGTCCCGCAGTTTGGAACGAGACGAAAGCTAACAATTTGTCCAAACATGAAAAGCGAGCACTTGACCGCAACCGGAAAAAGTAAAAATACAGCCCTTTCAGCGGCGAGTCTTTTGAATGCTGGCAACATTACGATCCGCCATTTTGAGTCGGCCAAACGGAATAATTTAATAGAGAGACGGCTTTTGAGCCGAGCACCATTTCCCTCGCGTTAACTTTTGCTCAACATTTCAAAAAACTTAACCCGATTTAGTTGATACAATTTTAACTTCATCTCAAAACATTATTCCAATGAGAACCGTATTTTGACTATTCCCAAGCCTGACAGCGACTGAAACGGAATTTTTAAATTATTTTATTACAGGTCGCTGTTTTCATTTTTATTCGGCAGAAGCGTTGATTGACCGCCGACGGCGACCCTTTCACTATAAAAAGAGGCTCAGTCCCCCTCCCCGCCCCGCCCCGCCAGCCGTGGGTTGTGATCGACTACGGCTGTTAATATTTAGCCGTCGGTGACGTATGGCGGAGATGTCGCCCCTAGTGTGACGTCACCACGCCCCGGCACACACCCAGCCACAACACACGCGACGCACCACTCATCATCTGTAGCCGGTGCTACGCCGCCGTAGCCCGCCGTGCTACGGCGTAGAGCTCGTAGCACGGGCGGCGTGTGGTACAACACCCCGCTCTGACGAGACGTACAGGTTTCGTACAATGAAAATACATAATAGACGTTACAAATAATAGGAAATACAAATATACCTCTACGTATTTTTAAGGTGCCTTAAAGTTAGTATCTCCATATTTCAAAAATTTCCCAGCTGTATTCTATTCTACATCAGGGATTTCTACGTATTAAGTTCAAAAATTAATTTCGTAGTTTTCGAGTTATCCGAGGAATAGACAGACGGAAAACAAGCTTCTCTACACAGGTACCTATCCGTTTCGACGGTTCGCTAAAAATGTAGTTGGTCTACTGCATGTGGTGATTGATACGGCGGCGGCGGCGGCGCGGGCAGGTGGCACCTACACCTGGACTGGACATACTTACATTACAACCCCCTGTATAATGTGTCTTTTCAACCGACGAAAAAAAAGGAGGTTCTCAATTCGACCCGTATATTTGTTTTTTTTTTATGTATGACCACGCATAACTTTTTACAAAGCAGTCCGATTTTGATAATTCTTTTTCTATTGGATAGGGTATACTTCGAAGTTGGTCCCATTTTTTTTTTTTTTTTGAAGAAAAAAATTCAACCCTAAGGGTAGAAAATTAGGGGATGACTGATTATTTACCTACAAAATTTTCATATTTGAACCGATTCTGTTGAAACTAGGTACAAATAGTTCTAATGACCCTACAATATGACGGAGACCTGAACTTGATCTGATGACGGAGACGGAAGACAGTTGAGGGAACTCTTCAACGGTGTACAGCAGCTACTTCGTGTTTGGGCTTATTCATTCATCTTAATGAGAACTTTAAACATAACTTATGATTTATTCGATTACGACTACCATCGATGGGTGAAGATGGAGACGGAAGGCTGTCGAGGGAATGAATTAGTATATTTTAGTCACAAAAAAGTAAAAAATAATCACTTTACGTATTAACTTTAATTAATTTGCTTGTTTGTTGGGCGCGGACTCAAAATTACTTAGGTTTATATTAGTGTAGGAGCGTAGTTGTACACTAACAAGGTAACTTGTTATTATTTTTCGCTTTTCAGTTTCTTTTTTTGACGGTTTAATTTTTTTGTTAAAAAGTTTTTATCAACACCATTTTTGTATCGCTGAGGTAATACCGCGCGGGTCATGAGCCCCTCCTCACCCGCGGCACTCCGATGGCACTAGAACAAGCAGCGAGGTCAGTAAAAGAGCCGCGGCAGCGTGCGTGGCTGACTGGTGCTGCGCGCTCGCCTCACGGTCGTGAGCTCACACACGAGTTTTTAGGAACTTAAGTACGATAATTATAACACCACAGGTTTTTTGATGAAGGAAAACATCGTGCGGAAACCTGCATACGCCGAAGATTATAATTTCTATTCTAAGGCGTATGTGGAGTTGTGGCACCGTCGGTGGACACGGGTTTGGCGCAACAGATGCGGGTACGCGTATCGGCAGGTGTCCCTGGCCCTCTACCAGGTGCGCACTCCGACCGGGTGGGACACGGCGGCCCATTTTCCTCAAACTAACAGTAATACAATAATTGAGTCGAGTGCGAAAGTAGAGGAATGCGGCGTGAGTAGTTGTATGTAAGGCGGCGGTATGCGGGCCGCGGCCGGCCGGAGCCGACGCGTACATTATTGCATAACGCGCGCATACTTCGGGAAATATGCGTCACAGTGTCTCGCTCACTGGAATACTTGCGCAACTAGCCGCCGCCCCCCGCCAGCCGCGGGGAGCATCACACTAACGACTGCCCCGCGGGTTCGTCCGCAGCTGGAGGTGGTCTACATAACTTGACGGACTCTATGAATAGTTTCTGGTTGCTGGAATACAATTTCCTATTATTATTACCTACATTCTTTATGAAACATTTAAACATTTAAGCAAAAGTGTACAAAGGTGGACTAATCTCTATAAGAGATCTCTTCCAGCCAACCTTTGCTGAAGCAGAAATTAAAAGATTAAAGCGAACGTACGGGATCTAACCATAAATACAGAGATAATGTATTCTCTAAGCTGTGTGCCATTTCATTACGGTTTAACTCGGTCTAGACAAAAACGAATTTCAGGAGTTCACTCAACCAAAGTTTTACTTCCTCCGAATCACTTTATAAAATTAACTTCCAATCCCTTTATGTGCGGGGGTGGTACTTACCGGTGGTACTCAGGCACCCACGGAGCGTGTACGGGCTGGCTGATGGAGCTCCGCTCGGAGCACGCAAATGGATGCCACTTGTCATATGTCCACTCCCGAGCTGCTGATTCTGCGAGCGCGCGGCCATCTCGCCTCGTGTCGAGAGCCCGCCGCCGCCGCCGCCGCCGCCGCCGCCGCCGCCGCCGCCGCCGCCGCCCCCGCCCGCCCCCGCCTCATCGCACTCCAACACATCTGATCGCGTCTCGTAAGAAGTAAGCTGAGTGTACGTCTCGAGTTCCGTTATGTTTTTTTCCTAATTTCCTACAATATCTCGGTAAAAAAACAAGAATTTTTCATTAATTTTCCGTCGTGGACCAACAATTTAAAAAAACAATTTCAGCTGCTTTTGACTTATCCGAGAGACACACAGTTTAATTTTCTTTTAATAAATATTCGTAAAAAACAGGATATTTTCTAAATGTCTATTTCACATGCATGTTCTATGTTTCAGCTCAAACTATTCAGTCGTTTTCGAGTTATCTGGAGACAGACAGATGTACAGAAAACCTTCGTTATACGGGTACCTAAGAGTTTGACGGAATCCTAAAAAAGCGGACCCAAATGATGATGTTTACTGAACTGTGAACAGTTTGTGTGAGATGATAACTTAGTGGGCGAGTCTAGACCTCGAGGGACGTCTCCAAACAAACAGCCCGACGTAATAGGGTTTCAGATCCAATTTAAAAAATAAAGACGCCCTCTGTAGGATTACTGGGAGTGTTGTGAATAGATGTTTGTTTCTGCATGTTATATTGACTACTCCACACAAACCTTGTCGGCGTCCCGAGCTATTGTATTAGATTATTAGACCAGTGGTATTCAGCGCTCAGGAACAAAATGTTGAATTCTCATTTGACAATGATTCTAGTCCAATAATAGTAAAACGATAATGTCTTGAGTATCCAATTTGTTAATTTTTTTTATTTTGTACACTGGAAACATTTCATTCAAACTATTTTTGTGTAATTTTTTCATGAGTTTGTTTTTACGCAATTTTGTGTTTCTCGCGTATCGGTTAGGTATCTACGTATTTATGTGTATACGATATCTGAGGTAAGTTAACAATATCGGTTGGATGTATTGATACCGCGGCGAGCGTGTGGGAAGACAATGCTGAGACTCAGCGAAGCGACAGAGGTGTGTCAGGGTCGCGATACTTGGCGCTCCGTTCTTTGTGCCCACCCCGCCAGGGACATAGCGTCAAGATATGTATAGATATATCAGTAAGCAGGTAGGTGGATCGTTATCTCCAGAATGTCATAGCATATATGAGATTGTCGGGAAGAAATCGCGTAAAACGAAGAAAACCTAAAATAAAATTTGACTATTTGATCCTTTAGTTCACTTTGAAGTTTGAAGCAGTTGGGATTTTTTCTTTTCTTCTCAATTTGTACTCATTCACGTAAGTAATGAATGAGTTAGTGTGCATTAGATTAGACCGGCCGCCGTCAGAATAGGAGCCAACGGAGCCGGGCCGGGCAAATACTAGACGGCCAGAGTGCGGGCGACACGGCGCACGCATTACCGGGCCGTGTGCGCCCGGCGGAGGGCCGTCGGAGGGCCGTCGAGGGCCGGGAGGGCCGGGAGGGCCCCGCCGCAGCTGCGACTGAGAATTGCGGCCATTCGGCAGCTATTTGGATGCAATTTTCGAGTAAATTGAAGCCCAAATTCGCCGGCGATTCGGCGGAAGCCAGCCGCCGAGTGAATGTCTATGCAAGTAGCGGGGTTTGTTGGCGCGGGGAGGGGGTCATTGTGTGGGAGGAGCCTCGTGTACTTGTTGGTTCACAGCAGATTGTATGTAAAATTGTATCGTGAGTAGGTAAGTCTGTAACACACCGGTTCACAATTTCTCTCGTTTTATTGTTAACAAGGACCCGAGCCGTGATCCATCACGCGCGGCGCACCTGCGCCCCAACCCCCCCCCCCCCCCCTTCCATTGCAACTGTGACGTCACGGCGCAAACGACACTTTACAATGATTCATTGTCAACCGTCGCTTGTGATTTTTTCTGAAGAACGATCCGTCACGGCCCGGCCGAGAGACCCATCACGTTCCGAGCTTCGTTACACCCTTCAATATCCTCTACATTACCTACCATACATGCACCTGTCTTATTCCAAACAAGGATCTTCCCCTGTACCCACCACCTCCCATCGCCTTTCGACGTCTAGGTCATATAGGCCCAAACGCGGGGGAGGTGCCCGGTACTTGCTCGAGGCTCTTTCTTCCCTGGTACCGTGGACAATAACGAGGATAGGACAATTCACATTTCAACGGGGACCAAAGTAGCGTGTCCCCATCGGGAGTCGAACCCCGGCCCGCGCCGCTCGAGTCCAAGCCGTCAGCCAGCGAGGCGACCTATACGATACTTGTACTTCACTGCACGTTTGATTAATGTTTCAGAAATTTATTTATTTATTTTATTATTATTTATTCATTCAGCTTACACTATCTTAACAGTCTACAAACCAAATCGATAATGAGGCAATATTTAAATACATAAACTAACATTAATACTTAACTAATAACCAAATTTGAATGTCAACAACTTACAACACAATACATAAAAACATGTCAAAATATTTATACAAAAATGTCATTTAAGCTTATTCAGAGCTTTCAAGAAAAAGAAATGTTTTTGTTAAAATACCTGCTTAAGTAGTTGTTGTAATTATAGGTAAGTGTAGCCCCCCCTCCCCCCCCCCCCCCCGCCTGCCGCCCTCCGCCGCGCGCCGGCCGGGGTGATCGCGCCCACAGAACGCGGAAAAAGCTCGCTACGCTCCCGCTCGCTACATGGTTCTATATTTCTATGATCGCGCCGCCCGCGCCGCCCGCGCCGCCGCCCGCCGCCGGGGCGCGCCTAATCGCTCGCGACGAAATCGGAATTTTGTCGCAGCGGGCGACCGCGGGGCGCGGCGTGGGGCGCGGGGAGGGGGGCCGGGACCGAAAACAATTGAAATTATCGGGGAACAAACAAAATTGGCCATCAAACAATTAACCCCTTTATTGCGACACGTACAAAGTTGAAATAGGCTCGCGACGCAATAAAACCATTAAAATTCTAAACTCGGCCGTGGCTCCGGCCGAGAGCGGCCAGCGGCGAGCCACGAGCGGCGAGCGGCGAGCCACGAGCGGCGAGCGGCGAGCCACGAGCCACGAGCGGCGAGCCACGAGCGGCGAGCGGCGAGCCACGAGCGGCGCGCGGGGGGGAGCCACGAGCCACGAGCGGCGAGCGGCGAGCCACGAGCGGCGAGCGGCGAGCCACGAGCCACGAGCGGCGAGCCACGAGCGGCGAGCCACGAGCGGCGAGCGGCGAGCCACGAGCCACGAGCGGCGAGCCACGAGCGGCGAGCGGCGAGCCACGAGCGGCGAGCGGTGAGCCACGAGCCACGAGCGGCGAGCGGCGAGCCACGAGCCACGAGCGGCGAGCCACGAGCGGCGAGCGGCGAGCCACGAGCGGCGAGCGGTGAGCCACGAGCCACGAGCGGCGAGCGGCGAGCCACGAGCGGCGAGCGGCGAGCCACGAGCCACGAGCGGCGAGCCACGAGCGATGAGCGACGCTCCAATTGAAATCCTACTTTTACCAAACAAACGCTATTTGGGTTTTGGAACAAACTAGGTATACAAAATATCGACAACCAGCATAGAATACATATTAACCATGGGAGAGCAGCTGTGGAGTTACGTACTCTTATGTCGTGTGCTCTAAGCGAGGTAACGATCATACAAAGTGTGCAGTAATAAATAATACCAGTGTTTTTTCATTGCCTTGTCAATATTAATAGGTATTATGACCAAATAAAGAGAGGGACGCTGGGAGCTTGTATGTAAGTTGGTAGGTGTTGTAGAACCGCGCCGACGTCGCAGCCGCGTGCTACTATTCAAGTTTAAATGCCTACAACATAAAATCTTCGGTTCAATTAAGTGTCTGTATTACGAAATAGAACGAAGAGTTGTCAGTTGAGCAGTGCTAGGAGTACTGTATGTTAAGGAAGCGTGTGGCTTGCACCGGCGTCGCGGCGCGGGCGCGGTGCGGGTGCGGCGCGGGCGCGGTGCGGGCGCGGCGCGGGCGGCCGGAGCCCGCCGTGTTATGGCACAAGTTTCGGCGGCGGCCGACGATCGCCCGCTGTTTACAAACTAACTATCATTGAGACGTTAACAAATCAAATGATTTTTTTCATAATGAAGTCTGTAACTTTACGGCTTCGGCAGAACTCTGGATAGCTATAGTAGCATCCAGCAGTAGTAGTACCTTAGTAGTCTACAATAATAAGATGAAATTATACAACCTCCGGACCGAGCCGCATGGACTAAGATAATGGACTAACAATAATAAAATATAATTAATAATTTAAATTTATATTAATTAATCGCCAAATTGACTGTAATTTTAGAATTTATGTAATGTACCTAATTTAATGTTGACTATGTTATATTAATTAGTTATTTGCAAAAATGTTTCTCATGGCGCTTTGGATTTTATCTGTAATGCTATGTAAGAATAAATTAAATAAATAAATAAAGATAAAAATAAAAAAAGAAATTGAACTGAGGAGATTCGAAAATTCAATTCTGTACATAAGTATCAAATTATATGTGTCTGCTGGTCTCTTCACGTGTGAACAACCGCGGGCCGACAGAACCCGCGGCAAAACAGAAGCAATGTTGGTTCGACTTGACTCCACAGCACTCGGCTGCAGCTGTGCCGAGCTCAGTCTACCGCTGTGTGACCACTTTTCTCACACTCATCAGAGAAAGGTCTACGCTCGCCAAATACCACCCCCCCCCATCGCCCCCGCCGCCCCGGAAACAAAACAACAGTACTATAATTAAACGGAACGCAGCTAATTATCAACGACATGTAATCCGGGGGTTCGCCCCCGGCCGCGGCGAGACGTGCGCTTTAAATTGTCACGACGCGTTACTTGCGACGACACGCGCTGCAAAAACAGCCGGGGGGCTCCCCCGCGGCGTGCGGGGGCTAATCCCCGCTGATGGATCGCTGGCCCCAATCTGTTTTTGCGCAAATGAGAATAAACTGTGCCCGACCGGCCGCCCCCTGTCGCTCACGTTGTGTGCTTCTTAGTGTGGTAATGATGGCGGGCCCGGCCCGACGACGCCCGACTGGTTCCGTGTTCAGTTTCCTTTGACACTTGATATTTCATTTCATTCGGATCAGCCGCTGAAGTGTGCTCAAGCCGATCGACTCACCGCGGCTGGTGACGTCACCGTGTATTGCAAAACAACTAAGATTAAACCAAAAGGAGGAAGACCAGCGGAACTTAGTTTTATCTGTCCTGCAAGGAACGAGACGCGACTATAAATTAAACTCAACTACCTACTAATTAACTTAGCGACTATTAATTAACATTAACATTGTTTTAGTGAAAATACGTATTAAAATGCCTTCTAGTTCATTTAATTTGTGTTTAACTCCAGATTTTTTTATCATAAAGTAAGTAGGTACGTCAATAATTATTGCAGAAAGTTCTAAAGCTATTTGTTTTCACGGCCCCGCTCTATCTTTGTTTCTCTTTCTATAGGAGATTGCACGAACGCAACTTTGATTTCAGGTGTGTGTGTCTACGTTACAGCGTGACATATCTTTCTCCATTTGTATTAGCCTAAGCAAAACGTTTGTCTAAACGTTTATAGTAAAACAGCTTCAGAATGAACTGTACGTTTGTAGTTGATGGTTGTATTTGATATTCATTGGGAGCTATATTGTCGCCGCGCGAGCCGATAAATGTTCCAACATAAAGTAGACACATCGCCGCGCGCCGCGCTCCTGATACCCCGCGAATCCGTATCTTAACATCTCCGCAATAAAGTGCAGGCATGTTTGTGAGCGGAGAGAGAGAGAGAACACTCAAATATATTGGCTTTATCATGTTTGAATATTTTATTCACGACGTGAATCTGAGACGTGCCAGCGGATTGCAATGTTTTCAAACATGTAATTGGAACACCATCTATTCTTTTTCATGAACAAGGTCTTTCATTATTCTGTAACAGTTACATATACAGGGTGTAGCAACCTTGATTACCGTGCGTTCGGGCGCTTGGGGTGTTTCGGTTCTGTGTTTAGCTCGGCGCGGCAAGCGGGGTTCGATCACACGTCAGTTGAAACAAAACCGATAGAAACTGGAGCCCTATTTTTGAATCGCTCGCCTCGCTTCGAGCGGACGTTTCTATTACAAATGCGATACAAAAATTAGTAGAAGCGAGGCGAGCGATTCAAAAATAGGGCTATGCCAGCGCAAGGTCAAAATGTTTCCACTGACTGACGTGCGGTCGACTGTACGTAATCTGTGGAGACACCGGCCGGCGGCCTGTTGCAACACTCATTTCTAGCAGTATTATCTGTGATGCGTATAGCTGTGTAGTTGGTGTTCCGATATAAAATACCACCGACAGGAACGCGGGCGGCCGCGCGCCACCGGACAATATACTATTTAAGGTTAAGGTTGGAAAAGTTTGTGAAAAACACCGACGTAACATAACACCGAGGCCGCGCTACTGTTGGAGGGAGATTATGAGGTGTCAGGTCGCGCTGACCCCGTCATAACTGCAAGGTCGCCAGTTATCGCGACCCGCGCCGCCCCGCCCCGCGCCGCCCGCGCCGCCCCCGCGCCGAGTAAACTATCGCCGAGTAAGTGAGCCGGTAATTTATTTGGGTAATCGGGTAATTTGTCGCGCGGGATTGGGGTAATTTGTTCCCAGGTGCGCGCCGGTTGAGCGACGGCCGCACAACTTTCTTCGCAAAATACGAGTGCGGCGGCGGCGGGGGGCGGCGGGGGGCGACCGGGGGCGGCCGGGGGCGGCGGGGGAAATATGAAATGCTTCTTTTTGTGAGACATGTGTAGGTCGGAGTTACACGCGGTCTTGGGTTTCTTACCCTTACTTTTACTGCAACTAATATATTGTAATACTCCTATGAATGTACCTTTTTTGTACTACTTAGATGGTCACAAAACAGGAAACTGGAGTCTATCGCGATGGTAAGTTGGCTGACCGGGGTGTAGGGAACGCGTGGGAGTCCCATCTATAGAGCTGCTAATCCTGCGAGAAGACCGTCTTAGGGCATCGAAGAACAAAGCTGTCCAACAATGAAAGCCCCATTCGAATCCATTGGCGTCGGAGGAATCAAACCGAGAGGGTCGCTTGCCTCGGACGGAGAGGGGTAGACGTGAGCAGACTCGTATGACGAGAAGCAACTTAGTGGGTGTCGGTAGCAGAGGTGCCTGCAGCACTGCGCGAGCCGGCACCCGGCAGTCGGCGCGGGCGGCGTCTCCCCGCAGCCAGCTCCGCCACTGTTTTTAACTCCTCTCAAGGAAAAAGTGTGAACAAACACGTCACCGCGAATGGCTTTACCTTTCAAACAGTATTTACGTTATCCCCAAGTTGCCCGACTGGGGCTTACACGAACTCGTGCTAATTTAATTTCGCCCCGCGCTCCCCCGCGCTCCCCCGCGCTCCCCCTCGCGCCCCCGCGCTCCCCCTCGCGCCCCCGCGTGCCCCCGCGCGCCCGCGGGCGACTAGTTTGTATTCCTCGTGGGCTCCCCACTATTTATCCTCCGCCATTCGGCTCACGTAATAAATCCGGGTTATTTAATCTACTGTGAGATATCTATGGTGTAGGTACTCGGCATACTAGCTTTATTATTGGCCGAATGGAATTTTTATTGAGTCATGTTTTGTATGGGGAATTGAGTTGGGATGAGCCGCGCGTGGCCGCCTGTTGGCCGCGCGTGGCCGTCTGGTGGCCGCCTGGTGGCCGCGCACACGACGCGACCCCAGCCGTCTGGTTCACGTCTCGCCCACCTCGGAACAGTCATCATTTATAAACAACCCCATCAACCAACGGACAGTTACATATTCGTTTCTTCAACGATGACGCAACGTAAATAGATATACCTAGTTGTTGTTACCGCGGTCCGGGGGCGGGGCGGCGGGGGGGGGGGGAGGGACAATAACACGAGGATGAACCGGCGCGTGGACAAAACACGAAATCATTAAAGTCGCAGATAACAAAATCGTCGTCGAAACGTCACCAGATTACTGGGAACAAAACGAGTTTGCGAAGTTTGGACACCTCGCTAGTCATGCAGCGGTCCGCCCCCGCCCCCGGGGGTCGCCCGCGACAAATGGCCGCCACAAAACATAAATACTGTTTTTGCAATCACTACCGTCCCTCGACACCGATACTCCTATAATCGATCAAGGTTTATTCTACGGAACACATTGTGACATTATTTACAAGCATTGTGTTTCACCCCCACCACTATTTAAATGCGAAAGTTTGGATGTTGTAAATATAAACTAAAATCTGTAGGAATAAGAAATGAATACAATAAATATCAAAAGCGTGACGTCAGAGCTTCTAGAATGCAGGTTACCGGTGCCGCTGGCGGGCGCGGGCGGCTGGCGGCTGGCGGCTGGCGGCTGGCGGCTGGCGGCTGGCGGCTGGCGGCTGGCGGCTGGCGGCTGGCGGCTGGCGGCTGGCGGCTGGCGGCTGGCGGCTGGCGGCTGGCGGCTGGCGGCTGGCGGCTGGCGGCTGGCGGCTGGCGGCTGGCGGCTGGCGGCTGGCGCTGGACGCGCGCGCTCGGTGAATAAAATATTTGGTTGTCGGTGGAACGTTATCGGGAAAGGGCTCCGAGCTACCGTTTGATCCATATTTCTGCGATGAATAAGGAATGCTGTTTCATTGATTTGACTACTTTACGTCGGCCGCCTTTCTCTGTCTGCCGTGCCTCCAACATTTCCCAACGTTCAATTATTTAAAAAAAAAGTTACAAGAATTATTCTACGAAGAAAATACTATACGCTACAGGTAATTTTTACTGTGGAAATGTTTGCAATAAACTACTTTAATCATGTTTTCGTGGGATACCAGCGATATCTGATAAAACATACGTATTTTGCAAATAAAATACCATGATTGGACGCCATCCCGCGCGCCGCACACCGGCGAGAGCTGTAATCCGCGCAATACGGGGCGAGTGGAAAATTAGATTGTCGAGCGGCGAGTGGCGAGTGGCGAGTGGCGAGTGGCGAGTGGCGAGTAACAAGCGAGTACACCGGACTCGCCGCCTAATCTCGTTGCGGGCGCTGTTTGAAAGAGGCCGCGTGCGGTGTACTCGAGCTGAGCTGGCATTAAAACAACCCCGACAGGTTACTCCGTACTAATGCTGTGTGTGTGGAAGGGTTATGGCGGACGTCACGTCACGCGACACTTTTGAGTTTGATATGGCCTTCAGTAGGTATTCTCTTATATTAAAAGCAGTGTAGACCCGTCACTTCGTTCGATGCAATAAATAAAATACATTGACTTTGATTATTAAATAGTTTCAAAAACCTATAGCAATTTAAAGCACGTTGAAGTGGCAGTGCGCTGGTCACATCTGTCGGAGAACCGATAATCGCTGGGCGAGCGTAGCGTGGGACGCCCCCGGATACATGAGAGAGGTGACCGGATGCGGAGAACAGAGGATCGGGTTGAGTGGCGCAGCTTGGAGAGGCCATGTCCAGCAGTGGAGTGGAGTGGTGCAGGCTGATGATGATGATGTTGCAAGATATCCCGCGCTACAGTTGCCGCCTGTGCTGAGAACACTACTCTGCACTAGTTCATAGAGATGAATAAATATGAATATGAATCTAAAGTATTCATTGTTATTGTTCGTTCATTAAACTCTCATCTGTCGGCGCTCAGGCCGAGGGTCGAGGGCCGCCAAACAAACTTGGTACTCTGGTATTATCATCAATCACGTCCCGGCATTACCGACACAATAAATATTCCATTTGTAAATGTTACAACTTACTACCGATATCTCGAAAATCTCATGAAAACAGGGAAAAGGGAATGTTTTCCTTCCTTCATTTAAAGAGAATATACAATGTACGGAATTCCATTGTAAGTTTGTTCACTTATTTTCTCAGTAATATTAATACGAAATTTATATGACTCTTTCCTTCCTCGTTATTCTGAAAACGAAACATTATTTCTGAAATGACGACATCGACTCGAGGAATAACAAAGCGACATCATTGATACAAGTAGTGGAGGGGGCGCATTAGGTAGGGCAATCAGTAGCGAGCGTGCGACTCGTGCGAGCACTAACAGGCGAACTAGCCGCATGACGCGCGCGCGCAAAACGGCGGATTAATTCCTCTGTGACTCGACTTGGATTTGTTGATACTTGGTCGAGTGTTGGCTCCACCGGTGGTAGTGATGTAATCTGAGTTAATAAGTGAACACAGGTCGTGTATTATATTTAAACGGCGCCGCGAGAGCCACGTGCGAGGCGGCAGGCGGCAGGCGGCAGGCGGCCCGACTAGTCCCGCGGTCCAACACATACTATTATCATAAAATACTAAAATATTTTGCTGTGATTTGAACTAATGTGCTCACAGTCTCGCATCTCCCTTTTATACTACAATCAGTGTAGGAACCTATTAATTTTTTTTAAAAGCTTGGAAATAGCTGTAAATAGCCATAAAATGAGTTTAATTGCTCCTCTGTAATGTGCACTTTATTTATACCATTTCTTAGATGCTTCATCATGTTATGTCCGTCAATGATAAATTATAATACAATGTAAATCTTTTGTCGTGTAATAAAACGTCGTCCGTCCGCCGGGCTACGTCACGCGTGTATTCAGCGCGACGCCGCGTCGTGCAAACACGCATTAGCATACCCGTGCGTGCGTGCGGGCGGGTGCGTGCCGCCCGCACGCACCCGCACGCACGCACGCGCCCCGCCGCCCGCCGCGGCCCGCACGCGCGGGCACGCAGCAACCAACTAAATAAATGTCAGTGTACCCGCGCTGTAGTACATAGAGCCATGAAGTCCATGATTTAACACACTTAAAGTGCATACGTATGTACCCAGTACACTCAATAAATAAGCTTTTTTACAAGAAAATAAATGTATAAAAATGACCAGATAAAGCGGTGCGGTGTGGCCAGCCACATCCAGTCCCAGCGGCGGCGGCGCGGGCGGTACCTGTCAAGGCTCAGTACATAACAAACAGCACATTAACGAACTAAGTAAAATACAGGATGGTACCTACATATAGAAAGAGTGCTACAGTTTTATGCGATTTCTTACAGACAACCTCATACTCAGGAATATGATAAATCTCATGATACCGCTTTTATTAAAATCCATGATCCAGCCGTTTGGATGCTCAAGAAAATAAAAAATTCAGATAAATTTATACATTATGTCATGCCTTCGCTATCGCGCAGTCGTGTAAAAATACAATCTTTATTATTATTTAATAATTTATTAATAAATAATATACAAAAATGGATTGAACTTATTTCTAAAATAACTGTTTCAGTTACTTCTCTCTTCTTCTTCAATCTCAGTATGCGGTAGGCGATTTATAAACCGCTGCGTTTCCCCCGCGGCGTGCGCGCGGTGCGGTGTGCCCGCGCGCGGCCCGCGCTCCCTAATGTGCAATACAAACAAAGGCGATTTAATTTTGTTCGAACGTTGTGAAAAACAAACTGAGCGGAACGCGGCCGGCATCGCCGAGCGACGGGCGGGCGGGGAGGGCGGCGGGCCGCGCGCGTGCGGCGTGGCGGGACGTGACGCGAGCCCGGCCGGCGACGTGACGACCGGGATGTAGACGTGCGCCTACAGACGCACAGGTTCTCAATTATTCGGAATGTGGAAATAAAAGGCCATTTCGATCACAGGATTAGTCTATAGTACACAGACGCAAGAGGTTTAACTTTGCCGAACATACCGAAGGTACCTACTTAATATATAGGTTTCTTTTCACAGGTTCTTTAAACAATATCCTAAACAATCTGCGGGTCCCGACAATGATTATTTTTTAGACTTTATATTTAAAAAAAATCTCTTTAAATTAATATTGTAAGGCAGTTAATGGTTTATTATTCATATTTATTATATTATTAGAAAATACTTAACAATTTTACGAATTGCGTGGTTAGACGTTTTTTATGACAATTTTGACAGCTTCACTAGTGCTGTCCCTACGCGGCGGCTAAGCGGCGCGGTGAGTGTGTAGGGTTGGGACACGGAGCGAAAACGTGATGTTATATCCTCCCCCTCTAGCCTAAACGGCGCTCGCGGGGTTTGGGCTAGCAAAATTTTTGCGGGGTCGGCCCCGTTTACGTTTATCCTGCACCGGCGTGCATGGTGTGTGGCCAACGAAAGGAGTAAGGCTGGAAGCATGGTACCTACCCAGCACCTCCTTGTTGCCCACCCTCTCTAAGATGTAGGAGGTGGGGCTGCACGCCTCCTTTACGCGGTAGGGTCCGTCGCGGCGAGGTATGAACTTCGGAGTCTGCCCTCTATTGGTGTCGTTCTGGCCTTGAGTCTTGAGCAACACCAAATCACCTTCTTTATAAAGTGGAGCGGGGCGCCGACCTTCATCTGCATACTTCTTCGCTTCCGCCTGGGCGCGCTCGTGCACGTCTCGAGCCTCTGTTAGAACATCAGCCATCTTCCTTAGATACGGAGTAATGCCCACGACGAAGTTATCTTTCTCTAGGACATCGCGCATGTCAGAAGCGGCGTCGACCGGGGCTCTGAGCTCGCGACCGAAGGTGAGGAATGCGGGAGTGAATCCTGTGCTCGACGTTACCGCTGAATTCATAGCAAATCTGACGGCTGCGAGATGTTTGTCCCACGTAGAGTGGTCGTTGCCGACCAGTATGGCTAGCTGCGGTTTTAGGTCTCTGTTCTTCCTCTCTATAGGATTACCTTCCGGATGGTACAGCGGAGTGAGTGTCTGGGTCACGCCCATGGCATGGCAGGCCTGCTGCATCACTTCCGCAACAAACTGCACACCGTTGTCAGAAATCATCCGGCGCGGCACTCCGTATCTGAGGAATATCTCATTAACTAATATCTTAGCGCATTCAGCACTTGTCGCAACTTGTAAAGCGAACACCTCCACCCAACGTGTGCACACATCCTCGATAATAAGTATCCATCTGTTTTTCTCTGCGGTCTCTGGTAACGGACCGAACAGGTCTACAGAAATGACTTCAAACCTCCTTGCGGTTGCTGGAGTTTGTAACAATCCAGCGGGTTTGCGGGTGTCTACCTTGTACCTCTGGCATGGTACACATTGCTTAATGTAGTTAGATATATATGCTCTCATACCTGGCCAATAATAGCGAGAACTAATCCGGTGCAGTGTACGCTCGACGCCGAAATGTCCGGCAGTCGGCGCATCGTGGAGTTCAGTGAGGATCTTCGGACGTTCATGTTCGGGTACGACCAGGCACGGCTCTTCGACATCATAACCTTCAGGTGCGTATCTGTATAAAATGCCATCAGACATTATATAACCGCGGTCGGCCCACGCTCTGCCTTTGAATGGGTCGTCGGATTCCATGTCGCTGATGATCCTCTCCACCTCTGGGTCCTTCAGCTGATTCTCTCGGACTTCGCTAGGGCCTCTCCTCGGCATGTCTATGGTCGTCAGGCACAAATCACAGCCGGCATCATCGACGCAGGCTGGACGGGAGAGCGTGTCGGCGATAACGTTCGCCTTTCCTGGCGTATATTCAATACGCAGATTATATTCTTGTAGAGTCAGAGCCCACCGGGCTAAACGGCCACTCGGTGACTTGATACTCAACAACCATTTCAGTGGTTGGTGATCGGACTTCACAATTACCTCTGAGCCTTCAATGTAACCACGGAATTTGGTCACGGCCCACACGACGGCGAGGGCTTCGCGCTCCGTCGTTGTATAATTCTTCTCGGCGCTGGTGAGGAGGCGACTGGCGTATTCTATTGGGCGCTCGTCTGCTCCCTCCCCCTGCAGTATCACTGCTCCAAGGGCGTATCCGCTGCTGTCAGTACGTAATACGTACGGCTTCGTCTCATCAGCCTGTCTTAGGATTGGAGCCGATACTAACTTTGATTTTAGTTGTTTGAAAGCGTCCTGCTGTGGCTGGTCCCAGCGCCAGGTGCTGGACTTCTTCAAACAGTCGGTCAGCGGTCTAGCTATATCAGCATAGTTCGGGATGAAACGTCGAAACCAGCTCGTAGTCTGTATAAAACTCTTCAGGTGTTTCAGGTTCTGTGGTGGGGTCATGGCTGCTATGGCGGCAATTTTCTGACAGTCCGCGGACAGTCCGCCTGGCATTATCACATGCCCCAAGAACCGAACTGAATCCCGTGCGAAGACACTCTTCCGACGGTGCACCCGTAGCTTGAACATCCTCAGTCGCTGGAAGACAGCTTCCAGGTCTTCCAGGTGTCCACGAAAATCATCTGAAAGAACGACCAGGTCATCTAAATAGGCAAGGATGCGTACATCTTTGAGGTTAGATTTGAATCGGTCCATCAGTCGTTGAAAAGTTGCACCCGAGTTGCGCAGACCCATCGGCATTCGTTTGAATCTGAATGTCCCTATCGGTGTAGTGAAGGCTGTCTTGTCCTGGTCCTCAGGCTTTACCATGGCCTGGAAGTACCCAGAACGGAGGTCGAGGGTGCTCATGTAGTTGCTGGACTTGGCCGCATGTAACACATCTTCGATGCGAGGCAGTGGATAGCGGTCGGGCTCAGTGACTGCGTTGAGTCTCCGGTAGTCGACGCATAGGCGCACCCCTCCATCTTTTTTGTTCACCAGGACTACGTTAGCAGCCCAAGGTGACTCACACTCCTCGATTATATCAGCCTCCAGTAGCTTCTGCAACTCTTTTTCTAAAATATCACGTTTACCCTGAGAGAGCCTATAGGGGGGGGAAGCTATTGGTTGCTGGTCATCTTTTACCTTTATGCAATGCATAGCGTACTCCGTTGGTGGACCCTCTGTGGCAAACACATCAGAATACTCGGTCAGTAGCCGGTCCATCGAGGTCCTCTGCTCCTTGGATAGTTTAACTCCTTCGTCGTCCCTAAGTATGAGAGGGGCGCTATCATTTGATGACTGTAGCTCCCCGTCTCCTGATGAAAGGTGACAGGCGTAGGAGAACAAGTGTCGGACGTCTGGGACATCAACAAAGCTCCAGGTTCCTTGGGGAACATTAAGCACAATGCCCGCATCAATCAGGAAATCCCGTCCAAGCAACGTTCTGGGGTTGCCAGTAGGTAAGGTCATAAATGATACAGGTATATCACGTCCTTCCAGTTGTAAGCTTGTAGTGCAAGTTGAGACTTTACTTACTAATCGAGTTCCGTCTGCAAGTCCGATGGTAGCTTCAGTCTCCTTGAAACTTACGCCTGCCTCAAGAAGTATCTTGTGTAGCGATGGGCTAGCGATGCAGTTGGTTGCCCCGGAATCCAGCACAGCAACTCCCTCTCGGCCCGCAATGTTTATGTGTACTGTAGGCAGCACCATGTCAGTGTTCCCGACGCTGGCACTGTGAAAATCAACGGGTTTAGCTTCCGCCCTACCTGTCTTCCTACACACCTCGCATTTAGACCTAACTACCCCTGGTTGGCCACATCCATAACAACGCAAAGCAGGTTTACTATCAGTGCTAGCCTCTGGCTCAACTTTGTCCGGTTTAGTAAGAGTTTTCTTAAGTTTATTACGGCATTCATCTTCATTATGCCCGAAGGCTCTACAGAACTTACATTTGGGACGCGCATGCTTGAGAGGCTCGTTTGTACTAGAGGAGGAGGGTGGACGGACACTAGTGTTCGTCTGCAGCTCCTGTATGCTCTCCTCTGTATCCCTGGCTTTAGATAATAAAATTTCAATACTTACACACTCATCGCGGCTTAAGCGCTTCCTAACACGCCTATGTAACAAACCATATACAATGTCTACTTGCATCGTATCACTTAAAGTATAAGGAATTTTCGCAAACAGTGCGCGAATACGCGTAACAAATACGTCGGCGCGCTCGGTGTCTCGCTGTTCGGCCGCAAAAATGTCTCTAAACACTTTGTAGGCAGGGCGCGGGGCTCCATACATTCCCCGTAGTCTCGCGATGGCATCCTTCCAGGTGTCCGTCGTTGACTTTACTCCCTGCCACCAGACGGCGGCTTCTCCAGTGAGCAGCATCGGTAGGCCACGCAGCGCGTGTTCATCTGTGATGTTCGTACATTCCTTGTATACTTCTATCGCGTCCACAAACGCTTCTAACACGTCGGGGTTACGAGGTTCGTCGCCGCTAAAGCGCGTAGTGCATTTGGCGAAGCTTCCCTGGGAAGCTGCAGGTGACGCGGAGTTCGACGTCGTCTCGCCGGGCGCGGCCGTGTGCGTAGTAGCTTGGCCACTCGACGATAAAAGGCGTTCGACGAGCAGGCGATTGGATTCCGCCTGAGAACGCGTAATGCCCTCGACGAGTGCAGCGAGACGGGCTTCCGTCATCACGAATTTCGCCGGTGGTCTTGCCGGTAATTTCGCCGGTAATTTCGCCGGCGCCGGTTCCTTTTCGTCGGTGCTGTCATCGGTCACGTCGTCTCCTTCCGCTTCTGCTGGCATCTTCTCTTTCTTCGGTGGCATCGTGGACGTTGTGCGGTCCACGGAACGGAAAATAGCACGAAGAAAAGGTTGCAGCTCGAAGGTAAGTAGTTAGGTTAGGAGAAATCACACCACGTGTCGCAGAAAGTCTTTTCTTGTTCGTGCCGCTAGTTGGGCGTCATTTGTAAGGCAGTTAATGGTTTATTATTTATATTTATTATATTATTAGAAAATACTTAACAATTTTACGAATTGCGTGGTTAGACGTTTTTTATGACAATTTTGACAGCTTCACTAGTGCTGTCCCTACGCGGCGGCTAAGCGGCGCGGTGAGTGTGTAGGGTTGGGACACGGAGCGAAAACGTGATGTTATAATATTTTATTAATATTATATTTAATATTTTCAAAATTGTACTATCAATTACACAAAACTACATAAGTACTTAATACATAGTAATTATAAAAAAATTCACGATTTTTCCATCATTGTGGGGGAATTTAGCATGTATTTTTAAAATTTCAGGTTAATCAGTTCAATAGTTTTCAAGTTATCCGGCGGAGAGGCAGTAACCCCTCCTCTGGCCCCATCACGTAGTTAACCCGCCGCGCGCGCTTTTTTCCACAGCTCGCCCTCACACAAACCTGTAATTCGATTGCGATGGGCCTCCAATAGATTTCTCTGCGGCCACAAAACTAAAGAGGGGGAGAGTCGCACGTGACCACCTGCGGGGAGGGACTCAAAATTGGCTCAATTTAACATAATCGTGTCTCATTATTTGTCACCGGCTCATTTCGTTTATTTATCTACTTCTTCTTACACTTTGCACTACTTCTAAATAATATAAATATTTAAAATGTCAAAATCGCTACTACTTATCTCCTACTTCAAAACCACTGAATTGTGTTATTTTGATTCGAACAATAGACCATTTTATTTGGCCGTATAACATAGGCCGTATAGCTTAGACGCAAGCGAATATACCACAATGATGTGACGTCACGAACCACGGCCGACAGGACCTCCCCATGTTGGGTGATGTCGGCGTGACGCGTGGACTCCCGCGCCATGCGTCAACTTCACGGCCGCACAATGGGACGATAGCTCGGAAATAAATCAAGCCGATTGTTGATTCTCACAGACACGCGTGTGCGGGACGCGGGGGGGGGGGGGGGGGTGTGGGGGGGGGGGGGGGTGGAGGGGGTAGAGGTGGGGAGGTGGGGGGAGGACACAATGTCCGCATTCCTTTAAAGCATCTCTCCCTCATAACTAGGAGCAACTTTCAGAAGCACTCGACTCGAACTCTTACCGCGAAAGTTTTTACAATTGGCTCGTATTTTGCATGGGACTCCATAGTTTGAACCGCGCAAAGTTTCAAAACGATGTCTTTACAATGGGATTTGGGGATAATGGGGGGATCCAACGGTGTCGAGAGACCGTCGGGGTGCCGGAGTGCTCGCAACCAAATAATTTGAATTCTCAAAAGCAATTATTATCGTCATACTTTCCTCATAAAAATATATGAAAAAATTACAAAAATATCTAAAGCTTAGTAAAGTTAGCTTAGTAACAAAAGTATTTAAGTTGAGATGAAGTTACAAATAATATTGATGGACCACAGCTGCGTCAGGTCTGTGGCCGCGACACAAGAACCTGTCTCCCGTCCCCGCGCCAATTAATTCCGCCAAATTAACTTCCGCCTACTTAAGTGCTTTTGCATTGATATCCGGCTAATCCGGGGAAGTCCTCTATTGTTTATGCGCCATATGAAATTCAATGGGCGGCCATTAGGGGCAAGTTAACCCGCGCCCGGCTAATAGCGCCCTCGGAGACGGCAGCATCCGGCCTGCGTGCCTTCGAGATGAGATAAGAACATGGCATGGTAATTCTAAACCGTTGTCTTTACAAAAAAAAATTGGAAATTAAATAAAATGTGTGGAATTTCACGTGTCTTCCTAGGCATATGCACATTGACACAACTAACAGCTGTAACTTCAGTTTCCGGTAGTACCTTTCTCTTAAATTAATTAAGTTCATGGTAACACTGTTGATGGTTGGATAATAAACTGTTCAGTTTATCCTTACATAATGGTTTATCTCAGAAAGAATAACGCTTTCAATATTCATGTTCTTAACAGAATCATAATAACGTACGACACAAAAACCTGTGACACAACAGTGGCGCACAGAACAGGTTATAGAAATGAAATTACATTGGGCGAGGGGGCGGGAAGCAGGACACAGAGGGGCGGGCGGGGAGCAATAACGTGCGCGACACAAATTGAAAACAGATATCGCGATCACGTGACACGTCACATAATTAATCAGCTGCGACGACGAGCGGAGGACACACTTCCGGCTCCAGTTACGGGGGCGAGGATTACGAGACGCGCAGGAAAAGGAAAGAAAAGATGGAAACACACACCCCCCCCCCCCCTGGCGACACGTCAGATAGATATCACATTTGCACGTGGAGGAGAAAACACACATTCAATTGAATCCCGCGCGCTCCCCCCGCAGGGCTGGCCTCTACGCTCAGCGAAAACGCGCTGCCCGGCGGCCTAAAAAGCGCTAAATAATCGTATTCTATTCGCTTATTGACCTATTTCGCAAAATGTCCTGAACGCGAATAAGTCCTTAGGCCAGTTTTTGTTCCGATTATATGCGAGCTAAGTATGTGTACAACATCTCGGAGATTTGTGTATTCAATATTTGGCGGCATACATCGCTCTACTCAAAACGCGCTGGAAGTGGCGCCATGAGCGCTACGTCGGCGGCGCTACGACCCGCGGGGCCTTTTCTTTTAACTGATAACATCTTCGACTCATTTCAGGTCGCACAAAGGCAGGGCTGCGACGATAGATTTGCATCTATTAAAGGTTTCGATTGTGAAGCGAAAAACATGTTTGTGAAAACCAATGTTACAGGAGGCAACTCAGAATACATAGTGAGTACAAGTAGTCCCGTATGCGTCATGTACTGATTGTCTGGTGTACCTTTATAACGTTCAGGGATGTTCAGGAGTTCTGAAACACGACCAGAAGAGGCAGCAACTCGGTAATGTGTAATATGAACATGGCGCTGGCGCCGAACAGACGATCCTTTCACAATGTACTCGTCGGGAGGAAGTCAGTCGTTTAATTTTGCGAATAATTTACCCGTGTTGTCGGAGAGCGGAATTTTTACTTTATGAATTAGGGAGAAGTTGTAAAGTAGACGAAGGGAAATAAAATTTGTGCTTCGGCAAACAGTTTTAGATTCGCAACTTTGTCAATGCGTACTTGTACTACTGAGCAATGTTTTATTTTCTTATTCAGGATAAGAATTCCTAGTGAGGTCTCAGTCGGTCCATTTCCTGCAGGAAGCTGCCGGCCGGCCGGCGTCGGAACAAACAGGCAGCAACAAAGACAAAGCGGCCCGCGATGTATTTACCTTGCAATAATAACGATTAGCCGGGTGTCGCGGCCAAAGGAAACTCGACAAACGGCGCAAAACAAAGTCACATATCAGCCATATCCGGTTCCGGCGGAAGCTGACCCCGCCGCCCGCCCGCCCGGGCCCGCCGGGGCCCGCCGCCGCCGGGGCCCGGCGATGCCGGCGATAAACGCTTTATGTTCAAACAGATAGTGATATACTGGCCTGCTGTGTGTTTGGAGGCGCTCAGCTCTGGTCCGTCTTCAAAGGAGGGAGTTAAGGACTCACTCGGAATAAAATAATACCACTCTAACGTATAACACGGGGAAAAAGATCCTGCTAATAGTATATTTAATTGCAAAAGTGGTGCCAAAAGTTACAATCGACAAAATAAATAATGATTCAGTCTATGGTCATAAAAGCCGGACAGTTTCGTAATAAGAGCCCCAGGGATCCGAGGAGAGGGTGGCTTCTGAAGTTAGGGGGGAGGAAATTTTTAGATTTTTGTTAAAACGATCGCATCTTCCTTTTAACTTATAAAGGAGAAAAGCTCATGAAATTTAGAATTGTAGAAAAAGCCCAGTAAATTGACGCACAATCTGTTACAAAATAGAAAGCTCCTGCCGCCTCATGCGCACAATGAGAAAAACAAAGCGTGGCGCTGATGAGCCGTCGTTGAGCACAAGCGTGCATACAATAACCCGCCGCTGGCTGGCTGGCTGCATGGGGCGTCTCCTCCGCGCGGAGGCAGTCCGGGGGCTCCGAGCAATTCGCATCGACAATTTCGATTCGAAAGAGACGTTGCGAGTTTCGCAAATCGTGTATTTCTCTCAACGAGGGCGCCAACTGCATGTTTCACAGAAATCGAGTTGCTTTTAGCTGGAAAATGGAGCTTTTGTTAGAAGTTTCTAGTCGTAGAAGTAGCGATTCTAAAAATTTCCTAAATTGCTCGCTTTGGGTGTTCAGATATAGAGGCGAACACAGCATGTGACGAAACATTTAAATCGCAATATTACGATAAAAATGGGGTTAAACATGTAATGAATATATTAAACAAATGTAAACAATTAATAGTCAGTAATGTAGCAAACCAACGGCGAACAAAAACATCGTGAGGAAACCTGCATACGCCGCAGAAATAATTCTTAGATGCATGTCGTGAAGTCTACCGACCCGCACCGAGCTAGCGTGGTGGACTATAGCACTGACGGCCTCGTCGAGAGGGTAGGCCTGAGGAACATCAGTGGGAACATAATTAAAAGGCCGTCGATTTGATTTGATCGCAAACCAAGGTTGAAGATTACCTCTGGTGAGTGCATGCCTGATGGCGCGAGAGCCCGGCTGTGAGCACAGTTGCGAGGGCTCTCTGCTTGTAGCAAATTGTTTCTCCGCCACTTTAAATTCAGCGCGTCTCCGCATGAAATTTAAATTTTCCCGACGACGTATTCCTCTAGCGTCGGACTTGTCACGCCCGCGCCCAGCGCACAGATAGATATAAATAATATTCTGTCTGTATGATCATTACTCATAATATTATGTAGAATCCCTGAAGCCTTTGGCTATGAAATAATAGACTGAAAATATACTTCTCTAAACCGAGTACGTATCTACCTACCCTTTGTGGACATGGAATTGAATTTCCCGTAATTGTCGTCAATTTATGTTTCTGTGCGATTCACCATTATCAATGCTTGTCCGCAGGATCATTTCTTTTGCCATTTTCGACAGGAAAAGTAAATTTATCTTCAAATTACCTTCTATTTTCATAGATAATCAAACTATACCTACAGATTTTTTGTCATTAATGTGCAGCTTGTTCTCAAGTGTCCATGAATGTTCTGTTCGATTTGTTACACTTTCCTCTAGTATAGTAACCAGCCATACTTAATTTTTTTTTTACCAGCCATACTTATTTTTGTTTTTGAATATCATCATCATCATCAACAGCCTATTAATCTCCCCACTGCTGGGGCTCAGTCCTACCCTCTCAACGAGGGCGTGCGGGCTATAGTCCACCACGTTAGCTCAGTGCGGGTTGGTGGACTTCACATGCGCCTAAGAATTTCTTCTTCGGCGTGTGCAGGTTTCCTCGCGATGTTTTCCTTCACCGTTTGAGAGCAGTCAGTAAATGTACCTAAGTTTCGAGAAAAAACCCATTAGTACATGGCCCAGCCGGGAATCGAACCTCGGACCTTTCGATATGATAGGTCGCGTCTTATATATTTTATTTCTGAATATATTTTATTTTAATCAGAACCTTTCAGACACTAGAGAGGTTAAGAAACGTTCGCCTCATTATTTTCTATAGTATATAATCATTCTCTAACCGTGATTTCTTACTTTCCATCTAAAATTTGGTGTGCATCGTTTACAACTAATTATTATAAAAGATTGTAAGTAATTCTATTTTCTATTCTTACTATGTATGTATTACTCACTGTTGATGTTATTTTCTGGAACAGAATTATACAAATTGGTGGGCACTTGAAAGTAGTTTACCGCGTGGCCGCACCACTGCGTCTTCTGAAAGTGTGTTTTGTTTATTTGATAAATAGTCCGGGAGCCAGTTGGCCGACCCGGGCGGCGCGCGGCGCGCGGCGTGTTCCCGACGCGCGGCGTGTTGTAGAGCCTACCGGTGTTATGTAGCGTGACGTCCGCACAATATCCCGATCAATATTCTATCGAAGGAAACAAAAACAATTCAATTTTGGTCAAGAAAATTTTCTCCTCAATCGGCTCTAATAATAGACCGTGCGGCGTGACCCCCGCCCGCCCCGGCCCGCCCCGGCCCGCGCCCGCGCCTCACGTACCACGACGCAGGGAATAAACATCGGGTGTTTTAGCGATTCAGGACCTTTCAGGATCTTCTGAAAGCGTTTTTTGAGTTTTGTGATCTTTTATTGAAAAAATAAGTATATACACTGCATTTACAACAATGCGAGTGTTACACTTACAGGGTGTGGATAACCTGTTAACTGGCGATAAGTCTTTACATGTCCAATCAGAATTTTCTTTAAATTCATGCCATTTCCACAACTTTCACAAAACATTTCCATTTTTACAAGTAACACAGGTTATTCGCTACTTACTGGCAACACTGTACATCTCTAACTTTCTGCTCAGGGACAGATTATTCTGCAAAATTCATATGATTCAGTTATTTAATTATGTAATTCATATTGTAGGTAAAGAGTAATCTATTGTTGTGTAACGGCTTCCCCCGGCTCCCGGTGTAGCAGCGCGTCGTGCTCTGCACGTTCCAGCCGACGTGTGAGTCATTCTGCGGCGACCAATTAATATTATTCAATATCTCATTTTAATAGTGAACAGGATGCGCCGCCGCCGCCAGCTTTCAATTATTATCTCTACGATTAATTAATTTGTGCGGTTACGCGCGAATATACGCACATACGTTTAATATTATCAACAATCCACTCTACAAATATATAAAAAATTGCAACACTGGAAAGTATACCTACGTGTCTAAAATTAGAAAAGATTTTTGTCAAAAAATTGTGAGGTAAACTGAATTAAGCTTGAATTTTTAAATTCGTGCCGCCGACCTCGGCTCGTTCATGAAGCTTAATAATTTTAATAAGCACTTAGCCTTATTAGCCGGTGGGTGCTCTTTTACTTCGTAGTTCATTAAATTATTATCGGATACTTGTAACTTAATTACATTACTTTCCTCAGAAAATTAACTAAGAAGATCGATGAATAATTTATGGGTAATTTTGTATTATACCGGGGGTACAGAGGCTTAAATTAATTAATTACTTTAAAGTTTTGAAAAGAAAACAAATACAAAAACATTCTACGTTTCAAAAAGCAATGGTGACGGCAGATGCTTCGATATGTCTAAACTGACACTGTGCAATAAGTCGATTTGTAAAAATGTTGTCAGATAATCTTCTAAGGATACCGTGCCTAGATAACATAACCATAAAAGTTGAGTGAGATCAAATGGGCGCCAAGTTTTGTACAAAAAGTAACAAAATGATCGATATTGTTATTGTGTGACAAAAAAAAACAAATGACAAGACAAACATGTGACAAGAAGAAAAAGTCTATGGACGTAGTACGTGAGCTCCAATTTTAAATTAATTTTTATTTTAATCATGGCTCTAATAACATTAGACAGTATCGAAACAATTATTTTAAAGTGCATTACACCTTTGGTGAATGAAATCAGGACACTAGCAGAATCAGTGAAGCGACTTGAAGAAAAAGTTTCAGTGAATAGAATAGAATAAAGTTTATCTGACACACAAGACAGCACATGTACAGGACATTGCAAAATAACAAAACAGAGATACATAAAACATTTAAACATGGTGGAGGTTACGGTCTCCAGAGATACAATGTCGCCGGAGTGCCGGGCGCGTGGTGCGCTGTGCACGCCGGCGCCGGCACGGTCGGTGCCGTAATGTGGCCAAACAGGTCTCCAACTCAGCATATGCCGTAGCCGACACTACAGCGCTGGTTTTCAGTGGAGCCTTCGGTGACGTACGGACGCAGAATAACTATACTAAATGAAGTGTGTCTAAATATGTTGTAAAAATTAAAATATATAATAGTAGAAGTAGTAAGAATAAGGTTAATAGGTATATATGTATGTATATATATATGTATACTTAGTACTGCATAGCCGTTACTCGTTTGAATTCCGCCGAAACGCGGTAACTTGGCAAGTAAGAGGGATAATGCTACGGGAGAGGTAGAAAATACTCGAAGTGGTTCGAGTAAACCAGCAACACGGCGAGGGCCGGAGCGGGCGTGCGAGCGGCTGGAAGTTCCCAGCTACCTACCCCACTGTACAGTCACACTGAAACTGGATAATCAGGTGCCGGAATTTGCACAATACATTTAGCTAATGAACACGTGTGCGGTCGGGGGGCAGGGGGGGTTCCATCGTCTTTACATACACTCTAGAACTGTGCTAGTTACACTTTCAAACTGCCGGTGTATACCTACTTACACGAGTACACGAGTAGCTGACTGGCAAATACCCTATTCTGTACACTGGTGCAGTGCTGGTGCCGAGTGCATGGGACTTTAGTTATACACGCAACACAAATTCCCCTCGTGAGTACGCAGGTCTTTTCTATTCAACCCTTTATTACTTAAGAAGTTTCTATACACAAAGCCTAACCACCTGGATTTTTCGTTCGAAAAAAAAAGTCCATGCAGTGAGGGCGCGGAATGAATAATAAATACTTAGTTAGCATGTAAGAAGTTCACTTAAAAACAAAATGAATTAAACTGAGCCAACTTTACTGTAATGGTTATACTATAAACGGGAGAGAACTGACTGACTGACTCAATCACTCACTGACACATTGCACAAAGACTCCTCATATAACTCAGGCATTCAATAAGAAATGGTTTTTCATGAGTTAAAAGTTTCTATAAGCAGCCTAGACAGTACAATCATACAGAGGAATTCTCTTAAGTTAGTTTGGGAAAAACTGATCCGACCGGAAAACCGCGGGGTACAGCTAGTACATAATAGGTGGGGAGAGGGCCTGGACGAGACAAACGTGGACAATACAAAGTAAAACGTGCGGTTAGGAAGCGATGACAAAGTGCTGCCGCTTGCACGTGATATTAGTGGCCGCTATAAAATCAGAGAGCCCCGCGGGCGGCCGTCACACAGAAGTAAACAAAGTAGTCGGGATAGGCAACTAATTTGGCAATAATATTGTATTTTTAAATATGCCGCACAATGGAACTAAATAAAGAGAGAAGAACTAGATAAAGCAGTGTAGGCAGGCCTCCCACAAGGTGGACCGACGATCCGGTGAAGGTCGCGGGACCCGGCTGGATGAGGTTGGCGCAGGACCGGTCGTCGTGGAGATCCTTGGGGGAGGCCTTTGTCCAGCAGTGGACGTCTACAGGCTGATATGATAATGATGATGAAAGAGAGAAATGCGGTAACATTTTTGATAATTAACTTGGTCCACTGGCGACCGACAGTGCTTTCATAGCGGTAGTATACCTAATTACATTTATTAATTTATTGAATTTTGGTAAACGCAATAGTAGGCATCTGCAATATAGGTAGGTACACAATTAGTACCGCCCACGGATCAATCGCGACTGACAGGAAGCTGAAACTCTGTGTTACAATGGACACAGCTCCCCGCACCGGACGCAGTAAGACACGCGTCCCGGTTAAAGACTATCTTTGGTCTGAGAGCAGCGGCTCGCTGCGGTGTGAGGCGCGGCCGCGCTGTCGCCGCGAGGCCGCCAGTAATTCTCCATCTCGGCCAACGAGGCAAGTTTAATGAAATTCCACCGAGTAGTGGCACGGTGGCAGCGCAGTGGCAGAGCAGTGGCTCGGTGGCACGGGCTCCTGCGTGTTTTTAAACTCGACGCGCTGTAGCCTTGTTTACAACACGGATTTAGCCGCTCCTTCTCGCAGGGAGGCGGATATATTGCGGCTGCGGAGCGAACTGCGGATCTCCCGGTGCCAGCGAGCGCCCGCCGCGCGCCGCGCGCCGGCAGACTGCACGTTTATTTAACAGTACACCGAGTAATGACATCGACGACGCTGATCGTAAACCGTTTTGATACTCACTCGCGTGTCGGGGAAATTGAGTCGGCGGAGGAGTTTACACTCAGTTCGCTTCGTATATTCTCCTTTATCAATAGCTGTTTTTAAGTTAGGAAAGCCAATTTAGTTGCATTTACTTAGCGGGTTTCTGACAGGGGTTCGCGACGGGTGGACTTCTTAAAAATCTTTTTTTTTTTGAGCTATGCTAATCCAATATGTTTCTCCTCATAAATGAACTTTCTTCAGTTTAAACTGGTTATTAAACCAACTAAGTGACAGATCAAGACAAGACTCAACAATGTGAGAAAGGAATGCCAGAAATGGTGTTACTGCTCAGTCGATTAATTCCGGCGTCTCTGCCATTCTCAGCGCACTCTATAGCTGTTGTTGTTACTCGTATCTACGAGACGGTTCTACATAACACTACACTCACTGTTCATTAGCACTACACCCTGCACTCGGTTGATACTCGCATGTGTGAGTGTGAAATGGTTAAAGTTAGTCGTGGCTGGTGTGGACGCGAGTTGCCGCGCCGCTACTTGCCGCTACTTGCCGCTACTTGCCGCTACTTGCCGCTACTTGCCGCTACTTGCCGCTATCGCGCTAAACAGTCGCGTCGCTGCCGCCGTGCACTTGTGGACTAGTTTACGGAAGGAACAGCTCGCGGGCGGACCATTCACGCAACGATTGTATTGATACCAGTTTGCAATTAGTCGTGCACTGATCTTTAAACATCTTCTGCGTAATGCTACAACAGTGTGTATAGTACTTATCCGGTGGCTATGGCGTGTAGCTACAAATACGAAGGTTTGGATTGAAGTTTTTACTTAAAGTTATATCATCATTCTGGTCCCTAAAATTACCTTGATTTTTGTTTTAACTATCTTCTTTAAGAAGACAATTCATCATCGTACTTTATAAACAAACAACTATCTGTTTCCCGCAGTTTCGTCCGCGTTTCATAAGTTTTTTGTGACTTTTTCTTTTTGCTCGACTCCAAAGGGCCATAGCGTGATGTAAAATGGCCTATAATAACCTTCCTCAACGATTAGGCTATGAAATGCAAAAAGATTTTTCCAATCCGATTGGTAGTTCCCAAGATTACCGCGTTTAAACAAATAAACATAAAAACGAACTCTTTAGCCTATATTAGTATAGATGATGATAAACTGCAATGAACTTGAGCACCAACGTCGGCCGTGATGAGGGCAGGACAGATTGATCCAAGTCACCGTTGGCCTGAGGCCACGAACACGACGTACGCTGTTGCCGAGAGGCACTGCGACTGAATAGCATTCGGCGCATATCAGTCGGCGCGTGAGTGTCGCGCCGTATACCCGCGCGGTACTTAGTTGTGTGCATCGACGCGCGCGGCAAAGATACTCGCAAACTTGTGCGCACGACTGTACGCCACGGGCGCGCGTCGAGCTCCAAAGTTGGAGACAGCGGGCATACGGTTACTGAGCGGAAGCGGGCCCCGGGCCCCGGGCCCCGGGCCCCGGGCCCCGGGCCCCGCGGGTCCCACCCCACTCGACACACTGTGCTGCCACATAAGTATTGAGTTAATTACATACCGACGAGGAGAACATAGACTGAAGAAATTCTACTACGAAATTTGTCACCGCCAAATAGTCAGATATTTCGATTTATGTTCCTCGTTACACATTAGGAGAGCCGACACGTGGAGCCCACGCAATATAAATCGGAGTTGAACTTAGTTAGTTATTATTATAATGAACTGACGTCGCCCGCGCCCGACCCCAACTAGGATAATCCGGTACTTTTGATGGAAACACAACATGGACACCCCACGAGGACAGGTCGCCTCTCGATCACGAGTGTATTCACCTACTCAAATTATAAAATAATACATGAACAGTTTAACGATAACAAAGTTACCAAGTGGGAGTGGGAGCCACTTCAGCCGCTACCTTCGTAACCTAAACACTAGAGTAGCGAAGCCTAATTAATTTTAATACGGGTTTAAATTTAACCTAAGGGTGCAATCGGACCTGGCGGGCGGGCGGCGGGCGGCGGGCGGCGTGCGGGCGGGCGCGGCGCGCGTGCAGCTTACGAGGGACCCTAAAGTTGGTCTCCGCCGCCGGCCGCCGGCCGACGGCTGGCCCCACAATAAATTACTTATAATCGGCCACCTTGGCGCCCATCGCGGAACTACTTCCTATTGCCATCGTCGCCATGACAATACACGAAATCAACCGAGTAGAAACACTCATTGAAAGTGTCTAAATAAACTGCTTACCTATTATATAATAATCATCGTGTTGGAAATTGAATAATCGTTCGAACCAAGAGACTGTGAGGAGGTGAGGACCGACGACCTGAGGCAGGTGTCCGGAGGCGGCTGGGTGCGGAGGGCGGAGGGCCGGGTGTGGAGGACTAACAAAGCTATTTGTTCAATTTATCAACACGTTAAAAATTGTTTCTAAAATTACAATCGACAAGATATTTAATTAATTTGTGTGTATGGCAAATATGACAATAGAAACCGTCTCGTGATGAGAGCCCCGGGCGTGGGAGGGGCGGGCGGCTCCTCAAGCAAGTGGAGGTGGGAGGGGGGGGGGGAGACATTTTACGATTTTTACTAAAACCGTGTATAAAACGAGCCCCTTCACGGACCTACTTGTAAATGAAAGTATCTGGTGCATAATTAATAGTATAATGTGAAAAGATTTGAGTCTGTCTAGAACTCATCTCATCATCATCATCATATCAGCCTGCAGACGTCCACTGCTGGACAAAGGCCTCCCCCAAGGATCTCCCCGACGCCCGGTCCCGCGCTAACCTCATCCAGCCGGGTCCCGCGACCTTCACCAGATCGTCGGTCCACCTTGTGGGAGGCCTACGCTACGCCGATACGTGGTCGCCACTCGAGAACCTTTCTGCCCCAACGGCCGTCAGTTCTACGAGCGATGTGCCCAGCCCACTGCCACTTCAGCTTCGCAATTCTTTGAGCTATGTCGGTGACCTTGGTTCTCCTGCGGACCTCCTCATTTCTGATTCGATCTCGCAGGGAAACTCCGAGCATAGCTCTCTCCATTGCCCTCTGGGTGACCTTGAGCCTTCTTATGAGGCCCATAGTGAGGGACCACGTCTCGGTACCATATGTCATCACTGGCAACACACACTGGTCGAAGACTTTCGTCTTGAGACACTGCGGTATTTGGGACGAGAAGATGTTGCGTAGCTTCCTGAACGTTATTATGTCGTTATTAGAACTCGTCTAATAACGACATAACGGCTGAACGGATTTTGATGAAACGGTGATAGCTTAGGTAGGTACAGGCTGACCTATTTATATAATTATTTACCGCGGCCTCGCCCGCGTTGTATAAGATAATTTCTGTTTTTTGCTCGGTGCCCAAGGGACGTAGCGTGATGTTAAATAAAATATAGCCTTCCTCAAGAATTGGGCTATCGAAGCAAAAGTATTTCAAACCCGACCGGTAGTGCCAGAGATTAGCGCATTTAAAAACAAACAAAAAACAAATTCTTCAGACTTAATTCGTGTAGATAGTAACAGTAGGTAGCAGTAAAATAATAGTGACGTTTGGAGTTATTTCAAGGTATTTTCAAAGTAGATTAATTATCCGAGTTTTCTGTTAAAAATGACGGCCTTTACCTTGTACGAGCGTAGCGAGCTTTTTCCGTGTTCTGTGCTTGTACCTAACAAAGAAAATATAACAGGAACCGGGAAACATAATAAAGTACAAGCCGTATTTCAATTTGTTCCAATTTATCAATGCCTTATTAAGGTAAATAGGACAAACAAATTATGTCATTCAAATATAAAATATGGGCGACTCCGATATTGCGGGACGTTTTTAAGGGAATGATAAATTGAGCGGGGAGTACCTGCCTGCCTGCTGGGAGCTGGGACTTACAGTGTACCGACCGCACCGGTATTCTGACTACCGGAGTACCGGTACACATTACCGGTTTTAATTATATTCACTTGTTCCATGGGTAAAATCAATAACCGATAAGGTTTAGAATATTCACGCACCGGAATAAAGTCTGGCGGTGAAGGTAAAGGAAACATAATTAAGATTTATTATTGGCATTCGGTTAAGCCGTGTATATTATGCATACATTGCATTTTTTCCAGGTAAGGCCTAAGCTATGTAGACGGTGCTTGCATACACTCACCCGACGGTAGGCAGTATGTAGTCAATTAATATGCTTAAATATGACTACGGGAGATTACGTAGGTATACTATTATTCGGTCGGTAGGCGGGTCCCACTCAACACGCTCTGCAATCATAAACGTCGTGTTATTTGATATTTCCATACCAGCGATATTAACATACACTGAATACTTAATGCAATTCTCCAAACAGTGCAGCGCATGCGAGCCTCCGGAGCGGCGGCGACGCCTTCAGGGCAACACCCACCACCGGTTCAGCATGAGAATGTCTGGCCGTTTGCGGCTTCAGATTGTAGGCTATCATCATAGGCTCTTCGACGTCCATCGCTGGACATAGGTATCACAACTATGTACAGTAAGGTTTATAAGTGCAGTAGCACGCTAACAGTCGTTTTTCTGTACAACGGTGCGCGCGACAACACAAAAACCAATTAGATATAACTGACCACCCAAGTCAAAGGTGTGTTTTAAACCTTATTATTGCTATATCCATAAGTCATAAATACATCGTAATATCCAAGAATATATAATAATAATAATGTTTTGGACAAATCCACACACGACTGTTTAGTCTCAACAAAGCCGAAGCTTGTAAATGGGTACTCAACAAGTGATAAACATACATAAATAAATACATACAAACACAAATCACAAATGTTGGTCGCGGGTGGGACCTTTGGCGCAGTAGGCAGAGTCACTACCACTATAACCGACGCCAACAGGCCATTCAATATGAGAAACTTGTCTGTCCCACAATATATTGAGTTGCGAAACTGCTACTGCACTTATGAACCTTGACTGTACTTACTATTATTTGTAAGTTCTCTGTCGTCGGTCCACCTGGCGGGGGGGGGGGGGCGTCCCGCGGTCCTTCCCCGCGCGTATCTCAGCCATGAACTGCGAGACAAGGGCGCGCGAGCCACAAGCCATACTTAATGTATGTATGTCGGTGTATGAGCGCATTATTTGTTTAGCGGCTGTTAAAATGAGTAGAGAGAAGGTCGTTATGTTGTTTTATTGCTGTTTTATTGGCCGGTATTGTGCGGAATGCGCGTCATTTTGTTTTTACAACTCAACCTCTATTTGGTTAGGGCGAATCGATAGAACATTCCGCTTTCAGCTAAAACAATGGCCGTTTTATCCGCTTTATGGAATAATTCTATTTTCTCACAAAAGGCCTTTTTGGCGGCATCAAAATCGAATAATCGAGAGTCTATGCGCGCCCCACTGTGCATTGTTTCAAAGAGTACTCCGCGCGCTACGGGATAATGACCGGCATCGCGGAGCCAGGCGTTTAGAAAAACAACGTTTACTCTCGGTTTATTTCAAAACTACTTCTGGCTGGATCCGTTAATATTCCCTTTGATACCCGATTCACTATTGAGTAACCGAACATGAATATGTAGAATTGCTTAGAAAAGATGTAAAAAACATGGAAATGTTAGGATAACAAAAAATATAGATATTAAAAGAAAAAAACTACATAATATTATTTGCAAACTTTTTTATCTGGTTCCTAATTTTTATACATTTATTCTGGGAACAGACAGACACAAAAACAACAAGAGTAAATTATAAAAATATGTGATTTTTATACTATCCCAGAAACGTTTGCTGGACCGCGGACACAGCCAGCCAGGGAGCCTTGAAATTAATTTTAATTAAATTAAATAGTCTTAATTAATGTAATGTTAAGATCAGTGCGAAGAGTAATGCGCAGTCAGCGCCATCGGGACAATTATTCACAGCGGCCTTAATGTCTCCACCCTCACAGTAAATTATCACTTCACGTTACAACAATGAAATAGACATGATGTCTGACCGTTTGTACAACTTTGGAAATCCGTACTCGAGAATAGGTAATTTACTTCCCTTTGAATAAGGTAAGTACTTGAAAGTTGGTCATAAAAAAATAAATCCTCATAATAATTAAACTAATAAACTTATTACCGAAAATATATTGACATTTATTATAAACAAATAAAAAAATAAAAAATACTAAAGTATCAATAATTGGTAGAACAATAAATAAATAAAAATAAGATTGCTCGCAAGGACCTAGAAAAATTAATATCAAGCGTTTCATGAAAAACGAACAAAAAACCTGTAACATAATAAATATGGCAAAACCTAAATAATTTAATTAAACAGAGTTCAGTTCGAAAAATAAAACCTCATTGATTCAATGGCCGACATACCTGGGTCTGGGTCTTATGTCTAACACCTACTCTGAAACAAATTCAATCACATAATTGTATGACTTCCCTCCGGTTGTCGGCGTCCCCGCCGCGCATCATAACAAAGGCCACTCGTGCAAATAAAGTAGTCCTCTCTCCGCGAGTGCTCCTGGCTTCACTTTGGACACTCGCCACATAAGTTTGCTCACGTCCGGATACTCTTCTCAGGTCGTCGGTTCGCATTCAGACGTCTATATCCGTTGTGCTTGAAACTTGCTCACTAATGTCCACGGCCGAACGGATAGCGCGGCCAAAGAACAAACAAACACTAGCTCGAGGAGACAATCGTTATCACCGTTTCGACGTCCACTTCCGGACATAGGCTCCGCATCTGTCGTCACTTTCTGTCGACTGTCTATCGAAGCTGTTGCTAGGAGACTATGGCATGAAAATTCCTCACGGCGACGGACAGCAACGGATAGAGACAAAAACCGTTTCCGCGTCCTGATTATCAGAGACTCTGGCTCGGGTCCGCGAGTATACCCGCGTGCGGTGCGAGCGTCGGTGACGTCACAGGGTCCTGTCGCCGCCGGCCGGCGGAGGGTTGTCCGCCATTAATATTAACACTGGGACAAATTTAACGACGCAATGATCCCGCTAATTAATTTCCACGGGCGATCGTCACGGGCCGGAGGTGCAATTCTCATAATTGGGGGCGGCAATTAATCGTTTAGCGCCATCGACCCGCGGGCGACCTCGGAGCTATTGTTTGTCTAAATCTCATTGAAAAATCCCCTAATCGCAGAACGGTTTTCGAAGGAACCGTGAGATAAGCTGAGACTTTGCCGCTACAGGGCCTCCCCCTCTGCTCCTCGGAGGGCAATTGCGGGGATTTTTTAATAAAACTTGCCCCGTTACTCAGGCCGTCACGACCCGCGGCGGCGCTCCACAATAACACGCCGATTTGCGGGTACCTACCGTACCTCGCTTTATTGGACGACTTCCAGGATCGGATGGAGCCGGCATAGTCGCGGCACTGACCGACCTGGGTACTGCGCTCGCCGCGCCCGAGGTCGAGAGTTCACATCAGGAAACCTGCATAAGTTTTGAAGTCGAAAAGTTCGAATGGACTGAAAATGTTCCGCTTGTGACAAGAGAACACGAAGAGGTTCAAACTTACAAATAAATAGAAAATAGAATTATATAGAAACGAAGACGCGATTTTTACTTCCGAACGACGTGAGTAAGCAAAGGAAATAGTATATTGTAATTTTGATCGTCTAGAAAAAAGTTTAGTTTTTGATGAAAATCTAAAATGTAATTCTCTTTAAACATTGTTGTTCTAAAAGGAGTTGGGATACATGTAAGGGCGTGCGGTGGTAGGTGGCCCCGTGCGGTGGCGCCGGCGCCGTTAGTTCACAGGTGACGTCACGTCCCAGACGACCCCGCACAACGGCTCAGATTCCCTGAATCTAATCTAATCTGATCTCTTATCTTACGTCTGGAAAAATAATAACATTACACGGCGCGAGTCAACGTTCTTAACACTGGGTTCATCTAACAACGCGATATTTTTATTTAAAAAATTTACAGGAATTTGATTTAATGAAAATCGTACAGTAAGAAAAATCGATCGACACGCACTAGTCTCCTCATGCGACACTACTGGCCACATTGTATTTCCATCTATTGTATGAATAATGACAAGGGCAATAGATGAAAACACAATGAATGACTAATGACTAATGACTCATTACTCATTTGTACCGAATTGTCCGAAAGAGACAAGCTTATGCAAGGGCATCAACATCAACAGCCTATTTACATGTCCCCACTGCTGGGGCTCAGGCCTACCCTCTCAAAGAGGGCGTTCGGGCTATAGTCCACCACGCTAGCCTAGTGCGGGTTGGTGGACTTCACACGCGCCTAAGAATTTTCTTCTTCGGCGTATGCAGGTTTCCTCACGATGTTTTCCTTCACCGTTTGAGAGCAGTCAGTAAATGTACTTAAGTTTCTAGGAAAAAACCCACTGGTACATGGCCCAGCCGGGGATCGAACTCCGGACCTTTCGATATGACAGGTCGCGTCTTATCCCCGACGCCACTGACGCTCAAGGGCATAACAGGGCATAAAATAGGAGGATCACTGTTCCTAGACCGATCATTTGATCATGGTTTAATCTCGATGATCTGGGTTCCGCCGATAATCTCACGACCGTTACATAAGAATAACGCGAAAATCTACTCTAAGTGGTATCTATATGAAATTACGAACAGCTTATTACAAAATTTCAATATCAAGTATATTGTATCCGTTGACGTTCTGTGCAAACAAGAAGCAAATCATTATTGTTACGTATATCGGAAGTCAGACACTGTGTTATATTTAAGCGGCCTCCATTTTGCTCGCGCGGGAAGATTCGTTAATAATCTGTAAGAGATTCCGCTACACGTCAAATAATATAGCTAATATAGAGGAACATAATAACGTATTCATAATAATAGCCCATCGTAATACATCGTCGATATATTTCAATGGCACGCATGGCCGGTGGTTTTGTACCTTTGTTAGAGGGATCGCCTGAACGAGGCGACCGACTACCCTCACGTGTTGTTTATGGGGGTACCCTTAGAGTATACATATAGCTAGCTTATGTATACTCTAAGAGGGTACCCAAAGCAAAGACGAGAAAATCATATATTAGCTGAGGAAAAAATTCGTAATGTCTATTAAGTTTGGCCTAATTTCGACAATTTTAAAAATTGGGTAATGTAAGTAATATTTGGATTTTGACCCAAACATTTGCAGCGCAGCAAACATATCCTATTGAAAATACACAAATAATTACTACGACTATATTAAAGAGTAAGTAAATAGTTGCAAAACAACTACAAGGTGGGTGGTTTAACATGAAAAATGTCTGTTTTGAAGAGATTTTGAATGAAATAAAGAAATCAAATGAATTTCGCTTTTGAAGACTAAAAGTATAGGTATTTGAATTATTACACAAATCGTCACTATTTAGAAATAGAGATTCGTGTCAAAAGGTATATTTAAAGTAAAGTGAGGCGGCCACCGGGCGCCGGACGCCGGACGCCGGACGCCGGGCGCCGACCAGAGAGAGCCTGTCAACTGGAGGGACAAGTTTCTAATTGGTTTAGTTTTTCTTACCTCTTGCCGGCGACGTCAGTGTTGCCAGGCAAATACAATTTATTTCCCCATTCAAAGATATCCATTTTTCTTTGTTGTTTGAAATAAAATCCCCAAATCGTTATAAAGATTTGAATCCGTCAAAAGTAATAAATGTTATATATTTCGTTGAGGAAAACGGTGCTTTTCCGCAAATTTCTTGAGCCGGTGTCTCGTAACAATAGAAATACCGACATATAGCTACTTTTGATCTGACATTGACACATAATTTTATATATTCCATATTTTAATCTAATGTATAAAGTAAATAAAAGTAAGTAAAAAGTTTAATCACTTTTTAATCACTTTAATCACTTTTAATCACTTTTTATTTTATTTGTCACATCACTCACTCACACCTCTCACCATACACACTCACACACACCTCTCATCGTCATTCATGAATGTTTAAATTAGAATTTTATCCAATCTTATTTGTATCTCAATTGTAATTCATTGTAATTTAATTTGTAATTTATTGTTTGTTTTTTTGTATCCCCTGTAAGTTTTTATACATCATTTTTAATTTTTTCTTTAATTTCATAATTGGCATATTGTTTTTTTTTTTAATGGAATTGTAATGTAATAAATTGTTTATTTGCTGTGAAATTGAATAAAGATATAAAAAATAATAATAATAAAAAAAAAAAAAAATTCGTTTGTTCATATTGTATACCGTTCATGGTACTCTCGACTCGGACATCGGATGTTTTTCCCGCGGGAAACTTAAGGAGCTGTGAGAAAAGTCGCAGGGCGCAGCTAGTGTGCTACAAATGTGTATTTGATAGCGGCAGTAACTGCACAACTGCGTCATTATTTAGTGGTGATTAGATTACCTCCGCCAGCCGGCCGTTAGTTTGATATACGCACGGCGGCACTACTTGTGGGTACTTATCTGCTGTATACAGGGTGGAACAAATATGTGTCACCACACAATTATTCCATAATAAAGGTATCCAAATATTTCAAAAATATAGCTACTAAGGTGGTAAATACAAGAAAAGTTGTTACAAAAAAATCTGCCGTAAAAAAAAATATCTGAACAAAAGCGATTATTTTTCTACTTACATTTAAAAGAGGTAATTTTTCTTAGTGGTAAACTAACTGTTTCCCTAGATACAAATTATAACGCGCACACACAAAACCTGCCTCAATATAAAGTGTTGGACAACACTGGCAACACTCGAGGCCCTCGTAGACCAAGTAAAACTAGATTTTCTTTCTAGAGAGTTTAATTTTAGGATTCCTCAGGCGAAGGGGTCTCGCGGAGTGGACGCTCGCTTTGTCTCTGCACTTATCGCTGCCTTTGAGATCTAATTTTACTGGGAAATTCTTTTCTCTAGACGGCCCTAGAAAAAAAAGTAATTCGCAAATAGAACACAGACTGAAATGTACCTAGGACTTTGTCTCATTGTGAGCTGCACTGCAGACAAACAGCCTGCGAATATCATGTGAAGTATTACAATTATACTGCGATATGCATCGTTACTTAAATATATAAAAATTAATGCACTTAGAAGCACGCGTAAAAGGGTATGAATTATAAATTTATTAAAACCATAAGTACATGAGTACCCATCGATAAAAAAATCGCGTCAAGCTCTATGAATGTCAAATTTTAAATTCCGTCCTACGCCTACGGATATGTGTGATAAGAAAAGGAATATGTTTCCATTATATTGAACAGACTAGATTTTCCAGTGTCAATATCTATTTTGTGTCAAAATTCAGCCAGGTGAAGAGCGAAGAACTAACAGGTACCTGCAGACTAGCATTGAAGTAGAGTGTACCTGCGTGTGTAGTACAGTCGACCTTGAGCTGGCCTATCCTATGAGAGACCTGTTTATACTGGTTTTGTTTCCATTGACTTGCGGTCGACCGTATCTACTGTACTACTAGCGCTGTACGTGTCTATAGGTACACCGCCGGCTCTCGGGGTACGCGCCAAGTATTCCACAATTCCACTCCAATTATTAATTAAACTTCTTCCGGCACTAAAATATAACGATCTCTTTTTTCCATTTCCCTTGAAGCTTCATTTCACGATTGTCTTTTCTGCTATTTTTAGTTATAATGAAAAGTGCAGTCGGCAAGATGAGACGATATATCCGTACCGCGTTCCGTCACCGAATTAACTATTTGGTAAACTTACTTACTTACTTACTTAGCGTACCTTTTTAAATATCTATGTGCCTGCTCTCAAACGGCGAAGGAAAACATCGCGAGGAAACCTGGAATTAGGCGCATGTGAAGTCCACTAACCCGCACTGGGCTAGCATGGTGGACTATAGCCCGAACACCCTCGTCGAGAGGGTGGGTCTGAGCCCCAGCAGTGGGGACATGTTAATAGGCTGTTGATGATGTACTACATCAAAATATAAAAAACATCACATCTTCAAACAGATAGCAATGTTAGTATCACTGTGTTCTGGATTGAAGAATACTACTCAATAACTGAGTGCATAATTATGTGCAGGTTATTAAGGTAAGTAGGTGGGTACCTATGTGTGTGTAATGTCTGAGTAATGTCCGCTGCACCCGAGCCGAGCGCGTTATTAAATACAGCGCCGCTTATATCCGAAGCTGAAGCCGCAATCTCTGCTAAATGTGCCTTTAAAACGTCCGACGTCCGCCGTCGAGGAGCTAACGTCCGTCGCCTCACGTATTATGCGGCCATCGACGGAGGTGCTCACTGCCCCAGTGACGTGCCGGTACACAGCTCTCAAAGGATGTACACAAGTTATGCCATTGTTGATGCAATAGACTGTACATTATAGTTTTTTCATCACACTTGCTCGTTCAGGGTCTGATTATATGTGTACCTAAAGAAACACAATGGCCTATTATATACCCGCGGGAGAATAATGAAAATCAGTACAATATTCTACCCCTACTGCTGTTATGTGTTAGCTGGCTGTACTGAACTGGTTTTTTAAATTAATTAAGTTAAAAATTAAGTTAAATTGAGTAGGTAACTTGACTTATCTCGATTAAAATCGACTGTACTCGCCTGTACTCGACTGTACTCGCCTGTACTCGACTGTACTAGATTTTATTATTCAATACTTATGGAGTGTGCGCCATTTTCGTTAAAAGCGACCACGGAATGCTAAAAAACAATATGTTGTTCCTAACTACGTACATTGACTGGCCTGTCAGCTTCGTTGGCCTTACCTTCTACGCCAGAGGTCGTGGGTTCGATTCCCACCCGGGAGCAACGTGTGATGAGCATTGTTTTCGGATTATGGGTGTTTGTATGTACTTAATTAAGTATTTATTTATAGGTAAGTATGTTTATCAGTTGTTGAGTACACAAAGCACCGGCTTCGGCTTAATATGGGACGCCCGCCCCTTAGCTACTTCCGATGTAAAATATTCTATCATTTTCCACTTGTGACGCTATTGTTACATTTATGAACAAGACAGTGCATAACCTATCGTACTTATTTACATAGGGTGGGGACCGCCCGGCCCGGGGACCGACCGACCCACCTCTTAACGTCATCAGATTTTTTGAGAAGCCAATTGAAACTTACACCGAGTGAGCTCTAGACGTACGTACGAGTAACTTCACTTAAACTACTTTGCAAGTTGTATTATGGTAAGGAATTCCAATGTTGCGACTCTCTTGTTATATCAAACGAAAGGTACTTTTTAGGTTTCTTTGCAACAAGATAGACTAGTACAGATTTAGATAAACATGACAGATATTTGCTTTATGATGACTTATACTTGGCTGCAATGAATTCGGGTCTTTGGTCCTTTAGTGCGTGAGATCTGATGGTGGTTCTTCGGGGTACGGATGGAAGCGGTCCAGAGAGCCAGACACACCTGAGCCATGATCAGACAAGCCGTTTTCACTATATAGAATAGTCGAATAGTTCCATCAGATCGTTCCCTGACGGAGATCTAAAGGCCCAGAGTGACCTCGTTTGTATGAAAAAGGTACTGACCCGAATTCATGGCCGCCGAGTTCATTTTCAACACCACGTCAACAACTTTAACGTAACACGTCAGAGAAAAGGAGGTTACTGTATACACGTGAATATATATTATAATCCTGCAGATTCAAAGTGGTGTATGTGCGATGGGGCTCGTGCCGCCCTCCGTATTCGTTTCTGCCGTTCGTTGCGGCGCCGCATTCCGCGTGTCGGTACGTAATACGGTTACGTGAGACGTAACTGAACGTAACGTAATTCAGTCCAATGCGTTTGGGGGATGTTTCGGCGACGCACAGAGCACGCGGCAACAGTACAATAGTTCGAAAGGAGGGCGGGGACCGGGGTACGAGACTCAGATAAATGTGATCTAGAGAAGAGGAGACAGATAAATTTTCCTTTGATATCAAACATACGGAACAAATCTCTCATTACTTTAGATGATTTCATCAAATTTATAGACTTTTCACTTCTCATGCTACTAAAGTTCTTGTTTATTCTGGATGTGGGCGACATAAAATGAGATTTTATGCTCTAGTGCATAAAGTAAAATCTTCGTCTTGTTTTTTATGTTTAATTACTATGAGTAATACTTATAATAATAATTAGTAATAATTATTTACTATTATTATTATAAGTATTACTGAGCATTTTTTAATGAACATGTGTTTGCAATGTTGGTGTTTAATTTCCTCGCAATTGAAGTGAAAAGCAGAGTGTATTGAAAGTATGAAAATTTAAAAGAGGTGCTAGCTCTGCTGCTCTGTGGTCGGCTGCGGAGGGCGAGGGCGGGGTACGCGGTGTGCGGGGGGCGCGTATTGCTCCCAGCGGTTGCTTTTGTTGCGACCCCGCTTTTTATCTGTGTAGTTCATCTAGCCCGGGCCGAGGCCGCGGCGGCCGAGCGGGATGACTTGCGCCGCCCGCGCCCGCCGCCGCCCGCCGCCCGCCGCCCGCCGCCCGCCGCCCGCCGCCCGACGATACATTATTTATTTTAAGTGAATTCCATTTTCGGCACAAACGTTATGCGAACGAAAAAGAGACGTTCAAGATATCCCGGCGGAATGCAGTAAACATTTATCGCAATCAAATCAACTTGACGTCAATCAATTTCAGCATACTGTTCTACCTATTGATTTTGAATTTAATGATTGGTCAATTTTGTTACGCCATGAATCTCTGTCAATGCACTTTTGTGCAGACGAGCTGGCACGTACAAACGTCCGTAACTTAGGTACGACATTAGTACTATTATATATTCTGTGGTACGACTGGACTTAACGTTCGCCGCTTGTTCTGTTAAAACGGCCATAAAATATTTGAGAAATATTTTGACACAGTTTTTGTTTAGTCCACCAACCCGCACTGGGTTAGCGTGGTGGACTATACAGCCCAAACGCCCTCTGAGAGGGTAAGTGTGGATTCCAACAGTGGGGACATAATATTATCATTATTTACATTATTGTCTTGGAGGCTATGTACGGTTTTGTTACGTGAAAATTACATCATCGAAACTTTTCATTTCGATAAAGTATAAATTTTCGTTCAGTGATGCCAGGTACAGTCGATCGCACGTCAGTGGAAAATACTTTGACCTTGAGCTGGCCTAGCCTATTGGTGGATATTTTTCCACTGACGTGCAGTCGACCGTACAAACCGCGGCGCCCGCCGAGTGAACTTGTAATTAAGATAATGCCGTGTATTGACACAATGCCGCCGCCCCCCCCCCCCCCCCCCCCCCCAATGCCCCCCATCTGACGAGGGTCCAAGGAAGGTCCACGATACCCATTAAAAGTTAGATTAGTGACAAATTTCAAATGGATTTTGAATAATATTGGAGTTTACTATCCTCTCTCTAATACCCCGTTTTCCCCGAAGGGGTTTCTATTACACCGCCTCTTCAGCGGTCGCTTTAAATTAAAATTTATTGGTTTTTGTTCACGTCACGAACGAGGACAGACAGGCCCACAACGTTGGGAGTGTCCCAGTAATGTTTTCTATAAATATGTCTAAGAATTATAATGACCGTCATCCTCGTTTTGCAAAAGAGAGCTGTTAGGGCGATCTATAATCTACGTTGTAGAGAATCATTGAGAGAAAAGTTTAAAGAAATTAATATATTAACCGTTGCCAGTCAATACATTTTTGAGAATATTTTGTATGTCCGCAAAAATATATCTCTCTTTTTGAGGCACTGTGATATGAACACAGCTTATGTTACAAGAAACAAAAACAAACTTGTACCACCACAGTTAAGGCTTAGTAAGGTCAGTAAATCATTCACGGGGCAATGTATACGCTTCTACAACAAACTACCAGAAGAAATCTTAAATATGAATGACAGAACATTTAAGACCCACATTAAACAACAACTTTGTAAGAAAGCTTATTATAGGACAGTCGATTATCTAAATGACAAAGATGCCTGGTGTTAATGTTACTTCAGCCTCGCACAATCTTTACAAAATAATGTTATGTACAAACTTGATTTTAAAAGATGTGTTGCGGAAGTTTGTTGCGCCGCTTCTTCTTCCCAGCTCTATATAACACCTTGGAGGCGGTGGTAGATAAAAAATTGACGTTGTATAAATGTACCTAGTGTACTTACATGCAATAAAATACTTTTGACTTTGAATTGAATTTGCGGCGCCGGGGGCGGCATTCCGGAAAAATTGCGTAACGAAAACATGTCATTGTACTTTTGAAAGCTTCATAGTTCTACAGAATTAAAGTTACAAAAAGCATAGTTATATCGATGTAAAGATCCATCTGCCGCCAACACAAAAATTTATGTTTGACCCCCCTCCCGCCGGTCCCCGCGATGACGTCAGCGGGAGTAAGATTGTAGCGCGGGCGGCCGCCGCTCGCTCAGTGCACCGCGCGGAAATAATATCATTATAAAATAAAATTATAGAATTCACGAAAAAAATTGCGACACCAGCGCGACTTCTATCCGCCTCGACTTTTAAAGATATGGCACAAACAATCACACACCACACTTTTCTAATCTATACTTATAATAAAGGAGTAGAAATCGTGTGTCTGTACTTTGAACAAATTAAAAAAAAAAGAGTGTGGGCGATAAAAAAAGAGTAACAGAACACAAAAATGTTTTTTTTAATTTTTTTGTCTTTCTGTCTGTCTGTCTGTCTGTCTTTCTGTCTTTCTGTCTTTCTGTCTTTCTGTCTGTCTGTAATCGCTAATCTCCGAAACCACTGAACGGATTTTCTTGCGGTTTTCACAAGTAGATTAAGCACAGCCTGGAGCAACTTAGAGGCTTTGTTTTATTGAAATCGGATGACAGCGAAAAAAGTTATCGTCATTTACAGATAAATCATTTAACGTAACAAGACGATGTCATAGACATAGGAGATATACAGTGTTTTTTTTAACTGGAACAGTATAGGCAAGTCCGAAACCATAGGAGATGCAGGGAAAGTGTCTTATGACATAGAAATTTTTTGATCAAGCGTGTGTTGTCCATAAAAATGAGACAATTTGCACTTTTTTTTTTAATGCGGTTCGACTCAGTTTCATGTAGGGATCACTTCATTATATTGGAAGAAAAAAATCTGAGCAGCAGAAGTTAGTCAAATTCAATAAAATGTTTTCTCATAGAACGCCAATGAAAAATAATTATTATTATTTTTAAAAAATGCGTATCGACTTAGTTTCATGTTAGAATCATTTTATTGTATCGGAAGAAAAAAATCCAAGCAGCAGAAGTTAGTCAAATTTAATAAAATGTTTTCTTATAAAACAGACTGTGCAAAGTACTTAGATACTTACTTATTCATTCATGCCACCCGAACTCCAGCTGCTCCGATTACTATGTCAAAATTGTTATCACGAAAAAATACCTAAAGGTTCCTAAGACAGTTTCCCTGTATCTCCTATGGTTTTGGTTTTGCCCATACTGTATTAGTTAAAAAATACACACGTATAATAAAAATTGATATGAGAAGTCTTATGAGCAATAGAAGTGAAAACAACAATTTTTTAAATTTTTATCTGTCTTCACCAAATTGGATACGGTGTTCATAGTTTGTTCCTGAAGGTATGGTATACCTTAAATTATGGTGAATAATATATACTTAGAATGATCCATTTTACCATTGGAAAATTATAACTAGACGATGTATGTCTGTACATAGCAGAGATAGGTACCTACTTCCAAAATCCACGCGGACGAAGTCGCGGGCAACAGCTAGTAAGTAATACTTTTCATGAATCGCAAGCAAAAGTTAAAATGAATCCCTAAATACGGACAAAAGGGAAAACGAATGAAACAATAACCTCCCCCCTGCCCCGCGCGCGCCGCCCGCGCCCCCCCGCCCGCCGCCGGCAGCTAGCCGTTTACCGCTCCGGCATGAATCACATTTTATATGACAAATTAAAAGTGAACTTTACTCGTTCCCTCCGCCACCACCTTCCCTTTGCCGTCGGCCTCACCTTTATTCCCTGACATAAAAACCTATTTTGAAACAACCCAGTAAAAATCTAAAATTTGCACGTGAAACTGATGCATTTTCGGACGTATGCAACGTTGCTGCTTTAGAAATAAGGTTCACAATCGCTGTGGAGAGGAGGCTCGTGTAAGTTGGTTGTGAAATTTGCTGCAGTTGCCATTAGACGTGACAATAATTATGACAAGTGACGTCAGCTCGGGCCGAGAGGACGAACTATATTTAACTGCTCTTTGCATTGAACAGGTTCGTTTTGCGGCTGTGAAAAGAAATAATAGTAATAAAAGTGAAAGAAATCAATCCTTTATTTGACATCTTTGTTACCTATGTTTATGAATAAATGATTTCTGATATCTTTCTCTCTAAGGGCTTCTTTCACCACTTCCTGATATGGTTACAGATAGTAATCTTAGTGATAAACTAATCTATCAGATAAATCTGTGTGATAGACCATATAAAATATATAAGATATAGGCAATCAGATACCTGTGAAACCAAAAAAATAGACTATCTGTAAGATAACCTGCAGATAGGGTATCTGGGACTTTATCAGCAAGCGGTGTAAGAGGCCCTAAGTCTATTTAAGTCCGTGAACTTTAGAGGAAAAGTTCATTTTGTGTAAGTAAACCTACAGCGGGTACGAATCCCTAAGTTTGAAAATTTCAACCAGCGTTTGAACAATTAAAACAAATAAAGTTTTACTTAAAATATTTTAAATTTATATAAATAGCTTGACAATAATTTTTTAAAAGATTTGTAATAATGACCCCGCGTATTGTTTTCGTTGCGCCCCGGTGCGACGTCATCACACTCCTTTCGTAAAATGTGAGGTACACGTATAGCAGTAATTTAACCAAATTAATAAGTCGTATAACATTGTAAATACGTATCGTATCGGAGTGATTTAAAAGCTAATGAGATCTTCTGTGATTGCATGTCAGGTAATGACAAATTTTTATTTTACGAAAAGTCTATACTTACTTTAAATTTGCATAAGAACCTCAGAGTTGCTCCAACCTCCAAAGTGTCCGAGTTCCAACGGTGACGATGACTAATGACTTGGCGGGCGACTGACTCCATTGTTTGTTTACTCCGCGCCGCGCGCCGGACCTCCGTAAGACTGCCAATAACTAATGACCGTTAGCGACACACTCCCTCCCCCGAGGGGGTCTATCAATCTTTGGTTTGAGGGAGGCAGGGATAGTCATTGTCTGTGTTTTACTTAAGTACTACTTTTGTCTTGAGACAGATTTAGCAAATGATTTGTATAAATTGTCTACAGACATAAACTTAAGTAATAAAATAAAATATTTAGGTAGGTACAAAGTAATTTCTAGATTTGACAGAGAATTAATCTATTTTGTGTTTCCATTACTTTTTTTTTCCATGATATGCATGTATTTTGATTTGTTTTGATTATCTTTTAGAATATTTATAACATTAAAACAATGTTTTATCGACATATCAATGTGCAGACATTAAAATTTAATAGTTACAGATATCGCTTTTAAAATAGTTCTGTAGATGTATAAACAGCCTATAATGCTTACCCTCAGAGCAACGTTTCGGTTAAAAGAAATCCTCCGCGACGGCAAATAAAGGTGTTCGTCAGCGCAAATACCGCCGCCCGCTGATCCCTGACCGCGCGCCCTCGCGCCCTCGCGCCCTCACTCCCTCCCCGACATGCTGACATGCTGATGGATCGTCACAGCGACGAGCCTCCCCCCTTTCCCTCCTGCCGATGTAACGGAGTAACACCTGATCGCAATATATTTATAATTTCAATTTTATTTTAGTTTTCCTAAAAATTATCTCAGAAAAAAATATGTTTTATATATTTCCCTAATTCTCTTCATCATTGCCGGCCAATTTTAAATATAGGTATGCCAAGTGTCAGCTCAACCGGTCCAATATTCGGCCTCACTGCTACTGATTAGCTATCAAGGATTCCGATTGCAATGGTCCCTAACAATGTGTTTCAGTTTCCCCTGCACTTCAGCGTGGAAACAAATAATATTAATTTGTATGATGTTTTTGTTACAATATAGAAATTAATGTCGTACGCCTATGGGCAAAACATAGAGAAGCCAACTAATATGTATCTATCATCTTAAAAATATTGCTTAGCCTTTGTTGACGAATAAATAATAGTTTGCAGGTCAAGATACGCGGGTCCCCCGACTCATTACCGTTCCGTCCACCAACCAGCTCACCCCCCTCCACCGAACCTCCTCCTCATTACGCAACCACAATATTGACGCGGCACTTACGCCACAAAATATTGCGTCAAAAGCGTTCTCAAAAGGCCTCGGCTAAAGACTTATTCACTCCAGATTTTTAACGGAAGATAATCTGAAAAAATCACAACGGTTTTAGTTGGCGGCTGCGAGGGAAAAGCACCCTTGTTGTGGGGATACAGGGTGTGTTCGTGGGCGTAGAGACGCGGCGATAGGCCGGGAGCCGCGCGGCGGCGGCGTCCCGCGGGATATTACACCTCGCAGCGAACAAGCCATCAGCGCTGTATCTATCTTCATTCAGGCTTGGGTTTAATTTACCGGATTACCGCGCGGCGGTCGGCCGCCTGCCCTGCTGCACTCTCTGTGCCCGCTGCGAACATCCTCGCTATCTAGCTAAGGCCCCCACCAGAAAACCAGCGCTGCGCTTCCTGGGTGCAGCACTGTGCTGAGCTGGGGACCTTTTCACGATCACAGCATCGTCTACCACCTGATTTTATGTCAGGTTAATCATTTAATTAATTAATTTTACTAATATATTTGTAGTGATTGTCGAATAAATTATTTTTCTTTCTTTTCTTTCTTTCTTTCTTTCTATCACTACTGCTGGTATATAAATGTTACTGTTCTCCAAAGCCATTGAATCGCATCGAATAGGGTTTACATTGTTGGATAACTTATGATTCTCTCAGCGATAAGACCGCCTAGATGTACATTACTGTATCTGTTTTTCTCTTTTTTTGTCTGTATTTTTTAAATGTGCAATAAAGTGTATTGAATTGAATTGATTCTTCGGCAATGTTACTCGTACTAGCATACAAAGTCAAAGTCAAAATACCTATGTATGTTATTGCATACGAATACCTGCAACTAAGTACATTCATACACGTCCATTTTATCTCCCACCGCTTCCTATGGCGTTAGCGCTGCAACTTTAAAACTCAGACTAAACTTGATTTTTAAATCTGTACTAAATCATAATTGTGTAGAAAAAAGCAGCATATTTACACAAAACAGCCAAGCAATTTGTAGGTAACAACAGCAGTGATTCAGGTCACGCCGAGGGTACAACAAGCTCAATTAATAATACAAGTGAACGCAGACCGCTTTGATTGAGATGAAATCTAATAAATTATGTACCAGACGCGTTCCAGACTCGCCTAACATCGTTCGCATCGAAATAACAAGACCGAGACAGAACTTAAGCTCATCCGCTGTAGCTATCCATTACGGAGGTCGCTCGGAGCAGCTTCAAACCTTGTAGTGTAGGGGCTAATCCCGGCGTGAGGGCGCAAAGCCCGCGCCGTGTGCACCCCCCCCCCCCTCCCTCTGCGCCGCTCGGCGCGTGTGTACGCGCCCTAATCTGATGGCGCCGACGCCGCGAGTGAATCGAATTGAAATTAAGTGAAAAGGGAAAACAAAGGATTTGTTGGAGACAGTTTTTTCGCCACAAGTGGTTGGTGTCGCAGCGCGCTGCGTGAACACAAGCAACGGAAAGTTATCCTCGGCTGGTCTCCACGCTCCAGATGTTAAAATGACAAAGCACATCCGACTGCTCCCGGGATCTTTTTAAAGTCGTCGGGACATCTGGCGGGGAATCCCGCGCCTGGCCCACATTCACCTTATATTTAAAAATAATAATTTTGTGCACTGGAAAATAGAACTAAGTACTTTTATTGGTTTACAAGGAGAAAAGATTTTTCGTAAATAACTAACTATAGGACAAATTTAATGAATGAGACATTAAAATTTGATGAGGGTTCCCAGGTGAGCCAATAAACTTTCATGAACAAATTGTTACTAAGAATGAAGAAAACACTAAAAACCACACTTGACTTTCGTAATGCCCCCCCCGCCCCCCACCGGTATGTCAAGAAGATTTACTGTAATAATGTCCAATCTGAAAAACGTCCAATCTGAAAAACGTCCAATCTGAAAAATGACCAATCTGAAAAATAAATAAATAGCGGTTTTTAAGGTTCTGTAGAGTAAAATCTTCCAGATTGGACATTTTTCAGATTGGACGTTTTTCAGTTTGGACATTTTTCAACGGTTGGACATTTTTCAGATTGGACATTATTATCGTAAATCGTCAAGAACAAGTAAAATAAATAAATGTAATCTCCCTTGTAGAGTACGGTCCCAAACTGTGGTAACAAGTGCGAAATGCAATATAGTAAGTAGTTCCGGGACGAGTAGTCCGGGCGCGCGTCCCGCGGGGCCGGGATTCCGCCGGCGCGACACTAGTTTACGGGAATGGCCATTTATTGGTCCACAAGGCATATTTGACGAAGTTTTGTACTACCCGGTAGTTTTATTTGCCGGCCTCATTTCTTTGTTATGTTCGTTCTTATGGCGGCTAGCTTTGAGTGGACTTCGGACTTTGTTCACAAATTATAATGTAATGTCAGATATAAAGTAGTAGACTAGAACCGGCATCAAGGCAGATGGATCCGACGCTACCGCAGCTCAGCCCCCCCACCCTACAACGCCGTGCTCCAACCAAGAAGTTTTCATCAAACGACTTGACACTCAAATCCTGTATTTACATGATCATACTTACATTAATATTGAAACAACTCCAAATAAGCTTAAATTATGTTAAGGAATACCTTCACCATCAACAGCCTATTAAGATGTCCCCACTGCTGGGGCTCAGGCCTACCCTCTTAACGAGGGTGTTCGGGCTATAGTCCACCACGCTAGCCCAGTGCGAGTTGGTGGACTTCACATGCGCCTAAGAATTTCTTTTTCGGCGTATGCAGGTTTCCTCGCGATGTTTTCCTTTACCGTTTAAGAGCAGTCAGTACATGTACTTAAGTTTCAAGAAAAAAAAACCATTTGTACATGGCCCAGCTGGGGATCGAACTCCGGACCTTTCGATCATAGGCCGTGTCTTATCCCCGACGCCACTGACGCTCTCCGGAATACCTTAATTAAAAAAAAAAATTAAAAAATTAAATCTGATGTGCCGCCGTGGTGTGTGAATAAACAAAATCACTTTCTTTTTTCTTTCTTTCAAATAGGTTTATTTTATTTTTAGGGCTTGTCTTCTGAAACTCACGGATGTAATGTCCAATTCCATACTATAACATATCATCGGAGTTAATGCATGTCTGTTTTGTTATGTTAAATGTAAAGTTACATTTATGTGAAAATAACATTTGGGTAAACAACGCTATTCAAATCAAAACGGTAGGTTCACAGAGCAGCATCATTTTTGGTAACGACAAATTACATTAAGTCGACGATTATATTATTTAGTAGAATGCACCATAATCTGTAAGGCGAGAGAATTGTGTGCGTAAGTTTAAAGGCACTTGAGGTGGGTGAGGTAGGTAGGTACCAGTGCGCAGTGTCTGGGTGCTCGCAGCGCGCGCTCACAATCGTCCTTCAGCCTTTATGCCGGCGAGTGTTGGCTCCCGGCCAGGACTGGAGCCCGTGCCTCCTCCGGCTCGGCCATGACGAATGCCCCGAGGCGGCGGGCCCTTCATCTTCGGCCGATCCGACCCCATTCAACTGCTTTCTTGGTAACAATCCTTTGTACACGTTGTTAGTATACATACGTACGTGTACAGACATTGTTGATATTTATTTATAGTCTTCCTACATTAATCATTCCGGTACTGAGTCAGTATAAATTGTAATTGTTTGGTAACTCGGTTTTTAGTCCACTTCTTTGTCATTCTTTTAAATTCTTTTAAAATAAGGATTTACGATAATAATCAGATTATCCTCACTAGCAAGCAAGTGGAACACTTGTTTGAAGATTTTAAGAAAACACACCGTTGTCATATTATAGACGTCGTAAGTTATTACCCGACTGCGGCGAAGCCCAAAAGGAGGGTTATGTGTTTAACTCGTATGTTTGTATGTATGTGTGTATGTATCCTAATCCTTTGTCCGCTCGTAACTCATCGTCTCAACCGATTTTGATAAATGATACGTCATTTGATTCATCTTGCTTCCTTTCCTTCTTTTTAGTAATATTATTAGACATTTTTCTTAGCGTTTTATTACTAAATTACCAGTGTACAATATTATGCAGTGTGGCAATAACCTAAAATTGCCTAACTAAGAATGTCGGTACAGAACAGATTGTCGCTTCGTGCAAACATACCCTAAGAGTAAGTACAACTGCCCTAGTAAGTATAAAGTAAATAGAGGGAGGTTATTTATGTGTCGGACGCGGCAACAAAACGGTCGGCCCACACAATACACGCGTTTAGGTCGGACAATATGAGTGGAGACAGTTTTTTTACAAATTACGAATTCATTCCAAAAACATTATTTTCCTTTCAACCTGGAGCTACGGTTCAGTAGAGATCAGGGTTCGTGAACCCTGATCTCTACTCACTTGTTAGTACCATCGAGATAGAGAGTCAGACTATTCCGTGTCCTTCTTGCATTGAGCTTACTTCAACATGCTTCAACCTTTGTGTTCGCAAAACTGTTATTTCGTTATATAGAGTTTAATGAAAATTACTACAATTTCTTTAATTAATTTAAAGAAACACGAAGGCACAGATTACTTAATAGTTCCTAACACGAAGGGTAGTCACACTCAGTAGTTTTAGACAAAATTGACGATAAAAAAGAGATTTTAACTGTTAAAAAAAATTGAATTTAAAATTTGATCGCCGGAGTTTCTTTCTGCTGAAGTATAAGACCTTCCGGTCATGCGCAATATCAAGGAACAGCAACATATAAGACATTTAAGGTTTAGTATCACGAACAAAATATTTCTAGAGATTTTGAAAGCATCTTGATGTGACAACCCCGTGAGTGCATAGAGCTCTATTACAAAATAAAGAAAAATCTTCCTGTATGGAAAATAAATCATAAATACAGGTTTATAATAAATTACTGAGAAAACTTCATTCGTTATACTGACATTTTTGTAAAATGGTGAATAGAAAGTGAGATGTGGTCGCGGAGTAACGCCGCAAGTATTCCAGGCGAGCGAGCCGCAAAGGGACAAAGGAGCTGGGACAAAGCCCACAGACTGGGTCCTATGAATGTGTACGTTAGGAAATATTATAACGAGGCCCACATTATGTGCCGCGGCCGCCTGATTAACGGCCGGCCCGCGGCCCGCGGCCCGCGGCCAGCGGCCAGCGGCCAGCGGCCAGCGCACGGAACATTTAATACTAACAGATAACGATAATAATACAAATACACCATTGTGTTTTATATTTGTAACGAAGAAACTATATTGTTAGCCCGGAAGGGAATAAAAACACAAAACAAAAGTCGAGGTGAGTTCGTTCGGGATTCTATTGCAGGATCCGATAAGCTAGATGGTCACTACCTATTTGTTTCGTCATATAGCAATGATTTAGGTTTGAAGAAGCCAGTGCAATCACAGGCACACAAAGTATACTATTAGAGTCTTCATAATGGCAACGCACCTGTGGCACAGTGTAAGAATGGGCTGCCTGTCCGATTACCACTTCAGATATAGCAAAAGACCAAAGTTATAATTGAAATTTAGTTTATGGGCACTCAATTACAATACAAAAATATAAGTCAAAAGTAAAATAAATGAATCTAATAAAATTAACTTTGACTCGCGGTAATAAACGCTGTCACAGAGCTGCCTGTGAATCTATAGTTTCAAACAGGAGATAATGATGGAGGAAACGGAATAACAACTAGGTCAGAATTCAACATTCTAAAGAAATGGACGGCGAGAGAAAACTATTTCCTCTGAACGAAAGAACGTACATTAATTTTTCTTCGCGTTTGAGTGAACAACAACAAACATTTGAAATAGGTGCCACTCGTAAAAGTGAAACAATGCTTGATTTCTCCCGACTTTCTGCTGAAAAAGACTCGATTCCAGCTATTTCTGTTGATATTATATCCGGATTGAAACCACTTGCGATGAGTATTTGAACGAGGCATTACGTAATAAAAACTTTTGTTGTCTTGATTCGGCTTTACTTGAGTTACGTCTCTACACACAAAGATCGCAAAAACTGCGTTATTATTACAGTTTCCATCTCTCACGGGATATTTCAGCTCATTATTATCTTCCACAACTTTTCGTAATAAAAATATACTATCTTTGCTATTAAATTAATTCACAATAGCTTTTATTACACCGAAGTTATTTGCCGTCATACACTCCCTAACAATAATTTTCAGTGAATGCGGCTCCCTCCACTGCGCGTTGTGAGTTTCGTACGTTTTCATTAGCCGGCGCCCTACTTCCGGCCAGTGGAAATATATAACAGCTACAGCTTGTCAAGTCAAAATATTTTATTGCTCAAATATAGCAAACACCCGTGAGTTTGCTATATTTGTACGTTTTATGCCAGATTAGCAAAAATGAATTCCATGCAATCAACACTATCAATTTTCGTAATAAAATAACAAACGTTTTTTTGTATAAGTACCCAGGTTCGATTCCCGAATCGCGTTGAGATTTTCAAAAATTCCTTAGAATTTCCTGGTTCCTTAGAACAAATATCGCTATCTCTTAAGCGCAACACACACTGGGCGGCGGCGCTGCGAAAGCGTTGCGGCGGCGAAGGTTTGTATGAAGAACGCGCCGCGCCGCCGCCGCTTTCATGTAAAGGGCTTCATACTATTTCGAACATTACAGAAAAAAACCGCAACGCCGCCGCTCAGTGTGTGCTACGCTTTATAGTCACAGACATCCCTACTGACCCATTTCAATGAATCATCTTATTAATTGAAAGTCTTCGTCGTTGTAATTCGAGTTGTTATACATATAGGTAGCTAGATTACTTACCAGAAAACCAGCGAAGGATCTAACTTAGTAATTGAGACCATTTAGCTCTCGCTGTCCTATCTAACAATATTACAAGAACTCTCTGAAGCCAGGCCAAGTTACCACAGACATAATAACATCTGTATGTAGAGAACAAAGTCTAACAATCAATAATTTGTGTTTTCGTACTGATAGCAAAGTGAGTCATTACTAAAAGTAAAATGATTTGTAAATAAATAATGCAAAATTTTTATGTATTCTTCTTTCTTCTTTCTAGAACTACTTTAGTTACTAGACTATTCTATTATATTTTTCTATTAAGCATCAATGTTCATTTCATAAATACACAATTTCGTACCTTAAAATCTGTCTTTTAGTATGGTATCAAAACTATTTTGTTTAATAACTCCGGCGTCAGTATCAGTAACATACCACCTCGTTACACTTCACTAGTAATGTTATTTTAATGTTAAAAGGTACGCGTTACATGGGAGGTACACGAATCAATCCCCCATCACCCCTCTCACCTGCCCTTCTCCCACAGCTGCTGAAAGCGGAATAGAATAGAATAGAGCAGAGCAGAGCAGAGTAGAGTAGAATAGAATAGGTAATGTCGCGACTTCCATAGGCGCACTCGCCCGCCGCCGTCGGCGGAATTACATTATGAAAGCGCATGCTTTTCCACGCCACCTTCTAGCCACGGACTTGACGTTACAAGAATTTTACAGTTTTTTCTGAATATCTTGTTGACATCGAGGTGGGTTTCGCTAAAACAACGAAACAGGAAAAATGAGGAAGGCGAGAGACATTGATGATCGTGTTCATTCAATAAACGAAGCCAGCAATAAAAGATTTGCAATTGAAGAGGTTTCTGCCATAATACATCGTAAAAACATAATACTACCTTGGTACCACCAAATATATAAGATACTTTCCTTACTTTCTCAACGGCTTTGATAGTAGACAAGAGAAACGCATTACGATCAATGAATGTCGTCCACGAATGTACCAATTGCCCAAAACTTGGGTAACGTGCCGATATACCGTGGGCAGTGCTCCGGCCGCGGGTGAGATCGCCCCAGTAATGAACATTAAAACTAAAAGCCGAGGACATTACACCAACTCCCAAACTTCTCCCGGCCCCGGCGCTATCTCGCGGGCGCACGCGCGCCGCTATGCTGGGTCTAGCGGCACAGTGCCCCACTAGCAAGCAACCGCTAGATAATAATAGTTTTCTAACTGAAAAACAGACTTAAAGATCACCATCTTACATCAGCCCTTCGTCATCCACTGTTGGACTCAGGCCTCCCCCAGTGAACGCCACCGCACCGCATCCAGCCGTTTCCGACCACCTTCTTAAGGGTCTCCTGCGATCTTCATTCCACAATTCCTCTGCCATAACGGTCGTCGGTTCTGCGATAGATGTGACATGTCCATGCCACTTCAGCTTTCTTTAATTCCAGTTGTTAAAGGCAGTTTGCTCCTTTACTGTCTTTGTTGCCTTATGAGTCAATCCACGATCATCGGTTCTGCGATATTGTAAAATGACTTGGCTAATTCCGATAACTAGATCTTCGTCTTCCCAATCACTGCATGTTATAAAAAAAATGACTTACGTCAGCACAAAACATTTCATTTCCACCGTTCTGGTTCCGGCCCTGGCGAGCTGGAGTTCCATTAATTAGACTTAAGGTCCTCATTACGGCGTGTATTGGGGGGCCGCCAACGCGAGCGTCGCCGACGACGAAACTTCGGCAATAATCGTTGTTCCGCTGCATGAGCTCGGCTGGTGGCTGGTGGCTGGTGGCGCTCCGCCGCGGCCGCGGCATGCGATAGCATTGTTGTCTCGTTGCATTGCCACGATTGTTTACACGCGTTGCACACAACGTTTGGTCGTTCCACAGATACCACTCTGCTCCTCTTGATATTTTGGTGCTTCTAAAGTTGGGTCACATTACATGACTACAGGGAGGGCGGTTGTCCGCCCGATACGAAAGTGATGCAGTCGCGGCTTGCGGCCGCATGCGGGCATTCGCTATGTTGTGGAAAAAGTGCAGTCTAACGCACGGTGGGGTTTAACCATGAAGCTGAAAACGTTCGGGCCCTGTGAGACCCACTCAACACACTTTGCAATTAATTATCATTTGTAATTAATGTCGTGATTATTTGCAAAGCAACGAGAATAAAATTAATTCTGATACCTAACTTCCTGAAAATTTTCTCCAAATTGGCTCCGCCAAATTGTCATGATATATCCAGTTATTCTGATACCCATCCTAGGTAACATATATCCATAAACAATCAGAATAAGCGGCAGTAATACTTTTTCCATTTTTTGCTTCATGGGTTCAACCCTATGGTATATGACGACAACTTTGAAAGCGATCAAAGTTTTTAATCGAAATTTTAAAATGCGGACTTTCACAGACCAAAGCACGACAAACCCTCGAAATTCTTATCGCTTGGTGTTATTCCAGTTACTAAAGTCCGAAAGCCTTGTTCGTCACACAAAAACGGCCTTCCAACCCCAATTCCAGGCCAATATCATAAGTTGCTACGAGCGTCGCCGCTACAAGTTCCCCGCCGGGCCCGCAACTCCCCGAAGCGCGGGGACGGCGGCGCCCTCGTTACGCCACTCGTCCCCACTGTTATTACGCTCAATGAATACATCGCACACTTGGAACACTATTACTATTGCCTTCATGTTTGAGCCCAATTTTTGCCTTTAAATGGCCTGCATGCAATATGCGTATAGATATTTCATATTATGTACATACACTCGTCTAAACCAAAATTAGGATTAATACCAAAACAGTAAAAAGTAGCCTAATGTCCCAAGGTTCGATGTATCTAATTACCTAATTTCATTAAAATCTGTTCAGCGGTTTAGGTGTGAAAAGGTCGGATGTGAAACGGACAGACAGTCTTTCTTCTTCTAGTATGGATTTCTTTATCCAACTGCACAATCTGTCTGTCTTATTTTTTTTTCTACCCAAAGCATGTCTGGAAGAAACCTTTTTTAGCAATAAGACCACCCAGTTGTAGTGTTGAAAATGGTGGTTTCTTTATCCTTCAATATAGAGTATTGAATTGCTTGGGAAATACAATCAACATTTGTAGGTAGGTACTGAGTTATCAGGAAAGAGGAAACCCATACAATTAATGAAGAATCACTTGATGAACCGATAATTGTGTGAAGCGAAGCCGTCACCATCCGTCGTGGTCGACCTTGACCTGTGGCCGGTCGCCGGTCGCCGGTCGCCGGTCGCCGGTCGCCGGTCGCCGGTCGCCGCGCCCGCGCCGCCTCGATCAACGACCAATCTCGCAAAGTACCCTCATTTAAGAACATAACTCGATATAGAACTTTTAAAATGAATATTTTCTAAAGCGAAATATTCTAAGCGCCGTCAGAGAATAGTCGTCCTTTGTGCAGACGCGACAGAGTGCTATCAATTACGGCGGCTTATACCTACCACGGCGACGGATAAAATCTGTCGTGCATTTTTTATTTAATTTGAACACGTTGTATCCCCCCGCCCCTCCCCCCGCCCCGCCCCGGCAGCTGGTTTGTTATTTAATAAACGAGCACAGACGATAAATAAAGGTTACGCGCCGACACGGGCTGGCAACACCGCCATAACTGATGAATGGCATTTATACACCCGCCTCAATTTGCATCATGAAACGAATTTGAAATAGAGACGAAAAATTATATGACACGAAATGTGGCGACCTACCATCATAGACTATTTAAATGTTACATCCATGAAGTAACAAACGGTGAAGGAAAAACATCGTGAGGAAACCTGCATACGCCGAAGAAGTCCACCAACCCGCACTAGGCTAGCGTGGTGGACTATAGCCCGAACGCCCTCGTTGAGAGGGTAGGCCTGAGCTCCAGCAGTGGGGACATGTTAATAGGCTGCGATGAGGATTCATGAAGTACTTCTGATATTCCATGAAGGAATAATATCAGATTTCAAAGTGTTTATTCTATTTATGTTCTCTAGAATTTTGTACGGATATTTTTAAAATGAAGCTTTTGTCTATTGGTCTGTCTGTCTATCTGGAGCGGGTAACTAGAAAACTAATGAAATAACTGAGTGTTATAGAAAATACCGGTACTTTGTTCACTAGTTACTATTTTTATTGTGTACCCACTACCCGTGGGCGTCCACTTTGCTCATTATCTCCTCTTTCATCCACAACCTTGCACCTTCGTACGTCTCTCAGCACAGACCGGAAGATACTGCCTACCTGCACCATACATTCTGTCACCTTAGCTTCGTTACCGGCGCTGCTCGCTTTCTTCAAAGCTGCAAGTAACACGTAATTGTACCCGCATTACCCTCCGTTGCGGGTGCAGTGAGGTGACAATAAAACTGCACTTACGTCGTCAGTGCGCCGCACAAAGAGCGTCTTCCCGCCGCCGCCCGCGCCGCCGCCGCCACACCCGCCGCCGCCACACGCGCCGCCGCCCGCGCCCGCGCCGCCACACGCGGCGGACGACGCTAAGTCGGTCTAATGAGTTTTGTAAACTCTTGTTTGGCAAATTAGGGCTGCAGCTCTGGCATGAAATAAGGAGAGTTCAGGAGGGCCGTTCCAAAAAAAAAACATAATTCATTATTTATTTCTTGCGGTGGGTATAGAAGTGTCGATGCTACGGCTATTTCTTTTCGTGAGTTCTATGATTTTTTTGCGATAAAATACAGATGACACTCGAGCACAGTTCAGTTAGTTCAAATCTAACAAGAAGTTTGATGCTATGACGTCATCGCGGGGGTGGAGGGAGGATCAAACATATCTATATTTTCGTCAGATGGATGTTCACAGCAATATAACCATGCTTTTTTAAACTTTTAAACAGTGGGTACATGCGGGACACAGTGCCTGCCGGGACGACGCGGCGAGAATAGTTCGTCGAATTCACGTCAAAAGTAAACAAAATCCAGTAACGCGACGTAAGTTGACAAACTGGGATGGACGTTGGTCGAATCGAATTACGAGAGCCGAATTTAAAAATAGCATCGGCAGGTTTTTGTTGACGCGGATAAAGTCATTCGGAAAATGTAAACATGCGCCGGACTGCTCCGTTACGTTAGTTCCACACTGCACCCGCGCACACGGGGACCTTTCTCACAGGGCATTAAAAAACTAAGAGATAATAATAAAATTATGAACAGTAATTCAGTCACAAATGTCAAATGTGGTAACGGTTACCCCATGCCCCATGAGGTAACTCCACCTGCATTCTCCAAATTGTCCAGAATCGCGAAGCGAACAAAGCTTAAACCTTCAAGAGCCGTATAGTAATACATAGGTAAGTAACTAAGTTGTTTGCACACATGAAATATGAAAATCCGGGGTAACTCTTTCCCCGTTTGACCTTGCCGCATTAAATAATGTTTGTATGATATTTTGTATGACGCTATGGACATCCCCGTGTGTCGGGGGGCTCGGGGGGCGGCGGGCGGGGCGCGGGGTACTCCTGACACAACAATCGGCTGATTGAAACAAAACAAACGCACCGCTGCATGCGTCCCGTCCCACCGCCGCCGCCGGCTGCTCCTGGAGCGGGTTCTCCGTAAAAATAGATTACTTCGATTTTTGTAAAAACACAGCGCCATTGTCCAATTACCGATACTGCGCACACAAATACGGCCAAATTAGAAACAGTATACTAGACGTTATTTTTAAAATACACAGGTGTTCCCTTCGAGAGGTACCTGCTGTGTGATTCTGTAAAGTACGAATTAAAACTCGACCATCACATCGCAAGTCACTCACTTCACTCCGCATCCGATCATGAAAGACCTTGATGTCGCATTGGGTAAACAAATACAAGCTACACAATAAACACTTCACTTGCGAAGTAAAGTGAGTATTGAACTGTGAATCATTGAGTTAGAGACCGATCTCACTGCGGATTCAGGATCGAGTTGCACAATACGCTTACAGAATAGCAGGGCTGGTATCTACCATGATTAATTAGAATATTGAACTTGGGTAATTTTTTTTCAAACTCAAAGCCCGACAAGGCACTGTAATAATTTTTGTATTCAGGTTATTGAGATAAATTAGAATCTTAAAATATAGAAACGATTGAAGAAATATTGAAACGATGAAGAAACGATTATTGCGCCTTACTTAGCTTTTATATTTAACATGAGTATTAATCAAGGTATTTTCCCTGACCTAATGAAGCAAAGTAAAATCATACCACTGTTTAAATCTGGTGACAAACTAGATCCCAGTAATTTTAGACCAGTGTCAGTTCTCCCCGTGCTTAGCAAGATTTTCGAAAAGATCATACTGAATCAACTGCTTTGTCATTTCAATCTCAAACAACTTCTTCACGATCGTCAGTTCGGATTTACTAAGGGACGATCAACCACCGACGCAGGAGTCATGCTTGTTAAGCATATTTTTGATGCTTGGGAAGCTTCACATGATGCAATAGGCATCTTCTGCGATCTCTCCAAAGCATTTGATTGCGTTAATCACGAAACCTTGCTACTCAAATTAAAACATTATGGCGTGAAAGACAGAGCATTCGAATTACTTAAATCTTACCTTGAAAATAGAGTACAAAAAGTTGATATAAATGGAGTTAAATCATCTGGTTCAGTTGTGAAAATGGGGGTGCCCCAGGGCTCAGTTCTGGGTCCTTTTCTTTTTCTTGTATATATAAATGACTTGCCATTTTTAATACAAAACATGTCCAACATAGTATTATTTGCCGATGACACTTCTCTGATTTTTAAAATTAGCAGAAGAGCTTGTGATCTTCCTGAGGTAAACAATACTCTCACACAAGTACTTAACTGGTTCAGCATTAATAATCTAGCATTAAATACAACAAAAACTAAATGTATTAAATTTTGCCTACCAAATGTAAGACATGTAGTTAATAATGTAACTTTAGGTACAGAAAGATTAGAATTTATCAAAAGCACGGTGTTCCTAGGTATAACTATAGACTCATCTCTTCAATGGGGGCCCCACATAGCTTCACTAGCTGGCAGACTAAGCTCGGCCGCCTACGCCGTTAGGAAAATTAGACAATTAACAGATATTGCTACTGCGAGATTAGTCTATTTCAGCTACTTCCACAGCATCATGTCATACGGCATCCTACTGTGGGGTCAAGCGGCAGATATAGAAACCATCTTTATTTTGCAAAAGAGAGCTGTTAGGGCGATCTATAATCTACGTTGTAGAGAATCATTAAGAGAAAAGTTTAAAGAAATTAATATATTAACCGTTGCCAGTCAATACATTTTTGAGAATATTTTGTATGTCCGCAAAAATATATCTCTCTTTTTGAGGCACTGTGATATGAACACAGCTTATGTTACAAGAAACAAAAACAAACTTGTACCACCACAGTTAAGGCTTAGTAAGGTCAGTAAATCATTCACGGGGCAATGTATACGCTTCTACAACAAACTACCAGAAGAAATCTTAAATATGAATGACAGAAAATTTAAGACTCACATTAAACAACAACTTTGTAAGAAAGCTTATTATAAAACAGTCGATTATCTAAATGACAAAGATGCCTGGTGTTAATGTTACTTCAGCCTCGCACAATCTTTACAAAATAATGTTATGTACAAACTTGATTTTAAAAGATGTGTTGCGGAAGTTTGTTGCGCCGCTTCTTCTTCCCAGCTCTATATAACACCTTGGAGGCGGTGGTAGATAAAAAATTGACGTTGTATAAATGTACCTAGTGTACTTACATGCAATAAAATACTTTTGAATTTGAATTTGAATTTGAGAAAAAGGAGTAGAGCATTCGAAAGCTAAGGAGTGAATTTTCACTTTAAAAATGTTTCAATTAGATCAAAATGTCTAAATTAACAACCCATTCACTACCCCCCCCAACACACTATAAACTGTGTCAAACAACATGTTATTTTGTTGACGTCCACCAATCAGCAGGGGAGTTAATTTCCTAAATGACCAATGATTGCCGAATGATGCCGCCGGCGACAAGCCCGCCCGCATACACCACTGTACGTCAGAGAATACACACTACGTACAGAAGCGACACTCCCCACCTCTCGCCAATTCACCGTCGCCCGCAAATGCATAGCACGATGACTAGTGTTCGAAATTACTTCACGCCGCAGCGTGAGATTTGGCTAAATTTCGGCTATGCTCGCGCGCTCGCTCTTAGTCCATAAACACGGTTTTTTCACGAATACAAGACTTTCTTCACTGCTCGAAAGTAAATGAAAAGGGAAATGGATAGAAAGCTTTGTGTTCCCAGAGCACTCTCCCTGAGTCAAAGGTAAAGAAGAAAAGTCGAATATTAAAATAGTCGAGTTAGTTGGGGTGCGGAAGCATTTTCAATAAAAAGTTTAGATTTAATTTTAAATTTGTTTTTGTTTTTAATTGGCTCAACTTCGGCATTGTTACCAGAAAGTTTGAACGGCTAGATGATTGAAAGAACTTCTTGGAGGTACCAAAATGAAAAAGAAAGAAAATATGTTTCCTGATGCCCGTGATACAAACACTGCATACTACAACTTTTAATGGAATCTAATCATACGAATGTACAATAGTTGGAGTCGCAAATCGAATCTCAGAACAAACGCGATATAACAAAGTTAAATTCGATTCGCGGCGAGCGGAGAGCTATTTCATAAAAATAGAATCGCCCGAGGAGTATAAAATTCAAATGATAACGACCCACATCGAAGTCGATGACAAAGGTGCGTCCCCCGAGAGACGGCCGGACGGTATCCATTAAAAGTTGAATTAATGCGCGCTCCACGCCTCGCGGGACCACCTCCGCGCCACCGGCCCTAGTCCACCGCAACAAGGGCTGCGGTCGTCCGCGACTCCCGCGGCCCACTGTCCCGCCTGACGGACTGACGAAGGTAAGCTTTTTACTGGAAACGGCGGAGACACACCAGGCTTACAATCACCAGATTTACAACGTCATTAACATTTGACGCAGTTTATTTTCTTTAAAGGGGTTTTGACCTCGGGATAGCGGCGGGACCGAGGGGCATGCAGGAGGTTGCATATTAATATTGTGTGTGGAGACAGCCCTAGTTGTTTCCAACAACTGCTTACTTTACTGCTAAGTCCCTCTTTGTTCGACTAAATGTAACTCCTCTTACCTTTCACCCAACTGGCAAGGTCGGAACTTATTTATTTATTCTAAGCCTTCCTGTTCATAAACTAAGTACATTAATTTGATTGATTATTAAATAAAAATAATAATGTTTGGACTTGTACACACGGCTGTTCAGTCCCAACTAAGCCGAAGCTTGTACATGGATACTCAACAACTGATAAACATACGAGAGAACTGATAAATTGCGAGATGTCTCATTTTAAAATAATTATTAAATAGTTAATAGCAACTTAGTAAGTTAGAGTGACAGGGCCCAAAAAAATGACACTAAAAATGACTTAAATTTTGGTGCTCATTTTAATTAATTTTATATTTGTTTTGAAGCCCCGAAGCAAAAGCGCTACGCGTGCTACGGCGTAGCGCGCGTAGCAACACGTCGAGTTTATTTTTTATGTTAGGCAAACGTTTTATTTTTCCTGTAATTATTTACTTCACTTGTACCACTACCAATGCATTTTCTACCAGTCAACCTTCGCCTATGTATGTACGACCCTCTAAACAAAATAGGTACTTGATTGCCCGCAATGTTCATGGTCCGTCGCACAAACTATTTACTGCAATAACGTATTCATCATAAGCGCTAATACGTGTATATTTAGTTCACAAACCAAATGATTGACCCCAGCGCGAGCGCGCCAGATCCGTTCGCTCCATTTATTAGCACAAAATAATCGTTGCGGCGCATAGCTTTATCATTGAAACCGAATTTAAGTCAAAAATGATATTTGACGTCAAATTTCCTCCAACATCAAAATCATCCGAGACCTAGAATCGAAACTTTTCAGAAGTTCTTGGTAGTATGAACAAAACTGAGGAAAAACAAGAGTATCTGGACAACTATTTGTACGTAGTGCATTTTAGAGTGAGACTTTATTAAGCCTTGGACATTTCGTTAGGGGTTTGGGAAAACCAAAACTACCCACTGACCTGCGGTTTTCTTCACGAAAATATGTGAGGAGTGTTTTGTAATACAGATAGTGGATGACGCAACGTTACAGACTGTTACAAATTTATTCCCCGGCACGGAGTGGGTACAATACTCCCCTCCCGCCGAGCCAGTGATAAATCCTCACGTAAGCCTCTATGTAAAGCAGTGTACGAGCCAACTAGGGAGATGCTGCCTCATTCGGAAGAAGTGGGTTAAAGAATCAATGTCCGCGATGAGGCGGCGCGGCCGGCCAGGGCCGCAGCCAGGGCCGGGTTACACATTCAGTATTCATTTACTGCTAATATTTTGATATCGTTCTGATTTCCGTTGTGTCGTGCCTGAGTTTCGAAATTGTCTAATTTGTAATTTTTTTATGTATTATGAAACATCTCGATCAGTAATAGAGGATTACAGTTTTGAAGTTCAGTATCAGAATGTAGACGATCTTATCGCTATGAATGGTTTCCTCTAGACAATATTTATGGAGATCATAATTTTTATTTTTCCTATTATTTGGCATCATTAAGTATAATTTTGACACGTCACACCAAAATTATTTCGCGCTTCTATGCGTACCTACAAAATGCAAAAACTATAATTTGGTAGTAAATCCGGAAGCGAAAAAGTGTGTGTTTCGATCAGTAACGAAATCCGTATTTCGATTATTAAGTATGTTAGAACGCTGTTTGACCGTCTCCTGCGGGTTGTATGCCTTGCGGCGGCCCTGCGCGCAAAAATTTGTGTTTAGCGCGATATTCATATGCGCTACCCATACTTTGTCAAAATATTTTGTTCTGTGACTAAGTAGTTTCTCGTCTAAAGAAACGCGTATTTAGAACGCTTTCGTTCAGTCGCTCCACAGCGTGAGTGAACTGGCACGTGAACGTGCGATACGCCGCCGCCGGCCAGTGGTCACTCAGCTCGTATTGTTCCTCTCTCGGCCGACTGGATAATACCTGCGAGTGTGTTTGCTCCCGCCCCGCCATCCTGCAGCCCGTGCTCACGCCGTGCACCGCCGCGCGCTGCGAGCCTCGCTAATGCCTGCTCCTATCTGCCGTGTTGCTCTTTGTTGCTTTAATATGCTAGTTCTTTCATCGACTTCACATGTTTTCCAGTTACATGTACAGGTGTGACAATTTTCAATTCTATACACTTTTCGGTTATTCGTCTAGGTTTTGAGAAAAATGATACAATAAGTCTACATTAAATTATGAATCACAGGCCGGTGCCTTGTATGCAACGTTTCCTCTCAACGGTGGCACACGCCCAGTAGTCCACCAGCTAGCCCAGTGCGGGTTGGTGGACTTTACATGCGCCTAAGAATTACTTCTTCGGCGTATGCAGGTTTCCTCACGATGTTTTCTTTAGTCGTTTGACAGCACTCAAGAAATGTACTTAAGTTTCGAGAAAACCCCATTGGTACATGGGACGGCCGGGAATCGAACTCAGACCTCTCGACGTAATGGGCCGCGTCTTCCCCACTACGCCACCGACGCTCTGCGCGCTGAAAAATATTGTATTTGTATTATTACCTATTACATAAATCCCAAAATGTTTATGGTAACTTTTGAAAGATCTTGTATTGATCTAAAGCTATTTTACAGTTCATTTTGAATCCGGAGCCAAGAGAATACCTGATTCTCGGAGAATAACAAACAGCACTTACCTCCGGGAGGTCACATTTTCCGGCTTATTGTGTACCTCCTTGACGTTTCCTTTGTCCAGCGTCTCCCATCGACGTGTCTCGGTCTAGACAATTTTCCTCTCCGATGTGAAAGTACTATTTTTCCGTATCCCTGGATTCGAAGCGTATGTATAAATACACTTGTAAAGACTTTCTAGCTTCTTCTTCTTGCAATCTATCGGTCACCGGCCATATAAAGTAGAGTACTTTAAATGGCCGGTGATTGAATTTAAACTCTAAATTTTCGTTGGATAGATTGTAATTGTTGATTGTGATTGTAATTGATTAAGATTGTCACTTCCATTTTGGACCTTATCTATTTTCATCGTCAACACGATGATGAACTTTTATTTTAACAACAAAGTCCTAGATTAATTGTGTTTCTTCAGTGATTAACATTTTCCCATTATCTGTGTACATTAGTTTCATCATAAGTGCCTTCAGTCTTTATTTATCGCCTCAAAAAGTAAGCTTTTTCTTCATCTTCAATTTATAATGTAGCAATCCCTGGGAGCGCGCCTCGCACTTTGTGACAAAATGAGTTTAGTGAGCGGTTGCATCTTTTTCAACATTTTTCAAACTACAAAGCTTTTGAAAATACAGCAACAAACAGACAAATTTAACCAACAAATAGACAAGACTTACTTACTGATAGTTTTTCATCGCTTATTTATACCTACGTATAGCCCCTCGATTTTTCGGACATATCTCTTCACTTGATCCCGTACTTTGTTGTTTTATAATTAACGTAAGAAAAATAGATACGTAGTGTTGCCGCAGCGGCCGGGGCCGTTGCGTGAAAATTTTAATTAAACCCAAACTTTGTACAAATTCCACCGGAATCAATTCCCCGATACGGCCGACCACAAATTGGGGATCCCACCACCGCCTCCCCCCCCCCCCCCCTCCCCCCTTTCGCCGCTGCTAGCTCGGCTGCGAACACGTTGTATCGCTTTTAGCTGTCGTTTTTTAGCATTATCGCGGAGTTAACAAGTGGCAACACCGCTCCAGCTTTTTAGTGAAAAAATGGTACGCGCTTTTTGGCGACGGCGTCCGTTTAATTCGGAGCGAGTGAATTTTTGCGGCGAAATGCGGCCGCAGTTTTTGCCGGCGAATAAAAGTGGCGGCATTTTTCCTGCCCCCGGCGCCGGCGCCCGCCATAGTTTTTGCTGTTATTTAAAACTTCGTCCGCGTTCAAAAGTATCCTACCTATATGTTATTCCACGTATACTATATACTACCCATTTTCGTCAAAAATTGCTCAGAGTGATCTAGCAAACAATAAATAAACACACTTTCGCATTTAGATGGGCCATAATGGTTATCTTTGGTATTTATTTAAAATCCACTCAAACTGCACAGAACGGATATATATTGTCAGACACTCGACTTCGAACTCATGCTGATGACACCATAGCTATTGAGTGAGTTTGTTTTCATGGGAACAATATTTTATTTATTTTATTCTCGGGTATTATGAACTAACAGTCATTTGATTCACGAGATCTTATGATCCTTAGGATGGCTGTCAGATTTGTTGCACTTCCGGCACAACAGCACATTCACAAATGATCATCTCAGTACGAGATGGGACGGAATTTTGGTCGCTCTAGGAGATGTCTCCTTTTGTAAGATTCTCATTTATAAGTCATATCTTCCATTTTATTCCGCAGAAGGTGATTCTTTGTGCATGCCCGGTACATACAGCCGAAACATCATAGAATTTTATAATATACCAGTAGTAGATAAGACACAATGGACTGACATTGTCACTTATTGTTGGTTTAAAAAAAAACTGCAGCCCTGTCCATTACTGTGTTAGTCCGCGGCGGTGACTCGCTGCAAAATAGCTACATTTACCTCTGAAATTGGATCATATGGGCATTCGCTGGTCTGGAAAATGGTGTGCGTCCGCCTTCTGGTGGGGCGTGCAGTCCCCGCGCCGCGCCGGGGACTGCCTCGTTTTAAAAAATATGCTGCTTCATTATCCTCTTTTGTGAGCTCACTTCCTCCAAACCTTATTTATTTTCGGTGTAAAAATAAAGTGTTAGAAGAGAATTGAGGCGCTTGCATTCGAAGCGGAGCGTTGTATTGATTATACCTATAAAGCTCTTACCGCTTTCTAGTAGAAAATGAGGTGCTAGAAGAATGGTTCGCTTTTGTGTTCTCAGAACTGATATTAAAACCAGTAAGGTTGGATATTTTTCTCATTAGACAGTACATCAATACATTAACAGCTTATTAATATGTCCCCACTGCTGGGGCTCAGGCCTACCCTCTCAACGAGGGCGTTCGGACTATAGTCCACCACGCTAGCCCAGTGCGGGTTGGCGGACTTCACATGCGCCTAAGAATTTCTTCATCGGCGTATGCAGGTTTCCTCACTATGTTTTCCTTCACCGTTTGAGAGCAGTCAGTAAATGTACTTAAGTTTCGAGAAAAACCCATTGGTACATGGCCCAGCTGGGGATCGAACTCCGGACCTTTCGATTTGATAGGCCGCGTCTTATCCCCTACGCCACTGACGCTCTCAACAGACAGTAGATCCTGGGTATTCCCTTAGTATCTATGTACATTAAATGTTGCATAAATATAATAATCTGTTAAATTTCATTCATTTTCATCTCATAGCTATTTTTTTGCGTCGTGCGCTTACTTTTTACATAGCTAATGCCCTAAATAGCCCTCCGTAATATAATAACTCAATAGCCCTCCATAAAGACTCAATGATATTGAGCGCAACATAAAAGCTATTCCCTGAGCAATTTGACAAATCGAGTACAAGCCCCCGGCAGTCATGGCCGAGGAATAAATGCGCGAGGCGCGTGACCGACGCGCTTCATCATACCCAATTGTACAGCATTTCCGGATATATTAGTACCTTAAGGGCCTCTTACACAGCTTGCTGATAATGTCTCAGATACCCTATCTGCAGGTTATCTGACAGATAGCCTATTTTTTTGGTTTCACAGGTATCTGATTGCCTATATCTTATATATTTTATATAGTCTATCACATAGATTTATCTGATAGATTAGTTTATCACTAAGATTACTATCTGTAACAATATCAGGAAGTGGTGAAAGAAGCCCTAAGTATTTAAAATAAATAGGGGACCGTAAGGTCACTTATGGTACTTACTTACATGACTTACACGCGCCAAGCAATCACGAAAGTATATGATTTCAGAAACCGTCTTCTTTAAAAAGTCAATGGTTTCTCGTTATCTTTAAATTGTGATAAAAGCTCTAATATATAAGGACATTCATTATTCCTTGAATGTAATTTGTGAGAAAGTATTTGAGCAAAGACTAGTGCTTGTTACGATGTAGTAATAGAGAATACAAACACATCGTGTTCCGTTTCACGCGCCAAGTGCCTATAACTATACGCAAACATTAATTATCATTAACGCAATTAAATATTGACTCGCCGTATTTGCACATCTGTTAATTAACGAAATATACTGCGTGATACAGGAACGTCGGATTAATCCGCCATTTTATGAGCTTACCGCGTTCTGGGTTACATTACAACGTTAAATATTGGTAAACGGTGGACGTCCCAATGTCCCCCTTACGGCGCGGCGGCCGCACGATGAATGAACGAATGGAATGGTTAGCATTAATTGACATGACAGCTTACACGCGCTCAAATTGACGTTACGTGAGGTTTAAAATTGGAACGCGAACGTATTGGGCTGACGTTTGTCATTTGTTTTTCGCTCGTTCATTCCATTCATTGCGTTAGGTACAGTCAGTGGAATGTGAACTCAGTTGATATGATGATACGATGCATTCATTCCTCTTTCGTATCATGTTTATTACTTTACTAACAATTTATTTGCCAGAGCTCTCCGCCGGCATTAAAATGTTTTTGCAATGCCACTTATTACGCGGACTGAAGTTATGCAAATATGATAGGTTGATTGGTGCAAGTTAAAGAACTTTAGGACGAATTCCACTGTCCCAGGTCGTCTACTTTCTAACATGTTTACGTTATAATTTTAATTAATTACGTGTTGATTGGTTTCGTTATTCCTTTTCCCAGTTTCTCGGTTCCGTACAGAAATGCACTGCCTCAAAAAGTGGAGAGTTCAAAACGCATTGATCTGTCATTATCTGTCTGTATTATCATAAAAATGAATATGTTGTTTCAAGGTCGCGCTGACCGACCCGACGGTAAGTATTAGCATTTGTGCCAGTGCATTGATGCGCGGTGAGCGTCAGTTGCCTTGTAAGCTAGTACCTATTGGGGATTTGTTTGTAAAAGCGTTTAAATCTTACAAATAGGTAAACAATAAACTTACTTTGTCAACTACAATATTAGTTTTGGATAGGTAAGTGCTTTGCTGACATAATATTTTTCATGAGTTTGTGAACATTTTATCATAAATATCATTTAAGTCATAATAAGTATGTCATGTAGGTATTATGACATGAAAGTGTATAAACCGTCGCCGGAAAGAACAAAGAGCACACGACCGGCCACTCTGCGGCAACATAATCACATTACAAGCCGCGGCCACACACCAACCAGGGTACAGAAGCACCCAGCACAAGCGAACAGATATAAGTACCTGCCAATTGAGAGGGACAACGCTATACGTCAGCACGTGAGTGCTCTTTCGGTCGTAGCGGCCGGCAATCAAGCAGTTGAGCATTCATCGTGCTACCCGGGGACGATCGAATTGTTGAGACGAGGCGAGTGTCGCGTCTCCACGTGGTTGGTATTCTTTGGCAGAATGCTTGGTTGCCTTCAATTACGGTTATATCTACGTACGACAGGACTGGGACTGCCAAAATGGCTACCTTAATTTTTTTAAAACTTTATTTATGGATTTTACGGCCTTAAAAACGAAGAACTAAAGGCAGTCGTAGTTTTTTTTTAAATTTATTGTTTTTGGTAAAGTTTCTAGAAAAGAAAATGGTGTCCATGTACGACCTACTTTGCTTTCAATAACGAAGCGAGAGACATTGAGAGCGCTCGGGAATGAAACCAAGTGCTTTAATTTTACAAATGCATTAGTGGTACTGTGTAGAGCTGACCTTCTGTACTCTGGGTATTTTATGTCCGACCCAACGCGGAAGTATACCTTGAAATTAATAGGCAGGTATTGCTATAAACACGCGAGCACACACACCGCCTAACCCTGTGAAGTCGCCCGTATTTATAGCCTCACTAGCAGACACCCCGTGACTTCGTCCGCGTTGAAAGTAAAGTATTATGTTATTGCAGGATAAGAGCTATCACTGTACCAAGTTTCATCGAAATCCGTTCAGCAGTTACAGCGCGATTGAGCAACAAACATATTCCACATTCTAGCTTTTATAACATTAACAAAGAAAGAAAGTCTAAATTGTTTTAATAAAAAGTTAATTCACATAAAAAGAAATTGCAAACAAAAAATAATAGTTCAAAGAAAACCAAAGAAATCCCACAGAAGGCAAAACACACGTTTTGCATCCAAACGACTTATCCCGCGGTATACCTGTCTCGCTGGCCGCGGGCGCGCAGAGCGGGACGCACGACCATTCAATCTAAAACTAAATCCGCTTATACTGCCTGTATTGTTTCTATTTAGGTACACTCAACACCGACTACATTTTAACTATTTTGTTACGGTCATCAAATAATCATAAAATTCTACGGATTCCGTGATAAGGCAGAGTCCATTTGGCTATTTGTAGACTGTACATTTTAAAAATACAAATTAAACTTTTATTTATCAGATTTTTTTTCAATATCAGTAAATAATCACGCTTTGCGAAAAGGAAACATACACAATGGTTTAAGTGTAGAAAAGTCACTGAAAACGGACTGTCCTGATAGACAGGAACTATTAGGTACTTAATACAATATTTAATTAAAACAGAAAATCTCATTGAGACACCAAGATTGAGACTTAACTGGTTTGAAAAATCAGAAAGGAAGTACATTTTCGTCGAATAAATAAAAATTCATGAAAAAGATCCGACAAACTGTTAGTTGGCAGAAAATGTAATCTTTTTTTGTTTCTCACGAGAGCTGGTGGCATATTTAGTGCACATTTAGTGACAAAAAAAGTACCAAAATAATCGCAGTATAATAATAATAATAATTTAATATGTTTTCGCGTCCGAGTGTAGTGCACCTTAGCCTCCGAGGCTCCGACAGATTACCGGCTGACGGGGCAAATATTGTATCCGTTCGGATCGCGCTTTTATACGTCTTAACGATTCGCTCATCGTATTATTGTATCTACAGGATATATAAATATAAATACGGTATTGTCTGTGTTGGAAACATTAATATTTATATGGCAACACCGTATACAAGTGTCAAAAACCTTACCACAGATAACTCATTGTTCTGCCCTGTCTATTCCATCTCATCCCGCCCGCTGTACCAACGCGCAAATAAAAGAAAGTTTTTCATACAATTTGGTTTATTCATCAAAATAACAGTCCACTGGCTCGAGACCCCGACAGCCTGTTTTGCAAGTAAGTACCTATCACATAATGAATAATATATGAAAACATCTGACTTTTATACCTATGTTTCACAAATAATAGTTAATTACGTAACAAGAGACGAAAGTGACTTTTCCCAATGAGCGACATTGAATGCCGAGATACGAAATATTGTGTTAGTGTTTTGAGTTAAGCGAGCGTACATTTCAAACCATAACGAAAAAAAATGGTGTCTTGATTCGCAACTCAGTAACCATACACTTAAGTTTACCGTTTCGAAGCTGGTTACCAACATTAGTTACATAAAAACTTTTTAACAAAAAAATTAAACCGACGAAAAAATGCAACTGAAAAGCGAAAAATAATAAAAAAGAACCTTTTTAGTCTAACGAAACTCCTACACTAATTAATGTAAATCTAATTAATTTTGAGTCGGCGCCAAAAAGTTATGCGTGGTCATACATAAAAAAAAAAACGGGTCGAATTGAGAACCTCCTTTTTTTTCGCGGAACATGTTTTTTAGGAACTAACTTTGTAGAATTTATCTATAAGTTAGCTAAGCTTCCCTACCCCAAAACTTTGTTATTGTAACCGAATGCTTCTGTAAATATTATGTAGAAATTATTTAAAGCTGCCTGCCGCCGCGGCCGCCGCCGCCGCCGTGACGCTGGAACCGTGGCCCCAAGTTTGAAGAGCCCTTTCGTCCTTGGAACTTGTCAATTGGCGAGGAGCCTCATTTAGAACTCTGCCGAGGTTTAAAGTTACGCCGTGATTCGACGAAATTCCACGGAATTCGGCCGCGATCGGAATACATTACAAGTTTACTATCATCTATGCGACGAAGCCTGACACTCATATATAACTACAGAGAACAATGAAAGATAGATAAACAAATCATCATCATCATCCACAGCCTATTAATCTCCCCACTGCTGGGGCTCAGGCCTACCCTAACGAGGGCGTTCGGGCTATAGTCCACCACGCAGGTTTCCTCACGATGTTTTCCTTCACCGTTTGAGAGCAGTCAGTATATGTACTTAAGTTTAGAGAAAAAACCCATTGAGAGCGTCAGTGGCCTCGGGGATAAGACGCGACCTATCATATCGAAAGGTCCGAAGTTCGATCCCCGGCTGGACCATGTACCAATGGGATAAACAAATATTATTCTCAAAGTATAAGACTTTATATCAGGATTCGATCATACAGGGTGTTTCAGTGTCGATGTAAAAAATGAATAAAAGATGGCATGAACCTAAGCCACCAGTGTACTCATTATGAATTATATTATTTTGTCTTTGAAAGTTATTCTGAATATTTTAGGCCATATATTTTTAATATTTTTTAAGCAATGAAGTTTAAAATATGCATGTAAATCGGCTTGCAAAAAATGGACAGTTATACAACTATACAATACAACTTAAGAAACATTAGAATGCGTATTATGCTGATAAAGTAATACGAGTATCTAGCCAATAATATTCACAATAACCTTATGTATCATCCCCTTTTTGTACGCCAATACACCAAGTAGCGTGTATATGACCCGGACACCGCATGAATGCTCAAGTAGGCAGTGACACGACAAAATAGACAATAGTAGTAAGTTCAATAATTTTTCCATTAAAGCGCGACACACACTGGGCGGCGGCGTTGCGAAAGCGTTGCGGCGGCGAAGGTTTGTATGAAGAACGCGCCGCGACGCCGCCGCTTTGATGTAAAGGGCTTCATACTATTTCGAACATTACAGAAAAAAACCGCAACGCTTTCGCAACGCCGCCGCTCAGTGTGTGTCACACTTAAATGTCTCGGAAAATATTTTTTTACTGAAATTTCCTTATTTTTCCTATTATTTCAGTAGTTTTTTAGGCACCAAAAAAGAGTCTATAAGAGAAAGAAAGAACTGTCCTTAATGTTTTACTAGTTGAAAGTTAAAATTGTGCTCTTTGCAACTCGTTCCAAGTTGTTTCCTACGTGTAAGTTACGTTCCTTGAGTTAGCTCGGCTGTACTTAGCTAAGTGTATGTGCGCTAAGTATAGCTAAGTTGGCTTTGTGAATTATCTCCGGCGCAGTTGATCGTGTTTAGCGGCGACGAGTAATTTCGGGCGTAACTTGGTTGCTTGAACTTGGCGTATTTAAGTTAGGGGTCGGGCGGGGGGGCCTGCGCGCGAGGTGTGCCACGTGACGGGTAATTTATGACTTACTTCACGGACTATATATTACTATAAACGTACATAAGGCCTTTCTAAATTAACTACTCGAACATTGGCAGTTACATAAATAATAAGTATATTACTTAACTTGAGTAGAAGAACGTTGTTGTAAATAAGTAAGTGAATATTGAAATTGGTCCAACCAAAAAAGTGGTTTTGAAAATAGGGCAAAATTATTATAGACCAAAACGAATTAAGTCCAATTGTTTTTTGTATAAAATTATTTATCTGCGTTTTGATATTATCATTATAGTACCTACGGACCTACGGACAGACACACCAGTTATGATCGTTTTTAGTATCGACTTTTTTCGACACTGTAAGTGTATATTAAATATTATTTTCATGAAAAACGCGAATGGTTTTTGGGCACTATTCCAAAATTCCTTCCTTTATATAGTCGTTCGAAAACATTCAAGCACATTCCCACAGTCAGAGGTACTACGAAAAATTAAATTTGCAGTAATGCAGTTAAAAGAAACTTCTTGCATACTGCATACTTCCTCTGTTACTCGGTGTAGCTTAGTACTCCACTATGCATATGCAATTTATGTACACGGCTTTACTGCTCTTAATTATACTAGACGTTACTGAGCTTCCAACGTTTGAAACTAGGCTAGTGCGTAGTCTACGTAGCGTACGTAGTGTGTACGTAGCGGCTTCGGGCGGTCGGTAAATATGCAATTCTAAGCTAATGTTGTCGCCTTGAAAATGCTTTTAGTTTAATTAAATCTAAGCTCACCATTTCCTATAATATGTAGGTATGCGATCGGTATTTACGAATAACACTTATAAAAATATACTCAAATGTTCTAAGCTATTTATAATTTGAGTGAAAAGAGGTTGGTAGTATAAACACTCCCTAGGCTGGGCTAGCTCAAAATCAAAGTGTTTCCACTGACTTGCGGTCGACTGTACTAGGTAAGTACGTCACATCACACTATTGCAGAAAGCTGAAATAATTTATTTCAAAACACACTTGAAATGAGAGAACTTCAAATAGTCTAGACAAAGAATTCTCTCAACCGCAAGTCTAATTAACGTATTCCACATGTGGGTAGGTACTTAGGTTTAATTTAAAACTTTTAGTTCTTCAGTTCTTCGTATCGCTTTAGCTGCTGCATTTTGCATAGAAAATAAAACGTATTCCTCGGTACGGCCCAAACTTACCACATAACTAGATACATACATACTAAAACACATGCCGTCATACAAATTTACATACATTCTCTTAAATATACAATTGAGTGCTTACTGATTTTAAAAACTACTTAATTTTTTGGAAATGTCCAGCTAAGAAAAAATAATTAGAAGCGAAAAATTCTAAATAGTACCCTTTTCTTGCCTCTCCTTAGATGGACTTGGCTATTTTTATTCATCGTTCCTCCCCTTCCTTCCCCCCCTTGGAGGGTTTTTCTGGGCATTTGGGTCAGCGCTAATTACCGCTATCATTACCCTTGGAATATTGCCCCCGGGTACTGCCGCACTGAAACTGTTTTTTTAAATCTCTAAATTAAGGAGACAAAGAGATCTGATCTTTCACTTCGCTCACCAAGGCTAAGGCTAAGTATAACATAATAAAGAGATTTACGATTTGATTTCGAGATCTGTTTTCTCTTACTTAAATCCATGAATCAAAAAATTTTGGCACTCCCTTATGGATCAGTGATAAAAGCAAATCGTGTCAAATGTATCAAAAAATTGTGAGTCACTCACACATTCTCATTTTCAAACTCATTAGTGAAAAGATACTTCCACCTCCTCCCGCTACTCCGCTTCCTTTGTCCCCCCCCCCCTGTAAATGGCACCATAGGTACCGATACTAAATATGCAAGATGCGAACTCCACAGGGCAACACCAAAGAGATTTAAACCTTCTTGCTTAAATCAGTAGGCCGTTGCTTTTAATATAATTGAAGGATATTTTAATACAACTTGTCAAAAATAATTAAGAGAATCAAAAATCCCGTTTTTACATAAAATAATATTGTATCTTAGATCTATTTGCGTATCATTGTGATAATTTAATAGGAACAGTATTTATTACAGATGTTTTTAAACCCACTAGATAGCATACAAACATACATACATACACATGTTTATTATAATAACAATGTTTCTCACAGATCTGCCTGAAAGGCTCGATAGGCGCAATCAAAGTACAGAATGTTATTTTTTCCGGTTCGATGCCCGGTTGAATCAAGGGACTTTTGCAGTTTCACTTCAAAATAATATTAAAAAATAAAGGTATGATTATTTTGAATAAAATTTGGTATTATAATAATTAAAATACTTTCCCTCTACCGTATCTTTTTAAATTCCTATAAACAACCAACAAACGACGCCACTAAACTCATCGGTATGCCAGTCTGCCGTGAATTATTAAACTGCAATATGGCGACATCTTCACATTGTAACTTCTTTCACGGCAGGAATCTAATTTTCCTGCCATTTCTCCGCTTTTAAATCGTCTACTCGCAAATGGAGTCGTCGCGCCCGGCCAAGGCGGAGGAACAATAAAAATGCTCCCACTATCGCCTTATAGAGACGTCTCACGCTCTCCTCACGACAACAACCAGGTAACTGATGTTTCTATTCAGGAAAAATCCACCTCTCCAACCTCTAAGCCTCAGAACATTGTCGGTGCGTACCCCTACCACGAGCATTCAGCAATATTGTTGTGGGACCCACGCTCACAACACACTAGGTGTCGAGCCCTGTGGGACCCACACTCACAACACACTAGGTGTCGAGCCCTGTGGGACCCACGCTCACAACACACTAGGTGTCGAGCCCTGTGGGACCCACGCTCCACTCACAACACACTAGGTGTCGAGCCCTGTGGGACCCACGCTCACAACACACTAGATGTCGAGCCCTGTGGGACCCACGCTCACAACACACTAGATGTCGAGCCCTGTGGGACCCACGCTCACAACACACTAGGTGTCGAGCCCTGTGGGACCCACGCTCACAACACACTAGATGTCGAGCCCTGTGGGACCCACGCTCACAACACACTAGGTGTCGAGCCCTGTGGGACCCACACTCACAACACACTAGGTGTCGAGCCCTGTGGGACCCACGCTCACAACACACTAGGTGTCGAGCCCTGTGGGACCCACGCTCACAACACACTAGGTGTAGAGCCCTGTGGGACCCACACTCACAACACACTAGGTGTCGAGACCTGTGGGACCCACGCTCACAACACACTAGATGTCGAGCCCTGTGGGACCCACGCTCACAACACACTAGGTGTCGAGCCCTGTGGGACCCACGCTCACAACACACTAGGTGTCGAGCCCTGTGGGACCCACACTCACAACACACTAGGTGTCGAGCCCTGTGGGACCCACACTCACAACACACTAGGTGTCGAGCCCTGTGGGACCCACGCTCACAACACACTAGGTGTCGAGCCCTGTGGGACCCACGCTCACAACACACTAGGTGTCGAGCCCTGTGGGACCCACGCTCACAACACACTAGGTGTCGAGCCCTGTGGGACCCACGCTCACAACACACTAGGTGTCGAGCCCTGTGGGACCCACACTCACAACACACTAGGTGTCGAGCCCTGTGGGACCCACACTCACAACACACTAGGTGTCGAGCCCTGTGGGACCCACGCTCACAACACACTAGGTGTCGAGCCCTGTGGGACCCACGCTCACAACACACTAGGTGTCGAGCCCTGTGGGACCCACGCTCACAACACACTAGATGTCGAGCCCTGTGGGACCCACGCTCACAACACACTAGGTGTCGAGCCCTGTGGGACCCACACTCACAACACACTAGGTGTCGAGCCCTGTGGGACCCACACTCACAACACACTAGGTGTCGAGCCCTGTGGGACCCACACTCACAACACACTAGGTGTCGAGCCCTGTGGGACCCACGCTCACAACACACTAGATGTCGAGCCCTGTGGGGCTCACGCTCACAACACACTAGATGTCGAGTCCTGTGGGACCCACGCTCACAACACACTAGATGTTGAGCCCTGTGGGACCCACACTCACAACACACTTTCTTGTGTTATTTCCATAGCTGCAACGATCTGGATAATAGATGGCGTCGCGTCGCAGAGACTCGAAAACATCAAGATCAAGGTTGCCAAGATTGTCGCCTCATTTGATGATAGTCAGCACCGTCTCTCGGGGTTGGTTATGGCACGGCGATTAAAAGGTTAATACCAAATACTAAGGTCCACAGCCTCAAAAATCTTGACCCCTTGGGTATAATAAACGTTACACATTCCAGGCGGCCAAAGCCGCAGGCAACGGCTAGTTTATAACAAAGTGATTCAAATGGAACCAACCACCGCTGCTGCTATGTTTTAAAATAGGTCACAAATTCGACGAGTGACAATTTGGCCGGAAGCCTTGTCTCACCACTATCTCGGCATTAATATTTCGCTGCCGTTATGTCAGATACTGTCTCCCAGCCGGCAGCAGCAGTTGGAGACGAGTGTTTTACAGCTGTCCGACGGAGTTTAATTAAGCCAGCCCCCTCCTCCCCCCCTCTCCCTCCCCGCGCTCCCCTCTCGCAATTAAAAGCATCATACTTACAGATGACAGTGTGAGCACGAGGGGAAGTCGTAGGTTCCTTCGAACTATCTCATGCTCCGCCGTCCCGGTGGGAAATTGTTTTTTGAAGATGCACGATGATTCCTATAATATTGTGTTCCATGGACAATGACGTCACAGAACAAAATGATAAGTACCATGATGACATTCCATAGAACTACCATAAAGCTCTTTGCGAGAGCAGATTTTTTGCAATTTTTTTGTGACAAAAGCCGCATGAATAAATTCGGGGAAAGCAATTGGCGTCTGGACCAGGATGAAAAGCTTTGTACGCTTTATGCCAGAAAAGCACAATGTCAGATTAGCGGAATATCAGATTGAAAATACTAGATCGGCAGCTTCACACAAGCGGACTCGTTTAAAAATAGAAAAAAATCTCTCACTCTCCATTTGTTCAAAATTCATAAATCCGCATTGGATATCAAAATGAGAGGCCGATTATTACAAATAGTTAGCTGTCTGTAACGTTACAAGGAAATGATTTTACTGAAGCTCGTTCAATGAACCTTCAAGTATAAATACACGCAGGCGAATAATTCCTGGCATTAATAAATAATTGAATTTGTACCTCAATCACGACCGAGGAGCTTTTAAGCTTCGTGTTGTACAGTCGACCGCACGTCAGTCTAAACACTTCAACCTTGAGCTGGCCTAGCCTATTAGGATATTTCCATACCATGAGAGATCAGTTTATACTGGTTTTGTTTTCACTGACGAGTGAAATTTTACCAGTTTCAACTTAATTGCTATATATCCTATCTATCTAATGAAGATTTTTATCTGGTCATATAGATTCTAGTCATACATAATTATATGTATGATGTTGATGTGGGCTTCTAGAGCAGTTTCTGATTCTACTCTTTAAAAGGACATACTTTGTTCTACCACTTGCAAAATAATACATTTTCTTGACATATTAATGCTCATACTTTATTGATGAAACCAAAGTAATATCATGAATTCATTACTTTACCGACTAATTGACAATACTCTATAAGTAGTTTGGACACTCGTTACGAACTGGAATAAACGATAACTTGGTTTCTAGACTTAGCTCTAATGACAACGATTTTCAGGATGTTCTTTGTTATTTTTTTGAATAGTCTCTAAAAAGGATTCTAAAAAAGCTGCGAACGAGGAAATGCACTTAGGTCTTCACTATGCAGTAACTTGTTAAACTGCATCCTTAGTTGCAGTATCGAGCCTCGGACCTGGCTCCTTCACGGTCGTCGCGGCGCGGGCGCAAGCTATGAAAGGATAGTTTGATCGAAACCTTGAACTATTTTAAGTTGACACGATTTTTATATATCGTATTTATCCCGTATCCATTACAGTGATATTTATTGCAAGAATTCACTTATTTCTAGGGAATAACCGTAAACCGTATAAATTAGGGTTATTATAGATTATGGCTGGACTGAAGTACCTATCTTCATCAGGCAGCATTAGCCGGGGACGAGCTCGACTAACATACGAGGAGCTGATAGAGCGGAAGCTCACAGCGGACACGTGAGGAGCACTCGCGCGACAATGACGAGACTGAGCGAAGCGACAGAGGTGTGTCAGAATCGTGATATTTGGCGCTCCGTTCTCTCTGCCTACCCCGTCAGGCCAAGCGTGCGTCACTAATATTATTATTGTGGGATACGCGATGTGGTCGCGACTCTCCGTGACTTGAAACAGCTCGCGATGAGCCCCACCCTTGCCGCAGTAACAGTTATTATTTAACAAGCAAACCCACTCACCGCGGTAATGACGGCTTAATACACAATTTATAAAGCCTTTTAGAGATAATTTTGAAAATTTCTCCGCAGAAATTCTATTTGCGAATCCACCGCGCGGCCGCGGCGGGCGGCGCGGCGTCTCGCCGGCTAATCGGATGTTAGCTTCTCTGATATTGAGGATTTTTCCATTCTTTCGGAACTGGAGAAAGGTGAGATTTAGTACTCTTAGAAAGCTTTACTTATTAATAAAAGTATGTGCTATTAAAATTTTTGACAATAACCGAAAAATTTGTCCACTTTCAAGTAAAATTGAATTTCATTTTAGAGAGTCAAAATGCTCATTACTACATTTTGAAGAATTAATAAGGATTTCAATATACCAATACATACTTTTTTTTTTTTTTTTTAATTTTTTTTTTTTTTTTAATTTACAAAATACATGTCTACAGGTAGAGTCCCAAGGCGATGTATAAAACAATAGCTTAATTCTAAAACATTATTATAAACTTAAATTGTCATAACAATAATATAAATGTGAAAATAGTACCCATGTCAATTCTCTATATGAAATTAATGCTAATTAAAATTAATAATAACTTAACAATGATATAATTGAGAAAATAAAAATAAAATTATAAACACCATTCTGCTAACTATACCTATTTAGATAAGTAACATAACATAGTTCTTGTGAATTCCGCCAAATTACAATGGAATAAGTCAATATCTGTACATACACTTATCAATATCATCTTATAAAAACTATTGTTTTCTCCCATACCGTGATAATTTAGACGTTAGTTGAACAATAAAATTGACAGAGGCCGGTGCCGGTGCCTACCTCGGACAAAATAGAACAAAAATATCTGTCCCCAATCTCGGGATGTCAACCTTCGAACTACTAGTACTTGTTATCAGCATATTTATATACATATTGTTATTTAAGTTGTAATTAGTCTGTAAGTACCCCAAAAAGAAAATAAATAAATAAAAAATAAATAAATAATTATTTAATACTTAATTGCTGAGTCCTTGACTAATGAAGTTTTGGTAACGCGTCCCAAATAAGAATAATTTCACAGTATTATAATGTATGTATTAGTGGAATATGTAAAACTAAAATCCTACACTAGAGATGTACGCCAGCATTACGGCGTTCGCGTAACTGCCGTATAATTTGCGAGCCTCACATAATTCGGCGATGAACCATAAACAGTATGCAGTAAATGATTGCATATTCATCGCTCGCTGCCCTCTAGTGCTGTCGATACAATCATACACATACTATCGATATACAGTGTGTAAAGATAATCGGGCTCTGAAAGGGAAACTACCTTAAATCCTTAAGCTGGCTCATTTTACTTAAAGGAGACATTCCTTTATTTTTGAAAGGATAGAAAACTGCATTCAAAGATTTTTGAAAATTCGCTTGCCTCACCCGGGAATCGAACCGACTAAAATCTGTAAAAATTACACCCTGCACTTTTATTGCATCGATCGTTCGGGTCAATTATAAGGATGAAATCTCTCTAACAAACTTGACAAATTAAATGAAAGGAAAGACATGAAATCTTAAATTATTCCAAAACGCCTTACTTCAACTGATTAATTCCGGATTCTATGTAAATTCCACTACATACTGTATAAATATTATGTTATTATGATAATGGGTACTTACCTACTTATCTATTAAAAAAAACTGAACCTAAAATAAAAATTAAAAGTATGTATATAACAAAGTCCTCTATTAAATAGTCTATGGTCACTTTATCAGCTACTTCTCCAAAATTACTAAATTGATTCGAATGTAGTTTTTTTTTCACTTTTAAATAGGTAGCTCGATTTAGGCAAAACTTTAAGAATTTTCCCCCACGGGAAAGAACACGCGGACGGAGCCTCGGGCAACGAAATGTTAACGTTGACCGCCGATAGATGGCGCTGTGCGCAATTACAACGCGGTATCGTTTCTGTCGCTACTGGAGTACAAGGTAGCTCATTTACGTTGAGTAAACACTTTAATATTGCTTGGTTTTCAGTTATAACCAAAATTTGTATAAAAAATTTTTGTAAGCGCACTGGACATGGTTGTGTTGTGACCACAGTGTGCTGTAAGCAGTGGGTTATATATATTAAAGTATGGACGTTTGGTAGGTAGGTAGGTAAATGTATAGTCGAGTTCAAATATTATTTATATTTTCGTACCTTGTCATCGACCGGTCCCGCGCTGACCTCACCCAGCCGGGTCCCACCTTCCACCTTCACCAGATCGTCGGTCCACCTTGTGGGAGGCCTACGCTGCGTCTTCCGATACGTGGTCGCCACTCGAGAATCTTTCTGCCCCAACGGCCGTCAGTTCTACGAGCGATGTGCCCAGCCCACTGCCACTTCAGCTTCGCAATTCTTTGAGCTATGTCGGTGACCTTGGATCTCCTGCGGACCTCCTCATCCATGATTCGATCTCGCATTGAAATTCCGTGAAATGTACGAAAGTGTGTATGTTTGTGAGTCTGGATCTTTGTTGCTGCCGAAGGACCGTCCAATAATGAAGATATTTTGATCATCTCAATGTATTTCATGTATGTATGTAACGGCGCAGAAACGTGGACACTGACGGTGGGCCTGATCCATAAGTTTAAAGTCGCTCAGCGAGCTATGGAGAGGGCTATGCTCGGAGTTTCTTTGAAGGACATGATCCGTAATGAGGAGATCCGACGGAGAACCAAGGTTACCGACATAGCCGAAAGGATTAGCAAACTGAAGTGGCAATGGGCAGGTCACATCTGTCGCAGAACCGACGGCCGTTGGGGCAGACGGGTTCTGGAGTGGAGACCGCGGACCGGTACGCGCAGCGTGGGACGCCCCTCCGCCAGGTGGACTGACGACCTGAAGAAGGTGGCCGGAAGCGGCTGGATGCGGAGAGCGGAGGACCGGGTGTGGTGGCGTTCGTTAGGGAAGGCCTATGTCCAGCAGTGGACGCTAAAAGGCTGAGATGATGATGATGAATGTATTTCACTCCTTATTTATTGGCTGTGATCTCCTCATCAAGACCTAAATATCGAAATCCAAAGTATCGAATTGTTATCGTTCCATTCTATCGACACCCGCCAACCCTACGATGCAAATTAGCCGCCGTCGATATTTTGCAACAACCCCGTGCGTCCCGGCACTAAATCAAACTATGTAAATTGGGGGCTCACTCGCCCTGCGCCCGCGCCGCCCGCCCGCTCGCCCCGCTCGCCCGCTCGCCCGCTCGCCTGCTCGCCCGCTCGCCTGCTCGCCGTTCGTCCGCTCGCCTGCTCGCCCCGCCCGCACGCTGCGCCGTTATTTATCAACGGGAACTATTTACCTGGAGCATAAATCTAAAACGCTTTTAGCCTTGGAGCTAAGGCTAGAAGTGATCATAATATACCTACTAGCTGAAACGACTATGCATACCTGTGTTCTGGTAAGGGTTGAACTACATACGGCGTTTGGAAGGGACGAATAAACCGCTACGAAAAGCGATGCACGGGGCATAGCAGTATTAAAACTAGGTGAGTAAACTTACGAATAGGACCAAACGGGCCTGAGGGGATTATACTTACAAGCTACGCCTCGTGCTACGCTTCGTAGCAATATTCCCGTAGGCCACGTACGTGCTACGTGGCTGCTACGTGGCTGCTACGCAACTTTCTATTTTCATATTTCATATTTATTCCATCAGCAACCATGTAGTTACAAAGGTGTTGAGATTATTATAATCATATGCACTTTGACATGGACCCTGTTAGGGTATGGCTAACATAATTGATATTTATAAAAACGAAAGAATGTAGGTTTTAAATTGTCATTAAATAGAAAGGAGGAAGGAAGGATTCTCCAAGCCTTGTCTTATTACATTGAAAGCAAAACAAGTTTTTTTGTATTTGAATTTGTAGCCGATTCTCGGGCTAAAGAAATTTTGAAATATTTACTTAATACATACATAGCACTTGTCTAAATACAGAATAATTCTGTGTTTATATTTTGAAGTGTGTGGTAAAAGTTATTGTGATTTTATGTTCATACCACAAAACCATGAGAATTTCATAGGACGAACCGGGACTTCGTCACCGTTGAAAAGTATCTCATAAATTACTCCTGGATGTAAACTACAAAGTTACATCAATATCGGTTAAGTCATTATAGCGTAAATTGTGCAACAAACAAATAAGTATCCACACTTTTTCAATTATATTATTAGTTAGACGTTGGTTTTGATCAGGTTATGGAAGCGGAGAGCCGGGTGTGGTGGCATTCATTGTGAAAGGCCTATGTCCAGCAGTGGACGCTAAAACGTTGATAAGAAATGAATCATTATATAAAATGTGCCTCGGCCCGGAGACTGAAGTCTCTACAAGAATGTAACCACAAAAACAAGCGTTTACTTCTGAACGCGACTTACAAACGGTTTAGTGCGGCGCATCGATAATATTGAATCAGTTGACTCTATTAACAATGCAAATAGCGAAGCGAGCGAGCGCCGTAAATGCACCGGCTGGTTCCACCAACATGTCCTCGCCGCCGCGGAGCTCGGCCACGGGAGCCGCGCAGCGGCAAATGTATGTTTGTAAGTTGTGTGCGCCATTGTTTGCAAATCCCAACTTATGCAGCGAGCGAGTGTTTACAGGGATCGTTTGTTACTATCTTAATGCCGGTAGTTTAAGTTGTCGGCGGATTTTATTTGCTTCGCTGACCTCCCCCCTCCCCCCTCCCCCACTGCACATAAATCACAAGAAAGCATGAAACACACAATTTAATTCGTTTTATCCATAGAGTTAAGATCTCTTTGGTGCGTGCTCGCGGCCCCTTATAGAGGCAAAAAAAGCATTCTATGTGTGTCAAAATCGTGTCAAATGTATGACAATACTGTGACTCACTCACACATTCTCATTTTCTAACTCCAAATAAATTTGTATTAGCAACCTCCTCCCGCTACACCGCTTCCTTTGTCCGCGTCCCCCCTGTAAGTGGCACCATTGGTTTCCATACTAAATAAGCAAGATGCAGTCTCCATGGGGAGCGCGCGCGCCACCAAAGAGATTCGAACCTTCCTGGTTTTAAATTTTGTTTATTTACGGAGAGGAACCTCACTGGGCCGAGGACTCGTGTTATAATGACTACTTTCCCTCATTATCAACAGTAACTACAAAAACACAAGTAGCTTTATTCCCGAGGGTGGTAATGCATTTATTGCTTTTGAACTTCTATTCTTGTGAGTCGTATAATTATCAAAGGTAGCAATCTGAATTAAAATGAACTTTTTTTTCACTTTCACTGAAACATATTTGTTCTTCTCTAATTTAAATGAAAACCTGTATTAGCTATACAAAATTTTATTATATCCGTCACTGAAATATTACCAAGCTCTGTATACTGTTGGTTTTCCAAGCAAAAATAAAATAGATTAAAATGTACTTTTATCTTTCCTCCATTGTCCCAAGACTCAAAACTATTTTTGGAATAACGACAGATTGCCGCCTTTGATATAATACGACTCATTACCGCCGACCTCGTCGCCGTCCAGTGGTGGACCTACTGATGGCCGTTGCTTTTAAATGTTTATTTCGTATAAAATTCTTCGGGTAATTGAAATAAATTGAAATTGACACCCACATAGGCTAGGCCAGCTCAAAGTCAAAGGGTTTCCACTGAGACGTGCGGTCGACTGTACTTATCTATTAAGAAGTTGTTTCAAGGTTTTACATTGCCTTCTAGAGAACGTAACCTAGTGGTCCAAAAATATTTTTAGCCACAGGACATGACAGCTCTACTTACGCAATTACTCGCTCTCAGAGCAGCCACACCCTCACGCACGTACCCGCTGCCACAGGGCTCCACCCTTACGCATTTACGCCGGAGTTTATAGCGCGCAGTAATCCGTCTGAGACCAGCCGCGGTTATTTCACGGGACATAAACGTTTGATTTCGTTGCGGACAAATTTAGCACTCTTCGTATGCGGCGAGCCTTCGTACCCATCGTGTGGACACTGCACATTAATATACATTGCTTTATCTTTACAAATAGAGGCAGAATAGAGTATGTTGTCTCTGTTTGAATTGTCGTAAACTACACAGATCAGATCGGGATCGGATGCCTAGTCCCCGGACGGTCGGATCAGGCGTCGGGCCGAGAAGAGCCCTTTCCTCGTAAAGTATAAGCACCTCCTGCGTCGAGCCCGCCATTACCTCGAACGACTGGAATCGGGCGCCGTAAATGCGCCCTCAGGGGGCGATCCACCAATTTACACCAGCGGGCGGAGGCCGATAAATTGATGCCAACAAAAACGGAGAATAAACGACCAGGAACCAGTTGCCGGCTACAGTCTGTTTATGTTTTACTGTCGAGCTGCCAACGAGAGTCAGTGCAGTTGGAATATTCGGTCTGAGACTTTGAAACATACATATCCCTGACGGGGTAGGCCATAGGGTTAAGATCTCTTTGGTGCGTGCTCGCGGCGTAAAAAAAGCATTCTATGGGTGTCAAAATCGTGTCAAATGTATGACAATACTGTGACTCACTCACACATTCTCATTTACGAACTCCAAATAAAATTGTATTAGCAACCTCCTCCCGCTACTCCGCTTCCTTTGTCCGCACCCTCCCTGTAAGTGGCACCATTGGTTTCCATACTAAATAAGTACGATGCAGCTCCATAGGGAGCGCGCGCGCCACCAAAGACATTCGAACCTTCCTGGGGTAGGCAGAGAGAACGGATTCGCTCAGTCTCATCATTCTCTTCTCTGTGCTCCTCGTGTGTCCGTCGCGAGCACCCGCTCTGTCTGATCCTCGTATGTCAGACTAGCTCGTCCTCGGCTGCTATTAGCAATCGCATTCGCTCGATATATTTGTGTCGTCATTCGTTTATCACTCATTAGCTCTACATGAGCATGCCTTTTCTTATCGCAGTGATTACACTTTCGTTCAGGTCAGCCATACTGACCAGCCTTGTTGCCAACTTTTTTGCTGCAACCTTATTTTAACGTTTTATTTTTGTTTTTGATGTTTTTGTTTTACTATCTTTGTCAGTAAAAAAAAAAGAAAAAAATTTGGAAAAAAAGGTATGGAAAAAAAAGAGAAGATTTTTATATATATATATTGAGAAAGGAGCTTGGCGTTATTTATTCATTTATCTGACAGTATTGACAGCCCGACTGACTGGACCGACTACAGAGCAGCCCGACGACGAAGGCGTTATTGTGGTGCCTTGCCCCTGAATGGGGAGAGTTGCGTGTGCAAAGCACCCAGGGACGGGATAAATAACTTGTAGGGGGATCAAGCAGGGTGTCCGGGAAAGAGCCCGGAGCAAGTACCGAGCACCTCCCCCGCGATTCGGCCTGTATGACCTAGACGTCGAAGGCCATGGGAGGTGGTGGGATTTATTCTTGTCAGTGTTGCGTGCCCTCCCTTTGCATCGTTTTGCTAATTAAATACATAACTACAGTTCATTTCTTCCATTGTTTCCATTACAAGCCTAGCCTAGCAGGTAACGCCGCACCGCTTACGTGGAGGTCGCATTTGTTCAGCATTCATCTTACTTCCAGTCGTCTACTGGCAAACCCAGGCTTCACTGCCATAAAACTTTACTTTGAAAACACGACTTCTAAATCTGAAATGCGAGTTAATATTCATCGCTAGAAGACCACCTGTGTTTTACGCCTTAAAATAAAAAATAGTCATAAACTTGGTGAACCTTGGTACCCTCGTAACCAGAGCGCGGGGCTCAGACGTAACTTCATACAAAGCTTTGGGGGAAGTTTAAAATAAACTTGGTCCCGCCGCGCCGCGCCGCGCCGCGCGCTAAACGTCGCGCGCACCGCGCCTGCCTCTGAAATATCACTCAACTTCCAACTACCCCTTTTTGTCTTTTTTGCCCTTTGTTCCCTCCCCTCTTTTTGATGACTCCCGTAGTTGGCCGACTCGACTTTTGGATCGTTTTTCCTCTCGCCGCCAGTGCGTGCTCCGGCTAGTTTGTGTTATGAAATGTGCCTCGCTTTATCTTTTGTACTACCGCCATTTGTTTTCGAGCTTCAATTTAGTTCATTATTATTCGCCCGCAAAATGTTAGTTTAGTTCGTGCTTACTTTTAAATGTACTTTCGCTGACTTTTTCCACCGGGGCTCGCCACCGATCTATTTATTATCGTAACCTGATCTAAATAGCTAAACAAGATACCGGCTTTTCATCTAAATAAACAAAAGATTGTCTCAGTGAAAACAACAATGGTAAGTTCGTTTAATTTTGTTATAAGTATGTATAGTGAGAGTTAAAAACATGCGTTTCAAAAATATGTATTCTTCGTCAATGGTGAATCTTATGATACACCATTCACAGTAACATAATAATAAATTGAAAAACCTTGATTCAATTTGACAAGATACTAAAATTCTAGATGATAATGAATGAAGCTCACAAGGATTACAATTTTTTCGTTAACGCCGCGTGCTTTGCCTCTAACGCTGTAGTGTTTCATCATTTGGATTTAGACGTGCTGATAATTACATGCTAAGACCCTGCGAGATCGGTCTTAGAGCAGTGTCAGATCATTGATAAATGGTCGCATCTGGCAGCCGCAGGCCGCAGGCCGCAGGCCGCCGACGGTCAAGGGCGTTGGATCTGCAAACTAATTATTATCAATTCCCGTCCCTCGGCGCGCCGGATTACCGCCCAAATTAATTTATGGCTATTTACAAATACACGGGGGATATGCTAAACAAATCCCCGGAATTTATACCTCGAATTTAATACCGGCTCGTCCGCGACGGTCGGGTGCGAACCGGAGCTTTCTTGGGTTCATGGCCGGGTGTTGCCAGGAGACAATTATAACATTTTTGTTTAAAATATCGCGATCCTAACACACCTCTATTCGCTCTATAGGCGCCTTTATTTAGTGACTGCTCATAAATGAAGGAAAACGTTCTGTCCAAAGGCCAAATCCATTTTTTTCCACTTTTTATTCCACTAAAATCTATGAATGGATTTGATACAAATTTTTACTCCACTATGGATTACACGGCTGGGAAACGCAACATCCCGAGAGAATCTGTTCGTGAAATCTCATTTTTAATCCGTTTTGCCCTCGGGTGATGCTGAAAGTGTATCAATTTCAGCATACTCCTTCTACTCAGCTCAAAAATACTACACATGTGAAAAACAGACAATCGCCAGCTTTCAAAACCGTTTGAAACTTCATCAAAGAGATTACTCTCTCGGCAGGATTGTTTTGTTTCCTCGGAGAGTGTGGCCTCGCTATATCGTCGAGGAACGCACAGAGCGAGGGTCGCAGTGAAAAAGGAAAGGCATAATAAAGCAACGCGGGGATTTACCTTGGATCATGAGGCGGGCCCACGGAATCTAATGGCATTACAGAGCACTTCGGCTACGTATAGCTTATATTTAGCTAGAGATGGGACGCACTTGCGTTATTTAGTACTATTTATGCCGAGTATCAGATATTTTTATAATTATAACCTCCTGAGTCCTGGGAGAAGTGAACGAATTTTCATTTATTTATTTTTATTTTTACGTTTTATGTTTTTTACTATTTTTTATTTTTAGTCCTCAAAAGAAGTGAGCGCTGAGTGAACGTCTAAAAATTCAATTATTTTATGATTAATATTTTCTTTATGTTTTAGTTATGTTTTATTTTTAATGTTTATGTCCTCAAGCGAGGACCCCACGGCCTAGGGAGGATAAAATCTTTCGGAATTACTCACGTTAATTCGTTGTCGGCTTATGTCTAACATGTTTCAACCCTTTATGTACATAAAGATTAAAAGTTTTTTTTTGTTTGAACGCGCTAATCTCTGGAACTACCAGTAAGATTTGAAAATTTCTTATTGCATTGAGGAAGGTTATGGCTATTAAACTATTTAGCTGCGAAGCAGGGAAAAAATCAGAAATAACTTATGAATCGGGAGCGAAGCCGCAGGAAACAGACAGTATTTTATTATAATTAATGATGTAAATAATTGTAATGCTGAATGCTGATCGTTACTTTCGGTATCCGTTACTCGTTGCGGCCAAGTACCGGGCGGTCCCACCCCTACTCCTACAGCACTGTGTAGTGTTCCGAAGGCGTCGTTACAAGCACCCGTTGCCCCCTAAATAACGAGCCCGAGTGCGCAGCGGTTATACTTACTTCACTTTAAGAGGTCCCTTGAATTCTGACTCTAATTTATAATTATTATAAAGTACATGAAAAATACTTGTAAAACTTATAAACAATTTTAATTTGATTTTGAAATAACGTGTTTTATTTGGTGTTATTGGTCTAGTTTCGCCCCAGCCACTTAGTGCAGGAAAAATAAAGTTGTTTGAAGAAATTGCATTATAGCCAACGTAATTTTTTTAAAATAATATCCTGGCGTAATATATGATGATAAGTCCTTTAAAGGTTTCTGTCTAAAATCCTTCTTAAATAAAATAAAGATAAAAAATAATACAAAAAAATACGAAGTTTTTATTAAAATATGAATTTTGAGTTTCTTTAAATCACTATAAAATCGGTAAAAAGTGCAATACAATTGTCATAAGAAACAAAATTAAATTTTCCTAGAGTAAAATATAGTTCTGAAGAGTTTCAACTTTTCTTGGTACGTTTGAGAATGTTCCTAACTTGAAATAATAGGCTTAACAGCATACAGCTAAGTGAGATGTATTAAAATACGTATACAATGAACTTTGCAAAACGAACAAGCTATTTAGGTGAAGGTACGCGCCGCCCGCCGCCCGCCGGTGCCGGCCGGCTGTAACAAAAACATTAAAGAACACAAAATTAATCTTTGTTTTTACAACATAATTGAGATCGGTGCAAGTAATTTGCTTTCAGCTGGCCCTATCGGCTATTTTTTTCAATTACAGTAAAAAAATATTTCAAAAAATTTGATATTGGTTTTAAGGTTATGAATATTTTTTGATAAATCAATTATTTTTAAATTATTTTTCTCAATGTTCATGTAAAAAGAAGGTGTGTAAATACTACCTTAACAATTTTGTTTTACAAAATTTTGAGATTAGCATAAGGTTGATGTTGGCCTTTTATGATTATGAAGTGTTCCCTATATTTATCGGATCAACCGGTACAAGCAACTAGGAGGTTAGGTAGTTAGTCATTCATTATCATAGTTTTTAAAGCACCACAGCAGAGTTAACAACAATAATCTTTGCACAGAAGCGAACTTAGCGGACTTTGGCATCAGCGTGATTTCATAAATTAAAAGCACTTAACCCGGTAGTGCGAATAGCTACTTCTAGTAACAGCAACTTTATCAGAGGGTAACCCTGGGCCGGAGCTATCAGCTTCAAACTTCGCTACACCACTACCTCCCGGTCTACCTTAACACTGTATTAATACAAACGGATGTGCGTTTGTTTATCTTTTCACTCGAGAACTGAATTTACTTAGTTATAACGTTACAAACGATGATTACAATCACAAGGAACGCTTTCATCCGATCTTATTCGCCTACTTTTTTTTGTCATTTAAGACTGTCCAGACAAGTCACACCTATTACTTGCCAATTCAGCTTACTTATTGTTTCAGCCATGTTGTTAGTCTTCTTCGGAGACGCCGTAACGTTTTCATCTGGTGCAAACATTGGTAACATGTCATAGATATCGCATGACCAAGCGGTGTCGTAGTGAGCAATTCTTGCACGAGTGTTCGGCAACCCGAGTGAAGCCGCAGCACAAGGCGTGCCGGGCACCCTGTAGATCGTTGCGCAAGTGGCGGCGCCTGACCCAAAACTTTCGATCGGCCCTTTATCAATATCATCCGCAGAGGAATGCTGGCGAAATGAAAGAATCTGCTCTATTCACAAAAAAGGTCGCGGGAATGGGAAACGAAATTTTCTCGCCGGCGACCTTTTCTTTTGTCAGATGTTTATCTTCAGTGCCTTTAAGGGACCCGCCCCGTACTGCGACCGCCGTTAATTTACATTCGACTTCATCGCATCGGATTCCTCCGTATACATTGCTGCTTCGCTTGGAAGCACGTTTGTGAATATCAGAGTACACGGGGCATTGTACGGGTTAATGTTCGGGCGGTAGAGTGGAGCGATGTTTCATAGTTACAGTAAAGAATACAGCTTAAAGATGAACCCCGAAATAAGATAAATCTATTGACGAAAATAGCCCTTAATTTAGAGTCTTTCAAAAAATAAATACACTTAACAGTAATGTATAAATAAATGGTTTTAATGCCGCCATTAGTATTTAGGTACTCGCTGCGACGAGGGTTTTACAGGGTTTTAAGAGGGTGGAGAGAAAAAGCGCGTTAATTCTTTGAGTGGGTATTTTTATGTTGGTGCTTTCTCGTTTTGAAATAAGTACTCTTGTCTCGCAAGTTGTTTATTAGTGATTTACAGCGTGTCCTTTTATATAATTCAATCACTGCGACGACGGCCTACAATTATTTCATGTTTTGTCACAAGAAATTGAAATTTGTGTCGTTTTTATTATCGAATTCATCCTTATAATTAATCTCTACACATCGGATCAAGACAATACAATGACATTATTCTTTTGTATTCACAAGTTACATAGGTTACTTACATATTTATTGGACAAAGTCAGGCGTCCAAACATTTGGACCAAAAACGTTTTCAATGCATGGTAATAAATTATCCAAAAGCAAATCCCGTCCGAGTCACGTGACCGCGGTCTTCTCTGCTAATTAATAGATGACCCCCCCTCCGTGTCGCTGCCCCCCCTGGGACACAAAACCAGATTCCATTAGATCCGTAACGGAGCCTTAATTGAAAAGGGGTCGCTCCACAGATGATAGATAAATACACAGGTAGGTACCTGCCTAATAAAGAAAAGAAATTTTTAGCTTGTATAGTAACGTAAACTTTTAGTTCAGGATCTGCTCGTGTGAGAACCACTGGCTAGTTTAAGTCTAACATAGTCCTTAGAATCCTTCAGACTGTACAAGGTTGCTAGTCAAAGGGCAACAGTAGCCACTTACCATCAGGTGCATTTTCTGACCGACTCCATTACCTAAGGGCTGTATTAATACGAGCGGCGCGTTCTGTGAGTTTTGACAAACTGCCTAAATAATTCGTCCCATACAAACTCAAACTCAGCAGCGACGCCGCTCAGAGTTTTAAAAGAAATGGTTAAATAAAGAAATCAAATATAATGAACAACATAACAAACGAAACAAGAAATGATCAATTAGTAATTGGAAATCATCTTGAATTGTTTGTCCTAGTAACAAAACGCGGAACGTCCTAAAATAACAATTTGAATCACCAAAAACGCGAACCCAACTTTTGAGTGACGGGTGTATGTACCCTTGAGTGGGTTAGATAAAAGTTTTCGCGTAAAACCTTTTTTCGCGGAACCTCTTAAGTTGCAACGTTACGAAGCAAGTTTGTTTCCGCAGAGAAGTTGTGAAGCGGAGAGTGGATGACAGGCGACCTGAGACTTCGGACCTGATAATACCTCATACAATTTTGGACTCCCAATGGGTGAAATTAACAATTTTAGCCCCACGTTGGGCGCCATTGTCGCACCGGTGAAATCAAATGAATAAATCTAGAATAAGTAATGGACCTTTCAACTGTATTTTCCAGTAAAAATAAGTTTTCCATGAACTCTGGTCGATGTCTTTTTAGCTTGTCAAATTTGTTATCTTATTGTTTCATTGTGCATACCATTTGGCTAGGTACTGTCTAGTATTCTACTCGTCTGGAGTTGATCCGTTTTTCAACTTACGTGGTTCACTTTTTATACAAGACATTCGAATCAAATCAAATCAACAGCCTATTAAATGTTCCCACTGTTGTGGCATTGGCTGTCTGGGCCAAAGTCCACCACGCTCGCCCAGTGCGGGTCGGCATACTTCACATGGGTTTTCGTCACGATGTAAATTTCGAGGAAACCCTCATTAATGTGCATGGCTCGACCAGGGTTCAAACTCCGACCTCTCAACGTGACATCATGCTTTAGCATTATATCAGTAATAATCTGGTCATACGCGAATCTGGTCATCTGCGTATCTGGTAATTTGCGAAATGCACATCTGGTCACCCGCGTATTAGGTAATTTGCGTTTCTGGTACTATGCGTCTGAAGGACAAGCCCTTTGTCCACAGCTGGACTTTAAACGGCTAAGACCAAAACAATATCTAACTAGATGATCTCGCCTTAGATTGTCATTATCAACACCCACCTCTACCAGCCCCGAGCGCCTCGTGAAACTTAATCTATTCATACGCGACCCGAGCGACCCGAGCGACCTCCGACTCCGGCAAAAAATCTCCCACACAATGGCCATGTATTCACTTCACATACAAATGGCGCGGCTCGTCCCATTATTCGCATAAATTGGCCGGGAATCATCCTCGTGGCGGGCCTTTGTTCGCGGCCCTTCGGAGCACTTCTCGCCGATTGTCGGTCTTCATTTAGTTAATTATGGCCCTATTGTGAGGGTCGCGCTCACCTCCGCCGCAGCCGGCGGGCGCGGGCGTGCCGCCCAGCTTACATCAACTTGGCACTCTCGGAGGACCTCCGAAAGGTCTAGGAATACAGGCTCAGCAGAGGAACGAAACAACGAAAAAAGAGGGTGGTTAAGAAATCCATGAAGATCCAGATGTTATTCTCAGAAATAATAACACGATACTTATGTCATTAAAGAGCATGTTGGGTGGGTCCCACAGGGCCCGGTGCGGCGCCTGCCAACAAGATTTAGCTTCAGTTTCAGAGTCGAAAAACGCATCCATCTGCTTTCAAACAAACCGTTGGCTTCATTTGACAAAGTTAAAGCTACTTTCAGAAAGATTGTGAACTCTAGAAACGCTAAGTAGAACAATACTAAACAGCTATTGATAAACAATTTCCGCGTACAAACACCCGGGCGTTACAAACAAACAAACAATGCTGGTACAGAAGGCTTCCACAACGCAAATACGCGAAGGAAGCGTTCCAAATTGCGCGATTAGGGGCAAACTGCCGCGCGTTCCGTCTCAACATAAACAAGTCGAACGCAAATAGATTACACAAATCCACAACTAATCAGAATATTAATCCCTCAAACTAGCGCGCAAAGACTCCAATTACACCGCCTTATGAATATGCAAGCCGGAGCGAGCGGCGCCGGAGACGATCCGTCCGTAATCGGCGCGTAAGTGCGGGCCCGCGCTGTGGCCACGCGGCCACACTCCCAAGGACATCAACAAGTCAACATCTTTAATGCACTTGGAACATTTACACACTTCCACCGCTTTCTAGGCGTTAGCGCTAGGAAGAAGCTACCGCAACACATCTTTAGACATCAAAGTATAACAAATACTTGTTTGTAAATTTTCAGTGTGTCCAAAAAAAAGAAACTGCAAGGCTGAAGTAAGTAACATTAATATAGGTACTTGTCATTGAAATTAGAGTCTATTTTCAACCGACGTCAAAAAGGAGGAAGTTCTTAATCGTCGTCTGTCTTCAACAAAATGTTGCCCAAAACTGCCTTTGGGAATTCTCCCATCATTATCATTCTTGCATCTCATAAAGCCGGCCTTACTGCTTCTAACGGCCACACAACAGAAAATGAAGTGCTCCTGGCCTTTGCCCAACACTCATTTACTATTTTAGATGTCCTGAAACCCCGATCGTTGGCAACACTGATCGTGTCTCATAATATCCAGGCGCAGAGCTGGCAACCCCAGGGCGGGCCCGGCATGAGTTAAATCTGTTTCTGAATACAATTTGCCGCACATGCCGCTAATTAAATAATTCTGTCCCCTTTAATTCGGATCAAGTTTCGTGTGGAGATTAGCCTAAATTTAACGGAAGGAAAGCGCCGTCTGAAATCTTTATTTGCTGTAACTAGTATGACTGTATTTTCATTAGGGATCCCAAGGATCTGAACCATATTGAGCGATTTTTTTAAACAAAGTTGGAAATTAGATGGCATTGTTTAATCTCAATGTCATTGTAAATCGACTCGGAAACCTCCAAAGTCAACGACCAATCGGTAGATAGGTATTATTGATTTTTTACAATATCAAGGCTTCAGTAATTAATCCTCCTTGGCTTCGTTCACGGAAAATTACAATCATAATCGCATACTTTTGAGGATTTCAGATCTATTTTTCAATCAGGTAAAAAGTAAGTAAGTATCCGTAAGGTATACGTCAAAGCGCTACCTATACCAACAAAAGCTTTCTTGAACTTTTACGAGATATTTCAGAATGACTATTAATAATTACTAGAAAAGGTGGTAAGACACGGTGTGTCATGTGGAGAGGTCCCATTCCAGGCCGAGGAACCCCCATTGATGCATGGCAATGCACATTTTCATACATTTATTGACTGCTCCGGTGAAGGAAAACATCACAAAAGGTAACCTGCATACGCCGAAGAAGGAATGCTACACATGGAGCCATCAGAATATGAATAATATGAATCTGACTGAGCTATCGTGGTAAACTATTTATGTATATCCCGTCGTTGAAAGCATAGACCGGGTTCCAACATTAGGGACATATTGATTTAGTGTAAAATCGCTCTTTGATGGTAATTCTGCTGTATCGTTGGTCTTTGGCCAGTGTCGTATTAGTAAGAGACCAGCCTAAAGTAGTACCGGCCAGTGCTACATCTGGCCGACTGGCTTGGCTCTACCCCGCCGACTGTTCGGAGCACTTGCGGCCAGCCTCGTTGCCGCCGCGCACTCGCTGCCACATTTGCGGCCAGTTTTAATTAATAAATGACGTTAAAGTGGTAACACTCGAGATACACGGTGTAAGTTTTTGGTCGCTCGTCTTCAGTCCGCGGTTTAACTTCGGTCTCGTTCAAGCACAGCTGCGACTTGCAGCATTCACTGAATACATATCCTTATTATAGCAAGGCTTTTTCTATCTGTGTAAAACTAGACTGATGAGTTAGTTAGACTGAGAAACTAGACGGGTGAGTTAAGACTTTCAAACTACACAGGATGGACAACACAAATGCTACCTGGACGAAAATTACCTTAAATATTGAATATGCATATAGAAAATTTGACTCAAAAGGCGCTTGTCTGGGCCGGAGAATCCGGGGACACTGCCTCATTCTTCCCTTCATGAAAATGACATTGAAAGCCGTGCAAAAAGCGCAGTAATCGCATCAGTGTTACCTTTCCAATTAACCTTGCGTCCGCCCGGCATCACAGCCTCTAAGAATACATTATTGTGCGCAATTTTCTTACTATACGAGACTATAATTTATGGTATACCTTAAAATTAAAAAAATTGCTTAAAATTGCTCGTTTTATGATCAGAAGTGGGGAATCGGCTGACAGCTCTGATGGCGAACGGTCATATCGCTGTCACCCAGGAACCTGCAGCCTGATGAGGCCAACAGCACGTGGCCCCAACATTACCTAACCCCACTGCTTCACATCGGAACACAACAACGCTACATAGGCGATAGATATAGGTAAGAGGATGGTGACCATTAACACCCTGTGCTAGAACCCTCCCAGCAGCGGTTTTATTCTATTGAGAGTATTAAGGCTCTCCCAAGACGCTACTGAATCCGTTCTCCGGTTCTCCGCATCCAGTCACCGGCAGCCGCCTTGAGCGATCGTCGCTCCATCTAGCCCTTGCCCACGCGTGGTCTCCACTCGAGAACTCGCCTACCCCAGCGGCTGTGTGATCAGCCCACTGACGTTTTACTTGCCGAGCTAATTCAAAGGCTTTGGGTCACTGGCGGATGACCTAGTTTTGGATCCCGTCTCTGAGAGAAACTGCGAGCATGGATATTTTAGCCCATGGAGCTAAAATATCTGATGTAAATAAAATAGAAATAAATACATAAGTAGATGTGTCACAGACTAGATTTACAATTGTTAAATACTAATCTATGATTTAATACAGAAGGCGGACTACCCGCCAGCAGACAGGGCTTGATACAGGTATCAAAAATACCGGTAGGTATATGTACTGTAGTCAGCCCGCTGCCACTTCAACGAACTCACTTGCCGAGCTACCTCGAAGACATTAGTAGTGTTACACAACCATTGAACAATTTTATTTTCTCGTGTTTAACTCTAGATTTGTTCAAAAGCGCTCCAAACAGCGCTGCAATTAAGCAGATCTCCTCCGAGCCGTTTGTCGAGAGTACACTCGGGGACAATGCCACTGGTCGAATGTCTTTCTTAATCTTGGTTTCTTCTTTATGTCCAGGTATTTCTCTTCTTGCACTAATCATATAACAGTCTTCACGTCTGTGTTTGCAATCACTAGCAGTCACGACTATACTCACTCACAAATATATCGTAAAACTTAGATTGGTCCCAAACTCAACTGATATATAAAACTACGTTTTTCCTAGACTGAAGAACGAACTATCTGAAACTAAATTTCAAGCTTAATTAATAAGATAGATTAGATTAGATTAGATTTATTTATCTCACATTACAAATATTAATACATAGTTTTCTTACGTAAAAAGTCAAAGTTAATGTGATCGTCAATAAAATATTAATAATAATAAAAAATAAAAAACCATAGTAAAACATGTCAAAATAAAATGTACAAAAATGTCAAAATAAATAAAATAGATAGATGATGATTATGATTATAGATGCGTCAAAAAGTAACAAATAAACAATATACATAATGATAAATAAGTTTAAGGCATAATATGATGTCAAAGTAAATATTGTGCTTTTTAGTGATGTACTTTACAATTTTACCGATAACAATTACGATTATGGTCCCGGAAAATCATCGATTGCGATTACGAGACTGAATAGAGACTGACACGTAATACCTACCTACTCGTATTTCAAAACTTGTGTAAACAAACTAGTCTATTTTCACTTAAGTTATTTCCAAACAGTATTCCTTCAAAAAGGCTGCTAATTAAAGGCCGTACGGCGGCGGCAACAAGCTCGACGGCGAGCGACTCCAAAACACATACAAAAGTAATGACCCGGCAGGAAGCCCCTTTGTGGGCGGCTGTAAAAGCAAACGAAAAAACATTTGCATACTGAGAGACTGGGACTGCACAGTCGCGTCCGATGTCCACCTATTTACAAACTTGCGATGCCTGCGCCTCTAAAAGCGATGAAAAACTCGTCCGTATTTAGACAGATAGATGGAGATCTCCTCATTATCGATCGTATCATCATCAACAGCCTATTAATGTCCCCACTGCTGGGGCTCAGGCCTACCCTCTCCACGAGGGCGTGCGGGCTATAGTCCACCACGCTAGCCCAGTGCGGGTTGGTGGACTTCACATACGCCTAAGAATTTCTTTTTCGACGTATGCAGGTTTCCTCACGATGTTTTCCTTCACCGTTTGAGAGCAGTCAGTAAATGTACTTAAGTTTCGAGAAAAAACCCATTGGTACATGGCCCAGCCGGGATTCGAATTCCGGACCTTTCGATATGATAGGCCGCGTCTTATTCCCGACGCCACTGACGCTCTAACTAACTATCGATCGTATCCTTCAAAGATACTGAAACAAAAAGATCAACGAGCGATCGGCTGTAGAGAATTATTTTTTCAGTGCGTAACCTCTTTTAATGGCAGTAGGCTGGTCACATCTGCTGGAGAACTGATAACCGAGTGGAGACCACGACTTGGCAAGCGTAGTGTGGGACGCCCCCGGCGACGACCTGCGTGAGGCGGCTGGCAGTGACTGGATGCGGAGAACCGAGCATCGGGTTGAGTGGCGCGCCTTGGGGAGGCTATTGTCCAGCAGTGGACTAGTACAGGCTGATAATGATGTTGAATCTCTCATAATAAGAAGGCGAAGCGTATATACATAGCTGATATGATAATGATGAACCTCCCTTAAGCACAGAGTAAGTAATAGTCTTTAACCTTAAGGTTTAAATGATCGCTACCATTTCATAAGGTGAAAAGCCTAAAAACATTATAGTTTTAGTCACTTCGAGACCTGTCTATTAGTTAGAGAGGTCTGAATTCCGCCACTCTTGAAAAAAAACATCATCAGACCAGACTTTCCCATCCATGTCTGCAGTCCCTTGGAGCTGGGAAAAAAATCAAAAGCCATCGCTGTCAAAAGATATGGCAGTGTATGCCGCATGCAACCATGAATCAAACTTGAATCAACTACAATAGCCTATAGTTTTACTGGTCCCAAGTGCAGATGCCCTGGTTCCTATACACTTCTTACATTAAGACGTCAGTTCTCGCTTCCTAATTGCATTTCGTCGACGCCCTCTTCAGACAAGGGTAGCAACATTGAACGGGGTATTTGTATACTTTATTAAATCTCTGACTACATTGTAAATACCCCACAAAAACAGTAGTAATCTTTGTAGCATATTTCTTACTAGCAGTTTACGAGTTTACTTTGAAAAAATTTACGATCGAAAGGCTAAAAATTTACTCGGATAATAAAAACTTCTACCAGCATTCGAGATGGAAGAATCTACGTACGCTTAAATAAGATTTTTTTTTCAAACTTAAGTAGATGAAACCAAAAGGACTATAAACGCACTCAGTGCTTGACTACACACACTCACACTCTCATAACTGACATCGTACGTACGTACAGTACTTTTCACTACAAATAGTAATAACTAGCGAATGTAACTGACATGCAGCAAGCCGTCAAAACCAAGTACTGACCATTTTCAGTAAGTAAATAATATATCTTCTTTATTTCGGTTTTTACATGACGGTTTCCTCTCCAAGTTTTTCTTCGCTGAAATGTCTGGTAATGACTAAACCTTGCTACGAGTTTTAGAGGAGGGCAATGAATCCCTCAGCATCTTCCCTCTAATCCTCCCTCAAAAAAGTCAACCGAAATGGTCAAATGAAGTCTCATTTCGTATCCGGCTTCTAAACGGGATTTTTATTTCCCGTCTGGAAGCAGGCTCCGAAATTTGCCTACGAAACGGTCCGAAGGGAAAATGTTAGCCCCAGACTGAAATTTTAAGACTTAATTTAAATACTAGATAGATACTTAGTGTGTCAACGTAGGGGTCGTCCATGTATGACGTTACTTCGTCACGTTTTTACGTGTCGCCAACAAGCGGGCGTCGTTAGAGCTGTGAAGGGCCGGATAACAGCGACCCGAAAAAACATACTTAGAATGCGAAATGTTGTTGAAAATGTTTGTAAAGACAATTTGTAAATCAAGGGAGCAGGAAACCCAATTTTTAAACACAACTTGTAAAAAAGTGTCGGGCCTTATCGCAGTGAGTAAGCTGTAAGTAAATCATTGAAAAGAAACCAAATGCTGTAAGTAAATCATTGAAAAGTAACCAAATGCTGTAAGTAAATCATTGAAAAGATGTAAGAGTGTGACTGGGGTGTGTATATTCATAAGGTATTAAGATCCGTGAGGCATCAATGGTCGTTTTACTTTTTATGAATACCAACTGACTGGTTGAGTTTAAGGACCTATATTATTACCTATTTAAGATTTTGTAAGTACTACTCTAGAGCGAATAAACTATTTCATTTCATTAATGATAGGTACTTATCAAGTCATTTCGCAGAAACATTCCAAAATACTAACTGATGTTAGTAGGGGCGGAGACCTGCAATGGAATATCTTTTAGCAGGAGCTTGTAATTAGAGGCGCACTGATTGGTTTATTCGAATCCAATTATTATTCGGCGGGGGCACATCGCTTTTGATTAGTGTTATTTTTTCAGTCATTTGGGTCGTTCTGGAGATTACGTTTTTGTGATTGAAATATAGAAATATAAATGATTGCTCTATGTACCTACCTATTCCTACCTAGGTTGCTCGGATTAACCATGTCCTAGCAACACTTTTCAAAAAAATTGTCTTCTGTCGTTTGTGTTTGAATTAATAACGACCAGAATTGGACTATCAAATGAAAATAGAATTTTTCAAATCCGATTGGTAATTAGTTCCAGAGATTAGCCGCGTTCAAACAAACAAACAAACTTACAAGAAAACTTCTAATATAAGTTCAAATATCGATTGAGTATAGAAAGTATGTAAAAAATGCTGTTGATTTTCCTAAATAAAATTTTAAAAAATAATCAACTCCGCTTGCAAAATAATTCGCAAAATTAAACTCATTTAAAATACATAAGTAGGTAATATTATATTGTTAGCAGTGTTGCCAGACTATAGTGACGTCATCCCGGGGGCCGGCGCGGCGCCCTGTCTCCTCCCGTCACGCGCAGGGCTCCGGGCCGCGGGTAGAGGCGCCGGTGTCACCGCAAGCAACTGACGCAACTAAAATCTTATGCATTCCATGAAATGAGCTTGCTGTAGCTATCTTTAGTTGTTTTGTGTTTTACGGCTCTAGAAACAAAGTCATTTTAGGCCCATCATAGTTTTTAAATAATCATTACAAGGCCTCCGCGGAAAAAACAGGGCACAAGTTAGTCGACGATTTTCCCTACGGTGCCTTCAAAGTGATAGTAACTTTTTAACCGACGAAATAGTAGATATACGACAAGTGAATAAAAAGTGAATTTAATTCGAGGGACTAAGTTGGATCCCAAGAGTAGCGAAGGATTCTAGATTAGAATCCTGAGCGGAGCGAGGGATACAACTTATGAGATAAAAAAATTTTTTCACGAGTTGTGTCTCTACTTTATACCATTGACTGCGAGAAAATAAATAGTAGTATGGTATTTAAATTAATCACATTTTATTATATGATAGGAAGGTTGTAAAAACCATCCTTATCTGACTGATAAAAAATAACAGCCACTTGATCTTGCTGTTAGTTTATCAGGCAGATATAAAATAAGGTTCGAATTCTTGGGCGCCCACCAAAGAGATTTTAGCTCCATGGTGAAATTAGAACATAGCTCTCTAGCCAGCTATCTTTTTTATTTTTATTCTCTAGTGACTAAAAGAGAGTTTTATTCACTGTTTTCGAGGAACAAAATGCAAATTTTTTCTCTAGTGATTAAAAGAGAGTTTTATTCACTGTTTTCGATGAATAAAATGCTCTTTTTGTAGAGTGACAATGGTATAAATAATTTTTAGTCAAATTGATTCTGAACCAAATGAAAGGTTCACAATTGAAAAGTTCTACAAAACTCTCTCGTTAAACACACGACAAAATTAACCACGAATTATTAGATTCCTATTTTTTACTGCTCCATTGTTTCCTTCGATTTCTCCCATGTTTTCATTGTAACAATACTCGCCAATCAAAGTCCCTGAAGTATAAAATTCATCGATCACAAAAAATGCCTGTGAACTTCTGCTATAAAAAGTTGCTTCACACAATGACTGAAAAGCGTCATAATGGAAACGAAATATGAACAAAACGCTCCGGCCGCTTTATTCGATACGTGTAGCGCTTTTTTGCTGCACCGCGAAATAAAAGGTGCACACCGCACAGCCTTTACTACGTCAAACCGCAGCAGGGCTGTCAGGTAGCTGAGATTCGCTTTAATAATAATAATTTATTTATTGCGTCATGTGGAACATAAAGATCTTATAATAAAATTTGTAACAGACACATGAACCTTGTTAGGGCACTGTACTTTACCTAGATTTTTGCTAATTCGAGATACATTCGTGGGAATTTGCAAAATGTACTTAAAACTAAAAGAAAGTTTTTTACTCGTGACATTAAACGCTAAATAACTCCATTAATGATTTTGAGTAAAGTAATCATTTATTTGACAAAATGTTGACATTATTCTGAATTTTGTGTATCTTAAATTATACATTTGTTGCTTGACAATAAAAAGAATGATTTATTTATGAGATGTTTTCACTTCAAAACCAGAGGTCCATATAAAATGAATATATATTAAACTAATTTTACTCTTAAAATCAAAATCATTGATTGTGTAAACAATTTGAGGAGCAAATCTTTTGATTTATGAATAAAAACTGCTCTTGTTAAATGTGACATTCGATCTCTATTGCGTTCCTCAGTTTTCGCTTCCGTAGCTGAGGCAGCCCTAACCCTGAATAGAATTCCACTGCGTGAGGAATTCTTTCAAAAAGCGCTTAAAAATTGCAACTCGTGTCGGCGCGAGTAGGGAGGTGCTCGATACGGCACGAGACACGAATTCTGATACGCCTCTCGCAGGGCTGCCTTCAAAAGCCTGCTGCATAAATAAACATACGCCCCACATAAAGCGGTTTTAGTGAGACACTGACCAACAGAATCTTGCACACTGAAAAGTACCTAATTCATAATTTATATCATATTAGCCGTTTCATAATTCATAATTTATATCATATTAGCCGTTTCGCTTCGCCCGCGTGGAATAAGTTTTTTTCCCGCGGAAACAGTTTATCCCGGTAAAAATTAGTCTATGTCCTGCATCATACATCGAAGTATGTAAACACCAAATTTCATCAAAATCCGTTCAGCGGTTTAGGCTTGAAAAGGTACCTAACGGGCAGACAGGTATAGTTATTATCTCGTTTATAAAAATTTGTATGGATTTCCAATTTTAGGCTCTTGCAAAAATCGCAGGTATAAGATATTATTATATGATCCAGTAGTTAAACCAATAAAAATTATGAATTATGCTAAGGAAGTATTGAAACAATTCTAAAGCGAACAGAATTTTATTACAAATGACACATTTCACCTCCTCAAGTGATAGTATCACTTTAGTTTGCATGCAGCTGATGTTCATAATGTAAGCCGTCGATAGAGGCTGCGGCGAGACAGTGAGCGAATGATAGGCGATGTGTCATGAATATTGATGCCAGTCGCTTGTGACAGCGCTGGCAGCCGGCGCTACCTGCTAGTCGCTACCTGGTACCCGCTAGTTGCGACCCGCTAGTTGCCCGCCGACAGTAATGACGGCGACACCTGAAGCGACAATAATGATAGCTTATTTATCCACAACACTTCAGGTATGCTAATCTCAATGGAGATAATGTAAAGTGTCGCTTATGTAGCAAGTGAATTAAAATTGGACAGATGCCTTCGAAACAAATTATATTATCTAGATTGGAATGATAGAGGAATACGAACAATCATGTAGGTGTCATGTATTAAACTGATAGGTATAGTGACTGACTGAATGAAGACTATGATTCATTTTCATGTGATAAAGGAATGCTGGAAGAGCGTCAGTGGCGTAGGGGATAAGACGCGGCCTATCATATCGAAAGGTCCGGAGTTCGATCCCCAGCTGGGCCATGTACCAATGGGTTTTTTCTCGAAACTTAAGTACATTTACTGACTGCTCTCAAACGTTGAAGGAAAACATCGCGAGGAAACCTGCGTACGCCGAAGAAGAAATTCTTAGGCGCATGTGAAGTCCACCAACCCCCAGTACGGCTAGCGTGGTGGACTATAGCCCGAACGCCCTCGTTGAGAGGGTAGGCCTGAGCCCCAGCAGTGGGGACATTAATAGGCTGTTGATGAACGGAATGCTTAAAATGATAATCTACTATGGAAGACTACCAATAGACAAGGGATGCAATTGAAAATAAAATGTAGAATAAATTTCCTAATTAAAAATCCGATCGCATGTCAGTGGAAACATTTTGACATGGAGCTGGCCCAGCCTGTCAGCATCAGACAGAGCACGCGCGTTTTTGAGATTGCGTTTTCTTTGTAAAGTTCGAAATAGTATGAAGCCCTTCTCATAACTTTTGATTTTGACATTAAATGAAAACGCCACCGCGCCGCGCGGCGTGTCGCGCTTTCACCACCATCATCATCAGCCTGTAGACGTCCACTGCTGGACAAAGGCCTCCCCCAAGGATCTCCACGACGCTTGTGTGAGGTGTCGCGCTTTAGGGAGTTTCATTGCTGTGAGATAGGTACCAGTTTGTACTGCCACTGTTTCCTCTGACGTGTTATCGATCGTACAATTTACAGGTATTGTACAATTAATTAACTGACAGTGGGACTAGTCCGAAAACTCAAACTCGCTCAACGGGCTATGGAAAGAGCTATGCTCGGAGTTTCTCTGAGAGATAGGATCCGAAACGAGGTGATCCGCCAGAGAACCAAAGCCTTTGACATAGCTCAAAGGGTTAGCACGTTGAAGTGGCAGTGGGCTGGTCACATCTGTCGGAGAACCGATAACCGCTGGGGTAGACGAGTTCTCGAGTGGAGACCACGACTAGGCAAGCGTAGTGTGGGACGCCCCCCGGCCAGATGGAGCGACGACCTGCGCAGGGCGGCTGGCAGTGACTGGATGCGGAGAGTCGAAGATCGGACTCAGTGGCGCGCCTTGGGGGAGGCCTATGTCCAGCTGTGGACTAGTGCAGGCTGATGATGTACAATTAATTACAATTCAGAAGAGGTTATACCAGGTTCAATTATTGGGAAAAAATCACAAGTCAACCGGACTCAAAAAGTTGTCCATTTGTCGCCCCAGTCCGGCCACTCGGCCAGTACGCCGGCGGCCGGCGCGGGCGGGTCGCGCGCGTGTCGGGACATTAATCTGGCGGGCGTCACGTCAGCGTGCCGACTCGTGAATATTGATCACGTGACGCGTGACGCGTGACGCGCGGCACGTGACGCGTGACGCGTGACACGTCGCCGCCCGGATCATTGAAAAATTGCAACTGTAACTGCCAGATTATTAGTTATGCTGTTCGCATATTAAAGAGCCAATGACAGGCATTAATCGTGGAAATCTCGCGGCTTTGCTCGGACCTTTCAAAAAAATATTATTACAACTTTGTGGTTTTCTAAAAGTACGTAGTTATTTTGTTTTCTTTCTTTTTCAAATGGTTTATTTATATGATGGCTTTTATATTCATTGATTGGATGATAGCAAATGAATATTGATTTAAATAATTTGAATAATAATCTATGAAAATATTATGTCTGTCCTGTAACACTCCTGTCTAGCCATGTAACGATAATTTAGTTCCAATTTATCTGTTCTGGTACCTAATTACAAAGAATTGAAATTATTGCGAGGAATAGATACTTACATTTTTATTCTCCAATTGAAGTATTTTTAATTGGAATTAGCTTGGAAATTTATTCATTTCAATAATAAATAAGTAATAGAATAATAGCTCCAATACAGGGGCCGCAAATTGGCTCTTTCTTCCTGATCTGTAAAACGTTTCAGAAGATTATTGAAATATCAAAGCCTCAGTAATTTATTCATTTTAGTGATTCCCACGACCGCTTGGGAAAATAAAGAGCTGGAAATATTTTATTTGAGAAGATTAGGAATAAGTGAGTAACTGTAATTACAGTAAATGTCAAACCGGAAAATCAAAAATAATTAACATCAACCCAAGACGCCATCTTAGAATTACAAATCACTTTGTTTAAAGGTAAGCTTAAATAAGGTTGTTAAAAAAAGTAGACGGGTGGGGTTTAGCACACGCGACACTTGCCTCTCTTATTTATCTATACCACAAGTTATCTGGAAGAAATTACTTTAGAAACAACCACAACCTTTGTACCATTTCATCTTTTCACCTTGTAGCAGCGGCGTATACCGACGTTATTAGCTTCTTGGAAAACCCAATACAACTCTATCTGTTCGCCGTCCCTTCAGACTCGTTCTTGAGAACTTGTATTTAATAAATAATCAGAATAAAGAAATACATTCTCTCTATATCTCTATCCGTCCTCCCTGGAGACTCGGATATCCACTTTGATTACTTCAATCAACTTACCGTAAATGGCCAGTCAATTTGTTTCCCTTTGTTCTTCTCAAATAAGGCTGTTTTCTTTATTTTTCCAGCCGTAAGTATACCTAAATTGAGCCATCCTAAAATTGTATTACGAACGCTAAGGCCTCTTTTTGTTGAACATGTACGTAAATAAATGTTACAGTAAAAGCCTAAAAAAGGTATAAATCTTCGATATTTATAAAAATACTAGCTGTTTCCCGCGACTTCTTTTCAGACTTTTTTTTCTCGGCTCCTAAGGGTCGTAGTGTGATGTTATATAGCCTAACCTTCCTCAAGAATTGGGCTATAAAAAGCAAAAAGAAATTTTCTAATCCAACTTGTCGTTCTAGAGATTAGCGAGTTCGAAGAAAAAAAAACAAAGAAACAAACTCTCAGCTTTATTAAAGCTTTATAGAATTAGTGAAACTGGTGTAATCACAAAAAGTGAGTTCTGTCTTGATTTTACTCGGGGTTTTTAAAAAAAAGAATACCTAGAATAGAATGATATTTATTTTCTGCTACGAAACATACAATAATACCTACCATAAAAATTTAAAAAAAGTAACTTACGCTCAGAAATATGTTTCAGTTCAATCACTAAATCTTTAACGTTGGCACATCTCGAGATTGTCAGTTGTGTGTGTTGCGCAGTGACATAGTACGCACGTTCCAGCCGGGGCCGGGGGCTGCTCACATAATTCACCCGGAAGCAGAGATCGGCTCCATTATCGTGACGTCACTGACATAATAACCATACGTCAGCCTACGTCAGCCGGCGCCGTCAGCCGTCAGCCGGGGTAATTAGAGCAGCTAATCCAGCTGACTCGTATAGCTGGAGGAGATATCCTCATTGTTAGATTCGGTCGGGATGTACTCGGAGCTTCGATGAGACCTCTAGCCGTCGAGTTAAAAACTCTTTACGCTTTCTGAACATTAGAATAAAATCTAATGAACTCACTGCGGCACTGTCGTCAAGGGGTTAGAAACAACCACCTCTTTTCAAGGTCAATTTCTGTTTCCTCTATCAATCTGCGGGGAAAAGAAGCAGTCGAATCTATAATTGCTTTAATGATATACTTGACGGATAGTTAGAAACAGACAATAATTTTCACACAAACAAGATCACTTTAAAGCCATGGTTCTCCGTGAAGGATTGATCGGGGCATGATCTGATGACGGTCATCGATAGAGTAGATGGAGGACTTTTACATCGCTCTAGATATTCAACTGATCAGTTAAGCCGTTTGGAAGCAGCATCGTCAGTAACCTAAATCGCAACAAAATGACTTAAGAATGTATGAATATCTTACAATTAAAAAATCATGACGATTTCCAACGGCTGATTTTGTTACCATAAGGATAACATAAATTTGCCAATAATGGATCAGGTAGCTCCACGTGTAAGATAATATAATTCGATATACAACATCTCCGATAATAATTTTGTCGTTCAGTTATACGCTTATATAACGATTTTGGGGGAAACTTGTGTTATTTATTTATGACGTGTATGACGAATATCTTTTTCACCTCAGCAGCTTGACCGAGAAAACAGCGAGCAAAGAGATTTGAGTTTCTAATATAGCAAACTGTCATATACCATCACATTTTTTTATATTTTCCTCGCATGTGTGATGAAAAGCAGAGTGTTTACTGTAATAATGTCAATCTGAAAAATATCCAACGACCATGCTCGAACTGAAAAACGTCCAAACTGTGTCATTATATAAATGAAATAGTACCTAGCTCTGTCGGTGTGTTATCTTTTCACGCCTAAACTTTGAGGAAATTTCGAATCGGATTTTGAGGAAATTTGGTGCGAAGATACATCGAACCGTGGTGCAGGAAATAGGCTACTTTAAACCGTAATAAACCCGTACCCGCGGGAAAAAACTTATTTATTAGCAACAGGAGATGCTAGATCCTGTATTTTGCAGTCTTGGTAAAAAGGGCCGTAATAAGCCGTACCCAGTCCCGGGACAGCTCTTTCGCTTTGCAGCTAGTTTGTTTCAGTTCTTGCATTGTCCCATCTCCAGCCAGATGTATCCTGAATCCCCCCACCGGTGTTTTCAACCCAAAAACAGTATTTAAACTTGTAATTAAAATAAAAAAGGTTCACTTAAAACTTGAAGGCGAGCCCTGAAGCTTAATAACTTTATGTTGGTGCCGGCACATCACGCGTAAAAATACTTGGAACGCTCATTACGCGGTAATAGGGCTAGCGGGGGAAGGGGGTTGGGGGCAGGGGGGTGATGTGAGCCCTCGTACGTCTACGTAACTGCGTCTGGTGGCTGTGTGGTGATTACGTCTCGACGCGAATTGCTGTAATTACCTTATACTTTTGCATTTGAGGGTTTACGTACAGGTTTAACAGCTTTCGGAGTTAATAAAATGTTCCATTAGAGGTGTGCTTCACATCTCGAGAAGGAAGCTGTATATCCACCTTGGAGATTTTTGTATACTAGGACTTTCAATATTAAGTTTAAAATTTTGGCATTAGATATACTCGGTACGTAACAAGTGTAGTATATAAAAATTTTCGTTTAATCATCTAGTTCTTTAATGTGTATATTATTATCTCTTTCTGCCCTTTCCAACCTTGCTGTTATGAGGGCCAAATCTCACGGGAGTGCACCGGTCACAGAGCACAGAATGCATATACGCGGGCATCGCCGCGAGGGGCTGCGGCGGTCAGTGACTTAAATTTGCTTCTCAGCTCTAGCTTTATAATAACCATACAGATTAAAGACATTCTTCTAAGTCTGAGACGAAGTCGCGGGCAACAGCTAGTGCTAACAATAATAATTGAATGATCGGTGGCTGAAAGCAACACTTATTGAATGAATGCACGCCCGAGCTGTGATTGAATGGGCTGCATATTGAATTAGTGCAAACATTCGCGCCGCCTCGTTATTGCGATACTGTATTCTGTGCGCGCCCGCTCTGAGGCAGCCGTGAATGGGCGCCGACGAGCGCCGCCCGCGCCCAAGGGGCCGGCCACGAAACACGACATACACCAAAGGAAATATTTAGGTATATTGAAGGACATGACCCTTAATGAGGAGATCCGACGGAGAACTAAGGTTACTGACATAGCCGAAAGGATGAGCAAGCTGAAGTGGCAAAGGGCGGGTCACATCTGTTGCAGAACCTATGACCGTTGGGGCAGACGGGTTCTGGAGTGAAGACCGCGGGTGGTACGAGCGGCGTGGGACGCCCCTCAGTCAGGTGGACCGACGACCTGTAGAAGGTAGCCGGAAGCGGCTGGATGCGGAGATCGGAGGATCGGGCGCAGTGGCGTTCGTTGGAGAAGGCCTATGGTATATTAGGTAGAACTGACCGTTGTAGACATTATGGACATAAATGGGAAGGCCTTCGTCCGGCAGAATTTAATGATGATGATTGTAACTATGAATTATTTGAAATGAAAATTATGAAATATTTAAAAAGTATTAGTTTTACCCATGTTTAATACTTACGCTTTTAAAGAGAACTACTGCAACGTCACATACATACACACAAAAACTATACACCTCCACAAATTTACACACAATGCAAACAAAAACTATTAACAATTTTGATGTTATATTATAACTGAATAAAGTTGACGTATAAGTAAGAAATATGTATTTAACGTGTATTGCGTTTTTTTTCGATTCTAGAGAGGCTAAATTTTAAAGCCTTTACAATATCAGTTATGTAGGTACCTAATTTTCATTCACTTTTCCCGTTTCGTGACTTTTTACGAAATATGTTCTTGTGTCGACCGCTGTTAGTGCGGCCCACCCCGGCCCCGCCCCGAGCACGGCTCGCAAATAGAGGTGACGATTTGTCGCGTCCACAATCAGCGCCTATTGGTGCCGGCACCGCGCCGCGCCCCGGGAGCAGAGCTGTGCCGGCACCAGCCAGCCTCACGACGACAGTCTCATAATGGCCCTACGACTACGTCGGCCGCACGTCAGTGGGGACAAATCCGGTATAAAATAGAAAATATTCCCAGGATAAACTGGTCTCTCATAGTATTGAAATTCCCTAAGCCAGTTTAGTGTTTCAACTGAGACGTGCGGTTGACTGTTCTATCTGACAAATTCTGGAGCGGAGACAGCGAACAGACAACCGATGACCCCAGTAACTCCCAAATAACCTTACAGATAACGGACGCTCACCACACATTAATGCATTTGCACAAATGCTACAGTGAAACTCGTGGTCGTTCACGAAAACGCTTCAGCCGCAAAAGCTTTATTCCAAACCGATAACAGATAGCGCAAAAGGTTGCTATAAGATACTAAAAATTCCTCGTAGACAACTGGTTGTGAAACACAGTTGCGATGTCGGCCGAAAGCCAAAACGCTTCTGCCGTATCGCATTTATATGACATATTATCTTGCTGTTGTCGCGCCCCCTTACATCCCCCACAGCGCAGGGCATCCAGTTCCCGGAAACTTAGATGAAAACGGATTGTGGCGTCGCAAGTCCTAAGCTGCCTAAAGCCCTGCACAGAGCAGAGCACCCGCCCCGGCCGGCCAGCGCGAATAGCGCGATGCTGTTACAAGCTCACCCCATTCATGTCCGCATTACGACTGAGCCGACTTAGCCTTTACTACTTCACCTGTTTGTACGCGGGTGATTTTACTGATGACCGCCTCGTTGCCTGTAAAATGAACATTCGAACATTCGACACGCCAGGGACTTTGGCGACAGTAGATAACTTTTATTAAGTTCAGGCCTTTTCTTTTGTTTTTGTTGCTGAGAGGCCTGAACTTAAGAAATCCAAGAGTATACAATTTTAATTGAAGTTCTTTTCGCGTGTGATACACAACAGTTGGTACACTATAAAATTACATTTTTTTAAGTCGAAAGGTGTCGTGGGATACTCAGAACGAATTTCCTTTCGATACGTATATAGAAGTCGTGGGCTGATCATAGAATTGGCTAGATCGTGATATGCCTAGGCTTTTCATGCATGCAAAACGAATTAGTTTCCATTTTTAGGTTAGGTTAAGTTTATTGTGATTTGATAAACTTTGAACAACCTACAGTTGAAAGATTTGCGTTGATCGATATGGCGGATGTTAGAGGGCCAAATCATGAAATGCCTAGGCATAGCAATGCCGCCATGCGGCGTATCATGAAATGCATAGGCATATCACGATCTGGCCAATTCTACGATCTGCGTACGATTTAGACATAGTATGTATTAAATAACAGGCACAATGAATAAATCCCTCATTATAAATTCGGGAACGTTCGGCTACGGGACGGGACGCGTCGCGAAGTGTCGTGTCGGTGCAAGTCTTACACTTGTCTCGGCCCAGCTCTCATTCGCTAAGTGTTTTGTATACAGCCTTCCATTTTCTGCAATGGTCAACTGAAAACAGATTTGTTTATGTCTTGAATGAATGATTGAAATTATTTATTTGACGCACACAAGAGCAACATAAGAATATAGAAAAACCAACATAATTTTTCGACATAAACGAGTGTTGCACTGCATTTTCTCGTGAAACATTTCATCAAAGTCTTGAGGATCACCTATTTCCCTACAAGTGAAGTATGTCGTCCTCGGCAGCGACTAAACGCTATATTATTGATATACGGCCGCTCCGAAAGGTCCGATCGCACGAGCCGCTATTGAGCTTGTATTTTATTTACTTTTTATTCATTCATGCTCGCCTGCGATCCCATTTGCTATTTCAAAAGGTGTAGGACCGCATACATTTGGAGCAAGCTGTTTTAGAATTTACTTTGAAGTTTAATATTGTAGGGTGCATGGCAAATACTCGGCGAGGCGGGCTCGTATAAATGTGTAACTTACACGAGCTGCCGACGTAAGCTTGTTGCTGCGTACGTATTGCTTCTTGAACTTTACTTGTGTTTGCACAAACACATGGAATTTCTACAACTAAAGGCGGACCTTTACACTTACGCAGGCGTCTGTCGTTCTGTTCCTACACATTTTCAGGCTGGCTTTGGTAGTTTCACTTGGGTAGAGGTATAATAATGAGGAATTGGGAGCTGTTTGTTTCTTTCTTGACAACTGGTTGCGAAACTCAGGTGCCATGGCGGCCGGCGGGGAATCAACACGATAGTTATGTCACTCCACTGCGTGTCGAGTGGGTCCCACAGGGCCTGGCGACACTGGGCCCTGTGTCACCGAGGGTACGCCGCACATCTTCCACCGAACAACTCCGCCAACTAAATTACGGTAAAGCAACGGGCGGGGTAATGAACTTTCCTTGACCACCCGTACGAGAGCCGCGCGCCGCCGCGCTGCCCCCTCACTGCCGTGGTTTACGAGCCGTGTAGGGGGGGCGGAGCGGTTCAGGGTAATTTAGTTGGCAGGTGTAAGCAGCCTCCGTAAGATACGCTCATTTAGCCCTAATATCTCGCCCATCAAGGCTTTTTGATGTGCTAAGGAGGTAAATCAGGTGCTTTTGATCCGAGATTGTATGCTAACGACTCGATCTAAGTCGGTAATCGAGCCGGGACGCCTCTTGTCTCGGTGCACGTCGCCGCCGACTGCCGTTTTGTTTGTTTACAGCCACTCCAACAGGCCGTTGTTTGGATTACATTTTACATATTTCACCAAATACTACAATAGAAGTCTTTTTAGAAGTAGCTGACGGATCCTTCGTTAGAATTCTCCAACAGAATACATAATACTAGCGTACAGAAGCGTCACTCCCGAATAATGCTTTAAAAACCCCCAAAATATGGCTCCGAGCGTGCGAAATTGAGCTGTAAGGCGAGGCGACTCATTCCGCTGTGCGTTGGGGCGCTTGTTATATTTTGGTTCTGTGCGTTTCATATCTATACCACAGAGGAATTAATAGTCATCAATAGACACAGGCCTGAGCATGACAAGGTACATAAGTTGAAAGAGGAACAAACAAACAGAAATGCGCTTTTCTGAATCAGAATGTATAGAAAAATCTCGCAAGGTTTTAATCTGTAACGTATGCCAAAGTGTGGATATATTTGATTAGTTTGTTCGTCATCACGCTGTATCGGATTTTAATGAAACTTGGTACAGTTGAAAGCACCTTGGAAAACTTCGTATATTTCAATAAATTTTAAATCACATATTTCAATACGAATCGAATTTTCTCTATTCACAATAATATAGGGTAAAGCGCACTGGCAGCGGCCCCATGTGCGCGACAACTCGTAGTCGTGCTCGCCGGTCGGATTAATGGGCCGCCGCGCCGTCGGGCGAGCCGGTGCGAACTCACACAGTTCATTATTGTAGTCGCCGTGTCCGCACAACTGCGCTCCGCTGCCAGGGTATACGCTTCGGTTCGTGGTACAAGTTGTATGGAATTTAGTTTCAAGTTTATTGACTAATTTGCAATGGCGATAGGGTTATCAACTTTAAGCTATGCAATGTACATTATTTGCATAAATAATAATAATACTATGAGTTTGTTCTATTAAAAAAATACATAAGTCCTTATTATTTTACATTGAATTGTATTTGTTTCTCAATACGTTTAATTTTTAGACCATCCTAAGTTTCTGTGACTATTTTTTTCTTTACAATAAAATTATTCTTTTGATTTTAAAATTGACCCAATTTACTAACAGTCGGTTAAATATTTAATGATCAAATTATGATAACCAAAGTAATATGTTCGGTGTATGAGTATGTAATATTCAACTGTGTTCAATATAATATATGGCGTAGTACATACTAAAACTGTTTAGGCATTTTAAAAATCTATTGAACACCAATTTATTTTTCAACTTTTTGCTTATATAGGTTCCTAAGCCCACCAACAGGAGCGCATACCCTACCGGCTCTCTTCGGTGCGGCGACGCTCACCTCGGGCAAGTCCCCGGCAATAATATATTTTCTCCGCGGATCGGGACGAGATTGTTCCGGGAACACATAACGCGTGTAACAACCGCTTGAGAAGTTTCAACTGCCTTCCTGCGACTCGGAATACGTGTAATCCCTGCTTTACGTATTATTATAGACCCAAGCGTGGATAAAGCGAACAGAAATAAAGGGAAGGGTTTAAACTTTATTCGTCAATAAGGATATCGTTTAGCAACATTTCAAGTCTGATTTTCCTTTTGCTGACTTCAAAGAAAGAGTTTTTGAAGTTCTTAAAAATATTTCGGCAAATTTCATTTGTGGCGTTTGAGGCCGGTCACGGTAAATAAAAATTCAATCTAAGATTACACCGGGATAAGTTATAATATAGCTTTATAAGATTTACGATAATAATTCAAATTCAAATTCAAAATTCTTTATTATCAGACAAATGTCCATAGATGTTAGTACATTATTATTATTATATTACACATTTACATTGTTAGTAGCTTAGGTAGTAGTCGTAACAAATAAATAAAATAAAAATAAAATAAATAAATAAAATAAAAATAATAAATAAAATAAATAAAATAAATAAAATAAAATAAAAATAGAAATAGTAGCAGTTTTAACAGACTCGCCTCCTTACTGAGTCACTGGCTAGCGGTACATGTAACGCCATCCAGTGGCCCAGTATGGGACAGTCTGGTTTGTCCGCAATAGCCGCCACGTAGCTGCTGCGGCTGTCGCGCACGCGACGCATCATGGAGGCCACTCTGGAGCGCACAACGGCACTAAAGCCATTGACGTGCGCCTCCGCAAACATTGACGATGCGCTGCAGAAGCGCGGCAGCCGCATCAGCACCCGGAACGCGTTATTATATTGGACGCGCAGAGCATTGTATGCCTTTTGTGAATATCTGACCCACAGGCTGCATGTGTACAACGATTGGCAGTAAGCTCTAAACAAGGTTAACTTTACTTGCTGTAATAATGTCTAATCTGAAAAACGTCCAACCTTAAAAACCGCTATTTATTTATTTTTCAGATTGGACATTTTTCAGGTTGGACGTTTTTCAGATTGGACATTTTTCTGATTATACGTTTTTCAGATTGGACATTTTTCGGATTGGACGTTTTTCAGATTGGACGTTTTTCAGATTGGACATTTTTCAGTTCGAGCATGGTCGTTGGACGGTACATTTTTCAGATTGGACATTATTACAGTAAATCCTTAGAGTGCATAAGAAGAAAAATCAAGTCTATTAATTCATTCCAAACTTTTAACTTGTAGTATAGGTACTTGGAAATCAAACTCAAATTTGAAGAGAAAGAAGCCAGTCAGGCAGAAACGCCACTGGGAATATTGCCGAACCATTCCATAGCGAAGTTAAAGAAAGATTAATCAAAGTTAAACGCCATTTGTACTCGCCGGGGTTGTGTATTAGCCGAGCGAGAACTAGTTAATAAGTTTGTACATTTCAGTTCGCATCTGGTCCCGCCCACGGCCGGGCTGGATGCGGGGGATTATGCCCGGGATTCGATTCACCTACTAATGGATCCTATTTTGACCAAACGGCGCAGGATATTGTTTCCACGCTCATGCTTTGCATAATAAAATAACTTGTTTTCCCGAACGCTTTTTTCTATAACACTATCCATAGGTACAAAGTCAATTGCACTACACATTTACATCAATTGTTTACTACCACCGCTGCTTAGCCTAGCTTATTAAGAAATTATAATACCACGAGAGACAACATTGGTTTTGTTTCTACTGACGTGCGGTCGACCGATCCTAACTTCATTTCACTAGTAAATTAAGTCAAGTCCAATAAAACTCCACCCCAAAACATAATTCTCGTCAAGTTTAGCAATACCCTGAACAAACACACGACACCTTCGCTCAGGAACAAAATGTTGAATTCTCATAATGTTGGATTCTCAAAATGTTGAATCTCAAAATGTTGAATTCTCATAATGTTGGATTCTCAAAATGTTGAATTTTCATAATGTTGAATTCTCATAATGTTGAATTCTCAAAATGTTGAATTTTCATAATGTTGAATTCTCATAATGTTGAATTCTCAAAATGTTGAATTTTCATAATGTTAAATTCTACATAATATCGGACCTCCTCTCGCCCGAGCGGATGTTTCGATCTAAGGTTTAACCTTGGGTCTGACCAAACATAACTTCTATATTGACGATAATCAAAAATATTTAATCTACTTACATAATTCTGCTTCCGATGTTGTATCATTTGACAAGTCTTGCCCTTTCAATTCATGTTATCCTCCAAGTAACTACTTACGGCGCCGATGAGGCTCGACTTCGCGCGGCATCAAAATTGAAAAGTATTTTGTTGCATGTAAGTACACTGGGTACATTTATGCCCGGAGTCAAGGATCTGGCTGCATGCCTTACCATCACCGCATATGGGCACGCTGCTGGACGCCGACTCCCTAAGGGTTGCCGCAGCGCTGAGGTTGGGTTGTGACGTCTGCGAGCCCCATCAGTGCGTCTGCGGCAGTAGGGTGGAGGCCAACGGCCATCATGGGCTGGCGTGCTCGAGGTGCGTGGGTAGAATACCCCGCCACCAGGCAATCAATGAGATTGTCCGGCGCGCTTTGGTGTCGGCGGGCGTGCCCAGTGTATTAGAGCCCCCGGGTCTGTGCCGCTCGGACGGCAAGAGGCCGGACGGGCTGACGTTGGATCCATGGCAAAAAGGTCGGAGTCTCATATGGGATGCCACGTGTGTTAGCACATACGCGGCATCTCATCTGAGAACCACAAAACGCACTGCAGGCTCAGCTGCTGAAACGGCGGCTGGGCTGAAACACGTAAAATACGCAGACCTGGAACCAGCGTACGAGTTCGTACCGATTGCCGTCGAGGCGGCGGGGACTTGGGGCTCTGAAGCAAAGAGCTTCTTCCGCTCGGTGGGGCGGCGGCTGAGGGAGCGCGGGGTACTTCCTCGCGCAGCACATCTCTCTCGCCATTCAGCGAGGGAATGCTGCCGGCATCATGGGGACGTTTGGACGGGAGGCGGTACGGGGGGGGGGGGGGGGGGGGGGGGTATTTGACGTATAATTATATTATGAATTTTTATTTTAATGTATTGACTACAGATTGTTTATTAATTAAGAATATGAATAAGTAACTACCTACCTAAATCTACAAGTATTTGATTAAATACATGTTCTTACACTTATATTATAAATCGACGTTTTCTTTTCACATTAGATAGGTATTCGTCTGTGTCTCTACCATTGTTGATATCTTGAGACAGATGTAGTCTGGCTCTAAGCCTCCCTGTACATATTATGGGGTCTAGTAAACCACCACTAATGAAACAATATCTTCTGACGTTATCAATAAATTGCCTGAGAATCTCATTCTAGGTGCCATCAATCTGGGTCAAACGGGAAATTGGCGGTGTTGGTACAGCGTCTGCTACTTCGAAATAAATTGAGGACTTTGTCTCGGCAGCAGAATAGCTTACTATCTTACGTTTTCGTTCCTTGCCCATGTCTAGTTCGTTTACCTAGACCAGTTCAAAGGTCACAGTGCGACGGGGTCCGCAAGAGGGCGTACGGGCTATAGTCCTCCACCCTAGCACAGTGTGGATTGGTGGATCTAACATTTTGTATAAAAATTCTTTATTCGGTTCTAATGCGAACGAAGTCGCGGAGCATAAGCTAGTCTTAATATATAAAACAAAGTCGTGTTAGTTACACCACTTATAAATCAAGAACGGCTGAACGGATTTTGATGAAACTTGGTACAGGGAATAACATATAGGCTACTTTTTGCCGGGGTAAACGGTTCCCGCGGGAAAAAATATTCCACGCGGGCGAAGCCGCGGGGATCAGCTAGTTTCAAATAAAATCCGAATTTCTCAGAGAATAGAGTTAATCTGATTGTTGCCCTTTGAACTTAAATGTGATGTGAGGTGCCTTTGGCGCCAATGTACCCAGCAACCAGTGTATCTCAAAGTTTTGTGACAAGACAAACTGTCTGCGGGATGCGATACGCCCCGCCCGACCCCGCCCCGCCCCGCGCCTGTTTGTTTGTTCGCGCGACCGCGACAACTTTATCCGGTGACATTACCGTCCATTCATCAAGGCTGTATTGTACAGGGCCGGCGGCAGGAGCACGGGGACCTCCCAACCACCTAACGATTGTTATTTGTCTAACACCTTGGAAGCGGTGGTAGATAAAAAATTGACGTTGTATAAATGTACCCAGTGTACTTACATACAATAAAATAGTTTTGACTTTGACTTTGTTAATAAAAAAGTAACGTACATTACTATTTGATTTGAATTACATAAGTGAAATGAAATTGTTTTATTGTTTATGCAGGGTTTATGTTTTAGGGTTTATCAATTATATCATATTAGAATATTTTTTTTAAATACCTATTTACTTTTAGAAAAAATCAAAATAATCTCATCAAAAAATTTTACATTATTTAAAATGTTTTGAAATAAAATAATAAAATAATCTTTATTGACGCACAATTACATTTGTAAATATAGCAATGCGGCCCTGGCTGCTAAAATAGGAAGTCCCGCGTGTCAGGAACCATGATCCAAATCACACTACAAAATTTGAAAAAATTTCAATATATAAGCATAGGTGTTCCTTTCTGGTAAAGGGACTACAAATCCACGATGAACATAAAAATAAGGTTGACACCTGAGAAATCTCATCGTCTGTTTGTTGTAGTCGCACGGTTTGATTGACCCCCTACTCCCGAGCCGTGACGCGGCCCTGTGCCGGGGCCCCCGGTCCGCCCGTTGACCCCCCACTCCCGAGCCGTGACGCGGCCCTGTGCCGGGGCCCCCGGTCCGCCCGTTGACCCCCCACTCCCGAGCCGTGACGCGGCCCTGTGCCGGCGCCCCCGGTCCGCCCGTCGCAGCGACCCTCGATGTTTTCTGTCGGCCGACTCTTGTTTGCAGTTGTTTAGGCGCGCGGCCGCACTTTATGTTGTCGCTGGGCGCAGATTTATCTATTGTCTAACTAGTTTCTATGGATGGCTCTGTCTGTTTTAATGTTATCCCGACCCTTTTTGACGATTTCTGACCTCCCCGTGTAATGGCTTCCGTACTTAAAGACGTGTGGGTCGACGTTTCAGATTAAAATATTTTAGAGGAAGAAATCCTGCAACAAAATCCTAGAATGAAAGTGTCATTGAAAAAGGGCATGCTCTGTTGGTTCGGACATTTTGAGCGAATGAGTGATGAACCAACGATCAAGAATACTATTAATGATCGCAGTGATGAACGAATGAATGATGACACAAAATAATATCGACCGATTGTGAGTAGTAATAAATAATAGATGCAGAGGACGATCTAGACTGACATACCAGGAGCAGATAGATGCCAGGGTAGTGCTCACAGACTGACACGAAGAGAATGATGAGACTGAGCGAAGCGAAAGAGGTGTGTCAAGATCGCGGTACTTGGCGCTCCGGTCTTTCTGCCTCCTGTCAGGACATACCAGGAAGCATGTATAATGTAAATCCTAAAACAAAAGTAGGTAACTGAGTTTCTGAACCGAATTTGTCCAATTTCGCATCTGATGCAAAGTAAATGCTAGAACTACGTGTACATTCCCGAAGTTTAATAGAACCAGACAAAATCTACGCCTTGCGAATGGGAAATGCGATTCCGTTGCGGGCTGAAGTAGAGTAACTTGAACAGATTTATTCGGAGGAAGTAGCGCCGCAAACAAAACTATGTCCCGGCCGCACGACCCGGCGGCGGCGGTGGCGGCAGGTGGTCGGGAAGTTTGGACGGTGGTTACAGGTGGTTACCGTAACCGGCTACCAACACATTTAAACAACAAGGTGGTTTGAAGAACACAGTTCAAGTAATTTCTTGGACAAGACCTTTTAACTACAAGGACTAATTAAAAGGATAGTAAGCAAGGCAAGTTCATTATCATATTTGCCTTACGACGTCCACTGCTGGACATAGGGGTTCCTCAATTAACGCTACAGCACCCGGTGCTCTGTCCTCCGCAAATACTAGCCGCTTCCGGCTACTTTCTTCCATTATTACAAGATCATCAGAAGCTATTGGTACCACAAACTATGTCTGCTGGAAAACTTGCTAATTATTAGCAATAATACTACCAGTCTAGGCTATACTCACTTTTCCAAAGGATAGTTAATTTTATGATTGTAAAGGATACCTATTGCATTTGAAATGGGCCCATCCTGTAGGACCCACTCAACACACTGCAATGCCAATGACATACCACCTACTTAAGTATCATATTGTTATTTGTATAACAACGAGAATTACATTTTAAACATGAAATTATCCTCCAAATTGAACAAATAGATTATTTTTCCTGCACTCAACACATAAATAAAGGAACTTGGTGGACTCAGCAGTACCTTCAAAAGAACTACTGACAACAAACGCTGACTGCTAATTTGACGGTCAAGGTTTGAGTGACTTTTTCTGTGTTTGACATGAGGTACATACCAATGTTCAGTATTATCCTTTTTTTTTTGTTTTTCATTTCATTTTATTTTATTTTATTTTATTTTATTTTATTTTATTTTATTTTATTTTATTTTATTTTATTTTATTTTATTTTATTTTATTTTATTTTATTTTATTTTATTTTATTTTATTTTATTTTATTTTATTTTATTTTATTTTATTTTATTTTATTTTATTTTATTTTATTTTATTTTATTTTATTTTATTTTATTTTATTTTATTTTATTTTATTTTATTTTATTTTATTTTATTTTATTTTATTTTATTTTATTTTATTTTATTTTATTTTATTTTATTTTATTTTATTTTATTTTATTTTATTTTATTTTATTTTATTTTATTTTATTTTATTTTATTTTATTTTATTTTATTTTATTTTATTTTATTTTATTTTATTTTGGAAACTTACAGTCTAAAGAAGGAGAACAAATAATAATGAAAACAAATAAAAGAACATAGACAGAGACAGTTTCCACAGATTAACAGTTTCCACAGATTATGGTTAAATTTCTTCGATTGTAGACTCGGAATCTCTTGGAGATTCGTTCCACATTAAACATGGTGTGCTAGTACAGCGAGTAAATGACCAAGTACTGTAAGGTAATAAGCCCGTTTCTATGCCGAACTCCGGCGGCCGCTTATCACGGCACCTCTAATGGTTTTGTCGGAGCCCGACCCGCACTACCGCCTGTTCTAATTCCACCTCTACAACTACTCCATGTTTTATTCAACAATATAAAAGTGCTAACTGCACCGGGACACGAATTTTCCTTGTCATAATTTGTAGACAACATTCAAGACGGAGTATGACTAAAAACAGGTTTTGCAGGAGAATTTCAGATTTGTTTACGAGTCGTGAGGTCCAGAACGATAAGGCTGTCTTTGTTGCGCTGTTATCGCCTGGGTATAGGGAAGCTAGGGTCTGATTATAACTTCCGTTTTCTCACGATGTTTGAATAGGAAGAACTTTTACCAGTGAAATCACACATGGTACATTTTAGACTTTCGCGCTTTGTATTCATAATTATATAATTATAAATCACACATGGATATATGGACGCTCACAGGTGCTACCATAAAGAAACTTAAAGCATAGCAGGATAATCCTATGTGACCACACCAGGAATGAGGCTTTCTAATGTGGTGCCAAGTCGACTCACGGAATGGTGATCTAGAGTGGGAAACAGTAACCTGACATACCGATAGCCTGATGGTCAGACGATGTTGAGAAGAAAGGGGCAAGAAGTGGAGGTGAATTGTGACCTGCTGGGTGGACCCCAGGAAGTTAAGGGAGGCCTTTGTGTCAATATTGGACAATACAGGGGCTGAACGAGAAAAAGAAGAAAAAGTTTTTTTCACCGTTTGAGAGTAGTCAGCAAAATTACGTAATATAGGCTGAGTGGATTTAATGTTGGTTCAAAACACAAGACAGTAAATTGAATGAGATAGTAAAGAACAGAAACTCACTTTTCCACTTTTGTTGTTAAAATTCTGGGGCAGCATGATAAAATTATCGTATAACAAAAATATTAGCCGACGAAACTCCACATTATCATAATTTAAGAATAAGTTTTGTGAATATAAAGGTATTGCATGTAATGGCATTTGTAAGATTGAAAATCACATTTAATAATCTTCCTGAGGTTTAAAAAAGTGGAAAAATAATGTTTAATACCTCCTCGAATATAAAATGAAATGTGACAGCTCTCCTTGATATATTCGCATTGGTGAATGATGAATGGAGTGAGGTGGAGGCGGCACGGCGGGCGCGTCATGCCGCGCGCTACAATGAGCGGCAATGATTCGGCTTCCAACAACAACCCGCTCTATAACACTAGTAGAACATTCCACTCAATAGACACAGTACAGTTTACCGCATATATAAAGTTATTTAGGTACTAGGTACAAGAAAATACAAATTAATCTGCATTGTAGTAAAGGTCTAAACCAATTCTCGAGTTCAAAATTAATTACACAAATTATTAAAAAAAAAACATCGTTTACTTACAACGGTTATTAGGTAAATAAAAATTCAACAATATTCAACGGAAATGTAAATAACGTTAACGTAACATAGTGAGATGTTTTGGCCACGAGGAACACGCTTTTTGAATTGATACTCCAAAATGTATAAATAGAAGTAACAGTCCACACAGCATCAAATTTCTACTGGAATCCTGTAAGGGTCTTAGCACACGACGAAAAATGTGACAATTCAATGAAGTAGATCGCGCAGACCACATTTCGGGTTTTACAAATCCATTACAATAAAGCCACTATTATCATTGAAAAACTTGTCTATTCGTATAGCTGGACGAGTGACCCACTGTACAGTCATTCTGTCACTAGTCGTCGAAGGATCATGATGACACTCGAGTCGGGATGCGGGGATTTTGATCTTACAATATTTTTCGTGTGTTTTAAGCAGAAAAGTACACAGTCGCCAATCTTCTCCTTAAAATATCACGGAAAACAACCAAACTGAAACTCGGACAATTAAAACTGAACGCGTACCATACCAACTAAAATATAGTTCGGAGATATGTGACGGAGTGTACTATTTTAGTATCGTTCGATACTAATCATCAATCAAAGTTCAATGATAGCGGGTGAAAAATGATGCGGTTTAAATTGAAACATCGCGTGCGCGCGCGGCGTCGGCCGCGACCGGCGGCGACGCGCGGCCAGTTCATTAATCGTCCCCCATTGTCACCTCGCTCGCTCGCTCGCTCGCTGGAACATTCCGAACGCTACACAAATAGGACCCTTTGTTGCTTTTGCAGCATTTCTATGTTTCCAATGTGGGTTAGTGTAAATAATAAAAACAATACTCACTGTATCCACTGGTATTCAAACGCTTTAATGTAGGTACAGTCGACCGCACGTCAGTGGTAACACTTTGACCTTGAGCTGGCCTCGCCTTCAATACTGTGAGAGACCAGTTTATACTGGTTTTGTTTCCACTGACGTGCTGTCGACCGTACATACAACTATAATTAACACTAACAAATAATATAAAACTTCTCGTCCTTTCGTGCTACAAAAAAACATTTGAATGAGACATAAAGCATTGAAGGAAAACATCGTGAGGAAACCTGCATACGCCGAAGAAGTCCACCAACCCGCACTAGGCTAGCGTGGTGGACTATAGCCCGAACACCCTCGTTGAGAGGGTAGGCCTGAGCCCCAGCAGTGGGGACATCTTAATAGACTGTTGATGATGATAAAGCACAGGAAATGTATCTGACATAAAAATAATTATTCTATTTTGATTCTCACCAAAACGACAGACAATGCCGACATATCCGCGGTGAGATATTATTATCTGTAGTCTTTGATCAACGGGACAGCATATTATACAGAGCGTCCTACGCCATATTATATTCAGCGTTAAAGCATAACACACACAGCGCGGCGGCGTTGCGAAAGCGTTGCGGCGGCGAATTTGCGGAAAGCGAATAAAAAGCGGAGCCCTTCAGACAGGAATACCGCTAGTGGCGGCGGTTTGTATGAAGAACGCTCCGCACCGCGCCGCGCCGCCGCCGCTCTGTGTACGGGTTCTCATACACTACAAAGGAATACAACGCGCCGCCGCCGCTCCGCGACGCCTGTCTGCGCTAATCTGTCAAATCAAAACGTCAAATCTGTGCGCGCGGTTTTGTCGCTTTCGCCGTCGCGCCGCCGCCGCGCCGCTTTGATGTAAAGGGGTTCATACTATTTCGAACATTACAGAAAAAAACCGCAACGCTTTCGCAACGCCGCCGCCCTGTATGTGTTACGCTTAAAAGTTTTTTTTTAATGTCAGTAGGCGTTCTATTTTATTATTGGATAGCTCGGTTCTTCGGCAACATTTTAGGCGGGACACTTTTTCAACTTTTGCGAAGCCACGGGCAACAACTAGTAGTAAATAAATCGACATACTCAAATTATTTCACACAATTTAGCATTCACTCTCCCACACGTGTGATTCTCCCGTTTCGGTTTAATAGAGCATAACTCATTTTAGTTCCCATACCCCTCCCCCCCAACGCTCCGCCCGTCCCCCGCTCCCCCTCTCGCACATTCATCAAGTGTATTTACTCAGGTTTCGTCTCAATTTAAATGATTTAAAACCTGTTCATGTAAATATGAATATAGGTAATTATGGTGTATCATACGTATTAACTATTTTAAACAGGGTGGCCAGACCTAACGGAACCTTAGAGGGAAAGTTCTCTAAAAAACTGAATCATACATACATCATCATTATTTCAGCCTGTAGACGTCCACTGCTGGACAAAGGCCTCCCCCAAGGATCTCCACGACGACCGGTCCTGCGCTAACCTTATCCAGCTCCAGCGACCTTCACTAGATCGTCGGTTCACCTTGTGGGAGGCCTGCTTACACTGCGTCTTCCGATACGTGGTCGTATACCTATATACATACATCATCATCATCATCAACAGCCTATTAATCTCCCCACTGCTGGGGCTCAGGCCTACCCTATCAACGAGGGCGTGCGGGCTATAGTCCACCACGCTAGCCCAGTGCGGGTTGGTGGACTTCACATGCGCCTAAGAATTTCTTCTTCGGCGTATGCTGGTTTCCTCACGATGTTTTCCTTCACCGTTTGAGAGCAGTCAGTAAATGTACTTAAGTTTCGAGAAAAAACCCATTGGTACATGGCCCAGCCGGGGTTCTAACCTCGGACCTTTCGATATCATAGGTCGCGTCTTATCCCCGAGGTCACTGACGCTCTCACTATATATATCATATCTTTACGCTATGTCCCTAGCGGCCCTGACACACCTCTGTCGCTTCGCTCAGTCTCACCATTCTCTTCACACACACGCTCGCCGCTAAAACTGAATCAAATTCATCTAATTAGTAAGCAAATCGATATTAGATGTTGAAATTTGAAAAAAAAACCTAAAAGCTCGTAACAAAGTCCATCACCATTGAATTGTAAATAAACAAAAGCCGTTAAGCTTCCTCAGAATGTATTAAAATCATCTTAAAATGTGCTGAAGTGTCGGACATTGGAAAAAGTTCCTCAACTCCTACAAAATGGCAGCCATAAAATACAAATTGCCGTTTTAAAAGTTATTTTACAGCTGCCATTACAGGCGGACAAACAGGAGGCCGTGGCAGCAACACAGTAGCCGCGTCGCTATAGTCCACCACCATAATATAATGTTGATTTCGTAAGTGCTGTGGATTTTGTGAAAATAACTTTATTATAATCGGTGAACATAATATAAAAAAAAAACATACATACAGACGAACATAGTACCTCCTCCTTTTTGGAAGTCGGTAAAAATAATAATACCTAATAATATATCGGCCTAACTTCCAATGGTCAGATTTTTTATGGTATAATGATGTAAGCACGATACTCTGGATCGATTTACGTAATAAATTTTATTTCAAAATTTTTGTGATTTTTGTAAAAACTTTTTTTTGACGCAATTTCCATATTTTTCATCATTGCCGGGCAATTGTAAGAAACAAACGTATCTTCCAATTTTCTACTCAACTAGTCCAGGAGCTTTCGAGTTATCCATGAGACAGATAGAAGACAAACAGAAAAAAAATCTCAAACAAAATAGTGTCGTGCGATGCTGATTGTATTGATTGTAAGACATTTAACGTTTGTCGAAAAAAAAAAAAAAAGAGGAAAAAAAAATTGTGTTTGTCGATAATACGTTGGCATAAGTGAAGTCCGAATTGGACGTCGACAGGCCGTGATGTCACAATAGTTGTGACGCAAGTCGATAATGTCGTGTGATTAGTCGGAATTGTCGGGCGAGGTATAATAACAATAATGTACCCAGTTTCAGGGGAAAATTAAAAGAACAACAAACACTGATTGAGCATTCGCGTGACGTCACGAGAGTCGCGACGCGACGCGGTCGCACCGACCCCGCGCCGGACCCGACCGCGTCGCACACCACACATTTCACTAACATAGAACAATTCCAAAGCGAAAAATTGTAGTAACTCATTCTGAAGTAACTTTCTATCTTTTGTTTGTGCTTTTGTTCACAAAAACAGTTCATTTTGCTGTCTAGATCTTTCAGGCCAGTCTGATTATTCCCGGAATGTCCACTCGGCCCGTTAGGTCTATTAATACGAGATACTTCTCAGATCTTCATGTGTGACTTTAACTCTATGTTTTTTGTGTCTTTTGTGTCTTCCATTACGTATCCATGCAGTTTTTTATTTTTTTTTAGTTTTGTAGTTGTATCGCTAGATACACGTCGGTGTGACGGAGGCCAGCAATCACAGTCTGTGGTAATAATTGCTTCAAATATTCATTTGGATTGCTAACCGACAAAATGTTTCTGTTTTCCCGTGTAATTTGTTTTGTGGAATTGAGTTTTTAAAGTATCCATGTCACGTATCATATTCACAGTCTACCGACGTTATAATGTCGATACCCATTCAAATGTTATATCTTTGAGATCCTGACTTGCAGGTTTCTTTTTAATGAATTCTTCTCTAATAAGTAAGTTATTATCATCTTCTAGAAGTTACTAAACCTGAACTGAGGTGAGGTTTGTTTGTTTCTATTTAGTCCTTTCCTTTAGTCTTTTTTGCAATTTTCTTTCAGAGGTACATCGCTTAATTTAAATAGCGATAACCATTATTCTTAGTACTTATTATTTAAACAGTTCCCATTGAAATAAATTGGTCAAACGTGCCTTTGGTAGCGTTTCCTTTATTTAACTAGAGTTTGTGTGCTGCTACACATGTTTTGTCTTATCTAAAATCGAATATTCATTACAGATTCTTTATTATAATTACCTGTGTTACTTTTTCACACAATCTTAAATCCTTCAGTCCTTTGAATAGTTATCTTCTTCGACCTAAACTAACATCAGTTCTCTATTATTTTCTTTACAACTTCCATCTTTGTTTCATAACCGAGCCGTTTCGTCGAATCCGTTCCAGAGCTAAATAAACATCGCAAATTACACCCGATTCCTCATCCGGATTATACCCTTGACGTCTTTATTAATCAAAAGAAAAAATGACGTCATCGCGCGACAAATCTCACGATTAGTCGCAATCCGGCGGCGGCCATTTGTTCTAAAATTACTCTCTTTGATCCGCCTCCCTCATTAGTTCCAGCCTCGTCGGATACTGGAATATCACTCGCAAAGGAATAAAGTATGGCGCGACGTTGACGGACGCATCGCTTCGAGGATTGTATTTGAAGTTGGAAATAGCTCTACGTCATTGTCATGCGAACCGTCGTTTAAAGTGCGCTCTGACTCGTGGACTATTTGAATGTCATGTCAGTGCAGTTGAACGAAAGATTTAGAAATGACAGTCGACCGCGCGCTGCGCTCGGTGTGCCCTTGTCACATAAAATAACACGCCAAATGGCTTGTCAGATGGAATAGTATGTCATAGAAGGAGGTACTATGTTCGGCTGTATGTATGTTTTTTTTTATGTATGTTCACCGATTTCTTTTAGAAATAAATACTTGATACTTGGTTTGCTTTGTAGTCTAAGTAAAAATAAATGTACATTATACAAGTCTACCACCGCTTCCGTAAAAGTTAACTTGTTTAGGTGCCTAAGAGAGAGTCTAACATAGAGAGTAAGATAATGTCCAAGGTCTTATAAAATTAACTACACAAGCTTTATACATGTTGGAGATAACAAGGGGCTGCAACACCGACGTGCCTAGTGTCAACGTCATCTGTCAATGCTACTGTCAATGTCACTTGTCAGTGTCACTTGTCATCTGTCACCTGTCTATCACGTACAAAAGTTTTTTATATACTGTTTCTTCTTCTTGGTTCGATCACCATTAAATGCGTTTGCCGTCCCGCAACTTATTTACTGATTCCTTATTTATTTCCTTAACGAGCTTCCAAATACAAATAGTTTCCAACAATACAGGGGTAGTAATTAAGAATTCAGTCTTCGGTAAAACGATAAGACATAAATTAAGTACCGACCAAAGTTAAAAATCCTACATTATTTAATGCAAGTGCGATTTTTTTAACGAAGTTAAAAGTATTTTGAAACGTTTATCTACTACAAAATTTGTAAAAAAGAGTTTTTGTGTGTAACATAGGTAATAAATACAATCTATTAAGTACATGAATACCAAGATTCAGGGCGATCCGGGTGAAGTTTAATTAGATTGATTGGGACTTGGATTTCCATCACGTAGTGAGTGTTTCATGTGGTTAAAATAGTATCAATAAGTAATTAATATAGTCTAATGAATAGATACTAATTTAAATGAAGAAAGAAGTATTAGTAAGTACATCTCCAATTGGTATCTATTACTTGGAGCGGAAACCTCAAGCCAGTTGCAAAGTTTAGTATAAATCTATTTGCAGGAGTATCCGGTGGAACCGTAAACTTGTTCCATTCGGCGAACGTCCGGGCCTCACCGGACCGCGGGCCGGCCCGGGCCCGGGCCCCCCCGGGCCCTCGCCGCGCCTAATCGAAATATTACGACAAGCGTTATTGGAAACGGAAATTCCAATTCCAAGTTCATTAGTCGTTCGAGTGTCTTGGACGTTTCTATAGATGAGATATTCGAGTACACATCTGTCCGTCCATTCATAACTAGATGTTGACCGCGGCTTCGCCTGCGTGGAATAAGTCTTTTTTTACCAGCAGAAAAGTAGCCTATGTTCTCCCCAGGGTTCGATGTATCTAAACACCAAATTCCATCAAAATCCGCTCAGCGGTGAGACGTGAAGAGGTAACGGACAGACAAAGTTACTATCGCATTATAACATTAGTATGGAGTTAGACTGCCCATGCGGGAAAATAGGCGAATCAAATTCCGTTTTTAGGGATTCGTCAAAACGTAAACACTATTTAATTAGCAAACCTTTTTTGTCCGTCTCTCTGTTCCCATCAGATTAACTCAAGAACCCTTGTACCGACTGGGTTAAAAATACATTAATTATGTAAAGTGGCCGATTGCGGTGAAAATGGTAAATTAAGAAAAATTTAAGTTAAAAATTCCCTAGAGAGAAAACTAAATCACAGAGCCCGCATATTGTGTACATTTTGCTGTTTTACTAATATTCTGTTAGCTTGCACTGATACCTAAAATCTCAATGAAAATCGGCAAGTATACCTACACCTGTCTCTACTACTAGGGTTAAGTGGAAAAAAATCCACTTACTTAAATCTGGGGTTTTAATATAAAATTGAAAATAAATTATTCCTCAGGTATCATTCCCGCACTAATTGCCCGCGTCACACCCATTCCCGGGACATAACTCACGGGATCCCGTGCCCCGGGACTCTCGTGGCTCTCCAAACCCTATATATTACATGGAGGGTGCATATTTTACGCTTCCTATGACGAAAGCCTCTTTAAATTTTTTTTGCCAATTTTTTGTCACTCCTCGAAAAATACACCCATCACACTGTTTTGACATAAATCAAGTTTTTTGGCACGAAAAGATAAATAATGTGTCGAAATCTTAAGATGATCAAGTATGATGAATTAGCGTTTTATCTCATCTTGTTAGGGTCCAGGAGTACCCGGCGACGCTGTGACCCTATACAGGATCTTGATGGGGCGTCAATCTCATCAAATCAATCTGTTTTTTGGTGGAGTTCACTTAGAATAGACATAGGTAGTAATCTTTCGCGTATGCAGGTTACCTCGCCAAGTATTAATAAATAAATAATAATAAATAATTATGTTTCCATTTCTAATATCAATAAATGTAAATAAATAGTAAATGTTTTTGGACAAATTCACACACGGCTTTAGTCCCGAATTAAGCCAAACTTGTCCTAATGGGTACTCAACAACTACGTATATACTTTTAAGCAAATACAAGCAAACACCCAGAATCCCAAAACCAACAGACATGCTCATCACACAATGTTAGTCCCGGGTGGGAATCGAACCCACGACCTTTGGCGTAGAAGGCAGAGTCACTACCAACTAGACCAACTCATAATTCTGTGGCATTTATTAGTAAAAAGTTAGGTACTTTTATACAATTTTTTTTTAATTAAGCAAGCTAAGTGTACTTTCCGTCAATTAACGTTTCGTGGAATATAGAATTTTTTCTCTAAAATATCCATAATTTTCCTGTCATTGCCCGGCAATTTAACGTTAAGTACCTACAGGATCTAAAGATAGACCGACAGACAGGTTAATTCAGTGTCAAACCGAATACGCGTTTCGTCAAAGTTGATTTGCTTATTATTTTACAGTTTTTAATATGTAACTTGAAGAAATTAATACTGGAAATCCTATCCTACGAATATTATAAAGGCGAGAGTTTGTAAGGATGTGAGGATGTTTGTTACTCTTTCACGCAAAAACTACCAAACAGATTTTGATAAAACTTGGTACAGTGATAGCTTATATCCTGGAATAACATATAGACCACTTTCTAGCGCGGAGAAAGTCGCGGGGCGTCCGCTAATACCCCCTAAGTAACAAAACGCCTATATAGAGGGCGCTGTTTCACAATGTACACGGGAAAAACTTTTCTACACGGGCGAAGCCGCGGGAAAAGGCTAGTTAAAAATAACTATAAAACTTAAACTAAACTACCTACATATAAATTATAAATAAAATACCCATTTGCATTTGAATTTAGATTTTCGAAAGCTGTAGCTATATCGTATGGCGATTTCAGATCAAAATCGTCTACGACTCCATACTACCTCTCGTCGCTGATTTCCCGTATTTGATGAGTTGCGGACCCGAAGCTGTGACAGTTTGAAGCTAATAGTGGTGTGACTTGGCGACCGCTTTGTGTCTGGGACCTGGGACCCCGCGACCTTGGGCCGTGGTCCCGGGGCCCGGACACCGGAGCCGCTGGCGGTATGATTAATGTCGCCGGCGATTTATGAGAGTGATACATCAATGAGACGGCTCCAGTCGCGTCGCGATCGATCGTGTGGATTAGCCCTTATGTCGCCGACCTACGCGGCCAATTTCTCAAGAGGACAGAGTACAAAAGTACCCCACAGGAATGAGTGGGTTATTTTTGTCGAAAATTTAATAAATCATAGATTTTAATAGATTTAGAAAAAATGTATCAGGGTTAAGTTTTTAAGCTGCACAGTAAGCTGTAACAGCTGTTTACTTGGAACTACAAGTTTCCTCACCCTCTCTTTTCTCCTTTGACATAAAAGTCCTGGCCTGAACTGAACACTTGCTCTCACAAACGCCCTTCCTAACTGACTTCAGTCTCCGAGACTTCCCTTCAACTAGCAGTCATCGAAAAACAAATTAGGTACACAAAAACTCTACTTGAAAATTGTATTTATGGTAATGAAATTTGGACGCATAATCACCCGAGCCTCGGCAGAATACTTGAGCGAATTTATTTCGTTGAGTCGTGCCTCTGAAATATTATAATTTGCCCGCGGAGATATTGCACAGGAAAATTGAGCTTTCTGTATTATTATAATATAATTTTTATTCAACTACCGCCCGGTCCGCCCTATTTTGATATTATCGCAAGTAGGCATCGTGAAAGCGTTTCTTTGTTTTAGGGAAGGTACTTGAGATTTCAAGTCTTATTATTTATTCTTCAAAGTATACAACAGGGACTATACTATTTATATTATGTAAAATTTTAAATAATTATATACAAGAATCAACAGTCTATTATTATAATCCAACTGTTGTGGCTCAGGCCTACCCTCTCTACAAGGACGTATGGAATTAGTTGAAATGAAACTAATCGAACTCCAAATAAACTAGACATTTCTATGGATATTTCAATCCAATTTCGTGTAATATAATGATTACAGCTTCGCGAGGGGAGCCGCTAGCGATCACTAGTTATATAAATTGTTTATCATTTACGTGTTTTGTTTGCGGGGTCACGCATATCGTGTGCAAACACAGCGAGCGCACCGCCCGCGCCCGGCCCGCGCCCGGCGCGCCGCCGCCCGCCAGGCCCGGACTCAGGGCACGTTAGCGACCCAGACCCCCTCCCCAAGTAGGGCTTTTTACTTCCTAATGTCAGTTTTCTTCATTTGTACTTACAACTTAAACTTTTAAAATTTATCCTAGCCATTCGATACCGAGTAAGTTTCTATCATGCTACCGTTTCGTATATTAGTCGTACGCCATGATGGGCCTCTTCTAGGTCCATGGTCCTCCTACAACCCTTTTTATATCGTCTCCTCTTCAAACAACTATGTATCTTGTCCATATTCAATCCGTTGTTGTGTTTCAGATGGTTTTCTACGTACGTCGCAAGCTTTGTATGGTAGTCTGAAGTCCCTTCAACTCGGAATGTTTGAAACGAATAATTTCTACTGCCGTCATACCATGAAGCTAGGATCTTTTTTATGAGCGTCTAAATTCGATCCTTCTTGCGTCATACAAACTTCAATTCGCAAGAGGTTTTTGCAGAGAACTCTGAAGGAGTGAGTAATGCTACTCGATCCGATATTATTAGATTAGAATGATCTACTCTCGTCGCCGAATTGGAAGACCTGGGAGCCAATCGCGCTAATTCTGAACGATATTACCAAATCCAAACCATAACCAAAAACGTTATGCTGCATGGTATACGATTGGAAAACCTTTACAAAGGCAATCCAAAGTCCTGCTCTGTTTGCAGCATAACGTTCTTGGTTATGGTTTGGATTTGGTAATTACGTTCCGAATTGGCGCGCTTTTCTCCCAGGTCTTCCAATTCGGTGACGGGAGTAGATCCTACTAATCTTTTAATATTCGGATCGAGTAACATTACTCATTGTTTCTTGACTCCTTTAGAGTTCTCTGCAACCTTGTCGGGTGTTTGGGTAAACCCCCCTCCTGACTCCGCGCCTGCCGCGTGATACCCAATAGCGTGTGGATGGTGCGACGCTAATGTGTGGCCACAAACACCCAGACTTCCGCCGCTTCCAGCCTTCGGGGGAAATGGACGTCACGGCCGAGACAGGGCAAATATTACCCCGACGTAGGGCTACTTCGCGCCTAACTTTTACCGTCTACTTTTATTGGTTCAGGTGCTTTGTAATTCTAACACTCCTGGCTTGCTTTCGAGCTTTCTCGTATTTCACCTTATCTTGGTTTCTTTAAGATATATATTTTGGTTTTTTTTCTGAGATAAGAGTAAGCAAAAGTTATTGATTATGTAAGTACTATTTTTAAAAGTTTACCTTTGCAAAGAGTATAAATAATTATTGAATAAAGATTTTGATGGAGTCACTATTGTTAGACTAGATTATCAGCGCATGAACCGACAGAACAATAAACAAACCAAACGATAAAAACTTAGTAAAGTGTTGAGTGTATCGTTGATGTGTCAATGTCTTCAACAAGTTATCAGAGAATATCAGAAAATGAAGGATAGAGAATTTAAGAACCACATTTATAGTCAGCTTTGTAAGTGAGCCTTATTATAAAAGAGACAATTATGTATTGCCAAAGTTTGTTGCGCGGCTTCTTCTCAGCAATAACACACAAGAAATTGACGCGTATAAATAGTACCTTTGATTTGTGTCACAAATCCGAAGAAAATAAAAGTATTACCCATGAGAAAATAGAAATATTACAAACAAGGGAAGTAGCCCTAGTGTATGCGGGAGACAGGCGATAATGTAGTGCGATATGAGTTGACACGAGGCGGGCGTTTGATCTACGCTCACTTTTAGTTAAGACAACCTACCTACGGACTCGGTGCCATCGAACTAAAACATGGGTCGCCGGAGAAAGCATGGCTGGGCCCTGTGGGACCCACTCCTATGCAATCATATTAGTATCGTGTTATTTACTTACCGCCGAAGACACCAACTCATTCTTACGTTCATGATCATTAGTCTACTGACTTACACGTATGTCACTGCATAGTGTGCCGTTTTTATGCGACGTAAGACAGTACCCCATCTTTTTCCTATGGTTTCATTATCATCATCATCAGTTCGCACTCCACTGCTGGACATACGCCTTACCCAAGGCGCGCCACTCAGCCCGATCTTCGGTTCTCTGCATCCAGTCTCTGCCAGTCGCCTTACGTAGATCGTCGCTCCATCTAGCCGGGGGCGTCCCACACAACGATTATCAACGTACTTAAGGTATTGAGCTTGTCGAAGGCTTTGACTCTCTGGTTGATCAACTCCGTCTCTCAGATAAACTCCGAGACTTTGAGTTTTTGGACGAGTCCCACTGTCAGTATCCTTTCTTTTCATCTAATGGACATAAATTAATGACATCGACGGAAGTACATAGTCTACCGTCAAGCAATCCTCCAGAGTTAATACCTCGGCGATAGCCTATAAATTCAACAACGAACCGAATACCGAATGCGAGTAAAGTGTTAACCGAAACTCACAACTCACTGGGAACAATCCTATCCTCACCCAGCGAGCGCCGAAGGAGTCGGCGTAAATCGTGACGTAGGCCATACTTTACCCCGTTGTTCGTCGTCCGTAACTCGCCGAGGCACGGTAATCCACCGGATTGCCTCTACCGAGCCACCAGTGGATCGCCGCCGCGAGAGCTACTGCCTCTCCCGAGCTTGACAAAGGAGAGTAATAGCTCATAATTTTGCATGAAAAATGTGTGTGTTTGCGAGAGTAACGAGGAATTTATGACGTCTATTATGAGCTAGACTTGTGAGTACTAGAACTGTTTACTGGACGACGGAACATTGGTCGTAGCCAGCGTGGGCATGACGAATTTGTTATAATTAAGTATCTACCAACTGGTCGACTAGTCAACTGGTCAGTCTAGAATTTTAATTTAAAAAATGTAAATTTGGAAAATAATAATACTTATCTTCACGCTATGTCCCTGATGGGGTAGGCAGAACGAACAGAGAAACATTATGACACTTATACATTTGGACATTTTGACAATTGGACATAACATAGCACCCACAAAGGAACAGAACGAACCCATTCCCGTCAATGTTCCTCATCATCATCATCATCAACAACCTATTAATATGTCCCCACAGCTGGGGCTCAGGCCTACCCTCTCAACGAGGGCGTTCAGGCTATAGTCTACCACGCTAGCCCAGTGCGGGTTGGTGGACTTCACATGCGCCTAAGAATTTCTTCATCGGCGTATGCAGGTTTCCTCGCGATGTTTTCCTTCACCGTTTGAGAGCAGTCAGTTAAATGTTCCTCACTCCACTTTAAATACCATTTTCTGGTCCTAGAGACCACAAAACTGATCCATTAATAGCTTACTCAACAAGCGTATCATCTTTAAACCTATTAACGTATCACGACGATCTCCAAATTAATTGATCATTAAATCAAGACTTATCGGTCAATATAAGGGTATTATCTAGTGCCTATTATTCTATAATTTCGTCCCACAATCCGAAGGAAGCTGTCGAACCCAATTTGCGACTCCGGGGACCAAAAGGGTTGACTTGTAATGACAATTGACAGTCGTATTTTCCAAAAGGTTTCTTCGACCCTATCTCCGTGCACGAGGGTTGATTTTAGAACAATTGGAAGCAGAAACAAGCGCAAAACAAGATTGTTTTGAAGCAATGTCGTGTGGACAAGACACGATCCGAGTTGGTTTAACTTCTATTTATTGGTTTTGGAGCGTCTCCTTACAATAAATTGGGAGCCGAAATAGAACGACCTATTTAAATTTTTAGATGACCTAATAGTTTTGTTTAACGTACCTACCTACATTTCTGAATGGCTTTTGTAAACCTGTTTTATGGCTTCATCAACAGCCTTAACATGTCTCCACTGCTGGGGCTCAGGTCTACCCTCTCAACGAGGGTGTTCGGGCTATAGTCCACCACGCTAGCCCAGTGCGGGTTGGTAGACTTCACATGCGCCTAAGAATTTCTTCTTCGGCGTATTCAGGTTTCCTCACGATGTTTTCCTTCACTGTTTGAGAGCAGTCAGTAAATGTGCTTAAGTTTTTGAGAAAAAATCCATTGGTACATGGCCCAGCCGGGGATCGAACTCCGGACCTTTCGATTTGATAGGCCGCGTCTTATCCCCGACGCCACTGACGCTCTTTTTTATGATTATTTTATGGCTTACAAAGTTTTAATTAGAACAGCTGACGCCCAAATCGCAAAGCGATTTCAGGTTACAGAATCTATATTCTCATTAAAACAGAGTCCCTATGAGAAATATTACATTAAACATGTGATATTTATTATTTCCTTTGCTCAGTGAGTGTTCAATCTGTTTATTTATGTATTTTCAACCAACGAAAAATCAAAAGGAGGAGGTTCTCAAGTCGATCCGTATAATTTTTTTTATTTTTAATTTTTTATGACCACGCATAACTTTTTACAGAGCAGTCCGATTTTGATAATTCTTTTTTTATTGGATAGGATAGGGCATTGAAAACTGTAGCATGCATTTTTACCGTAAGATCGTTTAGGAGGTAGACTTGTACTATTATTTATTCTGTGGAGGTAGTTAGTAAAATAAATACCTAGTTTTGATTTTAGAATTAGATAGAAAGTTTAGTTTAGATTTTAAAATGCCGAACGAAGTCGCAACTTTAATATCTTTCAATAGACTGTTAAGTATATAGCTTAGCTACTTCTGAAGCTTTGAGTATTCTGGTTCAATACTCAAAGTTCTGAAGTTATAGACTTTTCCCATAATTGTTTTGTCTAAGATTTTGTGGATAAGTATGCAAATTGAATGTAATAGAGATGGTTAATATTTTTTGTTTTGGTTTCTTTGTATATTTCGAGTGTTAATGATAAATAATCGATTTTTTGTTTTTGGCCACCTGAATTTTGACTCAGCAGACCCCATACTTCCACGATTTTACTCACTATAAGCATGTAATTAAGTTCGTGCCAACATTATTCATAGACAAAATCGATTGACTTGTAGCCGTATTGACCCGCTTTCGACGGCACTACAATAAGGGAAGCTCGTTTAAAAGCTAAATACCGCCGGAGTGTGCCGTAAATATACTCCCTCACAAAGAGCGTTCTCTCTTTCAACACTTTTTTTGCGATCCGAATAAGACATTACGGGAATAAATGGTTTCCTTTGAAGCGCCGCCGGTACGACGCCAACCGGCGTATTCACCGCTATACTTAGTTGCAACTACTATTTTCTGCCGACACAGACTATATACAGGACATCCTAAAAATCCAAAGAATACCTAAACAATATGACCTCAGCAAAAAGTCGTTAGTTTCCGAGATTTTAGCACTATAGATTTTTTATTATTCATGACTTGGGGAAACTATGCCCACTTTTCAAAGGCAAGGCTTGGGCATCACGGACAGTCCCATAAGCAAGGTCTGTCTGCTACGTTGTCCCGCTACCAGGGTGTTCAGATCCGAAACGGGGCTGGCAATAGATTCCGACCTCTCGGGAACGGGCAACCGGCAACAGTGCTGTCGTCGGTAACCACTACTTCAAGGAGTTGGGCTGGCTGGGCTGACGGCTCGGGAGGAATCGCACAAAACTCCAGCTTTCGTGGAGTCAGTGCAGGGACCGCTACCCTCGAAGAATAAGAAAGCAGTACTAGTTTTGTTTTGGGCTGTGCTCAGAAGCAGGTTGCGTGACAGAAATTAGAATCTTTGAGAAAGTCGTTTTGTGGATTTTTCAAAAAATTGTGAGTATGACTCGTTTTGTTCTCTGATTTCTTTATTTCTTATTTTCCTTCTTAAAGGTTTTGGGGTTTAATCTTGGTTCACCCTGTGTAATAAGTAGAGATTTCAATATCCAAATTGTTTGAATCGAAGTAGAATTGGAGTTTTGAGATAAGCATAGTGAGTATTCCGTGCTAACGGAAACAACTTTCTTGGTATCTTTGAGTATCGGTGAGGGAGAACATTCGGAAACAAAAACAGTCAATAGAAATTACTTTGTTGGTGAGTTTTTGTTCTTCTTAAAGCAATAAGAGGCGTATAAATAAATAGGAATGTTTTCGAGCAGGTACTTTGTTGTTTTACGTCCCGCTCGAACTTTGTGATGTTATTCAGTTAATTTTGTAGACTTCGAGATAATATGTACCCAAGTAAGTAATGTTCACCAAATCTTGCTGTCGGTTTGGAAAACAATCTTCGGTTTCAAATACTTTGGGAATGTTTAAACACGAGAGCTATTACACGCGCGCCGCCTACTGCAAGCCAGCTATAGGATGAGATGCTGAAGCCTTAAAAGTCATGCTACTAATTGAAAATGATACCAAGTACTTGGTTTCCTTCAACCAGTCCAGCACGGAGGCCAAATAAAAAAATACAAGGTCAAATGTCAAGACGGCTGCCATGTGAAATCACGTCAATAAAACTCTACCAAGGCTCTAGCTACAACTCTACCTTTTTAGTTCACTGAGTACAAGGATAGGTATTATAGGTAAGTGAGTGCTCGAATGCCTCGTAACACGGATCTTCGGCGAATTGGAACGCCGCCATTTGGGCATTACAATCTCAAATGCCACGCGGCAAAAATGGCACATCGATGGCACTTAGCGTCGCATCAAAACAAGCGATCGGTAACCCTACACGGGAACTTCACGCCGCGGGCCGGGGGGAGAGGACGAGGCAAGATTAATGGCTTGTCCCCCCCCCACCCCCCCCCCACCCCACCCCCCGCCCCGCGCGCCCCTCACGCGCCCCCTGCATCAATCACTTAGCCCTTTGATGTATTATTTACTTGGAGAAGTTATTTTTGTGTCTCCTCTATGTTTTTGAAGGGAAAGCAAATATTTTTCAAGACCATCTGTCATTACGATTCAATGGGGAGTTGAACAGGCGCCGCTGTTGTGTGCGGAGCCTGCCGTTGCTACGCAGCTTAATGTGCCGACTTGAGTTGTTGTTTGTTCACAGACTTATAGTTTTGCATTTGGTTTTACTGCCTGAAGCATTTGAAGATTCTGTCAGGGTGAGAGGCTCGTCGCACCTGTTGCTCTAATGCCGTACACCCCTCCTTATAAGATCCTGCTGGAAGCAGGTTGAAGTCTTTCCCTAGTCGATTGTATAAGTGCAGGTCCTTCCTCATCTTGAGGCTGACCTGCTTCAGAAGAGTGAGTGTCAGACCCCGAAGGTTGTACATTGACCTGTTCAACTACCACCTCTTGATTCTCCAATAATTTGACACAATAGATTTCATTTTCCATTTCAGATCAAATGCCTTCATCATCAACATAAGCCTGTTGACTACACTGCTGGTTCTTCCACGTTACACTCAGGAATGCCTCCTGTTCTAGGAATTGTAACCTCTTGGTCTCTCAGCCATGCATAGATGTCTCCCGGCAGTGTCACAGGGTATAATTTCATAAAATTTTTAATTTGAAAAATTCAACCCCGATTAGTGGTTTGGGTTGATATCTTTATTCCAAAAGCATTACAATCTGACATTTTCAGAAAAGTGGATCGTTGTATCCCACCGTAAAAACAAGCCAAATGAATAAACATAACTTCCTATTACGGCAGTTAAGAGCTTGATCTCGCGGCCAGAATCGTTTATAAATCTTAGGCTAGACTCCAATTGCTTGTCTGGAGTAAAGGAGCACCCGCGCGGACCGGGCCTGGCTCGCATTAAACTGTACATCAGAGGGGAAATTATTCTTCTGACGTTATTGCGAAACTTGGCAAAGGGCGGAAGTTGCCGTGAATTATGTGAATTTATGTTCTTGTATCAATAAAATTTTGTAAACAAATCATTTGAGTTTTCCACCCGCTAAATATTCAGTAGGTAGAGCAAGGGAAATGTGTGGCGAGACTAATTGATTTGATTTAGAAGATTTTACCATTATCCCTTAGTGTTAAAACGGGTTTTGCGACCCAAAAAACAAGATCAAATACTAGACTTATGTGAAGTCTAGATAGAGTTCGTTTTTCAAAAACCAAAATCAGACAGCCACATTCATTCTCATGGTTATGAATGCATGAATACTTTTAGAATTTGTATTTATGGACAACTAGCTGACACCTCGTGACTTCTTCCGCGTGAAAATATAAAAACTACTCCGTGATAAAAACTATCACGCGGATATAAACTATCACTGTACCAAGTCTCATCAAAATCCGTTCATCTGCCAAGTCATGAATTCGTGATTAGGCAACTAACATACATACCTGAATAATCTTCACGCTATGTCCCTGGCGGTGTAGGCAGAAAGAACGGGGTAGGTAGCAACTAACAAATAAATAATTATTCACATTTTTGCGAAATGGACTGCACAATTTCCACAACGATTTGAGTCGACTATTGTTTAGTCTGGCTGGAAAGGCCAATTAAATATACTTAAAATTGTCAATGAAATTGAAACTTGAGTTCTGAATCCAGTGTCACTAAACTGAATGAATTGTCATCGGTTTGACCTTAATCATGACGTCATCGTTTCTATTTCATCATGCAATCAAAAATTTCAGTTTCAAAACTGAGATTGACTGTCTTCTTATCATATCAATTCGTAAGATTCACAGGTTTAACAGCATCTTTAATTATTTCCACTTCTGTTAGATCGTGTGCCTCTTGATTAGAACGTTGATCAAAGTCTCTCTTATCTAATGGGACTGGCTAGATAGAGATATGTCTCAAGCTTTCTCTACTAGGTAATCGTTTAAATATAAGACTAGCCGATGCCCGCCGACTTCATCCGGGTTCTAGTATACTGTATAATGTTGTTAATTTTTTTAACCCGTTCTAATCATGCGAGTTTCTTAGTTTCAAAGTTTGTCAATAGATGTTGTTAGGTGTATTTTACACCCCGCTATTATTTAATTCTTCTCAACATATACACCCTACTAATATTATAAAGGCGAAAGTTTGTAAGGATGTGAGGATGTATGTTTGTTACTCTTTCACGCCAAAACTACCGAACAGATTTTGATGAAATCTGGTACAGTGATAGCTTATATCCTGGAATAACATATAGGCTACTTTTTATCGCGGAAAAAGTCGCGGGGCGTTCGCTAATACCCCCTAAGTAACAAAACGCCTACATAGAGGGCGCTGCTTCACAATGTACACGGGAAAAACTTTTCTACGCGGGCGAAGCCGCGGGAAAAAGCTAGTATAAGATAAGCGTGCAAATTATCCACCAGTTTTTACCTCTTTATTATTAGTATAGATTATAAGTACAGATATAGATAGTAATTTTCTTTTACCTATCGTATTTGGTAGTTAGGTTTGGTAGGCAGTTGATCAAAATGTGCGTGCGTGTATGTAAGCATATTGTATGTATGATGCATGCATGTATCTTGGCGTAGCCTTTTATTGAAGCCAAAAAGTGGCTCAAAAATCTTCCATTGGATTTGATTAGCTTTTGGACACCGTCCAGTACACTGTAAGCCTGGCCGTGGGCGCCGCAGTCGTGTAATCGGTTCCCGCACGACCTCCGCGGCTCGAGTGGACTCCACTAGATTGTGCCGGCTCATTGTACCCGCCATGTTTGTGCCGGCACTCGCATCGGAACGGGTTCGGTAAACGGTGTTCTTTAAAGAATAAATGGCGCGACGTTTTTGAGATGAGAGCTTTGCGTAACCATCCTTAGTGATTTTCTCATGTTTAAATTACTATTTATAAGCTACACTATCATGTTAGTTTTAGGCGCTTAAAAACACTTTCTCAAAATGTTCATTTTTTAAAATCTTTTATCCATACACACATTATTTTCGGACAATTTTGACAGTTTGTAAATTAGACCTTACAACGTACTAATAAATGAACGTTTAGCGAAAGGGTATTTTTGAGAAAGCGACTTCTTGCGAAACTGTGACGTGAGAATGCGAATCGGACCTTGTACCGGTTTTTTAGATAACCATTTTTGAAGGAAAAAACCGGTCAATTAGGACTCGCGCCCTGAGGGTTCCGTAGAAACTTAATTAAAGAAATAATTAGAAAATCGTTACTAAAATTTCATACGCAAAGTTAAGTTTGTTGGTACAAAAAAAGATTTTTTTGTAATGTTACTATAAATTTACGGTATTCAGTTTTTTTCTTGACTTGTGCTATAAGACCTTGCTTCTTGCCAAATTTCAAGATTCTAGGTCAACCGAAAGTACCCCATAGGTTTTGATGACCAAGATACTCAAAAATGCGGCAAAATCGGCCATACCTTCTGACTACATGACTTAGAAGTCTGATTTTTTCACGGCTCCAAGGGACTGCAGACCTGAGTACTTGATATTAACTTCAACTTGATTAACCTCCACGCGTTCCTGAGAAAAATGGTCTTGACAGACGGACAGACTGACAACGTAGTGATCCTATAAGGGTTCCTTTTTCCTCTTTTGAGGTTCGGAACCCTAAAATGGAAATTTTCCCAAATTGTAAAGACAGGTCTTAATAAATCAACTCCCTGTAACTTATCTGACATCTCTTGTAGACTACCTACGCTTTCCCATAATGTTGAGTCTGTTGTGGTTTTACTTTAATTAGACGTTAATTAAACTGTAATTAATAGGTGTGTAAAAGGATCTGTCTATTGTACGGCCACGTGAGGCTGCAGAACATTAATTTATGCTTTAATCTGCCGCCGCGTTTGTTTGTTTCGTCCCACGTAAATGAGGACTTGTCTCGGGGTACATTAGCATCGCAAGCGCTTTACAGCCCGTATAGCGCTTGCTAGCGCCAAATAGCGCCCGCTATGCCCCACCAGGATCAGATTAGCTCGCAGCTCGTGTCTGATTTAGGCTTCGTTTTCGGTCACTTTCGGACAAAAATGGCTCTTTCATCAGCTTTGGCCAAATTGGGCCGAAAGGGGAAAATTGTTTCACGATTTTATTGTGGTTTTTTTTTTGCTTGCATGACATTATTGTAAATTATACATAGTTGAATGTCAAAGTAGATAATAACCTTTCGGCTCAAATTTTTCTATCTGTGTTTGCCATGCTCTAGGAGCTATTTATGGCAGTAACTTAACATCAGATCACACCTTGGCCCTCGGCCAAACGCTCAGAGCGTTTAGTTCTAGATGCTCTAAGGTCAAAGGTGATAAAGGTCGAAGTTCGGTCTCGGATTCGGCCTAAAATCCGACGTGCATTCGGTCACTAGTCGCGTGTGGTCAGCGGGTACAACTGCGGGAGTCTGCTTCGGAGATATGCGATATGTGCTTGGCTTATCTGCTTCCCTGTTACACTATTTGGGATCATAAATTCAATTGCATACTACATTCTAGGATTATGTGCATTACTGTGATATGGGCTCGACGCTTGTGCTGTGACTTGTTTGACAATATAAAAATTATATTTTTGAAAGATAAATTGGATTATGGTGAAAAAATGTCAGCTTCAAATTAATAAATATCGGGCGAATGTTAGTGGCAGTATACAGGAGCTGGAAACGATCTAGACTGACATACGAAGATCAGATAGAGCATGTGCTCACAGACGGACGCGGGCAGAGCACTCGCGTCATGCGGCGAGCGAGTGCAAAGACAATGATGAGACTGAGCGAAGCGACAGAGGTGTGTCAGGATCGCGATACTTGGCGCTCCGTTCTCTGCGTATGACGTGAAGATGTATGTTATATTTTTTGACCTTAAAGAATTTTGGATGATTCCATCACCTAATTAGATGTCTCCTCTCTTCTTCATTATTATTTAATGTCTCACTGTACATTCTGTTCTACTCTGTCCTTATAATATATGTTTGTAATCTGTGAAGACCATCCCCATCTGTTTTATTATTATTAACTTGTCAGACTGTAAGTTTCCTGAATCATCATCATCATATCAGCCTGTAGACGTCCACTGCTGGACAAATGCCTCTCCCAAGGATCTCCACGACGACCGGTCCTGCGCTAACCTCATCCAGCTGAAGTTTCCTGAATAAACCACAGAAAAAAATCACAAATCTTCGCCATAAACTGTCTATTACGTACCTACATACTGTAGGTATGCCATTTTCAGCACAAACTAAGTATCTCCATTATTTCAGTAGGTATATGGCAAAGTTTCTCTGGTGGCCACAACATAACGTAACCTAATATCACGCAGCTTAATATATCATCCTCAGGAAGCGCCGGAGGGACCAACACAAAACTGCTCTCCCGAAGTTTTAAACAAAAATATTATTTGCCGATCACGTTTTATGGGCGCTCAATCAACTTGGGGTCGTGCCAAACGCTATTGAATGTGCGGGGCGATTCAATCTATCAGCTACGTGGACTATATAGACTATGCGGACTATAGTTACACTTGATTCAGTAGCGGCCACGGCTATAAAGGTTACGGCTGATTCACGACCAAATGCACTTGATACTTCAACTATTTACTACTGCGGTTTAGTCTATCTTTTTTTTTAAATCTGTGATATGTATGTCGACCTGATATCAGGTCCAGTTTTGCGCCCACTTTTGGTTCTAAAGACAGTACAATATAGTATATTCAATTTTGTGTAAAAGACTGTTTTAACCCTTTACAAGGCAGAGGCGATTTGGATACCACTTATAGTTAATAAACATTTACGGAGAAGAACATCCTCTTTTTTATTTAACTATAATGGTATTATATAGCGAATATATCAGGCTTTCTTTCCTCATTCATTCAATGCCAATGAATAGGTGTATTGGAAACAGATCATCTGAAAACTCAAGTGCACTAACAGGCTGAGTGCATATATTGACCACATGTTTTTTTCTTAATGATTTTTTTTTGCCGTAGATGTGTTCCCCGGTGCATTACAAACATGGTAGTGTATATAACTTTCACGTAGCATATCTGTATAACTGGGGCCTTATAAAGGGTTAAAAATGTTTTTATTAAATTATTATTCCCACAATGACATATTTTATTTGCTCTACATCGTGCTTCAATAATGAATGGGACTTAATGCCGTCGCTAGCTCGTTTACAATAAAATATGAATGAATCAAATAGTCATAGAATAAAAGTGAATTAAGTTAGTCATTAGAGGCGCCTTAGGGTTATTGTATCAGAAATGAATGCAGGTTTTTTTGACAAGAAAGAAAAGAAAAGAATTTGGTGGATTGTGTAGCGGCTTAGGGTTGGACTGGAGCACATCTGTCAGCATGGAATCACACTTTTTCATATCTCTATCTTAAATACACCGCAGCACTGGCGGCAAAAGTGCGATTCCGTGCTGACAGATTATAGTGAAGTGGCAGTGAGTTCACAAGTGGAGACCACGCGTGGGCAAGCGTAGTGTGGGCGCGCCCCGGCTAGATGGAGCGCCGACCTTCGTGAGGCGGCTGGCAGTGACAAAGATCGGGTTCATTGGCGTCTTGGGGGAGGCCTATGTCCAGCAGTGGACTAGTGTCGGCTGATGATGATGTCTCTAATACTGACCTATTCTTAGCAAATAAATATCATTTCATTCTATTCCAAGAAGTCCACGGCAGTTGCCCGCCGAAAGCCAGTTTATTTTTTTTCGCAATTTGCTTTTAAGTATTCAGAACACGCGCCGACGACTTTATTTGACAAGTTTTGTGTAATTTCAGAGCGAGCGGCGGCTCATTTGTACATTGGACTGACTGTACAGGGTTTTGTAAGGAGGCAAATGCTACAACCCAGTGGGTTGGCCACAGAAATACATCAAAAAATAAGTGCAATTTTAACATTCTTTATTATTAATATTTGACTTAGATTATAATTTCGTGATCCTTATGGATATTTACAATTTGATTGTTTACTGTAATTGGTTAAACGGTTGTAATTAAATAAATTAAATTAAAATTAAAAACGGGCCAACGATTTACGATAATAATGTCCAATCTGAAAAATGCCCAACCGTTGAAAAATGTACAATCTGAAAAATGTCCAATCTGGAACATTTTATACTACAGAACCTTAAAAACCGCTATTTATTTATTTTTCAGATTGGTCATTTTTCAGATTGGACGTTTTTCAGATTGGACATTTTTCAGATTGGACATTATTCAGTTTGGACATTTTTCAGTTTGAGCATGGTCGTTGGACATTTTTCAGATTGGACATTATTACAGTAAACCGGGCCAACAAATATTGCGTCAAGTTGTTGATTTAGTGGTGTCGTCATCATCATCATCATCAACAGCCTATTAATCTCCCCACTGCTGGGGCTCAGGCCTACCCTCTCAGCGAGGGCGTTCGGGCTATAGTCCACCACGCTAGCCCAGTGCGAGTTGGTGGAGTTCACATGCACCTAAGAATTTCTTCTTCGGCGTATGCAGGTTTCCTCTCGATGTTTTCCTTCACCGTTTGAGAGCAGTCAGTACTTAAGTTTCGAGAAAAAACCCATCGGTACATGGTCCAGCCGGGGATCGAACTTCGGACCTTTCGATATGATAGGCCGCGTCTTAACCCCTACGCCACTGACGCTCGAGTTGTGTCGTAATCTATACATATAATAAAATCGTCAAGTTCAAAAAGTCTGTACATTGAATATATTCGGAAAAAAACCAACCAGGGCGACTTAAAATGAGTAACTGAACATGTTAGAACAGTTTTTAAAATTATTGTCTGTCTGTCTGTCTTTCTGTCTGTCTGTCTGTCTGAACGCGCATCACGCCTAAACCGCTGGACGGATTTTGACGAAACTTTGTATACTGACAGTGTATATCCCGGGATAACATAAAAAATCACAAAAATCTCAAAAAATGGTAGAGAAATATCAACCATCAATAAAAACCTCTCATTTCCTAACATTTGTGTGAACTTACAGGTCAGAGTAGCCTGGTTAATTTGAAAATATCTGCTCTGCAATCTACCATAGGTATTCTATACTAATAATAAAGAGGTAAAATTTGTTTGGATGGATGTTTGGATGTGTGACGGAGCTAATCTTTGTAACTACAGAACCGATCTCAATAATTCTTTCGCTGTAGGATAGGTAATACTCTTAGAGAATGAACATAAAATATTTGGTATTGGGTTTTGTAAAAAGGAGCAGCAACAAAATGTAATAAAGTGTAGTAAGTCGGCGAATATTTCAGAAATTCATCAGGACGTTAGGCTTTAGTAAGTTGACATTTGAAACCGTAACTTTGAATGTTCTGTATACCAAATTGTTCAGTAAAAAAATATACAAATATTGAATCGAGAACTAATATGAGCAAAATTTGAAATCACACGTATTTCTTATTAAACATATAAATTAATTATTTACTAGGCAAAATAACAAGTAATATCTCCATGGCAACCAAAATGCACGCAAATCGGCAACTGGCTTTCCATATGAAGAAAAAAGATTTCATGTAAAAAGTAGAAGACTTTATTTATTACTTAGCAAGGAGTACTAACACAAGAAGATTCGATACCATTTGAACTGGTGGCTATCACGGGAAACGCACCGATGCGATGCTTTTACCATTTTCTAGGTTGTCGGGGGTGCTGAAGCTGAATCTCAGTTTATTTTTTGTTTGTTTGTTTGTTTAATTGTTTGTTTTTTTTCGGTTGGTTGGTTGCGGGTTTGTTTTTCGCGTTTGTTCGCGCGTTTGTTCGCGGGTTGTTTGGTTGGTTGGAAGCATTGCATGTACAGCTTAATAGTGTGTCATCTATATAGCCTTCTTTTAAAACGCGAATGAGGTCGCGGGGGTCTGCCAGTTTTATTATAAACCCTGACTGACTGACATACAGGTGTAACAAAATCCCTATAGTGACCGGTTCCAGGGGCTTTCGGTATCGAATACCTTCTGATTTGTTTTCTACACTGGCCGTTGGCTTTATTGGTGGTGAGTGGTGACTATGGGTGGTGACCCTGCCTACTGAGCTAAAGGTCGTGGGTTCGATTCCCAGATTCCCACCCGGGGCCAACATTTGTGCGACGAGCATATCTGTTGGTTTTCGGATTCTGGGTGATTGTATGTAGGTATTTGAGTATTCATTATAAGTAAGTAAGGTTGGAAATTATGGACCGTAGTTGGAGGGAAAGTATTCTAAATACTGAAGATAGCACATTTTACTCAAAGGATTCTTTTATTTCCAAATTAAATAAAACTGCATTCAAAGATTTATGAAACGTCACTTGCCTCAGCCGGAAATCGAACCGAATTTTTTTAAAAAAGCATCCTGTATTTTTATGACATCACTGGAAAGGGTCAATCATCAGAATCAATTCCTTCTAAGTAACAGCATCTTAAATTAAAGTAAGACCACGAAAATTTACATTTAAATAAATAATCGTTATTTTCAGATAAATCATATAACGTAACTAGACGATATTCATAGAAATAGGAGAAATTTAAGAAAAATTGATATAAGAGGTTTTTTAAGAGCAATAGAAGCCAAAACAATAATTTTTAGAGTTTCTGTCTATCTATATTATGTTTATTCCGGCATCACGCAAAAACTACTTAACCAAATTGGATACGGTTTTCAAAGTTGCGTTCCTGAAGGTATAACTTAAAATCTGGTGATTTTACCAACGGAAAATTATAACTAGGCGATGTTTATACATAGCACAGATAGGTACCTACTTCCAAAATCCACGCGTACGAAGTAGCGGGCAACAGATAGTACTTATAATAAAGGAGTAGAAATCGTGTGTCTGTACTTTGAACAAATTTATAAAAAAATGAGTGAGGGCGATAAAAAAATAGTAACAGAACACAAAAAAGTTTTTTTTTAATTTTTCTTCTTTCTGTCTGTTTGTCTGTATGTAATCGCTTATCTCCGAAACCGCTGATCGGATTTTCTTGCGCCTTTCACAGGTCGATTAAGCACAGCCTGGAGCAACTTATAGGCTTTTTTTCATTGAAATCGGATGACAGCGAAAAAAGTTATCGTCATTTAACGTAACAAGACGATGTCATAGACATAGGAGATATACAGTGTATTTTTAACTGGGACAGTATAGGCAAGTCCGAAACCATAGGAGATGCAGGGAAAGTGTCTCATGACATAGAAATTTTTTGGTCAAGCGTGTGTTGTCCATAAAAATGAGACAATTTGCACTTTTTTTTTTAATGCGGTTCGACTCAGTTTCATATAAGGATCACTTCATTATATCGGAAGAAAAAAATCCGAGCAGCAGAAGTTAGTCAAATTCAATAAAATGTTTTCACATACAACGCCAGTGCAAAACAATTTTGATGATTTTTTAAAAATGCGTATCGACTTAGTTTCATGTTAGAATCATTTTATTGTATCGGAAGAAAAAAATCCAAGCAGCAAAAGTTAGTCACATTTAATAAAATGTTTTTTATAAAACAGACCGTGCAAAGTACTTACTTACTACTTATTCATTCATGCCACCTGAACTCCAGCTGCTCCGATTACTATGTCAAAATTGTTATCACGAAAAAATACCTAACGGTTCCTAAGACAGTTTCCCTGTATCTCCTATGGTTTTGGTTTTGCCCATACTGTATCATTATAAAAAACACACGATTAATAAAAATTGATATGAGAAGTCTTATGAGCAATAGAAGTGAAAACAACAATTTTTTAAATTTTTATCTGTCTTCACCAAATTGGATACGGTGTTCATAGTTTGTTCCTGAAGGTATGGTATGGTGAATAATTATATACTTAGAATGATCCATTTTCCAAAATCCACGCGGACGAAGTTGCGGGCAACAGCTAGTTAATTATAATAAAGGTAATGCACTTGACTTTGCGTTAAAGAAAAAACATTTTAAACTCTAGGCTACATCGTAGAGTTACAACAATCTAACCCTATTACAGAGGTGTTCGTTTTGTTAGTCCTAAAACTATTTCTGGTTTCGTAAAGGGGTTGATCTCCGAAGAGAGGTCTCTTTGTGCGAAAGTCTATAATGTTGGGTCAGGTGTTGACAACCGGACCCTCGTCTCCGGCCGACATGTCAGACCAATCTAACGGGGAGTTTTACAAAAATAATTATTAGCACGTGGCACAAGAAAGATTACATTGAAACATCCTGGTATTTTTTGCGAGGGATCCAAAACACTTATGCACTTTATAAATCTAACAACACATTAAACTAGTAGTTCCGTGAGAACAGTAGACCTCGCCAGCCCTTATAAACCAAACCTAAAAGAAACGAACAGAAGTCAACTTTGCAGTTGGAGACAGATGTAGGTACTAAAGTGACAAAAATTAGCACTTTAAAGCTTAATATTTCGCAAACGGAACCCAGAAATTTGAAAGACCTATCCAACGATACCCCACACTATGAGATTCACAAGAAAAAAAAGTTTACTCCCACTTTGCGAGTATGGTAGGTACTCTAAAAAAAATGTTTTTCAAAAATTTTTTCTACTTATTTTGTCGGCTTGATTAACTTATACCTATGCCAAATTTTCGTCAAAGTCGGTTGAAAAATGCGACCTGTAGAGAATTACAGACAGACAGAAGGACAGACGGACAAGAGCATTTTTGGCCAATCTTGGATAGCTAGCTTTATTGAATGCCAACATTCAATAAACGTCTACAGGACACCTAGAAAAACCTTTGAGTGCGACGTTCAACGATAAAAATGATTTCAAAGTCAAAACTATTTTATTGCATGTAAGTACGTGGGTACACTGCGTCTTCCGACGCAGGCAGGCAGGCCTCCCAAGGTGGACCGACGATCTGGTGAAGGTCGCGGGACCCAGCTGCATGAGGTTAGCGCAGGACCGGTCGTCGTGGAGATCCTTGGGGGAGGCCTTTGTCCAGCAGTGGACGTCTACAGGCTGATATGGTGATGATGACAAGAAAGATTACATTGAACTACCTTGGCATTTTTTCCGGGGTGATGATGCGCACACATACATAAATCGTACAACACATCAAAACCCTTCATACACATCTAAATGTGTCAATCAACTGGTTGAATCGGAAAGTTAATTGGCTTTATTAAATGCTGGAATTCAATAAACGTGTACAGGACCTAGACTAACCGTTGAATGCAACGTTTAAGCGTAACACACACTGACCGGCGGCGTTGCGAAAGCGTTGCGGTTTTTTTCTGTAATGTTCGAAATAGTATGAAGCCCTTTACATCAAAGCGGCGCGCCGTTATGCATACAAATCTTCGCCGCCGCAACGTTTTCGCAGCGCCGCCGCCCAGTGAGTGTCACGCTTAAACGATGAAAATCAAGAACCAAAGAGATCCTAACTCTATGATGAAAATGATGTCAAAGTCAAAACTATTTTATTGCATGTAATTCAAGAAGGTTTAAATCCCTGTGAAATTCGCATCTTGCATATTTAGTATCGGAACCTATTGTGCCATTTACAGGGGGGGGGGGGTGCGGACAAAGGAAGCGGAGTAGCGGGAGGAGGTTACTAGTACAAATTTATATGGAGTTTGAAAATGAGAATGTGTGAGTGAGTCACAATTTTTTGATACATTTGACACGATTTTGACACCCAATGCTTTTATTACTGATCCATATGGGAGTGGCAAAATTTTTTGATTCAACATGTAATTACAGTGGTGGCTTCCAAGGTGTTAGAGCTGGGAAGAAGATGTTAGGTTAGGTTTAATGAATGGGTCTAAATGGGTCCGTCTAATCAACTGGCTGATTTAACCAGTACTGACTTATACAATACGATACCGTGAATACGCTAGTAGGAGCACGTACAGTCGACCGCACGTCAGTGGAAACACTTTGACCTTGAGCAGGCCGAGCCTATTAGGGAGTTTCATGAGAGACCAGTCAAAGACAAAATAGGGTAAAACTCTGTAATACGCCCCACTTGACAAAACGCCCCACTCCCCTAGCACGCACACTGACAAAGCTACGCAGCACACGAATAGTAACGCAAGTAGCCATCAGTCGCCCGACAAGTCGTCTACTACGTTGTATGGCTACTTGCGTTTCTATTCGTGTGCTGCGTAGCTTTGTTAGTGTGCGTGCTAGGTGAGTGGGGCGTTTTGTCAAGTGGGGCGTGTTACAGAGTTTTACCCTAGCATATGAGTACATTGGGTATATTTATACACGTAATGCAATACTTAATACATTATATTGACTTTGACTAATAATTACAAACACGTTAAACCTAACCTAACCTAACCCAGTGACCAAACTACCCGCAAACCGTCCCAAGTACCGAGACCTCCGTCCCTTCCGTGGAGAGATATGTGTACTGCGCCATGATCGTCCATTTCTTTCCTTTATTTAAGGGCTCATCCCGTCCATAAGTAACGATAGCACCAGGTGCGCTCCCTTTATCGCGCGCGCTAAACGAGGACACCCTGTATCAGCCCACCCTCGGCCCTGACCTTCCCCACGAAACGTATACACGTGTTCGTGTTTAAAAGTGAACTTTCGATACAAAATGCCATTATAACATTTATTGACGCCTTTGAAATCGTATTATAACAAAATGTATAATAGTTATTATGCAACTGTTTCATAACGAAGAGCATTACAACACGAGTGTTCAATAGATAGCACGAGCATTGAAATACCTAATTGTCAAACATTGCATACAATAATTTCTTCTACGACCGACTAAGAAATAAATCACAATCGAAATCAAACGAATGAGTTCCATAAAGAAAAACTGCATCGAAAAGTGAAATAATGTTTTTCGATACAGAAATTCATTATCTACAGCACATTTTTTATCAAGAATATTTCATGAATGTGTGAATCAAGATGTGTGAATATTATAGTATATTGTCTGTAAGTTCTATCCAAACAAATAAACCCGTTTAATGCGTTCAGGTTATCACTCGAAGCCGATTATCGTATCTTGTAGGTGCTGATTTATCTGATAGAGCCGTAGGGCGCGGGCGGGACGCGGGAGGGCCGCGGGAGGGCCCTTAATATAAACATAAGGGCACATTTACGTATCGGCTCAAATAGTTTATGAGGGGCCGGAGTGTGTGTCTGGGACATTCACGCCCGTTCGGGACGGAGGGGAGATTGCGCCTGTACAGTAATACTGTAGTTTCGATTGGGGGGTGAAGTAGTTGATTTCGAGCGATGCTTATTGTAGATTTGCGAAAATAAAATATTTTTTTACGGCCAGAAGTGGCAAACGGACAGACGGGACCACCTGATAATTTGGCCAACGTTGACCATAAAAGGGCGGGGCACGACAGCCGTATGTTTTCGAGGAGCGACCGCGTATCAGAAGACGTCGCATAGTCGGTGAATGAATAACGCGTAGCTGAGTTTGTAATTACAATCGCGCAGCGAGGGACGCCCCTCCAGGTGGACCGACGACCTGAAGAAGGTGGCCGGAAGAGGCTGGATATGGAGGGCGGATCACCGGGTGGGGTTCATTGGGATGTCTGCCAATGCTGATATTATATAAAACCGTTTAGCATAAATCTTTTACTTCCAGTAGTGAGTGTCACACGGTGCTTTTACTTCCAGTAGTGAGTGTCACACGGTGCTTTTACTTCCAGTAGTGAGTGTCACACGGTACTATTACTTCCAGTAGTGAGTGTCACACGGTGCTTTTACTTCCAGTAGTGAGTGTCACACGGTGCTTTTACTTCCAGTAGTGAGTGTCACACGGTGCTTTTACTTCCAGTAGTGAGTGTCACACGGTACCTTTCTCCAAATACTTGGCAAAATCTAGCCTTTCTGAAGCCTCGCAAACAATCTGTGTAAGTAAATAACATAAACACGTTCGCCAAGTTGGCTGAGGCTGCGACGTGACGTCATCACGCACATCGCTGATCGCTATCCGGCTGCGCCTCAATAACATTATCACTCTATAATGGTAGCGGTAGCGGTAGAGGTAGAGGTAGCGGTAGCGGTAGCGAGAGCGTGCGTCTCGTTACCCAGATACGTTTATTGCACTGTCTCGTTACGTGCAGTGGGGGCGCAGTGGCAGCGGGTTAAAAGCAGTTCAGTAGGAATTATTTTCCTCCCAGAATACTGGTTTTCTAACTTGGTTTTCTACAAGGAATAAGCGTTTTTTTCAGTAGTAGAGCATCATGCAAGGAGAGAATCATATTATTTTGAAATAGGTGAAAATAAACTAATCAGATTATTAATCCTAAATTACAGATAGTACGATTAGTACTTCAATTGACATCTGTCGATGTATTGACCCTTGAAGTACAACATGAGAATTTTTTTTTTCTTTTCTAGGCTTGCGACACAAGGAAAAAAGTTTTTGTGAAAATAAAAACGCTAAAAAACTAAATTTATTTTATTATTCCAGCCCAGTACGTTAGAAGATAAAATCACAGGTAGTGTACGACCCTAGTTAATGCTAACTACCTAGGTATTTATAAATTCTTCTTCTAAATTCTAATGTAGTTTTTAAGTTGGTAGTCTTTAGTAACAATTTATTATAGGTAAATTTTGGTTTGAAATAAAAGTTTTTATTGACCGAGCGAGCGAAGCGAGCGAAGCGTCTACGTTTCGAAACTGGCCAAAAATGCTCTTGTCCGGCTGTCTGTCTGTCTGTCTGTCTGTCTGTCTGTAATTCTCTACAGGTCGCATTTTTCAACCGATTTTGACGAAAATTTGGCATATGTATAAATTAATTAAACCTACAAAATGAGTGGAATAAAATTATGAAAAACATTTTTTTTAGAGTACCTACCATGCTCGCAAAGTGGGAGTGAACTTTTTTTTTCTTGTGAATCCCATAGTGTGGGATATCGTTGGATAGGTCTTTCAAAAATATTGCTGGTGTGTGAATACCATTTTTTCGATTTAGGGATCCGTTGGCGAAATATTAAGCTTTAAAGCGGTAATTTTTGTTAGAGTCACGTGTCCCCCCCCCCTGCCAGCTAAACGGTTGCTTCTGGAAATGTGAAAAAATTCATGGCAGTAGCATATATAACGTAGTTACAAGGAAAACTATTACGGCTAAGTAGGTTTTATTAGTTTTTGAGTAATAGTGGATCGACTTAAGAAAGTTGAAAAAATAAATTATGTTCATAGAACTGCATACGTAAAATGGAAAATTATTTTTTTCCGCGTGATATCCATGGTGTGGGGTATCGTTGGATGGGTCTTTCAAAAATATCGCGGGTGTGCGATAAACATTTTTCGATTCAGGGATCCGTTTGCGAAATATTAAGCTTTAAAGTGCTAATTTTTGTCACTTTAGTAGGTACTTTTTCTGTTTCCAAAGTTGACTTTTGTTGGTTTCTTTTAGGTTTGGTTTATAAGGGCTGGCGAGGTCTACTGTTCTCACGGAACTACTAGTTATTATTTGTCTTAAGAATTCCACCCCGCAATAATGATGGCTTTTTTTAGTTCACAATTCAGATTTTTTTTTTTCGCATTCCGCCCGCCGCTACGCGCTTGCAGTGGCGCCCCGCCCCGGCTCACCTTGTTTACTCCATACGGCACAATACAAACGATTCGTGTGACGATACCCGCGCCCCCGCGCCGCCGCCCGCGCCCCCCTCGGTCGCGGGATCGTTTCCTGATGTATTTATTCTGTTCCATTGTCGCTCTCTCGTTCTCACTTTATTATGACATCGCCGAACAACTGTTATTTCTCTCGCCCATGAATAAAGGATGGCGACGTGGGAGTCGGCACTCCGACGGCTCAAGATTTCGGTGTGCTTGTTATTTTCTGTGCTGAAGTCGTCGATGGGTTGTAGATTGTGTTCGCTACATCTAAATCTAGAATAAGGTTAGAGCCAAATTTCTTTGATGATCACAATTTTCTTATCTTATCTTCTTAGGGTGCCAGGTATGCCTCGAGACACTTCGACTCTTCTGGAATCTTTAATTTGCCACAAACGTTTTTTGGTGAACTTTGGCGTATGCAGGTTTCCTCACGATGTTTTCCTTTGGCGAAAAATTACCTACACTCGTCCATTCCAAATATTCTGATGGATATTGTAACAAATCTCATACATTTAACCTCTTGACACACATAAGACGCCGTAATACATAATATAAATTTCTGTAAAGTCCATAGATAGTTTCAGTGATGTCATATAGCAGATTAAAGAGATCCACCTTGAAGGTAACTCTAAGTGCACAGCCAGAAAGGGGGTACACGTACGTGTGGGCCCCTCTATCACTTTATTTCCTCGCTCTGAGCATTTCGCCTGTATTTTGTGTACAAAAAGTTGACAAATGCTCGCCGTCTTCGAGTTGTTTTCCTGCAGTACAGGAGATTGTTTAAGCTAAACTCAGAAACATCTGCAGCACCCAGCTGTATCCTCTCATACATTTAGCTAAGTACTTAGTCTTCCTTGAGTCCCGACTCCTGACTTAAAGGCAGCCAGACAAATCCGGTCCCAAATCCGGACGTATGGCTTTCCGGGCTCGCTGGCTCACTGGCTCATTGGCTCACCTCACGTTCTCCCGGGCCAGTCGATGTCGGCCAAATCGATTGCAATAGCGATAATACACGTTGAATTATTGTCGCGGTCAACCGGTTGGGGGTTAGGTGCAATTGAATACAATCGGTGGCTCGCAGCCATTGTTTGTATCCCGGTTAATATTCAATGATGAGAGTCGTTGCGAATGCTTTGTGGGTTTGTGAAATCAAATTGTTGCCGGATAATTTATTTTGAATTTACGTATTTTTGCAACATTTATTACCTGCACTATTGACTCCGGCTATTTTATCATGCTCTATGGACTCGTTGAGTGCTTGTGGTCTTAGGCCATTAGATAGAGAACCCGGTACTTTAATAGGTATTTATATAATTCTTATATAGTTCTTTAAATTCCTCCCGGCTAATCTTCTATTTGTTTATTCAATTTAGCTAACACTGTGATCGCATGTTCCAAATAAGCTTATTACACTTTTACTGCCTAAATATGTATTGGTGCCTCGTTGCTTGTTTGAGACTTTAAGTAGTCTTTTGGAGTTATTTTCGTTCATTTCATATACCTAAGTAGATTACTTCTTCCGCTCTATTCGTTGGTTATCAAATATTTTCCCCTGGCAAGTAATATTGGAAATAAAATAACAACTAATAGCTATAGCTAAATAAAGTATTTTCGTATCTCCCGTTAGATTGGATATTGATTTTGTTCTAAACGTGTGTAAATATTTTCCTTCTCAAAACAAAGGCGCAGTTATATTGTTTTGCAATACAATATCCTATTCATAAAAAGGAAAACCAATCTACCGTTTACATGCCTCCAGCTTCTGTTCGTGTCTAACATACGCTTTCTTGTATCTATGTCCTGCTCGCTCTGCCAATTCTGGGCCCTTAACAATTTAGACTGTTGCCTCAAGTAGGGAAAGTATTGCATTTTCTGTAACACGTTTTCGCATAAACAAGCATTATAATAAATATTGAGAAGTCGCATCTTCAATCTCCAATCAGTCATCACATACAAATCATCAACAGCCTATTATGTCCTCACTGCTGGGGCTCAGGCCTACCCTTTCAACGAGGGCGTTCGTTCTATAGTCCACCACGCTAGCCCAGTGCGGGTTGGTGGACTTCACATGCGCCTAAGAATTTTTTCTTCGGCGTATGCAGGTTTTCTCACGATGTTTTCCTTCACCGTTTGAGAGCAGTCAGTAAATGTACTTAAGTTTCCAGTAAAGACCCATTGGTACATGGCCGAGCCGGGGATCAACTCCGGACCTTTCGATATAATAGGCGGCGTCTTATCCCCGACGCCACTGACGCTCTCAAAGTGTTCAAATTACTTTTTCCAAATCTACTGCAATCATCAAATTAAGATAAGAAAATTGAGTCTTCAATTCACGAGGCCGAAAAATAGCTAAAAATTTTTCAATAAAATACAAAATTCCGTACAAAAACAATTTAAATCTAGCAACGTCACGCTTGCTTCCGTTGTAAATCTCTGCATAGAGATCGTAAGTACGCCAGCGACGAAGTAATCTTCGACATTGAAACTATACTCCTTATTGCAAAGAAATAAGGTTTCAAAATATATAATAGGTCTACTTGCGTTGCGGTGTGTATGAAGTCGAGAGAAAACTGATTTTTTCTGCGAGTCACGGCCGAGGGAGATTACTCATGGTTTTTAGGTGAAAGATGAATTATTATTTTCACATACGTGTGTCGATTTCCACGTGCGTGCACCGACTTGTAATGAGATCACATGTGAAGTACGCAGTTGTATAGAAATCAACAATAATACCTAATTTAATACTGACGCAAAGCCAATGCTTGCATGACATGCAACGTTTACGTGAATGTCATGCTGCATGATGGACCACCATGTTTTCTATCAATGAGTACAGTGAAGCAACGGCCAGCACGTAGTTTGCATGTCATGCAAGTCAATCACTACAGCTAGACGGCTATGCATGTATGTCATGCCGCGTGATCGTTTAGGGAGCCCATAAGTAGTGAACATTACTAAGGCGGCGATCGCAATAGATCAGTAATGATCGCAGTGGTACAAGACTGAGTGAGCCGTGAAAGAGCCCCGTTACAAACAATAATAATACTCGTTCACTCTGCTATTAGCTAGCTAGCTGCTTGCCAGTAAATCTCTGGTGCTCTGCTTCTTGGCTAAATCTCCATCCAGATAAACACCCCCCGTTAGCAGCACCTGCACAATACTGCACGCTGCAGCAATCGAGGCGACAAAGATTAAACAGAGGACAGAGGGTCCGCTCTCGCCGTCTTCGATTTTAATTACCTACGCACGAGCGGAGCACAAATCACTAGAAATGTCTAGTGATTTGTGCCGGGAATAGGACCAATCGGGCCTGAGGGGGCTGGTGGAGGCACAGATTATTGATTATAGTGTCTTCGACAGGTGGAGATAGCTGTCAATAAACTGAGGTTGGAAGAAAACTCGTGGATGATGACAAGAGATAAACGAAGAAGCCTGAAGCGTAACTTGAAGAGAAACCTATATCACTGAAGCTTAGCCTGCGCTATCCTAGAATTCGTTGAAATTTAAAAAATAACCTGTCTAGACGACGCGTCATCTTAATTAAAATAAAAATTAAAGCTATTTAACTTGTCGATGGTCGATAGATTGATAAAGCAAGGCTCGTTATCGTATTTGTATGAATGGTACGTTCTGTACACTATTTAGTGTTGGTGCAGTGAGGGTTGGCTCGCGGTTCGCATCGCAATAGCGGGACTTTGAAACTCGCCGCGAGCGTCACGTCCCAGATAGCCGCGTGCGACCAGACACAGGCTTGCTTATCTTCGGCTTGTAATTGAAATATTGTCTGTGTGTGCTGTTAAGTCATACTATAACTGGCTATAATGTCAACAGCTAACTATAGACATAATGGAGTATGGAGTAGATTCGATGAAGCACTAAGTATGGTTACGGAAGAATTAACAAGCTGAGAACATCATTCTATGGTAATTATTATTATTTCATTATCAGATGTCTTCAATGTGTTAACATAATTGTTTTGAATATCGGCCGTATCTAATATTAAATATTATTTATTGACTGTGGTGTGACGAAGGCCCGTTGAATTGTACGGTCAGCTGAAGATAATTTATATTTCATAGTGTGTGCTAAGCTTTTGTTCTGGTTTTACTATGCGGACTGGTTCGCGCGCGGCGTGCCAACAGCGGGACCGAGCGGGACATTGAAACTTGTCCCGCGCGTCACGTATCGAGCTCTCAACGGCCACGTCCCACCACTAATTGAATGTTGCTGTCTTTGGTTTGTCTTACCATATCACCTGTGGAGTTGCGATGCGTTATTATGTCGTAGGATAATTGAAAAAATCGGATCCTAGGAAGATTGCAAAAAGCCAGATAATTGGAATCTAACAATTAATTTCGTTATCATCCGAGTTATCGTTATCATCCGAACTATTTTCAGGATCTTTACAAAAATCCGAGTTTGTTAAGGACGATTGAAAATTTGAACGCTGATTGGTTGATCTATAACATCGCGCATCTGTACAATGTGTAACGTACAAAGCAGCCAAGTTTTTCGCTATTAACCTACCTAAAGTACGAATGATTTTTGTAAAGATCCTGACAATATCTCGGACGGTAACGAAATTCATTCTTACATTCCAATTATCCGGCTTTTTGCAAACATCGGAATTTTCCGATAATCTTACGACAAATACCCATTGGTTTTTCGCTTAAAAAAATTTACTATCGGGGAATCAAACTTTTGTAGAATTCCCTTCGACCAAGTGAACCGACCAGACATTTCGAGAATTTATATAGTCTAGTAGTTGTTTTGTCCGGTCATCTTTCGGTTCCTTCGTATAACTGAACTGCTGAGACTAATGACGTTCAGTTTGGGATGGTTCATTATTATAATTGATCCATAGCCGAACTACTAAGTCTTTCTTGGTCTCGGACCGTTCGAACCGAATTGCTGAGATGGGACCAAACCGAATTAAAATGTCGTTTCAGCAATAATCCTTGCTCGCAATTTAAAGATATTCACTACAGTTCACTCGTGTCCGCGCTGACCGCGCTGTCTGTTCTGATGTCACCATCGCCGTGATATTCCCGCCTAGAAGCCTTACACACGGCTTTCCGGCGCCACATCCGCGGCTGTAAAATCTGATATGCGTTAAGCCTTCCCTGAAAACCGGAAAATTCGTAAATCATAAAAGAGATTTTCGTTAAACGTCTCAATGCACAAATCCCGCTTGTACGGGGAACCCTTTCTTTTATATTATGGAGGGGAAAAGAAGCGTTAATTCATATTGGCTACATCATGATGTACGCAAGTTACTACGTAAGTTATCTGATATCAGGATAATCGTAAACAGCCTATTGACACTGCTGGGGCTCAGGCCCACCCTCTCAACGAAGGCGTTCGGGCGATAGTCCACCACGCTAGCCCAGTGCGGGTTGGTGGACTTCACATGCGCCTAAGAATTTCTTCTTCGACGTATGCAGGTTTCCTCACGATGTTTTCCTTCACCGTTTGAGAGCAGTCAGTACCTAAATGTACTTAAGTTTCGAGAAAAACCCATTGGTAGGTACCATGGCCCAACCGGGGATCGAACTTCGTGATATCACGACCTAAGAAAGCTTTGAAGATTTAGCTAACGTCACTTTTGGCAAACACACTGTTATAAGAAACGATGTAATGGTTTGATCAGGGATGCTGCAGTAGGATTTATCTTGAAACTCCAGACAATGACACTAGGTCGTTCCTCTAACCCTATCGCCCGGCCCAGGGCTCCAGCCAATTTCGAGAGTCGCCAATAAAACTCGGTGTATCTCCGCTCCACTATCGACGGCCGTATAAATTCGCTTAAAAATAAACAGGGTCGCTAAAACACTTCGCGCGGAGACATAAAGCGCCCCTCTATCAGAGGCGCTATAAATCTAGCGAGCGTGTGTGCTCGCGCCCGCCGCCCGCCGCCGCCCGCCGTCGCCGCCTGCGCCGAGCGAGGTACACAAAGAGAGAGATATTAAAACATCTAGACTTGAAGTGAAACGCTGGATAATTTTGGTAAAAAATTTCAATTTCAAATTAATTTCAATTTCTCTGACATTGACTTCCTTAAAGGAAAGAAGGAGTATGAATGAAATTAACAAAAATAAAAGGTTTAGTACTTTAAAATAGTAAACAATTTCGTCGTCTTCTTTAATTAACATCATATAGTTTACACGTATAATGTCCGACTCAAAAATTAGTATCTTCTCTTGACTTTTCTTATTCTTCTTATTGACTTCCTTGATCATTAACGTATGTCATAGCATTGATATGATTTTAATGACTCATAACATTTATATACCTATAATTATTTATAATACAGTACATGTCTTTAGTTATTCATTTTCTCAGCAGCTCTGTTTGTAGTGTGGGCCTCCTTACAATAAAATAAACTAAAATCGTCATCTCTTTCTATCTTCTGCTTGTGCCGTGCGACGTCATCGAGACGTCTATTTCTTTATTCATCAATCCATATTCTCGGACGTGCTATTATAATTCTTCTCTTGTCACCTCTTGGCCTACACGCCGTAGTTCTCTTAGCTTGCTTTCACTACCTTCCTACTTAGACGAGTCATGATTCGGACCGTATTGCGTGCTACTTCTGCCTGGCGCGTGGTGCGACCCTCTAGCCGCGTCGTAGCTCTTCCCGTACGTCGCTTCGCCGAACTTATGCCCCCCCGGGGAGCGCCGCCTCTGTCGCTGAACCAAGTTTTTGCTTTTTTGCTCCCCTTCTCATTACATATTTACAGAGGACGCCTGTTAAAAACTTCCCCGAAGATTTTACAACTTCACGGTCGCCAGTTCCAAATGAAATTAGCCACAGTTCGTTAGATAATACCGGGATAATTAATGAGGACTCTGTTCAGATCAATCTCACTTACTTTAACATTTAGCGGCCTTAATTTTGTTAAAATTATTACTGAATTCTTTAGTATTTTTTGATGACATGACTAAATTATTTGCCTCTCTTACATTATTGTGCGTATTTTTGAAGTAGGGTTGTGATCCACTATTTTTATCTAACTCGTAGAAATGACCCAATAAATCTGCAATGACTAGAAAATCCCTCGATTTGTCGTCGAATGCACCCGCCGATTCCGTGAGTGTTATGACAATGTGTCGAGACTTCCCACACGCGACCAACAGCGGGTAGTTGGAGAAACTCCTCGCAGCGGTCACCACTGACAGCTCGCCCCCAGTCAGCCCGTCACCATGGTCAGTGTAATCAGATAGAAGCGTCGGGCAAGGGTAAATAAAAATATTCGCGAGTAAGACCCTTGTCTAATATAATAATAATGAATATAAAGCGCGAAAGTCTAAAATCCAATAAGTAGGCTGGCCGGATCACTGCGAAAACCATAAGTAGATAGGTCAGTGGTAATGCCAAGCTTCAAGCTGTGTTTAAACCTTTGTTGTGGTAAAGTTGAGTCCGATTTTGGGAGGATTTTACATTCGCGGCAAGCTTTTTATGCCAAATACTATCAAAAACTGACATTTAATTTTTAGCCGAAAATAAAAAATATATTTTTTAACGAAAACAATATACAATCTAAATTGTTTCAAATGACGCTCCATCAGTTTCCATTCCACCCCTTATAGCAACCGGAAGTCGGAATACAGCAAAGCAGGAATTTTTATTCAGCGTCAGAGAAAGGGTAGATATCAATACTACTCAGGTGTGTATCCAGCACTATAGTCATGTATTCTGTGACTAAGAGCCGAAATTGCAATTATTATCGATTGTCACAAAGTGTAGATTGATTTGATTTGACATAAGTGTAGGTATAACTGTCAGCTACCTGACTGTTCTCCGCATTGATGACATCAAACTTTAATGCAGATAGCTGACACGTTTGTAGATGGACTACCAATGTTGAACTGAAGGTAACCCTGGTGTTTTACTGTATGTCTGCTGGAAGTAGAACCAAATGGCTTCACTCCATCAGTCAATATGCTCCAATGACCTCAATAGACCAAGTGTAAGTGCGCATAAAGCGAAGTGTTTTCTCTTTGTAAACAACGCGATCGAGACCAAAGTACAAAGCTTTGAGGAATTTTTAAACAAGTCGAGACGCGCCGTCACACCGCCTTTATAGTTTTATTTCTGATACGCTTTAAACAATGCCGGAGAGATAAACAAATCTGTGGGAGTTCGTGACGGCGGGGGAGATATACTGCGTTTGTTGGGAGGGTATGTTATTTGTGTATCACAAGAGCGTTCACATAAATTGTTTATGGAGTTTAACAGTTCTTGGAACTCGCAACGTTTGTATTTTATAGGTAGAGGTGTTAACGTCGAATGTTTATCTACCTTGTCAGTCACACTTCTCTAAGACTTCCAACATTATTATCGTAAATCGCAGGACGCGAGTGCTCCTCACGTGTCCGTCTGTGAGCACCTCTATCAGCTCCTGGTATATTACTCGCATTTCCTCGATATATATTTATGTAGTCATTCGTTAACACATAAGCGCTCAACATGTCTGAACTCTATGACTTGATTAATGAAAACCAGTTCTGCACGTTTCCCTTTACATCGAAGCTTGATTTATTTATACCTCCAATATTTCACAGAGATACTCTTACTTACTTATTGGGATAAGTCCGCCTTTGTACTTAGTTTTATTCTTAACTGTTTGTTTTTGTAAATCTTTGGTACCTACAATAAAGTGTTTACATAGTCATACATACTTAGTTAAAAACTTGTCTTTGACACTATGTGGTTATATTTAGCTTTTAAAAGAACATTCCAGTGTAAATTCTGATAAAAGCTCACTTTTTCCTCAAACTACTTGCAGCGGTCCCTTATCCCTGGAGCGCCTGGCCTTTCCCGGAACGATTTGGTTACATAATTATTTCAAACAACTTTTAAGTCAAACTCCGCGTGGTAATTATTACTTGACCCAGTTTTCCCAGTCTTGCTAAATATAGCTTTCCATTTTATTGACCCGGTAGTTTTTATTATTTCAGCTGTTCTTCAATATTAGTCGTTAGTCATGTGCCTGGCATTATCCGTCATGTATAAATAATGAAGCTCTTTATTTCCTTTTCTACATAACTGTTTATATAATTATGTTTAGCTTAAATTAATTCATCCTTGATAAAGGTGAAAGCCTCCTCCAACTCTTTCCACATATACCTCTACCAGTTTCTAGGTTCATCCTCTTTGTTCTGGCGTTGTACTTTGGCGATGTCACTGGCTTCTTCCTTTAGTCTCCCAAATTTTCTTTTCCTTTCAGTCCTGTCCACTACGTTGTTGATATAGTGTCTCTGCTGTCTGTGTATCTTGAGACATCATAGGTTCCTGTTCTAAATGAATAAATCATCAATTATTTCATTGTCAAGACGTCAAATTTGCAATACTTCGGGACAAGGGATTACTCGTCATACAAAAGTGTCATTAATTAGCTACTCTCAGGTAATAGCAGCTAAGCTACAATGATTTAAAGAAGTCAATATTCGTAGCCCATAGAAGAGTGCGGAAACCAGCCAATATTGAAAACGCAAGTCAAGGCGCGCGGCGCGTGACGCGTCGGGAACACGCTCGTGACGTTTTATTGCGAATATATGGCGTGTGAATGCTAACGTGTTTATATCCCCTCCCCTCCCCCGCGCCCGCGCCGGGGCCACTACTCCCCAAGTCCCCACACACTTCATAGACCTGGTACATACGTTATCGAATTCGCAGAATTGATCTTAATATGCCTGAGAACTTGAATACTAAAAAAAACTTTTTAACAAAAAATAAAACCGACTTCAAAACCACAAAAAGGCACTAAAAAGCGTAAAATAACTTTTTTATTTTAATCCAAAAGACAGAACCCTGTTACGTATTATTTTAACTAAAATATTATTACAATATGTGCTATGTACTGATCTGTTTGTAGTCGGTGCCAAGCCGGTAGTAGGCTAAGTCTCCCGTGCGCCATTCCATACATAATATGTTAATTCATTATCAACTTATCAGCCTGTAGACGTCCACTGCTGGACAAAGGCCTCCCTCCCTCCTCTCCACGACGACCGGTATATGTTAATTAAGCTGTTCATATTGCTAAGTTCTATTGTGTGTCGGTCTTGGCACCGACTTCAAACAGATCAGTACATAGCACATATTGTAATAATATTTTAGTTAAAATAATACGTAACAGGGTTCTGTCTTTTGGATTAAAATAAAAAAGTTATTTTACGCTTTTTAGTGCCTTTTTGTGGTTTTGAAGTCGGTTTTATTTTTTGTAAAAATGTTTTTTATTTTTCGATTTTTAGTGTTAATATATTTATAATAGTATTCGTTGCATCCCTAATAATCCCCGTAAAAAGATCTAGGTAGGTAGGTACACCGCAAAACTTGCTGCGGCGGCGGCGGCGGTGCGAAGGCGAAAGCGACAAAACCGCGCGCACAGATGGATACGCCCCACGCGGCGCGGCGGCGCGCGGCGGTGCGGAGTGGCGGCGGCGCGTTGTATTCCTTTGTAGTATATGAGAACTGCCACACAGCGGCGGCGGCGCGGCGCGGTGCAGAGCGTTCTTCATACAAACCGCTTCATACAATTCCTGTCTGAAGGGGTCCGCTTTATATTCGCTTTCCGCAGATTCGCCGCCGCAACGCTTTCGCAACACCGCCGCCCTATCTGTATTGCGCTTTAGCGTTGTAAAGCATTTCATCATCATTACCACTTCATTCGCGATAAAATACTACACAGACTTCTTCCCCCCCCCCCTCCCCTTCCCCTCCTATGCCCTAAACCTACTGTGCCGTAACTCGAACTATGTATGTAAATTTGAGGGTTTTCCTCGATTTCCATCGGATCCCTTCATCAGTTCCTAACTTGGTGACAATGGGACCACCTCGGGATCGGACCCTCTTAAACAAAAAAAAATTTTGAAATCGGTCCACAATTGAGGGAGAAATCGGTGAACATACATGACAGGAAAAAAAAACATACATACAGCCGAACATAGTACCTCCTCCTTTTTGGAAGTCGGTAATAAAGTGAATCTAAACGGAAAAGAAGTTTACTACTGAAAGCTAGTCTAGTTGTTTTGACATCATGTAACATTCTAAACTAATAAAGTATCATGTTCTATGTTGATGATTTAATAGCAGACGCCCTGAAAAAGAACCTACTGTAGCAGGGCTATGACTGAACCAAGTTTTATCAAAATCCGTTCAGGCGTTAAAGCGTGACTGAGCAACAAACATCCAAACGTTCGCATTTATATAGTAGTGGGATGGAAATCAGATTGACATAAAACATCCCTCCATAAGCTTCTGACGTAAGCGTCTCAATTATTTATATTTCCTTTTATTTTATACAATTCGCTCGTATATTCCGCGAGACCCTTCCTCGCACCGTTTATCTTCGTCCCTCTTATAGATATAAAAAAAATCGGACAGCCGTCGTGTGTACCAGGCCGTAAACGATGCTCAGTGACGAGCTACCTCGTTCTCGTTCCTTCTTTGTTCGCTGAAACAATACGACCAAGATAAAAAGTGTGCGTTTTTGTTCGCAGTAAACCATTACGATTGTCGTTAGCCAGTCACTCGCTAGAGCTGCTTTTTATTTCTCAACGTACGATGTTCGCGGCTTTTATTTGTGTTCCGTACTTGTTCGCCGTGGAAATTGCGTGTCCTAGGAAATTGTGTTATTTGAGTTCAACAAAAAGCGCTTTAATATTACATCTGTCCGTATTAGAGTATTTTTACTCTGAGAGGAAGCTTAAAAACTGTCACTAATCTCTTTCTGTTTTATTACTGTTCATTAGGGTTAATTATTATTTTGTTAGAGTCTATGCTGTCTATGTCATTGTCTCTCTTATATTCTGTCTGTTCTTTTCTTTTAAAATCATTTTAGGCTTATTATAGTTTTAAAAAGCCCATACAAAAAGGGACGAACACAGCACCGCCTCCATAAAAGGGCTCGACTAGAGCTAGTCGGCAAATTGCACTAAGGTTCACATCCTCACTAATGTGAAAGTAACTTTAATGGAACGAACTGGAGGAGTGACAGATATGGACACGGTTTTATTTAGATTTTCCGCCCAATATACACATTCACAGGCTTATATTGTTCAAAATACTATCACATATATAATTTTTTTTAATCTTTTAAATTCAGCTTGTTCTGCCGTTATTATTGCTTGTTTTTGTGTTAGATTTACGTTTAGTTCAGATTTTATACTTCTATTGGCTTTTGTATTTTTACGGTGTGGATCTCAGCTATTTCTCTTTCTTTATATAACTGTGCTGTCAGTGTGAGATTTGAAATCTCCTGTAAGTTGTTTTAATTCACAAACTTTTGTTCGCAACTCCTGCATTGTCCCATTAAACTTATTGACTCGAACCTCCAGTGCACTATTGACAATACCTGTATGCATTTTATCATTAAAACACTTCATTTGCCCACGTATACAAACAATGCCGATGTAATTCACGTGCGATGAATAATTTACCAAAAGACCAATTGTTTACATCGCATCACTGTGCGGCAGAAGCCAACGGTATCTGCATTTATATTAAACACTCACTCACTCATTCACTCGTTCATTCGCTCGTTCATTCGCTGAGGACGTGTTAAGCGAGTTTTTAACAGCTGCTGCATTTCGCTTTTTAGTGTTTGTTGAAGTTTCCTCTGGATAATAGAAATAGTAGAATATTATATTCTTTGTTCTTTTTCTCTTCTATATTTTTCTTTAGATTTTCTTTTATTAAGATCTTTTATCACGATCTTTTATCTTTTTTTTTTTTTCTTTTTTGCTGACGGCCGTTGGGGCAGAAAGGTTCTCGAGTGGCGACCACGTATCGGAAGACGCAGCGTAGGCCTCCCACAAGGTGGACCGACTATGTGGTGAAGGTCGCGGGACCCAGCTGGATGAGATTAGCGCAGGACCGGTCGTCGTGGAGATCCTTGGGGGAGGCCTTTGTCCAGCAGTGGACGTCTACAGGCTGATATGATGATGATGAAGATCTTTTATCGTTGTATCTTTCCTTGTCAAAGTCATGTGTCTATGGAAGGTCCAAAATACTGCAAGGGAGGGTTCCGTATACTTTACAGTTGTCTCTCCACAGCTCGTGGTCACAAGATATCCGACGTGATTCACTTACTAGGTATAATGTGTGATTACAAATATCACGTCAAACAATTAAGACTACAAAATCTCTCCACGTTCTAAAATTGAAACATGCATTTCTGTTTACTGAAAGATATGACACGGTGGACCGTGAGACTGTACCATTTTATAAGGGTCCCTTGTCGGATTACGGATCCCTAAAAGATGCTTTAGGGTTCCGTATAAAATGTTAAAGACATCTGTTACCAAGCATTTATTAAAAGCGAAAAATCTGAGCAAAGAAAAAAAAAATCTCACACAAAATGTTTTCCAGTTTCAAAATTTTCACGCAAAATCGATATCAGTGTTACAATAAGACACAGTAGAAATTCGAAACAACGAGACACGTTCACAAATCGTTACAAAGATAAGGCTATAACTTGAGACAGATAACCCTGCGAGGCCGTTATCGGCTATTTATTGTACCTGCACGCTATCGGCCGCCGTCCCACATTATAAAGCCCGGCTAAAGACCGGCAGTAACCGGAGACCGGAGACCGAAGCCACCGGGCTCAAAGATACCTTGTTACAAATCTGGTTCTCTGTTAGGGTTTTGTTTGAATAAAATCGGTTAGAGTTAAAGTTGTTATCGGATTTCAACGGTACTTCCTTCGATCACAATGTATAGTTAGATGCCGCATTAGTGCTCAAACAGTTGCACGACAAAACAGTGCTTATATATTTAGGAGTATAAGGTCTAAGAATTGTTTTGTAATCAGTTGTGTGGTGTGTGTGTGTTTTGTTTTTGTATTAATAAAACTACTCGGTACAATGATTTCAAAGAAAATCTTGACCGCTTTTCCGAATCCGTTTCCTGTTTTAGCCAAATCCTAATTAATTTGCAGCTCTATCTCGTTACGTACCTAACGTAATGTTGCCTGTATGAAAGTACGACGAGAATCCATTTCTAATAATTGCACCTGCAGCTGCAGTTGATAAGGTGCAAATCTCCAAAGAGCCCAGCTCTAGTAAAGGCTGGATATTTCATGATTGAATTCCGGAGCTGTGTGCAAACCTTATTAATCCGCCGGCCGATATTCGAACACCGTGATGTGTGTACTCTAGACTTGGTCGGAAACATATCTAGGTAAATATGTTTGGTTAGTCGGTGAGGCTTCTACCTCTCTCAAAACTGATTTATTTATACTTTGATCGGCCTGTCTGTTTATGCTGTTTTAAGTACGTTTGGCCTTTACGTGCCATTTCTTAGTTGCATCGGATAACGTGATCCGATGGGAACTTTTAGCGTGATCAGATGCAACCGCGAACTGATCATATGATGCGTTGGGAATAACCCCTGTGCCGGCGCTATCTGTCTCCTTTGCTTTACTCTAGCTATCTCAGTATTTATTTATTGACATTATTTTATACTTTTGGTACCTACCAACTTTATTGTACGATAGTGAAGACAGAAGACGACTGAAAGTAAGATGAATGCTGTAAAAATGCGATCTATACGTAGGCTTGAAAGACCGGATACGGAACGAAGAGATACGCAATATGGCTGGACTGAAAATCATTTAGATGGAAAAAGCATGCCCCGTGGGGTTGAGTGAATGAGTGGTGAACGAAAGACGACTCGAATATTATACCGAGCGATTGTGAGGAGCCGGGGACGAGCTCGACTGATATAAGAGGGTCTAATAGTCCTGGAGCTCATAGATGGACACTTGCAGAGCACTCGCATCCCGCGGCGAGCGTGTGTGAAGAGAATGGTGAGACTGAGCGAAGTGATAGAGGTGTGTCAGGATCGCATTACTTGGCGCTCCGTCTTTCTGCATATAGCGTGAAGATATGAATGTATGTTGTAGGTACTTTTTGACCTATATTATCTTTGAAAGATTGTATCCCCAAATTAGATGTACCCTACATAATATTTTTCATTACTCATACTCTGAAAGTAGGTATGAAGTTGCCTGAGGAGCGGGTTGAAAGTAATACATCTCAGCCCTAGGGAGAATCGCTTTCAACTGACAGCTGTCAAATTATATTAAAAAAACTAGTACTATTTTGACATTTCTATTGGACCATGTTCCAACTGTCTATACAGCCACTCAATTACAGCGCGATGTAAAATTGAAATAACATAAAGATGTAATAATTAAAGAATATATATTTTTAAATGACTTTAATAATATTAATACTGTCAACTATTTCTTTAAAATAACATAGATTTGGGCAAAGTATTTACCATTTTTTCAATGATGGAAATGAAAAATAATGGCAGAATACCTGGCCAAAAAAACAAAGTAGACGTAAAAGCGGCAATCCGATCTTCATTTGTTTTTTCGAGTTGTAGAGTTTTGTTTATACTTCCGTATAGCAGAGATTTGTATTAACACTCATTTTATGTATTTGTTTTTACTTTCAGTGTATTCTTAATGAAAAGCACAGTGTTTCCCTCGGGTTCAAGACTTATTTAGAGGTCCCTCGAACTATTGGCGTCTCGGGACTTAAATAAGTTACTTTCACACCTAGGTTAACAATGTACTATAGATGGGTCTCTACCGTACCTCGGCGAAACTGTGAAATTAGGTAGAAACAACTTCGAGAGGGGCAGTATTTAGGAAGTTACGTCATATCTTCTCGCCGCATTGTCCAGCAGTGGACTCGTACAGGCTGATGGTGATGGCAATCCGTGAACACACGTAAGATGGAAGCAGGTTTCCGCATTGCAATATTTCTTTTAGATTTCCCTATTTGCGAACGGTATATTTTGCGAATATAGCTCTGCATGCGGGATGTCTTGAGGCGAGCACATCCGCGAGCGAAAAGATGAAGTTTTACGTCTGCATTTTTCAATCGTTCGTCTATCAACGTCTGAAAATCGCGTACAATACTGTATGGAATTGAATGGAATTGGTGTTTCGGGACGTGTAATTTGTATGAACTGACCTGTATTTTATTTGCAGTGTTTTTAAAATTGCTTATGCATATTATCACATTAACTTTGACCTTTAACGTAAGTTAAACTATGTACTAGTATTTGTAATGTGGGATAAATAAATCTAATCTAATCTAGGTAATTTCAAACACAATGTATTTTGTAATGGAATAAATGAATTTAAATATTCTGCTATACTCTTTCTTATAATTATACTAATCTGTTTTTCCTTGTTATTAGTCTTCTGTATTAAGTATCCTTCGACCTTCGTTATCCCGTAAACGCTCACTGTTGAATGTAGTCAGAATTTCTCTCGATAAAGTAAAGTCCAACCATGCCCAATATGTATTAAAATAGAGAGTACATAGCTTACTTAATAACTAATAAAAATTTCCATAATATAATACCACAAAAAAAAATTATCCCGTACACTTTTACTATTATATTCTGTGCTTGTATAGCACAATCCACTTCAGGACCAGCTTGCCTGTTCCCAGTGGAAATCGAAACCACGATCACTGCACTCGAGTCTAAAGATCTACGAGGGTATCAAACTTAAGTCTAAAGACCGATGAGGCTATCAAACTTAAGTTCTAAGACCGACGAGGCTATTAAACTCGAGTCTAAAGACCGATGAGGCTATCAAACTGGAGCCTAAAGACCGACGAGGCTATTAAACTCGAGTCTCAAGACCGATGATGCTATCAAACTGGAGCCTAAAGACCGACGAGGCTATCAAACTTAAATCTACAGACCGACGAGGCTATCAAACTCGAGTCTAAAGACCGATGAGGCTATCAAACTCGAGCCTAAAGACCTACGAAGCTATCAAACTTAAGTCTAAAGACCGATGAGGCTATCAAACTCGAGTCTAAAGACCAACGAGACAATAAAATAAAACACATCTAGGTATAGCTGGCATTACAGCACGCACTGTAGCGTGATATGTAATACCGTATTAGACGCGACAGCGCTACGATTCCGGCAAATATAATTCATTCGTAGCGTACAGAATTACAAATAAACGGTAATAGGATTACGAATAAAGTAAATATTAGCGAATCGAACAGCACACGTGCGGAGACGCACAGATTGCGTCGAAGGAGAGCCCCTATAAATCAGGCCGCGGACTGCGATCGATCGATAAATATTTACGGCAGCCGTAACGCCGAGATACGAGATAGGCCCCGCTCGAGAGCCCGGGATGGGACCCCGGTGCCCACTGCCCCGCAGTAATCCAACTATTTTCGATAAGACATTTTCCACTATGTATCACACTTGGATAATAGCTTATTCGTTTACGGGATTCAAAAATAAACGCTTTTGTTTTACGAGTTTACGAGCTGTGCTCGGAGTTTCTCTGAGAGATAGGATCGAAATGAGGTGATCCGCCAGAGAACCAAAGCCTTTGACATAGCTCAAAGGCTTAGCACGTTGGCCACATCTGTCGGAGAACCGATAACCGCTGGGGTAGACGAGTTTTCGAGTGGAGACCACGACTGGGCAAGCGTAGTGTAGAACGGCCACGGCTAGATGGAGCGACGACCTGCGTGAGGCGGCTGGATGCGAAGAACCGAAGATCGGGTTCAGTGGCGCACCTTTGGGGGAGGCCTGTGTCCAGCAGTGGACTAGAATAGGCTGATGATGCTGATGATGATGTTTTACGAGTACTCTTTTTCAAAATCTACATCTGTTAGGTTATATGCTTGGATGACTCAATTTATGAAAAGGTTTTATTCTGTTTTATTAGTCTATGATTTGATTGTGCTCCCGCGATAACGAGCTCAGTACATAGGTGTAACCTTGCAACCTTCAGTGCGAGTGTGGCCTACTGATTCGTAAAAGAAGCATCCGTCTGGGCAACTACTTATTTCAACCTAATGAAGTAAAACAAATCAGTGCCAAAAGCTTGCTGAAGTTTTTAACTGACGCAAAGCTGAGCACTGAACTATAATGAGGCGGCGATCACTATAGATCAGTAATGGTGGTGGTAATCACAAACAGCTGCGAAAAATAGAAATAAAATGATTTTGATTTGAAAACCCCAAAAGGGAAGCCCAAAGAGGGCCATGCGTTTCGACACGTGTTAAGGTGACATCAAATTGTATAATTCATCGCAGCACTCCAATGTATCTCCACAAATCAAGGAGTTCTAAACTATAATATTTACCTAAGAACAGATTTACAGATAACTAGAAGAGCTAATACTATGGTGCTTTAACTCAAAAATGTAAATGTCATTTAAGTAGGTACGTGGCTCTATTTTTTCAAGTCCAGAACCTTTTATATCCTCTACGTACCGCGTCGAAGGAAACACTTGGGCGAAAATCTTTCAATCCTGAATAATGTATAACACTTTGCATGGGACTTAGAACACTAGCTCTAAAAGATTGGATTCTCCGAGCCGTAGGCGTATAGACAGTATAAGTTACTGTTAAAGCCCAAAATATGGTAATTCCTAGGATTTGTCAGTAAAATCTAACAATAAGCTTAGCTGATCGTAGATAGACAACTCATGCCAAAAGTGCCTACGAATAAGTTCATAATATTATGTCAATTTACATTTGGTGCAGGGTTAGGCCAGATTGGACTGCGGTATTTGTTCCCTCCAGACGTAAACCGCTCGCCGTTTTACTGGAAAATCGAAGGATTTACCATCTTTTAGGCTTTAACAGTGACATAATATCTTGAAATTGGTTTCTACAGCAGCCGTTATTAATTTCCGAAGCTCGATATTAATAATTTCCCATCCGAAGCTTTAAATCCTCTTAATATTGATTGTGGAGGAACATGGGGAGCACAACACCGGATGCCAAATTTCCTGAAGACAACAAGTCCAAACAAGAAATAACCCGAGCGGAAATGAGCGATTGTCATAAATAAGTTATTGGAACAAAGCGCAGCTTTCACATTTGTAGAAAGTTAGAGCTGTACAATTCATTCCTTGGACGTGATAACAGTGGATGCTGTATTGACCAGAGACTAGGATTGTCGATACAAATTGTAAGAATTCATCAACTGATGAATGCAAAGACACTGAAAACGATGATGATGATGATGAACGAAAAGCAAAGATTAAACACAGACTGACTCTGATTATTACAAATACAAACAATCTAAAACATAATAAAATCTTAAACTGAAATCAACCCTAATAAAATACTGTGTAAATAAATAATTACAAGCAAGTTTGTTAGACGGAAATCCTTTCAGTTCTGGCAACTCACGTCGCGTTCAGCTTGTTTATGGTAATACATTACACGAGCAGACACTTGCGGGCATGAATCATCGGAGCGTACACACGCCACCGCAGTGACGTACCCGCGAATCGATACGCCATTATGTACGACAACGGCGTGAACATTGAGCAGCGGTGTGAGCTGTGTTGCCTCTAGTTACCGACCATTTTATGGATTCACTTGTGAATTAACTGATTGCAAAAATTTGAACTAAAATTGCGAAACAGGAACCTAAGAACGAAGCAGATATGATTTAATGAATACCTCACTTAGTTCCAAGTTTTAATGCGAAATCACACGACTGGCGGTAGAAGAAAAACGTCCTGGTTGAAGAACTTGAGAGAATGCTTCAGGAAAAGCAACCTACACTCTTTAATCGATGCATCAACAGAGATTTTTTTGAGCAACCTTTGTATAAATAATGGCCACACTGTTACAGAACGATGGTGCAGATGAGATATGGAGTGAAGACTTCCCTCGTCAGGTGGACCGACGACCTGAAGAAGGTGGCCGAAAGCGGACGGATGCAGAGGGTATTGGTCCAGCCGCGAACGTTGCAAGAGAACGTATGATGATAATCCGCCAGACGTATAAAGCAGTGATTGAGAACCATGTAGTTAATGCTGAAATAGATCACTGGAACCTAACCAAACTTATTTCCGCCACAAGGTCACTTTTGATTTGGAACGCCACATATGGCGATGTGAAGAAGAGGCATATTGTGAAGAAGAAGGGAAGGTTATTCACATTTCCGGTGTTCCTCGCGAGAGTCCATTACCCGGTGATGGACAAAGTAAAATAAATGTCCAATAAAGCGCGCACACATTAGTATATCGGGCGCGAGGGGAATGCGAATAAGACAATATTGTCTGCCGAGCGTTTGACCCGCAATAAATATCGCCCATGCTCCGTCCCTGTCAGACTAATACACTTCTGTATCCCCGTCTCCCCCCACATTACACCTTATCTAATGGAGAGGAATGTAGTGCCGGGAGTTACTTAAACGACGAAAACAAGTGTTGACAGTTGAACTCTCTCGGGTCGCTCGAGGAGGTTTTTTCCCAAGATTTTCCCCTTTATTGAAACAGATAACCGTAAGGAGCTACGTCTCTTTCGTATTGAAACTTGAAGTTTCTTCCTGAAATAAATTCTCGGCGCTCCAACCGGGGCCAGCTGAGGGGTTCAATTTGTCTAGATTTCAGCGGTGAGTGACATCGGAATAGGAATTTTGTTGAAATTTCAAACTCATCTTTTTGAAAATTTTATTTCTAGTTTCACCGAGTTGAGTTATTAGTTATTTCGGCAATCTGAGGAATTCGAACCCTACCTAGGGCAAGGTATAAAAATAAACGAAATTCCGAGACGCTTGAACTTTACTTCAACTTTGAAACTGACTTCATTACAAAGATTGATGGCACCGTTTCCCTAAACTGGAACTAAAATGTCAGATTTATTTGTGCGCCGATCGTTACGCTAAACAGCTTAACTCGAAGCTGGAACTATAAATACCCGGCATTCGAAGCCCGTCCGAGGCGAGACTCGAGCGAGGCAGAAATGACGGTGGAATGAAAACAGTCGTAGGTTGACCCGCCCTGTTTTTATTACCTCCCGGCCCAGTGGCGCGGGGTGGGCAAAGAGAAGGGCTTAGCGAACAGACAGGTCAGAGGATTGATAAATTCAGTCTTTCCCTCGAGTTTACCCTACCTTATTTAATAATAATAATCTATATTTGTTCTCCACAATAGGATAATATAAAGAACATTAATGCCAGATTGACAATTAACATGAAGTCAAAGGTCTATGTTAATTTTTATTAATTGTATTTTGTGTCTTGTCTTTTGTATTTAGAGCGTCAGTGGCCTCGGGGATAAGACGCGACCTATGATATCGAAAGGTCCGAGGTTCGATCCCCGGCTGGGCCATGTACCAATGGGTTTTTTCTCGAAACTTAAGTACATGTACTGACTGCTCTCAAACGGTGAAGGAAAACATCGTGAGGAAACCTGCATACGCCGAAGAAGAAATTCTTAGGCGCATGTGAAGTCCACAAACCCGCACTGGGCTAGCGTGGTGGACTATAGCCCGCACGCCCTCGTTGAGAGGGTAGGCCTGAGCCCCAGCAGTGGGGAGATTAATAGGCTGTTGATGATGATGATTTTGTATGTTCACCGATGACGGACAGCACGAGATCTGGTGGTGAGACAAACCAATGGTTTAACAACACTAAAATACAATGATAATTCTTGTTCGTATTTAAAAAATATGTATGACACCCGTACATCTCATACATATTTATTCCACATTCATATATTTATTTACGTACCAGCGAACTCCCCGCCACGTTAAAAAGTCTCGTATGTGATATTCTAGAATATGAGCTATCACTGTACCGAGTTCCATCAAAATCAATTCAGCCGTTACAGCGTGATTGAAAAACATACGAGTAGGTATTATGAGACGGCGTCGACAGAGTACAGGGAGCTTCTGTACTGTGTTTGCTCTGTGGCGCGGATCGGATGCCCATCTAACATTACACCGGGAATAATTCTAATAATGTTTGTTGGCCCGAGTCGACGAAACAAACAAAGATATCTATACTTATACATCCCATACAAATACAGAAAATATATACAAATATATTACCTAAAAATAAACGTTACGGATAAATCTCAACAAGGGTGCAACTCAATAACAAACCTGGACTTTAAAAGTCACAGACCGGTATTTGGTAGCAGCACCAGTGATTGGAAGCCTAGTACTGCAACGGCTGTTACGTGTTACTGCACGAAGAAAAAACAGCAGTATGGCCCGCGCAGCATCTGTTATTAACAATACGTGCCAGACTGCCAGCTATATCTGTATAAAAGTATGGCGCCATCTGCACCAAAATCTCCAAATATATTGCGAAAAAGACGACCACCTCTGAAAAGATCCCAAACTTGCTAATTACGTGGGGTCAATGTACTTTATGATCTTAACGGGCTTAGGCTACATTTTACTAATATCTGCCTAACAAGCGCTGTAGTGATTTTCTTTCGAGTATCAAAGGAAAATAGAAAGGATGTTTATCTTGTCTCGTCAGTGTTTTTCTTATAGATAGTAATATAATGAACATTGAGATTCTTAGATGTTTGTTTCCCAGTAAATACTGGAAAAATACCTAAATGTTTATTTAGTACAAGACAATGTCTCCCGAATACACCCTTCATAACCTAATCGAACTGATATTCCTGAGAAATTGGTCAAAATGTATTGCTGAGTCGTATACGCTTACATAAATTCCAATGAAGGCTGAAATCTAAATACAATCTGAATCCAAAACTGATCAAATTTACCTAAGTTTTGTAGGATTTTTTATTTAGTAACGTATCGAGCTGCCCAGAACTCTAAACCGGCAGTTTTGCAAATCCAGACCCCTTTGAGCGTTGAAATAAATAGCAAGCCTATCTCCACCCCCGGCGTCGCCTGTCAACGCTCAAATAGAAACACATTTCACATACACAAAGCCGGGACATTTATTATTAAAGATCAGGGCAGATAATCGGTGCTATTACCCGATTTCTTTTAGGGGTGCCGCCCTCCCCGGCTTGACGGCAAACTTTATCTTGCGTTCGATTAACTGCGCTCTTCGAGGGGACATTGTGGGGTTGTGTGTCGTTGAGCGGCAAAATGATGTTGGTGGGTGTATTTATCAGATGTCAGGCGAAGGTGTGCATAGTCCCGCGTGGGAGCAGGCATCTGGCGCGGAGTCAGCGTGATGTATGGCGGAGCGCTTGTTCGCGCGATAGCATAGCCTAGGAAATATACAAGTAACCCGAACATTATTATTCAAAGTTATTTTTCTGGATTTTATTATTATTATGCACTTTGAATTGTTTAACACATGTTGTAAATCCGTCATTGGCAGTAAGAGATTTGTATAATTTAGAATAATGTTTTCTTTTGTGCTTTTCTGCACATGTATTGCACTTTTCTTTGATTCCATAATAATCATTAGAATGTAACTGTCAGATTTTGGTCTTTGAAAAACGAACCCTATCTAGACTTAACATAAGTCTAGTATTTGAACTTGTTTTTTGGGTCGCAAAACCCGTTTTAACACTATGAGGGATAAGCTAAAAAACCCAAAGTAAAAAATCTACACGTAAAAAATACTTAGTGATTATTTTTGAAATACTTATTTTGTTTTTTTTGTAAAATGTTGTATAAATTATTCAGATTGGACGTTTTTCAGTTTGGACATTTTTCAGTTCGAGTCTAACGACCATGGACATTTTTTAGATTGAACATTATTACAGTAAACCAAAAATACGTTTAATGTGTAGTTTTTTTGACCTTAGTTTCTTATGTCAACACCTATAAAAATCGAGAAGTGAAAATTTTTTGTGTTATGATGACAAACAATGTGAATAATAAAACAGTAAAATAAACGTAACTGATAGCAGAATAAAATTCGCGTTGGATTTTACGCGAATTCAATGGCGAACTTCCTTTATTTTTCCTGGACTAATACCCTTTGTGGGGACGCGAGTCGGTGGCGCGTCGCGAGAATTGCAACGATGCGTCATGCTTTGAACTGCAATTGTTCGCTGTTTCGAGCGAGCTTCGAGGAGTTTTATTTGTTCGATATGGTAGGTGTGCCGTGTCTATGTTGATGCCTGCTTCGGCTGTTATAAATCATTGGAATCTATTTTGTCGGTTTATTGCAATATCTTAATAACTTTTCAAGTGTTAATGGGTCTTTAACGTCCCTCTTACGTCAATTTTATTATTTTTTTGATATGAGTGATTTTTCAAAAACCAAAACTGACAGCCACACTTAACGAAGTTTTTTGACTTTTGACAGCCACGCGAGGTTGGATAAGTGAGTTACATTTTTCATTAATATCTCGGATTTTTTTGTGTTTTCCTATCATTGTCTGAAAATTTTACATGTTTATAGGTAGGTACGTCAGTGGAAACAAAACCAGTATAAGCTGGTCTCTCATAGTATTGAAACTGCCTATAGGCCAGCCCAAGTAGTGTTTCCACTGACGTGCGGTCGACTGTACATTATGACCGTAAAGGAAAAAAGTCTGTAGACATTGAATATTTCGGAAAACCCAACCAGGGCGACTTAAAATGAAAATTTACATGTTCGAACAGTTTGTAAAATTTTTGCCTGTATGTCTGTCTGTCTGTCTGTTCGCACATCACGCCAAAACCACTAAACGGATGAAACTGTATAGTTATATACATATATTTGAAGTTCAGAGTACACTGCTTATTATTGAAAAAATGATACAGGATGCTTCCAGCTCAAAAAATAGGGCTACCCCAATCTACCTATAGGCATTTGACTGAAATATAGGCTGTAACAAATTACCTGTAGTGCCCTATCACACAGGTACTCGGTATCGAACAAAGTAGGTACCTACCTCCCGCTCTACGTAACCAGCTTCGTACGAATACTTTTTTTTCTTCTTAGGTAGTCAAAGTCGCGGGCAACAGCTACTTATAAATAAACGGGCATAGAATAGCATTTATTTCAGTTGCACTCTACAAATACCTATAGTGATTCTTCATCTAAAATATTAGTTTCAATTGAATATCTCTAAAAACATTTATCGTGAAAATTTCATACCAATCGGTCCGGTAATGTTCGAATTATCCGGGAGACGAGCAGACAAGCGACGAACAAAAAAACTTCGCTACGAGATTTTTTACGGATCCCTAAAATGCCGGAACCCTCTGCGGCCTGAGAATTATATTTTAAAGTAAGAGAACTCTAAAAAGAACTTGACGTTTGAAATTTAATTATTGCTCTTTTCAGCGGAGCCTTGTCTCTCTGCGGCGACCGTTTTTCTTGACAGACGAGTGCCTCTTCATTCAATTGTTCTTCAGTTCATTCGTTCGTTTTGACGTTCAAAATCCCAGTGACGTCATACCGACGTCAGCAACGTGATGAATCTTTGAACACAAAGCGTACTCTGCTCTCACTTCACTCGGCATTTTTTTAAAAATAATTAATTGTTGCGTTCACTTTAGTGTAATACAAAGAATCCATGTTTATGAAGGGTGTTTTTAAACGCTTTTAATACTATAGGTTCACATTTCATTTAGTGTTTTGAGGTTCTCAATTTGACTGTTTTTTTTTGGCAATGCTTCGCGATGTGAACTGATTTGAATGATTATTTATTTTATTGAATATACTACATTTCGAGGGTGATCCTATTTCAATTTGAAAACAATAGTTCACTTCCAAACGGTGAAGGAAAACATCGTGAGGAAACCTGCATACGCCGAAGAAGAAATTCTTAGGCGCATGTGAAGTCCACCAACTCGCACTGGGCTAGCGTGGTGGACTATAGCCCGCACGCCCTTGAGAGGGTCGCAGTAGTGGGGAGATAATAGGCTGTTAATGATGATGATGATGAGTTCACTTCCAAGGGTGGCAAATAAAAATTGGGGGTAAATAAGTCGTCGGTCTACAAAAATAATAATTTTAAACGGACTGTTTTATTTTTCTACAAAATGGTTATTATTTAATTTAGAAACAAATCCTAATGTTTAAAACTTATACATAATCCTCACAAGAGGATGGCAAGAGCTTAATACGACCAGATTGGCTCTCCACACCGTAAAAAGAAACGTGACCGGGCGAACGACGCCATAACCAGAGGTCCACCGTACGCCGGCGCGCGCCGCGCTGTCCGCTGCCCGCTGTTCGCTGCCCACTGTCCGCTGCCCGCTACCCACAGTCCGCTGTCCGCTGCCCACTGTCCGCTGCCCACTGTCCGCTGTCCGCTGCCCACTGTCCGCTGCCCGCTGCCCGCTACCCACTGTCCGCTGCCCGCTACCCACTGTCCGCTGCCCGCTACCCGCTGTCCGCTGCCCGCTGCCCGCTACCCACTGTCCGCTGCCCGCTCAGGGCGCGGATAATCTATTGTTTGATTAGTTACGAGCATCTGTACCTAACACTTTTACAACTCGCCCAGTTAACTCACACGCTCACAGTACAGGCGCGATAAGTGTGGCAACTAAAGAAATTAGGGATGGAAAATCCCAAATAAGTTTAATCGTGACTGCGCGTATACATGTATGTATGTTCACATCCCTGTATTTTGTTACGTTCTGTTTTGTTTAGACTTTGGTAATGTAGTAATATATCTATGCATGTATTTTATTTCCTCGTAGCATCTAAATGGCTGGCTGTGCGGATTTTTATATTAAAATTGATAAATTAATAACACAAAAAAAATTATAATCCACCCAGCCGTTTTAATGCTTCCTTCAGAAAGTGGTAGCGGTAATTGGGGAAAGCCTACGTCCAGAAGTGGAATGCTCCGGGCCCTGTGGGACCCACCCAACTCACTGCCCAATCACATAAGTATCGCGTTATTTACATACCAACGAGAGTAACGCATAGTGAAATGTCATCCAAAATAAACTGAAGAGGTCGTTTTGCATACACCTACGTTTGTAGTTCGTTTTCCGTTCGTTCCTTCGTTCACTTGTACACAAAGTGCAGTGTACATACTGGTCCCAATGCTTCACTGTACTGTGGGTACTGCGACAATGTAAGGAAGTCCTGTTTACGAGCGTGCGAGTGCCGATTGCTCGGTTTTACGTCCGGCTGACGTCGCGCCGACGTACTGACGTCACGGGGCCCCAATTACACCGTTTATAGCGCCCCCTCGTAAAGCCGCGTTTTATTCGCGCAGTAATCATGTATTCATACGCGATCGTCGATGGGAATCGCTGGAAAGTTTGCGAGTTAAAAAGTTGACGTGCGTTATGGGAGTTTTTGATGGGCTGTTTGGGACAGACGGACGGACGGCTGCTTGGATCTTGGAAACTTAACTACACATACTTTGAAAAATTTATATTATAAACCGCGTAATAGTTAAGTTTCCAAGATCCAAGCAGCCGTCCGTCTGTCTGTTCCAAATATATTATGTAGACTGTATCTTTAAGTTAAATAGAAATACTTAGTATAAAAACAAACAAAAACCTACCGAGTCCTAGCATAATCATATTTTTTATAAGTGCGACACACTCATACCCACGCATTAGGTACGATTTTTTTCTCCCTGTTTCGCGGGTGGCATTGGCATTGACATACATCCAAGACCCGGCCGGAATTCGAACGAACCCGGGACTCCGAATACAGAAGGAAGAGTCACCACCAACTGGACTACAGAGGATTTCGAAACGTGTCACCTGTCGTTATTTTATTTATGCTTAATTACGTCATCTCCTAGAGCCGATTGTACGGTCGACCGCTCGTCAGTGGAAACAAAACCAGTATAAACTGGTCTCTTATAGTATTGAAACTCTCTAATAGGCTAGGCCAGCTCAAGGTCAAAGTGTATCGACTGACGTGCGGTCGATTGTACTCCTAACCTAACTATCAATTCGAGTTTAAATGAAGTTTTAAATAATCTAAATTGAATTTTCCCTCGAGTACAATCGAATATTCTGTACAATATACGTATGTATGGATTAAGTCTGAAATAAATTGCATTGAGTAGAATAATAGCGACGTCTCGCTTCTATAATATCGTGTTGAATGAATCCCAAATAAAGTTAACTAAAACAAAACGCGCCGCGTCAATAGAGTCCTGAACCTTCGGGGCGGGACGACCTTCGTGGAAAAGGTTGTATCTTAATAAACGTTTATACAACCTCATATTGTAATGATCTCATTAAGAATTCGAAGGAAACGTTTTAATGACATCTTTATTTACATAGGTACGTCTCTAATCCTATCCTACTAACATTATAAGGCGAAAGTTTGTATGTATGTGAGGATGTCTGTTACTCTTTCACGCAAAAACTACCGAACAGATTTCGATGAAACTTGGTACAGTGATAGCTTATATCCTGGAATAACATATAGGCTACTTCTTAAAGTCGCAGGGCGTCTGCTAATACCCAATAAGTAACAAAACGCCTACATAGAGGGCGCTGTTTCACAATGTACGCGGGAAAAACTTTGTGACGCGGACCGCGGGAAATAGCTAGTAAATAAATAAAGTTATATTAAAGCATTCCTAGAAAAATAATGCTGCTACGCCACAGGCTACGACGTGGCGTAGCCCGTAGCGTAGCACTACACGTATGTTCGTGTCGTACCGCGATGATGCTAGCGCCGACGTACAGTCCCGCGGGAACACTCCGCTCCCGGTCTAACGGCCGCCCGCCCTTGATTGCTGCTCGCACAAAATGTCCTAAGTAATTTATTACATATTTACTTGGAAAAAATATACAGGTAGCATTGTCGGGAAAGTTGAGTGAGATCGCGACCGAGAGCGATATTCTACCGCTAGGTGCAGTAGAAAAGTAGGCCGTTTTTTTTCAATAGATTTTGAAAAACTGTTTTTTAAAATGTTCGGAAATTAATACTATTACAATAAATATAATATTTCTGCAAAAAATAAAGGTTTAGTAGAAATATATTATTACGTTTTAATTTTCTAATTTAAAAACGGTGTCATGGCGTCGCTTGTGACGTCTCGTTTCACAAACATACAAGAGCGGTCGTATTCGTTTGACGTTAGTGTACTCGAACGTGACGGAATTTCCTGTGATTGTGTTCAACATGTCATGGCGTATTTTGTAGTTTAATTTTATTGAAATAATTATCGATATCGCTCATAATAATGTTTTAAAAAAACATGTTTTGTAATCCATGACTCAGGTTTCATTAGATACATACATAGTAATTTTAGGGCTTCTTTCACCACTTCCTGATATTGTTACAGATAGTAATCTTAGTGATAAACTAATCTATCAGATAAATCTGTGTGATAGACTATATAAAATATATAAGATATAGGCAATCAGATATCTGTGAAACCAAAAAAACAGGCTATCTGTCAGATAACCTGCAGATAGGTTATCTGGGACTTTATCAGCAAGCGGTGTAAGAGGTCCTTAATGTTTTTAAGTTACTGTCATCATTAAAAATTTAATAATAATGATAATAATTCCTATTATGTCTACTGATAGTACAGTCAGTAGAACAGGTTGGAATAAACGCAATATTCCGTTGCCCCGTTGTATAAAGACAAAAACGTCCCAAACTAACCTCCACCACAAAATATCAGCAAAAACGCGCACAATGTTTATGTTCACTATAAACGAGACATAAACTGCGGCCGGCGCTCTGTCCTCTACCCGTTAGTAATAATCGCTGACCGCTCCATCCCTTTCACTCTAACACGCCACATTTACTGCCTGGGGGAGCGAGACAGTCGACGTACTATTTCACTATAAAGCGGTTGGAACGCAATGTCGTATCATCTAAGCGTTTGCTTGGGCTCAAACGGGTAAGGACATACCTTAACTCGTCAGTATGCATGGTGTGCTTGCCACCGGTATATAAAGTGGTACCTATATGGCTGAGAGATATTCACACCCGAAACAATGTAAAAAATTAACAGACTTTATGCAGTACGCAAGAATCTTAGTACATTGAAAATGTACCATAGTAGCTAGATGTACCATGAGCGACTGTACGTTATTTTGCGTCTCGTACCTTGAAACCCTCGCTACGCTCAGGATTATATCTTCATTCAGGACTCGCTTCGTGGTTCAATCCTGGCACCCTTCGCTTGCTCAGTTTCCGGCGAACTATAATGTCAGCACGGTTCCGGGACTCAGTGGCACATCGATATTGACAAAATGTCCCAATTTTGGGGTCACGTATCTCTGAACCTATGAAAGGTAAAATTTAAAAATATATATATTTTATTCCATCTGAGCGCAGAGGTGCTTTATTCTCATTTTTTCGCTATTCCAAATAGATTCGTTAAAAAAAATCTTTTCGAAATTTCGTCCCGAAAATCCCTAGATTTTTCTAAACTTTTTAGATTTTCAAAAAAAATTGCCAACCGATTTTCCAACTTTTAACTCTATAATGTGTCTCGATAAATTCTGCGTCTTTTGAGTCCTCGTCTGACCCCGTAGCCCTAAATTTCTAGAAGTTATCGCGGATTTTTTTTAATTACTTGAAATCGATCCCATAAACATTTTCAATGTTAAAAAGTGATCTAAATGTCGTTATTGGTTTATTAAGAATAGAATAGAATATATTTTATTTCAGACATTGTCCATAATATTGTTAGTAATACACAAAACCTTAAAACAGTAACCTGGATTTAATTAATTACAAATGTATCCTATTTATTTTTATTATACTAGGATTTAAGTTAGCTACGACTGGACAAGCGTAATGTGGGACACCCCACTGCGTTTATTAAAAATATATTTTGTAATATAAATCTTAAATAGATAATAATATAACTCTTACATAATTACGTTTAATAAAAAAAACCTACAAAAATATAAATTTTGATTGAAGTTGCGATCAGTTCAAAAAAAAAGGTTAGAGAGCAAACATAAAATGTAGACCTAGTAGATACTTAGTTTTGTAGTGTAAGTATAATGCTAGATACCTCGAAGTTTCATTGAAATAAGGCATGTTATAAATGCGACACCCACTGAAGATACTTCATGAAGGAAACCCAACGTTCTAAGAACTTGTTCACCACGAGTCTGACTGAACCATAGATTAAGTACGCCGCTAAATATGGAACAGCAAATAAGCCATATTTCTGGGAAGCGTCCCACGAAGCACAAACAACCTCGGCAGCAAACCGCGTCGCGTCGTCAAAGGGATTGTATCATTTTGTTCGCATTTCTAGCAATTACCAGCGCTTAATTACGGAAATCCAAGTCCTCTTCATTTGCAAGGTTTTATGTTACTTACAGCAAAAAGCCAGCAAAGCGTACAAAGTATTGAATATTACACGGGAGAAAAGAAATGTACATTTCTTCAGTAAATCCTATACTTAATGAAACTTAAAAAAAATTGTATCTGTACATTATATGAAAATGCAACTTTTGGTAGATAAAAAATTGACGTTGTATAAATGTACCTACTGTACTAACATGCAATAAAATACTTTTGACTTTAAATTTGGTATTTTTGTCTGTCTGTCTGGTTGTCTGTCCGTTCATCACGCAAAAACCACTGAACAGATTTTAACGAAACGTTGTACAGTGACAGTGTAAATCCAGGTGCAACTTATAGGCTATAAAAAATCTCGAAATTTGGCCGCATAGGGTCGGGGCAGCGGATATAAAAGTTTGCCCGCGCACTTTTTGACGTCATTCACTATTTGTTTAGAGAACAAAATAGTTTAAGTACCAACACAGGCGTCAGCGTCGCTTCGCGCATGCGATTTTGTTATTTAGGCTATAGTTAAATTGTTTCAGTTGACATTGACGTCAAAAAGTGCGCGGCCAAATTTCCGCTTGGTTTGCGCACCCCCTTAGCAGAAAAGTTACCAGGGGACGGCTGACCTTAGAAGTTTCTGCTTGAATAAATAAATTTACTACGGAATTATTACGACAATCATCAACAGCCTATTAATGTCCCCACTGCTGGGGCTCAGGCCTACCCTCTTAACGAGGGCGTGCGGGCTATAGTCCACCACGCTAGCCCAGTGCGGGTTGGTGGACTTCACATGCGCCTAAGAATTTCTTCTTCGGCGTATGCAGGTTTCCTCACGATGTTTTCCTTCACCGTTTGAGAGCAGTCAGTAAATGTACTTAAGTTTCGAGAAAAAACCCATCGGTACATGGTCCAGCTGGGGATCGAACTCCGGACCTTTCGATATGATAGGCCGCGTCTTATCCCCTACGCCACTGACGCTCTTATTACGACAATACTAACTTAGAACTAAGTAGGAAAAATACAATTGTTTTGGCCTGGAGATGTGAGTCTAACCATCAGTGTTAAAAATAAAGGAAATGGAGTTTAGACCTGGAACAATAGGCATTACGCGGGATAAGTCGGTACTCGTAAAAATGAAACGACGAGCTTAATACGATTTATTTTTGGAGCAAAAATATAAAAAAACGTTATTTTTGGTTTGGGATTGATCCACGGAAATTTATTTTAGCGAATTGCGAAGCGGTTTGGTTTAAAACATTAATAATTGTGTTTATAAAAAAATCACGTACACTCTTTTTATAAAGTGTAAGATTTTTTTTTACATTAAATATAGTTACTTACAATGTTTCAATGAAATAAAAACCTACACATAATTTCGTCTCTCAAATCACACGTCAATAGATCGTACAGTTCTATCAATCACAGAAGCAAAGTACTAGGTATCAATTTACTATATTATTAAAAATGAAAATGAAAAATCTATTGACCATGCAACAGGGTACTTTACATTTAGTCCGTCAGATTTACAATATAAATTAGTATTAATAGGTAATAGAGATTATTCTTAATATGTAATAATGTTATTTAGTCTTCAGACATCGTCATGCAAATGAACATTTCCTTGGGTGCATTGATGTATTCATTTAGTGTAGAATGGATTTGTTTCAAGAAACTTTTTTACTGCACACTTAAAATCTAGGAAGGGGAGTTCAGTTATTTGTTGTAGAGACATATTTTTAGACTTGTTTTAACAAGTCTCGTTCTAGCGACCACAAATTTATTTTTATTTCTTGTATTGTAATTATGTATGTCTTTGATTTGTTTAAAATTAGATTTGTCATTTTGTATTAAGGAGTAAAATATAAATATTGCCGTGAAAGTGAAGTTTAATAATCCATTACCTACTTGTTTAGTGAATTTGGTTATTAGGTATTGCTGTTAATTCACAGAACAGATAAATACTCTAGGATTTTAAAAATCTATGGGTGTTGTGTTGGTTGAAGTTTTTTTTAAGTAGAAAAATCTCGATATTCTAAAAACCGTAAGGTTTTGTACAGTCGACCGCACGTCAGTCGATACACTTTGACCTTGAGCTGGCCTGGCCTATTACAGAGTTTTAATGCTATGAGGGACCAGTTTAAGCTGGTTTCGTTTCCACTGACGTGCGGTCGATCGTACTAAGATATGTTAGTCTGTCACCTCCGCAAAAAACTGCATCAACGTTCCAAACACCCTGTATAGTTTAGTTTGCAGGTTGTGGCGCCCATAGCTCAAGCGCCCGCAAACGTGTGCGGTCGCGTGAAATATGAATTGAGAATTTAATAAATTCGCTCGTAACTTAGTCAAGTTATAGTACCTGCAATTTCTCTGAACAAATTAGATTGTCCGACCCTGCACATTTCTTACATCATATTAATTTCTAGTCAGTTTAGATATTTATCATGTTATTCCCAAAGGTTTTGTATGAACTATTTAGACCTCGAAACTCAAATGACTAAATACTACTAGTATATTGGGAATCCCAATAGTAATTAATTGTAACAGAGCTGCCCGCGGCCAAACTTGGCGAAACCCACCACATTCTCCAATAAATAATAATCAGATGCTGTCTGCGTGCATCGAGGCGTGGTATGAACAAGGTGACATTGCTTGTCCTAGACTATCTATACTACACTTCATATCATGCTAAAGGTTCTTGCACGTAGGCGCTGACCGCGGCAGCGGCGCGACGCGTGGCAGCGAAGCAGTGATACTCGCAGCAGGCGGCGCTAAGGCTTTACATACCTATTACCTTAGTTCTATTTCTCTGATGGGATAAGCAGAAAGAACGGATCGCCAAGTATCGTTGTCCTGACACGTCTCTTTCGCTTCGCTCAGTCTCATCATTCCCTTCACCCACGCTCGCCGCGGGACGCGAGTGCTCTTCACGCTAATATTTTCTCGTAATAAATTTCAATAACATCTATAAAGCAATCCCTGGATAAGTCGTAAAAAGTTAAGGATGACAGTTACTGAGCATCACAGCACATTATCTGCGACCAGACCACAATGAGAATCACTTTTTTACATAGACCAAATCATTTTGTTAGTCTTATGTCTAATATAAATATGATTTTGACGTAGTAATTCTTCTTCTTAAGCTAAGCCTTTTTCCATTATCCGGGGTCGGCTTTCCTTGTCCGTCTTCTCCATTGCTCTCTGTTTTGAGCCGTCTCGACATCCAGACCGCTCTCCTTCAGGTCGTTTGTAACCGTCGTTAACCAAGTAGCGGGGGGTCTTCCGCGCCCGCGCTTCGTCGTCGGTATGTCTAGGGCTACTCTTACTATGTGATCGTTGGGGCGACGAAGCACATGTCCATACCAGCGCATTCGCTTTTCTTTCACTTTATCGGTGATGGAGGCTACTTTATAGCTTCCTCTGATGTAAGTGTTACGTGATGTAGGTGTTATGTAAGTGTTTGACGTAGTAATTAATAATTAATAATAAGAAATTTGTATTTTACTCCATATAATTTTACCGAATAATTTATAATGACATGGCATCCAGACTGCGAGGAAAGTAAAACTCAGAAGAGATACTCTATTTTCTAAATGGCGATTGAGTGTCACCTGCCGCGTTGCATCCGCGCGAACACCGCGGATACCACGCACACCAGCATGAGGAAACCTCAAGATACGTTAATATCACAACAATAGATAATGAATTCTTCTAGGTGTGTACAGTCTACCACGAGCTAAACCGTTGGCAACCACTCGTATATAAATTTATTAGAAATTCAATCTAGTAGTAGACTGAATTGAATCACGACTGGATTACTGTGGCTTCATAGATTAACTCACCCACTCGGATCTACCGTTCCTATGGCTTCATTCGTATTCTATCCCTGTTTCTCACGTGACCAGTGACAGAGATGACAATAATTACATATCAAAGTAGTTTAATTCGATTAGATGTGGCAAAATGGAAAAATCCGCGGAGTGGAAAGCCAATGAAACCTTACAAAGATGTGCTACGCGGGAGTATTGAGTTGCTTACAATTCTCAAATTAAATGAAAGGAAAAAATCTCCTCTTATATACACATCAACCAATTGTGGTTGGTGGCCTAAGATGTTTTGATTGCTTTTAGTAATTTTGTAACCGATTACTTACTGTAACCATGTGCTATAGATTAATTAGTTAGATTTAATGGTCTTCCTTAAATTTAAAATGCAATGTTTATAAAAGAGATTTGTTCCTAATGATTGACCTAATCGATTGGTGCCATCAAATACAGGTGTAATTTTTTTTGGTTCAAATCACGGCTGAGGCAAGCGACTATTTAAAAAATCTTTGAATGCATTTTTACTGATTTAAAAAAATAATAGAATATTTGCTATCTTCAATATTTATGGTACTTTCCCTCTACCGATCGACGGCTAAGCGAAAGGCGAAATTTCCTATGAATGATAAAACCCAATATTACCTGAGAGGGTTTGAACTATATAAAGTCATATTCAAAGTTTGGAAATATTATGTAATAATGTGGATGTAATCCTCGTATAATATTTATGTATTTGATTACGTTACGATTCGATACCGAACCGTAATAACCCGGTAACGTAATGGCGTTGGATGGAATTGCAGAGATTACGTGAATATTTAATATTCTCATAAGCAAAAATCAATTGACCGAAGTGGTTTTCTGTTGAAATAACCAAAATGTTAACACAAAGTTTTCAGTGCTATTCTCGGAGATAGGATCCGAAACGAGGTGATCCGCCAGAGAACCAAAGCCTTCGACATAGCTCAAAGTGTTAGCACGTTGAAGCGGAAGCGGGCTGGTCATATCTGCCGGAGAACCGATAACCGCTGGGGTAGACGATTTGGGGTAGACTTGGCAAGCGTAGTGTGGGACGCCCCCCGGCTAGATGGAGCGACGACCTGCGTGAGGCGGCTGGCAGTGATTGGATGCGGAGAACCGAGGATCGGGCTCAGTGGCGCGCTTTGGGGGAGGCCTATGTGTTTAGTGAGGTGAGGTTCCTTGATGCAAATATTCACAAAAATTATCGATTGTTAACATCTGTCTAGAGATTGTCAGTGGCCCTGGCGATAAGACGCGGCCTATCATATCGAAAGGTCCGGAGGTCGATCCCCGGTTGGGTCATGTACCAATGGGTTTTTCTCGAAACTTAAGTACATTTACTGACTGCTCTCAAACGGTGAAGGAAAACATCGTGAGGAAACCTGCATACGCCGAAGAAGAAATTCTTAGGCGCATGTGAAGTCTACCAACCCGCACTGGGCTAGCGTGGTGGACTATAGCCCGAACGCCCTCGTTGAGAGGGTAGGCCTGAGCCCCAGCAGTGGGGAGATTAATAGGCTGTTGATGAACATATGTCTAGGTACTTTTAAAAAGTGTTTTTTTTTTCTCTTAATTTTCGTAGATTAATGATTCTAGTCGGTGTTTAAGTATATAAAGGTATGTTGGTTTTCAAATAATGTAGGAAGAGAGGATCAATCTCGTTAGGAAGTGAAAGCTCTCGTAAATTCGACCAACTTTGAGCGAGTAACTTTAGAAATATGCAGGAGTGTACGAAACGACGACTCGAGTTGAAAACTTACTTCCTCCAACTTATCGAATCAAGTGGAAATGGCTGCTGTTTCTGTGGCACCTTTGCCTACAGTTTTTAGGGTTCCCTCGGTATGGAAACCCTTACAGACAAGCCTTTTTCGTATAGCAGTATGATTTTTTGGCGTTGTATAAATGTATCCAGTGTACTTACATGCAATAAAATGTTTTTGATTTAGATTTTTTGATATTTCGATGTTTGACTTAAAACTTACAAAACTGATTGAGCAATTTGGAAACTTAACAAATAAGAAAATACGAAGTAAATGCTAAAATTACAAGAAATTGGGTTTTCCCAGAATCCAGGAGAATTATAAAAAAAAATTGCAAACAGTTAAATAAACGGTCACTTATTTATATTCACATATTTATTCTTGCAAAAGAACAGTGGCTATATCTAACCATTCTAAGTATGCAGTCGCCGTAGACCGGTGACAAGCAGCAGCACAAACACAACAAACAAATTAATTTACAAAATATTTATCAACAAACATCCCAACTTGCACATCTACATAGGTAGTAGTGGGATTTTCATTATACGACAAAAACCCTCCAGCCGCCTTGGCTAGATTTAGGCACATTGTAAAAAAATAGGTACCGAAATCATATTAAATAGTAAAATTTAAAAATATAAATGCTAGGAATTAGAACAAAATTAGAGTAAGTAATTATTTAGATACATAATAAATTATAAAAATAACAAATAATACATTTAAACTATAAAATGTCCGCTCCATAAGTCAGCGTTGAGACTTGAGACGTTGAAATGGAAATGTTCCAACAAATTGACAAACATTCAAAGTAACAAAACATTAATTAAGTAAGTACATACTCCATTTTGTCTCTCACAATGTAAATTAAACCATCGGCCAACGCAAACTCTCCGCACAGATTACGATGACGGGGCTAATGCAAATGGCGACGCGGTCCTTATATAAGAAGCTCTTAATTTATTCGCAGCCTTAATTAACTCTTGCACTTTTCAACGCGAGTGTACACACGCCGCGCGAGCGAGCGGGACGGACGTCGGAGCTCTCTGTCTCCGCGGGTGATTAAGGGTGTTTGAGCACTTGATTGCGACGCATTTACATTGTACGGGATATACCTTTTTTTCGAAGGCATTAAGTTGGAACGTGTCTCACAGCGGCTGTCCCAGAGTGTTCAAATTTGTCGGAAAATTGTCCAACTCATAAATTGTCCAGCTCCCAAAATGTCCAAGTCCCAAAATGTCCAAATATATTATATACATACGTATCAATCCCCCAAAGTTAAAATCCTAGAATGTTTAATTAATTTCCAGATTGACCACTACCCATGGCCAATCTGCGAAATCTAAGAACAAGGATCCCATAGAACCGCAGCTATACATACATACGAATCAATTCCCCAAAGTCAAAATCCTAGAATGTCTAATTAATTTCCAGATTGACCACTATCCAATCTGGGAATTGGCCAATCTGCGAAATCTAAGAACAAAAATCCCATAGAACCGCAATCAGCGTATAGCATGAAATAGCAATAGTCTTTTACCCCAATAATTTGAAAAGTCGCTTCATAAATATGGCGATGAAACTGAACAAACACTATCTATTTTAGTCGGGCTGTTATTTATTGGGGGGCAGTTGGTATGCAGTTACACTGCCCCCCAACAAAAAATTCACATACGTAGATAGAGATAGAAGATATTATACCTGTCTAGCTTACTCTTACCACTTTTGTAATAAGTGTGTCCCTCTCTGATTATTATTGTTATTTTAGCAGCTGTTCTATGGGGTCTTTGTTCTTAGTGCGAAAAGGATATTGGAGGATTGGCACCAAGAAGGATGAAGGCAGCAAAGGTAGTAGGTACGACTAATATAAGTTTCTTACTTTCTTTTTGAGGCACTGTGACATGAACACAGCTTATGTTACAAGAAACAAAAACAAACTTGTACCACCACAGTTAAGGCTTAGTAAGATCAGTAAATCATTCACGGGGCAATGTATACGCTTCTACAACAAACTACCAGAAGAAATCTTAAATATGAATGACAGAAAATTTAAGACCCACATTAAACAACAACTTTGTAAGAAAGCTTATTATAGGACAGTCGATTATCTAAATGACAAAGATGCCTGGTGTTAATGTTACTTCAGCCTCGCACAATCTTTACAAAATAATGTTATGTACAAACTTGATTTTAAAAGATGTGTTGCGGAAGTTTGTTGCGCCGCTTCTTCCCAGCTCTATATAACACCTTGGAGGCGGTGGTAGATAAAAAATTGACGTTGTATAAATGTACCCAGTGTACTTACATGCAATAAACTACTTTTGAATTTGAAAACTTATGAATCGTATGAAAATTCCGCCTCATTTGAAGGTTTTTTTACCTGGAAATACCTGGACGAGATTGGCAAGAGGAGTGAAAGAGGTCAGAGGCGGCCTTTACCAGAGGACACATAGTCGGCGAAATAAATATTTGACGTGGTCAAAATAAATATCTCCATTGAAGTTAGCATTACCTATGTCACAGAATATACAAGGTGTAAATCTGCATGCTTGCCATATTCATCATCATCATCAACAGCCTATTAATCTCCCCACTGCTGGGGCTCAGGCCTACCCTCTCAACGAGGGCGTGCGGGCTATAGTCCACCACGCTAGCCCAGTGCGGGTTGGTGGACTTCACATGCGCCTAAGAATTTCTTCTTCAGCGTATGCAGGTTTCCTCACGATGTTTTCCTTCACCGTTTGAGAGCAGTCAGTAAATGTACTTAAGTTTCGAGAAAAAACCCATTGGTACATGGCCCAACCGGGGATCGAACCTCGGACCTTTCGATATCATAGGTCGCGTCTTATCCCCGAGGCCACTGACGCTCTCATAATTGATTGCCATATTCACGGAGGTAAATATACTGCTAACACTGAACACAAATAATAAAACAACACCTTGTCCCGTGTTTTTATTATTAAACATAAGATTAATTTGTCACTTGGACATTTTGACACTTGGACATTTAGCATTTTTGACATTATAACATTGGACACTTTGACAATTGGACATAACGCCCACAACGGAAAAAACCACGTAACTATTATAGTTTAATCCTTAGTGGCTTTGTTAGAGAATGAACACTGCGCGGCCGCACGCCGCCCGGCCAGATTTAATTTGATGCACAATAAAACACCGCGACTGTCCGAGCGGGTCTTTATTTACGTTTTTTCACAATGTTAACGACAATGAATGTTTTTATTCTACAGAAATAGCACTGTACACTTCTAATAGGAATCGTATTACCGTTTTATAAGAGGACTAGTTTTTTCCCGCGGCTTGGCCTGCGTAGAAAAGTTTTTACCGTGTACATTGTGAAACAGCGCCCTCTATGTAGGCGTTTTGTTACTTGGGGGGTATTAGCGGACGCCCCGCGACTTTGTCCGCATTAAAAATTATCCTATATGTTAGTCCAGGATATAAGCTATCACTGTACCAAGTTTCTTCAATATCTGTTCGGCAGTTTTTGCGTGAAAGAGTAACAAATATCCTCACATCCAAACATACTCACACTTTCGACTTTATAATATTAGTAGGATAGGATAGGATTATTATATTACAATGCTAGGTGTAGTATCATCATCAACAGCCTCTTCTAGACCACTGCTGGACATGCCACTGGTTCCCCTGATCCAGTCAGTGCCGGCCGCCTCACGCAGATCGTCGCCCGATCTAGCCGGGGGACGTCCCACACTACGCTTGTCCGGTCGTGGTCTCTACAACTCGTCTACCCCAGCGGTTATCAGTTATCCGACGGATGTGACCAGCCCACTACCACTTATGTACTAAATTTCTGAACGTTTTGACGTGTGGTATGCAAGTTTGTAAATTAATTTAGTGTATTTATTTTCACAGCACTTTGAAATTCGTACTACCAACCAATAAGGGATTTACAATATGTATTGTAAGTCACAATTAGGTACAGTCGACCGCACGTCAGTGGAAACACTGACGCGGTGTCAATACTATGAGAGACCAGTTTGTACTGGTTTTATTTCCACTGACGTGTGGTTGACCGTACATTAATATGACCGACAGACGTGTTTCAGTGACTTATTTACGCTTTGTATATTAGGCGGAAACCAATCGCAACCGAAACTTGTTGATCAAAGGCTAATATCTCAATAAACCAGACCGTATCCAAAACGGTTTAGTTTTAACGAGAAACCTCTGGGCCTGCGGGGCGTGGGGCGCGGGGCGCGTGGGAGAGGGGGGTGGGGGGGGGGTCGCTAATCTCATTTGGTAGAGTCCTCGCTCGCTGGCGTCCAGAGAAACTGGTTTTATTGCAGCTGGAATCACTACAGTATTGCTTTGTAGAGGCGGACTTTATGGATGGCTCCATTTTGTATTTCCATTTAATTCTATGGTCACAGCGAGCTGCTGGCAACTTGGACGCATTCCACCGCTTCTCTTCAACAAATGATACCGTCGCTTGATTTTAATTTTCAACAAACTTTCTTCGGTAACGGTCAAACTAAATTCAATAATTATTTATTTTACACTTATAAGGGGTAAAACTCGGTAATACGCCCCACTTGACAAAACGCCCCACTCCCCTAGGACGCACACTGACAAAACTACGCAGCACACGAATAGTAACGCAAGTAGCCATCAGTCGCCCGACAAGTCGTCTACTACGTTGTATGGCTACTTGCGTTTCTATTCGTGTGCTGCGTAGCTTTGTTAGTGTGCGTGCTAGGTGAGTGGGGCGTTTTGTCAAGTGGGGCGTGTTACAGAGTTTTACCCTAGCAAAAAAGTCAGTCTATCTGATCGTCCCTGCCTGTCTCTCCGCCGAATAACTCAAAAACCACTGAACCCATAGAAATAGCAATATAAAGGTATTACCAAGTTTTACCCTACATACAATTTGTCTAAAGGCTCTGTCCCACTGCGGCGCATGGTCACGCTACGCACGTTGACTTCGCTTTGTATGAACATGTACGTGATAACGTCCATTGCAACCCACGAACACGCTACACACTAGGTAATATGAGGTTGGGTGACGTCATTGCTACACGCGTGGCCTGCAATGGCGCCCACGCAGCACTTGTAGTAGGTATTATTTATTCTGTGATGCAGTCCAACGCTCTGCACGTGTCACATACAAGCGTGCGTAGCTTCTGCGGGAGGTGAGAGGGGAACCCACGCCGTTTTGTAGATTGCTTGGCTGAGTATTGTATAATAGCCGTGGGAAAATATTCGTGTACAATGTGTGCTGCAGTGGAAACCTAGACCCACGCTGTCTAACAAACGGACTCACGCAGCTAAAATGCGCCGCGTGCACGTTCGCAGCAGTGGGACAACGCCTTAATAAATTCCTTAACTGGTCCCTAAACGATCATGCTTGCATGACATGCAACGTTTACGTGAATTATCATGCTGCATGATGGACCATCATGCTTGCTATCAATCAGTACAGTGAAGCAACAGCCAGCACGTAGTTTGCATATCATGTACGTCAATCACTACAACTAGACGGTCATTCATGAGTGACAGCACGTAATGTATGTCATGCCGCATGATCGTTTACCCACTAGTACTAGCTGTAGAAGTTAAAGTCAAAGTCAAAATTATGTTATTGCATATGAGTACAAAATGCACGTTTTTTTTTTCTCTAGCACCGCTTCCTGGATTTCGCTAACGATTATAAAATTTTAAGGTGAAAAAAAGGGACGGAGAAGGTACTATAAGGTAAGTGACAATATTGGCTCACACGTGGAGCCCTGGGGCACCTGGGGCGGTGGGGCACGTGGGGCGGGGGCGATAAGATACGTAGCGGCATCAGCGGCCGTCGCGCTGATTGATCGGCTCGTTCCGAGAGGTGCGTGGGCCGCCCCCGCAGGGCGCGCGGGCCGCCCCCGCCCTACGAACAACACACGCACGTGCGTTCTTTAAAAATCGCGTATTTTGTATCGGGACAAAGTAAACTTTAAAAATATTGGCATTTTAATATACTTACTTTTAACTTAATTTTTTTAATTTTTTTGAATTGGTAACAATTTTTTGAGGTATAGTTTTTAAGTGGGATCTAATATTTTTAAAACGATTATCAATAATTTAATGTGCTTTTAAATGTATACAATTTCTATGTAAGTGTACAGACATCGGCAAACAACTACAGCCAAAAAAACGAACCGATCAATTTAGTTTAAGTATTGCGGTCTGACACACCTCTTGGGGTGATTCAGATCAACAGCCTATTAATTCCTTCTTTACTATTGAGGCTCAGGCCTACCTTCTTGACGAAGGCGTACGGGCTATAGTCCACCACGCTAGCCTAGTGCCGATTGGGGTGATTAAATCGTTGAAAATACATACCAGCATCTTCCCAAATCCAAGTGTGAAGTGATCTTACAAGTCGGATCCTCTACACATGTCCAGTCGTTCCTCACTCCCGTCCCTCTCTTCCCCCACCCCCACCCGATAGGAGGGAGGGAGTGGGAGGGGGAGACACACGACACACCTGGTGTACCTTTTAAAACGATGCGCAACTTAATCTCACTTATGGAGGGGAATTTTTCAGGTTTTAAAAGAGTCGTTTGTCACTTGTCCGTCGCGCGACGCTCTAAAGTGATTGCGGACGAAGCTCTGTGCGTAGATATCTGAAGATAGGCCGCCCCCTTGGCTTAGTGTGTGTCGGGAAATAGCTTTCCACAATTTGTTGGTCCTGCTGTGAATCCTACTAATACTATAAACGCGAAAGTTTGTAAGGATATAAGGATGTTTGTATGTGAGGATGTTTATAACCCTTTCACGCAAAAACTACCGAACAGATTTTGATGAAACTTGGTACAGTGATAGCTTATATCCTGGAATAACATATAGGCTACTTTTTAACGCGGACAAAGTTGCGGGGCGTCCGCTAATACCCCCTTAGTAACAAAACGCCTACATAGAGGGCGCTGCTTCACAATGTACACGGGAAAAACTTTTCTACGCGAGGGAAGCCGCGGGAAAAAGCTAGTGTATCTATTATATTTTAGGCACTTATTCAAAAGCAGCTATCTATCTTTGTTTGCTAAAAATGAGTTCTTGGCATAATTAGAAGAAAGTTGAATGACACTTTATTTTTCAATTTTTGCATTGTCATATACATATCTAATTTCCATAATACATGAGAAAATCCCAATTTGAAGTGACATAATTATACGTCATAGTGTATACATATTACATGTAAAATATATTTACAAAATAAATATTGTAACAATATTACAATGGAGAGAATTTAACTTGCAGCTAACAAAAAAATCTGTGAACTCAAGGAAAATATGAATTAATCACAGACAATTCTCAAATCAAATATTTATTTATTGTGGTCTCAAAAAACATTCCGACCAACTTGCACAAAGTTCTTTGTCCCCATCGGGACTTGAACCCACGACCCCTTGCCTCAAGCTTAATGAAAAATTCGCAATGCGTTACATTAATCAAAGGTTGTCTAGAAGAAATCTCATAAAGGGTAGTAAGACGTCTATTAAATCTCCAAATTATATCTAATTGTTTTTATTTGCAAAATAAAGTGTATTGTATATAGTATTGTTTGTTACAAAGTGGACGAGTTAGGAAGTGGACAAACTATGAAAGTGGACGAATTCGTCCGGAAGGCATTTGGCGAGTGGAAGTAATCCACGTGAGATGTTTGTCGGACAACACGCGCTGTGTCCGCGGTCCCGGCACTTCGAAGCGCCCCTTCCGTGTTTCTGGCCCTCGGTATAAGCACATCGAGCCGTAACCGCCGATTTAAGGTAAGCGACAAGAGAATCTTATCGACATTTGAATCGAATAAGTTCAAATTTTATGTTTGGCGCTTACGTTAAAATCGACGGCTATAATTTTATTATCGTTCGGTGGCAACGAAGACTCACTGAGATCGACGTTACACAGTATAAGATTTAATATCTTTTCAGCCCTAACACCTAGAAGGCGGTGAGATGAAAATTTACCAGTGTAGGTACTCAGATCATAAACAAACTTGTACCACCACAGTTAAGGCTTAGTAAGGTCAGTAAATCATTCACGGGGCAATGTATACGCTTCTACAACAAACTACCAGAAGAAATCTTAAATATGAATGACAGAACATTTAAGACCCACATTAAACAACAACTTTGTAAGAAAGCTTATTATAGGACAGTCGATTATCTAAATGACAAAGATGCCTGGTGTTAATGTTACTTCAGCCTCGCACAATCTTTACAAAATAATGTTATGTACAAACTTGATTTTAAAAGATGTGTTGCGGAAGTTTGTTGCGCCGCTTCTTCTTCCCAGCGCTAACACCTTGGATGCGGTGGTAGATAAAAAATTGACGTTGTATAAATGTACCCAGTGTACTTACATGCAATAAAATACTTTTGAATTTTGAATTTTTTTGAATTTTTAAAGCAAAAAAATATTTTGACTTTGGACTTTTGATGGTTTATTTTTATTCTGAAACGCATCCATTATATCGATTTGTTTCGGTAATGTTTTCGTCCTTTCACAACATTGAGTTTATTTAAGAGTGCGCCCAGTGGGACGGCGCGAGTGTTTGCGGGACAAACAATCTGCCAGCACTGGATACCGACAACAGAGCAAACGCTTCAACCGAATCGTTTTATTGCTAGCCTTACGTCGTCTCGATGAGTGCAAAAGTTAGAACAATACTACAATAAAAACACAAAACTTTTACGGAATTGACCTTATTTTATTCATTTTTACAAAATCAACAGCACAAAAAATTAATAAAAATTACACTGAAAATCAATCAATAATTAATTCGGAATGACTCAATTTTAAGTAATCATTTGAATACCTTTACAGATGCTCCTTTCTGAACTCCAAAAATAGAATAAACAGGAAAAAATTTGTTTTCTTTCAATGCGTCACAGACTCTTTAAAACAAATGAAAATACCAGTTTAAACTATAACAATTCTCGAAGTTAGAGCGACAATCCTGCACTCAATTTGTCCCGTCGCCGGTTATTTAGCGCCACTGTGCACAGCGCGGCGCCTCCTTGCGGAAAATAACCCTCTTAACAAGTTATGTCTATTCACACCAAATACTATACAGTATCGCACACAACATCGCTTGAATTCGATGAGGCATGTTAAGTTAGTCTAAAAGAGTTGTTTGAATAAATTTATTTTTATTTCTGTAGGATAATGTTAGTTTTGTATAAAAAATAAATCTTATATGTGAATCTTATACAATCATTTCTACTCGTTTTCGGAAAATCGGGGAAAACTTGAATGCAATATGAGTCGTATAATTTCAAACCTGCATACTCATTATACAGAAAATCTTATGCGCATGTGAAGTCCACCAAACCGCACTAGGCTAGACTTAATAGCCCTTACACCCTCGTTGAGAGGTTAGGCTTGTTCCCCATCAGTGAAGACATATTAATAGGCTATTAATGTCATTTAGTAAGGCAGACATTAGCAGAATGCAGACATTATAACAGAGAACGACATTTCTTATGAAGCCGACATCTTGAACATACAAATACCCTTGGATACTAAATCATAGCGCACAGTGTGACAAAGCTTAAGCCCCGCTCGCACCGACCCGACCCACTGTGCAGCCCTCAATTGAATTAGTGCAGTTCTCGACCCGCCCGCGCGGTTTATCTGCGGAATTTGTTCGCGAGATTATGTAGTTGCAGCGCTGACAGCCAGAGATGACGGCGACTCCTCGCTTCGGTAAGTTCCTTGCTTCAACTATCTTGCCGAACCACTAGTTCCGCTCAACCATGAAGCTCAAAACATTATTGGGGGCGCCTCCGCTCCTCTGGAGAAGGAGTTAAGACGCATCATCATCATCAACAGCCTATTAATCTCCCCACTGCTGGGGCTCAGGCCTACCCTCTCAACGAGGGCGTGCGGGCTATAGTCCACCACGCTAGCCCAGTGCGGGTTGGTGGACTTCACATGCGCCTAAGAATTTCTTCTTCGGCGTATGCAGGTTTCCTTACGATGTTTTCCTTCACCGTTTGAGAGCAGTCAGTACATGTACTTAAGTTTCGAGAAAAAACCCATTGGTACATGGCCCAACCGGGGATCGAACCACGGACCTTCCGATATGACAGGTCGCGTCTTATCCCCGAGGCCACTGACGCTCTGGTTAAGACGCATATGGTCCTTTATATGTAAATTTCGATATAGGTAATTGTTGAAAACATTGCCAGAAATAATAGGAAGTCAAAGCCGTAAAATTAATTAAAAATTATTTTCTTGTAATTGGCAATTCTGTGACCAATCTTATGGTACAGTGGCGAGACAGTGCCCTCGGCAGAGTGCTGGGTACATATTATGAACATTAAGGGCTCCCTGAACGAACACGCGGCATGACATGCAATACGTGCTGTCACTCATGCACGATCGTCTAGCTGTAGTGATCGACGTGCATGACATGCAAACTACGTGCTGGCCGTTGCTTCACTGTATTGATTGATAGCAAGCATGATGATCCATTATGCAGCATGACATTCACGTAAACGTTGCATGTCATGCAAGCGTGATCGTTTAGGAACACTTTAATGACAAGTGCCTCGGCAGAGCAGAGTAATGCATATTCCCACTACTCGTTCACCCGACTTCACCGTATCGTTTTAGTCTCGCCACTGTACTCTTTACGTGTAATTAACCCATTAGGATTAGTGAGACGCTGTAAAACACAATAATATTTTTAAACGAACATCAAATGAATTGGAAATTTGACATTTAAAATCATTGCACCCGGACTGACAAACCTAGAAATTATATCTTCGCCGACTTCCAAGAATTACCAAGTTAAATACGTAAGTACTTTGAATACGAGAACCAAGGTAAGTGTGTAAGTGGAAGAGGTAAGTGTGTAGTGGCAAAAAGACATAATGCACGATGCAGTGCCGTGTTTCGATTTCAAAACATTCCATTCCAGGCCTTAAAGTGCTGACGCATTTGTAACCTTTTGTGTTCAGCGCTGTAAAGGTGGGGAGTGTTTATAGCTCGCAGGAGCCATTTCACAACAATAAGCCTTTTACACATCCATAATACAGTCAAAAACGCAGTGAATACCTTGTTATTTAAAATCTGCGTTTATCATATCACCTGTGGACGTCCACCGCTGGACAAAGGCCTCCCCCAAGGATCTCCACGACGCTCGGTCCCGCGCTAACCTCATCCAGCTGGGTCCCGCGACCTTCACCAGATCGTCGGTCCACCTTGTGGGAGGCCTGCCTACGCTGCGTCTTCCGATACGTGGTCTAAAATCTGTGTTACCAAGAACAAAATGGTAAGAAGAACATTGTTTTGTTACATACAGCAAGGTATTTCGCCGATATCATGGGGGTGGCGTGGCCCTCCATACAAACTCAATCACGTAGCCAACTACAAAAGCGAGCTCGAAAGCGAACAATGTATGCGTTCCGTTCCACCTAATTTAAATTTCCGTCCATTGTGTAAATCCGAATGTCAATTCTGTAAGATTTGTCTTGACACGTTGATTCAACGCAGAACTTTAATTAAAACGGAACGCCGCTTCGAGCCGATCGGAATGATTTCGCATTTCTGTTCACGGCATGTCCTTTACCAACAAACGCTTTTGCATCCTCGCAACTTGTGATTGCATCATCCATTGCTGGGTGTTCAGCGTTGCGGTTGACTTCGTCGGGAGGGAAGGGAGTAATGCAGGTGGTGGATGAGGGAGTTTCAGGGAAGGAAGGAGTGGAAGTGAAACAAAAGGCGCAGCAAACGGTATCCTTTGTAGGAGTATCGGTTACATTGTGCCGTTGGTCCGCAATCCGGAGCTTTGATACAGTATCTGGCCGCTGCTCCTTTGTCGCCTCGCATTGTTTCTTTCATCCCGATTCCCGACCCACTTATCATGTCGCTTTTCAAACTCGCCCTTTTGATGAATTCGTTATTCCCGAATACGGGTCACTGAAATATAAATGTGGCGTTTGTAGTCGCGGAAAAATAGAGCAGCGGCTCGATCTGTCTAATACCGCGGGGTAAAGTCATTTCTGCTGGGGAAGGGACGTTGTTTCACGAAATTCTGCTAAAGTATTCGCGTCAACGGTCTTAGAGGCAATTGCTTACTGGAAATTCTGTGTTCTAATAAATAAAGGTTTTAAGTCTACCCCGTTTTCGTTTCTGTCCAATTTCAATTGTTTCCCCAAACACTTTGTGAAACAATGATTTTAATTGTCGTACTTTGTCAGTTTAGTTTGATTTATTTAGACATGTAAAAATACCGGTCAAGTGCGAGTCGGTCTCCAAGGGTTTAATGGAAATGTGGGTTTAATTTAATAGTTAGATTCACCGACCTCCTCAATAACAATAAAGCCTGTACCTTTTTTCATTGTTTTAGTTTCTATAGCCAATAGTCCAACCATATCAACAGCCTATCTGGGGCTCAGGCCTACCGTCTCTACGAGGGTGTTAGGGCTATAGTCCACCACGCTAGCCCAGTGCGGGTTGGTGGACTTCACATGCGCCTAAGAATTTCTTCTTCGGCGTATGCAGGTTTCCTCACGATGTTTTCCTTCACTGTTTGAGAGCAGTCAGTAAATGTACTTAAGTTTCGAGTAAAAACCCATTGGTACATGGCCCAGCCGGTCGAACTTTTAACAGGGTTACCACACAAAATATAAGTGTAGAAAATGCTGGTCACCCGTCGATGAGCAGCCCTGGTAGCGGCGGGGGCGGGCATGTCGCAGTGCGGGGGGAGGGCAGAGGTCCGTCTAATTGAGGCTGCAAGTACAGACATGTATTACCGCTTAAGCCCTGTCGATGTATATCGTAGCAATAGTGCTACGAGCTATATCGGGTGCTACGACGTAGAGCTTGCGTGGTTAGAGTTCGTAGTTGCGTAGCTATAGTTCGTAGTTGCGAAGCTATAGTTCGTAGTTGCGTAGCTATAGTTCGTAGTTGCGTAGCTATAGTTACGTAGTATAGTCACGTTTATTATTCACAAGTCAAATCAAAACAGCTCAAGTAAGGCGAGAAATGTTAATTTTTCTAGCGGTGGAAGCCAGCCATCTGGTCCCTGGGGTAATGAATCAGGTACGCAGCCGCTTCTGCAATAAATAAGGTACCACAATACCACACCGCACAATCTCACTCACTAATCGACAATGAAATTAATCTAAGTCATTTGTACGGAAATGTTTACAAAAACAAACTTAATTAGTGCTGCTGTCGAAATTGTAAACATACGATTTGTAGGCGTAATAGGATGAATGAACCCCTACATTTTTAATTATTTTTGACATAAATTATTGATGTTATATGATTCCTCGTTAATGGAGTCTTATGTATTTTAGACTTTTAGACAGGTTTGGGTCTTTACCTCATGCTAATTTACAAGAAAATCGTAGGCAGTCTTTGAGATAATCTACTTTTTTTGCATGATAGAGATATCCTTAGCTTCAAATCTAGGAACGAAACCTTCAGATATATTATTTACTAAATACACAGACACTCAAATTTTTTGTAACGACTTTTTTTAACAAGTATAACACTATAATTTCATCGAAAACGCGACTTTTTGACTAGAATTCCTTAAAATAGTCGTTCAAAAGTAAAAATGAAAATTTTCCAATGTCCAAATAGGTACTGTATCCGAGACGATTAACTTGATATTATACTATCTCCGGAACACGACACGCTCACTTAACAACGTAAGTACACAGTAATTGTCCCCAATAACAATCTAAGTATACCCACGGAGTATACCAATATAACAACAAGTATATTCCTCCGTGATACCAACATAATAAAGATGAAGGGTTTTGTTTTTTAGTTCACTTAAATGCAATAATCTCTGAAACTATCAGTCGGATTTGAAAAATTATTTTTGCATTTGACAGCCCAATAATTATTGAGTAAGAGGCTATTTAACATCACGCTACGACCCTTAGGAGCCGATCAAAAAGAAAAGAGACGAAAACAACTTCTTCTTCCCAGAGCACCTTGGAAGCGGTGGTAGATAAAAATGGACGTTGTATAATTGTACCCACTGTACTTACATGCAATAAAATAGTTTTGACTTTGACTTGACTTTGACTTTGAACTTATAAAACGCGGGCGGCGCCGCGGGCCACAGCAAGTACGTAATATTTCCCGGAACACGACGCGTACACATAACAATGTAAGTATACAATTGTCCCCAATAACAATAAGCAATAATAGTAATGGAGATGCTTCTCCGCACAGGAATGAGGCTATCCTCATGAGCAGAAGTCTGAGGGCCGGAAATCAGCGGCGTAATCGTCGGGGGCAGCCAACGATGTATTCCGCCAACGCTTGTGGTTATTGCATCCGGATTCCCGCTAGACACGCAACAGCAAATCAACAGAAAATGGATGTCCCACTGTTGGAGCTCAGGGCTACTCTGTCAACCAGGGCGTACGGACTATAGTCCACCACGCTAGCCCAGTGCGGGTTGGAGGACTTCACATGCGCCAAAGAATCCTTTCTTCAGCTTAGACACGCAACAGCAAATCAACAGAAAATTGATGTCCCACTGTTGGAGCTCAGGGCTACTCTGTCAACCAGGGCGTACGGACTATAGTCCACCACGCTAGCCCAGTGCGGGTCGGAGGACTTCACATGCGTCAAAGAATCCTTTCTTCAGCTTAGACACGCAACAGCAAATCAACAGAAAATTGATGTCCCACTGTTGGAGCTCAGGGCTACTCTGTCAACCAGGGCGTACGGACTATAGTCCACCACGCTAGCCCAGTGCGGGTCGGAGGACTTCACATGCGTCAAAGAATCCTTTCTTCAGCTTAGACACGCAACAGCAAATCAACAGAAAATTGATGTCCCACTGTTGGAGCTCAGGGCTACTCTGTCAACCAGGGCGTACGGACTATAGTCCACCACGCTAGCCCAGTGCGGGTTGGAGGACTTCACATGCGCCAAAGAATCCTTTCTTCGGCTTATGCGTGATGTAACTTCTTGCAATGGCTTTTCTAATTGAAATAGATTATTATTGAAATTACTTTCTAATAGGTACTTATTTCCTTCCAGGATCGCGATACTTGATAGTCCGTTCTCTCTGCCTACCTCGTCGGGAAGACAGCGTGAAGATATATATGTATGTAGGTACTGACAAATTGTATGTTATATCTAATTTTCTTCAATCAAATTACTCAATTCAATTCCATTTCGATATCCATAATCATTACAACATCATACTTTTATAGGAAATCGTAGCCATAAAGCCATAAATATCATTAGTTAACGAGTTGGGGAGCTCATAAATATGAAGGCAGGTGAGTCAGGCAGTGTAACGGCACCTTAGTTATTAACGGCCGGAGATAAAGCCGCCGAGTTAATTATTTGAGACCTTCTTAATGCTCCTGGAACCCTATTAAACAATATAGCCGAGGAAAGCGATAACGGATCATCAATGAGCAATGAATAGTTAAAAGACTGCTCATGTCATTCATAAATGCTACAAAAATCGGAAAAGTAATAAAAAGAAAAGTTCTGATGACGGAAGTTATTTAAAATCTCCGTATTGATGTTAGCGTCGGTAACGTTGTGGAGAAGACGCGGCCTGTCGTGTCGAGAGGTCCAAGTTCGATCCTCGGCTGGGCACTTACCGATGGGTTTTTTCTCGAAACCGAAGTACCTACATTTACTGACTGCGCTCAAACGAAAAACATCGTGAGAAAACCTCCATACGCCGAAGAAGGAACAAACTTTATTAATCAACTAGCTTATTCCCCGCGACTTCGTTCGTATTAAAAAGTATCGTTTATGTTACTTACTATTTGTTGCCCGCGGCATGTAAATATTTTTTTTCAAAATTATTAATAATAAACTATAAAATAATAAATTAATAAATAATAAATTATAAACAATAATTAATAATAAATTTCCCGTACAAAACATAACATCCCTTTTCACCCCTTTAAGGTTAGAATTTTAAAAATCCAAGTACACCAGATTTTAAGTCAGACCATACAAAAAAAACAGTTCAAATCGGACCAGTAGTTTTAGCGCGATACGGATAAAAACAGACAGAGAAGAAATTTTTTGAAAAGTGTTTTGGGGTCAGATGAGCCTAAATAATGTACATATTCCTATAGTTTTTTTAATCCCTTCAATGTACAGAAATACTCCCCTTACAATTTTACAATAGTATGGAATTCATTTTTTAATACAATAGTCATTACCCTATGCGTCGAAACGTCGTAAACAAAATGTTAGTTCTACGACTACATACTTGATTCACCAAAAAAGTTACTGTACCTTGTTACTTTCTGTAACAGCTTATTCAAGTCACGCTAAATAAGCGATACATTCAACAGTGCTGTAACTCCCGACTCCTCTCGATCCTAATTAAAGGGGACCCCCCCCCCCACCTCCCTTCCCTCACACCCCCGAGGAACAAAATGGCTACTAAACCTTCCGGCTGCTGACTGCGGTCACTCATGAAAGTTAATCCGCCGCTGCCGTGGCCTCTAATGGTATTCGGGTTTTATTGACTTGCCTTATCTGTAACACCTTCTCTACTATAAAACACAATGTATAAGAACATAGGGAAAGTGTGTATGGAGTCGTTTCTTGTAAATAGAAAGTGTGCATGTAGTCGTTTGTTACAAAAGTGTGTCTGTTATGTAGTCATTTGTTACAAAAGTGTGTATGACATGTAGTAGTTTGTAACAAAAGTGTGTATGTTATGTAGTTGTTTGTTACAAAAGTGTGTATGACATGTAGTAGTTTGTAACAAAAGTGTGTATGTTATGTAGTTTTTGTTACAAAAGTGTGTATGTTATGTAGTTGTTTGTTACAAAAGTGTGTATGTTATTGACCGAGCGAGCGAAGCGTCTAAGTTTCGAGATTGACCAAAAATGCTAATGTCCGTCTGTCCTTCTGTCTTTCTGTCCTTCTGTCTTTCTGTCTGTAATTCTCTACAGGTCGCATTTCTCAACCGATTTTGACGAAAATTTGGCGTAGGTATAAATTAATTAAACCTACAAAATGAGTAGAATAAAATTTTGAAAAACATTTTTTTTAGAGTACCTACCATACTCGCAAAGTGGGAGTTAACTTTTTTTTTCTTGTGAATCCCATAGTGTGGGATATCGTTGGATAGGTCTTTCAAAAATATTGTTGGTGTGTGAATATCATTTTTTCGATTTAGGGATCCGTTGGCGAAATATTAAGCTTTAAAGCGGTAATTTTTGTTAGAGTCACGTGTCCCCCCCCCTGCCAGCTAAACAGTTGCTTCTGGAAATGTGAAAAAATTCATGGCAGTAGCATATATAACGTAGTTACAAGGAAAACTATTACGGCTAAGTAGGTTCTATTAGTTTTTGAGTAATAGTGGATCGACTTATGAAAGTTGAAAAAATAAATTATGTTCATAGAACTGCATACGTAAAATGGAAAATTATTTTTTTCCGCGTGATATCCATGGTGTGTACCCCACACCATCGTTGGATGGGTCTTTCAAAAATATCGCGGGTGTGTGAAAAACATTTTTCGATTCAGGGATCCGTTTGCGAAATATTAAGCTTTAAAGTGCTAATTTTTGTCACTTTAGTAGGTACTTTTTCTGTCTCCAACTACAAAGTTGACTTTTGTTGGTTTCTTTTAGGATTGGTTTATAAGGGCTGGCGAGGTCTACTGTTCTCACGGAACTACTAGTGTAGTTGTTTGTTACAAAAGTGTGTATGTTATGTAGTTGTTTGTTACAAAAGTGTGTATGACATGTAGTAGTTTGTAACAAAAGTGTGTATGTTATGTAGTTGTTTGTTACAAAAGTGTGTATGTTATGTAGTTGTTTGTTACAAAAGTGTGTATGTTATGTAGTTGTTTGTTACAAAAGTGTGTATGACATGTAGTAGTTTGTAACAAAAGTGTGTATGTTATGTAGTTGTTTGTTAGAAAAGTGTGTATGTATGTTATGTAGTTGTTTGTTACAAAAGTGTGTATGTTATGTAGTTGTTTGTTACAAAAGTGTGTATGTTATGAAGTTGTTTGTTACAAAAGTGTGTATTTTATGTAGTTGTTTGTTACAAAAGTGTGTATGTTATGTAGTTGTTTGTTACAAAAGTGTGTCTGTTATGTAGTCATTTGTTACAAAAGTGTGTATGACATGTAGTAGTTTGTAACAAAAGTGTGTATGTTATGTAGTTGTTTGTTACAAAAGTGTGTATGTAGTCTATTGTTACGAATACAAAAGTGTGTATATGCAGTCGTTTGTTTTGACCGCGAAAGTGTATTCTATGTTCCTTTTCTTAATTCGCCGGGAAAATGATAATTTGTCATTAGTTTCATTCTCTAGGTCACTGCATCTCCGATGGCACTCTCATTTGAAATCTGAGTACCTATATATGCAAGCTAAATAATACCAAATACCATTTGCTGTTTTGTGACCAAAAATCTGAAGAAAAAAATCTCTATTGTCTTTTATACGTCTAGAGAGCGTAGACTCTGATTTTCGGGCACAAAAAGCTAATATTCGACACTTTACAGATCTCAAATGTCGTGACTTATCCAATCTACAGACATTAAGGGCTTCTTTCACCACTTCCTGATATTGTTACAGATAGTAATCTTAGAGATAAACTAATCTATCAGATAAATCTGTGTGATAGACTATATAAAATATATGCAATCAGATACCTGTGAAACCAAAAAAATAGGCTATTTGTCAGATAACCTTCAGATAGTGTATCTGGGACTTTATCAGCAAGCTGTGTAAGAGGCCCTAAGGCTCTGGCAAACTATGAATTTACCAACTCAAAAAAGACTTTGTGGTATTATGTAAGAGGAGGCACATTAGTTAATTAGAGAGAGCCGTAACCCGCGGCAAAAAGGTTAATTATTTTCTTTATCCGGCAACGGGCGGCGGGGCCACGGTGCACCGGGCCCGCGGGGGACCGGGGCGGCAAAATACCGCGGGGCCACGGGGCGGCAAAATGCCGCGGCCGAATTAAAACGTGACCTTACTAATTAATTCATTTAAGGGCTCTCGCAGGTGGAGCCTCCTTTTGTTCGTCTGTACCTACAACGCTTTTTGCTGGAGTTTTTTCTGTAACTTTTTCATTAGGGTAATAGCTGGTATACACTACCTTTTCAGCGTTTTGTAAATAATTAATAGTATAAATTAATAGTATAAACTGGTCTCTCATTGTATTGAAACTTACCTCTTCGGACGCCTACGTAACCAGCTCTACGTAACCAGCTTCGTACGAATCCTTTTTTTCTTCCTACGTAACCGGTTTCGTAGGAAGATTTTTTTTCTTAAACTAACTATAGGCAAACCATTTAACTCGCGGGACGCCCGCGGGGCAAGAAGTAGGTGGAGGCGGAGGAACTCTCAGGCGTTTCGGAGGTGAAGGCGCGCGCGCGCGGCAGGGAGCACAAGTGACGTTCCTCAGTACGCTAGCGGCTCCCGCGGCTTGCAGTCGGCTTTTTGATTACGGACGCTCGGAACAAAATCTACACGAGATTAATTTTTCAGAGATATTTCCCAAAATGAACGCTGAAGATGGACGGTCCAAAATTTTTTCTAAGAAAATTAACAAGCAAGCCAACAATTAATATACAGCGTTTATTCTTTCTTTCAACAAGAAATATCTCCATGGCAACCAAAATGCACATCGGCAACTGACTTTCCATATGAAGAAAAAGATTTCATGTAAAAAGTAGAAGACTTTATTTAATATTCGCAAAGAGTATAACACAAGAAGATTCGATGCCATTTGATCTGGTGGTACTATCACGGGCGTGGGTGGTACTATAACGCATCGATGTTATACCATTTTCTAGGTTCTCGGGGGTGCTGAATCTCAGTTTATTTTTTGTTGTGTTCGTAGTTGTTTGTTTGTTTGTTTGCCGGTTTGTTTGCCGGTTTGTTTGCGGGTTTTTTTGTGGGTTTTTTTGCGGGTTTGTTTGCGGGTTTGGTTGGTAGGTTGGTTGGTTGGTTTGAAGTATTGCATGCACAGCTCAATAGTATGTCATGTGTAGCCTTCTTTTTAAAGCGAATGAGGTCGCGGGGCTCTGCTAGTATGAAATGAAATGACAAAGTTCATTATCTTCTTTTGCATTCGAGTAATATATCTCTGGATTTATCTCGGAACAAGTAATTACGTGTGTATCGATACCCACCCCCACCTACCTCTTGCCCCGCGGGCGTCCCGCGAGTTTTGTGGTTTGCCTATAATATAGGCCAGGCCAGCTCAAGGTCAAAGTGTATCCAGTGACGTGCGGTCGACTGTATTTTAGGCAATGATTATTCAATTAATCAACTGCACCCATTAGGCATATTCTGTCCTTGGTAGGTATACCTAATAACTTTTATTTTAATAATGTAGTCTAAATTTGAAAAAATGTGGCTGTATTCTACAACAACTTGTCTAAGATTCTTTAAATAAAATCAAATTACGCCTGAATGTTCTTAAAAATAATTTTAATGTTGACATAATGCTGATGGCAACATACTAGATCTGCGACTGTAAGTGAATGTGGAACAAAGGGGTAGGAATCTTTCTGAATTCTGGCATAATTTCTTCCGCCATTTTGTTTCTTTTTCCATTTTCCCGCACACGATGAAACCTGTATACATCGATAGCTTATGACTAAATAAACAAAAATTGTCATATGACATAATGTCCTAAAGTGTCACGTTTCTGAGTTATTTAGGTATACTCTGATGGCCAAGTGCAACGAACGAACAACGAATACCCACACTTTCGATTATTAATTTGATTTATCCGGTTCCTATACTTAAACACTCGTATTCTTATAAGAACTGAAGAATGCTTTCACAAGATACCAGTATCGAAAGTACCTACCTAAATGTTGTAATATCTAGCTTCAAACCTCTTTTCTTTAGGTAAGGTGAGTAGAGGAACTTGACCCGACCCTCTCCATGGCCAGTCTTCTCGTGAAAACCGGGTATAAAGACGGCTTTTTGCGTCGTTTCGTTTTATTTGCGTTGTACGGAACACAAGTGCCGGCAAAAAAGTGATGCATCACTAGCATTATGATAATGGGCAGAGCGTTTTAACCCTGTGTGGTGTTTTGTACAAAAATGTGGGACCACGCGCGGAAAGGCTTATCATAAACACAGAGGGAGGGTTTCTTGTTGAAATATGTTTAGAAGTTGAATGAAATAAAATATATTTTCGAAGTAAACTTTCTTTTCATTACTCATACTCTGAAAGAAGGTCTGAAGTGGCCTGAGTAGCGGGTTGAAAGTAATACATCTCAGCCCTAGGGAGAATCGCTTTCAACTGACAGCTGTCAAATTATTTAAAAAAAAACTAGTACTATTTTAACATTTCTATTGGACCATGTTCCAACTGTCTATACAGCCACTCAATTACAGCGCGATGTAAAATTGAAATAACATAAAGTTATGTAATAATTAAAGAATATATTTTTTTAAATGACTTTATTATAATTATTACTGTCAACTATTTATTTAAAATAATATAGGTTTGTGCAAAATATTTATCATTTTTTCAATGATGGAAATGAAAAATAATGGCAGAATAGCTGGCCGGCCACAGAAAAAAAAACAAAATAGACGGGAAAGCGGCAATCCGATCTTCATTTGTTTTTTCGAGTTGTAGAGTTTTGTTTATACTTCCGTATAGCAGAGATTTGTATTAACACTCATTTTAGGTTTTTGTTTTTACTTTCAGTGTATTCTTAATGAAAAGCACAGTGTTTCCCTCGGGTTCAAGACTTATTTAGAGGTCCCTCGAACTATAGGCGCCCTCGCTACGCGTCGGGCGCCAAACGCCGTCTCGGGACTTAAATAAGTTACTTTCACCCCTGGGGTAACAATGTACTATTTTATAAGACTGGACCGTGGGCTCAAATCTTGAAGTTTTGCATAAGGGCTCCTCAAAATTACGTGCGCAACCAGTTAGAAATGATTTCATACCTGAGGGTTGAAGATCCATGCAGACGAAGTCGCGAGCAACATTTATATTTACTTGTATAGGTACTTACTAAGAAAGGTACCTACCTAAGTAAGCTATTACGAAGATGTTGTGTACGTTGAGGGCGTCAGTGGCACAGAACACGGAAAAAGCCCGCTAAGCTTCCCACTGGCGTTGTGGATAAGACGCGGCCAATCATACCGAAAGATCCGAAGTTAGATCCCCGGCTGGGCCATGTACCAATGAGTTCTTGAAACTTAAGTACATTTACTGACTGGCTCTCAAACGGTGAAGGAAAACATCGGCATACGCTGAAGAAGAAATTTTTAGGCGCGTGTGAAGTCCACCAATCCGCACTGGGCTAGCGTGGTGGACTATAGCCCGAACGCCCTCGTAGGCAGGCCTGAGCCCCAGCAGTAGGGACATGTTATTAGGCTGTTGATTTGATGTTGTGGAGTGCTGAAAATAATTGACACGATTTTTTTTATCGCCACCATCTTAAGGTTTCACCGACAAACCCATGATATAAATACAAGAATACACAGCCAAGGTTCACATACAAAACAAAACACCAAAGTAATTCTTCTTTTTGCTCAACTTAAGTAAGATTTACTGTCTTACAAATTAGCTGCCACGTCTTTGAAACGACGAGATAATGAAATTGCGCGGCGGAGACCGAGCACAGCTGTCCCCGGTGCCGCCAACACGCCAACATTGGGCCAAATATTTGCACCAAAAACCTGCATGATAATTGCTGAGATTTCGACAAGTCCACGAACAGCAGTAACTTGGAATTATTTTCTCATTCTGAACCAAATTTCCAGCGCAGCATGACCCCTGACTCCTGCATTTGCTGGTGCAGCTGCCTATTCCCGCAGGGGTCGTTTGTCGGTGGTTTTGAAAGCGCAGTTGGTACGTAATCCTGGGTAGTTATGTCCCCACGTTCCGATGGCTAGAATGGATTACGGCTCTGATTGCGCTCGTCCAATCAAATGCATAGAATCGCTAAGCTCTTCTCTTAATCGGCAACTTTATGGTCTTGTAATATTCAAGCGAATAATAGAACTGAACAAATGTTAAGACTTGAAACTAATTCGGAGAATTTCCTGTTGAAACAACAGTATCGAAGGCTTGTTCTAATTCATAAACATAAATTCAGTTTATTTTTGCACGGTGTAAAATAATAATTAGTGCGTACATTTCATCATCATCATCAACAGCCTATTAATCTCCCCACTGCTGGGGCTCAGGCCTGCCCTCTCAACGAGGGCGTTCGGGCTATAGTCCATCACGCTAGCCCAGTGCGGGTTGGTGGACTTCACATGCGCCTAAGATTTTTTTTTTTCTTCGGCGTATGCAGGTTTCCTAAAGATGTTTTTCCTTCACCGTTTGAGAGCAGTCAGTAAATGTACTTAAGTTTCGAGAAAAACCCCATTGGTACATGGTCCAGCCGGGGATGGAACTTCGGACCTTTCGATATGATAGGTCGCGTCTTATCCCCAGGGCCACTGACGCTCTCATTTGTACATCATGCGTACATTTAATGGGTACTATTAGTTACTTGTGGTGGGGCTTTTCCAACCTTGTATCACCGCGACCATTACTGATCTATTGTGATAGCCGCCTTACTTGCGTCAGTCACTTCAGTCACTTCAGCACTGATTTGTTCCCAGATTCCGTGTATATCAAACTTCAGCAGTATCGTGATCACAAACCCTACTGTGTCTGTTAGTAATTTAGCTAATTCCCCCGCCGCCGCCACCCCCGGTGATATACTCCAGTGTAGTTGTTCTGAGAGGGCAGTGAGAGGATTGCGCGAGGTGATTTGCGGGTACCACCGCCGCGGAGCTCCACCAACTTGTATCTCTGCTCGGGCTCGGAATGCAACTTATTTCTCTCTTGTTGCTTAAAGTACTTCGACGCTTTAGCTCGTTTGAGGAACGATTAAGTACTTGTTAAGAGAGGATTTAATCCTTGTTAAGTTGTAGTTGATTGCTGCGTTTAGGTAGAAATTTTTATTTCGCTGTGTTTTATTCCCCGTGTCTGTCCTCTCAACGAAGGCGTACGGGGTACCACTGGCTACGGGTCCACCACGCTAGGCCACGCTTGGTCGACTTCACATGCGCCTTATGATTGCTTTTTCGGCGTATGCAGGTTTAGAATAGAATAGAATTTATTTAACGTACACAATGACAACATACAGCAAGAGAATTTAACAAATTAAAATAAAACAAACAAGAAAGACACAGAGGAACATAACAACACCTGACCTTGTTTTCATTCACCGTTTGAGAGCAGTCAAAACCCATTGATTGTTACATGACCCCACCGGGAACGAACTCGGACCCTCTCGACGTGACAGGCGGTCTTCCCCACGACAAAATAAATTAACTATTAAATCGATTCTAGCGGCGCAATCGATACATCTATCAATTAATCTTATATTAGGTATAATTATCGTTTATAAGAAGTCGTCGAATACATCATCAGCAAATCGTTACCGACTATTTTTCACATAGCGTTCACTAGAATTTCTTGTAAGCTCGCCAATGGCTGCAGCCGTGTGTCCAGTGTAGTAGTGAGGTGCAATACATCGCGGGCGACAACTCAATTTGCGTCACCCTCGGTGCATCGCGGTGCGCCTGATTAGAATAAATACACCCTTATCACGTCCCGAGGACAAATGATGCGGGGCCCTAACTAGACGCGAACTCAACCTGCACAAGACACTGCAAGGCGAGTCAGATTGTAAAGTTTTCTACAAAGCTTTTGACGCAGCGCCGCATGTCAGCTCGAGTTCTCTAATGTAATTCTACGGGATAGCTCTCGTGGAAACTAACTTGGGCGGAAAGTTTATAATAGTTAATTATACTATGGTAAACTTGTAAATGGGAGTGACCAGGTAGCTGACGACCTGGGGATAATATACTGCTTATAGTTGTTAGGGGATTAAGACATTGAATATTTGTAATTTGATCGAAATCCACATAATTATCATGTGTATACCATAAATCCATACAATATAATACACTCACACACACACGGACACATATTATGTAGGAATTTATATTTATTCATTTATTCTGTCAGTCCATAGTTAACATGACTTTTTAAAAATACTTAAACTATATTTTATTTATTTATTAATGGTTGTATTTAACAGAATTTACAAAAATTTCAAACGTTACAAACATTCAAACTCTTGTACTCCTAAATTTTTTTAACAAAAGGCTTTGTGTAAATAGCATGGAAAATATTATAGTGACGCAAGATAGTTCCCCTGGCTATCTGGTTACATATGTAGCCGTTCACAAAGATAAACTCTAAGAGTTTGTGGTATTCTCCTAATAAAGTGACTTTGAAGAAGAGTTCGGCGACGTTATTCAACACGTTGTTGGCAGAAGCGATTAGAGTGATCTCTTGTTCAGCATTCCGCACAACTAGACTGGAACAAACTTCGAGAGTAAAAAGAGATTCACGGCTACAAGAGCTCCCGAACTGTCCCACCCGAGCTATTCACACGGCGACAGTTTTTCAATCTGCTGCAAAACTTTCAAACAAACTTGATGACCAAAAAGCAATTAGTCGAATTAAATAACGAAAGGTCCCACTTAAAGTGAAATGTATCAAATAAAAGTTTAAATTTTACTTCTAATTCAATACAAAAGATTGAAATACAAAATGAAACCCAATTTCAGTTAGAGAAAGCTTTGAACTAGGTATGATGAGAAAGAAAAATATGAATTAATTAAATGATTTACTGCACCAGGTAAATGGAACTACATTATGAACGTATTCTATAGTTTTGGTGTTAAGAAGAAGACTGAAACAAGTTGAGATGATGAACTGCATAAACAAAGGTATGATAGCTGTAATTGCGCCACTGACGGTTTCGATAGCGCCCCCGTCGCGACCAGGGCGCAAATTAACTGCGATCCTCCCCTCGCCATTGATACCCCGTCAATCCCCCGAGAACCAACAAATCACCATTACCAACGCAATCACGGCGAGCGAATATGATCACTGCTCCGACAGCGCAGAGCTCAGAGAAGAGCAAACGATAAATTTGCGGAAAACACATGAGACGTCAACGAGGTGATGAATACTAACGCAGCGGAGGGGAGCTCATTATAATTTATTGATTCAACTTGCAGCATCCGAATTGTTCTTGAGGGGATTCGACAGGCTGTAAGGTTAATAGGATTGGTGCGTAGATGCGAGTGATTAGATTCCCCTTGAACACTGAGTTGACTTATAATTCAGTTGGATCGCACCCGGAGGCATTACGTGATGAATTCGACGCGAGACGATTGCCGACGATCGGGCCAAATGTTGCTCTAATCAATATTGGAGCGCGTTCGAGTTTGTACCGTGAGTTATGACATTGATTTTTTGTGAAACTGGTGTTGGAGGGAACTGATATTTCATGCGAGAGATTTAGGATGTGTTCGGACTTTGTTTATTCATTGCTAGCGGATGCCTCGCGATTTAAAAAGTATCCTATATGTTATTACAGGGTGTAAGCTATTACTTTATTACTGTACTGATTTTAATTAAAATCTGTACAGCCGTTAAGTATAGCGTGATTGAGCACAAGCGTATAAACTTTCGTATTTATCATACCAAGCTATCTGAAGATAAGTAAGAAAAGGCGGAGACTAAAATTATCAGCTGTCTCAGCCCTCGTCTATATAATTTAAATTATTATAAATATTGTAAATCCGATAATGGCAGTAAGAGCTATATTATTATACAATCCAGAATAAAATTGTTTTCTAAGTGCTCTAGATTTTGTGAAGATAAATAAAACACAAAAGGATAACCGTGGCTACGGAAATCCCACTGTCGAAGCGAAATCCTGGAAAGCCAGAAGAAAACATACAATTTTCTTTTACAAGGTGTGCCACGATAAAACGTTTATTGCCGGGGCCATAACCCGCGTTATTATACGAGCTGTACCTTATAATGTACGTGTAATGCCCACGGATGTAGCGATATAAGGTATAACAATAATAGAATTGAATTCAACGGGGCTAGCGGACGAGGTCGCGCTGGAGGCTCTGGGGTAGAAGGAGATAGCTGCACTGCAGCAGGAACAAAAAGCGGGATTGATGAATGTGACGATGGTGCAATCAATTGTTCGCGTTACAGAATTTCATTCAACTGTTGCTGGGAAAAAAGGGGGAAAGCAATTTGTGGTCCAGGTTCAGAACTAGAGGTAAATACACGAATGGAACAAATGGTAGAGAAGCGAAGAAGAATCTTTCACCAGACAAATGTGGAAGTAACAAAGTAATCTAATTTAAGAGAGGATCCTAATGATAATGCCTATATTGTAACTGGACTCAATGAACATGAATAGCTTTCATTTGAAAGATAAAAATTGCAAATTTAGTACACTTATTTAGGTACTACACAACACACTTATACATATACCTAATACACGTACTCACGCTCTTACAACCTCACACTGAGTTTTATTTTGTAATTTACCTTTTTGCACCAAAGAATAGGAAAGACAATGACTCTTGCCTTGCAATACAGCTACACTACATTACATAATATAATTAGTTCTGGAGTCATGGTTTCGATACATGTAACATCATAACCATTTTTTTTAACCTGAAGATTGAGTAAGTTACCATGTTAAGCAAAAGAAATTGGTCTTTACTACTACCTGAGGATGATTAGGTAAGACCCTTTGATCATAAAAATATAGGACGTCTTTAAATAAACAAAATGAAGTAATAATAATAACATTAATAATGTTTTGTACAAATTAACACACGGCTGTTTAGTCCCAACTAAGCCAAAGCTTGTAAATGGGTACTCAACAACTGATAAACATACTTAAATACTTTTAAATAAATACTTAAATACATACAAACACCCAGAATCCGAAAACCAACAGTTATGCTCATCACACAAATGTTGGTCCCGGGTGGGAATCGAACCCACGACCTTTAGCGCAGTAGGCAGGTACTACCACTACGCCAACAGTGAATCAGTCTTTCAAATGAAATCTCTACTTTCCCCATGCGTGACACTCTTCAATGAAAATCTCCAATTAGTAATAGTAAACTATTTAAAAGTTAAAAACCTTTACTATGGAATTATTAGCAGTGGAAATAGTGGAATAGAATATGATAGTGAGTGAGAGGCTGCATAGCTCGATGTGACGTCACGCAGCCGCAAGCCCTCGTGGTTGCGGCGCATTGTTCCCGCGAACAAAGCCACATGTCTCCAGACATAGGTACAAATATTTGTCATGACGACAAATGTGCCCCATTTACAGACGAACACACGATTTTATCACAGTACAAACTAAGGAACAGGGGACAGATTACAACAGAAATGAGTAATTGCATTGCCAAATTTCAAAGTTTTTGATTAAAATTAAATAAACAAATTGTTTGAAATATATTTGTAGACACACGTGCATTAGCGAAGGACTCATTGAGACAACGGAAAGCCAGTGTGCATGCTTTTTAGAAAAGAAAAAAAATCTAATAATTTCAAAGTAGTTTATTTAAATACCTCTATTACTCAGATTCCACAAGATAATTTACATTTGACCAATGTGTGAGTAGTTGCTACTCGTGAAGCTTCAGAGCAAAAAGTAATTTAAATTAAATGAACTTTTATTCCGAACGAAATCCATAAGGGTTACTTTCATTCAAAATGCAAATTGGTGGTTCATTATTGAGATTGTGACTGAGTATGCACTGCTGTATGTTAAAAATGCTTTATAAAATCCTTTAAGCTTTCCAAAAATGCTTGTACTTATCTTAGTTTCGGGGTCAGGAATACCTCGCGGCACTTCTAACCCTCAGGGATCTTTTGCACCAACCGTGCCCCAATCCGTGTTTTGGTGGACTTCACATACGCCTTAGAACTAATCTTTACCGTATGTAGGTTTCCTCACGATGTTTTTCTTCGGCGAAAAGCGTGTGGTTTAAAAAGGAAATCGTATTTAAGTTCCAAAAAACAAGATTTGATCCTTGATCCAAGATTGGAGTGTGACAGGTACAGAAATAAGACGGAGTTAATGATGAGACGACTCAAGCTGAATCGACTCGATGTAGGTTTGGCTCAAGTCTATTTTGTCCAAGTCTGCATCTGTGGCGGCACGAGCCTTCAATGAAATTTTTGAGTCGCCTCGTCAGTAAATCTCGGTTAGGGTACGATGGGACTGACATGTGGTTATCAAAAGTCCCAAAATAAAACAAAGAAAAGTTCGAAACAACGTCGTCACGAACGTAATGCGAGCGCACAACCAACTTGGCTGCTTGCTTTATTGCATTCTGCTTTTTACATGGACGTCGGTGGTCGCCGGCACCACAATAGCGGTGTCAGCAACAGAGCGCCCCTAGGTACCTCAGTTGTTCTCAACTTGTCCGGCGGCGGCCTCACTTCCACCCAGTTCCATTCACCCGGTTAACTTTTCAATCCGGTTCGCGCCGCCTCGATCCAGTTAATTTAAGTTCTGGTCTTTGAGTAATTGGTTCGGCGTTTACTCATTCATACGGTGTATTTGCTCGGGCGAGGCCCGCGGCGGCCGGAGCGGGCATTGTGTGCCGCCGCCTGGCTTACATATGCTTTACAAGCTGCCACTTAATTAAGACTTCCATTATGTCAAAATACACCCGCAAGTGTAAGTTTCCTGGTGGTACTTCGATATGCAACAAAGCGGGCCCGAGTCACAAGTCGATCTATATCGATCACACTGCAGCTACTTTTGTTTTAATTCGCTTTAATAATTTTTAAGCTCTAATCTTTCTTGCAGTCGCACAATAAATATATACTAGCTGTTTATTTATTTCTGATTAACACACAATAAATTTACAAAATAACTGAACAATTTTACACAAAATCTTTGTAACACAATATGAGAGCCGAGCAAAAACGTACCGCTAGCGAAAGTGTGTGTCCAGAGAAGCCCCAATGGACCAAACGGCCCGTGCTGGGGTTAGCTCTTGCTAATTACTGTGACAAGCTCGGATGTCCGGTCTTATAGATTTATATTTATTATAGATAGGACAGACAGATCGGAAAGCGACTTTCTTTTATAATTATGTAGAGACGATTCAGTCAACATTTCATTCCATGGGAGAGGGGAGCTGACGTCCCGAAGCAACAGGGTTCGTATTTAGTTCGAGGGTTATCAGCCTTTTTTACTCATATCATCAGCTTGCGCTAGCCGACTGCTGGACATAGGCCTCCCCCAAGGCGTGCCAATGGTACTACAGATCCTACATTAGTGTCACCAGTACCATTAGTGGTGCTAGTCAATGGTACTACTGACATAACGGGTGATCTTCGGTTCTCCGCGTCCAGTCACTGCCAGCCGTCTTACGCATATCGCCGCTCCATCTTACCGGGGGCGTCCCACACTACGCTTGCCCAATCGCTGTCTTCACTTCTTCACTAAAGAACTCGTCTACCCCAGCGGTTATCGGTTCTTCGTTACTCTTCTCATTAATCGTCATTTTAAACAACCTGGGTACTTATATTGGATTGTGGAGAAATAAAGATATATATATTATTGTTATGTATTGGAGCCGTCGCCTCGTAAACGTGGAAGAGATAAGCCGTTTACTAAGCACGGAGCGTTTAATATTTCAGAAACAAATTGACCAATAAAACAAAAAGTTGTGAAGTCTTGATTTCCTCGGAGCTCCAACTTGTTCCAAGTTTCAATTGTAGTCGGATTGTTTTTTAAAGTATTCTCCGAGTCCGCGTCCCGCGGGGGCGGGGGCGGCCCCCGCTCACTCAATAAAGAATCGTCGGCTTCGGCTTCGTTACGGACGCCGCGTTTTCATTTGTTAATCCGTCGTGAATCTGAGAAGACGGCGGCTAATCCTACGTGACGAACGCCCCATGTTTATTTTATTCCCTTTCGAAATTTATCTCGGCCGAGGGGCTCGTGCTAAGTTTTAAATAGAATTTGGAAAGTTTGAATAAGTAAGTGAGTTATTGCTGGGCCAACTGCCGGCGCGGTCGACGCCATGCCAAATATATTGCATTAATATTTTGCGAGGAAATAGCGAAGTAAATACGGCGGGTGTCCGGTGCTTGGATAATATACGCCATGTTTTGGGAGAACACCGTTTTTATGGTGTCGTAGATATGTTCAAAATAAATTCATTAGACAAAATAACAGTGTAGCGACCTAGACTGACATACGTCGATAGAGCGGGTGCTGACAGACGGACTTGTAGAGAGCACGAGCGTGTGGGAAGATATGGCGAGACTGAGCGCAGCGAGAGGTGTGTCACCTACCCAGACTATCTATCGCCTACTCTATCTGCCTTCCCCGTTAGGGACATAGCGTGAAGATATGTATGTAGGTACAAGGACTCTACAAAACAAGCATAATGGTATTACTAATGACATGGCTTTAATAAAAAAAACTAACGCGAAACCTAGGGAAAACAATTTATTTTTAGAAAATACAACTTGAGAGTTGAAGATAAAACTATAACAATAACAAAGAAGGTGCCGCCATGTCTCTTACAATGGCAATTATGTAACAATGGAGTACAATTGAAAAGCACTTTCAAAACTTAAACTGAATCCCCTTGAGTTTGTGACTCAGGCACTCGCAGAAACAAATAGTTCTTTAGTGAAAATCCAATTTTTCATACCTATTCAGGTCATATTATAATAAAAAATTATTAAACACAATTTTCGGCGTAAACGAGTACCTACTTAAATTTATAATTAGCCATATATGTCTTCTCAAATAAAGAAAATTAAATTAATACCTCTCACCGCGGAACACAGAAGCCACATACTATGGATTCAGAACCCAAAACAACCCTTTCAACGACGACATAAGCGCGGTAACGAGTCTCCGGAAAAAATGCGTCTCAGTACGTCTCCGGATAAATGGAATCCGCAAATCCTTACAATATCCAATAGCGTAAAAGAAATGCGCGAAATTAAATTCCGAAGCGTAGCCATTTGTAAAGAGAACCGTTGGAGAACCGCAGAGCTTCGAGCGCGGGGGATTAGTGCGCGTGCACACTCCGCGCCCGCCGCCGCAGAGCAGCGGGGACGCCAGGGACCGCCGCGCACAACCGCCAGCAACACAAGTGCTCTGTAGGAGTTCTCTCTCCCCGGCGCGGCGCGGCACCAAGTCGCGCCGCGCCGCGTCTAGCCAAACTTTTATCAATAAAACAACGTAAGACGCCGCGCTTATTGAAATCTCGGAATATTTATATTGTGATCGCACGCGGAGCGCTCCCCCGGATTTGGAGACGCTTTCGTTTTATTTCGCTCATATCTCCAAAATGTATTCCGCTGATTCCGCTACAACAACTCAGAGAGCGGCCGCCGAACCGTGAAAGGTCGGCGAGTCGCCGACGGAAGCGGCGATCGCTGATAAATTTTTGGCAGTAATTGTGACTCCCGCGGCTGCAGACACCGGAACCGGGGGCCGGAACCCGTCGGCGGCGTTCAATCGAAAATTGAATTTCAATGTCACAACGGTGCAGATGTAAAAATTACCGAAGCTCGCGGCGATCGTTTGGGGGTCGTGCGCGCGCAGAGGGGCGGCAGGGTGCGCGCGCTGGCGCGGCGGCGGGCGGCAGGGGCGGCAGCGGGCGGCAGTATCCCGGAGCGCGGCTGGGCGCCGCACGTGCGTCGCGCTCGCCATGCCCCTCCTCCCGGCCTCCTCTCGCGCGCGAGTGCTGTGACGCAGTGAGTGAGTGAGTGACTCTCCGGCGCTGGCCGCTAGCCATGCCCGCGCTCTCGGACTACCCTCTTTACTGAATGGATGCTCTCCCCGGCTGTTTGGGACGTTAATACAAACCGTAAGTTTCAGTGTCGTTCGACAAAAGCGAAGGTTGACCGACCAGTCGCCTCCGCAGAACTAAGTTTACTGGCTTCCAAGTTCTCCTCAAAGCGTTGCGAAACTTGATCAGCGTCGGTGAGGGTAGTTTTATAAAGCAGTGACGAGATAAGCCGGCGGGCGGATGGACGCGAGTTATCTCGATCTTGCGGATCGAAGGCTCAGGCTGCGAAAGTGACGACCCTCCGCCGCAATCAGCGGCGGCGATCTCTTTAAAATTCCACAAGTACATCCTATCTAACATTAGGGAGTCGGGCGCCTGACAGCTTCATTAAAACATTAATAATTTCGTTACTTTCCGTCGACTATTTCATAGCAGCTAACACTATTCATTTACCTACGATCTGGTCAAAGTCGCGGGGACTTACTTGATGCTGACAGCGTAGGACTGGTTATTTTAGAGATTTTTCGCGTCACTTTTGTCCAACTGTAGACATCTTTCAACTGATATAATAATGATGATGAATACTTTTAATAGATACTTTCTTTACGATTTCACCTTTCTTGCTGTTAATCTCTGCGGTACCCTCGAATATATTCATGAAGGATTTAAATAATTCAATGAAACGAATCCGCCGCCGCCGCGCCGCTGGAGGCGTGTTATCGCCAACAATTTGCATTTGTCGGTAGTTGATGCGGTGTCGAGGCCGCTAAGCTGCCCCTCGCTGCATTAATTAAGTGGGGACACCTGCGCCTCCAGGCGGGCGCTCCTCGCCCCGCCAGCACCAGCGCGTCGAGAGCCGCGCACCGCTCAGCGACGTAAAACTTTATGGGCGGTTTAAAACCAGCATTGGCTCTCGAGCACTCACTCTAGAACACCAGCCCCTGAATAAAACATTCAATCTCCGCGAGAACCCACTCTATTTGATTAACATCGTAATTACTCACATAACTTCTTAGACGTCTCGAGGATTCAGAAGAGATCGGGATACTCAAACTTCGAGGATTGAAGTGTGCTAATAAATGATCGAGTTCTTGAAATAGTGTTCGTTGTAATGAGAACGAGAGTATAAGATGGACTACAAATAGAAGATTTCGTTTATTAAAAACTTTGCTGAGATAACGGGAGCAAATCCGATCCGGTGCCAAGTTATACTTTGCGAGGCTTCGGGTCAGAGAAAAATGTGTTAAAATTGAAATCGTAAGCAGCCTTAGGATGAGCAAAACTGAGCAAGGAGGATTTCTTTTAATCCGACGGCCAGTGAATATAGTTTGAATAGCTCGTGAGCGGGTCCGAGAAATTGTTGTAACCTTATTGCAGGTTGAGAACGGGACAGTCGAGCGGCGTTTGAGGCGATGACGACGGAATCGCTTTACCGAGGGTTGAATGGGATTAGCCCTTTCGAGGGGTCGCGATAAACTAATATGCGGACTCAAATTGGCTTCGAATAACCCTATTTAGCGCCCATCTCGAGTGGGACATCGCTCCGGCAATAAAGGGGATCAGTCTTTGTTCTTCCATTTGTTGAATCACTGACATCCTTACAAGTTCATCCAATTGTTGTCTTCGTAAAGGCACTTACAAGTCGTATATAATAGAACAATAAATGTTTTATCTCCATGTTGTCCGGTGGAAGGGAGTTTAGTGTATGATCGGTCTGAATGGTCACCGCCGTCTTATTTCTTTTTTTCGCTAAACAGTAAATGTAACATTGATGTGTTCCAACGTGATGGGGAAGAGAGCCCGTGCTGTTACAGGCGCACGTCGCATTCTAAACATACTTCTCAGGCAGGGTGGCGACGACGCGTTTTTACAGTGTTATCTGATGCTGCAATTTTATGGGCGACATTAACTGCTATAACATTGCCATGCCGTTAGACTATTTTAAAGATAAATTGGATAAGAGATACTATGTTTTGTGAGGTCCTTTAAACTTTTTCCGATATCAGCATTTATATTTAGCATGCCTACTAACTAACTTATGTCGACGATGTTTTTTCGGATATAAATCACGTATTTTCGTTTACTTCAAAAATATGACTAGCTATATCATCCGAACACTTCACCGGTTGTGTGACGGCGATGTAGCCCGTCAGTTACGTGTGTAATCTTGGCAGGCTGTTACCGCAGCACATTTAGCCGGAGCCGACGGCTGTCGCGTCGCCGTACTACCGGCGGCGTGCCGATCGCAGATCGCTCCCCCGGGCCCTGATAAGCCGATCCCACGGCGCTATATAAACCTTCACTATTTTATGACACACTTTAACGCCGCGCCAAAAGGTTAGGGCCCAAGTTATGTTTGTTGTTCTGAACTGTCCTATCTGTGGTCGTAGTTTCTGTATGTACTCGTGCGTTGTCAGTAGTTTCGTGTGTAGTGTTCTGGTAAAGAGGAAAATTATTCAAGGCAATGATAAAATTCTGGTAAATTTTGCATCATCTCGCAATGCAAGTTTATTGAAATACTTCTTTGTAAGGTGTAAGTTAGTAATCTGTAAATATTTTATCGAAAATTAAAGTACAACGTTAAATAACAGGACTAACTTTACAAAAGAACTGTGAACTAAACTGAACTACTATGAATAGATAACGAAGTTTTTAATAGAGGGACAAAACTTTGCCGACGAGAACAAATAATTGTTGTGATGTCACTCAAACAGAACTCAGTATTGAATATAGACAATCAGCTAATAGCCAAGTCACTCCACCCCAACACTTCCACAAAAGGAAAAGCTCTTGATCAATTAACAATTAAACCAATATCGGATGGGACCACAGACGGGTCCGAGCAGCTCCGAAGTGAGTTGCGGCGGAAAGTAATCGGTTAGCGTAATTAAATAATTGTTTCGAGAGTCTCGATCAGTCATCGGCTAATGAACGACTTGCTCCTCGCCCGTTATCAATTCAGTGTCTCCGCCTTTGAATTATTCAGTATAACAAATTACATCGCCATTTACTAGAATTGAACTAGTTAAATTATTTTAACTCGGTTCCCCTTTTGGGTCAACGCAATTAGATTACGGAGAGTGAGATTTGAATTGTTAAATGGCATCATTTGACATCATCGTGTTAATGTAACTTACACGTTGTCATTCGCAATCGAAATGTTGGACTGCAAATGTTTTTCCTCTCGAATTGGGGTTTGTGTGTTAATTTAACTCAATTTATGGGCTTCGGTTGGCGAATGCGGTTTTGTAATTAGTATGATTGAGATTTAATTGATGTTTTATTTGTTTACCTTAACCATTGTTTTACACATTTTAAATATTTTATATTGGTTACTATAACTTAGGTATATTATCTATTATCTTTTAACTCTTCATTAAAAACACACTTCGAAACGAGGAAAATGAAGTACTAAGGTGAAATAGGTTTCTGAATAATCCAATTTTAAAATAATGAAACATAAGAATTCAATGTTTCAATTATGTGCTTCATCATTGGATTTTCTTAGTCAAAAAATAACTTAAAGCCTAAGTGACTACAGATTCTTACTTACGATCAACTCCTTAATCAATATTAACCAAGACGCTAGTGCCGGAATCCTACTATAATTCAACTAAAACGAAACACGCAACACCGAGCAGGATATCGAATGTTTAGCACCAAAAACAACGTTGCAGTGATAACATCACGAGACTATTAATAAACGTCAAGACTGTACAATTAAAGCAGCTGTGTTTTCGTCTATGATCGATTACATTTTATCTTTCAATCGTCCTAATGACCGGTCGTTAGGCGCCGGGCACGAGAGCTCATTGTTTGGTCACTTTCCAACTCAGTATTTCATTGGAAACAAAATATTTCACAATTATTATTCAATTACCTACCTGTAACAATTCCTCATTTCCTTTGAAAATAACTTTTGTTTGAAGCTAATGAATTCTTTTAAGCAATTGTTGTATTGTTGACCCTATAATTACTTGCGAACATTTGACTTTAATTAAAATAATTGTACCCTTTGAAGCGCGATGTTTGAATTTGCGAATTTAACGAGATAAATACTTTGGAGTTTGTTGAATTTCCTTTGGAAGAATCAAACTGTTTGTGTAAAGAGTAAACAGAATACCGAATACAAACTTTCACCAACAGAGTTACAGTTACTCCGCTAAATGTTGGAGCTAAAGTGAGATCTAATGTAAGAAATCCATTTACACAGTAAATAGTCAACATTTACAATTATTACTAAACTGAAACCATATACTACACTATATCGTAACAAGTCACAATACAGCGTTTACATTTCAATATCATTCACACAATAGAAGCCCGAATAGGAAATTGGATTGACATTTCGAGGTTAATAGAAATTCGTATACCTACAAAAGCTATGTCATTTGACTATTATGTACAAACTAATATGTAAGTAGGCAGTTAGTTGTAAGTAGGGCTTAACATAAAACCATAAAACTGTGGGAGAATTGTCGCGACTCACTAAACAACCGCTGCTGAGCCGGCGTTATAAGATCCCTAGCTCCCTGCTCCGCTAGACACGCTTAATCTCACTGGCTTTGAAAAGAACTCGCTCTGAAAGAAAACTATGTCTAGCACAAACAACGTTCTTAAATATATTATTAGTAAAACCTAAAATACGTATAAAAATAAACCAAGAGTTACTTCTAAATAAGATGTGCCGCAGAGATGCGCAAATGTCTAGACTGCAATGGGTCTACCTTACCTAAGTTAAGCTTCTGCGAATGAAGTAGATGCATTCAAGCGACTGAAAACGAATACAGTTTTGTATATTATGTAGATACTCAGAATATCGCTAAAACAACATTAATTACTGGACTAAAACAGAATACTTATATCAAAAATTCCGGTGCGTCCATGTCGAACCACGAGGAATCAAAATTTCACTTGGCTCGACTGTCGGACCACGTTGTCGAACCACGTGGACGCACCCAAAAATTCGATCGATGAAACTATAGAAATTATATTTATCTTTATTTCTTGATCGGTTTAAAAAATCATACAGTATATTGCTTTTTAGACGATAATAATGATCTTAACCGAAAACAAGGGTTGTTTTCACGGAAATGCAATTTTATCCAAACGTGTTTTTGTTGTATCCAAGAATGTTGTCCCAGCGCAATCATATTGTATACTCTTACCAAGTTTCCAGCATGATTCACGTCTTAAAATTTCCAGTTTCGTTAAGCACCTATTCGAGGGGTAATATTTTACAACTTAAACGAGTGCAAGTTTCGTAGGAAGCAGAGCGTGTAAGTACAAGTTTAAAATAGATTGCTGTTTCACAGTAACCTTTGCTACGCTTTCTCTGCACACTTTGAGAACTTTATGAAATGTTCGTGTCGGTTTACTAATTTATTTTTAAATTACTTCTGATTACCTTCAAGGGCTTCAAGATTATCGTTAGGTACTGTATTAGCAAAGAAATCGTTTCGCATAAATTTCGTTTTATCATTGTTTCATTTTCCTCGACAAACATAGGCTCGAACGCCGCGTTCTTGGCTGCGAATAATATATGTCTAAGCATGTTTAAAATGTATAACGCAGGTTGTTCGAATAATTTTATCGGCGTCGGGGAGTCACGTCCCGACACTTCATCGCGCTGACGGGCCGGTGGGGCGGGGGCTCGCGAGGCCCCCCTGCTGACAACTTTGACAACGAGAGTGCCATCCTCGCGCTTGTCAAAATCGAGCGACGCCAGGTGTAGTGGCTGTCTTGTGCAATAATTGGGGAACACTTATTGGCCTCCCTTTTTTATAGTCTATAAATAAACGCCTTCACTTGGCTTTTATTTTTGAGAACATTTTGTATAGGTACCTACTTAAATCTCTCTTTTTGATGCACTACGACTTTAATATTTTTCAGATACAAGAAATAAAAACATACTTGTACAGGGCAATGTACAACAAACTACCAGATGACATATTAACATCTTGAATATTAAAGACCGATAATTTAAGAATCACATCAAGTAAAAACTTAGTAAGGAAGCTTATTGAAGACAAAGACACTATAGATAGTTGAAGACACTAATGTTACAGGTACTTCACCGTCGCACTGTCTTTTCAATGATTGTTAAACATCTTGACAGTAGAATATGCAAAAAAAAATTTTGACTTTGACTTGAAACAACAATACCTGGCATGTGAGTTTTGTCTATAAATATTGATTTTGACGCGTGGAGCAATACGTTTATTAATATTTGATGTCGGTTGTCATTAATTTATTTCATCATCAACAGCCTATTAATCTCCCCACTGCTGGGGCTCAACACCCATTGGTACATGGCCCAACCGGGGATCGAACCTCGGACCTTTCGATATGTTAGGTCGCGTCTTATCCCCGAGCCCACTGACGCTCTTAATTTATTTAGGTTTACTTTTTTTCATTGATCTGAGTTAAAATTCTCTTCAGAACAATAATTAAATTGGCTATTGTAAATCAAATAGGAACCCTTATTATTTTGTCTACACAAGCCGAACGTCGCTAGGGAATCGAAGTGACCGCGGGATATCGGAAATAGATGTTACCGGAAATAAATCCCTCCTCCCTCTGTCCTCCCCTTTATTACCTGCCAAAGTTTGCGTTCGCTTCAAGTGCTGACATATTCTTTTATGGACGTTTTCGTGTTTTAGTTTTGGTATTATAGGTTTATGAAATCGATATGCTGTATTTTGATTGCTTTGTCTCGTTCAATTAAACATTACTACTGAAAAGAAAATGTTAAACTATCTTTTTCTGTAATATATTGCACTGCTATTGTAACATCAATACAGGCTTTTGTAAGAAATGTCACAAGCACACGATTGTTCTCATTTCATCTGTGGCTGTATCTAGAAATACAAGCTTGCTGTTCAGTGTCTACCTACTACCTAGTCTTAGATTTTTAGTCAGCACTTTTTCATAGCTGCGTACATGGACTATTCTGAATGGTATTGCGCTTAGCCATCCTCCAACAGGGTATCTCTGACTTATTGTGTGTTAGTCTTCTTTGAAAGTACATAACTTCCTTCAAAACTTGTTACATGATGACTAGTGTATTTCTTCTTTTTTCTTCTTTTCTACATTTCATCACCTGCTTATAAATTTCCATTGTTAGGCCAGGACTTCTTTCATGACCTATGCTTGCGTAGTAATCATCTCAGTTTATAGCCCTAAACTTGTATCACTTTATATTGTGTAGGCTCCGTCACACCCTTCTCTAGATTTAATAGTATTTGATTAACTAAACACAATAGTACTCAATGAGTTTCGCAATGAACCCAAAGCATTCTATCTATTTAAGGGGTTCCCGCTACCGTCATCTATCATCGTCTCGCAAATAGTCATTTGTATGTGCCAAGAGCAGAAAATAGGCCGTAGATTTAGGCCATTCATGTTTCCAGCTCCGGATGATACTAGCGCTCCCAATTCCAGGCGTTTGGTGACGTAATAGCGCACGAACATGACGGAACTTGGTCCAACTCGTGCGAGCAAGTTGGACGAGTAACTCAAGTGCGAGTAACTTGTGTTGTGTGTCGTGATTAGATACTTGTAGGAGGGAGAGCCGGCGAGCACGCACGTTACGTTTCTGTGCCAAAGTTACGGAGAAGTAACAAATTACTTACTTAGCAGTAATCGGGAATCGCGAAGTTAATCGTAACGAGTGTACTTCAGTTACGAAGTTCTGATGCTGAACAAAGACAACGTTCATCGTACGTAATCATAATTATTGGGGAAAAGAGAAGCGGGTGAAGTCTTAATATTTGTTCTCACCTTATCAGGTTTGCTACGATTAAGAATATTTTGATTTTCCGGCTACATTAGAAATCGGCGTTTTGACGTTTGGCGACCACTTCAAATTGATCTATCATAGGCATCCTATAGGTATGGCTATTTTTGGATTTGACCATTCTTGTTTTAATTACTTCTGTTTAAACCCATTTCTCCATTTGACTACTGCTTTATTTAAACCATTTTATTAATTTCTTTGTATATTTTTGCTAAATGTCTTCGATTATTAAGACTCATTTCCTTCTTATGGAGTTGGAAGAAGTTATAGTTTTCGTCTGGCGCGTTCGACCAAGGTATTACAAGTTTCTTGTTTCAATAGTTCTCAATAAGTTCTAGGTAACTCTATTCGACCTGAGAAATAATTCCTTTTTCACAGGTACCAAAACTGCTGGACACTAACTCTAATATCAATCATTTCTACGTAATTACTCATTTTGAGTTTACATAGAACAAATAGCTAAATTTAAAAAAAAATATGGGTCTGAAGTTTATTGAAAGTTTAATATTTAGTTGTAACAAGGTAAAGCCTACCGAGAAAAGCTAACATGACCCGACAAACGTTAATGACATGGCCAAAGAAACACGGACTGGAAATTGGCGTGTAAACAAAAACCAAGCATTCTTATTAAGACTTCGTGCGCGTAATGTTAAACCTACAACCTACAGGCAAATTGCAAACAAGTCACTCTGTAAGTAAAAAGTTAATGGGAAACTTGTGTGTGGTAAAAGGAAGTCAAAGTTTTAATAAACAAACCGTGTTGTGTCGAAGTCCCTTTGACAAGAAATACATTTTCTTTTATATTCGGAAGGAGAGGGTAGGAAGGAGGGAGCAAGGAGAAAATGGACCATCTAAGTGGTCACCCATAGAAAGAAGAAAGAGAGAAAAAATATTTATTAACATGACCACATGATACAATAATCAAAAATACCTACAACAAAATTCAAGATTAACACATAATAAAAACAGATAGTGGAGGATGCTGTAGATGTAAAAAGATCCCAAAATCTCCACAGTGTAGCATCCGGGAGATCCAGCGTTATTTTGTCTGATAGGGGTCTTAGCTAGGGCACAGCCTAAGAATCCATTACACTGTGGCTAGGGTGTCCCAGAGTGTATTGTGTGTTTCTGTGTGTGACGCTATTAGAGTTTCCATTACGTGTTTAGGTACCTATAATCGTGTCTCAGACATTTTGCTCCTCGCACATAACTTAAAACTACAACTGTAGCAAGCTGTAGTGGTGAGTTACCACACTACTATCTTAAACTTACTTTTTGCATTTTATTTTTACCACAGCCGTAGGCGTCTTACAGCAGCTGATAGAAAACAAATCAACATAGGTATCTTATTTGTTGGAAAATGTTTCAACGCCTACCGTATTATTACTTCTAAATCGAGATCTTATCAAATTATGCAAGTTAGGTAGCGATGGCGTGACGGTGACGTACTTACTCTTTCCCACGCTGCTAGAGTGCCCATTCATTACGTCACGTGGCATTACGTTAATCGCAATCCGCGCTTCGATTAAGTAGGGTGAACATTACTACATACATACTTTTTTATTTTATTTTTTTATCTTTATTTAAAGAGCTTAGTCACCCTGGAAATATACCACTTCTGATATTGTTAGATAATCTATGATATTTAAAAACAACTATTGTACCATCAGTGGTAGGTACTAGAGGGACAAAACAGTGCCAGTTGTACCATCAATGGTACAAACTGATGAAACAATGGTCCAGCGCGAATTTCACTCGAAAGCATTTTGACTAAAAACAATATTGTACAAGAATTATATTTAATAACAATGGTCATATTCTGAACAAATGAAAAGGATGAAATACGCATTCTCTAGCACAGAACCGTTTCTATCCTTGTCAAAAATATTACGGGGATACGAAACTAAAGTTTATGTTGCCTCTAAAATCGGGGGATCCTAGTATCTATTCATGTTTATGTATTTCTATTAGACTTAAGAGTTTGAGTTCGAAACAGATATGCAAATGTTCGTACAAAAATATCTCGAATCTTAAATCCTACTTACGCTAATGAGTATTGAATCAGTCAATTAACAAATACATCGGTACCTTGAGGCGGTTTTCTCTCCTCATTATTCGCCGGAGTGTTGTCTCCGGAGTCTGTTTAATTCCGTTTTGTTCCTTTTGTGTCGCCGCTCGGCGGTTGTTTGTCGCGACTCGCGCCCGGGCGCACGTCAGCCTCGTGCGATTGTTTGATCCTCCGCCGCGGGACATAATTTATGCAACGCCATTTACACGTTCCGCTTCTAACATGCGCCGTTCGATCGTGTTTCGAATCATTAGCAGGCTTTGTAATGTCATCTCTCTAAAAAAACATTCGTGTATTAAGTGTTACTCCATCATGAATTTTCAGTACCTATTTTCTTTTACACTTTTCTTTTCATGTGTTTGATACAAACTCAACCGAAAACTTTAAAAAATCTCATAAAAAGATCATCCAGATAACGCAGATAACGGAAACACAATCGATTCCTGTTAATAAAAACAATAAAATCCAAAATATCCATAGGTAGATAAATCAAACCGTTTTCTATATAAAACGATAAAGAATCATATTAAATACGTTATTAGACCGTGTTATCCACTGTCAGATGACATCGTATGTCACCTGAAAGAAGGACTTCAAAGAATCTATTTGTGGAGAACACACGACGAGATGCGCTCGCTCGCTAACCAAGCCCTGCGGCGGCGTTTAATCGGTCGGTCGGTCGTGTGCTGTCACAGATTTTCGACTACGAACCTGTCACAGCCATTCCCTCGGCTATTATACGAAATTAAATGCCACTTGAAGACTGAAATATTATTTCCTTAAAAACGTCCGCTTTACGAGTCTGACTCCTGACTCGAGTCATAAATATGAGCGGGAATTGCCGTGTCAGAGGTTTTATGGGTTCCCGATATTTGGGTGACATTGTAGCTGATGTCGGCATGGGTTATTAACAGTGAATTGGTACTATGTTGTAAGCAAGGGTCAAGGGTCAAAATTTTTGTATTCTGTAATTATATTCAATCACTGCGGAAGTTTAGAGCCAAAGTTGGTAAGTTAACACAAGTTTATATTTAAATAAGAACTTGGGACTTCGCTAACGTTTCTCCCTTAACTATCCCAATTGCGAGAACTTGCTTCCCTCACCCAACAAACACTCGACTTGACGGCGGCAAAATTACAACTTATCCTTTAAAGTTGGGGTCAAAATGTACGTCTTAGCGAAACTAAGTTCCCGCGTTGCAGAAACAGTGGAAATACATTTTCATTACACTAGTAAATTGAACTTCAAGTAGGAGCACTTCTTGAGGTGGAGTTACGCTTTCATATTACTTACATATACTGTGCATGTACTAGTTATAGCTATAGTGTAGACGTCGGTCAGACGATATATAAGGTGTGACGGTCTCTCAATAAACGAGTCCCTACTATACGCTCGTTGTGTTATTATTTGTACGTCTCGGTCCCTCCATACAGAACATATACTGTTTAATACTATAAATGTCTTGAAATCGTTGTATTATTAAAATATTTGTCCCTCTTTCACGTATTCTACCCACTAAAAGAATCTTTGTTTGATTTTTTTCAGAAAGTATTGTAGGAATCAAACATATTATTATTGTAAAGAAAGTTTGGATTTGCATCATGTAAACTGAATACATACCCGACATAGGCTGCCGTGAAATAATGTAGTAGTTTTAAAAATTTGCAACACAATTTTCAATTTGGTATAACACTCGGCACAGTAAAGAACTACGTGACTGTTAAAATCGCAATCAACAGCGAGTAGGTATTATATTTCGTACCACCAACCTGTAAATGCCTGCGGCATACCGACACGAGGCAGGAAATTACTTGCAGAAACAAAAGAATTCTCATTGCTAGTAATCAGAGCCACGTGTTGTGGCAAAAAAGGAAATCAAATATTTCCCTTTGATTCCGGTTTCTTCATTTGTCACGCGATACGGTGTTGTTCGTACGAATAACAGATATTATGGACCGCCCTTGCCCCCCCCCCCCTCTCCCTCCCCCGCACCTCAAACCCCCCCCCCCGCACGCCCACCGGCAGTTATTAGCAGATCAATGAAGATGGATTAGGGATCGGAATTTCTTTGTTCAACAATCGGACCAAATGAATTGGTAATTCTGAGCGAAAAGTTCGAGCTCTCGGAAGCAAGTGATGGGCACATTTTTTGTGAATAGCTTCTGGAGGTCAGCCAATTGTATTAGAAGATTTTAAAGGGAATTGTAAGGAATAAATAATTTAAAATTGTGTACAAAAATAGTTTCTATTTCAGATTCCCCTAGATAAGAATAGAATCTATTAATATTTCTAGCGGAAATTATTATTTTATCTTCTTCATTATTTTATCTTTTGTAGTAGATCGAAGAATTATTACTCGTCTTTGTCTGAATAATTTATTCTTCCTGGAAACACTGGAACTTTTAATTTATACTGACGGACACAATGAGACGACGATAATTAGCGTACCTACCGACATTAGTTATCAAGAAATTACGTTCATTATAGGTCAGAGAGTGATCATTAGGAGGAAACGTTCGTTTTATTTTGGTTTTCCCTGTATTATTGAATTTTTTTAACCTATTTGTATTTGTAAGTAGAGTTCCAACGAACTGGCGATCAATAACATACCGAATATTTCTATCTACCCTCACAAAAATGGATATGGTTTGTTCATTGATTTTTTATTTAGTTATAGACGTTAAGTATTTACATGGCTACTTAGATACCTGTAGAGCACAGAAATTGTAATGTAAGTAAACATATTTTTACAAAAAGTAACGTAGGTACCGTCTCTCCCAATCAATCAAGTACAATCTAGTTTAGTTTTAATGTTTTTATTCACGGTACCGATTGACCAAACACTATATATATTTCTATGTCCATAACATTAAAGTGACCGCTTTTTGTGAAGGTTAAGGTTTCTTCCCCATCAGAGGACCGACCGCGATAAATGATTTCGCATAAATAATAAGAAAAAGATTTCCAAGCACAACCTTACTTCGCAATAAGTACTAACTTCAAAAGTATAACAACGGTTTTGTAAAGCGGAAAGTGTGAATTGTTCCCTCATAATGGAGGGTTGTTTCGATACAAGCTCGTTTCGGGAAGTTCTTTCTTTCTCCGCGCGCGCTTGTTCGATCAAGATCCTGTTTATTTAGGTCGGAGTCACTGAGGACTGTTGGTAGAGCTACTCCAATCTTATCAGATTATTATTAAGGTCACTAGCTCGTTTATCTTTTATTCTACTTACTTATTTGTGGTAGGAGTCTAGCCTACTATTAAAATGTATTATGCTAGCAATATTTATATGTTATTGCGTGACATACTGGTATCAGGTTCACTATTTTTCAACCTCTTACATATATTTTCTCAAGCAAAGGTTTCAAAGCCTACAGTATATTTGATTGATCATAAATTCCATGGTTACGTATGGTTCTGAGCTTCTTTCTTTCTTGCACTCAGTCCTTGTCAATAGTGTTGTATTTCTGTTCATAGTTAGTTGGTTGTCTTGTGTCATTGTATTATCACTGGCAGGGACTTTGAGCATGTGAGAGGAGAGATATTGAAAGGGATTTTATAATAATTAGTACCTACGTTGAGTGCAACAAACATACACAAACATTAATTTATATTTAGATATTTGTTCTTTTCCGAAGAGTGTTATTATTCAATGTCAGAATTATTTCATTCTTGTCAATATTAATCAGGAAAATTTGATTTTAATATTCTTATTTTAAATTTAATTGTATATTTATTAAGTTTTCTTTCAAATAAGATCAAAATTAAGTTAACATAATTATTTTATGCTTACCTACCATTTTCTGATAAATAAATATTACATTCATTCATTGTTAATAATGTCCTATCTAAAATTGTACTTACCTTCAGTGCCAGGTAAAGACATAGACAAGTATGATTAGAAACATTATTCCATATGGTTACTGGTTGAACTTTTTCGGTTGGAGAAACGAGAATCCTACTTACCCGAGTGAGAGAGGCGAGGCGGGTTCCACATGCACTTTATTCCAGCCATTACAGTAATGAAGCGCGAAATAGCGCCCTGTGATGTACGAGCCCGTTATTTTTTCGCGGCCGCCTGATTGCTCGAGCGTCGTGAGCGTCTCGAGCGCCTCAGCTCACCCGCCCAGCTCTAAACACAATCTACTGTATTGTTTCCTAATGCCCATCCCACTTCGCTGTATGGCCCGGTAATGCGTGCAATTTTGTCTTCTCTCAGACTGCGATATTTATTTTCCCTTCGCCTAATACGTTACAGAGGCTTTCAAGATTTACGCATTTGAATCTAGTGGAACGGGGGCGAATGCCACTCTTTATGGAAATAAATAACTCAAGGAAAATAAACAAAACAGTAGCCTTGAGTTTAAAGTTTATCGGTGACACGAACTGTATTATTCAAGTAACCTTTTCCGATAAGTAGGTAGCGTTATTTGAGAATTTTAAATTAGCTCGTGACCCATATTAAAGTGAAAAGTCAAATCAAATCAAACAGCCTATTAATATGTTCCCACTGTTGGGGCACAAGCCTAAGAATTTCAATTTACATGTGCCTAAGAATTTCTTCGTCGAATTAGAATTTCATTTACCGTTCGAGAGTAGTCAGTAAATTGCTTAAGAAACACAAGTTGTCATGTTTGAGCGATCATTTTGTTCTATTTAATTCTTTAGTCTTATCTGACAACGGGTTGCTCTCGAAGGTGCACACGACTTAACTAAATTTAGTCTAGTCAAATTAGTTTAGTCCTGTCAGACGCAAGAAAATAACCATGGTTTGATCATGGTTTGTAGATTATGGCGATTAAAATTCCCTCTATCTAACATGACAGAGAAAAGAATTCGACATTATATAATTATTTACGGGTCTTACACACGAAATAGTTATATAATTATGAATACAAAGCGCGAAAGTCTAAAATGTAAGAATTCGACAGTTCTAAAATATACGCCATCTGTTTCTTATTTCTACAGATTTAAAAGAGCACAATAGACTTAATTTAGTTAAGTCGTGTCACCGCCTAAAATTTGTACACCACTTCACACACGTTATAAGTATGATATTATATTGATGTTTTACGGATCTTTGCCTGCACCCGGCTTTCCCCTATAACACATCGCTCCTCCATTATTCAATTCCATTTTCAGTTAGCATTTATTTCACGGGTGTCGAGAACGAAAATTGGGCACAACACGTATCCGGGCTCCTTCAAGTGTGTCTTACAGCCCCGTCGCCGTCGCCAGGCAGCTGGGTTCTAAAAAATAGGTCAAATTCCATAACTTCCCTCGCGTCGCACGCAGCAGAATATTTGGTTACAATTTTTTTGCATTCAGCTTTATTTTTCACGAGAATTCGCTGCGAACGGACGCGCGTACGACTCGCCGAGATTAATAGGGCTCGCCGTTATTGCCGACGGAACCCTAACAAACATCTATCTCATTTATATTCCTTTTATGGGCTGACTCGCTAAATAAAGTTGTAAAATTGGGTTGGATGGAAAACAAAAACAGCCGATGTGCGGCGGAGCGGCGAGCCGGGGACATCGGAGCAAACTTTCTCTCGGGCTTGTTTCTGTGATTTGAGGCCTCTGATTCTTGCAATAGCCGTTCTCCATATTCATGAGTGTGAGTTGAGTGAGACAGATTATACAGCTCTACAAATAAATACACTAGCTAATATACTTTTTCCCTTCTCATGCTCCTAGAGTTCTTGTTCATGCTGGATGTAGGCGACATAAAATTAGTTTTTATGCTTTAGTAAAATCTAGATCGTGTATAGTAAAATCTTCGTCTTGTTTCTTAAGTTTTTTTATAATCCTTGTTCTATATTTCTAATTTGTAAAACTATGCAATACTAAAAACTATTGTACATTTTAGACTTTCGCGCTTTGTATTCATAATTATATTAACTTGTTCGTGTGTAAGACCCGTATATAATTTATTATTTTTTTGATTATTAAAAACTATTTATTGTAGAAATATAAATGTATAAAACATAAGAGCTTGTAAAGTATAATTGAGCATTATGTACTCCGAGATTAGTTAAAAGTATGACGTTATAAAAATTACATTTATTTGCAATGTTGCTGTTTAATTTCTTTGCAATCGAAATGAAAAACAGAGTGTATAACTCGTTCATATAATCCATTTTACACTTGACTTAACATGTCTCTGGTGAAATGGCGCGTTTTATGCACTTGTTGTACAATCTACTATTGTTTTTATACTCTGATTGATTACTGTCATAAGTTCCATTGGTTTTTAACCCCCAAGGAAAAAGAAACGTGTAAGACACTACAAAATATTCTGTACTGATAGAAGTTTCAATTTCACTCACAACCATTTGACGAAACGTCATCTAGTTATACTCAATACACCCTTACCGAAGAATAGTATACCAATTGCTTTTTGCTTTGCATTTTTGTTGCTGTTAATGACGGAATAGGAATGATGCACCATCAAAGCGATGATTCCATTCCAAGATACAGATTCTGAACTCACAATGCTAGCACCAATTTCCTTTGACAGTCGTCCGACCCGTTATTTATAGGTATGCCAACTAATCGGGAAAACCTAAGTACTAAAATCTTAGTGGCACAACCGTGTGCAACGTGTCTCGTCGCGTTGCTTTTAGATTTGCGTTTTTATTCCCATTAAAAATTGAAATGAGTTTTCCATTGGGGCGTTATGAAAATAAAAATATTTTACGCATTCTGGTACTAGATTGAATATTTTTTTATGTTTTTGACGAAGGTAACCTTTCCAAAGGGAGACTGGAAACACGAATCGTTAAATTGCTATCAAAAGACGAATACCTTTTAAATATTGATACAGAAAAGCCCCAATCCAATTACCGTCTTACCGGGGAACTTCAAAATCTACTTGATATTACGATAGGAAATGGGGCACGGAATGATATTTTTACCAAAAAATAACAGGCTATTTCGTTACAGTCCTCTATAACACCTAATAACGGTCGTAACATCGTCTAAATAACCCCAAATGGAACGATTCCACACGAAATGCACAAGTTAGAAGAAAACTAGAAACGTAACGTCCGTGACGCACTTCTGGTTAGAACGGAATATGCGCTCGTGCGGGAAGCGAGGGAAGCTTCTGCATTATGCTTTTAAGGAAACGCTGAAATGCATAATGCCTAAGTAAACTTTGTCGTCATAGCGGGGGCGAGGTGTGACGTCACACCTGCACCTGTTCGTTTGCCGCATTAGGGGCGTTACACATTACCAAAGGTGGCGTTTATCAAAAGGGACATTGAGGAGTTATCTACAGACCTGAAAACTATATAAACATACCTTACCATAGATCCAAGAACCAATCTCCTAGTCCTTATTGTGATTTTTTTATAATTTTTTGTGGTGACCGAAACGTGTCATGTCGTCTTTTGAGTCATTTTACAAAACTTTTATCTCGGAAACTATACACTTCGATGAGGTCGCGTTTGATTTGGAATGCTACAAATTTGATGACAGATTTTCTTTACTATGTTTGTAAAAGTGCTATGTTTGCTATTAAGCATTCAAATCAAATCAACGCCCTCTTAATATTATGTCCTCACGGTTGAGGTACCGGCCTACCCTCTCAACGAGGCGCACTATCTAATAATAATAATATAATATTTGGACAAATCCACACACGGCTGTTTAGTCCCAAACTAAGCCGAAGCTTGTACATGGGTACTTAACAACTGATAAACATACAAACACCCAGAATCCGAAAACCAACAGGTATGTTCATCACACAAATGTTGGTCCCAGGTGGGAATCGAACCCACGACCTTTGGCGCGGTAGGAAGGGTCACTACCACTACGCCAACAGGCCAGTCATCTAATTGTAAACATAGTCCACCACGCACGCTTTCCCAGTACAGGTTGATTCCGTTTTGCAATTGATAACCAATCACCGTCATATCATCCTGTAGACGTCCACTGCTGGACATAGGCCTCTCCCAGGGACCTCCACGACGACCGGTCCCGTGCTAACCTCATCCACCAGATCGTCGGTCCACCTTGTTACGCTGCGTCTTCCGGCACGCGGTCGCCACTCGAGAACCTTTCTGCACCAACAGATTAAACAGTAGACACGGCATTGTGATAACGATGATCAGAAATAGCCTTTAATCTACAATTTGTCTTATATTTATAATTTTATTTCGCTATAGAAACTATACCTAAAATGTAGCATTCCAGTATTCCCACGTCAGTACCCATATATTCCGGGCATAACCCCCAGAATGTCCGAGATATTTCCCCTCCGTATCCATCATTCCCGTTGGCGCTACATTTCAAAATAATGTACCGCGCGTAATGTGAGAAATATTTATAAAGGTGTATTTTCTTCGCGTCGGAGATTAGCAGTCTAGCTCCGTCCGCGCCGGATGAGATTTATCGCCCTTACGTCCAATTGTTTCCCATCGGTGTTGCCGTGGCGTGTTGCTTTATTCACATCCAAATTTACTGCTTTTTAGACGACTTCTTACATTTTACATTTGTCATTGTTAATATATTTTTTGGCTTGTTTTGTGAAAATCCTCATGTTTTAGTGCTATTTCTTCTGCTTTCTATTGCGTTGTCTTTTTTCCTCTATTCTTTGGACTTAAAGTTTTCAAATCATACCTAGGTACCAACAATTCTTATGTAATTCATCAACAGCCTATTAACATCTCAGGCCTACCCTCTCCATGAGGGCGTTCGGGCTGTAGTCCACCACGCTAGCCCAGTGCGGGTCGGTGGACTTCACATGCGCCTAAGAATTTCTTCTTCGGCGTCTGCAGGTTTCCTCGCGATGTTTTCCTTCACCGTTTAAGAGCAGTCAGTAATGTACTTCGCGTATTATTTCACATTAACATAGTATGCTTGCACGGAAGTCCTATAATATTGGGTTACAACTCTAACAATCTGCATTATACCGACGAAACCAAACAGTTGTCGCTACCCACGGATTCCGCTTCAAACCAAATAACATGTCGAAATACGCAACATTTTCTTTGAATTCCAAAAGCTTTTCGAGGCACGTATAGCGGTCTTTACGTCTCTCACATAACTTCTCTTGTGTGATGCCTGCCTACGTTCCGAGTGATTTCCTCAAATTATTCCAAGAAATCTTTAATATATAATTTCCCGGGGAGAATTTTTCGTCGATCGCTCGTCTCGGCGCGGAATCGCCCATTTCCTTCGCGAGAGACTCGTTTCCTGCCGAAAATAATCCCGTTAAGAGCCGATGACGTATTTACCGAACACGCCTAACGGAATGAAGGTGAATTGCGTTCGCTTTTATCTTGAGGTAAACACGAAGGAGCTTGGTGAGGAGTGAGGTGGAAGCTCACAGGATGTTGCAACGCAAGCGTCGACTCGTTTCGGAGACCACTTTCATGTTTCAGATAAACAATCAATACAATCAGCATTTACAAACTTGCTATTGTCACCATACTTTTGATCTAGAATTTCGCGGCAATGTAGTGGATATAGGAGGACTCCTTCGCCGTTTGCGTACCAAATATGACGTGAGTAAAACCAACAGAATCGCTTGCTACTAACCAAATGTGAAAATAGCAAAACTTATACTTAATTGGTCTGAGAGCAAAACCAACAGAAATTCTACATTTTAGACTTTCGGGCTTTGTATTCATAATTATATAATTATTTACGGGTCTTACACACGAAATAGTTTTATTTAACAATGTATATGTTTTATTTTTATGTTTTAAAAACTATTTCGTGTGTAAGACCCGTAAATAATTATATTATCAACAGAAATTCTGTTCAGTTCACTTCAGCCATTCATTCGAATTTGACAGCAATCTGACAGGACAAAAACTTGTTAAATCTGAATCAATAGATAACTGATAGATAGGAATCTAGAAACTTTGTACAGAGATTCCTCAAATTCCGCAGTCAAGAAGCGGGCTGAAGCTAAGAGTAATTCCATTACTTTTTCTGAGAAAAACAGTCCGTTGGTGTGTTTCTTTCTTGTTGATCTGTGGCAATCGCTAGGGCTCTCGTTGTGTGGTCACGTCCAGCCAGCGAGCTACTCGGCCGTAGTTGTGGACGTGGGGACGTTGGGACGTGGAGACGTGGGGGCGAGTATTGTGCGCCGCGAGCGACCGGATGCTGCCCTGAATCCACTAACTTCGGGAAATAACTTTTTCTCCGCACACTCGTTTTTTCCCGCTCCTGTATTTAGATACAATAGGAGAGAAAATATGAAACATCTATTTATATTCAAGCATTTAGGCTTCGTATTTATTTCCATTGACATGAAAAAGTGAAAAATTCAAACCTTATTATCATTTGAAAGAAGAAAGAAAGAAAGGAAGAAAAATAATTTATTCGACAATCACAACAAATATATTAGTAAAATTAATTTATTGATTAACCTGACATAAAATCAGGTGGTAGAATCAGGTCATTTCGAGTTCAACTTAGCACAGACTTTGATTTTCCAACTATGGACCGAGAAACGTTCAATGTTCGAATGACAGAGTTACCGACTGAAACTTCAATGTCCCCTTTAAGCCGGCTACTCTGTCCGACCACCCATAAACTTAGCATAGTATTAACTTGGATAAACTCGACAAGTTTGGACAAAATTACAGACAAGATAGAGTCAAGTTACCGTCGATTGGGGCCTTGGGATTAATACGGCGTTGGCCCAAATAGGGTACAGTGTTATGGAGTTGACGCGTAATAATAGTGAGTAGGTATGGTATTGCTATAGTTGGCAGTTTGATTGAGAGCTAATAGCTGTTCGGAGGCGGCAGATATCAGCGTTATCTGATGTGTCGTCGTAACAGACTCGTCGGCAAAACAGATAGTGTATTTTATGTGGGAAAAAGGTCTTCAATCATTTAAGTTTTAGCAAGGACAATTCCGAGGCCCGCAATAACGTCTACGCGACTACACGAGGCCACAAAAATTAAAAATGTTTTATTTCTCAACGAAAAAGTGTTGATGGAATATTTTTATTTCTTTCTTAACTAAAATAGTTTTAGTTGATAAAGTCAAACTTGTGTCACTAAAATAGTTTTACTTGATGAAATAAAACCTTTTGTGTCACTAAAATAGTTTTACTTGATGAAATAAAACCTTTTGTGTCACTAAAATAGTTTTACTTGATGAAATAAAACCTTTTGTGTCACTAAAATAGTTTTACTTGATGAAATAAAACCTTTTGTGTCACTAAAATAGTTTTACTTGATGAAATAAAACCTTTTGTGTCACTAAAATAGTTTTACTTGATGAAATAAAACCTTTTGTGTCACTAAAATAGTTTTACTTGATGAAATAAAACCTTTTGTGTCACTAAAATAGTTTTACTTGATGAAATAAAACCTTTTGTGTCACTAAAATAGTTTTACTTGATGAAATAAAACCTTTTGTGTCACTAAAATAGTTTTACTTGATGAAATAAAACCTTTTGTGTCACTAAAATAGTTTTACTTGATGAAATAAAACCTTTTGTGTCACTAAAATAGTTTTACTTGATGAAATAAAACCTTTTGTGTCACTAAAATAGTTTTACTTGATGAAATAAAACCTTTTGTGTCACTAAAATAGTTTTACTTGATGAAATAAAACCTTTTGTGTCACTAAAATAGTTTTACTTGATGAAATAAAACCTTTTGTGTCACTAAAATAGTTTTACTTGATGAAATAAAACCTTTTGTGTCACTAAAATAGTTTTACTTGATGAAATAAAACCTTTTGTGTCACTAAAATTGTTTTAGTTGTAAAATAAAACTTTTTGTATTGGTTTTGGCCACAAATGCTGGGTGTTTGTCCCTAACCTAGGTGCCAGGAGTCCAACCCCTTTTATTTATTTTGTACAATCTAATCTTATTTCAACCTTGTATCTGTCGCTAAATTGTACTCTTTAGAAATATTTTTTATTTATTTATTAAGTGTCTCACATTACCCCGTCGTGCGGCGAGCCGGTACACAATCACTCACGGGCTTGTCAAAGAAATTATGTGCGGGTTCCTCGGCTTTGTACGCGGCTCGAGCGACCCAATTTTGGAGTAATGAACGATGCCGCGTGTATTGTCACGCGTGACACTCACTCCGATGGCCACAATGCTCACCTCATGAGTGTCAACAATATGTTCGTGTGATTGATTTTGTATTCACGCGGCGTGCTCCAAGAAATTAGACGGATTGAGACGTTTTTAAAGAGTTAATAAAAAGACTGACACCATGGAAATTACGGCGGTTTCATTGGGAGATAGATTCAAGTTACACCTGAAAAGTATCTAGCTTAATCTAATGCTTATATTTAAAGGGAATACAAATGAAACACGTCCGTAAGAACAGAGGAATTAATCGAAAGCTTCGATGTCTATTACGAGAGAGAGAAATATATCTATCTACCCACATTCTAAACAAATTTTATCGGCTGATACCCACATGTGCTTAATTTATTATGTAATATTAATGTATTCAATATAAAGGAATGTAATCTTTGTTCTTTGAAGTTAGAAACATGAAAGTTTGAATTACACCTACTGAGCATTACCAAATAAAGATTGGACGTTTTTGAGATTGGACATCATTATGTAAATCAATCAATGACGGCTAAACTGTACCAAACTGGCCAAAGTGGACCAAACTATAAACTGGACCGACGCCTTATGTGAATTGTATCAGTGGGTCTACGAGAATAATTTAGATGCGTTGATGGTTTGGTCCACTTTAACCCAATTTGGTCCAAACTGTATAAACTATAAAACATAAAACATGAAACATAAAATATAAAACATAATAATGATGATACTTTTGACGCGGACGAAGACGCGGGGCGTCCGCTAGCTCAGTATAAAATTAAAATAATAGTCAATGATAGTGCTTAGCCCTTTTAAGGACAAAGGTAGTCATAGGTCAGCGAACGTGGGACTAAAGATAGCCGTGTATTATCTCGCGACAGGAGATTAGCAGGCAGGTGGGCAGGACGGGCCGGGACAGGCCGGGACAGGCTGGGACACTCCATTACTCTCCAGTGTACCTACTTGTTTACTACATAAACGCTTGTTTAGCTTTCGACCACGTATAAGATCAATGAACTACGCGAAAACTCTTGTGTGCTTATTCTTTAGGTAAAAAAGGTACAGGGGAAGGGAATGTACCTTAAATATTGATGGTGGCAAATTTCACTGAAACGTTTCTTTATTTTTAAAAATAACTTAGATTTAAGGAAAAAGCGTTCTTTATTCTTATGATAGCTATCGAAAGGATCCAGTTGTGATAACCATGGAAAGGGTCCATCATAAGCATCAATTCCTTCGAAGTAAGTTACAGTTTCTTAAATTAAATGAATACCAGCAAATTAAACATATAATTTTATTTAGGAAAATTAATACTTTGTTATTGAATTGTTAAATTTCACGGACTTTCTTTAATATAAGAAACTAAGTTGACTACGACCCTTAGGAGCCTAGCAAAAAGAGAGAAGTCAGATATAAATAACTAATAATATGCGGACGAGGCCGCGGGAACAGCTTGTGTATTTATAAATGAAACATGACTCAACAATTTGATTGAAACCGTTACCGCGGTTCGATGTATTCCAACTTCTAATGGCATCAAAGATATATCTCACACGCCTCCCTTCCAGTTCCATCTCCTGATAAAATCTTGTAAATATTAAAAATGTTTTCCTTGTTATTTTTATTCTCTGTATCCATCGCGAAATTTTAAGTTGCTTTTATATTTTATTTGGCTTCATCTGCGATAAAAGCTTGTGGCATCTGTCGTTAAATGTAAGACAGTCTAATATCATGTCTCAATTTTACAACCCTTGCTGATCTGAAGGATATTATTATACGCTTCGGGTCTGTTATGTCTGAAAGCATTTGCAAACTTAATAGAAAATTTTAGGGTCATAAAATTTGCATAAAATTATGGGTCTAGTTCACTCTTAGTTTCAATTTACTTTATGAATGTTACTGTGGGTATGTAATTAATTTAATTTAATTTAAGGCGAAGGCCTTCATCAGAGACATAGGCCGCAGACTCAAAGAGAGAGGAGGGGACCCCCGCTCCGGATCTTTCCTGGTCCAAAGGTTATCGATAGCTGTGCAGCGCGGCAATGCCGCTAGCGTTTTCGGTACCTTTGGCCCAGGTCAGACCCGGGGCGGTCTCTTTGACACGTAGTATTTGTATTTTTTATCATAATGTTTTATATCAGTTTTTTGTGCCTCCCTAATAAATTATATACTAGAAAAAAAAAAATTAATTTAATCATTTAATTCAGACATGAATCCATATAACCACTCCACCGCCCCACTCGCGAGGGCTATACGTATTCTTAACGAGGTGTCCAAACAGGTAGATCTTTTCCACTGCTCGCTGGCGAGGTTCACAGAAGTTGCTACTGTCTGTGTGTGCAATCAATAGGTTAACGGATGACATTTTTGTATAAATATTTTGACATGTTTTTATGTATTGTGTTGTAAGTTGTTGACATTCAAATTTGGTTATTAGTTAAGTATTAATGTAAGTTTATGTATTTAAATATTGCCTCAATATCGATTTGGTTTGTAGACTGTTAAGATAGTGTAAGCTGAATGAATAAATAATAATAATTTGTTAGTAATTACTTTAAAATTATGTTAGTAAAATTAAATTAAATTGGTTTTCGTTTGTTGTCGACAAAATGGACAGTTTCCCAGTGCCTGAGCATTGGGCTGTCCACCTCGTCGCGCAGCACGCTCAGGAGACTGTTAGGGCTGTCACGAACCCGACGCACCAGGGAAGCGATTCTTTTGAACATGATGGCGAATTAATGGGTTACTACAAGAATTTATAAAAAAAATAATTCTTGGATCTACGGTTGTAACATGTGCATTTCGACATGTTTCAACTTCCACATTTTAATATTTTTAAAAATAAACCCAGCTGACAGGTCAGCGAACTCACAAATGTCACCGATCGACACACTATGTCCATATTGTAGTTAAAATTTAATACTTCTTGCAAATTTAAGACTTTGTCCCTGTCACAAAGCATTTTCAAACTTAATAGACTATTATAGGGTCATAAAATTTGCATAAAATTAAGGTTCTAGTTCACTCTTAGTTTCAATTTACTTTATGAATGTTACATTATAAAAGTTGCAAACACGCACGGTCTCGCGGATTTACATAAGTAATTTACACTGCGTCGCGACTGGCCGCGTGTGGGGACTTATTTACGTGTAAACTGTAGTAATTGCCGGGTAACGTTACCGGTAATTGTTAGATTGTTATTGGGATTGTTGGTAAACAAATACAATTAAGAAAGGGGATTGTAACTAGTAGGTTTCGACTGGATCTGTTTCTTCGTTATTTCATAATGCATCCTATGTGATAAGTAAACTACCACGATTCATCAAAATCCTTTCTGTCGGGTTTTTGTGCCTTTGCCAAAACCGCTTTGCGCCAAAATTATAATGTTTTGTTGTTTATTGTTGTGTGTTTAGTCAAAAGTGTGGTGGGATTTTTTTAAAATCTTTTCGCCGCATTATAGTTTTCGTGATAATTAAATTTTTGTAGACTCAAACGACGACTCGCCACTATTGGGTCCATGGAGCTAGGACCTCTTTGGTGGACTCTCTCAGCGTCGGATTCCAAAAAAGTGAAATTTTTTTCATTGCGCCCCCTTTTGTCTACACTGACCCATTTTATGGTATTTCCAGGAAATCATTCAATGAATAGAATGCGTGGCCTTCAAAAAATGATTTTAGCTTCCCTTTGAATTCGAAGCTTCCTGATTGGATCAGTGCAAAAAAACCATATGGGCTAGGTTGGCTCTGCGATCTATGCTTATGTATATTTATGTAGTTTTCAGCACAAGGTTGCTTTGGTATGGAACGCCAAGTTTAGTAATACTTTGTACAATTTATACTGAATCTAAAAATTTAGATTTATTCCTAACATATTCTCATAAAACGTAAAGTGCATGTCTATCTCTCAGTCAATTAGTATGTGACAGCTCATACATACTTGCTCACACATACCGGAAGCGAGAAAATGTGGAATGTATTTTTTTATGTGGGAATGTACATTTAGATAAGAATAGATTGAAAGCTTGTGATACGTACCGTTGAATTGTATTTATGATCTTGTCCGCAACCACAAGAGTATCTTTATTACAGGCAGTGCAGAATGTAACGGATCAACCTTTCAACTAGCGGATTGTGAAAATTGTAATTTTAGAGATAGAATGCAGTTTTCGAAAATAATTATTTAACGTAGTTACGTATATTTAAGAATTGCTAGAAATAGAACTAAAGAATTGAAAGTGCTATGATATGACTCAGTAAAGCGTAGAGTAGGTGCCTATAATACAATCTGATGATCAATATTATTATTTGTAACCTACTAGCATAGCGTAGGATTTTATGTAAACTAACATCTGATATACATTTTGGATCGTTCTAAACAACTTAGAATTTGAATCCGTACTATTAAGGACCTGATATCGGATCTCACCAAAATCATTCCCAGACGGATATCCAAAGACTCTATAGATCTCTAAATGTATGAGAAAGATGTGTTAAGGCGATCCCAGAGAAATGCGGCCTGTGGTGGCGGTGGCGGCCTGTTGTATTCCCTATGCAATGTATGTAAGACTTAAGACACGCGCGGCCTCATCATCATCATCAACAGCCTATTAATCTCCCCACTGCTGGGGCTCAGGCCTACCCTCTCAACGAGGGCGTGCGGGCTATAGTCCACCACGCTAGCCCAGTGCGGGTTGGTGGACTTCACATGCGCCTAAGAATTTCTTCTTCGGCGTATGCAGGTTTCCTCACGATGTTTTCCTTCACCGTTTGAGAGCAGTCAGTACATGTACTTAAGTTTCGAGAAAAACCCATTGGTACATGGCCCAGCCGGGGATCGAACCTCTGACCTTTCGATATTATAGGTCGCGTCTTATCCCCGAGGCCACTGACGCTCTCCGAGGCCACTGACGCTCTAGGAAGGAAACACAAAGGGTATCCTAGACACGCGCGGCCTGCGTTTGCATATTGAAGCTGCGGCTTTCGGTAGGCCGCCACCGCAGGCCGCGTGTGTCTAGGATACCCTTTATGTTTCCTTGTATTAGTTGGATAATACCTCGGTTGAGCAGAGAGTACATTTGGCGTTATAGCGTTGTAATAAGGTTTACGACTGCCGCGGCCTGCTTTTCTGACCTCACGACCACATTAATTTTTAGGGCTCCTTCGATACTGATAATGGCGAACCTTTTCTCTCCGTCAATCTGTCTGTCTAACAAGAAGTTAGTGACGGAAAGAGAGAGTATAGGCTTACCATCATCATCATCATAGAAATATAAGTCCGTAGCGAGCGGGAGCGTAGCGAGCTTTTTCCGTGTTCTGTGATCATCATCATATCAGCCTGTAGACGTCCACTGCTGGACAAAGGCCTCCCCCAAGGATCTCCACGACGACCGGTCCTGCGCTAACCTCATCCAGCTGGGTCCCGCGACCTTCACCATTATCTACAACCTTACCAAGTGAGGCTTACCAAGTTATCTGTCAACTGCAGGGTGGCTCTCCCATCGTTCCATGCCCGTCATTCTATATATTTTGTTCTGACGGCCGAATGACATTATGCGTAGTTCATGATTCTGCCACTTCACAAATAACTTGGTCTATACCGCGAATCCTACTAATATTATAAAGGCGAAAGTTTGTAAGGATGTGAGGATGTTTGTTACTCTTTCACGCAAAAACTACCGAACCGATTTTGATGAAACGTGGAACAGTGATAGCTTATATCCTGGAATAACATATAGGCTACTTTTTAACGCGGAAAAAGTCGCGGGGCGTCCGCTAATACCCCCTAAGTAACAAAACGCCTACATAGAGGGCGCTGTTTCACAATGTACACGGGAGAAACTTTTCTACGCGGGCGAAACCGCGGGAAAAAGCTAGTATGACATAAGGTTGACAGATGTCACTCAAAGTTGTCAATTTGTTTGCGTTTACATAATGTTTTTACAACAGGATTGTTTCATGAACTCTTTCGTTATACGAAATATTCCAGGAAAACCAAAAATGAAATTTATTATCTTTTTCTGCTGGCTTTTCCTTGCTTAAAAGGTCATTTGGCACATTATCTCCTGTATGAGAGTCTAACTTTAACTTTTCTGGCGCAAACCCAACCTCACCTGGCAGCGACGCTTGTGCCTTTTGTTAATGGGTTTGCCCTTGAGCATGTAAAGGTAGCTGATAATGAAGCTGAGGAGAAGAAGTGATATATCCAAAATGGATTTTCCAAATTAAAAAAAAAAAAATTTAAACTGGTTTAACCCCGAAGTTCTACCAAAACTTTTAGTTCTATAAGGTACTACCTACATACTAGCCTAATAGCATGGCTTTTCTTGGCACCACATACGCGAGCCTACTCAACAAGAAAAATGGGATTAAAAGAAAATCCCCGCCTGACCAGAATGCTGGATTGTATAGTAAAGGAAAATCTCGATCGTGCGCATAATTAATTATTCCGCGGGGAATCACCTAGTAGCCAGGCAGAGTTGAGCGTCACACTTCTAAAAAACCACCTTTCGTCGGAATCTCCCCCCCCCCCCGGGCCCCCCTCCCCCGGGGGGGCCTTCGCGCGTGCCGTGACGGGGCCCCATAAAAACGCGATGAACGCTCCCCCGCAAACGTCCACACAATGAGGGCCCCCCATAAATAACGGCAGTAAACAGCCGCGCGGCCGCATGAGTAATCGCCTAAACTAATTTCGACTTTTGATTGTTGGAGCCCACCGCATTTTAATCAAATCGTAAAACTCCCATAAATGAACCGCCCTCGTAAACTGATTGTCCAAGTTTTTCCAAAGGCTTAATGGCAATTAGAACGGCCATATTCCCATTTATACTGGAACGACTCATTTGAAATACGGCCTAACATTTTTGCTACGAAATACGTAGCAGTATGTATCGGTTTGTTTATCTGCTACGGATTCCACGCGTTCTATTAGGATCCCCTTTTTCCGTCCCCTGGGGGATCAAAAGGCACTTTCTATTCCACTACGATCCCCTAAACAAAGGTATGTTTTAAACAGTACTAAAATCACATATTGAGCAGTAGGAAAACTAACTAAATGTAACCTAAAATATTTTTAGTTTAGTGAAAAAATGTTTAGATTATTTCATTTGAAAATTTCACATAGACAGAAATTATATCTAATTTAAAAGAGTGATCAAAATTCTGTAAGCCAAAAAAATATATTCATATTATTATTACAATACTAGCTTATGCCCCGCGACTTCGTTCGCATTAAAATGTATCGTATATGTTACTTACTAACTATTGCCCGCGGTGTAAATTTGATCGGTAAATTTTTGTTCCCATACAAATCTTAACATCCCTTTTCATCCCTTTAGGGTTGGAATTTAAAAAATCCAAGTACACCGGATTTTATGTCAGACCCTGCGATCATGATCCTTCTTGATGGCAGGTCAGACCACAAAAAAAGACCCGGTTCAAATCGGATAGTTTTAACGTGATGCGGGTTCAAACAGACACGAAATTGTTTGAAAGGTGTTTTAAGGTCAGATTAAGCCTAAAAAACGTAGGTACTCCTATAGTTTTTTTTAATCAAAGGAATCCCATCTTGCATTATTCACCTTCGTCTTGTTGTGTCTCTTACCATCAGACATAAGGTCAAGGTGAAGCAAAAGCAATAATCTTTCGTTCAGATTTACCTCAATCAGTGCAGTATTTTATTTATTTCCGGCGGAGTGCTTCCCTTACAACTTAAATTCCTTCCGTTTCCACATACTTCCACAAAATACAAAATAAATCAACACAAAACAGGCGGCCTCACAAAATATTTGGCATACTCACACCATCCATCAAGCCGGCTTATAGCAAACGTAACAAAACAGTGATGTAAGAAACTCGAGTCCTGAGTCTTAATAACAATGAGGCTTGAGCTCTTTTCGACGACTCTAGTCTATTAAACAGAGTTCAAGACCTTTTGAGGCTTTTATAAAAATACTTGAGTCGTGCTAAAAAGGACTCAAGACTGAGTGTTTTTAAAACAACTCAGTTTGAGTCCTCGTAATCCGTAGGTGGAGTTGTGAGCAGAGTTTTTTTTAGAAAAATTAATAGTCATTTATTTATCAATAAGTGATTGAGATCATAAAGTAAATTGAACTTAACTCTATTTAAAATAGTTTTGAATCTAGTTTTATGTTAATATGAAAGCGTAATTAGCAATCGAGTATTTTTCCTCTCCGAGGGCATTACTTGTTTCACAATTATGAAGTGGGTACACAGGTGCCTAAATTTAAGCTGACTTTGTTATTTTAACCCTTAAACTTTGATAAAATAATACACAAACTTTAAAGCTCACTCAGTTCAGCTCAAAGAACTCAAGACTCAAAGGACTCGTGACTCTTGAGACTATTAGTCCCTACGAAAGGAAGACTAAAAGACTCAAGTATTTTACAACACTAGTAACAAAGCGAGGGCGATGTGTGCGCGAACGCTTATCTGCGATCTTATCAGTATCATTACGCTATCGGCCGCCGGCGCCGGCGGTCGGTCGGTGGGCCCACGGACAAAATACTTACTGGTAATCACGAAGCTTCTAATTTTAATATGTATTTTTGTATTTCGACAATAAACCTCTCCTCTCCTTCGATCATATTATTTACCTAGATAAAGCAGGTATATACCAAAATGGCTTTAATAATGCCTATAACAGACAAGGCCCTTTTAAGCCAATCACGCAAAATGACCAAAGAATAAAATGCCTTTTATATGAAATGTCTAATTAAACGTGATTAAACTTGTCTGAATAGACAAATAAGACAATTTATGTTGGGGTTTCAAATAAAACTGTGTCCAAAACTTATTTTAATACAATTGCATTTAAAATAAATCAGTAATTTAATGTGTTACTATGCATTTCGAATCAGAATGTAGATTTGATCTGTTATTAAAATGGCACAAGACGCGCGACCGCAGCGTGCGACGCACGAAACGTAACTGATCACAAAACAATGCTTAATGAATATTTAAGCACTGTACTTATTGATTTATTGACTTGTTATTTTTATAGACGTATTTTAGTTTCAATAACGATTATAAAACATCCAAATTCGCTAGACCAAATTAAATTAATTAATTTAGACTGACTAAATAAATTGTTATTTAATTATTTCTAATCGACACATTTTCAAAATTTCTTTTGTAACTTTAATTTAAATACCTGACGTAACGGTACTTATTTCATAACAATACGTATAAAACCATGACAAGTTATTTCCATCGCAAACATCAGCATTAAGCATAGAGTTAGTATACTAGCTATAGAGCGCGCGCATCGCTCATTGCCCATTGTGCCAAGTGTAAGCAGGTGTTCTATGGACGCTTCTATTTAGATTTTTTCTAGATCGTTCTTTTCCGTGAACCGTGTTTACAGCTTGGCACTGCACATTTCACCATGATTACTCCAAATCTAAATAAATACCGGCGCGAGCAACAATCAGCGCTACTGACGTGTTGTGACTGGCAGCGTCGTCCCGAACATTTCGAGACTGTTCAGACCCGTGCTTACAGTTCAGACTTGCTAACGCGCGCTCTATGTATACTAACAACTCTCTGGCATTAAGTCTAACTGTAAAGTGCCATAACGTAAAAAAATTAACACCTTTAAAGCCTCATAAATAATGAATGAGACCCATTATGAGTTATGACATTAAAATAACCATGTTAGCAGCAGGCCTACCAACACGCGTGTCGCCGCGCGGCGTGTCACGCTCATCTATACTAATACTAGCTGACACGACAGACGTTGTTCTGTCATTATCTGTTTGACTGTGGAAGTTTGTCCACGCACAAAGGAAATAATTCAAAAGATTAGACAGACCTACCAAATGTAGTCCATCTAGACAAAAAACCGGACAAGTGCGAGTAGGACTCGTGCGTTGAGGGTTCCGTACCTTAATTAAAGAAATAATTCGAAAATCGTTATTAAAATAACAATTTTATTGACGAGCTCCCATATCAACTTTCATAACCTCAGACTTGGCTGTATGGACTAAGATTCCTTTGACTTTCCCGAAAGTAATAAATAAAGTGATAATAAACAAATCATGCAAATTCCCCCTCCTTCTCTCCCTCTCCCTTAAAATATGAAAATCCTAAAATCCGTCATTATATTTCTAATTTTCTAGTTACTGCCTTTAAAGAAGATACTCCCGTGCAAATTTTCGCCCCTGTTCCCCCCTTGCTCCTCCCCCTTAAAACCTGAAAATACAAAACTTGTCATTATTTAGTCATGATAGCTGTTGCCCGTGGCTTCGCCCGCGTGGAATAAGTTATTCCCGCAGGAACAGAGTTCACCGCGAAAAAGAAGCCTTGATGTCATTCCAGAATATAAGCAATCATTCATCGAAATCCTAGGCGATGTTGTGGCCTGGTGGCCACAGTCAGTGGCTACATACGTTGCGCCATCGATTACTCTAATAGGTCAATCTAGACTTGTTCTAGTAATCGGTTGCGATTGACTTCGACTCCTCGTTCATTATTCATGGTGCTATACCAGTTTCAGTCGGTCGTTTTATTCATAGGCTCAACAAAACAGTTTATGATAGAAATAGTACTGAGTTAAAAAACGATTTACTGTAATAATGTCCAATCTGAAATATGTCTAACCGTTGAAAAACGTCCAATCTGAAAAACGTCAAATCTAAAAAACGTCCAATCTGAAAAACGTCTAATCTGAAAAATGTCCTATCTGAAAAATGTCCAATCTGAAAAACGTCCAATCTGAAAAACGTCCAATCTGAAAAACGTCCAATCTAAAAAACGTCCAATCTAAAAAACAACCAATCTGAAAAACGTCTAATCTGAAAAATGTCCAATCTGAAAAACGTCCAATCTGAAAAACGTCCAATCTAAAAATCGTCCAATCTAAAAAACATCCAATCTGAAAAACGTCAAATCTGAATAAAGTCCAACCTGAAAAATGTCCATTGACGGTTGTTGCAGACCTTGTGGCGGCTGTGTGAGGGCCGCGGCGCGCGCAACATGTGCGCGGGCGCCTGGCGGCTGAACGCGCTCACCTGCGCGCTGCTGCTCGCCGCGCACCTCATCAAAGGTCAGTCACATCAATAACGAGCATTCTTTATTCAAACATTTTGTTTTTAATGCAGTTTACGGCCCTGGAATCAACTTATTAAAACTGTTTCCAGTTAGATTTATTTTCAATTAATTTAGAATGTCATCAGCTACTAATTCCATATTTAATTTTTACTTTATTCTAGTTTATTTTTGTTATTGTGGGTGTCACTGATAAAATAGTTTTGTACAAATAAATATAAAATTACATTTCATTTCTTGCATTTGAAGAACGATCGAGTAGGAACGATCATCATCATCATATCAGCCTGTAGACGTCCACTGCTGGACTGCTGGCCTCAGGGATCTACCAGATGCTCGGTCCCGCTCTAAGCTCTTCCAGCCGGGTCCCGCGACCTTCAACAGATCGTCGGTCCATCGGTAGAAACGATACCTGCTCTCATAGAGTTAAGATCTCTTTGGTGCGTGCTCGCGGCCCCTTAAAGAGGCGTTAAAAAGCATTCTATGTGTGTCAAAATCGTGTCAAATGTATGACAATACTGTGACTCACTCACACATTCTCATTTTCAAACTCCAAATGAATTTGTATTAGCAACCTCCTCCCGCTACACTGCTTCCTTAATCCGCACCCACCCTGTAAGTGGCATCATTGGTTCCCATACTAAATAAGCAAGATGCAGTCTCCATAGGGAGATTCGCACCTTCCTGCCTAATCTAGAAGCACAACCCTTTATCTGTCACATTGAACACGGCGGCGGCAGCCGGCGCGGCGCAGTAATGCAGTGGAATGTAAGCGCTGCTGTCGAAGTGGTGGTTAACTGGTGGCAGTTATAGGACGGGAGTGGCTCGCAGTAACGCAGCGGACAGGCGGCGGTTCGCGGCTCGTTACAGATGGTAATTGCTGTTTGGCCGAGAGCAAACCATTGCGAGCTACAGCGCAGTCTATGACGACATAATTATCATTGTAACTATGTATAACAAGAGCACACACCGGACATTGCGGCCTGAACAAACACATCATCATCAACATCAACAGCCTATTAACATGTCCCCACTGCTGGGGCTCAGGCCTACCCTCTCAAGGAAGTTCGGGATATAGTCTACCGCGCTAGCCCTGTGCGGGTTGGTGGACTTCACATGCGCCTAAGAATTTCTTCTTCGGCGTATGCATGTTTCCTCACGATGTTTTCCTTCACCGTTTGAGAGCAGTCAGAAAATGTACTTAAGTTTTCGAGAAATAACCCATTTGTACATGGCTCAGTCGGGGATCGATCTCCGGACTTTTCGATATGATATGCCGCGTCTTATCCCCGACGCCACTAATGCTCTACCACAACAAAAAACATATGTTCAACCTCAAGCTCCGAGACACTAAAATGTGCAGACTGCCAAGAGGCAGAGGAAACACCATTACACCTTCTGTGTGAATGTGGCACTGATGCGTAAAAGAAGCGTCCATCTGGGCAACTACATACTTCAACCTGATGAAGTAAAACTAATCAGTGCCAAAAGCGTGCTGAACTTCCTTAAGGATGCAAAGCTCAACACTGAACTATAGTAAAGGCGGCGATCACAATAGATCAGCAATGGTCGCAAGGTGATACAAGGCTGGATAAGTCTTGATAGAGCCCCACCTCAAATCATAATGTATACGCTTCAACAATAAATTAGTTACCATAAGAAATCTTGAATACGACGAAACACAAAGTGTAGTAATCACATTGAAATCAAATTTGTAAGAATTGAAATTATTTGAATGACAAAAGATGTCTGGTAATAATGTTACTTCAGCTCCGCACAATATTTCTTTACTATTTACTAAACAAACTAGTTTTTAAACGAATTGTCCCCGGCGCGTCGAGTGGACTTGATCGAGTTTCCTTACAGCGCGTATCTTTACGTCTAGTCTTTTACAGCGCGATTAACAGCGCGTAATTTTTACATTGCGTCTTTTGTAAGTCTTTCTGCCTACTCTGTCAGAGACATAGCGTGAAAATATGTGTGTTTGTGTGTCTTTTTAAAGCAGTATCTGAACGTCAAGTCTCTTTACAGCGCGTATCTTTACATGGAATCACTTTACAGCGCGTATCTTTACATAGAGTGACTTTACAGCGCGTATCTTTACATAGAGTCTCTTTACAGCGCGTATCTTTGCATAGAGTCACTTTACAGCGCGTATCTTTATATAGAGTCACTTTACAGCGCGTATCTTTAAATAGAGTCACTTTACAGCGCGTATTCTTTTGTTTTTATGGTAAGCAAATATGGACAGACCGACGAAATATCTTCCCTATATGGGTATTTGTTTCGAGGAATCCCAAAGGAAACCGGAAACAAAACCACGCGCAACAGCTAGTCGCCAATAAGTCTATTGCATTTACAAACTTTCGGATACATATTTCAGCTGGATGCATTAGCTAGTCGGCTACAGCGTCGGCACGTACCGTCGGAGCCGTATATTTACGGCGCCGTAGCGCAGCGGACACACCTGCGACCCGCCGCGATACGGCCGCAAAGTCCTCGAGTGTAAACCATGCTTTATATTGCCGACAGCGTCGTGTGAATCGTCTCTAAGGAAATTGGCTGATCAATTTTGTAAGGAAATAGCGTTTAGCACTCGCGTTGATAGGCTTAAATATAGGTAGAACAGACGATTTGCGCCTTTACAATGTAATAAAGTCAATGTCAAAAATAGGTATGTTCGATTTACTGTAATGTTATTTGATTTACTGTAATAATGTCCAATCTGAAAAACGTCCAATCTGAAAATTTTCCAATCTGGAACATTTTACACTACAGAACCTTAAAAACCGCTATTTATTTATTTTTTTAGATTGGACATTTTTCAGATTAGACGTTTTTCAGATTGGACGTTTTTCAGATTGGACATTTTTCAGATTGGACATTATTATCGTAAATCTGTTATTTGTTGCATGTGAGTCATAATTTTATACATGTCAATTGTTTATCTACCACCGCTTATATGTTAGCGCTGAGTAATAGAAGCGGCGCATCAAACTTACGCAACGCATCTTTAAAAATCAATTTTTTTATCAATAAATTGTTTTGTGAAGACTGTGCGAGGCTGAAGTAACATTAATACCATTCATCTTTGTCAATCAAATAATCGTCTACTGATAATCTTCAATTCTCTGTTTCATATTCAATAGGATATTCAAAACTTCGTTTGTAGACAAAACCAGGTTACAAACACGTGCGACCATGACCGTAGTGATAATAAGACTTACTTATTGTCTAATTTATTATTCAATCTGTAATGTTACAATAAGTTTTATTTAAATAAATTGAATTGAATTACCTTTCCTCACGTTCCTTTCGATGCATACAATATAATTAGTACCGAACGCCTCTCGTATGTTACAAAACGTTCTAATATTTCTGTTTCAATGTCATTGTCTAAATTCAATGCCTCGACTTTGAACTATCACAATTACAAATACGTACATATATCAATGTTACCGCTAGTATCGTGTGGTCTTTGTGTTGTCTAATGGTTGGCTGGTGGACAGTGCACAGGGACGTAATCAGGGTTTTGTTACGGAGGGGGTCACGTTATCTTATAATATTGAGCCAGGCTCACCCGGCATCTATTGTTTCAGCCCTTGTGTTTATCTGTTGCTCTCCTCGCCAAGTATTCGCTGCGAAAAGAATATTATGCATACGACAGGAGCTTCTCGGGTTCAGGGTAGGCATCACCTCCCCCCCCCCCTCTCCTCTACCCCCAAATAATAATAATATTAATAATAATAGTTAGATACTCCAAAACTGACGGCCGTTGGGGCAGAAAGGTTCTCGAGTGGCGACCACGTATCGGAAGACGCAGTGTAGGCAGGCCTCCCACAAGGTGGACCGACGATCTGGTCATGGGGGCGCGGGACCCAGCTGGATGAGGTTAGCGCAGGACCGGTCGTCGTGGAGATCCTTGGGGGAGGCCTTTGTCCAGCAGTGGACGTCTACAGGCTGATATGATGATGATGATGACTCCAAAAGTGCTCAAATATACTTTAACTTTAAGCATTAGTTTATTTATAATAATTATTGTGTTGTGTGTCAATTGTGTAAATGACCGAAATAAATCGTAATCCTTTGGATTAGGGTTGTATTTTAAGTTCAATTGGTAATAAGTTTGAGACATATTTAAGTTGAAGTTATTTATCTAGGAAGTGTATTATCTAAGTGAATTATTGTACCCAGTGTACCTACTATATCCCTTGAAAAGTGAAATAAGCATGTCATTTTTGTCAGTTGAATGTGATGGAATGCCGATCGGCTGCCGCCACATTTACGTTAAAATCTATAAATTATAAATTTTTATAAATTATAATAAATTATAAATTTATTTATTTCCAAAGAGTACAGTTTAGCGAAAGATACGATGTTGAAATAAGAGCAGATTATACAAATCAACAAAGGGGATTGGACTCCTGGCCCCTAGGCTAGGTAATGACCTGTGTACCAGGGGACAGTGGACCTCCACAGCAGTCGAGAGGTCTCCACTCGAGACGTCGCGTACAATCAGTATGTGTAATAATCTCTATAGGAATTAGCTTTTACTTTCTTTAAAGTATTAAAATAGCTTGTGTGGACGTCAAACCGATCGGTTTCCATAGATCGGGTCCTGTTCATTTTGACAGCGACAAGCGAATGAGCAATAAAATATTTTGACCTAATTTGCAGCCCCCAGCTCTCTTTCCTGAGTACGTCCCTGGCATGTCACGCCCAGCGAAGGGTTATTAAGGCGAGCTATCAAACAGTAACTTACCTAATTATATGGCCGATAATATCCCCCATTCAAGGTCCGTAGGTTTATTGTCGTGTTTGTCGAATGACTGCTTATTTATTCATCTGCGATAAATTTTGGTGACGCTCGATATTTATAAAGTGGGACAGTATTTTAATACATTCACATTCTGACTTCCACCCAGAGATTTGTTAGTATACATAGAGCGCGCGTTAGCAAGTCTGAACTGTAAGCACGGGTCTGAACAGTCTCGAAATGTTCGGGGCGACGCTACCAGTCACAACACGTCAGTAGCGCTGATTGTTGCTCTCGCCGGTATTTATTTAGATTTGGAGTAATCATGGTGAAATGTGCAGTGCCAAGCTGTAAACACGGTTCATGGAAAAGAACGATCTAGAAAAAATCTATATAGAAGCGTCCATAGAACACCTGCTTACACTTGGCACGATGGGCAATGCGCGATGCGCGCGCTCTATAGCTAGTATACTAACTCTATGGTTCCACCATTCCCTTTTACCTGTTTATACCTTTTACCTGTTCGGGCTATCTATGACAATGTTTTGTCAAACTTTTAGTTTTAGTTATTGACATTGATGCTATGCTTTTTGACATAGGTAACTAATAATTTTGAATCTTTGCATTGTATTTGTGTATAATTTTGTTTTACATAGAAATAATGGCATGAAAGAGCGTCAGTGGCGTCGGGGATAAGACACGGCCTATCATATCGAAAGGTCCGGAGTTCGATCCCCGGCTGGGCCATGTACCAACGGGTTTTTTCTCGAAACTTAAGTACATTTACTGACTGCTCTTAAACGGTGAAGGAAAACATCGTGAGGAAACCTGCATACGCCGAAGAAGAAATTCTTAGGCGCATGTGAAGTCCACCAACCCGCACTGGGCTAGCGTGGTGGACTATAGCCCGAACACCCTCATCGAGAGGGTAGGCCTGAGCCCCAGCAGTGGGGACATCTTAATAGGCTGTTGATGATGAATGTCATGTTGTTGTAAATGAATTCTGTAAAACCGGACTAAATAAAACTTCCTGGGAGAATTTACCTAAAGAAAACAAAATGGCAGTCAATTAGGAATACAATTTTTAATATCTACATCGTAATTTAGCATTCACAAACTCTAAATTTTGAGTCACCACACATCGCCTACCCACTGCGACTTTGGCTTACTAACCAAATCAACTACATCAGTGACCAAAGTTCTTCATAGTTTGTAATTTTGCGTGTATAGAGTAAACCGCTTGTACAATAATAACTGCGTCGCGAGGGCGGGGGAGTCCCCCGCAGTTAGCGCGTCGTAAACTTTACACCCGCCCGTAAAAATATAGTAAAACGCGCTGTCGAGCGAACGCGATGTGATACACTTTAATTAGTTGCTTTATACACGCAATACATAAAAAGTGTCACGGAAAATACAAAAAAAAATGAAATTAGTCCACGTGTTATCTCAAACAAAATAACCCTGGACAATGTTCATAGAAAAACATATTTAAAATTCCATTACTTACCTACATATTAAAGGCCGGGCCAAACCGAATGCAGCACGGCGCAGCGCAGCATATCGCAGCACGGCTTATGACGTTGTAAATGTATGGAATATTATGGGAGAGGACACACCGACGCACGATGCTGCACAGCGCTGCGCAGCTACGCGCGTATCCGTGCGTCAAGCCACGCAGAGACAACCCGAGCGCGGTCTGGAAACGTCGCGCGCGCGCCGTGCCGTGATTGGTCCTCACTAGTTGACGTCACACCGCGTGCGGCCATTGCGTTGCGGCACAGCACGTCGCGACAACTGGCCGGTGTGACGTGCTACGCAACGCGCTGCGCTGCAACGCTCTGCGGTTCGACCCGGCCTAAGCAACTTCCTTTTATTACCAAGTCTGAGTTGTTCAAATTTGACAAAACTGTTTCTTAACTTTAAAAATTAATATATATATATATATTAATATATATTGTTTAAAAATTAACTTTATTGCACTAAACTGTACAAAAGGCGTACTAAATTCCAATGGCATTCTCTACCAGCTGACGTTTATGCTGTGCAGATAAATTATTTTTCCCGTTTCATTCATTTTGTTACATGCATCGTAGCAGTGTAACTACGCGACGTAGCAGCGTGCTACGCCGTAGCTCCATACTACAACGATAGAACGAAGTGATTATTCATACTTAGAGCGCCAGTGGCGCAGGGGATAAGACGCGGCCTATCATATCGAAAGGTCCGGAGTTCGATCCCCAGCCGGGCCATGTACCAATAGGTTTTTTCACGAAACTTAAGTACATTTACCGACTGCTCTCAAACGGTGAAGTGAGGAAACCTGCATACGCCGAAGAAGAAATCCTTAGGCGCATGTGAAGTCCACCAACCCGCACTGGGCTAGCGTGGTGGACTATAGCCCGCACGCCCTCGTTAAGAGGGTAGGCCTGAGCCCCAGCAGTGGGGACATTAATAGGCTGTTGATGATTCATACTTAAATTATACAAAAATTGTTATGAAAACAAAATAATATAACATTACAGACAAAATGTTGGTTTGTAGTGTAGGCGTCGGTGGGCTTCCAACGGCCACCATTACGTGTTATAGTCTCTCCGCACGCCAACCCCACATCCCATAGGCTACAGTCCACTTCTAGACCGATGGGCTACATTCGTTGGTTATTTCCAGTAATGCGAGTGCATTAGTGTCTGTGCGAGTGCTGCCCGTCATGCGAGTGAGCGATCAGCCTCGTTTGTTTTATTTTTCCCTAGGTTAATTGAACATATTACAAAGATTATGGTTGTTGACAATGAGGATACATATCAGTTTAAATAATAGTTTTAACTAAATATTTTTAATAGTTTGCACTACAAATCTCTTAAATAAGTAAGATTAATTCTTGAGAAAAAAAAACTAAACAATGGATGTGTGTGTGTGTGTGTGTGTGTGTGTATAGTGTGTATGTGTGTGAGCCTCGTTTGTTATCTTCATTTATGAACTGCTATGAAAATGCTTGCCCATAAAAACATAAATACCTATAGTAATTCGACCTGCTTAGCCTCTTTTCTGATTTCTGTTCACACGACTGAAATAAAAGAAAAATTAACTTTTTCTTTTGACTTTAAGTAACCTTATTATATTTTCAAAATATATCACCTTAAGAACCGGACAGGTGCGAGTAGGACTCGCGCCCTGAGGGTTCTGTACAAACTTAATTAAAGAAATAATTAGAGAATCGTTAATGAAATACGTCATACTCAAAGTTAAGTTTGTTGGTACAAGAAAAAAAAATTATTTGTGATGTAAATACAAATTTACGGTTTTCGGATTTTTTCCTGTACTTGTGTTAAAAGATCTTGCTTTTTGTTAAATTTCAAAATTCTCGGTCAACCGGAAGTACCCCAGCACCCCCAGTGCAGGTTTTGATGACCAAGATACTCAAATATTTTTAAAGTGATAAGTGGCGTTTTTTTTGTAATGTTGGAAACAGTATGAAGCCCTTCACATCAAAACCGCGCGATACCGTACCGCGCCACCGCCACGCTTCCGCACCGCTCTGTTGGTACATACATACATATCTTCACGCTATGTCCCTGGCGGGGTAGGCAGAAAGATCGGAGTGCCAAGTATCGCGATCCTGACACACCTCTGTCGCTTCGCTCATTCTCTTCATACACGCTCGCCGTGGGACGCTCTGTTTGTGTCGTGTTTTAACGTATTATGTCGATTACAGGTTTGCCTTTGCCTTTTGTACTAAATTGTCGCTGAAAAAATACCGTTTACAACATCTTTTAGTAAGAAACAATTATTATGGCATAAAAATATTCAAACAAAAACCTTAGACCGACAAATCAGCATTATTTAAGTAATTCGTTTTCGCCGGCTATTTCGGATTCTCACTAAAAAATGTATAAAACCTGAATCTTGTCATTTTCCATAATTATTATTTATTTATGAAGCTTCGATTCTTTAGCGTAAATTTATTTGATTCATAAAAAGCTCCCATGCTGTAAATAATTAAGTTTACTGAGAAACGTAATAAATAAATTAATTTTTTTTTTTTTTTTTAATTTTAGCGAGTCTTGTAATCCAGCCTTCAACTAGTGTCGCAAAAGACTCTAATCTTCCATAAATCCTTTGATGAATAAAGAATTACTCTCCTCTCAGCTACCGCTGGTCCATTGTCGCTCGTTCCTGCTTGTTTGTGTTGCGGATGTAATTATCTTTTCCCTTTGATATCTCCGCTACTTAGCACGCTTCGTATCTAACCATAGAACTAGTATCCCATAGAACGGTCCTCAGCGTATAGCATGAAATAGCAATAGTCTTTTCATTACTCATACTCTGAAAGTAGTTCTGAAGTTGCCTGAGGAGCGGGTTGAAAGTAATACATCTCAGCCCTAGGGAGAATCGCTTTCAACTGACAGCTGTCAAATTATATTAAAAAAACTAGTACTATTTTGACATTTCTATTGGACCATGTTCCAACTGTCTATACAGCCACTCGATTACAGCGCGATGTAAAATTGAAATAACATAAAGTTATGTAATAATTAAAGAATATATATTTTTAAATGACTTTATTATAATCATTACTGTCAACTATTTCCTTAAAATAATATAATTTGGGCAAAATATTTACAATTTTTTCAATGATGGAAATGAAAAATAATGGCAGAATAGTTGGCCGGCCACTGAAAAAAAAAATAGACGGGAAAGCGGCAATCCGATCTTCATTTGTTTTTTCGAGTTGTAGAGTTTTGTTTAAATACTTCCGTATAGCAGAGATTTGTATTAACACTCATTTTATGTTTTTGTTTTTACTTTCAGTGTATTCTTAATGAAAAGCACAGTGTTTCCCTCGGGTTCAAGACTTATTTAGAGGCCCCTCGAACTATACTTAAATAAGTTACTTTCACCCCTGGGGTAACAATGTACTATTTACCCCAATAATTTGAGAAGACGCTTCTTACATGGCGGGGTCAAATTGAACAAACACTATCTATTTTAGTCGGGTTGTTGTTTGTTGACAGTTATGGCTTGTGGTTCGAACAAAAATTCGCATACGTTGATATAGAAGATTCAATTCAATACTCCTTATTGCACATAAAAAAACAGAACAAAATAATACAATAGACTAAGAAGGTACATCTAGGCGGTCTTATCGCTAAAAGCGATTTCTTCTAGACAACCTTTGGTTACAGGATAATTATAGAAGAGAAAGGTAGGTAGAAGAAGAGAAGATATTATATCTGTCTAGCTTACTGTTATCACTATTGTAATAAGATTAGATTAGATTTATTTATCACACATTACAAATATTAATACATAGTGTAACTTACGTAAAAGGTCAAAGTTAATGTGATCGTCAAAGAAACAAAATAAAAATAGAATACAAGATGTCAAAGCCAATACAAAATGTCAATTTTACACAACTTGTGTATGATCATTAATAATAAAATAATGTATATAAAACAAGGAATAAATATCATGTCAATGTTACAATTGGAAATTAGGATTTTATATTCATGTACTCTTTGACAGAGTATAATTCTCTATCCAATAAGAGGTTTTTTAGTCGACGAGTAAACGTTTCGTCATTCGATTCGTCCTGTATGTCAACGGGTAGATGTGTGTAGTAAGTGTGTCCCTCTCTGATTATTATTATTATTTTAGCGTCTGTTCTATGGGATCCTTGTTCTTAGTATCTAACGATGTCGAGGTAATCTCGTCTAAAAGACCTCAAGTACATAGTAGCGATACCACAAAATAAAATACCTAAAATCTCGCGATTCGTCGTCGAATACACCCGCGGATACCGTGAGCGTGGCGCCTCAAAGTGTGAAGTTGCCTATTTTTTTCTGCGCAATGACAAATTTTAGGTGCCAAAGGGGGAGCTGTGCGGGGGGGGGGGATCACTAGAGACGCTCGTTCAATTTCAAGAAATGGTTCATTGATTCGATCAATCGAATCAAACTTTCAAGATTTTGGACATCTCTATATAGCACACTATCTCGCTTACGCACACAATGACTATGAACAGTGACTATATTCATTCAGCCGTCAATAATTTCCATGGGGACTATACATTAATCAAGCATCTTTGTCGTTGAAATAATCGTCAATTTTATTTTATGCTTTCTATTCTTACAAAGTTGTTTTTAATGTGATTCTCAAATTCTCTGTCATAAGCTTCGATCACCATATAAGACGTGAATATTATAAGTATTCAAGACAATCCTCTGGTAGTTTGTTGTTCAAAATTCAATTCAAAATTCAAAAGTATTTTATTGCATGTAAGTACACTAGGTACATTTATACAACGTCAATTTTTTATCTACCACCGCCTCCAAGGTGTTATATAGAGCTGGGAAGTAGAAGCGGCGTATACCACGTGCTGATGGAATGTGTCCGGAATGAATCCTTTAGGTCACAAATATATTTGAATGTTAATTCACTGGATTTATGTCACAGATTTAGAGCGTCAGTGGCGTCGGGGATAAGACACGGCCTATCATATCGATAGGTCCGGAGTTCAATCCCCGGCTGGGCCATGTACCAATGGGTTTTTTCTCGAAACTTAAGTACATTTACTGACTGCTCTCAAACGGTGAAGGAAATCATGGTGAGGAAACCTGCATACGCCGAAGAAGGAATTCTTAGGCGCATGTGAAGCCCACCAACCCGCACTGGGCTAGCGTGGTGGACTATAGCCCGAACACCCTCGTTGAGAGGGTAGGCCTGAGCCCCAGCATTGGGGACATGTTAATAGGCTGTTGATGAGGTCACAGAATAAATTAGTTATGGTATATATCAACAGAAGAAGCCTATAAGGTACTATATCGGTAGACTTCTTCTGTTGATCTACGCTGATCCCATTGGAGCGACATACTTAGTTGCTTTAGCGACTAAGATCTTTAAATAAGTTTTTTTTTTTTAAATGTATACCTTGCCTACCAGCCGTATTCATCCTTTCTCCATAGGGGCAGACGGCGGCGTGGAGCGCGTATGTAAACCCTTCCCGTATTCATTTAGAACCCTAGTGGTTCGATATAGTTTTGGCAGGCTTCTATAAAGATGTATAATAGGTTGATGTCGTCAGGCTTACCCATTCGGTATCGACCGCCCGCATCGAACTCCGCTGAAAGGAACAAACTCGTTCAATGGCGCAGTGAGTACCTATTCACCCGGTACCGCTCGGTCGTATTCATTTATTTTCAGATTCATACAATTTGGTAGAAATGGTGAACCTACTGGGGAAGAGAACGTACCGCCTTGTCCAGTGAAATAAATAAATAATGGTTGGACAAATTTACACACGGCTGTTTAGTCCCAAACTAAGCCAAAGCTTGTAAATGGGTACTCAACAACTGATAAACATACATAAATGCTTTTAAATAAATACACACATACAAACACCGAGAATCCGAAAGCCAAAAGTTATGGTCATCACACAAATGTTGGCTCCGGGTGGGAATCGAACCCACGACCTTTGGCGCAGTAGGCAGGGTCACTACCACTTGCGCCGACACGCCAGTCGAAGATCAGTCAGTCGGAAGATATTCTGCCTGCTGTGCAGGCGGTTCCGGGAGTCATTTCCGGTAGGTCGTGTACATTTTCAGATCATCATCATATCAGTCTTTCAAAATCCACTGCGGGACATTCATCATCATCATCATATCAACCTGTAGACGTCCACTGCTGGACAAAGGCCTCCCCCGAGGATCTCCACGACGACCGGTCCCGCGCTAACCTCACCCAGCCGGGTCCCGCGACCTTCACCAGATCGTCGGTCCACCTTGTGGGAGGCCTGCCTACACTGCGTCTTCCGATACGTGGGACATTGGCCTTCCCTAATAAACGCAGCCGGTTCTCAGCAGCGTTTTTCATCCCCCTTCTTTAGGTCGTCGGTCCACCTGGCGGAGGGGCGTCCCCCGGTCCGCGGTCTCCACTCTAAGACTCTTCTACCCTAACAGCCGTCCATTCTGTATGCCGATTTTCATCAGCCACCGCATTAGACGATCATTCATCCGTCAGTCACCGCCTGACTGTGGTAAAACTGACAGCAAAACCTAGCGTGTACGGCGTGCCTGCGACAGAGCATTAGTCGCGATGGGGCGAGATAGCGGGCATTAGGTCTCGTTGGCTGCGCTCCGGGCCCGAGGAGGTGTCCGGCGCACGCGACGGGCCGCCTACCGGTGAGCTCACCCTAGCTCGTTATGTCACGGATAAGGCGAAGACACTGCAAGCGCTGTGAGTGCCTTTGCATTGCTTACATGGAACCAACTAGAGATTGGACTGACAGATAACTTTGTTTTATTTAATTACTAGCTTTTTCCCGCAGCTTCGCCCGCGTAGAAAAGTTGTTCCCGTGTACATTGTGAAGCAGCGCCCTCTATGTAGGCGTTTTGTTACTTAGGGGGTATAATTAGCGGACGCCCCGCGACTTTGTCCGTTGTATGTTATTCCAGGATATAAGCTATCGCTGTACCAAGTTTCATCAAAATCTGTTCAGTAGTTTTTGCGTGAAAGAGTAACAAACATCCTCACATCCAAACGTCCTTACAAACTTTCGCCTTTATAATTTTAATAGGAAGTTTTTTGCCTTGTATGACGGCGGGCTGCTCGATATTGGTTTGTATCACCGTACATACTTTATACACTAGCTGTTTCCCGCGGCCTCGCCTTCGTTTTATAATAATAATAATAATGTTTTGGACAAATCCACACACGGCTGTTTAGTCCCAAACTAAGCTGAAGCTTGTAAATGGGTACTCAACAGCTGATAAACATACATAAATACTTTAAAATAAATACTTAAATACATACGAAACACCCAGAATCCGAAAACCAACAGTTATGCTTATCACACAAATGTTGGTCCCGGATGGGAATCGAACCCACGACCTTTGGCGCAGTAGGCAGGGTTACTACCACTACGCCAACAGGCCAGACATAACTTAATAATTTAAGTAACATAACTTAATTTTATAAGTTATAGCTTTTTTCTTTTTTGTCTTAATAACCTTTCTCAAAAATAGTGCTCTCAAATGGAAATAAAAATCCGACTGGTAGTTCCAGGATAAGCGCGTTCAAAAAAACAAAAAAACTCGGCCTTATTATATTGGTATAGATATTTAAAAAAATGACGAAAATACACGACTCAGTAAATCGCGTAATTAATTAAGTACACAGTGTAATTAATTGTCAATCAAATTGCCTCATTATAAACCATTACAATAATTATTGTTCAATTACAGCTGCCCTATAAACGTCCCAACTAGGCCACACTTCGAGGCTGTTTGGTCGCAACTTCGCGACAGTCCGAGTTCCCCGCTGTCTGAGCCGACAGCCTCGGGGAAATTAGAGTGAAACAAAGTGAATTGTTAATGCGGGGAAATTGGACCAACACGTAATACCTGATGACCTATCTCGCGGGATGTAGCGTGAATAATGGATCGCGCCAGACATACCCTAATTACATCGTGATTGGGAGGTCCGACCGCGCTGTCACACCGCCAGGGTGGCCACGCTTCCGATCCTATTAATATGTTGGGACAAGGCCTGCTGTCGCAACTGACTGGCGCTAGAGCTAGCCCAGTGTGGATTGGTTCACTTCACATGCACCTAAGGGTGCTGTTGTAATGAGCGGCGACGAATTTTGTATGGGAACACGAGGGCGCTCAGTGGGCTGAAAATGAAGCTCCATAGCCTTAGCGTCGCTCAAAAATCAAGTACCTAATTTTGAAAAAGAAACATGCCATCGTATTCCTCTACTGAGTAGAAATATTTAATGTCATGTAACATTTTTTGATAAAGCTATTATTTAGTAAGTTATTTGAGATTTCTTTTTTTTTGTATGGAGCTGAACAGTTTATTGGATTTTAGTCATTATTCTTAAAGTTTCTTGAGAGATTACTGTATGTGTCATAAAATGCATCATGTATCCTATATTTTCACAAAAGCGGCGGCGGCGGGCGGCTGAATAAAAAAATCGTCTCATACAAACTTATGTCATTTCGTACAGAGCGGCTCGCGGTCGCCGCTCATTATAATCAGCCCTAAGAATTTCCCATCCGGCGTATGCAGGTTTCTACACGATGTTTTCCTTCACCGTTCGAGAGCAGTCAGTAAATGTACTTAAGTTTCGAGAAATACCCATTGGTACATGTCACGGCCGATGTCCAGCAGTGGACTAGTACAGGCTGTTGATGATGACATGTCACGGCCGGGGATCGAACTCGGACCGCTCGACGTGCCGGGTCGTGTCTTTCCCACTACGCCATAAGCCCATACAACATAATATTAGTAGGTTAGGTTGTTGATTTGATTGACCTTACCTTTTATGTTAGTAGTTTTTCTAATGTTATTACATCTCTCCCTCGGCTGTGGAAACAGAGTAGTTTTAGACAGAATTGATGCCAAAAAGAGTATGTTGTATTCCAATTTTAAATAAATAAAATTTGAATTACTTTATGTTTAAACAAAGTGGTCACACTAGCGACCGGCTGTCAAGCCGTCGGACAGCTAAATGGTACACAATCTTGATTGGCGTGAGTTTGTTCAGTCCGCCGTACACACACACGGCGAGTACACAGTACACACCTCAGGGTAATGTGTACTAAAGTACACGTAAATGCGCAAACATTATCACAACTCTGGTCGATTACTGGGCCGATTACCTGACTTTGCCCCGTATGTCGGAGTATTACGGTTAGTGCTGGAAAAGACTTGTCTGAGTCGTCTTATTTTATTTCGATATCAATTTACGAGATTCGACTTTGTAATTAGACTCGAGTCCTGGAGCAGGGTTTGAGCACTCGCTCGTTTTATGAGGGCTTGAGTCTTTTTGACACTCTTTTTAACACATGTTTTTTAGTATTTCTTGAGTCTAATAAGACAGACTCAAATTAATAAGTTTGTCAAGCCTTGCTTACGACGACAGGTAGAAGGTAATAAATAGAATGCCAATTACACAGATTATAAAAGCTGGAATTAGTAAACAAAACAGAGATTTCACTTATAAGAACAAATAGTTTCTTTATCAAACTAAATCCTAGGTATTGGTTTACTTCACTTTAGTTTGAACCAAGCTCCGAATCGAGCCTTAGTGCCTGAATTTTTCTGTGGCCTTTGAATGACTCGATTCTATATCGAGAATCGAGACTCATGGCGCAGTTAGAAAGCCTCACTCGACGCGACTCGAAACTTCGAGCCTATGAGTACAGCATAATCGCGGCGAGTCTTCAAACTGCTAGGCTCGAGTCTTTTGCAGCACTAGTTACGGTCGGTTATCGAATAGGGTAGCGGTACAATGTTAGGTGCTATCGGGGAGTTATGCTAAGTGCAGCGATAGTGCCCGCAACGGGACGCGTTACCCCAGCTCGTTAAATGTTACAACTTATATCTGCGCCGGATACTTTCGCGATGAGCGCTTGTTATTTTAAGAACTGCTTAACGGAGATTAAGGGATCTTTATATGGAAGTTTAAATGATAATGGTATTACTTTGGCGTTAGTTTTTACTTGAATAATGTTACTTAATTTGTATGTTTTTATGATTGTCATACATATTTGCATGTATGTATTGTATGTAATACAGAGTAACACATCGAGATGGGTCAGTGTGGGAACATCCGAAACTATGCTTATAAGAAAAATGTGATAAGGAATCATGTCGTCGATTTTAAAGTATTTATAGAAAACTGCATTCACTGATTTAATAATATTATTTTCTATATACCTAGGCTCGAGCTCTGAGAGGTCGATATTACTTAGAAAAAGTTTTTGAAGATGATTATGGAAAATTTCTATATTTATATATACGATATCAAAAAAATTAAGTATACATACATTAAATCTGCATCTATTTGACCATAAAAAATATCTTAGTTGCATCTCAAATTTTAAAATGATAATAATTCTAAAAAAATGTTTACAATAATTTGGATCTAAGCACGAACCTGATAGTATTTTGAAATATTTTCAAAACTTTTGCGATTTCTGGAAAAAGATCACCAAATCAAAAACAATCAAAAAAAATCGCAGTTTTCAAAAACAAACAAGAGATTGGCATAAGTTATATTTTAAAACGTTCCCTTACTGCCCATTTAAAAGAATGTCCCTGTAATATAAGTCATACAGTATAGTATAATATTACATAAGTAGAATATTACTAACGAGTGTCTGTTAGAAGCCCGACGCCGAAGGCGGAGGGATTTTAATGACTCGAGTTTGTAATACCCTTACTTCCCGTGATGCACACAATGTTTTTCATCACATTTGCGAGGAAATTAATACCTACGACACAAGGGAACAAATCTATTTTCTTTAGACTTTGCTGGTAACAAATTTTCACTAAGCAACTGAGCCGCATTCACTCTATCCGGAGGTGTTAATATTGTTGTTGCACTTTCAAACTCGGATTCTTCACATGACATACACATATTTTAAGTTTGTTTCTCTCTTTATTTATACTAATAGGTCACAACTACAGGTAGTTAATATAAATAGTTTTATTGTCAACTTTGTCAATGGAGCTTCAAGTTTTTTTCATATGTAGTTTTACGGCCAATTGGAAACACAAGCCAAGGAACACAATCAGTGCCATTCGGTGGTCCACACTGCCATAGATAATGATAAAAAATGCGTTCAGAAACTCCCAAATGCGAAAGCCCATACAGCCAGTTTTTATCGAATTTTAAAATAAAATTCACTGAAATAATTGCAAAGTAAACTAAAACATTTTTAAAACACAAAAAATAATGCATTTAATTAAAGCGTAAATGTTTAAATTACCATTTGTAGAAGTTTCGAAGACATAAAAAACCATGTTTGATTTAAAATCTCCTTAGTGTGGAATGTCATACCTGTTTGCTATAAGTAAAGTTATTTGCCTTCGAGTGAACGCCATTTTTTAAAACTACACATTATAGTCCCTAGGGGTATAATATTGTACTGATTTTCATTACTCCCGCGGGTGTATATAGGCCATTGTGTTACTGTATGCATGCATATAATAATCCACATAACGAGCAAGTGTGATGAAAATAACATTATTATTACGGGTAAGTTACTAAATATACAAAGTTACCAAGTGACGTCACTAGCTATTAGACTGTACGACAAACAAAAAGTAACGAACAACACATATTAAGTACAGAGGCAATTATGTCATAACTTCTACAAGCGGCAATTATAATTAGAATAATTACCCATATATATTTTTAGTTTCCAGAAAAAAACCTTGTTTCGTGATTTGAATAACGATGTGGGAGTTTCTTGTGTTTCGTAGTAATAAAGAAACAAAAATTTAATTATTTACTAGCCGTTTCATGCGGCCTCGCCCGCGCTCTATAAGTTGCTAGCTGACTTGACAGACGTCGTTCTGTCAAAAGCTAGATATTTGACTGTGGCAGTATGTCTACGCACAAAGGAAGTAATTCAGAAGATTTAACAGACCTACATACAGAAATGTAGTCTATCGAGACAAAATAATAAATTAGAATTAATGGGAACAGAATAAATCATGCAAATTCCGTATTCCATAAGAATTGTAAGGAATTTGGATTTCACATCTCTAGCATCTTTGATCTACATGCTGTAGCAAAAACAAACATAAAATAAAATAGCGAATAATCCAACATCAGACATTAAAAGAAAAATGGAAACTGTTTTTTCATTATTCATACTCTGAAAGTAGGTCTGAAGTTGCCTGAGGAGCGGGTTGAAAGTAATACAGCTCAGCCCTAGGGAGAATCGCTTTCAACTGACAGCTGTCAAATTATTTTAAAAAAACGAGTACTATTTTCTTGACATTTCTATTGAACCATGTTCCAACTTTACAATACAGCCACTCAATTACAGCGCAATGTAAAATTGAAATAACATAATCATCGTCATCATATCAGCCTGCAGACGTCCACTGCTGGACAAAGGCCTCCCCCAAGGATCTCCACGACGACCGGTCCCGCGCTAACCTCATGCAGCCAGGTCCCGCGACCTTCACCAGATCGTCGGTCCACCTCATGGGAGGCCTACGCTGCGTCTTCCGATACGTGGTCGCCACTCGAGAAACTTTCTGCCCCAACGGCCGTCAGTTCCACGAGCGATGTGCCCAGCCCACTGCCACTTCAGCTTCGCATTTCTTTGAGCTATGTCGGTGACCTTGGTTCTCCTGCGGATCTCCTCATTTCTGATTCGATCTCGCAGGGAAACTCCGAGCATAGCTCCCTCCATTGCCTTCTGGGTGACCTTGAGCCTTCTTATGAGGCCCATAGTGAGCGATCACGTCTCGGTACAGTCAAATAACATAAAGATAAATAATAATTAGATAAATATATTTTTATAAATGTCTTTATTATAATTATTACTGTCAACTATTTCTTTTAAATACCAGATTTGGGCAAAATATTTACTATTTTTTCAATGATGGAAATGAAAAATAATGGCAGAATAGCTGGCCGGCCACAGAAAAAAAAAACAAAATAGACGGGAAAGCGGCAATCCGATCTTCATTTGTTTTTTCGAGTTGTAGAGTTTTGTTTATACTTCCGTATAGCAGAGATTTGTATTGACACTCATTTTATGTTTTAGTTTTTACTTTCATTGTATTCGTAATGAAAAGCACAGTGTATCCCTCGGGTTCAAGACTTATTTAGAGTCCCTCGAACTATTGGCGCCCTCGATACTCGGGATTAAATAAGTTACTTTCACCCCTGGGGTAACAATGTACTATTTATTAACGCTTTAAGTTAAAAAAAAATTACATAATAGTAAAATGTACCTATTTACAAAATGTAAGGACCTTTACCTTAATGTACTTTTTAAAATGTAAAGCCTGCAGTATTCCTGAAAAAAAAAGCCTTTCACATTGGAGCGAGCACAAATCAATCACATGGAACGTACTAAGTAATTACTCGGGCCGGGTTCGCACTCAATATTGTATTGAATTAGTCTTCCGGGCGTCGCGCGGGCCGTATCTCGCGGCCCGGACAATATTCGGCCCAATTTCATTGTCGGTTCAATTTTTCGGGGCTTTTTCTCTTAATCGAATTTCTGTTGTTTAGCCGGGACCCGTGTAATTAAATAAAAACAAAGCCCCCAGAACAAAAGCCGAGCGACGCACGTGCTTCATGCGTTGTGGGGGTGGGTGGGGGGAGAGAGACGGGGGTTGGGGGGTGGGGGGTCAATGCCTGAGGCTTCATCCGTCTCCCTTGAGCTTTAACACCCTGTGAAGTGAAGGCAACTATATAGGTACTTACCTGTTTCAGTTTCTAGCACTTAACTTAACATCTCTGTTATACATTTCACAAGATACTCAATTTGTTTACGTCACCTTCATTTTCTGATGAACCAAGCTATCCAGCAATAGAAACCTCAATCGAATCCATTCAGTAGTTTTGGAGGAAACGGGAAACTCTCATTTTATAAGTGGGTGGGTGTGATGGCGTTCATTCGGGACGGCCTATGTCCAGTAGTTGACGTTGAAAGACTGATATGATGATGATTTAATTAGTAGGTATAAGAAGTGATTAAAATCTGAAATTGTTTCACATAGAAAGCGAATTTCTGTCGGTAGATAAGACCTGTTCAATGTATTGTCGTTACTTGTAAAATATATCCAAATTTTATATCAATCGGTTTAGTAGTATCTTACTTATCCGACAAACAGACTGATGGAATAAAAAATGTATGTCCGTTTTGACCGTGTGGCATACTGACACATAATAAACAGTCGGAGTGACTCGCCGCTACTCGCATTGCATCGAGTGATCGAGTAAAGTGGCAACATTGCCCCAATGTACTATCTATGCTGGAGCATTGGCAACACTGGAGCAGTGCTATGATCGACACTGCGCCGAGCGGTCGAGTTACACGCACAAACCCATAACTAAATATCATATTATTTATGAGCCCCAATACCCGAGCCACCAGACGGCATTTCAAAATATAACCGACACGACAGAAAAGGCCACCCGTTGCAACGTCATGTAGTTATGTAATTAGAGGTACTGTACATAAAACCATGTATTGTCTTGAATAAAACATGTCATAAATATACCCACTGCGCCACAATCGCTCGCTGGATTATTACATATTGTTCAAAACAATAAATCCACTTCCACCCAGGTTTAGCCGACCGATTTCTGGTTGAAGCTTCAAGGGAGTTGGCTCCCTTCCAAGAACTCCCACAACTAACAATGGTTATAGTTAGGTATATCACTGTAGCTAGCAGAACAAGATGATTACAAAAGGGACCTCTGTTCTTCGTAAACGTTCGTTACGTTGCACAAAAATCCCGTTTCGTTGCACAAAAATCCCGTTTCGTTGCACAAAAGTCTCGTTTCGTTGCACAAACTCCCCTTTCGTTACACAAAAGTCCCGTTTCGTTGCACAAAAGTCACGTTTCGTTGCAGAAACTCTCGTTTCGTTGCACAAGAATCCCGTTTCGTTGCACAAAATCCCGTTTCGTTGCACAAGAATCCCGTTTCGTTGCACATAACTCCCGTTTCGTGGAGTCGGTGCAAGGACCGTCTTCCCTGTTTAAGAATAAGAATAATAAGACACACAAAAACCTAAGTATTTAAAAGTGCAACAGCCACATTTTTAGTTTCTACTACTTGGTACAATAACAAAACGATAAAACTACGTACGAATAAATGGTTGCAGTAGCTAAGGCTGTTTGCACCGAGCGTGACAATACGGAGATTATCCTCGTGTCCGGTGGCGCTGCGACCGCTAAGCTCCGCGACCAAATTACCGACATGAACACCGCGCAAAAAAATATACACCAAGAGAGAGAAATACTGCATGACATATGACGTCGTAAAACTGACCACAGAGGTTAGCGTACACATGTACAGCATTAAGAATCTTAGTTATCTACTTGTATAGGATCGCCGCAGAGGGAGATCTGAGCTGCCAGGACCGACGACCTGATGAAGGTGTCCATAAGCGAGGACCGGATGTGGTGGCAGTCGCTAGGGAAGGTCTATGTCCAGCAGTGGACGCTGAACGGATGGAGATCAGTGGATGAGATAAGCTGCATTGATAGGAGTGAACGTTGACAATTATTTTATGTACCTACTACCTACTAATGAGGGGTTTCCGCCCGTTTTTCTTTTTTTCTTCCTTTCCTACCTTAATCTTTCGTAAACAAACTACTGTCTGATCTACGAGGGTAAGGGCTTCTTTCACCACTTCCTGATATTGTTACAGATAGTAATGTTAGAGATAAACTAATCTATCAGATAAATCTGTGTGATAGACTATATAAAATATATAAGATATAGGCAATCAGATACCTGTGAAACCAAAAAGATAGGCTATCTGTCAGATAACCTGCTTATAGAGTATCTAAGACTTTATCAGCAAGTGGCGAAAGAAGCCCTAAGTAGACAAAATTTTTGTAATTACTTCCGATTTAAAGATAACCCTTCTTATAATTCCTTTAAAAAACACTGCCCCCGTGTGCCACGTACCGTTCAGACAGTAGTTTGGTTACGAAAGATAAAGGTAGGAAAGGAAGAAAAGGAAAACGGGCGGAATTAGATTTTTTGATCATCATCATCATCATCAGCCTATTAAGATGTCCCCACTGATGGGGCTCAGGCCTACCCTCTCAACGAGGGTGTTCGGGCTATAGTCCACCGCGCTAGCCCAGTGCGGGTTGGTGGACTTCACATGCGCCTAAGAATTTCTTCTTCGGCGTATGCAGGTTTCCTCACGATGTTTTCCTTCGCCGTTTAAGAGCAGTCAGTAAATGTACTTAAGTTTCGAGAAAAAACCCATTGGTACATGGCCCAGCTGGAGATCGAACTCCGGACCTTTCGATATGATAGGCCGTGTCTTATCCCCGACGCCACTGACGCTCTTTTTAACAGCAGTAATGATTTTTTAAAACAGTCAATAAATTTCTAAATTTTGCAAAGCAATTACCCCATCGTTCTGTCAACTATGTACACCTGATTACATTTCTATATTGCACTGGACAACGTTTCAAGTCGTTGTATCTTATTCTCTGCAGAAATACAGCCTCCGAGCTAACGACGGGACCGCATTTAATTCCGGCCCACGAGCCAGAATCTGTTTTGTCAATTTAGTGCTTTGGAATGCGGCCAGAGCGGCGTTAAACAGATAAAAATTGAATAAAGCACAAAAAGGCGCAAAAGACGCGACGGAAGGACGTCCGCACCACGTGTTGTTTGTTCTGTGTTGTGTGAAATAGGGGGAAATAGGGGTTCGGGGGGGGAGCAGGTGTATCTGGGAGGAAAGAAGGGGGTATTAAATCATAAAAACCGGAAAAGTCCGCTGGAATCACGCTCCAAGCATTACGCATTACGACGCGGGTTACAAATTATGTGGGCCGGTTGGCCTTCCCTTTTGTAAAGGGTTCAGTATAACGAGGGAAGATTATTGCCACGGCTCGGAGTTTTTCTTTCTTAGTAAGAATTTAATTCAGGGTGCGAAATGAAGGTTTAGTTATCTTTGAGCTTAAAGAAAAGATCTTTAGCTAGAGAAATATTACGCAATCTTCAGATTCTAAATCAACAGCCTATTAATTATATCTCCAATGTCGGAAGGCCTACCGATGGCGTACGGGCTATAGTCCACCACGCTAGCCCAATGTGGGTTGTCGGGCTTCACATGCGCCTAAAAATCCTTCTTCCGCGTATGCAGGTTTCCTCAGGATGATTTCTTTCACCGTTCAAAAGCACTTTGTAAATGTAGTTTTCAAGACATTGGTATATACATGGCGCGACCGGGGATCGAACTCAGACCTCGACACGGGAGGCAGCGTCTACCCCACTACGCCACCGCCGCCAATCATTAGATGGCTGCCTGCAGAGGATGAAATACCTGACCTTGTATAATTGGGTCAAGTCTATCTGTACCTCACTGTATTGAAGTATCATCATCATCATCAACAGCCTATTAATCTCCCCACTGCTGGGGCTCAGGCCTACCCTCTCAACGAGGGCGTGCGGGCTATAGTCCACCACGTTAGCTCAGTGCGGGTTGGTGGACTTCACATGCGCCTAAGAATTTCTTCTTCGGCGTATGCAGGTTTCCTCACGATGTTTTCCTTCACCGTTTGAGAGCAGTCAGTACATGTACTTAAGTTTCGAGAAATACCCATTGGTACATGGCCCAACCGGGGATCGAACCTCGGACCTTTCGATATGATAGGTCGCGTCTTATCCCCGAGGCCACTGACGCTCTCGTATTGAAGTATGATTGGTCGTAATATTGGTCTAAAAGCGTCAATTCTAAAAGGTTTCCATACACTTGGACCCCAAAAAAACTCACGTGACTCGAATTCTTATTGTAGTCCTGTACGAGTATTTGCATACACTCTGCCCTTATTGGCTAGCACTGACCAGGGGTGGGTGGGGGTGCCTAGGGGGGGGTGAAGGGGTGGAATTAGCCCCTATCGCCAATTACGTAATAAAACCTCTTATCTAGTTAAAGTACCCTCGTCAACCGCTCTCGGATTGAATATTCAGGTTGGATTTGGGGAAAGAGTTTTTTGGCGCTCCCTTGTAATTGCAATTTGGTATAATTCGATAGTCGATAATTGGTTGGCGATGTTTCCGGTCGAGATAGCATCAGGCTTTATGGGTTCACTGTTTTTGTTACTCGCCATTTTACATATTACTTATTTGAGGACCTATTTCTGCTCCCAAACAGCCTTTTGCTCCATTGAGATAACCCATAGAATTAAGATCTCTTTGGTGCGTGCTCGCGGCCCCTTAAAGAGGCGTAAAAAAAGCATTCTATGTGTGTCAAAATCGTGTCAAATGTATCACAATACTGTGAATCACTCACACATTCTCATTTTCAAACTCCAAATAAATTTGTATTAGCAACCTCCTCCCGCTACACCGCTTCCTTTGTCCGCACCCCCCCTGTAAGTGGCACCATTGGTTCCCATACTAAATATGCAAGATGCAGTCTCCAAAGAAATTCGAACCTTCCTGAGATAACCCGTTTGATAACCAGTTATTTGCGTTAAAAAAACCAGTTAAGTAACTTATTAGGGGGAAGTGCTTGTTCATGTTAGATAACCATTTTCGTAACCGTAATCTAAATAGAATTAACTAAAACAGACAATCGTCGTGGAGATCCCTGGGGGAGACCTTTGTCCAGCAGTGGACGGCTTTCGGTTGATTTGATGATGATGAAACGTCAATAATAAAATAGAGTTGTGTTCCGATGCGAATGATAGGAGAAATTGAGTATTACATTTCTTTACGACCAAGTTAACATTGGTCCAACCACAAAAGTCCTTCTCAAAATGGGCCAAAACTATTACAAAAGTCCAAATTGCAATAGGGCCTTAATTAAAGATGTCCAATTTGAATTTTGTAGAACAAAAAAAATTATATAGGTAATTATTTCCTTTAGGTCGTTTTTCAGATTGTACCCAATTGAATTTAAACATATTTCCTTAACCACGTATTTTTTAATTGGTACCAATTTCAACTTGGGCGTAAATAATGATCGACGATACTCCATACTTACATGGCAAATATTCTTTACCGTTTTTTTTTAAATTCTCTCCAAAATATTTTGCTCGGCTTTGTTCATCCAACAAGGACTAGTCTGCCCCAGATAAAACCCGTAAAATGAAGGCGAAAATGAAAATTTTTCTGTCGGGATGAGGCTCCCCGTCTATTAGCCGGGTTCTACGTGTGAGGCCGGGAGTACAGACTGCAACAAAAGCAGGTTGTAACACCTAGTAAGCAGTAGTCGAGTCATTTCTCTGTTTCGTTTTAGTAATTTTACAAGCTTTTATTTAACCTCGTTTCCTTTACTTTGTCTGTCCGGGGGGAAACTCGCGATCGAATTTTGAGCACCTCCTTACAATCTGAATAGGCTCAAATTTTGCACACAACTTTGGCTCTGATGACAATAATTTTATCAGCTTATTTACATTGAATAACTAAGTTAAACTATTTCCAATAATTAAATTAATGTTTCGTTTATTTCAGGTAAGTCATTCGTCTGGCTAAGTCGGTCATTCGACCACCAAAATCATCACCACAGGTGAAATCATCCAGGAATAGTCTAGAAATTCTGGAGAGACAAGTTTCTTCAGAGCCTAGAGATAAAAGATGATTAATTAAAAATAGCATATTAAGTATATTAATAGACGATGATTCGGCTTACAAACCTCAAAGGCTCAAATAATAATTACCCGTAATTACCGATCGAATAAAATTTACACAACGTACAAATTACATTCTGAAAGAGAACTGTCCCTGTGCCGATGTCGTGACAGTGGGATAATTGCTTTTACTCGATAAAAACGACATGAAGGCACACGAAAACTATTACGTGTTCGGTAAAATTCGTTATTTACCGAGCAATTTGCCGAGTGGAATTAACCGAGGTCGGGACTGGCTTCCAATTTGCTGCTTCGCCGTGCGAGGGTAGGGCGGAGCTCGCGCGGGACAGCGGCTTGTCCAGATTAAAGCGAGGCTGTCCCGAATTGTCCAAATTGTAAATTTTGTTTCAGGTTCAGGCAATGAGAAAATTTGCAGTAGGTATCAAAATTTAATTGCGATTTTATAGCCTGACGTCACAGACTTTGCCAACAATCTCGCCTTAATTGCCATTTGATGAGGAGGCAGTGCCGTATCTAGGCATTCACATAAAAAAAAATTAAATAGTTCCTTGAAAATTTGTCATCTCCTTTTCCACAGTGAAGTAAAACTAATTATAATATAAAATATTGTACTGAAATTAATTGATTACAGAGACTGGTCAATTATGAAATACCTATTAAGTCCTTATTTTAAATTGCATGTTTCGGTAGAAATTAATTAATGCAATAATGGTACTTCAGCTGTGTAACAAAACTCAGTTAGCAAAATTTGCCTTTTAAATTATAAAAGTAGGTCTCAAAAATAATGTCTGTAGTAAATTTCTGATACAGTATGGTTCAAATAATGACTGCTGTTGCAAACATCAAATCTGTGAGCTTAAAAAATAAATATTATTGAATCATATTATCTCACACACTATTATCACATACCTAATTATGTAGAATACATCTGGCTAATACTTGACTGTTGTTTCTGGAAAATGATTAAATTAATTTATTTACATTGTCCCGTAAATCAATTTTCATATATTTGGACATCCCTACCGCGGATGTAAGAGACACAACACCTCATGAATATGCGGTCGCGTCGCGCGCCCTTTTATCATTCTGATTGTAACAAGGCATAAGATTAAATTATAAAAAGGTCCGCCGGCGAAACGAATCCGCGCGCGTTCGTGACGCGAATCCTTGACAATGCTCTAAATAAAAAGTGAGGAAAGCGTACGGCGCGCAAAAAGTGCGGAACTGTCAATTTCAGCTTTCTTCAAATTTTAATATCTCGGCATTTTCTTTTTCCTAAAAGCAGGTAACCTACATCATTAATTTTTTTCCACATTAAAAAAAAATACGATACAAGTATACTGTTAGAACTTAACTAAAAAAATTTACTGTGACACTAAAGCATAGCTGCCAGGCTATGTCCTAGAATTTATTTTAGTTCGAAAATATGCCTCTTCAGTGTAATATAAAGTGAAAAAGAAGGTTAAAAAGGCTTAGAAAATAGAATTTTTTGTCCGGCTATTTTGGTCAACATCCTTTACATGTCATTTTAGTAGTTATCGAATTATCCGACACGAACAGACAAAATATCTTCGCTAAAAGGTTATCTGTTTTGAAGGACCCCTATAAAGTCCCGCAAAGTCCCGGCGACCTTGCGGGACGCCGCCCCGCCCCTCCCTAAGCCCGCACCTGACGGGCTCATCGTTGCAAGTATTTCAGAAAATTGAAAATTATAAAACTACAGGTGTGCCAACACCCAGCAAAGGTTTTCAATTACGGCTGGGTAATTTAATCTTATTGCGTTCGTATATTTTAAATTCTTACATGAATTTTAATAACAATACAGTCCAATCTATACTAGTAGTATAATAAAGCTGAAGAGATTGTTTTGTTGTTGTTATTGATTGTTTGTTGAAAAGGTTGTCTGGGAGAAATCGCTCTTCGCGATAAGACCGCCTAGATGTACATTACTGTGTCTGTTTTTCTCTTTTTTTGTCTGTAATTTTTAAATGTGCATTAAAGTGTATTGAATTGAATTGTTTGTTTGTTTGCTTGTTTGAACGCGCTGATCTCTGGAACTACCAGTCGGATTTGAAAAATTATTTTTGCATTTCATAGCCCTATTCTTGAGGAAGGTTGTAGGCTATGTAACATCACGCTACGACCCTTAGGATCCGAGCAAAAAGAAAAAGTCTAAAATAACTTATAAAACGCAGGCGAGGCCGCGGGGAAAAGCTAGCGTACTCAACAGCCAGCCCCGTACAAACAAGTCAGTGATATAGAGACAAATAGAGATATAGAGACAGATAGTTAACAATGCCTAATAAATTTTCCACAATCTAGTCCAAAAAAGGTTCTAGTATTTTGTCTGCCCACATTAGAGATCAACAGCCTAATAACATGTCCCCACTGCTGGGGCTCAGGCCTACCCTCTCACGAGGGCATTAGGGCTACAGTCCACCACGCTAGCCCAGTGCGTGTTGGTGGACTTCTCACGCATCTAAGAATTTCTTTTACGGCGTATGCAGTTTTCCGCACGATATTTTCCTCCACCGTTTGAGAGCAGTCAGTAAATGTACTTAAGTTTCGAGGGAAATTCTCATTGGTACATGGCCCAGCCGGGATCGAACTTCGGACCTTTCGATATGATAGGCCGCGTCTTATCCCCGACGCCACTGACGCTCTACATTAGAGATGGCTAAATGTATTTCGGATGCCAGATGGTTGGCTACATAGAGTTAGTATACCAGCTATAGAGCGCGCGCATCGCTCATTGCCCATTGTGCCAAGTGTAAGCAGGTGTTCTATGGACGCTTCTATACAGATTTTTTCTAGATCGTTTGTTTCCGTGAATCGTGTTTACAGCTTGGCACTGCACATTTCACCATGATTACTCCAAATCTAAATAAACACCGGCGCGAGCAACAATCAGCGCTCCTGACGTTTTGTGACTAGTAGCGTTCGAAAATTTCGAGACTGTTCAGACCCGTGCTTACAGCTCATTCTTGCTGACGCGCGCTCTATGTATACTAACAACTCTCTGATTGGCTATCAATCAACTGAATTAAATCCTCACCTAAATCTGGCCTGTATCACTATACAACAGATTTGACGCGTTTCAGGCCTGATTTATCATTTTCCCAAATCCAAACGGACACATCTTTCACTTTTCTATTGTTATTGACGTTAAAACGATGGGAAGCTTTTTACAGCTGTGACATGGAAGTAAAGGGGCCTTTACTTAGGAGCTGGGTCATTTTTTAGGGTTCCGTAGGTACCTCAAAAGAGAAAAAAAGAACCCAAGATCACTTCGTTGTCAGTCTGTTTTTTTGACAAGACCCTTTTTCTCAGGAACGCGTGGAGGTATCAAGTTATAATTATTATCAAATACTCAGGTCTGCAATCCCTTGGAGCTGTGAAAAAATTTAACTTCTAAGTCAACGCGATCAGAAGATATGGGCGTTTCCATTGCCTTTGGATGTTTTTTTTAAATAACATAAACCTAATATCATCATCATCATCATCAGCCTATTAATCTCCCCACTGCTGGGGCTCAGGCCTACCCTCTCAACGAAGGTGTTCGGGCTATAGTCCACCACGCTAGCCCAGTGCGGGTTGGTAGACTTCACATGCGCCTAAGAATTTCTTCTTCGGCGTATGCAGGTTTCCTCACGATGTTTTCCATCACCGTTTGAGAGCAGTCAGTAAATGTACTTAAGTTTCGAGAAAAACCCATTGGTACATGACCCAACCGGGGATCGAACTCCGGACCTTTCGATATGATAGGCCGCGTCTTATCCCCAGGGCCACTGACGCTCTTATATAAAACTTAAAGAAACCTAATATAAAACAAAATAATGTAACTAGACTGCACTAAAACTAAAACTACGATAATAAAGGTAGGTAACATTTTAGCCAAACCTTGAAAGCTTCTGCGACGTAATTCTTCTCTCTTTGGAGTATTATTGTCTTTGCTTTAATACCTACATATCGTGCACACTTCAATCCGCAATCTCATTCCCATTACGTGAACAATATGCTCTGAAAATGCTTCCGTATTCGGTGGTGTGAAACGTAATCAGTTGCTATGCCGACGGCTTTGATGTGCTTAGCCTGATGAGTTCCGTCGCAAAGGGAGTGCTATACTAATTGTGTTCTAGGACAAGGTTAAACTGATTTTCTAATAAAAAATCTAAATTAACAGCCTGTTATGTTCCCACTGCTGGGGCACAGGCCCGAAGCGAAGTAAACATGCAACTTTCTTTGACCAGTGTTCAAATTCAAATTTATTTATTTCATTTTAAATGTAACTTACATTAAAACCATTGCGTTACAGTTTATTGAATGACATTGAATGATCGAATGGATGGATCGTAGAGAGCGTCAGTGGCCCTGGGGATAAGACGCGACCTATCATATCGAAAGGTCCGGAGTTCGATCCCCGGTTGGGTCATGTACCAATGGGTTTTTCTCGAAACTTAAGTACATTTACTGACTGCTCTCAAACGGTGAAGGAAAACATCGTGAGGAAACCTGCATGCGCCGAAGAAGAAATTCTTAGGCGCATGTGAAGTCTACCAACCCGCACTGGGCTAGCGTGGTGGACTATAGCCCGAACACCCTCGTTGAGAGGGTAGGCCTGAGCCCCAGCAGTGGGGACATTAATAGGCTGTTGATTGATTGATGGATGGATCGACAATGAACGAGTGAGTTAGTGAATGACAGTTGACTTACGTTGTACCATAGAATACTAGGGTAAAGCAGTAGTGATATAAGGTATTGACAGGCCTAACCGTATCAACAAGGGTTTTAGGGCTGCCCACCGCACACCAGCCCGGTGCATGGTGGACTATACATCCACCTAAGACTCCCTTCTTCGGCATATGCAGGCTTTTACCGTTTGAGTCAATGTACTTAAATTTGAAGAAAATCCTATTGATAATACATTCTGATTAGATTAGATTTATTTATTTCACATTACAAATATTAATACATAGTTTTCTCGCGTGAAAAGTCAAAGTTAATGTGCCGTCAGTAAACAAAAACAAAAACATAATATTGTACAAAAATTGCAAAACAAAATTACATATTAAATGTCACAAAATTGATAATTAAATATAAAAATAAGATATAAATGTCACAGTTAAAATTCGGAACTTTACGTTCAAGTGTTCTATAACAGAGTGTCTGATGATACAGCCAATATTTAAACAAGCCTTAGAAAGATTACGGTTCGCTCAAGTTCCCAGCACTAGTAAGTAATGTCAAGTGTTTCTGGAACTAGTTCCGTGAAGCAACCGCTAAGTGGGTGTAAGCCAATTAGCTGGGAACAGAAAGTTTGCGCGAAATGAATAATTAGGTGTTACGGTTTCAGGTCACGAGTCTGCCGTCGGTTGTACTTACCTGACTTAGAACAGTTAACACTGCCTATCTTCCTTTCTATAGTTACTCAATGACAAGCCTAGCATCGCTGTCTGTACTGTGTTCTACCCATTTAAAATACTTGCCATTAATTTCACCAAAAATAGTCGAGGAAACATTCAGATTTTTAGTAACGGATTATTTTTCTGATTTAGATTGCACATGGAGTTTTCCCGATTTTTGTAGTGAGCTAAAAAAACATAATCAAAAAAGTGGTGTCAAATTGTGAAATGCCTCTATTGTTGTAGAATGATTGTAGGAAGTGATCGCCTTTATTATGATTTATGGTTTTTATTAGCTTCTAAATCTACAAAATTTATAGGAGTCAAAATATTTAATAAAATCCCAAAAAACATAAGGGACAGCAATTCATATAACACCTTTGTTAATGCATTGAAGGACGATCTATTAAAAAAGGCATATTACAATCTTGATGAATATCTGCAAGAAAATTGATTAAGTGACATCTTTTAATTTAATTTTTTATACCTACCTAATTGTCTGTATTTGTATTTTAATTATGTGTTTCATGACTTGTAAAATGTTTTACCAAATATATTATTGATTGATATTTAAACTAGTATTTAACTTAAATGTAAGTAGTCTGCAAAGTCCTACCTACACTCTCGGATTTTTTCCCCTAAAATGTTGCCAGGCCATTTAACAATATGGTATCTGTTTTAACGGATCTCTAAAGATTTCATTTTAAAAAACTGAGGTTAGCTACTTTTTTTAGAAAAATCAGAAAAAGAATTGTCGTTGGATTTAATGAATAAGTTCATATATTTTTACTGGACTAGATTTTTTTATATAATTCGTTGACCACAGAATAGTATTCATAATTAACTATGCTTTAGAATTGATATACATTATTCTTCATGGTGTCATCATATTCCTTTACAGAAATTGTCTTCAACATTTGGCATGATTTAGTTACGTTCTTAGGGGGTCTGAATAGAGGCGCTAAGTCCCTGGCTGTTCGTTAGCTAGCAGCCCTGTAATTATTTTGTATAATTAAAAATTGCTCTAATTATTTTGAGATGAAAGCAGCTTTGCCGATTTTAATTATCTTGTTTGAATAATTTGTATTGTTGGTTACTTCAGGTTTAAATATAGACCGAAGCACAAATACTTAATGCGTATTTCGACTTGCACAATGTTAAGTTATTTTTTCCGATTATGATAAAATGTATAATTACAATACTCGTGAATACAAGATTGTACTTTGACTTCCAATTTTTTATAAACTTAGTTTATGAATTAGTAAAGTAACAAATGCTTACTTCGTTTCTAGAAAGTAGAAGTACTTATTAAGCGAAAAGCAAACTTTTGATTAAAATAATATTGAATTGAAATTGTGATAGGTATTAGGGGCTTTATTAACAGCTCATTACTTCAATGTGTGCTTAGTTTTAAAAAATCACGATTTAATCGACTGGCCTGTTGGCGCAGTGGTGGAGACCCTGCCTACTGCGCCAAAGGTCGTGGGTTCGATTCCCACCCAGGGCCAACATTTGTGTGATGAGCATAACTGTTGGTTTTCGGATTCTGGATGTTTGTATGTATTTAAGTATTTATTTAAAAGTATTTAGTATGTTTATCAGTTGTTGAGTAGCCATTTACAAGCTTCGGCTTAGTTTGGGACTAAGCGCCGTGAATTTATCCACACATTATTTATTATTTATTTATTAATCGGTTTTCTTTAATTAAATTTAAATTTTACTTTATTGTGGCGTACGTATCCCAGGCCCTGAGTGCATTTTTTCCTCATTGTTTCTATTATTTTCTTATTAAAATTGGGTAATTTTGACCAGACAGCCAAAAATTTCCGCTTTGTCAGAACCCTAATTTTCAAAATGAGTTAATTAGACAAGCCTCTAGCGGCCAATAACAACCGCAGCTGTAAGTTTAAATATCTCATCGCGCGTTACCGGAGAACCCTTTACTTATTCAAATAATTTACGGCGGCCCAACAGAGCTGATGAATAAAAAATCCCCGAGCGGAACAAAATAAAAGTGTATTACAAAGCGATATCGCGCGATTCGTATGCGATAAAAGCGATCAGCTTTATGGCCGATATAAAGTTGCGGCCACGCATTGACCTGCGACCTTACATCCTAGTGACTGGCAGAAATCGAAGATTTTCTTTCGGCCGAAGCCGAAACCTAAACTCCGACTTTGAGCGTTTTTTGGCAGAAAAACGAGAAATGGTCGAAACATTTGCACAAACTTGATACAAGTGATTTAAGTTGGTCATTACACTCGAGGACTCGAACGAGACGGCGCAGCACGAGCCGTAGACTAGTAGTAATTAAGCCAAGCAGCGTAATGACCAATGCTCATGTGTATCATACGACGTTTTTCAACACACTTTGCGAAGAAAACATTAATAAAGTGTCATACACTTATTTTCCTTTCATTTTGATGGTGGTAATGTAAAGTAAAGTGAAGTGAAGTGCATCAGTGGCATCGGGGATAAGGCGCGGCCTATCGAAAGGTCCGGAGTTCGATCCCCGGCTGGGCCATGTACCAATGGGTTTTTTCTCAAAAACTTAAGTACATTTACTGACTGCTCTCAAACGGTGAAGGAAAACATCGTGAGGAAACCTGCATACGCCGAAGAAGAAATTCTTAGGCGTATGTGAAGTCCACCAACCCGCACTGGGCTAGCGTGGTGGACTATAGCCCGAACGCCCTCGTTGTGAGGGCAGGCCTGAGCCCCAGCAGTGGGGACATTAATAGGCTGTTGATGAATGTAAAGTAAAAGGCACGCGTGTTTTATAAGCTGTGTTACGCACCTAAAAGCGGTGCAATAAGAGCCAATTTACGAGAATGTGCGTCTTTAAAAAATTATTACTACTCTACTAAATACCACTTCCGGTCAAACCGCAGCTAGCTTCAGCCTGAAACCATTGAATTTGGTCTCATAATACTTCCGGCCGAAACCGAAACCTGAACCGTGGCCGGGTACAGCCCACTCATTACGTATTCTTGGCGTTTGAACTCCAACTATCTTCGCTGGAATGGATTTTATTACCGTACATGCTTTCGGATACGCAGCCGTGTGAGAGCCGGAATTGGGGAATTCTGAGCCAATTATTTGCTATTTGCGGATGTATTTCCCGAAATAAACATTTATTACATTTAATTTAATAGTAGAGAGTAAAATACATATAATCTTCACGCTATGTCCCTGGCGGGGTAGGCAGAAAGGACAGAGCGCCAAGTATTCCGATCCTACCACACCTCTTTCGCGACTAGTCTCATACAATAAATTTAAAAGTTTCATTTTTCTAGAAAAGAACAAGCTATGCAGAAATAGCGTCTCCGACGTCAACTCGCTTACAGTACACTAGCTGTTTCCCGCGGCCTCGTTCGCATTTTATAGGTTATTTCTGACTTATTCTTCTTTTTGTTTGGCTCCTAAGGAATAAGGTATCATAGCGAGACGTTAAGGCATATCCCAGCCGCGGCCTCAATATGAAGTGAAGTCTCACATACATTGCGTATGGAACACAACCGGCCGCCGCCGCCACCGCCACCGCCGCCGCAGGCCGCGTGTATCTGGGATCCCCGTAAATAGTCAATTGGACTATCAAACGCAAAAATAATATTTTAATTCCGACTGGTATTTTATCGATTGCTCGCATTAAATTATCATATTTGTAATACTTACCTGGCTTTTCCATTAATTTTTCCTAAAATATTTTTCGTCTTAACTTTTTTTGAACTAGGTTAATAAACAAAAATGTTTGTGGCAACTGAAATGTCAAAAGTGACAGCTGTCAGAATTTAAGTCAATTAAAATGTGGAGTTTAAATTTTAATCCGGGTATTTTCGGATAAGACGCCTTTACAAAGTTTAAGGAGCCCTTCACTTTGACTTCGGAAGGCGTGGGCGTCTACCGGTGCTGTGACAGCTATGCCCGCCGTGGGTATCCCACGCAAATCGTTTTCTGCCTTAGAGTATACAGTTTTCTGCCCTTAAAGTGTAGTTAATGTTCCGTGAATTTGAACGGGTGATATTTATTTCCTTTTCCATTATCAAATCAGTGAGGCCTATCGGAACGATTTTCTAATGTTTTTAATATGTAGTACATTTGTTTGTATGTATATTATACCATACTAGCTATGTTGTAAAAGCATCCTAAAAAGGTTTCGTATTTTTTAAATTACCCTGAAATATCTCGCTAAAGAACTTTCTCCCTGCCATTTGCGTAGTTTTTGATGAAATGGAACGCAAACCATAACTCACTCGTCGGTCTTTATTCGTTCATTCACGTCGCTCACTCATCTCATTCTGGTTCGTTTGCTCTCTCGCTCCTCTGAATGTCGGTCGGTGATTCTTTGAAATAAAAATTATTCTAGTTTTTCCATGAATCGTAGGCAGGTTTCACTTAAATATGTTCCAATTTTTAGCTTATTGGACTTTTTTCAGTTTTTAACATTATTCAGATATTTGTTTTTGTTTTTTATTTATTTGTTTAGCTTATTTGATCCCGTAGATTTCGACTTACATATTTTCCCAGAAGTACCTCCAGACAGACAGAGAGACGGACAAAATATCTTCGCTATTATTTAAGGTTGTTTTGACGAATCCAAATCAAATCATTTTATTGTATTCCTTTTTTTCTTTCTTTTTTAATAATTGTTGGAATAGTTGATAATTTTTTTATTGACACAACAACTTAAGAGAGAGGAGAGCGACTAGAATTTGTGTCTCCCTAAAAAGAGCCAACTGTTGTGTGTATAGTAAATACAGTGCACGGTAGTGGCGGTGCAGTGGAGGAAAATGGGGAGAATTGTTTATTTAGCGCATTAGCGCTGGCGGCAGCGGCGGGCGCGTGTCTAATGACAATTAGGAAGGACAAAGAAAATAGAGCGGCAGCGGCCGGGAAATTGCGCGCGCCCCGGGCACGCGGCAACCCGCCAGGGCTGCTACAAAGTTGAGTCAGATACAACAAAATACAGTGCACGGTAGTGGCAGTTTTTGTTCCATTCGCGGTTGAGACGATGGGCCCTTGGTCCGAGGACGCAAAGTCTTTTATACAAGACTTGGCTGCAAAGCTGAGGGAGGCCACGGGTGATCCTCTGTACAAGGAATACCTTGTTCAGAGGATCAGCCTGGCCATCCAACGAGGCAATGCAGCCAGCGTCCTCGGAACCATGGGTCCATCGCCAAGCCACGAAGATTTTAGGTAATTTTAGTTTTTATATAGGTTTTAGTTTTAGGATAATTTAGTTTTTTAATTAGTTATTTAATTATTGTGTAATATATAATATCATGGTATTTTACAACAAAATTAAACTAAACACAAACATATAAAAAAACAAAAGAAAAATCGTTTTGTTATCAAATTTTTAAGATTTAAATTATTCAAAATTGAATTCAAGATATAATTTACGCAATGTTAACACAATAACTGAATATGTAATTACTGTAAGCACGAGCGAAGTAATGGTAACTAGTGTGGCATAATAATAAGAAAGTATTTTTTCTATGATAAATTTATAATAATAATAAAAATATTTTAACGTAATTGTTAAAATCTGTATAATCAAGTAGTAAATACCTCGAAGTTTGTCTAAATATACTTTTAGAAACAATGACAATATTTTTACTGACAGCCCTATCACAGACGGATACCGCGATGCTTAGGGCACGTCGATGTGAAAAAAATCGTCTATACTATGCATGGTGCGAGACGCTCGCGACTCCAGCCAGCCCCCACTTCCCCACTCAACGACATTTGTCTGCAAAGGAAACACCTTGTTACATGCACAATAGAAGACGTTACGTTCCATTAGACGCTACAAATTGTAGAACTTTTCTAGACTTTATTCGACTTTCAACTGACTTAATTATATTTAGAAAATTATGTAAGAGACTAGGTCGGTACCTAAATCTTTTATTGAGCTTTTTCTTTCTATTTTCTTAGGGAATGGTCTCTAAATCGAGTCTTAAAATGTTTTAGTATATAGTACAAAATTACAATATGAAATAAATTGTGTCATATTTGAACTTAATAGTAAAAATGTTAAAGACAATTTTTAATTGTCAGATAAAGTGGATTAAGAATCTACCGCACCGCTCTCTGTCGTGGTATGAAAATGATCATAATTTTTGGGAAAAAAATACGAGATAAGTAGGTACCTATTAAAATAATACTGAAACTATTTCCCCGGATAACTAAAGAACTAGGTACTGAAATTTAGGACGTCATATTATGCACGTAGAATTTCATGGCAATTGTGGAAAAAACCTTTTAAAACTACGGAACACGGCATTGTGTACACTTCGCTGGCTTTTAGTTATGGTTTCCATTTTCGGTATGTACATAAACTGTATGTGAAAAATCCACAATGGATACAAGGGAAAATCTCCATAAAACTACGGCAACACTCGCATCGGGGGTAGAAGAGCAACGGGGCGTGAGGGTTGTGTACAGAAGCGAGTGAGTTTATTATCTGTGCAAGTATACGCGGTAAAAAGTTTGCAGTTGGTACAAAACTCCTTGCAATAATATCAGCCAGCGCTGTGTGTTCGCCGCGCTGTGTAAACAAGTTAATATTAATCTTAGCCCCACGGGTGAGCAACAGGCACGTACTCAGGTGGGGGTTTTCGGGAGAGTGGGGGTCAACCCGCACCTCACAGCTAGCGAATCCCAAATAGCACGGATTACTTTAGATATTCCGTTTGGGCGGAATAATTTGGTTAAATGCATTACATTAGCAAGAGTTACGGTTCGCCTGGCGCAGAAGTAAATGCCGTTAAAGAGCTTTGGAGACTGTGTAGTGTAGCAGTGAGCCCTATAATAATAATAATAATTTATTTATTGCGTCATGTGGAACATAAAGATCTTACAATAAAATTTGTAACAGACACATGAACCTTGTTAGGGCACTGCAACATTTATGCAACTTATCAGTTGCCAGTTGAAAAACAAAGGTAACAGGAAGCAGTTGAATAACAAAGGCAGATAACCTACATTGATATTAATATATCTAAATTAAAGGCAATACACATATCACCACATTTAGTATTTGGGAAAGGACCAAAATATCTAGATGATGATTGTTTTTAGCATATTCGCAATAGTTATTAGATGACCCTAGGATAAGTCGATTGCAGATCCAAGTGAGCTTGCGTGTTGATTTTATCTATCTTTCTTTATGTTTGAATTGTTTTAGGACATAAATAGGAAAACGTAACCATCTTTAATTGGTCCGTTTCGCAAATGGTCAGTTAGTTGTGCCGATAAAGTAATAACGATCCTTATTTATACACTTTGCATGTCTCTCATTGTATACTTAGACCAAGACGAGAAGGGGGCAGGACCCCTCCTGGCTACGTGCCTGCCCCACAAGTTGATCTCAACGTAAACAAATTATCTCAACCCTTTCGAGCTCTCATCAATTTTAAATTTATGTTTCCGTGTCGTCGGAAACAGGTCAAGTAATGTAAGTAATTACATACAAACAAACTTACATACATTAGCCTAATCCCAGACTCTAAGGACTATTCACAAATTGGGTAAAAACCAGACTCATAAATTATTCTACACTGAAATTAAAACATAATACTTGAGAGCGTCAGTGGCGTTGAGAGCGTCAGTGGCGTCGGGGATAAGACGCGGCCTATCATATCGAAAGGTCCGGAGTTCGATCCCCGGCTGGGCCATGTACCAATGCGTTTTTTTCTCTAAACTTAAGTACATTTACTGACTGCTCTCAAACGGTGAAGGAAAACACCGTGAGGAAACCTGCATACGCCGAAGAAGAAATTCTTAGGCTCAGTTGAAGTCCACCAACCCGCACTGGGCTAGCGTGGTGGTCACCCTCATTGAGAGGGTAGGCCTGAGCCCCAGCAGTGGAGACATCTTAATAGGCTGTTAATGATGATGAATTTATAATGTTCATTTTTGTATTGTTTGCAGGTAAGCAGTAAGCTTCCACTTACGTAAGTTTCGCAACTTTCAGGTAATTTTTTTTAAGTTCTCGGAACGCAATAGGCAGCCAGGTTCCAAATCAACAGCCTTTTTATCTGCTTTATAACTTAGGAAAGTGAAATAATTAGAAAAGTGGACGTTAGGGAAGTCCTGTTGGTAAACTCGGACCATCAGAAATGACTAATCGCTCGCGTTTAAAGTCGTTAAAATTAAACAGTCGTTTCGGTGGTGGAGTGTTGTATGACAAGTGGCGACTAATGAATGACCATCCACTGGCACTCGTTTGTCCTCCCCCTCACCCCTCCCACTTTTAGGGTTGAACCCAGGGACTAATAACGATACCTCGAAAAGTATCGTTAATTCTATGATTTTTACCGGTAATCCTTAAAGTAACGTTATATTTATCAATCGGGCTTGCGCCGATTGTGAGCCGATTTGAATGATTTTTTTAAATAGATTTTTTTTTACTTTTAGAGGTGAGGGTTCACCCTTAGGGGTGAAAATAAAAAAAGGAGATGATTTCCTTACGTCGGCGTAAATAAAATCGTCTTTTATTTCTTGTAAAAATTGTGATTATATATCGATACCAAAAAACATTATAAATACCGATACTTTTTATCTGTAACGTTCTGCCGCATATGAAACATGAGTTTAGTTAATGCAAAGTGCGGCGAGGCGCGGTGTGGGGTTCAACCCTTACCCCCTTAAAGCAGCGTTGGGGGGAGTGTATTTATTGCACCGATTCATCAGCCAGAGTAATACTGCGCGCCCCGGTCATTATATTCTCTACAATGGACTTTTGAGAGAATTGATTGTTTAATCTCCAGATTTCTTGTTTAGAAACAACAACTAGAGATGCCCAGGAACTAAGAACATTACTAATATTATAAGATTTGTAGAACTAGAAGTAGTTCTAACAATAAACGTTTCTGATTTGTGACCTAGACCTGAAAATCGAGTCTCGAGAAAGACAAAGCGATTTTTCAATTTTACAGGAATTAAAAGAAACTTACTCAGTAACTAGTGTAAAAAAATACATTAAATATTAAAATTAATATGCATGATATTATATTTTATTAAAATTGTCGATAAAATTAAGCTATAGCTGTACAAAATTTAAAATTAAAATAAACTAAACTAAACTAAAAATATTGCATATAATCCACAAAAATCGTTTTTTTTTATTTTTAAATAAATTTTAATTTACCGCACCAGCATTACTGTATTAAAATTATACATTTTAAACCCGCAAAATACATATTTTAGGAAAATAAAATAGAAGAGACAAACATGACACTTTGGCTCCCGCCAAAACAGTCCAATCGCTCCATTAAATATTCAATGCCCGGAACACAACGAGCGAAATAAAAAATTTAAAAGCTCTCGCTAATATTACCAGAATCATTTAACAGCGCTCTGTTTTCTGACAATTTTCATTCTAACATTCGTGACAGTCTGCCCGTCAGGACGCGGTCTGTTTGTCAGTCGCTATGTCCGAGTTTCAGTTTCGGCTTCCAGCATTCTCGTCCGAAAGATAACTTGAACTTTCGGTCAAGCCGAATTTAATCAAGAAAGAAGTCAGCAAGATGTAGGTACGTCGCGTTCGTACATTCCCATGTTTTTTTTTCCTTTTTTGTTATCCGGAAATATTTCGAGAGGTAAAAAATTGCAATTTTACAGCAATTTAAAAAATCTACCAGAACAATCCTTATTAATGTTTACTTTATTATCTTTTAATTTTTATAATGACTGGATGCGGAGAACCGACGATCGGGTTCTTGTCATGACAGTTGACGAGGCCTATGTCCAGCAGGCAGATAAAAAAATAACAAACTGAGTTGTCCGAAAGAAGCTTGAAGTTAAAGCTTCGGTTTCAATACAGACGTTCGGTGGGACACTAGTTGCGTGACCCGCGGTGTCCCGCAATGTCCCGCGGTCCAACAACACGGGCTGTCACTCGTCTTGCGGTCCCGCGGGACAGCGGCACGCGATCCAGAAGGATCGCTAAGACGATTACAGATCGACTCAAAACTTAGATGAAACCAAATATACTTCCTACAAAACTAACCTATCAACTTGGCTGTGATCAGTCCAGCACGGAACAGAAATATCGATATCGATAGTATTGACACGTCCAGTCCAGGTCATCACGATAACTTATTATAATTATACGGCGTTATCAGGGGGCACGAGTAAATTCACAGATGGTATAGATCTAACTATACATTACAAAAAATATATAATTTTAGAAATTTCTTTTGTGTGCAACATAATTTTCTAAAGAAAGAATCAAATATCGAATTTGAAACGAATCGAAATGTTTGGAGGTGTGATGTTTCGACGTGTCTGTGTATTCGGAATTTAGTTGATTCCACCGATTCTATGTATAAAATAATACAACTAATCAATACCTAGTCAATATAACCTTTTTATTTCATACCGTAGAAATTTTCAAAAAGACTAACAGTAATATTGTTAGTTTAGGTAAGTATGAATATAAACACGCGAATGAACATTTTTAATACTTAGGCATTCTACAATTTAGACATTGATTTTAGGCATTTTGCTTTTTAGGCAAATTCCTTCTTAGACGATAATATGATCATAACCGATGTGTTTAATATTTATTATTTGATCTCAAAACGTTCACTCTGTCATTGCTGCCGTGCCCTCTGATAGCGCCGTCTAGTAACGATAGATTTTGCAATTATCGATACTATCGATACTCGTATAAGTGCAGCACTATCGCAAACTGCAGTAGTACGTGAGCCGCATCGAGCAGTGGCATTCAACGAGACAAAGCGGGAAACACAATTGTTAGCCGACTTGCAATCCCATTGGAACTGTTCTAATTGGACACAGTTTACAAATAATACAGTTAGCTATTGGCTCTGGTCAAAATTAACTACACTAGCTATAAAGGATTTATTAGGTTTTAAAATGATTTATTAGGTTTTACCGATTACATAAAACACAAAACAGAAATATCAGTTAAATATTTATAATTTTCTTTTTTTTTGGAAGATCGTCAGTGGCGTGGTTGAAAGGCGCGGCATGTCGTGTCGAGAGGTCCGATTTCGATCCCCGGCCGTGCCATGTACATAATCTACCGATGGGCTCTTTTCCAAACTTAAGTTACTGACTGCTCTCAAACGGTGATGGAAAACATCCTGAGGAAACCTGCATACGCCAAAAAAGACATTCTCACACGCATGTGATTTCCACCAACCCGCACTGGGCTAGCATGGTGGTGGACTATTGCCCTAAAGCCCTCCTTGACAGGGTAATCCTTTGCCAAAACAGTGACGAAATAATATTAATGCTGTTGATAGTCGATGGTAATTAATCTCTTTAGTTTTACTTTCGTACTACAATGTCAGAATTGTCAAAATTTGCCAAATTGAGTTATCAATGCCATCAGAACTTAGTCTGAACAATATTAAAATCCTTAAAACGCTCTCCTGTAAAGGGGTCAGAACATTTTTATTAAAAAGAATAGAATACCTAATTTTTTTTTTCAATTCACGCGGCCAATAACGACACAACTTTCAAGTCAAATATCTCGCTTAAACAGCACTCTAGGAGATTTTGCCAAGGGAAAGTATTTGTTTGTTATGATGTCCTCTGTCGATATGCAGTCTCCAAATTGGCCGCGCGAATTGAAAAAAAAACTTTCAAAAAAAAAAAAATTATCCCAAATTCTAACCTTTTTACAAAATGACAGTTATGACGTTGTAGCACTGGAAGTGCGATATGAACAGTTCTTATCCGATTCACACAAAGCCAGCCATCATTAATAACAAGCAAAAACGCCACCAATCCTAAGACCACAAGCTCCATAACATATTCACTCGACGTTGATAAATAGAGTAGCAAAAGTTCCTAATGAGATGGACCACCGTTTTGTCATGGCTCCAGACAGCTTTGGGAGCATGTTGCCATGAGCGGGACAATTTCGCAAATTGGTATTGTCCCGCGGGTGCCGTGTACTTGTCCCGCCGGTCCCGTATACAGCACGGACTTACAACTTTTCGGAGACCGTTAACCACTTTCATTTTTATATATTTACTAGGTGTTTCTCGCGGTCTCGTCCGCGATTTTTTTTTTCTTTTTGTTCGGCTCATAAGGGTCGCAGCGTGTAAGCTTCATCATAAAATTGTGTTGTAAAAAGCGAAAAGATTTTTTTAATTAAGGTCTTTTCTTAACTTGTAATGGGCTGGGATAACCTGGCGTCTCTTTGACCCTACAGGATCTGTTGTGCCACGTCCCAGCACACCAACGGTGCCCCAATCCGTTCATAGTGGAATTCATGCCTTAGAATAATAATAATGTTTGTTTGGACAAATTTACACCACGGCTGTTTAAAGGCTAGCCAAACTAAGCCGAAGCTTGTACATGGGTACTTAACAACATAATTATATACTTTTAAATAAATACTTAAATACATACAAACACCCAGAATCCGAAAACCAACAGCTCATCACACAAAATATGTTGATACCGAGAATCGAACCCACGTCCTCACCCGCAATAGCTCACTACCAACCAGGCCAGAATAGGAATTCAAATCTTTGGCGTTTGCAGGTACCTACTCACTTTTATAAATATCAGTGATAGTATACAAAAATCTAAACCTACCACTCTTTCTAGCACGTCCGGTTAAAAAACTGATTACCACCAATCAATATGGTTTGATTAAACCGTCGCATCAGCTCGGTCGCTGTGTGCTGGAAACAATTACCACTACGATTCCATTACTGGTTTTAATCGGATTGTGCGGGATTCATTGCCCGCTAAGACCGCAGTGGTGGTCGTCCGGCGCGGCACTCGCGCCGGGATTACAGACATCGGTAACCCGGCGACAGATATTAATGAGATAGTTCAGATGGCTAGTTTAGTAGAACTGGCAGAAGGGGGGATGAATTACTTGCAAGGTATTTAGTGGAACTTTTAGTTTCGAACGACCGAGTATTGTGATCGAAAAAGTCGCGTTTTTATTGAAATCGATTGTGTTACACCTATATAATTATACTTCAAAGTAGTCAAAATCTAGGTAAGAAGTACAAAAAAATTGTTGTTTACTTTTCTTTTTGAGATTTGTTGAAACAGTATGCAGTTATTTCTTGCCTTTAAAGTCTATAAAGTTTTGAATTTTCTATCATCTTATGAAGATGAACTTTGTAAGTACTTCTTAACGTGATGAAAAATTCAAAAAATGTTAAGACCGATTTCTTCACGTAAATATGAGTTAGAACCGCTATAAATAACATGGGTCTCGTTCTATTTGGCAATTAATCACTTTTATCTTGTTTTCATACATATCATTAAAGGCCAAAAATAACATTGTAAATAAAATGTCTCCACTGATTCAAAAAGGCTTTGTAGGTCGATTCCTCCTAAGTATTGGAGCAAAAAAACCTGTCAATTATTTTTCAGTACTCTATAGAATAGATTAGAATTACTCAAATTGGCGCCGTGCACTTGGGTACCTTTCCTTGTTAGTCAAACTCATGAGCTAACTAAATGAAATAGCTAAATATGTGTAAATCAAATCAGCATTATCACGAGAATGAGCTATTTTCCCCTCTGTCTCCACACACCCCTCTCTATCCCCCCCTCCCAACCCTCCCCCCGTCTCGCCCCTATGCCCTCGCGTCATGTTTTCCCCCAACGCTGAATATTCATCGGCGCTTCTTCCGCCGTCGGATGAATATTACATGGTGGCCGTAAATCATTCCATTGTGTCGACTGGTAATTATGCTCACCTCCTCCTTCTGGTGATTCCTCCGTGAGCAGCCACCTCGAGTCTATCTTCGGACCCTCTTTATGTCGCAGTAATTGAGTCTTGGGCCTCAGAATTGCTAATAAAAAGGAGTTAACAGTACATTGTGCAATAAGGGTAGTAAGTAGGATATTACTAACGAGAGTCTGTTAGAAGCCCGACGACGAAGGCGGAGGGATTTTAATGACTCGAGTTTGTAATACCCTTACTACCCGTCATGCACACATTGTTTTTCATCACATTTGCGAGGAAATAAATACCTACGACACAAGGGAACAAATCTATTTTCTTTGACTTTGCTGAAATTATTTAAGTTTATTAAATTAATTTAATTAAATTAATTTAATTAAATTAATTTAAGTTAAATTGAGTTTAATTTAATTACCTTAATATAACTCAACGTTAACACTCAGTTTAAGTTAGTTTAACTTCTAACTTTAAATTTTAACATGTAAAGGATTTATTGATACAACACGGACGACCTACTAATTAAGTTGGACTAAGCTAGTGTTAACAGGAACATTATTGGAGGATACCTCCTGATAAACTACTTGGCAGTGACCTAAATTTATTTTCAATTATTCTCAAAGGGATTTAAAAAGTCCTTACACTAACTAGGGTATGGTTTTGTGCGGTGATACCCTAGTTGCCTTTTTTTTCACAAAATCTACAGCACTTATGAAAAACAATGTTATTGTAGGTTATATAAGTACACATAGTTCTTACTAAGTTCTAAAGAGAATGTGAAGTCCACCAAAAAACGGATTGGAGTGCCATTGGTGGACAGAGGTTGGCACAACAGAACCAAAAAGGGTAAAAGCATCCCCAGGTATTCCTGGCCCCCAAACAAGATACCTCTCTGGCTGAAATACTATACTATTAATGATAGTAATAAGTTTACCAGAAACACCTATAGACTATTCAAATTGAATTCATTCCCGATGAGTGAGTTGAGTGACGAACAAACGTGTGAGTTACGTCTGTGAGTGTTATATAACAAGAAATTCGTCAGTTCCCGGAAGTGAATAGTTATACACGAAGCGTACTTAATGTACAAATGGTGTAAATTTAGAATAAATTAGTTTCCACCGAGACGTAGAATATTTAAACGATCTCATTAATATTATGTGTTTGGTCTCGAATAGAGTTGTTCATGGGAATCTAAAGAAATATCGTTGATCGAGTTCCGCTTCCGAGAATGACGAGTATAACACTATCTGTCACCAAATATTGTACGGTATTGGGTTTAAAACACGGTAGCGTTGTAGTTGTAAAAATAAAGAAGATCATAGCCACGTACAAAATGCAGGTTCGCAACTAGCGTGGTATCGGCGCAGCGTAACAATACAAGCCGACCAATCATAGTGCCACACTCAGAATACAGAACAATGTATTTTGAGGTGCCATCAGTAGACTTTTTCGCCAACTGTTGTAGTGCAGTGCGCGGGCAATTGCGCGATGGTGGGTATTTGTTTCGGGATTTTGCGGCTTTGGAAAATAGTTTTTGAGTCTGTCTTCTTAGCATTTTGTTCTCGGCAATTCCGTTTGACATTTCTTTTTACATGATCCCTAGTCGATAAAAATAGTCTGTTAACATAATGTCATAAATGACGCAGCGTGGGAAAGGCTACATTTTACTTTCCCTGAGCCGAGCATTGCCGAGTGTGGGCGAGTAATCACCGACCGTGATTTATGAATGAATATTGTAACAGCGTGCGACGTCATATGATTTATTAAGTTCATTTTTATTAAGATCAGTAATTTATGTTGGTACTTCAGTTTTACAGTCTCAATTATTTTTAGAGCCTCTCTTTTTCTATTCCTTTCCTATACTATCAAGTCGATCGGAAAACCCGATAACCGCTGGGGTAGATGAGTTCTCGAGTGGAGACCACGACTGTGCAAGCGTAGTGTGGGACGCCCCCCGGCTAGATGGAGCGACGACCTGCGCAGGGCGGCTGGATGCGATGCGAGCCGAGGATCGGGCTCAGTGGCGCGCCTTGACTTTTTCCTTACGTATACTAGCTGGTATGTGAGTAAAAGTTATGTAAATAGCCTATACCTACCAGCCTGTATCAGCCAGCAGCTTCGTTTTTCGAAAAATCGTTATGAAACTGAACAATGGACTTTATGATTCAAATAAATATTTCAGTGTGGCCACAGTTGATATCGCGAAGCTCGGCCCGGTAGTGATAAGGCGCATAAAACTATTCGGGTTATTTCGGTGTGCGCTTGGTATACGTTTCGGCAGGTTTACGAGGTCGCGTGCCGCCGGCGATGTGCGCGAGGTATGCGCGCGGCGCGCATGACTCCGCGCAGTTTGCGCCTAAATCGCTCTCTGGACAACGTACAGTCGACCGCACGTCAGTGGAAACACTTTGACCTAAGCTCCCCGGTTACAGAGTTTCTGTACGGTTTCTTGCTGCCGTACATCAAGTATGCTGTTGATATGATGATTGAAACGCACGGATTCTGGAATATTACGATGAATATACAGGGTGTTACAAAACAAGCAGTAAAGCCGAAAGGAGGTTAAATGGGGCCTTATAACGAGTCGATTCACATACCCCGAAAAAAATAATTTCACTGTTGTGCATACCATATTTAGAAAAAATGAAAATATTTTTATTATTATTTTCACTGATGTGCAAACTCTATTCAGAAAAACTATTTGGTTCCCTGACTTACCTAGTTACCCTGGTTGGCTTTGATAATTGATTATATTTTAAGGGGTATTTTGTAACACGTTGTATTTGCTTGAAATGCTATGCTAGCTAGTTTGCTAATGAATGCTTATTTAAAGAACAAAACAAGGCGTTTTAAAATATCTAACGCGCCGAATCAGCTACGCGTCTATACGATGTGCGGTTGTAAACCGTACAGTTTCAACACTATATGAGAGACCGTTTATACTGGTCTTGTTACCACTGACGTGCGGTCGACCGTACCTAACTATGGCAGTGACTTTTTGATGAATAAGAAATGATGGAAACTTGTGAGGATTGTTAAGCCTGTTTGATACATAATTTGACATCTTTTATGACCACGATTATTTGTCACATTTATGGTTGCAAATATGAATTTCGTCTTATCTGAGCCGACGATATCAGAAGATTTATTTATTTATTGCAACGTATTTAGATAAAATGGTACAATCGACCACACGTCCAAATATGCGGCTTTACAGTTTGGAGAATCCAACGCTATAGCAGTTTAAATACGTCATATTCTCACTTATCATTTGGATACAAAAGTGAGATCCGAAACTTTAAAAATCCTACGTTATTCAACTATGGCTTTTAATTTTAAAGACCTTATTAGTAGTTATTTCCAATAACATAGAAGAGGAAAGAAAAGAAATAAGAAAAGAGAGAAAAAAAAGGTGCGTTCCAAATATTTCCAATCTTCGGTGAAAAAAATCTGCGACAGAATATTCTGATGTGAAATGACCACTTTGTTTTTTCTTTCGACCACTTTCACTTCAATTTAACTCTCTGGGTCACTTCGGGGACCTTAGTCCTTCGTCTGTTGACCTCATTTCTAAATATCAAACATTGGCTGGTCGCAAGAGGTTGCTAGTTGACGGCTAGTATAAAATTCATCTCATTTTGTGTGTGCTCGTAACGATGATTTTATGTTAAGTTGTTCGTCAAAGTAATGATCGTCGGAGGGAGGTTCGCGAAGAGGGGAGGGTAGGGGAGGGTAGGGGAGGGTTATGACTGTGACGTCATTAAAGCAAGTACCGAAGCGAGACCTGCTGTCATTCATTCGGTAGAAGTTTAAACGTGCGCCGAAGGTTACGTGCGTACTTACTTAAAGCACGTAGGTAGTTGTGTTTCAGCGAGATTGAGGGCTTCTTTCACCACTTGCTGATATTGTTACAGTTAGTAATCTGACAGATAAACTAATCTATCAGATAAAATAATCTATCAAATAAAGATATAAGGCAATCAGATACCTGTGAAACAAAAAAAAGTAGGCTATTTAATAGATAACCTGCAGATAGGGTATCAGATACTTTATCAGCAGGCGGTGAAAGAAGCCCTGAGTTGTTTCACGATAACGGTATTTTTAAAACATTTTTTTTTTAATAATGTGGAGTGGAGAAGGTAATGAGGAGATCCGACGAAGAATTAAGGTCATGTAGCCGAAAGGGTTAGCAAGTCAAAGGGGCAGGTCTCATCTGTCGCAGAACCGCCGGGGCGACATATGACGCCCCTCCACCAGGTGGACCGATGACCTGAAGATGTCCGGAAGCGACTGAATGCGGAGGGCGGAGGACCAGGTGTGGTGGCGTTCGTTGAGGAAAGCCTATGTCCAGCAGTGGGCGTAAAAAGTCTGATATAATAATTACAAATTTGTTGTAGAGTAACATATATGGAGACGACGTGTCTGTAGGTTAGAGAGCCGAAAACAAAGAGACCGAGGTACGTTTATAAATTTACACCGGGTTTTTTAAATATTTGAAGGTGCGTTCATAAGCTTACTACAGGATATGTGCCTACGTATGACGTTGTATATTTATTTTAATACGAAGCTGTATACATATTACTGAGCCGTAAATAAACACAGCGCGGACTTCCTGCGCCTGACTAATGGCGTCGTTGTGAAGCGGACGGATTTATTTCCGCCGTCTCGGGTTCGGGGAATCACCGCGTTATCATCGTGATTAAAAATGGCGACGAGTGAGTCTCCTGTTGGAAACAATGTGATGTTTTTGTGTCAGTGTCTGAACGCAATACAATAATTAAGATAGAATAACTGTTTTGCTTCTAATTACTAAGGCATTATGCTTTGAAGACATTCTACCACTAAGGCATATGCTTTGACGACATTCTACCACTAAGGCAATATGCTTTGAAGACATTCTACCACTAAGGCATATGCGGCAATATGCTTTGAAGACATTCTACCACTAAGGCATTATGCTTTGAAGACATTCTACCACTAAGGCATTATGCTTTGACGATATTCTACCACTAAGGCAATATGCTTTGAAGACATTCTACCACTAAGGCATTGTTGCTTTGAAGACATTCTAGCTATCACATTAACTTTCTAATCTAATCTAGCACTAAGGCATTATGCTTTGAAGACATTCTACCACTAAGGCATTATTGATTTGAACACATTCTACCATTATGTCATTTTGCTTTGAAGACACTCTAGTACTAAGGCATTGTGCATTGAAGACATTCTACTAGTAAACCGTTCTACTCTTAAGGCATTAACTTAAGGCATAATGCTTCATAGTCTTGCATTTATGGCATCTCGATCAAGATCGTATTAAAAAGACAAAAACTAAAACACAAACATCCTGTGTACATTTAATTTTGAAAGATCTATTTTAAAAATTCATGAATTAATATCGTTTTGTAATCGGTAATGTATTTTGTAACAAACACTCTGTATTTTAATTACTCACGTTCATTCAGTTTTATGTACCGCAATGGAAGTTATCCATTAGCCAGTAGTTGGCTACGGGAGTGCTACGAAGCGCTACGAACCACTACGAGTCGCTTCGGACTGGCTACAAGAATGAGCGATTTCACACTGCACGACACGATAACTACACGATATGGTTAGACTTTAAGGGCCTCTTACACCGCTTGCTGATAAAGTCCCAGATACCCTATCTGCAGGTTATCTGCCAGATATCCAATTTTTTTCGTTTCACAGGTATCCGATTGCCTTATCTGTCATTTAAACTAACAGCAATATCAAGTGGCTTATCTGTCAGATATTTTCTCAGAGACTTGAGGTGTGAAATACGAAAATATGATCAGACAGATTTATCTGATGATAAGCTTATCTGACAGCTTACTATCTGTAACAATAACAGCAAAGGTGAAAGAGGCCCGCTTGGTAGACTACTAAACGACTGTGTAGTTGTAGCCAACGGTATCGTTAGTCGTGCCGATATCGGACGACACAGCGCGAGGAGAGGCTGCAGGCCGGGCTAGATCATAATCATACTTTATTGGCAATTATTTATTTGCATGTCAAAAATAAAATGTCAATATAAATTTGAATATTAAAAAAAAACAATGTCAAGATTAAAAAAAACGTGTCACATTGCGTTATCGGCGGACGATATCGTTGTCGACGATACGATCGAGGTGACGATGGTCGGGTCGGTGTCGTGTCGTTATCGTCGCAGTGTGAAAGAGGCCGATCTTGTTAGCGCTAGTTCTATTCTCGCCTTTCAACGGAAGCTAATTCTGTAGCGCTTGTAATTTTAAGGCTTTAATTGCGCTGGCAGACCCGGATTTATTTGTTAACCGGAGTTAACTTGCTCCGCGGAGCACGGGTCTTAAAACTATATACGAGATGCAATGCAATTCAATTCAATAACTTTATTGTACAAATAAAAATAATAACAGGTACATTTTTCAGATATTTAGTATAATTCAGGCTGTCTTGTGGCTGGCTTTAAGCGATTTCTTCCAGACAAATTTTACTGTGACTCGTACCTCTACCTACTACAATTTCATAGTTTAAAAAAAAAGTAAAAATTATCTTTTAGTAAAATTCCTTCAAATTTTTAAGTACTTTCCCTTGTAAGCCGTGGGACGCCCTGTGTTCGGCCTTGCTGCCCGTCATCGGGGATCACCAGACCCTCGAGAAAACGCGACTGACATTTCAAGCGACTTATGTTATAGTTCTTCTTTACACGCCGCGGTTACACTTAGCCAAATCATAAACGCGACTTCATTTAACGAATCCCTCAGCTCCGAGCGTAAAGCATCATTTATAGCCATTGTTTCTTCAAACAACAAAATACACATAACTGGAGATTACACGCCACTTTCTTGAAGTTTGCGGCTTCTGCGGCGGTGACGTCATCGTTGCGCCCCCCCCCCCCCCCCCCCCCCCCCTCCCGCAAGTGACTCGGCTCTAAACTTGGGCCAAACAACTATAAAACTCCTGTTCGCCGCAATAAAAGAACATAAAAAAATCTGAGATAATAAACAAAGTTTTCTTATTAATTTTAAGTACGTTAGTTCGCGGAGTGCTTTAAGGCAGCTTCGGGAGTTCAAGCCCAGTTGGTTGTGTCGCCTCTTGGTTCGAACCTTGGCAAGTTTATGGTTTTATAATATCACAAGCTTTTCGGTGAAGGAAAACACCTGCATACGACGTCCACCAAAAACGGAGCCCCAAAGATCCCGGCGAAAAGGGTCGCTGGATATGCCTGGCCTCTAACAGGATAAAAATAATTGTAATAAAAAAAAATTTAATATTTTTTGTAATTAGTTTTCCATAAAAATATTTTAAAAAATTTAGCACATGATGATAAATAAAAGATAATAATAATAATTTCTCTATTTACAGGTATAGACCCATTAAATATTTAAAAACATACAAAAATTAAAACAATCAGCAAAAATTAATAATAGTCTAAAAAGATCACAGAACACGGAAAAAGCTCGCTACGCTCCCGCTCGCTAAGTAATCTATGAAAAAGATGACCATTGTTACCGCAGCGTATCACAGAAATAATTTGAAAACTGATAAACCTTTTTCTTCTTCACCAAGAAAGTATTCCATTCTTTTTATTTGCAATAAAAATATTGTAGTTAGAAATATTGTTGTTAGACAAATTTAGCTCGCGCGTTGTAAGTTGATATCTTGATGGTGTTGTGCCCCTTTACACCCGGGATCAAGTTTAGTGTAACCTCTCGTTGACCTTTTAAATGTGAGGCGGCGTGATTTTAATTAGGTCATCAGGTCATCACGACAATGACCCTAATGTGAAAGCACACATTTGAAAGACGTAACTGAAAGTAGTTTCGCTCTTCATCTTCTTTCTGTTGTGTGTGTATACTGTGTACCTAATCTATACAGGGTGTTTGAAAGATAGATGCAAAATCTTGCGTAGATGCCGAGGGAGATTATTTAGACTGCATTAAGCCAAACATACTAATCTTTTTTTTCACTGTAATAAAACACCAGTAGAATATTAGGTACATCTTGGTTATTATTTTTTATATACTAGAGTTATCAGTTCTGTGAATTTACACAACAAATAACAAGAAATGAAATGTAAAATAAATAAATTTATAAGATTTTTTTTGTGGTTTTGTATACAGTCTTATCTTTCCTGTCACCTCCTTAAGGCATTGCATGGACCTTCCAAATACCCTGTATAATATGTAAAAATAAAATAAAATTTAATTTGATTGAACTAAATTTAATTTTAAGGAACTAAGTAAAAAATATATTTGAATTACCAATTTAAAACTAATCGGAAAAGATAATGAATTTAGTAATTAATTGGAATTTATTAATTGCTTGATAGGAAAGGAAATAAATATTTAAGTACAGTCGACCGCACGTCAGTGGAAACACTTTGACCTTGAGCTGGCCTAGCCTATTAGGGAGTTTCAATACTATACTAGACCAGTTTATACTGGTTTTGTTTCCACTGACGTGCGGTCGACCGTACAAGTAAGTTATTTAAATGTTAATAATACCAAAAATTCGGGCCCACTTGCGATACTTAGTTTTAAATCAACCCGATCTAACAGCCTATACAAACATCCTTACACATATCATTTGCAATCATTTCGGCGACCACTGAACCGTTTTGAATGAAGCTCTGTGGATTATACCAAGAGTCCGCGTTGTGTCGCGCCCACTCGAGCGAGCTGCAAGATTTATGCTCTTTCTTATTTATTACGTAACGATGAATGGTATTTATTGGACGTGGCATTTTTGGTACCTACTTGTGAAATTGTTATTTATTAATAAACCGAGCGACGGAAATAATAAACCGGGCGGCTAAAATAATGAATTGGGCAGCTTGTTTTCTGGGTTGATCTGCAATCAGTCTTTTGCGACTATAAGATGCGCTCTACGTTTTGAATGGGGCGACTTAAAATGCAAATTCAATTAGCCTAGTTTTTAGTGGTAGTAGTGGGCGCTTCCGGCCACCTTCTTTAGGTCGTAGGTTGACAGATTAATTCGAATATGAAGTGCGTAGTGTTGGTCGAAGTGAACGCGGGATTCCCTTACAGAATGCCACTTTAAACGTCATACCATACTAACAAACGTCAAAATCTCACCTGGCTGTAGTTCAACTCGCCGCCACGCACGCAACTGTAGCGCTGACGTAGAACTCGATTATTGTTGAATTTTATAGAATGCCAATTTGTAATCTCACTGCGGATTCAGGATCGAGTTGTATAAATACGCTTACAGAATAGCACTACTGTCCACCTGACGGAGGGGTTTTAGTCGCCAGTTACCTAATTAATTTAGCCGCAACTTTCAGTATTTTTTAGCCGCTCGGTTTATTATTTTCTTTTATTTCATGTACTAATAGCTGTTCTTCAAAGAGGCTTAATTTTCAAGAAGGAAGTTATCAATTCGACCTGTATGTTTTTTTTGTACTCTGCATGGAGTTGGCCTGCATGAGTTATTCCGACACGACTCTCACACTTTGTTATTCCCAAAAAGCGCCACGAGTGCTCGCCTCCCGGATCTAGGTCGTATGTTGCATATAAAAATGTACTTTGTAGGTTTTGTCAAAGTGCATATGTAATCTTGTCGCGACGACGCCCGCACGCGAGCTGGCTTCGTTTACACATCAAATAACATGTATATTTTCAGCCGCCTCAGCTGTAGCAGTTGCTAAGTAATCTGGTTATAACGGAAGCATTGTCGAAATACAAGAAAACACAGTTACATCATAATGAATGAAATGAAATGAAAATTTTTACTTCGGAAAACATTGATCCATAAATTGTTAGTACGCCACACACATTACACTATGTTAGTAGGTACCTAAAACTAATTAAAAAGCGCCATAATTACCTATTTTATATTTTTACTGACCAGCACCTCCACCCAGTGACGAGTGAAGGGGCTGTCAAATCTCTCCGCTGTCACCTTCAGGATGCTGTTAGTGCTCCCGCGCATTCTCATCATTACAAACGCCGCTTTTTTACGCATGATCGCGTAGAAGTCATCTGTGCGTGCGCGTATAATATCAGAGCGTCAGTGGCGTCGGGGATAAGACGCGGCCTATCATATCGAAAGGTCCGAATTTCGATCCGCGGCTGGACCATGTACCAATAGGTTTCTCGAAACTTAAGTACATTTACTGACTGCTCTCTAACGGTGAAAGAAAACATTGTGAGGAAACCTGCTACGCCGAAGAAGAAATTCTTAGGCGCATGTGAAGTCCACCAACCCGCACTGGGCTAGCGTGGTGGACTATATAGGCCGAACGCCCTCGTTGAGAGGGTGGGTCTGAGCCCCAGCAGTGGGAACATGTTAATAGGCTGTTGATGAACAGTTATACATAGATTATTTAGCTCTGTTGGGAAGATAAGACGACTCCAGGACAAAACTGACAGTTGTAACCAAAGATCTTCATCAGTCTTCGTTCCACGCAAGAGAAAGTCTTCGAAAAACAGTAGACATGGTGTTGTTAAATTTTCCTTCATCATCACACTCGGTCTTCCGTCCTCCGTATCTTCAACTCTGGTCCAAGACCAGTTTGTATCGAACCCTAAATCCTTGCTGATAAAAAAATTGTTTTTAACCCTGTAAAATTATAATAAAATCTGCACAAACCAGACACGGGACATCAAAATTAAATATTCAAAGACTTTATCTACGTAGTTTGACAGCGAACAGTTACCCGATTCGCGCTTTCCCGTACAACACAAACGAGTGTCCCTTCTGCACCCCGAGCGTGCCGAGCGAGGCGAGCATTCCGCGCGGAATGCCTAATCAAATAGCCGGTGATCCAACTCTTTGAGGCCCAAATTGATTTCGCTTGACGTACAATTATGAGGCGGCATTCGGGAAATGCTGTGAAAAGGGTCGGTGGGTCGGTGCGCGGGCGTGCCGATTCAAAATAAGCAAAATATCTTGAGTTTCGACTTAAGTTATTTTTAGCATCAATACCAATTAGTTTAGAAATGATGCTTTGAGAAATAATCTTCGCATAATTTGCTCGAAAAAAGAAGTTATATTATTTTTTAAGACACTGGCGCTCCGTTCTGTCCACCTACCTCATCAGGGACATACCGTGAAGATAATGTATGTATGTAACAAACGAATACATAGCTTTGTAATTTGGATAATGTTCATTCATCATCATCACCACCTACACCTGTAGATGTCCACTGCTGGACAAAGGCCTCCCCCAAGGATCTCCACGACGACCGGTCCCGCGCTAACCTCATCCAGCCGGGTCCCGCGACCTTCACCAGATCGTCGGTCCACCTTGTGGGAGGCCTACGCTGCGTCTTCCGATACGTGGTCGCCACTCGAGAACCTTTCTGCCCCAACGGCCGAAATCCAATCGGCCAAATGTTTATTGTTTGCTCTTTTTTAGCTTATTACGTAAGACCATAGAAATATTATAGTTTTCGTTGCTGACCGTAAATCAGCATTGCAAATCAATTGCTAGACATCTATACGTCCGTGCGTCCGTGCGTCCATGCATCTGTGCGTCCGTGCGTCCGCATCAAACCGGAACATTCCTTGACTCATGGGCCAATAAACGTGATTGGAGCACTCAGGATAGATGGCGAATTGGTACGTAACGACAATGCACGTGGATTGATTGCAGGATTTAGTTGTTAACGTCAAAGTAGAGTGTATCATCTAAAATGGCAGGAAGGTTCGAATACCTTTGGTGGTGCGCTCCCTATGGAGACTGCATCTTGCATATTTAGTATGGGAACCAATGGTGCCACTTACAGGGGGGGTGCTGACAAAGGAAGCTGTGTAGCGGAGTTTGTATGTGAGTGAGTCACAGTATTGTCATTTGATTGTCATACATTTATTTGACACGATTTTGACGCACGCACCAAAGAGATCTTAACTCTATGAAAATGGCAGCATGGAAAACCACATACGCAGGATTCCGACAAGTCTATGTAACCAATAATATATGTTTTTCTTTCTTTCTTTTCATGGTGAAACCGGCTTGCCTGATCAGTGAGCAGTGTACTCCGGGCAGCCGGATCATCAGGTCTCACTCAAACCGTTCCCTGACGGATATCTAAAGACCCAAAGTGACCTTTTTTGTATGAAAAAGGCCCCTGACCCAAATTATTTGCAGCCGAGAAAGATGTAACCAGACTATACTTAACCTAGTATAGTTAGTCAACTACATTCGAATGTATTTTCAATTTGGCGTGTTCCTCGTGGCCAAACTTGATTGCCAAACTAGTTTGGCCATGGGGAAACTTAATTCCTCGTAGCCAAACTACAAGTAATAACACACTGTATATACATGCCCTTTTATCGCATCTTGGCTGTTGAGGTTAAAAGCTAGAGGCGAGAAAGTAAACTGATCAAAAATGCAGCGACATTTATTTTCCAATATTTTTACAGCACGATTGAGAGTACACACACTTGTTTTTTCTACTGACATCTTCTATATTCAAAAGTATATATAAAATACCGTGCTTTCAGCCAGGTGGTCAGCTATAAAGAAGATCGTCGCCAACATTGGCCATGAGGAAACATAACGCCTCGTAGAATTAAGATGCCTCACATCCAAAGTTGGTTGCCTAGCTAGTTTGGCGGGCCGACTCGTAGTGCACTTTGACCCTAAATTGAAACATTACACGTAACGTATCCCAGTAATGACCTCAGCAGTTCTGATTTAAATTGGCATTCGATTTGCAGCGCACGATCGTTAAGGAAACTATTCTATCTCCCCGAGCGTTCGGCCGCGCAATCGTCGCGGGCGCGGCGCCAGAACCCTTCGCTATCATTTTAATATTTGAATTCCGATCGGAACGGGAGTCTAGCAGCTATATCGCGATAGCGTCCCGGCGCATGAATAGCGCGCCGCGACCCGCGGGAAATTCTCATTCCAACTGGAAAAGAAATATTGTAAAGAGAATCCGTTTTAGAACGCGCTGCGGGGCTGCAGCGCCAGAGACGGATTCAGGGGAATGTGTAGGAGGTCGTGACCCACCTTTATTTATTTATTTAAACTTTTTTGCACATGTATTGTACAAGAGGCGAACTTAATGCCGGAGGCATTCTCTACCAGTTAACCTTTGGGCCGTGCTGATAGATTGTGGTAGGTGCGAAGACAGTAACATCAAAAAAGCAGTTGAAATAAACTTAAAAGAACTATATATACTATAATATTTCCACCTTTGTCAATCAGAAATGTATAACGAAGCGGTAAAATACAAACTCAATGATGCAAGTCTCCTAGCTGTTAACGATGATAAACAAACCTATGATTCCAATGGTACTTTATGAAACCCTTCAGATCAGGAGTATCCTTGGTGTTTGTTTGTATTTAAGTATTAATTTAAAAGTATGTATGTATGTTTATCAGTTGTTGAGTACCCATTTACAAGCTTCGGCTTAGTTTGGGACTAAACCCCCTAAAGCCGTGTGTCAATTTGTCCAAACATTATTATTATTAAATTATCCTGAAGTTTTGTTAAATTTTTAAACATTTACACGGTAAATATTTTATCTACTACAACGCAGGGCACAAACCGTAACTCGTCTTTTACATTCTAGAGTATTACAGTATGGAGTTGGAATCGAGTATGTGTGATAGGTCATTCGTTATTCATTTTAAACCGTAATACTACACAACATTTTGGGACAAATATTACCTACTCAAAAGTAAAAAGAAAGAGCTAAGAAAAAGCGTTGCTTGCGCCGTCGCGAAGTGTTAGTTATTGCATAAATCATTGGGAATTCAGACCCCCTACACGTAAATTGGAATACTGAATTCGTGCCTGCTGCACACTGGGCGCGGATGTACGATATACGACCCAATATCTGACGGCGTAAAGGTTGTAGTGGGAGCTATATCCGGAGACGCTTGTGACCGAGCCGTGCCGCGACACTGTGCTATGCGACGCTAGGGCTGGCACCTTCATGATTTATCGCATGGGGAATTAAAGATTTAATGGTAAATTGCATTCACTCTTATGTTTTTTTGTTCAATGATTACTTAATGACAAATTCTGTCATTCCTCGCTGCGCCGTAATTTTAATTTCAATGTTCTAACATTATGATGTATCATAAAGTAAATTTTATATAACTGTTTAAACCAACTGTCGTGTCGTAACGCTAGGCTCGCCACCGATTGTGCTGCTGCCATCCCCGTTCTGTGGTTATACCGTCATTCATTAAAGCGGAACACAGGCAGGGCGGCGGCGGTGCGAAAGCGTTGCGGTAATTTTTTGTAATGTTCGAAATAATATGAAGCCCTTTACATCAAAGCGGCGCGGTGGCGGTGCGGCGCGGCGGCGGTGCGACGGCGAAAGCGACAAAACCGCGCACACAGATTTGACGTTTTGATTTGATATATTTGCGCAGACAGGCGTTGCGGAGCGGCGGCGGCGCGTTGTATTCCTTTGTAGTGTATGAGAACCCGTACACAGAGCGGCGGCGGCGCGGCGCGGTGCGGAGCGGTCTTCATACAAACCGCCGCCGCTAGCGGTATTCCTGTCTGAAGGGCTCCGCTTTTTATTTGCTTTCCGCAGATTCACCGCAACGCTTTCGCAACGCCGCCGCGCTGTGTGTGTTACGCTTTAATCTTACACAGCTTTATCAGGAAAAAATCCAAAGCGATCATTGTTCGTTATTGTTATTGAATTTCATTATTAATAACAATTTAAGTAGTACATACTATGTACACTATATCTATACTAATAATAGCGGTAATAACTGGTGGCTCTTTTGCACGCCTATTTTATATATCTTGCGAAAAACCAAATGATAGCGGGGTGTAAAATACACCTAGCGCCATCTATTGACAAACTTTAAAATTAAGAAACTGGCATGATTACAACGGGTTAAAAAATTAATAACATAGAAATAGTATACTTTATAACGCAGATGAAGTCGCGGGGCATCGGCTAGTATCCAAATAAAGTAGCAACCTTAGTACTTAGAAAAAATCAATTGTGACACATAAACATTTCTAGGTCTGTTTTCTTACAATTTGTCTATCCGTACTGCCGTGAATTTTTTCGTGAGTTTTTTTTTGTGTTATTTTTTTGTGAGGTAAGTGCCAACCCTACGGGAGACACAGTAAGTTGGTGCGCCGCGGCGGGCGAGGCGCGCTACGTAACGTTACGTATTACGTAACACGTAACACACGAGTTGTGTGAAAGTTCAGCGCGCGGTATGACGGAAATAAATTTACTTTTTGCGCGTCGCAGCGCACTGTTGCAATTGCGTTCCGCCGGGGAGCGCTCTTTTATTCACGTGTATACAATGTTACAAATGGAAGAAGACATACTTTTCACACGATCTTTACTGAAAAGCACAACGAATGGTATTTTTAGGACGTTAACAACCGTTGCGATTTTTCTGATTTTGTCCCAATGTTTAATTTTGTTTCTGCTATAAAGTAAGTTATTGTATAATTATTGGTCCTTACTCGTAGTAGTTTTAAAGATTTTTATAGTGTAAAAATGTTTTTCTTTATCTAGTATAGGTAATTAATTATGAACTTGATTATTTTTATTGTTATCCAATGTTGGTTCAGAAACCCTGACCAGAGGTCCTGACAGCGTCAGTGGCGTAGGGGATAAGACGCGGCCTATCATATCGAAAGGTCCGGAGTTCGATCCCCAGCTGGGCCATGTACCAATGGGTTTTTTCTCGAAACTTAAGTACATTTACTGACTGCTCTCAAACGGTGAAGGAAAACATCGTGAGGAAACCTGCATACGGCGAAGAAGAAATTCTTAGGCGCAAGTGAAGTCCACCAACCCGCACTGGGCTAGCGTGGTGGACTATAGCCCGAACACCCTCGTTAAGAGGGTAGGCCTGAGCCCCAGCAGTGGGGACATAAATAGGCTGTTGATGATGATGATGAATGTTGGTTATTCTATTTTTATTTTTGTCATTTTTAGAACCGTACGTAATTTGTATAAAATTTTATTTTTTGACATGTAACTAAATAACTACCAATAAAGTATGATTATGTAACTTAATTGTGACAGGTGCAGGACCTTAAAAAAGTGGCGGAAGACCATTGGTGGAGGCGTGTGTTAGACCAGGTGGCGAAGAGCTGATGATGGTCATCTTCCGTGATATCGTTATACGTCTTGTTTACTTGCCTACCTGTTTACGTTTTTCCTATTTCTTTAATTAATGTTTCGAGATCCTTATAAATTCGGGCCGCGAGCTGGTGTTCCCTAATTTGTATTTAATTACGCGCCTTCCTGTCGATGAGTAATGCGCTTCGCTCGCCCGAGCGCCCCGAGCGCCGCGAGCGTCCCGAGCGCCGCGAGCGCCCCGAGCGTGTAACGATCGCTTCGTTAGGCGCCTCCCAACTATTTTGTTTCGCCTCTCATTTTGCTTGACGTCTTTATTTACAGCAATTATAAGATTTTGTAGAAGCGCTTTATGCACAACGGGAAAGGGATTAGCAATTCGTAGCGAAATTCTGAAACATTGTAGGGAAATTTGTAAAGCGTGGTTTCTAGCGAAAAGAGAAAACATAAATAAGTAGTACATATTGACTGGCCTGTTGGCGTAGTTGGTAGTGACCCTGCCTACTGCGCCAGAGGTCGTGGGTTCGATTCCCACCCGGGACCAACATTTATGTGATGAGCATGTCTGTTGGTTTTCGGATTCTGGGTGTTTGTATGTATTTAAGTATTTATATAAAAGTATATATGTAAGTATGTTTATCAGTTGCTGAGTACCCATTTACAAGCTTCGGCTTAGTTTAGGACTAAACAGCCGTGTGTAAATTTGACCAAAACATTATTATTATATTATATGTACATATCCAAAGATGAATATAGATGGTCCACATCTATGCCTAGAAATGAAATGAAATATATTTATTGACTAGCTGTTGCCCGCGACTTCGTCCGCGTGGATTTTGGAAGCAGGTACCTATCTCTGCTATGTACAGACATCGTCTAGTTATAATTTTCCAATGATAAAATCACCATATTTTAAGGTATACCTTCAGGAACAAACTATGAACACCGTATCCAATTTGGTGAAGACAGATAAAAATTTAAAAAATTGTTATTTTCACTTCTATTGCTCATAATAAGCTTCTCATATCAATTTTTATTATTTATTATTGTGTGTTTTTTTTACTGGGACAGTTAGGGCAAAACCAAAACCATAGGAGATACAGGGAAACTGTCTTAGGAACATTTACGTATTTTTTCGAGATAACTATTTTGACATAGTAATCGGAGCAGCAGGAGTTCAGGTGGGATGCATGAATAAGTAGTAAGTAGGTACTTTGCACGGTCTGTTTTTGAAAACATTTTATTAAATTTGACTAACTTCTGCTGCTTGGATTTTTTTCTTACAATGATATTTTTTTAATGAATGATATTTTTTACTTAAAATGATTCTAACATGAAACTAAGTCGATACGTATTAAAAAAATTCATAAAAATTATTTTGTATGAGAAAACATTTTATTGAATTTGACTGACTTCTGCTGCTCAGATTTTTTTCTTCCGATATAATGAAGTGATCCTTACATGAAACTGAGTCGAACCGCATTAAACATTTTTTTGTACAAATTGTCCCATTTTTACGGCCAACACACGCTTGACCAAAAAAATTCTATGTCATAACACACTTTCCCTGTAAAAAACACTGTATCTCCTATGTCTATGACATCGTCTTGTTACGTTAAATGATTGACATAGACATAGACATAGACATAATTTATTAGTAATATTCATTACAGGTCAACTTCATAAAATACATTGCCTTACTTAATTGTAAGTGTAATGTCAAATCAATAAAAATAAAATGTCAAATAAAATAGTCTTAGTATCTAAATGTCACATTGATTGGTATTTGCTAACTAGCCTTAAAAGCTAAGAATTCACTATACGTGTAGAATGCCTGCTCGACAAGCCACTTTTTTAATTTAGTCTTAAAAATGGCGTCACTGGACGCCTCTGTTATGGTCCCTGGGAGCTTGTTATATACCGCGGGGCCCATGGCGCGGACGGTGCGGCACGCCTTCTCCAGGGTGTGCGGGACCGAACAGAGTTTAGCGGCGCTACGCAGGTTGTACCTGTGGTGGTCGCCGCGCCTCCCGTACATGTCCAGGTTCTGACGCGCATATATGGCCACATGGAATACCAACAGACACGGGAGTGTCATTATTCCAAGGGCCATAAAATGTGGTCTGGCAGAGTCGTCAGACGGGATCCGTGCAATAGCTCGGATGGCGCGTTTCTGCATTCTGAAGACGCGCTCCCATTCGGCAGCACGTCCCCAGAACTCGAGGCCATACTGTAGGAGCGACTGCACGGTGGCAAAGTAACATGTACGGACGGTCTCCTTCGGGAGTGTCGAAGCTAAGCGACTCAACGCGAAGCATGCCTTACCAAGTTTTCCACAGAGTTTGTCGATGTGTGGTTCCCACGTTAGGGCCTGGTCTAATTGAAAACCTAGGAAGGGCGTCGAGTGCACTTGCTCGATCGTCACTCCCGTGACTTCCACCATAAGTGGCCTACGTTTGCGACCTGACAGGTCGAATTGGAGGAATTGTGTTTTGGAGAGATTTAGTATTAATCCGTTTTGTTTAAACCAGCTCGATAATTGGCTGGCGACAGAGTTCAATTTTATCTCTAGGTCATCGAGCGTCGAGGCTGTTATGACAGCTGCCACGTCGTCTGCGTACATAAAGATTTGGGCTTCGGTTATAGCTGCGGGTAGATCGTTAAGTAGCAGTGAAAAAGCTAAATTAGATAGAGACGATCCTTGGGGAACGCCTTTTATTGCCGAGAGACCGTCTGATTTTACGTCCCCTCCTCTACCTACGACGTACTGATTTCGGTCGCTCATGAAGTCATTCATTAATTTCAGTGCGCTGTCTTCTATGCCGTAGTGTCTGAGCTTCACTGATAGGATGTCATGGTCGGCAACATCAAACGCTTTCGACAGGTCGCAGCATAGAACTGCGACCTCTTGTTTGTTTTCGCGGGCTTTTAATATTTTATGTACGACTTCACGGGTTAGTAGGGTAGTTGACCGTTCGGCACGATACGCGTATTGCCGGTCGGATAATGCTTCGGATGCAATCAGATAACGCGTAAGTCTGGTGGTTAAGCCATTTTCAAAAACTTTTGCTATCGCTGGTATGATAGAAATAGGGCGATAGTTGTTAGGGTCAGCTTTTTTTCCTTTCCCCTTGTACAGTGGACACACCTTCACTTCCTTCAGTGGTTTTGGATACGCACCTTCACGTAGACAACGGTTAAAAAGAATAGTGAGGGGATAAGATATCTCGGATACAATAGTGAGCATCATCTCGATTGAAACGCCGTACACATCTTTTGTGGGTTTGTTGGCTACTCTCTTTGTTATGATGGTGTGTATCTCTGACGGAGGGTTGTTGTTGTGCTCTTCCGCGTCGTCGTTCGCATTAGTGTCGGCATCTGCCTCGTCAGAGTTCGTGTCAGCTGTTAGTGTGAACGGCGGTAAAATTCGCGATTTGCGGGGTGCAGTCGGTGGCCTGGAGTTGGGGACGTCAGGCGGCGGTGTGTGCGGCGGGGCTGGGGGTGGTGGCAGGTCCCGGGCTAGCGGTGCTGGCGCCGGGGATGGCTCCGTGGCTCCAGGCTTGTTGGGAGCTCGCTGGTTCCTTGCCTTCGCTCGTTGGTCGCGCGCACTCAGTCCGGCGGTAGCATTGGACATACCTGCCACTCCTGCTGCAGTCGCTCGTCGTGTATTTGGTAGCTTTTGGGCTCGCGCTTCGGTGGAATTCAAACGAGTAACGGTTAAGCACTCGACTTTTTCTTCCAAACACTTCACTGTTTCTGCTAAGGTCCTGATTTCATTTACCATGGGTGTAATGCACTTTAAAATAATCGTTTCAATACTGTCCAGTGTTATTAGAGCCATGATATTAATTAAAATTAATTAGAAATTGGAGCCTACGTACGACAACCATAGACTTTTTTTTTTTTTTTTTTTTTGATTTATCTGTAAATGACGATAACTTTTTTCGCTGTCATCCGATTTCAATAAAACAAAGCCTATAAGTTGCTACAGGCTGTGCTTAATCTACCTGTGAAAACCGCAATAAAATCCGAACAGTGGTTTCGGAGATTAGCGATTACAGACAGACAGACAGACAGAAAGACAGACAGACAGAAAGACAAAAAAATGAAAAAAAACTTTTTTGTGTTCTGTTACTCTTTTTTTATCGCCCACATTCATTTTTTTATAAATTTGTTCAAAGTACAGACACACGATTTCTACTCCTTTATTATAAGTATAGATATATTATTGAAATAAATAAATAATTTATTTATATTTTATATAAATAAATATAGGTATGGCCTATTAGTATAATATAGTCTGTATATGAAAAAATGAGAATGAAAATTCGTTTCTCATTAAACTATATTTATGCATAGATCGACTCTGTATAAATAAATATAGGCCGCTTTCAAGCTGATTCCCATATTCGTAACACCAGCAGTGAACTATGCTCCAGCACATACGTAATATGTATATTCATTTAACATATGCGCTCCCATGCGAGTTGGCTCTAGTTGGGAGCGGAGCGACACAGGCTCTCTACAAAGCACTCTATACCACGCCACAGCATCCGTCCGACTGCAAAAGTTCCGCTCGTGCACTCATTTGCATTTTATTTCGTCCGCGCCGGGTTTCAATACGTATGCATGTATTATATTACGTACCACTGGACTAGGGTTGTGCCAGAAGCTGTCAACCGAAATAAAGATCCAGACGAGGTCTATCACTTCTCTTTACAAACTAGTAGTATAGGAAAATAGTTTGTAATTAGTATTAGTAGTATTATTCTTTATTGCACAAAATAAATTTACAATGAAAAACAAACAAGAAATATGTGTACAAAGGAGGACTTATCTCTACAAGAGATCTCTTCCAGCCAACCCTCACTGTACAATAAAGTGTGCTCTTTCTCTCTTTCTTTCTTTTACAATTATACATAGGTATAAATTTAATGCAATCTAAGTGTAAAAGTTTCGTCTCATATTTATTTTAGCTAGTGCGGCTACGATAGTCTTGTTTTTTAATTCCATCTCTAGCGCGGGGAAAAACATGAAAAATTTCCGTTTATTTCCAAAGTGAATGAAGCTTTTTAAATAAAATAGACGAATTTGAATGACAAAGATGGCTGGTATTAATGTTACTTCAGCCTCGCACAATCTTTACCAACATATTTTGTCAAACAAACTTGATTTTAAAAGTGTTGCGGAGTTTGTTGCGCCGTTTCTTCCTATCGCTGACACCTAGGAAGCGGTGGTAAATAACAATCATCAACAGCCTATTAACATGCTGGGGCTCAGGCCTATCCTCTCAACGAGGGTGTTCGGGTTATAGTCCACCACGCTAGCCCAGTGCGGGTTGGTGGACGTCACATGCGCCTAAGAATTTCTTCATCGACGTAGGTATGCAGGTTTCCTCACGATGTTAACCTTCACCGTTTGAGAGCAGTCAGTAAATGTACTTAAGTTTCGAGAAAAACCCATTGGTACATGGCCCGGCCGGGGATCGAACTCGTAAATAACAATGGGAGTGCATAAATGTACCCAGTGTACTCATTTAAGCAATACAATATTATTTTGACTTTGAGTAATCGTTTCCTTTCTTCATATGTTGTTTTGAAAATAACCAATTATTAAACTGAATAAACGTATTTTTCCTAAAATACTGAAAAGAACCGTTTTTGAAAAAAAATACATGAAATTCATATATCTGCGGATGGAATTTGTAGGGGTTCGTCATAGCCAAGAAGGTTCGCTACTCCGGGAACCAAAGAGATCCTATCTCCATGGTCATAGCGGACACATACATCGAAGGAAATTTACCCATACCTATAACAAATTTTCTTTAAAAAAAGTGTGCTATTTTTCAATTGCTTCAATCAAAAGAACCCCGGTGACACTCGGTACCTATCCATAAAGAAAATAAACAGCTAAAAATAATTCATCACAAACCCGAACTGCTACCAACCCTACATGTTGCCAATTGGCACCAATGTCGGCTGAATGTTATTTAACGCGACTATTAATTACTGTTCGACGTCGGCGTGTTCTCCTGTCTACAATTACGCAGTGACTGCGCCCCGCATGTAGCTCTCGGCTATTATCGATGTGGAAGCATCATCGTTACAGTATTCCAACGGTTGCAGGGATTGTTGATCAAGTCCTGGTCTAGTCTAGTAGTTCAGTTGATGGTCCGGTACTCTACCTTAACTACTTAGACATTTTATGTCCATTATTCTGTCATCTATACTAAATTGTTTGTTTGTTTGTTTGTAGACTATTAGTTACTGTTCGCCGTCGGCGTGTTCTCCTGTCTACAATTTCGCAGTGACTGCGCCCCGCATGTAGCTCTCGGCCATTATCGATGTGGAAGCATCAACGTTACAGTATTCCAACGGTTGCAGGGATTGTTGGTCAAGTCCTGGTCTAGTCTAGTAGTTCAGTTGATTGTCCGGTACTCTACCTTAACTACTTACACTTTTTATGTCCATTCTGTCATCTATACTAAATTGTTTGTTTGTTTGTTTGTTTGTTTGTTTGTTTGTAGACTATTAGTTACTGTTCGACGTCGGCGTGTCCTCTCCTGTCTACAATTTCGCAGTGACTGCGCCCCGCATGTAGCTCTCGGCCATTATCGATGTGGAAGCATCAACGTTACAGTATTCCAACGGTTGCAGGGATTGTTGGTCAAATCCTGGTCTAGTCTACTTACACTTTTTATGTCCATTCTGTCATCTATACTAAATTGTTTGTTTGTTTGTTTGTTTGTTTGTTTGTTTGTTTGTTTGTAGACTATTAGTTACTGTTCGACGTCGGCGTGTCCTCTCCTGTCTACAATTTCGCAGTGACTGCGCCCAGCATGTAGCTCTCAGCCATTGTCGTTGTGGAAGCATAATTTACCTTAACTACTACTATATTTGGAGTTTTTATGTCCATTCTGTCATCTATACTAAAGAGTTTGTTCGTTTGTTGATGCGAACGAAACGCTCTGGAACTACCAGTAGGATTAGAAATTTTTGCATTTGATAGACCAAATTTTGATGCAGATTAAAGACTAATTTGAACATTAACCGTTAGGAGCCGAGCAGAGAGAAAAATGCAGAAATAGCTTATAATAAAAATCTATATAAAAAGTAGTATTAACTCAAAAATTAAGTTAGTTTAATTTTAGGTTATTTTAGTTTTTATAGATAGTTTTAGAATGTCCTTCTTATGTTAATAACTTAATCCTGTATTTAATGAACAATAAATAAATAAACAATTTAAAAAAACATAATGTAACGTAAAAGATGGTAACGTGGCTGGCCTCTATAATGTTATTTCCTGTTCTAGGAAAGCCAGTCGTTCATCGTACACACTATATCTGGTAGAGTGTAGCTAAGTATAGACAATACATAATAAACTGTATGGAGCATTAAGGTATATTACCAGCGGCAGAGAGTGGTAATGACGGACGGGAGTCTGCGCGGGCGTGTTTACGGAGGTTCAATTAAGATGTGTCAACTCAAACACGATAACCTACCGACGGCACACACTCGCAGCTGTTTGATGCACCCGCCCTTAATAAACATAAGGCTGAGTGATTCCTCGTCTTGGGAGTAAAGAGAACTAGATACCGAGCGTTGACATGTCAGCAGCAGCAGAGAGTAGCCACAGAGCGTCGTTGACATGTCAGCAGCTGCAGAGAGTAGCTACAAAGCGTTACAGATACAGAGAGTGGTAATGCTACAGAAAATAGCTACAGAGTGTTGGCCTGTCAGTAGCTACTGCAGAAAGTAGCTACAGAGCGTCAACATGTCAGAGCGACGGCGTGATAGTATCTTTATTTTTTAAATAGTTACATCCATAGCGTATTGGTGTGTCGTTTTTTGGTATTTTTTATACTATTATTGTATTACTATTTTTATTATTAAATTGTTAATTTACTAGCCGATGCCCCGCGACTTCATCCGCGTTATAAAGTATACTATGTAATATTCAAAAAATTTTGACACGTTCTAATCATGCCAGTTTCTTAGTTTTAAAGTTTGTCAATAGATGGCGTTAGGTGTATTTTACACCTCGCTATCGTTTGGTTCTTCGCAAGATATATAGATTAGATTAGATTTATTTATCTCACATTACAAATATTAATAAATAGTTTTCTTACGTAAAAAGTCAAAGTTAATGTGATCGTCAATAAAATAATAATAATAAATAAAAAACCATAGTAAAACATAGTAGTACAAAAATGTCAAAATAAATAAAATGTCATAAAGTAGATATTACCATAATTTTACCATAAGATTATATATCGTGGAAATTGTCCACTAGTTTTTACCTCTTTATTATTAGTATCTAGATTTCATTTCTCACTACAGTTACTTTTGACACGTAACTAAATCACCAATATTTAAACAAAATCCGACACGGAAAGGAACAATACCTCAGCCAAATTAAACAGGACGTGGATTCAAACCATGATCGCGTGTGAACGCTAATGTTTGAATATTAGTATGATACTTGCTCAGCGTACCGCAGTAATAACTAACAAGTGGGTGCTTATATAACTGTAAGTCGGTAATTATTCACAGCGGTAATGAATATTGCATACAAACGATCCGCGGAGTGCTTACTTACGTATGCACACATTAGTTGGCTCATTTCAACCGTTTTGCGCGAACGAACAAAGGCACGAGTCGACGGCTTATTAGAACCTTTAGTAATAAATAGGAAATGATTATGAATTTTAAATAAAATCACATCACATTTATTAAAGAAAAGAAAATAAATTTGTATAATAGACGTTTTAAAGGATCGCAAAAACACTATACTGTATAGATAGTATAATTTAAGCAGTCCTATTTGCTTCTAGCGAACAAGCGCAAAACGCGTGTAATTTTGTAGTAACTTTTTGGTGAACAAGCGCCAAACGCTTTCAAATTTTAGAGTAACTTTTGCGTATAATTTTACAGTCTCTTTTTGGTTTACAATCGACAAACGCTTTCAAATTTTAGGGTAACTTTTTAGTGCACAATCGCCAAAGGCTTTCAAAGTTTAGGGTAACTGTTTAGTTTATAATCGTCAAAAGCTTTCAATTTTAAAAGTAACTTTTTGGTTTACAATCGTCAAACGCTTTCAAATTTAAAAGTAACTTTTTGGTTTACAATCGCCAAACGCTTTCAAATTTTAGAATAACTTTTTGGTTTACAATCGCCAAACGCTTTCAAATTTTAGAATAATTTTTTGGTCTACAATCGCCAAACGCTTTCAAATTTTAGAATAACTTTTTGGTTTAAAATCGCCAAACGCTTTCAAATTTTACAATAACTTTTCGCTTTACAATCGCCAAACGCTTTCAAATTTTAGGGTAACTTTTTAGTTTACAATCGCCAAACGCTTTCAAATTTTAGAGTAACTTTTTGGTTAAAACGCTCAAAACGCGTAAAATTTTACGGTGAGTTGTTGGTTTCTCTCTCGCGTTGTAAGTTAGTGGTGAAATACATAACATGTTACATCCCTCAATCAGATAGAAGCAAACTCATTAAATAAACAATATTAATGGCACGTATCCGTCGTTATTATGTGCTACGCGAGACGTGAAGTGTCTACACAACTTATGTAACTACATATTAATTGTAGACAACACGAGGCTCGCACGGTTTATTAAATAACTCGTCAGCGACGCGCCCGACCGCTGCCACGACATGTTATTGAGTTGGGCATACTTCGCGACAGTGTTGCCAGGCGAGGAAGACCAGGGCCGGAGCCAGGAGAGGGGGTCCAGACCCGGTGCCTTTATAGAAATAAAATGAAAATTCGTTTATTCAAAATTGGATTACAATATTCTCTTTTTGACGTCAATTCTGTCTATCAACGATGAAAACTTTTAAATTTCTCATGTTATATTTTGATTCAATTATTAATAAATCATATCGAAAGGTCCAAAGTTCGATCCCTGGCTGGGCCATTTACCAATGGGTTCTTTTTCGAAAATTAAGTATATATTACAGACAGTACTCAAACGGTGAAGAAAAGAAATCGCGAGGAAACCTGCATACGAACACATGTTCCTAGGAATTTCTTCTTCAGCGTATGCAATTTTTTAAAAATATGAATTTTATGAAACCTAAAATTCACACATTTTATGTATTTTTCCTCGATATGTCTCACCCCTCTCGTTAAGAATTGAACTAAAAATTTTACTAGCTAGACGAAACTAATATCCAAAATTACAAATCGAACGTGCCCCCCATAACCCGCCAACGTGCGTTCCTAACTCCGTCCCTGGACGCGTCTCGCCGCACACCTCGCATACAATTTTCTCAATTTCCTTTGACTCGTTTCAACTCTGCCGTTAATCTGAAATTCGAATTTTGAAATCTGAATGTAAAGTTATTTGTAACGAGATTTGAGTTTATGAGAAACGGAATCATAATGTGAATAAGAAATATCTCAGAGTCATTATATCTCGATATATCTATCTCATAATGAGGAAAGTTCTTACCTACGAATGAAAGTGAGGAATGGCAAGAGATACAGCTGATTAGATACATCCTCAAAGATGAAACTAAAAATGAAATCTTTTTTTATTATCCTATTTTTTGTTGTTCCATACACATATTTACAAATTGATATATTTCCCTAGGTATGCCCAGCTGTGGAAATACACGGAACATTTATAATAATATAAAACATAACATAATAATGTGTTAGGACATAACTTTCATGGGACGTGGGACGACAGTGTGGGACACCTCCGACTAGATTGAGCGATGATCTGCGTGAGGCGGCTGCCAGTGACTGGATGCGGAGAACCGAAGATCGGGTTCAGTGGCGCGCCTTGGGGGAGGCCATGTCCACTACTAGTGCAGGCTGATGATGTTGTATTGGATTGGAAGGACAACAAACACATTTATCATCATCATATCAGCCTGTAGACGCCCATTGCTGGACAAAGGCCTAATCCAGGGATCTCCACGACGACCGGTTAAACGCTAACCTCATCCAGCCGGGTCCGGCGACCTTCACCAGATCCTCGGCCCACCTTGTCCTACGCTGCGTCGTCACTCCTGAACCCTTCTGCCCCAATCCCGCCCACTGTCACATCGAAGCTATGTCAGAGACCCTGGTTCTCCTGCGGATCAGGAGGACTCATCTAAAGTTCTAAACACATTGTTATTAGTATAATTACAGTAAAACTGTCCGTACGGAGCGCTCGATTGCACATCGCACGTACAATCGCTTCAGAATCGTTCACAATTGTACGTTTGATCGTGATTGTTCACGTCCGTAACTCGCCTTAACCCCATTGCTCAGTGACAAGCGGAAGCGATAGGTGCTAGCGATTAAAAATTTTTTTATATGAAATGAATTGTAAAAGAAATGAAAAAACGTTTATTCAAAATTGGAATACAATATTCTCTTTTTGACGTCAATTCCGTACGTAATTTACGTAAAACTACCTTGATTAGATAGGATTGACGTCAAAAAGAGAATATTGTATTGCAGTATATTGGTTTCATTTCGCTTTTCATTTCAATAATAGAAACAGCAACAAACCCAACAGCATAGGACCCTATCTTTGTTTCATGCAGTATATGGATACATAGCACAAAAACTTAGGCACACTTATGGGGTTAGTTATAGGTATAGGGTGTCAGAAATCAATGATTTAATCTACCTTTTAAATACAATACAAATTATTTTTTATTGCACAATAAAAACACTGATACAAATACAATAGCTTACATTACTATCTATATCTGGACGGTTATCGCTAAAGAGCGATTTCTTCCAAACAACCTTTGGGTGCAGGAGATGAATATCAAGGTAGGTTTTGCTGTTAGATAATCAGCATTTTTACAAAAAATAAAACCGGCTTTGTAAAAAATATGATTAATGTAAGACCATGACTTGTTGATTCCCATCATGATTTGATTCAAATAACTTCACCCTTAGAGATGAAATATTGTTATCAAATTAAAATAAGACTATCCTCGAAATACAGCCTGTTCAATAAAGGTTTATTCAATTACTACCTACATAAAGAACATACCTACAGCCGAATTGTGAACCTCCTCCTTTTTTGAAGTCGGTTGATAAAGCTAACTGTATAGTCCCCGCGGAGTTTAATGGCGGCTGTGTGAAGTTAGCTGATTACGGCGCAATGACTATATTTAGGTGTCAAAGGGGGAGCTGTGTCACTAGAGACGCTCGTTCAATTTCAATAAATTGTTCATTGATTCGACCAACCGAATCAAACTTTCAAGTTTTTGGACATCTCTATGTAGCATACTATCTCGCTTTCGCACACATAGACTTTAAACACTATCAGCTATGTGCGAACAATTTGTAACTATAATCATTCAGCCGTCAAGAAATTCCGACAAACGCTGCCGCACTTGTCTTGTAAAATAACCGCAGCCGAGCGGCTCGCCGGCCCGCCGCGCCGCTCGGCCGATAGATTGCGATTCCGATTGCAGCTGTAATTACACCGCTCCCGCCCCCACCCGCCTCACCCCCTCGCCCATCTGCAGTGCCACTACTGTACTGAACTAAAAACCTGCATTTCTATTCGAAATGTGTCTCTCTTCCGGGCTACTTGAAGGAAAACTCTTCTAGATAATGTATTGATCGCTGTAAGAGGTTTTGAGATTATGTATTTCGTTGTGTACACGGTTAAATAAATAAACTAAATTAATAACAATTTAACTAAATTATTATGAAACGCCCTCGTTGAGAGAGGCCTGAGCCCCAGCAGTGGGGAGATTAATAGGCTGTTGATGATGATGATGATTATGAAAATAAAAGTGTTTATTGGTAAGTATGGCGTTTATAAAGTTAGCATGCATATCAATGTTGTTAAAACTTCTAATAAATAATTAGGTGTGCTTACATTAAAGTATTGTTAAATAATTTAAAAGACATGAAAATTTGTTCGGTCAATTGCATAGGTAGGTACACTGGGTACATTTACATATTTAAGCACGTCAATTGTTTATCTACCTCCGTTTCCGAAATTATCCACAAACAAGATTCAGGCACAGCGAATGGATTTTTTTATCTATTATTTATTTAGGAAACCACAGCTTATGATAACACAGATTTACATAAAAGATATTAATAAACAAAATCCAATTATAGGTTTCCCCAATTTAAATAATAAGTATAATATGTGTAGTCCACACGGAATTTCTTGGCGGCTTGTGTGCGTAAGCGAGTTAGTGTGCTACATTACATAGAGATGTCCAAAAACTTGAAAGTTTGATTCGGTTGATAGAATCAATGAACTTTATCTTCAATTGAACGAACGTCTCTAGTGAACCCCCGCACAGCTCCTCTTTGACACCTAAAATTAGTCATTGCGCAGAAATCAGCTAACTTCACACAGCCGCCAAAAAACTCCACGGAGACTATATGTACAGTAATGTGATTTTTCAAATTTACGAGTCTATTACCGTCTGTTTTGGAATATTCCTGAAACGCAGCACGTATTTCACAGTTAATAACCTATAAAAATTCAGGGCTTCGACTATCCGGCTATCTGGCGAGTGCAGCCGGGGCGCGCGTCTTCCCAAATATAAAGGTAGTAAAAGTATGAAGCGCCATTTCGTGAAATTTAAAGAAGATGAAAATCTGAAATACGGCGGCGGGTGGCCGTAAAATTCATGGCCGAAGTACCAGCGGGCTGCTTCGCACACTTCCGCGGCGAGGTTCGGGGGAAATTAAGTGTTGAATAGTTACCGAAAGAGCTCACCATAGAAGTATTTGAATTATAAACACATGACAGGTATGTAGGCTCAGGATGGCCTTTTTCAGAATTTTTCATTTGTAGGTTATGTGGGCACTCAAATCTAGTCGGAAATCGGCGATTCGTCGCGGACGTGGTGCGTCGACGGCTCGATCCACTGACAGAATGTTATCTGTCATGGCCGCCCGTCGCGGTACCAGCGACACAACGCTCCGCCAAAGTGACACTGACAGCTGTCACTTTATTTCCGTTTCTTGACAATAGATGGCGCTGTACGGTGCGCCGTCAGGTATATGAGTATTGTGGTGTATTTAAAAGAAAGACAATAGAAACTAGGTAACTTTTCTGTAGTTACTAAATAGCCAGAAGAATGAAAAATGAAATGAAATTCAAAATTGGGATACAATATTCTCTTTTTGACGTCAATTCTGTCTAAAACTAAAACTACTCTGTTTCCACGTGTAGGACGGCCACGACCAAATAAACAAATACCCACCCATAATAAACTACAAGTAACAATTACAAATCAAATAGCTATAAAAGCGTATTTATATTAACTATAGACACTTAGATTAAATGTGCTTTAAAATGACACAAGTCAAAAAAATTCAATGTTTTGACTTGTGTCACCGTTGAAACATCGAAATTCGTTGAATACGACCATGAATTTTAAAAAAAAGCTACTCCCATATGGAGAAGTAACAAAATCATTTTAGGGGGTGCCAAAATCGTGCCAAATGTATTATTATATTAAATTAATGTATCGAAATTGATACTCACTCACACATTCTCATTTTCAAACTCCATATAAATTTGTATGAGCAACTTCCTCCCGCTAATCCGCTTCATTTGTCCGCACCCCCCCTGATTTTGACACAGAATTTTTCATCGTTTCCCATACAAAATTTTCAAGATGCGATCTCCACAGGGAGCGCGCGCGCGACAAAAGAGGTTCGAATCTCCTTGAATACGACCAATAATCTAAGTCAGAAATAGTACATTGTTACCCTAGGGGTGAAAGAAACTTTAAATTTAGTCCCGAGACGGGGTTTCCCGACACGTAGCGTGGATTTCATAGAAATTCAAATCTTTGGCGTATACGGGTTTCCTTCATAAAATTTTGCTTATGGGTTAAGTGGGTCCCGCAGGGCCCGGAGCGACACCTGCCAACCTGCGAAGTTTAGGAAGCTAATCCTATTACCAACAATTTCCTAAGCAATATTCCCCCAAGTGAAAACACTGGAAAATTCCTAGAATCTCACCCGGCGTAGCCCCGATTTCGAGGAGCTACGAAGGGATCCTTTTGTTCCCCCAAGCAGAGAGTGCTTCGCAATTAATTCCATCCATAGCTATGCAAATGGCCGGCCGCCGGCCCGCCTCTCGGCATTCCGATGGTGTAATTTTGTACCAATTATGTAAATTAATTACTTTGATGTTCATTAATTGGGCGAATTGAAGCGGCCGAACTCTTGGCGGTAAATATTTCGTCCGCCTTACACGGTTTTGTTTATTTTAAAATATAATCTTGTTTACATTAAGTACGGTCGACCGCACATCAGTGGTAACAAAACCAGTATAAACTGGTCTCGCGTAGTATTGAAACTCCCTAATAGGCACTGACATGAACACAGCTTATGTTACAAGAAACAAAAACAAACTTGTACCACCACAGTTAAGGCTTAGTAAGGTCAGTAAATCATTCACGGGGCAATGTATACGCTTCTACAACAAACTACCAGAAGAAATCTTAAATATGAATGACAGAACATTTAAGACCCACATTAAACAACAACTTTGTAAGAAAGCTTATTATAGGACAGTCGATTATCTAAATGACAAAGATGCCTGGTGTTAATGTTACTTCAGCCTCGCACAATCTTTACAAAATAATGTTATGTACAAACTTGATTTTAAAAGATGTGTTGCGGAAGTTTGTTGCGCCGCTTCTTCCCAGCTCTATATAACACCTTGGAGGCGGTGGTAGATAAAAAATTGACGTTGTATAAATGTACCTAGTGTACTTACATGCAATAAAATACTTTTGAATTTGGCTAGGCCAGCTCAAGGTCAAAGTGTTTCCACTGATGTGCGGTAGACTGTACTATTAGATATCCTGCCCGTCGGGGCAGACGAGCTTTATTGAAGACCGCTGGTGGGTATGCGCAGCGTGGGACGCCCCCGCTAGGAGCCCTATTTTTGAATCGCTCTCCGCGCTTCGAGCGGTCGATTCTTCTAGTTTTCCTTCGACATCCGATCTATGAATCAGTAGGATCGACCGCTCGAAGCGAGGAGAGCGATTCAAAAATAGAGCTCCAGGTGGACCGACGACCTGAAGAACGCGACGGACAGAGGACCGGGTGTGGTGGCGTTCATCGGGGAAGGCAGATGTCCAGCAGTGGACGTTGTAAGCTGATATGGTACCTACTTTAACGTTCCTGGCACCGCCTGGCAGCGAGCTCTGGCAGTTTTACCTCCCATTACCGACGTTTTGGATAAAATGAAGTATAAAAAACCGACGTCAGTTACGATTACCTCCTGGGGTTCGGCTGAAGGCTTCACAACGGGAATTAGCGTCGTCCCCCGCCCCCCGCCCCCGCGCCAACCGCCTTCAAATAAAGTTAAATTAATCATGCTTTTCGCATTTAAAAAATGTTTATTTCTCATTTCAGAACAAATGAAAAGTAATTGCTTTTTTTATTGAATTTACATAAATACTCGTACAACATTTACCTGTTTATTTCAATATGCTTTTTTTGTGTGTTAAAGGACTAGCGAGGGTCAAATGTTTTGTTTGCTAGGACTTTCAACTAGACTGTATGAATGTGATACCTTTGGCCCATTTTAACAGAAGAAGGTTTTCTTAGTAATATTAGTAACCTATTAATATTATGTCCCTATATACCTAATATTCATCAATAACAGCCTATTTACATGTCCCCACTGCTGGGGCTCAGGCCTACCCTCTCAACGAGGGCGTTCGGGCTTCCACCACGCTAGCCCAGTACGGGTTGGTGGACTTCATATGCGCCTAAGAATTTCTTCTCCGGCGTATGCAGGTTTCCTCACGATGTTGTTTAGTAATAATGATATTTAAGTCAATGATGTAGCCAAATTTAATTTGTCACTAGACTTTTATTTAATCAAAATCTTTATCTGTTTCAGGTAAGAATCTACTGTAAGATGCAGAAAAAATGTAAGTGGTGGGTGACACTATTACTAATACCTAGGTAAAAGTATACATCACATTTAAGGCAAGAGTCCGATTATGAAGACACGAAGTCATATGACAGCCTAAAAGTGTCCCTAAACGATGACCATCATGATGCATGATGGACCATCATGATGCATGATGGACCATCATGCTTGCTATCAATCAGTACAGTGAAGCAACGGCCAGCACGTTGTTTGCATGTCATGTACGTAGTTTGCATGTCATGCACGTTAATCACTACAGCTAGACGGTCATGCACGAGTGGCACGACGTAATGCATGTCATGCCGCATGATCGTTTAGGGAGCCCATAATGTAAGTACCTTATAGGTACAGTCGAGTTCTAAAGTGCAGTCCTACCCAGAGTACACATTTGGTTGGCAAGAAATAAGCTATGTGTGTGTTGTCTGCCCTGCTATTCTGTAAGGGTATTTGTGCAACTCGATCCTGAATCCGCAGTGAGATCGGTCTCTAACTCAATGATTTACAGTTCAATACTAACTTTACTTCGCAAATGAAGTGTTTATTGTGTAGCTTGCATTTGTTTACACAATGCGACATCAAGGTCTTTCATGATCGGATGCGGAGTGAAGTAAGTGACTTGCGATGTGATGGTCGAGTTTTAATTCGTACTTTACAGAATCACACAGCTGTATACGACCATACGAAGCGCCACATACGTTTTAGGACCAACTAGGACTGCGGTATTGAACTTGTGTGTATAAGGTATGTACATTAGTGTAAGTACCTTAATAGGTACTTACATGAGAGTTTCCTCTCCGCTGTATCACGGAGAGCATGTATCTAATCTGTGGCAATTTCCTGCCCTTACACTTTGCGCGAGCGTTCGATTCTCGCGGTGTGCAAGACAGGGTGAGAGGTGAGCGCAGGGCAAGCAGGTCGCGACACCGGCGCCGCTGTAAATCAGGCTCCGGCCGTGACTGCGGTTTTTAAACGCTCCGTAGACGCAATTAAGGAAAAGAATTGAGAGTAATAAATCTGGCGGCGAGCGAGGCATATATCCGCGGCGTGCCGGCGCCGCGCCATCTGGCGGGCGAGCGGCTTCCTTGTGTCAGCCGCTCTATATGAATTCTGTGTAAGAAGTGAAGTTGCCGAGGAGCTCTTTTCTCAATATAGAGAAGATAAAACCACAGAAAACAGAAAAATCTCGCTTCGCTCCCAATGGTTTTATTATTCTGTGGTTAAAACGGCCAGGCGCTCTATTTTTGCCGTCAAATGCCATATGACAAAAGAAAAGAGGCAACTATCACTGACACTTCACTTCAGTTCACTTTTTTCTAACAAAAGGCAAAGATAGTATCATATACAGTCTCTATGGTTTCGACCATTACTGAGAATTTTACGTTCCGCTTTACGTTTCGGTAATTACCGATTTTTATTTTTTCTGCGTGAAACGGATAAAATTCTACATTTATAATATTATTGGCAACACCGAACGCGAGCGAATCAAAAATGCAGAAAATCAGCGTCGTGCGACTTGGAAGTCGAGTATGATTTAAGTCGCATGCGACGTGACAATTCCCTACGAGCGAATCAAAAATAGAGCTCCTGGAGCTCTCCAAACGTCGACGGAGTTTCTTTTGTGAACAGGATTCGAAACGAGGTGAACCGCTAGAGAGCTTAAAGTCTTCGACATAGCTGAAAGTTGAAGTGGCAGTCTGCCGGTCACATCTGGGGTAGACGATCGGAGACCATGAGTGGGCAGCGTGAGACGCCCCCCAGTTACGTGGAGTGACTGGGTGCGGAGTACCGAAAATCATTTGATCGGTGAGCGAGGATTGATTGATCAGTGTCGCGCCTGACTCGTGCAGGCTGATGATAATGAGGTATTTCAAATCTTGTGTAGGCTGTACTCGGTACAGCTGCAGCGGTTACGTGAAACGTCTTTGTTGCCGGTTGCGTCAATTAATAGCTTTCAACTTTCTTCGTTTTGTTGATGTAATCCGCCCGAGCGTTGCTTGCTATGTAAATAAATCAAATACACAGTAAAAAGTACCAAAATAAATAAAAACTCAAGGTCTCCGGTGTCACTGGTATCGTTTTTCATCTAAAATTTCTCGACATGTAGACTAACATTCACGTCAGAAAGACAGGCACATTGTGCGAATCGCTAAATTGTGGTAATTTCGCACTATCTATGCAATGAGACTAAATAATTGATCACCCATGTAATAAATTGTTCGGAAATCTTGAGATTCAATTTTTTTTTACCTTAAATACTATTAGTGAAGTAGGTACCTAAATGGCTGAATTGCCAGGTACCAAAAGCCAGTGCATAAATGTAGTTAGAGGTTGGACATTCGATTGGAAATGCTGCGACTGACACGTCAGCTTGCCCTGCACAAACATGGCGCCGGCAGCGCTGCGCACTATCTCTGTGGCTCTATTCTTTGTTTGTCTGCTTCCAATCGTTCGACACTCGAATCGCGATCACACTGTATTATCCGACACAAATCACCTGCACCAGTAAGTTCTAGTTCCTTAGTTACGTCACATTGTTCTCCCTGTAGCCGGCGTCTCACACTACGCCTGCCCACTCGTGGTCTCCACTCGAAAACTCTTCTACCTCAGCGGTTATCGGTTCAGATAGACGCTCACTGCCACTTCAAGCTTAGTACCTGAGCTCTGTCGAAATCTTGAATTCTCTGAGGGATCACCTTGTTTGGAATCAAATGCGTAAGTAGTGTTGTAAAATTTGAACCATTTGGCGGCACTTGTCATATTGCAAGTGTATTGCAGTTTTACAGCACTAGTGGCGGATTGATCGTTTGATCAGCCCCCCCCCCCTTCACATCTGTCCCCCCTCCTTTCCCACTCCCCCCTGCCCCGCTGGCCGGCGCGGGCGGTACGGGTCCGCGCTCACTGGCCCGAATAAAACGCCCGTCCCTTTGAGCCGGCGGCACGCGCTCTGTTTACACCGCACTCTGTGTTAAACGTTCGCAGTTTTTGACACTTTGTGCTTTCACTGAGCTGTGTACAGTCAGCGGCAACAGTCGCTCAGTTAGCGTCAAAAGTAACTTCTGTAATGTATAACAATGAAGAACTTGAACTGAATTTTTTATTTGTTTTAGTATGCATGTTTTTAATATAAATTTTCAAAAATGTGTTCGATAAAAGACATTTTATATTAGAAAATGATCATGACAGACTGACAGACAGACATACGGACAACGGCGTGATCCTATAAGGGTTGCTTTTTTCCTTTTTGAGGTACATAACCCTAATAATATAAAGAAGGTACCTTCTTTGCAATTCTTACGGATATTTATAACTAATCTACTACTGACGCTGACTGTACATCCCACCCGACGCGGTCAGATGACCAAGATGAGTTGCACATGCATGCAAGGCACAAGAAATAAAAACATTCTGATCTGAAGTCTGTTTTTACATAAAGTAACACAATGAGTGTGAGAGAGACAGACATGATTTTTAAGGTTATATAATCTCTATTAGAAATAAATAAAAGCTACATATATCTTCTCTCAATCTTGCCCAACTATCCCTGTCGGTTTGACGCAACCTAGATTGTACAGTCGACCGCACGTCAGTGGAAACATTGACCTTGAGATGGCCTAGCCTATTAAGGAGTTTCAATACTATGCGAGACCAGTTGTACTGGTTTTGTTTCCACTGACGTGCGGTCCACCGTGCAACGCGCTATTGTAGTACATTAAAGGTCATGATTGAATCTGGTGTGAGCCTCACCGTGAGACAAACTGTTTTTCTTCACAGACAGCTATCTGACCGAATCAGACCGTGTGTGTCGGGCAGCGAGAAGTCGAAACATACTTTGCGCGCTTTGTACGCAGACGGATTGTTTTGATACTGGCCCAAATATTTACAGTTCCCATTCAACGATCAAACACCTTTAATCCAAGTTGTGTTCCGCCGCGCGCGTGTGATTGCTCAAAGAGTTTCATGAGCCACTGATTTGCGATGTACTCATACAAACAGAGGCAGCGTTGCCCAGGGCTGCGCACTTGGACCCATATTGCTGTTTAGGCACAACATTATCTTATTTTTATTATAGGCGTATGTTATATTGACAGTTATTCGTAAGTATTTAATAAATAACCTTTATAAAGTAGTTATTTTGATTTCGTCTACTGATTTGCGGTGTAATCATACAAACAGAGGCAGCGTTGCCCAGGGCTGCGCACTTGGACCCATATTGCTGTTTAGGCACAACATTATCTTATTTTTATTATAGGCGTATGTTATATTGACAGTTATTCGTAAGTATTTAATAAATAACCTTTATAAAGTAGTTATTTTGATTTCGTCTACTGATTTGCGGTGTAATCATACAAACAGAGGCAGCGTTGCCCAGGGCTGCGCACTTGGACCCATACTGCTGTTTAGGCACAACATTATCTTATTTTTATTATAGGCGTATGTTATATTGACAGTTATTCGTAAGTATTTAATAAATAACCTTTATAAAGTAGTTATTTTGATTTCGTCTACTGATTTGCGGTGTAATCATACAAACAGAGGCAGCGTTGCCCAGGGCTGCGCACTTGGACCCATATTGCTGTTTAGGCACAACATTATCTTATTTTTATTATAGGCGTATGTTATATTGACAGTTATTCGTAAGTATTTAATAAATAACCTTTATAAAGTAGTTATTTTGATTTCGTCTACTGATTTGCGGTGTAATCATACAAACAGAGGCAGCGTTGCCCAGGGCTGCGCACTTGGACCCATATTGCTGTTTAGGCACAACATTATCTTATTTTTATTATAGGCGTATGTTATATTGACAGTTATTCGTAAGTATTTAATAAATAACCTTTATAAAGTAGTTATTTTGATTTCGTCTACTGATTTGCGGTGTAATCATACAAACAGAGGCAGCGTTGCCCAGGGCTGCGCACTTGGACCCATATTGCTGTTTAGGCACAACATTATCTTATTTTTATTATAGGCGTATGTTATATTGACAGTTATTCGTAAGAATTTAATAAATAACCTTTATAAAGTAGTTATTTTGATTTCGTCTACTGATTTGCGGTGTAATCATACAAACAGAGGCAGCGTTGCCCAGGGCTGCACGCTTGGCCCCATATTGCTAATAAGGCTTAACATTAGTTTAATTTTATTTTATGCCGATTTCTACCCCTTCTTCAGTCAAAGACGACAAACAATTTTAAGTGGCCTTAACTCTCAAAATTCTTTGCATTGCTTAATTGCATACGATTTATACGAAAACCCTCTTTGTACAAATAAATAGTAAATAATGTTTTGAACAAATTTACACACGCGTGTAAATTTGCCGCGGCTTTTTAGACCCGAACTAAGCCGAAGCTTGTAAATGGGTACTCAACAACTGTTAAACATACATATATTATTACTTTTAAATAATACCTTTTAAATAAATACATACAAACACCGAAAGCCATCAGTTAAGCTCATCACACATATGCAAATGTTGGCCCCAGGTGGGGAATCGAACCCATGACCTCGACGACAAAGTATTGTGAACAGTTTTAAAATCACCCAGTAATGAATGGAGTGACGCTTTTTTAAGATTTTGTGTGGCTTTTGAAATTCATCGCGACCGAACCCGGGGCACGCTAGTCCCCTCTAAACGTGCAAACGAGGCCCGATCGACCCGCGTCGAGGGCCGCCCGATACTGGGTCAACGCGACGCCACTCAGCTGTGTGCGGCTACTCGGGGCCCACTGTCCCCGGCGCCCGGCATCACGTGTCATGTGCACGGTGACGTCACTCGTGATTGTCATCACGGCCTTATAACTACATTTAAAGTCGGATTCTGTGAACTGTATGGCCGGCTTACCAGTTTTTGATAGAGTGAAAATAGTGTTGTGACTAAAAATAGAGTTTTTTAATAGTTTTTAAATAAAAAATCTGCGCGTGAAGGGGGGGGGGTGTCTTACTTAAGTTTTAAAAGTAGTTCTATAACTTTCGTGAATAGCTACTACCACAGAATAAATAATAATACAACCTACTATAGACTTTAAAGTTTAAATTATTGTTTACTCGCTACACGTGCAGCGTACGAAAGAGATAGAGCTATGCGATAGTAAGAGAGGCGTTGATAAGTAAGTTTTTATGCCCGAACACAGTATTTATTAGGGAGTGCGCCTTCTGTATGCACTATTCTGTGTCGCCGTGACCGCTCATTTCTAAATGTCGGAATAATTTCACATTGGATTATTTATTGCTAAATTGGTTAGAAGAGAGGTCGTCTTTAAAGTGTAGATGAACATTTAATTAATTTAGTGTTGCAAGCTGCGATCATCAATACTATGATGATTGCAGGTTGCAAGGGTATTAAAATTTGACAGTACTAAAATTGTTTCAATTCCTGTCTCACATTAATACGAAGATATAATGCGTATCCCAGATACGCGGCCTGCGGTGGCGGCCTACCGCAGGCCGCGGCCTTAATATGCATACGCAGGCCGCGCGTGCCTGGAGTCTCACATACATTATTGCAAGTATGTCTGTGATACGCTTAAGACGGATCTATTTTTAGTACTGTCAAATTTTAAATGCCTGCAGAATTGGACTTAACTTTATTTTAACCTATATATGGTAGATCTTCGGGCGTGGCCGGGGGTGAGGAGTATCGTGGAGGGCGGTGGGGGCAGGGTAATGAATACTAGGCTGTGGGCCGAATGTAGGCCAGGAGCAAGAGCTCAGATCCATTCGTTTGTTTTTGCTGACGACTGAGATGGAGCGAATGCGGGATGAATTCCTAGAATGATTGGAGTAGAATTAATCTTGCAAAAGACTCGAGACTTCGAACAATAGTACATTGTTACCCCAGGGGTGAAAGTAACTTATTTAAGTCCCGAGACGGGGTTTGGCGCCCGACGCGTAGCGAGGGCGCCAATAGTTCGAGGGACCTCTAAATAAGTCTTGAACCCGAGGGAAACACTGTGCTTTTCATTAAGAATACACTGAAAGTAAAAACAAAAACATAAAATGAGTGTTAATACAAATCTCTGCTATACGGAAGTATAAACAAAACTCTACAACTCGAAAAAACAAAAGAAAATCGAATTGCCGCTTTCTCGTCTATTTTTTTTTTTCTGTGGCCGGCCAGGTTCTTTCTGCCATTATTTTTCATTTCCATTATTGAAAAAATGATAAATATTTTGCCCAAATCTATGTTATTTTAAAGAAATAGTTGACAGTAATATTATAATAAAGTCATTTAAAAAAAGATGTTCTTTAATTATTACATAAGTTTATGTTATTTCAATTTTACATCGCGCTGTAATTGAGTGGCTGTATAGAAAGTTGGAAAATGGTCCAATAGAAATGTCAAAATAGTACTAGTTTTTTTTAAATAATTTGACAGCTGTCAGTTGGAAGCGATTCTCCCTAGGGCTGAGATGTATTACTTTCAACCCGCTCCTCAGGCAACTTCAGACCTATTTTCAGAGTATGAGTAATGAAAACAAAGTTTCAACTCCAGGACTATTTTAGGACTTCCTAAGCAGGTATTGATTGTGCTCCTCAAACGGATCAACTTTTGTTTGCCACTTCGAAAGTAATGTATTTTCTTGGCGTTTATTTATGATCTAACTTTATTGGTGAAATCAGTGTATCGTGAATTCGTGACTTTGGCGATATTTCCTGACAACGAGGGCACGTGGGCGGCTCGATGGCGTATCTACTTATTTAGTTTCTTTAGTTTTATCATGAAATTACGTCATTATTTTCAAAAGATGTAGATTAAAAGATGTTCTATTTGTAGAGAAGAAGCGAAACCTGTCTAGAAGTAAGCCTGTTAGCATGTTCCTACTGCTGGGGCTCAGGCTTACCCTCTTACCGTTCGGGCTATAGTCCACCATGCTAGCCCAGTGCGGGTTGGTGGACTTCACATGCGCCTAAAAATTTCTTCTTCGGCGTACGCAGGTTTCCTCACGATGTTTACCTTCACCGTTTGAGAGCAGTCAGTAAATGTACTTAAGTTTCGAGAAAAACCCATTGGTTCGGCCCAGCCGGGGATCGAACTTCGGACCTTTCGATATGATAGGCCGTGTCTTTTCCCCGACGCCACTGACACTCTCTTAGGACTCTAAATAACCGTTTTAACAGTGTTATAAACACTGTAGTACAACTCCATTGAAGTTTTTCTATGAACAGTAGTTATAATAAAATTGTTTTCTAAGTTGGGTTTTCTATGCCTTATGTAACAATAGAAAAACTTTAGCTTTGATTTCGTGACGACTGACTGACTGACAGTGAAAGATATAACTTTTACACGTTTTAATGGAAAATTTCTTTTAATCTATTTTCCTGTAAATACCTACAATAGTTGTACATTTTAGACTTTCGCGCTTTGTATTCATAATATGAAACGTCGGGCAAGGTAAATAAAACTTATTCGTGTGTAAGACCCGTAAATAATTATATAATTACCTACAATAGTTATTTGGCAAGACTGCAAAGTTGGTTATTTTGTGCGAGTACTAGTATTGAAAACTGAGCAAGCGAGCGATTGTATGAAAATCTTGCCTTGTTTCTAATTATCCGTCCGCCTATGTATATATTCTGTGGTAAAGGGTCAATTTGGAAAGAGTTTTCTACGAGCAGGGGAACAGAATAATGTTGTGGATATAAAGAAACAGGCGCAGATGCTGCGGATGGAGCTGGCTTCCCGCCAGAGGACGGATTGCGCCTTTAATCACTCCTATAATGTTACATTTTTTTTGTTGATTTGTTCTCCGTTGAGGCAACGGCGGATCCAGGGGGGGGGGCATGGGGTCATCCCCCCCCCCCCCCCCCTGAGCTGGTTCCAGGACTTAGGTGGACCACTAATTCTATTGTTATCAAAATTAAATTATAAGTTCTTGACTTCACCACGACTATGTGACCCCCTCCTGGCGCCAAAGCTGGATCCGCCCTTGCATTGAGGACGGGCAAGGGAGCTTTGTCCATACCCTGTCTTATTTAAAGTATTATTTCTTATCTTTATTTAAACCAGCGGTTACAGCACGTCCTCCACAAAAACAGAGCACGACTAGAGTTAGTCGGCGATTTTCTATAAAACCGGCACAAGTAGTGCCATTCGGTGATCCACACTGCAGGTTCATGTCCGCATTAAACCGATAGTAGGTTTAATGAAGAATAACAAGGGACATTTTGGAACGATCCGGTAGAGTCGTTACACGCTTTTATTTAACTATCCCGCACAATATACACTTTAATAGGCACTTGTTGCATATAAAACTATCACAGATATACACCAAAACCTACAATATACATTTTTTGGAAAACTAAACAAAAACGACAACCATCTCTGACAAAATCCCGCCAAAAAGCCTTACATGTTACATTTTTTTAAAGTAGATTTTGGCTCGGTTACGAGACCTTTAAGCCACTGACGTTTTTGCCTATGCTCCGTTATTAAAAAATCCGTAACATACATCAACTGTTCAACGTAAAAGTATCGGTATTTCCAATTCCTTTTCAACTTATCCGATATTGTTTCCAGCACATGTCGTGTCCCATAACACGAACATTCCTCGACGGCGGCGAACGTGATTTACGGCCCTCATTCGACTCGTGCAAAAACTAAACAGGAAACTGTGACGGCATAATGTGACGTGATACGGCCCCGAATTCAAATACGCTGTTAACATTAACATTTACGGTCCCAATGGTATTCCGTTAGCGAGCTGTGATGCCGACTTGGCAATCGCTGCAGACGATATCAATCTGATATCTTATGGCCCACACATTCGGCATAATCGAGACTGGAGAAAGAATATTGTAAGAGACAAATAGAAAATCTAATCCAATTCTTTTTTTAACCGGTATATCGGAATACTTGTATCGTATGTTGCTTTTGCGACAAAGCTCCTAAAAATATTGCTTATAATTCTCTATCCTACTCTTACTGTTAAACCTTCAGTTTAAAATTTACCAATTGTCGCTTACGGTGTTCTTCCGAAACAGCCTCGAGCCTTCGCAGACAAAAACGGCGTATATCTTAAATTGAATTAGATTTTTCACTTTAATCAATCACAGTTTCTCAATCAATCAATCTTGAAATCAATTTTGAAAGACCTCACACTTAAAATTCCACCGTTTGGCGGACAGGGGTTTGGCACAACAGATTCCATAGGGTTGAAGTGTCGCCTGGTATTCCTAAGAAGATAGGATAAGGCAGGTAAAAATAGGGGCTGACACCATAGACCGCATATAGGGTCGCCGGGTGGACCTGCCTATGATATAAGATCGTAGGTAATCCTTTTCCACGTCTGCTTGCTTAATTTCCACTTTTCTGCTGCACAAGGGCATTTCTAATCCGTCTTGAAAGTCAAGAAAGTTATCATTCTTTGTACCTACGATTTTCTTTGGAATATTTCATCTCAGCCTTTTAGCGTCCACTGCTGGACATAGGCCTTCCCTAACGAACGCCACCACACCCGGTCCTCCGCTCTCCGCCTCCAGCCGCTTCCGGCCACCTTCTTCAGGTCGTCAGTCCACCTGGCGGAGGGGCGTCCCACGCTGCGCGTACCGGTCCGCGGTCTCCACTCCAGAACCCGTCTGCCCCAACGGCCGTCGGTTCTGCGACAGATGTGACCTGCCCATTGCCACTTCAGTTTGCTAATCCTTTCGGCTATGTCGGTAACCTTGGTTCTCCGTCGGATCTCCTCATTACGGATCATGTCCTTCAAAGAAACTCCGAGCATAGCCCTCTCCATAGCTCGCTGAGCGACTTTAAACTTATGGATCAGGCCCACAGTCAGTGTCCACGTTTCTGCGCCGTAGGTCATGACTGGCAGGACGCACTGGTTAAAAACTTTCGTCTTTAACGATTGTGGGATAGGCGACGTGAAGACTTGACGCAGTTTTCCAAATGCTGCCCAATTGGAATATTTATTGATTACAAATTGATTAAAATAACGTCATCTAACGACGTCTGCGGCATAACAGACAACTTTGCCTAACAATCTTGATCGGATCTAATCGACATTGCTGCCTCGGCGCCGGCATCGTGGCGCATGGCGCTTACACTTGCTTGGCGCATACGATACACGTGGCGGCTGCAGCCACTGCGGGCTGATCAGATATCCGGGGTCGATAGTCGGGGTCCCCGTGTAATGCCATTTTCAATTTGCGATATGTAAATGATGGCCGTTAAACGACCCACAAACCCATTTAGTTGTGAATCAATAGCGAGCGCCTCGTGTTGTGCCGTTGCGGATATACGCCGCGCCAGGGCCGGCGGCAGGAGGCGGCCGGCGGCATGGGGGGTCACGTCGTGTTGGATCCAATACGTATTAGGGTCTGTACCGATCTTTGGTAAGTGTAATGATAGAGGGAAATGACGTTAAAATGTTAAATTATTTCTCAAGACACTCGATAAGTACCAGTACGTGTTATTGCATAGATATTAGTTTGTACGCTAGTGAGTGTGGACGGAGAACGAATGAGTTGCCTGCGACGACAGGGCCCATATTGCTGATACAGTAATGCCAGTGTTTGTATTTATTTGTATAGTAGGTCCAACACGTTTATAGATTCTGAACCAAACAAAAGCTTTGATGTCGTTTACGTCATGTGAAGTAATTCTTTCGTGAAACTAACAGCAGACGACGAGAGATTGCGAAAAATTGGCGAAAGATCTTTTCGTAAAAGCGACCTCGAATTTCGGCATACCATACCCAGCTCTAACTCATCAACACCATCAATCCGCACTAGTCCACAGCTGGACATAGGCCTCCCCCAAGGCACGCCACCAAACCCGATACTTGGTTCTCCGCATCCAGTCACTATTCTAAGTCTACTATAACTCTGACTGCTATATTTATAGGAAAATGAATAGATTATTATAAGTCGCTATGTTTTTCTTATCAAGTTTGTAGATAAAAACTATTTAACTTTATTGTTATTGGTTACTTAACGATGTTTAACTTTAGTTTTAAAAAGGAAACAAAAAATTATGGTCCGGGGCCCTGGTAGACCTGATGCCGACTCTGTGCTCCAAATATCAATATGCGTGCCAATCTCCAAACACAACCGTTGTTGTCGGCTTGGATTCCATATCGTGCACTTCAGTTTAAGCGACAAATCGGGCGACATGTGACATCGTCAGCTTGTCTGATACACGGAGTACAAGCCAATGGACTACAACATTTGTCGTACAACTTTTTGAAATAAAAATAAACTGGAAACTTTTCATACGAAATGGTCGACGGCGCGATGTAATTTGTATGAAAGATTCAAATTCAAATTCAAATTCAAAATCTTTATTGCGATACACAGGTGAGTTAGGTAGTGTACATTTGTTTAATGGGCTCTGTGATCTGCCTTACATACAGCATGCAATATTTGTTGTTATCACACAATTGGTTATTATTAAACAGAAATACAATATACAATTATTTATAAAGCAATTTTCTTATAATTCCCACACATGATTACAGCCCCGCTATTCTGTAAGCGTATTTGTGCAACTCGATCCTGAATCCGCAGTGAGATCGATCTCTAACTCAATGATTTACAGTTCAATACTCACTTTACTTCGCAAGTGAAGTGTTTATTAAGTAGCTTGTATTTGTTTACACAATGCGACATCAAGGTCTTTCATGATCGGATGCGGAGTGAAGTAAGTGACTTGCGATGTGATGGTCGAGTTTTAATTCATACTTTACAGAATCACACAGCAGTTACCTATTATGAATGCTATAATACTCCTCCATGCAGTAGAATGCTTTCTCAATTAAATACAGTCTTAGCTTTGTTTTAAACTGTTCGTAGTCTATGGTACGTCGAATTTGAAAAGGCAATTTGTTATATACTGTGGGTGCCTGTCTAAAGAAACTATTACGGTATAGAGTTGTTTTTGATGGGCCTAATACTAATTGGTCATTACGTCTCGTACTGGTTACTTGCACAAACAAATTCGGATTGCGGCGGACAAACATGCATGTTTCGTATATGTACATAGATGTTAATGTTAGAATTTTTAGTTCCTTGAAATGGTTTCTGCAGCTGTCAGAAAATTCAATATGCTGATTTGCAATGTTTTGCATTCGCGTCAGTGGCGTCGGGGATAAGACGCGGCCTATCATATCGAGTTCGATCCCCGGCTGGGCCATGTACCAATGGGTTTTCTCTCGAAACTTAAGTACATTTACTAACTGTTGTCAAACGGTGAAGGAAAACATCATGAGGAAACCTGCATACGCCGAAGAAGAAATTCTTAGGATAAGAAATTCTTAATAAAAAAGATTTTTCAAAATTTAGTATAGGTTAGGAACGGAATATTAAAAGGTGCCCCATAAAACTGATGTACATACATTTTTTGCGCATATTTCTACGTATGCATTACAATTTTTTTTCTTTAAATCAAAGTCTTTCAACGTATATGAGTTTTGTAATTGTAAAGGGAGTACACTGGGTACATTTATACACGTAAATTTTCCTTTTAAATATTAAATTTTGTGTTGTTTTTATGTTTATGTTTATTTTACAATAAATTTTTATGCATAGTCGTTGTCTCCATTATTGGGGCACCGGCCTGACCTCTCAACGAGGGCGCACGGGCTATAGTCCACCACGCTAGCCCGGTGCGGGTTAGTATCTTTTTTTATTGCTACGGGGGCAACAAGCCGGCGGGCCTCCTGATGTTAAGAGGTCACCGCCGCCCACAGACACCTGCAACACCCATTCTTCTTCTGCTTATGCAGGTTTCCTCACGAAGTTTTCCTTCACCGTTCCAGAGCATCAGTGGCGTCGGGGATAAGACACGGCCTATCATATCGAAAGGTCCAGAGTTCGATCCCCGGCTGGGCCATGTACCAATGGGTTTTTCTCGAAACTTAAGTACATTTACTGACTGCTCTCAAACGGTGAAGGAAAACATCGTGAGGAAACCTGCATACGCCGAAGAAATTCTTAGGCGCATGTGAAGTCCACCAACCCGCACGGGGCAAGCGTGGTGGACTATAGCCCGAACACCCTCGTTAAGGCCTGAGCCCCAGCAGTGGGGACATGTTAATAGGCTGTTGATGATGATTTCAAGAATTATCTAAATATCCGTTAGAACAATTAATTACACAGATTTTCAAGATCTGCTAGAAGGGAGGCGCTGTTTACAAGTCATAACTTGTGGCGTACTTGCTAAGAACTTACGTACAAATTAATTAACCTGTTCTTGTTTCTTCTCTCCCGTCAGCTCGCATAGTTGCAGGAGCGAACAACTTGACTGACGGCAAATAACAAGTTTCGCTTAGTTTCATATGAAGCGGACTTTGTACTACGAAGTTTTGATTATGAACTTAACTCACACTAAATGTTACATCACTAGTTCAGAACAATACTTGAACTACAAAACATTCATAAAATAATACAACAATCGGGTCAGTCAGCCATATTTAGATTAGATTAGATTAGATTTATTTATCACACATTACAAATACTAGTACATAGTGTCACTTACGTAAAAGGTCAATGTTAATGTGATCGTCAAAGAATCGAAATAAAAAGAAAATACAAAATGACAATTTTACGCAACTTGTGTATGATCATTAATGATAAAATAATGTATATAAAATAATGAATAAATGTCATGTCAATGTTATAATTGGAATTTAGAACTTTATGTTCATATATTCTTTGGTGACATAATATCTTTCATTATATCTTTCTTTGCTGACATAATTGGAATCTGAATGAAATATCTTATAGGGATGCAATGCTTCCAGTTGCATTACGATTATATTCAAGAAAGAAGAGCCTAAAGACAATATACCGAAGGCCTACCTGTTATTAAACATGCTGAATTAGATTTTATGGTGTAATTTTATTGAAATTACAGTAAATTGAAATAATCTTATGAAAAAGCGTTTGCCGTGGTCAGCGTATCAGGAAAAAGAGAAAGAAAAAAAGGGCTGGGATGCCAGCTACAAACAAATTGTTTTTAAATAATTTTATGGCTTTGGTTGCTTAATATTTTGGTCAAGTATTGAACACTACCCGTGATAACATCATCATCATCATCATCATATCAGCCTGTAGACGTCCACTGCTGGACAAAGGCCTCCCCCAAGGATCTCCACGACGACCGGTCCTGCGCTAACCTCATCCAGCCGGGTCCCGCGACCTTCACCAGATCGTCGGTCCACCTTGTGGGAGGCCTGCCTACACTGCGTCTTCCAATACGTGGTCGCCACTCGAGAACCTTTCTGCCCGTGATACCATACGGTGCCGAAACGTAGACACTGACAGTGGAACTTTACTCACAAAATTCAGTCGCTCAACGGGTTAATGGAAAGAGTATAAGTCTTCCACTTAGCTCTAAAAGTAAGTGGCTGTGGACTGGTCACGTCTGCCGAAGAACCGATAACCGCTGGGGTAGACGAGTTCTCGGGTGGAGACCACGACTGGGCAAGCGTAGTGTGGGACGATCCCCGGCTAGATGGAGCGACGACCTGCGTAGGGCGGCTGGCAGTGACTGGATGCGGAGAGCTGAGGATCAGGGAAGGCCTGTAGGTACAGCAGTAGGCTAGTGCCAGGTTGATGATGATGCCTTACAAATTACAAAATTGTTTTATTTAAAACCTTGCCTTACATAGACTAAAATTATGCCAAGGTCCTCTTGTTAAGCATAAGAACATGCCTGTGTTGGAGGACCCAAATGCGTTATCGATTCCTCTCGGTGCTTGTATCAATTACTGCATGCAATGCGGTAACGATCCAGCCAATATCTATGCAGATTAATTTAATTACGAGCGCTAATGCATCGCCGCGCGTCGCGTGCCCCGTTTGCTTTATACCATCGATGGCGTGTTGACACGAGCCGCTAATGACGTTGCTTTAACGTGTTTAATAGTTTCAGTACAACACACGATAAACTAGATTATCAACTGATGTTGATACTGCGAGATTAGCGTGTTTTGGCTACTTCCACAGCATCATGGCAAGTGAACGTCGGTGGCTTAGTGGAAAGACGCCGTTAGATCCCCGGCCGGGCCATGTACCAATGGTTTTCTCGAAACTTAACTACATTTGCTGACTGCTCTCGAATATCATTTCATTATTAACCGCCTATTAATATGTTCCCACTGCTGGGGCTCAGGCCTACCCTCTCAACGAGGACGTTCGGCCTATAGTCCACCACGCTAGCCCAGTGCGGGTTGGTGGACTTCACATGCGCCTAAGAATTTCTTCGGCGTATGCAGGTTTCCTCACGATGTTTTCCTTCACCGTTTGAGAGCAGTCAGTAAATGTACTTAAGTTTCGAGAAAAACCCGTTGGTACATGGCCCAGCCGGGGATCGAACTCCGGACCTTTCGATATGATAGGCCGTGTCTTATCCCCGACGCCACTGATGCTCTGGAACGGTGAAGGAAAACTTCGTGAGGAAACCTGCATACGCAGAAAAAGGAATTCTTAGGCGCTTGTGCGAAGCACCTAAGAATGGGTGTTGCAGGTGTCTGTGGGCGGCGGTGACCTCTTAACATCAGGAGGCCCGCCGGCTTGTTGCCCCCGTAGCAATAAAAAAAGATACTAACCCGCACCGGGCTAGCGTGGTGGACTATAGCCCGTGCGCCCTCGTTGAGAGGTCAGGCCGGTGCCCCAATAATGGAGACAACGACTATGCATAAAAATTTATTGTAAAATAAACATAAACATAAAAACAACACAAAATTTAATAATTAAAAGGAAAATTTACGTGTATAAATGTACCCAGTGTACTCCCTTTAGGTATAAAATTACAAAACTCATATACGTTGAAAGACTTTGATTTAAAGAAAAAAAATTGTAATGCATACGTAGAAATATGCGCAAAAAATGTATGTACATCAGTTTTATGGGGCACCTTTTAATATTCCGTTCCTAATCTATACTAAATTTTGAAAAATCTGTTTTGTATTCCATAGCCCAAGTCTTAAGGTAGGTTATAGGCTACATAACATCACGCTACAACCCTTAGAACAAAAACGCGGCGGGTTTCGTACAGTCGATAGTGAGTATGATTTTAGGGCGGGTGCCCCGGGGAGCGGGGCGCGGGGCGGGTGCCCCGGGGAGCGGGGCGCGGGGCGGGTGCCCCGGGGCGGAAGGCGTCTCGCGGCGGATGATTCGGGATTTCATTTCCATCCCCAATATCCGGCCGATAAAAACTAAATTTATTCCGAGAGCGGCCCGAGCCGCGGCGGGCTCCAGCTCCGTACAAACAAACACATACAGCTCTACCAAAACACTGGCTGGGACGAAACCAAAGGAGATACGGTACTCTCTTACATTGCTTTAACCAAGAAGTTTCAAATCCCTTTGGCCGCGCGTGGGAGTCGCTAAATTTTAGGATCGGTACACTCAAAGTCAAAGTCAAAACAATTTTATTCATAGAGTTAAGATCTCTTCGGTGCTCGCGGCGCGCGCGCCACCAATGAGATTCGAACCTTCCTGATTTTATTGCATGTAAGTACACTGGGTACATTTATACAACGTCAATTTTTTATCTACCACCGCCTCCAAGGTGTTATATAGAACTGGGAAGAAGACAAACAGCTGAGGTTAAAGTTGCGTTCGTACTATTACCAGTATTAGTACCTGATTAAATTAACTTTGGCTACATTTACAAAAATTAATGTTTCGCTTTAGAAAATGTGTAATTTTTCAGGTCAAATGTGTAATTTTTGAACAGGTCAAATGTGTAATTTTTTTTTCAAAATCGCTCAGGTCCCCCTACAGAATATTTTCTGTGAATAACTGACGTATCTTCCTATTTTGGTATCATTTACAGATACAGGACTTTCCTTTCCTTTCTGGTTACAAAGTTATTATGTTTGTTGTCAATCACGCTTATAAATGGACTGAACGGATTTTGACAAGTACCTACTCAAAAAAAAATTTTTATATTTCATTTCTGCATACCTCGTTCCAATTCATCTAAAGAAGTCTATCCGGTGTGGCCGGAACGTAGCCTACAGGCGGCAGTTTATGAGAGATGACATATTTGGCCACAATGGGGAAATGAACCTTATATTGAGCTGCCCGTTGTCAGACAAGGCAAAAAATTTATATAAATTTATAAAGTTATCTCTCAGACTGAGGTCTGAGTAACTTGGCAACAGTGCTTCCTTACGAGGCTGGCATTGACTTCTATAAGTCACAAGCCTCAATAAAAAATAAGATTTAAAAAAAAAAAAAAGTCTATCCGTTTCGTAGCGACGTCCCCCGCGCCGCGGCGGGGACTCGGCGGGGGTTTGGGGGGATACGTGGGGGATTCGAGGGGGATACGCTCATAAATCTCGTTTTTATTGCGTCCCCGAGAGCGGCGAGCGGGCAGCGGAAATCGGCAGGGAAATGAAGGTAACCGATCGCCGGACACATGCCTCGGGCCCTCCGTGTTTACGAGCTACGACCAGCTACGACCGGCTACGCCGTAGCGACCCGTAGACCCCTCTACGGATAATGAAGTTTTTTATTGATTTTGCTTTTTAAATATTTCATTCGGCCATTTTGTAATCGGTCGTAACATGTTTGAGACATTTTTGTCCAACTACTGGTCAAAGTAGGATGAATGAATATTGCTTACTCGTTTATCTAATGTAATCTAATCGTAACTTTTTTTCTGATAGTTTGAGTTAGATATAAATAATTAAAAGATATAAAAATATAATTAAATCGTAAGGAAACCAAGTCTGTACATGATTTTCAAAAAAAAATTAGTGCTATGTTTATATTATACTTAACACATATCTACCCCAAAACAACTGTTTTTTCTGTCTGTTTGTTCAAGCATCACTCAAAAACCAATGAATTGATTTTGATGAAACTTTGCATAGTGATAGTGTATATCCCTGGCCAACATAGGCTATAGAACATCTTGAAAATTAGCCAAGAAAAAGTGACCAGAAATAAAAATCTCTCATTTCCTAACATTTGTATGAACTTGCAGTCAGTTCAGAGCCCACGGTTGGTATTAAAAATGCTACAGTAGCTTTCAGTCCGAAAATAATTCGTCATATTCATTTATCCACGCAGACGAAGACGAGGGCAACACCTAGTTTATTAATAAGGGCGGTCTGGGGTGACGACTTCATAAAGCGAAAGATACTTTGTGTACACACTCGATATTACATGGGGAGTTTGGGAATAATCCGCGTCTAGCGTCTGCGAGACTTTTCATAAACTTTCGCGACCAAAATCTGTGCAGAAAGAAATTATGCAAACCAAGGGACATTGACTCAAGAGAATCCAATATGAATACACTTTTCTTAAAAATAAAACTAGATAAGTCGTGAAATGAAATATTCCGCTTCACAATTTGTAGCTTTGAAGACGGGACTGTGAGACGTTCCATTTTTAGGGGTAATAGACCTTAATTGGTATAAAAGTGCGTAGGCTTCAAGCTAAGATGGCGTGCCTATTGGGAAGGAAATTCCTAGTAGTTCAACTGGTAAAACTATTTGGGAACGGTTAATTAAATATTGAAGTAAGGAAATCTCACTTTTTATGTAGTAACTTGGTTGGTACTACAAGTAAACGCAAAAAAACGACAAACATGAACATAAAAAGTACCCGGAAGGAACGTATTTAGAGAGGTCTAAAATGCTACATAATGCAAGATTACAAATTCTCTCTTTAATCTGATGACCTGCTCAAAGACAATCGTATAAAAAACAAGATCAAGTGGGAACACGATTATAATTTACTAGCTTATGCCCCGCGACTTCGTTCGCATTAAAAAGTATCGTATATGTTACTAACTTGCCCGCGACATGTAAATTTGATTTGTAAATTTTTGTTCCCATACATACCATATATACATAGAGATAAGCCTCACCATTTGTACATGTTCTTTCTGTTTTGTTTTGTATCTTGTTAATGTTTTGTGTGTACAATAAATTGTTAAATAAAATAAATAAAATAAAATAAAATACCATAATATCCCTTTTTTTCCTTTTAGGGTTGGAATTTAAAAATACAAGTACACTAGATTTAAGTCAGACCACATGCAGGTCAGGTAAGCCTAAATAACGTATTCCAAAAGTTTTTTAAAATCACTTCAATGTACAGATTTACTCCCGTTACGATTTTATAAGTAGTATAGATAACATCAGTTTCAAGCAAGAAATGTTGTTGTTTCAGTGTTGTCGTGCGGCGAGGCCGGCGGGGGTGGAGGCGGCGGCGCGGGCGGGGGCGGCGCGGGCGCACGTCCGCGCCGCTACGTGGGGCTGTACACGGGCCCCTACTTCGACCCTTCGGCGCCCAACAACATCACCACGCAGCTCGGGACGCACGCATACCTGCCCTGCAAGGTACGTAATACTGAATAAACGCGAAATTTTGTAAAGTCGGTTTACTTAGATAGTGTGGCCTTTGTAAAAAGCCGCCCGGCACGCGCCGCCTCTACTCAAAGGACGCCGCCGTGAACACAAAAGACCCCGACAGCGGCGTACACCCGCTATTTGACTTGGCGTTTTATATCGAGGCGTTCGTCGCATTAAAAGGGCGCGTACGTTTGTAGAAAAGATTATTTCGCTGTGGGAAGACAGGTGTCTCGAAATGAAATTTCAGCTGAACCAAAATCAAAAAGGCGAACTTTTTGTAAAACATGTACATAATCAAATTTTAATTACTCTTTCACTCAATGATTAAGAACAGATTTTTCATACTTACTCGTAACACATTTTGATGCCATTTAAGACCTTTTTCTGACTAGTCTACGGTGAAAACGACTTGTCTGATCAGTGAGGTCTGTACGGCTCTCTGGACCTCCTCCATCCGTTACTCCGGACACCATCCATCAGACATCACGCAAATCGTTTTCTTGCGGAGATCTAAGGTCACAAAATGATAAGGTCCCCTGAATTCATTGCAGTCGAGTTTAGATGGTTAGCTAGACCAATGTAATAATACCCTGGTTGTCCTGGGCGCGGCAGGTGCGGCAGCTGAGCAACAAGTCTGTGTCTTGGATCCGGCGCCGCGACGCCCACATTCTCACCGTGGACCGGTTCACCTTCATAGCTGATGAGCGCTTCCAGGTATCTTAGTCAAAGTATTTTGTATGTCCGATTTCCAAAATGTCTGCATCTCGTTTTTTGAAGTCATTTTGGGGAGTGGTCGTTTTAGGAAGTTTTCATTTTGGGAAGTAGACCGATACATTTTGAGAAGTGGACCCATATATTTTGAGAAGTGGACCCATACATTTTGAGAAGTGGACCCATACATTTTGAGAAGTGGACCCATAAATTTTGGGAAGTGGACCCATACATTTTGAGAAGTGGACCCATACATTTTGAGAAGTGGACCCATAAATTTTGGGAAGTGGACCCATACATTTTGAGAAGTGGACCCATACATTTTGAGAAGTGGACCCATACATTTTGAGAAGTGGACTCATACATTTTGAGAAGTGGACCCATACATTTTGGGCAGTGGACCCATACATTTTGGGAAGTGGACCCATACATTTTGAGAAGTGGACCCATACATTTTGAGAAGTGGACCCATACATTTTGAGAAGTGGACCCATACATTTTGGGCAGTGGACCCATACATTTTGGGAAGTGGACCCATACATTTTGGGAAGTGGAAATTTTGAGAAGTAATCATTATGTATAGGAAGTTTTCATTTTGGGAGCGGACATTGTCATGTTGGAAAGCAGTCATTTTGCGGGAAGTGGTCATTTTAGGATGGATACATTTTAGAAAGTGGTCATTTTAGGATGGGGATATTTTGGGATGTGATCATTATTTCATTTTTTTTAATCATTCATTAAGTAAGTACGTAAAAGAAATAACGATGTCCTTTCATTAATTTGTTTATTTTCGTTCCGTTTCCAGGCGTTTCTGGTGGAGGCAAGCGACACGTGGACGTTGCAGGTGAAGTACGTGCAGGCGCGCGACGCGGGCGTGTACGAGTGCCAGGTGGGCACAGAGCCCAAGATGAGCCACTTCGTGCAGCTCAACGTCGTCGGTGAGTGAGCACTAAACAGTTAACAGAGATACCTACAACAGCAATCGAAACAAATTACTATTGAAACAGGCACTGGAGAGATGATGCCTCATCCAGTGCATGGGACTGTCGAACCAGTCCGTTAGGGTACTCTGAGTGGAGTTAGTCCCGACTACCTCACTTGCGACGCATCAGGGACGCAACTCGATTGCGCACGATTGGTCATTCATATTACCCCTGTACGTGAGGGGTGTTTATTTGTCCTATTCACCTCGTCGCATAAATCCCACCCTACTTGTTGACTTGTTTGACCGTGTCACGTGTGACTGAACCGCTTGTATTGCTGTTGCAGTGCCAAAGATCGAGATAGTGGGCGAGTCGGACCTGTACGTGAAGGCCGGCAGCACGGTGAGCCTCAAGTGCGTGATCACGCAGGCGCTGGAGGAGCCCGCCTACATCTTCTGGTACCACAACGAGGAGCGCGTGCTCAACTACGACCGGTCGCTCGTCGAGATCCGCATGGAGCGGCTCGCGCCGGACACCACGGTAACACACCTTTCACTTCCATATCTAGCTTGAAATGATTCATCATCAACCGAAAGACGTCCACAGCTGGACGAAGCCTCCCCCAGGGCCCCCCACCCAGCCGGTTCCCGTGACCTTCACCAGATCGCCGTTGGTCCACCTTGTGAGAGGCCTGGTTACGCGACGTCTTCCGGTACGCGGTCGCTACTCAGAACTCGTCTGCCCCAAAGGCCGTCATAGGAGCAATCCCGCTCACTGATACTTTAACTTACTGTGGGGTCAAGCGGCAGATATAGAAACCATCTTTATTTTGCAAAAGAGGGCTATTAGGGCGATCTATAATCTACGTTGTAGAGAATCATTAAGAGAAAAGTTTAAAGAAATTAATATATTAACCGTTGCCAGTCAATACATTTTTGAGAATATTTTGTATGTCCGCAAAAATATATCTCTCTTTTTGAGGCACTGTGACATGAACACAGCTTATGTTACAAGAAACAAAAACAAACTTGTACCACCACAGTTAAGGCTTAGTAAGGTCAGTAAATCATTCACGGGGCAATGTATACGCTTCTACAACAAACTACCAGAAGAAATTTTAAATATGAATGACAGAAAATTTAAGACCTACATTAAACAACAACTTTGTAAGAAAGCTTATTATAGGACAGTCGATTATCTAAATGACAAAGATGCCTGGTGTTAATGTTACTTCAGCCTCGCACAATCTTTACAAAATAATGTTATGTACAAACTTGATTTTAAAAGATGTGTTGCGGAAATTTGTTGCGCCGCTTCTTCTTCCCAGCTCTATATAACACCTTGGAGGCGGTGGTAGATAAAAAATTGACGTTGTATAAATGTACCCAGTGTACTTACATGTAATAAACTACTTTTGAATTTGAAATTTGAATTTGACTCTCCATTGCTTTGAGATAAGGGTGACCTTTCTCCTGTGGTTCTCGTCATTTCTGATTCGATCTAGCTGGGAAGTCAGCCTGCCAGCACGCAAAATCATTCAATCAAGCATTGTGGTCGGTCTCCACTTTGAGGACTCATCTACCCCAACAGTTATCGGTTCTCCGAAAAATATGGCCAGCCCATACCACCACCGCCGGCGCCGGAGCCTGTAGGCATGTGTCACCAGGTTTATGGTCCAGGAGTGACCAAGAATGATGTGGTGTTGCAGGTGGGGAACCTGATCATCTACAACCCGCGGCGCGAGGACTCGGGCAACTACTCGTGCGCGCCCTCCAACCTCGACTCCGCCTCCGTCGTGCTGCACGTGCTTAGCGGTCAGTCCCTCCCTCCCTACAATACAACATTTACTTCACGCTATGTCCCTGACGGGGTAGGCAGATAGAACGGAACGCCAACTATCGCGTCCTGACCTCTTTCGCTTCGTTCAGTCTCATCATTTTCTTCACACACGCTCGCCGCGGGACGCGAGTGCTCTACACTGAGGAGTTCTCAAAGGATTTGGTGCTGAATGTCAAAATTCCGCAAAGCAATGCTACCTTTGCAATGTAGGTATTGGCGATCTTTGACCTTAAGCATCAAATCCTTTAAGAATTTCTAGCTTTTTGATAGACTTACGAAACTCCGATAGTTTTTGATAGACTTGTTAGCTGATGTGGAATAAAATTGGTGTTGCAGGCGAGCAGCCGGCTGCGATGCAGCACGGCAACGGCGGCGGGCGGGCGCGCGCGCCGGCGCCGGCGACGCTTACGGCGGCGGCCGGCGCGCTGCTGGCGCTGCCGCTGGCGGCGCTCCCCGCGCACTGCCCGCGCCAGCTCGTGCTCAGGCTATTCGCGCTCTACACTGCGCTCATCGTGTTCGCGTCAGTATTATACCTCATCCAGACTCACGGCGCTGAATATGAAGATTTAGAAAGACTGTAAATCATACATAGATGTCACGAAGGAGCATTTTTAGCATCGACTTTCCTGGACTCTGTTGGTTTACAGTCTGGTCTAAAGTATCTCCTCTTGTCGCCTTCGGCAATGAAATATCTGATCTTTTTCAGTTGTATCGGTTTTTTTTGACAATTTGCACTTGTGTTATCTTTTGATTTGTTAACCGCAGTACATTTGGTTTGCAGAATAATGTGCCACGACGACGACGAGCCCAAATAGCGGAGCGCGCTTCGGTGGCTGCGCTGAGCGCCGGGAGCCGCGCGCACCGTGCGCCCCCGGCCGTGCGCCCCCGGACTGTGCGCCAGTGTACTGTGCAGTGTCACGTCACGTCCACCAGCGGCATGCGATGCCGACTGGGCCACGTTTAAAGCGCAAACATACGCCGCCATTTTAGGTTACAAATACAATCCGCGGAAATATTTTCAATCCTATCACTTATTGCTGTTTCATAAATATCACAGCCTAAATAGATAAGGTCTGCATATGTTCTGATACATATTTCGGTTGTAAATAGCAGTCGTGACTAAAAACTTTTGGAGCCTGTTAGTCCTCGGGTCCAGGATAAGACCATTCGCTTGCAGCTAATGCATTGCATTCGCACAGCATCGTCTCGCTGTCCTCTCCACAGTGAGCTGGTGTCGCTGGATGTTTATTTTAAACGTATCGATCAATTTGGCGTTGTAAATTTTAGAGAAATATTCATTAGCATTCAGTTTACGTTATTCTCATTGCGATAGAAATTACACGATACTTATGTCATACCACACTGTGTTGAGTAGATCGTTGGCTGTAATTAACTGCAATCACCGTATTATAAACGCGGAAATAATATTTGAGATACATGCAGACAAAATGAATAAACGCCGCCGTAGTATAACAATTACAGAATATGTCACGATTGCCTATATTTCCGTGGATTACATTTGTGACCTAAACCAAGATGGCTGCTTATGTTTGCGTCTTGAGACTATGTATAAAGATTTCAAATATTATATTGATTAGATAGTGCGTATGGCCGCGCCGACGCCCGTCGGCCGCACGAGCGATGTGATATGAACCGTGTGAGCATTTACCTACCTAAAGATATTACGAAATTATTTGTATCGGTACTTAAAGTTTATATAATGGGAAGCAAGCGTGTACATAGGTCGGTGCGCGCGTTTCGACCTGCACAGCCTTTGGGTACTTAAAAATGGTTGAGTCAGGCTGCTGAGGGTATGAAATTAAAACGTCTTGTGACGTATAAATTAGTTGGCGTGTTAATAAAATTGAGATTGTGTGCGATTGAAGTGTAGGCGGCAAAGATTGACCGTATCAAAACTTGTTCTCGACTGTACCCTGGCATAGGAGCCGCCATTTTTGAATAATCAAAGGCTAGAATCGACTCGCGCGCCGCTCCACTCTGTAAAATTGTACATAACTACTATTGATAATATAATTATTAAATATAACTAGATATTAATTAAATAATGAATCGAGCCGGGGTCCACCCCCGTCACCATTCACACAGCACAACTATTGCCAACATTTATAAATATTTCGTTCGTTTCGGTATACATTGCTTGCTCCATCCGTCTGTAATGAGTATAACTCTATAATTAAGTGGCGATGTACATCTAAACGATCTTGATAGATTTTTTTCCCCTTGGACTCCCATACGGCGTAGCGCGCGTAGCAATCATTCTATTTCCTGCTTTAATTTTCGACCGATTAATTCGTATAATTATGGAGTTCGAATGGTGTTTTAAAAATAGTTGTATGTGTGAATTCGTCAGGTATGGTAAATTATTGCAGGTATAATAAATATGCCACTTATAACCAGGAAATCTGTCATTCAGCCCATCATAGTATAAACAACAGCCTATACCTACCAGTCCTCACAAAGATACGTTCTTCATAGATTCGACTGATACCTTATATAAAATATACCTGATTAGCAATGAACATGTTACTGTACCATAGCCCACTCTAGCGGCAATGCGCGGGTCGCAGGCGGGCCCCGTGGTCCCCGGCATCTCATACAACATCGAATAGTTTCAGCGAGCCGCTCGCGACGCTCGCGGACGCGCCGAGCCGCGCGCGCTTACAGGATTTGTTAAACAGTACAAAAAGTCTAAAGGAATTGTGTGTGTACAGTATTGTTATTGTTTGTGCAGAGTTTTTGTTTTAAAGCGAGCAGACGGTACTGACTTGGTAAAAAAAAAACTGATTACTAAAAAACCCCTGATTTGTTAAAAAAAACCCTGATTTGTTAAAAACCCCTGATTTGTTAAAAAAAACCCCTGACTTGTTAAAAAACCCCCGGAAATAAAGCACAGGTAGTAGATAAGTACATTCATTATTTTTTTGCAAACAAAATATTTATTTTTAAAAAGGAATTATGACAGATTTGCCAGCCTACCCGTGAAAGAGAAAACTGTCTTTAAAATCGAGACATTATTTGAATCGAACACCAGATACCGCGGGGTAAGTTAACAAGTTTTCGATCTGGATTTCGTCGCCACTTTTCGTGTTACGACTTTAAATAACAGTAAAAACGTAACAAGATATAAACTTAAATTTTGACACATACAAAATTGTCTTTGTGTCATTTCATTACGTTTTGTTTGTGGGGTTAATAGAAAAAAGTCATTACGCGTTTTTTTTTTCAAATTCGGGTAATACTATCAAGAACGTTTGTTCGCTATCTCATTTATTTTGGTACTACAGTGAAAATAGTCAATTCAGCTATTATATACCTTGACATATATTTTTCTTTAATTTAGGATTTAATGACCGATTCATTGTAAAGTCATCCAATGAAAGGGGATCGAAGAAATGCGTCAAAGTAAAAAACGTGATTGAATTTTTATTAGTTCATTTATATTTATTTCAATATTTATATTAACTCAGAGCTGACAGCTCTATAGCTCTATGACAAATTAAGTACCGTAAAGGGGTGAATAGGAATTCAGAGGTTAATAGGGAACTGTTTCCTTTGAAACAAGTGTCATCCAATCTCATTCCTAAAATATTTATGCATAAGTACCTACCTAATACTCGATAATGCAGTTTTGTAATTTAAAATAGATACTGTAAATAATTTCGTGGGGCAACATTACACGATCTAAGTTAAACTAGGAATTGAATTATAAGCAATTTTTTTTTCTCCATTCACCCCTGAATACATAATCACCCCGTTTCGCGGTACAGTGGTTGATCGTTTGTTGATTTCCTCTGTAATTATACTTATAATTATAAATATAAATTAACGTTAAACAGTGGTTCCAAGTGCGTTAGTTTGGTTCGTCGACACTGTTACTGCCTCACTTGTACATACTTAACTTTAAGTTAACAAATAAAATGAGATCGTTGAAACATTCATATGCATTTTTTTTTATTCCAAAGCATTATTATAGTAATATTTTAAAAAATCATACAATTAGGTATTGATAGATCCTCTGTGGTACTGTGCTCATAAAAATTGAGGATCATTCAACATCGAAGAATTTATTACGAGAATTAGGTACTTTAATACGCACGTAATTTTTTTTTCGCAAAACTATTCACTCACGTTGCCCTAAAAAATCGTTATGTAGATAAAAAATTGTATTCACATGCAAGAAAATACTTGACATGGTCGATAGATAGCGGTACTGGGATCCTAATAGTACCGCAGCAGGCAGAACAAGCTTACTACGGAAAAGAAAAAAATACATTTCATTTTTTTTATAATTAAAAAAACACATTATTTTGACATTTTGGTATCTGAATTCCAAGTATTATTAAAGTTTTTTTAATTTTTAATTAAAAATAAAAATATTTTTTTACAGTAAGTACAAACTACAGTTTCGGCGCTTTTTTGTAGTTAGATCGTTCCGCAATACCTACTAAACCTTTTACAGTCTTAATTGGAACATAATTCATAGATATGGTCAAGTATTGAGTGTCAGACAGGCTCCTCGGGCTGGTGCTGCTGCAGGAAGTCTCGGAGCTGGTCTTTCGCGCGGTGGTTGGGCTGCACGCGCGCGTTGCGCATGCGCCGCCCCGACACGCCCGACACCGCCCCGTCTGCACATCATCATCATCACCACCTCCCCTAAGGCGCGCCACTGGACCCGATCTTCGGTCCTCCGCATCCAGTCACTGCCAGCCGCCTCACGCTCATCGTTCCATCTAGCCCAATCGTGGCCTCCACTCTAGAACTCCTCTACTCCAGCGGTTACCGGTTCCTGACACTTCAACGTACTAGCTTTTTGGCTTTGATTCTTTGGTGGATCACCTCGTTTCGGATGCTGTCTCTCAGAGAAACTCCGAGCATTGCTCTTTCTATAGCCTGTTGAGCGACTTTGAGTTTTCGGATTGTCACAGTCTGCACACAAAACCTCAATCATCAACCTCCACAGCTGGACAAAGGCCTCCCTGAAGTAAGGACCTCACATTTTCACCTTCATGGTATGCCGGTGGCATATGAGGTCTTACCGCTGCGGCCTGAACAAACACATGTTTAGCCTCAAGCTTCGGGACACTAAAGGTGCACACTCTGCCATGAGGCAGAGGAAACACCATGGCACCTTCTGTGCGAGTGTGGCCCACTGATGTGTAAAAAACACCCGTCTTGGCAACTACTCACTTCAACCTGATGAAGTGTCAAAAGCGTGCTGAAGTTCCTAGTTGACGCAAAGTTGAGCACTGAACTATATTAAGGCGGCGATCCCAATGGATTAGCAATAGTCCCAATGATACAAGACTGAGTATCCCTTGAAAGAGCCCCGTCATAATACTAGCAGGAGATTTTAATGGAGGATCTCATTTATATTGAGAAACAGTAATGCTATCAGCAGCCGGTTTGAAAGGCCAAGACGTTACCTGCGGCGAGGAACCACTCGTGCAGCGCCGTGCGCTCGTACGTGCAGCCGTCGGCCGCGCGCGCCGGCTCGCGCAACACGCGGTGCGACAGCGGGCACAGCAGCGCGTGCGGCGCACACCACGCCTGGACATCATCATATCAGTCAAAGACGTCCACTGCTGGACGAAGGCCTCCTAGGGATCTCGACGACGACCGGTCCCGCACTAACCTCATCTAGCTAGGTCCATCTTGTGAGAGGCCGGCCTAAATTGCGTCTTCCGGTACGTGGTCGCCACTCGAGTACTCGTACCAAAAGCGATGTTTCCGCACTGTCACTTAAGCTTCCCAATTCTTAGAGCTATATCGATGACCTTGGTTCTCCAGCGGATCTCCTCATTTCTGATTCGATCTCTCAGGGAAACTCTAAACATAGCTCTCTCCATTGCCCTCTGGGTGACCTTGGGCCTTCTTATGCCTGGATGGATGGATTCTGATGCCGTACGCCTGGACAGATACACGATTATTACGGTTTCCTTTTGACACGTAAGTAATTAAATGATTACCAATCAAGTTGGTTATGATTAAGTGACGACCCACCAGCTCGGGAGGGGGCGAGTCTCGCCGAAGCCATTTCAGCTCGTCGGCAAGTCGCTCGCGTGTCTTTGTCTCTTGTTCAGATTCCACCGCACCTTAAATCATATTAATGAGATCAGAATAATATGTCAACCATAACTCAAATTTATGGTTATCTACCACAAATATAAATGTCTTCCAAACCTTAATAATACATTTTAGACTTTCGCGCTTTGTATTCATAATTAAGTTAAATAATACTATTTCGTGTGTAAGACCCGTAAATAATTATATAATTATAAACCTTAATAAATTAGATACTTGTGTCAAAGACGAAACATGTGTCTAACTAACTAGGCAAATAATTACCTCATCATCAGCCTGCACTAGTCTACTGCTTTTTTTGCTTAGTTTGACTGGCCTGTTGGCGTAGTGGTAGTCACCCTGCCTACTGCGCCAAAGGTCGTGGTACCCGGGACCAACATTTGTGTGATGAGCATAACTGTTGGTATTCGGATTCTGGGTGTTTGTATGTATTTAAGTATTTATTTAAAAGTATTTAAGTATGTTTATCAGTTGTTGAGTACCCATTTACAAGCTTCGGCTTAGTTTGGGACTAAACAGCCGTGTGTAAATTTGTCCAAACATTATTATTATTATTATTACTGCTGGATACAGGCCTCCCCCAAGGCGCTATTGAATCCGATCTTCGGTTCTCTGCATCCAGTCTATGCCTCTCTGCCTTATGCAGATCTTAGCTCTAGCCAAATAACACTCAGTCACCGTATCCAAGTAGCTCAAGCAGATCGTCGAGCGGCTCGTCGAGCAGCCGCGTCCCCGTCACGTGCTCGTCGCGAGCTTTTTGCAACAACAGCGCTTCTTCCTCGAGAGAAGTTGTCGAACCTGATGCGATCAAAGAACACTATTAGTTGTAAAAACTATATTGTTTAATTATATATGTATATGGACCCGGCTGGTTGAGGTTGGCGCAGGACCGGTCGTCGTGGAGATCCTTGGGGGAGGCCTTTGTCCAGCAGCGGACGTCTACAGGCTGATATGATGATGATGATACATGTATTTTAGTCTGTAAGGTAAATACCCCTTACTTGGCTGGGAATGTGGCTACAGGTACTTTTTAATACTTTATGTGTATAATATAATTATATCCGCTAAATAAATAATAAATAAATAAATAATGTTTGGACAAATTTCCACCCGGCTGTTTAGTCCCAAACTAAGCCGAAGCTTGTAAATTGGATACTCAACAACTGTTAAACATACATGAATACTTTTAAATAAATACTTAAATACATACAAACACCCAGAATCCGAAAACCAACAGATATGCTCATCACACAAATGTTGGCCCCGGGTGGGAATCAAACCCACGACCTTTGGCGCAGTAGGCAGGGTCACTACCACTGCGCCAACAGGCCAGTCAAAAGTTAGTTTCTAGACAAAATGAGACTTGAATGAATTGGTACCCAAACCAAAAGGTCTAGTGTGAGATTTACCCGGCGCGCGCGTGACGTATTCCCTGATCCACCGCGCGACGCCGGCGGCGGCCCACCAGCGCGGCGCGGCGCCCGCGTCGGGCTCGCTCTCCGCCTCCTCGGAGTCCTCCTCCGCCTCGTCCCCCGCCCCCGCGCCCTCTCCGCACGCCGGCAGCTGCCACAGCGCCAGCTCGCCCGTCAGCGAGCCCACCGCCAACAATCCGCCGTCTGCAACCACGAAAGACGTGATAGAGCAAGGGTCTCCAAACATCGCCCTCCTCCCCCTTTTGCTACAATTTCCTTATGATAATTTCCTTATATGAAAAACAAATGATACACGGAACAAGTTAATTACGAAAAAGAGTCACCGCTCTCTGTCAAAAAGTTACTTCTGTGACCAGTTCAGTGTTCAAACTTATATACAGCTAAAGTATGGTTTAGGCGGGTAAATAGGTAGGTACTTATGTTTCAAAGTAATAATATATGTAGGTACCAAGTATCGCGGTGGCGGCGGCGCCGCCCGCGCCGGCGGCCGGCACGGCGCCCGCGGCGCGCGCGCGCACCGCGCCGCCGCCCGCTGCCACGCGCCACACGCGCGCCCAGCGCTCGGCGCCGCCGCTCGCCAGCGTCGCCTCCTGCGCCTCGTCGGGGGGCCCCCACCGCACGCACGTCACGCCCCCGCCGTGGGCCTCCCATTCTCGCATCAGACGCATCGATACCTGGACTCCACTCTCATCCTGTAACAGAACACGAGGCTATGAAATAGTACATTGTTAACCTAGGTGTGAAAGTAACTTATTTAAGTCCCGAGACGGGGATTGGCGCCCGACGCGTAGCGAGGGCGCCAATAGTTCGAGGGACCTCTAAATAAGTCTTGAACCCGAGGGAAACACTGTGCTTTTCATTAAGAATACACTGAAAGTAAAAACAAAAACATAAAATGAGTGTTAATACAAATCTCTGCTATACAGAAGTATAAACAAAACTCTACAACTCGAAAAAACAAAAGAAGATCGGATTTCCGCTTTCCCGTCTATTTTGTTTTTTTTTCTGTGGCCGGCCAGGTATTCTGCATTATTTTTCATTTCAATCATTGAAAAAATGATAAATATTTTGCCCAAATCTATGTTATTTTATAGAAATAGTTGACAGTAATAATTATTATGTTATTTCAATTTTACATCGCGCTGTAATTGAGTGGCTGTATAGACAGTTGGACCATGGTCCAATAGAAATGTCAAAATAGTACTAGTATTTTTTTTTATAATTCGACAGCTGTCAGTTGAAAGCGATTCTCCCTAGGGCTGAGATGTATTACTTTCAACCCGCTCCTCAGGCAACTTTAGACCTACTTTCAGAGTATGAGTAATGAAAAGTTTATTTAAACGGTCTCTAAATGCGGCGACTATCTAACAACTAAATAACTTCTTTGACTTATTTGTGTTTTTTACGCATGCTTGTAATTTTCTTTTAAAGATATTTCTATGAGTGGAGATCAATAATTAGGTCTCATTATGATGTATTTCAGTTATAGAACAATATTCTGAGCTGTTAATCTTTCAAAAAAGTACTGTAGCCAGCGGAACAAGCTACTTAATTATAAAAAGAGTTATTTCTTCATAAAAATCAAATATTTTTTTCAAGAACAAAGGTAACTGTTTCTGTAATTACAAGTACCTTGTTCCTCTGGCTACAGCATCATAACTATTAATTTAGGTTACTTACTTTTACCACGATGATGTTAATTCTTAATTCGCACATTCGCAATAGAATTTAGGATTACATAATTGATGGCGTACCTCAGTGAGTTCCACAAGCCACAATTTGATGAGCCCATCTGAGCCACCCGTCGCCAGCAAATGTACTGCGTCGGCGCCGTCGCTCCCCGGCCACGCCACCGCCCCCGCCGGCGCGAAGTCACAACTCTGAACTCCTGCTGAACATGTATATCTACCATTTTACAATCATCATAATCACCACATCTACCCAAAGTTACCAGAGCGTCAGTGGCATCGTGGGGCATCGGCAACCGTATGGTTTATACCAACCGAGGTCGTGCGCGTCGGGCTGGTGCGCCACGGTCCGCGCGCGCGGCGGCGCGGTGTGCACGCGCAGCTCGCCGGCCGCGCCGCCGCTCGCCGCGAGCCGCCCGTCGGGGCTCCACGCGCAGCACACCGCCGCCTCGGGGTGCCCGCCGTACACGCTGCACGCACCAAACAAACGATCAGTACCTACTGTAGCCGAGGTCTTAATTACGTTCAAGAATTACCACTATTTACAAAAAAAACCTTTAGGTCGAATCGTTAACGTCGACTTCCTAAAATGTCGAATTCTTAAAATGTCGAATCAAATGAGATTTTAAAATGCTCATTTCAAAAGACCAACTAAACGACTACATAAGTAGTATTTCTTAACTAAAAGACTATATATTATTTTTGCGATTCGTTATTGTATCAAGAAACTAGTAGTGCGTAAAAATAAAGTGATGACCATTTAGTATTTTTGTGTCTAAACTACAGCTAATTATAATAAGATTTCGACGGGTTTCACTTTTAAATAGGTACCTACTTCAGTGACGAGCAGCATTAGGTAACACTTTTTCGTAAGCTTGTTCCGCCGGCTGCAGTACTATCATTATCAGTATAATCATTATCAGTTTATTTATCTCCTGTAATAGGTAATTAAAATAATTCTAATTACTGGTCTTCTTAGCAGTCTAATTTCACCTCAGCAGCTCGAAGAGACAGCTTTTGCCGCCGGAAAACAGTGAGCAAAATCTCATTTATTGCATTACTTGAAGTACTTGTTTTAAAGTATCAATGAGGTACTGTATAGGACTGGGGTCCGGGTCGGCGAGGCTCCACAGCGGCGCGGTGCCGTCGTCGGTGACGAGCAGCAGCAGCGGCGGCCTGTGCGGCGACACCCGCGCGCCGCGCACCCCGCCACCCCCCGTGTCGCCCTCCGCCACCGCCGGCGGCGCCAGCGACCGCAGCGCCACGCCGGACTGCAAGACAAATAAACTTCAACAAGAAACATATCGGTGCTTTAAATCCTAATAGACCTAGTGACTCCGTCTTTCTGTCTGTTCTGTCTTCAATTGTCACTTGACGACGCTTTATGGAATAGCTAATAATTTGATTGGCACATATAAAAGTGTGTTGCCAGTGATGACATACGGTACCGAGACGTGGTCGCTCACTATGGGCCTCATAAGAAGGCTCAAGGTCACGCAGAGGGCAATGGAGAGAGCTATGATCGGAGTTTCCCTGCGAGATCGAATCAGAAATGAGGAGATCCGCAGGAGAACCAAGGTCACCGACATAGCTCAAAGAATTGCGAAGCTGAAGTGGCAGTGGGCTGGGCACATCGCCCGCAGAACTGACGGCCGTTGGGGCAGAAAGGTTTTCGAGTGGCGACCACGCATCGGAAGACGCAGTGTAGGCAGGCCTCCCACAAGGTGGACCGACGATCTGATGAAGGTCGCGAGACCCGGCTGGATGAGGTTAGCGCAGGACCGGTCCTCGTGGAGATCCTTGGGGGAGGCCTTTGTCCAGCAGTGGACGTCTACAGGCTGATATGATGTGATGATGATGATATAAAAGTGACTATGGGAAGAGAAGAGGTACCTAACAGATAGTTTCAACTAAGTACTTTAGTTAACTTTCATACCTCTACATCCCATAGACGTGCCGTGGCGTCGAGACCTCCGGTGAGCAGCATCGCTCCGGCTGAGCCGAAGTCAGCCGCCAGCAGCGGGTACCCGGGCTCGCCCAGCGTGTGCTCCGCCTGTAGCGCACCGTCGGCTCCCCAGCGGAAAATACGCGCAGTACCGTCACTGTAAACAAACAATACGGAAAAGTGTGTCATCAAAATCAGAATCAGAAACAATACGGAATGTGTGTCATCAGAATCAGAAACAATACGGAAAGTGTGTTATGAAAATCTGAATCAGAAACAAATGTGTCATCAGAGACAGAAACGATACGAGAAATCATGTATTTAGCATTGTTTCTGATTGTCTCTGTAACAATACGAAAATTACGTAACCATATGAATCAGAGTCAGAAACAATACGAAATATGTGTCATAAGAATTAGAAACAATATGGAAAGTGTGTTAACAGATCAGAAACAATACGGAAAGTGTGTCATCAAAATCGAGATCAGAGAGTTGGGGTTCGCGAGCCCCTTGTCAGCTAATACCTCGAGGCAGTGGCCAGGAGGTCCCCATGCGCGGCGATGCAGTTGATAGCTCCGTCGTGCGCGTCGGAGTCGCGCCACACGAGCCGCGCGCCGCCAGAGCTGTCTTCCTCCTCCGGCCCGTTGGAGCCCGACGCGTCTAGCTCCAGCAGGGCATCACTGTCCACTGGTCCGATACCCTGAGGACACAAATTGGATACTCCCATCATACTTACCATATCAGACTTTTAACGTTTACTGCTGTACATAGGCCACGACACCCGATTCTCCGCTCATCTGGCGGAGGGGCGACCCGGTCCGCGGTCTCCACTCCAGAACCCGTCTGCCCCAACGGCCGGCGGTTCTGCGACAGATGTCACCTGCCCATTGCCACTTCAGTTTGCTAATACTTTCAGCTATGTTGGTAAACTTAGTTCTCCGTCGGATCTCCTCATTAGGGATCATTTCCCATCATACTGCTGCAGTGAAATCCCTCTGAATCTTACTGGAGGGAAGTGTTCATTGAGTTGTGGGCATAGATTCATTAGATTTCAATAATGGAGCTGCGATTGATATTAGATTCAATATTGGACACTTGTCGGAGGTGGGTTGGAAGGCAGAGGAGGGCCTGGTGTATTTCGGGAAACTGGGAGAGAAGTGAAAGAGGGAGGATGAAATTTAGAACTTGGAAGTTTTAAGTGCTTTCGGGTAAAATACCCTGGCGACTAGGACTTGGCACGATCTGCCCATTCGGCCCCCTTAATCTTGGAAAGGCCAGGAGAGGTTTTCTATTAGAGCTGATCGGAGTGGGATACATACACACAGTTCTGCATCATTCCTCTTTCATGGACCCCAGACCTAATTTGCTACGTTAAATGCTTACTTCCAGGTCGCCGACCCCGAAGTGTTGGTGCGCTATACACGGCGGCTCCAGCTCGTCGTCCAGAGTGAGCGCGCCCAGGGACCACATGCGGACAGACTTGTCGTTCGATCCTGGGACATGGAGAGTTACACCTGGTTATACATGTGCCAGGCAGCATAACATCATCATATCAGCCGGAAGAAGTCCCAAGGATTTCCGTGACGACTGCTCGCTCCTGCGCAAGCCTCATCCAGCTGGATCCCGTGACCTTCACCAGATCGTCTGTCCATCTTGTGGAAAGACGGCATAACAGTCTGATAAGAATATAGTACAAGGACCCGTATACTCTGGGAATGCGGGCGTATGAGGAAGAACGCCGCAAGATGCTGCACCGATTGTAGCTTGGATCTGAGAGAATTCGCGAAGACTTGGCAAAAGAGATTTATCTATTCTGTATTTAGTTTCATCTCCTCGGCGTCAAGTACTAGCCTATAGATAAAGTGAGTTGTGTGTAGTTACCGGTGATGAGATACCGCAGGTCGGGTGCGAGCGCGACACACGTGAGGTACCTGGCGTGCGCGTGCAGCACGCACAGGCAGGCGCCGTCGGCCGCGGCCCACAGGCGCGCCGTGCGGTCTAGAGAGGCGGAGGCCAGCACGCCGCCCGCCCACTGCAGCGCGGTGACGGCGGCCGCGTGGCCCTCCAGCGCGCCGGCGGGCTGCAGGCCGCGCGCGTGCCCGGCGCGCCACACGCGCACGCGCGCGTCGCGCCCGCCCGTGGCCGCGCGCCCGCCCGCGCCCGCCGCCGCGCACAGCACGCCCTGGTCGTGCGCGCTGTCCACCCACGTCAGCGCGTCCGGCGCGGGCAGGCCCTCTGCCGCGCACCGGCACACCTCTGCCACACGTTTAATTGTCTACTACTCTAGTACAGTCGACCGCACGTCAGTGGAAACACTTTGACCTTGACCTGGCCTATAGGGAGATTTAATTCACTGATGTGCGGTCGACTGTACCTTCCTCTCATAAAGCTAAAAACGTTGTTGGTGGGTGCCGTCACAGCCACGGAGAAAAATTAATACCGTTGGTAAGTACTTGGTATGCAGGCCCTTACTTTGTGGGACATGCTATTGGTACACTTATAGTTCAGTAACATAAGTTAGGTATCGTCTTATTTCTTATCGTAAAGATAATCGTATCAGTATTATTGATATCGTATCGGTATCGTATCGGTGTCGTATCGGTATCGTATCAGTATCGTATCGGGATTGTAATGTTCCAGCGTACCTTGCAGGTCGAACACTTTGAGTACGCCTTCGGTGCACGCGGCCAGCAAGAGCGCCCCGTCTGCGGGCGCGGCGAGCGCGTGCAGCGCGCCCTGGTGCGCGTGTACCGACGCCAGCAGCTGCGCGCTTTGCGCGTGCCACACGCGCACGGCGCCGTCGTCGTGCCCGGCAAGCACGCGCGCGGAGGCCCAGCACAGCGCGCGCGCCGCCGCCGCGCCCGGCGCCGCCAGCGCGCGCCGCGCCGCCAGCGTGCGCCCGCACCACACGCGCACGGCTCCGTCGACGCCGCCGCTCGCCACCAGCGCGCCGCCGTCAGACCTAGCACATCACCATACATTTCTTTCTACTTCGACAAAAATGACAGTCCAAAACACTAGGCTAGGATTTGAAACGTACCTACACCTGTATAGAGCTGTAAGTCAATTGGTAGATGGGTACGCACCATTGCGCGGCGGTGACGCCGTACCGGTGCGCGTGCTCGGCGGCGGCGAGCTCCTGCCAGCCGGCGGCGCGCGCCCAGCGCCACACGCGCAGCGCGCGGTCGCCGCCGCCCGTGACGAGCCGCGCGCCGCGCGCGTGCGCGCACGTCACCTCGCCGCGGTGCGCGCGCACCGTCTGTACCAGCGTCGGGGAGCTCGCGTCCAGGGCCCGCAGGGACTCCATGCGGCCAAGCACTACGCCCCCGCACCCACTCTACAAGTTATCACACACACTTTATGGACAACTCCTCACGAAGAACTGCTGGACCACGGCGTTTCAAAATGAATGCTGCTGCATAAACTACGCACTGAAAGTAGTTGCGGATGCGTGGGTAAGCACTCTGCTTATGATTGGTCGACTGATATTTTCAGCTGCACCGATACCTCGCTAGTTGCGAACCTTCTTTTTGTACTTAGGTTAGGCTATTTTTGTAAATAAATAATCTTCTTTACTTCAATACTGATCTTCAAAGCAACATCACCTAACCCACCACAACCGGTCCTCAGACCAGCTCAGTTCGTAATCACATCAGGATGTGCCCCCCTAGGAGCCTACGACGATAGAAAATGCTATATTTATTGTTAGATAATAAAAGAGTTGCGAGGTATCATTAATTCCTCACGAGCCAGTAATACGTAAGTATAATACCAGGTTTCAGCTCGCCCCGGCCGCACCGCCGCCAATCAATAGTAAAATAAATGGACTAATAATAATGTAGTGGTGTCGTATTGTGACCTAGAAAGTCGATGATAATAATGTCCAGATACCGCACCAGTGATCAAACAGTGCTTAAATATTATCTAAGCATTGTTTGTGATCAATAGTTTTGTGAACGTCGCACGCCACGGTCGGTCGCTTGCCGTGCGTGCTTTTGCAATTCTAACTTATTCCATGAACAGGTACTTATTTATAATGTACTCTTGTTCTGCCAGATCGCATAGTTATAAATTAAAGACATAAATATTATTATTATGATTTACACAATTTAAAACAATTTTACCATTTAATACAACCCCAATAAAAAAAAACAGGGGAAAAATGTCCTATAGGTAGGTAGTCAAAACATGTAGTCAGGGAGTTTTGTATACACAAAACTCCCTGACTACATGTTTTGACAAAATTTAGTAGGCGAACAATCAGTCATCCCTTAATTTTCTACCCTTAGGCTTGAAATTTTTTCTTCAAATTTAAATGGGATCAACTTCAAAGTATACCCTATCAAATCAAAAAAGAATTATCAAAATCGGACTGCTCTTTAAAAAGTTATGCGTGGTCATACATAAAAAAATAAAAAATATACGGGTCGAGTGTTGAGAACCCCTTTTTTTATCGGTTGAAAATGAAATTATACTTACAATTTTAAGTGTCATTTCATTTGGCTAAAAAATAGAGAGTTCTGCATCCAATAGACGATATGATCGAAGCCTTCTACTAGCCACGCATCCATTTGTGCGTCGAACTCGTCTGACAACCTACACTCAATTATTGATATATTAAAGGGTTTGACAAACTGATATAGCCTGTAGTTAATTGCCTACCGAACACGCATTCAATTGAATTGCTACGAAATACTACGTCGTAGAAGGTGGCATGTGGCGAAGACACCATAAATCATTAATTTTGAGGTCGCGTGTACATATTAATGGAAACTACACGTAAGTAATGCCTTGTCCGGAGATGGCAGTTTGGATTTGAATCAATATATCTCATCATGGTCCTACTAATTTGTCTGACTAGTGGGACCACGAGGAATCTTCATTTCGGATGACAGCTGTCAAACTTAAAACAGCTGTAACTCGGAAACTAGTGATCTAGACTACTAGTTTGTATAGAGGAATGATAGATCTCGTCGAGATCTTCATTTCGGATGACAGCTGTCAAACTTAAAACAGCTGTAACTCGGAAACTAGTGATCCTAGACTACTACTTTGTATAGAGGAATGATAGATCTCGTCGAGATCTTCATTTCGGATGACAGCTGTCAAACTTAAAACAGCTGTGACTCGGAAACTAGTGATCTAGACTACTAGTTTGTATAGAGGAATGATAGATCTCGTCGAGATCTTCATTTCGGATGACAGCTGTCAAACTTAATACAGCTGTAACTCGGAAACTAGTGATCCTAGACTACTAGTTTGTATAGAGGAATGATAGATCTCGTCGAGATCTTCATTTCGGATGACAGCTGTCAAACTTAAAACAGCTGTAACTCGGAAACTAGTGATCCTAGACTACTACTTTGTATAGAGGAATGATAGATCTCGTCGAGATCTTCATTTCGGATGACAGCTGTCAAACTTAAAACAGCTGTAACTCGGAAACTAGTGATCCTAGACTACTAGTTTGTATAGAGGAATGATAGATCTCGTCGAGATCTTCATTTCGGATGACAGCTGTCAAAAGTGAAACTGACATCCGAAATGAAGATCTCGACGAGATCTATCATTCCTCTATACAAATTAGTAGTCTAGGATCAATAGTTTCCGAGTTACAGTAGTCAGAAGTTGCGGGTCGGGCGGCTTTTGCCTAGAACGTTGTTTTGTTTTATTTTTCGCGATGGGTATTTATTTTGTACTAGTTAAATTGACCGTGACTGTACTAATATAAAAAGTAGTCATTTTGCGAGTAAGACATATTGCGATGTAGACTAAATAACAAAGAAGGCATTATGCGTTGCCGACCACATCGCTATATAGACTTTCAGCGATCTAGGCAAATGCCGCCCGACCCAAAAATAGAGCGTCAGTGGCGTCGGGGATAGACGCGGCCTATCATATCGAAAGGTCCGAAGTTCGATCCGCGGCTGGGTCATCTACCAATGGATTTTTTCTCGAAACTTAAGTAAATTTACTGACTGCTCTCAAACGGTGAAAGAAAACATCGTGAGGAAACCTGCATACGCCGAAGAAAAAAATATTAGGCGCATGTGAAGTCCACTAACCCGCACTGGGCTAGCGTGGTGGACTATAGCTCGAACGCCCTCGTGGAGAGGGTAGGCCTGAGCCCCAGCAGTGGGGACATATTAATAGGCTGTTGATGATGATCTCAAAAATACAAGAAAAAACGAAAAAAACAAATATTTACTTCACACAACGCAAATTAACCAAAGCCTTCGATATAGCACAAAAACTTAGTACGTTGAAGTGGCAGTGGGCTGGTCACTCTATCGGAGAGCCGATATATTCACTGGGGTAGACGAGATCTCGAGTAGAGACCACGACTATGCAAGCGTAGTGTGGGACGCCCCCCGGCTATATGGAGCGACCTGCGTACCTCACGCAGGCAGCGACCGAATGCGGAGAACCGAGGATCGGGTCCAGTAGCGCCCTTGGGGAAGGCCTATGTCCAGCAGTGGACTAGTACAGGCTGATGATGATGATGATACAAAATAATGTGTGGTGCAACTTGTATGAAAAGCAAAATCACTAGTCGATGTCGTTAATATGGTCATTTAAAGTATACCAGTTAATTGACTTTTATATAACTGTGGGAATAAACCTCGCAACCATCGAACCTTGGTGAATAATTAAGGAGTATTGAAGCTTCTATTATGTTTCACAGAAACGGCTAGCCACACCTGTTGCCACACGATGACGTGTTGCTAATGACTATAGTTGTGCCAGAAACATTGAGAATAAAGAACATCGACCCCAATGTATGGGATTTTATAAATTCCAATCCATTAATTGAAAATTCGAATACGTTAGTAGGCATGTATTTTTGAGTACTACAACCGTAGTACTCAAAAATACAAATAACTTTACAAAAATTACTACTAGCTGTTTCCGGCGGAACAGCTTTCCCGAAGTATCTATAGCTTATTTTATTCTGAGATCCTGGTGACATAAACACAGCTTATGAGACAAGAAACATAATAGTACATTGTGCAATAAGGGCAGTAAGTAGGATATTACTAACGAGAGTCTGTTAGAAGCCCGACGACGAAGGCGGAGGGATTTTAATGACTCGAGTTTGTAATACCCTTACTGCCCGAGATGAACACAATGTATTTCATCACATTTGAGGAAATAAATACCTACGACACAAGGGAACAAATTTATTTTCTTTGACTTTGCTGATATTATTTAAGTTTATTAAATTAATTTAGTTAAATTTAATTACCTTATTATAACTCAAGTTAACTCAGTTTAACTCAAGTCGAGTCAAATCGAGTAAAGTCGAGTACAAGCGAGTACAGTCGAGTACAGGCGAGTACAGTCGAGTACAGGCGAGTACAGTCGAGATAAGTCAAGTTAACTACTCAATTTAACTTAATTTTTAACTTAATTAATTTAATAAACCAGTTCAGTACAGCCAGCTACACATTTCAGTCCCTAGGGGTAATAATATTGTACTGATTTTCATAATTCTCCCGCGGGTATATATAGGCCATTGTGTTTCTTTAGGAACGCATATAATAAGACCCATAACGAGCAAGTGTGATGAAAACAAACTTGTACCACCACAGGCTTAGTAAGGTCAGTAAATCGTGCACGGGGCAATGTATACGCTTCTACAACAAACTACCAGAAGAAATCTTAAGTATGAATGACAGAAAATTTAAGACCCACATTAAACAACAACTTTGTAAGAAAGCTTATTATAAAACAGTCGATTATCTAAATGACAAAGATGCCTGGTGTTAATGTTACTTCAGCCTCGCACAACTTTTACAAACAATAATGTTATGTACAAACATGATTTTAAAAGATGTGTTGCGGAATTTGTTGCGCCGCTTCTTCCCAGCGCTAACACCTTGGATACGCTAGATCAGGGATGGGCAACCTTTGGGCAGTTGCGGGCCAAACCTTAAGATACTAATGAAGTCACGGGCCATAGGTTCAGGCCCAGACTTAGACACCCAGGGTCCCTAGGAACTTGACAATTCGGGATGTTAGATACCAACTCAAAATAATGACAGCGGCCTGCAAAAATGATGATAAGTTAAAAGAAACTATGACATGTGGCGAGCGCGGAGCGCGAGCCTCAAATTTTTTTTAAATTTACGGCTGGGAGCACCTAGGATGGCTGGACCCAGGCCAACTTTTAAGTTTCTTTTAAGTTAAGTTTATTGCGAGTTGGCGTGAACTGACGAATTTAGTATCATTCTTGAATGCTGAAGAATTTAATATAATTTTTCACGCGCGATTTGAAAATACTTCGCGGGCCGGATCAAAAGTCGGATCGGGCCGGGTCTATCCGGCCCGCGGGCCGGGTGTTGCCCATATGTGCGCTAGATGAACGGACACTGTATAATGCACCCACTGTACTTATACATGCAATAAAATAGTTGATACCTAAGTAATCTATATTAAAGTTTCATCAAAATCTTTTCGTAATTTTTGGGTGAAAGAGTAACCAAACATCCTTTAAAACTTTCGCGTTTATAATATTACTGATAGCATTGGTACCTACCACTAATAGCTGCAGTTTGTGGTGGTACCTAACTTACCCACACAAAACATACATAGACATACATACATTTTTTCAAGACATAACAGTGCAGGTTGTATACCTACGATGTCTTATTAAAGTAAAACAATACTCACAAACACACCACACGCGACGGGCCATGGTGATAGACTATAAATAACTGCTGTGGTCGGGCGAGTACGGCCACCACCCGCCGGTGGACGGTGACCGTCGCCCTCCCCCGCCCCCGCCGGCTGACGTGGTGCCACCGGCTCGTCCTATCGATTCCTAATGTCCTGGACGATAATTGGTGGTTTGGACTGACATACATTAATAGTCGAACGAAAACAATCAATCCAGCGATTTTTTTTTGTAATTAATTTTAATGACAGTATTTTTACAGATTGTACCTATACTGAGCTTTTCCCCGATTTTTATTCAGAGCAAAGGAATTTAAAAATAGTTTTATTATGAAGAAAAACAAAACTAATTGAGATCGAAAGTATGATGCATTTCGATCGATTCATAATGATATCTTCATAAATTATCAACCCTTCAATGTCCTCTATTGAACATAGGCATTCCCCAATGAACGCCACCACACAATTTAATTTAGAAATTTCACAAATAACATTTACACACTACAAGAAAAGTTGTCTGTCCTTAGTGTGAGATATAACCAACCAACCAGGTATCAGTGCTACACTGCTACCTATAGGTAGCAGCGTAGGCAGGCCTCCCACAAGGACCGACGATCTAGTGAAGGTCGCCGGACCCGGCTGGATGAGGTTAGCGCAGGACCGGTCGTCGTGGAGATCTTTGGGGGAGGCTTTTGTCCAGCAGTGGACGTCTACAGGCTGATATCACAGATTACATAATAGTTCCTAATGTTGATAATGATGATAGGTATCAATTATTATACTTATTCCTTCCTACACTACTGTTGAAATGTCTAACTAAATGACCCATCCCAATTAGCTAATTAGGTACCCTATTTCCAAAACTGTTTAATCAGGCCTTAGAGATTCTGCTGGCTGGAATAATCAAATCTTTTAACTACACCAGTAATTTTCCAGTTTTCCTTCTGCCTTTGTCAGCATAACAACGGTAAAACACATCAAAAATGATTAAAAACTAACAATTTTAACTTAGCTATTTATTCTACATTTTAAGTTACAATGCATGGAGAAAAAACTTAGCCAAATAAAAATTAAAACCCTATAAAAGTAAACATACTTGACTGCAGCTGTGTAACTACTTCTATTTATGATCTGTCAAATCGCATACCGTTTTCGACTGTAGTAGTACTTTTACTGAAATTACATACAAAACATCTCATTATTTATAGTCACCTAATCTACTATCTATAGACATTTTTACTAAGCTTTGTACACGTCATTGTGTTTGTAGTTAATCTTCTTGTCGATGCCAAGCAACTGTCTGATGATGAACTCCGGCAGGCGCTTGTGGCGCCAGCGCGTCGGCAGCGGCGTGTGGTTCGCCTTCTGCAGCTTGCCGGAGACGTACTCCTCGGCGGAGAACTCGTTGGCTTCCTTTACCATGGCGAGGAGACCGTTTTGGAAGAGTTTCTCTTTGATTTGGCGGCGGCGCTGCTTCACCTGTTAACCAATTGATTCATTGTTACTTGATCCCGACCTCTCAGAGATCCCGACCTCTCGGCAATGAGCAACCTGCAACAGTGCTGCCATCGGCCAGAAGCCCTACTCCCCTATTTCAAGGAGTTGGGATGGCTGGACTGACGGCCCGCTCTGTGTAGTCAGTGCCAGGACCGTGGGTGACCACGTCTAAGAATAAGATCATTGTTATTTTTGCTAAATCTGTAAAAACTAATATGATTTCATAAGCAAGGTTTTTATTAAAATATCATTATGTATCAAAATTTAACATGAAATTTTAGTTGTTAAGGACGATTGGTCTGAATGGCCAAGTGAGTGGTTCACGAGTTTGCATTAAACACCAGTAATAGTAGATAGCTGCTTTTGTTGTTATTGTCAAAGTATTTGAGAATTAAGTAAAAAGTATAAAATAAATGAGATTCTAATCTAAACACGAAGTTTTTTTTATTTTTTTATTAGTAACCAATACATTTAAATTACATCAAATTTGTTCATACCGTCCTACTTAAACCACTGGGTTTATCCGTAGGATGGTATCAAAGCTTACATAACAGAAGTCTTGTAGGAACTGTTGGTTAACTTAAGAGTACTTAATTTTATGATTAATTAAGTTAAGAATGTGAGGAAATAAAGATTTCTTTTATTTATTAGGTACTATGAATGAAGATAACTTTTTTGGCTGACATCCGATTTCAAAGAAACAAAGCCTAAATGTTGCTCCAAGCTGTGCTTAATCTACCTGTGAAAACCGCAAGAAAATCCGTTTAGTAGTTTCAGAAAATACATACCTACAGACAGCTTATTTGTGTTCTGTTACACTTTTTTAATCGCCCACACTTATTTTTTGATAAATTTATCAATGTACAGACACGATTTCTACTGCTTTATTATAAGTATAGATTTACTAGGTGTTATATCTCACCCTGGCCCAGCGATGTCTCATCCTCTTCCACAGCTTCCTCCTCTGATGCTTCTTCATTTTCTTCCTCCTGATGACGATGAGCCTGGCCGCCTGGATCTCCTCTTGCTTCAAGGAGGGAAGTCCCACCTCATCCTTCCTCCAGTTGGTGTCCACAAGCGGCAATATAGACAGTGGGTTAATTATAGGTATGTAGGTTATAGGGTCCTGCTTGATTTTACCCCCCAAAGGCTTGTCTGTGATCTCCAAACCAATATTTCTGGGGCTAAAGGAGACTGTTTTCGCCTTGGAGACAAAATTCAATTTCTCTCTGGAAATGTAGGTGGTATTGTTCGGCTTACATTCTTTTACTGTGTTGAGAGCAGTTTTGATGTTTATCAACCGTAAATCTGGAATTAGGAGCAAATAACTGAGTTTTAAGGCAAAGTTGTAAAAATAGGACATAACCTCAAAATTAAAAACACTAACATTTGACGGTATTATGAAAGGAATTCATCATTTTTACGATTTTAATATGTGATATCAAACATATTAATTGGTGTAAATACAGCTAGAGCCAGAATTTACTAATCGAAAAGCAATATAACCAACAAAATTATCTGTCAGCAATTTATTTGACAGCTAAAATAAATGTTGCTAGCATAAAAAATAGAGCTGCGCTGTATTGCCGGTCTTCCACAATACCGATTTTTAAAAATAACTTTACCTTTGATCCATTTGCCATTAGGTGCGTCCAGACCGGCTGAGCCGCCGCGGCCGCGGCCCGCCTCGCGAGGCAGCGCGGTCGGTTTGCCGAGCATGTATTCATATTCATATCTTTATTGGTAATTTCTTAGTTACATGTCAAAAAGAAGAAAAAAAATGTCAATAATCAATATCAAATACATGAATCATTACAGTCAATATAGTCAAACAATACTAAAAAATAAAATAAAAATGTCAAGATACAACATGTCAAACAAATTATTTACCTATATTAGGTAATAAAAAGTCGTTTACACTATAAAACGTCTGCTCGATCAGCCATCGCTTTAGTTTATCTTTAAAACTTTATGGAGGTTGCGGTCGTGACGTGCTCTGGCAGTCGATTGTAGACCCGCGGGCCCATGACGCGGGTGAGCTTGGCCGACTTGGCATGCGGGCGAGGCATGCGCCTGTCACGTCCACACCGACCGCGCTGCCTCGCGAGGCGTGCCGCGGCCGCGGCGGCTCCGCCGGTCTGGACGCACCTATTGAATTAACTTGTAAACTTGCTAATATTAGATGTAAAATTTCCTTCTCTAGGATTCTCATAAATGAGATAAACTAAAATCAAACCAGGTATTTTACTTATTCAAATGTAAGTATATTAGGTCAGGTAAAAAGCTTTGCAAATTCGATTTGCTTAGACAGCTTATTATCTATCACTTTGTGGACGTTCAACGTCATCGGCGCGTGCGCTGACTCGATGCTGCGTGGGCTCGCCCGCGCCCGCGTGACTCTGTAGAGGAAAAATAATCACAGAAAGTATAAAAAAATGAAGTCACAACCTGAGGTCACAACATAACTAACGTGTCTATGGGCTTATAGTGATCGAATAACTTCCAGAAGCCTTTAAATGTAGGTACCTTTATATGTAGTCGCAAGGCCGGCTTGGTGTGGAACCGCATGGTGCAGAGCGCGCAGGGATGCGCGCGCCCGCGCCGGGACACGCGCTCCGCGGAGTGCGTGCGCAGGTGGTACGTTAGGAACGCGTGCACCTGGATAAAAATAATAATAAATATATATTGCAGTGAAAAAATTTTTTACAATTTAGTTTTGGTTAGTTTGGATGTCACGGTATAATAATTTAATCGCTATTTCGAAAAGAACCAGTGACACTTTCTGCAAATTACATCATACATAAAAAAAAATTGATGCTGGCAACCCTGAATTTCGTTATTTTTCTAGCTCCGCTCAGCTCCATTATTGAAATCCTATTGGTCGAATAGACTACTCAGATTTGGTGGATATACCGGGCCTACAACAAGTACCTCCAAGCATTGTTCTGAGACAAGTACCCAGATAGTGTTTTTAAATGATTTTTACGGCCCTGGAAACAAAGTCCATGCAGTCCTGGGGGTCAAAAACTGTAATTACATATATTGTACTAATAGGTACAAGATAGTAATATGTTCCCCAATGTAATTAACTAAAAATATATAACATACCTACTCCTTTAACTATTTAGTAGCCCTGAATGTGGCAACACTCAACAGTCCTATCTCATGCCTTACCGGGAACCCCTTCCCGCAGACCTCGCAGATGAAGTTGGTTTCCGAGAGCGGGTACTTCTTGTCCTGGTGGCAGCGCTGGTAGTGCTTCCAGTGGCGGCTGCGGTTTGGTATCATCTCCTCGCACTGGCACAAATATACCGGTACATACAATCGTATAATCGTAATAATTAATGATAAATAAATGAAATCGTTTTATAGTGGTAGATAGTCCCCGCGCAATTTCTTGGCGGCTGAATGAATATAGACACAGATTGTTTGCACATCGCTGACAGAGTCTATAGTCTATGTGTGCGTAAGCGAGATAGTGTAATAAAAAGAGACGTCCAAAAACTTGAAAGTTTGATTCGTTTGATAGAATCAATGAAAAATCAACGGTTAAGGGAAACATCGTGAGGAAACCTGCATACGCCGAAGAGGCGCATGTGAAGTCCACCAACCCGCACTGGGGTGGTGGACTATAGCCCGAACGGCTAGGCCTGAGCCCCAGCAGTGCGGACGTGTTAATAGGCTGTTGATTTGATTTGATCGAATCAATGAACTATTTCTTGAAATTGAATGAGCGTCTCTAGTGAACCCGCACACCACTATGACACCTACAATTAGCCATTGCATCCAAGGCAAGGAAAATGGAACAGAGGAAGGCAAATAACAAAGTGGGAAGATGAAATAAAGACAACCGCTGGCCCAATATGGAGAAGAGAAGTAAAAGAGAGAGGGAAGTGGAAATCCAGGGAAGGTCTTTGTCCAAGGACAAGCTGAAGAGAATATAAAATAATAATAAAATGTATTGTAATTGTGACTGACCTGTTGGCGTAGTGGTAGTAACACCGCCTACTGCGCCAAAGGTCGTGGGTTCGATTCCCACCCGGGACCAACATTTGTGTGATGAGCATAACTGTTCGTTTTCGGATTCTGGGTGTTTGTATGTATTTATTTAAAAGTATTTAAGTATGTTTATCAGTTGTTGAGTACCCATTTACAAGCTTCGGCTTAGTTGGGACTAAACAGCCGTGTGTAAATTTGTCCAAACATTATTATTATTAATAATAATGTATTCAGCAATAAAGGCTATCTTATCTTATTAGCCATTGCGCAGAAATCAGCTAACTTCACACGACCGCCAAAAAACTCTACTGGGACTATGAGTATGTGTAACAGTGTCAGTTGTCTGCCATTGCCACTGACATGTTCGCACTTGGCGGGGTAGGGCTGGTCGCGGCGGCGGCGGGGCACGTACCGCGCGCGCGCCACGCGGCTGCGCGCGTGCAGGTTGCGCGCGTGCGTCGCGCGGTGCGCGCGCAGCCCCGCCGCGCTGGGGAGCACCTCGCCGCACTCGCGGCAACCGCTCCTGGACACACAAACAGATACACTTTTCTTAACCAATATAGTACAATACGATCATACCCATTTTGTACTTTCCAGCCTCGAGTGTAATACCCAACTTTTTCCCCACTTGTATCATAGTAAGTAAGTAATGCTTTTATTTCAGGGAAACAACTAATTACATAAGTATAAATACATAGTTGATATTAGCTAGATACTAGATATTACAAGTATGTACAAGACATAGCTGTACTTAATTAATTCTCTTGAAACCAGTTGTCGCCGTGAAAAGGGTCTCAACTGAGCTTATTGCTGCAGACATAAGAGTCAGCAGCGCTGGTTTTCTGTTGAGCCCGGGTTGTACTAACCTGGCATGAAGTAAGAGTTAAGAAACATAATATACATAATATATATATATTTTTAAGGCTTATGGTAAATAAATATCTGTACATAAATAAGTAAATTATTAGATAATTAAGATAAGAAGGAATGCGGATAAGGAGTGAAGGCGAGTGACTGAAAAATATTAGATAGTACATAAATATTTGTATAACACAGAAAATGAATTGGACTTATGTTAGAGACAGTTTCAGATTACAGCATTCAAAATTCATTTATTTGCTAGTTACACGGTCTGTACAATGAATGGTCTTAAATTATATTAGGTGCTAATACATGTAACACCCCGTTAGGGGCACCGCATGGACAGTTGTGTGGCCAGCTAAGTGCGAGCGAAACTTGCTCTTAAAAGTAAACTTGCTGCCACTTTGCCTGATGGGTCGGTATGATGTTCCAGCATTTTGAAGCCACGTATCTGAAACTGCCCCTAAACGCCATAACCATACCCTGTTTTCAAGCGGTCAGCTTGGTGGTTACCTAACAATAGTGATGTGCAATACAAACTATCCAAGTCTCCACGTTGTAGCTATGTAAAGGGAACTACAACATTTTATTCGTGAAAATATTGTTCGGGCAGGCCTGTGCCCCAGCAGTAGGGACATGTTAATAGGTTGTTCATTTGATTTAATCGAATCAATGGACTATTTCTTGAAATTGAATGAGCGTCTCTAGTGAACCCTGCACAGCTCACCTTTGACACCTAAAATTAGTCATGCGCAGAAATCTGCCAACTTCACCCAGCCGCCAATAAAGTCCGAGGGGACATTAAAAAAAAACTCACCCCAGGTGGTCGCGGTGCGCAGTGGAAGTGACAGTGTGCCGTTTCAACGCCTCCTCGGTGGCGAACCGCACGTCGCACGCGGAGCAGTGCAGCCTCGACGCCTCGCCGTCGTCTGCCGGCGGGGGTTCCTCTTCTGGCTGAAGTCATCAAGAAAACTGCTGGATTTGGTGTCTCAGTTACTCACAGAATGAATAACCTTCACATCCCTCGTAGAACTGACGGCCGTTGGGGCGGAAAGGTTCTCGAGTAGCGACCACGTATCGGAAGACGCAGTGTAGGCAGGCCTCCCACAAGGTGGACCGACGATCTGGTGAGGGTCGCGGGACCCGGCTGCATGAGGTTAGGTTGTCGTGGAGATCCTTGGGGGAGGCTTTTGTCCAGCGGTGGACGTCTACAGGCTGATATAATGAATAACCTTGTTTGTTTGTTTGTTTGTTTGTGTGATTGCTTGCTTGTTTGTTTTTTCATTAGTGCGCTAATCCAGTCGGATTTGATAAAATCTTTTTGCATTTAACAGCCCTTTGCTTGCTTGTTTGTTTTTTCATTAGTGCGCTAATCCAGTCGGATTTGATAAAATCTTTTTGCATTTAACAGCCCTATCAAACCGAGCAGAAAGAAGTCGAGAAATTTATAAAATGCGGGCGAAGCCGCAAGAAACAGCTAGTATGTACGATAAATAAATAGCCCAATAGCCCCTGTTTGACCGTGTAGGTGTGAGTGACGCGCGCGCTCACCGGGCGCTGCGGTCCTCGGTGCATCCTGGCGCGGTGCATGGCGAGGCCGCGCGCGCTCACGAACGAGTACCCGCAGCGCGCGCACACCCACGGCGACGGGTGCTTCACGCGCAAGTGGCTCAGGTACGACGTCAGCTTCCTGCGACACGACACAACAGTCATCATCGTCATTACGGTCAATACAGACGGGAAAATGCTCCAGCATTATTAGGGTTGAACCACATCCTGTCAGCACGGAACCACATCTCTATCCTTTTCTGTCGTTCAGGAACGTCTACTAGAAAGGGTACCGTCAGGGGGACAAAGGGGTACCACGAGCAAAACGATTTTGCCCGTGGTACCCCCAGGCGGATTGGACGGTGGGACCACGGGGAAAAAGCGAAAAACATAACGAAGTGTATTTTAAAATTTGAATGTGCTATCGTGCCGCTATGTTTCTCGCTCTAGCAAATGACGTTGTCAGCACCGAAACGCGACAGCACGCGATAGCGTGCTATAGCATGCTATAACACGCCGCAGCACTGACGGCAAAAGTGCGATTCCGTGCTAACAGATATGGTCCAACCCTTAAGCCGCTAAAGTGGCGGGAGCGAAGTGTCGTCTCTTCTATTTTATTTTAATATAATATGTATCTTGCGGGTTTGCATGTGTAATGGTGCTAGTATTTCATACATTAAGTGCTTGTTGTGCATATTGTGAGGGAAATTAAAATAAAAGCGTGTAACAACTCTTTCAGCCCGTACCAAAATTGCAAATCTTCATTAAAGTTGCTATCTATTTGGTGAGGGTAAGAACCTTAGTGAAAATCGCCGACTAACTCTAGTCGTGCTCAGTTTTTGTGGAGGCCGTGCTACTTTTAATTCGAAAAAGATATGGCTTAAAGGTCTCGTTGCCAAGCCAAAACCTCCTTTTAAAAAAAGGGACAAAACGGACTCACGTGGAGACCTCATCGCAATGCTGACACTTGTACGTGACGCCGTCGTGCCACGCCTTGTGCTTCTTGGCCTGGTCCCTGAGCAACACAACCAATATTGTCTGACTAGTTCATAATTCTAGAATAGTTTTGGCATACAAAAGCAAAAACTCCTATCGAATAATCTATTTTAAGTGAAAATCTGTAATTAGCTGTGGCTATACCAAATTTTATTATATTCTTAACTGTAATATGACCAAACTCTGTATGCGGTTTTCCAAGTTAACAAAAATAAATTGAAATCAGTATTATTTGCGAGACAACATACACATCACAAGATGGCAATGGGGGATAAGACGCGGCCTATCATATCGAAAGGTCCGAAGTCGGTCCCCGGCTGGACAATGTACCAATGAGTTTTTTCTCGAAACTTAAGTACATTTATATGCTCTCAAACGGTGAAGGAAAACATCGTGAGGAAACCTGCATACGCCGAAGAGGTTAGCGCATGTGAAGTCCACCAACCCGCACTGGGCTGGCGTGGTGGACTATAGCCCGAACGCCCTCGTCGAGAGGGCAGGCCTGAGCCCCAGCAGTGGGGACATGTTAATAGGCTGTTGATTTGATTTGCCAAGTACTAACATGTGCACGGTGACGAAGGCGCACGCGCCGCACGCGTACCGTCGCGCGTGCCGCGCCGCGTGCAGGCTGAACGCGCGCCGCGTCGCGAACCGGAACTTGCACACTCCACAAATAATATCACCCGCGCTCTGTCCTCACACAAAACATTTAAACTTTTTTTTATAAAATTATTTTTTAAAAAAGATGTTATTTTTTAAAATTTTGATTAATTAAGCAGATCTTTGCATAGAGATATGATCTCTTTGGTGGGTGCTCGCGGCCCCCTATAGAGCCGTAAAAAATCATTCTATGGGTGTCAAATGTATTACAATACTATAACTCCTCATTTTCAAACTCCAATAAATTTGTATGTGCAAGAAAGAGTGCGAAGATACTTTCCCCTCCTCCCGCTACTGCTTCCTTTGTCCGCACCCCCCCCTGTAATTGGCACCATCGGTTCGCATACTAAATATGCAAGATGCAGTCTCCATAGGGAGCGCGCGCGCCACCAAAGAAATTCGAACCTTCCCGGATCTTTGTATTATTTATTCTCAGATAAGAATTCCGAACACAATTTAATATTGTTACCGAATAATAAATGAAATGAAATAACTAAAGTCTACACTTTTTACTATACAACTTTTTTTTTCTTTATTTTATTTTAAACAACATTCGTGCATATAACTGGAGAGTTAGCAAGCCTGTTGGCTTAGTTGGTAGGGAAGCCCTGAGCAATCAGGGTAGTCAACTGCTGTATCCACTTACAGTGTCGTGCCGTTCCAGATGGTTCTTCAGGGTGTCTTCGAGCAGGAACCCCTTGTAGCAATCCTCGCATTTGAACGGTGAGTCCCTGTAGTTAGCGCACTGTTTCCTCTTCAACACCTCGGCTATTTGCTCCTCCATCTGTAATGTAACAATAATTGTTTGGAACTAGCTGTTGCCTGCAGCTTCGTCCACAAGTCAAACTTCAAACTTCAAACTTCAAACTTCAAACTGTTTATTCGTCATAACTTTTTGCAAGAAGTATCTAGATGTATCTTCACACCAAATTTCATCAAAATCCGTTCAGTGGTTTGGGCGTGAAAAGGGGTAACAAACAGTAGTAACTATTATAATCCTGTATACAGACAGTTTTTTTTTTGTTCAAATTTCTATATTCGTCAAAAAATAAATACAATAGTATCAACAATATACTTACAGTTACACATTATAAGCATTTAAACTAGTTAATACTTTATCAGACGATGACACCTTTGAAAGACAGACAAGAGTAACTTCCCATCATCAATCATCATCAACAGCCTATTAATGTCCCCACTGCTGGGGCTCAGGCCTACCCTCTCCATGAGGGCGTGCGGGCTATAGTCCACCACGCTGGCCCAGTGCGGGTTGGTGGACTTCACATACGCCTAAGAATTTCTGGGCGTATGCAGGTTTCCTCACGATGTTTTCCTTCACCGTTTGAGAGCAGTCAGTAAATGTACTTAAGTTTCGAGAAAAAACCCATTGGTACATGGCCCAGCCGGGGATCGAACTCCGGACCTTTCGATATGATAGGCCGCGTCTTATCCCCTACGCCACTGACGCTCTCAACTTCCCATAATATGATATTAGTATGGATGTCGAATCAAAAATCGTTTTAATCAAAACAACCTCCGAACAACCTGATTATTTGTTTGCATGCTATTTAAAAATGTCTGAATCCTCCTAAGACACAATGGTTTATTAAGGGCAATCTCACCGAAAGTTTTGTGACAACGAAGTATTTTGCAATGTTGTCGACAGCTGTCGGAATGTTTCCTTGCTCCGGTTTCGTTTCACTCATTGCTTTCACTTTGTCTTTCACCCTCGCTTTCTTGCATGTGGAGTGTTTGTGTTTTTTTGCCTTTTTTCTTTGCTGCGAAAATGAGAAAAATTGGAAGTGGTTAACACATTTCTGTGGCAGGAATCCAATGCATAGTCCAGACTTACCTAAGCAGACAACATCACCCTCTTACGGACCTATACTTCTGCTAACAGCAAATAGTAATAACAGGTATACACGAGGCATTCCATCAGGGGGCAGAGACAGATTATAGATGGATCCTGCACTCCAAGCTTAGCTTTAAGGTCCTCATGGTGGCACCACATTCCTGAACTCCTCCGTTACCTTTAGTTTTACACTAGGTGACCCGTTTGAGATTGTTATTATTTTCTCCTCCCTACTCACCTTTTCAGCAGTCAAATACTTCAACGGCAAATCATCACCATATGTTATGTCCCGACTCACATCATCTTCCTTTTTATCACTCTCTTCGACAATCATCTCCAAGTCGCAGCACTCCTCTTTTATCTGTACCTCTTCTATTGGAGGTTGGTATTGGTAGAGGTTCTCTGATGGTAAAGAGTAGACTGTCAACTGCGACTTCAGTTTCGTAGTGTTACGGTCTATGAGTTTTATTTCATAGTCTGATATCTGCAAATGTGAACAAGTATTGGATTAAAGACAGTAATCTTCTTCAGCCGCCATTTTGGCCGCCATATTGAATACTATGTTTAAAATTTCTAGCACTTCAAGCATAATCCTATGTCAGGGTCTAGGTATGACAATATAATAATAAAAATTCTTATCATTGATAATTATATTGTTTATGAATAAATATTTTTTGATTTAAATTTGTAAAGTTGCTCACTTTCACCACTGATGACAGCTACTGTACAAGAAACGGCACAAATAACTAAAAATAAATGAATACAAAAAAAATACCTAAGCTGTAAGAAAATTGAAGAAATAACACATGGAAGTAAAAGTAAGACTGACCTTATTATTATTTCTTAAAATATTACACAGTGCCATCTGTGCCCGAAGACACTTCTCCTTAAAAGCAGTAGACTTTCTGATCAGTTCTGTGCATTCATAGCAAGTGTAGTGTGGCAAGCTTCCTGAAGATAAAATCATCTGAAACAGTTTAACGGAATCCTAAGAATACCATACATTTCTAACTTTCATGCTTTGTATGGCCCTGCCCATTCAGCCGGAATATTTTGTAAGTAGTTTGCGGTCTCTACCCCCGAACTTGTTTGTGTAAGTTCTGCAACAGATGTGGCCTGCCCAATGCCTCAACTTATGAATTCTTTCAATCTCTGGGTGGCTTTCCTGGTAAAAAAATTGAATAGGTAACCTTACATGTTCTCCAATAAGAAACTTGTAGCTGTTTCCAAGAGGTCCTTGCATTGAAAACATCTTTACGTCCATGGCGAGGCAAACCCTACACACTTTAACACTTTCCATTGTGACAAAAATGTATACATAAATCAAGAAATACAAGAATTGGTTAGGGTAATTTGTTTTGCCTAACTTATAAAGTATAATACAGTGACAGAACTGGTAGTTATAGTTAAGTATACCTAAGTAAACTGTTGACTTATTTAATTAGTTTAACTACACAAGGAAATAAAACTATTTTTTTGATTCATAAACAAATTCAGTTCAATCAATTTTCCATTTTTCATTCGAAAATAAATAAACAAACAATGACAACAGGATAGCAAATGACAATCTTCGCGTGAAAGACAAGGACAGCAAGAACGAAGAATGTTTGCAACATTGAAACGGTGCAATTTATAAAAAGCAAAGGTCTGTGCTTTCATTCAGGACAAAATCTTACCTATTCATATTATGTCTGTCCGAACACACATGGTTTTGAATATACAGATTAATAAATATTAACTATATTGTGTGTAGGTATAGATATTTACAGATAATTAAATACACAACAATTAAGCGATATTTGGCGTTGCGTTCTTTCTGCCTACCCTTTCTCTCAGTATATTTAATGTACTCTATTCTTAAAGGGACATAGCGCGAAGATAGACAGACATAGAAATAATACGTTCAAACATAGTAATTTCCATTTAAAAACTTGCAAGATAGTAAGCTGCCTTCGTTAGATAAATCCTCTTCAGCAGGTGGTGCAAGGGTTTGCCGAGCCGGAAGTGGTCGTTGGCGTTCTGCAGTCAGTACTGTTGTCTCTACACGCAGAGTTGAAGTCACCTGCGTAATTAAATAATCATACTCTAACCTGGCGTTCATTAATTAAGGTACTTATACAAAGAAAATCCCGAATTGAGTTTGCTAAGAGAACATATTTACAAAGATCATTTTAAGTACAAAATCGCACTAGCATATTTATTAATATTGACCCAGCCGACGTTGCGCTGCATGTGCAGCTATCTTCAGTCTGTACCAGAATACATTGTAAAATTTGTAATCCGTCGCCTTGATTTGTTTGTGGGTAGGCTGTAGGCTGTATGCCTGTAATGTCACTTCAACGGCCGTTTTAAATTTAAATCATGGTTGCCATTTTGAGGAGTTCGAAATTAACTAATTGTAATAGAATCTCACATAGCATTTCTTGAAGGTGGGGCGCCATCGCTACATCTCCGACGACCGCCATCGCCATTTGATTGCCTAAAAAACAAGATCAAAATACCTATATTTAAAAACTGACTATGTAGGTAGACCTTACCTATCATTTTGTTAATAGAATATTACATGGTCTTCCTATTAAGGTACTATAGCTACATGCCTACATAAGTACCTATTTCAAAAGGAATGGTACCTTTTTGATTGGTAGCGATAGCGGACACGGTAGCGGATAGCGGTATCGTAGCGGATAACGGTTGCGGATAGCGATAGCAGATAGCCATAGTGGAAATCGATTTTTCCCCACAATTTGTCCGTTTTAATTCCCGGCTGATGAAGCAGGTGGTTTCATAAAAATCTTTGAATGCAGTTCTACTTAATATTGAAAATAAGGGAATGTTTCCTGTCAGTAAACAATACTAATAAAATATTTAGGGTAGGTACAGTCGACCGCACGTCAGTGGAAACACTTACCTTAAGCTGGCCTATTAGGGAGTTTCAATACTGTGACAGACCAGTTTATACTGGATTTGTTTCCACTAACGTGCGGTCGACTGCACTCCCTAAAACCACAGGTTACTCCTTTCAAAACCTGTATATCGCAAAGTTAAAGTGCTAGACTGACATTTAGCGGAGATCATGTTGGCAACACCAAGGACTTCCTCGCTGCGCACGGCGTCGATGAAGTCCATGGCGACGCGCGCGCTGTCCACGCAGTGCTCGCCAGCCAGCTGCTGCGCCAGCCCCTCCGCCACAAGCACGCTGTCCTCGTCGTGCAGCGTCAGGCTCACTTCTAAACAAACATTTAATAACACTACTAACAGCTGTGCTGTATATTATTTGTTACCTACGTTTAAAATGTTAGACCTAGAATTATAAATACATGCTGTCACTCACAACGGCGAGCTTCCATTTTAGACGTAGGTAACAAATATTATACAGCACAGTACATCATAAAATAAATTAATTGTTTTTCGGAAAGATTCCGCTTCAAAACCATCATCAGGCTGTACTAGTCCACTGCTGAAACATATGCCTCCCCCAAGTTTGTTACAGTCTGAGGTGTGGACAGCCATTGTGACAAACGGTCATCATCATCAGAACTCGTATGCAGAATCTACTGCTTGGACGTAGGCCTCTCCGAAAGCGCGCCACTGAAGATAATGGAAGATAATTTTAAGGTGGCCTCAGCGTAGAATCCGGAGTGGGTACCGTGAGTGATGTGTGTCGTTACGTAACAAATTTCCAATTCAGTCTACTCACTGAGCCTCCGTTTGCCGACCTCGATCTGATTGCAGTCGAGTCCCCCGACGCAGGCGAGGAACTGCAAAGCGGAGCACGCCACCCGCCGCGCAGTCTTCGCCCTGGTTCTCGCCACTATCCCTGAACAGTGAACAGCCGTGGTGTAATGGTATATTTGGAAGCTCTATCAGAACATGTGCTTAAAATGTGCTGAAGCAGCTAGTATTGTCCAAAATCCCGCTACACTGTGCGTACTTTGGCATTCACTTTAGAAGATTACAGTCAGGGTGCCAAGGCCGAGAAAATTCTCGAAGGGACCTTGGTCAGAGAATACAAGTTAAAGCGGCTGCAGGCAACTGTAGGTACTTCTGGTTGCAGCGAGTAGGTACTGGTTCTATTTAGAACTGATGGATGATGGCTCGAAATAAGTAAAACAAGCGGTAGAAGAGTGACGTTCTACTTCAGTTAAGTTTTTTGACTAGCAATGGAACTGATATAATAGGTTTAAAGATACCAACAGAGAGAAATAGACTGACGCAAACAGGTGGCGCGCGAGCATTGAGTCAATTAGGACAAAGTGGCTCAATTTCTGAGGTTTGCTTATATTTGATGATGGATGACTAACCAAACACTCCAGTGTCGCAATACGCTATGTTGAATCCCTTAAAAGTGGTGTATTGGTCGTCGCTGAGGCAGCCGAGAGGCGGCTGCAGCATGCGGTTGTACACGTGGCTGCCGGTCTGTATTGTGCCGACGCCGATCGCCGCCGCCAGGATTGCGTGCTTCATCAGGCAGCTGGCAAGTGTGTCATAGGTAAGGGAGTGAATGAATATGGCAGTCTTCTGCAATAGATTGATTGAACAGATGGCCAGTGGTGCACCGTTCGTCTATCTTTAAGTTCCCGGCATATTAATGCTCACAGAGTGTTGATTACCAGAATAAACTTTACAAACCGAACAATTGAATATATATATAAGCCATAACGTCAGCCTGACGTAGTCCTGTGGGATTTGTAAGGCAAATGTCAACATAAACATTAACAGACTGATGTCCTCCAAAAAATTATATTGGTAATTCGCTTGTCGCCTAGAAGCTAACTCACTCAAAGTCGCCAGTTCCGCAGCCAGGCACTGCGATCGCGATCCAGGTCTCGCTTTTGCGTCCCAGGTCGTACTCCTCGAACCCACCTCGAGGGAAGGACGCTGGTGTGCTAGGGTACGCTGGCATGTCCTATCACAAACAGAAATCTGCTAGATACCCACCGAAATTTGACATTTGAGCTTGTCTCTTCTGATGCCCATCTGACCTGATGGTATTGTTGGGTATTTTTGCTATAGCTGTTTTGAGCCACAAAAAAAGAGAGGTGGCTAGTTGGCTACTTGACGATTCAGAAGGACCCTGCAGTTAGTGTCCAAGTTAACAATGGGTCTACATCTGCCTTTAGAACTCAGAGTTAGCCTATAGGCTTTTTCTCCTCATATATTGCCCTTCAAGCTAGAACCCAGTGTTTGAAGATACAATAATCTACCCATATAGATCCATCCAGACTGGAAAACCATGATTTCTTTATCTTCTTTTTCGTTAATAGTTCATAATCAAATATAGTATCTACATACCACCTTCCCGCATTCAATGTGCTCAGCCAACTTCTGCAACTCCTCAAAAGGGACACCGACACTTCCTATGGTGCAGAGGTTCGTGGTGAAATACTTCAGGGTGTATTTAGTCAGAATGTCCTCGTTCAAATGGTCTATCCTGGCCTTCTCGCAGAAGACCGAGTTGGAGAGCGGGCCGCCCCAGCACGCCTTCTGGACCAAGTCTAGGACGTGCTGCTGTGGAGGTATCCTCGTCAGGTCGTCTCTCACCATCGGCTTCACGTTGTCCTTCAATTCGATTTGTTTGAAGCAACACCTTGGAACAGATAGGGACTTTAATGGTCTTAAAATATATCTGAAGGTGGGAAACCGGCTGACAACTTCAACTGTTAAACTCACTTGCGCATGGTGCGCCGTGCTGATAAACGGACGAGGCCCTGAGGAGTGCTACATGGGAGTATAAGTATAACAAAAACCTGATCAGACCCAAATGCCGTAGCCAGGTGGAAGGCGCAAGGGTGACTGACTCTGCGAACGCTAACCTGACTCTACGATGGCAAATCAGCAGTAACCTATCAACGACCATGGAAGCTAGACCAACGACTATTGGACAGGTCTTTCCTCATTCAGGATCAGGAGGAGCCATGCTAGGATACAGTCTTGGCCATCGCAGTACAAGCGACCACAGAATTAGTCGCACTGCTCCCACAGAAAGGTGCTTCAATTAGGAAGGATAAGGGTATGAATAAGTATAGCTACCTGCAGGCAGTATCGAGCAGATACCACTTGAGTTCCTTGAAGCTGGGCGTCGGACAGCGCAGCGTGAAGCAGACGGTCTGCCGGTCCGACGAGCACGTGATGTAGCCACCCTGATCCTGCATATACCTGATAGGAACAATCTATGAGCGCGGATCAATAGGATCTGGGTACTTACCCAGGCACTAGAAATCCACATACTCACAGTGACCTATTATGCCGCATGTGACGTATCTATGACACCGATTAGTATTTTATTCAATTTGTAAGTTCTTAGGACACAGGGTTCCAAAATGGTGTGCCATTGATATATGGAAAAATAGATTGGTTACTATCCTCTAGCGCAAGGACCTTATATTAGGCCACTTTGTCCTATTTGATTCACTTCGTCTTGCTCGCGCGCCACCTGTTTGCTTCATTCTTGTTAACTCTCTCTGTGGGTATCCATAGATAATAAATCGGATCTATATCTTGAGTGGGGGTTGATGAACTTCACATGCGCCTTATAATTTCGTCTTTGCATCTTCGTTGCGAAGCTGAAGTGGCAGTGGGCTGGGCACATCGCTCGTAGAACTGACGGCCGTTGGGGCAGAAAGGTTCTCGAGTGGCGACCACGTATCGGAAGACGCAGCGTAGGCAGGCCTCCCACAAGGTGGACCGACGATCTGGTGAAGGTCGCGGGACCCAGCTGGATGAGGTTAGCGCAGGACCGGTCGTCGTGGAGATCCTTGGGGGAGGCCTTTGTCCAGCAGTGGACGTCTACAGGCTGATATAATGATGATGATGATCTTCGTCATATGCTGGTTTCCTTAGATGTTTTCCTTCACCGGAATCTGCAGATGAATGCGATAGAAGATGAACCTGATCTTCATGTATCCGGAGTGACCACAGCCGCTGGTGGTGGTCGCGGCGCGAATGAAGTGCGTGGCGCCCAGCTCCGAGTCCAACTCGTACCGGGAACCTGCCTGGCGAGGAAATGTAGTCAAGGTCAAAATCAAGGTCAAGGCACTCCTCTGAACCTGATCCTCATTCATTCATACAACAGCCTATTAACATGTCCCCACTGCTGGGGCTCAGGCCTACCCTCAACGAGGACGTTCGGACTATAGTTCACCACGCTAGCCCAGTGCGGGTTGGTGGACTTCACTTCACAATTTCTTCTTCGGCGTTCCTCACGATGTTTTCCTTCGCCGTTTGAGAGCAGCTGTGTGATTCTGTAAAGTATGAATTAAAACTCGACCATCACATCGCAAGTCACTTACTTCACTCCGCATCCGATCATGAAAGACCTTGATGTCGCATTGTGTAAACAAATACAAGCTACACAATAAACACTTCACTTGCGAAGTAAAGTGAGTATTGAACTGTAAATCATTGAGTTAGAGACCGATCTCACTGCGGATTCAGGATCGAGTTGCACAAATACGCTTACAGAATAGCGGGGCAGTCAGTTAATCCAGCAGAGCAGTCAGAACCCAATACTCGGTTCTCCGCCGGGGGCGTCCCACACTACGCTTGCCCAACGAGCTTTCTCAAGAAAACTTTAGTAGTCTGACGGTTCATTTATTTGCGCGCCTCGCAAATTACTCTTGACATTTTGACATTGTGGTAATTTTGTTCATTTTGACATTGTAGTAATTTTGTGTATTTTGAAAGACATTGTGATAATTTTGTGCATTTTGACATTGGTAATTATTAGATTTAGACATTTCGACGCCCTGTTTTTTTAACTTCTACTCTTTTCGGACCTGAAGCAATGAATGGGCCGGTGGGTCAACATAAGCCTTATACCTGAAACAGCATGCTGCAAGCCGACATCTGGGCCCCGATCACCGGCTTCACAGCCGCGATCTTCAGCCCGTTCAGGAAACTGGACCGAAACACCTCCATCGGGCCGTAGTCCGGCTTGGGCCAGCACAGCGCGGCATTCACCGGCCCCACAGATAACGGTCTGGACGGCAAACACCTGGAAACCTGGAAAAACTTTTGAGAAAACATTCTAATTCCAATTTAGTGTGACTTTGAACGTTTTGATTGATTAGGTACTGTTGACATTTTTGATGTTTCGGAAATGTTTGCGATGAAAAGAGTTGTGTTATTGTCAAGATCGAAAGAAGTTGTAATACTTGTTTACGTAAAGTGGAGAAACTTCCCCCGAGAAAATCCATTCCTGGGTGATTAGGTCATCCGCCACAATTATAGTGGTTTATACATAACTACCTATATCATCCTATATACAATACAATGCCTTTCTTTCCTATCATGACGTGATGTAGGTATAGTCGCGTTCAAAAGTGCAGTCCTACCTTAGATTACGCATTGGCTTGCAATAAATAAACTGTGTGTTTATTTTGTGTGTAAACGACGATACGAACGATTTCTTTCGCTAACTAGGACTGCATTTTTTAATGCTACTGTACATTACCTACTCAGTTATTGTATGCTATTGTGATATTTTTGTCCTTTGCGCTTGTCATTCATAGCCCAAAGACTACACAGTGATACAAAAACCTTTCGTGGCGGAAGGCATAATAACCGCGCATGACCAAGTGGTCTTGTGCCTTCGGCAAGAGGGGGGGCGCTCCGTGTTGCTTCATGTATCAACTCATTAAAAACAGACCCAATAAAACATAGCAACTATAATAATAAACATTTTCCTTAGCGACAAAGCTCTTAAAAACAAGACCATTATGTTTATTACTATCTGAGATCACTTACGATAGCAATAAACTTCATTTCCGGAAATGTATCATTAAAGGCTTATATTTTCTTTATTGCAAGGACTTAATTATAAGTAATTAAGTAGATAAAAGAACCACAAGGTCAGAATAAAATACGTAATCAAGGTTAGAGGGTGTGTCAATGACGTAGAATAACTATTGTATGGAATTTAGTCATGTAATTTCTAATTAATGTTGAATAATTTGCAATGGTGATTGATTCTCATTCTTTTCATCAACTGTAAGCTATGCAATGTACATTAAATTTAATAAAAAGTAACTCTAGCTACTAGGTAATTAAAAAGGTTTAATTACCACCCTTTCGTATAGATTTGAACCCGGGACTCCAAGCACGACGGCGACTGTGAGAATACGAAAAGGTATACGACTCTCCTTTTTGTATTCTCACAGTCGCCTTTGTAGCCCAGTTGGTAGGGATGCCTACCGTGCTTGGAGTCCCGGGTTCAAATCTCTGCTGGGGCAAGCATTTATCTTACCTGATATGCTCGTTCTCGCTCGGGTGTTGGATATTTGTGATTGTGTTTGCAGGTGTCCATGCCACCCTCGACACATGGAGGAGGGAATCCTACCTGATGCAGGCGAATAAGTTTGTCGCGTTTATTTTGTTATTATCTGTGCACAAAGTCAGGATATCAGTCAAGTTCATTATCGAGTTAAATATCAACCTATCACTTTTATGATTAATTCGATGATAAAGAATTAAACCGTACGTATACCTAATCTAATGTAGTGTTACCACGATTGTCGTAATGTAGGACTGTACAGAGAATAATGGGTAGGGTAATCGGCATAGCTGCATGTGTTTTATGTCTATAAAACACATGCAGCTATGCCGATTACCCTACCCATTTTTTAGGGCTCCGTACTCCGACAAGGAAGCCATGATCGTTCAGTCGCAATCTGTCTGAGCTTAATTATGAACAAATGCATTTTGTGTAAGCATACTTTCGATTGATTCAGTTTACTTCAGTCCAGTTTTCCTCATATAACCCACAGCGGGAATCAAACCCACGGCCTCTGACGTGCGAAACCACAGAGTACATTATATATAGCGAGACGTCCAAGCCACTGAGCAAAGCAATGCAATGCCCGTAGGTTTGGATAAAAAAATATAGTAGGTAGGTAGGTAAGTAAAAGAATCTAAATTATGTGAAAATGTCGCTTAAGTTAATAATTTAGGTCGTGAGTTGGAATGTAAACCTAGGTCAGGGTGGGGTCTTAGTTATCTATAACTAATTACTTACTCATTACAAAACTAAAGTAATCCCATTGTCAATACAATAAATAAAGTTAAAAGAAATCAGTCCGATCGTAAATTATTGTAATAATGTTTATGAATTACAGATCAGTTTTTATGGCTAATCGATGAATTTCATTGTGTTTTTGCTTTTCCTGCTAAAGACAGGATATTTTCGTTTAAGACAGGAAAATCCTATTATTTCAATGTAATTTATTTATGTAAAGAAGAGAAACCGTTGTACCTACTGAAATCTTTAGGTTATGGGCCCAGGTCAATGATACTGTAACCTTCAAGATGTTTCTTTATGAACTTCTAAAGATCTGTTTGTTTTCATAGCTACTACTCCGTACCTACGTCACCTCGTCAAAATACATATGAAATGAGCTACATTAGGCGAATGAAGATATACTGGAGCTGTTTATTAAAAACATTTATGCCCGACAATAAGTCATGAATTTAAAAAATGATCCGAATAACTCGAAAATTAACGACCTCTTATTGAGGTCACAATATTTAGATACCTATTCTAATTATCCACGAGCTGCGTAATATTATTGAAAAATATCCTTCAAATGAAAGTGGTTTGGTCACATCTTTAAACAAAACATCTGTAAGAAATAAAGCGTCACGGCAATGTTAGACTGCATAATCCTCAGATGTAATCTGTTCTAGGCGGGCGAGGTATTATAAGACGATCCAACGAAAGCCATCGGCCACAAACTCCACCCGCAGGGCACTGCGTAGGTACCTAGTATACCTACTTACTTCTCTAATCTTGTAAATCGACGTGCATGTTCATAAAAACTGGAACAACTAATTAATTAGGCAGGTATTGACATTCGAAAATTCGAGCCACAAGTCAAAACCGCCTGTTAACGAGAACAAGTGTAAAAATACGAAAATGGAGGAACAATTCAAAGAGGACTCCGATTTCCCCAAGTTTCTGGACAATAATGACCCTTTGGGACATTTCAGACATCGCTTCTATCTTAAAGAAGGTAACATTTACATGTGCGGCAACTCCTTAGGGCTGGCTTGCAAGGACGCAGAAGAAACAATTTTAAATGCAATTGAGACATGGAAACTTGAAGGCATCAAGATGTGGGGAGTCGACAATAATAAATACTATTTGTATTCCAGTAATTTAGCCAAAATGCTGGCTCCGTTGGTCGGAGTGGACCATGATGAGATAGCATTGTTAGAATCAACTACAACCACCATACACCAATGTGTCAGCACTTTCTATAAACCTACAGACGAGAGATACAAAATTCTCGTGGACGATATCAATTTCCCAACAGACAGATATGCAGTAGACGGACAGGTGAGGCTGAAAGGGTTGGACCCGAAAGACGCAGTCAAAGTAGTGAAAACCACTGGAAGGTTTCTAAACGAAGACGATGTTATAGAAGCAATGACTGAAGACGTCGCCTTAATCCTTCTACCTACAGTATACTATAGAACTTCCCAAATAGTTGATATGAAGAAAATCAGCGACGCAGCCAAGGAGAGAGGCATCATCATCGGCTGGGACTTGTGCCACGCAATCGGTGCCATTGAGATCGACTTGAAATCTCTGGATATAGACTTCGCTGTTTGGTGCACGTATAAGTATTTAAACGGAGGTCCAGGGTCGGCAGCGGCTTTGTACATAAACAGGAAGCACTTCCAACTCCTTCCAGGGCTGACCGGGTGGTACGGAAACAAGCATGAAGTCCAATTCCTGCTGCGGCAGGAGTTTGATCACCAACAAAACGCGAGCGGCTGGCAAATCGGGACACCTGTCGTCCTCTCCATGGCAGGCTTGGAGGGCTCCCTGAAAATGTTCAAAGAGGCCGGCATGGGGAATATCAGAAAGAAGTCATTGAATATAACAGCGTACATGATCTTCCTCATAGAGAGAAGGTTGGGAGATTACGGATTCGTTATTGGCAACCCTAGGGAGGACGAGAGGAGAGGCGGGCATGTGTGTCTGGAACACGATGAGGGGTACAGAATCAGCATGGCATTGAAGACCCGCGGGGTGGTCCCAGACTTCAGAGACCCGAATGTGATCCGTTTGACTCCAACAGCCTTGTATACCAGCTACGTCGAAGTGTTCACTGTGGTAGATATTTTGTTGGACATCGTAAAATATGAGAAATTCAAGGAGTTCAGTGAAAAACGGAGCTTTGTTGTTTGAAGACTACGGGTAACCAGAACACAGCGCGTATAGCAATTATTCAACAGGATATCATAAATTAACTCGATCAAGAAATACTGAGGCGCTAATTCTGATTATTTCGCGTACTAATTGAGCATTTAAGTAATTAGTGGTGCACGTTAGGATCCGATATTTTTATTTCTTTCTGCTCGGGTCAGGTTATTTCTGAATTTAACAGTGCCCCAAACGTTTGCATCGATGGCAATTTTTTAGATTTATGACTTAAACCTACTCCAATTACCTCAGTCGGCTTTTCGCTCGCTGTTACCAATAGGAGGGTTAATTCATTCTGTTCGTGCGAGTTTTCTGCATTATAGGTAGGTACATTGTTTCCGATCCTTTTAGCAGGATATCCAAAACGCGGTTAATTAATTGGCGTGGAAAAATTTGCAAGATAAACGCTGATAAGAGGTAGTGCGATGACGTCGTCACGACTTGAATTTTTCAGTTACATGTATTTCAAGGTAACTTAACATTGTGATATATTTCTGAGTATTTAGTCTGCAAGTACACTACCAAGAATAAAGGACATTCAAGGGCTCAAAATGGTTTCAAAATAAATTTCTATGGGAGCATTTCACAATTTTCATTCTCCTGTGTCATCCATGTGAAAAGAATCAAGAAAAACGGTCAATTGCAAGTCGGGCTTCGCTCAATAAGTGTTCCGTGTTAACGTTACTTTTAAATATTGTTCTTAGTTACCCCAAAATTGCTCGAAAATGTCTGAATTATTTAATTTATACCTAAAACCTGACATTGGGTCGCTATAAGCTTTATCAATACCACATTTCAGCTTTGAAAGACAGGCAGACAGACAAATGAGGCAAAAAAACAGAGAAAGATGAAGGTGTAATAAAACAAATTAATTTGGTAGTTTTTTTATATTTAAATTGAAAATAGGCTTAAACTATTCAACTTTAGCTGCAATGTGATTATATTTCTTCAAAATCATTTTAGTCGAAAAATGTAGCTAGATTAGGTATTAAATTATGACGTATTTTATATTCTTTTTATACACTCGTATAACACGAGACGTGAAGGCCTATAATCACATCGCAACATTATTATAAATAAAAAAATAATTATGTATAACATTATAACAAATGTCAAAACATCAAATTTCCTTCTGTGTTGCCGGCCGAAAAAACTTCTACTAATACAATCCTAATTTTCAGTGTAACTTTCGTACTTACAACTTAATGGGCATAGAAAAAAAAACAAATTTTCTTAAACCTTACACATTAGAACATCTCCATCTATTTATTATAATTATTTACAGTAATTTACATCACAAGTGTAATGTTGTTCTCTACGCAAAATGACAAATACGCAATACGACGGCTGAAATACAAATAAAACGATTTTTGAAAATGTCAACTTTAAGGGGGGAAATGGGGGAGGCTTTGGTCTTTGTTCTTCGAAGTTAGAAACATGAACATTTGAATTACAGCTACAGAGCATAAAATAATGACGTGTTTCATGGTTTTTGGATTTTCACATTTTAAGGGGGGAAACGGGGGGGGTGAAAGATAGTATACTCTCTAACGCGGCAATAATCGCGTCCGCTGGCTAGTTAAAAAAATCAGTAATATAAAAGGGGCAGATCCAAACAGGGGTCCACGTTTTTCGAAAATGCTCACAGATAAATACAAGTGACAATGACTGTATTGGTCATTTTGAGAAATTGGTCGTTTTGCGTACTCGAGTCATTTATATTGGTCATTTTGCGTAGAGCGCGCAATGTCGTACGGTGGCTATGGACTTACAACATTTTTAATCATTAACCACATAAATTAACAAGGAACTACTTAAAAGATCACTGTATAGTTTGAAAATATAATTTCTTGTACAATCAATGTTTTTTTAAATATTTTTAAACACTTTTCAATCGTTATATTTAATAGAAATTACGAACGTTTAAATTTTTTTTTCTTTAGCTACGAGCGGCGGTCAGCATTGTATTTTGGAACTAACAATGGCAAACTATTTTCATGTTGCCAGATCGATTTTGCAAAATTGTTTTTTTTTAATAAACTATGCTTTACGGCTTTGGAAGCAAAGTCCTTTTGAGCCAGTCTTCACTATTTGTTTTTTCTTCTTTTATTTGAAATATAAAAATGTTGCCACACGTAAAATATACTTTCATTTGTCGCCACCACTCGCTCACACATTTTACTCTAGCTAGTCTAATATCGACTCACATTATTTTCTACTTTGTTTTACAAACAAAAGGTATTGTTTGATTTTTAATTTTGATCTTTTATCACAAAATGCTAGTTGCCAACTACATGTAGTTTAAGAGATGTTGACTAAAGTAACTGAACATGGATGACTTCAAAATGTGGAGACAGGGAAATGAGTTTTCCAACACGATAACAGGATGAGTACGGGGGAATAAGTTTTCCAACATAAGAACAGGAGAATTAGTTATCAAAAGCGAGGCAATGGGAATGAATTTCTCAACATGAGAACAGGGGAATGAGTTTCCCAACGTGAGAACAGCGGAATGAATTTCCGAACGCGAGGAAAAGGGACTGAATTTATGAATACGGAGTGAATACAAAAGCGTTGCATAGTAATCATAATAAACGTATCAAAGCGGAGTTTACGTGTCAAACATATTTTTCCATTTTTTTAAACCTTTCTTATCCAACCTTAGTATCGAGTATCAAATATCACTAATTGTTTTCTAATTTACACGGGCTCACTGAACCGCCGGGAAGCGACAGGGTACTGAGCTGCAAGTGAGCGGCCTGTCTGCGAGTTTGTCTGTTCGTGTGTTTGTAACCAACCACCATACTGTACCGCTCACACCAAACACTGATTGACAGAATGTTGCGGGCCGCAGGTGTTGAATTTCTGAGAAAAAAAAAGGAAAAAAATAAGTGTATTTTTGAAAGATAGACCTTAGTAGAACTTTTTTATGTCTATGCCTCTATGACTATGTCTATGCGTGATATGGCTATGTTTACATTGTCCCTCCATTCGAGTATGATGTACACTCGGACAAAGCGTCATGTAGGTATGTATCTATCTACCTACCATCTATCTATAACTACGTACAATTGGTGAGGCGCCGGAGCTATGTATATCTCTATGTCTATGATTGTGCCAATGCGTCTATGACTATATGTATCTGTCTATGCGTAATATGCCTATGTTTACATTGTCCCTCCATTCGACTATGATGGACACTCGGACAAAGCGTCATGTAGGTATGTATCTATCTACCTACCATCTATCTGTAACTACGTACGATTGGTGAGGCGCCGGAGCTATGTATATCTCTATGCGTGATATGGCTATGTTTACATTGTCCCTCCATTCGACTATGATGTACACTCGGACAAAGCGTCATGTAGGTATGTATCTATCTACCTACCATCTATCTGTAGCTACGTACAATTGGTGAGGCGCCGGAGCTATGTATATCTCTATATCTATGATTGTGCCAATGCGTCTATGACTATATGTATATGTCTATGCGTGATATGGCTATGTTTACATTGTCCCTCCATTCGACTATGATGTACACTCGGACAAAGCGTCATGTAGGTATGTATCTATCTACATACCATCTATCTGTAACTACGTACAATTGGTGAGGCGCCGGAGCTATGTATATCTCTGTCTATGATTGTGCTAATGCGTCTATGACTATATGTATATGTCTACAACTACGTACAGTTGGTGAGGCGCACCGAGGGCCAGTCGTCGATGTCCGCGTGGTGCGCCTGGTGCGGGGGCGGAGCGCCGGGCGCGTCGGGCGCGTCGCGGCGCCGCTGCACGCCGGGCGGCTCCTGCCGCGCCACGCAGCCCTCGTGGATGTGCACGCCGGCGATGTCGCTGCCGGGGATCTCGAACATCACCTCCAGCAGCAGGTTCTCCTGCAATCACACCAACAGCTTATTAATGGCATTTTTAATAGGTTTTACGGCCTTGGAAGCATCAAAACAACAGCCTATTAATATGTCCCCACTGGCTGGGGCTCAGGCTAAGTGCAAAATGTGGAATGACCTTCCCTCTGTTGCTTTTCCACAGCGCTACGACATGGGGTTCTTCAAGAAGGAATCAAAAGAGCTCTTCAACCTTGGCCGGCGCCGCACCAGCACCCCCCGGGTGTTGCAGGTGTCTGTGGGCGGCGGTGACCTCTTAACATCAGGAGGCCCGCCTGCTTGTTGCCCCCGTAGCAATAATAAAAAAATCACTGGTAACATAGTCCTTAAGTACTAAAAATAATAATGCAAGTTTCAGAAGTGTGTGGTGGTTGGTTGGTTGGTTGGTGTGCACTGACCATGATGGCGCGGAGCCCCCGGGCGCCGGTCTTGCGCTCCATGGCGAGCGCGGCGACGGCCCGCAGCGCCTCCTCGCTGAACGTCAGCTCGCACTTGTCCATCGCGAACAGCAACTTGTACTGGGACACCTGCAACAACACGACACTACCGTCAACTACTATGTACCAAGAAGCTCAAGTATATTATGTTCAAGTATACGATAAAATACCCATGTGAGCGTCAGTGGCCTCGGGGATAAGACGCGACCTATCATATCGAAAGGTCCGAGGTTCGATCCCCGGTTGGGCCATGTACTAATGGGTTTTTTCTCGGAACTTAAGTACATGTACTGACTGCTCTCAAACGGTGAAGGAAAACATCGTGAGGAAACCTGCATACGCCGAAGAAGAAATTCTTAGGCGCATGTGAAGTCCACCAACCCGCACTGGGCTAGCGTGGTGGACTATAGCCCGAACGCCCTCGTTGAGAGGGTAGGCCTGAGCCCCAGCAGTGGGGACATTAATAGGCTGTTGATGATGATACAATAAAATACCCAAATACATCCAAAAAGAAAAAAAGGAGTCGCTATTTATTGGCAAACTAAAGAGGTTTCTGTTGGAAAATTGTTTTTATACGCTGCAGGAGTTTATCAATAATTCTGACGAATCTATAATTAGGCATATTTTAATCAATATTACTAACCTTTACTAAAGTTGACCATGATATCCCAACTAACATATCTTGACATTGTGACTAGTAATTTAGAAAATTTGATGTAATTATGTAACTATATTATATTAACTCCAGTATAAATGTTGCAGTGCCCTAACAGGGTCCATGTGTCTGTGACAAATTTTATTACCACATGATATTACCGCAATAAATAAATTATTATTATTATTAGCTGGTGCACCTTTCTTAGTGGACGGTTAGGGCCATATGAGGAACCCTTGCGCAAAATTTCAAGTTTCTAGAGCGGTCCCTAAACGATCATGCGGCATGACATGCGCTACGTTTACGTGAATTATCATGCGGCATGATGGACCTTCATGCTTGCTATCAATCAGTACAGTGAAGTAACGGCCAGCACGTAGTTTGCATGTCATTCGCGTCAATCACTACGACTAGACGGTCATGCATGAGTGACAGCACGTAATGCATGTGATACCGCATGATCGTGTAGGGACCCCTTAGGCTCGGCGGTTTTTGGCTGTGCGTTGATCAGTCAGACTCTTCTTCACCTCAAAACGGGATCATAGATAAATTAAAATTAATATGATGTAACTGACCATAGCGTTCTTGGGCTCGGTGAGTATCCTGACCAGCAGGTCCTGGTCGAGGCTGTGGAACGGCACCAGCACCGGGAAACGACCGACGAACTCCTGCAAACATACAAATTTTAGACTTTCGGACTTTCTTTACAACCTTACTAGCTGTTGTTTTTCTAGCAATTTTCTTTTTGACCGACTCCCAAGGGCCGTAGCGTGATGTTAAATAGCCTCCTACCTTCATCAAGAGTTGGGCTATCGATCCAAAAAGTATTTTTCAAATCCGACTCAGGGTTCCAGAGATGAGCGCGTTCAAACAAAAAAAGCACTAGAGGGTGTGGCGGTGGGTGTGTGACTGACCGGTATCATGCCGAAGTCGATGAGGTCCCTGGCCTGCACCTTGCGCAGCCACGCGTCGCGCTCCTCGTTCTCCGCCGTGGCGGAGTCCAGCGGGGAGGCGTCGGCGGCGGCGGCCTGCAGCGCGGCGCGCCGCCCCGACCGCGAGTCCCAAGCGCCGAACCCCAGGTACTTCTCGTTGTTGCGCCGCTGCACCAGCCTGACAACACACATAACCCTATAATACTACAGGCAATAGGGGTTCCAGTGCCCAATACTAGATTGCGACGTGGACCACGGCGCGGAGTTCTAGCCACGCCAAAGTGCAGGACAAATATATTAAAATACGCGCCGCTATCTGTGGCTGTTCACCTACTTAACGAGATCTGTACAGATATTGACTTATTCCATTGTACTTTGGCGGAATTCACAAGAACTATGTTATGTTACTTATCTAAATAGGTATAGTTAGCAGATTTGTGTTTATAATTTTATTTTTATTTTCTCAATTATATCATTGTTAAGTTATTATTAATTTTAATTAGATTTTCATATAGAGAATTGACATGGGTACTATTTTGACATTTATATTATTGTTATGACATTTTAAGTTTATAATAATGTTTTAGAATTAAGCTATTGTTTTATACATCGCCTTGGGACTCTACCTGTAGACATGTATTTTGTAAATTTAAAATAAATGAATTGAATTGAACACGTCACATCAACATCTCCATACTCAGTGCCAAGATACCATGGACCAGCCTTACCACCTTAAGGTTTATTATTTCGTGCGACTACTAAGCGCTGAATGACCGTCTCCTCAAGCCATTGTCCGCATTAAACGATAGTATAGCGAATAGGGCTTAGCTACGATCGCCACATGCAAGCAACAAAATTTTAAATCTGGTAAGGCGCCCAGTTTGTTTATAGTACTTCTTTCAGTTTATCAGCTAGCCTTGACTTTGTTAGCACCCGCACCTAGCTGTGATGGCACCTATTTGTATATTTGTATTGACACCTAGCATTAGCTGTATTAGCATCTAGCTCTATCTGCATTGACACCTAGCACTATCTATATTGCCACCTAGCACTATCTATATTGCCACCTAGCTCTATCTGCATTGACACCTAGCACTATCTATATTGCCACCTAGCACTATCTATATTGCCACCTAGCACTATATATATTGCCACCTAGCTCTATCTATATTGACACCTAGCACTATCTATATTGACACCTAGCACTATCTATATTGCCACCTAGCACTATCTATATTGCCACCTAGCACTATCTATATTGCCACCTAGCCGTATCTGTATTAGCTTGCTGGCACCTGGCTTCTATATTGGCACTTAGACCTACATATATTAGCTTGGCTGGCACCCAGCATTTCGAGGAGGATATTATTCACTGACCTGTCGAGCCCGTTGTACGCGCCGCTGGCGACGAACAGTATGTTGGTGGTGTCCACCTGCACGGCGTCCCCCCGCAGCTTGCGCGAGTTCCGCTCCGGCACCGATACCACTGCACCTTCCAGCATCTTCAGCATGCCCTGCTGCACGCCCTCACCTGGGAGACAAGGATATTATACATCATCATCAGCCACTACATAGGCCTCCCTCGAGACGCGCCACTCAACTAGATCTTCGGTTCTCCGCGTCCAGTCGCTGCCTTAGTGAAAAGCAAAGAAATAACTTGCATCTTCCTCCAACAAATCTTTTTTTTATTTATTTCCTCTACAACATAATATTAGAATGAACCGAATCGGAGCCGGACACTTGGGTGCTTTTCCTTGTTAGTACAATGACTATGAAATGACACATTCTTTACAACGAACTTTACTGGCACACTTTTCCTGGCACAAAATTTTCAATGACCTTTACAATCACACTTAAAGCAATGACTTTCAACAAATTCTTCATCCCCGGCAGCGCCAACTACATTTACTGACTGCTCTCGAACGGTGAAGGAAAACATCGTGAGGAAATCTGCTACGTCCAAGAAGGGATTCTCAGGCGCATGTGAAGTCCACCAACCCGCACTGGGCTAGCGCGGTGGACTATAGCCCTAACGCCCTCGTCGAGAGTAGGTCTGTTCCCAACAGTGAGAAGCTAATATTAATAGGCTGTTGATTTGCTTACGCCCCCCGGCTAGATGGAGCGAGGACCAGGCGGCTGGCAGTGACTGGATGCGGAGAACCGAGGATCGGGTTCAGTGGCGCGCCTTGGGAGAGGCCTATGTGGACTAGTACAGGCTGATGATGATGATAATGATTTGCTTATAAGAGAGAGGCACTTACCGCCGACGTCTCTCAGCTGGTGTATGCCGGGCACGGCGCCGATCTTGTCCACCTCGTCAAGGAATACGATTCCCGTCTGCGCTCGTTCCACGCTGAGACACAAGAGACATTGCATTTTAAAATCAATTAATCGCAAGCAAAACGTTCATTGGTCTATGATAGAACAATAAGGCGTATCCCAGACACAAGCGGCCTGCGTTTGCATATTGAAGCTGCGGCCTGCGGTAGGCCGCCACCGCAGACCGCATGTGTCTGTGATACACCTAAAGGGAGACCTTCCTCTGTCATTAAAACAGAAAAAAGTACATTCTTCACATTCTTGGCTATGGTGCTCTTTGAGCCGTGTAGCCTAGTTGGTTGCGTCGAAGCCTCGCCAGGTATTCCTACCCCCTAACAAGATAAGATCTTTGACTAGTGGTCAAAAGTTAAAAAACTTATGGTCTGAAGTCAACGTTGACTGATGCTCGAAAGAAAAAAATATAATTTAGAAACTACATGGTTTACAAAATAGAAATCTGTTACTGGCTAAAGCACAATTTATATCAATTTATATATTTATATTATTAAAATAAAAGTCCAAACTCAACGGGCGAAAGCGATCAATCGAGCCGCGAGCGCAGTATAGGAGTAAAACATTGTATTTTAATTACTAGCTTTTTCCCGCAGCTTCGCACGCGTAGAAAAGTTTTTCCCGTGTACATTGTGAAACAGCGCCCTCTATGCAGGCGTTTTGTTACTTAGGGGGTATTAGCGGAGGCCCCGCGACTTTGTTCGCGTTAAAAAGTGCCTATATGTTATTCCAGGATATAAGCTATCACTGTACCAAGTTTCATCAAAATCTGTTTGGTAGTTTTTGAGTGAACGAGTAACAAACATCCTCACATCCTTACAAATATTCGCCTTTATAATATTAGTAGGATAGGATGTGTGCATGTAAATTTGACTTGTAAAATGTTTTACCAATGTAATATTGATTGATTGATCGATTGTGAATCGCGTTGGTTGGTGTGTACCCACTTGAAGTTGGCGTCCTGCAGCAGCTTGGCGATGACGCTCTCGATGTCCTCGCCCACGTAGCCGGCCTGCGTGAGCGTCGTGCAGTCGCAGATGGCGAACGGCACGTCCAGGCACTGCGCTATCGTCTGCGCCAGCAGCGTCTTGCCTGCGCACAATAAACTAACACAATAAGCATGGGAAATAAAAGCGTATCGGAAGACGCAGCGTAGGCAGGCCTCCCACAAGGTGGACCGACGATCTGGTGAAGGTCGCGGGACCCGGCTGGATGAGGTTAGCGCCGGACCGGGCGTCGTGGAGATCCTTGGGGGAGGCCTTTGTGCAGCAGTGGACGTCTACAAGCTGATATGATGATGAAGCATGGGAAATGTGAAAAAAAACAGGACTCGCGCCGTGGAGGTGGAGAAAAAACCATCGGTTCGTGGCAAGGCCGGGGATGGAACTCGGACCTCTCGATACGACAGGCCGCGTGTTCCTCACTAAACTACCAATGTTCGTGAGTTATAGCTAGCTATTATTACACGACCGGACTGTTGGCGTAGTCGGTTCACTACCAACCCTGCCTACTGCGCCAGAGATCGTGGGTTCGATTCCCACTCGGGGCCAACATTTATGTGATGATCATATTATATCTGTTGGTTTCGGATTTTGGGTGTTTGTATTGTATGTATTTATTTAAAAAAGTATATTTGTTCAGTACTCATTCACAAGCTTCGGCTTAGTTTGGGACTAAACAGCCGTGTGTAAATTTGTCCAAACATTATAAAACCAATTAAATATGTACTTTAAAAAAATCAACTCACAACGTGAATGATAAAATCTGTAGCTATTCTTAGAAAACAAATTTCAATTCTTTAAATACAAATGCATGAGGCGAGCTCACCAAAAATAGACTTTATAAATCTACGTCCAAGTCGGAATTGGTACAAGTTGCTCGTACAGAAAGCTAAACAGATGGGTTACTCGTAATTGGGTAATTGTAGTGCTTACCCTATAGTGAATGAGCGGTAGCAGACGCTGAAGCGATTTGGTAAGCATTGGAAGTTCCGAATAGAATTGAAACATATTCTATACTTCGAATATACACCTATTGCTATGAAACTGGCCACATTGACAATAAAATATGGCAGCTTTCATGAGTGTTATTTATTACGGGCTTAAAAAGTGTATGTTTTGGTCAGATTTAAGGGAAGAAACGCCAAATCTTGTCAGTTTAATAAAAAGGCATCAGATATTTGATTTTTGAATATTGACAGAATGAATGATTATTTGTTTAATCACAATCAGTAGTGAGACAACATAGATACTGTCAAAAGAGTACGTTCTAGTTTTTTTAGACTACTTTCAAACCCTATGCATTTAAATTTTAGCTACGAAACTTCCGGACCTTGCAAAAGATTTAATAATCCAACAATATTGTAAATATACAATATTGTACCGTATTTATACTGTAAGTAAATATTTATAGAATGTTATATTTACAATGTACATAAGTATATTTATTCAAATTTCAAATTCAAATTCAAAAGTATTTTATTGCATGTAAGTACACTAGGTACATTTATACAACGTCAATTTTTTATCTACCACCGCCTCCAAGGTGTTATATAGAGCTGGGAAGAAGAAGCGGCGCAACAAACTTCCGCAACACATCTTTTAAAATCAAGTTTGTACATAACATTATTTTATAAAGATTGTGCGAGGCTGAAGTAACATTAACACCAGGCATCTTTGTCATTTAGATAATCGACTGTTCTATAATAAGCTTTCTTACAAAGTTGTTGTTTAATGTGGGTCTTAAATGTTCTGTCATTCATATTTAAGATTTCTTCTGGTAGTTTGTTGTAGAAGCGTATACATTGCCCCGTGAATGATTTACTGACCTTACTAAGCCTTAACTGTGGTGGTACAAGTTTGTTTTTGTTTATTGATTTATTTAAGGAAGGTATGTTTAAAATCTTGGCACTGATAAAAATAACAATATTCCGCTATCGGCTGGCAAACATCCACATCAAAATTGAATTTGGCCTTTTCACTTCACTCTTCCAATCGCTACCGCCCACCAATATGGTAGCAGCGTCACGCAGCATTCTTGGCATACAAAACAGCTGTTCAAGCGACCAGATTCACCGCACGCCCTAAACAATAACATATTACCTTATAAGCGATTGTTTTAATTTACAGAAACTACATTACGATTTCAGGTCAAGTATATGCCGTTTGCTAAGAAATTATGTAACTACACTTTATTCCTTTGCCTTTATGGTATTGACTTGCTGTTGTCCGCGGCTTTGCCTTTGCCGAAGAACCACGCTATATATCCGGCAATAAAAAGCTAATGCGACCCATTGAAATTCTTAGTCGCATGTGAAGTCCACCAACCCGCACTGGGCTATCGTGGTGGATATAGCCCGAACGCACTGGTTGAGAGGGCAGGCCTGAGCCCCAGCAGTGGGGACATGTTAATAGGCCGTTGGTTTGATCTACAATTGATTTTTTAATTAAAGATGGCATATCTTCATACTGCGCGGCGTTTAGATATTGCTCCGCAATGACTGTCCATACTTACCTCTACAATGAATGCGATAGCTAATACGGAACTTACGATACAGAAAGAGATAGCTATCTGTCACGAGTTGCGTTTGAAATACCAAATATGAAATTACGACAAATTGTCAGAATTTTAGGAACCAAAATTTCTGCACGCCAGTGTGATATCTGTAGTTTATTTTAAAACCGGAAACCGGAACGGTGAAGGAAAACATCGCGAGGAAACCTGCATACGCCGAAGAAGAAATTCTTAGGCGCATGTGAAGTCTACCAACCCGCACTGGGCTAGCGTGGTGGACTATAGCCCGCACGCCCTCGTTGAGAGGGTAGGCCTGAGCCCCAGCAGTGGGGAGATTATGATGATGATTATGATGATTATGAGGCTGTTGATGATGATGATGATTTTAAAACCATCTTATACTTTATATTTTAAACCAATTTCACTGGTCCACTGTTGTCTCCAATCTCCATGCTGGAAGAGACGCTGTAACTTCACACACATGCTCTTATATCCTGGATGGTGATGTGGAATGGGTCCAAGCAGCAGCACCGCCGCAGCTCGTGGCGCAAGTTAGCCAGGACCAAGCCTAGTCCATCATGATCGGCTCACATCCACCTCCTAGACCCTGCATCCTGGACGTGAAGTGGACTCACCGCAGCCTGTGGGCCCGAGCAGCAGCACCGCCGCCGCAGCTCGTGGCGCAAGTTAACCAGGACCAAGACTGGTCCATCATCACCGGCTCACATTAACCTCCTACACCCTGGACCCTACATGTTGAGGTACTCACCGCAGCCTGTGGGCCCGAGCAGCAGCACGTTGCTCTTGTCGAGGCGCAGCTCGTGGTGCTGCCGCTCCAGGATCTCGGTGCCTCCCCCCCCGCCGCCCGAGCCCGTCGCCTGGGACAGGTGGAGGAGATCTGTAACCATCAACCAACCAGCACGGTTACCCAGGATTCTGGTGGCACTGTACTGTTCTTTTGAATGAATGAATGAAGTTTTTATTTGCCCAGAGCCCGAAAATCTCTCAATGGGTCTAATCTCACTGCAGTTTGGATTGAATTGAGATTTATTTATCTGTGCTAATAATGTGAAAGGTGACACTTTGGTACCCAAGGGGAAACCAACGCAGTAGAGGCAGACAACACAAGAGATGCGATGATGAATTGATGACCTCGTAAGAATTCCAGGGAAAACCTGTGACGAGATTGGCAAGAGACGCGAGAGTGGGGAAGATCCACTCTGGGCCGCCGAGGATACGCTCCGGGTCGCTGTTTAACCGCTCCGGCAGCCCGTACGGAAGACCCGTCCAGGACTCCCGTACAGCTGTGACCGAAGTCAGCATGTAGCTTAGCTTGAATAAAATGCTGTTTCTTATATTCTATTAACACTCGTACAGATTTCATATACAAATATAATGTCGGCATATTGAGTAAGATGTAAAAAACATCTGAAACGAAGGTCGCAAGGCAGCCAGTAGCGGAACGAACCGCCAGCGAGCGTTCGACAACCGATTCGTTCCACTCTCGCTGCAAACTACTTCTGCCTCGTTTTCACTGATTCTTGAAAATTTTCTTATTAATTTCCACGCCTGACCGGTCCGCTCGGATCAACAGGTTAGCTAGACGGTAGATATAGCTCAATTACCTTTCTCTTTTACGATTTTAATGAAAATATACATGCAGATGCAGCCAGCGTTAACTATTTCGCCCATTAAATGTAAGGGCACCAACGCCTAAGCAACCTTACTGAACAGGATGTAAGTAACAAATATTATGATTAAATAAATTGAATTGAATTGAAAAAATAAATAAAATAATAATAATAATAAAAATGACATCATTAATAGCATTAATGCGCGACACACACTGGGCGGCGGCGTTGCGAAAGCGTTGCGGTTTTTTTCTGTAATGTTCGAAATAGTATGAAGCCCTTTACATCAAAGCGGCGGCGGCGCGGCGCGTTCTTCATACAAACCTTCGCCGCCGCAACGCTTTCGCAACGCCACCGCCCAGTGTGTGTCACGCTTTAAATGTGTGAGGGTAAGTAAAAGTGTGGGGGTAAAAGTGTTACTTTTCAGTGCGTGTAAGAAGTATGGAGGACATGAATGTTTATTCTATACGGGTGGGGGGCATGAGTGTTTCGTACGGTTGGAGGGGCATGAGTGTTACAGCTATACTGGTGGGGGCATGAGTGTTTTTTCTAATGTGCAGAGGAGAAACGAGTGTTAGAGCTATACGGGTGGGGGCAAACGTGTTTCTTCTTTATATGACACAAGTGTTTCGGCTATACGGGTGGGGTGCATGAGCGTTTTTCTATTTATGTGGGGGGGAGGGGGGCACATGAGTGTTACAGCTATACGGGTGGGAGCAAACGTGTTTCTTCTATATATGTAGGGGGACACGAGTATTTCGGCTATACGGGTGGGGTGCATGAGCGTTTTTCTATGTGAGGGGGGGGCACATGAGTGTTACAGCTATACGGGTGAGGGCATGAGTGTTTCTTCTATATATGTAGGGGAGACACGAGTGTTACAGCTATACCGGTGGGTTGCATGAGCGTTTTTCTGTGAGGGGAGGGGGGGGGGGGGTCACATGAGTTTCACAGCTGTACGGGTTACGGGTGAGGACACGAGTGTTACCTCTGTGCGTGTGCAGCGGATGGTGAGCGTCGGCGGGCGCGCCGCTCGTGACGTTGTTGTAGATGCGCTTGTAGTGGTTGTACACGGCCACTGACAGCACCTTCTTGGCGTACTCCTGCCCCACCACGTGTTTGTTCAGGTATTCGAAGATCTTCTTCGGCGGTGGCGGCGGCTTTCTGGGTAACAAGAGAAGTACATCTAGTTTTTTATCGCCAGCTGTTGCCCTACTCAGCTGTGCTTTATAGGTTATTTTGGCCTTTTTTCTCGGCTCCTAAGGGTCGAAGCGCGAAGCCTATAACCTTCCTCAAGAACTGAGCTATCAAATGCAAAGAGAATTTTTCAAATCCGACTGGTAGTTCCAGAGATTAGCGCGTTCAAACAAACTCATCAGTTTTATTATATTAGTATAGATTAACAATAAACATAATTACGGAATTATTGGCATCGGCGGAAAATTCAATTTATTTTAGAATTTCTTTAGTTATCAGTTAAAACAAGAACAAAGCAAGCGTTTGGGGTGAAGCACTAAATTGTTTACACAAATAACTTTAATCTCAACCATAATCTGTACATTGACCGCATCCGAATTTTTGATTAAAAAAAAACGATAAAAGTTGCCATGTGACTAAAACGTTATACTGATACCTGATACAAGTACACATTGATCATGGGATCAATGACTTATATTTGTTGTTCAATGACAATTGTAGCGCCAATAGAAGCGTATGCTAAATCATCATTTGATTATCAATTCGATAATTTACATAATTACGTCACGAATCATCACGGTAGCCGAGTTGTATTTTTTTCGACTGCGGGACATAAAAACCTGATGTTATCATTTATTGTGAAGACAATGATGAGGCTGAGACTGAAAGAAGTGTATCAGAATCGCGGTCCTTGGCGCCCACCCCGTCAGGGACATAGCGTAACTATAGCATAACATATAGCGTGATGTAAATAATAACGAATGGAAGATATCCTTTTATTTATCAACAGAATGAGAGTCAGTTATAGTGAAATAACAGCATTTTTTAGAAGTGCTCGGTCGAATGTCGATCAGAAGATAATAATAACAATCAACAGTTGGATATTACACAAATAAGTAGTGTAGTCCAAACAAAGTTTTTATATATCGCTAAAGGTCAGAAAACTCAATGTAGATAAAGATTACTTTACACATAGTAGTATTGGTAGAGTTTAATGTTACAGCTAGAGTTAAGCTCCAGAAAAGGGGCCGTCCATTAATCACGTGATCTTTTTTAAAGCATTTTTTAACCCCCCCCCCCCCCTCCCCCTTGGTGATACATGGTGAGGTTTAAGACTACCCCCCCACCCCCCACCCAACATCACGTGTATTTTTAATATCTACAAAAAATCTTAATTTTTTTAGAATATTATCTTAAGTACGGGTATAAAGAATAATCTTATTTTAATCTGAAATTATGGACCATGATAAAAATGTCTAGACAGAAAGGTTGCAGGTTGTTTTTGATTGGCATAAAAATAATAATAAACGAATGGTGTAATCATGCGAAAAACATATATTGTACTTAGCAACGGCGAGTCAAGGTCACACTACACGATGCTTTTCGATTAAAAATCGCGCGTTTGAAAAAATAATGAAAAAATAAATACACGTGATATCTTACTACACCCCCCCTCCCCCCTTGTGACATTTCGTGATTTTTGTCAAACCCCTCCCCCCCCTTTCAAGCCTCACGTGATTAATGGACGGCCCCAAAGTAGCTCGAGATAGAGTTGCGAACAAATATATCTATCGATGGTTTTGCTTAAGAAAGTCATCAATTGCGACAGCATTATACTACTGTTAATACTGTCGATATGGACCTTTCGGACGAATTCGTTCACTTTCCTATTCCTAGATTACCACAAAAAGTTAAAGTTCACTCGCGGTTTCCTTGAACTCAATTTGAGACAAAGTACATTGCTTTGAGATAGCGTTACTTTTTTGCGAATTGAAAATCATGAGAAAATAGTCGTGTTAGAAACCAAATGCTGGCAACATTATTAAAGGCACATCTGAACTTATCAGCATTTCTACATATCTTCTGAGATATTTTTAGCGCATTTAAAATGCCATGCTTGATGCATTTATACGTTCACTTTTGTAATAAAAATGCATTTACATTAATTAATTAGTGCAACGGTATTTTGGCTCTGCCTTTCATTGGTGCTTATGCTATAAAATTAAACACACATAAAACCAGATGTGTAAGCGCGTTGAACCAAAGTTATTCTCTTCCTAGTTTGATAGCAGACAAACATGTTTTTATATATGACCAAGTATGAAGAGACAAAATTCTATCCAATGCATGTGTAGAAGGACTAATCGTTGCTTGAATATTGGTGTGACTATTTGCTCAAAATCTCCAAACAGAATTCAACTGTAAAAGGAAATGATTATAGTTGAATTCTCTTTGAAAGCTTTGGAAAGATAATACAAAAACAAATATACAAGCAGCGAAATATCAGTACAATTGTGTTACCACTAACTAAGCATGTTTATGGCGCTCATGAGTGTTACCACTGTGTCGTGGGTGGGAGACATTAGTGTTACCACTGTGTGTCATTAGAGTGTTAACTGTGTCGTGACAGACATTACGTGTTACGACTGTTGTAGGGAATATTAAGAGTGGTACCATTATAATTGTCGTGGGGACATTTGTGTTACGAATAAGCGTGTGTCATGAGTGTTACCACTAGTGTCGTTGGGGTATTACATTAACACTGTGTCTTTGGGGATATTTGTGTTAGCACTTACCACTATGTGTCGTGGAGGACATTTGTGTTACTACTAAGCGTGTTTATGGGGACATTAGTGTTACCACTATGTGTCGTGGGGGACATTTGTGTTACTACTATGTGTCGTGGGGGACATTTGTGTTACCACTATGTGTCGTGGGGGACATTTGTGTTACCACCATGTGTCGTGGGGGACATTTGTGTTACCACCATGGGTCTTGGGGGACATTTGTGTTACCACTATGTGTCGTGGGGGACATTAGTGTTACCACTGTGTGTCGTTAGGGCATTACTTATGGAACTATAGTGGTTCAACAGGGATTACAAGTACCTGTAGAACCCGGTCTTGCTTTCCGCGTTGTCTTTGATGCTCTTTTTCGTGTCGACCTCCGACAGCACGACGAAGAAGTGGTGGCACTTGTCGCACTTGACGAAGCGCGTGGAGCTCACGAAGGTCTCCACGTGCGTGCACGGGTCGCCGCATTTCGGGCACGTGAGCACGCCGCCGCCCGCACCCGAGCCCTTTTTGCCGCCCGTCGTCGAGCCTTAACACGGAGAATATGGGTGAGCAACTGCTATATTGAGTGTTAGAGATGCAGCTACTAACATGCTTCGAAATACCTGAGATAACATATTTAGTTGTTTTTTTTTCATATAAGGGAAACATACACTTTTAGCCATTGCACCGCGCGCCCTCAGAATACGGTTCACCCACATTACATAGATCCCTGGCGGACCAGCACTTTGTGCTTCTCGCGTTCTTTTCTGCTGTGCAAAATGTGGAATGACCTTCCCTCTGTCGCTTTTCCACAGCGCTACGATATGGGGTCCTTCAAGAAGAGAGCTCTTCAACCAAGGCCGGCAACGCACCAGCGCCCCCCGGGTGTTGCAGGTGTCTATAGGCGGCGGTGACCTCTTAACGTCAGGAGGCCTGCTTGTTGCCCCCGTAGCAAAAAAATAATATAGGTATATGTTCATAATCAGGCTAGCATGTGCCCGAGCTAGCATGTTTCGAGACACTTGCCTGTGCTGACATCCTTGGGGGGGTGTGTGTGCGTGGTGTGGGGGGGATGCGGCGGCTGGTCGGTGGGGCTCTTGCAGAGCGCGACGCCGGTGGTGAGGCCGCGCGGGCCGCCCCCGCCGGCCGCCCACGCGCCGCCGCCCGCGCACCCCTCGCACCGCCCGCACCCGCACCGCAGCGACCGCTGGCAGTGCACGCCACCTGCGAACCGCCGAGCTGTTATTAACCATGTAAGGACTATGGAACGACGTCATACAAAATTAACCGACGATTTTATACAATTTTTATTTATTAAGGTCACATTATCGTTATCTTAAAGACAGTAAAATAACAGGACTGTTGAAAGACCTAGAGGTCTGTAGCAAAAACAAGCTGTTAGTCCAAAGTTTGATTCGAAGTATTGACCTACAGAACCTTCAGAAGATTCTACTGCACTCGTTTACAGGTTAATGTTTGTTAGCTAAAGCACATCATCATCATGTCAGCCCTTTAATGTCCACTGCTGGACATAGGCCTTCGGCCACTTTCTTCAGGTCGTCGGTCCACCTGGCGGCGCGTACCGGTCCGCGGTCTCCACTCCAGAACCCGTCTGCCCCAACGGCCGTCGGTTCTGAGACGGATGCGACCAGCCCGCTGCCACTTCAGCATGCTAATCCCATCGGCTATGTCGGTCATCTTAGTTCTCAGTTTATTAATTCACTGCAAATTTATTTAATAATTCAATATGTTATCACCTCGAAATGGACCCACGAAGTCATAATTTAATTGCCTTACGTAATGTGGAGTAATAATAAAAGTAATAAAAATAAGTAATAAAGATAAAGTAATAAAAATAAGTAATAATAGTAAGTAAATCTTTGAGATCCCGTTACTTCCGTTAGCACGTCGTTATGCCAGGGCCTTTACACCAGAAGGAAATTAAAAAAAATTGAATAAACACAAGTTTATTTTTAGTTTGTATGTCAAGGTGACAGGTTGGAGTTGACCAATTCGCGAAGTGGGTTAAGCTTTTGCCTTGTTGCCAAAATCGTTGAAAGGACAAAACACATGGAAAACCTGTTCACAAGGATTTCTTGGTATAATTATTATATAATTTCGCTAGCGGACGCCGTGTGACTTCGTCCGTGTTGAAAAGTATCCCATAATCATTCGTTGGTGGCTGTCAAAATGTACAGGACCTCCTGTCTGCGGAAGCAGATCGGCTTGACGTCCACACCCGAGCGACTTTAGTATTTAGAGCGACCAATTTCCAAAGAGATTTCACCCCAATTGTGGCGAGAGCCGATCTGCTTATGTCACATTTTAAAGGAATATGATTCCAGAATACAAGCTGTCGATTCGATACCCATTTTACATCAAAATATAAAAAAAGTGATTGAGAAAACTTTGAAAGAAGATTGAAAAATCATCAGCGTCAGCGGCGTCGGAGAGCGTCAGTGGCGTCGGGGATAAGCAGCGGGGACATTATTAATAGGCTGTTGATTTGATTTTGATTTGTTCATCATCAGCCTAGCAACATGTCCCCACTGTTGGGGCTCAGGCCTACCCTCTCGTCGAGAGCGTACGGGCTATAGTCCACCACGCTAGTCCAGTGCGGGTTGGTGGACTACACATCCTCCTTGCAGGTTTCCTAACGATGTTTTCCTTCCTTTACTTTCCTTCAAAATTATCTGGCTGATAATCAGTAAGGCGGACGACCGGATATGCAAGTGATGATAATGATGGTTTAATTCGAAGGTTCGAAAGTGTTTTAAGTGCGTTACAAAATTGCGCGCCGTTAGTTCCGCCTCTCTCACTTTTACTTGCATCTTTTATTGTGAGAAGAGCACATCGCTACGTTATGTAACAAACACACGCATTAAACGCAGTGACGTGATCATTATTATATTCAACCGAATGCGAAAATTCGGTCAAAATTGTACTAAACTTATCTTAATTACATAGGTGGACGGATAATTAGAAACAGGGGAAACATTAGAAAACATTTTCATACAATTCGAGGTCACTTTGAAGCCATGGTTCTCCGTGAGGGATCGATCGGGGCATGATCTGATGACGGTCATCGAGAGAGTACATGGAGGACTTTCAGATCGCTATAGATATCCAACTGATCAGATGAGCCGTTTGGTAGCAGCATCGTCATGTAGAAAAAAACCTGCAAAATGGCATAAAAATGTATGAAAATCTTAAAGTTAAGGAATCATGACGATGCTGCTCCCAAACGGCTGATCTGATCAGTTGGATATCTATAGCGATCTAAAAGTCCTCCATCTACACTCTCGATGACCGTCATCAGATCACGCCCCGATCAATCCTTCACGGAGAACCATGGCTTCAAAGTGACCTCGATTGTATGAAAATCTTGCCCTGTTTCTAATGATCCGTCCACCTATGTATATAATTATTTACGGGTCTTATACACGAATAAGTTTTATTTACCTTGCCCGACGACAGTGTAACCTGGTCGAAACGTCGGGCAAGGTAAATAAAACTTATTCGTGTGTATTACCCGTAAATAATTATAAATACAAAGCGCGAAAGTCTAAAATCTTATCTTCTTAGGGGGCCAGGAACACCAGGCGACACTTCGACCCTATGGGATCTGTTGTGCCAAACCCCTGTCCGCCAAACGGTGCGCAAATCCGTGGTGGACTTCAAATACGCCTTAGAATAGTAAATACCAGTCTTTGGCGTATGCAGGTTTCCTAGCGATGTTTTCCTTCGCCGAAAAACCTGTGGTATTATAATAAACCGTACATAAAAGTTATCGAAAAACTCATTGGTACGGGCCAGGATCGAATCCACGAACTCATGAACGTGAGACAAGTGCACAACTAGGTTACCACGGCTCTTGTACCAAACTTAATATTCGCCGGAACGTTTAGCATTATAAATTGTAATCTGTGGAAACTGTCTCTGTCTATGTTCTATTATTTGTTTTCATTATTATTTGTTCTCCTTCTTTAGACTGTAAGTTTCCTGAATAATAATAAAAAAATAAATAAAAAAATATCATCATCATCGGCATCCACTAGTCTATAGGCCTACCTAGGATATAGGCCTCCCCCAAGGCGCGGCTCTGAACCCGATCTTCGGTTCTCCGCATCCAGCCACTGCCTGCAAGCGGATCGTCGCTCTATCTTTTCAGGTTGGTAAACCTCACCACTCACTAAGAGCGTCAGTGGCGTCGAGGATAAGACGCGCCCTATCATATCGAAAGGTCCGGAGTTCGATCCCCAGCTGGGCCATGTACCAATGGGTCTTTTCTCGAAACTTAAGTACATTTACTGACTGCTCTCAAACGGTGAAGGAAAACATCGTGAGGAAACCTGCATACGCCGAAGAAGAAATTCTTAGGCGCATGTGAAGCCCACCAACCCGCACTGGGCTAGCGTGGTGGACTATAGCCCGAACGCCCTCATGGAGAGGGTAGGCCTGAGCCCCAGCAGTGGGGACATTAATAGGCTGTTGATGATGATGAAACCTCACCAAACAACAACCTCATCCAAGTGAAATACCTACAAAAAAATCTAGTTCCAATACTAACCGAATTTTCGGCGCTTGAGTTACGCCGAAAGGTCCCAACACTAAATTCAAGTATTCGTTCATGTAACAACCTTCATAATAATACGTGCTTTTAAACACGATGACGTGGGAATTGAGAAGGCTTTTACGGAAATAATGCCCGAGCCCGCGAATATGGCGTCAGATAGTTATGTTGTTGTTTTTATACAAGATCAAAATGGTTACGTAACGAAATCACGTAGTGTTGTGATGTAAAACCCACCTTAGCTGCAAGTTTTTCGAGAAATGGAGTTTAGTTTTTCCCCTACAGTGTCGGTAGTTCGGTTGTTTTGTTTAGTATCAAACTAGGTACTTACTGAGAAATCAAATTTTATTGCTTTTATGTTGGTTTTATGTTATACAAGCTTATGCCCAGCGACATCGTTCGCATTGCATTTTAAAGTATCGTACCTATATGTTCGAAGATATTAACATGCACGGTTTATTGACAATTTCACCGTCTGTACAAGTACATACATGGTGTAGGCAATAAATAATATACCTTTTAAGGTTAACAAGTGTCTCGTAAATTAACTGTTACTGAAATAAATTAATCTTTTTGCACAAGAATTCTGGAGGGTATCAATCAAACATAATTTCATATTCATATGCGATCCATAAACAGGCTCGAGCAATCATGGGTCGTTTGTCTTTTCACGTATTCGTCAAAAAAGAGAGATTTTTGTTTGTTTAAGCTCAATTTAAATGATTTAATTGAATATATTGTGTATCTGTGTGCATGACGATTCAACTTTTAAAGAAAATGTATTTTATAAATACCATATCCGCCTTTTTTAAACCACAAAATTATGGGAAGGAAGTAACTCTATCTGTCTGTTACATTTTCACTCTTAAATCGCTGAACGGATTTTGATGAAATTTGGTATGGAGACAACAGCCCTGTGGCAGGAGATAGGCTACCATTTATACCGCGACAAACTACTCCCGCGGGAGAAACAGCTACCCAGTAATTTATAAAAATCTACGTTTTACTAAAATCAACCTCATCATCATCATATCAGCCTACAGACGTCCACTGCTGGACAAAGGTCTCCCCCAAGGATCTCCACGACGATCGGTTCTGCGCTTACCTTATCCAGCCGGGTCCCGCGACCTTCACCAGATCGCCGGTCCACCTTGTAACCACTAAAATCCAACGTGATGTTTAAAAAAATGTGGTCTTTTTTGGAGTTCGCGGAAGCTCGCGAATAGGGAAGCCCCTATTAAAAGTTACTAATAAACTTGTAGATCAAGTAATCCGTCAGTGATGTAAAGACTTCACGTAACAGGTGGTAATAGCTCAAACGCTGTCTAGACAAACTAGATTCTTGCCCGTTTCCTTATCGAAGTTGTTTAATTATCAATTTGATCGTATGTTCAAGGTAAACGTACTCATAAAAACTAACAAACATTCCTAAATAAACGAGATAATATCTACACCTTGGCGGCCATTTTTAGGGATCCCAATCGGATATCCCGTCGGATCTACCATGAATCAAAAAATTTAACCACTCCCATATGGATGAGTAATAAAAGCATTCTATGGGTGTCAAAATCGTGTCAAACTAATCACAAAATTATGACTCACTCACACATTCTCATTTTCAAGCTCCATATAAATTTGTACTAGCAACCTCCTTCCGCTACTCCGCTTCCTTTGTCCGCACCCCCCCGGTAAATGGCATCATAGGTTCCGATACACCTCTACCGATAGGCCTCTTACACAGCTTGCTGATAATGTCCCAAATACCCTAGCTGCAGGTTATCCGACAGATAGCCTATTTTTTTGGTTTCACAGGTATCTGATTGCCTATATCTTATATATTTTATATAGTCTATCACACAGATTTATCTGATAGATTAGTTTATCATTAAGATTACTATCTGTAACAATATCAGGAAGTGGTGAAAGAAGCCCTAAATATGCAACATGCGATCTCCACAGGGAGCGCGCGCGCAGGGAAAACTTTCTTGAGATCTCCAGACATCAGAGTCGGATAAAGGTAGCAATTGTTTCCTTCACCGAAAAGCCTGTGACATAAAAAACCGTTAAAAAAAACGAGGTTTAACCCTTGTAACGTGCGTTCCTAATAAATTAGGAACGGTCAACCACTTTTGGCTGTTAGTAGGTAGGTAACCTAATTACGAAAGTGAACAGCCAACTATCGCCTAACTTTAGTACATTGACACAGAAAATAGGTATTTGAATGTTAGGCGTACATTAGACAGTCATGCAAGCGTCATTCAATTCCATCAGTCATGACTGATGGTTGAATGATGAAAAAAATAAAGTATGCAGATTTTCATCAGTCACCGCATTAGACGATCATTCATCCGTCAGTCACCGTCTGACTGTGGTAAAACCATGGCAAAACTGACAGCAAAACCTATCGTGTACGGCACGCCTTAAGTGTTACCGATTGGGGTCAAACTTTTTTTTTAATGAGTTTTTGACTTGGTTACTATACACAATGGGTTACTAGAAAATTGTCTCAAAATCCCGTCCTGTGTCAGTTTGCACTCTTCATAATGACGGAGGTAATTTCAAAATAGCTATCCTAGTTTGTACCTAGTACACCTAATTCAGAGTGCCCCAAAAACTAGATGCCGAAATGCATAACAACCGCCAGCGAATATGAATTATGTATACCTAGATGACTTGCATCATGTAATAGCGTCACTTTCTCTTTCATAATAACATTCTAGAATAAGAGACCTCTCGCTGCCATGCTCACAGTATTGACACTGAGATCTCTACCCACACCACTACGGGGTAATTGTGCACACTCGCTATGGGACCGGGGTCATTGTGGACACTTGTTATGGGACCGGGTCATTGTGGACACTCGTAATGGGACTGGGGTCATTGTGGACACTCGTTATGGGACTGGGGTCATTGTGGACTCTCGTTATGGGACTGGGGTCATTGTGGACACTTGTTATGGGACCGGGGTCATTGTGGACACTCGTTATGGGACTGGGGTCATTGTGGACACTCGTTATGGGACTGGGGTCATTGTGGACACTCGTTATGGGACCGGGGTCATTGTGGACACTTGTTATGGGACCGGGGTCATTGTGGACACTCGTTATGGCATCGGGGTTATTGTGGACAATCGTTATGGGATCTGTACAATGGGGTCACGTACGACGGGGTAAATTCACGGGACTACTGAGATTTGTTTAACTGTACTTTGGTTAACAATTTAACTCAATCTGTGACGATGGTTTGATTGGAAGGCAGATTAAAGATCACTGCAGATAATTTCATTTTCATCAAGTTGATTTTATTTTGTAAACTATTAATTAGGTATGCGAAAATTACAACACAGGAAACAGGAAAAAATTGTAATTACAATATCTACTAAGTAGGTAGTGCCTATTCTTACGATGAAAGTGATAGGGTATGCTAATTGTCGGGTCTTTCCTTTCTGGGCTTTTCCTAGTCTCAGCGCGACTACCTAATTACAGTACATGGATTTATACGGTAGGAACCGGCTGTCTTCTTTATAAATTTATCAATAGGATTATTATTTGGTTCGGACATTTTTTTCTTAGAAACAATGTTCGATACAGCTTTAAATGCCTTCATCCACGTAAAAGTATCAACTCTGTCTGTTTATAATAGGTTTATAATAACTTCTTCAGCGATTTTCATTATTAAACAATCTTTATTAAGTTCCATTTCAATATTTATTGTTGACAACAAAGATATAGGTTTCGATTTTCGGTCCAAAAGATGCATTAAGACCAAGGTATTATAGAAAAAGAGATTATGCGATGGTCGTAGAGTGTAGAACCTACGGTACCCGCGTCTACTGGGCGCGCAGGCTGCGCGGCGCCGGCGCCGGTCGAAATGTAGCGAATGCATAACCCGTTACGTGTGTTTTGTCGTGATTCTCTTCGCTGTCGAGAAATATCCACTTTAAGTCATCGATTCACGCATGTGAAGCTAAGCTACACAATCCATATATTATACTGTGAGTATAGGTAGGTTGTTTGAGGTTGTAATACTAGTTTTTCCCGTGTACATTGTGAAACAGAGCCCTCTATGTAGGCGTTTTGTTACTTAGGGGGTATTAATGCGGACGCCCCGCGACTTTGTCCGCGTTAAAACGTAGCCTATATGTTATTCCAGGATATAAGCTATCACTGTACCAAGTTTCATCAAAATCTGTTCGGTAGTTTTTGCGTGAACGAGTAACAAACATCCTCACATACTTACAAACTTTCGCCTTTATAATATTAGTAGGATTTAATTAGGGATTCAAAATACAATTTTATTGGTTTGAATGCAGTTTATTTATATTTATCATAAAACAGTAATAGTGTCTGCCTATGTAAGTTAAAAGTACCTATAGCTTTTTTCTTTGTATATTTATTGTAGTGTATATAATGTCATTAAATGTGTTGTAGGTAGAGTCATGATGTTACCCATCCAGTTTAAAAATTAAAATATAACATGAATTACATAAACGAAAAAAGATTGTCTGGAAGAAATCGCTCTTAGCGATAAGACCGCCAAGCTAGATGTACATTACTGTATCTGTAGTTCTCTATTTTTCTGTAATTTTTTAAATGTGCAATAAAGAGTATTGAATTGAATTGAAACAACCCCAGCAGGAATGTTCGTGAGTGATCAAACAAAGAGAATACAATTTAAGTTCATTGTCTGAATGAACTTGATAAGAGACCTTGATAGCCAATCATATTGTCAATAGTGTTAGTAATGTTATTCGCGTTGTTTCAAATCTTGTAGACAGGTACCTACGTGACTCCCAATACAGAAAGTTATTTCTAGACATTTTATCAGACAGTCAGTTATTTGAGGCATTTTGAGGCTCACTCACTACACTACTAAGGGCTTCTTTCACCACTTGCTGATAAAGTCTCAGATACCCTATCTGCAGGTTATCTGACAAATAGCCTATTTTTTTGGTTTCACAGGTATCTGATTGTTTTATCTTATATATTTTATATAGTCTATCACACAGATTTATCTGATAGATTAGTTTATCCGTAAGATTACTATCTGTAACAATATCAGGAAGTGGTGAAAGAAGCCCTAAGTTTAGTTGAAGTTTGATTATTTATCAGATTAATATGTTTACCTATAGGTGGAATACAAGATAATAAAACAAATAAACAATAAATTGCTGACATGAAATAACATCAATAAAAAATGCAATTCAATCTAATTCTAAAGTTAATTTAATATGGAAAAATTTGAAACTTATTTAATTCTAATGTACAGTAAGGTTCATAAGTGCAGTACCACGCTAAGATTCATTTGTCTGTACAACGGTGCGCACGACAACACGAAAACGAATTAGATATGACTGACCACACAAGTCAATAGCGTTTTTAAACCCTATTGTCATAGCAATAAGTTCATCGTAATATCCAGGAACATAAATAAATAATGTTTGGACAAATTTACACACGGCTGTTTAGTCCTAACTAAGCCGAAGCTTGTAAATGGGTACTCAACAACTGATAAACATACATAAATACTTTTAAATAAATACTTAGTGGATATGTGAGTGTTTGGGTACAGATATTAAAAGAAAGTCGTAAGTGAAACTGGTCTCTCATCTATTGAGTTGCGAAACTGCTTCTGCACTTATGGACCTTGACTGTACATGTATGTATACCTAATCAATATAAACCAGAATAAAGGATCTTTTTATTTATTTATTTAAAGGTAAAGGTGACATCACGAGAAGGTAGAGATCAATATTGTATCAGGGCTAATAAGGGACATTGAAATGTTGAATTGAAATGAATGGGCTAATAAGGGACATTGAAATGTTGAATTGAAATGAATGGGCTAATAAGGGACATTGAAATGTTGAATTGAAATTAATGGGCTAATAAGGGACATTGAAAGGTTGAATTGAAATGAATGAATCGTATAGGGGCTAGAATGTGAATGTGATGCACTAGCTGCAAAGCGAATTAAGTGTCCTGGATTACAGCCTATCCTGAACCCGAGGACTACAGGCTCTTAGGCCCCTGCACAATGGCTGTTGTGCAGGGAAAGCTTGGGGAAGAGAGTAACAGGTAAACATAGCGGCTGACAAAATAGATCCCATGGGATTTCTTAAATAAGATAAGAAAGGGGGGGTCTACAAAAATCTTTTGTCGAGCGAGTTGGAAAAGTCTTCAAGTTTAAAAGTAACTAGGAAAATGAAAAAAAAAAAAAAGTTTTTTTTTGTATCAGAATTTGTATCAGTTGTCATTTTTTCAGACTGAGAAACACATAGTAATTGTCTTGCAAATAACTACTTATTTTCGCTTTTAAACTTCCTGATTAATTTTTCAACAATCTAGCGGTAATCTTGAAGGTTGAAGAATACTTTACACTTGAGCACCATCAAATAAAATGTACAAAATAGAACAGTTTAATGACATACTGATAAAAAACATGTAAATTATTTTAAAATCCAATAACCTTAAATAACGTAATGTTATACAATTTTATACGGTCCGTGACCTTGCCTGAGCAACAGAGCTGTTGCTTCAGGGTTACAGACACAGAGCATTGAATGTTAAGGAAAACTACTTGAAACTGTGAAATGTTACAATGGCAGAGGGCAACATACACGGGGAGGCGAGCCAAAGATCAATTTATGCATAATTGATAAACTTTCGTGACGTTGTTATCAAAACATTGTAAGCGTGATTATGTGCTCACGTTACCACGCACGAGCGTCGGCTAACTGCGACACAGGTCTGGAGCGCGGCCAATACAACAAAACAACAAATAAATGAAAGGAAACCTCTCACCTGATGTCAACTGGGAATTTCTCCGCACTGCGATCCTCCCAAAGGAAACGAAACTCAATCTAACACTGCTCATCGTATATCGCCCGATTATTACCTGTTCACAATTAACATCAGCCCCCGAATGACCGACAGAACGACACGCGAGCGATACAAATGCTACGATAACTCGCAATTATTTGCCAGTCGCAAATTTTATTGTATTTTGTTTGTCAGTCGAGAGAAGGCGATTGTGTCATGACGCAACACTTTTTAGTCAACAACACCCGACACTATTTGCAAATATTCAATTACACGGTGTAAGTACGAAAACTGCACTTTCCTATTTTTTTTGTATGATTTTACTAAACAAATTTTATTTTCCAGATAATGGAGCGGCCATACTGATGTTAACAGCTGATTTTGATGTGAAAGAAGTTGGAATTTTCACACACCACGTTGTTTCGGTACTGCTGCCACCTAGCTCTAAAATAAGTAACTTATTTACTGTTTTACCTACAGAGCATACAGTTACAGAATGTATAGTCTAGATGGCGCCTCAACACTTTATAATTTTAATAAATTTATTTTACAGTTTAAAAAAACAGTACGGTTGTGTAAATAATGACTTACTTTAACTTTACGTAGATGTATAAAATTTCATAATCAACTGTTTATTCTCCCAGGACAATGAAATAGTGCAATACATTGAGCTTCATTGAGGTATTTTCTGCCCCTATTTGCAGTACTTTGAACTATTTTGCAATACCTTAGAGTTAAAGTTACTTGTATTGACGCTAGATGTCGCTTGTTATCATAAGGCCCTTACACACGGCAAGAAAGCGAAATGCTTTATGACATAGACAATATTTTTTTTAGATATTGTAACACCTGCAATAAAATGTCAAATGTCATGTCAAAAATTCCGTGTTCCTCCATTTGTCTATGGTTTTGGTTCGCCCAAAATGGCCGAGACAGAAACGGATAATAACAGTATTATTAGGCCCGAAAGAAATAATAAGGGCATACTGACTGGCAATGGACCTCGTCGCGTAACTATTTACAAAACTGAGACTGGTTTCGGTTTCAACGTGCGCGGCCAAGTGTCTGAAGGTGGGCAGTTGAGATCGATCAACGGGGAACTCTACGCTCCTCTGCAGCACGTCAGCGCTGTTTTGGAGCAGGGAGCGGCAGAGCAGGCTGGCATCAGGAAAGGAGACAGGATCCTTGAAGTGTAAGTAGTTACAACATTCACTTTATTTTCGCCGCCCACCTTATTCGTCTGCTAGCCACCTACTGGAGTTTCCCAGCATTGTTTGGCACGATCCTCAGCCTAGCAACGGATTCCGAAACCGGTTGTTCACATCTGGCATGGCCCTGGGGGTTTTCCAGGCGTTCAGACGTGGTCGAATCGTGGTCTCCAACTGTTTTACATAAGTCTATGAGTCACAGAAACTCGTTTTGTTTTATCGTTTTGAAAGTGCGGAATTTTGTTACTCATCATCTGTGAATTTAGTTGCGAAACTTTTTCATAGCTACAATTTTTTTGTTGCAAATAATTTCTTCATACTTTTCCATACCTATATCCCTTTTGCTTACATTTGATTAAACTTAAGTTTGTTTCAATTATGTAGATACCTATACCTACAGTGCAATATGTCTTGAACATGTGAGATTGTAATAGGCAATGATTCTATGGCTTCCTGTTTATGTTGTAGGTAGATAACAATGCCATAAAATTATGAATGAACTTCATTCCCTCATATAAAAACTTGAAATACCTATCTAAATTTATTTTAAACATTATTTTTTTTGCTGTGTAAACATAAACAATAGCTGTAGAAGACTAGTTTAGTGGCTTAATAAATAAATAAAAATAATTTATTTCAGACTAAGTCCATTTTTGTTAGTGTTACAACACACTCTTACATATTGTTAGAACAAAAGAAAAATATTTTTTTTATAATTGATGGTGCTATACCTTAATTAAAAAGGCCCTGGCCCTGAGGCCCCCAATTAGATAGATAGATAGATAGACATTTATTCATTGACACAACACAAACTCACAAACAATTAACAGATGTACAATAGACTAGCTTAAATTAACCTGAACGCTTCACGGGCACCCAACGAGACACAATAGGACTCCTACTGTTGTCTTGTCTAGAAGACGTTGGAACTGTACACTCTAACCCTCAATTTCACTTATTACCTACTGCCGTCTGAAAAAAATGATGAATTAGTATCAATCAATGTTACTGTGCTAAATTCGGGGTAATTACAAACAAAAATAAAGCTTGCCTGATATATTGTTACTAAAGATAGCCCAGTATATAACAAGAATAAGACATGTATACCTTACTAATGTAGTATCTTGCCACTAATAATACATGCAATAATACACTGAGTGCATTTATAATTAGGTCAATTGCAATCATGTACTTGACAGAGCCCCACGCTGCCTCGCTAGCTAGGCGTTGCACAATCGCTTGCTGCTTTTTTGTTTACCATGCTTTATCTACTGTCTGCTCTACTTACGTACTAATGACTTGTTGCAAGCACTAAGAATATTGCTTTTTCTGGGACTTAGTATGAAATTATATGTAACAACAATCTTTTTCTTCTAAAATTATTTTTTCTTTTTCTCATGAAACATTCCTTTTTTATTTATAAGAAACAACTTCCACTGGTGTATTCACCCTGTGTACTAAACTACAGACAGTTTGTATGGGCTAAATAGCCAATATTACATAATACCTAATTAGTTCCACAAATTCTATGAAGCATGTCACAGTAAAAATGATTTGTTGGTAATTTATTGCAAGCAAAATCATAAATCTGTGTCATAATCATTTTTATTATCGCATGCATAAGTTATTGATAATAATAATTTATGTGTACACCTATTAGTTTTTTTTTCATGTTACCTCATATACAGTGGAAGTTGTTTATTTTTATTAGTAACATGATTACAGAATGTAGTCTGTGCAGTTTGAAAATGAAAGTTATCAGTTGATTTCATAAGAATTTCAATTAAATAGATACCTATCTCTGCAAGTTTATTAAATTGGTTCCCAAAGATTCAGTGACAGAGAAAATGTTCAATAATATGTATTGTTTGTATGAACCTGTGTACAAGCCTCTAAAATATGTTTGTAAAGACCCTGCTTTGGAAATCAGGTAAAGTTATATAGGTGTCCATACCAATACAACTAACTTATGCTTTCGTCCCTTGTGTGCATAGCCTCGAATGGATGCGATTTCAAAAAACATTTCGTTGCTTACTTCATTAAATTACGTCAATGGCTTTTAAAATTTTAAGTCGAACTACTGATACTAGGCGCTATATCCATCCTTTAATTTGTTTAGGTTTGTAATTGAAGAAAGAGAATGAAAGAAATACGTTTATTTACTGAATTAATAAATAATGATGTAGGTAGTGCTTTGAGATTTTTCAATTAAACCTATTTATGTACCTGCATATTTTATTATTAAATTAATAAATATTTTGGCTTGACTTTTTTTTAATTGAAAATATAGGTTGACTTTAAACCTTGAATTTACATACCAATACTATACCATATAGAAAATTCCAGACCATTTTATATTTTATCTCATTCAAACCAGTTTGTCCTGATTTGTACTTTAACGGACCTTGCTCTTTTGACATTAATTATTTTAGTACTAAGTACAAGTAAATACTAATTATACGCATGTAAATAGTTCATTACTGCATCACTCTAAATAACTCTAGTAACCTATTTGATCTGTTATCTGGGAAGAAGTCTCGTATCTTGCATTGATGTTGGTGCATTCAACCTTTCATTGTGATACTTCATGAAAGTGGGAGTTTCGTAGTCTCATTGTCGTCCACTGCTGGACATAGCCGTTCCAGATCCAGACTAGCATATGGTCTCCACTTCAAAACGCCACCTTGCCAAACTGACTTATTTGGCAGAAATAGAGAATGTGCGATGAGCTTTGGTTTTCAAAACCTTGGACTGGATTCCTATGCCGTAATAGGTCGCTGATTTAATAGGTATTTTTTATTTAAAATTTGCTCTTGCGGCTTCTTTCCACTTGTCACACATTTTATTTAATCGATTTAATAATAATAGCGTTAATTAAATTAATAGTGAATTAAATTGAAATTCCGGTCTAACGAGCCACCATTAGCACAAATACAACATCGTCTCCTAACGTCGTAGTATTGGATAATGTTTGTTTTGTTAAAATCATTCTCTGAGCACGCCAACGAATGTCATTAGTATATTGAATTTGCAGTGTATCGCACGGTAACATTAAAAGTCGGTAATACAGTAAAATTCTTTCAGGGTTTTTAAATCGAAAATCGTAGTGGGATAATTTCATTATTTTTGATTACAATCCTATGATAAAAATGAAATAGTTGGTTTTTTAGAACGGGGTTTTTTAATTGGGGTTTGTAAAAGTGACTTCAATTAATTGGTGGTTATACAGTTGTCTAGGGTTTATGATATATATTTTTTAAGAATGAAATCCCTATAAGTATAATTAAATCATTAAACTAATAAATGTGCAGATATAGAAAAAAATGTAATAAGAAAGTTTTTATTTGTTATATACGTTGGGGTTTAAAGTAATTTAACTTCATATAATTGGGGTTGAAGTGACTTCATTGGTGTCAATGTTAAGTGAGGTGTACGTAAGGTTGCTACCGAAATGTCAGTGCAGCGTGGCGGGCGCGGGGACTTCCGCTATTGTTTCTATTATTGCCCCGCTTCCGGCTTCGAGATATACGATCTGGAGACACCTGAGGAAGCGGCGGCGGCTGTCGGGTAAGAGAGGTGGCCTTATTGGTACTGTAAGGAATCTTCGGGGTGAACGAAGCCAATAAATAAATAGCTAAATAGGTACGCAATTATTTTCTATGTTTGTATTGTTTCTATTCTTAGGCGCATGTGAAGTCCACCAACCCGCACTGGGCTAGCGTGGTGGACTATAGCCCGCACGCCCTCGTTGAGAGGCTAGGCCTGAGCCCCTGCAGTGGGGAGATTAATAGGCTGTTGATGATGATGATTGTTTCTATTATGCAAAGGAAAACATCGTCTCCATCACCGAGCTGAGGGAGAACTGTCTTGCCTTTTTTATATTTCCTTAAGGTACTCGCTACATTTAAATTAAACAATCTATATTAGGCCAGTAGTATCCCTCTAAAGAGTACTAGAGTACATACATACTAGTGTATAGACTAAATAGGCCATTGGCGTGTGTCGATTTTTGATTCGTCAAAATTTACACAAAGCACAAAAATACTGCGAGAGTTCGTACCAGCGTGTAATAAACTTATCTTCTTAATTAATTGATTTAGTTCTCACTGTATTTTTTCATTCTGTAGTAACTGTCTTTATGTTTTATTGTTTTGTCATAATTATAGTAGGTAATTTCTTTGTTAGACTGTAAGTTTCCTGAATAAAATAAAAATGGAGAGGAAGATAGGGAAAGGCAGGGGAGCTGGTAATCCGAGAAATGGCAATTAGCAGGCCGTTTTGAGGACGGGACATTTTGAGAAGGGGACATTTTGAGAACGGAACATTTTGAGAACAGGACATTTTGAGAAGGCGACATTTTGAGAACAAGACATTTTGAGAACGGAACATTTTGAGAAGGGGACTTTTGAGAACAAGACATTTTGAGAACAGAACATTTTGAGAACGGGACATTTTGAGAATGGGACATTTTGAGAACAAGACATTTTGAGAACGGGACATTTTGAGAAGGGGATATTTTGAGAACAGAACATTTTGAGAACGGGACATTTTGAGAACAGAACATTTTGAGAACGGTACATTTTGAGAAGGGGACATTTTGAGAACAAGACATTTTGAGAACAGAACATTTTGAGAATGGGACATTTTGAGAATGGGACGTTTGCGAACGGGCCGTGGGACACCGAATCGCGTGTAATTACACTGGCTCCTACCCTTTACACCGGAACAAGATTACTGGCATTGATGACCCTAGTTATCTATGTACACGTGTAATACATTAGGAAATGGTTAGTCTGTATTGCGTAGGATCGCAATAATCACATGCTTTGTTTATTGTTCACTAGCCGTTTCCCGCGGGTTCGCCCGCGTGGAGTAAGTTTTTCCCGCGGGAACAGTTTACCTCAGTAAAAGCTATCACTGTACTAAGTTTCATCAAAATCTGTTCAGTCGTCACAGCGTGAAACAGTAACACAAATCCTCTTTAACGCACAAACATCCTTATATTAGTAAGATTGTATTATTCGACTTTAAAAGCGAAATTTTCAAAGTGTCACTTTAGTTGTTTTCGAAAACAGCCCATTTTGACATTTCTTTTTCAATATAAGTTGTATAGATTGACACTAATTAGCAGTGGGTCAGACTGCCACTGCATCGATTGAGTCGACATAATCATCATATCAGCCTGTAGACGTCCACTGCTTGACAAAGGCTGGGTCGACATAATGTGGTGCTGAAATTGTTTATAATTTTGTTACAGAAATAGCGTGAATGTGGAAGGATCCACCCACAAGCAGGTGGTAGACCTCATCAAGTCGGGAGGAGACTGTCTCACTCTCACCGTCATCTCTGTCACACCTAAAGTGAGTAACCCTCTTTACACTGCAGCACTAGGATGCTAGATATGTTAAAAATTTAAACCAATGAAAGACCAGCAATTTTACCCATTCGTAAAGTCTCAAGTAAACAATTATTTAATAATTTAAATTTTTTATTTATTTATTTAAAACTTTATTGCACTAATTTGTACAAAAGGCGAACTTAATGCCAATGGCATTCTCTACCAGCTGACCTTTGGGCCGTGCAGATAAATTAGTGGTAGGCGCAAAAAGATAGTATAGTGTATATAAAATAATATGATAATATAAAAGAGTAATATATGATAATTAACTACATACACTACAAATAGATAAATAGATACAAATTATTAAAAAAAAAAACTAATCCTTCAAATTAAATTTCAGATTGGACATTTTAAAAATTGGACGTTTTTTAGATTAGACATCTTACAACGGTTGGACATTTTTAGAATGGACATTATTAGCGTAATTCATTGTGTTCAGGAGGCAGAGCGATTGGAGCCATGCGACGACGGGTCGGCGCCAGTGGGCGTGATCGGCGGCGCGGCCAACTCGCGCGCCACCGTCTACCAGCGCTACGACTACACCGACAAGCGCTCGCTGCCCGTCTCCATCCCCGACTACCGCGTCGTCATGGAGCGCAACACTGGCAGGTCAGTGCAAGGGCTACCTTACCGCCTGCACCCACCGTCTACCAGCGCTACGACTACACCGACAAGCGCTCGCTGCCCGTCTCCATCCCCGACTACCGCGTCGTCATGGAGCGCAACACTGGCAGGTCAATGCAAGGGCTACCTTACCGCCTGCACCCACCGTCTACCAGCGCTACGACTACACCGACAAGCGCTCGCTGCCCGTCTCCATCCCCGACTACCGCGTCGTCATGGAGCGCAACACTGGCAGGTCAATGCAAGGGCTACCTTACCGCCTGCACCCACCGTCTACCAGCGCTACGACTACACCGACAAGCGCTCGCTGCCCGTCTCCATCCCCGACTACCGCGTCGTCATGGAGCGCAACACTGGCAGGTCAGTGCAAGGGCTACCTTACCGCCTGCACCCACCGTCTACCAGCGCTACGACTACACCGACAAGCGCTCGCTGCCCGTCTCCATCCCCGACTACCGCGTCGTCATGGAGCGCAACACTGGCAGGTCAGTGCAAGGGCTACCTTACCGCCTGCACCCACCGTCTACCAGCGCTACGACTACACCGACAAGCGCTCGCTGCCCGTCTCCATCCCCGACTACCGCGTCGTCATGGAGCGCAACACTGGCAGGTCAGTGCAAGGGCTACCTTACCGGCTGCACCCACCGTCTACCAGCGCTACGACTACACCGACAAGCGTTCGCTGCCCGTCTCCATCCCCGACTACCGCGTCGTCATGGAGCGCAACACTGGCAGGTCAGTGCAAGGGCTACCTTACCGGCTGCACCCACCGTCTACAAGCGCTACGACTACACAGACAAGCGCTCGCTGCCCGTCTCTATCCCTGACTACCGCATCGTCATGGAACGTCTACCAGCGCCCCTAGTCATCTACCCTGTGTCTTTCCTTGTATCACTAATGGAAGAATGTGTTTTTTGTAGCATTTCATGAAGTTTCATAGCATCACATGACAATCTGGTCTATATTAATTAATAAAGCATAAGCCTCGCTTGTAATTCAGCTCTTTTACCGCTACTTCGGCGCCGTCATCTCGTTCTCGGTGACGTCACGGTGACGGCGGCGGTAGACAAACGGCCTACCGTCCTCGGCAACTATCTATGTAATAATGCGTTATCCCTCAGGTCGTTCGTGGCGTTCAACGTGCACATGGCGGGGCGGCACCTGTGCAGCCGGCGGTACCGCGAGTTCGCGCAGCTGCATCAGCTGCTGCGCAAGGAGTTCCTCGGTAACTTGCTGTTTCACTGTTAGCGGTTTCGCACTAACTAGCTGTTTCACTGTTAGCGGTTACGCGGTAAATAGCTGTTTCACTGTTAGCGGTTTCGCACTAACTAGCTGTTTCACTGTTAGGGGTTGGGCAGTAACTAGCTGTTTCACTGTTAGCGGTTACGCGGTCACTAGCTGTTTCACTGTTGGCGGTTACGCTGTAACTAGCCGTTTCACTGTAAGCGGTTACACAATAACTGGCTGTTTCACTGTTAGGGGTTAATCGGTAGCAAGTGTAAGTATGTATTTATTTTGTGTGTTTACGTTTCAGGGTTCAACTTTCCGAAGCTGCCGGGCAAGTGGCCGTTCAACTTGAGCGAGCAGCAACTGGACGCCAGGCGGAGAGGCCTAGAACAGTATTTAGAAAAGGTGCGTATCTACCGTTTAAGGTCGCTCAGCAAGATTAGCGATTAGAATCATAGGTAGCTAAATGCACTACAGACTGTATAGATTTAGCTGCCTTTGATTCTATATGCCTCAATAATTATTCTGTGGTTGAGTCAATAAATTGTATTATCCGCCAGGTATGCGCCGTCCGTGTGATAGCCGAATCGGACGCAGTGCAAGAATTCCTGACAGACTCGGATGATTCGTCCAACCCGTCCCCGGTGGACCTGAAGGTGCTGCTGCCCGACAAGGAGGTGGTCACCGTCTCCGTGCTGAAGTCCACCAACGCGGACGACGTGTACCGAGCCGTGTGCGAGAAGATCGGCCTCTCAAAGTCCGTGCAGAAGTATTTCTATCTGTTTGAAATCGTCGAGTACAACTTTGGTGAGTGAAAATTGTAACAAGAAATTCGCACACCTGCTTCAAAAGTGACACAAGTCAGAAAATATTTTTTTTTACTTATGTCACTTTTGATGCAGGTGTGCGATGAATGTCCGTTCCGAAGTTCGAACCCCGGGCGGCTGGGCCGTGTACCGATGGGTTTTTCTCGAAACTTAAGTTCATTTACTGACTGCTCTCCAACGGTGAAGGAAAACATCGCGAGGAAACCTGCATACGCCGAAGAAGAAATTCATAGGCGCGCGTGAAGACTGGGCTAGCGTGGTGAACTATAGCCCTAACGCCCTCGTGAGGTATGCCTGGGCCCTAACAGTGGATACATGTTAATAGGCTGTTCATTTAATTTTTTTGTTTTTACTGCTTTTTACAACACAAATTGTGATTGGTCCTTTGGCGCAACACCATCCCATTTCGTAAAGCAACCAATGAAATTTGACATGTTCAGAACGCAAGCTGCAGCCGAACGAGTGTCCGCACTCGCTGTACATCCAGAACTACTCGACGGCGTCGAGCAGCTGCCTGTCCGTCCGCAAGTGGCTGTTCAGTCCCGAGAGGGAGGTGCGCGTCGTTAAGGAGGACCCCAAGGCGGCCGCCTTTATCTTCTGGCAGGTATGTGGCCATTGGGAACTTCTAACAGGTATGTGACCACTGGCACTGCATATAGGGCAATATTAAGATAGCTACATGGACACTGGCAGTGCATAGGGCAATATTGTACAAGTGGAAACAGAGTAGTGTTAGTTTTAGACAGAATTGACGTCAAAAAGCAAATATTGTACTCCAATTTTGACTAAACGAATTTTGAATTGAATTTGTAACAGGCTAGGTGGCCTGGCATTGCATAGGGCAATACTCTGACAGGTATGTGGCCACTGGCAGTAAATAGGGTAATATTCTAAAAGGTATGTGGCCACTGGCAGAGTATAGGGCAATATTCTGACAGGTATGTGGCCACTGGCAGTAGTTAGGGTAATATTGTAACAGGTATGTGGCCACTGGCAGTAAATAGGGTAATATTCTAACAGGTATGTGGCCACTGGCAGAGTATAGGGAAATATTCTGACAGGTATGTGGCCACTGGCAGTAGTTAGGGTAATATTCTAACAGGTATGTGGCCAGTGGCAGTAAATAGGGTAATATTCTAAAAGGTATGTGGCCACTGACAGAGTATAGGCCAATATTCTGACAGGTATGTGGCCACTGGCAGTAGTTAGGGTAATATTCTAACAGGTATGTGGCCACTGGCAGTAAATAGGGTAATATTCTAAAAGGTATGTGGCCACTGACAGAGTATAGGCCAATATTCTGACAGGTATGTGGCCACTGGCAGTAGTTAGGGTAATATTGTAACAGGTATATGGCCACTGGCAGTAAATAGGGTAATATTCTAACAGGTGGCAGTAAATAGGGCAATATTCTAACAGGTATGTGGCCACTGGCAGTAAATAGGGCAATATTCTAATAGGTGGCAGTAAATAGGGCAATATTCTAACAGGTATGTGGCGACTGGCAGAGTATAGGGCAACATTCTGACAGGTATGTGGCCACTGGCAGAGTATAGGGCAATATTCTGACAGGTATGTGGCCACTGGCAGAGTATAGGGCAATATTCTGACATGTATGTGGCCACTGGCAGAGTATAGGGCAATATTCTGACAGGTATGTGGCCACTGGCAATGCATAGGGCAATATTCTGACATGTATGTGGCCACTGGCAATGCATAGGGCAATATTCTGACAGGGGTATTTTTTTCATTATCTGTATTCCATTGGCAGGCGGTGGAAGACGTGAACCGCGGCGTGTGCGTCGCCGGCGCGCGGCTGTACCAGCTGAAGGCTCTGCAGGAGGTGCGGCGCGCGAGCGACTATCTTGCTCTGGCGCGCACGCTGCCCGGCTACGGCGACTGCGCCTTCCCGCTCGCACGCACGGACTGCCGGGCCACGCCGGCGCTAGCCATCACTGTCGGTGAGCATAGCTGCTGCAGGCGACATGACATTGTTTTCCCAAATCTAAACATCAAAACGACCACCACATTAGGTAGGATTCCCTTTCACATACAATCACAATCGCAAACATCCAAGACCCGAGAACAAGCATTTATCGGTCAGATACATGCTTGCCCCGGCCGGGATCCGAGCAGAGCCGGCAGAGTCGTTGCCAACTGGGCTATGGAAGTGTCATTAATATTATTGTAATTTCAGCCAATTTAACCCTAACCACTCATCCCATACGTCGGCGAGTTCTTTAAGTTTGGTCATTAGTCGTAGAACTGTTAAGAACAGGGTGTGTCCCCAGGTTGGAACGGCCTGAAGCTGTCTGCGTGCTGGGAGGGCGACTGCGGGTCCTCTTTAGTTTTTAAATTCTATTTTTTGTTTGTTTCTCTCCTCTGTTCAACTTGTTTGATGTTTGGTCGTAGAACTGTTAACGTGAGCGGGTGTGTGTGCCCAGGTTGGAACGGCCTGAAGCTGTCGGCGTGCTGCGAGGAGGGCGGCGCGGCGCAGAGCGTGGAGGTGCCGTGGGAGGCGGTGCGCGAGTGGGCGGCCGATGACGACGCGGCCGCGCTGCGCCTCTCGTACTGCCGCCGCGACCAGCCGCCCAGGACTGTCGCGCTGTTCACGCCCTACGTGAGTGCGGCTCATCAACAGCCTTAACGTGTCTCCACTGCTGGGGCTCAGGCCTACCCGCTCAACGAGGGCGTTCGGGCTAAAGTCCACCACGCTAGCCCAGTGCGGGTTGGTGGACTTCACATGCGCATAAGAATTTTTTCTTCGGCATACGCAGTAGTTTTCTCACGATGTTTTCCTTCACCGTTTGAGAGCAGTCAGTAAATGTAGGTACTTAGTTTTGGTGCATGGCCTGACCGGGGATCGAACTCGGACCTCTCGGCATGATAGCCCGCTTTTTCCCCACGACGCCACTGATGCTCTTAACGATTAAAATCTCACCCTCGTCGCAAAAATGTAGTGTTTTAAGGGAAAGGTGAGATTATATGAGATGAAATTTACCAAAAGTGACTGAATATGACTATCATGTTTGGTCAAATTGGTCATTTACATGTCAAAAACGGTATGTCTCTTAGAGAAATTCCGAGCTTGGTTCTCTGATAATTTGGTGCACCTTTTTCATTCATTGAATTTCTTTTGTTGCAGTACCAATTCCTATGCAACTGTATGGACAGAATAGCCGAGGAAGCCAACTGGGTTGACACTGGCGAGTAAGCTTGCCTCGCTCTCTACTCGCCTAGACAGTAAGCGAACCCACGGTATTACTCGACATCGCCACGCTGACATCGCTACGCTGGCAACACTGGTGGTAGCTTTGTCGCATTTGATGCTGGCAGCACCGCAGTGTTGCTAGAGTTGAAATTGTTTTACAACTAAAATGGCGGCGTGAATGTAGTCTTTATTATTATCATACCTATAATAATGATGTTAGATTCGTCTAAAATTAATATATCTGAACTGTTTAATCTGATTAGAAATATTTTACAGTTGATTTTGAAAGTTGAGGGTATTTAGGAAGAGCTGGTGTATTTTGCGTTTTTAAAAGGTTATGCGGCTTTGAATTCCAGATTTTTTGAGCCAGTGAATGTTAATGTAGTTCCGCTCCGCTATAAGGTTTAAAAATAATAAGTTTGTCTCGTTATTTCTAAATCCCTCGATTTTTCAAATAGGTATTTTTACATTGGATGAGTAGTAGACAAGATTAAATTATATTCCATAGTAATCTAAGTAAGATAGCATGGGGCAGGTATATCATAAAAAAAACAATTCTTATACAGGCTGGTCTTGTCTCGTTCTCTCATTATTTATTATTTGATTGATTGAAAAACACGAAAGTACGTGAAGAATCTTTGTAGTTTTCGATAAGGAAAAATATAAAGATAATATATTTAAGTAATTATACTGTACTTAAAAGACGTGGTCTAAGGTATATTAGTTGGTATTTAATGGGCGATCCAAAAGTTCATATCTTTTTGGTTATCATACATTTAACATGTAAGTATACTTAATACATTTTATTTAAACTAATTTCAGGATGCCTAATTAATTAGAAATTTATACAAAAAAAAATTTCATTCACAATTTTATTTTCTCCCATAAACACTTCATTTTATTACACACTCGGCAACCTCCGTGTGTACATCCGGCCTCGAGTGTAATGGCCAACTTAGCTCACTTGTATCATAATGTACTATTTATTGGACAAGACACGGCTGTTTAGTCCCAAATTAAGCCGAAGCTTGTGGATCAACAACTGATTAAACATACTTAATTATATACTTTTAAATAAATACATACTACATACAAACAAAGTTAAGAATGATATTTCCATTCGATAAATACCATCTGATGATACCTACCTAGTCTTCACTTAAATAATCAAATATTGCCCACGTCTAGCGTTTAATTACATAGTTCTTATGACTTTAAAAGTTAAGAATTTATTTACAAACATAGTCTTGGTTAGATCATTTTATATTAATTATTAGTTATAATTCTATCAATAGTGCAAACTATTGTTAAGGCGAAAGCATCTAGTTATAAATATTGTAAAATAATTATAAATGAAATTACGAATTAACTGATGTTCTTTCTTAGGTATAGGTAATAATTTTTCAAATAAAATTTTCACATTTCATCCACATATCTGCAGAGGGAGATGAATTACAACACTTGTTTTTATTTGTAATTAAATTTAAAAAAACTGTCTACACTCCGGTTTTTTTAGATCAAGGCATGAAACACCGTCTTTTCAATTCAATTCTATTTATTTTGAAGAACAAGTTTCAAAACTTTTAAAGATTTTTTTCATTTTTCAATCAAAGCATGAAAATGTTTTGCTCTATGTTCTTTTCTTTTTATCACAGGTTAGGTTATAAGTATTTCTCTCTGTAGTAACAATATAAAGCTACCTATATATAAAACCGCCTTTACTTTATTCATAATCGTTATTTAGTTCAAATATACCTATTGCCTATTCAATTTTATGACACGATTACTTAGCCAATCTCCTCTGAGCTCTCGAATTTAATACAAAAACTATTAATTAGTACTAATTCAACAAAATAAATAAGAAACGCCATTATTGTATTCCTTTTCTTTGTGGCCCGTGGTATATTTCGTAATTGAGGTGACCAGCTTCGAAACGGGAAAATTTAGTATTTATCGTAACTTGGTTACGAATTTTTTGTATAACGCAGAGCAACGTTGAATGAATTTGTAAATCTGCCATTGGAACCCGGTTATAATTTAAACCGGTTTGATATTTGTGGGAGACACAGACCGTCTTTATTGACAAAACTTAAAACTACTAGGTATTTGAATTTTAACCGGTTTCCAAACCCCGGTTTTGTGTGCTAATTTAATTTCTAAATGCTATTAAAAAGTATCAGCTCATTACATATCTCTATTAAACGAAATATTTTTACTCTCTGTACTTTGGTATGTTTATAGGTTAAACTTCTCTTGTAAATCATTTATCATTTGTCTTAGACCGTGTGATATGAGTGTTATAGTGATACAGTGTAATTAATATTATGTAATATGCTAAAATAAGAAAACAACAAAAAGATTGATTGAGTACACAGCGAAGGCAGTGTTTGTACGAGAAATGTCATGTGATTATTTAATCTGTTCCTTTATAAACAGGCAATTGTCACAAATTTTGTATTTACAAGTTAAGCATCAAAGGGAGGGAGGGGGGGGGGGATTTAGTACCAGTTAGTCCAATACATGATTGGTCCAATAAGTAATTGGCCCAATGCACGTTTGGTCTAATATCAGAGATTTGGTACACACCAACTTATGGATTGGATCCTAAATACAAGGTAGTGCAATCTCTTTTGATGTCGTAATTGTCTTTATCTTTAAAAAAATAAGCAATAAAATGAACAAATAAAAATAGCCTTTTATTATCAGAAGTGCACACTTTCTTGGAAAAAATAATATTTGAACCAAATTACGTATTGATCAATCGCATAATTTGACCAAATGTGTGTTGGACCAACTGCTAATCAGACCGATCACTAAAATGCAAAAGAAATATTAGCAACGCCCCACAAAATCAATTTAATTTTTTTTTTTATCTCGTACCACCTACGTCAATATCGTAGTCAAACTAAGCAATTACAGAAAAAACTGACCTACATTAAAAATCTGATTTACACGTAAAAATATACTGATTGCACACAAATGCGCAATCAGTATAATTGGTCTACAATTAAGTAAAGCGCTTATAAAATCTTTAACAAAATCGCCCCCATCTCCCTTTTAAATACCGACTTTAAGGCACATTCTCTGCTAACTTGTCAGCAGTAAAAACAATTGTAACGAGTGCGAACGATACTGAGATATATGTTATGTGATATTGTTGTTTATACAGTATTCTTCGTGGTTTTGGTTCTGTAATATTTCGATAAAATAAAGATAATATAGAAAAGAAAGAAAGAAAGAAAGAAAAATAATTTATTCGACAATCACAACAAATAGATTAATAAAATTAATTAATTGATTAACCTGACATAAAATCAGGTGGTAGACGATGCTGTGATCGTGAAAAGGTCCCCAGCTCAGCTCAGTATATCGCCCAAGCCCGCCAATTATGCGAGTTCAGGCGAGTGAAGCATACTTGCGACTCTTCAGAACTAAATTATAATCTTTATTGTAGATTGAATTATGGATGGTATTATCCACTAGTTTACTCTGGTAAAAAAAAGAGTGCCCTGGTATTTGTAAAGGATTTATTGATGGTCAGAAAGGCAGAATAGGTCAATTGTGTTACGGCAAAACCGCTATAGAACATTTGCCAAAACAATATTCCAAGAAAACATGTATTTTCTAGTTGTATGTTAACAGTGCAAGAATTTATCGCAATGTATATTTTCCTTAGATGTCGCCAGAAAACAAACGCATTTGCGGCTGTAAGCAAAATAAACGCTAGATTTGTAGTAATACAAACTTATTTTTGCTGCTAGTGTACCTGCCTCGCACATGTGGGCCAGGCGCAAATAGTGTTTGTTTTTGTAAGAGCCAAAGGAAAAACGGTATATAAAAGGCAGTCTGTATGCAGTATTAAATGTATGAATTTGTATGAAAAAAGGTGCCATACAACATTAATTAAAAGTTTAAAACCTACGGTTTCTACACACGCTATAGTCATATTATTCATAGTTCACACATACTGATTGTACGCGACGTCTCGAGTGGAGACCTCTCGACTGCTGTGGAGGTCCACTGTCCCCTGGTACACAGGTCATTACCTAGCCTAGGGGCCAGGAGTCCAATCCCCTTTGTTGATTTGTATAATCTGCTCTTATTTCAACATCGTATCTTTCGCTAAATTGTACTCTTTGCAAATAAATAAATTTATTATTTATTTATTATTTAATGCCAGTCTTTCCAAGTCTATCAAGGTTAAATTTAATTTCTCACTTTTAAATTTGAACTTCATCGTTAAAATAACAATTTAGTTGAAGCAGTTTTTATTGAAAACTAGATGTTGTGCAAAGTTGTTGAGGTTTATTATTGTTGTATGAACTCTGTGATGTACAGTCAGCATCGAAAGCGTTTGTACAGTAGAGAAAAGAGGCGTTCGTAAGTAAACAGCTTATCAAGCAACAAGGGTACAAAATAAAAGCAATATGTGTAATATAATAAAGTATATCTATCTGAATATAATAGGTATAAACGATGTAATACATATCTTAACTTGAACGTTAGCCGAGCGGAGTGAAGTATTGCGATATATATTTAAGTGTGTAAAATAGATTATAATATATGGCAAGCTAAGATGAAACAAAAAGAAGATACTTTACTTACTGAAAAGGTTCTACAAACCCAAGCAGGAATATCGGTATTTTGACTTACCGGTACCATATAAGATGCTGCTTAGGTACCCGGATAGATACCGGTATTTTTTAACCGGTATAACGGTAATGGTACCGGTACCTGACTAGATTACATTGAAATACCGCCATTACCGGTATTTTTGGCACCGACGCTAACTTTCATTTATGCGTTGTAGAGTACCGTATCCTTCTTCTTTAGTTTCATCTAGTTGCATGTAAATATTTTTTTTGTTGCCGTTCAAATCTACTCGTGTTCATTTTTCGTTGCTGACTGTACCAGCATTTTGGAAGTTGCGTAAGATTTGCGTTAGAAAGCCTAGCTTTTGATGTTACAATATATTGAGTAATCTTTACTTGGCGCGTTGAATTCAGTGAGCGAATAGTGTTTTAATCGCTTAGAATGGTGTGTTATTATTATAGACAAAATATTATTGTGATTGTGTTTCGTATTACAAAATAATATTATTTGTATATAATATATTTATATAAATATTATACTTATTAGGCTAATTGTAGAGGCGTGAATAAAAAAAAAACCCAGTTCTCTCAAGGGGCAGAAATATAACTGATGGAATTTTCGAAATTTACATTTTTCTTTAATTCGACCACTGTACAGTCGGATTTCGAATTAAATGTACAGGAAATAAAGTTGAACTTTAAATAATTTGTTTGTTGATCCCTTTGGAAAATAATCGAAAGTTGGTTTAATTCTGGTTAAGTAATACCCTATTAGAATAGAACTGGTATGTTTTTGCGTACGCTTTTATATTAATATACTTATCTAGTTTTAGTAGTCGGTAAGCAATTTTTATGATTTTGTAGCAGTTGGTCCGGGACTCGATTGGTCAAATACCCTCCGTATTTGGGCTCAATACGCAGTATGTCATATATCAGAGAATTTGAAACTTTTTAAGTTTCAAATTCTCGTTGGGTTTTGGATCTATTCTATACAAGAAGTTTCAAACCTCTTTGGTCGCGCGCGCACTCCCTGTGGAGATCGCATCTTACATATTTAGTATGGGGTATGGGAAACGAAGAAAAATTCGGTGTCAATTTCAGGGGGGTGCGGACAAAGGAAGCGGATTAGCGGGAGGAGATTGCTAATACAAATTTATATGGAGTTTGAAAATGAGAATGTGTGAGTGAGTGTCCCTTTTGATATACATTTAGCATGATTTTGTCACCCCCTAAAATGCTTTTGTTACTCATCCATATGGGAGTGGCTAAATTTTTTGATTCAAGATTCTATACATGTAAGGTAGTGCGTAATATTTTTTTCGTCTTAAAAAAAAATGAAATAAATAAAACTTCATTTTATTATCGGTCCGTACTTTCTTGAAAAAAAAAAGACATTTGGACCAACTGCTACTAAATCATTATTTTTAAACTTAGCTTCTCATGACAGCTGATGACAGTACTTAGTAATAACTAACGTAGTCTTAGCAAACGCGTCTTGCAACTAGGGTGGACTATAATGTATAGTCCATCTATATTTATTTAGATGTCAGTGGACATCGAGCCTTCGAATCTCTTCTTGATTATATCTATTACGAATTGTTTACGATAAGGCGATTTCATAGAATTAACCGCATAAAATTGAAACATAAAACAAACCTAACCTAAATGCTAGCAGTGACAGCCTCTTAACCTGTTTTAGAGACATGGCGTATATGATATATTCCGAAAATATTCATCAGAGCTTCGGGACAAGTCATCGCAAAACTATCAAGCCGGAAATAGAACAAGAAGTGTGCTTCAATTATGTTTTTCAATTCAACCTTTGAAACTTGACATCTTAATATAACTCCAGTTAAAACTTAACTATAATTAAAACTTAATGAATGTTATATAAATGCATTACTTGTTCTATTTCTTTCTTGATATGTGGCGTTTCAAATCAAAACGTACCTTATGACGGCATTTAGTTTCCGAGATAATTAAAGTTTTGTAAAATGACTCAAATGACGACACGACATGATTGGGTCACTACAAAATTAAAAAAAAAACAATAAGGGCTAGGAGGTTATAAGGTTCTTGGATCTATGGTTTTAGACTACAATTTACTTTCCTATAAAAATAAAGTATTGTAAAATGACATAAATGACCAACGACACGATTTAGTCACTACAAAAATTTATAAAAATTCAACCATTGGGTAAGGAGGTTATAAGGTTCTTGGATCTATGGTTTTAGACTATTTTGTTTTATAGATAATTAAAGTTTTGTAAAATGACATAAATGACCAACTACACGATTGGGTCACTACAAAAATTTATAAAAATTCAACCATTGGGTTAGGAGGTTATAAGGTTCTTGGATCTATGGTTTTAGACTATTTAGTTTCATAGACAATTAAAGTTTTGTAAAATGACTTAAATGACAACGACACGATTGGGTCACTGGAAAAATTTATAAAAAATCAACCATAAGGGTTAGGATGTGGGTTCTTTGATCTACGATTTTAGACTATTTAGTTTCATATTTATTTAAAGTTTTGTAAAATGACTTAATCGACCGACGACATGATTGGGTCACTACAAAATTTTATAAAAAAATTAACCATAAGGGTTAGGAGGTTGGTTCTTTTATGAACGGTTAGGTATATTTATGTAGTTTTCAGCCCGGAAAATAACTCCAAAAAAAGGTCCCTTTTGATTTGGAACGCCACATTGTGTTGCGATGACCTAGTCCGTGATTATCTTTTTTTTTCTTTTTAAGTGCAATAAATGCAAGTTTCTAAAATGTTAATAATATATCAACTAATTGATGGAACAAATATAGTTCCTAGTTATGATATCATAAAATGTACACTATTGTTTCTCTAGTGATATCAATATTAATTGTTAAGGTCACTTAATTGCTATTTGTTTATATTTTTTTCTTCTAGAGTGCCATTGCACTTTCTCTGCGCCGAATCTGGCCATAAACATAGTAAAGGCACCGCTGTGTGATTTTATAGTCTGTTAAAAGAAATTTTTCTGTTATGGCAATTTGTTTTTCTGGCCAGATTTTTACGCTGTGTATTTATTTTTTAAAACTGATACGAAGGTGTTACTATGCCAACTATTATGGTATTAAATTAGTCAAAATTTAAATTAAATTAAATAATATTGTTAATATATAAAATTAAATATGAGCAATTCTAAACTATAGGCAACTAAGTAAACAACAGTGTTTCTCTGTATCGTTTTTTAAATTCTTTTGTATAAAAATAAATACATTCCAGTTGGACGTAAGGTCTCACTTCACACATACATACATTACTAATATTTATTTAAATGGATATTGTACGGTGGTCACAGCAAGTTATGTATACTAAAATCAGTATCATGGTATACTGTATAGTTTTCGCTTAAATAAAGTAAATCGTATTCATTATTGTTATTTTATTTATCATTCCAATGCTAATATACCCGGACATTAATAAACATTATTATATTATTATTATTATATTATTATATTTTCGCTGTTTTCTCGTGGACCCACTTATTTATCCCACTGTTGGGACCACGAAGGAGACTTATTTCCGTTCCAAAACTATTTGGTCAAACTGATCTCGTAGACGCACTGGTACAATTCACAATAGGGCGTTAGTCCAGTTGATACAGTTTGGTCCAGGCTATGTCTAATTTAGCCCAGTTTATACGGTTTAGTCCAGTATTTCGTCCGTTTGTTCCAATTGATACAGTTTGGTCCAAATTTTTTCAGTTGATAATTCGGTCCAGTTCAGTTTAGTCCAGTTAAACCCAAGCCCAACCCGTTTACAACTACCTAGGTAAGTTTCGATAAAAATTGCATCTCGACGTGTAGATCAGTCGTCTAGTTAGGTACCTACTAATAGCAAATGCAAATAAAATTCTGTACTGACGAAGCATGATGACGAGATAACGAGCCGAGGGCGGTGCATTCTCGTTGGGTAGCGCGCGCTAACTGCCCGCGCACGACTTCGCGCGCTAATTCCAGTCTGGCCGTCATGCGCCATCATTTGTTAGGGCAACCTTAGATGAGACCAAAAAGAGATACGTAACTGAAAGTGGTCTTAAATACCAAGCACTTGAAGCTTACCTGTGCAGTCGACCGCACGTCAATAAAAACATGATGGCCTAGCCTTAGGGTGTTTCAATACTCACGTAAGTAGAAACAAATCCAGTATGTAAAACAGGTCTATATATGAGACCCAGTTTATACTCTACTTACGTGCGGTCGTCTGTACTTACAACAAACTTCCTTCTGGTAACCCTGCCAATACTTAAGAGGTGGATTTAGTTAGGTACCTACTGAAAATGATCAAGAACTTGGTAACCTTCGTTCTCAAAAGGGCTGAATAGAACTGTTTTATTTAATAGATCATTAAGAAATAAAACGCAGTAAAGTTATTTTCACTAGGCAGGTACCTAGTTAGGTAACTACTTACTAACTACTCAATAAATCCTAAATATTTTGAAAATTACAAATGCTTTGTGCTGCGATTGATCGGCTGGTACCGACCGCTGCGCCGATACTACCAGCAGCTGCGAACTTGCTTTTTGTCAATAGAAATACTTTCACCTCATCTACTAAACCTTAAAAACTACTCTTGCCCTAATTGTTTTGAGCAGCCGTTCCTATAATATACCGTTGATACCTATTGTACTATAAAACACAACTGTCAAAGATTGTGTTGTGTTGTCAAATTTTGAACCTTAAATTCAATTCAGCGATAAGGTTGTCCGGTCCTTCGTCCTATGTCGTAATTCCCAGTTCCTTTATGGAGACACGCCGGGACGCTTATCTGTAATATTAATATTTCCTCTCCAGACGGTTTTTATTAGCTTATTAGGTCCTGGATGCGGAGGGAATCATGTTACCACAAACTACCTATACCTACTTATTAAGATGGCCTCGTGCTTATACCATTTTAAAACGCACAGATTTCTGGATTTTATTTTGGCGTATTTCAATTTCTTAATAACCGCTGAAGTCGGACTCGCGGGTTCCGTATGGAAGGAAACATACATATTATAAGTTGTTTTGTTAATTTCATCAACCGCCTCAAATAAAATAAGTTAGTCGAAAGTTTTCGACTTTAAGGACTTCTTTCACCGGTTGCTGATAAAGTACCAGATACCCAATCTGCAGATTATCTGACAGATACCCAATTTTGTTAGATTCACAGGTATCTGATTGCCTTATCTGTCAGATAAACTAACAGCAAGTTCAAGCGGCTGTAATTTTTTATCTGTCAGATGTTTTAATAGAGACTAGAGGTGTGCAACACGAAAATATTATCAGACAGATTTATCTGATAGATAAGTTTATCTATAATATAGTTTATCTATAGATAAGTTTTATTTATCTGTCAGCTTACTATCTGTAACAATATCAGCAAGTGGTGAAAGAGGCCCTAAGTCGTGTAAGAACAACTCGACAGGGTATCATATCTAAATAATGAATAACACTTATCACTTTCAGCACTTTACTGTTTTCCTCTTTTTCACAACCGTCGCAGTCGACCGTCCCGAACAGAATGCCTCATTGACCAAAAACATTTTTCAAGTAACTCCCGGTGGCAGCACTATGCTGGCGGGAAAAACTCCAACTCCCTGATTGGTTGGCGCCATTTTGGCTCAACCAATCACCAGAGTTAAAATCATAAAAGTTGCCTACACAAAAACGTTGCCGGTACTAAATATTAATCGATTATTGAATGTACTCGATTGCGTGAATCGACTTAAAACAATCAACCCTAACATTCGCATTTTAGAAATGAAGCCCTTTCGTAATATTAACTTTTACACTGTAAAATTTCGACACCACAACTTGGGTCCCCTTTTGCAAAATTATTTAAAACTATCCAAGATTCTCCCATCTATATTATAGACTAGCTAATGCCCCGCGACTTCATTCGCATTAAAAAGTAGGTATCGTTACTGTTACTAACTGTTGCACGCGGCATTTAAATTTGGTCCGTAAATTTTTGTGCCATACAAACCTTAAGATCCCTTTTCACCCCTTTAGGGTTGGAATTTTAAAAATCCAAGTACCTACATCAGATTTTAAGTCAGACCACAGCTTAAAAACAAAAAAAACGGTTCAAATCGGACCAGTACTTTTAGCGTTATTCGGGTTCCAACAGACGGACAAGACATTTTCTGAAAAGTGTTTTGGGAACGTATTCCAATAGTTTTTTGAACATCCCTTCAATGTACAGCAGAAAATATACTCCCGATACAGTTTTTTAATAGTATCTATAGCCTAATAGATAGGTAGATTATTTTATAAAAGAGTGATCATGTAAAGTTAGGGTTAGATCTGGGTCAAGGTGCGTATTTGGTATTCTTGAGTATATCTTGGTAATCTTTTAACGAAAGATAATCTTTAATCATGTTTTCACACACTCGATAAGCGATCTGTGTAGGTAACTTCATACATATACACAGCTAGTACACAAGCCTGTGTCAGATTATTAGCATATCTTACTACGTAGGTACCAGATTAACTTTTTGAGCTGCCCGTATAATTATGGCCCTATAGGTAAAACAAAAGAATTAATTTTTTATTTACTTTTTCTGTCTGTCTGTTTTAATAGAGATGCTAGAAAAGTATAATTTGTTGAATCCTGATCAGGCACTAAATTGTATCTAACTCTTACCTATCTGTGAAAAACTCAATTAAGTAGCTAAGCGGCATCGTGGGGATAAAGCGGCCAATCGTGTCGAGAGGTCCGAGTACGATCCCCGGCCGGGCCATGTAACAATGTTTTTTTTCTTCTCGTAACATAAGTACATTTACTGACTACTCTCGAACGGTGAAGAAAACATCGTGAGGTGCATACGCTGAAGAAGGTAATTCATGTGAAGTCCACCAATCCGCACTGGGCTAGCGTGGTCGAGAGGGTAGGCCTGTGCCCCAGCAGTGGGGACATATAAGGCTGTTGATGAATGGAAATTGTAATTTGTACTTTACCCAATAACAGATTTCTAATTTATAAAATTAAGGATTATAGTAGTTATTTAATAATACAAATTATAAATGTTAGGTCGGGCCTATTTATGGCATTATAAAAATCGTTATTCTTTGCAATATTTTAAAATTTTAATAGTTTCCATGGGGGTTAGCGCAGGACCGGTCATCGTGGAGATCCCTGGAGGAGGCCTTTGTCCAGCAGTGGACGTCTACAGGCTGATATGATGGTGAAATTTTCAGTTATTGGAAGTTAGTATGATCTGTTGGAAAATCCCGCACGAGCTCCCGGCCTACTTTGTTCGGTGGTGGTCGAGTAAAGTGATAGATAATGAGGGGCAGTGTTAGCGCGGTCCCGCAACGACTCTCGCGCACCTCCGCCCGCACCTGGCTGGTGGGTGAGTTACCAGTGAGATTGTGAGTGAGTGTGACAATTGGTACACTTTTAGAGGGATACCTGTGCCTTGTGATTTTAGGTAAGTACGTATATGTATAATAATTTTTAAAAAATCAATTCAATTCAATACGTGCAATAAGCACATTTGAAAATTACAGACAAAAATGAAAAAAAAAACAGATAAAATAATTTACATCTAGGCGGTCTTATCGCTAAGAGGGATTTCTTCCAGACAATCTGTATTATTACTATCTAGAAAAAATACATAACTATCCTACTAAATAGGTATGGGGGATCTAAGTGGATATATTTTGTTAATAAATTTTGTGTTTTTCATACAAAACAGTAAAAAAAATGCAGGTAAAACATAGATTTGTACTTTTTTGTTGAAAGTTGTGGAAGTTGGAAGTAGTTGGAAGTGGAGCCTACAACCCCTTGAAGCGACTGAGCCAACGATGGTTTAAAATTGTATTTTAATTTCGGCACATTTTTAAGTTCCTATGATTTGAGTTTAAATTAAAAAAAGACACTAGGTAACTACAAATTATATTCAATGTTATTTCTAGTTTTTCCACAAAAATATCTGTAAGTAGATGGGTTTTATTGCCTAAGGTGAACAATGCTTTTCGTCAAAACACATTTTTGTCAAAAGTGCGTTTTTTCAAAACATTTTAGTCAAGGGTGCTTTTCGACAAATACCCCTTTAGTCAAAATTGTTTGTAGTCTAATGACGCTTTTCATTAGCTATCTAGACGGTCTACTAAAAACTTTGACGAACCACACTTTGACCAAACACTCATTTTGGCAAAATACCTAACTACTTATATTTTGAGGAATCTCAAACTCTAGCGAAACCACGCTTCTGACCAAACGCAGAGGAAAAAAATAATCAATTTTGACCTAAGGCATACAACCCTGAAAAATGTCCTTAAAATAGTAATTATTTCCGATTATTCCCAAGTAGTCCATTTGACATTTCCTTTCAAGAAAATTTCAAAGAGATTACTTACTTAGGAATAATCAGCCCAGCGTGTAGTATTAACAGTAGATAGATAGGTAGTTAGGTACTTCAATTCCGAAAAGGGCTTGGACCTTCGACCTCCCGAACTAAAGTACCTACCAGACACTACGTCTGAGTTGACTTAACTATATTATAATTTAGTTAACCAGTCAGTTATCTGCGAAGATGATCACGCGCAGGCATAATCAGCGGCGGCATGCATTAGCATGCCAATAGCGAGGCCTCGCCGCGAAACAATGCTGCCCTATTCACTGGAGATGCGTTTGCGCATATGTGGATGCAACACAGTCGCCTCACGGTTCAAATCAAAGCTATATCTATACTAATATAAAGAAGTAAAAACTGGTGGATAATTTGAACGCTTATCTTTTAAGTATATGTTGCGAAGTTAAAATTATACTTATTAGAGAGCATGTGTCCATAGAAAGTAACAGAAAACAAATCATTTTTATTGTACCTAACTAAATTTAATCGATGATGAGACTGTACGATCCCCCAGTCAAACCGACAAGACGGTTTTGGGGGATAAATATATACTTATGTATTTGATTAATAAATAATAAATAAGACCCAAATGATAGCGGGTTGTAAAATACACCTAACGCCATCTATTGACAAACTTTAAAACTAAGAAATTGGCATGAAGCTCATTCAATTTCAAAAAATAGTTCATCCTATGGCCTATCGCGCTAAAACTGAACGATATTACCAAATCCCAACCATAATCAAAAACGTTATGCTGCATGTACACGTTTGGCAAAACTTTGGCAAACGTGTGGAGCAGGGGGTTTTTGGCGGCTACATGAATATAGTCAAACACTGTCGGCGATGTGCAAACAATCTGTGACTATATTCATGTAGCCGTCAAAAAAATCAACGGGGACTTATTATAGCTCAGAGCAATGTAAGCTGAACTGGCATGGACTTTGTATCATCAACAGCCTATTAATGTCCCCACCTGGGGCTCAGGCCTACCCTCTCAACGAGGGCGTGCGGGCTATAGTCCACCACGCTAGCCCAGTGCGGGTTGGTGGACTTCACATGCGCCTAAGAATTTCTTCTTCGGCGTATGCAGTTTCCTCACGATGTTTTCCTTCACCGTTTGAAAGCAGTCAGTAAATGTACTTAAGTTTCGAGAAAAAACCCATTGGTACATGGCCCAGCTGGGGATCGAACTCCGGACCTTTCGATATGATAGGCCGCGTCTTATCCCCTACGCCACTACGCGGACTTTGTATGGGACCAGTTAAATACCTTTCCTATTGTATTTGCAGTCTTTTATTACGAACAGCTATGATTGTCTGACGGTCCACTAACAATTCTGTAATGGTGGCACTTACGTGAATGTAGGTATGGATATTAGCGACACATGCAAAATAGGAGGCGGCTGTTACCTACATAGAACAGTGTACATAGTTTGTTGTAGCAAAATTCAGTTTGGTTACATTACGTAACAGAAGATTTAAATACAGAAAAAAATACGGTTTAATTCCGAAATGGAAAAAAAAATAGCAAAACACTTTTAAACTAGAACCTATAACGGGATTCGTCAATATAATTTTTAAAAGATTTGATTTATGGTTTGTTCATATTATAATAATACTAGCTGTTCCCGCGGCTTCGCCCGCGTGGAATATTTTTTTCCCGTGGGAACCGTTTACCCCGGTAAAAAGTAGCCTATATGTTATTCCAGGCTATAACCTATCCCTGTACCAAGTTTCATCAAAATCCGTTCAGCTGTTCTTCAGTTATAAGTGGTCTAACTAACACGACTTTGTTTAAATACTTATTAAGATTCATCCCATAGTTTTACCAGCTTTAAAAAAGTTTTTCATTACTCATACTCTGAAAGTAGGTCTGAAGTTGCCTGAGGAGCGGGTTGAAAGTAATACATCTCAGCCCTAGGGAGAATCGCTTTCAACTGACAGCTGTCAAATTATATGAAAAAAACTAGTACTATTTTGACATTTCTATTGGACCATGTTCCAACTGTCTATACAGCCACTCAATTACAGCGCGATGTAAAATTGAAATAACATAAAGTTATGTAATAATTAAAGAATATATTTTTTTAAATGACTTTATTATAATTATTACTGTCAACTATTTCTTTAAAATAACATAGATTTGGGCAAAATATTTTCCTATTTTTTCAATGATGGAAATGAAAAATAATGGCAGAACAGCTGGCCGGCCACAGAAAAAAAACAAAGTAGACGTAAAAGCGGCAATCCGATCTTCATTTGTTTTTTCGAGTTGTAGAGTTTTGTTTATACTTCCGTATAGCAGAGATTTATATTAACACTCATTTTATGTATTTGTTTTTACTTTCAGTGTATTCTTAATGAAAAGCACAGTGTTTCCCTCGGGTTCAAGACTTATTTAGAGGTCCCTCGAACTATTGGCGCCCTCGCTACGCGTCGGGCGCCTAACCCCGTCTCGGGACTTAAATAAGTTACTTTCACACCTAGGTTAACAATGTACTATTAAATGTCAGCATAACCGGGGATTTATTTATTTATCTTATATACTTAGGTACATACTTATCGCTTGAAATTATTTAGGTACCTACCAGATTTTTTTTAATTTACCTACTTACCTATCGCTTTTCAGAAATTTTCGAGTTAAACAGACAGACGGACCAAATAACTCCGTTATACCCAGGGTCGGCCGCGGCCACAAACTATATAGGGATACTAACCGCGGCCTTAGACTATCCGTTTTAAAATCAAAGTCAAAATATTTTATTACTCACTTATAATACGAGTAGGTACCTACACTGGGTACATTTTTATACTCCTATGTGTTAGCACTAGTGAGCTACTAGTGAGCGTCAGTGGCCCTGGGGATAAGACGCGGCCTATCATATCGAAAGGTCCGGAGTTCGATCCCCGGTTGGGTCATGTACCAATGGGTTTTTCTCGAAACTTAAGTACATTTTACTGACTGCTCTCAAACGGTGAAGGAAAACATCGTGAGGAAACCTGCATACGCCGAAGAAGAAATTCTTAGGCGCATGTGAAGTCTACCAACACGCACTGGACTAGCGTGGTGGACTATAGCCCGAACACCCTCGTTGAGAGGGTAGGCCTGAGCCCCAGCAGTGGGGAGATTAATAGGCTGTTGATGATGTGTTAGCACTGTTGAAACGGACTCCTAATTATTTTGGACCATATTAATAGAGTTAGGAAGTGGACGAATCAATAAGTTAGTACCTATACATATGTAGTTAGGTAGTCAATTTTGAAAGACCCCATACATGGTATGTATGGCATACATACATTTATTACCTACTAGCTGTTGCCCGCAACTTCGTCAGCGTGGATTTTGGAAGTAGGTACCTATCTCTGCTATCCTATCTTTCCTATGGGAAAATCACCAGATTTTAAGTTAAACCGTCAGGAACACAACTGTGAAAACCGTATCCAATTTGATGAAGTAGTTTTTACCTGATGCCGGATTTGCGTGATGTCGAAATAAACATAATATAGACAGACAGACGGACAGAAACTCTAAAAATTATTGTTTTGGCTTCTATTGCTCGTAATAAAAAATCTCATAATTTTTTTCTTAAATATCTCCTGTTTTAGTTACGTTAAATGATTTATTAAGCTACAGCCATAATAGTAATTAACCGATACCAATTGAGGAAGGAAATTAAACCAAATAGGTAGTCATACCTAAACTAAAAATATCTGTTGATAATTATAATTGTAACCACGCTGAGTTGCTGCTCGAAAAACAATCTATTGAGTCAAATTGCTCATTTAACGCCATTTTAGAGCACCGCGTCGAACAAGCAACTTGTGTGTGAAATAAGCTTTAAAATATTAGTGTCTCTTATTTCTTAACGAGTGGATTTGTGTGTCTTAATAGGTCATAGATTAGGCCGTGTATATTCGCGGTTTATCCGGGAGTTAATGCCTACGCGTTTAAAAGAGCAAAGTTGCTGACTGTGCGCTTCGTCGCGCGTTTGTTTTTTATCTGTGAAATTAGCAGGTTTTTAAAAAAATGTAAACAGTCAAATGTTGGCATAAGCGGTAGGACCAGTCTTATTACAGAAATACATTACTTAGAACGCCATGCATTAATTCAAGTGGCAAGACTGAAACTGTGGCAAGACAGACACGCATGCACCTAGCCTACAGTCGCTTATTAACCTGCATCGAACTAATTTCTTCGTGCAACAATCAATCAATCATTTAATCAAGAAACAATGAACAGTGTATACGAATTTTAAATAATGACCTTCTTCCTAGATTAATGACAATAAAAAAATAAATTTAAAACGTCAAATTAATAAATTAACAATCCAAAAAACTATAATATAAGTTTTCTGCACAATAGTATCTAAAAGACACTAGGGTTACTTTATGGGTAATTATCAACCCGTAAAAAAATTGTGGGACATATTTTTACTTAGTAGTAACTAGGACTGTTTAAAGATTTAGTACTAAACTAAGTGACAACTAAGTTTAAATAAATAAAAAATTGACAGTCAAACTGCCTGTCAAAACTGGAACGAATAACGCGTAACTTACTCTCTTTAATACGAACATTTTAATAACTGTACCGGAAGTCCGGAACCCAGTTTTCTCAAGCAATAAAATAGTTAGAACCTATATTTTTGTCCTGACCCTGCATTACCCCATATTTTTGTCGTGCCCCGATTAACTGTGCACCATCTGCGCTATCACAAATATTCAGCTAATCTATGACCGATGAGGCCTACAATTCCACTTCTTACGAATCACAAATCAGGCGTCGATCGTTACCGATCATGACGTCACTAATTTGATTACATCCTCGTTAATTTTGATTCATTCGCTTGATTCACACGTGCTCTTAGTCGGTGTGATATCTTGCAACTTCCATACAACGGTGACGTCACTATCAACTAAAACTAAATAAATAGACAATAATCCGTGAAAAAAGTTAGTCATCGCGTACCCGTGTCGTTATTGTATTAACAGAGAAGAACATGGCTCTTCTGGATTGTGAAAAGGGGTGCTCCAGTGAGAGGGTGAAGTGTTTCTGGCTCATATTCAATTTGGACTACGTAGTGTATGGGATACTGACTATCGTGTTTGTCGTACTATTCATATACTTCGTTGTCGTTTTTAGAACCTAAACGCAGGTAATTTTTTTAATCCTACTAATATTATAAAGGCAAAGGTTTGTAAGGATGTGAGGATGTTTGTTACTCTTTCACGCAAAAACTACCGAACAGATTTTGATGACACTTGGTACAGTGATAGCCTATATCCTGGAATAACATATAGGATACTTTTAACGCAGACGAAGCCGCGGGGCGTCCGCTAATACCCCCTAAGTAATAAAACGCATACATACGGCTGTTTCACAATGTACACGGGAAAACTAAATCTAATTAAGAAAAAAAACACTTTTGTAAAAAACACTTGAAAATTATTTAAAAAAAATTAAAAACAGTAAAACTTGTATTGACTTATGCTGTTTTTCACAGGAGACACAGAATTATGTTTTGTATGTAACCACATTAAAAAAGTAGGTACCTACTTAGCTACATGAAATAATCAGAAATTAATACACATAAAAAATAGGTAACTATACATTACAAAAAAAAGGAAATTGATAATTTAATCAAACACTATAGCGACTTCATATTCCTGCTACCACAAATCCGGTCATTATTTATGAGAGGTAACAAAACTCCCAGAAATTATTCAATGCAGCATTTTCGCGGAATATTCTAATGTTAAAAGAGCAGACGCTCCGCGACTTTACTCACGTTAAAAAGCATCCTATAGGATAGGATATAAGCAATCTGTCACTGTGCCAAGTTCCATCAAAATCCGTTCAGCCGTTTTATCGCAACAAACATCCAAACTTTCACATTATTATAGTAACACCTTCGCCCGCGTGGAATATTTATTTATTTATTTTTCATCAAACTTGCTCGTAAATGGTCATATTTTATGCATGCATACAGAAACACAATGGCCTATATTATACACCCGTGGAAGTGAAAATCTGTACAATATTATACCCCTAGGGCTGTAATGTGTAGCTGGCTGTACATTAAGTTAAATTGAGTAGTTAACTTGACTAAACTTCACCAAACTTGACTTAACTTGACTAAACTTGATTAAATTGACTAAATCGAACTCGATCTCTCTCGATCTAAACTCGTTCGGCGTCGGGCTTCTAACAGACTCTCGTTAGTAATATCCTATATTGCACAATGTACTATTATTTAACAATTTATTGCACACACAAAACATTACCAAGATACAAAGACAAAACAGAAAGTACATTTACAAATGGTGAGGCTTATCTCTATATGAGATTTCTGCAAGCCTAAAAGTGACAGGAAAAATATAATTTATTTCCCGCGGAAACAGTTTACGGCTAAGGGTTCGATGTTTCTCCACACAAAATCTCTACATAGTATAAAACAAAGTCCTTCTCGCTGTCTGTCGCTCTGTACGCTTAGATCTTTTAAACTACGCTACGGATTTTGATGCGGCTTTCACTATCATACAGATAATTTCTTCCGGATGGTTTCTAGCATAGAGTCAAGATCTCTTTGGTGCGTGCTCGCGGCCCCTTAAAGAGGCGTAAAGAAAGCATTCTATGGGTGTCAAAATCGTGTCAAATGCATCACAATACTGTGACTCACTCACACATTCTCATTTTCAAACTCCAAATAAATTTGTATTAGCCACCTCCTCCCGCTACTCCGCTTCCTTTGTCCACACCTCCCCGGTAAATGGCATCATAGGTTCCGATACTAAATATGCGAGATGCGATCTCCACAGGGAGCACGCGCGCGACCAAAGAGATTTGAAACTTCTTGGTAAAAGGTAACAAACATACAGAGTTACCTACTGTCAATTTTAATAAATAAAAATTACCTATTACATACTAATGTAACATAACTCCCACAAGGTGGACCGACGATCTGGTGTAGGTCGCGGGACCCAGCTGGATGAGGTTAGCGCGGGACCGGTCGTCGTGGAGATCCTTGGGGGAGGCCTTTGTCCAGCAGTGGACGTCTACAGGCTGATATAATGACATACTATTGAGTATGGATGGGATGGGATATGTTTTATATAATCTCTGTGTTGGTAATGTTTGGGCTACATTGCTAATCACAATGACGTCACTATGTACAAGAGTAGTTAACAGAGCGCGATAATCCCATCGCAAACAAGCTGCTATGCGCGGCCTTGCGCCTGCGCACGCCCCAGTGTGCACAGGGCTTTACGTAAAGTGGCCGAGCTAAGACTCTGTTATTCTATACGTGAGTTTTGGTAAATATGTCTTCTTAATAAGAACCGAAAGACAAATTTTCAAAAGCATGTTTTGTATCTATTTAAAGTAAGAGAGAATGGATCTTTATAATGGGTTTTAGTGGATCTCGCGGAAATAGTGCAGTACTTACATCTTTGGGCTCATTTAGAGGCCTAGGCCGTGGTAGGTTACAGGTTCTCTCACGGTGTTTTATTTAATTAAATACTAGCTTTTTCCTGCGGCTTCGCCCGCGTAGAAAAGTTTTTCCGGTTTACATTGTGAAACAGCGCTCTCTATGTAGGCGTTTTGTTACTTACGGGTATTAACGGACGCTCCGCGACTTTGTCCGCGTTAAAAAGTAGCCTATATGTTATATCAGGATATAAGCTATCACTGTACCAAGTTTCATCAAAATCTGTTCGGTAGTTTTTGCGTGAAAGAGTAACTAACATCCTCACATCCATACATTTATTTAATTTCAAACATTTTTCTTTATTTTTGAGTTTTTTTTTATATGAAAACACCCTCATAGGTACCTGCCCACAAGTAGTACGGTCGACCGCACGTCAGTGGAAACAGAACCAGTGTAAACTGATCCCTCATAGTATTGAAACTCCCTATAAGCAAGGCCAGCTCATGGTCAAAGTGTATGCACTGACGTGCGGTCGACTGTACATAATAAATTACTTAACTAAACTATGTACCGTGATCTGGCCGTCCTCGAGGTGTGGACAGCCAGGACACTGAATAGTCACAATTCGTAACAGAAGTTAACAGAAGTTTATATACATTTATAACGGGTTGCCAGTGCGGGCACAGAATAGATAATAGTAGGTGCGGGTTGGTGGACTTCACATGCGCCTAAGAATTTCTTCATCGGCGTACGCAGGTTTCCTCACGATGTTTTCCTTCACCGTTTGAGAGCAGTCAGTAAATGTACTTAAGTTTGGCCCAGCTGGGGAACGAACTTTTTATTATTTTATTATTTATTGCTATGGGGGCAACAAGCAGGCGGGCCTCCTGCTGTTAAGAGGCCACCGCCGCCCACAGACACCTGCAACACCCGGGGGGTGCTGGTGCGTTGCCGGCCTTGGTTGAAGGGCTCTTTTGACTCTCTTGAAGGACCCCATATCGTAGCGCTGTGCATGGAAAGGCGTCAGAGGGAAGGTCATTCCACATTTTGCACGTGCGCAGCAGAAAAGAACGCGAGAAGCGCACAGTGCTGGTCCGCCAGGGATCTATATCCGCCAGGGATAAACTTCAGAACTTTCGATATGATAGGCCGCGTCTTATCCCCGACGCCACTGACGCTTTTTGAGAGAATTGAAACTTAACCTTGTAATTTTCCCTTATCATAACTATGATGCGACCGGATTTGCTCCGTCTACAGCGTCGACTCATGCGCACCCAATATGGAAATCACTAACAGTTGCTAAGAACAAAACAAGCGTTGTACCTATAAGATGACATAATGTCAAGAAACTTGACAATGGCAATCAATCGTCAGTTGTTTTTAAGAAACGAATGAATACGTGGTCTGTGCTTGAGATGTGAGATGCTTCCAGTAGTGACGAAAATGAACTCACAAAATGTCAAGAAAAATGGTAACTTAAGTCTAATTTGTTTTTTTTCCCATTATTATAATATTTATTAGCAATAAAATACAAGTAAAACATAGATAAACTAAAAAAAAGAAAACAAACTAAACTAAACATAAAAGATTACCTACCTTAAATACTTAACAAAAAAAGAGGGGACAGCCCTACACTATTATATTATATATATATTTTGTGCCTACAGGTAAAATATTTGGAATTGTTACATAATATTGTTGCTTTTGGGGAAATGTGTGTTGACTGTACGATCAATACAACACAATTTAATATTACAGTACCTACAAATCAGACAGCCACATTCTAATGATTATGTTTATATCATTGCAAGAAATAAGACAAGGAAGTCATAAATCAGTAGTTAGAGAACATTGCATTTCTCATTCGATGTAATAATGTTTTTTTTCTTAATTCCAGGACCCTACTATGAAATAAGGAAGATATGGAAACCAAAGACACAAACAACATTCAACATAGCAAAGAAGTTGCACAAGGACTAAACTCCCCTGAAATCCGGTCCAACGATGACATACCATACGTCGACGAATTTGTTGACCTTACCGACGACTTAGAAGCGGATGAGCCTGTACGACCGAAACGACTTAAAGATGTAGAGAGAGGAGAGAATGAACCTATAGTAATAAACAAAGATAGAAAAATAATACACGCATCTGATTTAGGAGCCGTCCATTCATCCCCTAACAGTGATACTATAGTAGTTGATACTCCTGAAGGAACGCTTTATATAACCTTAGATCCAGAGTCGTCAAAGCTTACTAGTCCTAGCACACAGTCGACAGATCTAACATCATCGCCAAGTACATCAAAGGCATATGGAGCTGAAGAATCGAATGGTTTCATAAAGACTGAGAGAGGAGATATAGAGCAAAGGAGAGCGAGTTTGAGAAGGAATTCGATATCGATGCCGACGCTCCAAAACCTAGAGCTGGAAGTGATTAAACAACAATATTTGAACAATCCTCAAGATCAGGTGAGTTTCTCTTAATCATTTGATTCTATAGCCAGCTAACTGAAAGACCTCCTAATTATCATGTATTTAAGAACGTCTTTCAGTTAGCTGAAATTACAATCAGAGAAACTAGTGTAAGCAAGGCAAGGGTTTCAAATTCCAAACAGTCTAGCAAGATTTCATGACCATGAAGATCACATGATCTTCTCAGTTTCTTCGCCCTTGTGATAATCCTGATGACTTCACAGATGATTCAGAATCAAAAAGTGCAGTTATAAAGGAAAATAGTTTTACTTTTTTACAATTTTTCAATTATACGACTAGTTACAGCAATGTGACACCAATTTCATGTATCTAAATTGGAGACGCTATTAAAAATCTTAATGCCTTCTCAAATGCTGCGGTTTTTGGGACATTTGTGTTTGTCTAGCTCATTTGTTCGTTATCCTCAAATAAAAACGCGAGTGTCGCTTGCAGAACTCTTAACTTTAGATTAACCTGTGATAACATAAACGAATAAAACTATATCACCCATTCGTTTCTAAATAAAACAGATCTAATTAAGGTTCCGAATGAGTGAGCTATTGGGAGTTCGAAATCAGACTTAACCAATCAGGTGCCTTGATACTTTGTGAAAACAACGTCACTGTTACGGTAAACTTTATGCACGTGGATCTTAAAGATATTTTCGTGACAATGACCAAAGCCTTCAGGTTAAAAACATTGACATCTGACGATAAGCCACAATCAAGTCTACATGGATTTGGCCACTATCAAATTTTTATCACAAAGATATGAGCAAATTTGATAACTGTTCCGGAAAGAAATTTACCTTACCATTATTTCAGTGTTTAAATTGTATTGTGGTTGTGCATATTTTGAACAAGTGCAATTAGGTTCTGTACGAAAACGGCATTTCCTTCAAGTTTTTAATTACCTGTAAGAAATCCTTAGATTAAACAAATGTTATGTTAACAATGATGTGATAGAGATTCATTTTTCAATTATAATTTATTAGGTATTTCATTGGATTAAAAATATTCTGTTCCTGTGAGTGAATCTTGTAATTTAATAGTTTAACCTAACATTAATAGCGATAATAGAGCACCATTGTTCTATGTGAAAATTCCATTATTAGAAGACAATACGTATCTATCAAGATAATTCCTAAACACCTTACAAATTAAGAAGATATCTATCTAACCTTGATAAAAGAGATAAGAAGATAACTCGGATTAGGAATTCAAACACGCTTGTTAAAGACAACATTTGGACTCTTGGCATCAAAGTTTTACTACTAAAATACAATAAAAAAGAGATACAAAAATAAGTCCCAAAGATGAGGGTAAGAAAGAAACCAGATTTGCGCTTAAACATCCCGTCGTACCCTCACGACTATGTGGAGATGCCGCAAGAAACAAAGAAACTTATTCTAACAGCAAATCGGACACCGAACGATATGAAATACATTGACGACGACGATGATGCATCAGGTCCTTCTTCTCGTAACACCGACCCAGGAGTCGTGAGTCCAACATTTACAGGTGTTAAATTTGATGACGGCTTTCGCGTTTCAACACCAGAAATAAAGATAACTGAAGCAGAAGATGTGAAACCAAAAGAAGCTACAAAAGCCGATTTAGAAGTAAAAGCAGGGGACGATAGTCCTGTGGTATATAGAAGTCAGCTAAGAAGAGTGTCTCAATCGGTTCCTGATGGATTATCAAAACATGAAATTCAAAATTTAAGGAACATGTATGATGAACAAAGAGTAAGTTTATAAGTCTTAGATGAAACCATGACGAGGAAGATATGTTACTTTTTGCTGAAAATGGTAGCAAGTACTTGGTTTTGGTCAGTCAACTTGATTGCATGTCACTTAAATTCACTCAGTTACTTACGGTTTCAGTTACTTACGGTTTTTAGTGGAAAATACTCTAATTAATTACGTATAATACTAGTGATCTGTAGAACTGCAACTTTGATTTTAAATAAGCGAGTCTGGAGTCTGTGTGCGTAGTTTTCGTTTATGCAATGTGAGTATCCTATATTCCTTCTTTGGTTTTATCTAAGGTTTAAGTTAAACCGTTTTAAAGTGTTAAACAGTATCGATTTTAGTTTGCTCTAAGTTTTCTGACGCTATCGAGGTGGATGGGTGATTCATTATGTAAATTTTCGTTACATAATTATTTGGAATTGATTCGCCGTCTTTTGAGCCTGTTTCTTCTTTCTGTTGGAAAAGAAATCGTTTGAAAATGTAATACTTCTATCACTTTCCCATGTATGATTTTAATTAGGGGTATAAACGTTCCATTATTTAGGCATCCGTCAACGCATGCCCTTCTATCCTTTTTTTGTCCCTGTCTGTTTTGTCCTGTATCTGTCTGTGTGTTAGTCCTTCGAATTTGATCTGTAATTTGGAATCTAAATGTTATATCTGACATACGTTTTGCAGAATTTTTAGGAGAGGCTTGTACTGATGTTGCTTTGATGAAAATTGCCCCAATATTTAATTGAGCTTCAATTTTTGTATGTGTTCCATTATAAATGGAATACATTACTATATTACTATCCATTTTCTACAAGGATAGCGGCGGTGGCACCGAAAGGTCGCGACTATCGTACGTAACTCATCTAAATTGCCCAACGACATCCTGGCTAGGGACGGTCAACTCGAGACCAACAGATATACAATAGTCTAATTCAAAATCCTTTTTGATTTATTTTTTTAGCTGCTTTTATTGCCAAAAGTCAAAGTCAAAGTCAAAACTATTTTATTGCATGTAAGTACACTGGGTACATTTATACAACGTAAATTTTTTATCTACCACCGCCTCCAAGGTGTTATATAGAGCTGGGAAGAAGAAGCGGCGCAACAAACTTCCGAAACACATCTCTTAAAATCGAGTTTATTCATAACATTATTTTTGTAAATTTTGTGCGAGGCTGCAGAGGTGACATTACATTCTTTATACATAATATTCTAAATTCTGATTTTCTTCCTCGGCTTTCCTAGTAACTTAAGCTTCTTCCAGAGATTTTCAAATTCTTCTGTACGATTCTGGCCTCTAACGTCCGGTTCCTGCAACGTCCAATTCTCGCAAGGTCCAATTCCCCAAACGTCAAATTCCCCTAATGTCCAATTCCCGAACGTCCAATCCTCGAACGTACCTTGCTTATTATATCCTCGCTCCTCTTGGAACCCTTTTCATGTCATATTCCCAAGTCTTGGGTGCCCTTCTACTTAGATAAAAATTTTATTTTCCACACCACAAGTACAAATAATTTAAAAAATTATTATTAAAATAAAATATATCCTTAGCCTAACTTTAAATTAGAACAATGTAAAGAGGAACAAATTGTAAAAAATCTTCTACGAACTATTTTAACTGGGTCTTCAATTGAGCGTCCCCAGGCCTATTTGCCTACATTCAATCATCTGGATTTGCCCGTGATCTTAGATCTAAACTGAGTGTCTCCATCCTCCCCGACCTCTAGCCACATGTAACTTTAAAAATAAAACAAGTAAAATCATCAAAAACCTTAAACAAACCTATGAAAAATGGCATTTTAAATATGGATACAATCGATTTTCTATTTCATCCCATTCTGGTCTTAATAAGAAAGTCGTGAATCAAGTTTTAATAAAAAATGAACAGCGATAAGCTGAATGCGTTTGCGCACAAATTCAAATATCGGTCGCCATTGTGGATTGAGTCTGAGTCGGATGTGAGTAAAAGCAGTAGCGGCGGCAGTGCGCGGGGCGGACTGTGCAACAGTGACGACAGCCTCGCCTGCAGTAGCGGCAGTTCCGGCAGTATCAACAACTTCTTGGATTCTAAGGTATGATTTACTGTAATAATGTCCAATCTGAAAAAGTCCGACGACCATGCCCGAACTGAAAAATGTCCAAACTGAAAAACGTCCAAACCGAAAAATGACAAACTCAAAAATGACCAAACTGAAAAATGTCCCTACTGAAAAATGTCAAATCTAAAAAATGGTTAATCTGAAAAACGTCAAATCTGATAATAGTCCAAACTGAAAAATGTCCAATCTGAGAAATGTTCATCAGCATTTATCGGTTTTCCGATGAAGGTGCGTTTCGAGAAAAACCCATTAGTACATGGCATGGTATGGCCATTCCCACTGCGCCACTGATTCTCTTTTTCCATTCAGTATAGACAACTCTACGCATCTTACTATTAAACGCGAAAGTTTGTAAGGATGTTTGGATAATTATGAGTTAAGATGTTTGTTACTCATTCACGCAAAAACTAAGCAACAGTTGATGTAACTAAACAGTAATATAGTTATACCAGAATAACATATAGGCTCGGGAAAAGCTGAAAAATCTTTTCTACACGGGCGAAGCTACCGATAACAGCTAGTCTCATACAAACGTCATAGTTTTATACATCCATAGCCGTGTTAATAAAAAAATTCAAGTCATCGGGGCATTCACCCAAAATACATACACACATAACCCATGTGACCAGTTGTTTTGCAATACACTCACACACGCAAGCGCCGCATGCGCGTGAGCAGGAAAATGTTGTTTACATTAAGCTAAGTGTTGTGCTTAACTTACCTGTTCTGTCGCACTTAATTTGAGTGACGCGGTGCGGTCGGGTGACGCGTTAACGCTACGTTGGTATATGGATATCACGACTAAAGATTATGGCACACACAAAAAACATAACGGATGATGAAACTAGTTATAAGACCAAGCTATTGATAACGACATGCAAATATAATAGTGGCGAAGATCTGTCATGTCCTAGATTGGACATTTTTCAGTTTGGACATTGTTTAGTCCGAGCATGGTCGTCGGACATTTTTCAGATTCAACATTATTACAGTAATTCGTTTGATCCCTGGCCGTTCTTAGGTGCATGTGAAGCTCAACCCGCACTGGGCTAGCGTGGTGGACTGTAGCCTGTACGACATATATAGACATTACATACACACGTTTGCGTCTGTATGTGTACATGCAGCATAACGTTTTTGGATAAGGTTTGGATTTGGTAACATCGTTCAGAATTAGCGCGACTGGCGTGGTTACACTGAATGCGATACGAGCTCACTCTTTTGAATAAAAACCCTGTCATAAGCTCGATAGTATATGTATTTCCTAATGATATAATAATCGCGCAGTATACGCTTTCCTCTTTGAAGTGGTTTAGAGGAAAAAACTAAAACCACAATACGCTGTTTTTTTCTCATGTTTTTGTGTTTGTTGTGTGAAATGGACGTGTTTATAGACCTTTGATACGCCATTAATTTGTGTGTGAAATAGTACTAACTGGATATTTAATTTATTATTTCACAACCAAGCTTGTAGAGTTATTTTATTCGTACATTATTTTAAATACTAATTAGGTAGGTATGCGAGAAGTATTCTAGTGAAAGTTTTGATAAAATGTCGGATTTGTCAGATTCTGATATGGTATGTCGATAGTTTCTATTATTATTACTGAGTTCCTAAGTCCTTACGCTGGTTGGCCTATAATAAGGAGGCAAATGTTCCATAATATGGTAGATCAACCACTTTATGGAGTTAGCAATGGAGATGGGCACACGCATGTAACTCAGTCATAGCCTAGAAGGTGCCTGTTCGCATAAAGAAATCAAAAATTCAAATAAGCGAAGTATTTTTATAACGGACAAATTAATTTCTTGAAAATTGAGAAATAAAAAATACCGAAACTTCCCTCAAACTGTAACAAACATTTCCCAGTTCAAAACTGGCTTCAATCCAGTTTCGAAAAGAAACAAAAATGTCTTCAATGCTCAGTTACATAAGCGAAAGGATGATGGGTTGGCCGACGGATCTGCCGACTAAATGCGAATTTGCGCTTGTGTTTAGGGAGCTCTACCCTAATTGTACTTGTGTTTGCGGCAGCCCTATCTCAGACATGCGGCAGACACGCTCGGGTACCCTTGATTAATTACTCTAGCGCCCTATGAACTAGCTCATTTATTGGAGTAAATGCGTCGCACGCGCATGCTGGCGCATTCCGTTGCAATGCGCAACGCCAACAGACGCGGTGACTGTATACCCCTTACTCAGGTTTGATTTACCTTTGTACACCATCACATCACCATCATTATCACACCTCCAAATTGTCGTAACTTTTTAAATGGGTTTACGGCCTTGGAAACACAGTCCTTTCAAGTCCGTCATAATTTTTAAATATTCATTTACGAAAAACCGGCGGTTACAGCACGGCTTCCGTAAAAATACTGCACAACTAGGTTAGGTACTTACATACCCACTAAATTGTTAAATTATTTATTGATAATTTTGCTAGTCCTTTCGGATTATAAATACTTATTAGTTTTTAGTTTACATCTCGTTCGTCGTCGTTCTTAGTTCTTAGCTTCATCATCAACAGCCTATTAATGTCCCTACTGCTCAGGCCTATCCTCTCATCGAGGGCGTTCGGGCTATAGTCCACCACGCTTCAAGTTCTTAGCTTATATTAACTTAGTTCTTCGCCTAATCTCTTCATTTTCTTCATTCCTCACACGAGGCTTGGCGAGTGTGTAATGAAGCCAAGAGTGTTATGACCAACGCTCACGCGTATCATACGACGGTTTTCAACACACTTAATTGCGAGCAAATTTTAGATGAAAATAGTTTTGAATAAACTATAAGGAGGACATTTCTTCGAAAAAAACAGATGTCGTCTATAGTTTTGTCAACAATTTGTGCTTTTTAAAAGTTAATACGCGCTTTGACCGCTCTCGTTCCTTTCTCCGTGCATTCCCGTGGTACCAGGTTGTAACACCAGATTTTTTCTCAGAAATCTTCCTCTTTTTGGCCTTCTCTATCTGAGTCCATCTCTGGGTCCGTTGAATCTGTTTTCTCGTCATATATTTGCTCGCTTACTTGTTTGTTGTTCTCACTCTAATTTCGTCGGAGATAACGTTTTAGTTTAACATTTAATGTGAGACGCAACATACAAAGGCCGCAAGGAATTTGCTTTAAAAATGGTGGACTAAAATTAAGTGTTATACCTTAGGTGTAAATATGAATTTAAATGTAACCAAAGTAGTCAAAATGTATAAGGTTTGTGATTGTTTGTTTAGTTTCTTCTTGGCAGAATTAGAATAATATACTTCTGAGCAATAACATAACCATACTAACACAAAACAATACTTCGATTCCCATGAGTTTCATACCTATTTGAATGATAAAATCCTCTACTCACCCAACCTTAGGTTTCCATTTTTTAAAATGCCGCATTTATTGAAGTTATGTAGGCCAAAATGTCTATAAGCCACTCTCTACCATCTCGGTAATACGCGTTAATAAACCTGTTAGATTCCTCGACCCTACATCGAGACTAATTACATATTTGATTAATTAATTTCAACGACCAGAGGACTGTGCATTACCTCGCTCAGAGGATAAACCTCACCATTCACCCCAGCGGTTCCCCTTGAGTTTTATTATTTACGATTAAGTGTGTATGCTGCATCATATCAGTGTTTTAACGTCCATCGATGGACATAGGCCTTCCCCAACGAACGCCACCACACCCGGTCCTCCGCTCTCCGCATCCAGCCGCTTCCGGCCACCTTCTTCAGGTCGTCGGTCCACCTGGCGGAGGGGCGTCCCACGCTGCGCATCCGGTCCGCGGTCTGCACTCGTCTGCCCAACGGCCGTAGGTTTTGCGACAAATCTATATGTTTAGTTTTAAGTAAGTTATATACCGGAAAAAAAAAGATTATTTCAATATTAATTGGTGCAATTGTCATCAGATCCCGGAGCATCATCAGAGTTCAGTCTCAGGGTTCAGCGATGGAGACAACACGGCCGACGACGGCAACGAGGTCCTCACTGATGACGACCGAGCCAAGTGAGTACAGGATCATCATCATATCAGCCGAAATACGTCCACTGCTGGACAAAGGGCTCCCCCAGGGATCTACACGACGCCCGGTCCCGGTTTTGATATGATAGGCCGCGTTTTATCACAGACGTCACTAACGCAACTGACATAATTTAATGTTCATTTTATTAAATTCATTATAATTTACAATTAATTAATTTTAATTTCCGAAGTCACAGTCTCACTGGACCATTTTCTTAGACCGCGACAAATAACCTACATAATGTAATACCTATACACTTGTTCGGGGATTTCTCCAATTGTCGATTGCCTCGGTCAAAGGTCCATGCAGTGGGTCACAGTGGCCAGTGGTCAGTGCCGGACGCGGTGGGAGTGAGGGGGGCCGAGGTTGTTGGATTTGTCCAGCTCGGTGCAGGGGCGTATCCAGTGAAGGGATCTTTCTGCACGGACTACCTCTCTTACTTACAAAAAAACTTACTTTAAAAATAAAGTAGGTTTTGGCTTGGTAACGAGACCTTAACCCGTATCTTATTTCGAATATAAAGTCTTATTTCTTAAATCGATTTAACCGGCGGGTATAGCACGTCCTAAACAAAAACAGAGCATGACTAGAGTTCGTCGGCGATTTTCACTAAGGTTCATGTCTTCACTGAATCGATAGTAACTTTAATGGAGATTTGCAATGTACAATTTTGGTACGAGCTGAAAGAGTTGTTCATCATCATCATCAACACCCTATTAATCTCCCCACTGCTGGGGCTCAGGCCTACCCTCTCAATGAGGGCGTGCGGGCTATAGTCCACCACGCTCGCTAGCCCAGTGCGGGTTGGTGGACTTCACATGCGCCTAAGAATTTCTTCTTCAGCGTATGCAGGTTTCCTCACGATGTTTTCCTTCACCGTTTGAGAGCAGTCAGTAAATGTACTTAAGTTTCTAGAAAAAACCCATTGGTACATGGCCCAGCCGGGGATCGAACCTCGGACGTTTCGATATCATAGGTCGCGTCTTATCCCCGAGGCCACTGACGCTCTTTGACGAAAGAGTTGTTACGTGCTTTTATTTTAATTTCCCGCACAATATGCACAACCACAAGCACTTTCCATTCTGCGTGGATGAACAGAATAGTGAGACTGAGCAAAAGCAAAAGAGATGTGTCAGGATCGCAATACTTGGCGCTCCGTTCATTTTGCCTACCCCGCCAGGGACATAGCGTGAAGATATGTGTATGCTATCTATTCTGATCCCTAAGAGAGAATACTATACACGTTTGCATGGATGCACTAATTTCGGGTAAGTGGGGGTCAGGTCCTCTGACCCCCACTGAATCCGTGCCTGTTCACAGCTCGGTCTCAAGGGACTGGGCGGTTGTAATAAGGAAGCACGTCCGGTCGTTGAACTGGCTTGCATTGCGAAATAATTGCGGTGCTTTATTGCACTTTGTCGTCATTCGAAATATAGACACACTAGCTGTTTTTCTTGTTAGCTATTTCTGACTTGTCTTCTTTTTTCTCGGCTCCTAAGGGTCGTAGCGTGATGTTAATAGCCTATAACCTTTCTCATGAATTTGGCTATCAAATGCAAAAAGAATTTTTCAAATCCGACTGGTAGTTCCAGAGATTAGCGGGTTCAAACAAAATAACAAGGTTTATTATGTTAGTATAGATTACCCACTGAATCAGTTGCATAAATTCATGAATTTAGAAAAAAGCTACTCCCATATGGATGAGTAACAAAATCATTTTAGGGGGTGCCAAAATCGTGCCAAATGTATATCGAAATTGATACTCACTCACACATTCTCATTTTCAAACTCCATATAAATTTGTATGAGCAACTTCCTCCCGCTAATCCGCTTCATTTGTCCGCACCCCCCCTGATTTTGACACAGAATTTTTCATCGTTTCCCATACTAAATTTGCAAGATGCGATCTCCACAGGGAGCGCGCGCGCGACAAAAGAGGTTCGAATCTCCTTGCATAAATTAATGCTTTGACACCAGCTGTTTGACACCGACTTACTTATTACGACTGATTTCTTCGAATTGGACATTTAGATACCCTATTTTTAATACTTCTGGATATTTAGCTTGTCTTCTGCCGCATGTTAGATATTTCGTACTACCAGATCTGAGTATAATAATACTCATACCATGTCGTAGAAATGCGCTATGTCGTAGAGAGCGTCAGTGGCGTAGGGGATAAGACGCGGCCTATCATATCGAAAGGTCCGGAGTTCGATCCCCAACTGGGCCATGTACCAATGGGTTTTTTCTCGAAACTTAAGTACATTTACTGACTGCTCTCAAACGGTGAAGGAACACATCGTGAGGAAACCTGCATACGCCGAAGAAGAAATTCTTAGGCGCATGTGAAGTCCACCAACCCGCACTGGGCTAGCGTGGTGGACTATAGCCCGAACACCCTCGTTAAGAGGGTTGGCCTGAGCCCCAGCAGTGGGGACATTAATAGGCTGTTGATTATGAGTATTATTAGTAAAATTATGAGTAAAGTAACTCAATTGATTCCAGCAACTGCTGTCCCGCGAATTTGCTCAACAATTTATTGTAGGCGCCAACACTTGGCTGTGACGTTCTCCCCGTGCTTAGCAAGATTTTCGAAAAGATCATACTGAATCAACTGCTTTGTCATTTCAATCTCAAACAACTTCTTCACGATCGTCAGTTCGGATTTACTAAGGGACGATCAACCACCGACGCAGGAGTCATGCTTGTTAAGCATATTTTTGATGCTTGGGAAGCTTCACATGATGCAATAGGCATCTTCTGCGATCTCTCCAAAGCATTTGATTGCGTTAATCACGAAACCTTGCTACTCAAATTAAAACATTATGGCGTGAAAGACAGAGCATTCGAATTACTTAAATCTTACCTTGAAAATAGAGTACAAAAAGTTGATATAAATGGAGTTAAATCATCTGGTTCAGTTGTGAAAATGGGGGTGCCCCAGGGCTCAGTTCTGGGTCCTTTTCTTTTTCTTGTATATATAAATGACTTGCCATTTTTAATACAAAACATGTCCAACATAGTATTATTTGCCGATGACACTTCTCTGATTTTTAAAATTAGCAGAAGAGCTTGTGATCTTCCTGAGGTAAACAATACTCTCACACAAGTACTTAACTGGTTCAGCATTAATAATCTAGCATTAAATACAACAAAAACTAAATGTATTAAATTTTGCCTACCAAATGTAAGACATGTAGTTAATAATGTAACTTTAGGTACAGAAAGATTAGAATTTATCAAAAGCACGGTGTTCCTAGGTATAACTATAGACTCATCTCTTCAATGGGGGCCCCACATAGCTTCACTAGCTGGCAGACTAAGCTCGGCCGCCTACGCCGTTAGGAAAATTAGACAATTAACAGATATTGCTACTGCGAGATTAGTCTATTTCAGCTACTTCCACAGCATCATGTCATACGGCATCCTACTGTGGGGTCAAGCGGCAGATATAGAAACCATCTTTATTTTGCAAAAGAGAGCTGTTAGGGCGATCTATAATTTACGTTGTAGAGAATCATTAAGAGAAAAGTTTAAAGAAATTAATATATTAACCGTTGCCAGTCAATACATTTTTGAGAATATTTTGTATGTCCGCAAAAATATATCTCTCTTTTTGAGGCACTGTGATATGAACACAGCTTATGTTACAAGAAACAAAAACAAACTTGTATGTACCACCACAGTTAAGGCTTAGTAAGGTCAGTAAATCATTCACGGGGCAATGTATACGCTTCTACAACAAACTACCAGAAGAAATCTTAAATATGAATGACAGAAAATTTAAGACTCACATTAAACAACAACTTTGTAAGAAAGCTTATTATAAAACAGTCGATTATCTAAATGACAAAGATGCCTGGTGTTAATGTTACTTCAGCCTCGCACAATCTTTACAAAATAATGTTATGTACAAACTTGATTTTAAAAGATGTGTTGCGGAAGTTTGTTGCGCCGCTTCTTCTTCCCAGCTCTATATAACACCTTGGAGGCGGTGGTAGATAAAAAATTGACGTTGTATAAATGTACCTAGTGTACTTACATGCAATAAAATACTTTTGAATTTGAATTTTGAATTTGAATTTGAACTTGGTCTAGACTTGACTGCACTGACTCATTGCGGAAATTCAGCAAGGTCTCAGAAATAAAAGAATTTACGTCCCACATACAGACGAGGAGGAGGTAATAAAATTAAAATCTGGTCCAATGCGACGGTCAAGGCTGGTTGAGATGGAGGTAATTTTTAAAATTTTAAAATACTAGCTGTTGCCCGCGGCTTTTAATGCGCGTTTATATAATAAGCGTTTTCACGCGGGAACAGTTAGCCGCGGTAAAAAGTAGCCTATATGTTGTTACAGAATAGTCTATCACTGTACCAAGTTTCATCAAAATCCGTTCAGTCGTTACAGCGTGAAAGAGTAACAAACATCCTCTCAAAGTCACAAACGTTCTTACAATCTTTCGCCTTAGGATTTATGATATAACTTCAGTGAAATAAGAACGCCGGTGGCGACATGACAGACCGTGTTCGACAGGTCCAAGTTCGATCTCCGGTACTACCCAACTCGAAACATAGTTGTGGAAATCTTCGGGTAAGATTGTATGCTAAGTCCATTTATATGTCAACTGTACAATATGTCATAATATGTAATACATACATATACATACATTCTTACTATAAAGTTGACATAAATGAACTTACAAGGAAAGTTCCAAATTGATCAAGTTTCAAGTTTATTTATTCAGTAACATTATAAATTGTGTTTGAATTTTTATAAATTATTTAAATAATTTATTTTTATAAATTATTTATAAGAGCGTCAGTGGCCTCCAGGATAAGACGCGACCTATAATATCGAAAGGTCCGAGGTTCGAACACATCGTGAGGAAACCTGCATACGCCGAAGAAGAAATTCTTAGGCGCATGTGAAGTCCACCAACTCGCACTGGGCTAGCGTGGTGGACTATAGCCCGAACGCCCTCGTTGAGAGGGTAGGCCTGAGCCCCAGCAGTGGGGAGATTAATAGGCTGATGATGATGATTTAAATATCCATTAAGGTGATTTAGCCAAGAGAGAAAAACACTCTGCACAATAATCTTCAATGTTTATTATTATTAATATAATGTGGTTGTTCTCAGAATCACCAGCTCTACATTCTTGCAGTTTTCGATTTTGGAGAGTTCGGGTGTGAAAGCTACCCTTGTAAGCAGTTTTACAACCAGCCGACGAAACGTCACTTTTAAACTTTGACATAAAATGTCAACCTCTTTCAGTCTTACGGCCAATGGTTGCACTGCAATTTCCCGAATCAACTGCACACATGCTGCGTAGGTACTCTTGCGCCAGTACGCCTATGCGTCTGCGCAGACCCGTTGTGCGCACTGTCGCCCGCGATCTATAGATCATTGCTTTGATCCGCGATCTGATCAATACCGTATCTATTATTTTTGTTAAATTGTGCGTGAGTTAAAAACTACATCTAAATTTGATTCTGACCAAAATGATTCTAGTCTAAGCATAAATTATAATGATTTAACAGCGATGATTTTAAAATAAACTTAAGGTGTTGCTTTATAGGTATTCCTAAGTGTTTAAAGAAAGCTTGTTACAAAATAATAAAAAATTGTAGAAAAAGTATTTTTAGTGACATAGGTATATAAATATTTCATAATACATTAACCGGTTCTGTGCGAAGAATATTTTTTCCTTGTACATTGTTGGTAATGTAACTCATGGTAATGTATGAGTAACAAGCGGACATAACCAAGTCTATATTATGTTTTAGTGATAGCAAAGAAGAAAGTCTATTTGACCAATAAATAATTTCGTGATCGTGCTCAATCGCAGCGTATGCAGAGCAAAACCGGAGTTGTCACAATTTTATGGTCTTGTAAGTGAATTTTTTGTGATATTTTTAATTCACGATATTCCTAGGTTATTTATTTATCTAGCAACATATGTTAATTCCATTGAATGGCTAGTTTCTATCCCGTGATCAAACTCGCAGTTTAGCCGCTAAGTATATTTTACGCCTTTTAAAGTTATTCCTGACTTTCATCTCTTTGGTCGGCTCCTAAGGGTCGTAGCATGATGTTAAATAGCCTTTTCATTACTCATACTCTGAAAGTAGGTCTGAAGTTGCCTGAGGAGCGGGTTGAAAGTAATACATCTCAGCCCTAGGGAGAATCGCTTTCAACTGACAGCTGTCAAATTATATAAAAAAAAACTAGTACTATTTTAACATTTCTATTGGACCATGTTCCAACTGTCTATACAGCCACTCAATTACAGCGCGATGTAAAATTGAAATAACATAAAGTTAAGTAATAATTAAAGAATATATATTTTTAAATGACTTTATTATAATTATTACTGTCAACTATTTCTTTAAAATAACATAGATTTGGGCAAAATATTTACAATTTTTTCAATGCTGGAAATGAAAAAAAATGGCAGAATAGCTGGCCGGTCACAGAAAAAAAAACAAAGTAGACGGGAAAGGCGGCAATCCGATCTTCATTTGTTTTTTCGAGTTGTAGAGTTTCGTTTATACTTCCGTATAGCAGAGATTTGTATTAACACTCATTTTATGTATTTGTTTTTACTTTCAGTGTATTCATAATGAAAAGCACAGTGTTTCCCTCGGGTTCAAGACTTATTTAGAGGTCCCTCGAACTATTGGCGCCCTCGCTACGCGTCGGGCGCCAAACCCCGTCTCGGGACTTAAATAAGTTACTTTCACACCTAGGTTAACAATGTACTAATAACCTTCCTCGAGAATTGGGCTATCAAATGCAAAAAGGATTTTCCAAATTGGACTGGTAGTTCTAATATTAGCCCGTTCAAACTTGACAAAATCTTCCGATTTTTTTACAGCTTTATTCAATTAGTATACCTGGACTATTTCACCTCCTCAAGCCTCCTCACTCCCTCTCTAATAACCAGCAAAAATGAGTATTAATTTACATTACATGACGAAATTACCTAAACTCATGAAGCTAGGAACTCTTTGGTGGGAGCCCGCGTAGAGGAGTAGATAAATTCGTTCCTTCCAGCCTAAACTAACGCAGATACCTTGAAGTAAAAGGTAACATTGAACCGTATATAATTAGAATATCAAAAGTATCTATATGAAAACTTATCTATACTAATATACTATTAATAAAGAGGTAAAGTTTGTATGGATGGATGGATGTATGTTTGTAGTAATCTTTGTAATTACTAAACCGATCTCAATAATTCTTTCGCTGTTAGATAGCTAATACTCTCTGTGTGACCTAGTCTGCGTTTGCTAGTAGGTAATACAAATAGGTAAAGTGCAACTCAGAACCAAGTATTTACTACTACCTAATATTGTTTTCAAAATGTTGTGAGAATAATTGTGAAAAATAAAATTCCTTATACCTTCTTAGGTGTATGATTGTAACGCGCTCTTTTCCGTCCGTGACCTTCCCACATAGGATACAGAAATTGGAAACTGCGGTAATGAGGAACTCGCAGCGATAACGAACCAAGAATGTGTGGTCGGAATGTGCTCAATTTAGACAAAAAATCTTTTACACTTTTCCCTCTTCGTGTTTATCACAGTATATCCGAAACAATTTCCTTCGAGAGTTCCCATTGTCAAACAGTTCACACATGACGATTTTCTATTCTGAGGGCTTCTTTCACCACTTCCTGATATTGTTACAGATAGTAATCTTAGCGATAAACTAATCTATCACATAAATCTGTGTGATAGACTATATAAACTATATAAGATATAGGCAATCAGATACCTGTGAAACCAAAAAAATAGGCTATCTGTCAGATAACCTGCAGATAGGGTATCTGGGACTTTATCAGCAAGCGGTGTAAGAGGCCTTGAATCTTGTAACTGCTACAAATGTTTGTGTATCGGATAGATACAGCGTTTTTGGATCAGGAGTTTGGTGATTGGGAAAGTTGTCATTTCGGGAAACTGGTCGTTTTAGGAAAGTGGCCACTTTGGAAAATTGGGTATGGCAAGTGGAAACTTTATACATTTTGTTAACGTGTTTGTTCAGAACGAACCAATATTATTTAGTGTATTACATATTTCATAATCTGTCTGTTTCATTCATTTATAATGGTCATTCGTTTATCCATCTTACTCGCTGAAAGCTTGATAGGTACCTACGGGTAGGAATTTCTATCTCAGTTTAAAGTTTAATAATAGTCGTTTATTCATTTATTCACAAAACACCTTACAACTAAGTCGTACTATATAATTAAAAATAACTTATTATAAATCTAAAACTAATCTACAAATAAATAAATAAACTAAACCTAAACCTAAAAAAAAAAAGTTTAATAATTAGTTTTATTTCTTTTTATGCAAGTTGTCATTTAGTAGTGACCATTTCAGGTAAATGGCCATTTTTGAAAAGTGGTCATTTTGGGAAAAGTGTTCTATGTCGCCTGACGGCTTAGAATTAACGAAGTATTTGTTATCTACCAGTCCTTGACTTATCTCTGGATCTGCGTGTCATTTCAGGACGCCTCTCCGCTCTCCGCGGCGCAAGGGCCCGCGGCGGCTGGGCCGCTCCGAGTTCAGCATGGATGACGACTACTCGCCCAGCAACTCTGTCACGTCCGTCAACTCGCTCGCCAGCCTGCTCAGGGAGAAACTACAGGTAACGTCCCCACCTTCATCATCATCATCAAGATTGAGCGCCTGGCTTGTCAAGCAGTCGTTCTATAGCTTTGACGAATTTTTAAAGATTAATTAAATTTGACTCTTGTTTTTTTTTCATTATTAATAATTTTATGTTTATTTGATTTTAATTATTATTGTTGACATTGTTTTGATTGAATCTAATGACGTGTGTCAAAAAATATGAATAAAAATATGTCTATGTCTATGCCAGCCCTTCGACGTTCTGGGCGTGGGCCTTTCATAATGAACGTGGAATGATACGAGAATACCTTTTAAAGCTAGGCTTTATTCCATTAAATCTGTTGTAATATTTTATGACAGCGACAGACAGAAACATAAACGAAAACATACGTCAATAGAACGAAGCATTTGCTAAATGATCAAAGAGAGTATATATCATTCTCCGCGGCTCACAGAATTTCAATCACAGGTACCGCAGGTCATGCCCATACTATAGTCCATGAGATGCTGCGGCAGTCTCCGAGTCCTGGCAGATCGTCTCAATGCATCCGGTGCCACAACTTCAGGCGATGAAGAGTGGGATTCGGATTCCACCACGTCTTCCTGTCTTATCGTCGGTATTGGTTGAATAGGTTCAGATGACTCTGAGTCAATCACTTCTCCTTGCCCTCCAATGGGGGCCAGGTGTCTGTTAGACACAGTCGTTTCTCGTCCATCTGGGAGTCGAACGAAAGAGTAGTCTGCGTTTGCTTCCAACAGATCCACTTCTTCTACTAACGGCTGGTATTTACTTGTTCGGTCACAGCGGCGTAGGAGAACCTGCCCTGTTCCCGTCAACCATGTGGGCATGGAAGTGCCATTAGGAGAGCGTCTGGAGTGTTGGAACATCCTCTCGTGAGGTGAACAATTAATTGCTGTGCATAATAGTGATCGAATGGAATGCAGAGCAAATGGTAGGACTTTCTCCCATTGTTCAGTAGGCAAATCGTGTGTTCTTAAAGCCAGTTGAATTGTCTTCCATAGGGTGGAATTCAGTTTCTCCACTTGTCCGTTTCCCTGGGGGTTATAGGCAGTGGTGCGACTTGTGGCTACTCCTCGTGAGTGCAAGAATTCCTTTACTTCGGCAGACATAAACGACGCACCTCGGTCGGAGTGTATGTACCCTGGCATACCAAATAACATGAAAAGAGAGTTTAGGTGAGTAGTAACAGTTTTAGCACTCACGTCCGCGCATGGAAAGGCAAACGGAAATCTTGAATATTCATCGATAATACTGAGTATGAACCGATTCTTAGTATTACTTGGGACTGGACCCTTAAAGTCAATACTCAGACGCTCAAATGGCGCAGTGGCTTTTATGAGCTCTGGCTGCGGATCTGAGTTGCGGAAAAATCTCGGTTTTACCTCGCAGCAGGTTCGACAGTCTCTTGTTATACTCCTGACTTCCTCAATCGTATAGGCTAGGTTCTTTGATCTAAGCCAATGGTGCATTCTCGTTACACCAGGGTGACAAAGGTGCTCGTGCAATTCCTTTAGTTTAAGACTCTTTGACTGTGGATTGAGGCTAGCAGAAACTCTAGATAATGCGTCGGCTGCGTGGTTCTCTCGCCCAGGTCTATAAATAATGTCGTAATTAAATGGTGCCAGTTCAAGACGCCATCTCTGAATTTTCTCATTCTTTATTTTGCTAGGCAGTCTAGCGTTGAACATGTAACTGACAGACCTTTGATCAGTAATCAGTCTAAACGACTTCCCGATTAGAAAGTGTCGCCATTTCTTTAACGACTCGACGATAGCGTATGCCTCCTTTTCTATTGCAGAGTGTTTTTGTTCGCAGTGATTTAGCGTTCTGGAGTAGAAAGCAACTGGTCTAGAGTTTTGAGATAGGATAGCTGCGATCGAATGTTCAGAGGCATCTGTTTCTACCGTAAAAGGCACGTTATCATCGATTGCGTGTACAGAGGACTTGACAATCATGGCCTTCAGATCTTCGAAAGCTCGTAATGCTTCATCGCACAAAGGAAATGTGGCATTGTGTGCCAGGGAATGGATCCTTTCGGAGAAGTTTATAATCCATTTGGAGTAGTGTGCAAACATTCCCAGCGTTCTTCGAAGAGAAGCTACATCGGTAGGTGGGGGAAGTTCCAGTAAAGGCTGTAGCCTATTGTTATCAGGTCTGATCACGTGATTGTCAATGGTGTACCCTAATATATTTATCGACTTCAGGTTGAACTTGCTTTTCTCTTCGTTTAGCGTAAGACCGTACTCGTCAGCGGCATTGAGAAATTTTTGAAGGTTCGCATCATGTTCTTCTTGTGTTTTTCCACAAACGGTGATATCGTCGAGGTAGGCATATGTTCCTGTTAACTTTGCCTGTCGAATTAGCCAGTCAACAGTTCTTTGAAAAGCTGATACTCCATTTGTGACACCAAATGGAACTCTAGTAAACTGATATAGATTCCCCGCAGCTTCAAACGCAGTATAAATTTTCTCTTGAGACAGAATTGGAACTTGGTGATAAGCACTCTGTAAGTCAATGGCACTAAATACGCTATATTTAGATATCTTATTTACCAATTCCTCGATATTAGGCAGTGGGTATGCATCTAGTTGCGTATATCGATTGATGGTTTGCGAATAATCAATGACCATTCTTTTCTTATGGTTGACATTCTTAGTTATCAATACCTGCGCCCTCCAGGGTGATCGGCTTTCTTCAATGATGCCATCTTGGAGCAGTTTGCTGACTTCTGCAGCAATAAATTTTTGATCCTCGGGGGAGTGCTTTCGAGATCTTATGGCGATTGGTTTGCAGTCCGGGGCGCGATTAGAAAACAATGGTACGGCCGGAACGGTTGCTTCGGCTACAGAGCATACTTTAAGCGCTTGTTTTGGTCCACCGAACACAAGCTCTAGGGTCGAGTGTAATTTCAATACGTCGTGCCCGATAGTCAGGTCGGCGCACAAGTTCTTTACTATTAAGAGTTCTATATTTTCGTAAGAGTTTTCTCCTATGCGAATAGTTTCGCGCGTGAGGCCGTTTACTTCTGATGTCAGAGAGAGCGAAGCCATCGACACCATCTGCCGACAGCTATGTTTTCTGAGCTTTAGTAGATTGGCGAAAGACTCATTTATGAAGCTGCAGCTACTTCCTGTGTCAATTAGGGCGTCTGCTCGAATATCTTTAATGTAAGCAGTAGCCTCTTTGAAGTGAGGGAGGGGAGGCAGCAGTGATGCATGCGGTGCAGTGAGTACAGCCTTCCTTAGTAGTAGAAGCACTGCCTTGACCTTTGCTACGGCATACAGTCGCGTAATGCCCCTTCTTTCCACAAATATTGCAGTCAACATCTGCTGCAGGACAGTTTTTCCGAGCATGTATAGGCCCTCCGCAGAAATAGCACTTTCGTTTGTATGCTTTTGGTTCCGCAGCTCTCGGCGCAGCAGCGGCAGTTTCAACAGAGTCGAGAGGAGTAGTACTTTCGTTGGTTAAGGCTTTCGAAATAGAGGACACTGCTGGACTTCCCTGACTGTTGTATAGCAATGAGTTGGCCTCGGCCGTTTCCACAGACAGAGCTAAGTTATAGGCTTGTTCCAGTGTAAGTGTCAAATTTTCTAGGAGTCTTTGACGAATACTTGTAGAATTAATCCCAGCGATGAAGGCTCCGCGGATGCAGTCGCTTCTGTTTGTTTCCGCATCAACAGCGGTGAATTGACACTCTTTTGATAATAGTTTCAGTGCCTGTAGATATATGTCTATAGACTCGCCCGGCTGCTGGCGCCTGGTCGCGAGCACGTGCCTGGCATAGATCACGTTCTTGGGCTTTACATACAGCTCGTTCAGGATAGCTATAGCATCGTCGTACGTAGGACAATCGCTGACGTAAGCGAACACTCGCGGCGTTATGTAGTTAACCAGTAGCTGTAGCTTGACGGCATCAGGAAGCGCAGCGGCGTTCACTGCATCGGGTGCAGAAGCGGCTTGTCTTGCTGCTAGAAAGTTCACGAAGGTCCGCTTCCAATGCTCCCACTCGGGGGCAACGGTACTCAACGTTGGATCGCCGTCAAACCTCTCGGGTCGTAAGAATCTATCCATTTTAATGGAATAAATTGGAATGATACGAGAATACCTTTTAAAGCTAGGCTTTATTCCATTAAATCTGTTGTAATATTTTATGACAGCGACAGACAGAAACATAAACGAAAACATACGTCAATAGAACGAAGCATTTGCTAAATGATCAAAGAGAGTATATATCAGAACGCCACCACCCCGGCCCTTTTTCTCTCTTTCCAGAGTATACCACAAAAGATTCGCAAGAAACCGACGGATTACAAGCTGCGCGCTTTCGTCGGCCTCATGTTCCTCGCCGTCTGTTTCTTCGTGGGCTTCGCCTACGTGCTCTACCACCAGAAGGGCTTGGCGAAGGCCTACTTCGAGAAGGTCGAGTTCAACGGCCCCAAAAGACTAGTCAGAGTGTTCAATAAAGATGACGCGGAAATTTTGAAAATTACGTTAGGTAAGTCTTTTTTTAACCTCCCGCACCTTTAACCTTTTTAAACAGGTTCACATTCGGCGTTCACGTGGATTAGCTGGTACAAGCCATCGTAGGCGGTGATTGGTTAGCGCAAGCCATGATACGAGGTGATTGGTTCGCGAATCTCTCGCTGAACCAATCCGGAGCGGTGTTACTTTTAGTGATGTTTCCTATCATACCTTCAATCATAGAGTTAAGATCTCTTTGGTGCGTGCTCGCGGCCCCGCGCACCACCAAAGAGATTCGAACTTTCCTGCCTTCAATATTTAAGATTATGTCTCTGCAGCACGCAGCGTTAGTTTTTTCCAGCCTGTATAATCAAAAACCTTTACTGGTTAACAACTAAATAACCTATATTGATTTCCTTGGCAAACTCTCGCAACTTGAATAGAGTAGTTTTAGGAGCACCCCCTAGACTCAATACCACTGTAACGTCTCCTGGTGTATTCCATTCCATTTGTATTTTTCACCATTAATTATCTTTATTTTTTTAATTGATAGTTTGTATTTCCCGTTCCCCAGCTGTAAGTTTACAAGGCAAAGCTAAGTCATTCCCGTGTCTTCCCGAGCATCGACGATCAGACGGTTCTGTGTGCCTCGAATGGGTCAACACATTACGCTTCTACCTCAAGAGCTTTCCTCACGACCCTGGCGCTGACAACACCACCTGCTATACCGTTCACTGGCAGGCCTTGAAGCCCGGTATGTACTACTTCAGTATTATCCGTGCCTTCTTCAAAGGTACAAAATTTAGTAGCGTATTAGTTAAGATAAGAAAATGGTTCTAATTTACCTCAATTGCAATGGAATCCGCCATAGGATAATTTTTCCTTAACCGAAACCAGTTGCTAATAAAGAATACTTTAGTTTGCTGCTTTCGAGACTTTCCGTTTACTTGAAAGTAAGTACCTACTTTGAAGCGGGAAGAAGAAAGTCATTTACGGCCGTGGCTAAAGTAAAAGTATTCTTTGTGGCAACTGGTTTTGGACGAGGAAAAATTATTACTCTATCGCAACTGGGTATAAAACTTAGTTGCGATGGAGGCCGGAAGTAAAATCTGATTTTCTCCACGTAAGTGTGATCATCAATTCAGGCAGATGGACAGTCGACTGCACGTCCGTGGAGACACTTTGACCTTGAGCTGGCCTAGCCTATTAGGAAATTGTAATACTATGAGAGACCAGTTTCTACTGGTCGACCGTACAAAATGTTAAATTTTTCAAAGTACTCCTTCTTAGCCTTAAAAAAATATGACTTGCGCTAGAAGAGATGTAAGTACTAAGAAACAAATACCTATATGTTTACAGATGTAACTCCAAACGACTGCTTTGACTGGACGGACACAAAAGTGCATTGGTACGGCGGAGGTCAGTCTCTCAATTTGACGTGGCCGCTAAATACTGGATCTATAGACTATACTCCGTTCGTCACCGGTGACATACAGAAATATCAATGGGGCAACGTCTTGACTAGATATTTAATCAACTCCAAAGGAGCAGCAATTATCATTGACGAAGAAACACCTCTTCAGGTCTCGGTAAATAGTAAAGGGTCGAAAGAAATATGCATCAAAGCAAAGTATGATGATTTTGCTTATGCAAATAAATTGACGGAATTCGCAGAAATGAAATACAATATCTGTACGTCTAGAGATATGAAATCACTACATTCTTCTATTCATAGTCACAGACAAGCTCCTCTGTGGGATGGTTTAAAACCAACTGATATGCAAACTTTAGAATCTCTAATATCTGAACCAGTTTGGCAAATAGCACCTCGATTCAAACATGAATTACAAGCTGAAACTATTTCAAAATACACTGAAGACGTTGAGAATTTAGGTTTTCTCAAACAAGGCCATGTTCTCATTAATGAATATTGGCAGAATGAAATTGGTGATCTCACTGTCGACACAAGTCGATTCGAAACTTTGAATGAAACCGTAGATAAACTACACAGAAGAGGTTTCAAAGTTGCATTTACTGTACAACCTTTCATTAGTACGGAAAGTAACAATTTCGCTGAATGCGTTCAGAAAAGATTGCTTATAAGTGAAAGAAACAGTGATAGAAGAATACCAGCGTTAACGAGGTTCAAATCCTTGGCTAGTTCTGGTGTTTTAGATATAACTAATAATAGATCCGTCCCGTGGTTCCTAAACAAACTTCAGTCAGTCATTGATGAGTATCACATAGACGCTTTCTATTTCGATTTAGGAACAGCATACGACATGCCACATTACTACCAATGTGAAAAGCAACTGATCAATCCAGATCATTACAAGACTCACTTCATTAAGACCTTTGAGAAGACTTTGAACATCATAGGAGTATCATCTGCAATATCTCTTCCTAGACCTCCGATCTTTGTCTCGCTACCACCATTCGAATCAACATGGGAAGCTTTAAAAATGGTGATACCAACAATGTTGACGTATGGTGTGAATGGTTATCCATTTATAATGCCTGGGGCCGTGGGTGGTGACATCTACTGGCCCGGTAGCGAACAGTTTTTACCATCTCCAAAAGGATCACTAGAACCGAACGCAACAAACAGTACTCAAGAGAATGGTGTAGAACTGCCAGATAGAGAGCTCTACATGAGATGGCTGCAAATGGCCACTTTCTTGCCCGTAATGAAATTCACCCACCTGCCAAGCAAGTACAACGACGAGAAGGTGTTGGAAATAGCAAAGAATTTGACTTTGTTAAGACAGAAGACGGTAATATTTTATTCTATTAATCTTAATAACTTGAAACCAATGGATTTTTCATTGGGCTCTTGCAATCTTTTTCTCATGTTTTGGTATGGTCAGTGCCACCCCTCGAGTTATTACAATTTTAAACTACCTATATATCTTTATAAAGAGCTAATTGAAAATTGCATATTATTATTTTTTACAATGATTTAAAATATTCTTCCTTTAAAGGTAACACCTCTTCTTCTGAAATATAAGCGTGAGGCTCTGGAAGAGGGCTTGCCTCTGATTCGGCCACTATGGCTGGTGACTGGAGGTGATGCCGCACTGCTGATACAAGACGAGTTCGCACTTGGAGATGAAATCGTTGTAGCTCCTGTACTAAGTCCAGGGGAAACTACTAGAGAAGGTTTGTATTTGCTTCATCCTCCCCGGCTGCATACCTCAGCACTTCGATATATTTGTCTGTATGCAGAAATTATGAAGCATGGAGTTATAGTTATTGGGGTATGATTTGCGTCCAGTGCTTTTTCAATTTCCTACAAATATTTATACGCTATATGACTTCTTTATCTCTTAAAACTCAGCTGCTTTATTTTCACTCTTTTCTAGCTTGGTACATTTTCTTTTTCTTGTTTACGATGTCTGTCTTATCAAATAATTTTTAATTTTTTTTTCAGTTTACCTCCCAGCGGGTCTCTGGCAGGACGGCATTGATGGATCTCTGCGTAAGGGCAACAGGTGGATGCATGAGTACAAGGTCCCCTTGGACCGGGTCGCGTATTTTCTAAGGAAACCTGATGATTTAAGATTTAAATGAGGCTATAACGTTCATATTTTAAATTCTGTGATTGCAGATTGTGTAGCCTGTTCCTATTTTCACATGTTAATTTGAAAACCGTCAAATTATTTTTAATCTAGTCTCGTAGCGTATGCTGTATTTAGTGAAACACTTGTGATGTGTAATGCCAAAATGTTTAATTGAGGTGGATATTGTTGCAAAATTGATGAACTTCTGGGTAGTTTTCGCCCAAAAATGTATCCACTCTAAAATTTTAAATGCCATGTAGATTTTTACGTCAAAATGTAAATTTATAGTTTAGCTTTTCCATTACGTTTGTGCATTTACTATAATCAGTAGGTACAATTAATATTAAATTTGATTCTAAACAATTTGTTATTTTATGCGTTGTGATAATTAAATAGATACTTACGTAAATACTGAAATATGTGGAAACATTACATGTATTATTGGTTTTAGCAGTATTTGCTGTGAACTTGTAGGTATTATTATTTTTAAAGTATATTATTAGGCATACTTACTAACTAATATAAATTCCATCAATATTAAGCTATCAAATATGTGAATCACTTCAATCATTCCAAAGTTTAATATTTAATTAGAATTAAGTTAATTATTTATAGCTTTTTGTTGATTTTATTATGAAAATGTTCAGGCAAGTTATATAGATAGATGATTATTTTAAAGGAATAAACTTGATTGTCAAGTCTGTATCCATCATGAATGTTGTCAAGTTAATTAAATAACATAAATAATAAATGTTAATATTTTAGTGCTAAGCAATAACCATGAAGTATTTTTGTGACTGTATCATGTATATAAAAAAAATTTAAGTACAATGACTTTAGTAAAAAAAGAATTTGAAAGAGAGCATCTGCTGTTTTATTTTAGCTGACAGTTCTAAAAACATACTTAAAAAGTTACAGAATTTATATTTAAAGTCATTTATTTCTATTGAATAGCATTGACTGACAGTCCCTCACCCACCAGTCACAACCTCAGATCACAACGCCTCATTCTTAGAAGCATCTGTATGAGCGCAGATAATATAAGCTAGGTAAAACCCTAATATTATTGCAAAGAAAAAAAACCTCAAGGAATGTTTGAACCCACCAAAGAGATCCTATCTCTAAGCAAAACACGCACATTACAAGACAACTGATTACAAAACAGTGCTAATGTTTATTTAAGCACTGTTTTGCCGTGCGTCTATTTGAGCACTGATGCGGTTTCCATATTGGCTGATATATGACCGAATCATGTAGGTGGTCACGATAATTTCACTGAAAAGTTAAGCTGTCAGTACATTTTAGAACATCTACCTAACAATCACTTAGTTTTTCTGCTAACAGACAGATTTGAAAGACAGAAATGGTTTCGATTTCACGATTGAGATAGGTACTTCAGATAGTATTTTATTTTCTACAGTGATGAAACTAACACTAAAATAACAAGATCGATAGTATTTTGAAATACTTTTATTACTTTAATGACTCTTACACTTTCATCAAACACGCCGAATGGAGAATAGCGACATGACTGATACAATGAATGGTCTGTTTAATATTTTTACGATTTAATTTTACGTAATACATTAATCGTTACAAATACCTAAAGGTCCGAAGGACTTACGACATCATTATTTAAATTATTAAACTTTATGAGTTTCAAAATAAGTTCTTACTCGCCGTACTGCACTCATAATGACGCACATACATTTAATTTCGTATCTGTGATTGGCCAAGCATTATTGAAAATTTCATCATCTTGAGCTTTGTATGCGCAACATACTGAAATATCTCGAATATAAAAAAATTAATGTCCAAATTACAAATCATAATAATCAATCAGTCTTCTGTACCATTAAGCGTGTTGCTATGCTTCTCCTAGTAAACAGCAGCTAAACTAGAAAGATACGCTTTCTGATTTCAGCTACCATTTACTAGGGGAATACCAAAAGGTCTTTCATTAATAACACTTTATTCGCCTAGCACATCAGTTCTTAGCACCACATAAGCTATTCCTACTTACCGACAAATATATGCACGATACAATAGGAGATTTTACCTCCGTTTGCCATTTAAGATCAAAACCTACCTGGCTAGCACGTAACCTTTTTCATTTCAATGTTCCATATTTGGTAAGGTCTTTTGGAAGTTTGAATCATCCTGTTGTACCGTGAATATAGGTAACACAATTTATGTTGATGATCTAAAGGGATTAGTGCCAACAAAAAGATCATCGATATAAATTGTGTTACGAAAATTTAACATAGCATCACTGTGACGTTTCCAATCCAATTCCATTTTAATTATTGCTCACATATTCCATAAAAAAGGTTTTTGAATTCACTAAGAGGCTGATCATTTTAGAGAGTTGTATAAATTATTATTGTGTTATCCTTGTTTCACTTGGAAATAGGCTTATCTTGGTTCGTCTCATACAAACCTCTCAGTGAAAACAAGTTTGGAAGCAAGCCAACTAGTCTCATGACAAAATCATATACGAAAGAAATGAAAGAAAACTTAAACACTTTTGCGTTATTTCAATTATCAATATCTGATATTTCCATGAGAACAGCATGTGATGAACTTCATGGAACGTATTAATATATCACTACCGTGTAGGTAAGTAATTTCTTAATTGTCGATTATTATGATTTAGTTTTTTTGTAGATTTTTAATACTACGTTCCATGAATCTGTTATATTAGCATCTTAATGTTAATTAAAAGTATATAATGACAATTAGTTTCGTTCAAGAATACAGTAGGAAGAATACAACATTTAATAATTTCAATAATGATTTATTTCTCAGAGCTATTGATGTTCACTAAGCTGATACAATTCTTAATTTTAATAACATTTTTATATTCCTAATAATATGCATTAATTAGAGTTCTAGCTATAAAATACAATAGTAAATTTTTGGGTCAGGCTTTATAGCCAGCTAAATCGTGGATGCTGGCTAAAATAAATACAAAGCCGATGTAAGTAAATAATTAATTTAAACATTTTCAAAGCCCTCACTCACCGACACCGATGCACCCTTAGACAAAATTCAAAAGCAGTGGAAGCGTTTTAGGTGAGCTTTTATGAGGCTGGGCGTGTACCAAAAAATTTTAGGGACTTCCTTTAAAGAAAAGACAAAAATGGTTTTTTAAAGAACCTAAGAGACGCATCGGCTCTGACCCTTTCTTTCCTAGATATTGAATCGCCTCCCTGTTTAGTCCCGCCCACAACTATCTAAAGCATAGTTTCACATAACCAAACATAATTATTTATTGTGCTTACATCAACCAACAAAGATAAACACATACCATATCAATAATAATGATGTTTACTACAAAATAAATTCTCATCCTACGTCCATAAAGTATTACACAAAAATAAATATTTTATGAAAGTATTTGTTAACATTTTTAGTTTATTTTTTATGTTATTACATTGTGCTGGTGCGTTCAGAGATATACGAATGTTTTCTCTATTTTTAACTATCATTAGAAGGATGTTGGCAAAGAAAGCGATGGAGACGAGTAATTTTAGATCAGCTTAACACTATGGATGACTTAAAATTAATTGACTCAAAACCTTCATTTGATATTTTGGCAAATAACAAAACGAAGAGAAATAAAAATTAAACATTGGGAAAAGCCCTGGTTGATACAGCTTACTTGCTAGATGGTAAGTAAATTATTTTAATGATCTCTATCATTATCACATTCGCTCACACATTCGAATATAACGATTTTAAATTGTAAAACAAATAACCTTCTAATGGAGAACGTTAGGTATCTCTAGTTACAATGAGGATTTATTCAAGTTATAAGAAATTATAAAATTCAAATAATTTAGGAACGAATAATATGACTACAACATCTTCATAAGTATTTGGGTCTTTCAGACTAGAAATTTTAAACAATAACTTTTTAAACAGACCAAAAAATAAATGCAAATTAAAATTTCCAAAATTCAGAGATTCAATTATCACTTTAAAAGTCATTTTTAAATAAATAAAATTTTATATAACATTACAACTATGTTATTATAGGAATCTTTGACGCAACAAGCAAATTTCAACTTAAACAAAGGTAAATAGAGTGTTCCATTTTGTTATAATAGACCTACTAAACATTTATTTTATACGGGTTTATAAGCTCTCTATCGTTTTAGGCTCATTGTTAATCTAGAAAAACATAGATCACTTCACTAATAGTGGTAATCGACCCCAGAGTCTGCTTCTCAAGTTTGTTTTACTTTGTATGAAAGAATGCTCGGCACATAAGCAAGAACATATAGACGTGCAGGATTTTCTAGCTATTCTTACTTATGTCTCAAACATCTTTCAATTAAGGTTTTCAACAGGAGACGCTTTTACTCATTTATTGTATGCTTTTACAATTAGACGCAATGGTCGATAAACCCTAGTCTAGTCTATTCAAATGCTATGTAAACAGTTTCACCGAAGTTCCATAAAGTTACTTTAAAATCATCGGTTAAGTAAAAGACGAGAAGTCATCTTTGTCATTCTAGAGTTTGTGTAACAACAGTAATTAATTATGTACGTCACTTCTAACAAATATTAATAATTATAACTAGCGCAAGCAGCACTAGCCCGTCGAGCGACTTCGTAAACTTTAAGAATGTCTTTAAAAGACAATTTTTAAATATATTTTATTTTTAAACTCTGATCGTAGAAAAGTATATCAGATGTTTTACTCAACACTTGTCATAAACTTTGTAGACAGTCGCATGTCTACCAAAACCGTATTCGTCTACGTCCTTTTACAAAGCGTTTGCTAAATTAATCATGGCGGTGCTCGCTAAGATTTGTACAATACAATTTCTATTAAAAATTTCACATTGCAATATAGCAAAATAATTTTTTAATAATTTAGATTTTCACACAAGCGGTGTTTTGGCTAAACAAAATGGACTGGTTACGCTAAATATCGTGTATAAAAGCACTACTGATTGTATAAGACCAAATTTCTAAAATATTATCATCAGAAATATATTTTAAATGGCATGTTCTATTTTAATGAAGCTACTAGAAAACAGTTTTAGAAAAAAATGGACGTTTCTGTTCTTAGGTCGAAAATTTGGTTGACTTATGAACTGGATGCGGTCAGGTTTCGTCAATTTAGGATTAATTTGTCGCCAGGTTCGACTCTTGTAAACACACACTTGACACCAGCACTTCGTTCAGTTCGTATAACTCCTGATTCAGTGACATCATTATTAACTACGATTTTATCAAACCTTTTAGCAGTCTGTTGATTTCATTCAAATATCACAATGTCTTTTAGCGTATCTATTTGGAACTATCTCAACAGAGTAGTGGCCCTGTTGCAGAGATGCTCATGAATACTTTCTTTTCTATCACAGCCAATTTTTTTCCTACAACAACAAACGCCTTTGGTTCCCATTTTCATGAGCATGTTCTGCTTGTGAGCTCACTTCTTCGATGAGAAGGCTACAAATAGACCCGACACCTAGAATTCCAGTCTATAGGCTGCGCACGAGGTCTCGTGGTCTTGCAGGTTGATGGTGCAGCGGGAGGCAGACGGGGAGAGATCAATCTTATACTTCTCTAGTGCTTCTTCGTTTTCAGTCACCCAATAGCCAAGAACGTCGGTGTCGTATGTGGGGATTATGGTTACTTCTGTAAATGAGTAATTAGATATTAGTTTAAAATTATGAAGCTAGATGGTATAAATATCTATTATAATATTTACAGTGGTAACTTAATATACTGGTTTGGATAAATACTCTTTATTTACACTTACTTACCCAAATCTTTGTCTTCCCAAGTCTTCTTGGCGTCAAGCAAGGCATTGTAGATCTCTTTAGATGGTTCAGTCCCAGAGAATACATAATAACGAGCGCGAACTCGCTTGAAGAACTCCACTGCAGAGTAATAGGAATTGCCGTGGTGAGGCACATATGTGAGCTCCAAATAGACTGGAGCGGCAGCCTTCTTTTTGCTAGGAGATTCCGAAACTCGACTTTTTGCCTCTTTACTTTTCTCTTGGTTGATTTTATTCTTGTTGAGAACAGTCGAGCTAGGTGCTTGTTTCTTCGGAGTACTTTTGCCATCAGACTGAGTCGGTGGCGCAATCGGACTCGGTAGACCAAGCGGCTTGCCCCAAGACTCAATAGGATCTTTAGTCACGCTTGTTTTTGAAGAACTCGTGTGTTCGGATTTTTCAGATTTTGAGTCTTGTTTACTACCGCTAGATGACGAGCTAGTTTCAGTTACCTTTTTAGAATCTGTTTTGAGATCTTTTAGCGTGATAGTATTTTCTTCTTTTGAGCTCTTTTCATGACTCAAACTTGAATGAGTTTGATGATCAAGTTCATACTTAGCGGTAATGTTTGAAATTACTTCGGAACCACTTACTTTTTTGTGCTCTTCGATTGCCTTTTCAAAATGTTCATCTGCCTCTTTTAAGAAAGTGGCATCTGACGACTTAGTGCTTTGTTTAAGATGTTCTGATTTCACTTTTTCATGTGTCAAGAATTCTTCAGTCATTGTCGTTAATGATTTATCACTTATATGAATTTCAGTCTTAGCTTCGGAATGTGTGGAGGACGTGCAAGAATCATCTTTTGGCAATTGTCCGTATATTGATGAGGACATTGGATCCTTATGTAACGAGTCGAGATCGTGTTTCTCAAATAACATTTCGTGACTACTTTCTCGTTGCTGCGGTAACTTTGATGAATCTAATTCGAAACTCAAGTTTGATCTAGGGGAATGTGCAATTTGCGATTTAGTGCTACTTGGACTCCCTTGGCCATCATCATCGCTGTAATACATACCACTGCTTTCAGTACCCCACACATGAGTTGCAGCCCTCGATCCTCTGGAACTAATATCTGAGGGTGGAGTGGAGATACCAGGATGATCCATGTCTATACTGGCTGCAGACGAGCTGCGCATGTCTCCCGTCCGGGATGAGTGTTTTGAAAATGATTTTTCACTTTCACCAGTATCTATAGTTTCTTCGTACTCCTCTTTGTATTCGGATATAGTTGTTTTAGTTGACTTCGTTGTCTTAGTTACGCCATCGCTTCCTTTGCTAACTGTGGTTGTTTCAACTGTCACTTTGAGTTTTTCTGGGCTTATAACTTCCTTCGTCGTTACCACAGTAATAGTTTGGGTTATCTCATTATCACCTTCTTTTACTAATTTGATAAATGTGTCAGTATCGGTAGTAATTTCGCCAACAGGCGAACGCTGTTTCTTTGGCTGTGCTTCAGGTTTAGGTACTTGTTCTGGTTTCAGAGGCAGGTTAGGCATTTGTTCTTGTGCAATCGGTTGTTTCTCAATTTCTTCTAATTCTTCCGGAGACCAGTCATCTAGACCAGTCCCTAACGGAAGATAAGTGACTTGAGTGCGGACGTCTTTAGTGGTTTCAATAGAGCCATCGTCTTTTGCATTTTCAGTCAAGGTTTCAGTTACTGTTTTAACTGCGATTTCCTTTGTTTCATTATTTAGTAACTCCTCTTTTGTTACATAGGTTGTTATAGTCTGCGTAACTTTTTCCCCATGTCCTGTCATAATATTAGTTTTCTTGTCTACTGATGTTTTAATTTTTCCAGTGGATTGTAAACCCAGCAGAGCAGCTTGCAAGTCACTGTCTGATGTTTTCTGAAATTCAGATATAGTAATTTTTACATCTTTTGTGGTTTCAGTGGAGCCATCTGGATACTCGTCCATAGTTGTCGTTTCCACTGTTGTTCTAACGCGCCTTATATTTTTATCTGAGCTACCTAATGTTTCACGTTTTGTCTTAGTTGTGATTGTGCGTTTTACTATGATAGAACCCTGTTGTACTACTTCATTTTTAACGTCAGATTCTTCTGTGGTATCTTCCACTGTCTCCGTATCATCAATATATAATTCCGAAGCTTCAATTTCTTCATCTTGTTTTGGTGGCGGGGTTTGTAAGAAAACGTCAGTAATTGATACTCTCTCACTCTTTTTGGTAATAACTGTACCATCAGGGTGTTCATCCTCAATAACAGTTTTTACAGTGGTCTTGATTTTCTTAGACTTTAATAAATCGTTCTCAAATTCTTGTCTAATTGTAGTAACATTAGTTTTTCTGATTATTGTTATACCATTTTCTGTTATACTTTCTGTGTCCGAGGTAGTGTGTTCATCTGCATCTCCAACTTCAATAAACCCTACAAGATTCTCATCAAAGGCATCGATGCCATAATCAGCTACTGAGACTTTTACATCTTTTGTAACTTCAGTGATTCCACTGGTTAAATTAGTTTCTGTTACTTTTTCTATCGTGGTTTTTATCTTCTTCTTAGATCCATCTGAAGATGATAATATTTCTTTTGTAGTAGTTGTAGTTATTATTTGTTTAACCTCTTTTCCATCTCTTGTTGTAACTTTTTCTTGAGTATCTACGTTGATAGTCTTATTCTCCAGTCTCGTATAGTCTTTTAAGTTCTGAGATTCGACATTTTCTATTTCAATATCACTTACTGAAGTGCTAGTGTCCACAGTGGTACGTGAAGATCCATCAGGATATCTGTCTGTACTTGTGACTGTTGTCACTGTCTTAATTTTTTTCAGCTGACCTAGATCGTCAGAGTATTTTATTTTAACAACTCTTGTCAAAATCGTTCTGGTAATCAAAATACCATTTTCTTCTATTTCCACTGTTTCACTGGTTTCACTTGATTCTGGATCACCGTTAGGGGTTAATTGTTTAAGAATATCTTCAACTTTATTGGATTCTGTAGTTGTATCATCCTGTTGATACCCATTAAAGGGCTTAGATTCTTCTTTTGGAGAAATTTCTTTTTTAAATGATCTTTCAATTTGTTTAAGTTTCTCGTCTACTAGTGACACCTGTTCGCTAGTTTTCGTAATAATAGACCCATCAGGATGTTCGTTTTCTGTGATAGTTTTGACTGTTGTTTTGGTTCTCTTATTTCCTTTAGAAACATTACAAAACTCTTGAACGATTGTTGAAACAGTTGTCTTTCTCTTTATAGTAACACCATTTTCGGTCACTATTTCATTTTTAGTAATCGTTTCTTCCTTAGGTTCACATTCAAGTACGAATCCTTTTAGATCCTCTTTATCTCCGTCTACACAGTGGTCCGAAATGGAAACATTGACGTCTTTGGTTACTTCGATCACACCGTCAGGCAACATTGTTTCGGTAATAGTTTCTACAGTTGTTTTAAGTTTTCTCTGCGATTTATCTTTGGTAGACAAAATTTCTGTAACTGTAGTTGTGGTTACAACTTGTAATACACTTTTTCCATTGATTAGAGTATGTTTTTCATACTTGTCTACTTCCACTGACTTGTCTTCGACTATGGTAAACTCAAGAAGTTCCGATGTTTCTAAAGCATCGTCAGTTTCAATATCCGATAGTAAGGTACTATTGTCTACTTTAGTGCGAGACGAACCATCGGGATAATTATCAGTGGTAGTCACAGTTGTTTCTGTTTTTATTTTCTTAGGTTTTCCACAGCTGTCTGTGTATTTTGTCTTTACTATTCTAGTTACAATTGCTCTTTTAATATTGAAACTTTCTTGTTTAACTTCTTCAGTAGTTGTTGTTACACTTTCTTCCGGTTCGCCATAAACAGTGAATTCACTTAGTATCTTGTCAAGATTGCTGGATGTATCTACTGTCAATTCCTCGGTTTTAACCTCAACGTTCTTCTGAACATCTTTTGAGCCATCTGGATGTTCTTTGGTGGTATTAGTTTCTACTGTGGTACGTATTAATTTCTTACTTTCGTCTATTTTTATTGTTTCCTTCTTTGTGGTCGTAGTTACTGTTTCTATGATATCAATGTTATTTTCTCTTATGATTCTCTTACTAACGTCAGTGTCAATTATAGTATCCTCTACATTGTCATCAGATTCATCTGTTTCACTAATAAAAGTTGACTTGGACTCAGTTCTTGACACATCTTTACTTACAAGGGAAGACTCTCGATCATCTCTAGTTTGGCTACTGATGAATTCAGACTTGTTATCACTGGTTTCTAGATATGATTTATCAATTTTACTATCTTTGGCATACATATCCATTTGGGAGGTAGATCTAAGGCTGGAAGAACATTCTGAGAGTAAAGTTTGTGTGTCTGTAGTGGAATTCGTGGAACCATCTGAACCTTTGCTGAGAGTAGTCGTTTCGATGGTGGTTTTAACATTTTGGGGTGTACCGTCGTCTCTAGATATAATTTCTTTGGTCGTCACAGTTGTTATAGTTTGTGTAACAACATTCTCTCCTTCTTTTATTATTTTTGTAACGGTGTCAGTTTCAGTCTTTATCTTACCCATATTCTGCATCAGACCTGTGAGATCTGTATCACTATCTAAATCAATCACTGACGTTTTCGCAGGTTTAGAAACCTTTTCAGTTGAAGTAGAAATCTTTTGGGTTAAGACGTCCTCACCTACATGCACGATTTTAGTAATAGTTTCTTCGGATCCATCAGATTTGTCATATGTAACTTCACTTTGCACGCCCTCACTAATTTTCACATCTTGGAAACTGCCCGGAGTCTTTGGTAATGGGCTAACTGGAACCGTCGGAGGTGTCGATACCCGATCGAATTCAGTACGTACTACTAGTGACTCGACTCCTTCTGTTGTTATGCCTTGCTGAACGGCTTCATCTCCAAACGCTTTATGTATTGATTCCATTAGATAAACTGCACTATCTTTCATGGTTTCAGATACAGAACGGTCATCTATGCTGGAAACTGCATAGTCGGTATCAACAGGTATGCTATGTACGCCAGAGTCTGATGCTTCAGACAGTGGAACTTCATCCTTAGGTGACTCGACATCTGTGACAAATGTTTTTGTTCGTTTAGTTTCATTACATGGTAAGGATTTGTTTATTTCCAATTCTTTGAGAGTTGATGTAAATGATAAATCTTCTCCAGTCAACATTTCTTGATCTAATTGATGACTACTTGCTGATTGATTTGAATGTGTATAGCAACTAGAATCATCAAAAGGCACTTTACTTTTCTTTCCTGATTTCTTGTCACCTTTTTCAGTGCTTTCAAAGCTGTATTTTTCTTCTAAACTTACTTCTTTAGAGACATCTTCTGAACTACTGCCATGTAGCATTGTGTGAGTTATGCTATCACGATCACGATCAGTAATCCCACTATCAACAGTTGAAAGAGATGAAAATTTGTCAACCAACTCTTGATCAGTTCTTGATTTTTCATTATTACAAATCGATCTTTTTCTTATTTCATGTTTATTCACAGTATCATGAGAAGTCTCCTGGCTTTTTTCCAATTTTGCATCCTGTTCTCGTACAAGCATGTCTTCTGATTCATTAGTAAATTTAGGCAATGAATGCGTTTCCATAGACTTGTTTACTTTATCATCACATGTTTTTATTGTTCTGGTAGTTTTTTCTACTTGGCTATCTTCACTGAGTGATTCCCCGTCCTCATATATTTCTTTTTCGTTAATAATGTGTTCGTCTGGAGGTATTGCGTCTAACGTTCTGTCACCTATTTTTTCAACTACTATCTGCGCTTGTGATAGCGACAATGTATCGTTTAAACTATGAATTTCCTTTTTATCAAACGAACTTGATTTTTCACCTTTTTCTTTAACACCGCTTAAAATAATGCCTTCCTGAGTTGATGTCAAGGTTTTGCCGCTTACTGATTCCTTTTCATCGATATCTTTTTCATCTATAACTGTTTTATACTCTTTAGAAATTTGATTGTCAGTATCATTTTCAGTTGTTGTCTTTTCATATGTTTTTCTAAGAGGTGGTTCCTCAGCAAGTGGTTTTTCATCTAGCTTTCCAGGACTGAATGCCTTGACATCTGTCTTCTTAGCTTCAGATAGCTTTTTAACTTGTTTTTCGACAGAAAGCTCTTTTTCTTCTGATTCTTCAAGAGAAGACGTCTTTAGATCTAATTTAAACAATTTAAGTAATTTATCATCATCTTCCGTTTTTTTAGGGCGCGACGTTTTGTCTCCTTGATTTTGTATCTCTGTAAATTTATCTAAAGAATTTATTTTTTCTTTTAGATCAGAAGTGGATGCCTTTTCTTCAGATATCTCAGGTGCCTCTTCATGTGGTACTTTAAGACTTGGCAATTTTTGACTTAGTTGCTCTGTTGTAAGCTTTTTGTCTAGTAGCTTAGGTCCAGATGCTTTTCCATTCAGTTTATCAAGTGTTTTTTGATCTGGTTTTACAGAATCTCGTAAATGTTCATCTGGGTGCTCAAGATGAAACGCCTTTGCGCCTAGTTTTTTAACTGTCTCAAAAGGTGGTTCGTCTACTTTCTCAGGAGTATGAACCTTTTCATCTGGTTTTTCTAACATTGCTGCCAAGTCAAGCGATAGTTGTCCTTCTTCTGCTTCGCTCTTAGTTTCTTCGATTTGTTTTGAGGTTTCAATTGTATCATGGAGTTTTGCAGAACGTGGAGTTTCCGTGCCTGATTTCTCTTCAGTGCTTACAGGTGTTTTGGGTTTATCTTCAGAGAGTTCAACTGTAGAAAGCATTTCATCTTTTCCACTTACAGATATTTCTTTATTAAGTAAATAACTTGCCGCGTTTTTATCTACATATACTGGGATCACTGTTTCCTCAATTGGCATAGCTAAGCCTGAATTAAATAGTTCAGAACTTGCGTCCTTGGTAATTTTCTGCTTAGGAGATGCCGCTTCGTCTTTAAGAACCATTTCATCTAATGTTAGCGGTGGCAGAATTTTCGTATCTGATACTTTCGCATCAAACGTTATTGGAGATGTCGATTGAAATTTTTCTTTGGGAATGTTTTCGGCTGATTTCGTAGGAGATATTTTAACGTCTGTGTCTTTCTCTTCAGGTTTCGTCAGGACCAATTCTTTGTCATCTATAAGAGAAGTCATTGTGTTATTTTCATCTAGTTTCATTGAAATCGATACCTCTTCTACTTCTGTGTCTTGTTTAGCTTTATTACCTGGTTCACCAAGTGTAGGTGCTTTGTCTTCTGATTTATTTTCTCCCATTTTGAGTGAACTCACAATCTTACCGTCTTGGATTTCAAAGCCTGGTGTTCCTACATTTGATTTGTCAGAAATAGATTCTATCTCCGTCTCTGGGCTAGAATCACTTTTGATTAGTTTATCTTCTGCTTCCTTTTCTGGACTTTTACTTTCGTCCAAGGAAATGGTTGACTTTGGCGTCATTACTATTGTATCTGATTTGTCAATAAGATTTGTTTCCGTATCTTTGGGGGGTGCTTTTAATTTTGGTACGTTATCTTTAATATGTTCAATATTTGATTCTTGTTTTTCATCAAATGCACTTTTCTTCAGCATGTCTCTTACCTCATCAGTTTCTTCAACTTGCTCATGTTTTATTTCGCTCTTTACTTTTTCTTTTTTACTATCAATATTATCAACATCCGAATCTAATTGTTTATCTTGCATTTCAATGATTGATTCACCGATTTTTTTTATTTGCTGAACATCCTTTACCAAACATACTTGATTTTCATCAAGTGTATCAGAAATAACTTTTGCTTCGTGGACTGAATCGTCAATTACAGAATCAATTTCTGTTTCCAAACCTTTTCTTTTTTCATCTAATTGAGAAAGTAACGTTTCCTTTTCTATAGAAGATTTGCGAGTAATATCAAAGGAAAGTTTTGATGCCATATTTTTAGTTGAATCTAGATTTTCATCAAGTTGTTTGCCTAGGTCAGTTTTAAAAGATGTCGATGGCTCAATTTTACGTAACATAACACCATCTATGATGTCATCACCTGGTATGATAGTATTTTCACAATCCTTTTCTTTTTCTGAAGTAGTAGCCTCAACTTCTGTTACGGATTTAATAGGAAGAACAGATTTGAGTTCTTTGTGTGTCACTACTTCTGCCTTGTCAGAGATTTTGACTTCATCATTCATATCCTTTTCATTTACAAGTTCTGTGTTCAGAATAGAAATGGGCTCCTTGTTTATTTCGATATCATGTACTAAGTCAGGACTAGGTAAATCTTCTATTTGCTCAGTAGCAACTGTTGTAAAAATAGTTATTTCTTGATTTAAATCAGTATTTGACTTTTTGATTGCACTGAGGTCGTTTATTTGTCTTAAACTTGACGATTTTTCGCTTAATTCGATCTGAGACGGAGACTTATCATCTTGAATCTTGTCATCCGTTTCTCCAGAATCTAATTTTCTTTCAATATGTTTAACCGGAGAAAGTGACTTCTTTTCGGGTAAGTAATCATCAAATTTTTCTGTACTTGGTGATTTCTTCGAAAATATTTTTTTTTCTGGCTGCATTAAGCTTTGTTTTTCCTCCGAACGAATTACGTCTACTTGCACTGCACTAAATGATTTGGAATCTTTTGAAGGAACTTCATAATCTGATATTCCGTCTTGGTGAAGTGGACTTGGTGATTTATCATCCGATAAAGAACCGTTAAGGTGTATTGGACTCAGTGCTTTTTCTGTTTGTTTGACATCTAATATCTTTCGATCTGGTTGCCGTGGGCTTTGTTCTTTATCCAATGTTTTGATCGGAGATGGTGTTTCCTCAGATGGTATTTCTTTTTCCAACGTTGTGGGACTTGGCACTTTCTCCTGTGGAACAATCTCTTTTAGATTTATAGAACTGGATAATTCTTCGTCTGGTGTTTTCTCGGCTAGTTGTATGGGACTTTGGGCTGTTTCGGCTCGTTTAACTGCAGAACTAGTCCCATCAATGGGTATTTCTTCTATATGCAAAGGAACTGATACTTTATCGTCTAGTATTCTTTCTTCTACTTGTATGGGACTTGTTACTTTTTCAACTGTCGTCTTATTGTCTAGTGTTGTAAGACTTGGTGTTCCTTTGTCTGATTCTAAAAGACTCGTATCATCCAGTACTTTTTCTGCTAGTTTGAATGTACTGGGCACTTTTTCGAATTGGTTCGGTGAAGATGTAGTTTCTTTATCTTGTTCTTTTACGTCTAGTTTCATTGGACTGAATATTTCCTTGACTGGTTCTACATCAGAAGGGTTCATGTCATCTGTGTCATTCTCATTTAGGTTTATTGTATCTGGCTCTTCTTTGACTGGTTCTATATAAGGACTCTTATCGTCAGGTTTCTCTTCATCTAATGTCATAGGACTTAGCGTTTCTTTGCATGATTTTACAGAAGAGGGATACTTATGGTCTAGTTCCTGCTTATCTTCTGTCATTGTACCAGGCGCATTGTCTACTGACTTAGCAGGAGATGGACTCTTTTCTAGTTCTTTCTTAGCCAATTTAATTGTACTTGGTACTTCTTTAACTGCCTCTACTAAAGAAGGTTTCATATCATCTAGTTCCTTCTCTTTTAGTTTCAATGTAATTGGATCTTTATTGGTTAGCTCCAGTGGAGAGGCAGACTTTTTATCATGTTCCTTCACATCTAGATTCAGTGTACTAGGTGTCTCTTGTAGTGGTTCCACTATAGGACTTTTGTCATCTGGTTCGTTGTTGTCTATTTTTATTGGACTTGGAGCTTCCTTGGCGGATTCTTCTGAAGAAGGACTCTTATCGTCTAGTTCCTTCTCATCTTGTTTTATTGAACTTAGCGCATCTGTCATTGTTTTTACTTTCTCACCAAATTGTTTGTCATCTTCTTTCAATGTACTTGGCGCCTTTTCCACTGGCGTAAGAGGAGATAAACTCTGGTCATCTAGTGCCATCTTGCCCAATTTAATTGGACTTAGCGTTCCTTTGACCTGTTCCACTGAAAAAGGACTTGAATCATCTATTTCTTGTTCTTTCACATCTAGTTTCACTGTACTAAGTGCCTCTTTGAGTGGTTCTACTACTGAAAGACTCGTATCATTCAGTACCTTATCTGCTAGTTTTAATGTACTAGACACTGTCTCGATTTGTTTCGGTGGAGTATCAGTCTTTTCATCATGTTCTTTAACATCTAGTTCTACTAAACTTAGTGCCTCTTTGAATGGTTTGACTAGAGAATCATTGTCGTCAATTTTTTCTTCATCTGATTTCATTGGACTCAGTACGATCTTAACTGATTCTACAGAAGAAGGACTATTGTCGTACTTTTCCTTCTCATCTTTATGTAATGGACTCGGCGTATCTATAACTGGTTCTACTGACGAAGTAAATTTTTCATCTGTTATATTCTCACCCAGTTTCATTGGACTTGACACTTCCTTGACCGGTTCTACTGGAGAAAGACTTCTATCATCTACTGGCGTACGAACAGATAATTCGTCAGATTTTACTGGACTTGGTACTTTTGCAACTGACTCTATGGCAGGAAGAATCTTGTGATGTGAATCTTTTTTCTCAGCAAATAACTTATCTTGCATTGATGCTGTTTCAATTATTTCTACTAAAGTGGAAGCATTATCATCCAATTTCATAGTAGGCACCTTATCGTCTAGTTTCCCAGGACCAGATACTCCTGTAACTTGTTCTACAGAAGAGATGTCATCCTTTGTTACTGAACTTGTAATTTTTCCCACTGTTTCTGCCGAGGAATCAAAATCTTTCATCAATTGGTTCTCGTCTGACTCAACCGGGCTTGACTCTTTTTCAATTGGTTCCATGAGAGAATGAACCTTGACATCTAGTTTTATTGGACTTTTTAGTTTTTGTACTGATTCCTCTTTTGACGGAATCACCTCCGATGATATTTTCACATCAGACTTTACTGACTCTGCTGGGGAAGGAACCTTGACGTCCTGTTTCACTGGACTTGTTGGTGTTTCTTCTGATTGTTCTGGCAAGGAATCCTTTGTATCCAATACTTTTTCATCAGATTTCACTGGGCTTAGCTCGCCAACGACTGATTCTATTATAGACGAAGCCTTTACATCTAGTTTTAGTGGACTTGTTGGTTTTTCCAATGTATCTACCGGCGAAGGAACCTTTTTATTTAACTCCATCTCGGCTGACTTCACTGGACTCTGGTCTTTTTCAACTGGTTCTGTTTTAGATAGAATTTGGTCGTCAGGTACTATTTCATCGACTTTGACAGTAATAGGTGGGCCATCTGTTACTTTTGCTGGAGAAGGAGTCTTGCCGTCGAGTTTCAATGGACTTGTTGGTTTTTCCACTGCTTCTATCATCGAAGGGACCTTCTCTTCTGGTACATTGACATCTGACTTCACTGGACTAGGGGTTTTTATGACTGAATCAGATTGAGAAAGTGGTTTGACGTCTAGTGGACTTGTTTGTTTTTCCAATCGCTCTTGTAAGGAAGGAACTTTTTCTACAATGACCTTTTCTTCTGACTTCATTGGACTAGGTGCTTCTGCTGGAGACGGAGCCTTAATTTCTAAAGGTTTGCCGTCCACATTTACTAAACTTGTTGGTTTTTCTGGTAGATCTTCTGGCATAGGAATCTTATTATCTAATACCTCTTTATTTAGCATTGGCACTATTTCAGCTGATTCTATTGGAGATGTAACTTTGTCTTCAGGTATTTTTTCATCTAGTTTCACTAAAGTGGGTGCTTTTTCTATTAGACCTGTTAGAGAGGGAATATTTATGTCTGGCTCTGCTGGCGATGGGACCGTTTCAACTATTACCTTCATATCTGGGCTTGGTGTTCTATCAGTTGGTTTTAATGGAGGAGAAACCTTGCCATCTAGATCCACTGGACTTGTCGGTTTCTCTACTACAGTTTCTTGTAAAGGGATGTTGTCGTCTAATACCTCCTTGGCTTGCATATCCGGGCTTGACACTTTTTCAGCCGATTCTATTGGAGATGGATCTTTGTCGTCTGGTATTTTTTCAGCTACTTTTAGTGGACTAGATGTTTTTTCTATAAGTTCTGCAGGAGACGGCACCTTAACGTGTAGTTGCAATGGACTTGTTGACTTTTCCTCTGCTTCTGCTGGCGACGAGACCTTTTCATGTAATACCTTCATGTCTAATTTTACTGGGCTTGGCATTTTATCAGTTGGTTTTAAGGGAGGAGAAATCTTGCTATCTAGATTCACTGAACTTTTCGGTTTTTCTACTGAATCTTCTTGTAAAGGAACGCCCTCGTCTAATACCTCCTTGGCTGACATATCCGGGCTTGATACTTTTTTAGCTGTATCTATTGGAGATAGAACTTTATCTTCAAGAATTTTTCCATCTCGTTTCACTGGACTAGGTGATTTTTCTAAAAGTTCTGTTAAAGATGGCGCCTTAACGTGTAGTTGCATTGGACTTGTTGGCTTTTCCACTGTTTCTGCTGGCGACGAGACCTTTTCATTGAATACATTTATGTCTGCTTTCACTGGGCTTGGCATTTTATCGGTTGGTTTTATTGGTGGAGAAACTTCGCTATCCAGATTTACTGGACTTGTCGGTTTTTCTATTAAATCTTTTTGTAAAGGAATCTTCTCATCTAATAACTTGTCGTCTGACTTTTCCGGGCTTGGCACTTTTACAGAAGATTCTACTGGAGATGATACTTCGTCGTCAGGTATTTTTTCATCTAGTTTTAGTGAAGTGGAAACTTTTTCTATTAGTGCTGCTGGAGAAGAAGCCTTATCGTCTAATTTTACTGTACTTGTTAGTTTTTGCATTGACTCTGCTTGTGATGGGGTCTTTATATCCAATACCTTTATGTCTGATTTCACTGGGCTTGGTGTTTTATCGGTTGGTGTAAATGGAAGAGAGACCTTGCTATCTAAATTTTCTGGACTTTTTGATTTTTCTACTAAATCTTCTTGTAATGGAACCATCTCATCAAATCGTTCTTTGTCTGGCTTTTCCAGGCTTGGCACTTTTTCAGGTGATTCTATTGAAGTTGGAACTATTTCGACAGGTATTTTGTCATGTAGTATTACTGCTTTTTCTATAAGTCCTGCTGGAGATGGAGTCTTATCGTTAGGTTTTACTGGACTTGTTGGTTTTTCCTTTGACTCTGCTTGTGGTGGGACATTTTTATCCAATTCCTTTACGTCTGATTTCACTGGACTTGGTGTTTTATCAGTTGGTGTTAATGGAGAAGAAACCTTGCTACCTAGCTTTATCGGTTTTTCTACTAAATCTTCTTGTAAAGGAACCTTTTTATCGAATCCTTCTTCGTCTGGTTTTTCCGGGCTTTGCACTTTTTCAGCTGATTCTGTTGGAGTTGGAACTTTTTCGTCAGATATTTTGTCATCTAGTATCACTTCTTTTTCTATATGTCCTTCTGGAGAAATAGTCTTACCGTCTGGTTTTACTGGACTGAGTTTTTCCACTGGCTTTGCAGGCGGTGATACCTTTTCATCTATTACCTTCACATCTGATTTCACTGGGCTTGGTGTTTTATCAGTCGGTGAAAATGGAGGAGAGACCTTGCTGTCTAAATTTTCTGGACTTTTCGATTTTTCTACTAAATCTTCTCGTAAAGGAATATTGTCAGCTAAATTCTCTTCGGTTGGTTTTTCCGGACTTTGCACATTTTCAGGTAATTCTGTTGGAGTTCGAACTTTTTTGTAAGGTATTTTGTCATCCAGTATCACTGCTTTTTCGATAAGTCCTGCTGGAGACGGAGTCTTATCGTCTGGTTTTACTAAACTTGTTGGTTTTTCCACTGACTCTGCTTGTGATGGGACATTTTCATCCAATTCCTTTACGTCTGATTTCACTAGACTTGCTGTGTTATCAGTTGGTGTTAATGGAGAAGAAACCGATTTTTCTACGAAATCTTCTTGTAAAGGAACCGTCTTATCTAATCCTTCTTCATCTGGCTTTTCCGGGCTTTGCACTTTTTCAGCTGATTCTGTTTGGGTTGGAACTTTTACTTCAAGTATTTTGTTATCTAGTATCACTGCTTTCTCTGTTAGTCCTGCTGGAGAAGGAGGCTGAATGTCTAGTTTTACTGGACTAAGCTTTTCCACTGGCTTTTCTAGCGGTGATATTTTTTCATCTATTACCTTCACGTCTGATTTCACTGGGCTTGGTGTTTTATCGGTTGGTGAAAATGGAGGACAGACCATGCTATCTATATTTTCTGGACTTTTCGATTTTTCTACTAAATCTTCTTGTAAAGGAACATTGTCATATAATCTTTCTTCGTCTGCCTTTTCCGGGCTTTGCAGTTTTTCAGGTGATTCTGTTGGAGTTGGAACTTTTTCGTCAGGTATTTTGTCATCTAGTATCACTGCTTTTTCTATAATTCCTGCTGGAGATGGAGTCTTATCGTCTGGTTTAACTGTACTTGCTGGTTTTTCCACTGACTCTACTTGTGATGGGACATTTTCATCGAATTCCTTTATGTCTGATTTCACGGGCCTTGGTGTTTTATCAGTTTGTGTTAATGGAGAAGAAACCTTGCTATCTAGCTTTATTGGTTTTTCTACTAAATCTTCTTGTAAAGGAACCTTTTTATCGAATGCTTTTTCGTCTGGTTTTTCCGGGCTTTGCACTTTTTCAGCTGATTCTGTTGGAGTTGGAACTTTTTCGTCAGATATTTTGTCATCTAGTATCACTTCTTTTTCTTTATGTCCTGCTGGAGAAGGAGTCTTAACGTCTGGTTTTACTGGACTGAGTTTTTCCACTGGCTTTGCAGGCGGTGATACCTTTTCATCTATTACCTTCACATCTGATTTCACTGGGCTTGGTGTTTTATCGGTCGGTGAAAATGATGGAGAGACCTTGCTGTCTAAATTTTCTGGACTTTTCGATTTTTCTACTAAATCTTCTTGTAATGGAATGCTGTCAGCTAATTCCTCTTCGGTTGGCTTTTCCGGACTTTGCACTTTTTCAGGTGATTCTGTTGGAGTTGGAACTTTTTCGTAAGGTATTTTTTCATTTAGTATCACTGATTTTTCGATAAGTCCTGCTGGAGATGGAGTCTCATCGTCTGGTTTTACTAGACTTGTCGGTTTTTCCACTGACTCTGCTTGTGATGGGACATTTTCATACAATTCCTTTACGTCTGATTTCACTGGACTTGCTGGTTTATCAATTGGTGTTAATGGAGAAGAAACCGATTTTTCTACTAAATCTTGTAAACGAACCTCCTTATCTAATCCTTCTTCATCTGGCTTTTCCGGGCTTTGCACTTTTTCAGCTGATTCTGTTAGAGTTGGAACTTTTACTTCAGGTATTTTGTTATCTAGTATCACTGCTTTCTCTGTTAGTCCTGCTGGAGAAGGAGGCTTAATGTCTGGTTTTACTGGACTAAGTTTTTCCACTGGCTTTGCTAGCGGTGATGTCTTTTCATCTATTACCTTCACGACTGATTTCACTGGGCTTGGTGTTTTTTCGGTTTGTGAAAATGTAGGAGAGACCTTGCTATCTAAATTTTCTGGACGTTTAGATTTTTCTACTAAATCTTCTTGTAAAGGAACATTGTCATCTAATCTCCCTTCGTCTGCCTTTACCGGACTTTGCACGTTTTCAGGAGATTCTGTTGTAGTTGGAACTATCTCGTCAGGTATTTTGTCATCTAGTATCACTGCTTTTTCTATAAGTCCTGCTGGAGATGGAGTCTTATCGTCTGATTTTATTGGACTTGTTAGTTTTTCCACTGACTCTGCTTGTGATGGGACCTTTTCATTCAATACCTTTACGTCTGATTTCACTAGGCTTGGTGTTTCTTCAGTTGGTGTAAATGGAGAAGAAACTTTGCTATCTAGCTTTATTGATTTTTCTACTAAATCCTCTTGTAAATGGACCTTCTTATCTAATCCTTCTTCATCTGGCCTTTCCGGGCTTTGCACTTTTTCAGCTGATTCTGTTAGAGTTGGAATTTTTTCTTCAGGTATTTTGTCATCTAGTATCACTGCTTTCTCCGTTAGTCCTGCTGGAGAAGAAGTTTTAATGTCAGGTATTACTGGACTGAGTTTTTCCACTGGCATTGCTGGCGGTGATACCTTTTCATCTATTACCTTCACGTCTGATTTCAGTGGGCTTGGTATTTTATCGGTTGGTGTAAATGGAGGAGAGGCCTTACTATCTAAACTTTCTTGTAAAGGAATATTGTTATCTAATCTCTCCTCGTCTAGCTTTTCCGGGCTTTGCACTTTTTCAGGTAATTCTGTTGGAGTTGGAACTTTTTCGTCAGGTATTTTGTCATCTAGTATCACTGCTTTTTCTATAACTCCTGCTGGAGATGGAGTCTTATCGGCTGGTTTTACTGGACTTGTTAGTTTTTTCACTGACTCTGTTTGTGATGGGACCTTTTCATTCAATACCTTTACGTTTGATTTCATTAGGCTTGGTGTTTCTTCAGTTGGTGTAAATGGAGAAGAAACCTTGCTATCTAGCTTTATTGATTTTTCTACTAAATCTTCTTGTAAAGGAACCTTATCTAATCCTTCTTCGTCTGGTTTTTCCGGGCTTTGCACTTTTTCAGCTGATTCTGTTGGAGTTGGAACTTTTTCGTCAGATATTTTGTCATCTAGTATCACTTCTTTTTCTTTGTGTCCTGCTGGAGAAGGAGTCTTAACGTCTGGTTTTACTGGACTAAGTTTTTCCACTGGCTTTGCAGGCGGTAATACCTTTTCATCTATTACCTTCACGTCTGATTTCACTGGGCTTGGTGTTTTATCGGTCGGTGAAAATGATGGAGAGACCTTGCTGTCTAAATTTTCTGGACTTTTCGATTTTTCTACTAAATCTTCTTGTAAAGGAATATTGTCAGCTAATTCCTCTTCGGTTGGCTTTTCCGGACTTCGCACTTTTTCAGGTGATTCTGTTGGAGTTGGAACTTTTTCGACAGGTATTTTGTCATCTAGTATCACTGCTTTCTCTAGTGGTCCTGCTGAAGAAGAAGTTTCAATGTCTGGTTTTACTGGACTGAGTTTTTCCACTGGCTTTGCTGGCGGTGATACCTTTTCATCCATCACCTTCACGTCTGATTTCACTGGGCTTGGTGTTTTATCGGTTGGTGTAAATGGAGGAGAGTCCATGCTACCCAAAATTGTCAATTTTTCTACTATCTCTTCTTGGAAAGGAAGCTTGTCATCTAATATATCTTCGTCTGGCTTTTCCGGGCTTTGCACCATTTCAGGCAATTCTGTTGGAGTTGGAACTTTTTCGACAGGTATTTTGTCATCTAGTTTCACTGCTTTTTCTATGACTCCTGCTGGAGATGGAGTCTTATTGTCTGGTTTTACTGGACTTCTTGGTTTTTCCACTGACTCTGCTTGTGATGGGACCTTTTCATCTATTACTTTCACGTCTAATTTCACTGGGCTTGGTGTTTTATCGGTTGGTGTAAATGGAGGAGAGACCTTGCTATCTAAATTTACTGGACTTTTCGATTTTCCTACTAAATCTTCTTGTAAAGGAACATTTTCAGCTAATGTCTCGTCGGTTGGCTTTTGCGGACTTTGCACTTTTTCAGGTGATTCTGTTGAAGTTGGAACTTTTTCGACAGGTATTTTGTCATCTAGTATCACTGCTTTTTCTGTAACTCCTGCTGGAGATGGAGTCTTATCGTCTAGTTTTGCTGGACTTGATGGTTTTTCCACTGACTCTGCTTGCGATTGGACATTTTCATCCAATTCCTTTACGTCTGATTTAACTGGACTAGGTGTTTTATCTGTTGGTGTTAATGGAGAAGAAACCTTGCTTTCTAGCTTTACCGATTTTTCAACGAAATCTTCTTGTAAAGGAACCTTCTTATCTAACCCTTCTTCATCTGGCTTTTCCGGGCTTTGCACTTTTTCAGCTGATTCTGTTTGAGTTGGAACTTTTTCGACAGGTATTTTGTTATCTAGTATCACTGCTTTCTCTGTTAGTCCTGCTGGAGAAGGAGGCTTAATGTCTGGTTTTACTGGACTAAGTTTTTCCACTGGCTCTGCTGGCGGTGATACCTTTTCATCTATTTCCTTCACGTCTGATTTCACTGGGCTTGGTGTTTTATCAGTTGGTGTAAATGGAGGAGAGACTTTGCTACACAAAATTGATGATTTTTCTACTACTTCTTCTTGGAAAGGAACATTGTCATCTAATCTCTCTTCGTCTGACTTTTCCGGGCTTTGCATTTTTTTAGATGATTCTGTTGGAGTTGGGACGTTTTTGTAAGGAATTTTTTCATCTAGTATCACTGCTTTTTCTATAATTCCTGCTGGAGATGGAGTCTTTTCTTCTGGTTTTACTGAACTTGTTAGTTTTTCCACTGACTCTGCTTGTGATGGCACCTTTTCATTCAATACCTTTACGTCTGATTTCACTAGGCTTGGTGTTTCTTCAGTTGGTGTAAATGGAGAAGAAACCTTGCTATCTAGCTTTATCGATTTTTCTACTAAATCTTCTTGTATAGGAACCTTCTTATCTAATCCTTCTTCATCTGGCTTTTCCGGGCTTTGCACTTTTTCAGCTGAATGTTTTGGTGTTGGAACTTTTTCGTCAGGTATTTCGTCATCTAGTATCACTGCTTTCTCTGTTAGTCCTGCTGGAGATGGAGTCTTATCGTCTAGTTTTACTGGACTTGATGGTTTTTCCACTGACTCTGCTTGTGATTGGACATTTTCATCCAATTCCTTTACGTCTGATTTAACTGGACTAGGTGTTTTATCAGTTGGTGTTAATGGAGAAGAAACCTTGCTTTCTAGCTTTACCGATTTTTCAACGAAATCTTCTTGTAAAGGAACCTTCTTATCTAACCCTTCTTCATCTGGCTTTTCCGGGCTTTGCACTTTTTCAGCTGATTCTGTTTGAGTTGGAACTTTTTCGACAGGTATTTTGTTATCTAGTATCACTGCTTTCTCTGTTAGTCCTGCTGGAGAAGGAGGCTTAATGTCTGGTTTTACTGGACTAAGTTTTTCCACTGGCTTTGCTGGCGGTGATACCTTTTCATCTATTTCCTTCACGTCTGATTTCACTGGGCTTGGTGTTTTATCAGTTGGTGTAAATGGAGGAGAGACTTTGCTACACAAAATTGATGATTTTTCTACTACTTCTTCTTGGAAAGGAAGCTTCTCATCTTCGTCTGGCTTTTCCGGGCTTTGCACTTTGTCAGCTAAATCTGTTGGAGATGAGACTTTGTCATCAGGTATTTTTTCATCGAGTTTCACTGGAGTAGACACTTTTTCTATTAGTCCTACTAGTGATGGAGTCTTATCGTCTGATTTTACTTGACTTGTTAGTTTTTCCACTGACTTAGCTTGTGATGGGGTTTTTTGTTCTAAATCTTCTTGTAAAGGAACCTTTTTATCTAATCCGTCATCATCTGGCTTGTCCAGGTTTTTCACTTTCTCAACTGATTCTGTTGGAGATGGAACTTTATCGTCAGGTATTTTGTCATCTAGTATCACTGCTGTTTCTGTTAGTCCTGCTGGAGAAAGAGTCTTAACGTCTAGTTTTACTGGACTTGGTTCTTCCACTGGCTTTGTTGGCGGTGGAACCTTTTCATCTATTACCTTCACGTCTGACTTTACTGGGCTTGGTGTTTTATCAGTTGGTGTAAATGATGGAGAAACCTTTCTATCTACATTTACTGGACTTGTAGGTTTTCCTATTAATTCTTCTTGTAGAGGAACCTTTTCATCTGACACCAATTCGTGTGGCTTTTCTGCGCCTGGCATTTTTTCAGATGATTCAACTGAAAAAGTAGTTTTAAGATCTGGTTTTACCGGACTTGTTGGTTTTTTCACTGGTTCTACTGGCAAATAAATTTTTTCATCTAATACGTTTATATCTGATTTTACTGGGCTCGGCGTTTTATCGGCTGGTTCTAGTGAAGATGAGAACTTGCCATCTGCATTTACTTGACTTGTCGGTTTTTTGGATAGATCTTCTGATATTGAAATCTTATCGTCTTGTACCTCTTTGTCAGACTTTTCCGGGATTGGCACTTTTTCAACTGTTTTTAATGGAGGTGGAACTTTGTTGTCAGGTACTTTTTCATCTAGTTTCTCTGGACTGGGTGCTTTTTCTATTAGTTCCGTTGGGGAATGAGCCTTAACATCTAGTTTCATTGTAAATGTGACATTATTCGGTTTTTCCATTGTTTCTTTTGACGATGGAACTGTAACAAATACTATCTCGTCGGATTTCACATGGATCGGTGATTTTTCGATTTTTTCTACTGATAACGGAGCCTCGTCGTCTAATATAGCTTGAACCTTATCGCCTACTTTCATTGGGCTTAGTAAGTTATCGACTGCTTCTAATGGAAAACTAACATTGTCGACCTTTTCATTTTGGGTTGGTTCCACTGGAGAAAGAACCTTCTCTTCTGGTTTCATTGTACTTGGTATTTTTCTAGTAGGCTCTTCAGGAGAAAAGTCCTTATCGGCTGGTTTCTTTTCTAGTTCTTTTGGGCTTAACTGCTCTTTTAATTCTGTTGGATAAGGAGTCGTTTCGTCTGGTATCTTCGTGCTTATCATTGCAGAGCTTGCTCGTCGTTCTTTTTCCGGAGACAGTACCTTTTTATCTGAAACCTGTTCATCTAATTGTACTGAGATTGTTCCTTTTACATCAGGCTCAACTGGGGAAGGAGGACTTTTTCTATCTTTGACATTTGTTTTGTTGGCATCACTTGTTAAAACTTTACTTTGTGAGCTATATTGCTTACTATGAAGAGCATCTATTTCAGGACTTAGTTCTCTTTTTTCAAATGATTCTGTAGGTTTTTTGTCATGTAATAATTTTTGTGAAAAAGCTTCTTCCTTCTTTTTCAGATCAGCCATTTTTTCTTCTAATTTTTCTAACGTTTTTGCTGTATCTAAAGTAATACTTAGCTTCCGCTCTGTTATTTTTCCGTCGCCAGTGTCAACGTCTAATGTGGCTACTTTTTCATCTAATTGAGATAACATGGAAGCTACTGCTCTTTTATCGGATTCTAAACTGTCTTCAAGTTTTTCAGCAATTTCTGGCTTTTCACTTATATGTTTTTCTATTTGTACTTCAGTCTCGTGTTCTAGTATATCTAATCCTTTTCTGACAAAATCTGTATCAACGCTCGTATGAGCCTCTGCTTGCACAGAAACCAATGTTGGGTCATTAATTTGCGATGGCATAGATTCAGTTACAATACTAACTTTATCTTCTTTTATTTCACGTTTGGCTCTTTTTCCTTCACTTAGAACCGTTTTATCCGAAGTTTCGCTTACATCTTCTGATGTCATCGACCTAACTGGTGACACTTCTTTTGGAAGAGCTTCAGTAACATTGTGGTCATGTTTACCTTCAAACGGTTTTTCCTTACTTTCCTTGTCATATTGTCTTGTTTCTTTTTCACTTGATATAAACGTTTTTGATGTTTCGATTGCACTTGTGGAAGACATTTCTAGTTTAGAGAATATTTCAGGGGACTTCCTTATTGTAGGTGATTTTTCAGCCATTATTTCTTCAAGACTTTTTTCAGATTTTAAAACTTCCGCAACATCTGCTACAATTTTTTCCACGTCTATTGGACTAAGCGGTGGTTTTTCAATAATTTCTAGTTTACGCGCTTCTTCAATTTCCTTCTCTACATCTTCTGGTATTGATGGAATTTTTTCAGGCATACATGGAACCTCTTCAATTATAACAATATCATTCTTTATGGGCGAGTCAAGCGTCGTTATATGAGTTTCTCTTAATTTTTCAGTAAACTGACCATAGTCAAATTCAGAGCCATCATATTCTTTGACAGGTTCTAAGTCCTTACCAGGCGTTAAGGTAATCTTCATTTGTTCATGATACATAGGTGACTCCGGTGCTGATCCTGGCGTTACAGTTACAACTTCAGGATGTGATGGACATTGAACAGTCTTTATTATCACATCACCCTGTATTGTTTTCATTCCTTTATAAGATACTGCTGTTTCCGGACCTGGAAGGGGCAAGTCTTTAGGAACTTTAATTTCATGAACAAATCCTACATCTGGCTTACGTTTAAAGACATCTTCTTCCGTTGGTGCCTTCTTTTCCTCATACGTTCTGTAATCAACTTCCTCGTGAAGAGGAAGGTCGGCAACTTCATCAGGCGTCTTAACGATTTCTCGTATAGGTGCGGGTTTGGTTTCAAGCTTCATAATCTTTTCAAGAGATGTTGGTTTTTGTATGTCTATTAAAGTTTGTGATGGAATTATTTCTTTAGTATCTTCTCTTATGTGTTTTTCTTCTACTTGTTGATCTTCTTTGATATCATCAAGAGTTATGCGCTCATCTTCAGGTAGAGTTGGAGCAGTGGTAGCACCAGATTCAATAGTTGTTGATATTTTTTCATCTGGCTGTGATTCTGGTACAATGTTAAGTTCTAGAGAATCTTTAGGTTTAGGAGCACCATTCTTACTATCTGAGGTTCTCTTTTCACTGCTAATATCTTGCTTTTCTTCAACACTTACTGAATGCTCTTTGGATTCTGTTTGTTTATCCGTTTCTATAGCATCATCTGCTTTCGGCTTACCCTCCTCAGTCTTTTCAATTTCATGCGCAGGTAGATCGTCTCTCTTTTTTTCTGATTCTTGTTTGTCTTTTAAATGTTTTTGTAACTCATCCTCTTGTTCATGGCTACTTTCGCGGTCGGCGATGGAGTCTTCAGTAAATTGGTCCACTTCTTCTTTCTCTATAATTAAATATTCTTCTTCGAATTCACCGTCAGCAGTCGTTTCAGTCTTTGCGTCATCTAACAAACAAGTTATTTTTTCGATATCAGAGCGTCCTATATATTCTAGCTTTTCTTCCGCTTCACTGTCTCTATTGAAAACTGCTTCGATTTCTCTTACGATCTCTTGTTCTTCTTTATCATCTAGTTCTTGTTGCTTGATGTCATCAAGTGACTTAGACGTGTCTTCATCCGATTTTTTGGCTTCTTTCAAAATGTCTTCATAATTAACTTTTTGAAGCCCTCTTAATTTTGAGTCAGTCTTTACCGATTTGACAGATTTAGTTGGACTTTTCATAGCCTTTAAACCTTTAACTGGTGAAGCTAGAGGTCTTGGTCTTCGAGAAATAGGTTCCCTTTTTGGTTTAATATCTTTTTTATCAGATACTTTTTGTGTTAGGTCCCTTTTTGGAGATACTTGCTTGTACTTGGATTCGACAACCCTGCGATTTGTCGTTTCCTTAGTAGCAGCAGGAGTACTGCCCGGACTTAGCTTCCTCATTTTGATTTTAGGCTTATTTGATTGTCCGTTAGAACTCATCACCTTGGTGTCTAATACTTTTTTGGGCGTGGTCGGGGGTGATTTCTTATCATCAGATGATATTTTTTTGTCTATGATACCACCTGTAATTTTCTTTTCAGTCCCTTTTTGAGTAGCCCTATGACTAAGTTTAGTTCTTGTCATTGTTGATGCCATATTTTCAGTTTTAGTTCGGATTTCCGTCTTTTTCTTAGTTTCAGTTTTAGCTTTATTATCAGAGTCAGATTTTTTCATTTCGGTAGTTTTAACTAGGGAATCTTTTCCTTCATCAGTCTTTTCCATGCGCTTTGATTTCTTTTCTACTATTTTGTCTTTTTTCTTAATATCTTTCTTTTTAGGCAAACCATCTATCACAGAGCTCTCATACTGAGCAATTTTATCATTTAATTTTGATTCTATCTTTGTGTGCATGGCTTCTTGGAGAACAGATTCTATCTTCTTTTCTTCGCCGTCTACCAATTCACTGAGCAACTTGTTGTCTATAATATTTTTCGAATCTGTTTCGTGTTTGATAGTACTAAATTTGTGTGGTGGAGGTTCTGGTTCAACGATTTTATCTTCTTTCGTCTTCTCAGGAACAATACTTCTTTCCTTACTGACTTTTGATGTTGCATGTTTTGTGCTTTTAGTTGATATGACAGTGGTAGTAGGAGCAGCTGGCGGAGTTGTTGCTGTTATTTGTCGGCCAGTGCATGTGGGAGTTTGTAGAAAGTCCAAATGCTTCAGTCTTTCTAGGCCTTCGAATATTTTGTGTTGAGGAGTCGATCCCGGGAACATTATCCTCGTGATGGTGTCATCAGGGTTCGCTGGACGCCACACGAGCAGGGCACATATCGACACCAGGTTTGGCATTGGGAAATTGAACTGTCCGGATACATTTGCACCTTCAAATAGTTTCTGTTCACTGTTATGCCACTTTTTCAGGAATTCACGAACGTATTTGGAGTCCTTGGACGGATTCAGTACGTACATGTCTAGTGTTCCTGAAATAGAAAACGCAATATTTGAGTAAAATTTCTACTACTTATTAGTGCAAGCTCAAAGCTATTATGTCCAATGTGTAGGATTTGTTCGGACGTTTAAAGTGTATCATATTGATATCATCAAATACGAACTGTGTGTTCATTACTTTCGTCTTTGTCTTATTTGACTGGAAATAGTTTTAACTTTTAGCGTTGGCAACTGTTATGCGTTTGCATCAACATTATACAGCCGGAAGACGTCCACTGCTGGACAAAGTCCTCCCCCAGGGATCTCCAGGACGCCCGGTCCCGCGCTAACCCCATTCAGCTGGGTCCCGCGACCTTTACCAGATCGTCGGTCCACCTTGTGGGAGGCCTGCCTACGCTGCGTCTTTCGGTACGTGGTCGCAAATCGAGAATTGCATCAGATGTGGGATTTGCGACTCCTCTCAAACAGTGAAGGAAAACATACTGAGGATACCTGTATACACCAAAGAAAAAAATCTTAGGCGCATGTGAATTCCACCAACCCGCAATGGGTTAGCGTGGTGGACTAATAGCGCATGTCATTGAAAGGGTAGGCCTGTGCTCGAGTAGTGGGGACATTATTAGGCTGTTGATGATGATGGGTCACTAAGGTTTAGAAAATCAGAGACACAACTGACCGTGGCCAACTTTGTGGTAGAGGTTGACGGGCTCGGGGCTGCGGTAGCAGTGCTGGGGCTTGAGGTTGATGTGACGCAGGTCCGTCATCATGTCGGCGCCCTCCTGCACGAGGGACACCGAGAGAGGATCCGCGTCTTTGTCCCCGTCGGGGCTCGCGAGGACTCTTCGCTCCTGGAAGGGGAAGAGCATTCTTGATTGTGTGGAGGAATCTTTCCGCACAACTATTGTTTATTCTAGGCTGATGATGATTGTTGCCTATGTTTGTAATGCTGTCTTACTTGAGAGATCTCTCTCTTATTCCTTCTTCTTCCGCTCGAAATTCGCCCGCGCATTAGAATACTAACGATTTATGTACCTACTAGCTTTTTCCCGCGGCTGCGCCCGCGTAGAAAAGTTTTTCCCGTGTACATTATGAAACAGTGCCATCTATGTATGCGTTTTATTACTTAGCGGACGCCCCGCGACTTTGTCCGCGTTAAAAAGTATCCTATTTGTTATTCCAGGATATAAGCTATCACTGTACCAAGTTTCATGAAAATCTGGTAGTTTTTACGTGAAAGAGTAACAAACATACATCCTCACATCATTACAAATTTTCACCTTTATAATATTACTAGTACTACTTAGTATGATTATGGCCAGTACATTGTACTCTTTACCAATCTATGTAAATCAATTAATCATCCGTCAAGCATTTTAATAAAATGTGTAAGGTCAGAGCGCGGAAGTCGGCATATTATATTCTAAAAAACTTAATTGCTTTTAGATTAACTTTTCTTCCCTTAAGAGTGTTAAAAAGCTCGATCGGTCCTCCTGTCAATGTCCGCTGACTGTGGAGGTAGCCCTAATTAATCGAAATTTGTACCGAAAAATAGGAAATTATATGAACTAGTAAACTTTAATGAAACGATACTTCAATAAAATCTCAATACAAAATACGCTTTTTAAAACATTTCAAGTAAATGACCTTATTTTAACAAAGTTTCGTTACACATTTGTTCAGTTCAATTCCCAGCTTAAGCAGTTCAATTTTCAATTATTTTTAAATGCAGTACAATATATTAAAAAATAAAAATTAAATGATGTCTTCTGTGAGTAAAATTTTCTAACTTCTATATTTCAAGTGCTTTTCCTGCTACCTTTTCACATCTTATTGTGTAATGTACTGTTACGTCACTTGGAACACAAAATCACATAATAAATTATTTTATTACTAATTAATAACTCGAGTGTAACGCTCTCGGCCGCGACAAGTAGTGAAGTGGAAGCCGATATAGTCCGCCCCAATAGCCACGGCACCTTACACCTTTATAGGCAACTCTATGTCAAAAAAAATTGTTTTCAAAAGTTTTTCAGTGAAGCAAAACATCATGAGGAAACCTGCATACGCCAAAGACTGGTAATTACTATGCTAAGGCGTATGTGAAGTCCATAAAAAACGGATTGGCGCACCGTTTGGCGGACAGGGGTTTGGCATAACAGATCCCATAGGGTCCAAGTGTCGTAAGGTATTCCTGGCCCCCTAAGAAGATAAGATGTCAAAATTAAATTTAAAAATATAAAGATCTCCACAAAAACTTGTTTTGGGCGAGTGAAAAACTAAGAGCGACAGATCCGCCGAATCTGTAATTTTATTCATGATGCTAATTTAAGGTTTTATGGATTTTTTGTCCAGACTGCAAATAATCCGATAAAAAAATTAACGCTAGGATTTTATGTTGGAACATTAGCAAGTTTTTTTAATTTTTTTTATGTCATAGTAATAGATTTATTGGTACCATTGTTTCCTACAATATTAAGTTGAAAATTACATAAATAGGTATTTTTATCGAAAATGTATTAAAATATAGATTTTTAAACACAAATAAAACTAAAACCTGTGGCCTTGACTGGTGTCATACAAAAACTGCTTAGACAGACGAGTTCTGACAGTGTAGCATAATAATTTTTTTAAGCCATGTGAATGGAATAATCTGCCAGAATCTGTTGTATCTGCCATTTCTGTAAACATGTTCAAGAACAGACTAGACAACTTTCTCAAACTTAAAAAGACGCAATAAATAAATAATGAATTATAAAAGCAAGTTGACTGCGGATATGGAAGCATCAGCTCTAGGAGGCCTTTCCATTAAAAAAAAAAAATACGGAACCCTCAGGGCGCGATTCCTATATACTCGCACTTCTCCGGTTTTTTAGTAATGCGGCCATTAGCGGACAATAAATTCAACTTCTGAAGTTTCAGTAAATAGGAAAGTTGATTTACTAACTTACCTCACGCTAAGTATAATAATTTTTAAACAGCAAATTTATTGTAGTGTCCGCTGGACTACAACGCAAAGTCAGCACAATGCGCAATGAAGTGTGTCTTGCGGGCTAGAGTTACTGCGACACCGACCTTGAAGCGCGTCGATGTGGCGCCAGCTTTAGCTATGATACATACTACATACTTAGATAGACAGACCCATAGATAGAGCCGTGGTGGAAGCCTAGTTGGTTGTCCACTCGCCACTTTTATATGGTCGTGGGTTCGAACCCCATCCCCTCTTGGCTTTAGCGTAAAGTCGGATAAGAGGTAAATCTCCAAATTACAGAACAGAAGGTAAACAATCACCTCTAAATTACAAAACAGAAGGTAAATAATCACCTCTAAATTACAAAACAGAATGTCAATAACCACATCTAAATTACAGATCAGAAGGTAAGTAATCACCTCTAAGTTACAGAAGAAGTGCCCGATGTGGGGGTAGACGGGCGCGGCCGCCTTCCTGCGCAGGACGGCCGCCATGCCGGAAACCGAGCAGTTGTTGAGCCGCGTGAACAGAACGGCGTCGAGGCGGTCCAGGTGGCGGGCGAAGTCCCACCAGCACGCCTTGCGGGAGAACCCGCCGTCCACTGGAACGGAACAAATAACATATCAATATGATCCGCAATGAGGGGATCCGAAGGTTAACACATAGGCGAGAGGATTAGCAAGCTGAAGTGGCAGCGGGCGGGTCACAAAGTGTATATACACTTATAATTTAGTCATTGTTATTATAATTATTTACTGACATTATTGAATTTACGTACGAAATGTATGGTATTTGATTTTGTATAACATTCTACTGACGTGTATTATCTACTTTTTAGCAATACCCCATAATAATAATATCCTACATTACTTTGCAATTACTGAAGATAAAAGACCCTAATTAAATATTCCATTTGTATTTCCACGTTCATAATGTCCATTTCAATAAACAGCAGTGCTCTTAATGGGAAAGCCAATGATTGCAGTGACTGAACATTCATACATTAAATAATGATTAAAAGCAATCAACAGTGATATCGGTTTGTCTGTACTATTATTTCAAGCTATGAGTGAGTATGAGATACTCAAAGGATGCCGCCGCGAAAACATAGGGCGCCTACAGCGGCGTACACCCGCTGTTAAACTTGGCATTTTATATCGAGGCGTTTGTCGCATTGACTGCTGCGTACGTTTATAGAAAATGTTTTTTCGCCCGTGGGAAGACAGTGAGGTATCTCAAAATAAAATTTCGGCTGAGCCAAAAACAAAAAGACGAACTTTTTGCAAAACATGTACCTAAGCAATTGATGTCCATCGACATTGTGTTGAAATGAACTTGTCTATATTGTTTACATTCGTATATTTTTTTAAAGAAATAAAATAGGTAAATCCGCGGCGTTACCCATATTTCGTTCGGGTGTACCGACACTATCTAAGTGAACGAACTATATCTAAAGGTTCGTCATATTAAACCAGTGTTGTTTGTGACACTAATTCGTACTGTGTCAATATTCCTAACTCCACCCCTACGTCCCCTTTCCACCTCTCAACGCAAACATTGTAAGCGTACATACGGGACAAAGTCCCAATTTATTTCCAATCAAGACTCGACGTTCCATTTTATCTGTTTGTATTCAATTTCGTCACGCGTTCCGTTTTGATTGCCCGTTACGAATTTTACACGTAAACTGGATTAGTTCGTTTACACTATACTTCTTAGATTTTTAGTGCATTGCATTCGTACAGCAGGTGTTTCGTTTTTTGTTTCGTACGGAATCAGATATAGGTACCATCTTATACAGGAGGCGTCTCACACCGAAGTGAAACGCACCTAATAAGATAAGACGGACGGTTCTCTTGTCATATTCTGGGATGTTGATATTAGATCTATCCTCAAGAGCCTGTGTAAGTTGTGCCAATAAGCGTGTTTCAGCATGTATTATACAAAGCCAGGGCCCTGTGCTGTTGCGTTTGTTGCTGTTTCTTTCCCTCAGGTGAAAACAGAGTAGGTATATAAACGGAAATATTGGCGTCAAAAAGACAATCATCATCATCAGCCTGCACTTGTCCACTGCTGGACATAGGCCTCCCCCAAGGCGCGCCACTGAGTCTGATCTTCGGCTCTCCGCATCCAGTCACTGCCAGCCGCCTTACGCAGGTCGTCGCTCCATCTAGCCGGGGGGCGTCCCACAGTACGCTTGCCTAGTCGTGGTCTCCACTCGAGAACTCATCTACCCCAGCGGTATCGGTTCTCCGACAGATGTGACCAGCCCACTGCCACTTCAACGTCCTAACCCTTTGAGCTATGTCAAAGGCTTTGGTTCTCTGGCGGATTTCGGAAACTCAAAGTCGCTCAACGGGCTATGGAACGAGCTATGCTTGGAGTTTGTCTGAGAGATAGGAAAAAGAGAATATTGTATTCCGATTTTGAAGAAACGAATTTTCACTTTCATTTTTCAGTTCTCGAAGTGCTATCCATTCCGCCAGGTGTAGTTTTTAAACCTCCACAATCCTCCACGAGTATTATTAAAAAATGTTACTCGTGGAGTCTCACGAACGGTTCCAAAACCAATACGTAACCGTAAACCTTTATTTACAACTATAGTAATATAGTTTATGTGTTTGTTTGTCACGCTAACTTGTTTGCTGAAACTCGACGTGTGTTGAACAAGCTCTCAGAACCGTGACACGACGCGATTGGTTTGTTTGGTGCTGTAGTTACTAAATGTATAATATTGTATAATAAGTATAATCTATACAGGGTGTTTGAAAGGTCCGCAAAGCCTTGCGGAGGTGGCAGGGGAGATCCATCAGATTAATCCGGTTCGTCATGATTTTTGAGATATTTTGAAAGATTTTATAATTGACGAAAAAATCTTTCTTATCGTTACATAAATGTGATTCATTACTTATTTAGGTATCTATTTAGTCAAGTTGTTTTTTGTTGTGTAAATTAACAAACTCTAGTATTTAAAGAAATAAAAATAACTAAGGTATTATCAGGATGAAAATGTAAAAAAATGTCCATCACATGTCACCTCCGTAAGGCTTTGCATCGACCTCTCAAAACATCCTGTATGTATTAATTAACTGAGTTTGAGCGAGATAATTTCCGCTTTTCAGTTCTCAATTTTAGAAATCATACTTATTAGCTTAAATGTCCATCCATTTTGATGAGTGTATTGTGTAGTTTGTACTTTGTGAGAATTTTCCAAAACCATAACCTCCTGGGACCCCACGGCCTCGCTTTAGGATATAAACATTAAAAATAATAAAAAATAATAAAATACATACAGCCGAACATAGTACCTCCTCCTTTTTTGAAAGTCGGTAAAAACACAACTAAAACATTAAATAATAATAATCCTAAAATAATTTTATTTTATGACGTTCACTCAGCGTTCACTTCTTTTGAGGACTAAAAATTAAAAATAAAAAAAAATGTAAAACCCAAAAATAAAAATAAATAAATAAATATTCGTTCACTTCTCCCAGGACTCAGGAGGATAATAATTCAGTAAAATAAAATCAGCTTAAATATAACAAAACAATTTGTTTTTGATAAAACCCAGTTACTTTATATGCGTGGGATCGTTCACAGCCGCAGGAGATTAGGTACTAGTGTTTATTTAAGCTTCAGATTTCCTATAACTTAGATTTTCTGACTGACATTTAATCTGATACCCGGCCGAGGCTTATCTCGGCGAGTCTGTCAGAAAAAGGCCTTTATAGGAAAGCCAATATTCTCGTTGGCTCAGACCCAACGTTCGAGCACCACAATACCAAGGACAAACGGCTAGCTCTCTATAGAAAGATGTCAAGGCTTCCTCCATCATATATTTTCTGGAAATTGCATTGTAACCTCGTTTCTGAAATTTTATGAGGAATCCTGAATTTATTTTGAAATAGAGGTCGGATTTCGCAATATTCGTTGCAAGACCTACTTTTGTCGAGGCATTCTGTAGATCATGTAGTCACTTACTTAAATGACTATATTTCCTAAATTCAAGATAGCTCGTTGAAGTAAAAAGTTACATTGAAGAGCATTCAATTTGGTATAACAAAAATAGCTTAAATTTAAAAATAAATAACTTAAATAATTTATTTTCACAGTCAGTTTACTATGCATAGGTAAGTATATTGTTTTCTTCATGAGATCACAGTTTTGAAGATATACATTTATATTCTTCTTATAAGGGGGTCAGGAATACCTGGAAAGCTAAGAAGAAAAAAAAAGAAAAGCTAAGAAAGCTTATTATAGGACAGTCGATTATCTAAATGACAAAGATGCCTGGTGTTAATGTTACTTCAGCTTCGCACAATAACTTAAATTTAAATAGTAAAACTCAATTGTTATCAGCATGTATTGATTACAAATAAAATGATATACTAAAATGATTATTTCAAGAAGCTATCTTGATTAGTTTAGGAAATATAGTCTTGTAAATGACTGAATTGTAAGTAAATTTCGTTTTATTTTTGTATAAGTACGACAAATTTCTACGGTAAAATTTTCGGATTTATTACCGTTTCATAACGAAAAAATATTTTCAATATATTTGATATCATCATCATCATATCAGCCTGTAGACGTCCACTGCTGGACAAAGGCCTCCCCCAAGGATCTCCACGACGACCGGTCCTGCGCTAACCTCATCCCGCCGGGTCCCGCGACCTTCACCAGATCGTCGGTCCACCTTGTGGGAGGCCTGCCTACACTGCGTCTTCCGATACGTGGTCGCCACTCGAGAACCTTTCCGCCCCAACGGCCGTTATATTTGATATACCTACCTATAAAAGCAAGATATCTAGGTACCGATTCTATACTATGAGAAATTAAAATTCTTTTACGTAGGTCGACTACGTAACGTTCTAAGGTCGATTGCCCGCGCAATTTGGGAGGCTCTCAGAGTAATTAGCCCGGAACCTTTATTAGCCCGATCCGTGTTAGATTAGCCCAGCCTATACGGCTATGTTGGTGCTATTAGGCAGTTGAGTGCTACAATCGGGATTGCCTATAAAATCGGATACCTCTCTTTAATAACTACAGTTGGACATCGTCAACATTCTTGCTTTCCTTTCACACCGATAAGGCGCATAATCCAAAAATATTCCTCCTGTAATCTGAGGCGTATAATATCAAAGGCGGCATTCTGATTTTCAATGACAGTTGAACTTTCAATAAAAAAAATTCCATTGTACGACTAAAAACTGTTTTTTTGGAAAAATGACAGATTGCTCTCTTTCATAATTATGCGACTCATCTGTGACCGCAGTAATCTCGAAGACACTATAATTATTATAATTATCACTAATCTGTGCAAGTGTACGACATTTGCGTCACATGACAAGTTACTGCTGCCTGGATTATCAACCTTAAAAGACCGAAATATAAATAGTCATCATCATCATCATATCAGCCGAAAGACGTCCACTAGTGGACAACGGCCTCCCCCAAAGATCTCCATGACGATCGGTCAATAAATAGTGAAAAGAATAAATCAATTTAAACATAATTACCCTGAAACTGACTGGTGACTAGCCTGTTGGCGTAGTGGTAGTAACCCTGCCTACAGCGCAAAGGTCGTGGGTTCGATTCTCACCCGGGTCCAACATTTTTGTGATGAGCGTATCTGTTGGTTTTCGGATTCTGGGTGTTTGTATGTATTTAAGTATTTATTTAAAAGTATTTATGTATGTTTATCAGTTGTTGAGTACCCATTTACAAGCTTCGGCTTAGTTGGGACTAAACAACCGTGTGTAAATTTTGTCCAAACATTATTATTATTATTACATTATAAACCTAAGCAGACTCTTTCTTAGGCGACATCATCATCATCATCATCATATCAGCCTGTAGACGTCCACTGCTGGACAAAGGCCTCCCCCAAGGATCTCCACGACGACCGGTCCTGCGCTAACCTCATCCAGCTGGGTCCCGCGACCTTCACCAGATCGTCGATCCACCTTGTGGGAGGCCTACGCTGCGTCTTCCGATACGTGGTCGCCACTCGAGAACCTTTCTGCCCCAACGGCCGTCAGTTCTACGAGCGATGTGCCCAGCCTACTGCCACTTCAGCTTCGCAATTCTTTGAGCTATTTCGGTGACCTTGGTTCTCCTGCGGATCTCCTCATTTCTGATTCGATCTCCTTGAGCCTTCTTATGAGGCCCATAGTGAGGGACCACTTAGGCGACATGAAATAATAAAACTAGATTATTAACTTGTTAATGCTTCCGACGGCAGTAAATAAAACCCAGACGAACTACTCCCCTAATTACATTACTACATACATTAGCTATCGCGATGTACCACCTAATAAATCGCTCGAACCCCAAAAGGCACGATTGCCCAGAGCTACATCCTGGCCGTCGGCCAACTTGCCCGGAACATCAAAAAAACGCCACCGAATCCGCCCCCAGGCGTTCCAGAAACTAACTTACGACAACGGGAACACCAATACTGGAGCTAGGCAAACAGATGAAATTGCCTGGCGCTATAGGCAATTTGTCAAAGGAAATAACTAGCAAGTCAAAGGTAGTCAAAGGAAGGAACATATAATTGTTAAAGGTGTTTCTGAATTTAAAAAGAAATGTTTGTATTGAAAATTTTCAGTTTTACAAAAAAATACATTTAACAGTAAGCTTAGAAATAGTTACAATCTTGAATCAAAAAATTTAGCCACTCGAGTGCACTCCCATATGGATGAGTAACAAAAGCATTTTAGGGGGTGCCAAAATAGTGTCAAATGTATATCAAAAGTGACACTTACTCACACATTCTCATTTTCAAACTCCATATAAATTTGTATTAGCAATCTCCTCCCGCTAATACGCTTCCTTTGTCCGGAATTTTTCTTCGTTTCCCATACTAAATATGCAAGATGCGATCTCCACAGGGAGCGCGCGCGCGACCAAAGAGGTTTGAAACTTCTTGGTTACAATTAGCTGTTGAAATATAATTCGATTCCAAAATTAGGGTGATAGATTAGACGAAGAAACACCTTCTGTGCCAATTGCAGTGCCAGCAGTGCGCAATTGCGCAAAGCGAATGAGCCTATTCTGAACCCGAGGACTACAAGCTTCTACCTCTTAGCTGCACAATAGCATTTGTGCAGCGAACACTTGGGGATGAGAGCAACAGGTAAACACAGGGGCTGACACTATAGATACCGTAGGAACGCAGTATCGCCGGGTGGACCTGGCTTTCTCAACATCATCATATCAGCCGAAAGACGACTACTGCTGGACAATGGCAAAGACAAAGGACTTTGTTCTAGCCCATAGAGTTAGTATACTAGCTATAGAGCGCGCGCATCGCTCATTGCCCATTGTGCCAAGTGTAAGCAGGTGTTCTATGGACGCTTCAATATCCATTTTTCTAGATCGTTTGTTTCCTTGAATCGTGTACAGCTTGGCACTGCACATTTCACCATGATTACTCCAAATCTTAATAAATACCGGCGAGAGCAACAATCAGCGCTCCTGACGTTTTGTGACTAGTAGCGTCGCTCCGAAAATTTCTAGACTGTTCAAACCCGTGCTTACAGTTCAAACTTGCTAACGCGCGCTCTACGTATACTAACAACTCTCTGGTTCTAGCCCTAGCGTAGATGATAAGGGTGGTAGACTACTCTGGGTGTTTGCTGTTCTCTGGGTATCGGAGGTGTTCCACGATGAGTACTCACCGAGCATGTTGAAGCCGTTGATGCCGAAGAGTGCCGCGTCGCCCTGGCCGCCGGGAAACACGTAGAGCGTCGGGTGGCTGAACCGGATGTTGCCGACCACGTCGCTCGACACCAGGAGCTGATCCAGGCTCGCGGGCACGATGTACGGCTCCAGGTATGCTGCGGGCAAAGGTACAATTAAACATGTAACTACTACCTACGGGAGTACCCAGCTTTTGGTTCCTGAATGAATCATCAACATAACATCAGCCTGTAGACGTCCACTGCTGGACAAATGCCTCCCACAAGGATCTCCCCGATGACCGGTCCCGCGCTAACCTCATCCAGCTGGGTTTTACGGGAGGCGTCCCACACTACGCTTGTCCACGCGTGGTTGGAGAACTCTACACCAGTGGTTATTGGTTCTCCGAGAGATGTAACCAGACCACTGCCAATCCTAGGACACCACCAAATTCATGAGCTTTTTCAAGCATTCCCGCATAACTTGCTGATATGTAATCAGTACCTAGTGTCTAGACACGCGGCAGTATGTCAGGCCAAGTTCCAGCAAAGAAAAAGGAAGGAACTAGCGCGCCGCAGCCGTGTGTACGTTACACGAACCATTTGGAGCCCATTTTCACCCCATAATATCTCAAAAACTATAAAACATTAACACATGAAATGATATCAATTCTTTTGTCGGCGAAGTCGACAAGCACGCTGGAAGTTGGCTCCCATTTCACATTTATGTTTTTGATGGGATTTGTTTTTGTAAGAGCTACATAAAATCGCTTGCTGAAACGAACATTTAGTATTTACTCAAGAACTTTCGCCGAGAACATTCTAGGTATCAATTTGAATCTCCGTAAGCCTTGGAAGCATTTCGCAGTCGAATTAACATATAAATTACAGTTGTTCAAGTGGAGTTTCGTTTGAATTGTAGTCCCGGTTTGATGGCCTTTAGGCAAAATTTAGGACATAGCTGAATGTTAGCTTAATTTTATTCTTACGATTGAGCTGAATTGGGCTTTTATGTCAAAAGATACGACTGGGTTTCCGAAGTTTGTTATTGCTTACAAAATTGCCGCATCAGTTATTACAATAGATCCCTGAAGCCAGCTGAATTCTGGTATTAACTTGAGAATGGTTACGGCACATTACGATTTTAGTAACACATAATATTTTTTTATACTTTTGAACTTTGGCGTTTTGTATTAATACCACTAATACTATACGAATACTTATGAACCGACCTGTGCTGCATTGGCTCGATTCTTTCAGATTAATTTGTCCACTTTCCTAACTATTGTAAGGAAGTAGAGGGAAAGTAGAGGGTACGTCCAAAAGGGTCCAAAAAGGTCCATAATACAAGACTGTAGTTCACCGTCCAACATCGGAATCGAATGAAAAATAATGAGAAAACCTGCATACGCCGAAGAAGAAATTCTTAGGCGCATGTGAAGTCCACCAACCCGTACTGGGCTAGCGTGGTGGACTATGGCCCGAACGCCCTCGTTGAGAGGATAGGCCTGAGCCCCAGCAGTGGGGACTTATTAATAGGCTGTTGATTTGATTTGATTTTCAAAACTAACCCAGCATCTGCTTCGTACGGGCAGTAAGTAATATTTTACGGTCTTACAATTTTTCTGTAAAACGTTCGTTCATAAAAGCCGCTTTAAAAATGTTGTAGTACAGCCTCTAAAGCGCTTAAGGGTACAATAGAACGTTTTCTATGGCTTGTATGAAACTATACGGCCAGTGTAACATGAACCCGACGTTCCCCCCGCACTTGTAGGCGGACATGGCGAAAGAGGGGGTGGAATGAACTAACAGGGGATCAACTTACATTTGCTGTGTTGGTTAATATAAGGGCATTTAGTGAATTTCCCGTTTCCTTGAACGAGTAGCGCTTTATGAGTGGTTTGTTGAAGCTTTGAAAGCCGCCTGAAAAGGTTATTCATGTAGTGTAGTGTGTCAACGGTTTTAATATAAAGGTTTATTGTCGCCTTGTAATTAACTTGGATATAATGCAAGCCTGAATCATAATTCTCAATTATGAACACTATACTTACAGTCATGGGATATGGGGAGGGGAGGGCGGGTAGAGGGGGGGGGATGCATTCTCGCGTAAACGCTTAAGCCAATGGTGAAAACCTAATTAAATTTCATTAAGTGCTTTTAATTAAGTGCTTAAAGGAGATCCGACGGAGAACCAAGGTTACCGACATAGCCGAAAGGATTAGCAAACTGAAGTGGCAATGGGCAGGTCACATCTGTCGCAGAACCGACGGCCGTTGGGGCAGACGGGTTCTGGAGTGGAGACCGCGGACCGGTACGCGCAGCGTGGGACGCCCCTCCGCCAGGTGGACTGACGACCTAAAGAAGGTGGCCGGAAGCGGCTGGATGCGGAGAGCGGAGGACCGGGTGTGGTGGCGTTCGTTAGGGAAGGCCTATGTCCAGCAGTGGACGCTTAAAGGCTGAGATGATGAAGTGCTTTTGGAAACCAGCCCAGATAAAGGTACAAGACATAGGTAGGTCGTTATTCGAAAACCTACACATGGACAATGGTTTCTTAATTAGTCACCATCAACAGCCTATTAATATGTCCCCACTACTGGGGCTCAGGCCTCCCATTCAACGAGGGCGGGCTATAGTCCACCACGCTAGCCCAGTGCGGGTTGGTGGACTTCACATGCGCCTAAGAATTTCTTCTTCGGCGTGGCAGGTTTCCTCACGATGTTTTTGTTCACTGTTTGAGAGCAGTCAGTAAATGTACTTAAGTTTCGAGAAAAAATCCATCGGAACATGGCCCAGCCGGGGATCGAACTTCGTACCTTTCGATATGATAGGCCGCGTCTTATCCCCGACGCCACTGACGCTCATAATTTATATTTAATTAGAACTTTCACGAATGAAAAAAAAAATCTAAATTAAATAAATTATATACGGATCTTACACACGAACAAGTTTTATTTACCTTTGCCCGACGTTTCGACCAGGTTACACTGGCCGTGGTCACGAGCTGAGAGTCAGTGTAACCTGGTCGAAACGTCGGGCAAAGTTAAATAAAATTTGTTCGTGTGTAAGATCGTATATAATTATTTAAATAATGAATACAAAGCGCGAAAGTCTAAAATGTAAAAATTTATCTACCCGTAAAACGTTAAAATTACTAGGGTATGTTATCACTAGAGGCAGAAATGTTGAAGTAACTCAGCACGTATTGTAATTTCTAGGCGCAGAAAAGGGATTTAGACCTTTTGAAATCCAATTAACATACTGAGGCCTTCGAGCTACATATCATTAACATTTCATATGTTCCACTCCGTTCCGTCCACGCGTGAGATTTAAAATGGATACAGACGAAAATCAGATCAACATGCCGTCATGATAGCATATCGACACTGCCATCGAACTAATAACGTTGTTTGTCCGGGCCCTGTAGTACCCACTTAACACACTGTGCAATGACATAACGTCGGTTAATAGTACAGTCAACAAAAGAGATAGGTATGCAGGCACATTACGTAACTTATAATCATACATCGGGGTTCTCGGAGCCGGAACGTTTGACATTAGTCAAAGAATAGGTATTGACTTGAAAAACAGAATGTACTCTAGCAGGTCTAATATGTACCAATTACAACTTTCGACGTGGAAAGATCGTTCAGTTCAATGAAATGGACAGCAAGACGCCGCAGATTAACTGTTCCAAATATAGAAAAAATATTAATAGTTTATTCTGAAAATCGTGCCCCCTTATAAATTTACTGCAGTTAATCAATCGAAGTTCTTTTTATTGTTATCTTACAAGGCTTGGTAGTAAAGCTAAAGTACTATGTGAAATAAATTAAACTGTGTCATAGAGTGTATTCATTTCGCAGAGAGGTAGTTATTCATTAGGCATAGTATGCTATTTCCGCAGACTAACGTATCTGTTTAACTCTACTCTTTCTCAAATCATTCCCGCTCCGAGAACCCCGATGTATGCTTATAACATAGCCCCGAAATATGCCTGCATACCTATCTCTTTTGTTAAATGTATATTATGATACAAATGACCTAAGTTGGTCATTGCACTCGAGGCTGGATTGCAAAGCACGAGACGAACGCAAGCGCGTGAAGAGAGTGATAATAATGCTGAGTGAAAGCAAGAGATGAGATGGCGTGATTGGCGTAGTGGTAGTGACCCTGCTTACTGCGCCAAAGGTCGTGGGTTCGATTCCCACCCGGGACCAACATTTCTGTGATGAGCATAACTGTTGGCTTTCGGATTCTGGTTGTTTGTATGTATTTAAGTATTTATTTAAAAGTATTTAGGTATGTTTTCATTACTCATACTCTGAAAGTAGGTCTGAAGTTGTCTGAGGAGCGGGTTGAAAGTAATACATCTCAGCCCTAGGGAGAATCGCTTTCAACTGACAGCTGTCAAATTATTTTAAAAAAACTAGTACTATTTTGACATTTCTATTGGACCATGTTCCAACTGTCTATACAGCCACTCAATTACAGCGCGATGTAAAATTACAGTTATGTAATATTTTTTTAATGACTTTATTATAATTATTACTGTCAACTATTTCTTTAAAATAACATAGATTTGGGCAAAATATTTACCATTTTTTCAATGATGGAAATGAAAAATAATGGCAGACTAGCTGGCCGGCCACAGAAAAAAAAAACAAAATAGACGGGAAAGCGGCAATCCGATCTTCATTTGTTTTTTCGAGTCGTAGAGTTTTGTTTATACTTCCGTATATAGCAGAGAGTTGTATTAACACTCATTTTATGTTTTTGTTTTTACTTTCAGTGTATTCTTAATGAAAAGCACAGTGTTTCCCTCGGGTTCAAGACTTATTTAGAGGTCCCTCGAACTATTGGCGCCTCGCTACGCGTCGGGCGCCAAACCCCGTCTCGGGACTTAAATAAGTTACTTTCACCCCTGGGGTAACAATGTACTATTATCATTGTTGACTACCCTTTATTTACAAGCTTCGGCTTAGTTTGGGACTAAACAGCCGTGTGTAAAATTTGTCCAAACATTATTATTATTATATTATGTATCTCCGTTGTTTGTATGTATTGTATGATCATTAAATAACTTTGTGCAACGATAGATAGTGGACCGTAAACAATTTCCTTTGACCACCCCTTTCATAAATTCTGCCCGTGTGAAGAGAAATGACGGGTATTCCATATTGACACAAAACTCTAACCAGACGTCGCGAAATGAGCCTAGCCAGCTTCTGTACGGAGGCGAGACATCCGAGGAATTTCCAATAACGGGCGTCTACGGATGTATATGACAGGACATTTATATACACGTCAAAATTAATATATTACGATATGGGACAAAAATGTTGCAATACAAGCGTATTATGAAACATTGGTTATCTGGGAAAGTATTATAGCGAAAATCGAGCAAAAAAGGAATGGTACACTATGACCAAAATAAGATAAGATGGTCATTATACTCGAGGCTGGAATATATAGCACGAGACGAAGACGAGGGCGTAATGAATCCGAAGGTGTAATGACCAATGCTCACGCGCTTCATACGTTTTTCAACACACTTTTAGAGGAAAAATATAATAAACTGACTATATATGTATTTATAACACATTTAGAAAAAATATAACACAATTTTAATTTGTTGACAGAAATAAATATTTTCATGAAATTAAATGTTTATTTGTCAAATTTTAAATAGCACATTTATTTATTCACTAGCTGTTGCCCGCGACTTCGTCCGCGTGGATTTTGGAAGTAGGTACCTATCTCTGCTATGTACAGACATACATCGTCTAGTTATAATTTTCCAATGGTAAAATGGATCATTCTAAGTACCTTCACCATAATTTAAGGTATACCATACCTTCAGGAACAAACTATGAACACCGTATCCAATTTGGTGAAGACAGATAAAAATTTAAAAAATTGTTGTTTTCACTTCTATTGCTCATAAGACTTCTCATATCAATTTTTATTATACGTGTGTATTTTTTAACTAATACAGTATGGGCAAAACCAAAACCATAGGAGATACAGGGAAACTGTCTTAGGAACCTTTAGGTATTTTTTCGTGATAACAATTTTGACATAGTAATCGGAGCAGCTGGAGTTCAGGTGGCATGCATGAATAAGTAGTAAGTTCCTAAGTACATTGCACAGTCTGTTTTATAAGAAAACATTTTATTAAATTTGACTAACTTCTGCTGCTTGGATTTTTTTCTTCCGATACAATAAAATGATTCTAACATGAAACTAAGTCGATACGCATTTTTTAAAAATAATAAAAATTATTTTTCACTGGCGTTCTATGAGAAAACATTTTATTGAATTTGACTAACTTCTGCTGCTCAGATTTTTTTCTTCCGATATAATGAAGTGATCCCTACATGAAACTGAGTCGAACCGCATTAAAAAAAATATGTGCAAATTGTCTCATTTTTATGGACAACACACGCTTGACCAAAAAATTTCTATGTCATAAGACACTTTCCCTGCATCTCCTATGGTTTCGGACTTGCCTATACTGTCCCAGTTAAAAAAAACACTGATATCTCCTATGTCTATGACATCGTCTTGTTACGTTAAATGATTTATCTGTAAATGACGATAACTTTTTTCGCTGTCATCCGATTTCAATGAAACAAAACCTATAAGTTGCGCCAGGCTGTGCTTAATCTACCTGTGAAAACTGCAAGAAAATCCGTTCAGTAGTTTCGGAGATTAGCGATTACAGACAGACAGAAAGACAGAAAGACAGACAGACAGAAAGACAGAAAGACAAAAAAATTTAAAAATGCTTTTTTGTGTTCTGTTACTCTTTTTTTATCGTCCACACTCATTTTTTTATAAATTTATTCAAAGTACAGACACACGGTTTCTACAGATTTATTATAAGTATAGATAGAAGATAGAAGATAAAAATAGTTAAGTATATTTTTGTACATAAAAACTCTTTGCTGAGACTTAAAAAAAACTGTAAAGAAAAAGCACGCTAGTTTTGTAACCTGCAGAACCTAAAAGCGGTGCAATAAGAGCCATTTTACGAGCAAGTGTGTTAAAAATGTAATTTTCAATAAGGAGTGCCTAGCTCCTAGCTAGCAATGCCAGGCTGTACTTACATCTAAGCATATCCGTAACGTATGTAATTTATACACCGCGAGGAAAACTCAACAACGTGTTACATAAGGAAACACTCCAGCAGATTGCCAATTAATGTCAGCGAGGTACTCCCAGAGTACCTGAGGCAATGAAAGTACAATTAGGGGGTAATTAGTACCGAACGAGTTACAGAATATGTACCGACTAACTTCTACTCGAGCCGGGGAAGTTTGGACGCGGTGAAGACGACTTCCGACTAGAGCTTGCCAGTGTTCGATGATTTCGGATATTCGAATATTCTGTATTTTACAGCTGTATTCAAATTGATCGAATACATACATCCATATCAGTATTTTAAAGTGTGAATGCCACCACACGTTAATATGAAGTAGAAATTATTTAATTAATTTTTCTTTAAGCGCACTCAGTATATTAAAGAAATAAATAAGGTATTGACTCAATCGTAACAATCCCCATCCACACCACACACGACACACACACACACGACACACACACACACGACACACACACACCTTACCAAGGAATCTATCTAGATATTAAGTTTGTGATAAACTGCATAATTTTTCAAATTTTTTCTAAATTTCATTAATAATTCTGTTTTTTTGTTCTGTTTTAATTATTTATTTGCGTCCATGTTTTTCTGTTCTATTATTTCTGTAATTTAAATGTTTAATGTAATTTTAATTTCGTTTATTGGCATATTTTAACTTGTAATGATCTGTTAAGTATCTAATATATTTCATGCTGTGAAATTAAATAAATAATAATAATAAGTTTTGGATAGCTGCTGATATGACCTTAGTAGTTTTCGAGATTTATGTTGGATAAAAACGTAAAGTATAATATTTACAATGTCTTTCCACTTCTACAACAGCTTGTACATATAAAGTGAACTAATATTTTGTGTGGCTTCAATCGGCAAACGACAATTCGAAGGATTTTTTTGCCTTTGTTACTATGTTTTCAGGCACAATAGGTAAGTCAGCTAGGATATTATAAATGTCAATGCGTGCAAAAAAGTGACTTATATGCATGGCTCTTTCCGTGTGGTCTTCATTTATTTTCAACAGTTCATTTTTAAAAAACCAGCTCACATTTCCCGCTCGTAGTCAACAATTTGCAACAATTTGTAGCGCCGCCGCCGCCGTGGGCTTTGTTCCAAACGCCTAACTTTGCCTACAACTGCCACACCCCCAACGCCACCCCCGCAGGCGCCAAATTAACCCCTCTGCTAGACTGTTACCGTCGACTTTCCGACACGCTCGAATTTAACATAATTTGACGGCAGACACACAGAAAAATTAGAAGAAAAATTTAAGATCTCGAAGAATAAAAAATTTGCCTGTTCTGACGTCCTGTTTCATATTTTTAATTTTCTTACGAGAGACGGGCCGAAGTTCGGTTTCTAATTGGATAAGACGGATTCTAAAGTAATTAAAAAATTGTAAATAAAGGTATTTTAAATGTCATTCAACCAACCTCGGTAAAGTCGCAATCGGTGCATCGCTTATTTTACAAGTTTTTATTTAACTCGGTTTGTTAGTCTATCCGAGAACAAACCATATCGATTACCTTATCAAGTAATCGATATTTCGATTACTTGATTGATATCCGATTATTGAGATAATTGGTTCTGAAGAAAATGCAATATTGTATAGGTACTCAATTTAGTTTAACTATTTAATTTAGTTTTTCTAAAAAGTTTTTTTTTATCTGGTGGTGATCGGATACATATCCCTTTCGGTGGAAATTTATAACCTAATAAATTATGTATTTAACCCTTTGGCTCAGCGGAATACCTTATAAACTCGGACGTAGGTATATCACGTGAGTAAGATAACTGACATTGTCACTCAAAAAAACTGTATGCATGACAAAGTCAGGTGTCTGAGTGACTGCGAACTGACATATTACCCGGCGGAATACCTAGCTGTCAAACTGGTACAAACTGCTACATGTAGCAGTCTCATAGAGTTAAATACAGAAATAAAGATATTTCACAGTTCAGAATTTTCATTCCAGCGAAGTGGTAAATTAGGGGTTGAAGCTCTACACCGTAGCGCCGCGTAGCATAATTCGTAGCACAGTTGTAGCTTCACGCTGATTTGCATCTACGACAAATTGTGGGTATACGCGGGTGTGGCTGTAGGGTGACCATATTTGCACACAATGTACGGACTCCGCCTATTTTTTTTGTTACAAAAACAATTACACAGAAAATTTGGAATTGATAATTCATAATGATTCAATTCACACATCGCTCGTAGAACTGACGGCCGTTGGGGCAGAAAGGTTCTCGAGTGGCGACCACGTATCGGAAGACGCAGCGTAGGCAGGCCTCCCACAAGGTGGACCGACGATCTGGTGAAGGTCGCGGGACCCAGCTGGATGAGGTTAGCGCAGGACCGGTCGTCGTGGAGATCCTTGGGGGAGGCCTATGTCCAGAAGTGGACGTCTACAGGCTGATATGATGATGATGATGATGAATGATTCAATTTAGTAAAAGGCCACCCTTAAATTTTATAACAAAATGCGACTACTCGAGAACCCAATACAGAGTTTAGCTGGCTATCAAGCTAAGCTACAACGTGGAAAAATGTCAAAGATTTGCATTGATGAGATCTATCCAATAGAATAGAAACAAAGAAAAGTTTAAAAAGATTCGAAATTTTTTGAAACACGACGCTATTATCATTCAGACAACATTTTAGCCTGAAATTTACAAAATTTTCCCATCGTAAACGTATCTAAAGTTTCTTTTCCCACAGAAAATAAACAAATTCCTAAAAAAACTACTTAAAAAACTTTTCAAAAGCACTAGGTAAGTACATTATTTTATTGCTGATACGTCCGAAAAATACCTGTAACATGGCCCTCCTACGAAAGTCGCGAGCACAAGTGGGGTCGTTAGTGTACCCTCAGAATAGAACAGAATAGAATGAATAACATTCACAAGTACATTCAGTTGATACAATCTACAAGTACATTTTGAAATTCTCCAATGAAATTTCAAACACACTGTGTGTACTTAGTAGGGTACCCAATCAGGGTACATTACTTCCTGAAGGGTATTGCATATGAGTACACTGGGTACATTTATACCCGTCAATTTTCATCTACCACCTCTTCAGGTGTCAGCGCTGAGATGAAGCCACGCAACAAATTTCTGCAACACATCTTTTAAAATCAAGTTTATTTATTTATTTTATTTATTTAAATTTTATTGCACTAATTTGTACAAAAGGCGAACTTAATGCCAATGACATTCTCTACCAGCTGACCTTTGGGCCATGCAGATAAATTATTATATTAGCAAGTTCGTACGTATAACATTATCTTTGTGAAGATTGTGCGAGGCTGAATTAACATTAATACCAGGCATCTTTGTTATTCATATAATCGTTTATTTTTTGTTGAGCTTAATTACAAAGTTGTGATTCTTAAATTCAATTCAATTCAATACACTTTATTGCACGTTTAAATATTACAGACAAAAACAAAAACAGATACAGTAATGTACATATAGGCGGTCTTATCGCTAAGAGCGATTTCTTCCAGACAACCTTTGGGTAGAGAATTTACAGCAAATTAGAAGGTAGGTTGTGCAATTATAGGCATATTTTAAAAATCTACATACACTAAATACATAGGTATACAAAATATATATATACATACACACATTCATGCATACAATATACATACATACATACATACATACATACATACATACATACATAATAAATCCTCTGTCTTTCATAATCATGCTATTCTCTGGTAGTTTGTTGTAGAAACATCGATAGGTATACCTTTAGTATCAACATGATTAAATTCGGAATTGCTGCATAACTGATGGAGAACAAACAATAACTTCTCAAATGTCACATCTCACTCGAACCTCTAATTTTCGGGTAGACTGCTAAATTATGTAGGTACCTACTCGTAGTACAAACACACGGTGTGTTTGCCAGACCACCTAGAATTCATTTATGAATTATTGAACGACGAACAACAATTAATACACAAAACGCTACCTAGAATAAGTCTGTCAATATTTATTTACGTAGCGCAATGAGCAAGCAGGTAGTAGGCCAATATATACGCTTCTAAAACAAACTACCAGAAGAAATCTTAAATATGAATGACAGAAAGGCTCACATGAAACAACTACTATGTAAGTAACGAAACTGTATGGATCGTAATATCAGGAAAAACGTGTGGACTAAAGTAACAGCTGGCACGCGTGCAAAGTCCCTAGACCTGACCAAAAAGCTTAAAGGTTCTGAGCTACCCAGGAGACAGTGGTGCCGGCTCATCCGACTGAGAACTGGACACGGCCCGAGAGATGGAGAGATTCAGCCCTGTGCGACTGCGGCGAGGAGGACCAGACTGGCTCCAGAACAGAATGAATGTTGACCTCTGAGCTAATTTTTACCTATTTATTAATGAACGCCATACGATTAAATAAATAAATCTTATTCGTCGTTATGTGCTAGACTAATTAGTAGTGACAGAATTGTAACGAAAGAGTTGTGTAGAGCGTCAGTGGCCCTGGGGATAAGACGCGGCCTATCATATCGAAAGGTCCGGAGTTCGATCCCCGGTTGGGTCATGTACCAATGGGTTTTTCTCGAAACTTAAGTACATTTACTGACTGCTCTCAAACGGTGAAGGAAAACATCGTGAGGAAACCTGTATACGCCGAAGAAGAAATTCTTAGGCGCATGTGAAGTCTACTAAGTGGACTATAGCCCGAACACCCTCGTTGAGAGGGTAGGCCTGAGCCCCAGCAGTGGGGAGATTAATAGGCTGTTGATGATGATGATGAATTGTAACAGTTTTCGGGTAACATTATCTAGACTGAATCGAAAGGCTTCCATACTCGTAGGTATCCTTTCGTGAACATCTACTTCTCTTCACTAGTGACGTGATATTTCGGTTGGATGAACCTCTATTACCATTTGAATAGCACCTGACACAGTACTCTGTCCTCCGTAGTGGGACCGCTTCTATCAGCAGGTGCGGTTGAACAGGATTACAAACAATGTATGAATGTTCAAAATTTTTAAAAGCCTGACCTTGAAATGTTAAAATTATTCTGTTTCTATATGCGAATTTGAACATCTTATTCAAAAACTTTTACGGCGAACTTTACGGACCTTACTATCTGTTATATTTCAAGTCAATCAAGATCGAAGCTAATTTTCGAAGTCAAAAATTTGAAAGTATCTTTGAACAGAAAAAAATGAATACTGAATTCGTCTTACTTGCAAGAAACTATGTTTTTGACCTTTTAGACCAGGTTCAGTGGTTTAGAGTTATCCAGAGGACAGACAGATATACAGACGGGCAAAAATTATTTTCTTATTGACCCTAAAACATTGAAAAGAAAGGTATACTCGAGAGATATATGTGAAAAGCATGCTACTTACAGGTAAAGTCCTTGATGGCTTGCGAGCCGGAGTCCAATATATCGGTGGGGTTGACCCTTATCTTGCAGTGCTTGACGAAGGGCATCTCTGGAAGCTTGGCCCACTCCCCACCCCCACTAGTGGAGCAGTGGATGTCAATCGAGATGGAGTTCTCGTACGCGCGAATGACGCGCTGTACCTCGTTCTCTTGGTACGCGTCGGTGAAGTCAGCCAGGGAAAAGGTTCCGTCCTGAAACCACAGAGGTATTAATAGTCTTTTGAAACAAACAATCAAAATCAGTGAATCTTTTTTTGATTACATTGTTGGTGTAATCTCCAAGATTTTTTCTCGATTCTGTAATAGGTACCTAATAAGAATTTCGTAAGTTTTATTTCTCATCCGACGATATACACGTTAACGTAAATGTAGTGTAACGTAATGTAACATAATCTAACGTAGTATAAAGTAATGTTACGTAAAGTAAGGTAATATAACGTAGTGTAACGCAATGTAACGTAGTGTACTGCAATGTAACGTAAAGTAGGGTAATATAACGTAGAGTAACGCAATGTAACATAATCTAACGTAGTGTAACGTAATGTAACGTAGTGTAACGTAACGTAATGTAACGTAAAGTAAGGTATTATAACGTAGTGGGTAACGTAATGTAACGTGTTATCGCCAGATGAAAAATAAAAGTCCCTAAGTAACCGACTATCTGGAAAACTCTAGTTTACTTGTCATATTATATTCTGACGATATGAATAACGTGATAATATCAATAACCTTAAAGTCGATAAACCAAACATCAAGTTCAAAAAACAAAACAAAAGTTCTTCTAACCTCTATAATATTTTCATTCGAGAATCAGATACCAGATTACTCTCATTTCAATTTGATATAAAAACCACTTCGTATTTAAAAAGCATTATATATTCCGTTGAAAGTCTAAAATTAAATATTGACACCGCAGAATATCGGAACGAAATTAATATTGTCGATACACGAACGCCCGCGCTGCCGGCTTTCATGGAGGCTTCAGATTTTCAATAAGCCTGATTTATGTATGTCCCTGGCTTTAAAGTTCGCTTCATTCGACTTGGAGGACAATCGATTTCATTTATCTTATCTGTACGTCTGTACACTGTTAGTACCTACTTTATTTAGTGAGATCCGACAATAAAATTCCAAAATTCGTAAAAGAATTGAAAAAATTAGTAATTCCAGCAAATATGTAAATTCTTAGGCGCATGTGAAGTCCACCAACCCGCACTGGGCTAGACCATACGCCCTCGTTGAGAGGGTACGCCTGTGCCCCAGCAGTGGGAACATGATAAGGGTGTTCATGTTGAATAATAAAGGTTCTTTTTTAATTCAGTTACGTCACATCGCACGAGAGTGATTTTGCCCGAAGGCGAGGCATCTACGCGGTGGCAGGCTGTCGCCGGAAATCGGAAATTAAAACATCTAACGAACTCATCTCCGTGGCTTGAATCAGCGAATTTTCATTAAACAATCTCAAGAAAATTTTTTTTTGGGGAATATTAAACTTATGGTAATTTTCTCGATTATCAATTACAGCTGATTAGAATCAGTGAATCAGTTTTATATCCCAAGTTAGAGATACCAAAATGGGATACCAAAACCTTGGGATTCCAAAATGTCAATTTTATAGAATTTTTGTTTTATATAGGTTTTAGGTTAATTTAGTTATATATTTACGTTTAGTTTTGTGTTATTTTAAAAATATATTTATTATTATTTTATAGAAGTGTCGTATGAAGTTGATCACAATGTCATAACTTCATATGAAAATACAAATGAAAAGTAGAGGCAAAATATCATAATTATCACATATCATATCATCATAGCGCAGTAGATCTAATGTCACCGACATAGCTTAAGAATTGCCAAGCTTAAGAGGCAGTGGGTGGGGCACATGGCTCGTAGAACTGACGACCGATGGGGCAGAAAGGTTCTGTGGCAACCGCGTACCGAAAGACGCAGCGCAGGCAGGTCTCCCACAAGGTGGACCGACGAACTGGTGACGGTCACAGGACCCAATTGGATGAGGTTAGCGCGGGACTTTCGGCTGACATGTTGATGATGATACCCTGATATGATTATACCCTGTTATCAAGCGGGCAGCTTGGTTGCTACCTAACATTACCATGTGCAATACAAACTATCCAAGTCTCGACGATGTAGCTATGTATGGAAACTCCAAAATTTTATTCGTGAAAAATTGTACAGTTTCATTGGCTGAGTCACTAATGTTAGGTAGCCACCAAACCGCCCGCTTGCTAACGGAGTATAATTATGATGATCCATACCTGCATGATCCAGGACCCGTTCCCCGCGAAGGTGTACCCCGCGTGCACCAGGTGCCGGTGGCGCGTGAAGGAGCTCAACAGGTTGCGCATACACTGCATCAGGGTGTTCATCTGCGGGTGGATCAGGATCTCCGTCACCAGGTTCTCCGACGCGAACTGGATCAGACGCTCTCCTGGGACGAAAAGAAAGATGCAGCTATAGTTACATGCTTCTTCTTCCCAGCTCTATATAACACTTTGGAAGCGGTGGTAGATAAAAAATTGACGTTGTATAAATGTACCCAGTGTACTTACATGCAAAAAAATAGTTTTGACTTTGACTTTTGAATTTTGCTTGTGGTTTGAGTACACGCGGATGGGTTTAAACGATCAGTTAAATGTGGCCTGTTGGCTTAGTTGGTAGTGACCTTGCCTACTGGCCAGATTGCCACCCGGGGTCAACATTTGTGTGATGAGCATATCTGCTGGTTTTCGGGTTCTGGGTGTTTAAATGTATTTAAATATTTATTTATATGTATTTATGAGTTGTTGAGTACCCATCTCCATAAGCTTCGGCTTATTGGGACTAAACAGCCGTTTGAATTTGTATAAATATTATTTATTTATCGGTTAAATAAATCATGCTAACTATATTAGGCGCGCGTCAGTGGCGCAGTGGGGAAGACGCGGCCTGTCATATTGAGAGGTCAGTGTTCGATCCCAGGCAAGGCCATGTACCTATGGGTTTTTTCTCGAAACTAAAAGTACAATTACTGATTGCTGTCAAACGGCGAAGGAAAACATCGTGAGGAAACCTGCATACGCTGAAGAAGAAATCTAGTATACATAGGTGGACGGATAATTAGAAACAGGGCAAGATTTTCATACAATCGAGGTCACTTTGAAGCCAAGGTTCTCCGTGAAGGATTGATCGGGACGTGATCTGATGACGGTCATCGGGAGAGTACATGGAGGACTTTCAGATCGCTATAGATATCCAACTGATCAGATGAGCCGTTTGGTAGCTGCATCGTCATGTAGAAAAAAAACTGCAAAATGGCATAAAAATGTACGAAAATCTTAAAGTTGAGGAATCATGACGATGCTGATCGATAACGGCTGATCTGATCAGTTGGATATCTATAGCCATCTAGAAGTCCTCCATCTACTCTCTCGATGACCGTCATCAGATCATGCCCCGATCAATCTTTCACGGAAAACCATGGCTTCAAAGTGACCTCGATTGTATGAAAAACTTGCCCTGTTTCTAATTATCCATCCACCTATGTATATCTTATACCGCTATATCTTCTAGTAAATTCCTAGAAGAATGGTTACCGACATAAAAATTGTACAAAAATCTGTGGCCGTAGAATCTAGTTAGCAACCCACGTATTGCTGCGTCACGTACTCTAATTCAATCACCGTTTGCTTCCACGTTATTCTGGTCGTGTGCCGCGAACGAGAGAAATAAAAAATACATACGCAGGGGATGTGGTAAACAATAACATAGTAACTCCACTGATTGATATAATGACGAGGTATATATAAAAAACCGGACAAGTGCGAGCAAGACTCGCGCCCTGAGGGTTCCGTGCAAACTCAATTTAAAAATAATTAAAAAATCGGAAATAAAATTTCATCCGCAAAGTTAAGTTTGTACGTACAAGAAAAAAAAAAGATTTTGTGTGATATAATTTCAAGATTCTAGGTCAACCGGAAGTACCCCATAGGTATTGATGACCAAGATACCAAAAAATGCGGCAAAATCCGCCTTAACTACATTTTTTTTGTTTGATTTTTTCACAGCTGCAGACCTGAGAATTTGATATTTATTTCAATTTGATACCTCCACGCGTTCCTAAGAAAAATGGTCTTGACAGACGGACAGACAGACGGACAACGAAGTAATCCTATAAGGGTTCATTTCCTCTTTTGAGGTACAGGTCTCGCTAGTGGACATTTGGACCAATTTTGCCCATTGTCCTTTGAATTTCTTGTTCAAATACCTTCCCTCACTTTATTTACCGAAGCTCCAACACGCAGCCGACGGCAGACCCCAGAGCTTATCGACTCTCCCGTTATTTGGGCAGCCGTTTCCGCAGTGCGCCACTCTACAACTCTTTGAGGCACTAGGTCTCAACGATCAGCCATTCGCCGCCATTTGCCACCCATTACCTACCCGCCAGCGCCAGGGCCGGCTCGAGGGTTTTCGTTTAGGGGCCGTACCAGAAACCCGTGGACGCAATTTATGCACGACGACGCACGGCGACTTCCACAACCTGAACACGAGGCGGCGGCACGAGCTCCGGCCCCCGCACCGTCTTTCTAAATCCGATAGACTATTAGTAGTTGTCGGCCCTAAAATTTACAACAAAATTCCAAACAACATAAAAAACGCCCCGAGCATAAACGCATTCACCAACAAACTGAAAAAATATCTTGTAGAAAACGCGTACTACTCAGTGACCGAACCTGGACACCAACTGATGCGATACACACACCTGGCTGCGGCTGTGATTTAAATAGGAGTAAATTATATTAACTTTATAGTATTAAATTGAATTAATTAAATTATTTATTTTATTGAATTGTTGAATGTAATTAATAATATTGACGTGTAAAATCTTTTTTATTAATAAATGATTGTATTGTATTGTATGATTTTTCTCATCTTTTGAGAATTCTATGTCGACTCAAAAAACATCAATTTTTTGTGTTTTTTTTTGTGAAAAGGGATACTCTATAGCGAAGATATTGTGTCCAATAGTACATTTTAGACTTTCGCGCTTTGCATTCTTAATTATATAATTATATACGGGTCTTACACACGAACAAGTTTTATTTAGTTGTGTAAGACCCGTACCTATATAATTATGATATTGTGTTGCCCTGGTTACTCGAAAACTACCTGGACCGTATGAATTGAAACTTGGAACGTACTAAAATTGGCATTTCAGGAAAACCAGAATATATTTACTACTTTTGTTTTTTTGCTATGTGGCCGCAAATTCATGCGCCTCTCTGAGTCCGCTACTACATCGGCTTTTGAGTCCTTATCGACGATTCCTTTTCCTTTTTCTACCACTGCCGTTTCAGCTTTAGTCTTAATCCAATCCTTGGGGAATCCCCAGATAGATATTGCTGCTTCAATTGTGATTGGGATTTGGGATTTAGATTTGCCATCGAAGGACGCGCTAGTCATGTGTGTACTAAGAATAGGAAATTTATGAGCAGCTAAAGTATTTTCTCACTACTACATTTACTTTCACACGTTCTTAAAATTAAATACTGTATCAGATAATGTTTGCGCTGCAAACTAAGTAGATTAGCTATAATTTATATAATTTTTATATAATTTTGTTTTTATTATTTTCCCAGTAGAATCACCCATGTATATGGGTTAAAATACAGGGGTTATACAAATATATTATATATATATATATAATAAATTATATATATATATTATAATATATTATATATATATAATAAATTATATAAAACTAGAACATTGGTAGTGATGAGTAGGTTATTATTGGTAGTTATGTACATAGTTATATTGTAGTGTGAGTGCGTGAATAGTATAAATATGTAAATATTAGGTAAAATAAATAGATTCTAACATTCATTGTTGAGTCTCATTCCACGCACCACCAACCTCTCACTGCGGCTAAGACACCCCTAGTCGTCAGAACCTGATCAGTCTTGTGAGCCTGCTTGACGGGCAGTGAGAAAAGCCAACCACCAACCACCACTTGCACCAATCCATCCACTTCCTTCCAACCATCCGCTTGCTACCTTAGGTCTCATGGTAGCAGGTATCCTGGACATATTTTATATATGTATGTCTATTTATGACTAGGTTAGGGACTTAGGGATATAGGGCTCTAGGTCTCGACTGGTCATCCATGCGCATATAGAGGCGGCAGTCCCAGCTCCCAGCTTCTATACGTGCATGTACGTGCATACAGGCGCGGCAGCCCCGTCTCCTAGCTCCTGTATGTACAGATAATAATTATCCAATATTTTCCTTTCAGATGGGTCAAATCACGTTAGTTAGTATCATTATTAACGACGACAAGTAGTTTTAAAGAAATTACCCAAATTTAAAAATCGCCATATTAATCATTATCGGTTTTGTCGATCTCGTCTTTACTGAACATACATTACCTACTCGTATATGAACGAAAAATTTTTGTATAAAAACATTCCTTGTTTGAGTTTTATATATTTATTTTGTGCCTAAATCCTTTGTTTAGACTTTTTTTACATTACTAAACGGGAGCATACACTGCTTTTGTTCAGAACCCCTGAATCATTAATAACCATTTCAACTGTTATTGGTCCCGGGAGCGAGTTTTAGCCTTTTTCAGCCATTTTAGGCCATGTTTTAGGCTGTTTCAAAGCGTGTTTGTAAATTTTTTGTTTTTCCAGTCTCTGACAGAGTGAAATTGAGGAAAATTTGGTCGGACACCAAATTATTAGATATTTCCAAGCAAATCCAATTCAGAAGTCCCCACTGACTTATTTTAGTTAAAGTGCATTGTAGACATATTTAACCGACAGTTCGTTCCAGGCGTTCATCCACCGGTGGCAGTCGACCAAAAATTAGAAGTCCATACAAATTGGTTGGGTTAGAAATTTACAATAATAAAATCAAGAAAACAATTCAATTTAATCCTATCCTATTTTAATAAGTAAACGGTCGTAGAAAATCAACGAATATGTACTTATGAAACTCATGTAGGATTTGGGGTTCCTACTCCCTGGTCGGTTGAATGAAATAGTCTATTTGGATAAACTGTATTTAATTACTGTCCAAATACTTTCTTATGAATATACGAGTGTTACGAGTGTGGGGGGCGAGTGATGGGGAACGACTGGCTCGGCGGCGGGCTGCGCCCGCGCGGCCGGCTGCTTATTGTCGTGTCATGAGTTTTGTGCCCCCACATCACTCTCCCCTAAAAACAAAAATTTTTCATAAAATTTTTCAAAATACAAAATCTTAAATACTAGTACAACAATATGTTAGTTAGCTTGCTATTGCGCGCCGCTGACACCATGCGCGCAGTGCGCTCGATTATTTTGCTGACGCGTCGTCTAACGGCCGTCGACACGAGTTATCGCTTGCGTGATGTCATCGGTCGCTCGCTACTAATAATCTATACTTTTTTTTTTTCAAAATATATACTGCACTACAAATTTATAATAATCTTTTGGTGCATTAATATGCGTGTATAGTTTTTACGGACACAAATATTTTATAAGAATACAATTTCTAAAAATTACATTGCATATTTGGATATTAACTGGTCACATTGTTTATTATTTTGGACTAATAATTTTACATTATTGAGAGAAAATACCTGTAGTCAAAATTTTCACATTATACATATTGTTGCACAAAGTTTTGCGTATATATGAGAGACGGCACTTTGTTCACTTTAGAAAACACTGCACAACTGTACTGCACCTATGAGATGATGACCTGCGACGGATTGGGCCCCTTTCCTGGTTGCGCCAACACCGCAGTCATTGTAGGTGGTGATGCCATGGGTTGCAGGCGGACTATTTGGTTTCTCATCCAGCCTTCGGTGCCCCTTTTGCACCTTTTATACATGCAGAAAAATATAATCACGGCCACAATGGCTAGTACTACTAACAACAGTATGGAGATTCTATTCAGTTTTTCTTCAAATGTCGCGGTCGCGTAATTCGCGCCGGATTGGGCGATGATGACTTCGTCTTTGCTCTGAGTCTGACCCATGGTTAATATCATAATGCGTTGTCGCTTGCTTGTGCTCTCATACATATGCAACTACATTTTTATTTAAAAATACAGAATATTGCTTATTACTATTTATGCTAGTTAACTTCTAGTCATTGTCGATGTCAGTCCACAGTCCAAGTTGTGTCAACTAAATCGCACGGGTGGCCTGATTGTGCGGCCACTTCGTGTTTTGCGCAATGATATATTCGTAGCCTTAGTTGGTGCGTCACTGCCCGCTACGGGCTTGTCTACGTTTTGCCCTCCATCGGGTGCTACGCTGTGGCTACGCGCCGATTGCGTCACACTGTCTTTTAGGTCGTCATTTAATAAGTAGGCCGGTTTAAGTCTGTCAATTGATATACGTGAGGTCCTGTTAGGTAACTGTATTTCTACTACCTTACCATGTCTGCCTATGATGCGGTATGGGCCATCGTACGCAGGTGTTAATGGTTTCCTCACTGCATCTCCTCGTACGAACACGTGGGTGCATGACTCCAAGTCTTTATGTACGAACATCTGACGTGTGTTGCTCGATACTCTTGACACAGGCCGCAGGCTCCTAATTACGCCTCTTAACCTGTCTACGTACGTGTACACGTCGCTGGTACTTGACTTACTTACCTCGCTGAAGAACTCTCCTGGGAGTCTCAGCGTGTGTGCTAACGTCATTTCTGCTGCACTCACTCCTGTGTCGCTTCTGCCGGATGCTCTCAGACCAAACATTACTGTTGACAGTTCATCTGCCCATGACGACTTACCTAATAAACGAGCTGTTAAAGCTGCTTTAAAGGATCTGTGCCATCGTTCTACTAACCCGTTAGCTTGTGGGTGGTAAGGAGTTGTCCTTATTTTATTTATTCCTAGCAGTGTCATTAGCTCTTTAAATAATTGACCTTGAAATTGCGTACCTTGGTCGGACGTCAGTCTGGCTGGGCATCCATAACGACATATCCACGTCTCATATACTGCCCTGGCTACTGTTTCAGCGGTCATATCATTTACCGGTACTGCTTCTGGCCATCTGGTAAAACGGTCTACCATGGTTACGCAATACCTATAACCCTGCTCCGTTGTCGGTAGGGGACCTACTAAGTCTATATGTAAATGTTCGAAGCGCGCTGCTGGTTCGAACTGCCCTAGCGCCGACTCTGTGTGACGATTGACCTTGGATTTCTGGCACTGAACGCAGGTTTTGGCCCATGTGCCTACATCTACATTCATCTTCTTCCAGAAATACCTTTCTTGCATCAACCTTTTAGTCTCACGGCTCCCTGGGTGGCTAACGTTATGCACACTGTCAAATGCTGTTCGTCTAAACATTTCAGGTAGGTACGGACGTGCCTTATCTGTGGATGTTTCGCACACGATAGGTACGTTGCTACCTGGCAATATGATCTTTTTAAAGCGTAAGCTGTTCTCGGCCTGCATGTTTTGCAACTGCTTATCGCTACTTTGTTCCCTGGCCACTTCTACGTAATCTATTGGTGATGGACACAATATTGTTTCAACACCACTTCGGGATAGACAGTCTGCTACGCTGTTGTCATGTCCCGATACATGCTGAATATCCGTTGAGAATTCTCCTATAAACATAATCTGACGCGTCCTTCTCGGTACTTCTTTAGCGCTACCTAATTTTGTGAACGCGTAGATCAGAGGTTTATGGTCTGTAAAGATTGTAAATTTTCGTCCTTCTACCAAATATCTGAAGTGTAGGACAGCTAGGTATATTGCTAATAATTCTTTATCGTAGGTGCTATATCGCTTTTCCGTATCGCTGAGGTTTTTTGAATAATAACCTAACGGTTTTAAATTTCCATCTACAAGCGTATGTAGGACGGCGCCTACACTGTCATCCGATGCGTCCGCCATAATTGATAAAGGTGTATCGCAAGACGGGAAGTATAATGTTACGGCTTCGAGCAAACTGTTTTTACAAGCGATAAATGAATCGTCTGCTCGCTCGGTCCAAGGTATGGGCGTTTTGTCCCTTTTCTTGGAATTATGCAAGAATTTATTAAGTTCGGCTTGATGCCTCGCTGCTTTGGGTAAATGAGACCTATAAAAATTCATCATACCTAGAAATCTTCTGAGTTCTTCTACCGTTTTAGGTTTTGGGAAATCCGAAATCGCTTTCACTTTCTTCGGTATTGGTTTCACTCCGTCTGCTGAAACTTCGAAACCTAAAAACTCAATTTTGCTTTGACCGAAACTACATTTAGATAAATTTATAGTAATGCCATATTCTTCAAATCTTTCGAAAATAAGTTTTAAATGTTCCCTATGTTCTTCCTCGGACGCGGATGCTATTATGACGTCATCGATATAACAAAAAAGAAAATCTGATCCGACCTGATTTTTTCCGCTGTCGCTTATGCACTTAATACCGTGTAATACTGTGTCATTCATGAAACGTTGAAATGTAGCGCCTGCGTTTCGCAATCCGAATGTCATACGTTCGAATTCATATAAACCAAATGGGGTCGCTATTGCTGTTTTTGGGATGTCTTCCGGGGCCACGCAAATGTTATGGTATGCCCTGTTGAGGTCTAAATGCGTGTACACTGACTTGTCCTTTAAAATATAAGTAAAATCTTGTAATCTAGGGATTGGGTATCTGTCTGGCTGGGTGATTGCGTTTAGCGCACGGTAATCACCACAGGGCCGGATTTGGCCGTTCTTTTTTGGAACTATGTGTAGTGGACTAGCCCACGCACTCTTTGAAGGCCTACAGATGCCCAGATCCTGCATTACCTGGAATTCTTCCTTCGCTTTTTGGTACCTCTCCGGTGGTAGCGGCCTGACGCGCGCATGCACTGGGGGTCCAGTTGTTTCGATGTGGTGTACGACGCCGTGTTTGGGTGCCTCTTTGAACGACATCGGCTTGGTTATCTCTGGAAACCTAGATAACAAATCACAGTGCGGATGTTTAGAGTCTAGGGTTGTCACAGTCTCGTTTTTACATTTTGTCACAGTGCCTATCGTATTTAGCGTCGTCACTTGGTCAATCAGTTTCCGTCTACTTAAGTCGACTAGTAACCGATATTTTACCAGAAAATCTGCCCCAATGATGGGCTGCTTAACGTCCGCTATGATAAAAGTCCACTTAAACGCTCGTCTTAAACCTAAATCTAACTCTAGCGTATGCAACCCGAATGTCCGAATTTCGGTGCCGTTCGCTGCGTATAGACAATAAGTTGCACTATCGTTTAGTTTTGACTTTTTATACACTGCACTTTTAGGTAACACTGAGACATTTGCTCCACTATCTATTAAGAAACGTAAACCTGACCTTTTGTCTGTTATGCACAAGCGGTTTTTTTCGGTGGTGGTACAGTCTCCCGCGGCCGACTGTACCTCTTTTAGTTTCCCTGTTGTTTTTCATTTTTCCAGGCGCACGGCTGTATGCACTTCTTCGCCTTGGTTTTAAATCGGTAGTGGAAGAAACATAACCTGCCTACGTCACTGGGCGCTTTCCTGTCCCGCGACTGGCTTCTGCGGTTGCTGCGAGCTCTCGATCCTGTCCTGGCATGGTCGTTGGACTCTCTTCTGCGGGACCTCCCTCGGGTCCTCTCCATTCCGTCCAGCCTTGTTGTTAGCCTGGCGATCGCTGCTACTAAGTCTGTATCCTTGCTGGTCGAGGGTTTCGGACCGCTCACCGATGCTATGCTGCCTCCGCTGGTTGTCGCCTCGATTACCTTGTCGGCGATGGTGGCCTTGACCGTGAGGTCTTTTTCCGCTACGGCCAGTACGGCTTGCACTGCTGTGGGCAACTGGTTCTGCCACAGTATGGTGAGGGTCTCCTCCGTGACCCTGCCCTTGGCGAGATCCTTCATCCGGCGCAGGAGTTGCGACGGCTTTTGTTCGCCTAACTCCATCTCGGTCATTAGTTTTTTCACCTTCCGCGCCTCCGACTCCTCGTAAATTTCTAGCAACCTGGCTTTCAGCGCCCCGAATTTGTTAGCTACGGGTGGCTCTGCCAGAAGGTCGCTCACCTGCAGTATTATTTCCCGGTCGAGTTTTGCCACGACGAGGTTGTATTTCGCCTCGTCACTCATGTGCTGCGGGTGCAGTACCGCTTCGACCTGGACGAACCAGAGCCTGGGCTGCTCTTTCCAGAAGTCTGGCAGCCGGGCTTGAATGGATACGGCAGCCATGATGTCTGGCTGCTGGTCTGCTGGAGGTGGGTTCTCTTCTGGTACGATTGCTGGGTTTTGCATTTTATTTCGCACTTTACTTAACGCTCACTTATGACTCGCGGTTTATGCGTGTTGATCGCGCCCTCACACTCGTAAGCCCACGCGGCGGGCGAGTCGCTCCCTAATTAAAAATCCAACCGACACTAAAAAGTTTTCACTAATCACGTCGGGGTCACCAATGTAGGATTTGGGGTTCCTACTCCCTGGTCGGTTGAATGAAATAGTCTATTTGGATAAACTGTATTTAATTACTGTCCAAATACTTTCTTATGAATATACGAGTGTTACGAGTGTGGGGGGCGAGTGATGGGGAACGACTGGCTCGGCGGCGGGCTGCGCCCGCGCGGCCGGCTGCTTATTGTCGTGTCATGAGTTTTGTGCCCCCACACTCACATAGTTCATCATTCTCAAAATGTCTTTCACTGTGCTATTAATTAGACTAGATTTATATTATACCTAAGAATTCACATTTTCTAATGATTTACAATAGCAATAGAGTTTGAGCTGTGGATGGTGCACGCAACGGCTTTGGGTTCCATACAGGTTGAGCCTACTGGCGGTGCCAGCAAGTGTCCAATTCTCACTGTTGAAACGCAAAGTGGCCTCAAACACTCCGTCACCGGGCGTCGCTCGCACCACCACCATGTATTCCTTCGTCTTCACCTCGTACTTCCACGCCGTGCCTCCCCACTGCATCGCCGTCGCGTCTACCACCTCGGCCAGTGACAGCTGCGAACACTCCGGATGATCCTTGATCAAGGAATTCAAATGTTTTATCAGATGCTTGGCAGCTGTCACCACTTCCGTATTCTTCGTAGATATCTTATTACCGATATGACAAGTGCACCAATGTTCATCTATTTCGGCCATTTTACAAGTTCTATTTGCTGGTATCGGCAGGAACAGGCTGATTTCTCTTTTGTTTGCATAATATTCTTGACTTCTTGTAAGAATTTTCACATTTTTAATGTTATCCAAATCGACTAGGTCAGACAGCATTGCATGCACATCAAACGGCGTGGTCAGACGTCCACTGTTCAGCTTCAAATTCTTGTAAGCTTCGGTGTAATTCTTCTGAAAAGATGGAGGGGTCACCACAAATACAAAAGGGAGTCGTTCCTCAAATCGTCCTTGCTTCGTAGATCGAATACCTCCCCATCTCAAACCGTGATCACTGACTAGAATCAATATAGTTTCATCTAAGTATTTAGAAGAGTCTAGTCTTTTCAAATATTTCTCGTAATGTTCATCCATAACCATTGGATAGTTTAAGTAGTCATGGCTCATTGTCACCGTCCAGAAGAAAGCAAATAATCTAGAAGAATGTAATGTCGTCGTAATATCCTCGACATAATCCAATAGAACTTTGAAAAAGAATTTATCGTGCATACATAAATTGGCGTTCCAGTCCCTGTTGGTTCCAACATATCGTTCTGCTTCGTGTATGAAAGGATGAGCGTAATAATCCGTTGGGGTTGTTGTGAACCCGTCCAGAAGATAGTTAAATGTACCAAGATACGAGCTGTCTTCACCGAACGCTGTATAATAACCAGCTTCTTTAAACCAATGCCAAATAAAAGGACAGAAATCAAAAGTGCTGTGTGTATATGGATGACATACTTTTCTTATCTCTTTACTTGAGTACCCCGTTAAGAACGCTATCAGATTAGGAAAAGAATTATCAGCTATTTTATTATATCCAAGAAGCTCCACGGCACCCTTTTCTTTTATAAAAGCCAAAGTTTTTGGCATGGTTCTATGAAAATTAAGTCTGGAAACAGCATCTATTCCTAATATCACTACGTTATACGATGATTTATTTTTGGGAATTTCGTCTAAGTCATCATGCAGTACTACACGTTTCTCAAGCGCAGATATGTAGTATTGCTCATATGTTTTGTTTCCTTTATATTTGCATGTGACTCTCACAAATTCATCTTTCACTTCGACTGCGTCTGAGAAATTAATGCAAACGTCATTATATTTTATTCGGTTATCAATGTTGGTAGCGTGAATGTCATCAACAGAATTCGGTCTTTCAAAGGAGTTATAGCAACATACTAATTTCCGTTGATCTGTTATGTTATAATGATCCATATTTAATTTGTTGATAAAAATGTGCGTTTTATTAAACTCCAATAGCGAGTGATTAGCGTTTGGGCACTTGTGCATTCTATTGGGGTATCCCACGTACTCTTTAACCTCTTCATTCAACGGCGTCATACCAGGTATAGTACAGCCCTCAGTCTTGATGGTGTAACTTCCTTCACTGATGACGTAATGATTCGAATACCACGACGGAGGAGACGGTTCAGCCAGGAACAGAACTGTGCTGTTATTGATATTCAGCAACAGGAAGGTACCTCCGCAGACGGTCGCAAGCAGGAACAGATAACGGGAGCGAACCGGTGTTGGTTTCAATACTGATCCGTCGTCAATCAACGGCCTGGTGTCGTCATTGCGATCCATATTGGTGGAAGAACTAGAAGTCCCAGGTATCGCTGTCGTCTAGAAGAATCTACGTAAACCACAAACCGCTGACTGATAGGAGGTATCACAGAATAAATGGGTTTACTAGCGTTTGCTTATGGTGAAGGATAAGAATCCATTTTGGTTCGCTGAGCCAACGGAATAAGATCACTTTTAGAACCGGAGTCTAAAGCACCAAACATAAAATGAACCAATTACTGAAATCCAATATTGAGACGAGTTATTTTGAATACTCTTAATGGAGAACTGACAAAACTTTATCTGTTTGTATTGTTATACTTTTTTTCTTGTTTTAGCCTCAAAGTAATTAGGCATTATGGAATGTATAGCAGCATGGTAATTTGAAATTTTACGGGCATCGGCTGCGTAATCACAAAAGTCAGTTTTGAATCGGCCATGTTCTGAACCACTCTGGCTTTTGTAGTTGACATTATCGCATTATTTGCTTTAAAGACCAGAGTATTTCTATTACCTATTGGCTCTAACTCAGCTAGCTATATAGATCACTCTTTGTAATACAATTTTGTACAATTTTCTTGGTCAACTATCGTTAATGAAAGTAAAACTTTACAGAGGTAGTGACACTCATATTATATTGTAATCGAATCGTTCGAGATATTGTTTGGAAGAAGAAACAGTTAAAAATTGTTGACTAAACAATACTTTTAAGGCATTATAGCCAGTTAGTTGGCCGAAACGCAGTAGAGTTTAACGCTAAGTGTCAACTACAAAAGCGAGATTGGTGCAGCCCCAGTACCTCACCAAAATCAATTGATAATTGTAATAACGCGACACCGGTAAGGTCGGGTAATCCTCCACGCTTACGTCAAACTAACTACACTTATTTAGACCAGAAGGCACACGATTGAGTTAGCAATTTGCTCGAGATATTTCAGAGAAATTCCTCTGAAATGGTAAGCGTGACAAATTAATTGCCTTGTTGTTCCAATTTTGCACTCGATTAGATAAAAGTGAGTAAAGTACGCTTCGGAAACAATGTGTGGATTCCGCATTTTTTTATCTTCTTGCAACATCTCGCTCGGAAGAGATTTTTTCTTAAGTTTCCATAACATTGCACTCGATTAGATTATTAGGACCTTCTCCTTTTTTGAAGTCGATTAAAAAGTGAGTAGAGTACTATTTTGGTCAAGCAATTTAAAAAAAGTGCTTATATTAAATGTTTCTATCTGATATTTATAACACAATGATGCAACAGAAAAGCATCAAAAGGTAAGCTCGTCACCGTTCTCACCTTTACAGACAATAGCTAAAGCTCATTTTTAGACAACAATAGAGCGAGCTTAACGCTATAACACAGTAAGCACCGGCTTAGGCGGCTTAACCAGCTATAAGACCCAAAAACATAAACAAAACAGCCTTGCGGCGCTCGCAGGAACTTTACAGCACTCAATCCTGAATAATTCATGAAAAATATTCTAAAAAAATTTGGGAGCTTACGTTTTTCTGAAGCGAAAACTCTGGATATAATGTCCTTTGTGTGTTATATTGTGTAAGCTGAGTTAGTCTTAATGGTTCGGCCACAAAACCGGCGTGAAAATGAAATATTTGTCTTACTACCATATATCTTTTGCAACCGATTGTTAGTATATCTTATACACAAAAAAAACTAACATAATAAATTATTTAATTTTAAACATAATCAATTAGTGCCATAATATGTGTTAGTTCAATTCCTGGATCAAGCAAGCGACAGTTTTTTGTCGATGAAAGCAAAAAAAACTTGATTTTTAAAAGATTTTTTCTATTTTCTTTAAAATTAAGGTAATTTACCTCCAGGTAGCGTTCGTTTTATCCAGACGTTGTTTGTACCAAGTTCAAACATAGTTCTGTTCAAAATCTAAAGAATACTCTATCCGATACGTCGAGTGGAAGAAAAAAAGATCTAGGAGTAATCCATGACCACAAATTAACATTTTCCAAACACATAGAGCATATAGTCAGTAAGTCTTCTAAGGCCCTTGGATTCATTATGCGTGCCTCCAGTCACTTTCGAAGCTTAAAATCAATTAAGATCCTATATTGTGCCTTCGTACGCAGTCAATTAGAGTATGCTTCTCAAGTCTGGAACCCTCAATACGAAATCTATAAGACGCGTATTGAGGGTATCCAGAGGAGGTTCATGCGGTTCCTAGACTTCAAAGCCCGTCAAAGATCCGTGGATTATGCACATCGCTGTAAACGCTACCACTTCCTTCCGTTGGAAAGACGTCGTTGTATAAACGATGTTTGTTATCTAATATGAATGTTGCCAATGGTTCCGTTGACTGTCCCGAACTGCTTACTAAACTCAATCTCCGCGCGAACCAACTAGGCTTAAGACAACGTCCACCACTGGATGTACCGCACACTTGCACCAATTACAGGCGTAATGCATTCTTATTACGAGCATGTAAATACTTCAACGACTGCTGCACCGATTTTGATTTGGATCTATTCTGCACCTGCACCACACGCGTGAAGCGTGTTATGGCACAAGATTATTTTAATTAAATATATTATTATATCTAATTTACCTCCCGCACTGCACCAGTCAACTTATGCTTTCTTTTATGTTTCCATATTTGTCTTGTTATATTTTATGCAACGTATAGTGTTATAATATTCTTTTCTTTTCTTCTTTGTGTCTGTTTGTGAAGTTGTATTTTTCTATTTATATGTGAGTACTTGTTATCAGCATATTTATATACATATTGTTATTTAAGTTGTAATTAGTCTGTAAGTACCCCAAAAAGAAAATAAATAAATAAATACTTAAAACCTATTTGAATATAATTCTAGGCTCATTGTGAACTGAATAATTTAATCCGCAAACTATTTCCAAAGCCCTCAGCAGCCATTCTACCTAGTCCATTCAATGCTGAGCAAATTCTACGTTCATTTCCAGTCGAGAGCCAATAAGAGCTCTTCAATAACCGAAAGGACTTTATACCTACTACGAATTCATCTTAAACCAGCTTGTTATTACTAAACTTATCTAGCATTAGGTAAATTGATTCGAAGTTTTTTCATAAGGGAACGGTTTTCCCATGGTAATGTGTGTGCAAAACTTGTAGATCTCTACGAAACGGAAGCTCTGTGTTTACCGGTTCAACCGAATTATTTAGGTTTCTTTTCGAAAACCGGTAACGCAAATAATTCGGTTTAGAAGGCGTATCTAGTCGGTAAAACAAAGAATGATATTTTTACGGTTTTATTCGTTTTATAAAAAAAATTAAGCGCTATTTCAAAACCGGTTCCAAGCCCTGGTCCTATGTATTTAGGAAGGATTTGCCTCGAATAAGACCTGATACCCACATTTGAAAAATCATACTAATAAACTAGGTAGGTATTAGCGGCTGGATGCGGAGAGCTTAGAGAACAGGGTGTGGTGGCGCTCATTGGGGAAAAACTATGTCCAGTAGCGGACGCTAAATGGCTGATATGATGGGCTGTATATTTTCTATTAACTGGTATGCTCCAGCCGATTGCGTGGCCCCACCCTGTGGCCTTGTTCGCGCGCCCGCGCTCATCCCTGTGCTCTCTGAACCAGAAACACAGATAAACAGTGTCGCAGTTACTTTTGTAACACCACTGAGCATTATACAATGTGAGTGAACGTAATAATCTGATATTTTACATAAAATAAAAACGACTTCTTATAAATATATATTTATGACTGAACGCGAAAATCGTTCCTAAAACCGAACACTAAGGTCACTGGTTTTGTTGGAAATAGTGGACTGTATTATTTGTTTGGACGCACCTATTCGGACAAATGCTTTTCGGTACGTCTATCGAAAAATAAAGTAAACGCCACCAACCTTTGTTCCCGGCCTTGAGCTGCGTCAGGATTCCTGGAGCAGCGGCTGCTGCTTACTGGCGCGACGACACGGGTACCCGGTCCCAGAGTTCAACCCAATTATACTGTTAATCACTAGTATCACAATAAGTCTCATAAAAGGTAGCACTTCCGAAGAATGTTCAAAATTGCGATAAATCACACGTTGAGTCAAATTACTCAAAACTGCGTTATATTTTGTCGAGCAGTGCGCGGCGAAGACGATGTGCGAATTGCGACTGACTGACCGCCGTCCGTGCAGGCACAAAAGTCGGGTTGACAAAAAGAGGGTGGAATTGAAATCATTCTCCGACATTCGGTACCTACTAGCATTTTGTCCGAATGACTTTTAGATTCGACGATAATAACGAACAATGACCTTGTTCGTCCCCTAATTATTCTTAATTATCCGCTCTTAGATGTGCAATATTGTTTTCAAATTGAAATAGGACTACCATAAAAATATGGCCTATTAAATATTTTTTAATTTTTTTAATTTCTAAACTATTTTTATCCTAGAACTTGTAACACGGTGAAAATTTTAAATGAAAATTATTATACATACTTATATCATGTGACGAACACTTGGTGTTATGGATTGTAAAATCTGTAAAATACGGAACCCTAAACTGCGTGATCCGACGCGCACTTAACCGGTTTGTATATAATACATCACATTGAAAATCTAAACCGAAATCTATAGCTCACAGGCTCCGTTCGGCAGTGACGTCACCACGACGACGTCATCAATCAGTGTAGACCCGTATGGCCAATGACGAATGATCCAGTGACGGGTGATCCCCGATCCATATCTAGCTGGGAAACTGTTGGGCCTGGATCCAAATCCCAGGTTAAGCTCCCTTGATTGAATACTGGTCGCCATGTTGAAAATAATGGAAGATTGACGCACTTTACCCAACTAAGGCAAGCCCAAAATAAAAGAACGGTTTTCGTTTTACCTATTTTAAACTAGTTAATTCCCGCGACTTCGGTCGCGTAATATCATCATCATCATTTATTTATTCTTTACAACAATAGTTTCCCGCGGGAAAAACCCCCTTCTTAGTGCACGTCAGAGAGTTATATGAGGAATCTTTGTCCAAAAGTTTTAAGTCTCTAGGCTCAGCGGTTCGGGCTGTGCGTTGATAAGTCAGTGAGCCGGTTTGTCTGTGTACTCAAAAGCATTAAAATATTTAGACTTAGACGTACCATATCTGGCCTCCTCCCCCTCGGGTGCCTGCGCCGCGAGGGTGGCCAGCTCCTTCTCCAGGTCCACCTGGTGCTCGCCGGAGTCCCATGACAGCAGACCTGCAACAAACAAACGAACATCGCGGGATTAGCTGATGAGTTTTGGCTTATTTTAGGTTGTTAGAAAGTTGACGTTCCCCCGAACATTCGAGGATGTAGACATTCGGAGAAGTGTAAATTCGGGAAAGTGGACGTTCGGGGAAGTAGACATTCAGGGAAGTGGACATTCGGATGGATATTCGGGGAAGTGGACATTCGAGGAAGTAGACATTCGGGGCAGTGGATATTCGGGGAAGTGGACATTCGAAGAAGTAGACATTCCGGGCAGTGGATATTCGGGAAAGTGGACATTCCGGGATATAGACGTAACGGGCCGGGTAGACATTCCGGGAATAAGACCAAACGGGCCTGAGGGATGCTTTGATCAACAGATTTCTTAGAGAAGGAGGTTCTCAATTAGACTGTATTTTAAAACCTAGCTTTTAATATACTTGTTTTACACTGACTCCATTATATAATACCTGTGTTGGAGAAAATCTCAATAAACATACTAAGTCAAGCTCCCTTTAAGCTTATAAGAAGTTGAGTGCAACCCGTGCGGTAGCAGAACTCCTATAAAGCTTGTATACGACTCTCCGAACACAATTTCCTTTATTGCTTCCTGTCTTGCAGACGGGAGGCGATACGAAACTCTCATACAAACTGTATCTATGTGGAGAATACATCACTCGTGGTAGAAAACCGCTTGTTTATAACAAACCAGCTATTTCCCGCGACTTCGCTCGCGTTTCGTAAGTTATTTTCGAATTTTATTTCTTTTTGCTCGGCGTTGGTAGCGTGATGTTAAATAGCCTATAACCTTTCTCAAGACTTGGGCTATCAAATGCAAAAAGAATCCAATTCCGACTGGTAGTAAAAGAGACGTAACGGACAGGGGACATTCCGGGAGTTAGGATCAAACGGGCCTGAGGGGTTCCAGAAACAGCGCGATCAAACAAAAAACAAACTATCCCGCTTTATTATATTAGTATAAATATAAGTAATACCGACTGCTGGTATGTAAAAAAGTTTCGAATGAAATACTTTTCTGCTATTAGATAAGTCTATCGACATGGTAACCGCCCGAAGTTACGGAGTTTTATTAGTTTGCAGAGAACTATATTGACTTCTGAAAAATAAAAAAGATACCTACAAAAAACAACGCGATAGACTATGAAAATATATCACAAAAGTAGATAACGTTTCAAAATTGGATGTATTACGTAAACTACTCCGAAACAATAGCCCTGTATTCTGTAGACAATTGAAGTAACACAATGCCGGAGATGAGAGTTTGCGCGAATAATTACAGCCGCAGCGGCCAGGCGGCGGGGTTATGCGACTATTTGTTCTGGCGAGTGGCCTTTTGGGTGTCGTCGGGTTATACTGAGTGCTGAAATGACATTGACTTCAGCTTCTAATGAATATGCTTCTGAAAATTTCTACAAAACTGATATTATTGTTTAAATTAAAATCATCAACGTAACGAAACTCAACGTATCGAAATTTATCAATTTCGTTACAATTTATTCAGTTTGTATACGCAACCGCATGACTCCCATTACAAACAACCTACCAGAAATGACTATTTCAGTGAAATTATTTTGAAAAAAATTGGTAAAAATAGGGGATGAGAAAGGCAAAGGCTTTTGTCTTAACTGACTGAAATCACATATCGCCTTCCGATCTGTTAAATCTTCTGCCCAATTTCTTTTATCCTAAGCTATGGAGACCTATGTCCAGCAGTGGACTAGTGCAAGCTGATGATGAAGGTTACATCACTCAACGACTAATTTCGTACTTTTGTCATGTTGGTCCCTTCATAATGGCTTGTCTATCTCCATTTCTAAATGTTTTTATTTTCTCTGACATAATCCTCAATTTGTGTTTTAGCTGTTAGTTTAGTTTTAGCTGTTGGTTTAGTTAGTTTTGTCTTATTTATTTTTCTTATTCCCCAGGTTGCTTCGTCTCATACTATTTTGAGTCGGTAATTAAACCAACAATATTACATGTAGTATGTAGTCAAAAGCCTCTCACTGTTCGATACAATGGCGTAGCATTATTGCTAGAAGTAATCTACAATAGTCTGATCAAAAGCAATATTTACACAAATAAATGATGTATTATTTGCGCAGCTGAGAGTGCGTACGTTCTGCCTTCTAGACGTTGTGTTAAGGTAGGCGACGTAGATGGCAGGTAGTGCCATATATTTGGTGTTAGTTTTGTTGTAAATATGTATAAAATGTGAAGTGAATTCTTTCAAATTATTTAAAGCCAGAGAATCAGTTTTAATCATGGAAGTGAGAGGTAAATCACATTTGGCTAATCAGGTAAGATCAATTTCGAATAATATTTGTGGATTGCGACGAAATGCAAAACATTATTATAGTTTCATCATCATTATTGCGATACAATTTCCAATACAATATGAAGTGACTTTTAAAGATATGTACAGTGGGACACACGTCCTGAACAGATACAGATATACATACTAGCACCTTCGTAGTAACGGAAATAGTTGCTACAATAGCAACAACTTGAGTTGTGGGAGACAATACCTACATCTAAACCAACGGTTAAATAAATAAGAAATAGGAAATATATTGTCAAAACCCGAAACCCACTAACAATGAAGGAGATAAAAGTTAAATCATTAGTCAGATTACAGACAAAGTATCAATGGATTTTCAGATATTCGTAGTCAGCGGAGTCCTGAGCATGATTCTAAGTTGTGGCCTAGGACTGGGATATGTGGCTGCGATCCTGCATAGAAGTTTAGAGGAAGACCACCAGAGACACGACAAATCACTTCGATTCATAGGTAAGTTACAGTCATCCATGCAGAACAAAATAAGAAGGAAAACAGGAATGTAAATATCACCTACCTACGATATCATACCAAAAATTAAATTTACAAACATCGTAGGTAACGGAAAGCATAAAAACGTCAAATAAGTTGTGTAAATCACAATATTGATTGGGAAATCTGAACCAAGTAGGTACTGGATAAATCTAATAACCGTAGAAGAAATTCGTCTCAGTAAAAGTTAAAGATAAATTGGAAAATAAATTGAAACACATTTTTAATTCGCAAGAATACAAATTGAAATCCTAATCTCCAAGTTGCTCTTGAGATATTCAGAAAAAAATCTGATGAGATTTTCTTTTCATAGGAAAGAATAAGCTCACTTTCGGAATAATTACACAAAAAATACCCATTGTCAAACTAACTGGAATTAATTCCGCTTTCAGAGACCGTCGGAGAGATAGCCTTCGTTCCATCAATCGTGGTAATACCCTACACAATGCAGAAGAAGGGCAGAAGAATCGCGAGCTTAGCAACAATAGTACCTCTTGTAATGAGTTGGGTACTAAGCTTTGATGCCAACCACTTTGCAAGTTTAATAATCTTCAACATACTACACAATATATCATTAGGAGGAGCAGTTGCAACAAGCAGTGTTATAATATCAGAATTCTGCAGTCCAAAATATAGAGGAATGTTTTTAATGCTCGAAACTGCTATGATTTCATTAGGAGTGTTACTGAGTCATGTTTCTGGCATATTCTCTTGTTGGAAAATAATTTCTACAATAGGATTTTTAACAGCATTGTATAGTTTGATAGTCACATATTTCTGGCCAGAAAGTCCTTATTGGTTGATTGATCAGGGACATATGAGCAAGTGTATGGAGAATTTTCATTGGCTTAGAGGTCATACTGATGATGCTTACGAAGAATTGGAAGCAATGTTAACGATACAGAAAAGAAAAATACAACTAGAAGCATTAAAACCAATAAGGAAGTTAGAAATGAAGGAACAGGTAATGAATTATATCAAATCTTTATTAAAAGCAGACTTCCTCAAGCCATTATCTATAATGATATTGCTTTTTAGTTTCGTTGGTTTTGGTGGAGAAAATGTAGTTTCAAATTATCATTCTCTCAGCTACGTCTTTAAATTAACAAATGGAAAATACATAGGCACTATAATACTAGATGTTATGACATTGGTCTGTTCTCTTACTGCTTGTGTACTAATTCAAATTGTAAGGAGAAAAACATTGTTTATATTCACAGGTACATTTTGTGTAATATTTTTGGCTTTGACTTCTCTGCTATTATTTTTGCAATCTATACAGCTGTTCTCTAGAGATTATATGTGGTTGTTTTTGAGTTTAGTTACAGGGTTTATTATGTTTATGTCTTTAGGAACAACTGCATTGCCTTTTTCACTTTTAGGTGAAATATTTCCTATGTCTTATAAAGGCATCGGCAGTTCTCTTACCTGTGCATATTTATGGGCTTTTAGTAACAGCATTTTCAGACTAATGCCTTTTTTGATAGGGTTTCTAGGTGTACAATGGATGCTGATTATAACTTCAATAGCAATGGTACTGATTTTGATAGTCCTAAATAAGATAATGCCAGAAACTAATACAAAAACGTTACTGGAAATTGAAAAGTTAATGAAATTGGAACAAAAATGTAGTGACAGTGATTACGAGACTGTTAATGTAACTGAACAAGAGGAAATAGAAAATTTTGATAGACTTAAACTATTTATAGAAGTGTAACAATGAAAAAAATTAATAATTTATTAAAGCAGACCAAAAGAAAGAACCAATCCTATTGTTGTTATTGTTATATTGATAAGATTCACTCCCAAACCGATAAAGTACAGCAAATATACTCTGATTGATAATACTATAATGACGAAGAAAGTGCAATAGTGATGCAGAAATGTGAAATGTTTCTACTATAAAATATGACCAATAGAAGTCAAAACACCACTAGATAAAAAAATGTAAGTATAAAATCCAGATTATGTCATAGAAAATTAGTAGTTGCCCGGGACTTCGTAGACCGTCAAACCCTGGGTGACTCTGGGTATGTAGTGAAAAGAACCATTTAGGCGGATAATGTCCCGTTCGCAAAACGTCCCTTTTTCAAAACTTCCATTTCTCATAACGTCCCTGATTCAATTAAGGATTGACCACACCGGTAAAATACGGTGACGAAATCGCAATGACGTGCCATAAACGTGACGATTTTAACGTATGCGATAAAGGTCAACTTGCCACAATTACGGCACGTCACTGTGAATCCGCATCATCCGCGTGCGAAAGGGTAAATTTGCGATAGGGTACTTTTGCAAAAGGGTCATTTTGCGACAGGGTTATTTTGCAAAAGGGTAATTTTGCAATAGGGAATTAGGGACCTTTTGCAAAAGGGTCATTTTGCGACCTTTTGCGAAATGATGAAGGGAAATTTTGCGACATGGTTCTCAAGTTTCTAGGAAACAAAGTATAAACTTATTATATAACTAACTCCGCAGACTTACGTTCTAAAGGTGCTTTCGAGCTATTCTCAACAAAGATACCTACCGAAGACTCATCGCCTGTCGACCCGTTTCACAGCTAATCTCTAAATGTCAAACTGTACCATACATTATTCGGAGGTGGACAATATAAGTCCTGACGGACATCGCCTAATATTAACGATGGTGTAATCCATCGTGTAATCTCGTGTCGGAGGCTGAGATTGCTACAAACTTTACTAATGGCAACCTTATAGTTTCTATGTTGTGTGGCTGATTCTATTTAAGTGGTGTTTGGAATTAACAACCGACTTCAAATAAAGGAAGAAGTTCTCAATTCTGTTCTATTTTCTTCGGTTTAAACAACTTTGTTCACATTAAATTCAATTGTTTGTAAAATTCAGATTATGTCATAGAAAATTTGCAGTTGCCCGGGAGTTCGTAGACCTTCAAACCCTGGGTGGGGTATGTAGTCAGAGGAACGACCCGGTACTCAAGATTCTAGGAAATGAGGATCATAATATTCCAATGTCATAGCGTGGCGGATTAAGCCCATACGCTTAGAGGGAAGGAGGAAGGCTCCAACAGTGTGGACAATTAATGACGACGATGATCATTGATAGCTTATGTTACAAGAAACAAAAACAAACTTGTACCACCACAGTTAAGGCTTAGTAAGGTCAGTAAATCATTCACGGGGCAATGTATACGCTTCTACAACAAACTACCAGAAGAAATCTTAAATATGAATGACAGAAAATTTAAGACCCACATTAAACAACAACTTTGTAAGAAAGCTTATTATAGGACAGTCGATTATCTAAATGACAAAGATGCCTGGTGTTAAAGTTACTTCAGCCTCGCACAATCTTTACAAAATAATGTTATGTACAAACTTGATTTTAAAAGATGTGTTGCGGAATTTTGTTGCGCCGCTTCTTCTTCCCAGCTCTATATAACACCTTGGAGGCGGTGGTAGATAAAAAAATGACGTCGTATAAATGTACCCAGTGTACTTACATGCATTAAAATACTTTTGAATTTGAATTTGAATAACGTCATTAAGGTACATTTTGATGCTCAGAAATCAGTAGCTTCTGCCCCAAAAAGTTATATACCTGATGATAACAGGGTTAAATACCAGCACCTAGTTCTAGCTGACAACTAACTAGCCCACACCTAGTGACCTACATGCCGTACATCGGCCACACACGGCGGGGAGGCAACGCGATTATACAGCTAAAGCCTTCGCTAGCAACAGCCAGCAACGCACCCGTTTCCAAATTAATTAGACCCGCAGACTAATGGTTAATTAACAATAACTGATGATGCTGATGTGCGTATATTGTGCGTATTTTGCTGATTCCTTTGGACATAACCTATAGCCCATTTTAGACTTTCGCGCTTTGTATTCATAATTATATAATTATTTACGGGTCTTACACACGAATAAGTTTTATTTACCTTGCCCGACGTTTCGACCAGGTTACACTGGCCGTGGTCACGAGCTGACTGGAGAGGCGAGCTGTCATTGTTGATCGCTGTGAGTAGTTTCTGAAACTACCCTCTGCTGATCTTGTATTATTGGAAAGTCCCGGCACACAACACTCACGGTATTCGTGTGTAAGACCCGTAAATAATTATATAACCTATAGCCATCGACGTATGGCCTCGAGTGGCGACCACGTATCGGAAGACGCAGCGTAGGCCTCAAGGTGGACCGACGATATGGTGAAGGTCGCGGGACCCGACTGGATGAGGTTAGCGCAGGACCGGTCGTCGTGGAGATCCTTGGGGGAGGCCTCTGTCCAGCAGTGGACGTCTACAGGCTGATATGATGATGATGAACCTATAACCTTAACCTAAATTTAAACTAAACGATTATTAAAGAACGATTCGGTCTTTTACCAAAATCACTTGTTATATCCGCGTAATGTCAGTAGTACCGTCGACCGCACGTCAGTGGAAATAAACCAGTATAACTGATCTCCCATAGTATTGAAACTCCCTGATAGGCTAGGCCAGCTCAAGGTCAAAGTGTTTCCTCTGACGTGCGGTTGACTGTACCATTGATGGTTCAAGTGGCACAACTTGTATCCTCAGTACCATGAATTTTTAAAAAAAGCTACTCCCCTACGGATGAGTAACAAAATCATTTTAGGGGGTGCCAAAATCGTGCCAAATGTATATCGAAATTGATACTCACTCACACATTCTCATTTTCAAACTCCATATAACTTTGTATGAGCAACTTCCTCCCGCTAATCCGCTTCATTTGTCCGCACCCCCCCTGATTTTGACACAGAATTTTTCATCGTTTCCCATACTAAATTTGCAAGATGCGATCTCCACAGGGAGCGCGCGCGCGACAAAAGAGGTTCGAATCTCCTTGCTCAGTACCATGAAAGAAATAATAAAGCTATTACCCATTAGTTGTAATTCATAATGATTGTGCAAGTGACACAACTTTGTTATGTATTACCGGTAATTCCTGGAATTTACCTGAGTTCGGACTAAAATAATAAATGTCTATATTTTAATACCTATTGAAGAGAACTGTTAACTTTTTAAACTCTTTTTGGGTTTCGAAGGGAAAACTATAAACCAAACCCAGGAAGCGTAATACCACACACTCGGCAGATTTTTACAAACTGAAGCGGCAAACGTGAATTTCTTGTTATACTTTCAGGTTTAAAACAGGCTAAAACCCCCGAAATACATAAGTTAATTATTCACCCGCTGTCAATTTCTCGGTTGCCAAAATGTCCAATCTTTTCCCGACAGCAGCCCTCGGATGATTGCCATTTAGTCGCGCGGCGGGCGGTTCGGGCCCGGCGACCCAATTCTAGCTCATATCCGAGCTCCACTCTTACCAAATAACCCCACATAGCTTCACTACCGGCAGACTAAGCATCATGGAATAACAATAATAATGTTTGGACAAATCCACACACGGCTGTTTAGTCCCAACTATGCCGAAGCTTGTAAATGGGTACTCGACAACTGATAAACACAGTATTATGGCTTATGGAATCCTACTGTAGGTGGGTCAAGAATCACAACTTTGTCAAAAAGACGATTATGTGAATGACAAAGATGCCTGGTATTAATGTTACTTCAGCCTCGCACAATCTTTACAAACAATTGTTATACAAACTTGATGTTAAAAGATACCTATATGTTGCGGAAGTTTGTTTCGCCGCTTCTTCCCAGCGCTAACACCTTGGAAGCGGTGGTGTATGGTATCAATCAAATCAACAGCCTAATAACATGTCCCCACTGCTGGGGCTCAGGCCTACCCTAAGGGCGATCAGGCTGTAGCCACCACGCTAGCCCAGTGCGGGTTGGTGGACTTCACATGCGCCTAAGAATTTCTTCTTCGGCGTATGCAGTTTTCCTTCACCGTTTGAGAGCAGTCAGTAAATGTACTCAAGTTTCGAGAAGAAACCCATTGGTACATGGTTCAGCCGCGGATCGAACTTCGAACCTTTCGATATGATGGGCCGTGACTTATCCCGACGCCACTGACGCTCTTTAAGTTTAAGAGAAAAGTTAAAGGAAATAAATATACATTTTTAAAAATAAAATAAATAAATAATTAGAGAAAAGTTAAAAGAAATAAACATACTAACCTTAGCTAGTACTAGCAGCCGTAAAGCACTAAACTAGATTTCCTAGTGGCCGTATAATTGACATTACAGCTGCGACGTATAACGAAGTTACTATAGTTGTTTTGCAGTGCACGCGACAATTATCGTTTATTACGGCATTATGGACGTTTTGTGATTACTACGAAATGAGTGTTCCGTAACAGATCATAGATGAGTATAATTTTGGTTTTTTCCCCTAACTGGCTGTTTCCCGCGGCTTCGCCTATGTTTTTGGCTTTTTTATTTTTGCTGAAATCGACTTCTTTGTAAAATTTATGATTTTTGTACACTGACGACATAATTTTTTAATTTTCCATCCTTAGAGATGAATTAAATTTTTCATTTAAAATGGTGGTTCCTTTCAATATCGTCTACCTATTCAATATACCAAGAATCATACAAATCGGTTCACAATCGGCGAAGATGTCTGGTAAACCACAGAACACAGAAAAAGCTCGCTACGCTCCCAGGTTTTATTATATCTGTGTGGTAAACATACACGCAAAAAACACAATTTGAGAACCTTTTTGAAATCGGTTGAAAAATCTAGAACTTATTTCTCTGGTTCCCTATGTAGGAGGCCTAATGCATTGAGGACTATGCTATTTAAAAAAAAAGACGCCAAAAAGGTGGTGACGAAGATGATGGAGACAGCAATAATTACGTCACTACTTTTGACTAACGTAGGGATAACTCGTTCAAGACTCGAGTTGTCTGTTTCACTTTCAACGAAAATTCTCAAATTTACATACAGTATGTGACTAATTAGTCGTGCGTGCTGGATCCACGTTATTGTTTAAAAACACGAACACATTCCAACTAGAGACGGATGAGTTTTAGTTTAATCTGTGGCTTAATGCCGCACATTCTTTGAAAAATAAAATTCAACTACTATAATCTTTTTCATATAGCTAAGACGTTAGATAATGTGAAAAAGATTGATAAAAAACGTAAATTTCGAATATCTCAAAAATCCAGTATCTGTCAATGTGCACTTCTGGACAAAGGCCTTCCCCAATAGGGGTCTAGGATTTGCATAGATAGTATAGATACAGTCTTAGTCAACGTTAAATGCGTTTTTTTTGTTATTATTATAGAATAAATTGAAACTTTTGACCTTATTTTTATTGCATGAAGTATTGACCGACTACAAACTTGACTTTACTAACACTATTTGCCAATATCAACAAAATCTAACAACATGCATCGCTGTAATCCGGCTTAAGAGAAAAAAGTATTTCGTTTTTTACAGTTTGTGCGGCACATTGCTATTTGAAAAAGTCTATAGTTGAAAACTACGGGTCATCACCCCATTTGTTTAGGTATAACCCGGTCAGAGGCCAACACACGGCCTCTCTTTTTTACCCTCCCCTGTGACCTCTTTTATTCTTCCCTGTGTTAGCTAGCGCGCAGGATTTATTCGATTGAAACTTGCACCTAATGAATAAATTGAATTCCCAACGCCGCCATTTTTAATTTGCGAGAGCCAATAAGAGCGCAGATCTTTGCTGATTGGATGGTTTGGATTTGGAATCGTATTAAATTGTACTTACCCTCATTTCATATTAATGGCGAACGAAATTCGACGTGGGTTTTTTCAGATTCCAATTTACATTCTTTATAGCCTAGATTTTTGTTTAGAGCTAACAATGGAAATTTTTATTTCCATTTCATTTCTTCTCATCTTCCGTCACCAGTCTTACCCTGATTTCAAATTTCAATAGAAATTTACCTGGAAATAAAAACTTTTTAACAAAAAAATTAAACTGTCGAAAAAAAGAAAGTGAAAAGCGAAAAATAATAACAAGTTACCTTGTTAGTCTATAACTACGCTCCTACACTAATGTAAACCTAAGTAATTTTGAGTCGGCGCCCAACACACATACAAATTAATTTCTTTTATTTTTATTACTTACTATTACGTTTTTCGTACTTTAATTTGATGATCTTCTCATTGATTGCTTGTATCATTCCACTTTACGTAAACTTGGCTGCCATCATTTCACTTTACGTATCAACTTTAATTAATTTGCTTGTTTGTTAGGCGCCGACTCAAAATTACTTAGGTTTACATTAGTGTAGGAGCGTAGTTATAGACTAACAAGGTAACTTGTTATTATTTTTAGCTTTTCAGTTTCTTTTTTTCGACGGTTTAATTTTTTTGTTAAAAAGTTTTTATTTTTTACTTTTTTGTGACTAAAATATACTAATTCATTCCCTCGACAGCCTTCCGTCTCCATCTTCACCCATAGATGGTAGTCGTAATCGAATAAATCATAAGTTAGGTTTAAAGTTCTCATTAAGATGAATGAATAAGCCCAAACACGAGTTAGCTGCTGTACACCGTTGAAGAGTTCCCTCAACTGTCTTCCGTCTCCGTCATCAGATCAAGTTCAGGTCTCCGTCATATTGTAGGGTCATTAGAACTACATATTTGTGCCTAGTTTCAACAGAATTGGTTCAAATATGAAAATTTAGTAGGAAATTAATCAGTCATCCCCTAATTTTCTACCCTTAGGGTAGAATTTTTTTCTTCACATTTAAATGGGACCAACTTCGAAGTAGACCCTATCCAATAGAAAAAGAATTATCAAAATCGGACTGCTCTGTAAAAAGTTATGCGTGGTCATACATAATATATATATATATATATATACGGGTCGAATTGAGAACCTCCTTTTTTTTCGTCGGTTAAAAAACAGTAATTCTTTTTAAAGTATCTAATTGTATCAGACGTTACTTTGCGGAAATCCATTATATAACAATATTGTGGTTATTAATTTGCTTTTCCCGCGAATAAACTTTATGTTGTTATATATAGTAAGTAATACAGAAATTAAATTACAATTTAAATAATAAGTAAAAATAAATTTCACAAGTCTAAATTTATAAATAATATCATGCAAATCATTAATCAACTTTATTAACAACCTACAACTAAACTTAAAAATAAATTATAAATAAAAACCCCCTCATGCAAATTACTATTCTAAACAAAATGTTTTGGTCAAAATTTACTAATTTATAAATTACAAAATAATAATAATACTAGCGAAAAATATACTGTATAAAACAACATCAAATAATATAAAATCGACACGTGTTTCACCTCTCTACGAAGCAATTAAGTTTTTTTTTTTTTAATTTCAATTCTTAATATTACAATTAATAAATCTACTTCACTGAACAACTACATTAACCTTCATAATGTTCACTAGAGCAATTGAGGTACAATAGCCTATCAATTCCTTGTTGTGCTCAACAAATAAAAACCTTAGTAAAACTACGTAAAAGGAATTAAAACAAAAATAAAACTTTTAGGCTATTTTTATTGTTCGCCCTGTCGTAAAAATAAAACGATCGCAAACGTTCACCACGGTATAATTATTAGGTAGGTACAGTGTGGTGGGGTGATTTTATTATAGACATCGCACGCGTACAGACGTGACTAGAATTGGAACCGCAAACACGACGTTTTACAGACGTTTTTATGTTTTCAGAAGATGCCGAATGACGAAAAAATGCAAAAACATAGTTTTTTTATTGTAGAATATCCAGCCAATTTATAATGGAGGTCTGTCTTCTCAACGTATAAATTAGATTAATTCTTATTTACCATAGTAACTTAAATAGAAAAACTCATAAAGGTTGTCGGAAAAAATCGCTCAAAGTTTTGCCGCAATTTACTGAAAATCTCCAAAGTTGCAATCACTTTTGTAAATATTTTGTGAAATATAATTTGTATTGTAGGTATTGCAATTTATCTATACAGCTACTGAAGTGCTGTCTGAAGTGTGTATTATGTTCTATTTCATACTCAATAATTTTATTTTATTTTTATTGACTAAGTAACTAGTACTCTTGAACCCCGAACGGATCATATGATACGTTGGGAATAACCCTACGCTTTTCATAGCGTAACACTGAATAGGAAATCTCCGTACTCACACAATATACTGTGACATGAATATAAATAAAGGTCAGAGGTGACAATTTGCTTACAATTAGTATAATTTTGTCTTCTCTTGGCAGACGGTGGCTCTATTTTGAATATTGTTCGCGGTCTAGTTTACCGACAATATGGCGTCACAGACAAACTATCTTCCGTTGAGAATAACTTAGTAGTTTGTTTCATCATTTAATTGTCGCCGAGAGACAAGATAGAAATGCAGTGCAATAAAGTTTTCTTATTTGTTCAGTGTTGCCCTCGTGCCAAAGAGTGCCAGATTTTATGCAAAATTGTCTTCCACCATTTCCGCGACACTATCTACATTTGGTTAAAAGGTTAAACATAGTACGAATAGCAAAAAGGCGTTACATAAAAACAACATTTTAATTTTATACCGTTAAATTATCTCCCGAAACAAAGATAAACATTTCCCAACCCGAAGTTATATGACGTTATTAACGCGTTAATAACGTTTTCATTAACCGTTATAACACGTTAAACCGTCTCGCGAGAGAAGTTCTCCAAATGAATATTTTATGGTAAAATTACTTATTAAAGAGTTCGTTAATGCAAAATATATGCTTGTCACCTTTGATCATATACTTACGAAGCTTTATATAAATAATTTGGTTTAAGTATTTATATAAAGACGTTAATTTATTCATGTATAAATTTAATGGTCCAAGTTGAACATGGTACCAGAATGCACAGGATTATGCTCCTTAGGAGTTTAATAACTTAAGTATGTATGACTTCAGTTCTATTAAACATATTATTGAGTTGATCACTTTCAAGTGTGATGAGCCCAGTACCCGTTGGCCGAGCTCGCTCGTCGAATGCACTCGACCAACGGGTATAGGGCCCTTGACGTTTAAAAAATTGTGGACACAGATACCTACAGACAACTCAAGTATATAAGTTTTAAATCGGTTTTCCGGCCCTGGAGACATTTATATAGCACTCCTTTTAGCCAGCGGTATTTTTTTTATTTTCAATACAAAAAAAAACAGTACAAGAATAGGGTACAACTTTACTAGTGACAGTTGCCGATTCATACTACAGTTCAACGCAAAGCCAACAAGGCGGTCAAAGATAAATAGGTAAAACCGACTTCCACTACAGAGCTTAGCTTTTGAGGACAATCTGGATGAACATGGGTAAATATTAAATGCCTTTGTAATGGAACCGCGGCCCAGCGGGGAGTGTTTCGTGCAAAAGTTTCATACCGCCATATAATTAGTTAATTAACTATTTCGTATTACTTGGTGCCACCGCTGGGATTTATGACAAAGAAGATAATCAAAATGATGGTGGAAAATACAACAAGAAGTTCATTTTTATCATAGGTAGGTAGCTACAAATTAAAGATGTCATTACTATGTAAACAATAGTTTTTATTTTAGTTCGAAACGATACTTAATACCGAGGGAAATAATCGAAACGATAAAATTACCTCCCTTTACCTAAATAATTGACCAAAGAAATTTGTCAAAACAGAAACCTTAATAAAGTTATCCTATCTTTACGTTCTAAAAACGAAACAATTTGTCAAAGAGAATCTAATAAATTATTCTAAGAAAACTTCCTCCTAACACAACAAAGTAATTCCCAGGGTCTCGAGAAAAAGGGCATAATACATTGAACGGCAAGAACTGTCCCAGTAAAGAAACTGCACGACTTCAGGGAACGATGTATAACGAACGTTACCTTTGCCGTTGAAGTCGTGTGCGGCTATAAAGTTGACTTATAGACCGTTAGCCGCGAAATGGAGTCTTTTAAAAACCAGACATTCGCAACGAGCTATTTATTCTGGGTCACAGAAAAGAGATAAAATAGCCTATATACTTAATATCTTTCTTACATAAATCTTCACAAATCTTCACATAAAAGACGAATGTCATTATATAGATAAAATTGCCGAACATTTATTGTTCTCACCAAATCTGGATGGTCATGATTTCCTATTTAGTCCTAGACAATTTAGGTCCATACAAATATCTATAATCTGACACAAAACTCTGAAACGTCTAAACGGTTATAAAAATACGAGAAAAACCGAAACCGACAGCATCAATTTTGATATAATAATAAAAAAAATATTTTTTCCATACTATCGAAGGACAAGATACCTAAAGGATTTCTTTTTAACCGGCATCAAAATAAGGAAAAGCTTGCATATTTTTTATGTTTGTTACCTCTAAACTCCATTCCAGATCGGTCCCATTCCAATTGGATAAAAGTATTTCTCCTCTAAGGGTGGGAAATTAAGGGGGAGGTGTACCAAAATCTTTTCGTTACTCATACTCTGAAAGAAGGTCTGAAGTTGCCTGAGTAGCGGGTTGAAAGTAATACATCTCAGCCCTAGGGATAATCGCTTTCAACTGACAGCTGTCAAATTATTTAAAAAAATACTAGTACTATTTTGACATTTCTATTGGACCATGTTCCAACTGTCTATACAGCCACTCAATTACAGCGCAATGTAAAATTGAAATAACATAAAGTTATGTAATAATTAAAGAATAAATTTTTTTAAATGACTTTATTATAATTATTACTGTGAACTATTTCTTTAAAATAACATAGATTTGGGCAAAATATTTATCATTTTTTTGATGATGGAAGTGAAAAATAATGGCAGAATAGCTGGCCGGTCACAGAAAAAAAAACAAAATAGACGGTAACGCGGCAATCCGATCTTCTTTTGTTTTTTCGAGTTGTAGAGTTTTGTTTATACTTCCGTATAGCAGAGATTTGTATTAACACTCATTTTATGTTTTTGTTTTTACTTTCAGTGTATTCTTAATGAAAAGCACAGTGTTTCCCTCGGGTTCAAGACTTATTTAGAGGTCCCTCGAACTATTGCGTCTCGGGACTTAAATAAGTTACTTTCACACCTAGGTTAACAATGTACTATTAATTTTTACATAGAAGTTTTGTTTTTTGTAAAAATGTATTAAATACTATCGATAAGTGTTACGCACAGGCCACTTTCATTAGTTTTTAAGTAAATTCAAAATTGACGTATTCGATATTTAGCAGTTCTCCTCTTGGCTTTTTCTAACTAACTTGTATTTTCCTATATATTATAATTTCAAGTCCTAAAACAGTGCTTTTCTTCGATCCAGCCCTAATAATAAGTATTATCTGTATCTCTACTCGCGTGTTTCATAGCTCTATTTAGAGCCGTCAAGAGGAACATGAAGCCTCTCAGCTCGTTTTTTTTAAGACAACTTCGCCTCTCGAGGGGCAAGGCCTCTGAAAGTAATATGATAATATGTTAGTATTGCTCTTCTTCTTCAGAAATTAGATTAATTTTATCTAGTTATGGACGCTTACCTTGAAATACCTGCTTGAAATGAAAAGAATAGCTTATACAGCAGGTCTTTTAAAATTAACTAGGTGTATAAGACGGGTGTTCTGGTTAGACTGATGTTACACTGACCGTCTAATCCACTGACTAATGGACTGAATCCCTAGACTTGAGCCTATAAAAAAACTTTTGAATATTTTTTACACTATTTTTGTAAAAAAAAGTATTATTTTTAGGTGGGTACTTAGGTGTTACGTCACAGTTATATTGTTCATTCTGACAGTCAAGACGTCATCTTTTTAATTTAGTTTTAAAAATTAAACCAACCCCTCATGGAAAAGCGAGCTCATAACTTAACACAGGTATAATTTACTCTTAACAGGAGGTCATTCGCACAATGCATTGTATGTAAGCAAGGTTCTTTAAATAAAAGCAATTTTGTTTTTTTGATTTCGTATTTTACTTTTACGTTTAATTTTAGACTAAGTCTGTTCTGTTTTATCGATTTTCTTGACTAAGTATACCTATCCTGTGAGTGTAACTGCCAAATTTTGTGTAATTAAGTTTGAAAGATCTTGCATATTTCAATTAACCGTCCACATATTTGGAAACGCGCATAAATCAATTGCAATTAGTGAAGTTGTGGCACTAACGTGTGGTACTCGCTGGCAGTGGAAGGTTAAGGCTTTTAGCTTGATGAAGAACCAGCCCTTCCATGCCATTGCTTACCTACCTTTAATTTTTATCGATTTTAATGTGTAGTTATGGATGAAAATTCGTACAAAATTGGAATACACTTTTGGACGTCAATAACTGTCTAAAACTACACAAAATTCAATAATATTTCAAATTCAAATCAAAAAATTTATACCTAAATGTACACATTGTAATAAAATATTTTTGAATTTTGAGTAGTTTTAGGCAGAATTGACGTCAAAAAGTGTATTAAGTGTAAGTACATTGGATACATTTACAAATGTACCCAGTGTACTTACATGCAATATAATATTTTTGAAGTTTGAATTTTTTGAAATATGAGTAGTTTTAGACAGAATTAACGGGTTCATTTATAAATGTACCCAGTGTTCTTACATGCAATAAAATATTTTTGAATTTTGAATAGTTTTAGACAGATTTTTATTGACGTCAAAAAATGTATTCCAATTTATGCAACGTAATTTTTTTATCTATCTCTCTCTGTTTGGGAAGCGCACATTATGTAACTCAACCACGGAACCAAACCTAAGCTAACGGCTGAGACACCCTAGCCTCTCGCAACTCATAGTACATTTCAAGGTGACCTACATATTTTTAAATATCAGACCATCCTTGCCCAAAAATAATAAAATTGTGGCCATTTGTGACAGATAAGAATCTTAATATTCTCAGGGGTTCTTAAAAGACACTTTTTCCGCCAACCAATTTGTCGTAAAACTCAATAGATTTACATTAAGATCTGTCTGAAGACTCCGAGAGGCGACTAAGTGCTTTAAACCTAAAAGGCTTTTCGCTTTCAATAAAACTTGGTAATAGACGTTTGTGAGTTAAAAGTTCTTGCAGCGAATAGTTTTTCAAACGGAGCGGAGGGTAAAGAGTTTGAAGTGGCTCGGTGAAGAATGGCGCGAGAACTTTAATTGAAAGAAGAATATTCTTGAAGAGTTCGAAAAGAAATGAAGGCATTTGGCGAATTGTACGGTTGTTAGGGTTACATTATGGTTTTAGCCGTTTTTCAACCAATATCGCTACCAGCTGCTAATAACTCGCCTATGCCTCGTCCTGTCTGAAGGCTGCAGCGCCCACCGCACCTCTCGAGCCTGGCTCCGACCACCACCAACGAAGACATCGTGAGCCACATCCGCCAGAGGGCCCAGGGACGGATTAATAATAATAAATAATAAATTTCCGGTTGTTCTCATCTTGCTAACGGAGAGTATTTGCACAGACACAACCTAGTAGCCAGGATCATCCACCAGCAACTTGCCCTTCAATACGGCCTTGTCGAGTCGGAGGTGCCGTATTACAAGTACCTACCGGGGCCGGTTCTCGAAAATGGTCGTGCCTTGCTCTACTGGGACCGGTCTATCATCACGGACAGGACTATTGTAGCCAATAAGCCTGATATCGTGCTGATAGACCGGTCCCAGCGCCGGGCAGTGCTCGTTGACATCACCATTCCGCATGACGATAATCTCGTGAAGGCTGAGAAGGACAAACTCAGCAAGTACCTTGACTTGGCTCACGAGGTCACCGCCATGTGGAATGTTGATTCAACGAGCATTGTCCCGATAGTCGTTTCGGCAAACGGCCTTATAGCGAAGAGCCTCGACCAACACCTCGAGAGGCTCTCGCTAGACGGCTGGATCAAGGGCCAAATCCAGAAGGCAGTACTCCTGGACACGGCGCGTATTGTCCGGAGGTTCCTCACTCTGCGGCCCTAACCACCGGTAGCTTGGGCCCTGCCCCGCTGCCGGCGGCACTCTAGGTTAGGTTTTTTATAATGTTTTTGTAATTAGTTTTTTATAAAAATATTATAAAAAATGTATACTTAAGAATATAAATAAATAAGTGAATAATAATAATAAATAAATAATTTATTAATGAAATGAAAAATACAGTACAATTGTTACAATTGAATACAATATTTAGATAGCATAATTAATAGACCCTGACTCCCAAAACTAGGTCAGCCTGTAACTTGGGGGTCAGTGTTCTTCCGTTTATCAATATATGGCATGTACAAAAGTTTAGAGTGTACTGTTGACAGGTAATGAGAGTATAAATAAACGTGTGTGTGTGTGTGTGTGAATGTGCATGTGTGTGTGTGTGTGTGTGTGTAGTTTGCTTGTAGAGAGAGCATATTCTTTTTTAGGTTATGTAAGTTAAAATATCTTCCGTTTCTTCGTAGTTAAGTTTATGTAACCAGTTTTGAATCTTAGTTTTAGCTTCCGACTTAGCTAGTTTATTAATGTTAAGGGAGACATAGAGCTGGAGGACATTACACCACCGGTGGAAGCAAAAGGACCTACTACCAACTTTAGGTTCAAGCTCCGAGTCCCGGCCGACCTAAAAGATGTTTTCCTTAGTCCGGACTTTTGGCCAGTAGGAGTAGTGTTCCGGCGATACAGGGAAAACAGACATACCCACCAGTCATCTAGTGCATTCTAGTTTTTAAGTTAGTCGTAAGTTATATATATTTTATATTGTCTCGCCATTCAGCGAGGGAATGCTGCCGGCATCATGGGGACGTTTGGACGGGAGGCAGTACGGGGGGGCTATTTGACGTATAATTAATATTATGAATTTTTATTTTAATGTATTGACTTCAATTTAATGTATTTAATGAACTAGTAACTTGACTAATTAAAATATGATTAATGTAAATAATAGAATACGTTAAGTAAATATAACTATTTTTATATTGTTAAATATGTATGTTAGTCTTTAAGGTATATGTAATATAGATTTTATATTTTTATATTGTTAAGATAATATGTATGTTAGTCTGTAAGGTATTTGTAATATGGCCCTCGTAGGCTGAAATAAAGTTATTATTATTCACTTATTTATTTATATTCTTAAGTACAAATTTTTTATAATATTTTTATAAAAAACTAATTTCAAAAACATTATAAAAAACCTAACCTAGAGTGCCGCCGGCAGCGGGGCAGGGCCCAAGCTACCGGTGGTTAGGGCCGCAGAGTGAGGAACCTCCGGACAATACGCGCCGTGTCCAGGAGTACTGCCTTCTGGATCTGGCCCTTGATCCAGCCGTCTAGCGAGAGCCTCTCGAGGTGTTGGTCGAGGCTCTTCGCTATAAGGCCGTTCGCCGAAACGACTATCGGGACAATGCTCGTTGAATCAACATTCCACATGGCGGTGACCTCGTGAGCCAAGTCAAGGTACTTGCTGAGTTTGTCCTTCTCAGCCTTCACGAGATTATCGTCATGCGGAATGGTGATGTCAACGAGCACTGCCCGGCGCTGGGACCGGTCTATCAGCACGATATCAGGCTTATTGGCTACAATAGTCCTGTCCGTGATGATAGACCGGTCCCAGTAGAGCAAAGCACGACCATTTTCGAGAACCGGCCCCGGTAGGTACTTGTAATACCGTTATTATTATTATTATTAATAACGAAATACTTTTCTGGTTCGCAATTAACTAAACTATGACCCCCAGACATAAAAAACTTATGACGCTTCCAAGTATCCTGGAAAACGTGACGCTTTATTGCAATACTCGGCCTCCGCCACGCCAATTGTTTATCAGTGAAAAAAAAAACTTTTTTTCCTTCTTGAATGATTTCTATAAGATATTTATGATCTACTTAGTCAACAGAAAAAAAATCACTCTTGTACGAGTACGTAACGCCACAGCCGGGTGGAATGGTTGAAATGTGCAAATTTTAAAGTCTTTCGGACTTATCCAGACCGGGTGGGGTCTGCGGTGGGCCCTGCAGACATTATTCTATTCTATTCTATTCTATTCTGCAGAATTCTATTCTATTCTATTCCATTCCATTCCATTCCATTCCATTCTATTCTGCCTTCTGGTAACGTCATAATTTCCTCTATTTATACTGGTAATTTTATTACTACCTATTTAGTGGAAAATAATCTGATAAGGAAATTGGTTATATGAGAGTGATCGAGTCTTTGGATCGTATGTACTTGATGTTTCCAGAAACTTTCCACTTCGGAACCCAGCGGCACAGCCTTAGGGTGTGGTCGCACGATCGATATTAGACGCACACGTCGCGGGCGTGTAGCCGGCTATATGCGTAGTTACAAAAGCATAGACAGAGACTGCTCTGGAATACTGCCGTGTACGAACGCAACAAACCCTGTGACACTGCAGACTATGTATAATGTAAGTACTAGCTGTCAGTTTAACGCGGTAATAAGTAATCTACGTCCTGTCCCAGGGTTCGATCTCCACCAAATTTCGTCAAAATCCAGCTGTTTAAGCGGGAAAAAGTAGCAAACAGACAGAGTTATTTCTTACTTATAATATTAGTATCGCAAATAAAGAAATTTAGGTTTAGGTTGCTAGTGACCATGGAGCTAGCGACAAGATCCAGAAAATGATTTAGAAAAATTTCACTCTTATAGTTATTTAGGTTGAGGTTCCGGTAGCGGTTTATTGCAGTAGGGTTTAGACCGCCTGTGCGACGTACAAAAGACGCCGCAGCACAGACTATGAGCGTCTGTGTTGCATCCGTATTTGTAATTATACGGCCCGGCTCCTCAGTTTCCAGTCACACTAATGACACTTTGCAAACAAGTTTTGGAAATTAGAGTGTGTTATGCGATGCGTAATATTCGTTCAGTTATCAGGAAAGTATACGTGATATGCATTTAAAATACTTTTATATGATTTTACACAAGTATTTAGAAAGTTATAAGTGAGTTAGATCATTTATTCTTTCTTCAGTTGTTGAGTACCCATGTATAAGCTTCGGCTTAGTTGGGACTAAACAGCCGTGTGTGAAATTGTCCAAACATTATTATTATGATTCTGCTTATAATTCCACTTCTTGCTTTACCTTTTGTATGATTTCATTCGGTTGTAAACGTAAGAAGAATTATCGGAAGGCCAAGTTACAATATAACTAAATTATTGCACTACGTGAGTATAGTGCAAAAAGAGCGTCGCAGTTACACGTTCGTCCATCAACGCCTCTGTTGCCGGCCGCTGCAGTAATGTACTTTAAATAATGATAAAAAGTATTTGGATAACCCCGGAGGTAAATTAATAAAAATCATAAAACTCTCCTGGTTTTCATACACCTGGCATAAACCGCCTCCAATACGATTTTAACCAATAACCGATAATGGACAAATTTTGTGATATTTTTGATAAAGCAGAACCGAATATAACTATACCGCAGGCCGTTCTCACCGTCAAACGGAACTTTTGATCAGCGTTCCGTGAAATCACGAAACGCTCGAACGAAATAGTACGAGCAGCGTTTCAATTCCCACTGAAAGTTTGAAGCAATATTTTCTGCTCAACGTAGCCATGTTTGAGCAAGCAGAGCTGGGGAATTAAACGCTGTGGAATCTGAATGGCATTTGCCTTTCAGCCTCCACAGAGCCCTATAATCGTGCAAGGCGCAAAGAGTCTCCGAAACCGTATTCCGTGAGTCATTTCTCGTTCTCATGCCTTCAAAACAGACGTTCTGTGCTCGTTTTCTTTGTTTACAGATACTTTGGGTAAAGGTCATCATTCAGTTTTCATAAATTTTTTCCAACTCTTATATAGCCGGGCAAAAAAATTGCCTTCCGAATGCTATTTGAAGTGAGAGCAAGTATGAATTTTGTTTTTAAAAAGCAAAGAGCCAGTATTCGTAGCGGATTTAGACTTCCGATAGTTAAAATGGCCACGGATCACGTTGCTGCGCTAACTCGCACCAGTTCTGGTCTCCTGAAGCTCGTGCAGGTAAAGACCTGCTAAATGAATAAATTAGAGAATGCTCTAATACGTCCAGCGGTACCTAGGACACTTCTCTGATCTCCAAATCTTCAGTCGTGCTTCATAGACCGAGAAGGAAGGATCCGAGAAGGTGATGTGTGAAATCAGTGGTAAAAATAGCATCGATAGACATAGGAACATTTCGTGGCCCGAGTCTAAGTACGCTAGATACGATCTTGCTTGCTTTGAATAGCTATCACAGTCGGAATTGCTGTAAGCAAATAGTTTGAATTGCTCGATATAGTTGGGAATAGTTGTGGATCTCATGCGGTAGGAAATGTTTAGAATCGTTTCGATGGAACCATTAACAACTGATTGGATCCTATAGTTGCTGCTGGCTCTGATGGTACTAATTCACAAAACGATATATTACCTGACCAAGAACAATTCATTTAATTAATAGGTACCTACACGAGACAAAGTACAGTTGGGTTGAAGGTAGAAAATCGTATAGTAGAACATAGAAATGCAGACAAAAGAACAAAAGAACTAAAAAAGTCTGAAAGGTGGACGTCGTATACACAAAGCGCGTAATAAAAATATTACGGAAAATAACAATGTTCCTGAAATTTATAGGAGTATGAACTTAAGTAAATAACTAGGTTTCTGGAGAACACAAGAGAAAATAAACATAATTTCGACTGTCAGACTTTATTTAGGTATAAATTTTCATTATCATGAGGTAAAAGCAATTTGAGGAACATTAAAATGCCATCACAGAAGTGACAAACTTCGTAATGCAATGTGAAACTCGAAGGTGTTATTGGAAAAGTTACGTAACACCTGTGCGGTAAGAAAAAAAAAGACAAAAGTTTTGGTAAAATTCGAATCAATTTTTGTCATGTTTGAAGAAATACCTCACAAAATGAACAGGTTATGGAACTAAAAAAATAGTTTAAAATTACATACAGCGTGGTTCGTAACACACAGATATTCAACATAACGGTATCACTACAACAGATCTTAAAAGTACCACTAAAAGGAAACTATAAATAAAATATAAGCAAAGAGCATCAGGTACAGTCACCAGAGAATTTTAATAAAAATGGCAGAAGTATCTCTACAGGGCCGCAATACAAATGTTTAGATCAGAGACGCAGTAAAGTTGCCCACGTTGATATATTCGAAAAAAGCGGTTTCAACATAGGTAGATATCGCTCTAGACAGAAGAAAATAGCGTAAATTCAAGAAAGCCGACACCAATCAGGTAGAAAAATGATAAGAAGAAAAACAAGTAAGTACTTACAGTCCATCCAAATATTTCATTTTGTTAATGTTTATTAAGTTAGTCAACATTAACAACTGGGTCAAACAATGTAAACAAACAGGACTGAAGAATAAAGATGGACGACTCTCACCGACTTCCAAAATACGTGAAATTCAGTCGCGCTCACACCTAACGTGAGTAGGGCAAGGATGTGGGCAAAGTTTAGAAATTCCAAATTATTCACTGTTTTCCTTAATGTAGAAACATTGGTTATGTTTATGTATGGTTTTCGGCAAAGTATTAATAAAGTTATTTAAAGTAGATACTTAAAAGTTTTGTTTTTACGAAGTCTTTTATGCTTAAGGAATGTTGTTGAAAGAAATTTCATTACAACCTATAAGATGAGGGTTGAACTAAACAAAATCAAGTTAAAGCTAAGAAATTTGCAACAGCCTAGGGACCGCGCCCAAAAGATTAGCCATATAAGTACTGAAGTTATTTACACCTTAGCCCATAAATATTCACAGCTATAATGTAAGTATTATTTGACATAGACAAATGAATGATTACTAAATTACTAACGGGAAAGAAAGGTAAACGATGCGATGGTAATTCACGCTAAACGAAGCACTTAAATAAAATACCTTTATGTTTAAGACAAAACAGAGCAGCGACTAAATAAAAGAGAAAATACTCAAAGAGAAATTATAATTTGATTGAAGCACGAGTGTGTTGAGTAAACCCTAAAGAAGGTAATCTAGCTTGCATGGAATCAAATAGTGAGGTGAAGAGTCGACAGAGAAAACCTGTGAAAAAGTCACAAAAAGGAAAAGTTAAAGGAGAAAAGTAAGTCTCTCTTTCTCCAGTGACTTACACCAAACCTGTCTCCTCATCAAAGTAGAACGTGAAAAAGGAATGCCCTAGTGTTTGCATGACCTGAATACCTACATCTTGGCTCTTGAGGAACGAGGAAAAAATTCAGCGAGACGTCGTTAAGGGAATATATTTTTAGCCTTTTGCTGACGACATGAACACTTAGGGATACATCTTAATGTTTGTTATCGAAATAACCTATATATTTGGAAGAGAATAGAGTGTTCTCTAACACAAATATTACTGATATATTAAACAATTTTTTGTATGTATGACTGTTTGGTGGCAGAGGTAGAAAAAGATAGAGGTGGTTATATAGCCAGTTGAACCCTGTAATAAATCCTAGTACAGCTACATAATATGATAGAAGTAAAAACATAAATTTTGATGGTCCATGAGAACATTGGTACGAAGATGCATGTGTTAGGTTAGTAGGTCTCTAATTAAATGTTAGAAAGAAAGTATTATATACAAGAATAAATAAAATTCTATTTGCCCATTCTGAGCAATATGAAGTATGATGGATCGCTGCGTCCCTAGAATGATGAATGGCTTGCGAGAGTTTTTCTATCAAAGTCGCCTGACGATGATGGCATCGTAACTTTTAACAAGAAACCAGTCAATATCACTAACGACTAGTTTAGAAAAGATGTTAGGTTTATAGATACTTTGGTTATGTGCACATGTGATGGCAAAATATGTGGGATACCTACTATAATGCTCTTTTTTCCAAAGATGATAACTAGTTTTTAATTAGTTAATTGTATTTGCATTCATGACTGTGACATATAACTATGTTAATGTTAAAAGTAAAAAAACTTTAAAATGTAGCATTAACGAAAAAAGAATAACTGTTCTGAAGCGGTAGATTAGTAGATTATACAATAAGTGAATAAAAAGGGAATTTCATTCGAAGGATACAAGGACCGAGATGAAATTTTTTATTCACGTGTTGTGTACTCTACTTTATACCATTGACTGCGAGAAAATAAATAGGAGTATGGTATTTACATTTATCACATTTTATTATATGAATAGGAAGGTTGTAAAAACAATCCTTATCTGACAGATAAGAAAATAACAGCCACATGATCTTGCTGTTACTTTATCAGGCAGCTATAAAATAAGGAAGGTTCGAAATCTCGGTCGCCCACCAAAGAGATTTTAGCTCCATGGTGAAATTAGAACATAGCTATATTATATCTAGCCAGCTATTTTTATTATTTTTATTCTCTAGTGACTAAAAGAGAGTTTTATTCACTGTTTTCGATGAATAAAATACTCTTTTTAGAGTGACAATGGTATAAAGTATATTTATTACCAACTAATTCACAAATAAGTACTATCATTTACGTATAAATACTTACACATAATTTTAGAGAGAATACCCACAATTATTATGAAGATACTAAATATAAAGTTGTAAAGAATCACATGAATTTGAGAAAAATCTAGTGAGCTAAACAAAGATTTGAGATGTTACCATGCCAAAAAATCTACCCAATCTAATCACCTAAAGTGCTATTGCTACTAGTATAAATGACCGACACAAGAGACCATCCTGAGCTTTGGTTAAAAGATTCGAATCACACTGTAACCCTCCTCCTAGACAAATGATGGAATAAGAATGATGAGCACAAAGAATAATGATTTCATTTCGAGGGCACTTGGATTTACACAACAATAATGAAGTAACAGAGAGAGAAATGTGAAACAAAACCAGACAAAATAGTATCATTTTAGAAGAAAAATTATGCACAGGTTTTTTCAGAGTTTTGAACAGGTTTTTAACAAAACATACTTCTGCAATATAATTTATGCTGAATTTGCGGCCAGTACGATCATTAAAATGTGCAGTGTTTATTGTACGAGTATGTTTTGCTGGTTATGGTAAGTCATTAGTGGTAGTAACTATACAAAGTGTACACTTTGGTTTCCTGCACAGTATAAACTTTTAAAATGAAATAAAACGAAGGTGGAAAACGAACGAACGAGAGTAGAAAATATCTAACCAATAGCTTATAAGCAAGCTTTATAGCTTTAAGCGTAATATATAAATTATAAGCAAAGCAAGAATCTTGTAGGATTCTGATAATAATTAATTATCTATGGATTTTGATGGCCATGTAAAACAAATTACTGTTATGGTGTTACATCTATTTCAACTCAAAAAATTCAAAAGTTTTCTTAGATTTTTTCTTTTAAAATTTCAAAAGTATTTTATTGCATGTAACAATTTATTTTAGACTTGTTCAGACCTTTAAGTCCTTTATTATAATTTCTCTTTAATTTTACTTCCAAACTGTGACAAACAAAAGAAAACATCTGAATAATCTAAATGGCACTCCTTCGTTTGCGATTCAAATTGTCTGAAAATAAATACGAACACAATTAATCTTTATTTAGTTCCTGACGGTGCTTTAGCTAAAAGCTTTTCACTAGAAATGGTTTTGTTTTGTTTAACTAACTTGAAGATTGTTTTCGAAATCTTCTAATGACTTCTGTGCTATTGTTTTGCAATTGTTTAAATAGGAGTGACTAGGTTGGAACTTGAGAAAACGATTTTATTGAAAAGGTTACAGAGGATCAGCATCATTAGTAACTCTATCTTTATTCAAATTGACTACAATTTAAAGTAAACTTGTTAAGTTCCCTTGAAAACATCTCAACACATTGGATGCTCTAGTACATTTCTACAGGGTTCTATTAACTGCTAATCATTTTTAAATGTATAGGTAATTGACCGAGCGAGCGAAGCGAGCGAAGCGTCTACGTTTCGAGACTGGCCAAAAATGCTCTTGTCCGGCTGTCTGTCTGTCTGTCTGTCTGTCTGTAATTCTCTACAGGTCGCATTTTTCAACCGATTTTGACGAAAATTTGGCATATGTATAAATTAATTAAACCTACAAAATGAGTAGAATAAAATTTTGAAAAACATTTTTTTTAGAGTACCTACCATACTCGCAAAGTGGGAGTGAACTTTTTTTTTCTTGTGAATCCCATAGTATGGGATATCGTTGGATAGGTCTTTCAAAAATATTGCTGGTGTGTGAATACCATTTTTTCGATTTAGGGATCCGTTGGCGAAATATTAAGCTTTAAAGCGGTAATTTTTGTTAGCGTCACGTGTCCCCCCCCCTGCCAGCTAAACGGTTGCTTCTGGAAATGTGAAAAAATTCATGGCAGTAGCATATATAACGTAGTTACAAGGAAAACTATTACGGCTAAGTAGGTTCTATTAGTTTTTGAGTAATAGTGGATCGACTTAAGAAAGTTGAAAAAATAAATTATGTTCATAGAACTGCATACGTAAAATGGAAAATTATTTTTTTCCGCGTGATATCCATGGTGTGGGGTATCGTTGGATGGGTCTTTCAAAAATATCGCGGGTGTGTGATAAACATTTTTCGATTCAGGGATCCGTTTGCGAAATATTAAGCTTTAAAGTGCTAATTTTTGTCACTTTAGTAGGTACTTTTTCTGTTTCCAAAGTTGACTTTTGTTGGTTTCTTTTAGGTTTGGTTTATAAGGGCTGGCGAGGTCTACTGTTCTCACGGAACTACTAGTAATTAAAATCATTTAATTCCAAGCTCAGAACAAAATGTGTCTTTAATTTCAATTCAGCTTCTGCATAGCTCTCTTTGGGATTTCAGAAATGTATGAAAGATTTCCATGTACGTTGCTAAAATTTAAATCACAGATCTTCATTTGATTCATGCATGAGATAAGTCTCCGAATAATTTAAATTGTTAGCAATATGTAAATCGTTTATATGCGTCAGGTGAACATTTGCAATCATTTATTTAACGCCAGCTCTTTTCTCGGTGAGTGCTATAAATTCGCACATCTCAGCATCCGAAACGGAGTCGGGATTAGATATAAATCAAGTGCCAGTGGACAGTTAGGTCCCTATTACTTTGCTCTTCTACATATTGCATGCATTGCAGTGTTCAGAGAGACATGGTTTTATCATCATTCATCGCACAATGTATACCTCAATAAATTATTCCAGCGTGACAACTGATGATAACACACACTAATTTGTAGTCAAAGAACGTAGACTTGAAAAAATATAATTTGAGTCTTAATTCTCGGTATATATTTTATATCCTCCACAACCCCCTAGGTGTTATTGTATGAAATATTTACCGGTAGCTCAGTCGAAAACAAAGATATATTATATGTGATAATAAAATTTATGAAACCTAGTCCTTACATCATTTCTCTTTGTTCTTTTTTCTTATGGGAGCAGTTGTTGTAGCTACTTTTATTGGTTTCGTAACAAGATTGTGTTACGAGATACCTATATTCTTTCATTCTTCTATGTTACCACGTTCGTATGATTTATTCAGTTATGTATTTAAGTCATTTTTCTAAGAGATGAGATATTTAAGTATGCAGGAGCAACATTTTCATCTTGTTGGTCAAACATATTATATAAATCTAACACAAACCCTTTTGCAGCATACTTTATGAATAAGACTTTTTTTTCTTCACGCTAATACCTACTCGAATGATTACAGTTTAGAACTTTGTTTAGTTAGGGAGCTACCGCATCCTCCTCGGCAAACTTATCAAGTTACAGTAACGCTCTCAGACAGAAAGTGCCGAGTGAGAGCCTCTCCTAACATCCTCAAGCTAAGATATCACAAACATGCCTTAACTTTGTCAAACTTGTCTACGCTTTCGTTACTCTTGAGTGACTAGAACACACAATATAATATGTATAGTTAAGAGCCTATTAAGAATCCTTGAGGAACACCACCATTCGATTAAGCTTAGTCACGTTAAAGCTATTGAAAATCATAATAATTATAGATCTTGAAATTAAAATGTGAAAATAATATCAAACTTAAATGTCATATTTTAAGATAATTGGACAATAAACAAGATCGATACACAATTATCTATGTTTAGTGATAATGATAGCAAAGAGAAAGGTAAACATAATAAATATCGTAATATCGTTTAATGAACATTTTTAAATGAAAGAGTAAGGTATCTACTACCTAAAATTAAATCATGTACAAATGGAAAACTTTATATTTCAGCCAATAAATTACAATATAACCATTAAGCAAAAGTTGACCTCTATGAAATTTTTCGCCGTAAAAATGTCTAGAATTCAGCAAATAATATTTCGGCTGAGAATTGGGCAAATTGCAGTGTAGACCATTACGGGGCTCGGAGTGGAATCCCAGGGAATGATGGCTCGAGGCCAGATGGAATGTCGGACGAGTATTACCTAGATGGAACGAGCCAAACAGGGTTCCGTTGGTAAAGTTAACGCTAAACTGTTTTAAGTGACTGAATAGTATGAAAAATAACTGTCTGCTTTATTCTTATTACTGCTCAAAACAATAAATAGCCATGCCGAAGCAAAGACAAAGTCGAACAACACTGAATTGTAGTAAGTATCCTAGTCGTAAATATTACAATCTTGCATGTTTGTTGCTCTTTGATGACAAATAGATACACTTGAAACTTTGAATGCGTGTAATTTATAGAGTCAATCAATAGTGAGCGAAACGTGAATAACAGTGTAGAGCAAAATGTAGTAGGTAATGCCAATAAAAATCACGCATGCTGTCTTTTCCCGACCACATCGTTTATTCTAACTGTAAAGCAATTACTTCCAGTCCCAGTTAACTATCCACCCAAAAGTTTTAGGCTCTCATACTCTACGTTTAATTGCTATATCCCAACTAAAACTGTGAGCTTGTGTGTTCTGAAATTGAGTTTTAAACATACAGAACCCTCGGCAACGGAATATGGGTTCATGGCACGTTTTGTTTGCAGGTTTTTACTTATTTCGGTGAGATCGTTACGTTTTCAATTTATGTAATGTAGGAGATGAGGGTAAGATTATGACAGATGGTCCCGTTGAAAAGCTTTTAAGTTCTTTGCTACTTAGTGGGTTTTAAGTAAAGCTTAAGAGATCAATCTTCATGGCATACATTTAAGTTATTAATGTATTTATAACTAAACATACTGCCTTATTCACAACAACAGTATCATAGTCCAGCATCTCTTCTTCAGACATATTATTATCTAGTTGTTCGGTCTTGATATTAGATATTGTGGCATTATTAGTAGCATATTTATCGTTTTCTATTTGTTCACTGATGTGCCCATTCTTTCCATTAATTCAGACTTTGGACTCCAATCTCTAAATAAAGTCCAGGCCAAGCCAACTCGTGTCTACTTAAAATCATATCTCCCTCTAACGATTTCGGTTCTCTTTCAAATATTTATTTTAGCTCGAAATATCAAAGCAAATACCAGTCGAATACCAGAGAATTCCATTTCCGAGTACCTATTCCAACTCCGAGTCGAGTAACAAGTTTAGTTACAGTTCACGAGGAGCTATTGACGTACAGTTGCTGGTACTTCTGGAAGTCCTCGAAAACTATATACAGTTCCGAACAAAGGCACCGTAACGTGGGTTTGAAGGGCGATGCGTTATTTACGTATCTCGCGAAGTTAGTCATTTTAAATTGAACTAAGTTTATTTAACTCATATATTATTTGGAATGTTCTAACTTCCAGTGTGTCTGGTAATTTTGTTTTTATTTAACTTTACGGGTCACAATATAAACAAGAATTAAGTATCTATGTAGTAGAAATAAGTTATGAAATGAAATTTATATAGTGCCAATAAAAATATTATTATTTATGTAAATTATATCCATTTAATCTATTGTATAGATAAATTTTGTATGTATCAATCTTTTTCTTTATACTTATCGTGTTTCTGTTATTTCATCTGGCTTTCTGTTTTTGCTGTTCTCAAATTTCAATTCTTTCATTAACTATCGTCGGCAATTATAGTTTTAACAATTCTTCTAACCCTGCCTCGATGTGGCAGGTCATTTTTTATTTGTAGTGGGTTTTTTTTTTAATTTATTTTATTTTAAGTTAATAGTTTTAGATTTTTATTTATAAATAAGTATGTATTTGTACTATATTGAAGTAAGTTTATTTTTAAGTTTGATTATTTAATTATTATTAATATTATTATATTAAATTTTCCTCTGAATAATATGTAACAGACTTCTGTCTTTTGGATTAAAATAAAATAAGTTATTATACGTTTTAGGTTATTTTAGGTTGATTTTATAAACAATGTAGATTTATCTGAAATAAAATGATTCTTCTAGCTCTATAGCATATTCGGTTGCTTGCGTACATATACCACAATTTATTTAATATAAACGAACTGAACGAATTGCTGCGCTTTGACCAATGACACTATCAATTGATCAATGAGACATTAACCATTAACATTACAAAGAACATGTGTTATATAAAAAACTTAAATCGAGTTAAGTAACATTAGCCATTGTTAGGTAAAGGTGAATATAGATGGTTCCTAGCTAGGCTAAGAGAGTCTTTCAGAACGTCAAGGCAATTTCCTGTTTTTGTGTTTTTTTAGTTTACTTAAGTTTAATTGACGCACGTAGTATTTGTATTTTTTTTATCACAATGTTTTATATCAGTTCTTTGTGTCTCTCTATACTTATTCTCTCAATAAGTGCAACACATAAATGTTTAGCAATAAAGTGAACTATTAAAAAATCAGTCTTTGGAGTTTTATTGACACCCACCATATTATTTTGTATAATATGATTATTATCGAACACTACTAGTGCTGAAAGACTGTAGCTCGGTTTCTAAATTATGTTTTCATTACTCATACTCTGAAAGAAGGTCTGAAGTTGCCTGAGTAGCGGGTTGAAAGTAATACATCTCAGCCCTAGGGAGAATCGCTTTCAACTGACAGCTGTCAAATTATTTTTAAAAAACTAGTACTATTTTGACATTTCTATTGGACCATGTTCCAACTGTCCATACAGCCACTCAATTACAGCGCGATGTAAAATTGAAATAACATAAAGTTATGTAATAATTAAAGAATATATATTTTTAAATGACTATTATAATTATTACTGTCAACTATTTCTTTCAAATAACATAGATTTGGGCAAAATATTTATCATTTTTTCAATTATGGAAATGAAAAATAATGGCAGAATAGCTGGCCGGCCACAGAAAAAGAAACAAAATAGACGGGAAAGCGGCAATCCGATCTTCTTTTGTTTTTTCGAGTTGTAGAGTTTTGTTTATACTTCAGTATAGCAGAGATTTGTATTAACACTCATTTTATGTTTTTGTTTTTACTTTCAGTGTATTCTTAATGAAAAGCACAGTGTTTCCCTCGGGTTCAAGACTTATTTAGAGGTCCCTCGAACTATTGGCGCCTCGCTACGCGTCGGGCGCCAAACCCCGTCTCGGGACTTAAATAAGTTACTTTCACCCCTGGGGTAACAATGTACTATTGCGTTTCTATCAAATGTTCATGTTGCTTTTTCTGTAATATACCCCTCAGAGACAAAGCTATTTTCCTAAAACATGTGCTTCGTAAAGTTATGTATGTATACCTACTTAGTATGTTTTGTTTGCATTTTTACCAAATGCTCTTATGTTAAAAACGTTGCCATTTTGCAAAGGATTTGTAAGGTTACATATAAAGTTTTCTCATTTAGTCCGTTGCTAGCGCTTGAAATGTCTCGAAAATCCTGTCGGGGCGTGGAGGCGAGCGCTGAGCTCGCGAGAACCCTCATAGCGAGCCGTACCTTACGGTAACAAGAGTTTATTTACATAAGTTTGTAAGTCGTGGGTCTTCATTAAATTTAAATTAGTAAATGCCAGTATGTTTGGAAAGTTCCGTAGTAGAACCACTATTAAGCGAAATATCACGTAATTCACTTATATCTATAATATTTATAATTTACCTTTTAAGCAGTATAAAAGATTTGAATTGACATTCTGATAAACTCACTTAGCATAACTATGAACGATCTTTATTTATTTATTTCCTGTAAGTTATACTAACTCATGTTTGTTTCATTTACCGTTACATATTTAATTTTATAATGTTTATTATTTACGTCATTATAGTAATTATTGTCTTAGGCATTGTACCTAGTATGTGCCTACATTTTGATTGATATTGAATTTTAATTGATAACAACGAAGTTCTAAATAAAGGAAAGAGAGAAGTGGAGTCATCAGCCAGTGAGCACATTTTCCTTGACTTGTGTGATTGCATATTGTTATGATAGTATTTTAAAGTTAATTTCTCACCGAAACAGCATCATAAATCTTGTTGAACAACGTTCCCCTTACCTGTAACAAAACGTTGATACTTGAGCAACAAGGCAACACATAAAACACATCTTCAAAGTATCTCTGGTATCACATAAATGTACAAGAAAAAACTTAAACATTAATACTTTTTTAAGGTCAGTAAAGATTACGTCGTAAGTAATATTATGTCCCCATTGTTGGGACACGGGCCTACTATAGTCCACCACGCTAGCCCAGTGCGGGTTGGTGGACTTCACACACCTAAGAATTCCTTCTTCGGCGTATGGGGGTTTCCTCACGATGTTTTCTTTCACCGTTAGAAAGCAGTCGTATTATTGTACTGGAGCTCAGACCGTCTGCAGATCCTGTCAGAAGCCTAGCAAATAGCAAGGCAATTGGAAACAACAACAAGAAACAAAGCACGTTTTAATTTCACAACGAAACTTTTTTCCGCTTCAGAGGCGTAAAATGGAAAGCCTTTTTGGCCCAGCTCGTCTGAACCTGAAAATAGAACCTCGTTGCCCGCGGCAACACAATAAAATGTCCCTGGAAACGCGTTCACTGGAAATGGAAGCGGATTCATCAGAGAGATATTTTAGGACAATACCCGCCGTGGATACCTATCAGTGGACAAAAAATATATTCCAAGGGTTTGACCACATTTGATTCAGTCAGCACGGAATCACTTTTTTTTATATCTCTGTCCTTTTCTGTCGTTCAGACACGTTATTTGCTAGAGAATGAATGAATGAATGTATGAATGAATAAATGAACGAACGAACGAACGAACGAACGAATGAATGAATGGGTGAATGAATGAAATTATTTATTTAACGCTCACAAGAGCAACACAACACAGTACATAGAACGAGAAATATAGCGGGTGTGCCATAGCGCGCGACAGCACCGGTGGCGATGCGCCCGGCAGCACGGACACAAGTCGATCGCCGTCGGGCGATGGAGTGCTGACGCGTGCTACCGCGCGCTATAGCACACCCCCTGTTTCTCGCTCTAGCAAATGACGTTCTGTCAGCACAGAAACGCGACAGCATGCGATTGCACGCGATAGGGTGCTATAGCATGCTATAACACGCCGCAGCACTGAGTGCAAAATGCGATTCCGTGCTGCTGACAGATATGGTCCAACCCTAATCCACTCCAATTTTGTAATAAAATTAGGCACTCTAAAACCTAATGGAAAAGAAATGGTTTTCAGCTGAGGTCTCCGTGTTAGCCTAGTTGGTTGTGCATTCGCATCACTTTCAATTCGTCATGGGTTCGATTCGATCCATTGCTTTACTAATGAGTTTTTCGGGACTTGAGTAGGGTTTCTAATAATACCACAGGCTTTTCGGTGAAGGAAAACATCGTGAGGAAACCTGGATATGATTTGAACTTATAATTATTCTAAGGCGTATGTGAAGCTCAGCCAGAAACGGATTGGGGCAGACAACTAAGTATAACAGTTGTAAGTAAACTGATGTTTACAAATATCTTTCACTCTAGCATCTAATGGTTAATATCCGAGGTAACACCCATGTTCACCATTCCTGAAGTAAATTGAGTGTGAATTCGAGTATATAAATATCTAAATATACGATGAAGCAACGAACGAACTAAATAATGATATTGTCAAGAATCCTCTCGACCTAAACTCGAGTGAGCATTCAAACAAATGACGGTGTATACCGAACCCAATGACCAAACAATTTATATCATGTCGGAGTTTATGGTAGAAAAGATTTGTAACTTACAAGGAAAGGTACCCAAGTGTAGATTGGATTCATTCTAATATATGGTGTGGAGTAGGAATTGTTAAATAATTGACACGTATTTTTTGTAGCTGTCCATATTCAAGAGGAATCCGTCGTAGTCTTTCAAATTGACTAAACCCTCTAACTTATATTGAGAGTTTTGTTGAAGCAAGATGCAAGTTATTTGAAAACATGAAAAAATAACAGACCCGTGTTATAGTCTTTAAATTTGGAAGAAAGTAGTCCTGGTTGAACAAAAAGTTGAACATATTGAATGAACAAACGTGTCAAGAAAGCAAAGTCAAATAAATGAAAACTAATAGTACGCATATGAATAATCAAACCTTTCAAAGTCATGTGAATATAATGTAGAGACCTGATGATTCAGAAGTAATTAGATAAGATTATGAAGATTTTGAATAGCCTATTTCTAGTAACCACCAAACAACCGCCGCTACTCCATTGTCGTAGCTGTCCCAAGATTCAGAATATGCCTCGCCGTCTGGAGAGGAGAGCCTCTAAATTTTCTGGAGAGTAGTTTGCAGGTGACGTCTTCGCCGGTGAGAACGAACGGAAGGGCGCGCACGTAAGTGACAATTTGTACGTACTTTACACGTTGAAACGAGAGCGATTTTTACCTAAAAGCCCGCTGGGATTGACGGAAACACTTTGCGAAAACATATTACTGTAAGCACCTTTTTATTTTGTTTCGCTATTGAGCACCGTGTCCTCAAAACATATTTAGGAATATGGATAAGGAATGAAGCAAGTGTAGGTCAACATAAACTTGCTCTTGCGACCTGTAATGAAGGAGTCAAGATACTAAAATAATCAGGAGTTGGCAGGTCTCGCCAGCGCAAACGAGCTATTTTACTATAAGTAGTTTAATATGGAAGCACACATCTTTGACAGCTAACATTAAGGTATTGGGAAACTCTTCATATGTCATTCAAAGGACCACGGCCTTTTTATAAGGATTAAAGTTCTAATAGTCCTTCAGAACCAAAACAAAATGACTCATTAATATTTGTGTTCCACGACCCAAGTTTTCTAGGATCAAATCTACTATTTATAAAGGCACTGGGGTCGTATGACGCAGAAACTAAAAAATTACCTCGGCCTTACGAGGTTAAAGATAGAAGACAGAGGAAAAAAGAATAAATAAGTACGACATAAGAAGACACAGTTAAGTAGAGCTATAAAGCGCAGGGACTATAAAGAAAGACGAACAAACTTTACAGAAACTCAGTGTAACCATTCATGCAAACACATCCAGACCACGACTTAAGATCCAGCAAAGTACAATTGCCGCACAAAGCACCTCTATTGCGGCTTGCAATGAGCCAAGGCTCAAACTTCCCGCAACTTTGTAAAGGCAGACCGAAAAGCCTTATTGAGTACTCAAAAAGTTCCCCTGTCTAATGAAATGGAAATATTTCGCAGTGCCTTTATGATTTTTTTAGGGAAATGTTTTTGTTGAACTAAGGAGTGATTTTTAGGCCACTTTATTTAAGCGATGGAGTTTGGGAGGCTAATGGTGTGATAAATTAAGGATTCGTGAAGGGTTTCTTTAAAGTTACAGTTTAGAAAGAAAGAAAGAAAAATAATTAATTCGACAATCACAACAAATATATTAGTAAAATTAATTAGGTAATTGATTAATCTGACATAAAATCAGGTGGTAGACGATGCTGTGATCGTGGAAAGGTCCCCAGCTCAGCACAGTGCTGCACCCAGGAGGCGCAGCGCTGGTTTTCTGCTGGGGGCCTTGGCTAGATGTCCCCGTGTGTTTATGGAGACGTAAAGATTTTTTCTTATTATATGAAATTAGAAGTCAGTAGGGCTTGGTAGTGTAGATTTTGAGGTAAAACAAAAACACTTAAATGATGCCTGATCCCTGATGCGTCGCGTGCGAGGCAGCGCCATCACCTTCCTGACCACCCTGGCGGACAGGTACGACAGTCCCATGCTGAGGCACTGGGTGAGGCTTCACCTCTCCAGTGCCAAAACTATATAAAATAAACAAATTGTTTTTATGAATTTTAATTATTTTAAATGTCTTAAAATTTCTTTTAAATTATTTTATTTTGACTTGAATATTATTTTGATTTAATTTAATTAATTTGATTTGATTTTTATTTTTTGATTTAATTTAATTAATTTGTTTTGATTGTATTCTGATTTTATTTTATGTTAATGAAAAATGTTGTTTTTAAATTACTGTTATACTAACATAGTTTTTAAGGTTTTTGTGTATTATTATGGGTAATGTCTGAAATAAATAAATAATAATAATAAATCAACATCGTAGTTTGACGGCAGTAATACACGTGATCAATTTACCACACTTTTATCGATTGTTGTGATTTATCTATTTTATTGACAATCTCTTTGTCTTTTTCCACAAAAACTGACATTGTAGTATTGACACCACTGAGCACACTATACATGACAAGTTGATTTCTGATCGTTTTGATTATTTTTGGAATCTGAAATTTTCTACTTTCCATCCAATTAGGTTTGGTTGCTGAATGGCTGGGTTCTAGTAACTGTCACATAATAAAGATACAACCGAACTGCAAACTGTTTCAGACTCCATTCTTTATTGGAGACGCCATGTCAGGACCCGAAGATAAGTCTGGCGATGGAGTCGACTCTGTGAAATTCAGCAACCCCTTCAAGTCTGTGAGCTACGAGCAAGTGGTGAGGCCGACCAAGCACATAGTGATGACCGTCGGCATCACTTGTTTGGGCCTAGCTTTAGGCTACATGGCGTATTCGGGACAGAAGTTTCCAAACATGGAATTCCAGACCCAGAACGATGAATTCGAGGTATCATATGAGAAAAACAAGATAACATGGGAGTAATTACAAGCTTTAAGAGTGCTATTCAGAAATGTTGAAAGGGCTCACTAAACGATCATGCGGCATGACATGCAATACGTGCTGGCACTCATGCATGACCGTCTAGCTGTAGTGATTGACGTGCATGACATGCAAACTACGTGCAGGACATGCAAACTACGTGCTGGCCGTTTCTTCACTGTATTGATTGATAGCGAGCATGATGGTCCATATGCAGCATGACATTCACGTAAACGTTGCATGTCATGCAAGCATGATCGTTTAGGGACGCTATAAGTAACCAGTGATTTGATTTAACTTCGTTTTGACCCTCTAATACAAGGTATAGTCCCCGTAGAGTTTTTTGGCGGCTGTGTGAAGTTGGCTGATGTGTGCACTATGACAAATTTTAGGTGTCAAAGGCGAGCTGCGTGGGGGTTTACTAGAGACGCTCATTCAATTTCAAGAAATAGTTAATTGATTCGATCAACCGAATCACACGAAGTTTTTGAACATCTCTATGTAGCACACTATCTCGCTTACGCACACATAGACCGTAAAGACTATCAGCGATGTGCAAACAATCTGTGACTATATTCATTCAGCCGCCAAAGAATTCTACGGGGACTATTAATAGTAACCAATACGGACTTTCAAGACAGTTATACTTGAATCAACTATGTAAATTTTGCTTTGAGTAAAGCATCGTTTGCGCTTGATGAAATTTCTGTTTGACTCCGTTTGACTGCGCCAGTAACTGCATTTACAATGGATTTCTCGCTAAGAGCTAATCATGAGCTAAGAGGTTTGATGCAAGACAAACACTCGTCAATTCCCATTGGCCTAGCAGAGAATATACCAGCTTGTTTGTATCAAGCAGTTGAAGCCTTAACACAACGATTTTAACAGCGTTATGGTAAGGGGTCCACCTATGATGTTTTTTTCTGTTATTTTCATCTAAAAGTCGAATGCAACGAGATACCTTCTTAGCTGGTCGCGAAAAATCACCACACGTTTCGAATAGCGCTCTTTTGGCTAGTTCAAACTAGCGTAAAACGTTTTTCCGCAATGTATAAAATTGTCTAGAGAATATTCCCTTTTCTAATGTAACTAGTCTTTGTTGAATAACATACCTATACAATTATAAATGTTTCAATTTAAATTTAGTGTACGAATTTACCCCTTTTTTGAGTCCCAAAAATCATCAAATCAACAGCCTATAATTTATCATGTCCCCACTGCTGGGGCTCAGGCCTACCCTCTCAACGAGGGCGTGCGGGCTATAGTCCACCACGCTAGCCCAGTGCGGGTTGGTGGACTTCACATGCGCCTAAGAATTTCTTCTTCGACGTCTTACTGAACTACCAGTAATTTTCAATATTCAAGCAGTGATAACTTTTAAGCAAATGCGCTCATTAACCTTCCAGCAATTAAACCGCTTAATAAAGCGGGTAGCATTGCGCATTCACGCAACTCGAGTGATGCTGACGCTGCGCTGGAAAGCTGAAAGGGATATTACGACAGCTGACGTCGGTAAATGCAACTAGGTCACTGGCGGAGTGCAGTTTAACCTTACAGATGTCAGGGGAAAAATGCAGAGTTTCGTCAAAGGACGTCTTTCATTTTGATCCAAATCTGAAAAGAACTGGTAGTTGAAATTATGATAATACAAATTTTCGTTTAAAAATATAGTTTTCTAGAGAATTGATAAAACAGTCTAAATTAAATTTAAAAAAAACCACATTATTCTAAGCAATCAAAGATTTATAAATCGATGACGTGATTACTGTAAACATTTCAAATTTTCAAATTTCAAATTTATTTATTTCACATAAACTTAACTTACAGTAAAAACCAATGCGTTATAGTTTATTCTTTTAAATTGCAATTAAACAAATTAGATTAAAACAAATTAAAAAATTAATAGTATCATGTCAACAGTATTTGTATCGTTATTTTGTACGGTCGACCGCACGTCAGTGGAAACAAAACCAATATAAACTGGTCTCAAATAGTATTGAAACTCTAATACGGTAGGCCAGCTCAAGGTCAAAGAGTTTTTACTATAAGACGTGCGGTCGACTGTACAAAATAACGATAACGTAACATAGTAAAAAGTGTTTACGAAACGTTTTGTTTCTGCTACGAAATTTACATTTAGAAAACCTCAAAATAACCCTCCAAGTTTGAGTAGGTAGGTAGTTAATTCAGAATTAAGTACCTTGTAAACAGAACAGCAGTAAATAATGGTAAATGCTCAATTTATTCGAGTCGGAATAAAAACGACATCGCAATCAATGAGACCGCGACCTCTATAGCAAAGTTTGCCCGTTAATTCCAGCTGAGCAGATTTATGACATTTCGAACCAGGCGCTCCATTTTTGACTCGCTCTCCTCGCTTCGAGCGTTCGATTCTACTGATTTTCCCTCGACTCCGCATTTTTGAACCGCTCGAACGGCAACGAGTGGCATCGACCAATCGTCGCTTGGGACGAGCCGAGCGGTAGAGTAAACATCAAATGCCATATGACAAAAGAAAAGAGAACTATCACTGACACTTCACTTCACTTTACTTCAGTTCACTTTTTTCTAACAAAAGGCAAAGATAATATCATATACAGTCTCTATGGTTTCGACCATTACTGAGCATTTTACGTTCCGCTTTACGTTTCGGTAATTACCGGTTTTTATTTTTTCTGCGTGAAACGGATAAAATTCTACATTTCTAATATTATTGGCAACACCGAACGCGAGCGAATCAAAAATGCAGAAAATCAGCGTCGTGCGACTTGGAAGTCGAGTATGACATAAGTCGCATGCGACGATACAATTCCCTACGAGCGATTCAAAAATAGAGCTCCAGTTCTGTGCCTGCTTCTGTGGAACTAAGGCCAAGTCTTCAAATAAAGGCTATTAGGCAGAAGAGTTTGCTACACGCATGCCAAGGTACCTACTTCCTTTCACAAACGTTATTTATGTTAAACTAGCTGTTTACCGCGGCTTCGCCCGCGAGAAAAGTATTTCCCGCGAGAACAGCTTTTCCCGAAGTATCTATCTTAAGTGTTATTCTGATGTAAAATCTATATTACGGTGAAGTTTCATCAAAATGTATTCCGCAGTTTTTGCGTGAAAGAGTAACAAACATCCCTAATGGGCTCCCTAAACGATCATGCGGCATGACATGCAATGCGTGCTGTCACTCATGAATGATCGTCTAGCTGTCTGTAGTGATTGACGTGCATGACATGCAAACTACGTGCTGGCCGTTGCTTCACTGTATTGACTGATAGTAAGCATGATGGTCCATCATGCAGCATGACATCCACGTAAACGTTGCATGTCATGCAAGCATGATCGTTTAGGGACACTTACAAACTTTTCCCGTTACAATATTAATAGGATTATACGCCATTTTGACGTGAATTAAGAAAACCAAATGGAAAACGTTATAAAATGTAGGTACGGGTTGGTGCACTACTTATGAATTCGATAGGTATTTTCCTTTGCCGTTTGAGAACAGTCAGCAAATGTACTCAACTTTCGGGTAACTAGGCCGGGGATCGTCTCGGCATGACAATTCGCGTCTTCAATACAACGCCACCGACGCTTGAAATGGGTCCTGAAAAACAATACCTCTATTTCCCACCTCCACCCCGTCCCCTGAGGGGGAAGCAATAAGAGCTACGGAACCAAGACAAATTAATATTAATTGTGGCTTGTCTCCACAATTAGAGGCGACGCGTTGCGACGGTGAATTACTTATAAAGGCGCGAGCAGGGAACCCTAAATTATGTAGTGGCTGAAAGTGACTACATAATTGCGTAATTTCCTTTAGCTTATCTGTATTTTACCCGACGCGCGTCAGCAAAGGCGGGGTGATGTTTTTGCGCATACTATGTAAGTATGTATGGGGAAGAGCGTCAGTGGCGCCGGGGATAAGACGCGGCATATCATATCGAAAGGTACGATGTTCGATCCCCGGCTGGGCCATGTACCAATGGGTTTTTCCTCGAAACTTAAGTACATTTACTGACTGCTCTCAAACGGTGAAGGAAAACATCGTGAGGAAACCTGCATACGCCGAAGATGAAATTCTTAGGCGCATGTGAAGTCCTACCGGTACTGGGCTAGCGCGGTGGACTATAGCCCGAACGCTCTCGTTGAGAGGGTAGGCCTGAGCCCCAACAGTGGGGACATATTAATAGGCTGTTGAAAAAAAAATTTTTTGTAACTGCTTATACGTCTATAACCTCTATGCTAAAGGGGAGTCCTCACTGCTCAGGCGTCCTCCTCTACCAGATAACACGAGACCACCGGGTCCCGTACCTGTCAGAAAAAAATACAAGATGGCGTCTGGCCGAGAGCGGTCTAACAAATTGTTTTTTTTGTCGAATCTGTTCGTTTATCTTGATGAACCAACCCAAAGTCGCCGAAGGATGAAAGAGGTTACTGATTAGTCAATGGTCATTACCAAGGAGATTCGAACCTCTTTTGTCGCGCGCGCGCTCCCTGTGGAGATCGCATCTTGCAAATTTAGTATGGGAAACGATGAAAAATTCTGTGTCAAAATCAGGGGGGGTGCGGACAAATGAAGCGGATTAGCGGGAGGAAGTTGCTCATACAAATTTATATGGAGTTTGAAAATGAGAATGTGTGAGTGAGTATCAATTTCGATATACATTTGGCACGATTTTGGCACCCCCTAAAATGATTTTGTTACTCATCCGTAGGGGAGTAGCTTTTTTTTAAAATTCATGGTCATTACTGATAGTTTAAAATAGTAATCTCTGCCAGTTAGTAACTTGTACCGCAAAAGCAAAGGTAACACAAACGATAAAGTTTACGATATTTGTATCGATGACATTTACGGTCTGTGCAAACGAGCGCGGGTATCACAATATAGCCCTTAATGTTTACATATTAAGGTGCAATATCGGAGAGCTATAGCCGATTTGCTTGAGAGCTTCAGGCTAGGGATAAGCTTATGCTTGGAGTTATAAAAGGTAAAACCTTTCGGAGTTATTCGAGTGGAAACACGGATTTCGGGACATTGTTCTGATAAAAATATTGCTTGGGGAAGCATTTACTTAGGGTTATTATATTAAGAAAAGGAATAAAAAACAGTTAAGCGATTGTAAAAGCGGGTAAAACTTGAATTTTGTATAATAACGCAAAAGGTTAGTTTATTTTGTCTATGTTTAATTTATAAGCTCCAATTGCAATGTTTCTGCAAGCAATCTACATTGAAAATTTATCAGTAATTGTGTTGTTTCATGACATTTTTAAAGGTAACGGTACACAACAACAATGAAAGAAATTAATAGGTAACGTCTACCCTAGCTATCTCTATCATCAACTGAGTACAGTCGACCGCACGTCAGTGAAAACACTTTGTCCTTGAGCTGGTCTAGTGCCTTATAATGGAGTTTCAATACTATGATAAACCAGTTTATACCGGTTTTGTTTCCGCTGACGTGCGGTCGACCATACCTAACGGTCTCTTAATCTCTATATCCGAAGACAATAATAATGCAACAAACAACCTTACATCACAGGAAAACCTATATTACTTAATCGGCTTATAATGAAATAAAGATCCCAGCTCACTGCCTCTGAGCTCTCTGTTATTTTTGAATATCATAGCTAGAAGGGAAGGGGATTCCCCGCCTATTGTCCGCATCCGGATAGTACGGTTGCCGTCCGGGTATCAATAGCCGGATTACGTCTTATATATTAAGCGGAATTCTGACAGACTTGTTTAAAAAGAAAATTTGATTTAGGTATTCAATTTGGAATCCAAAAAAGGAAAAAGCCATTGTGTGAACAAAATATACTATGATGATTCAATTTAAATACAATACACTATAAAGCACATTTAAAAATTACAGACAAAAAAAAATGGATGCAATTAAAAAATGTCTAGGTAATCTAGGCGGTGTTATCGGTTAAAGCGATTTCTTCAAGACAAACTTTGATGATCAGGTAATTCCAGGAGTTTATAATGTTAGGGTTTGTATGTACGACTCAATTTTTTCTTATTTTTGTTGGTCTATTTTAATACTCCAGTATAATTAACTTAAAATTAAATTAAATGTCGTTTTCACGAACGTCGTCGCTTAGATCTAGAAAATAATAATATAATATTAAAAATTTTAGCGCCTGGATGTTTTAAAATAGCAAATTGTTATTTCTACTGTTCTAAGTCGTTTAATTTCAAAGGCGGCAATCTGTCGTTTTTCCAAAGAGGAGTTTCGTGTCTTGGATGCAATGAGTAGTATGTCAGATTGCCGATTTTGATATTGGACTAACTTTAATAATTTAGAGTGTTTTCTAGGAAGGTTACGATGTAGAAGCCGCGTACAAAATGCACCTTTTGTTTCTGTCAAGATACCTACCAGTACAGTTTAGACTAAGCCAGTATATTCTCGCAACCTATCTCGCGTGTCTGACCAACCGCCGTATCTGGATTGCGGCTCTGAATTTATGTTCCCTGGTATTTCCAGGAAATAGAGACAATACCTAACTTCGAAACACTTGTTTCCAGAGCCCGACTGAAAATAAATTATTTTGCCGAAGCCAGTGTAACAATATTTTAAAGATTTCGTCAAATTGTAGATAGTCGTTTTGTTGTGTAGGCTATTGGGAGAAAACAAGCCTAATATTATTATCTATACAACTCATTTCAGATTTTTTTTACATAGAACCTAAAGATAATATTTTTTGTTTATTGTTTAAATATTAGCTGTGGCAACACAGCCTCTTCCAATTTTAGAACTATCTAGAAGTTGTATGCGCTCTTTACTAATAATAAATTTTATCTATTTATTTCATACAGTAATTTAATTGTAACTAAGTATTTCAAATCATGAGAGCGTCAGTGGCTTCGGGGATAAGACGCGGCCTATCATATCGAAAGGTCCGGAGTTCGATCCCCGGCTGGGCCATCTACCAATGGGTTTTTTCTCGAAACTTAAGTAGGTACATTTACTGACTGCTCTCAAACGGTGAAGGAAAACATCGCGAGGAAACCTGCATACGCCGAAGAAGAAATTCTTAGGCGCATGTGCAGTCCACCAACCCGCACTGGGCTAGCGTGGTGGACTATAGCCGGAACGCCCTCGTTGAGAGGGTAGGCGTGAGCCCCAGCAGTGGGGACATTAATAGGCTGTTGATGATGATGATTTCAAATCAAACAGGAAGCAAAGCAAATGTTTTATTTTCATGTTTACTATTTATCACTCATACGGTCTCAAAGTTTATTTTATTAAAGTAAATTAAATAAAGTTAAGTTTAGTTTATTTGGCGGTTATTTTTGATGCCCTTGTGGTAATGATGTACCTACCTACCTACTAAACCAAACTCACGTCAAAGTTAATTCAAAGTCAGCCAATACAGATAGCTGCCGTCTTACCTAACCGAAGCCGTTTATTTTCCTTAAGATTAAATTTCTTGTCGAATGTACGAGCTTAAGGTCAGTGTTACGTTAAACTCCGGTCTTTGTTTGTTGCCCTTGGCAATACAAACAGGCAATGTACACCATCCAGCAGGTTTTATGAGAATCTAGTGTTTATTCCCCACTGTTACTCTGGATGAAATTGCATTTTCATTTAAACAACTTGAGTACACAGTTACGGAGAGATTCCTACAAATGCGACACTCGCGTTAAATATTTGAGCTTTCCTGAAAGCGCCTTGTATAGTGCTCTTTGTTTTCAGTCCGTACTTATCTCTATTTCAGTGCAAGGAAACATTTGTAGTTTAATACCCACTTTAGGCTTTTTAGGGTTTCGTACCTCGAAAGAGGAAAAAAAGGAACCCTTATAAGATCACTCCGTTGTCTGTCTGTCTGTCTGTCCGTCAATTGTACAAACAACCGGGAAAATCTTTGTAAATAGATAAGACGCTACGTGATCTTATAGTTGACTACATTCCATAATCATACAATGTAAATTATGAGAGCGTCAGTGGCGTAGGGGATAAGACGCGGCCTATCATATCGAAAGGTCCGGAGTTCGATCCCCAGCTGGGCCATGTACCAATGGGTTTTTTCTAGAAACTTAAGTACATTTACTGACTGCTCTCAAACGGTGAAGGAAAACATCGTGAGGAAACCTGCATACGTCGAAGAAGAAATTCTTAGGCGCATGTGAAGTCCACCAACCCGCACTGGGCTAGCGTGGTGGACTATAGCCCGAACGCCCTCGTGGAGAGGGTAGGCCTGAGCCCCAGCAGTGGGGACATTAATAGGTTGATGATGAAAAAATTACAGCGCCACCAAAGCTCAAACATTTGAATATCGATTAATATGATTAGCCCGTTCGTATTCAGGAAAACTCAATGTACCTTCGAACCTTCGAACCAACGTTCGAAATTGTGTCATCGGAATGGTAATCCGACGGGTTGACCTTTCCGATCCGGGTCACGCGCCCTTTCATAAAACAACTTCGTTTTGTCGTCGATGAATTGTTAATTTTAGGACTAGACTAGAATCTTTAATATATTGGTCTGTATATTTTCAGCCGTGGTGACGTAAAAATGACGTTATGTGACGTGAACACCATGTCGAAACGACGCGAAGACGCCTTGAAACCAAGTTTATGAGGAGATGAAACTGAAGAAAAAATATGACCTGAAGATGCCGTGAAAAGATTTTGGGATAGTACATTTTAGACTTTCGCGCTTTGTATTCATAATTATATAATTATTTACGGGTCTTACACACGAATAAGTTTTATTTACCTTGCCCGACGTTTCGACCAGGTTACACTGGCCGTGGTCACGAGCTGACTTATTCGTGTGACGAATGACGAAAACTTATTCGTGTGTAAGACCCGTAAATAATTATATAATTAAGATTTTGGGATAGACTAGATATCCAGATTTTATTGATTTGTTATATTTTCAGCCCCGATGACGTGAAATTGAAGTAAGTACGTAATGTGACGTGAACACCATATCAAGATGACGCGAAGACTCCATGAAACCGACGAAAAAACGACCTGAAAATGAAAATTCCGTGAAAATAAATGCGATTTTGGACTAGACGAGAAATGAAGTGAACACCGTGTCAAGATGACGTGTAGACTCCATGAAACGAACATAAAAAGACCTGAAAATACCGTAAAGATGATACGACCTCAACATGACGTGATATTGACCTCGCGAAACCCACCTCGGTAACGGCTTAACATCGGTAAGAAGAACTACTATCTTGCAACTTCGAGGCAGAAATCGAGATAGAAAATATCGGTATTAGGAAATGATTACATAACGGAGGTGTTTCACGACCCACTGCGTCAGGATTGCGGTTTCCGTCCCCCCTCCTACCCCTTCCCCCATACACCACCCAGGGGTAGTGTGGGAGGGGGTGGGAAGCAGTTGAAAGCCCAGACAAGTTTTATAGACAAGCTATTGGTTCAACTGGCCCATAACAGCTAATATGAAGTCTTCAAATCAAATAAAATCAACAGCCTATTAATATGTCCCCACTGCTGGGGCTCAAGCCTAGCTAGCTAGGCCTAGCTAGCCCAGTGCGGGTTGGTGGACTTCACATACGCCTAAGAATTTCTTCTTCGGCGTATGCAGGTTTCCTCACGATGTTTTCCTTCACCGTTTGAGAGCAGTCAGTAAATGTACTTAAGTTTCGAGAAAAAACCCATTGGTACATGGCCAAGCAGGGGGTCGAACTTCGGCCTTTCGATATGATAGACCGCGTCTTATCCCCGACGCCACTGCCGCTCATTCTTATCCTCGACGCCACTATAATTTAAAAAAATTCATCAAGAACATCAACAACAAGTCATCGATGTACATAAAAATAAATCGGTTATTAGTTTTAAGTTTAAATTTTATTATTTTTCGATTTTTTATGAGCGTAGGGTCATACCTATATGCTTTGTAAATCACATCAATCAAAATAATTAATCTCAAATCTCAGAGTAAGCCATTTCGACATGGTTGACTTAGCACTTGCCAGCCAAGATATAGATATGCTCACAAACCGAAATCCCTCAATCAATCGATTGCTCTTAATCCGTTCAAGTCGAGCTCGCTTTAGTTAATCCTCGAGAGGCTGCGATGGGAGATTTCTCACCAGGGCCGCACTAAGAGCTTGCCAAGGGGGCACCTATTGCATAGAACAAGGGCGCTAATGACGAGCGACCCTGAAATCTGTGGCGCTTACAATAAGTTTGGACATAGACATAGACATACTTTATTGGTAATATTTATTACATATGATATGTTTGATTTATATTTTCCTCTTGTAACTAGTTAGTTCAATAAACTCTTGAAATTTACCTACAAATGTACGAACTAACTAAACCGTATGCAAGACAGTGAAAAGCTATTCAATCTAGCTGCAAAAATTCTTCGGCGTTAAAGCGCTCAAATTGTCAAAAGCGAATTCTAATTTTTTTATTTGGAAAGTCTTTAATGAGAGGAAGAAGAGAAGAAATAATTCTATCAAATAATGAGCCCATTTTATACATTTAATAATTAATCGTGCTTAAAAATGAAAAATACAAAAAACTGAAAGTTATACAAAGCATTGAGCTTATTGCTAAGACATGTATTCCAGCTAACCGTGGAACCGAAGGTGCTCGATAAAATAGTTTTTTTTTTTAATTTACACTTGGCTGTTTAGTCCTTCACTTCCTTTGATGGAATAGTTTATCATAATTTTTCAGGGCGCAGTATTTTTAGTCCGGCCCTGTCCTCTTTATCGACTTTCTCGATTAAAAAATATTTTAGACTTCGCTTCTGAGAATTGAGCACTTTTTGCAGCTAAGTAAATGGATTGCATTCTTTTCATTGGCAAAGAAAGAAAGAATTTTAAGTGAAACTAACGCAAGTTTCTACGTAAATTGTTGCAGTCGGGTTTTATGTAAACTTAGTTTAGACCTCATCGGGAGACTTCCTTCAAATAGAACTAAGAGTCATCATCATCATATCAGCCGTAAATGTTAACGGCCACCTTCTTGAGGTCGTCGGTCCACCTGGCGGCGGGTTCCAGAATTCATCTGCTCGAACGGCCTTCGGTTAACTCGGTTCTACGACAGATGTGACCACTCCACCGCTACTTGCAGCTTACTAAGGCTTTCGTCTTGTCAGTAACCTTAGTTTTCCGTCGGATCTCCTTATCGCGGATGATATTATTTATAGAAACTCCGAGCATAGCCCTCTCCATAGCTCGCTGAGCGACCTTAAACTTGTGGGTCAGGTCCACCGTCAGTGTCCACGTTTCTGCGCCGTAGGTCATGACTGGCAGGACGCACTGGACCACTTTCGTCTTTAACGATTGTGGGATAGCCGACGTGAAAGAATGCTTCGCGTAAAATATTGATTTAAGAATACCAAGAAGTTTCAAACCTCTTTAGTCGCGCGCGCTCCCTGCTTTTTTTTAAATTCATGGAAAATACAGTACCTATGTTCAATGATGTAAAATGTGTATATAGGTCGGTCGGTAATATAGGTGAATCATGTCGTGTAGGAACATTTTCGTTTTCATATCACTTTCAGACGGGAAAAATTAAATACGATCTGTATAAAAACTAGATTCAACTCATGAGCGGAAGCGTTAGCGGCGATTACAAAACCATTTTGTATTTCAATTGTACAGATTTTCTTCTATATCTCACAATGTTACAAGATATTCATTAAGTCTTCCGTAAAATCAAACTTGTGCAAAAAAGCATATTTTATGTTAGAAGACCACCTAAATCATAAAATTCCATTGAGTGCCTGATGGCTCAACGTAGAAAAAAATTGTAATGAATAAGCTATGTATGAAAGCAGGGCCCTATGCTGTTGGGTTTGTTGCTGTTTCTTCCCTTCGGCGACGTACACGTGGAAACAGAGTAGTTTTAGTTTTAGACAGAATTGACGTCAAAAAGAGATACGAATTTTCATTTTCATTCCTAAAGTTGGAAAACTAATCAACTCTTCTTTCTCTTCCTGGGAATATTATTCTCCACGGGATTTTTGTTATAATAATTATTCATAATACGCGGCGATTCTAGATGTCTGATTGCTAGCTTCACTTTTGTTTGTTTTCAAATATTCAACAACTCGACTGATCTGCGTGGTTTTTGTGCTGAAGCCTAGTAAAATCGGGAAAATTCTCTCTGTATTGGAATCAATACCCGCTTTTCCCTTGATTCCACCCCCTCAGTTTTCTTATATCATATCGACGCTCAATATACCCGTCGCAGGCAACCTAACTTTATATTGACGGGTAAATTCATATGGAAATCTCATTTCTCCCCCAAGCGAGCTGGGTTGGAGGTGTTTTTGAATTTTACAGAGTTTATTGCTCGGCAGGTACTTGAGTCGGGCTTGAGAGGAATTTATATTGAAATTTGAAATGGAAGCCTCAATACTTTGCAGTGATTTGAAACAACAATTTTGAATTTTTCCAATAGATAGACAAAGATATTTTTCACTGGCTAACAAATGCTACGAATTCAGTTTATACGTAACAATTACATCTCATAAATTTTTATTTTGTCTCTTTCGTTTAATAGACGTGTGTTTTTTACATTCATGTTTATATTCAATTCAATTCAATAAACAAATAAAATTCAACCTTTGTAATGATGGAGTGTACAAACTTGATTTTAAAATATGTGTTGCGGAAGTTGTTGCGCCGCTTCTTCCCTAAAGCTATGGTTTCCTCCAGTAGCGGTGCCCGTCATTTAGCGGACGTAATGCAGCGGTGAATGACGTCACTAGAACGTTGTCTATGTAATCAAAATGGCGCGGTTTCCAAGCTTAAGCTTGGGTTTCCTAGAGTAGCGGTGCCGTCATTTAGCGGTCGTAATACAGCGGTGAATGACGTCACTAGAACAAATGGACTAAACGACGACCGCTCTCTAGGAAACCGCGCCAATTTGATTACATGGACAACGTTCTAGTGACGTCATTCACCGCTGTATTACGTCCGCTAAATGACGGGCACCGCTACTGGAGGAAACCATAGCTTAACACCTTTGAAGCGGTGGTAGGTAAAAAATTGACGTTGTATAAATGTACCCACTGTACTTACATGCAATAAAACATTATGTCCACTTTTTCTTTAATGGTACTAAGGATACAAAGTTGTGTCACTAGTACAGTCGACCGCACGTCAGTGGTAACACTTTGGCCTTGAGCTGGCCTAGCCTATTAGGGGGTTTCAATACTATGAGAGACAAGTTTATACTGGTTTTGTATCCATTGACGTGCGGTCGACCGTACCATCGATAAGAGGAATATCTATAATAATACTTTCATGGTACTAGTGATACAAAGTTGTGTCACTTGTACAGTCGACCGCACGTCAGTGGATATACTTTGACCTTGAGCTGGGCTAGCCCATTAGGGAGTTTCAATACTATGAGAGACAAGTTTATACTGATTTTGTTTCCACTGACGTGCGGTTGACCGTACCATCAATGGTACTACTCAATGGTACAACTGACACTACGCGACATTCGTTGGCCAATAAAAAAATTAATATACCCACTAATCTTCAGATTCAGGGGTGGTACCGGACTTAGACAAACAGGAAACCTAGTTGACCGTCAACCAGCTCTTATAACAATAATGCTGCGGCGTTGCGAAAGCGTTGCGGCGGCGAAGGTTTGTATGAAGAACGCGCCGCGCCGCCGCGCTTTGATGTAAAGGGCTTCATACTATTTCGAACATTACAGAAAAAAACCGCAACGCTTTCGCAACGCCGCCGCTCAGTGTGTGTCACGCTTAACAAATTTGTAAAAATAATGTACGACCACGGGAATTTTAAATTAAAATATTCGATGAAAGGTTACGTATGTCTGCTGCATAAATCTCTCGGCGATGCACTTTTCAATTAGCCTTGTCAGCGACAGTGTTTGTAAACAATTTTCCTGGTGAATTTCATTTTATAAAGAGTAAACTTTTTGAGTTTTTATTTTCGTTAAAAGATAATGGTTTCGTGGAAACAAGAACCTGAAATTAGTATACCAACTAATTTAAAAAAATCTTTTAGCATTTGATAGCAATTCTTGAGGGAGGTTTCGGCTCTTTAACATCACGCCAATGCCCTTAGGAGCTGAGCAACAAGATAAACAGTCAGAAATAACAGCTAGTAACTCCATAAAAGAGGTAACGCGGATCTATGGACGTTCTAATTGTGCGCGTGCGCCGGCCGCGCTCTAATTTTGGCGGCGCGCGGGTGCAACGCTCGCGCATCGCGAATATCAATGTCAACGACTCCGCACAGTGGGCTAGGGCGAAGAGTCTACGAGACATAAATACAATTGAAACAGAAATTAATTTTAATATCAAATACATTCACTTCTTAGATTTTCGTAAAATGATATATGGAGAAGTAAACAGCGGTAGGAAGCTACAATTTTTAACGGTGTAAGTACATAATTTACAAATTCTACACAGTTTACCAAAGGTAGGTTAGGTAATAGAAGTACTTATTTGTATTAAAAAGCAAAAATATTATAGATTTATCAAGATTCTACTTACTTAAATATAATGTTATAATAGTTTTCAGTTTACATAAATATTTAAATCAATTCATAATCTCTCGATGGACATCGTCGCCTCACTGCTCTAACAAAAACTTGGCGTGCTCCATTAATTGGGCTAGCTAACGAAGAAAGCCACAAAAACCGAACGACTCTAGACATGCAAATTTTTTACTACAGAGAACTGCACCGCACAGTGGGTTTAATGCGGATATAATTTTTGTATAACATAAAAGTAATAAAATAAATGATAAAATAGACAGTTGACATTTGTATTCTTTCTTGACATAAAAAATCTATTATAAATTGCATGTAACTAACATTTTTTAATTTAATTTTTAATTTGTATTATTTGCGTGTAATAGGTAATAGTTAACCTTGCCTACCTATTAATCCTAATATGGACCAGTAAAACCTAAGATTGACCAAGTTATGATGGTTAAGGTCCGAATTATAAAAAAGCTACCTTCAAAAATTACTTGATTTATTTGTCTTAATAAAAGTGAAGAATAGCTTATAATTATCTCAGATAAATTATCATCTGGGTAAAACCTAAGACTACATGGCTAATGATCATGAAATGGAAGATACGACGCATACCAACAACTTAACTTATCGCTGTATCGTAAGATTATTCCAATCGAATTGAACCTCACATACCTGTAAGAAAGAAATCAATAATTAGACTATAAACGCTGAATTTTCAAATAGAGCAGTCGCGGTGTGAAAAGAACTGAACCTTAAACTTTAGAACCTTAAAGTTTATTTTTGCCTGTACCCGTGCAAGAAACAGTATTGCCAACCTATTGAATAACACTATACTTAGACTTGACTATAAAGAAATACAAGAAGAATAAAATTTATTCTTCTTGTATTTCTTTATAGTCAAGTCTGTGTTATTAATAAGGTTCGATGATAAGATTTAAAGGTAAGAAAAAAAGCCAAGGAAAGAAAGGAAACATTCGAAAACTAGAGAACCTTTCATTCCGTTATTGAGTTGAGATAAACATAAATAAAACAACTTATTTATAAAACTTTAAACTGATATATTGAATTAAAAGATATATCAAGGCGAACTTTGTAAATTAACGAATGAGATAATACAGATTATGAAATACTTGCACATCAATTTGGTTCGTTCTGAACATTCCGCAATTAATATGCGCTTCAGTATTTTTGCGACTATTGTCACAAAAACTACAACATTTACATGCAGTCGTTTAGCTGACCAATCAATCTGTATTTATCATAACAAAATATTGCAAAAATTTAAACAGATAATTATAGGCTTTAATAAACCGTTTAGAAGCAAATAACTAGCTAAAAGTGAGTCGATAATCAAGTTTAAATGGATTATGTTGTACGCACGGCGTCTGCGCGTGCGCCCGCCCCTATCCGTGTCGATTTGACTGACTTAACACTGGATTAACTGGTATTTGTGTTTTAATTAAACCTAGGGTTCTGTAGCTTAAAAACTAATGTATATTTTCCTTTTTGGCAGTAGTCAGTACTTTCACCTGCATATTATTGCAAACGAAATATTCTGCGCCAGACGATTAAGACAATTTTATTAAAATTGACAATTTTAAATACCTTTATTCTGAGTATGTACAGAAAATATTCTATTTAATAAATAAAATAAAACTTCAAATAAAATTAACTAATTCTACTCTTTGAACCCTTTCATTCGATACTCATGTCGAGGGAGTTGTGAAACTAAGGGTAAGTAATCCGCCATTTAGTGTAGTGGTCGCCATATTGGATATTTCTATAAGTATTGTATTCAGAACCAAATGTGGGTGCAAAATTTGAGCATGATCGAATATCGGGAAGTGTCGAAAATTCGATACCAAGATTCCTGCCGAACAGTCCAACAGACAACAACAGGAAACCAAGTTAATTAAAAGCTTGTAAATATACAGGTCTTTTAATTCAAGAAGATGTGGGGACACAGGATATTGCAATCCTTTTCTAAACTTATGCACTCCTCTCAATAGTCACCTGTTAAGAGTTTTCTCATGTAAATAAATTTATGCATCTACAGATCATCAGTTTTATTGTATAATTATCATTTATTTACATTTATCAATAATAATTATATTTACATGAATAAACTCTCAACAAGTGACTGTTGAGAGAAGTGCTTATGTATAGAAAGGGATAGCATTATTCTGTGTCCCCACAATGATTAATGAGCTGAATTTTGCCATAGATCGGTTTTCCGTTTTTGATTCCAAGCCCGGGAACCCTGCAAACGCCAGCAATCATCAGATAAGGGGCTTAATGAGCCGTGTCCACTGAAAAACGTTCACTGAATTCTGACGGTTGCAAGTCAATCGTGAATTGTTGATTAATATCAAAATGTCGAGTTATATTCGGCTGGATAATTTAAATATTGCTTTTCCTTTCAATTCTATCAAGTGATCTAAAAACTTTGTTATTGGTTTTATTCAAATTTTTGTGTCTGTTTATTGGTCCTTATATTATTTCGTTAAACACAAAAATGTACGACATCTAAAAAATTTACTGACACTGTATTAAATAAATTTGCTGTAATTTGTTAAATTTTATTTTGCGCAACTTAAGTTTTTCCATAATGATTTTTCAAGATGTCTTCTACCTTTTGGACCATTCTATTTCAATAAAATGCTTGCGCACGTCTCAAAGGCAGCCGTTCGCTTGTGTAACGACCTCGATCGGTCCCTCTGTCAGTTTCCAACAACGAGAAACGGCGAAGTTGGTAATAAAGTTCTAAACATAGGCTCTCGACGCCGCAAATCAGAGAGCTCAACAACGCTGTGTCTAACCGATGCTATCTGCAACTATCTGGAAACTTCACTCACAAGGCTATTGTGGACAATTTGTAGCTTGAGTGCTGGTACAGTCAGCCTCTAACGTCGCGAAGGCCAAACACCCCAAACTAAAATAAAGATAATAATAAAAATTCGGTAAACACAAAAAAATTGTCGAAAAGCCGTCCTTAAGGTGTAAAGTTATGGGATTTTGTTTACAAAATAATCTCAAATTATTTTTAAAGTTTTGACATAATTATGTAGCGAAACCCGATTGGCCCGATAACTTAATAATAAAAATAGTGCCACACGACTATTATAATGTACTGTCTTCAGAATCAAAGGTAGGTGCAAATTTCAGCATGACCGGGAATCAAAAAAATCGATCAGAAGACAGGCAAACAGGAAACCTAAATTTTGTAATTTCGTTATAAACCTATGAGAAAATCGAATGGGCCACCTTTTTCAGGTCGTTCGTTGGTTCACCTGGCAGGGGGCGTCCCACGCTACGCGTACCGCTCCATGGTCTCCATACCACAACTCGTCTGCTTCTCAATTTTACGATAAATGGTAGGTGAGATCACTTCACTGCTATGTCAGCTTACTGATCCTTTCGGCTATTCGGTGGTTTTAATTCTTTGTTAGATTTTCTCATATTGACATGTTTAGCTAATGCTTTTTTGCCAATATTTCCAACAAGCTTATAAAACATTATTTTGTGTCAAAGGTTTTGCTGACAAATGCGAAGGGAAGATTAAAGTGTTTTTGTGAAGCTCAACGGCTTACGGTTCTGTTAGAATAGACTTTACCCTACAGCACGACCCAAGGAACGTAATCCGAACAAAAAGAGGCGTATAAGAAAATTGACTGAGGATCCGAGTAAGCTTTCAAAAACAGATTACTTCAATGTACTGAACAAAATGATACATGGAATCGAAAGAAAATAAAAGGTTGTCAACAAGCGTATTAATTTAGTTTTCCTAAAAAAATCTCGGTATAAAAAAACAAAAATTAGGCAGTTACCATACTTTGTAATTCTTCTTGTTTGTTCAAAGTTTTACCATAACAAATCAACAACCCATCAAGCCGGCCGATGCCCCAATAGTGGATAAGCATTAATAAGCTGTTAATTACTGCATTATCTTAAAAATAGTCTGAAAAAATAAAAAAATAAAACCTTTTTTTCCGTAGACCTACATGGAAATAAGTGATTCGCACAATGAAACAACAGAATTTAGAAAAAATATTACAAATCTAACAAACATTTTATTAAGCCTCCAGAGTTTTTTTTATTTATAATTTATTTGTAGTTTAGTTTTAGTTCTATAATCTAATTAAGAACACAAGTTATTTTTTTCTAAAATTGCATTTCTTTAATTTTATCTAGTAGGTGAATAATAATATCACTTACAAATTTTAAAATAATTTTATAGTCTATAGGTACAGAAACTCTGGCCCACTGTGCGCGCGAGGGATGCACGCGCCGTCCGCGCCGCGTCAAGCCGCTATACAATAGCGACATTTATTTCCGAATAGACCACGACAAACAAAAGTGCTCCAGACAATGGCTACAGAAATAACACCCTCTATATAGCCTATACACACTATACTTATTTAACTAGCGGACACCCCGCGACTTCGTCCGCATTAAAAAGTATAATAAACATGTAACCAAAAATCCTTTCCTAGCGGATGATTACGATAAAAATAAACCTATTGTACCAAATTTTAGCTTGTCTAGACTTAGACTTACTGTACATTGATTGATAGGTGAGTCAGTCAAACGATTTCATTATAGATTTTAACGCGGACAAAGTCGCGGGGCGTCCGCTAGATAGAAAGTATTTTTCTGTTTAGATTACTGAATCATTTGGCACAAAGTAAGAGATGCACAAACGGTTATTCAAGCACAAGTGAGTGTAAAATTCAACCTATTGTTCCAAATTTTAGCTTGTCTAGACTTAGACTTACTGTACATTGATTGATAGGTGAGTCAGTCAAACGATTTCATTATAGATTTTAACGCGGACAAAGTCGCGGGGCGTCCGCTAGTTAGAAAGTATTTTTTTGTTTAGATTTCTGAATCATTTACCACAAAGCAAGAGATACACAAATGGTTATTCCAGCACAAGTGAGTGTAAAATTCAACCTATTGTTTCAAATTTTAGCTTGTCTAGACTTAGACTTACTGTACATTGATTGATAGGTGAGTCAGTCAAACGATTTCATTATAGATTTTAACGCGGACAAAGTCGCGGTGCGTCCGCTAGTTAGAAAGTATTTTTCTGTTTAGATTTCTGAATCATTTGCCACAAAGCAAGAGATACACAAATGGTTATTCCAGCACAAGTGAGTGTAAAATTCAACCTATTGTTCCAAATTTTTGTTTGTCTAGACTTATCTGTACATTGATTGATAGGTTAGTCAATCGACAAACGATTTCATTATAGATGTACGGACAAAGTCGCGGTGCGTCCGCTAGTTAGAAAGTATTTTTCTGTTTAGATTACTGAATCATTTGCCACAAAGCAAGAGATACACAAATGGTTATTCCAGCACAAGTGAGTGTAAAATTCAACCTATTGTTCCAAATTTTAGTTTGTCTAGACTTACCTGTACATTGATAGATAGGTTAGTCAATCGACAAACGATTTCATTATAGATGTACGGACAAAGTCGCGGTGCGTCCGCTAGTTAGAAAGTATTTTTCTGTTTAGATTTCTGAATCATTTGCCACAAAGCAAGAGATACACAAATGATTATTCCAGCACAAGTGAGTGTAAAATTCAAACAAAAGACTCGAGCCAGAGAAAAGTCCGCTTCATTCTCGTGCGGAGCGACCTTTGAGCGTCTCTCTGAGATTCTCGCTAGGGGCTGCTTTGTGTAGCTATTCACATGCTATTCAGTAGTGGCCATTTTTCTTGAATAGAAAATGTTTTCCGGTTAAATATCAAAGGCGTGACTTTAAAGTCGCTACTGACGTTTGAAAAGAACCGTCTTTTATGAACCGTCTCTATTACAATTTTCATTGAGACAATACAAATATCAAATATATAAAAATAAACTATACTAATATTTTATAGAGAAAAGATTTGTATTTTTGTGTGTGTATGTTTGTAATGAATAAACTCATAAACTACTGTGCCGATTTCAAAAATTATTTCACCATTGGAAAGCTACATTCACCATGAGTGACATAGGCTATATTTATTGCTAGAAAAGATTAGGGATCCTTACTAAAACTTAAGTAACGTAACCCAAAGTGTAAAAAAAGTGCCCAAAAACATCTTTCGTCGCATGCGCTGCGGAAACTATTGATGATAGAACAAAGAATTAAAGAACATATTAATATCGACAAATCTAATGTCCACCCGTGCGAAGCCGGGACGGGCCACTAGTAATATATAAAAAAAACAGTAATTAACAAGAATTTCTTCTTTGGTATATGTTCCGTATTTCTATGTTTTGTGTTAATGCTAGCGCAAGGTTTTTCTTTGCTTAATTAAATATTTTATTTTCTCTTAATACATTATGGAAGGTATGGTCACGGCTTCCTATATTTCGAACGCACACCTAACGACGGTGCTGCCATCTACAAAAAATGAGATCCTCTGTGCAACGCCCGCCGCGCGCGCACGATTTTGAGCAACTCACCGAAAATAATTATTAACCTCATCAAAATTACTCCAATTCCATACAATTTGTGCTACCAAGTGCTTAAGAGACAGTACCAGTGTTCGTGAATACGTAGCAGCTGGGGTACCCCAAGTCCGACGAGGATCAGAAGAAAAGACAGGTTAGTCGCTGGCTGTTACCTTCCAATTTAAATCTATTTCCCTTACAGTATAAATTTTGACATTCACAGTACAGAGACTCCTGATTAAACTAGCCGGAATATGATGCCTCAAGTTCGTTGTTTACTTTTGGTTGTAGGGTTTTGGTAATAAACTTGTATACCTTAGTTAAAAGTGTCACGTTTAGAAAAATTAACATTTATTCGCAATGTTGCTGTTTCATTTCCTCGCAATCGAAGTGAAAAGCAGCACTCTCAACTACATCTCGTTCATAAAACTCATTTTACCCTCGACTTAACTATCATCCATCGCTTGCTCGGGTGGATTTTATTCACTTGTTGTACAATCTACTTTTATGTAATACCTATTCACTAGTTCCTTATAGAACTGTTCGAAGAAGGCCAGTGCTGGCGCGTCAAAGGCTCTGGCGCCATTATTGATTCACTTCGATGCACCTCAATGGAAACTTTTCCCGTCGCTTTTCAAGAATACTGAATTTATGAAGTTAAATTGTGAATTACTGACTTTCTTCTTTTAAAGTTTAACATTGACTTTTTTCACTATTATGCCTTTAGTCGTGTAACTTTCACAATTTACATATTATTGTAATTATTTGAATGTGGTTTCGTAGTAAGAAAAAAAATTCTTTGTACGATACTGGATAGGTAGCCGAAGAGGTAATGTCAATTGATTATGAGCGTCCATTATATCAAAATGACACTTAATACAACGTAAAATTCTGAAAGTTGTAGAGTTACATTGATAGAGAGACAAAGATTTTGATATTATCAATTCCCATTCCAATAATCACTCCGGTAACAACCCATTTCATTTGCTACCGTCTTATTGAAGTAGACAAAAGTCGTTAGCAACTTTTTATCTTTCCAGAGACTTTGCAATTGTAACAGAGTTTGAAAACTCTGCAACGAACTGATAATATTCGTTTCGCATGAATGAGAAAACAAGATAAGATTCACACTGTCAGACTCATTCCATTGAAATTAGTAAAAACATAACTAAGCTGAAGTTATTGAGTGCTTCGTTTTGTACGAGCCTTATTTATCACTAGCTGTTGCCCCCGGCTTCGCCCGCATGGGATAAGTACCTATAAACCATCCGGAAGACATTATCTCAATGATGGTGAAAACCGCGTCAAAATCCATTGCGTATAATTTAAAAGATCTAAGCGTCGCGCGAAGCGACTTTGTTTATGCAAGGATCTTCATTTCAAATCATCAATCAAATTAACAGCCAGTATATTATACAGCCCTTACAATTAAATATGTCCCCGTTATGGGCTATAGTCCACCACGCTAGCCCAGTGTGGGTTAGTGGACTTCACATGCGCCTAAGAATTTCTTATCGACGAAATTGAAAAATAACCCCGCTGTTGAGGCGCACGCCTACACTCTGAACGAGGGCGTATGACCTATAGTCTACCATGCTAGCCCAGTGCGGGTTGGTGGACTTCAACCTCAGAATTCCTTCTTCGACGTATGCAGCCTAGGTTTCCTCGCGATGTTTTCCTGCACCGTTTGACAGTAGTCAGTATGTTAGGTAGGTTTACTTAAGTTTAGTAAAAAAAACACATTCTTCTACACATGGCACGGCCGGGGATCGAACGCGGACCTCTCAACATGACACGCGGCGCTCTACGCTCTACCCATAGCATTTAAAAAAGATTACATCATGTTTTTTTATGAAACGACCGAGGTAAGAGACTCATTTTGTGCTGAAAATTGTAATTGCAAATCGCCAGCCCACTGGCAGTCGTCAAAATGGGCTGGAAACAAGGCCTAACACGGTTACTGCCGGCACACGTCATTTCGGACAAATAGGGTCACCACACGGCTGGGAAAGATTCACAGGCCTTGCGCTCTTCGTAACCTTCAGGGGACATATTATTTTTAAATTCAAATTCTTTATTTTTAGTTAACCATCCATAGATCGCTATGTTAGTAGGTTTTGAAGATAGTAATGGAAAAAAGGTTAAAATGTAACTACCTGGAGAACTGTAATGTTACAGAATTAAAAAATTGTTCATGTCATGAGTATTTTCGAAAAAATAGATATTTTTGAAAAAAATCTTAAATTATCTTGGTAGCTCTAGGAAAGAAAGCCTGAAAAAATTTCAATGAATCTTTCAAATTCCTAAACAACACAAATGTCACTGATTCCTAATACCAAAAAAACACTAAAATTCCGTACAGAATACCTACCTAAATTCCGCAAAAAAAAAATTGGTCATGTAAGTTTACTTGGTCTTTAGGGATTTGTCCCATAAGAATAGTGTTTCTAGGTTAGTTTATTTAAGAATATTGATTTAAATAAAATTCAATTCATTTTTAATTCACTAATCATAAATAAAATTATCTATAAAACTGAACTAAACTAACATAAAAACTATTTACTAAGATAAAATAAAAACCTACTAAGTACAATGGGAAAATAATCCCCAGATTTTTTAAAATTTATTCATTCATTCCCCCGCGACTACCTCATGGCTACCCTACTGCATGGAGCGCAGAACTGGAGCAATTTGCGCTCGCGGGTGACAGACTAAAATTAGATTTGTGACGATCCGGCGGCTGATGCGACGGGCAGCATGCGTCACACGAGGGGGACTAGTACATGGAGAGTACCAACAGTACCCACGACTTAGAATTTCACGACCTTAGGAAATGTTAAGCGAATGAATGACATCGAGCGAATGTTAGTGTAATGGGCTCCCTAAACGATCATGCAGCATCACTGTCACTCATGCATGAACGTCTAGCTGTAGTGATTGACGTGCATGACATGCAAACAACGTGCATGACATGCAAACTACGTGCTGGCCGTTGCTTCACTGTACAGATTGATTTTTAGCAAATAAAAAAGTTCCACATGCCTCAATTCCGGATATCCCGGGAATGCCGCAACTTCTGTCAAATAACCGGGAACATCCCCACCCCTTCCTACCCCTTTCTACCCCTTCCTACCCCAGCCGGCAAACTTCACCGGCAGGTCCAATAACGTTCTCCAGTTCGAAACAAATTCCAATTGGAAAAGTTGGTCCGAATAACTTTCTGCCTGTGTTTTGTAACAATTAACTAAAGAGGTAGGTAGGTAGCCTACCTATGTTTTGAGTGCCTCTAGGAATATCATTCTGTAAGTAACTCTATTTCGCTTTTGGTGTCTTACCATTGCATTTCAATCTTACGGGCAAAGTAACCATAAGGCCAAAAACTTCACTTCGTCAAATTTCTGAAACAAACACTTCAGACTGCGGCAAAAGGACTGCTTCCAGAGCGGTAAAGTCCAGTATAAAAAAACTTATTTATTACGTTTTCCAAGATGCGCTCAATCGTTTTTTAATATGTTCTATTTAGGCGTTAAAAAATCGCGCTATAGAATTACGCCATTGCGAATTCAAAAAAAAAAATTCAAATGACCCAGGCGGCATAAATGCCCGACAAATTCTCGAGATTGTCTCGCTCGGTCAAGGCCCTGGTCAACTGCGGGAGAATGAGACAGCTATTGTTACTGCAGGTCATTGGAAAATGAGCGGTCTTGAGCCATTTAATTCTGTAAATAAATATTACGAGACAAAAGAATCCAAAAACTAAGTATATTATAATTCTGTGGCTTGAGCTGATAAGCCCAAATGAACCAAAGAACTAAATATTGACTCAAGTTTAGTTTATCAAGTTTTACATAAACATACATAGATATCTATCAGTCTTCAACGTCCACTGCTGGACATTGGCCTTCCCCAGTGAACGCTATGATGCGGAGGGCGGAGGACCGCCCAGATGCTGCCGGCCACCTTCAGGTCGTCGGTCCACCTGGTGGAGGAGCGTCCCACGCTGCGCGTACCGCTCCGCGATCTCCGCTACAGAACTGTCTGCTCCAACGATGCCTGCCGCTGCCACTTCAGCTTGCTAATCCTTTCGGCTATGTCGGTAACCTTAGTTCTCTGTCGGATCTCCTTATTGCGGATCGTATCATTCAAACAATCTCCTCGCCGCCACCGTAAGCGATATTCCTGTGTGAAGGGCTCCGTTTTATATTCGCTTCCCGCAGATTCGCTGCCGCAACGCAATCGCACCACCGCCGCTGTCTGTGTTGCGCTTTATTTAGTACCTAACTAAGTAATCAGCTTGTTCCGCTGCTGCAGTACTATCAACTCAATGCTAATCAAATTTTCGTTCGTATCGATCCAGACGAAAATTCAAACAGGAAAGCCCCGACGACGCCAGACCGAGCGCACTGACTCACGCCTGATGACTCACTGTGCAAAACCGACAAACACCACCTGACACGCCCTGCCCCTCTGTGTGCCAACTACAGCACCTGGTGCAGGGTGGCGTGTATTGAATGCCAGGGGTCTTGTTATAGTGGGCGGGTCTCACGCACGTCTGCGAATTGGTGTGACCTTAAATTGCTGGTTTAATGATGTTTGCTGCCCGTTGACACGGTTGAAGCCGAAACAACTCTGATATGAAGTGTGTGCGATAATTTGAACTGTGGAGTTTTTGGAGTTTTTTTGAATTGTTTTGAGATTTAAATGGTACCACTTCGGCGGCATTTCTCAGTTTTTTTTAGTGTAAGTTATTTCAAAAATAACAACACAAACTTCGGTAGTTTTATGTACAGCAATCTTTGATTTGGTTCAATAATCTAGTTTACGAATGTAATGATAAAACAGTATTGTAAATTAAAGTAAAAATTATACATTATTAAACGTAAATGCAAAATCCGTTCGACCAGCTGTTTAATAATCTTAAATTTCACTAAAACAATAATTCCGACCTTTCTGTAAAATAATGAAAATTTTTGTATGTACACCGACAACTTCATTGATCTTCAACTTCATTTGATTTTTAAAAAAACGTGCTTAGAGAAGGTGAAACATTTTTTTCTAAATGAAAGGTCACGCTCGAAACCCCGCCTATTCGCTAAAAAAAGAATCATTTAAATCGATTTACAATCGGCGAAGATATCGCGAAGGTAACATACATAACACGATAACATACTCCGAGCACGGTACCCGACGCTAGCTAGTGTGTTGTCCGCTAATGACATTTAATTATTATCATGACATTTATTTTTATTTATGTAAATTTTATAATCTGTGAAATAATTTTGTATCTTATGTGTAATTCATTTAATATTGTAAAATTATTGCTTGTAATCTGACTATAGCTTGGTATGTTTGGTGTGTTTACTGTTAATATTAAGCTGTTATAATAAATGAATTGAATTGAATTGAATACACACAAAAAATACATCTGAATTGAGAGAGAGACCCGGTTGAAAACACAATTTTCTAATGAAGTGCTTATGTATTTTAGCCATTATTTATAACAGAATCTACTTGCTCCAGAGACTTACTGTGGCAACATTAATTGTGGAAGGAATCCAAGGAATTCCATTAAAAGTAAAACACACATTATTAACGTGCGGTTAGCGACAAAGTTAGGTACTTACTTTTATTTTAATACACATCATCTGGTTGCCTTTTGATTTAGGTACTTCACTTAAAATATTGTTGTGTTGCGTTTACAAAGTAAAATGTATGTAGTTTACTTACTTACTTTGTTGATTTGATACTTTGTATTTAGACATAAATGGCAGTTTATGAAACACGATTTCTCTATGGGTTTATGTTCTATTATATAGGTTTTACGCGTTAGACGTTTACAGGTCATTTATACTTTAAAACATTTAGGGCCTCTTACACCGCTTGCTGATAAAGTTCCAGATACCCTATATGAAGGTTATCTACCAGATATCCTTTTTTTTCTGTTTTACAGGTATCTGATTGCCGATATCTTATATATTTTATATAGTCTATCACACAGATTTATCTGATAGATTAGTTTATCACTAAGATTACTATCTGTAACAATATCAGGAAGTGGTGAAAGAAGCCCTTAAAGCTTTAAAAAAATATTTACTTGAAGTACCTAGGTAAATCAAGTAAGTACATTATTTATTTTGTCTTCTGGTATCATATACCATTGTTGGTTTATGGGCTTTTAATATGCTGTTCACATGGACGTGATTTGTTCTCGTATGGCGTAAAAAAATCGCTTTCAACGCGCGATGAAATTACGCCCGTGCGAATGGGGCCTAACCACAGAATGTATTGCTTACTCAGGCAGCGGCGACACCAAGATCTTGACTCGAAACTTTGTTTATATCAGCACTTGAATTATAAAAGATATCAAAAATACAAACAAGAGTTTTTTTAAGACGTTTATTTTAGTACCTCAACATTATATTCCTCATTGTTCCTGGGTACGTTCGTCCCCTTACAATAATTCCGTTGGGGCAACTCGCCGGGTCTGTCGGAGCGAGCACGACATGAATACTGATGACTCACGTCATTCTCAATGCATACCTAATCAATATTACTTTTGGGCGTGTATTTAATGTAATGTAGACAATGAAACATTTTTTGAGAGAAAATGGGTGCATGCAATATATACCGTTTGAGAGCAGTCAGTAAATATACATACCCCTGCTTAAGTTTCGTGAAAAATTCAGTGGTAGTCCTGCCCTGTTTTTGTTGAAGCTATTTTTTAAAATTAATAACTACTTATTATGGTCCCAAAAGGACTTGGTATCCAGGGCCGTAAACCCATATATAAAAAAGATGGTCCCAACAGGTATTTGCTTCCAGGCCGTAAACCCTTAAATAAAAAAGATTGTACAAGCAAAAATATACTGATGACTCCTAGTTATTTTAACGTGAGTGTCCTTCACCCAATGACAAAAGAAACTCCTTTTAATTGGCAAAATAGACTGATGACTAGATATTTTAACGTGAGTATCCTTGACCTCGTAGTGTCTTACCAGAGCCAATCATAAAACTACATTTATAATACCCGTAAGGAAGTAATTTCGTAAATCGAACGACCCAAACTATCAATCGCTCATTATTCTTTACTACGGCAGTATACACAGCTCGTTGGTGCGTGAAAGTTTCACGGCATTCCTGTGATACCCCATAATAAACGCCGTTTACGCGAGAATGGACCGAATGGACCATTGGGCCATGGTTAATGGTCTACATTTGCCGTACTTCAAGGACGAAGAATTGGGACATGCGTGACCGAAACCTTTCTACACGTAATAATATTAATTGAGGTATTATTTAATCGCGTTTCACGCTATTATTCATGAGATGCCTTAATTTTTATTGTAATAGAGTACCTGGTAAAGGTCTGCCCTTATTTATTGCCGCGGATCAGAGAGTTGTTAGTATACATTGAGCGCGCGTTAGCAAGTTTGAACTGTAAGCACGGGTCTGAACAGTCTCGAAATTTTCGGAGCGACGCTACTAGTCACAAAACGTCAGGAGCGCTGATTGTTGCTCGCGCCGGTATTTATTAAGATTTGGAGTAATCGTGGTGAAATGTGCAGTGCCAAGCTGTAAATACAATTCACGGAAACAAACGATCTAGAAAAAATCGATATTGAAGCGTCCATAGAACACCTGCTTACACTTGGCACAATGGGCAATGAGCGATGCGCGCACTCTATAGCTAGTATACTAACTCTATGCCGCGGATAAACTATTTTCATTTAAATCGAAACCTAAGTGCATTTGTACTGACAGCTCTCAAACGTTGTAGGAAAACATCGTGAGGAAAGCATACGCCAAATCAGTAATTTTAGAGGCATGTGAAGACCACTGGGCTAGCGTGGTGGACTATAGCCCGTGCTTCCTCGTAGAGAGTTTAGGCCTTTAGTGGTCCCTACACCATCAATCTGCATGACATGCAATTACGTACTGTCACTCATGCATGATCGTCTAGCTTTAGTGATTGACGTGCATGACATGCAAACTACGTGCTGGCCGTTGCTTCACTGTATGGATTGATAGCAAGCATGATGGTCCATCATGCAGCATGATAATCACGTAAACGTAACGCATGGCATGCAAGCATGATCGTTTAGGGACCGCTTTTGTCTCATCAGTGGGGGGGGGACTTGATTCGAAGCAACTTTGACAGATAACCGTCATACCAAAATCAACCAGCCAAACCGTACTTTTGCTTGGGTGAACGATCTCCCCTGCAGTCCAGGCTGCGGCAATACATCGCGATGTCCTGTTCATACTCCGAATCGCAAGGCAAAGGCAACATAAATAGACAGTTTAGATCGCGCAATTTATTAGGCTGTCCGCAGTCTGGCGACAGACGGCCGGCGCCAGTCGTAACGTCCCGCAGATCGATCCCAGACGCCTGCAGACACGGCTGGCTGTTCGTCGCGATACTTCGAGTATAATAAATATTAATATTTAGATCATCATCATCATCAACAGCCTATGAACATGTCCCCACTGCTGGGGCTCAGGCTTACCCTCTCAACGATGGCGTTCGGGCTATAGTCCACCACGCTACCCCAGTGCGGGTTGGACTTCACATGCGCCTAAGAATTTCTTCTTCGGCGTATGCAGGTTTCCTCACGATGTTTTCCTTCGCCGTTTGAGAGCAGTCAGGAAATGTACATAAGTTTTGAGGAAAAACCCATTAGTACATGGCCCAGCCGGGGATCGAACTCCGGACCTTTCGATATGATAGGCCGCGCCTTATCCTCTACGCCACTGACGCTCTTATATTTAGATATAGACATTATTTTAGTGGGTTTTATTTATTACTAGCTTTTTCGCGCGGCTTCGCCCGCGTAGAAAAGTTATTTCCGTGTACATTGTGAAACAGCGCCCTCTATGTAGGCGTTTAGTTACTTAGGGGGTATTAGCGGACGCCCCGCGACTTTGTCCGCGTTAACAAGTAGCCTATATGTTATTCCGGGATATAAGCTATCACTGTGCCAAGTTTCATCAAAATCTGTTCGGTAGTTTTTGCGTGAAAGAGTAACAAACATCCTCACATCCTTACAAACTTTCGCCTTTATAATATTAAGTATGATATGATATGATGATATGATACGTCTGAACCATGCCAAACCAATGTTTGCGAACAAGAGCCATCTCCGTGTCCTCGAGATGAGATACGCAGTGCAAACGACTCGAAGTGAGCTCATCTTTGCATTATTAGCGACATTTGCGAACAAACACAGCTTTTTGTGCAGTCATTTTACAATGCACCTTGAGATTGAGATGCTCATGACATCATGTTAAAAAAAATTATTATGTATTATTTTGTTCGTCTGTCTGTCCCGCGGATAACTTGAAAACTACTGGAGCGATTGTACTGAATCTTACCCACAAATTTTTGATTATTTGTCGGTATCTAGATCATCAACTATCAAGAACATAGGACATACCTACTTACATTTATATCTTCTCGCTATACCCCTAATGGGGGAGGGAGTAGGATTCGGAGCGCCAAATATAGCGACCTGTCGCACCCATTGGAACTAATATGTACTAGTACATATTATATGTACGTATGTATGTATGTATGTTGTACGTAGTACATATTTGTTCCATGGTCACACCTGACATCGGTAATATATTTACAGGCATATATATTTTTTATATTTTTTTATTAATATATTTTGCTCTAAAATTACATTTGATTTGCATTTTTACCAGGAAGGTTCGAATCTATTTGGTAGCGCGCGCGTAAGGGGCCGCGAGCACGCACCAAAGAGATCTTAACTCTATGATTATTCCGGACGAAAAATAGAAAATCGCCAAATAGTAATTAGTAAGTACTTCCAATTTTTTGTTCAATTAAAATTTGAAAAAATTATTTAAAAAACACGATAATCTCGAATACCTGTTAATTATAATTCTTATCATAAAAACCTATTTCAGAATGTACGAATGAAGCCCTTTCCTTGACCGGAACGGCTTTTTAACCATTTGACCCTTTTTAATTATTTTTTTGTGATAAAGATTTTGAAATAAAGTTGTGTACAGATACACCCTGTATAACGTGGTTGAAACCAAATGTTTGATTGCAGCTTCGCGTGTTGAGACTCGGCTATTCTATTATTGACCGAGCGAGCGAAGCGAGCGAAGCGTCTACGTTTCGAGACTGGCCAAAAATGCTCTTGTCCGGCTGTCTGTCTGTCTGTCTGTCTGTCTGTCTGTAATTCTCTACAGGTCGCATTTTTCAACCGATTTTGACGAAAATTTGGCATATGTATAAATTAATTAAACCTACAATATGAGTAGAATAAAATTTTGAAAAACATTTTTTTTAGAGTACCTACCATACTCGCAAAGTGGGAGTGAACTTTTTTTTTCTTGTGAATCCCATAGTGTGGGATATCGTTGGATAGGTCTTTCAAAAATATTGCTGGTGTGTGAATACCATTTTTTCGATTTAGGGATCCGTTGGCGAAATATTAAGCTTTAAAGCGGTAATTTTTGTTAGAGTCACGTGTCCCCCCCCCCCTGCCAGCTAAACGGTTGCTTCTGGAAATGTGAAAAAATTAATGGCAGTAGCATATATAACGTAGTTACAAGGAAAACTATTACGGCTAAGTAGGTTCTATTAGTTTTTGAGTAATAGTGGATCGACTTAAGAAAGTTGAAAAAATAAATTATGTTCATAGAACTGCATACGTAAAATGAAAAATTATTTTTTTCCGCGTGATATCCATGGTGTGGGGTATCGTTGGATGGGTCTTTCAAAAATATCGCGGGTGTGTGATAAACATTTTTCGATTCAGGGATCCGTTTGCGAAATATTAAGCTTTAAAGTGCTAATTTTTGTCACTTTAGTAGGTACTTTTTCTGTTTCCAAAGTTGACTTTTGTTGGTTTCTTTTAGGTTTGATTTATAAGGGCTGGCGAGGTCTACTGTTCTCACGGAACTACTAGTTTATGTCAGTTCCCGTAAAACAGGCCATTCGTGAATATCATAACGAGCTGACCTGGGCATTTCGTCGGCTAATTTTACTGGACTATTATTGAAATTTCGATTGCGATGATTCGGATTTACTTTATTGTGCACACAGACAAGATACATTTAAGTTAATTATGATACAAGTGAGCTAAGTTTGTCAATTGCGCTTGAGGTTGTACTGCGTGTGATGAAGCCAAGAAGCGTAATGACCAATGCTCACGCGTGTCATACGACGTTTTTCAACACACTTAGCGAGCAAAATAAATATAATGACATAAACTTATTTTCCTCTGATTTTGATGGATAATACAGGCTATCTGTCTACAGACTACAATAGTACCTTGTTAACCTAGGTGTGAAAGTAACTTATTTAAGTCCCGAGACGGGGTTTGGCGCCCGACGCGCAGCGAGGGCGCCAATAGTTCGAGGGACCTCTAAATAAGTCTTGAACCCGAGGGAAACACTGTGCTTTTCATTAAGAATACACTGAAAGTAAAAACAAATACATAAAATGAGTGTTAATATAAATCTCTGCTATACGGAAGTATAAACAAAACTCTACAACTCGAAACAACAAATGAAGATCGCATTGCCGCTTTCCCTTCTACTTTGTTTTTTTTCTGTGACCGGCCAGTTTCTATTCTGCCATTATTTTTCATTTCCATCATTGAAAAAATGGTACCTAAATATTTTGCCCGAATCTATGTTATTTTAAAGAAATAGTTGACAGTAATAATTATAATAAAGTCATATAAAAAAATATATTCTTTAATTATTACATAACTTTATGTTATTTCAATTTTACATCGCGCTGTCATTGAGTGGCTGTATAGACAGTTGGAACATGGTCCAATAGAAATGTCAAAATAGTACTAGTTTTTTTATATATAATTTGACAGCTGTCAGTTGAAAGCGATTCTCCCTAGGGCTGAGATGTATTACTTTCAACCCGCTCCTCAGGCAACTTCAGACCTACTTTCAGAGTATGAGTAATGAAAAGTATACTTAACTATACTAATATTATAATTAAAGCTAAATTGTTTTCTACCGTGGGAAACACCTAGGTACCTACCTAGTTTCTTTTATAAAATATGACCTCAATTTCTTCTTCACTGTAGGACACTTCAGGTCAGGTGTTCTCATAAGCTTGAGTTACACCGCTTCTTAATTTATTCCCCGTATTCCCCGTGTTCCCCCATAATGCCCCGTGAATTATTGCCCAGATCATTTTAAATCATTTTAATTTCACGCCTGTCTGACGGACATTTTTATTTGGGGTTTGTTTAACGAAAGAAGTTTTGTATATACAGTAGCACGAAAGAAATTACACCCTTGACATTTGGGTTGATTTCAAAAACTTTGCTCCCTTAGAGTGTTAAAACGGGTTTTGCGACCCAAAAAACAAGATCAAATACGAGACTTATGTGAAGTCTAGATAGAGTTCGTTTTTCAAAAACCAAAAGCCACATTCTAAGGTTTATTTAATTTCATTTATTTATTATTTTATTATTTCTCAAATCTAAAAAGACGCAATAAATTAATATAAATTATGAAAGCAAGTCGACTGCTGATATGGAAGCATCAGCTTTAGCTGCCTTTCCATTTAAATAAAATAATAATAATAATAATAATTTATTTGCGTCACTTTTTTCGTGACGTAACACAGTAGTTACTGACAACAAGATGGCTGAACACTGACAATCACAAAACGTTACACAAAGGAATAATAATATACAAAATGAATTAAATAAATAAATAATGTTTGGACAAATTTCCACACTGTTTAGTCCCAACTAAGCCGAAGCTTGTAAATGGGTACTCAACAACTGATAAACATACATAAATACTTTTAAATAAATACTTAAATACATACAAACACCAAGAATCCGATACCCAACAGACAAATGTTGGTCCCGGGTGGGAATCTAACCCACGACCTTTGGCGCAGTAGGCAGGGTTACTACCACTACGCCAACAGACTAGCCAGCCAATTAAAGCAAACAAATGATGCATCGTTTCCGTAAGGAACCCTAGGTACGTTTATTTTGTATTTTTGCTTCGAAGTGAATTTTAAATGCGCCACTGGCCTTATTATTACACTTATCAGGCGGCCAGTGAGAGCTGTTAACTCATTTCACGGCCCATCTAGCGCGCATGTGCGAAGTTATTGTGAATTAGTGATGCGAGCGAATCTATCGATAGATACCACGATACTATCGTGATCTCTCAAAAGCCGTAGTCTAGTTTGTTGTGCCCTCGCCTCACGTTCATGACCTCGGTTCGAACCTTGCCATAGCAATAAATTTTTCGATACATGAGTATGGTTTATTATATTACACAGGCTTTTCAATAAAGGAAAACTTAGGAAAATTGCATACGCCAAAGATTGGAATTAATATTGTAAGGCGTTAAGTCTTATGCAAAGAAAAAGAAGGCTTAGAAAAGATAAAAAATAAATTAATTAGCTTAGAAAATAACTGTCTATTACCGCAATTTTAATTTGAATGAAAAGACTGAACGGCTAATTTAAATTTAATTGCCATGTAGATATGAATTTATATATTTATTTGTTTGTATTTGTTTGTTCATACTAATTTTATTTACATATATTGGAGTACTTTTATTAGTTAAACAAAAGGAGTATAAAAAGTTATTTTTAATGTACAAAAGTAAATTAAAAATAACTTATTAATTACTATATTAATAACTTATTTATTTATTATTTTTTACATAATTAACTTATTTAATTTACATATAATATTTTAGTTCTAAGAAGAATGGCTCGTAGATTTTGTTACTACCATAAAATGATTGATTGGGCGTCATTAGCTATACTGTCGATAGTATTGTACACAAAACTATCGATAGTTCCGCAACACTAGCGCCAATAGCGACAGACAGACAATGCGCTTGGGTTGTGGTTATACAATAACACGCAATTCAAACACCCGAATGACTGTCCGAAAACCATCGGAAATATATGTATACTTTGTTATTCCTAGCTTTATTCTATTGTGATATACATTATGTTTATTCTTCTAGCAAAGAGACATATAAGGTGATTTATAATCTGCGTTGTAGAGTCATTAAGAACCACAAGATGAGCACTCGCGTCCCGCGGCGAGCGTGATGGTAAGACTGAGCGAAGCGAACAAGAAGTTTCGAATCTCTTTGGTGGCGCGCGCCCTCCCTGTGGAGTTCGCATCTTGCATATTTAGTATCGGAACCTATGGTGCCAATTTCCGGGGGGGTGCGGACAAAGGAAGCGGAGTAGCGGGAGGAGGTTGCTAATGCAAATTTATATGGAGTTTGAAAATGAGAATGTGTGAGTGGGTTACAATATTGTAATCCATTTGACACGATTTTGACACACATAGAATGTTTCTTTTACGCTTCTGTATGGGGCCGGCCGCCAACCAAAGAGATCCTAACTCTATGGAAGTGAAAGAGGTGTATCAGGAGCCCTATTTTTGAATCGCTTCGAGCGGTCGATTCTACTAATTTTCCTTCGACGTCCGATACAAAAATCTGTAGAATCGACAGCTCGAAGCGAGGCGAGCGATTCAAAAATAGAGCTCCAGGATCGCGATGCTTGGCGCTCCGTTCTTTCTGATAACCCCGTCAGGGACACAGCGTGAAGATGTATGTACCCTTTCAATTTTCATAGTTTAAGACCCGAGCTGATCTACGGACTGTTTTGCTTTAACCTCGAATTAAGTCGTCAGTCGCCCCAAATTTCTGGGAAGCCGTACTGGGAAGCCATTTAATCGGATTCACGGCGGCTGAGCCGCAACTGGGCTTTGTGATAGCGGGCTGGCTGCACCCGTCGGCATCTAGAAAGGGATGAATTAAACTTACTATGGAGTCGCAATTCGGACTGGCCAAAGAGAATGAACCCTCTTTCCTTTGTTAACTTCCGGTTAAAATACTTGTTGAAAGATACATGTGATGTTATAAATTAATCTGGACTAAGAAATAATTAGTATAAAATCTTGTATATTTTCCGATGGCAGTGACAATATAACATCATTGCCACTGCCATCGGTAGTATACCGGATATACGATCTGCCGTAGATGTTGGCAATACTGTTTGTTAAGTTGGTAGCCTGTACCTACGGCGATCGTCGGAGAATGGAGGGTATATATGGGAGTGTAATGCCGAGCGCGGCAGTTGTCGTGGAACTATCGTGAAATAAATACTAGTACAACAAGTGTCGCCGACGTTTTATTTTGAGGTGCTTACATCTTCACCTGCTTAGAACTTTGTTGTTATCGATTACATTGTATGTATATATGTATATTGTATGTGTGTATGTATATATATATATATATTTGTATACCTATGTATTTAGTATATGTAGATTTTTAAAATATGCCTATAATTCCACAACCTACCTTCTAATTTGCTGTAAATTCTCTACCCAAAGGTTGTCTGGAAGAAATCGCTCTTAGCGATAAGACCGCCTAGATGTACATTACTGTATCTGTTTTTGTCTGTAATTTTTAATAGTGCAATAAAGTGTATTGAATTGAATTGAATGAAATTGTGTAGGTTTTCAGAGTAGGTACGTGGGATTTCTCCTGCGGTACCGTTTATTGCGATTAAAAGTATTGACCCTATGTCCTGTCTCCGGGTTCGACGTACCTACAAGTTACATCAAAATGCGTTCAGCGGTTTTGGCGTGAAGACAGACAGACAGACTTCCTCATTTATAATATTGGGTCATAGCGGTCGGTGGGACCACGGGCAACGAACCATATCTACCTGTTCGGTATCTCTAAAGAATTATTGCAAAATTCCGGGTTCTCTCGGTTATCACACGCTATGTTCTATTTATTTAAATATTTAAATCTTCTCTAATAAATAATCCACTACTTTGTAAAGCAAGACGAGTTCCGTTCGAGATTACCAACAAGGCCAGGACCGTTGCCAGGGCGGGCGCTGAGACCAAAGATCTCAGGGGCGCAAATAGCGGAACCTTGTCAAAATTCATAATAAACAAAACACAGTGTACAAACTTTATCGATGGCTTTTAAGTTATAAAGCCTTAAAACAAGATTGAATTTAAGTACATCGATACCGTTTTGTACGACTGTGGCGAAGTAAAATCTCAATTAATTCAACCACTTTGACTTTTTGGTCCTACGAGCCGGACTTCTTTTGCGTTTTGGTATTTTTCTTTTACAATGACAAGTGAGCCTATTAGACCTACATTTTGAGCTCGTAACAGAGTTTTTAGGTACTGATGGTTTGGTGTGAAATTCAATGGCACCACAAAGTAGATCTGTAAAGTTTGACCAGTATTTATTAATATGGTGCCCCAAGGGGCCAAGACTGGCTACGGCCCTGTGCAGTCGACACAGCCCAGTGGCCGACTGTTAATTGGCTTTTTGTTACATTATCTGAGTGGGTGATCACGGAGTTAAGGTCTACATACTTTGTATTAATGGGACTTGAGACAATACCGACATGTTAATTTAAGAAAGGACGAAAATTTGGACTAAATTCTAATTGCTCGTATTGTGACATGAGCTATCAGTTAGCCACATTACCTTTGTTATTCGGCGATATAATAACAACATTCAATTTCATACCTAATGCTAAGATGCTTAAGACTATTTTTGCTTGAACAGGGTCGTTAAGTCATATTAAACATTTCGCGTCAGACAGACCGCTGACAATGTCACTTAAAAAAATCGTTTTTTTCACATTAAGTCCGTTAGTGTCGAGATTTTCTTAGTTACATATTTCTTTTATTTTCCAAAACCTGTAATTTTTCATATGGGTAATTTTTTATATTTTTTAACTAGGGAAAAATGGTTGCCCAGTCTAGTTTTAATTATTGTACACTGTACACTCCTACTGCTAGCTTGGTATATTGATTTCCACTTAATTACTGGCTCACAATTCTGTTGTTACTTTCTAATTAATAAGTCTATAAAAGCTCCTAAAACAATAGGCCGAATGACAGTTGTTGTTTGCCCCCATTCTGTGGACAAGGATGGGCTTCCGGGTGCGCGGGCGCAGGCGCGCACGCATCGCCCGCTGAATCATGCGCGAGCGCCGCGCCCAGCGCACAGATCACTGTAGGGTCACCAATAAGTTTCTAATTGTAGGGTGTCATAGACGATTTTTTTTGTCCCTTATTCAATTAAATTATTATAATCATAATTTATTTTGTAATTAAGCTGCGCCTTAAGCAGGTACTCGGAAATGCAATCGACAGAGTGGTAGCTGTAGAAAATTGTGAATTTTTAATTTTTATTTTTTTATGTGAATTATTTAAATATAGCTTACCTAAATATATTTTTCTATTTATATTCACCAATTTTATTCTGATATGAGCGGTTTTGTCAAATAATTTTTTTGTGTATTTCCGAAGTAAGCATTTATTCAATTTAATCTGCCAATTGTAAAAAAATAATAATGGAAAAGTAAGGTTTTGTTCCCTACTTCGTTATTACACTTTATGTAAATAAATGATACTTTATTCACACTCCATTTATCACGAATCATATTCACTTTACTATTCCCCGTTTCCACTGTCCCCTCCTACCATCATCCAAATGACGTAGGTCACGGTGTGACCTTCACCTTCGGACCTTAACCTTTGCGACCTTTACCTCGCTAATCCGGCCCTGGCTACGCCGCGGTCCGTGGTGCTCTGTAGGTAAGTCGTTTAGGATTTGTTTTAATTGGCCGGATTAAATTGTAGAAATGTATATTTATTTCATTATTTTTTTATTAAATATTAGTGGTAAGTAAGTATGTTACTACATGCATTTAAGTAACTTAAATTTTTTTTGGGTATTTTGTGAGTTTATTTATTTTCAAACATATACCTACCTTCCTGGTTTTTTCAGACTTAGGCACCAAATAATTAAAACGCTTTTTCATTACTCATACTCTGAAAGTAGGCCTGAAGTTGCCTGAGTAGCGGGCTGAAAGAATAGATGAATAAAGAATAGATGCCCTAGGGAGAATCGCTTTCAACTGACAGCTGTCAAATTATTTAAAAAAATACTAGTACTATTTTGACATTTCTATTGGACCATGTTCCAACTATCTATACAGCCACTCAATTACAGCGCGATGTAAAATTGAAATAACATAAAGTTATGTAATAATTAAAGAATATGTTTTTTTAAATGACTATTATAATTATTACTGTCAACTATTTCTTTAAAATAACATAGATTTGGGAAAAATATTTATCATTTTTTCAATTATGAAATGAAAATTATTGGCAGAATAGCTGGCCGGCCAAAAAAAAAACAAAATAGACGGGAAAACGGCAATCCGATCTTCATTTGTTTTTTCGAGTTGTACAGTTTTGTTTATACTTCTGTATAGCAGAGATTTGTATTAACACTCATTTTATGTTTTGGTTTTTACTTTCAGTGTATTCTTAATGAAAAGCACAGTGTTTCCCTCGGGTTCAAGACTTATTTAGAGGTCCCTCGAACTGATGGCGACCTCGCTACGCGTCGGGCGCCAAACCCCGTCTCGGGACTTAAATAAGTTACTTTCACCCCTGGGGTAACAATGTACTATTATTATAAACGGATTTTAGGAAAAATGCAATCCCGGAATAATTTTCTGATGCACCACATTATTACGACGTTACGTGATAAACAATGATTATACTTACGTAGATACAATATTCTGATAGATTTTATTTATTAGTTTATAATGGTGTGCAGCGGAAACAGTTTGCATCTCGCCACGATGTATACCGCAGATAGCTTCGGTATGTGACGATCTTAATTACCGCCGACACTTTCTTCTTTAAAGCGAGGCTTATAGTCTTGATGCCGATATAATCTGAGTTTTTCAGTCAATGTATATAGCCGGTCTAGACCTTTGATAAACGCTCTAAATTTCGCATGGAAAACCATTTTTGGGAGACATTTTCAATATGGACATTCGACGAAGAATAAGATCAATGACCAAAATATGTAATAGTTTCCTTCCGCTATCTTTTAAAGACAACAAAGGAACGAAAAATTATATTATGGAGTTGACCCTACAATCCAATGGTTATGGCACATGACGTCAACTAGCCCAAATACTACAATGTAAACATTATGTTAGTTCATTCTACAGAAGCCAAAGTTGACATTGTAAAACAGCGGATATTTTTAGTGAATTTTGCATGCAGTGTAGATAAAGGAAGATAATTTGGACAGAGAATGTTTTCAAGGCTAAAAACATTATATAGATATTTGGTGAAGTCATATCAGAGACTAAAGAAAGTATGCAAGCTATAATTCACAAGATAAGCGACTATATACCTACACTGGCATTTCGAAAACGATTAATTAAAAAAAGTTGTTCAGTTTTCAATTCTTTTCAATCCTACATTATTTCTTCTATGTGTTCCTTTCTTTCCTTTAAATATCTCTATTACTAACCTTACTTATTCGTAGTATTTCAAATTTCAAATTTCAATTTCAAATTTATTTATTTTGGATATATATGGATTCATTTTCTGTTAAGCCCGAGTTATTCAAATGTTGACAAAAATATACAACGTGTTACAAACGTTTTCTAAATAGGGTTTGCACATCAGTGAAAATAAAAATATTTTTTATTTTTAGTTTTTCTAAATAGGTTAAGCACAACAGTGAAAATAAAAATATTTATTTATTTATTTTTGGGGTATGTGAATGAACTCGTTATAAGGCCCCATTTAACCTCCTTTCGGCTTTACTACTTGTTTTGTAACACCCTGTATAGGTAAACCTTTTGAACCGTGATAGTTAGTACCCTCTAGTAATATAATTAGAGAGATTTAAAATTTTTCGATATGAAATTCCATTCACGTAATAAGTACTGTATTTTTATATAGACACGTTTTCTTTGAACACAGATAAATAAATCACAAACATTCCAAATTGAAGGTTCATTAATAATTTATATTACAAATTCAAAACACGGCAGATTTAATACGTACATTTACTTCATTCATACAACTTCCGACCACTTGTAAAGGCCTAATGAAGACGTCGGAATTGCGGGAAACATAATTTGTACGAAGTATGTAAACAATTTGTAAATTGGCTACCAATTTACTTTCTACGAATTCTTTAAGATCTCTTCGAGATTTCAACCTGCGTTACACTGTCTTATTAGTCAAATAAATAGGTAGATAGTTATACAGGGTGATTGGGAGATGGGTGCATAGCTGCAAGGCGAAGCTAGTACAGACCAACCATTTGAGACAATCTTGTCTTATACGAAGTCTGGCTATTTTGTTTTTTACTTACACATTACCACAGAATATATAAATAGTACCAGTACATTACTTTAATTGAATAATAATAATTCACTTATAAAATTTGGCCATTAATGTTAACGCTTAACAGTGAAATTTTTGGATTTAAAACCTATAAAAATCTGGTTTAAAAAATTGTTACATTTCGTCTATGACAACCATGGCTCAAATGGTTCATAATGGTATGCACTAGCTTCGCCATACAGCTATGCACCCATCTCCCAATCACCCTGTATAATCACAATGGAAAAATTGTACTCATACGTATTATTCAATGTAACTTATTTTTAGTTTTAATTTATTGTCTATGAAAATATTAATTTTCCTGAATTTTATTGTTAGGTTACAATTAAGCGTAAGTACCTACAATTAATTAATTGCTTGCCAGGGGACAATTAAGACTTCGAATTTAGATCATTTAGTTTGACATAAATTTTATTTCTTGACATATGTATATTCTCTCTTGCATGTTAATTAATAATGAATTAAATTTTATTGACTAATGTTATACATAAGTAAGGATAACCATAACCTCTCGATATTTGCGGTGCCCCTAACGGGGTGTTACTTACATGTATTTATGTTAAGACCATTGTACAGACCGTGTAACTAGCAAATAAATGAATTTGAAAATTTGAATTTGAAAATTACTCCCGCTATCATGTCATTATAAAATGTCCCGCGTTCGCTACGTTCGCGTTTTTTAAGCTGTTTCTGACTTTTCCTTTTGCTGGGCTCCTAAGAGTCGTAGCGTGGTGTTATGGGAAATGAATTTTTCCAATCTGATTGGCAGTTCCAGAGATTAGCGCGTTGAAACAATTTTTTTTAATCTGTTTATTTCTTTTATAGGGGCTTTTTACAATTAATAATGACAGTCCCATCATAGCCTGAGTATACAATAAGTAAGCATTAATTTTTGTCGGATGCGAGTTCAAACTCTGTACCCACAGAACATAATAGCGTAGCGAGCGAGCTGTTTCCGTGTTCTGTGTCTGTACCCATATAAAACTGCAGATACAAGGCGATTATTCTCGCAAACCGTTAGAAATTACAGTCATTTATGTTTATTACAATCTGACCCCTGCCCTTGGAATGGAAAAAGGGAAAATTGCCGCACAACCCGGCGAGATTACACGCTCGTTCCAAATTCACCCTCTGGATTATTTGCTGTCGTCTCGGGCGCGTTACTCCGTAATCTCATATATTACGTTGGTCCGTCCGTCGCGCCGTCTCTCATCAAACCGACCTCGCTAGGGTTTCAGAGATACGCCGCTGAAGGTAAATGACGAACTCTTTTCAATCTTCAGTAATCTAGGACTAGACGAATTCATCTTGTCAGCCGCTGCTGGACAAAGGCCTCCCCCAGGGATCTCCACGACGCCCGGTCCCGCGCTAACCTCATCCAGCCGGGTCCCGCGACCTTCACCACATAGTCGGTCCACCTTGTGGGAGGCCTGCCTACGCTGCGTCTTCCGATACGTGGTCGCCACTCGACAGATATAACAAAAGTTGTATCTTCAATGTTTAAGGTGCTTTCCTTCCAAGTTCTTTCACTTCTTTCCACGCTGTGGCATCGGTTTCGATGGCGGCCAACGGAGATCTCCTACCGATGCTTAGAAGTTGGAGCTAGGTGTCCGCCGGCGGCACCCGAAAAGACATCAATTGCAGAACCAGTCAATTTCGCAGACAAGTCGAAGCGTTGCACAAAAAATGGCTGCGCAAAAAAACCTGGAGGTTGCATCATAGTTGAATCAAGAATACTCGTTTGACAGGTGCTAGAGTAATTTCCTCAATTGACAGTTTGACAATTATCAGTCAAATAAACAATTTGGTGGTGGCTGTGATGTGAATTACCTAAGTGCGGCGGATACCAACTTTGACGAAAGAGGCAGTCAGCATTAAGTCACCAGGGCCCGAGCGTTTTAACCCCAAACGGCTCAAATATAAATTAAAAACGAAGTATTTGCGCCGTTTGAGGTCCTCAGCAGTACCGGCCGCAGAACCGACCTTAACTGCGGAAGCCGTAAGACGCAAGTTCTATTTAAATTGTTTTAAATGAACTTTTACAGAACATTCAAATTTTCAAATTGATACGACGATGGCTATATTTCCATCAGTGAAAGCTGACAGGTTGAAGTGACGATGTGATGAAAAATTACTACTTAGTAACTGTCAATCTAGCCAAACCCCCCCTTTACAATGGGTGGATTGGCAACTATACTTTGTCACCGCAGTCAATACCTACTACTTAGTACTTTATAAAATACTAAGCTCCCATTTGTTATGGAAGAATAATGAAATAAATTGTTAGGAGGCGACTTTAATGTCAGTATTTGTTTGAACAATCCAGCAATCGCAAAGGAACACAAGTCGAAAGTGGCATAAATACGGCGGATAATCGAGGGTGCCGGCTTTATTGTAACCCAAAGTATCAGAAGTAAAAGCCTTCTAAGAAATTAAGATCTGGTTCTCTTAGACAAAGGAAACTGCATGCGAAAGTAGTCCAGTCGCTAGGAACCGTTTAATAAATCAATTAATCTTCTCGATAATGTTTTTGATAAAAGAGAGCGTCCAAGAAAAAACAGAAAGACACAAAAACAGGCCGGTCTAATTCTAAATGGCACAAAATATCGTAGGATATCAACATTTCAGCAACTAACCGCAATTAATCCTTAAAATGGGATCCGAACAATGATGTCCAGACCCGAATCTTCGATCTGATACTTGAAGCAAAAAGGGATACCGCTACTGCAGGTTTATGTAATCTAGATACCTATTTAGTTCGCTAAAGTTCGCCAATATCTTTGAATTAACAAGACGTGAGCTGAAAGTTTAGATTTTTTCCGTATCCGGAACGAAAGACCAATAATTATCCGCATGGATATCTTTCGACCAAATATACTGATCTTCTTCTGTTCTATGCATATATATCTCTTTCTTTTCTTCTTAGAAACTGATTTTTAATTGTTCGTCTTTCTTTCTGTCGGTCTGTGGTCGCTCCTTATTAATCTATCTTTCTTTCTTCGGTTGAATTTCATGCATTAAATGAACTGACAGGGTTTCAGCTGCCATTGTCTTCGCTCCGATCGTTGATCGTTATCAAGGTCAGGTCACTTCATCCAATTATATTATTTAATAAAATTACGTAACACTATGTATTTTAGGTACAGCCTTCTCGCTGCGGTACAAAACTCCGCAGTTCTATTAACTTACAAAATAGTGTGTGACGTCACGGATGACGTAATGTGAGACAAAGCCGGCGAAGGAAATGTAATCAAATAATCGATCGTTACAGCGGCAGTTAAGACGTTATGAACACTGTATCGTAAAACAGATGTAAACGGTTTTATTACGCGTCTGCCCGCAGTCTGCATTACCGAGAGCACTCATTCATGCGATCGGAAAAGAAAACAATTAACAGCCCACTTTCTCACATCTTATTTGAGCAAAACCGAAGGAGAAAGTGCGTTTATTGACGCCAACAAAAATAACAGACACCGGGCAACAGTTTAAATCCGGCAAATCGAATCTTTCACGCCGGCTGTCACTTTGACAGCTCCGATTTTTAAGGCAAAGGCGGCGCTCTACAGCCTAAAACTGACCTTTGACAAGCCGCTGCAGTATAATCTCCTTGTGCTCGTGCGTGTGCGGCTCGCCGATGACGGCCAGCAGGTAGCATCCTGTGAGGGGGCTGGGCGGGGGGACGGAGGCGGAGACCTCCGTGCCGAGGGACAGCGACCGCTCGTCGTCGTGCTCCATCGCCGACGGCGGCGCCGGCGCGACTGCCGACTGCCGACGGTGCCCGGTGCGGTAGCGCTAGCTCTCCAACCGACCGCTCAGCGCGACAACTCCGCTCGGAATGGCCCCACCGGCTGACGGGGCCGGCTGGCCGCTGCGCGCGCACCGCTTTTCGAATCGACCGCAGCGCTGCGCCGCACGCAGACGCGCCGGCGTCTAGACTCAACCCCCATCCGTCGTCGCGTTCACTCTTATCTTCAGATCTCGAGATGGAAAGGGACGGTGAATAAGGGCGTACACAGACGCGGCAGTAGGTTGTTCAGCGCACAGTCACACGTGATCTGCATTGCGTCTAAACAACCCGGCGGAATAACCTCAGCCGGTGCCTCAGCTGTTCAACGCCATGGTGGTCGCAATCGATAATAGTTGGGGCTCGCCGTCGTTTTTGACCGCAATTTGAGGAAACAGGCACCCGAATAGCGAGATTTATCGATTTGGTTCGTCTGTCTGCCCTCGTCTAACTCAAAAACTGCCGGAGCTCTATTTTTGATTCTCTCTCCTCTCATCGAGCGGTCGATTCTACTGATTTTCCTTCGACATCCGATACAAATATCTGTGGAATCGACCGCTCGAAGCGGGGCGAGCGATTCAAAAATAGATCACCTGGATCGATGAGCTGAAACCTGTGAAATTGCGGTAGCGATGGGAAAATTCTAGAAATTTATTATTAAAGACCAGAGTTATACCTTATAGACCAACTGCCTAATAAAATCTTGCATATTCATTAAAATGTGGCTGTCAGATTTTGGTTTTTGAAAAGCGAACTATCTAGACTTCACATAAGTCTAGTATTTGAACTTGTTTTTTGGGTCGCAAAACCCGTTTTAACACTCTGAGGGATATTGTCTCTTTTTGAGGCACTCTGGGACAAACTGATCGTACCTCCATCTAGTCGGGGGGCGTCCCACACCACGCTTGCCCACTCGTGGTCTCCACTCGAGAACTCGTCTACCCCAGTGGTTATTGGTTCTTCTATGTGATGGTGTTTGGAGATGGAAATAATGAAGATGTACGCAGATTGACTTGTATTTATTATTTAGAAGTACAGACAGTGTTGTGTTTGTAACAATCAACGGCTGACGGTGAAGGTAGGTGAGCACAGACAACAATATAGACTTATTAAGAAAAATTGTTTATGGTATGTGGTGCGTTTCTAAGGTAATGAGCTTTAATTACGTAACATTCGACAGATGTGACCAGCCCACTGCCACTTCAACGTACCTACCTAATAACTTTTTAGTTATGTCGAAGGGATCGTTTCTGATCCTGTCTCTCAGAGAAATTCCCGTTAAGCGACTTTGTTGTACGGTCGACCGCACGTCAGTGGGAATATAACCACTAGTATTGAAACTCCCTAATAGGCTAGGCCAGCTCAAGATATCAGCTGTTTCCACTGACGTGCGGTCGACTGTACATTATCTTCTAAATACAGCATTTATTACTTACTCGTAATCACAAGTGTATAATTCATCACTTCATCATCCAACAAACAAGATAATATCGCTTATCGTTTGATAATGCACATCATTATGATATAACACTTACCTGGTGAAGGATAATAATTATCTGTCATTTTCGATGGGAGATAATCCGATGTTGTAATATTCTTTTCACCTCTCTAAGCTCGAAACGAGCGAACTACTCATCGAAACTAATGTAGAAAATAGTACTTTGTTCTCTTGAGTGTTTTACATTAAACCAATGCTACAATACTTAGTTAATTTTGTTGCGTAGAGTATAAGAAGACAGCAAAGAACACCATTTTGATTGAATTAAAGAATTTCTTCAAAACGCATAGGTAAATAGTATACTGATCTAATTGATTTTTTTAACATTATAAATTGTGTTATTTATTATCAATAAAATACAAATAAATTTACATAGATAAACTAAAAAAAAAAAGGAAACAAACTAAACTAAAAAGATTACCTACCAAAAAAGAGGGGACAGCCCTACACTAATATATATATATCTTCTGTAATAGTATACTTACTACCGAAAATTTTCTTGAAAATCGGGTTCAAATCAAACAAGAAGTTCTAACTGAAAAAGTTATGCGTGGTCATACATTAAAAAAATCATAAAATATACGGGTCGAATTGAGAACCTCCCCCTTTTTTTTCGCCGGTTGAAAAAAGTAGCTTATTAATACTACCTACCTACTTCAGTATGAACCAAAAAATGTATGAACCCAATTAAGAACAAAGTCAATATCTTTCACAAGTGGCAACATAACCAAAATTTTCCGCACAAAGGTGAACCAATAACAACTTTTCCTAACGAGAAATTTCCCGTAAACGAGAAAAGCCTACCGCCGTCCAAATCATATTTACGTACACTTTGGCCTATTTACACTCCCCGGCGCGACTACAAGGCGTACCAAAACGGTCGTATTTTACCCAGATATTAGAGACGGGCCGAATATGAGTTTTACACAGAGAGTTGTTAGTATACATAGAGCGCGCGTTAGCAAGTATGAACTGTAAGCACCGGTTTGAACAGTCTCGAAATTTTCGGAGCGACGCTACTAGTCACAAAACGTCAGGAGCGCCGATTGTTGCTCGCGCCGGTATTTATTAAGATTTGGAGTAATCATGGTAAAATGTGCAGTGCCAAGATGTAAACATAATTCACGGAAACAAACGATCTAGAAAAAAATCGATATTGAAGTGTCCATAGAACACCTGCTTACACTTGGCACAATGGGCAATGAGCGATGCGCGCACTCTATAGCTGGTATACTAACTCTATGGTTTTACACAACCCAAGAAATAAAAACAAACTTGTACCACCCCAGTTAAGACTTAGTTAGGTCAGTAAGGCGTATCACACACGCGGCCTGCGGTGGCGGTGGCGGCCTGTTGTATTCCATGCGCAATGTCTGTGAGACTTCAAACACGCGCGGTCTACGTTTTCATATTGAAGCTCTGGGATACACCTAAATCGTTCACGGGGCAATATGACGCTTCTACAACAAACTACAAAAAAAATCTTGAACATGAAACACAGAAAAATTAAGATTCTACCTACGAATATGGAATTTTTACCGACTTCCAAAAAAGGAGGAGGTACTATGTTCGGCTGTATGTTTTTTTTTAATGTATCTTTTGTGTAAAGTCTACAGTAGTTCCTCTCTTTTACTTTACTATACTTTACTGAAGTGGCAGTGGGCAGGTCACAACATCTGTCGCAGAACCGACGGCCGTTGGGACAGACGAGTTCTGGAGTGGAGACCGCGGACCGGGAGACGCCCTTCCGCCAGGTGGACCGACGACCTGAAGAAGGTGGCCGGAAGCGACTGGATGCGGAGAGCGGAGGATCGGCTGTGGTGGCGTTCGTCGGGGAAGGCCTACGTCCAGCAGTGGACGCTAAAAGACTAAAATGACTTTCATCATCATCATCAGCCTATTAATCTCCCCACTGCTGGGGCTCAGGCCTACCCTCTCAACGAGGGCGTGCGGGCTATAGTCCACCACGCTAGCCTAATGCGGGTTGGTGGACTTCACAAGCGCCTAAGAATTTCTTCTTCGGCGTATGCAGGTTAAATACTAAATAATATAACAATAATAATACAATAAAATGACTTTACTATAAAAAAATTTGCTAAGCGCATTAAACTAATCTTTTCAGTTACTCTGAGGTCGACTGGAAGAGATCCTTTGGCGGGCTAAGTCCACCTTTTTTATTGTTTTCGTAAATTTTTGTACATTAAAGCGTTAATACATACATACAAAAATTAATTAATAAATAAACTTTGGAATTTTGATCAGCAGTATTTTGCCCCTGCCTGTATTACGTTAGGTACAGTTAGGCCCATGCCTATTCACATTTCTTATAGCCACGTTACGTGCTATTGCTATACTGTAGCGTTTTTCCGCAATGCTTCTCAGATTTTCGCCTCATGCGTCGTAAATTGTACTGCATACTCGTAGAGCAACACGGGGCCGCCGGCTCGACCCGCAGGGGAGACGGCCATAGCTTAGCGAAGTCAATTTATTGCATAATTAAATATATTGTCTCTCTGGGTAGTCTGGGTACATTTATCTAACGTAGTTTTTTATCTATAACGCTTTCTAGGTGTTAGTGCGAATAATAAAATGTCTACAATAAATTTTAAAAAATATATAGGTACCTATAGTGCCTTTGTAAGTACAATAAAATAAATTGTAGTCCGTCGCCAAGAAATACATAAGATATACTATCGTATATTCCCTTTTTTCTTAGCTGTCTTGCGAAAATCTTTATTTACATCTCGTCTACATGTGCGAGCCAGGTACTGTAGCAACAAAAACAAATTTGTATTACCATATAATCTTTGCGGTCCACTTCGGAACATCATCTGTCGTTTAGCCGCAAAATGCGTTGACAAAGAAAATCGGAATACACTGTTTGGAAAAAATGTGGATATGGAAATGGGGCATGCATGAGAACCTACGTCGTCAGAAGGGTATGCCTGAGTGGCATACTCACGCTCCCAGACTCCCCTCTGCTTTATAGGCATACCAGAGTAGCTAATGAATAGCTGAAATATTTAAATCAGCGCTGGAAAAATGGCAGACATTAAAACTTTAATGTAACATACAAAGTTACTCGGAAACTCATGAAAATAAACTCCTTGTACGAACATACTGTCCTTTATCAAACAGAACCACCAGAATAGAACAGAGCAGAGCGAAATAAAGCAAAGGCGACGACATGCATTGATACTTTCTGCTACAAAACACAAGGCGAAAGTCACCGATTGATTTTATCAACCACTGGGCTAGCAAGCCATCATACGAGGGTCAGCAGTGCAATTTTTAGATCGCTCTCCTGGCTTCGAGCGGTCGATTCTACTGATTTTCCTTCGGCATCCGATACAAAAATCAGTAGAATAGACCGCTCGAAGCGAGGAGAGCGATTCAACAATAGAGCTGATTACCACTAATGCGACCGTTGCACCAAACCAAAGAAGCAAGATACGGTACTCTCTTACATTGCTGCGAAAACTAGTAGGCGTCATCCTGGCATGACCATCACAAACTGCAATTCTGAATATAGAGCCAAATTGTCGGTACTTTGTCGAATTTTGTCACTTTTTTGACTTACACAACTTTTGTTTGACTTACACAACTTAAGTCAAAGTGAGTCATCAACAGCCTATTAACATGTCCCCACTGCTGGGGCTCGGGCCTACCCTCTCAACGAGGGCGTTCGGGCTATAGTCCACCACGCTAGCCCAGTGCGGGTTGGTGGACTTCACATGCGCCTAAGAATTTCCTCTTCGGCGTATGCAGGTATCCTCACGATGTTTTCCTTCACCGTTTGAGAGCAGTCAGTGAATGTACTTAAGTTTCGAGAAAAACCCATTGGTTCGGCCCAGCCGGGGATCGAACTTCGGAGCTTTCGATATGACAGGCCGCGTCTTATCCCCGACGCCACCGACGCTCCAGCGGGAACAGTTACGAAACTAAGTACCATTAGCTTGTAGTGCCTGAACCACTGAACGGATTTCGATGAAGTTTGGTCTGGGCATACGTCGAACCCTGGAGCGCGACATAGGCTACTTTGTACCGCGATAAAGACACTATCACACGCAAATATTTGGTAGGTACTGGGCTTCGTAACATCAAAGGTTGTCTGGAAAAAATCGCTTTTAGCGACAAGACCGCCTAGATGTACCTTCTTAGTCTACTGTATTATTTTGTTCTGTTTTTTTAATTATGTGCAATAAAGAGTATTGAATTGAATTGAATCGTTTTCAATAAGTATAAGCAACTCTTCCTCGATTTGGTTTCATCTAAGATTTCCACCCAGTTTATGGCCCATTCACCAATCTCGTCACAATAAAGCAGTATTCGGGGCGGAGCTGGCTTGGCGCGTTGCCACGCCGATATCTATTATTGACCCAAACCCGAAGGACGCTTAAGGCTTTATCACTTATAGGCGTAGCGCCTTTTTCGAGGCGAAATAGCAAATAGGTGCCTGACCTAGTCAGAAATTCAAACGGTGGAAAGCTATATAATAATTCTGAAGCTAGACAGTTACTAGAAAGTTAGGAATATAGTCCCCGTAGAATTTCTTGACGGCGGAATGAATATAGTAACAAATTGTTTGCACATCGCTGACGGTGTTTATAGTCTATGTGTGCGTAAGCGAGATAGTGTGCTACATTATAGAGATGTCCAAAACCTTGAAAGTTTGATTCGGTTGATCAATGAACTTTTTCTTGAAATTGAATGAGCGTCTCCCCCGCACAGCTTCAATTTGACACATAAAATTAGTCGTTGCGCAGAAATCAGCCGACTTCACACAGCCGTCATTAAACTCTACGAGGACTATACCAGTGCTGTAAAAAAATTAGGTATATAATAATAATAATGTTTTGGACAAATCCACACACGGCTGTTTAGTCCCAACTAAGCCGAAGCTTGTAAATGGGTACTCAACAATTGATAAACATACATAAATACTTTTAAATTAATACTTAAATACATACAAACACCTAGAATCCGAAAACCAACTGTTATGCTCATCACACAAATGTTGGTCCCGGGTGGGAATCGAACCCACGGCCTATTGGCACAGTAAGCAGGGTCACTACCACTACGCCAACAGGGCAGTCTTCTAAATCAGTCTTCATATAGTCTTCAAAATGGCCTCGAAGATAAATGACTATACAAGACCTTTTCAACCGACTTCCAAAACGAGGTTCTCATATCATCTGTATTTTGTTTGTGTGTATGTGAACCGATTAGATTGTTTATTTTTTTATTGAATAGGCTATACTTCGAGGGTGGTCCCATTTCCATTTGAAAACAAAACTTCACCTCCAAGGGTGGAAAATAAAAAATATTAAGTCGTCTGTGTACAAAAATCATAATTACAGAGAAGTCGGTATTATTTTTTGTAAAAATTTATGATTATTCAACGCTCAATTTCCATTCAAGCTGGAGCCTATGAACCCTGCGAGCATTTCCCACGCCCTCTATATAAAAATTCCCATCATATTTTCCTGTCAAAACATGCCTAATGAATCGTGTTAAATAAAAGCAAAGAAAAGTAAACACCACTTCCCAGAAGAAAGAACTACAAATAATAAGGAATCGATACTATTGGTTCGGGTCAGTCATCCAGTGACGCAGCTATTCTGGAAGCTTTGCGGAGACATGGAGGGCGTTGACTCTGATATAGCCCAGATTTCGGCTTCTACAGGAACTCTTTATTTACTTATTAGAATAATTACAGAGTCATTACAGACAATGACAGTGGAATATCATCAGACTGCCTATTAATAATGTCCCCACTCCTGAGGCTCAGGCGTAACCCTCTCAACGACGGCGCTCGGGCTATAGTCCACCACGCTAGCCCAGTGCGGGTTGGTGGACTTCACATGCGCCTAAGAATTTCTTATTCGGCGTATGCAGGTTTCCTCACGATGTTTTCCTTCACCGTTTGAGAGCAGTCAGTAAATGTACTTAAGTTCCGAGAAAAAACCCATTGGTACATGGCCCAGCCGGGGATCGAACTTCGGGCCTTTCGATATGATAGGCCGCGTGTTATCCCCGACGCCACTGACGCTCTCTTCGTACTTAAGGTTCGAAAAACTCATCGGTACGGGCCAGGCCAGAGTGGCGACCACGTATCGGAAGGCGCAGCGTAGACAGGCCTCCCATAAGGTGGACCGACGATCTGGTGAAGGTCGCGGGACCCGGCTGGATGAGGTTAGCGCAGGACCGGTCGTCGTGGAGATCCTTGGGGAGGCCTTTGTCCAGCAGTGGACGTCTACACTCTGATATATATGATGATGATGATGACAGGCCAGGATCGAGCGGCGAGCATGCTCGGCGCGCTCGGGTGCGTGCCGGATCGATCCCCGCAATGCGACGCCACGCGACTTACAACAGCTGATTGTGAATTTGTGTAACACGCTCGCACGGTTAAAATTCCACAGACCTATTTCCGTTTTTGGCAAACGTTGCCTATTCGTAATCGTGACCGCGGCGCGGCGGTGCCCTCGTAAAAGTAAAACATATAAAACAATACCGACATTTCCGCAACGCGTCACGCCTCCGGGACCCGGCTTTTTTACGGGTCAGTCGGAACGGGACGGTCGTTCCCACTAGTTCAGTTGTAAATGAATCGACTTTTACACCTGGTGGCCAATCGCGCTAATTCTGAACGATATCAATTAATCAATCAATTTATTCATTAAAACAATTTACATTGTGTCTGAATTGGTATTAATAGGTACTAAGAAACATAATTAATATAAATAATTCACAATCTTTAAGTGAGTAAGTATATAAATGAACAATAATCAGAATAATCCATAATAATCAGAATAAAAGAGTCATAAGAATTAAAATGTCAATATAGCATGCATAATGTCAACCATTTCCACATTTATTACCAAATCCAAACTATAACCTAAAAACGTTATACTGCATCCACACGTTTGGCAAACCGTTACAAACGCTAGCCAAACCCCTGCTCCGGACGTTTGCGATTGCCGAGGTTTGGATGCAGCATAACGTTTTTGGTTATGGTTTCGATTTGATAATATCGTTCAGAATTAACGCGATTGACCCCCTACCTGTGAATTTTTCGGAACTTTGTCGTATGCAAGTTACTTTGGGTGCAATTTAATTAACTATCGATGTTTAGAACTTCATAAGTCTCAACGTTCACTGCTGGACATAGGCCTTCCCCAATGAACGCCACCAAACCTGGTCCTCTACCCTTGCGTCCAGCCGCTTCCGGTCGTCGGTCCACCAGGCGTTTTCTGATAAATCATTATTTAAAATAGATAAAAGAAGAAATAAGTCACTCACTGTCTGATCAACGCACGAGCCTAAGGGCCTCTTACACCGCTTGCTGATAAAGTCCCAGATAACCTATCTGCAGGTTATCTAACAGATAGCCTGTTTTTTTGGTTTCACAGGTATCTGATTGCCTATATCATAAATATTTTATATAGTCTATCACACAGATTTATCTAATAGATTAGTTTATCACTAAGATTACTATCTGTAACAATATCAGGAAGCGGTGAAAGAAGCCCTAAATATTTGAAATTTTGCGCAAAGGTTCCTCATGTAGCTAAGACGTCGTGTACTAAGAAAGGGGTTTTGGGCTACATTACTATATTAACAATAAAGTTGTCTAGTACAAGAGTTAATATTAACACGATGTCTTGCCTCTACCGCCTCTACCACACTCTCAAATCTGTACTTAACAATTAAGCGCCTCCTATTTTTCACCCCCAACTAATTAGCCCAGAAATACACGGTCTAAATCATAATTAACGCCCGTAATTCCCGGTAAATCCGACGACATTTTCCTTTGCGAGTGTACCTCGGCGAGAGGGGGCTCTCGACTGCGGTGCAAGTCACAAGAGCCTACTACCCCTAGATGAGTTTACCAACGTCGATACACGCTAAAGCGTGACACACACTGAGCGGCGGCGTTACGAAAGCGTTGCGGTTTTTTTCTGTAATGTTCGTAATAGTATGAAGCCCTTTACATCAAAGCGGCGGCGGCGCGGCGCGTTCTTCATACAAACCTTCGCCGCCGCAACGCTTTCGCAACGTCGCCGCCCAGTGTGTGTCACGCTTTAAGACTACGTTAGACCGTTAGGAACTATTGTAATCTGTCCGTACGGAACTATTAAGTAATCTGTCCGTTAGGAGCTATTTAGTAAAATGTCCGTTATGAACTATTAAGTAATCTGTCCGTTAGGAATTAATAAGTAATTTGTCCGTTAGGAACTATTAAGTAATCTGTCCATACGGAACTAATAAGTAATCTGTCCGTTAGGAACTATTTAGTAATATGTCCGTACGGAACTAATAAGTAATCTGTTCGTTAGGAACTAATAAGTAATCTGTTCGTTAGGAACTAATAAGTAATCTGTCCGTAGGAACTATTAAGTAATCTATCCGTTAGGAACTAATTAATAATCTGTCCGTTAGGAGCTATTAAGTAATCGGTAGTATTAGATAGTACTGTTTCGATTAATAAAATTACTAAATAATAATAGCTTTTAAAATAATAATATATTTATAAGCGAATACAATTTCCAAATACACACAAATAAATTTATTTAGTTTCGTTTCGCTTCTCGCTTGTACCAAAACACTTAGCCTAAGGAAAATTTAGCACTCAAGCCCCTCTACGTCACGTACGGTTCGCAAACTACTTAGTTATTGCATTAAAAATTAACATACGCCTTCCGAAAAGCACGACACACATTTAATTTTGACAGTTCGACATTGACAAAGTGCTTGACCCTCCTTGGTGACATTATTTGTATTATTATTATCTATCCTGACATTTGTATAATTGTATATCTATAATTGTGACATTCTGTTTATTCAATTTATTTTGTATTCAGATCTTGTATGATATTAATTATTGTATTATTTAATGACTTTCACGCTTGGCTAGACTGTAAGTGTAAGTTTAAATAAATAAATGAAATGAAAAAAAAAAAAGTTTTGCTATAATATTTATTTCGTCGACATTTGATATTTCTTAGTTGAGTACAAATACATTTTCGACGTAAATACGATAAAGAGATTAATTAAATTACTTCTATTTAGCGCTTAATTAAATTACTGTAAACCAAATAACGGTAAAAGGATTTGTTTAAGTTTAGTTCAATTAAAAAAGTTAATACAAAAAAAAATACAAAAGTTTCATTTCTTCAACTAAAATTATTTTAGAATTTACAGTTGTTGGGACCCGCTTTTAAGTATATAGATTATACTTGTGTTGAAGGACCCGCTCTTCTATTATTTCATTTTAACAATTTAAATTTTAGTTTACTTAATTAGGATTAGTTTAATTACTATGTAAAGTACATAAGTAGCTTGAAGTGTGTGTGTGTGTATGTTATTATTCCCAGAAATTGTTGCATGTATGACTGGATATCTGAATAAAATATTACGAGTCGTCAGGGACTTTATGTATGTATGTTGTATATATTATGTATAATAAAATATTATTCACAGTTTAATATAATGTTATTATACTGTTATAATAATGATAAAAAAAAAATTTTGTACCAGGTACTCAAATTAAGCCCGCATCCATCAAAATTTGTATAGTAATTTTTGAAAAGTTCGCTAACGCATAAATTAATAATAACTATTTATTTTTATGTAGGTCGGTCTGTCCTAGGCAGGTCTTTCAAAATAAATAAATAATATTTTTGAAAGATCGTATAATAATATTTTGCTATCCGTACGGCCCACTTCAGTAGGTAAACTCAAAATCTCGTTACCTTACATAACGGTCTCAAAATCTGACCCTTTAAACAACTTATTGGTGTTTTGCTGCTGAGATGAAATTTTCAACCGTTAATAATTTCGCAAATTTGTATTTAAAGCTTTGGCCAAACTTGAAAACTTCAAATAGAAGTTCGCTTTTACTATGTTTATGTCACATCGATTTTTTTCGTATTAGTTAGGATCCTTAAAAATAAGACAAACTGGGAACTGACGTTTTTCCACAGCGCTACGATATGGGGTCCTTCAAGAAGAGAGTCAACAGAGCTCTTCAACCTTGGCCGGCGCCACACCAGCACCCCCCGGGTGTTGCAGGTGTCTGTGGGCGGCGGTGACCTCTTAACATCAGGAGGTCCGCCTGCTTGTTGTCCCCGTAGCAATAAATAAACTAGTGGTTCTGTGAGAACAGTAGACCTCGCCAGCCCTTATAAACCAAACCTAAAAGAAACGAACAGAAGTCAACTTTGCAGTTGGAGATTCAGTACTAAAGTGACAAAAATTAGCACTATAAAGCTTAATATTTCGCAAACGGATCGATAAATCTAAAAATGTTTTTCACACACCGTATTTTTGAAAGACCTATCCAACGATACCCCACACTATGGGATTCACAAGAAAAAAAAAGTTCACTCCCACTTTGCGAGTATGGTAGGTACTCTAAAAAAAATGTTTTTCAAAATTTTATTCTACTCATTTTGTTGGCTTAATTAATTTATACCTATGCCAAATTTTCGTCAAAATCGGTTGAAAAATGCGACCTGTAGAGAATTACAGACAGAAAGACAGAAGGACAGACGGACAATAGCATTTTTGGCCAATCTCGAAACATAGACGCTTCGCTCGCTCGGTCAATAATAATAATAAAAAATTGGACTTTCATTGAGGCCAGAAACCTTACTGCACTGGACAATATAATCACATCACCAGTTCTCTGTTCCTCAGAGAACCAAGAAAAATTAATAAATGTCACTTTTTTCGCTCATAAATGAATATTTATAGTTTTACTAGCTGATCCCCGCGGCTTTGCCCGCTTGGAATAACTTTTTCCCGTGGGAACAGTTTACCTCGGTAAAAAGGAGCCTATATGTTATTCCAGGGTATAAGCAGCTATCACCGTACCAAGTTTCATCAAGATCCGTTCAGCCGTTCTTGAGTTATAAGTGGTCTAACTAACACGACTTTGTTTTATATATTTAGATTAATTAAAATAATAAAGAAAAACCGAACGTTTCACGATGCGGACGTGTCAACTTTGTGATATATGCGCCCTCTAAGGGTTGCCAATAAATCGCAGGGAATTGATTCCCGATCCGTCATATAGCGCCCCTGCGCGAGATGGGATCGCCCCATATTTGTAAGTTATTTACTGCTTCGATTGCTTGAAATGCTCTTAGGTATATTTTTACGTAAATATGAGAGCATCAACCCTTTTACATAACGTACCGACGCTTTTTTTTTGCCCGAATACAAAACTTCCTTCTCTTCTAGATTGTTCAGTAGGTATAAACTGGTCTCTCACAGTATTCAAACTCCCTTACGATAGGCCAGCTCAAGGTTAAAATGTTTCCCCCGACGTGCGGTCAACTGGTACAAAAGATGCTATCAGATATTTCTAGCGCCTGGTCAAAACGAATAGCATATTTTTAACCAGTCATAACTCGAGATGGGAAACAAATAACAGGTATTGTCAACTGGACGCTGGCAGTAATGCGAAAAAGCAATTGCCATTAAAAAAAAAAAAATATTGTCAGGTAGAAAATTTTATTGTCACCAGATCGTCGATCCACCTTGTGGGAGATGAGAGATTAACGAAGATGGTCCTACCCAACTGTATTCTGTTCGGTAACAAAAGAAATCATTGTCGATACCTATTTGTAAGTAAAGCAGGCTTCCAGGCAATGGCAGACAGGTCATGAGAACACCACCACATGTTGTCTTGATCGAGTTTCGTCGACAACACACCTATAGATATATAAAATCTCCCTAAGGGCCTCCGAAGGCTGTATTGCGTAAGTTGGACGCTGCGTGAATATCCAATTAAGTTGAGTTAAAATAAAACACTTCTTGTGCCTATTTTTGTGCTGCTTAATTAAAAACTGTCGGTAACTGCTTCAGGTTATTAAAACGAACTTTTGCGAGTTCTTGAGACGTTGAGTGATCACTCAAAGTTATTTAAAAAAACATTCTAAAGGTGGAACAGAATTAACTGTCATGAGATTATAATTCACTAATGTGGTCCCTACACGGTCAGGCTGCATGACACGCATTACGTGCTGTCACTCATGCCATGCATGACCGTCTAGTTGAAGTGATTGACGTGCATGACATGCAAACTACGTGCTGGCCGTTGCTTCACTGTATACTATGTGATTGATAGCAAGGTTTGTACGCTTTATGCCTGAAAAGCACAATGTCAGATTAGCGGAATATCAGATTTGCAGTATGTCAGATTAGCAAAATGTCAGATGACACAATGTCAGATGGCAAAATGCCAGATTTGCATAATGCCAGATTAGTATAATGTCCGATTAGATATCCAAAAAAATTATTATTTTTTAATCTGTCTGAGGCTGTGTTCACTGTGATAAGCTACTTCTAGTGACAAATAGTTCCGTGTTCTTTGATAGGTCTGACCGCTGTCAACATGGACCTCTACCCTTGTTTTGTGAGTCTATAATCCTTGGTACGAGCAATGGATTCCCTTTGAGTGACGCAGTAATTATATCTGAGCTATCTAAGGTAAACTGTTATTACTATTTATTAATTATTGTGCCAAAATATGCCTTCAGTTGAAACAATTCACGAACCCTATAATTTATAACAGCTCGCAAGATTCAGAGAGAAGATAATACCTACGGAGATTCAGAGCGCAATACCTTTGAAACTCGGACATAATTCACGATGACCAAGGACAAAAAAGGGCGAAAACGGTCTGATCAGACTACCGAGGCGATCTGACCACGGATACGGTTATCGGATACCGGATGTACCTCAGTCTGAGGAATGTACGCAGAATACAGTGCTCATTTCATTTTAATAAGTTTTGATGAAATTGATAAGTGTCAAATAAATTACTATCCATTTTGCTATTTTGATGTTCATATTCTCGAAAATATTTTGATTTTTGTACATTGGGAATTGGGATTCGTCTTAGCTATTATCCTACAAATAAAAGTGCTGTTTTGATAATATGACTGACATAGTCATGCTTATTCATAATGAATTCGTAGATTTTCTGTCTTCGCCTGACAATATACCAAATATCATCATCATCATCATCAACAGCCTATTAATGTCCGCACTGCTGGGGCTCAGGCCTACCCTCTCCACGAGGGCGTTCGGGCTATAGTCCACCACGCTAGCCCAGTGCGGGTTGGTCGACTTCACATACGCCTAAGAATTTCTTCTTCGGCGTATGCAGGTTTCCTCACGATGTTTTCCTTCACCGTTTAAGAGCAGTCAGTAAATGTACTTAAGTTTCGAGAAAAAACCCATTGGTACATGGCCCAGCTGGGGATCGAACTCCGGAACTTTCGATATGATAGGCCGCGTCTTATCCCCTACGCCACTGACGCTCTACCAAATATACATACAGCTAAACAAACAGCCACGCCATAGTGTCCGCCTGCCGCCTGCCGCCCGCCGCCGCCTGCCGCCCGCCGCCTGCCGCCCGCCGCCTGCCGCCCGCCGCCTGCCGACCGCCGCCTGCCGCCCCGCCGCGCCGCCGCCGCGCCCAGACTAGCTGGCGGCCAACTGCCGCCCTCGCCCCGTCGCTGCTAAACTGTGACCCACTGACATACTCCAAAATGTCTAACAGTACTGTAGCCAGGGAACAATCTAATTATAAAAAAAATCAAGTCGATAGCATGAGTGGTTTTTGAAATAAGCTGCTGGCACAAACACGCACTAGGTCGCTCCTTGTGGGTCCCGTACCTTAAAAAGCATGCTTATAAGGTCATTTTGTTTTCTATCCGTCTGTCAAGTCAAGACCCTTTTTAGGAAGGGGTTATCAAGTTAAAATCAATACAAAATATTAGGATCTACGGTACCTTGAAGGTGTAAAAAATTCAAGCGAATGACCTGATGTCTACGAGTACATACAAAATTAAGTTTGTACGGAACCCTCAGGTTTTTTAACACTTTCCAGGACCCTACAAAGACGATATTGCCGTAGTAACTATTATTTCCTCCGTGATATTGCTAAAAATAATTTATTTACATAATTATGTAATTTATTTTAAAGACCTAAAGCGGTCCCTAGACGATCATGCGGCATGACATGATTGATAATTCAAGTAAACGTAACACATTCCGTTTACTTGAATTATCAATCAATAAACAATACGCGCGATTGTCAATCAGCCAGCACGTACCTAGTTTGCATGTCATTCGCGTCAATTACTACAATTAAATGAGTGACAGCACGTAACGCATGTCATGCCGCATGATCGTGTAGGGGCCGCTTATGTAAAGACCATGGTAAAGACCGTTTGCCAATTGAAATCGTAAAAAAACAATCTCCATTTCGGCCAGAGCCGTCAAAGGGCCCTAACAGACGGTATTTTCCTAATGTAGCTGTCATATGCAAAGACAAGGGACAGAAACAATTTCCGCTCTAGCCTTTGTGGAAAAACCCGATGAGTAGTTTACCCGTGACATTGGATTTAGATCCAACTGTATGCTATAGCTAGACTAGCTTGTTGACAGACGTCTAAAAATCAACGATATTATAATTTGATGACTCAGTGCGGAAGAAATTTAACTTTCAAACACAAACTGAAAAAAATGCTTGTTGATATTAATTTTAACGCAGTTTACAATTATTATCATCATATCAGTCTGTAGACGTCCACTGCTGGACAAAGGCCTCCCCCAGGGATCTCCACGACGACCGGTCCTGCGCTAACCTCATCCAGCTGGGTCATACGACCTTCACCAGATCGTCGGTCCACCTTGTGGGGAGGCCCGCCTACACTGCGTCTTCCGATGCGTGGTCGCCGCTCGAGAACCTTTCTGCCCCAACGGCCGTCAGTTCTGCGGGCGATGTGCCCAGCCCACTGCCACTTCAGCTTCGCAATTCTTTGACCTATGTCGGTGACCTTGGTTCTCCTACAATTATTATAGTCCACAAAAATACTAACGGCCGTTGTAATATAGACGGCCGTTGGGGCAGAAAGGTTCTCGAGTGGCGACCACCTATCGGAAGACGCAGCGTAGGCCTCCCACAAGTTGGACCGACGATCTGGTGAAGGTCGCGGGACCCGGCTGGATGAGTTAGCGCAGGACCGGTCGTCGCGGAGAACCTGGGGGGAGGCCTTTGTCCAGCAGTGGACGTCTACAGGCTGATATGATGATGATGATGATGACAAAAATACGGCGCAAGTAGAGCTTTAAATACACTATGTAAATCCTGGAATAACTTTACTGGTTCCCGCGGGAAAAGATATACCACGCGGGCGACGCCGCGGGCAACCGCTAGTATAACATAACCACTCAGGTTACAACTTTGATGAATGGGGGTGCTGGCTACGGAAGCGGCTACGAGCTACGGATTGAGTTACGGTGCTACGGCGTAGCGGTGTTGAATTTATAGCCAGACTTGCAGGTGCTTAATTGACTCCGGGGATGAAACTGAAGCCGCGTGTAGTTCACACGTTGATTACAACTAGCTTCAACATCTCAACTAATCTGTGAAGATACTATGGACTTACTAGCTTTTTCCCGCGGCTTCGCCCGCGTAGAAAAGTTTTTCCCGTGTACATTGTGAAACAGCGCCCTCTGTGTAGGCGTTTTGTTACTTAGGGGGCATTAGCGGACGCCCCGCGACTTGGTCCGCGTTAAAAAGTAGCCTATATGTTGTTCCGGGATATAAGCTATCACTGTACCAAGTTTCGTCAAAATCTATTCGGTAGTTTTTGCGTGAAAGAGTAACAAACATCCTCACATCCTTACAAACTATTAGTAGGATCAACAAGACGTGCTATATCCGTAGTTGCTTTCAAGATGGGAAAAATTCCAACGAATTAATAATACAAGTAAAAAGGTAATAAATTGGTAAATAAGTGTACCTATACTCGTAGAGGCCTTTGTCCAGCAGTGGGCGTCTACAGGCTGACATGATACTCGTAGAAATCTGAAATTCCATGGTCGATCCCCAGATAGCCGTCTGTTGTTTACTTTCCATCAAGTAGAGATAAGAAGGGGGGTCAGAAGGGGGGGTTAGGGACCGTGACCGGTACGTGACCAGCTCGCGATGGGCCGCATTAGCCGGCATCTATTGCTGGGGTCCCCTACTGTGCTGCCAAAATAAACAACCTTCAATTTAATATTAGACAGTTGTTAGATAATTAAGAGTCGATGGTATGTCAGCTCAAATTCAAATTTCCCCCCCGCATGCCTCTCCCACCGCCGCCGTCAGCGCACCTATCTCACTCGCACTATTTATGTAGGGTAAGCTACACAATATTGACCGTCCAAGATGGTTCTTAATAAAAAAAACACTATGTATTAATAATTTATTTACAGTCAATGTCAACATACTTTATAGCATAGGAGTACCACATCACCAAGTAACATTAATATCAGGCGTCTTTGTCATTCAAAGAATCGTCTATTTTATAATAACAAATTGTTACATAATGTGATTTTTAAACTTTGTGTGCTTCATATTCAAGATAGATATATATATCTCCTGGTAGTTTGTACGATAGTGAAACCCTCATCATCCATCCGGACATCACCAGCAGGCGGCTGTGGTTTTACAGCGGGTTTACTTAAACAAAATATTCTCAAATCTATATAGACTGGATACGGTTAGTATATTTATTTCTTTAAACTTTTCTCTTAATGACTACAACGCAGATTATAGATCGAGCTAATACCTAGCTCTCTTTCGCAAAATAAAAATGGTCACTATATCTGCTGCTCGACCCCACAGTAAGATGCCTTATGCCATGTTACTGTGGCAGTAGCTGAAATATACTAATTTTGCGATAGCAATATCAGTAATTGTCAAATTTTTCTAACGGCATAGGCGGCCGAACTTAGTATGCCAGCTAGTGAAGCTATGTGGGGCCCCCATTGAAAAGATGAATCTATAGTTATACCAAGGAACACAATACTTTTAATAAATTCTAGTCTATATGTACCTAAAGTCATATTATTTTCTACATGTCTTACATTTGGTAAGCAAAATTTAATACATTTAGGCCGGTTTTCCTGTCACGCGTGTTTGCGCCCGCGTCCTGGTCCGCAACTTTTCCCGCTGGAAAAATATTTAAGTTTGATGAAACTTGGTACAGTCATAGCTTATATCCTGGGTTAACATATAGGCAACTATTTACCGCGGTAAACTTTTCCCGCGGGAAAAATATTTAATTTTAATGAAACTTGGTACAGTGATAGCTTATATTAGTGTGGCTGACGGAACGGAAACCTCCGTGGGCGAGTCCGACTCGCACTTGCCGGCTTTTTATTTTTACTTTTCAGTTCCTTTCTTTTTTCGGCGGTTTAATTTTTTTATTCAGTAGATTGAGGGCGGACTTGTCGTCACACCTCGCCTAACTCTCGAATTGGCATATTTCGAACATGTCTAGGATCGCATAACTCTGGCAACATGCATGATAAATAAAAATCTTTTAATTTATTTTCTTTTTAGTACACTGGGTACATTTATACAACGTCAATTTTTTTTATCTACCACCGCCTAGAAGTCTACCTATCAGCCGTGTTATGTTATTAGTACTCATAAATTGGATAATCCCGAAATCGAAATGTTGCTTCAGAACTTACTTTTCCATGTTGTTATATATGTTAACATCTGTTTTATTCGGAGCATTCTCCTTGTCAGAGCCATGGTTATTTTCGGATGCCCCTGATCGTCGTAATCTAATTTGAGAAAGATAAGTACATTTATGATTACGTATAATAATTTAACCCGATGTGAATTTTCTTTACCAAATAAATTATACTCACTTTAGTGCTTTACTCAAGTTTTTGCCTTTTTTTTTACGCCAACCAAGTCTTTTCTTTTTTTTGTTACCTTGGTTTCCCATTTTAAAAAATTCGTTATTATACTAAACGGTCGGGAAATTATTAAGAAAGATATTGGAAAATAAATATTATCTTCAGAAAATTTCTTTTGTAGTCTTCTGTCTACACGTCGTCGTCTATTTTTGTTCTGTCAAGTCAAACAACCAAGTATCGAAACAAATTACAAACAAACATCCAGTCATTTTTCAGTCAAGGAGACTGTACTCCAAAAAACACTAGGATAGCAACAAAGATGCTACCCTATTTCAAAATATAATTTGAATAAATGACGTGTGACGGGAGTGACAGCTGGATGGCGGCGAGCGACACGTGTTCCCCGTGCCACTGGCAGAGCGGGACTGACGCGGGGTAGGGAGATGCCATGCGGCTCAAGTTGGGCTGGCTCAAAAACGCTTAGATTTAGGTTTTTCCTTTTTTTGCCGAAAGTTATGTGTATTTTGTAAATTCAAATGTTATGTGATCTGCATATTAGTAAGTACAGTTAGTACTCAAAATATGGTGATTGTACGTAGCTTTATTACATAAAAGTAGCGAAAATAAATTCTTAAAAGGGTTAACTTTGGAATTTTTTTTAATTGAGAAAATTTTAACGAACTGTGTTTTCGAAATCGTGAATAACTAGTAAAAGTCTTCTACTTTACTGCATATTTATTACAAAATGAATGATACAGTATTGTTGAAATAGCGACGGATCATCCGACCCGCTGTGAGATATCATAGCCCCTTAATTGAATACGAAAGTCATGAATTTAAAAAAAAGCTACTCCCATATGGATGAGTAACAAAAGCATTTTAGGGGGTGACAAAATCGTGCCAAATGTATATCAAAAGGGACACTCACTCACACATTCTCATTTTCAAACTCCATATAAATTTGTATGAGCAACTTCCTCCCGCTAATCCGCTTCCTTTGTCCGCACCCCCCCGGATTTTGACACCGAATTTTTCTTCGTTTCCCATACTAAATATGCAAGATGCGATCTCCACAGGGAGCGCGCGCGCGACCAAAGAGGTTTGAAACTTCTTGCGGAAAGCTAGTAGTTCCGTGAGAACAGTAGACCTCGCCAGCCCTTATAAACCAAACCTAAAAGAAACCAACAAAAGTCAACTTTGGAAACAGAAAAAGTACCTACTAAAGTGACAAAAATTAGCACTTTAGAGCTTAATATTTCGCAAACGGATCCCTAAATCGAAAAAATGGTATTCACACACCAGCAATATTTTTGAAAGACCTATCCAACGATATCCCACACTATGGGATTCACAAGAAAAAAAAAGTTCACTCCCACTTTGCGAGTATGGTAGGTACTCTAAAAAAAATGTTTTTCAAAATTTTATTCTACTCATTTTGTAGGTTTAATTAATTTATACATATGCCAAATTTTCGTCAAAATCGGTTGAAAAATGCGACCTGTAGAGAATTACAGACAGACAGACAGACAGACAGCCGGACAAGAGCATTTTTGGCCAGTCTCGAAACGTAGAAGCTTCGCTCGCTTCGCTCGCTCGGTCAATAATAATAATAATCAGAAAGGGACACACTTATTACAAAAGTGATAAGAGTAAGCTAGACAGATATAATATCTTCTATCTCTATCTACGTATGCGAATTTTTTGTTGGGGGGCAGTGTAACTGCACCACAACAACAAGCCATAACTGTCAACACACAACAACCCGACTAAAATAGATAGTGTTTGTTCAGTTTGACCCCGCCATGTAAGAAGCGTCTTCTCAAATTATTGGGGTAAAAGACTATTGCTATTTCATGCTATACGCATAGTACGGTTCTATGGGATACTAGTTCTATGGCGCATTATTTTCATTTTTGTATTCTTCTCTGTTATAATTATTTCGTTTTTCTGCCGCTTGGAGCGCTGGGGTGAAAACAAACAAAACAAAATGAAAACCGTCGACATAAACAGTACTACTTTAAATAAATTTAAAGTAAACCGTCCATTTCCACAAAGTGCTGACCGCCGAAAATGTTGGAAAGCTATTAATGTAGAAAGTATTGATTTCGACGTCGATAATGGTGAATAACGGCTTAGTACAGTGTAACGCAACAGTAGGACTACTGCTGATGGATAAGAAATCTTAAGAACACAGGTACGGAATAAAGAAATATCACATAGATACCAATTCTATACGATAAATACCAAACTACTGAAAAAGACTCGGCACAGTATAGTATTAAGTAGGTACATATTTATTTTTTTCATTTATTTAAGTAATTTGACATTTTCTGGAATTATTTATTTATTTATTTAATACTTTATTGTACACACAGAAAATAAAAACAACACAAAAGAACAGAGAATTATACAAAGGGTTAAGCTTATTTCTATGAAATCTCTTCCAGCTAACCCGCGGTTGAGATACACAATGAAAGAGAGGCAGTATAATTATGTATATTTTGCAATTAAGGGTTTAATGCCTGAAACAAAGAACATTAATTATTATTAAATTAAGAATAAGGGATAAACTAGTCGACTATATCGATATCTCGGAAATAAAAGTAAGTGTACCCTACCTTCTTACTTACTTACTTAAAAACTAAATTTTTTATTTCCATTTATTTCCTGTTTCAGTTCGATCGGCCCATAATTTTTCGAGCTATCTGACGAATAGACGGGCAGACAGACAAAAAAGTTTAGATTCTAGGGTATTTGTTTAGATGGAACCGTTTTTAAGCAGCGCCCACCCCTTTTCTGCGTGTACTGCGTTAGTTGTTAATGAATTATCATATTTCACAAACAAATTATGATATTTTTATTTTTTAAAGAATTTTTGTTCCAAACTTTTTAATTTTATGTTTTTTCAACCATCATCGTTTGAAGAGTTTGCCCTGTTATTAAAATTCAAAGACATCAAATAGGTAGCTCATCTTAAACAATTAATAAAAATCAACAGCACAATAACCCAACTGTTGGGTAGGCGTACCCTCTAGACCACGGTCCACCACGCGGGTTGGTGGACTTCAGATGCGCCTAGGAATTCAGCCTTCGGCGTATGCAGGTTTCCTCACAAGTTTTCCTTCAGCGTTCTCGAGAGCAGTCAGTAAATGAGAGCAGGCACTTAAGTTTCGTGAAAAACCCATTTTTACATTTCGCGGCCGGGGATTGAATTCGACATATTGTATTTTTGGGTTAAAAACTAGCACTTTTATTTTTATTGCGTTGCTACAATCAAAACTTTGCCCAAAAAATGCATTACATTTTCTTATATACGACTCTACAAACAAAACCCATTTAAGAATAAGATATACCGATAGTTTTCTCATTTATAACTTAAACTAAGTTATTATAGATAAATATCGACTATCACTTCCGAGTTAATTAGTTATTGAGTCCATGCACATAATTTACGACTAGATACCTACCTATTCATTGATAAATGGGATGCTTCGACCATATATCCAATATTAGATCTTTCGAAATTAATTACACAACTTTTGGCAGGTATAAATCAATTTTTAGATTTAATCAACAAGTTTTCGAGAGAAACGATGATATACGTAGCCTAAATCATACTAAAAATCCTACAATAAAACACGTAAGGAGGTCAATTTTGATGTCAGCACCTAATGGGTTTGAAAATAATTTAGCGGGCCATTATAATGTCCTAAAATAACCGCTAAGCAAAAGTTATCCCCTTTTTTTTTGTCGTAGGAAGGGGAACCCTCATGGATACCATTGCTCCGCGAGAATAAGCAAGCAGGTTATGTTCGACTCCACCGAGGCCTTTCTCGGGACAGCCCTCGTTGACCTAACGAACCAAAACCCCCACCTTTGGACATGCTATTGGCCGGGCAGGCCTTAACAGCGTCAACGGAGATTACCCAAAAGTTATCACCCGTACACATGAATTATTGTTCCAAAAACCATTTTGCGAATATAAAAAAAGAATCAGCTCGTAACTTGAACGCAGCTTGAAATTTTAATTTACTTTAAAAGTATTTATTTTACCACTTTTGCTGAGGTCTTATTAGTTAATAATTCTAATTACTCACGAACTGGACAATGCCTTTTGAAGGGATTGCGTAGAATTTTCGGAAACAGTAGATAAATACCTAATACGTAAATATCTGTATTTACCTGTATCAAATACTATTTCGAATTGGATGAGCTCCCATGTATTTTTAATAAGCATTTAGAACAAAAAGCGTAGCTACCCTTGTCACAAAATGTACGACGCGCCTCGAACAGGACAAAAAGGTACAAACAAAAGGGCTGTGTAATATATTGCTTTGATCTACCCATCGATAAAAGTTCGGCCGCAAATAGTACCTACGTGAATTTAGTAATATTTATCAAAATCAAGTATTTGTGGAATAAATCGGTTCTATTCTATCGGTACCTAAAGGTGTACAAACTTCAAAATAAACCTGGTATGTTCCTTTCAGCTTTCTAGGCTTTGGCTGGCTGTGTGTCTGCGTTGATTGATCAGTCAATCAGGACAACGAAGTTTAGATCTAAGATATTCTGAGCAAACTTTTTTATTAAATTTCATTACTTAAATTAAATTTAGTTAAATTTTTAATCGTTTAGATTTTCTAGTCATTTTATTATCGTACTGTATTTTATAGTGTCACTTTACCCCGGTCGGAAAGTTGGAAATTCTAGATTAAATAGGTACCCAACTTAATTTCTTACAAGCTGTAACTTGAAAACGGCTAAAAATATTGACAACTTGGAAAAAAAATTGTACAGTCGACCTCACGTCCGTGGAAACACTGACCTTGAGCTGGCCTAGCCTATTAAGCATTTTCAATATATGAGAGATCAGTTTATACTGGTTTATTTCTACTTACTTACGTCATAGAAGAAATAAAAGTACGGTCGACCGCACGTCAGTGGAAACAGAACTAGTATAGATTTGTCTGTCATAGTATTTATTCATCAACAGCCTGTTATCATGTCCCCACTGCTGGGGCTCAGGCCTACCGTCTTAACAAGGGTGTTCGGGCTATAGTCCACCACGCTAGCCCAGTGCGGGTTGGTGGACTTCACATGCGCCTAAGAATTTCTTCTTCGGCGTATGCAGGTTTCCTCACGATGTTTCCCTTCACCGTTTGAGAGCAGTCAGTAAATGTACTTAAGTTTCGAGAAAAAACCCATTGGTACATGGCCCAGCCGGGGATCGAACTCCGGTATGATAGGCCGCGTCTTATCCCCGACGCCACTGACGCTCCCTAATAGACTAGGCCAGCTCAAGGCCAAAATATTTGGACCTGCGGTCGACTGTACAAGTACTTACGTACAAAAGCAATTGCAAAATGGGCCGTTTTGTCCCACCCCTATGTTTAAACATAATAATACAAAAACATTTTTTTTTTAATAGAGGTTACTTTTTCTTTATCTTGTTCTACACTGACCACAGTACTATTATTAACCTACCTTTGTCCCTCCCCCCGCAGCCCATGCCCTTCGCCCCACATCGGCGACCATTGACCTCGGAAGGTCACAGCTGATCGATTGCATCACGCCCTTCGCACCAATATCACTTTGCTGCCCATAGTGGCGCTAGCCGTGAACATCGGCTAACAATTTTCTTGCGGAAATTTTTGTTCCGCATTTCCCCGACCGCAAATATAAGTTGGTAGCTTGAAGGTGTGGGTTTTTTAATAATAATAAGTTTATTTCATTAAAAACAATACAGTGCAATTTGTTGACAGTTGAATATAGTATTTTATGTAGTATACAATACACCCTGACTCCCAAAACTAGGTCAGCCTGTAACTTGGGGGTAAGTCGACAGCTTTAAGGGGGAAAATAGGTAAGTACCATAAAATAATATATTGAAAATATTTATTTTTTTATACGAAACACTTCATTCTTGGTTCTTAAAATACTTACAAATGCAGTTTTTCTTATTTTTAAAACTAAAATACAGTTTTCTTTGAGTAAATTTTGACATCTTCAATATTACCCCTTTACCTTGTAGGTATGAGAGACCAGTTTATACTGGTTTTCTTTCCACTGACGTGCGGTCGACCTTACATTTGCAATTTGATTATTAAGCTCGTATGTGTACTTAGGTCGGTAATCGGTTTCCCCTGGTAACGTTCGATATGGTCGAATGGTAGAGTTTAGTGGCATATAATAACAATTTCCTTTGCTTCCCCACGATATAACATATAACTTGTATATTATAAGCGACCGGCAGTGCTTCAATAACCGTATAAAACCGATAAAAACGGTAACGTTACACGTTCCAGCAGTTTGTATTCCAAGGGGGTAGAATGTTAACAATTTCCACTGACTACTACCCTGATCCCTACTCCCGCGATTAGGTCTTAGTACGGTCGACCGCACGTCCGTGGAAACAAAACCCGTATAAACTGGTCTTTCATGGTAATGGAACTCCCTGATAAGCTAGACCAGCTCAAGGTCAGTGTTTCCACTGCGTGCGGTAGACGTACAAGGAAATTTACTCCACCGGGTTTGGGAATTGGGAAGTAAAATTTTATGAGTCGAATGTACGGTCGACCGCACGTCACTAGAACAAAACCAGTATAAACTGGTCTCTCATAGTATTGAAATTCACTAATAGGCTAGGCCAGCTCAAGGTCAAAGTGTTTGCACTGACGTGCGGTCGACTGTACTTACGTAGGTGGACGGATAATTAGGAACAGGGCAAGATTTTCATACAATCGAGGTCACTTTAAAGCCATGGTTCTCTGTGAAGGATTGATCGGGGCATCGTCTGATGACGGTCATCGAGAGAGTAGATGGAGGACTTTTAGATCGCTATAGATATCCAACTATCAGATGAGCCGTTTGGAAGCTGCATCGTCATGATTCCGTAACTTTAAAACTTTCATATATTTTCATGCCATTTGCGGATTTTTTCCTTCATGACGATGCCGCTTCCAAACGGTTTATCGATCTGGTCGAAATCTATAGCGATCTAAAACGTCCTCCATCTACTCTCTCGATGGTATTCATCAGATCATGCTCCGATCAATCTTTCACGGAGAACCATGGCTTCAAAGTGGCCTCGATTGTATGAAAATCATGCTCTGTTTCTAATTATCCGTCCACCTTATTTACGAGGAACAAATACCATCTTCTGGATTTCCTTTCAATATTTACTTGGGAGGCGACAGAGCTTAAAACTCGGAGTAAATACTACATAATTCCACTTCCACGCTACATACGCCACTGACGCTCTGTATCTCTTAAATATTTTTTTCAATAATAATTGATGTTAACAACCAACATGGTCACGTTCCGCTCCATAATGGCTCAATCCGTATGTTTTTGTATTATCCGGGAGTTTTACATTATACCCGGGACAGTACGGCGTCGCCGGGACTTGGCTGCCGGCCAGAAAGGACATCGCTGTACTAAATGAAAATAAATATATACAGCACACTACATGGATTAAAAGGGGAACTCTTACGCTTGTGTCTGGAGATATGTCTTAAAATACCTATCTAAAACTAAATCATCCAATCCAGTAACAATCCAATCAAATATCAATGTTAGTTTCTGTCGAGTGACAGAAAATCTAACTTTAAACGTTTGGCACAGATTAAATAATGTGAAGTCCACCAACCCGCACTGGGCTAGCGTGGTGGACTATAGCCCCGAACGCCCTCGTTGATAGGGTAGGCCTGAGCCCCAGCAGTGGGGAGATTAATAGTCTGTTGATGATGATGAAATAATAGTCGGTAAAGTATTATTTGTTCAAAATGGCGAAATGCAGATAACCTGGAAGAACGTCTGGAACGCGTCAGCAAAATTATGTTCACGATTTGCCACCTCCTGGCGCGACTCCAAACATAAAGTCCACCGGATAGGCCGACAGCCATCTTTTAGATAAACTGCTCGAGCAAATTTGAGAAAGCAGACGAGATGTTATTTCGCAGTATTTATTTGATGCACTGACCTGTAGGTGTATTTATTATAAAAGATCTGATGACAGTACATAGCAGTAGCGGGCTCTCTTGTCACAGGCGAATTAATTTGCCCACTGGGAGTGCCCAAACACTAATACTCTTAAGTAAGTATAACTATCTACTTGTTAGCGAAAGAAACATTTATTATTAATAAAGTAAAGCCACTTTATTTCTATACTAGCCGATGCCCCGCGACTTCATCCGCGTATTTTAAAACATTTTTAACCCTTTCCAATCATGCCTGTTTCTTATCTTTAAAAAAACTTTACTTTAAAAAAAGGGGTAAAAACTGGTGAATAAATAATTTGCACGCTTATCTTTTAAATAAGATAAGCGTGCAAATCATTTTATTCACCAGTTTTTACCTCTTTATTATTACTGATAGGAAATTTTGATTCCTATATATTATCATTACTCCCTTTCCCGCGGGAACAGTTTTTCCCGAGGTATCTATAGCCTATGTGATTCTGAAATTGGTTTCTGGGACTACATTTGGTTGAGCGTTTGACCAAGTCGTCTATGACCACACCTGTTCATTTATTTTAAGGCCTACTTTCCTACAACGGTGTAATACAAACCCACAATAGAAGAACTAACTTATTGAATGCCTCGACTGCGCAGGTCGTACCGCGGCCTCGTCTCTTGACATTTGGCCCAACGTTACAGGATCCCTCAGTTTTGATCTATTGACGTCGAGGCCACTTGTAGCGAAAGGGTTTTCAGGTTTTTAAGGTTCTGTTTACCCATAAAGCTCAATTAGAGTTCTGAAATCGGTACAGACACAAAGCAATTTTTTTACATTGGGTTTTTGCGTCCACGGATCAAATACCAAATCTACTAATAACTATACTTAAGGGTCCTAGAAAAAAGACCTTGGATCAACATATAGGTCACAATTTAAACTCAATAAACTCGTAACCGGAAATCTGGGTCTTAGGTTTTTTAACGATCTTTTTTGTCTGTCTGTTTTGTTGTATTGTATGTTATTGCCTTAACTACCTACCTATGCACTAGGGTATGGGCCTACCTTTATAGAGTGTGGTTGTTTATGTCTCTTCCTACTCTATGACCAAACTAACAATGTCGTGTAAAAACCGTGTGTCTGTACTATGAATAAATTTATAAAAAAATGAGTGTGGACGATAAAAAAAGAGTAACAGAACACAAAAAAGCATTTTTAAATTTTTTTGTCTTTCTGTCTTTCTGTCTGTCTGTCTTTCTGTCTTTCTGTCTTTCTGTCTTTCTGTCTGTCTGTAATCGCTAATCTCCGAAACTACTGAACGGATTTTCTTGCGGTTTTCACAGGTAGATTAAGCACAGCCTGGCGCAACTTATAGGCTTTGTTTCATTGAAATCGGATGACAGCGAAAAAAGTTATCGTCATTTACAGATAAATCATTTAACGTAACAAGACGATGTCATAGACATAGGAGATATCAGTGTTTTTTTTAACTGGGACAGTATAGGCAAGTCCGAAACCATAGGAGATGCAGGGAAAGTGTCTTATGACATAGAAATTTTTTGGTCAAGCGTGTGTTGTCCATAAAAATGAGACAATTTGCACATATTTTTTTAAATGCGGTTCGACTCAGTTTCATGTAGGGATCACTTCATTATATCGGAAGAAAAAAATCTGAGCAGCAGAAGTTAGTCAAATTCAATAAAATGTTTTCTCATAGAACGCCAGTGAAAAATAATTTTTATTATTTTTAAAAAATGCGTATCGACTTAGTTTCATGTTAGAATCATTTTATTGTATCGGAAGAAAAAAATCCAAGCAGCAGAAGTTAGTCAAATTTAATAAAATGTTTTCTTATAAAACAGACTGTGCAATGTACTTAGGAACTTACTACTTATTCATGCATGCCACCTGAACTCCAGCTGCTCCGATTACTATGTCAAAATTGTTATCACGAAAAAATACCTAAAGGTTCTTAAGACAGTTTCCCTGTATCTCCTATGGTTTTGGTTTTGCCCATACTGTATTAGTTAAAAAATACACACGTATAATAAAAATTGATATAAGAAGTCTTATGAGCAATAGAAGTGAAAACAACAATTTTTTAATTTTTATCTGTCTTCACCAATTTGGATACGGTGTTCATAGTTTGTTCCTGAACGTATGGTATACCTTAAATTATGGTGAAGGTACTTAGAATGATCCATTTTACCATTGGAAAATTATAACTAGACGATGTATGTCTGTACATAGCAGAGATAGGTACCTACTTCCAAAATCCACGCGGACGAAGTCGCGGGCAACAGCTAGTAAATTAATAATATTATATTGAGTGTTTGATTATAAAACATGTTTCTGTTTTTGATTACTCGAAAACTTTGAATCTAAGAGCTAAATAGTTATTTGTTATGCAAGGCTGCAAAGTTTGTTATTTTGTTCGAGTACTAGTATTGAAAACTGAGCAAAGCGAAGGTTCAATGATAGAATCCTGAGCGTAGCGAGGGTTTTAAGGTACGAGACGCAAAATAACTTTGCTGCCGAGCGCAACACACAATTTTTCAACTCACTACAGCGAGGAAAATACTAGGTGAATTGAATCCTTTCGGCGGTTTAGAACCACAAATAATAATAACCACAATTAGACCACTTCTTTAAATGTCTACCTTAATTTAATTAATTTAATTTAATACTTTATTGTACACACAGAAAATACAAACAATACAAAAGAACAGAGAATTATACAAAGGGTTAAGCTTATTTCTATGAAATCTCTTCCAGCTAACCCGCGGTTGAGATACACAATGAAAGAGAGGCAGTAGTCGCGTGTACTATTTAAAACAATATATATAATTATATGATCATTAACATAAACATTACACATATAAACTAAGCATACATACAATACTAATAAACATAATAAATATACTAATGTACAGATACTAAATATATAAAATTATACATAGATATATATGACTAAATATATATATATATGAAAAAAAAAGTAGATATATAAACTAAATATTATTTACAGAGAGTGAGGTAGTGCTCTACAAATTACAAAATCACCTTCTACAAATTAGAAGAAAAGTTTTAAAAAGTTTTTTCCCAGGTGCAGTTTTCCACGCAGATTTCGAATGAGAAAGTATACCCTTCCGAGCCGGTGAGGTGAAAACATTATTATTTGAGGTCGCTCTTTCAAGTCTTATCCAGCCTTGTATCACATTGCGGATCTATTGTGATCGCCGCCTTACTATAGTTCAGTGTTGAGCTTTGCATCCGTACTTTAGCACGCTTTTGGCACTAATTAGTTTTACTTCATCGGGTTGAAGTATGTGGTTGCCCAGATGGACGCTTCTTTTACGCATCAGTGGACCACATTCACACAGGAGGTGTAATGGTGTTAAAATGGTGCTAAAACATGGAAAAATGTGGAAAGTTTAGAGAGACATTCTTAGATATAGATTATATTAGAATACTGTATTTTAAGATTAATCTGAAACTTGGAAGATAAATTGTAAAAATTCCCAACAATGTTGCAAAAATTATAGATTTTTTTTTAAAATAGCAATCGTCCGGTTTGGACATTGTGCCAGTGTCACGTCAATTGTATATAAAATAAATATTTCGACGTTTAAGTAGGTACTTACGGGAAAAAATTATCTAACGAGATATTCAAGGAAAATGTAATAAAATACTGAACCCTCACACTATGTTCGCCACTTTGCCACAGACAGAATAAATAACTTTGCTGATTTTTTCGGACTAAAGGGTAAAATGGGATAATTTAATATTCGAGGGTAAATGGATACAGTATGGGACAGGATAGTTTTAGATCAAAAGGCCAATTTGGTTAGTGCGTCTTTTTACCAATAGGAGGCTATAAGAATAAACATTGCATAACGATTCTATTGAAAGTGAACCTTGAGACGTTGATCTATGTCAGATTACCTATAACTGATAGTTCAGTAGAGCCGTGAAAAAATTTGACTTCTAAGTCATCGCAATCAGAAGATATGGTCGATTTTGTCGCATTTTTAGTATCTTGGTCATCAAAACCTATGGGGTACTTTCGGTTGACCTAGAATCTTGAAATTTGGCAAGAAGCAAGGTCTTATAGCACAAGTAAAAGAAAAAATCCGAAAACCATAAATTTGTAGTTACATCACAAAAAACAAGTTATCCACCATGTGATGTAACAAATGTACAAAGTTTATTAACGATTTTCTAGTTATTTCTTTTTGTGCGGAAACCTCAGGGCGCGAGTCCTACTCGCACTTGTCCGGTTTTTCTTATTTTTATCTATGAAGGTACAATGAGTAAGTTTATACGCAAGGTGCAATAAAGTTTATTACAGTACCTACGGATGTCGGCAATTTCACTGCTAGTGGCTCATGAGGTCATTGACTGCTATGCGGTTGTGGAAAACTGTAAAACACGATGCTCTGAAAAACTTTGGTCTAGTGCCAACTTTGTTCTAAGGCGTGGCAAGTGTACTAAATCAGTTAAATAGTCAAGTAAACTACTTTTTCATTACTCATACTCTGAAAGTAGGTCTGAAGTTGCCTGAGGAGCGGGTTGAAAGTAATACATCTCAGCCCTAGGGAGAATCGCTTTCAACTGACAGCTGTCAAATTATATATAAAAAAAACTAGTACTATTTTGACATTTCTATTGGACCATGTTCCAACTGTCTATACAGCCACTCAATTACAGCGCGATGTAAAATTGAAATAACATAAAGTTATGTAATAATTAAAGAATATATATATTTTTAATGACTTTATTATATACATACTAATATTATAAGATCTGTAGGACTGGTTCTAACAATAAATATTTCTGATTTCAAATATAATTATTACTGTCAACTATTTCTTTAAAATAACATACATTTGGGCAAAATATTTACCATTTTTTCAATGATGGAAATGAAAAATAATGGCAGAATAGCTGGCCGGCCACAGAAAAAAAACAAAGTAGACGGGAAAGCGGCAATCCGATCTTAATTTGTTTTTTCGAGTTGTAGAGTTTTGTTTATACTTCCGTATAGCAGAGATTTGTATTAACACTAATTTTATGTATTTGTTTTTACTTTCAGTGTATTCTTAATGAAAAGCACAGCGTTTCCCTCAGGTTCAAGACTTATTTAGAGGTCCCTCGAACTATTGGCGCCCGACGCGTCTCGGGACTTAAATAAGTTACTTTCACACCTAGGTTAACAATTTTAATTTAATTTTAATTTAATTTAATTTATTCTTACATAGCATTACAGAAAAAAATGTACTATTTCATCACACTTGCTCCTTAAGGGTCATATTAAGGATGTGAGTGCCTAAAGAAATACAATGGCCTATATATACCCGCGGGAGAATAATGATAATCAGTACAATATTATTACCCCTAGGGGCTGAAATGTGTAGCTGGCTGTACTGAACTGGTTTATTAAATTAATTAAGTTAAATTGAGTAGTTAACTTGACATCACTTGACTTCGCTTGACTTGAGTTAACTTGAGTTATATTAAGGTAATTAAATTTAACTAAATTAATTTAATAAACTTAAATAATTTCAGCAAAGTCAAGGAAAATAGATTTGTTCCCTTGTGTCGTAGGTATTAATTTCCTCGCAAATGTGATGAAAAACATTGTGTGCATCACGGGTAGTAAGAGTATTACAAACTCGAGTCATTAAAATCCCTCCGCCTTCGTCGTCGGGCTTCTAAATAGACTCTCGTTAGTAATATCCTACTTACTACCCTAAATGCACAATGTACTAATATTAGGTTACAGAGATGTAGGTACCTAGTAACTATGTGGCATAAAGGTAATCCTTCCTTATCCTTCTTACATAGTACTCGTAACAACAAAGTACCTAATGTCTGTTCCTCTGTACGCTTAGATCTTCTAAGCTACGTAACGAATTTTGATGCAGTTTTCACTGTCATTCAAATATTTTTTCTGGATGGTTTAGAGGGACTTTTGAGGCACTGTGACATAAACACAGCTTATGTTACAAGAAACAAAAACAAACTTGTACCACCACAGATAAGGCTTAGTAAGGTCAGTAAATCGTTCACGGGGCAATGTATACGCTTCTACAACAAAATACCAGAAGAAATCTTAAATATGAATGACAGATAATTTAAGACCCACGTTAGACAACAACTTTGTAAGAAATCTTTTTATAGATAAGTTATATTTAATTTTTGTTATATTTAAGTTCTTTTTCTCGGTCGATCTGCAATCAGTCTTTGCGACTTTAAGCTGTGCTCTACGCCTATAAATAAATACCTATAAAAGTATGACTTGTGATGAAGCTCTTTCAAGACTTTACCCAGCCTTGTATCACTGCGACAACATACCTACCTACATCAATGCTCTGTTCTCAGTTGCGAAAAAACAAAATGGAATTCCAGTTACGGTAGAGGGCATAAATTTCCCGTTTTGAAGCCATATAGTTACCAATCTGTTACAAAATTATCCCAAAGGATTTGCCGCAGTCTATACATTAATACCATTTCCTGAAAAACTGAATTAATCTGAATGGACACTTACTTGAAACGGGCTATCTTGACTATTAGTACATAAATATAGTTATTTATTTAAGAGACCATTTTTAATGAAAAGATTTTTTTAGATATTTTTTTAGCACTTTTGTACAACTCTAAAGAAAAAGAAAAATTGACTTATGAACTGATGATTTGAACAATAAGAATATAATATTTTTTTATAAGTAATTTGCAGAATAAATTCGGAGAAGCCCTCCTATTATTTTGTAGCGAAAATAATACTACAATAAATAAAAAGAGGTCAGGGTCACCGGTATACCGTAAAACTAGTCATTGGGAGTAAGCCAAATATTCTATGGACTACGAATCATAAAGTCCGTTAGGAACTTAATAAACATAATATTTACATACATACGACACAGTAAAATAATGTATGAACTCTAGCCCATTGCCTGGCATTGTTGGTGTAAAAAAAACTAACAGGAAATGACGCTCGAATGAATGAAAAAATAATTTCGAACTGCGCGCCAATCGTGGGTGAGGGCGCCATCTATCGTTTTCTCTATGTAACTTAAATGCTGGCAATAATTAAAAATGTATAGCCGTAATTTAAAAGAATAACATCGTTTTGTGAGTAGAAGTCATGTAAAAGTAGTAGTAGTCGTAGTTGTTCTATTGTTTCCTCATTCAAAACTTGAAAGTTACTCTCTTTCGGAAATTGCCGGTTTTTCATAGTATTGTTGAGTTTTTATACCTGGCAACACTGTTCTGTTCTTACTATGACCACAGACAATATGTAGACAGTGCATAGATTATTTAAAAAAAAGAATTGGAAAATTATTATGGATTGAATTTGACAGCCAGCGCCAGCCAGCATTCCGTCAGCGCATTAACTATTTTTCCCAAGAAATTGGAAAATACAAGAGAAATTTCTTAAAAATTGTGTTTTTCCATCAATTATTTTCAATATTGCCACGTTCATACAATGCGTAAAAAGTGAATGTAGTGCATGGCAGTGAAAAATCTTGGTTGCGTGGACTCTACAACAATGAAAGATGTCGCATTATGGATTGTACAACAGAACAAAACGAAAGTGATCAGTTGACGGTCCGATTTTAGGCGTATAATTTAATTGTTTTAGTTGCTATACTTAATTTTGGTTGTGAAAATGGCGCAGACTGTGCGCCGTGCAATCGAGGGCCGATACCCATCGTGCTATATCCCCAATAGAATAAAAGAACGAAGGGCGAAAGCCAGGGCACTAAGGTAAGCAATTCCCAATATCCGACGTAAAACTCATTCGCAATTAACGCCACGTTTTTATCTGTGTCAAGGTTCCCATCCTCAATTTTAATTATCGCGTAAAATTTGGTGTGAAATACATTTAATTTTTCGTATAGGTATAGGCCTATGTCCAGCAGTGGACGACAAAGGGCTGATATGACATGATGTTGTAGGTTATAGTTTTATCATGCCTAGCTAGATGACTCAATATTGTTAAGAATAGGTACCTACTGACCTAAAACATTGATCAGATTGCTTTTTGTTCACTAAGCAATTAAATATCATTCAGACATGTACCCAAGCTTTGTTGTTAGATCAATCATCAAACTTAGATATAAATAGCCATGACAAACTTGATAAACCAAATAAATTAGGTTTATTCCCATCTCGGAACCTTCTCAACTTGGCACCTTATTGACTGCTTTGCATCTGTTTTAGTAAACCAGTTACTGCCATCCTGATTTACAGTTCTTTGCTATTAAAAACTTATGATTAGAGCCTGGACCTGAGCAAACAATCATTGGACCAATCAAATCATTTCACTCTAGACTAGAGCAGCAGCGCAAGCCCGACAAGGTGGAAGACTTTGTGTGCTACTCGGACAGCGACAGCGAGGAGGAGACTCCGGCCCAGCAGCACCGGATCCTCACCACCTCCTACAACTTCGTAGATTATGTCCGCTCTAGAGAAATCCTTGCGCCTGAGGTTAGATGTTTACTATTCTACTTTTTATATGCGGCAAGACTGAAGCGAGAGAGGTGTCAGGATTGTCATACTTGGCCCACTATTCTCTCTGCCTACTCCATCAGGGACACAGTGTGGAGAACTGTATGTATTCTCTGCATGTTTGGGCTAATTTCTACTGAATGGAGTTTGGTTTTCACCGTAGGCTAAGGGTTTGATATATTACTATTCTACCTACTTCATGTAGAGTTTATTTAGGTAACATTTTGTAAGGAAGCTACGCGATTTGGTGATAAAGAGTAGCTTTGGTGATAACTTGAGGGGAATTTTATTGCACAAAACTCTAAGGGAACTAAATTGGTAGAGCCTGTAAATTCTAAACTTTTTTTTATACTATTAAAGAACTATTTTATTTCTACATAATTTTACATTACAAAATTGGTAGTAGCTAGTGATAACTGGTAGTTTTTTAAAATCATTTATTTAAAAAGAGTTTGGTCATATAACAATGACATTGTCACCTTTACCTCCTAGTAACAAAAATAAATTTAACATTTTAGACTTTAGCGCTTTGTATTCATATTAGTCAGCTCGTGACCACGGCCAGTGTAACCTGGTCGAAACGTCGGGCAAGGTAAATAAAACTTATTCGTGTGTAAGACCCGTAAATAATTATATAATTATAAATTTAACATGTTTGCTATATGCATCATGGCCTCAGTTATAAGTTCAAAACTTAAAAGATATTTATTTAAGTATGTTATTGTTCAACTTTGTAAATGGTATGGATTGCTGTCAAATATTTCATATCATAATCCCATAATTAGATAATTTATTGACAATAATTTCTGCCTCAAGTTTTGTTCAAATGCACCCATATCTTATCTCAAATGCATAATATGCATTATTAAATTATATTTAATTGTTGATAATAGAATGACAACATGTTTTCAATGCAATTTTTAACTTTATAGCTACCACTTTAGTGTTTACTGCAATAGATTATTTGTATGATTTTAAAAAATCAGCACATGTATGTTGGAGAACAACTTTTCGTTTTTTTTTGTTGACATCAGTTTTTTCCTTTATTGATTGTTTATTTATCACCTTTCAGAAAAGTATCAATTGAATGCCTAGAATAGAATTGCTTGAGGTGGCTGGCAGTGATGCGGAGAACCGAAGATCGGCTTCATTGGCGCGCCTTGGAGGAGGCCTGTGTCCAGCAGTGGGCTAGTACAGGCTGATGATGATTAAGTCTGAAAATGAAAACATTATACCACAGAAACAAGGAATAGGTCGAATTTCCAGTCATTATCAATATAATAACTAGAGTGCTAGAAATGCCCACAAGCAGCTTAGCAAGTTGACATATAGTCATCGTCCACGTAGTTTTTTGGCGGCTGTGTGAAGTGAGCTGATTTCTGCGCAATGGCTAATTTTATGTATCAAAGGGGAGCTGTGCAGATTCACTCATTCAATTTTAAAAAATAGTTCATTGATTCGATCAACCGAATCAAACTTTCAATTTTTCGGACTATCACACTTATACACACATACATTTATAAACACTGTCAGCAATATGCAAAAAATCTGTGAGTATATTCATTCAGCCGTCAAGACATTTCCCACGGAACTATACTACGATTCAAAATTTTCACCTTATTTATATTTGTTTGTACAAACGGCGCGCTGTTTGCTTGCAGCCGCGCTCGGTGGAGGCGTCGTACGCGACGCGGCACATGCTGACGCACGACATGTTCCGCGAGACGCCCGTGGGGCTCGGCAACATGAACAAGGTGTTCTGCTCGCAGTGGCTCTCCGACCGGCAGGTCGTCTTTGGCACCAAGTGCAACAAGGTATTGCTAAAGCTTTTCATTTCCATTGACGTCATTTCAGCCTTTTATCGTCCATTGCTTGACATAGGCCTCCATCCAGCCGCTTCCGGCCACCTTCTTTAGGTCCTAGCCCCGCCTGGCGGAGGGGCGTCCCCCGGTCCGCGGTCTCCACTCCAGAACTCGTCTGCGCCAACGGCTGCGTTCTGCGACAGTTGAGACACCTGCCTACTGCCACTTCAGTCAAATCAAATCAAAAATATTAGAAAAAAAACTTAGGCTGATTTTCCACCAGAGATGTCAAAAGTCAAAATATATTTATTGCATAACTATAGGTTAAATTAAGATATTATTATACAAATTCAATAGTAGTAGATAGTTTACCTAGTAGGTGTACAATAGTAATAATAATAAAGATAGAAAATTCATTGCATAAAATTAACATAGGTATTTCATTCCTTATATATCTAAATCAGTAAATTATCTGCTTAAATCTAATCGATGCGTGTGGTGAAATTTTTTTTTTTTCACCTCACCGGCTTGAAAGGGTATACTTTCTCATTCGAAATCTGCGTGGAAAACTGCAATTTATTTTATTTATTTATTTTATTTTATTTAAATGGAAAGGCAGCTAAAGCTGATGCTTCCATATCAGCAGTCGACTTGTTTCATAATTTATATTAATTTATTGCGTCTTTTTAGATTTGAGAAAGTTGTCTAGTCTGTTCTTGAACATGTTTACGGAAGTGGCAGATACAACAGATTCTGGCAGATTATTCCATTTGGATGCAACCCTGTTGCTTAGAAAATTTCTGTAGGGGTTCAGCTGTGCATTGGCTCTTTGTATTCTCAAGTTGTGCCCTCTCAGTCTCTCTATGGGGTTAGGGTTAAATATGTTCCTTATGACAGATGAGTTGTAATGGTTGCTCAGAATCTTGAAGGTCTCAATTAGATCACCTCTATCTCTACGTTCTTTAAGTGTAGTAAGGTTCAAGCGCGACAATCTAGCATCATATTCGAGTCTTTTGAGTGCATGCGGTAGTTTTGTAGCTCGCCTCTGCACATTCTCTAGGAGGGTGATATCTTTCTCGAAGTAGGGGCTCCACACTTGATACCCATACTCCAGAATTGGTCTTATGTAAGTCTTGTAGATCTTGAGAAATAGTGTAGGAGTGAGACACTGGAATGTTTTCCGAATGCAATACACTGTAGCATTTGCAGATGTAGCAATCTTATTAATGTGACGCTCCCACTTTAAGTCGTCCGAGACTATGACACCTAGGTCTCTCTGCTGACTAACAGAAGACACCGGCCTGCCCTCCACAAAGTAGGTACATGGTGTCCTATTACTGTTCCCAATATGCAAGACGGTGCATTTATCCGGATTAAGAGTGATAAGCCAATTTTTGGTCCATAATAATAATTGGAAAAAACTTTTCTTCTAATTTGTAGAAGGTGGAGATTTAAAGAAGTGGTCAATTCTAGTTGTGGTTATTATTATTTTTGGTTCTAAACCGCCGAAAGGATTCAATTCACCTAGTATTTTCCTCGCTGTAGTGAGGTGAAAAATTGTGTGTTGCGCTCGGCAGCAAAGTTATTTTGTGTCTCGTACCTTGAAACCCTCGCTACGCTCAGGATTCTATCTTTGAACCACTCGCTTCGCTCGTGGGTCAATCCTAGCACCCTTCGCTTTGCTCAGTTTTCAATACTAGTACTCGCACAAAATAACCAACTTTACAGCCTTGCATAACAAATAATTATTTACTATACTATTCATTTGTGTTTATATGTATGTATAGTTGATGGTGTACGACGTGCGCACGCGCTCGCTGGACGCGATCCCGACGCTGCGGCCGCGCGCGCCGTGGGCCGGCGCCGACCACCAGACGGGCATACACGCGCTGCAGATCAACCCCTCCAGGTATGCCTTCGCTATAGCTAAGCGACTTTGGTGTCGATTACGATTGTGTTCGCCTTAACTAGCTACTAACTAAATTTAGGGCTTCTTTGACCACTTCCTGATATTGTTACAGATAGTAATCTTAGTGATAAACTAATCTATGAGATAAATCTGTGTGATAGACTATATAAAATATATAATATATAGGCAATCAGATACCTGTGAAACCAAAAAAACAGGCTATCTGTCAGATAACCTGCAGATAGGGTATCTGGGACTTTATCAGCAAGCGGTGTAACAGGCTCTAAGTCTCTTGTCCTAAAAAACAAAATGAATGTAGAACTGTCAAATTAGTATAGTCCTGTCAGACAGATGGAATTTTAATCACCATGTTTTATATTGCAATAGAAACTCGGTACAATTTCTTGTTGACAGGACTAATTTGACCAAAGAAATTGAAATAGCAAATTTGACAGTTCTAAAACCCATGCCATCTCTTTTTTTATTTTTAAAGATGAAAATATAGCACAAGAGACAAATAGAAAATGTCTAAATAAATGTCAAAAAATAAGAATAAAAACAACAATGTCAATAAATGTCTAAAAAAAAAAAGTTAAGGCGTGCACCATCCGAATCGTCATGAGTAGCCACCATATAAGGTGTGACGTGCAATGAACGCTTGTCACAGGACGCTGCTGGCGACGGGCGCGCGCAACTCGTGCGAGCTGGCCATCTACAGCCTGCCGACGCTGGACCCCGTGTGCGTGGGGGAGGCGCACAAGGACTGGATCCTGGACATGTGCTGGTTGGACGACGAGTTCCTGGTGACGGGCTCGCGCGACAACAAGCTGGCGCTGTGGCGCGCGCCTGCCGCCGCGCCCCACCACGCGCCGCAGCACGAGTACGTCGCGCCGCTCTGCGTCAAGGAGTGCCGCTCCGGTGAGTGCCCTGCCCTGCGCACTATTTAATAATAAAGCCTTTATTTGCTACTAACAATTTTTACATACTAACTTAAATAAACAATTTAATTTAATTTACGCAATAACTTGGTTTTGTATTTATTTTTCTTCTTCCTCTTCCCTTCTTTTGCCAGTAGTTTGTTTTGTGACAAAGGCCTCACTCTATATGCCATGTCTAATGAACATATGGGAACCATTTTTCAACTGACGAAAAAACAAAGAAAAAAAAACAAAAGTGGCGTCGGGGATAAAGCGTAACACACACTGAGCGGCGGCGGTGCGAAAGCGTTGCGTTTTTTTTCTGTAATATTCGAAATAGTATGAAGCCCTTTACATCAAAGCGGCGCGGCGGCGGTGCGACGGCGAAAGCGACAAAACCGCGCGCACAGAGTTGACGTTTTGATTTGACAGATTAGCGCAGACAGGCGTTGCGGAGCGGCGGCGGCGCGTTGTATTCCTTTGTAGTGTATGAGAACCCCTACACAGAGCGGCGGCGGCGCGGCGCGGTGCGGAGCGTTCTTCATACAAACCGCCGCCGCGCCGCCGTCGCTAGCGGTATTCCTGTCTGAAGGGCTCCGCTTTTTATTCGCTTTCCGCAGTTTCGCCGCCGCAACGCTTTCGCAACGCCGCCGCGCTGTGTGTGTTACGCTTAAGACGCGGCCTATCATATCGAAAGGTCCGGAGTTCGATCCCCGGTTGCTCTCGAAACTTGAGTACATTTACTGACTGCTCTCAAACGATGAAGGAAAACATCCTTCGGCATACGCCGAAGAAGAAATTCTTAGGCGCATGTGAAGTCCACCAACCCGCACTGGACTAGCGTGGTGGACTATAGCCCGAACGCCCTCGTTGAGAGGGGGGTAGGCCTGCGCCCCAGCAGTGGGGACTTAATGATGAAAAAACAAAAGGAGGTTCTCAAGTCGACCCGTATTTTTTTATGTATGACCACGCATAACTTTTTTAATAGATTAGATTTATTGTCGCCTCCGTAGCCCAGTTGGTAGTGGCTCTGCCTGCTGTGCTCGGCGTCCCAGGTTCAAATCACTGCCGGGGCAAGCATTTATCTGACCAATAAGTGCTTGTCATCGGGTGTTGGATGTTTGTGTGTCCATGCCATGTCCGTATCGTATCGTAGTGAAATAAAAACTACCTATTGTCTCATAGTAATGAGATCTGTAATTGTAGTGTTAAAAATAAATCCTACTAATATTATAAATGTTTGTTACTATTTCACGCAAAAACTACCGAACAGATTTTGATGAAACTTGGCACAGTGATAGCTTATATCCCGGAATAACATATAGGCTACTTTTTAACGCGGACAAAGTCGCTGGACATCCGCTAATACCCCCTAAGTAACAAAACGCCTATATAGAGGGCGCTGTTTCACAATGTACATCGGAAAAACTTTTCTACGCGGACGAAGCCGCGGGAAAAAGTTAGTATTTCCTATTTACCAGGTCGTTAATTTTTTTTTTAATATTTGCGTTTTATTATGTTTGGCAGTCAATCTGTCAGCCAGTCAGTATGTCGGTGTGTTGGTCAGTGTGATGTGTAATGTGAAATCAAATCTGACATTCTGCTAATCTGACATTATGCAAATCTGGTGCCATCTGACATTATATCATCTGACATTTTGCTAATCTGACATATTGCAAATCTGATATTCCACTAATCTGACATTGTCATTTTCTGGTATAAAGCGTACAAACCATGTAATCTTGATGATATTTTGTGTTCCTGCAGGCCAGAAGGTGCGCGCGCTGACGTTCAACGCCCGCTGGCGCGAGATCGCGGCGCTGACGCTCAACGGGTACATCCACGTGTTCAGCGCGGAGACCTTCCGCCAGACGCTGTCGCGCAAGCTGCCCTCCTGCCAGGACCTCGTCTGTCTCGCCACGCAGGTCTGTCGCCGTACATCCACTTGTCAACGCGATATACAAAAACATTTTTTTTAAAATTAGGTTTTACGGCTCCGGAAACGAAGTTATATTAGGCCCATCAGTTTTAAATTACTCATGTACAACCGGCGGTTACTACATGGCCTTCACAAAAACAGGGAAAGACTGAGTCGTGACCAGTCTGGTATTGACAGACAGACAGACAACGATGTGATCCTATAAGGGTTCCTTTTTTCCTCTTTTGTGGTACGGAACCCTAAAAAACATCAAAAATGGCATCAAAATTTTTGGGAATCTGCATACACATGATTATGACGGCTTTTCCTGATCGGATCTCCTCCATTCGTACTCAAGAATATCATATCTCAACCTAACCGTTCCCGGACGGCCACTTAAGGGCTCAAAGTGACCTCGAATGCTGTTGGGTTTGTTGCTGTTTCTTCCCCTCGGCTATTCATGTGGAAACAGACGTAGTTTTAGACAGAATTGACGTCAAAAACTGAATATTATATTCCAATTTTGAAGATCTTATTTATTATAATCTTATGGGGCTATTTGGAATATTTCAATTCCCATGATTTCAAGCATTTGAAGCTTCTCTAGTTGTCCTTGAACAGTCATTGCCTGGCATGGCTGCTTTTCTTTTCTACCATTGCCAAAAAAAATGTTGCAGCGGAAACTTATAAATAATTGGTTTGTTCCAAATAGCCCCATAAGTTCCAAATAGCCCCATCTTACGGTACGCTTTTTTGTATGAATTTAATAATGTGGAAGACATAAATTTGTTGAGTAGTATTAATAGTTGTGTGTTTGGTTGTGTGCGCAGGAGAGCGGCGTGTACGCGATCGGCTGCAAGTCGTACACGCTGCTGCTGGACTGCCGCACGCTGCAGAGCATCAAGAAGATCACGTCGCGCTACAACGGCTGCGGCATCCGCTCGGCCAGCTTCCGCGGACACATGCTCACCATCGGCACCGGCCTCGGTAACACTCAGCATCAACATCAACAGCCTAGTAATATCCCCCTCCCCCCTTACTGCTGGGCCAACAGGCCTGCCCCCTTGACGATACCGTATGGGCTACTAGCTATATGTTATTCCAGGTTGTTTTCCCGCGGGAACAGTTTACCGCGGTAAAAAGTAGCCTATATGTTGCAATTTTTACTGCAAAAAGTACGATCTCTAATTAGTTTCATTAATTGAACCGTTTTCTCTTACAGGGCTGCTTATGTTCTACGACCTTCGAGCGGGCAAATACTTAGAAAGCAATATTCATTCGTCGAAAACCGTCACACTTAGGGCTTCCAGAGGCTACGTGGTAAGTACCTATAACTGTCGTCAAATTCAGAGGTATATTATGGTCAACTTTCTCGAAATTTCTACTCCCAAATGATCACTTAATTTTCCCAAAATGACCACTTTCCCAAAATGACCACTTTCCCAAAATGACCACTATCCCAAAATGACTACTTCCCAAAATTACCAGTTTCTCACGAACATTTTAAAGAGTAAAAAATCCCTTTCACCGAATGTCCCGTTGTAACATTAAGCTATATGTTTCATTCTTAACATAATGCTCATATTATAAGATTGCCAAATTCCACAATAAATGAGATTTATTCTACATAATATATGAGGAACACGGAGCTTTTATATTACCAGGTATCAACTCAAAATTAACTAAATTAAATATTAAATAAATATCCAAAATTCAATTTTCGTCAAACCCGCCAAATGTGGTTTTTTTCCGACCAAATCGGAACTATGGTGTAGGTACTCATCAGGCTGACGATGACGACGATTTGTATTCCAGTTCCCCGACGAGGAGGCAGACGGGTTCAACCAGGTGAAGTACGTGCCGGCGATCTACACGCACTGCTACGACGACAGCGGCACGCGCATCTTCACGGCCGGCGGGCCGCTGCCGGCGCCGCTCATCGGCAACTACGCGGGCCTCTGGCAGTGAGCGGACCCGGCCTGTGCAGGTCGGGGCCCACAGTGGCAACTTGTGACCCTCTACTGCGGTTAGACCTAGTGGCGAGTGCGGTTCAGGCCTTCCAGCCGCTTCGACGACCAAGCGGACTTTGGACCACAATGGCGGTAACCACCTGGGCCTGCAGTGAGCCGCGACACCAGCGACCAAGGCCACAGGAACTGAGAAGCAGTTTTGTGATCTAGGGCACATTCTAGCCTATCTGGAGAGGGGATGGCTGGACTGACAGCCCGGGGGGAATTGCACAAAACTCCCGCTTTCATGGAGTCAGAGCAGGGACCGCCAACCCCATCTAAGAATAAGAATGGTCCTCACTGGTCTAGGACACATGAACTGGGGAGTTTGTGGCACTCACGTAGCAAGGCCACAATTAGATAAGAATACTAGAACAGATAAACAGAGTGTGTTGATATGTATATTGTACAACTTGACCTTTGATTTTGGGCATTTTTAATTAATTGAATTTTAATTCTTTCTACCGTGACATCTATAATGATTATTAGGGTCTGTTGCTGACTGTACAGTCGACCGCACGTCAGTCGATACACTTTGACCTTGAGCTGGCCTAGCCTATTAGGGAGTTTTAATACTATAAGGGACCCGTTTATACTGGTTTTGTTTCCACTGACGTGCATCGATCGACCGTACTATGGACATTTTACAGAAACAAGTAATGATAATATGCAACTTTTTTTTCTGGTCAACCTTAAATCTAACGTCGAAGTAGAAAACCCCAAGCAGTTAGCTTAAATTGAACAATTTTCAGTTCCTATTCGGCTAAACTGTTAAGAGGTTCTCAGCTACACTTTTTGAATAACGGGTATAGTTATATCCGCTTTTATTCATAACCGGGTGTTTTATTTAAACCCATGATAAATACTTAGATATATGATTATATCCCGGGTAGATAGTTATTACCCGGTTATTAATAACAGTGCAAGGGAAGTGTAAATATTTTTAGTTTATTTGTTAATAGTTTTTGTTGGCGGAGTATATTATTTTTTAGTCGTTATTTGGCACACTCAAAATTTTATTTTCATAATTTAGAAGGTTTAGGCTAAAATGTGTATGTGAAAAATATGATGAATATGTGAATGTGAGAATATTAGGTTTGTAGAGACTACGGTTTCTTTAAACTCTGTGCGGCGGGATCCGCTCTATTCAAATGGAGAAAGCATGAACGAATACGGGTCTAGGCGCCGAGGCGGGCCCTGTTAAGTGCGACCCATACCATACTCTAAACTCACTATGCAATGACTTATGTATCGTGTTATTCCTATACCAACTGAATACCGAGTGAAATTGTCCTCCAAAATTGCCTCTAGCAGCAAGTGGTCTACTTTCCCAAAATGACCACTTCATTTTCCCAGAATGACTACTTTCCAAAATGACCACCAGTATGACTATGTTCCAAAATTAAATAATAATAAAAAATACGTTTACTTAATAATTATGAACATGAATTTTCTTGGAAGTTGGAATGCTCATACTACTTCAATATTTTTAAACATAAAAACACATTTTGGTAAAGTGGACATTTTGGGAGAGTGGACAGTTTAGGTCATACGAGGCATTTTCATTCCGGCGGGATCTCATTTTCCCACGGTAGAAATATACGATAATCGAATCAGTATGTTGGTTCTAGAGTTGAGAGGATTGAGAGGATCCAGGATTGTTTTCCTGGATTTTTAATTTGTTTTATGATTTTAAATGATGAGGTAAAGAATAAAACCTCACTTGACCACTTTTTTAAACTAGGAAAATAAAATGTAATTAATGTATTTGATAACAATAAGAATTTTAAAGTTTTTGACTAGAATTCCTGGAAAAATTAGGTAAGGTTTACATTTTATACGTAATAAAGGTAATTTTTTAATTCATTGACGGAAAAATGAGTTTCGGAATTAAATGTGACCGAATTTGTGGTAATGTTTGAATTTGAACTAAACTGTTACCTATATTCAAGGTAGCTATCTTCACACAATTTATTCTATAGGATATGAACGGTTTTGCCAATATATTTCAAATCAAATCAATTTTTTTTATAATTGCCTCAGGATAAAAAAAAACAATAGTGGAAAAGTGAGGTTTTGTTCCTTCCTCGAGTGTCACATGATGGTATGCAAGTGATAATGACAGGAACTTTTAGGCATATTGTTAATGCCAATTACCTCATTAAGTGATAGAGATAGATAATACTTGGTACGCCAGAGGGTCGTTGGTTCGATTCCCGCACCACCAATACAAAATGTAATTGTCACTAGCAGCAAAAACAATTTTGATTCACTTTATCTTTTCAGTCGTACTGTTAGACCATGGTTGGTGTAATAAAGTGGACATAAGTTTAAGAGGTAATAATAAAGCTGTTTTTGCTGCTAAAATCCCTTTCAAGTTAATGTTTGCGCAAATAGCGCTGGAATTATTCGTTTCGACCCTATGGAAACCGAAATACGAAAATAATTTTTTGAATCAATTTTCATATTAAAAAAAACATTTCTGGGAGTCTTATTCCGTTGAAGAGGAAGACGACAAAATAGCCAATAATGAGTGTAAAAATTTTTTTGGCTTGCGTAATTGGTATTTCGGTCGAAACAACGGTTTGGAATTGAATATAAGCTAGATATGCTGGGTTTAATTTAAATAAAATGTAATTACATAAATAAAGGAAATTAGTGGAACGGATAATTAGTACATGTAGGTAACTGTAAAGATGTGTGATGATTAGTTGATTGCAGAGTTGAGTCTGTTTTTTACATGTAATTTCTTACCGAATATCCAATGACGATTAAAAGACTTATTATGCTAAAACGCATTTTTATTTCAGAATTGCTATTATAATACAGGCCATACCTATTAATTCAATTACAAATAACTAGCACATAAAATTTAAAGTTGCACATTAAATAAGTATTATTTTGATAGGTACTTTATTTACGGCCTGTTATTATTTTAGCGAAAAAGTTTAAAGCCATATAGATTATTCATTGCATACAACATACCAATCTACCTCATAGAGGCACAAATACCTATTAATACAATTGACAATTCAAAAAATTAGCAATAAATAAAGTTCTATACAAATTATTCAATCCAAAAAAATCAAATTAGTTAAAATTATAATTCATCATTGGCAAATATTGAATGTGATTTATTTCAAGTTTCACCAACTGGACACGCGCATGTCCAGTTCCTCGTGTCCAGTTGGTGAATAACCCGAATGTTCAACGATCATGTCCGTTTCTCGGTCAGCAAGGCTTTTGGACTTGCTTGATATAATATTTATCAGATTGTCCTCCATTCAATTTCAATTTCAAAGCCTTTATTTACTAACACAGGTTACATTTTAAATAAAATTAAACTTAACTTAACACATCGGTCTCCTGGGTCAGTGTGCCTTTTGACACATAGGCCTCCTCCAGCTGTTTCCATATTTTTCTTTCTTTGGCCAGTCTAGTCCATAGTGGGCCAACCACTTTTTGTAAGTCGTCTGCCCATCTTTTACGTTGGCGTCCTCTTTTTCTTTTTGTTTCAAATCGTGGGGTCCACTCTATTATGCTTTTAGTCCATTTCTCAGCCTTCTCGCGCATTAAATGCCCTGTCCATTTCCATTTCAGTTCTTTACATTTTGTTTCTACATCTTCTATTTTTGTGATTCTTCTTCTTTAGAAGAAGATTGTCCTCCATACGCAGGTTCAAAACAAGGAATTCTCAAACTATGCATTTCAATTACAAGTCATATACAGACCTTCGGCGCATACAGACCGCTTCTAGGGTTATAATGGCGTTTCAAATGTTTCAGCAGTCCTGGACGAGCACAGAAAATTTTGTGACAAATATCACATTCCAATGATGGCTCCATATGCCTCCGTTTGTAATGCTCGGATCTACGAGAAGCTGATATGAAACGGAGGCCACAGCCCGGGGCCTCGCATGCATAAGGTTTCTCCCCGGTGTGTATGCGAGTGTGTGTCTTTAATGCCACATTTGTGACAAACAACCCCCCACACAATTGACACTTGAAGTTTCTCTCTTTGGTATGAGTAACTATATGCCCTTTCAACGCACCCTGCGTAGGGAATTTCTTCTCGCACCACATGCAAACAAAGCCCTTTTTTTCATTGTGCACGTATTCTATATGATACTGAAGTGTATCCTTTCTACAATACTTTTTGCCACAAACGTCACATACAAATGTTTTCGATGTGATTATCCGATCGTTATTAGGATTGCAAAGGTGTACTTTAAAATAGTTGACGTTATACACTTTCTTGCATTTCAGGCATGACACTCTACTGTCGCCATTGCTATGCATTAACTCATGTTTCTGCAATGAGTATTTCTTTTTGAACGTCTTACCACATTGACTGCAGATTAATAATTCCAAACTGCCTTTGAAATGAAATCTTGAATAGTGGCACTGCAAATACCTGTATGTCTTAAAAACTGCAGGACAGTCATTGCATTTATATTTTTCTGCGTCATCTTCTGTCAACATTGTGCATATGCGATTCTTTCTTTCGTCTGCATCTTTTTTGCTATTGATAAGCCTCTGGTAGGGTCGGCGTTCCGGTTTCCTGACTCCATGCACATTGACATTATGGCGATCTACGCTGCAGAATTTAGTGAATATTTTAAGACAACTGTTGCATTGGAATGTTTTGGTGCCATTTTTAGCATAGAGCACAGTGCAGATACCATTTTTCACCACTTCTTTTACGATATCAGTGGGTGAAACATCTGGCTTCTCAGAATCTGACATGTATTCGTCCAAATCTGCATAATTATTTTGTTTGCCTTTTCTAAGTCTATTTGTAGAAAGAGTACGAAGTCTCCCGATAGCTGATTTTATATCAATAGATCTCCTATCATCATATATCTGTTTACTTGACGTGTCATTCGTATTAATTGCCAAATACACAGTTTTGTAGTATTCAATATCTTCAGTGGTGTGTCTTAAGCAGCCAGTTAGGGCATCGATGGCTGTAGACAGATTCCTCAAGTTATCTTTGCACATTTTGATGAATTTGTAGCTGTTTATTGCTGACCGTATGCATGTCTCACAAATGGATTCCATTGCTGATACGCAGTCAATCTGGAACAGATTGGTGTGCATAGAAGAAAGAGTAAAAGTCAGTAGTTAACAGTTAATTAAATCATTATCTTTCATAATAATAATTATTTACCATATATGATTGCTTATTACGCTTCAACATATCTGATGGCGAGGTATTAGACCAGCACCCAGTTATAGTATAATAATAAAGCCTTTATTTGCTACTAACAATTTTTACATACGTACTAATATTCATGTTTTTATAATAACGCAATAACTTAATTTTGATATATTTATTTTTCTACTTTCTCTTCCCTTCTTTTGTTAGTAGTTTATCTTGTGATAGTTATAGTATTATACATATACCTAAATGATTAGGAAGTGGAGACAAAGTGAAGATAAGAGGTGAACAATATGAATCTAATCAAAGAGGACATAAGTCATCAGTATGTTAACCAAAACACTGGGCTGGCCGGTGGCAGCCTATAAGCATGGATTAACTATAGTTTCTTATGGAACTATAAGTTCAACAAAAACTATGGTCCGACGACATAAAAAAAGTGGCTGGACCACTATGGACAAGGCTGGCCAAAAAGGAGGCTGGAGAGCTGGAGAAAGCTGGAAGGAGTTAGAGGAGGCCTACGTGTCTATAGACACGCTGACAACATAACACACTGATGTGCAACCATAATTTAAACTATTAATACCATACAGTATCTTTCCATTTATAATAATTGCACTTGTATTTATTTACCTAGTAAGAACTTGTCAGCAAATAAAGGCATAATTATTATTATTCTCTAAACAACACTCTAAACAGACTACAGAGACAGTATAACTCTTTATGCAAACTAACAGAAATTGATGTATTTTCAGATCCATAACAAGTTCAAAAAGGCAATTAAATCACTTCACATCTAAAACTTTTAATTTTGATTTTTCACTGTTTTCTCACAAAGGCAGGATCTCAAAAAATGTAATTTAGCTCTAAATTTATAGGTAATTTTACTTATAAGTCGCAATTTCACTTCTATAGATAATGCATGTCGTGGCAGCCTATAACTAAGGTAGCACTTAGATTTTTCTATCATACATGTATCAGTAATTAGCCAGTAAGAGTGTAAACTTTGTTGGTTGTCCTTAATAAATAAAATAAAATAAAAATTATTCTTACGGAACTATAAACTTTATACAAAATGACACCTTTCACTGGACGAGCCTCGCCCATGTCTGTGTGGGATCCTTATGATGACAAATCTAGAACTATAAGCCGCAAGTGACGGTTACCAAACGCGCTTGAAACTGTAACCACAAAACCTAACCTATTTCCAGGGCATCATGGCATATATCTACTCTTATTTAAAGCGCAACACAGACAGAGCGACGGCGGTGCGATAGCGTTGCGGTGCGAATATAAAGCGGAGCCCTTCAGACAGGTATACCGCTTGCGGAGGCGGCGCGGCGGCGGTGTGTCTGAGGAACGTGCCGCTGTGTGGCGGTTCTCATATACTACAAAGGAATACAACGCGCCGCCGCGCCGCACCGCCCCCGCGCCACGCAGGGCTAACCAATCTGTGAGCGCGGCTTTGTCGCTTTCGCACCACCGCCGCCACCGCAACGCTTCCGTTTCCGCTCTGTCTGTGTCGCGCTTATGGTAGTCTACTAACCTCAGATCCTAAAACATACGATAGAATTTTTTGCATTTCTTCTGCGTTATGCAGTTCTTCTAAATAGATTTCATTTTGTATGCAATGTGCATTTTCACCAACTGTTTTGAAGCAAAGTCCACAAAGTTCATCTGAGTCATATATTATATTACGCAAAACATCTTTCATTGGCGTCATTTTGGCACTCTTACTTCACTGAGTAAATAATCACTACCTGCCTACGTTTTACTCTATTTTATATAATCAGATTCAATACAAAACCACTGAGCACAACACGAACAAAACTACAACTTGGCACCCTTTGCAAATGACAGCTGGTTGGTTGACAGAAAAACCGTAGACGGAGAAATCAACAGCTACAATTCTGCAATACATATCGATTAAACACTCTTCTGTTATGTCTATTTTTTTAAAAACGCGTCTGAAAGCAACAAACAGCGAACGTATTTGGCCTGAGTGAGTTCCGCACCATTATGTATCATTTTCATCTTTCTGCGCCGCAAAGAACGTACCGTCACAGATTACATAAAGTTCCTGCTTTTATTTCACTGATTAGAAGGCAAACGTATCACATTAAACAGGCCATGTCCTCAGCGAACAAATTTTAGGCAAAGCTTTAAAATAATTGTTTAAATTTCAAAGTTGGTCAACTGATGGCAGTCATTTTGTAGACGAACAATTCCTACAGCCTATGGTACATACAGACTGCTTCTTGGATTGTAATGCCTTTTCAGATGTTTCAGCAAAGCTTGACGGTCACGGAAAATTTTATGGCAAATATCACATTCGATTGATGGCTCCATATGCCTCCGTTTGTAGTGCTCCGATCTGCGTGACGCCGATATGAAGCGGAGGTCACAGCCTGGGGCCTCACATTGATATGGTTTCTCCCCAGTGTGTATGCGAGTGTGTGTCTTTAATGCCGCACGTGTGACAAACAACCCCTCGCACAATTGACACTTGAAGTTCCTCTCTTTGGTATGAGTAACTATGTGCCCATTCAATGCAGTTTGTGAAGGAAATTTTTTCTCGCACCACCGGCAAACAAAACCTTCCCTTCGATGCATGTGTTCTATATGATACCGAAGCGTATTCCTTTTTCCATACTTCTTACCACAAATATCGCATGTAAATATTTTTGGTAAGGTTATACGATCATTATTAGGATTGCATAGGTGTAGTTTAAGATAGTTGAGACTTCTATACACTTTTTTACATTTCGGACATGACACATTACTTTCCCCGTTGGTATGCATCAACTCATGTTTCTTCAATGTGTATTTCTCTTTGAATGTTTTACCACATTGACTGCATATTAATAATTCGGAGCCGCCTTTTCTTTTATTTATATGAAATCTGGAATAGTGGCACTGCAAGCTTCCATATGTTTTAAAAATTGTAGAACAGGCATTACATTGATATTTTTCTATGCGATCTTCAGTCAACACTGTGCATATGTGTTTCTTTCTTTCTTCTGCTTCTTTTTTGCTAATAAGCCTCTGATACGGCCGACGTTCCGGCTCTATGACAGCATGGACATTGGTATTATGGCGTTCTACACTAAAGAAGCTACGGTATGTTTTAAGACAACTGTTGCATTGAAATATTTTGGTGCCATTTTTAGAATAATGCACAGTGCAGATTTGTTTTTTTACTACCGTTTTTATTATATCGGTGAGCAAACCATCTGGATTTTCTGAATCATATGGCCCTTCTGACATGTTTTCTTCAAGATCTACATAATCATAGTGTGGATTGTGTTTCACTTTTTTTAATCTATTTGTTGAAAGAGTATGAAGTCTCTTTATAGCTGATTTTATACGAACAGATTTCCTATCATCATAGATTTGTTTGCATGATGTATCATTTGTGTTTATTGTCAAATATACAGTTTTATAGTATTCAATATCTTCAGAAGTGTGCTCTATACAGCCAGTCAGACTGTCAATAGCTGTACATACATTCCTCATATCTTTGCACATTTTGATGAATTTGTAGCTGTTTATTGCTGATCTTAAACATGACTCACAAATGGGGTCCTTCGCTGACAAGTGGCCAAGAATCTGGAACAGTTTGGTGTAAATAAAAAAATATTAGTGGGTTGTAATATACATAAAATAAGCACCTATAAGATATTGTAACACAGCAGACATTATCCTTCATGGGATCAGTTAAGATATAAATACTATAGTATTTCATTTAATTTATTTCATGTACTATATAGGTAAATGAAATAATGAAATGAAATGATTAGGGCTACTATATTTTTCCAGGGTAGGTAACATCGGGACATGCGGCCTGCGGACCAGGCACGGACTATACTCCATTATTATTATTCTTAGGCTGAATTTTATATTTATTTGTAACTCAGGTCACGCCTTGCCCGAGTCAATGTGGTGTCCTCCATTCCCTTATTTATAACTGGCCGCCTTTCGCGGCCACCTTAACGGTGGCTCTACGGCTCTAGTGTAGAACAAAAAGCTGCAACAAAGTATCTAGGTACTAACCTCAGTTCCTAAAACATATGTTAAAATTCTTTGTGTTTCTTCTGCATGCAATTCCTCCAAAAAGATTTCGTCTTGTAAGCAATGTGCATTTTCTCCGACCGTTTTGAAGCACAGCCCACAAAATTCATAGTTGTTAAAAATTAAATTACACAAAATATCTTTCATTTCTGTCATTTTGGCACCATTTTTGTAAATCACAGATTAGAGAGATATATGTCCAAGGACAGATAGGACAGTTCCTGAACGAACCCGGATCGTTATGAGTTTGGGGAGGCATGACGTTATGCCGTCAGATGTCGCCTAATTCGCATTATAGTACAGGCCTATGCGTTGGTAAGGATACCGATATCGATAGAATAGTGATGTCCTTATCGATAGGGATTACATATTTTATAAGGATTTATTATCAAAATAAAACAAAATGCATTTTTTAATCTTATATTTTCTAGTTTTTATAGACTTATTAAAAGCAGATTCTTGCATAATTGTCATCTTTTTTTGTTTTAATTTGGTCTGCACTGTTCCGCCCAATATTTGGTTAATGCCGCGACACCAATTAAAAATTTGCAACTTACACGTTAGATTCAAAAAACGCTCTTTTATAGTATCTTTATGAGCGGAACATCCCATCCAGTCTATGTCTCGATTATGCAAGTATATGTATTTAACTAAATTCAAAATTCCTTTGCGATTACAATAAGATTCTAATGTTGCATTTGTACAATCAATTAGTATTGAAAATGCCACAATAAATTGAGTAGATGGGTACTTTAAATTTCTATTTTTTAGACTTTTACGCTCCCGGTATGAAATTAGATCATGGGCGTTAGTGAGTTCTTTGGTAACCATAGTTTTTTTGCAATTGTTGCATTTGACCCATCTACTCAATTTATTTACAATATACCCCGCGGTATATCCTCTGGCGTTACATTTAATCCTTTCTTCATCAGTATCATTGCTGGCTTGTGCTGCCTGGTCTGGATTAATGGAGCCAACGTCCACCTGGGAGGGCCGACGTGCGCTCAGCAATTGCTGCATATTTATTATTGTTGCCCCAACGTCATCCTCACAATTTGCATGTTCGGAATGAACAGATATAATGTTACTTATTATGAGCGATTTATAAGAGTTTTGGAAAGTATAAGCGTCTGGGTTATTGTTTCTAAAGTTATGTGCCCTAATCTTCCCAAAAAAATTCTCTAGGGGATCTTGATTACAATTTCTTGTGTAAAAGAATGAGACCCCCTTTGACAACAATATGTCCGACAATCTTAAAAAACTTTTGACAGTCACAAGTCAATTTTTTAATGTAGGCACATGTTTTACCTTGCCTTTGTCTAAATATTTTATATTTTGGATTGTTTTTATAGCATTACGCCAAAAATCTTGATGGGGGGAATTTGACTTTACAGGCCCCCTCAATTTTCCGGGTGTTCGTCCTCCTCTTGATCCATTGCAACTATCGAACAATTTGTCAAAAAATTCGACAGCATCGGCGGTGTTCTTTGCCGTAGCGCTTATGGTGCTCCCATCTTGACGATGAGCTGCAACAAAAATATATTTTCATTCATCACATTGTGGTAGACATAATCAGCATAAATAAACGAACTGACTGACATCAACCACACAGTCCTAACCGCTTGATCTAGAGACATGACATTTAGAACACAAGTTCCTTTAGTATCCTAGAGCTCCACATTGTGGTATTTACTTCCACTATCACAGAGTAAGTAATAGTCCCACTATTCTTCTAACTAAAGAATTGTTAAACACACAATTCTATGGGATAAATCACATATTCTTTCCATAATATATAGTATAGGAAAAATTGCTTTAATTGACCAAGCGAGCGAAGCGTCTGTTTCCAGTATGGCCAAAAATGCTTCTGTCTGTGATCGCCTACAGGTTGCATTTTTCAACCGATTTTGACGAAAATTTGGCATGGGTAATTAATTACGCCAACAACGTGGGTACAATAAAATGTGGTTTTTTTTTACATTAAGTACCGGTACACGTAAAGTAGAAATAAAAGGCAAAGTGTCGGTTATTGTATGGTTAAAAGGGCTCGTGCGCGAGGTCTACTGTTCTCACAGAACCATTAGTATATTTTATTCAATCATACATTTGAGTCGGTAATAACTTCATATCAAGTTTCAGCTAAATCGGAACAAAATTCAAACATCCACATATATTAATGTAATAATTATTACTCACTAAAAGCGGCAGTATATCTGAGCGTAGCAGCAACTCGCTCGCTCAGCACCTTAGCACAATTGCTAACTTTCATTTTTTTTATTTTATCAGGCATTACATATTCATCGCTTAATTTTGGAAGCATTCTAATATTACCAATTTGGCAATCATATTTATAAATATCTATGATATCTTGCCATTTGGCTATTTTTCCTTCAAACAGCATATCTTTGTTTAATAAATTGTTGCGTATGCCTTTTAAAAGGTGAGGGGGATCAAAGATTATGTTCAAATTATTTCCTTCGATTGAAATAGTGTCATCTGGAACAAAAAAAAGTATATGCACCAAGAGTTCAATTCAATTCAATACACTTTATTGCACGTTTAAAAATTACAGACAAAAACAAAAACAGATACAGTAATGTACATCTAGGCGGTCTAATCGCTAAGAGCGATTTCTTTCAGACAAGAGTTGTGGTAGCCCATTTGTTTACGCTCACCTAACGTTCATGTGGTCGAGGTTCATGACAGGGGCCTCTACGAATGTGTTTTTTGGAACTTCAGTATGCAACCAATCAAACATAGAAAAGAAACAGTTTATAGCCACCAGTTTGCATGTCTTATACTTAAACATATAAATACACATGCAATGGGCCGAGGCCTTACTTTAAGCTATAATTATTTTTTCACCTCACAAGCTCGGAAAAGTATTCTTTATCATTCGAAATCTGCGGGCCAATGGTTTTTTTAATTCGCTAGCGTGGATTATTATTATTGCACAAGTACTTGTATTGTACCAGACGCGAAATAACTTTGCTGCCGAGCAAAAAACAAAAATTTTCCCTACAAAAATTTATCGAAGACATCGCTACCCTCAGGATACAAATTTCAATACAAGTACTCACGCCAAATAACATTTTTGCAGCCTTGTATTACATAACAAATAACTATCTAACATACCACAGGGCAATCCATTTCTCAATTGTTCTGCTCTCTTATCTTCTTGTAAGATCCTTAAGGCGCTTTGGTTTGTCATCCCTTGGTCACAAATAAATGCCAATGGTTCCAACCCAGTGCTCAGGACAGCATGTACAATTTCTTTAATAATTCTTATTAATTCCGCCGTTGGCATTGTTCCCTCACAAAAATAGAACGCTATAGGTTGTCTCCATGAGGCACAAATCCCTCTCACCATAAATACCAATGCATGGTCTGCGAACTTTGGTTTATCTTCAGTTGAGACAAAGCCATGTATTATATCATGAGATGGTACATATGTTAATCCAGGTGACAATTGCACTTCATCAAACACAATGCTGCACAATTTTTTAATTGAAGTCCAATTTTTTATTTTATTTTTCAGGGCTTCAAAAAATTGACTGTTTATACCATTCTCTATATGCATATCCTGTAGAACCCTATTCAACGTGCGTTTACTTGGTAATGCAAAAATTCTTTCTAACAATTTGTAACCTTTACCGCTCTGTTTGAGAAGAGCAAGACACATCAATTTTTCTTCAAGATTGTAGCGTCTTGCTTTCTTTTTTTGGGCAGCATTCCTTAATTGCATCAAAAAGAATTTTTTCGGTGTGTCTTTCATGCTTTCTACAAGCTTCTGGAAATGTTTTGTTTCATTTAATTGTGTTGCATTTTCAATGTTTTTTTTATTGTCAAATAACCTTCTGCGTTTTATGATATTTTTGCATCTTTTATAAAGTTTCCTGCAATTTGGTGTCATAGATGCGATACTTTGTGTCAGACGCATTTTCCTTTTATCTGAAAAAATAATAATAATACAATTAATAAATAAGCTGTTGCCTGTGACTTAGTACGCGTGGATTTAGGAAGTAAATAACTATCTCCTATGTACAGACATCGTCCAGTTATAATTTTCATACGGTTAAATTTTTTCCCATGGATAAAACCACCAGATATTAAAATAAAACGTTCAGGAAAACAACTGGGAAAACCGTATGAAATTTGGTTAGTTTTTGCGTGATGCCGGAACCCCACAACCTCATGAATATGAGGTGAGTGCACAACTCTCATTTAATTATTTTTTACTTTATATTGCTACACTAGCTGTTGCCCGCGACTTCGTCCGCGTGGATTTTGGAAGTAGGTACCTATCTCTGCTATGTACAGACATCGTCTAGTTATAATTGTCCAATGATAAAATCACCATATTTTAAGATAAACCTTCAGGAACAAACTATGAACACCGTATCCAATTTGGTGAAGACAGATAAAAATGTTAAAAATTGTTGTTTTTACTTTTATTGCTCATAATAAGACTTCTCATATAAATTTTTATTAAACGTGTGTTTTTTTTAACTGGGACAGTATGGGAAAAACCCAAACCATAGGAGATACAGGGAAACTGTCTTAGAAACCTTTAGGTGTTTTTTCGTGATAACAATTTTGACATAATAATCGAAGCAGCAGTTCAGGTGGCATGCATAATTAAGTAGCAGGTAAGTACCTACTATGCACGGTCTGTTTTATATGAAAACATTTTATTGAATTTGACTAACTTCTGCTGCTCAGATTTTTTTCTTCCGATATAATGAAGTGGTCCTTACATGAAACTGAGTCGAACCGCATTAAAAAAAATTTGTACTTTGTCTTGTCTTTTTTTTTGTAGTCTCATTTTCATGGACACAACACACGCTTGACCAAAAAAAATTCTATGTCATAAAACACTTTTCCTGCATCTCCTATGGTTTCGGACTTGCCTATACTGTACCAGTTATAAAAACCATGTATATCTATGACATCGCCTTGTTACGTTATATGATTTATCTGCAAATGACGATAACTTTTTTCGCTGTCATCCGATTTCAATGAAACAAAGCCTATAAGTTTAATAATAAAGCCTTTGCTTAATCTACCTGTGAAAACCGCAATAAAATCCGTTCAGTGGTTTCGGAGATTAGCGATTACATACAGACAGACAGAAAGAAAAAATAATAATAAAAAAACTTTTTTGTGTTCTGTTACTCTTTTTTTATCGCCCACTCGTTTTTGATAAATTTATTCAATGTACAGACACACGATTTCTACTGCTTTATTATAAGTATAGATATAAGTATAAATCACGGCTTTCCATTGAAAAAAATAAAAATAAACACAAGTCTGTTTAGTCCCAAACTAAGATGACGCTTGTAAATGGGTACTCAACAACTGGTAAACATAAAATACTTTTAAATAAATACATACAAACACCAATTAATTACATACAATGTGGTGTAAGCTATTAATTTTAAGATCCCTTAAACCAACTAAAACCCCACATTTCATAAATATAGTTCAAATAGTTTTTGAGAATATTAAGAGGCTCCAAATAGTTCGTGTAATGAAATTCTGGCCATCCGCGTATAAAGTAATTTGCGTTTCTGGTAGTATGCGTCTGAACGGAGTAAATGCTTTTTTTATTACATCTATGCATATACATAGGTGGACAGATAATTAGAAACAGGGCAAGATTTTCATACAATCGAGGTGCTCTCTCGATGATCGCCATCAGATCATGCCCCGATCAATGCTTCACGGAGAACCATGGCTTCAAAGTGACCTCGATTGTATGAAAATCTAGCCCTGTTTCTAATTATCCGTCCACCTAGGTCCCGGGTGGGAATCGCACCTTTATCGCAGTAGGCAGGGTCACTACCACTACGCCAACAGGCCAGTCATTAAAATTAATTTAAGGCTAGATGCCTGATTACTTAGAAAAATAAGCTCACTTGTAGTTGAGAAAGTTGGCTTCTTTACAGGTGGCAAATTCTCTCCAACACATTTCATGTATTCTGAAATTAAATAATTAGGTAAGTAGTCATTTTACATTTATAACAGTGAAGAAACTAACATACGTTTGTATAATATACGAGCTGTTTCCCGCAGCTTCACTCGCTTAGAACAGTTTTTCCCACGGGAACAGCTTTTTCCGATAGCTTATATGTTCATCATCATCATATCAGCCTGTAGACGTCCACTGCTGGACAAAGGCCTCCCCCAAGGATCTCCACGACGACCGGTTCTGCGCTAACCTCATCCAGCTGGGTCCCGCGACCTTCACCAGATCGTCGGTCCACCTTGTGGAAGGCCTGCCTACACTGCGTCTTCCGATACGTGGTCGCCACTCGAGAACCTTTCTGCCCCACGGCCGTCAGTTCCACGAGCGATGTGCCCAGCCCACTGCCACTTCAACTTCGCAATTCTTTGAGCTATGTCGGTGACCTTGGTTCTCCTGCGGATCTCCTCATTTCTGATTCCAAATTATTTGCTTATATGTTCATAATTATAAAATTATTTACGGGTCTTACACACGAAATAGTTTTATTTACGGGGCATTTTTATTTGTCGGGCAAGGTAAATAAAACTATTTCGTGTGTAAGACCCGTAAATAATTATATAATTATGAATACAAAGCGCGAAAGTCTAAAATAGCTTATGTGTTATTCTGATGTATAATCTATAATACTGTTAAGTTTCATCAAGATCTGTTCTGTAGTTTCTTCATGAAAAAGTAACATCCTCATAAATTCACAAACATCCAAACATACATAAAAACTTTCGCGTTTATAATATTAGTAGGAAGGAAGTAAGATAAATACAAAGTCTAACATTTTTATTTATTAATTACCGACAGGCCCAACGAAGAGCTTCACTTTCCCTCAACAACGTAAACTGTTATTTTGTTAGTAGAGTAATTAGTGTTTCTTAAAACACCACATACGTGACTCGTTCGTTAGAAGTTCATGAACAAGTTTTACTATACTAGGTACATACTTGGCTTATACATGGGTCGAGTAGCATGCAAAGAAAGTACGACTTTCTATAATGTAATGTTAAATTCAAGGTACAACATTAAGCTGCCTTTCCTGTCACGCGTATTTTGGCCCGCGTGCGGGCCCGGCGCGCGCGTGCGGCTCGCGATTCATACAGGTGACATGCGGGCGCCGCCCACGTGTCACTTGTATGAAATTGGCGGCCTGCTGCGCGCCGCGCCCGTACGCGGGCGCAAATACGTGTGACAGGAAATGCAGCTTTACAATCGAAGTTTTCTTTATAAAGACAAATTTTGTTACCTGGTTGAACTTCAGATGCTTCTTTGGATGTTGAAGGTAACACTTCGCTTGAAGTACCAGAGCTGAATTCTATAGCTGTCAGTTTTGCGATTTGTCTTGGTTGTGGGTAAATGGGATCCGATAGACGTCTCTTGTGGTAGGAGTGATCCGACTCTACCAATGATTCTTTGTTACCTGATTGAACTTCAGATGCTTCTTTAGATGTTGAAGGTAATACTTCACTTGAAGTACCAGAGCTGAAATCTACAGCTGTCAGTTTTGCGATTTGACTTGGTTCTGGGTAAATGGGATCCGATAGACGTCTCTTGTGGTAGGTGTGATCCGACTCTACCAATGATTCTGAGTATGTGTGGTCAGTTTCTGAAATATATCAAATTACAACAATTTGTACAATTATGTTTAAAATTAAATTAATAAAATAATGTAATATTCATCTAACACTGCTTGCACTGGGTGGCTGGTTTGGATTTATGGAACATTTTAGACTTTCGCGCTTTGTATTCATAATTATATAATTATTTATGGGTCTTACACACGTGGTCAGCTCGTGACCACGGCCAGTAATCTGGTCCAAACATCGGGCAAAGTAAATAAAACTTATATGTGTGTAAGACCCGTAAATAATTATATAATATGGATTTATGGAGTCAACACCCACGTTGGATGTCTGGGAACCTCACGTCTCTTCACAAACTAATTAACTACCTACGTACATTTTAGACTTTCGCGCTTTGTATTCATAATTATATACGTACAATCAAGCCGTGGTAGCCTAGTTGGTTGTGCATTCGCCTCACATTCACTATGAGGGTTCGAACCTGGCCCTTACCAATGAGTTTTTCGAAACTTAAAGGCTACTAAAAGGTTTCTTATAAAACCACAGGTTTTTCGGTGAAGGAAAACAACAACACAAACAAGGAAACCTTCATACGCCAGAGATTAGAATTACTGTTCTAATTATGTGTATACATAAACAACGGATTGTGGCACCGTTTGGCGGACAGGGGTTTGGCACAACAGGGTTTTGCTGTCAGTATTACCATGGTTTTACCAAGGTCAGGCGGTCACTGACGGATGAGTGATCGTCTAATGCGAAATAAAAATGATGAAAATCTGCATACTTTATTTTTTTGCATGTCTTTGCAACCATCAGTCATGACTGATGGTTTTGAATGACGCTTGCATGACTGTCTACCGGACGCCTATGATACAATAATTATTGTAGGTGTGCAATAAAATATATTATACTTAGGTACATCATTTTCATGTTAGTTATGTAAAATACTAACCTGGATTAGTATCCATGGGCATATTTGGTGTTCCTGAATGTATTTCGTCCTCGGTTATTAATGTAGGGCAAGCATGGTACAGCCTTTTTTCCCCTACTAAAAATTTTGCTTCGAAGTGCCGGATGCAAATTAACCTTTTTACCAACTGTTTTTCAGTTAATTCCAGGACTTGTGGATGATGTGGAGCAATTCGCTTAACCCACTCCTCGCGCAATGCAGCATGACGAGGAAAATTAAATACTTTTGCGTGGTGTTTCGTATTCCGACAGGTATGAATATAACACTCCATAAAAGGCATTGTCACAGTGCACACAACAAAACCCAAACACAAGAGCAAAATCGAATTCCGTGTAGACAAAGCCAGGTCGCGAAGAAAGAAGATAATTAGAGTCCGAGAAGAGAAGCCGTTGTCGTCAAAGTTATTTATTTTAAACCCAAAAACGAACAAAACCAAAGAAAGCACATGTGAAGCACAGATAACCTATAACTCCAACGCTCAATTTTTTTTTAAAATAAGGCATTGGCGAAATCTCCAACGGTCAAGTCAGCAGAAGGGTGGGGAAGAGGGTGGTGCGGGGGTGTGATGCCAAGATGGCGGCCGCCAACGTCTCTCGCACCCTCATTTTTTTTTTTTTTCTTAACTGGTAATATTTTTCTATGAGCTGTCACAGCCGTGTTGTAAATTACACACAAACAAAACAAACCAATTTAAATTTTTAGAAAATAAAAAATTGACAGTTTGTTAGTCTATGCTGAAGAGTCAGACCACAAACTATAAAGTATGTGAGTCAGACAGAGACAGAAAAACTAGGAGACGAAATCAACCAAAGAAATTGAATTGCTATTCAAATTTCTTTGAAATCAACTTTTCCTTGAATGGTGGGTACACACGCTCGCGTTCAAAACAACATTCAACTAGCTTGGCTGGCTGTCGGAATGCTATTCAATCTATCTCGGAAAGATGTGTTCAATAAAGTTATTTATTTCATTTTAATTAGTCAAATAAGTTCAATATCTCCGTTCCTATAGCAGCAATCGGAGATTTCGTTTAAACCGAGAGCACTATTTTTGTGTGTAAAAGTAACCCTGAAATCCTTTGTACGCTTGAGGATAAACCACTTTTTCTTTTGCAATGCGCTTTCCGACGCCAGTCTTTATTTTAATTTGACGAATCCTAGGATCTGCCACTGTATTTATTTTATGAGTTGTTTCTGGTTGTTTCCCACGCGCGCCGTACAGCGTGTGAACGCACCAGAAGGCACGGGCAATTTCCCCTCAAATACGGTAATCGAATAGTCGCTGGCAACACTAGCAATCCATCGTAAAAAACAAGTCATACTCCATAGAGAACATATTGATATATTGGGAAACAACCAGAAAGAAATAAACAACTCTTTTAATAAATACAATGGCAGATCCTAGGATTCGTCAAATTAAAATAAAGACTGGCGTCGTAAAGCGCATTGCAAAAGAAAAAGTGGTTTACGAAAAGGAAGCTGAACTGCAGAAAAACAGGGTACAGAAGATTAAAGACGAAGGCAAGGATGAACATGACATTCGCAAACAAGAAGAGGTGCTCCAGGAGAGTTTGATGATGGTCCCTGATTGTCAGAGGCGGTAGGTTGACAAAACTTTATATTTTCAGTCGGCCAACATCCTAGGTCACCAATGAGGGTCACATTGTGGTAGCATTTTATCGAGCTTAGTCTTTTGAGGTTATGATTTTGTTGTTCACTTTGCGATGCGTCATATATCTATCAAGAGCTACATTTTTTTCTAGTTAGTAGTATTTTCATAGTGCCCCCTCCCGTAAACTCTGACCCATTTTGTGAAGCACTTAATAAAGTTTATTAGTAGGATATCTTGCCTTTGTGTCTGAAGACAATGATGAGACTGAGCGTGGCGATAGAGCTGTGTCAGGATCGCGATACTTGACGCTCCGTACTCTCTGCCTACCCCGCCAGGGCCATAGCGTGAAGATATGTATGTATATTTCCTATAATTAATGTAAGTTAAATTTTTTTCAGATTGGTAAAGGCATTTGCGGATTTGAAGACCACTTTGGACACAGAAAAAGATCTTTCCGAGCACCAGGACTACGTGACTGCCCAGCAAGTGCTCAAAGACGCTGAGCTACAGCTACCGGATAGCACTTTATAATCACAACAACTTTTATGATAACTTTTTTAATATTTATAAATAACAATCATGGATAACCCTAATTTTTATAACAATTTTCCTTCAAATAATTATACATTCCAAAATAATGCACCACAAACTTCCAATTATGTTCCACAACCTGCAACCTCAGGTCAAGGTTATTTTCCCTCAACCCCAACTTTTGGTCACCAACCCCCTAATTATGTCCCACCACCTCCTATGCCGCCGACTTTTGTGCCACCGCCTCCTCCCCCACCCGTGTTCTTCCTGCCATCAATTGCACCAATACCTGTTCCAGATGATTTATCAGACAATTCTTCACCGAATCCCACCAAATATTCTGCATATTACTCCACTGAGCATCAGGCGCAATATTCCTCAAAACTTCGCAGGTATTCCAAAAAATCTGCTAAATTCGAGATGTATACACCCAATCCCACGGATCAGCCTCAGCCCACGGACTATCACCAAGAATATACTTCACAATATACCACAAAATACTCCACAGAACAACCCACACATACAGAAACCCACCCAAAAACTATCCTAAATATACCCTCAGTAACCTCTATTGAATCTGGCTTAATGTCTGATGATGATATCATAATAAATATTGAAGCAAGGCTTCCCATACAAGAGGTAAAACCTAAGCCAGAAACAATCTCAATCGTTGAAGTCAAAGAGAAGCTGTGCCACTTGGTTCTCATTTTGAATGTTATCAAAAACAAAGAAAAAATGTTAACAGAACAAGTGAGTACTCTCTCAGAGGAAGAATGGACCACTTCCATGGAGCAAATAGAGAAGTCCAAGGCCCAAATCACTGAAACGTTGTCTGGAATCAATGATTTGTATCTCGATTCGGTGAGAAAGAGACTGGCAAAGAGAGCTGCAAAAAGGTTGCGGCTGAAAAGAGTTCGTTTGGAAAGAAAGCGGGAGAAAGAAGAAAGGATAAGGGAGTGGAAGGAGAAGTCTCGAAAAATAGATGAGAATTTGCAGAAAATACAAGATGACATCCGTAAAGCTAAAATGGTAATTTGAAAATAATATGACGAAACTAAAAAGAGAAAAGTTTTGTATCTGATCTGATCATTCATTGGCGACGTCGGCTTCTGGACGAGCCGCCTCCGCCCACCTTTTCCAGGTCGTCAGTCCATCCGGCAGAGCGAAGTCTCACGCCGCGGTCTCCACTCCAAAAACTCGTCTGTCTCAACAGTCAGTTGAGGCAGATGTAGTCCAATGCACTAAGCTTGCTAATCCTTCCGTTTATGTCAGTGACCTTAGTTCATTGTCAGATCTTCTTATTCTGTAGAATATAGTTCTTTCTGCCCACCCCCTCAGGGACATAGCGTGACGATATAGTATATCCTTCAAGGTATAATAACTCCCGAGTATATACCTGGCTATATAGCTCGCTGGACTTGTCAGTCTATGTTTCTGAGCCTGCTTTTTTATCTTTTCATGAGAAAAAAGAGTGACGGATTGTAAAAATACAAGTGGAGAATAAATAAAATCTTTGCAGGAGGAAGAAGCTAAACTCCGAGCTGACGAAGTCCTAAAGGAGGTTCTGAAGAAGAAGATTGATGCCAAGAAGAGCATCGCCAAGCTGGAGGCGCTGGTGCGACTGCGCCAGGCGAGAAGGAACACTGCGAAAGGCAGGGGGGAGAGCGTGTCGGCGAGTGAGGAAAACACTTTTAACAACAATATTGGTATGACCTTTGATTAAATATATCTGTTACCATATTTTGATTGGCCTGTTGGCGTAGTTGGTAGTGACCCTGCCTACTGCGCCAGAGGTCGTGGGTTTGATTACCACCAGGGGTCAACATTTGTATGATGAGCATATACATAGGTGGACGTATAATTAGAAACGGGGCGCGATTTTCATACAAACGAGGTCACATTGAAGCCATGGGTCTCCGTGAAATATTGATCGGGGCATGATCTGATGAAGAACATCGAGAGATTAGATGGAGGACTTTTAGATCGCTATAGATATCCAACCGATCAGATAGGTGTTTGGAAGCAGCATCGTCATGAAGAAAAAAACCCGCAAAATGGCATCAAAATGTATGAAAATCAAAAAGTTAAGGAATCATGACGATGCTGCTTCCAGACGGCTCATCTGATCAGTTGGATGTCTATAGCAATCTAAAAGTCCTTCACCTACTCTCTCGATGACCGTCATCAGATCATGAAAAAATCAATCCTTCACGGAGAGCCATGGCTTCAAAGTGACCTCGATTGTATGAAAATCTTGCCGTTTCTAATTATCCGTCCACCTATGTATATCTGTTGGTTTTCGGATTCTGGGTGTTGGTATGTATTTAAGTATTTATGTATGTTTTTCAGTTGCTAAGTACCCATTTACAAGCTCTGCTTAGTTTGGGACTAAACAGCCGTGTGTAAATTTGTCCAAACATTATTATTATTATATTCCGATTGTCGGTTGTAGACTTTGATTAGCGCTTTGGAATGGTTCAAGCGTGGCAGTTGGTCCAGTTGGACTTGACTTTGACATGCCTCTTTTCCTTACAGAGAAACTAAAGTCGCTGTGGGTGAAGAAATTGTGTGTTTACGACAAAGAGGAGAACGATCTCCGTTCCAAGCTGAAAAGGGAGGCCGAGAAGCAAGTCAAGCTGCCCCAGGGGAAGGAGCAGCTCGCGCTGGACCACCTGGCCAAGTGGAGGGAGGTGCTCTTCGGGGGTGCGAGTGCAGCTCCCCAGGTCAACTTCCAGGGGGATGTGGAGACGTTTATTGCTAGCAGGTACGTTGGCAACTTGATGAAACCTAAGGAGGGAGACAAAATCAAAAATATTTTATTGCAAGTACACTGGAGGCTTTTAGGCTTTTTGCAAAGTAGACCAAATGCGTTTAAGGCAAATTGATTAGTAGTCAATATGCTTTTTAGACCTTTTGATAATTAGACATTGTACGTTGTAGGCATTTTGTGTTATAGGCAAATTGCGTTTTAGACGGAATGATCATATCATCATCATCATCATCAGCCTGCACTAGTCCACTGCTGGACATAGGCCTCCCCCAAGGCGCGCCACTGAGTCCGATCTTCGACTCTCCGCATCCAGTCACTGCCAGCCGCCCTGCGCAGGTCGTCGCTCCATCTAGCCGGGGGCGTCCCACACTACGCTTGCCTAGTCGTGGTCTCCACTCGAGAACTCGTCTACCCCAGCGGTTATCGGTTCTCCGACAGATGTGACCAGCCCACTGCCACTTCAACGTGCTAACCCTTTGAGCTATGTCAAAGGCTTTGGTTCTCTGGCGGATCACCTCGGTTCGGATCCTATCTCTCAGAGAAACTCCGAGCATAGCTCTTTCCATAGCCCGTTGAGCGACTTTGAGTTTTCGGACTAGTCCCACTGTCAGTGTCCACGTTTCGGCGCCGTAGGTCATTACGGGTAGGACGCACTGGTTGAAGACTTTTGTCTTCAGGCATTGTGGTATATGCGACGAGAAGATATGACGAATGATCATAACCGGGTACATTTATACAAAGTCAATTTTTTATCTACCACCGCTTTAGCGCTGGGAAGAAGCGGCGCAACAAACTTCCGCATCACATTTTCGACAGCTGCACTGATTAACTTTGTTTTTGTAACAATACAAGTTTATTTTATACATTTAACTCGTTTTCTCAAGTAAAGTATGTTTTCAAATCGATTATTGAATGAGTGAGAACGTTGTGCGGAGTGGCCGTACCTTTTATTTAAGGCATGGTGCTCCGGCCTTTGAAACTTACCTGTTCATTCAAATTTCAGGAGTGCGTGGGACCACTTCTTATGCAGCGAAGGATCACCTCTGCCTATCGGTTGGGTCATGCCGTTTGAATCAATGGTTAATCGCAATTAGCATTATAATAATCTATGGTAAGGATTAAAAAGTTGTCGATAATATCTATCTATAGTATTAATTGAAACTAGCAGTAGTATCGGTAGCACGGATCTACATTACTATAGGTATCGATAATATTCCAATCGCTATCCCAATTAACATTATACATGTTTTTAAATCAATGGCATTAGAGCAAAACTATAGTAGTCGAGTGGCGACCACGAATCGGAAGACGCAGTGTAGGCCTCCCACAAGATGGACCGACGATCTGGTGAAGGTCGCGGGACCCGGCTGGATGAGGTTAGCGCGGGACCAGTCGTCGTGGAGATCCTTGGGGGAGGCCTTTGTCCAGCAGTGGACGTCTACAGGCTGATATGATGATAATATCTAAATATGTATTAGGTACTATTGATCGCATGGATACCTACTATGCATCTCAATTAGCATTATAATCTATGGCTGTCTCTTCGAGTATTTCTAAAAAGTATTTACAAAATTGTAAATACCTAAGTGATTTGTTTGCTATTCGTTTGTAGCCTTAATTTGTAAACTACGCTTTATGGAATGTGCATTTATGTGTTTAATACTTTTTTAAATAAATTGAATATTATACTTAAATTAATTGATTGATACATACTTACTGATTTATGATTAATTGAATAAATTTTATAATAAATTGATCTTATTAGTTTGATTCCTATAAAAACTATATGTTTAATTTTTATTCTCAATTCACTATTAGATAAGTCCGTTTTTGCAACCAATTCCCAAACTAGATACATTGTGGTGTAATCAGTTTCAAAATTGGACGATCCTCTCCATTTTCGAAACTAGTTACGAAAGTGGTGTAAGGTTTTTTCTATAAATGAAGAAGAAACAAAGTGACCCTATCAAATAGTCAGGGAAAAAAACATATTTTTCTTCGGCCGTTGGCGCAGACGAGTTCTGGAGTGGAGACCGCGGACCGGGGGACGCCCCTCCGCCAGGTGGACCGACGACCTAAAGAAGGTGGCCGGAAGCGGCTGAATGCGGAGAGCGGAAGGCCGGGTGTGGTGGCGATAAATGGCTGATAAGCTGTGTTTAAGATTTTCATATAAACCGCTGTTTATGTCCAGTATGAATTGAAACAGTTGACGTTGGCATCTTATCAGGGGGCCATCAGGAATACCTGGCGACACTTCGACCCTATGGGATCTGTTGTGCCAAACCCCTGTCCGCCAAGCGGTGCCCCAATCCGTTTTTTGGTGGACTTCACATACGCCTCAGAATAGTAAATACCAGTCTTTGGCGAATGCAGGTTTCCTCGCGATGTTTTCCTTCACCGAAAAACCTGTGGTATTATCTTTATTTATTTATTTAACAATTTATTGTACACACAAAACATTAACAAGATACAAAACAAAACAGAAAGAACATGTACAAATGGTGAGGCTTATCTCTTTATGAGATTTCTGCCAGCCTACCAGTGACAGGAGAGATGTATAATAAACCGTAGGTACTTAAGTTTTCGAAAAACTCATTGGTACGGGCCAGGATGGAACCCACGACCTCATGAACGTGAGGCGAGTGCACGACCAACTAGGCTACCACGGCTCTTGACGTTGGCATATTGTTTTATGAGTGGTTGGGCTTGGCCAGTGTAGTTTTAAATTATTTATCTGACATTTCTCTATCGGTTTATTTTTTCGAGATACTATGTCGATAGTATAAGATAAAGTAGTCAAGTTTATATGTAGGTAATGTGAGACTTCCACTCAAGAGTTGAGATGAAGTGGTTAATTCTGTTGGCAGGTGAGATATTTTAAATTCAACATTAAGAATTTTCAACATAAAATTCCTTCCTTAATATCCCTTTCACGATAGGCAACAAATTTTTTCCTAAAAAAAACTTACATTTCTTTAAATTTAATTGTGCAGAAACGAGTTGAGTTTTTTTGGAATTAAAGGAAGGGTTTAATGTCCGAAAGTTTACGTTGATGGGCTGTTGGTTGTAGGTGCGTCGCTGGCGCTGGCGGCTCCCCGAGAACTGTACCTCGAAGAGCTCAGCGGCGGGGGTCTACAACTCAACGCTGTTACTGGTAAATTATAAATCTATCAACAAATCCTATTACCTAATACCTATATATCCCCACTGTTGGGCTACCGACCTACCCTGTCAACGAGGGCGTATAGTCTATCACGCTAATGACGAGTGTCTGCGAAATCATTGGTGGACTAATCCTACTAATATTATAAAAAAGAACCACAAAATGACCAATTCCCCAAAATGATCACTTCCCCAAAATGACCACTTTCCCAAAATGACCACTTTTCAAAATGACTACTTTCCAAAATGACCACTGCCCCAAAATGACCACTTTTCAAAATGACCACTTTCCAAAATGACCACTGCCCCAAAATGACCACTTTTCAAAATGACCACTGCCCCAAAATGACCACTTTTCAAAATGACCACTTCCCAAAATGCCACTTCAAAAAATTACCACTTCCCAAAATGACCACTTCCCAAAATGACGCATCTGTACAGACGATGGCGTGGAGACCCTCGGCGTGATAGGTCGCCGCGCGTCGCCAGACGACGACCAGGTCACCTTCGACCTGTCGTCATCTTACGACGACGCGACTGGGGCCGTCAAAATATCCGTCTCGTGGGAAGGACCCCCACACCGGGTGTTCGAGGACTGCTATGATTTTGGTGAGTTTGTAAATCTCTATACTCCATTCCTCCCAGGAAACAAAATACTCGCTCGCAGCTCATTAGACGCAGGAAGGGGAAAACTCGTCCATTTTAAACAGACCATAGAATATAAACACTGTAAAGAAGTTAGAAATAGAAAAGGTGGAGAGGGGCCCCGAGACTTGCAGAGCGTAGGGAAAGAATGGTTTACATGCTGACAAAACAGGAACGCAGCTCTGCTGATCGAAAGACATTGTTATTCTTTGAAATGTCGGTACTCAGTTTAAGGACTAAGAACGTAATGAGAATCCAGTAAGTCTGCCTTTACAAATGCATAGGCTATTAAGGGATTTAGATAAAGACATGCCCATTGGCCAAAGGGCGCCAGTGAAAGATTTTCTTTGAGCCCGTTTCGTGGGATCACACGCAGGGTTAGAATCCGGGCCAATGCCATAAGTTTTACGCAATTTTAAGTGCGGTTTATTATCATACCTCAGACGTTTCTGTGAAGGAAAACATCTCCAAGAAACCTGCATAAGTCAATTAAAGAAGTAATCCTAAGGCGCTTGCGCAGCAACGAAGCTTAACAGTTAGTTCTTCACCCTCTTTTTTTCTTCTTTAAAGACCTACAGTAATTGGTAAATACTCGTAGATAAGTAGCTAGTGGGTACCCACTGAGAATGTAAGGGGCCAGCTCTTTAGGAGATACGACAGGAGATCGAAAAACCTTGTAACTATATGATTTCCTCGTTGGCCAGGTACAAAACAATGGTACGGAGGTCCAGAACAGAAGGAGCAATACTGGCCGATACAGCATTCCAAACTGCGCAAATACTCCATCATTTCCAAAGAGGAAGACAACTCCGCAGTATCAGAAAGATACTGGCTCAACTCCGCTGGCCAATACATTTACATTCACCCCGAAGCGCCGCTGTTCGTGGACTACCACAACATGCTGGACAATCACATCTGCTTTATAGCCGAAGTCACCACTCCCTACTCCACAAAACGGACTCGCAACGTCCTCAAATACGACATGTGGTATTTCGAAAACGCCAAAGTAGCCCATACACACGCCGTCGACACATACTTGGGCAAACCTTCTGGTATACCAGATTACAGAATGATCCAATACCCGGTCTGGTCTACCTGGGCCAGATACTCCAGAGGGATCGACCAGCAAAGCCTCTGGGCTTTCGCCAACGAGATCAAAGACAGTGGTTTCCCCAACGCGCAGTTCGAAATTGACGATCTCTGGGAGATCTGCTACGGTTCCTTGACGGTTGATGAGAGGAAGCTGCCGGACCTGAAGAAATTAGTTCAAGATATTAAAGATCTTGGATTCAGGGTCACCATATGGGTGCACCCGTTTATAAATAGGGATTGTGAGCCGTGGTATTCTGAGGCACTGGAGAAGGGGTAAGTTACCTGAACATCAAGTTTTTTTAAGTCTTAAGGTTTTCGCCAATAAGATCAAGGGAGTGGGTTCCCAAGCGCGCAGTTTGACATTGATGATCTAGCTGGAACTTCCGAACCTGAAGCAATTGGTTCATGATAATAATTGTCAAGTCATCTTTATCTATACTAATAACAAAGAGGTAAAAACTGGTGGATAATTTGCACGCTTATCTTATATATGCTGCGAAGAACCAAATGATAGCGGGGTGTAAAATACACCTAACGCCATCTACTAACAAACTTTAAAACTAAGAAACTGGCATGATTAGACCGGGTAAAAAATTTTTGAATAACATATAAATAGTATACTTTATAACGCGGATGAAGTCGCGGGGCATCGGCTAGTAACTAATATCACAGAATATATAGTACTAAATAAATATTGTAAAGAAATAATATAGCTGTTACAGAAATCTGCATTGTGTCGAAGTTTTGAATGAAATATAACGCTATACCTTTTGGAACTGTGACCTGTATAACGTTTTCAAAAATTATACGTTAATTAATTGCGTGTACGACTTAGTCTGTTTAGTTCACGCGGTTCATGTGAACGCACGGAACGAAGCTATACCGCGATGCAATCTGTCAGTGGCGCCATCTACCGGGCGTTACGCACTACATCATATAGAATCGAGCTGAACAAAGTTTCAGACTTTAAAAAAAAAAATTCGCGATTTCAAATACTTCATAAACTGCGGTCGATAAAGTAATAAAAATAGATTTTTCTCGACTTAGAAGAGTTGTTATGTTTGAATGAAGAGCGTCAGTGGCCTCGGGGATAAGACGCGACCTATGATATCGAAAGGTCCGAGGTTCGATCCCCGGTTGGGCCATGTATCAATGGGTTTTTTCTAGAAACTTAAGTACATTTACTGACTGCTCTCAAACGGTGAAGGAAAACATCGTGAGGAAACCTGCATACGCTGAAGAATAAATTCTTAGGCGCATGTGAAGTCCACCAACCCGCACTGGGCTAGCGAGCGTGGTGGACTATAGCCCGCACGCCCTCATTGAGAGGGTAGACCTGAGCCCCAGCAGTGGGGAGATTAATAGGCTGTTGATGATGATGATGATGATGTTTGAATGAAATATAACGTTATAATAGGAACTGTGACCTGTATAACGTTTTCAAAAATTATTATTTTATAGCCATAAGTTTATACTAAATGTATAATTACAAGTTAGTGTATGGATTTACCGTATGGTCAGTCCGCCGTTTCATGTCAACACACGGAGAACGAAGCTATACCGCGATGCAATCTGTCAGTGGCGCCATCTATCGGGCGTTACGCACTACATCAAATAAAACCATGGACAAAAACTTCTGAAAATTACTTGTTATTAATTTGACTGTCTTTGACTTAAACAAACTGAACAAATTATTCCTACCTGCTTCTTACTTTTTAAAAACCGGACAAGTGCGAGTAGGACTCGCTCCCTGAGGGTTCCGTACAAACTTAGTTAAAGAAATAATTCGAAAATCGCTAATAAAAGTACCTACTTATTTAAATCACAACGACATGGAAGTACCTACTATGGTAATTTGTGACAACCTTTATAATTAAAATTAAACATCAATTACCTGGCTAGGTACTTGGCCTTTCTTCAACCCGTAACAAAGACTGTAGAGGACTTGTAATATCTATGGTAGAGGCATTTATTTGATATCTCAAATACCACTATCTGTTGGGGTCCTCATAGTGTCTCTGACGGACATAAATGGAGTCATCTTTCACATTTATTTGGTTCTAAATTGTTATTGTATTTGTACTCTGATTTATATCTATTATTTTAATAGTTTATGTAGGTATATCTATGTATTTAATATATTTATGTATATATTATGTAACAAAAGTATTTTTTTTTAAAATAATTTGTACCAATTTATCTATTTGTAATGTATGTAGTTACCTATCATTTAATTACTGATTATATTATCATATTGTTTTAAATAAATATTGTTTTAAATTTTTGCGCCTACCACTAATTTATCTGCACGGCCCAAAGATCAGCCGGTAGAGAATGCCATTGGCATTAAGTTCGCCTTTTGTACAAACTAGTGCAATAAAGTTTTAAATAAATAAATAAATAAATACTATCATATGTTAGTAAATACGCGAACTTATTTAGTTTTTCGCTGTGCAAATTATGTAGTAGGTCGCATGGACAAACTTTGCGCCTTACCACCTTAAGGCTTATTGTTGCGTGCGGCTATTAAGCGCCGAATGACCTCCATTGCGAGGCCATTGTCCTCGGTAAACAATAGAATAGCGAGCGAATGGCAGCTACTATCGCCACACGCAAGCAACAAAAACTCAAAACTGGTAAGGCGTGAAGTTTGTTGATAGTACCTACCTAATTTATGTAATGATTATACCCCGTTATCAAGCGGGCAGTTCGGTGGCTACCTAACATTGGTATAGTGACTCAGTTATTGAAACTGTACAATTCACAAATAAAGTTTTGAAGCTCCCATACATAGCTACAACGTCGAGACTTGGATAGTTTGTATTGCACATGACTAATGTTAGGTAGCCACCAAACTGGCAACTTGATAACGGGGTAGTAAGGCGCTACCGCAGGCCGCAGCTTCAATATGAAAACGCAGGCCGCGTGTCTGAAGTCTCACGTACATTGCGTATGGAATACAATAGGCCGCCACCGCCACCGCAGGCCGCGTGTGTCTGTGATACGCATAATGAATTATCAATAAAAAATAGAACAGAACAGAACGGAACAGAACAACAGAACAGAAGAGAATACAATAGAATAGAATAGAATAGAACGTACACAATGACAAAAAAAAGTAAGTTAAAATAAAAAAAGAAGTAAAGTAAAAAATAAAAGTTTCCCCCCTGGCAGCTACCTGGTGGTCACGGAGGCCGGCAGCGTTGACACCTCGTGGTGGAACAACAACGGCTCGGTGCCGGGCTACGTGGACTTCACCAACGCCGCCGCCGCCGGCTGGTTCCAAGCGAGGGTCCAGCGCCTGCTGGACACGTACGGGATCGACAGCGTGAAGTTCGACGCAGGAGAGTCCAGCTGGTCTCCTCAGGTGAGGGTATCAGCTACCTACTATACAGGGCGTCCCACGGCCATACCACACGGAGGGAAAGTACCTACTTAAATACTAAATTAATTAAATACTAAAGATAGTTTTTTTTTTCAAATTTGGCGGGTTCGATTCCCGGTTGAGGCTGTGATTTTTAAAAACCTGTGAATGCAGTTCAACTTATTACTAAAAATAAAATGATGTCTTCTTTCAGTAAAAGATCCTATCTTCAATATTTAATGTAGGTACTTTTCCTCCGTGTGGCATGGCCGTGGGACGATACGTCGTAGGATAATCAGAAAATTCGGATCTTTGCAGAAATCCAAGGATTTTTGTAAACAGCCGGTTAATTGGAATGTAATTATCAACCGAGCTTTCTTTGCAAAAATCCGATTTTTTCAATAATTTTACGACATTTAACTACTTACACGGCCTCGCTAGGGTCATAAAAATTTAAAAAAACATAACCTAAAACATAGAAAAAATCGTAAAATAACTGTATTTTTTAACCCTTCACTTCTCTTGAGACTAAAAATTAAAAATAAAACAAAACGTAAACCATAAAATAAAAAAATAAACCCCAGGACTCAGGAGGCTACCTGGATAACCGATGAACCACCCCCCCCGCGATGACGTCTTCGACCGCGGGAGCGAGCACAGAAAAAGTCTAAACTTTATTTTGACGTAAAAAATTATAGGTTGTTTAAAACCACGTGTAGGTTCCCGAGTATAATGACGTCATATCGGTTTTAGATCCCGGTGCAAACCGGCGACATCGACCTCCATCCTGGGCATATCGTGCAGGCGTACGTGAGGACCGTTGCGCAGTTCGGGTCCATGGTCGAGATCAGGTCGGGCATGAGGTAAGGATCTTCCACCAATATTATTTAGGTTATAATAGAGTCATTTTTAGTAAACTAGGTACCTACCAAATTTTGATTACGCAATTTTAAAAAATGGCGTGACAGACAGAAGGTTATCGAAGTGATCCTTTAAGGGTTTCTTATTTCCTCTTTTGAGGTACGGAACCCTAAAAAAATGTTTTATTTTATTTTATCAAGTAGGACGTAAGTACCTATTTAGGTGCAATAAGTTTATTTTTTTACAAAACTTGTTGGAATCACCTACTGCTATTTTCCGAGGAGATCCGACGGAGAACCAAGGTCACCGACATAGCCGAAAGGATTAGCAAACTGAAGTGGCAATGGGCAGGTGCGACATCTGTCGCAGAACGACGGCCGTTGGGGCAGACGGGTTCTGGAGTGGAGACCGCGGACCGGGGGACGCCCCTCCGCCAGGTGGACCGACGACCTAAAGAAGGTGCCTGGAAGCGGCTGGATGCGGAGAGCGGACCGGGTGTGGTGGCGTTCGTCGGGGAAGGCCTATGTCCAGCAGTGGACGCTAAAGGCTGAGATGATGATGATGACTGCTGTTTTTAATGCCTCGCTTCCCAACTGCCCACCTGAGCTTTCCACTGGGTGGGCAGTTAATGAGGGGTTTTCTATCCAATCTGTGGCACCTGTAGGTACTAGTGCGAAATGTAAATTTTCGTACAACTAGGTACATACTTGACTTTTGAGATCCACAGATTATTAAGAAAACCTGTGATTATATTTAAAATCAGTCAGTGGCCCTGGGGATAAGACGCGGCCTATCATATCGAAAGGTCCGGAGTTCGATCCCCGGTTGGGTCATGTACCAATGGGTTTTTCTCGAAACTTAAGTACATTTACTGACTGCACTCAAACGGTGAAGGAAAACATCGTGAGGAAACCTGCATACGCCGAAGAAGAAATTCTTAGGCGCATGTGAAGTCTACCAACCCGCACTGGGCTAGCGTGGTGGACTATACCGCGAACACCCTCGTTGAGAGGGCAGGCCTGAGCCCCAGCAGTGGGGAGATTAATAGGCTGTTGATTGATTGATACTTAAAATAAACCTATATAGTTACAGCTTGTATTTTTTTTCATTACCCACCTGTACATTGCAGAACCCAAGACCTGCCGGTATTCATCCGAATGGTGGACAAAGACACGTACTGGGGCTTCAACAACGGGCTGGCAACACTGATCACCACCCTGCTGCAGATGAACCTCAACGGCTACACGCTGGTGTAGCCAGACATGATCGGCGGGAACGGGTACAACGAGCCGCCCAGCAAGGAGCTGTTCATACGGTGGCTGCAGGCCAACACCTTCATGCCCAGCATGCAGTTCTCCTTCGTACCCTGGGACCATGATGAGGAGGTATCTGTACTAATTATTACTGAGAGAATATGTACTACTTATTAGAGAGCATGTGTCCATAGAAAGTAACAGAAAACAGATCATTTTTAATGTACCTAACTAAATTTAATCGATGATGAGACTGTACGATCCCCCAGTCAAACCGACAAGACGGTTTTGGGGGACAAATATATACTGTTATGCTTATGTATTTGATTAATAAATAAATAATATATATATATATATATATAAATGACAGGTTGCTTTTTAATCTGTGGCATTCGGAAGTAGTTCTATGATGTTTACTAGATTAGATCGGTACCTAGGCAGTTTATTTATTCATCTGTTTGACACGCCGCCGTATACAATTACATGCCTTTGCCTGTCATTCTGTATAGCATGAAATAGCAATAGTCTTTTACCCCAATAATTTGAGAAGACGCTTCTTATATGGCGGTGTCAAAGTGAACAAACACTATCTATTTTAGTCGGGCTGTCGTTTGTTGACAGCTGTTATGGTTTGTTGTTGGGGTGCAGTTGAACTGCACCGAAGTAAGCGTAAAGTTTCGAGAAAAACCAATTGGTACATGGCCCAGCAAGGGATCGAACTTCGGACCTTTCGATATGATAGGCCGCGTCTTATCCCCGACGCCACTGACGCTCTAATGTATATTAATTTATGAATACTTCCTTCACAACTTACCAATTGTACGGTCGACCGCACGTCAGCGGAAACACTGACCTTGAGCTGATTTAGCCTATTACAAAGCCGAACTAGACTGTACGTACGAGTGTATATTTCAGTGGTTCTTAACCGGTGATACGCGGACCACTGGTGGTCCCTGGAAGCACCCGAAGTGGTCCGGGAAGCCAGCAGAAAATAATAATATACTTTTAAATTAATAAATATTATTTAAGTGACAACGAGTCGAGTTTGAACGATTGTATGCGTGTTTCATATAAAATTGATGTCTAGAACGACCCTTAGTACATTTAGTTAATACTAGCTTTTTCCCGCGGCTTCGCCCGCGTAGAAAAGTTTTTCCCGTGTACATTGTGAAACAGCGCCCTCTATGTAGGCGTTTTGTTACTTAGAGGGTATTAGCGGACGCCCCGCGATTTTTTTCGCGTTAAAAAGTAGCTTAAGTGTTATTCCAGGATATAAGCTATCACTGTACCAAGTTTCATCAAAATCTGTTCGATAGTTCTTGCGTGAAAGAGTAACAAACATGAGGATGTTTCTCACAAACTTTCGCCTTTATAATATTAGTAGGATTACCTAAAAACCGTTGATGGTCCGTGTCAAATGCTCCATCATCTCTGAAAGGTAAACCACCGGTGTAGTTGTATTCCTCAAATTCAAATTCAAAAGTATTTTATTGCATGTAAGTACACTGGGTACATTTATACAACGTCAATTTTTTATCTACCACCGCCTCCAAGGTGTTATATAGAGCTGGGAAGAGGAAGCGGCGCAACAAACTTCCGCAACACATCTTTTAAAATCAAGTTTGTACATAACATTATTTTGTAAAGATTGTGCGAGGCTGAAGTAACATTAACACCAGGCATCTTTGTCATTTAGATAATCGACTGTCCTATAATAAGCTTTCTTACAAAGTTGTTGTTTAATGTAGGTCTTAAATTTTCTGTCATTCATATTTAAGATTTCTTCTGGTAGTTTGTTGTAGAAGCGTATACATTGCCCCGTGAATGATTTACAGACCTTACTAAGCCTTAACTGTGGTGGTACAAGTTTGTTTTTCTCCCGCAGACGGTGGAGATCTGCCGCCGCTACACGCAGCTGCACGCGGACTTCGCCGACGAGATCGCGGCCGCCATGCAGGCCTCCGCCCGCGCGGGCGCGCCCGTCAACCCGCCCATCTGGTGGGTCGACCCTGCAGACGACGTCGCTCTTGCTGTCTCCGACGGTGACTATAACAAACACGACCTACTCATACCCCGCGTTAGGAAGGATTCCCTCCTCCATAGGACTCCGAGCATAGCAGGCAGAAATTTATGAAAATAATAATCATATCATGACCATATCAGCTTGCAGACGTCCACTGCTGGGCAAAGGGCTCCAAGGATCTCCACGACGCCCGGTCCCGCGCTAACCTCATCCAGCCGGGTCCCGCGACCTTCACCATCGTCGGTCCACCTTGTGGGAGGCCTACGCTGCGTCTTCCGATACGTGGTCGCCACTCGAGACCCTTTCTACCCCAACGGTCATCAGTTCTACGAGCGATGAGCCCCGCCCACTGCCACTTCAGCTTTGCCGATGCTATGTCGATGACCTTGGTTCTCCTGCGGATCTCCTCATTTCTGATTCGATCTCGCAGAGAAAGTGCGAGCATAGAGCTCTCTCCATTGCCCTCTTGGTGACCTTCAGCCTTCTTATGAGGCCCATAGTGAAGTGAGCGACCACGTTTCGGTACCGTATGTCATCACTGGCAACACACAATCGATGACTTAGCACTAAATATTTATATAAACTGGGCTTCTACTTACTACATATTCTGTGGTAAAACCTATCATGCTATGAAGTTATCAGGATGATTATTACACGAGTTGATTAATGATTAATAATCCTTCGAGTTTGTTTCGCAACGTTTTGAAACCGACTCTTTTAATGAGTCAATATTAATGAGTCATGATTATAGGCTTATAAATTGTAATGAAAAGAGGAAAATTCTGAAAAAATTATGTAGATTCCTGACATGCAACGCATGGTAATAATAGGTATTAAGTTGGAAAAGTTTATGGTCTATATTATTTACTTAGTAAATGTAGTAACTGTTTTAATAGTAATATCCTGTGGTTATGGATATACGGCCTTACAACGAGGGAAACTGCATTCAATGATTTTTTTTAAATCACCTGCCTGCTCCTGAAGGTAGCCGGAAGCGGCTGATTGCGGAGAACAGGGTGTGGGTGCGTTCATCAGGGAAGGCCTAAGTCCGGCAGTGGACGCTAATGGGCTGACATTATGATGACCTGAAGCCCTATTTTTGAATCGCTCGCCTCGCTTCGAGCGGTATCGAGCGCTCGAAGCGAGGCGAGCGATTCATAAATAGAGCTCCAGCGTGCTCCGGGACTATTTTATGATAACAACCTATGGAAAATGTCCATCAAGAATCAATGACTTATTAAATCAATTTTTTCTTAAAATTAACAAGACGTTCCCCCAACCCCCGCCCTCGTAGCTCACTAGCTAGGGTTGGAATTTAATAAAATAAGGTTTTTTATTACGAGTAAACATCGAGTGTTTCCATTTTGTTATATCGTATAACTAATAGTACCTATAACTAGGTGGATAAACCCAAATTGCTTGATTAATTATTGCAGGTGACTAAACCGACACCTGTTTAAAGGTCATTCACCAGCGACCCTGACACTTTGATACTTGTTTTGCCGTAGAAATGCTGGCTCCCCAGCAAGCCGCCGCTTTTCTTGACGTTAATTGACGGTGACCTCTCGCTTCTAGAGTTCCTTCTCGGCGAGCGCGTGCTGGTGGCGCCGGTGGTGGAGCCAGGAGCTGTCTCTCGGGACGTGTACCTCCCGCGGGGGACGTGGCGCGACCCCGCCGGGGTCGTCGTGCGGGGGCCCGCCTGGCTCAGGGGCTACCCCGCGCCGCTCGACACGCTGCCTTACTTCACTTTGGAGGATTGATTATGTATTGTCATTGATACACTGTTGCCTTAATAAAACTTGCTTCAGATTTGGTGTTTTTTTATGATTGACAAATCGATTTATTTTTAATGAATGATGTGTGTGAAGAGAATGATAAGACGGATGAGACTGAGCGAAGCGAAAGAGGTGTGTCCTGCGATTTTATCTTATTCTTCTTAGGGGGTCAGAAATACCTGGCGACACTTCGACCCTACGGGATCTGTTGTGCCAAACCCCTGTCCGCCAAACGGTGCCCCAATCCTTTGGTGGACTTCACATACGCCTTAGAATAGTAAATACCAGTCTTTGGCGTATGCAGGTTTCCTCACGTTGTTTTCCTTCACCGAAAAGCCTATGGTATTCTAACAAATAAACCGTACTTAAACTACAAAAAAAAACTCTTTCGTGTACGAATGAGTTTTTTTTGTAGGATAAAAATCGTACACGAAAGAGTTTTTTATATATATTTTTATTATTAATATATATATTTATAAAATGGCGAATGGTATTGTTTTCTTGACTTAATAGTAGGTATTGTAAAATTTTAAACAAGCGCCAAATGCCATAGAAGTTGACTCATACCTTGGCCTTCACATCAACACTTCAGATACCTACATATAATATCTCTGCACGTACTTAAAGGGAAAAATCAAGAAATGATACACCCAGTTGTTGACTAATATCAAGAATGTTTATAGTCCAGGAAAAAATAAATTAACCCCGCATGCATTTAATTCAAAGGTTTATTTTTCTGTTTGATATGAACATTGACTTTCTTTAAAGTACACTTCCTAAATTCATTAATGGAAGCGGACGTCTTGGGAAGTGGACCTAATGGACTTTTTAAAAATTTTGGTGAATTTTAAAACATTATTGGACACAATAACTATAGTACAAAAGTTGAACATAACATAATGTCATTCTCTTTCAGTTAAGTACACCTTTAGGTACCTTAAGTCAATTTACACTACCTAGATACATTTTAAATATAATCAGAAAATATAAATAAATGGCAATTACCTTTATTTTATTGTACAATGATTATTTTAGGAACTGTTTACCTTTTTAGGACAAAATCTTTTTATCTCCCTATCAAGAGTAAAAAAAACTTGTACAGTCTACCGCACATCAGTGGTAACACTTTGACCTTGAGCTGGCCTAGCCTATTAGGGAGTTTCAATACTACGCGGGACCAGTTTATACTGGTTTTGTTACCACTGATGTGCGGTCGACCGTACAGTTTCAGACCAAAACATTAGCGTCGGATTTATTGCCTCGAACATTTACTTTTCCTGGACTATCTCTTACACAGTTTCTGGAGAGCAATTGATTTATTTCGATAAGATGCAACCAACATGGATGAACTGATTGCGTTATCGGAGCGAAGAGAAGCGATATTAGATGTCGTATTGATAATAAATATGTCACGAGACTAGTATCTAGTTAGTGGCGGTTTGTCTTGTGGTGATGGCTGCTCTGAAGACTTTGTTGGGTAAGTGGAACTTCAATTTGATGATTTAATTTTCATAAACATGATTTGATCGACTAATTTAAAATTGGATTGATTAATGGAATATTGGATGCGGAGAACCGAAGACCGGGTTTAATGGCGCGCCTTGGAGCAGGCCTATGTCCAGCTGTGGACTGGCACAGGCTGATGATGAAGATCAACTCGGGACGGGGACCTTTTTCAAACAAACGAGGTCACTTTGGTCGTTTAGATCTCCGTCAGGGAACGGTTCGCGTGTGATCTGATGGTGGCTGTCTGCAGTACGGATGGAGGTGGTCCAGAGAGCCGTACACGCCTCACTCATCAGGCAAGCCGGTTTCACCATAGAGTAGTCGTTGGAACAAGTGGAAGTACGGGGAAATGCAATGGGACGTACGGGAAAATAGACCTAACATATCTACTAGCTAGGCATTCAAGAAATCGGACGTTCGAAGACGGAATCCGTGGATGATGAACATAATTCAGTATATCACACTTATTCCCTTGCCCGGAGTCACCTGATTCAGTTACCTATAACAGGTCAAAGGATATTTCAATCAAAGTTTCTTGTATTAAAGAGTTAATTGCTATTTGACCAACAGCGGTGCTGGCGCTAGGTGCGCGGGCGCATGCGGCCACGCTGTCAGTGCGGGCTGATGACGTCACGCTCAGCTTGGAGCCGCAACTCACCGGCGGATTTCATCTCGTCCTCATCGAAGGTAAATAAATTTAATGACACCAACTAAGAACCTTCCCCAAAGGTCCCAAATTCCTGCGTATTCCCATCATGAAGGTAGGAATGAGTTGTCGGCGGCGCTATGGAGGCAGTATCACAGATTTAGTACCTAGTAATTGGTCCATACTGTGTATGGATATCTGACATTTATCTATGTACGCCAGGAAACCAAATCAGGAACCCTTTCGTTTGCGCCAGACCTTAAATGTTAATAAAAAAACAAAAAAGGTCTATCAAAAAAGAAGGATCTATAGGTCCAAACAGGTCTTTGCTTCTTGGATTTTAATTTTAACATTAACCTTAGGTGAGGAGCGAAAGACATACGGCCACATAGGCCGAACTCTTGTGTCGCCGTTTACTTCGGTGGACATCGAGGGTGGGATCGAAATCCACATCGGCAGCGCGAACCTGACGCTCCTCACGGTGCGCGACGACGCGAGCGACGCGAGAGGCATCAAGATCACGTGGAACTCCGAAGCCTTCACCAGATTTGAGGACTGCGTTGATTTTGGTAGGAGTTTTCACTGTCATGAAGATCGAAAGATTTTTAAAAATATACCTATCGCACACATGTCTTATCTAATCCAAAATGTGTGGAGAGGACAGCTAGACGATGAAATACCTGCATGCGAATGCGATCCTCTAACTGCAAGGCGAATGAGTATCCTAGGTACAGCCTATCCTGAACCCGAGGACTATAGGCTCCTACCCCTCAGCTGCACAATAGCTTTTGTGCAGCGAACTCTTAGGGAGGGCAGCAACATGTAAACACAGGGGCCGACTCAATAGATCCCATGAGTCGCAGTCTCCTTTAAGATAATCCCAAACGCTTGATTCTTTAATCTTACTTTGTTTCTTTAAGGTACAAAACATTGGTACGGTGGTCCCATGCAAGAAAATCAAATCTATCCAATAGAGAAAGCCGTACAGCAGTACACAGCTTACATCTCAAAAGAAAACGACAACGGAGCAATCATCGAACGATACTGGCTCAATTCCGCCGGAGAATACATCTACGTCCACCCCCAAGTGCCACTGTTTGTGGACTATAACAATATATCTCCAAACCACATCTGCTTCGGAGCACAAATCGCTGATCCATATTCTTCGAGGAGGAACCACACAGAGTTGTCATACGATATCTGGTTCCTGGATAACGTCAAAGAAGCTCACAAGCATGCGGTTGAGAACTATCTGGGCAAACCGTCCGACGTGCCAGATTACAGAATGGTCCAGCACCCGATCTGGTCGACTTGGGCCCAATTCTCCAGGGACATTAACGAATCCAGCCTTATAGACTACGCTTTTCAAATCAGACAGCACGGATTCAATGATTCGCAGTTCGAAATCGATGATCTATGGGAAGTCTGCTACGGTTCTTTGACGGTAGACGAGAATAAGTTTCCGAATTTCACGTCCATCATCCAGGATATTAAGACTTTGGGTTTCCGCGTGACAATTTGGGTGCATCCGTTTATCAATCAAGATTGTACTCCTTGGTACACTGAGGCTTTGAGCAATGGGCAAGTATACATATTTCTCATTATACGGTCTGAAACGACAAACCCACCTGAAAGTAAACAGTTACTTTCGCACACTATTGAACTTACGAATATCTGCGTGTAACGATCCTACCCTTCGAACCGAAACGAACAAATTACTGGTGGTGTCATCATATCTTTGTCTTGATGACCCTCTCATTACAGATATTTAGTTCTAAATGAAGAAGGCAGCCCAGACACCTCGTGGTGGAACAACAACGGATCTGTTCCTGGATACATCGACTTCACCAACCCTGACGCTGCCGAGTGGTGGTACCAAAGAGTGAAGGATCTGATTGACACGTATGGCATTGACAGCTTGAAATTCGATGCTGGTGAAAGCAGTTTCTCTCCTCAAGTAAGTATAAGTATTTATGACAGCATGTAACAGAGTAGGTACCCATGGTCACCGGTTGCAGACGCATTCGTGTACGGAACCGCTGGGCAAGATTATTCTTCGGGAAAGCAAAAAAGGGGAGTGCACAGGAAATGAACTATAATTATGTTGGAAGTTTTTGCCGGAAGTAGTTGAAGAGCGGCTAGTTGAAGCGATATTTAAAGCACAATTGGCTGGGGCGCATTTTAAAATTCCAAAATGGAGGTTCAAATTTACGTTTTTTCTGAGAATTCCATTCCTCTTCTTCTGTTGCAGATTCCGGTACAAAATGGCGACATCGACTTACATCCTCACCACATAGTCGACGCTTACGTACACATCTGCGCAAGATTCGGCGACATGATCGAAGTTCGGACTGGCTCCAGGTATCATTCATAAAAATACAATGATGGGTATCATGGGTAGACCCTACAACAACTACTGCAGTAGTATTTGAAACTGGCGGTTTCTCTCGGCCTCGCCCGAGTTTTAAAAGTTATTTCTGATTTTTCTTTCTGCAAGGCTCCTAAGAGTTATGTTAAATAGTTCTAACCATCCTCAAGATTTGGACTATGAAATGCAAAAAGAATTCTTCAAATCCAACTGGTAGCTCCAGAGATTAAATTCATGTTTTACTTCATATAGCACATGGAATTTCCCTTCTTCTTCTTTCCCAGGACACAACACCTCCCAGTCTTCGTCCGGATGGTGGACCGCGACTCAATCTGGGGTCTCAACAACGGTCTTTCCACCATTATCACCACTACCATCGCCATGAACCTCAACGGGTACACCCTGGTCTTGCCCGACATGATCGGGGGCAACGGGTTTAATTTGGACCACGAGCAATCGGACTTGCCGACCAAAGAGCTCTTCATTCGCTGGGTGCAAGCGAACACTTTCCTGCCTGCGATGCAGTACTCCTTTGCGCCTTGGAACTTCGATAATGAGGTAAATAACTCTCCTTAAGGCGTCAAATCAACAGCCTATAAATGTTCCCACTGTTAAGGCAGAGCTACTATCTAGCACCATGCTAGCCTAGTGGTCTTCACATGCGCCTAAGAACTCCTTCTTCGGCGTATGCAGGTTTCACGATTATTTTTTTCACGATATTTACTCACGATATTTTCCTTCACCGTTTGTGAGGCAGTCAATACTATGAAATTTACATTTTAATCTATTTATTTATTTAATCTTAATATGCCCTGTCTCATTATTGCGTGACACACACTGGGCGGCGGCGTTGCGAAAGCGTTGCGGCGGCGAAGGTTTGTATGAAGAACGCGCCGCGCCGCCGCCGCTTTGATGTAAAGGGCTTCATACTATTTCGAACATTACAGAAAAAAACCGCAACGCTTTCGCAACGCCGGCGGTCAGTGTGTGTCGCGCATAATAGTCCATGTATTTGTTATACAATATGTGTCTTAATCTTTCCAGAGACGCATGCGTCGCCTTTGACTTAATTTACAATGCAAATAGAACATCTGCATATGCACAAGAATCTATTACTGAATCAATTAATAACAATACAATGGCATGGTTTTTGTGCGGATAATATCCCGTTGGGTTACGTCATAAACGTGATTGTCGATAGTAGTCGTAACAGTAATCAATTGATAGAAAAACAGTCAATTATTGAGTGAATAAAGTTAAAATACACATAGGTGTGGATTATTCTCACACCATCATGAATTACTTATGAAGTTGTCACTTTCAGAAGTGATCATTTTTTGAGGTGATCATTTTCAGAAGTGGTTAGAGTGGTTCACTTTCAGAAGTAGGTAATCATTTTTGGAGGTGCCCATTTTCAGCAGTGGCACTTTTCAGAAGTGGCCACTTTTAGAAATGATCAAGTTGGAGATGATCACGTTCAGAAGTGGCCACTTTAAGAAGTTATCATTTTTGGAGGTGGTCATTTTCAGAAGTGATCATTTTTGGAAGGGGTCGCTTTCACAGGCGGTAATTCTCAGACCGTTTAAAATGTTTGTAACGTTGTAGACAGTGGCAATAAGCAGGAAGTACAGCGAGCTGCACGCGGCGCACGCGGACGACATACACGCGGCGATGCGCGCCTCGGTGGAGCTCGGCGCGCCGGTCAACGCGCCGCTGTGGTGGATCGCGCCCACCGACCAGGAGGCGCTGGAGATTTGGGACGGTAACGTTGGCACATCAAAAAAATAGCCTATTAACCCTTTGAACGCCAAAGACGGTCATAGCCAACAACGGAAAATCGTGCCATATACGCCATGTCGGGATATCACGACAAGTAATGGCATTCTAATGTCATGTATGGTGGCGTGTGGACGCATCACTTTCGTAACATGACGTGGCGTTCAATAGGGTAATGTGTCCCTACTGTCGGGTTCAGGGATTACCCTCTCAACGAGGGCGTTAGGGCTACTGTGTGGACAATAGCCCTAACGCCCTCGTTGAGAGGGTACGGGTTGGTGGACTTCACATGCGCCTAAGCTTTCCATCTAGGTACACAGATAAGTAGCCAGTTCCATCAGTTCCTCAGTTTTACGTCATGTCGTCTCCTACTCGTTGCAAGGCGATCTGTTAGGACTTCAAAGCTCATAAGGCATCAAATTTGTCGACATGTCTCTGATCGTTAAAGTGCTGACGGCAAACGCTTGGTTTATGACTGCCCGCGTTTTAAAGTTATTTCTGACTTTATTTCTTTTTGCTCGGCTCCTGAGGGTCGAAGCATGATGTTAAATAGCCTACAACCCTCCTCAAGAATTGGTCTAATAAATGCAAACAGGAATTTTCAAATCCGACTGGTAGTTCCAGAGGTTAGCGCGTTCAGACAACTCTTCAACTTTGTTATATTTTCAGAATTCCTCCTCGGGGAGACGATCCTCGTCGCCCCCGTCCTGGTGGAAGGCGCCACGTCCCGCGACATCTACCTGCCGTCCGGCCTCTGGCACGAGGAGGGCGACCCCGAGAGGGTCCACCAGGGCCCCGTGTGGCTGCGCGACCACGCGGCGCCGCTCGACGTCCTGCCCTACTTCGTGAGGGACACTGAGAACGAACCGGACGCGGCGGGCGTGCCCAGCGTTGCTGCTGCCTTAATACTCTTGGGAGTTGCAGCTCATTTTCTAAATGGTGTATAACCTTTCGGAACCCGAGGCCCAGAGCGGATAACCGTTGAATCTGTCTCCAATTTCGCGCCAGTATACACCTGACATTATCGCTAAAAAAAACTGACATTTCGAGAGGGTTTTCTGACTATTTTGAGTGACAATGTCAGGTGTCTGACTGATGCGAAATGAGTAATTATGACCTATACCCGGCGGGCAACAACAGTTTACCTCACCGGCGGGTTTCCAGAGGTTAAGGATGATACTTTCCACGTGAATTCAATGAACGTCTTCCTCGTCGTCCCAGAAAAACGAACGAAAAACACGTCCTACTTTTGAACTAAATACTAAAGTTACAAAAATAATTCTTTCACTTAAGTCACTCAGCTCTGGCCTTAGCACCTGAATTTCGCAAATATTTTTTTTTTAGTTTTACCAACGTTGCAAAAAACGAAGTCATTTAAGGGTCGACTATTTACGCAGGATTCGCAAGAGACGAAGGTGTTAGGTTACAATATTAGAACAATAACTTAATTTTAAGTTAAGTAGAGCGTAGTTTGAGTGTGTTTGTATAAATAATTGTAAATAAACTAATTAATAATACTAATTAATTTTTCTTTCTTTCTTTCTTTCTAATTTCATTGTAAGTAATAAAGTTGAGATACATTAACTGCGTGTTTATTTATTTTAGACATCATTAAGTTTGGTACAAATCTGAAATAGCCGCCAAAAATATTAAGTACCTTTTCTGTAAAATAAAACTGTCGTAGTTAAGCATTTTTTCTATGACAAAAGCATTGTCCTTATGTCTCACTCAGTAGTTCTTTCAAAGGAAGGAATACTGCTTTATAAGATCTACTGAGAATACCAATAAAATCTCAGAAGGACATGTTCCAACAGAAAATAGGTCAATTTTTTTTTGGTCGATTTTTTTTGCGTAGGCAGGCCTCACAAGGTGGACCGACGATCTGGTGAAAGTCGCGGGACCCGGCTGGATGAGGTTAGCGCGGGACCGAGCGTCGTGCAGATCCCTGGGGGAGGTCTTTGTCCAGCAGTGGATGTCTACAGGGCGATAAGATGACTATTTCAAATCTAGACCAAGAATGTATGAAATCTGAATGACATCCTTTCAGACAATGGCGGTTAAACTTATTAAACTATGCCGGCATTAAGATAATGGTGATCCATGTGGAGAGACTATACAGGGCGACTTCAAATTGGTAATACAAAACACTTGATTGTGGCTCAGTTAATGACAAATAGCATAATACATTAACTCAGTTGTTAAAATTAGCTGGCTTTAATTATCGTTAATTTTCTAATAAAACAATTAATTAAAGTTCCGAAGTGTGGTTACCACACATTCAATACCTGTCATACCTGTCACTCGATGTTATCAACGTCAGTTAATAATTACCGATATCAATAAAAAAGAGATACCATACTAGACCTTAAAAAATTTAATAATTTAAAACATTAAAAAATATGCTTTTGATCATTTTAAAAGCATGAGACGTGGTAGAGCTTAGTTTAGGGAAGATATTGTGTGTAATAGTACATTGTTAACCTAGGTGTGAAAATAACTTATTTAAGTCCCGAGACGGGGTTTGGCGCCCGACGCGTAACGAAGGCGCCAATAGTTCGAGGGACCTCTAAATAAGTCTTGAACCCGAGGGAAACACTGTGCTTTTCATTAAGAATACACTGCAAGTAAAAACAAAAACATAAAATGAGTGTAATACAAATCTCTGCTATACGGAAGTATAAACAAAACTCTACAACTCGAAAAAACAAAAGAAGATCGGATTGCCGCTTTTCCGTCTATTTTGTTTTTTTTTTCTGTGGCCGGCCAGGTATTCTGCCATTATTTTGCATTTCCATCATTGAAAAAATGATAAATATTTTGCCCAAATCTATGTTATTTTAAATAAATAGTTGACAGTAATAATTATAATAAAGTCATTTACAATCAATCAATAATTATAATATAATAATTACATAACTTTGTTATTTCAATTTTACATCGCGCTGTAATTGAGTGGCTGTATAGACAGTTGGAACATGGTCCAATAGAAATGTCAAAATAGTACTAGTATTTTTTTTAATAATTTGACAGCTGTCAGTTGAAAGCGATTCTCCCTAGGGCTGAGATGTATTACTTTCAACCCGCTACTCAGGCAACTTCAGACCTTCTTTCAGAGTATGAGTAATGAAAGACATTGATTTTGTATTACCAATTTGAAGTCGCCCTGTGTACGCCCGGTGATGGATTGCCCATGTTATTAAACGCCGTTTAAATAAACAATGTAACTACAGTCTTGGGAAAACTGTCAACTCTGCAGTGTGTAATGAATGAGTTACGTATGTACGGTCGACCGCACGTCAGTGGAAACAAAACCAGTATAAACTGGTCTCTCATAGTATTGAAGTTGAAACTCCTTAGGCCAGCTCAAGGTCAAAGTGTTTCCACTGACGTGCGGTCGACTGTACGCTGTACTTGTGTGTAAGCCATACAGGGTGTTTGAAATGTCGAAAGCCTTGCGAAGGTGACAAGACGATAATTTAGACTGCATTAAGAGTATACTTTATGTGTACTTTGTCAGTTCTAACTAAATCATAAATGGCTGCAACATAGAACGAAAAATGTTACATGGCATTGGTAGGTGGTCGTGGTGAGGTCTTTGTCCAGCAGTGGACTGGACAGGCTGATATGATGATGATTGGTAGGTACCACGTATAACCGATGTAAAGTGAAGTTAGGCAAAGTCAGAAGCCAACTTATAACCAGTAAAACTGTTATGGTATTGTTAGGACTGTGTTATGGACTTCATTATTCCTAATTGAGTAAGGTTCGGTCGCAAACAAAAAAATTAGGAGGCTTTAGGGTTCCGTATATTATGAAATTATTGTTCTAACTACTCACTGTAAATTTGTTAATATCTCCTGGAATCTGTACACCTTCCAAATACTAAGATTTAAAAATTGGCTACATGTGAGGAAAAAGGTCTATATAGAAAGCGGGAAATCTATTTCTAGGCGGACCAAACTATGCATAAAACTATATTTTCTTCCTACTAAGTATTTTTGCAGCCAGTATAAAATCGAGGTAAAACATCAAATTATAATATAAATAATTTTTCTTTTAACTTTGAACTTGACCATTTCATAATATAAGATCATGATTCTTAATTACATAGTTATGTAATATTTTATGGTTTCAACTCAGGATCAATAGGCGAAGATTGTAATTAACTTACATAACTTTAAATGTTTCTTTTCCTATTAAGGCGATAAAAGTTGTAATCTTCCAAAAGCAAATAAATAAATTAAACATATAAGTTTACACCCTGTATGTGTAAAAATTATTCACACCCGAAGAATTTGAAGTATCTATATCAACAGTAGACTAGAAGCGCCACTTCAGTTTGTTTACATCTATGTTCACTTTATTGAGGATTTCCACTTACTGGATATTCTACTTACCGTATCAGCAGCCTATTGAAAGATCTACTACCTTACCTATCACCGAGGGTTCCGTACCTTGGATGAAGACGTTTTAAATGTAATTTTCAGATCTTTTGAAAACTTTTTTTATAATTTTAGTTTCTATTAGAGGTAATTTTTGGGGCAGCCTAAGTTTGTTTTGTTTGTATAGGATTTTAAAAAAAACAATTTATCAAATCCGGCTGGTAGGGATTAGCGCGTTCAAACAAAAAACAAACTATACAGCTTAGTATAGATTAATATAGCTATTATAATGTGTTTCAATTCCTTAAATTTCTGCTGTGTATACTCCAGTGCGTCAAGTGGCGTCGGGGATAACACGCGGCCTAACATATGGAAAGGTCCGAAGTTCGATCCCCGGCTGGGCCATGTACCAATGGGTTTTCTCGAAACTTAGGTACATTTACTGACTGCTCTCAAACGGTGAATGAAAACATCGTGAGGAAACCTGCATATGCCGAAGAAGAAATTCTTAGGCGCATGTGTAGTCCACCAACCCGCACTGGGCTAGCGTGGTGGACTATAGCCCGAACACCCTCGTTGAGAGGGTAGGCCTGAGCCCCAGCAGCGGGGACATGTTAATTTCAATTTCAATTTCAAATTATTTTTTTTTATATTTTATATTTAGTTAATAGGCTGTTGATGAAAGGTACGCCGCCGCTATCCGTGGTCTGTTTTTAATTTAAGTTTTTTATGTTGTATTTGTTAGCTAGGTTTTCCTAAGAAATAAAAATAAAATAATATCTTGTAAATCGCGACTCCGTTAGTGTAACTGCTCCTTTATAATGAATCAATTATATATAGTGCGATAATGACATGTCCTGTTGCAATCACAGGCGGCAGTCAGTGGTGGACTATAGCGGTGGACAGTGCAGGCCGCGCCGGACACCGGGATGGGCTTGCTTATATTATGTAAGTGCAATTAATCCTAAAGCTGAAGTGGCAGCGAGCTGGGCACATCGCTCGTTACTGACGGCCGTTGGGGCAGAAAGGTTCTCGAGTGGCGACCACGTATCGGAAGACGCAGCGTAGGCCTCCCACAAGGTGGACCGACGATCTGGTGAAGGTCGCGGGACCCGGCTGGATGAGGTTAGCGCGGGACCGGTCGTCGTGGAGATCCCTGGGGGAGGCATTTGTCCAGCAGTGGACGTCTACAGGCTGATATGATGATGATGATGAATTAATCAATCCTAATATGGAATAACCGAGGGAAAGTATTTGAAGTGTTGAAGATAGGAAAATTTACTCAGAGATTTTTGTTAAAAAATCATCTACCTAAGCCGGGAATCAAAAGGGACAAATGTGGAAAAATCGTATTATTTTTATGATACCAATTTGAAACGGTGTATCATAAGATTCAAATACTTCTAAATAACGGAAGACAACGAATCATAAAGCAAAGGAAGACAACGAAATCTCGAAGATCTCGAATGTATGAAAAAGGCCAGTTGCGTGGCCATTTTAAATGTTGTGTAATATAAGTAGTAAATTTGAATTCTCTATGGATAGCTACTGACGACAGAATAAATTTATTGTTTAACTAGCTCATGCCCCGCGACTTCGTGCGCATAAAAAAGTATCGTAATTGTCACTTACTAACTGTTTCCCGCGGCATAGTAAATTTTTGCTCCCATACAAAAAATCCAAGTACCTACACCAGATTTTAAGTCAAACCACATGCTTTCAAGCCAAAAAACCGGTTCATATAGGACCGGACAAGAATTTTTTGAAAAATGTTTTGGGGTCACACAACCCCCCCCCCCCCCCCCAACACACACACACACACACACACACACACACACACACACACACCCAAAACGCCAAGACTTTAATTGGACTATATCCCAAATCCCAACCAATTTTTCTACAAGGAAGTTGTTTTCCATGAATATTAATCTAAGTCAATGGTTAAGTAGGTACATACACGCGTATCGGCTGCAGACCTATAATCTGGGAGACAATTATTGGAACGGAAGTGGCGAGACAATGCCTCGTTAGAATTGATTCCCGCGATCTTTGATTGACTGACATACACTTAGCTTTTTATTCATATACATTTTACTAGGTACCCAATGATAAAACTGCAACAAAACCTACCTACTTTAAATGAAAGATAAATAGTTATTTGTGTAACAAAACAAGAGAGCAAAGTTGATTTTTGCTGCTGACGCCCCACCGCCAGGTGGACCGACGGCCTAAAGAAGGTAGCCGGAAGCGCCTGGTGCGGAGGACGAAGTATCGGGTGTGGTGGTGTTCATTGGGGAGGGCCTATGTCCAGCAGTGGACGTTAAAGGGCTGATATGATGATTGGGCTGATATAGTCAGGGAGCCACGGGGTTTCTAGAAAATTTGAATAGAATGCTTTAGACTACTCAAAGAATGCTTGTGTCAGTGTTGGCAGCGCTGGCCGCCGGCGCGCACGCCGTGGACATATCTCTGCTGAACGCGCGGGGGGTGCGCGCGCGCCTCGAGGACAACCCCTACGGGGGGCTCAACGTCGTGCTGCAGCGCAGTAAGTTCCCCTAACACCCAAATAGTCTCGCCTTATATACCTTCCGCCTTGGCGACTCCGACCTCGAATATCTAATCAGTTTTTAAGTCCTATTCCCGGGAAGTCCAACATCTATTTCCACCACAGATTACATCTGCAATCTGTGTCACTATGTCCCGAACATCCAACTTATGTGTTCAGCACTGAAAAACTGAAAAATTCAATCGAATTCAAACCCAAAACTTCCAAAGGAAGGCCGGGATCCTAACCACTACGCTACGCTACCACCTATTGCATTTGTAAAATTATAATAGACACCTGTAATTTGGACTTTTCAACACGTCAACATGGTCGCATAAGTATTTCAAAGTAGCTACCAAAAGCAGCTAAATGAAGAACGCGGATGACTGTTTCTTGACATCCACTGTAGGATATAAATCTACCCTAATATGTGCCATGTGCCGCCTACTATCGTCCACCGCGTTTTAAGACCAGATTAAGCAGAAGTGCCATCGTTTTTCTAATCAACAACATTTCCCTGAACAGAAGGCCTATCGGAGGTGATAGCCGTTATCGGCAGACGGACCGGAGGCATAAAGGACGTGGTGCAGGACGGAGACGTGGTGATCCAGTTCACCAACGACACCACCGTGAGGATCAGCGCCGAGGAGGTCGCGGGGGAGAACCCCGGGCACCTCCTCACGCTCACGTGGGAGGCCCCCAAGAGTGCGCGCTTGGAAGACTGCGTTAATCTTGGTAAGAAGTCCTTTGAGGTCGCGTTGTGGTCTTCTGGTCATACATCTATTGGTGAGACCATCTTATCTTCTTAGGAGCAACGAATACATGGCGACCCTTCAACCCTTTTGAGATCTGTTGCGCCAAACCACTGTCCACCAATGGCGCCCCAATCCGTTTTGGTGAGCTTCACCTTAGAATAAACATTGTAATCCTTGGCTATGCAGGTTTACTCAAGATATTTTCCTAAAAAAGTCTGCTTCTAATAGACCGTACTCAAGTTCCGATTGGTACGGGCCAAGATTCGAACCCTGAACGTGAAGCGAGTGCACCACAACCAACTAGGATACCACGGCTTCTTGGTGAGATCATGCGTGATATTCTTCAAGGTACAAGCCACTGGTACGGCGGCCCGCAGCAGAAGCGGCAGTACTGGCCGATCGAGCGTCTAGTCCTGCTCGACTACTCGTACATCACCAAGGAGGCCGACAACTGCGGCGTCGCCGAGCCCTACTGGCTCAACTCCGAAGGGATCTTCTACTACTTCGACAAGAAAGTTCCCCTGTTCGTTGACCAGGTAATTTCTCTAGCTCTCAGAATTACATCATCCCGTCACCAAGTATTGTTGTATAAATGCCTTCACATGCAAAAGTAATACCCATAAAACCATAGCAGTGTATTAGGCTTCTGTTACGGTCAATTCTGGTCTTTCTTAGCTAGGTGACTTGGTATACCGTTGTTTGGTAGCGAAATTTTTTTTGTATGTTAGCAGGTTAATATTAACTTGAGGACAGCCCTAAACCCCTATTGGACGTAAACTTTCATTAGTATTAGCTCGGATTCTGTTGGGTTCAATTGAAACGCTCTACAAATTATACAACAAAATGAGTTGCAACAATATAATATTATCCACAGAATGACTTGGAAAAAAACGCAGCCTGTTTCATCGCTCAAGTCAAGCCACCGTACTCCAACAAACGAGACAGAAACGACCTGATATACGCAATTGGCATCTTCGAGGATGCCAGAAAGGCCCATGAGTATGCCGTGGAGAAATATCTGGAGAAACCCTCAGGAATCCCCGATGAGAGAATGATGACGTACCCCATCTGGTCCACTTGGGCTCGTTACAAGAGAGAGGTTGACCACGACGTAGTGCTGAAATTCGCAAACGAGATCAACAACCACGGTTTCCCAAACAGTCAGCTGGAGATCGATGATCTGTGGGAGATTTGCTATGGTTCTCAGACTGTGGATGTGGACAGGTTCCCAAATATGAAGAACACTGTTGATAGCTTGAAAGCGAAAGGGTTTAGGGTCACTATTTGGACGCATCCGTTTATTAATAAGGGCTGCGAGCCGTGGTACTCTGAGGCTAAGAGTAAAGGGTAAGTTCATCATCAAATTGATGAAAGGTTTATATTTAGAAGATCTTAGTTAAAGCCAACTTATATCACTCTGGGATTACGAAGAATATTAGGCAAATTTTCATATTTAATTTCCAGAGGAAATCATATTGGCTGGCATGGTCCGTTCGTTCGGACATTTTGGGCGAATGAGTGATGAACGAATGACGACGCAAATTTATCGAGAGAATGTTTTTGGAATCTGGAATGACCATCTGATTAGGTTGACCTTAGTACCACAGTACACTGTGTTAGTACTACGTGCCACCCAGTCCCATTCTTGGGCGGTTTAGGGTTTTTACATATACATACACTAGAGCTGTTGCCCGTGGCTTCACCCGCGTAAAAAAGTTTTTCACGCTGTCAGAGCTATACGAGGAACTTTTGTGCAAAATTTCAGTCTCTAGGTTCAGCGGTTTGGGCTGTGCGTTGATCAGTGAGTGAGTGAGTCAGTCAGTTTCTTCTTTTATGTATGAGACGGCGTGTCAGAAAAATGTCCTTAAAATGAGACCAAGTCATGCCAGTGTGCGACTACGTGGGAAAGCCAGGTGGATGCGTTACCTTTGAGGGCCTTGCTGAGCGCAATGACCAAAGCTTCCAGCGCAAGCGATCGTTTCATGAGGCAGATGTCGACAGTACAACTTGATTGTAGCAGGAGTTGAGGGTACTTGCATAGCCCGAATCAGTCGTTCCATATTCTGGTTCTGCTGTTCCAGGAGCTCACGCCAGTGGGTATCAGACATTGTAGGTGCCTGAGCTGATCCCACTTCTGATGACACGCCGTCATGTACATTGTGCTTATCACATTACCTAAATTATTTGTCCAGCTATCTGGTGTCCTCTGAATACGGTTCGGTGGAGACGAGTTGGTGGAACGACAACGCGACGACCACGGCTTACATCGACTTCACGAAGCCAGAAGCCCGGGAATGGTACATAGAGAGAATGATGAAATTGAAGAATTCGACTGGAGTCGACAGTTTCAAGTTCGACGGTGGAGAAAGCAGCTGGTCTCCGCAGGTTAGTGCTTAGGCTGGTTTCACGCTAGTCTTTCTCAGTTCGACGAGTTTTCTCAGTTCTCATAGGACTCTCTCTTAATTCTATTAGGTATATTTAGGTTTTATTAGGTCTATGTATGATAGTTTGTATGCGTACGCTTCCTCGTAGAGCCTAAACCACGCCTAAACTAATCGATATATTTTGACAAGCTTTCATTCCTCAGATACCAATTCTTCAAGGGGACCTCAGAGACCAACCAGGTGTCATAACGGCGGATTACGTCAGATCAGTCGCGCTATTCGGGAGCATGGCTGAAGTCAGAACTGGATACAGGTAAAGTGGGAATTAGGCAGGTCTATCAGAATAAACCAGAAAATTTTCGGCAGTTACATCTACAGGCTGCAACAATTTGATTAATACAGTTATAAACGCCATGTATGTCTCCTATCTATCTAAAAAATGTTTTAATTTTTCTTTCTCAAAATACAGCTGATAAAAAAGCAAAAAGAATGTTAAAAACTGTATTTTTAGAAAAAATATATATTCTGCGCAAAAATAAATATATTACAATATTTATCTCAACATGGTTGTTTTGTGATGATTTTTTCCGCGCATGTGTGTTGAAAAACTTCGTATAAAACGCGTCCGCACTGACATTACACCATAACCAACTTAGCTCACTTGTATCATCATGAACGACCGACGACGACGGCACGTATAAGCAGAAATAAAACCAGTATAAACTCTAAAAGCCAGATCAAGGTCAAACTGTTTCCACTGACATGCGGTCGACTGTACCATTCCAGAACGCAAGACCTGCCAATCTTCGTGCGCATGATCGACAAAGACACGTACTGGACGTTCGAGAACGGCCTCCCGACGCTGATCACCACCCTGCTGCAGATGAACATGAACGGCTACCCGCTGGTGTTGCCAGACATGATCGGCGGGAACGGGTACAACGAGCCGCCCAGCAAGGAGCTGTTCATACGGTGGCTGCAGGCCAACACCTTCATGCCCAGCATGCAGTTCTCCTACGTGCCTTGGGACTTCGATAACGAGGTGAGAAAGCATCGGCGTACCCAGCTTTTGGCCTAAGGGGAGACAATACAGGAATTTCCTGAATGAATAATTCCACTTATCTATATGATTTCTGGACGAAATATTTGAGACCTATAAATTTTACTGCATAATCTACAATGTCATATAATAATAACAATAAATGTATGTCCAACTACCCCTCACAAAATCCCTCATTAAAATTATTACTTTGAGATTTAAATATGTTGGAATTATCTATTTACAACTATTGATTCAAGCTTCAAAAGCACCAGCTGATTGCCAATGGCTGCCCAGTTAACAGAGAGTGTCCCCTTGCAGTGAATGGATGCGGAAAACCGAGTACAGTGGCGCGCCTTGGGGGAGCGCGTCCAGCAGTTGACTAGTACAGGCTAATGATGTCTTGCAGACGATCGAGATCAGCAAGAAGTTCGTGTCGCTGCACGCGCAGTTCGCGCCGCAGATCGTGTCTGCGAGCCGGCGCGCGGCCGCCACCGGCGCGCCCGTCAACCCGCCCGTCTGGTGGATCGCGCCGGCAGACACCACCGCGCAGGACATATGGGACGGTAATTAACTGGCTGGTGCCAACGATATAGGTATACAAGCGGTAGATGGGTTACTAGCCCGAACGCATGGACTTAAATTAGACCACTTTGTCCTAATTGACTTGACATTGTCTTGCTCGCGCGCCACCTGTTCGCGTCATTCTATCTCTCTCTGTTGGCGCCTCCCTATCATTTGGAAGAACCGCCACCGACCGACGCCAGCGCCTCTCTAGCTGTCTCGCTCATCCTATGTACTTGTACATTCGGCACAAAAAGATATTATATTTTAAAACTTCAAGATTTCAATCTTTTTCTTTATGTTCCCCCAAATGCGAACACTCTCTATTGGTATCCTTAAATAATATATCAGATTCATACGTAATGTAAGAGCGTCATCCATCTATCGCTTGTTTACTTATATCGGATCTTTAAATCTAGGTACGAATATAGTTTTTTTTTTCAATATAAAAAGTTTTCTTTGAAAAAAATTTGCTATCTTCAATATTTAATGTACTTCTCTCCATCATCATCATATCAGCCCGTAGACGTCCACTGCTGGAAAAATCCTCCCCCAGGGATCTACACGACGACCGGTCCAGCGCTAACCTGATCCACCTTGTAGGAGGCCTGCCTACGCTGCGTCTTCCGATACGTGGTCGATACGATACTTCTCTCCATATTTTCCATTCAACCAAAACGCTGATTCAAATATTCCCTTCCAGAGTACCTGCTAGGGGAAACGATCCTAGTGGCGCCGGTAGTGGAGCGAGGAGCCCGCGAGCGCGACGTGTACCTCCCGGCCGGGACGTGGCTCGCTCAGGGGGACGCCAACAACAGGGTGCAGGGCGGGGACTGGATCAGGAACTACCCCGCGCCGCTCGATACGTTGCCCTACTTTGTTAAAGTTTAGTTGAGCCACTAGACCCGATAACGTTATTCCTAGGATTGCCTATGCGCATGTATGGATTGCCTAGGCACATGTAGGATTGCCTAGGCGCTCCTAGGAATGAATAGATTAGATGAGATTTATTTATTACACATTACAAATGCTAGTACATAATGTTACTTACGTAAAAGGTCAAAGTTAATGTGATCGTCAGTGATGAGCAATATAAAAAGCATAGAATACAATGTCAAACAAAATGTCAATTTTACACAACTTGTGTATGATAGTTAATATAGTATATCAAATAAAATAAGAAATAAATGTCATATTACAATTGGAATTTAGAACTTTACGTTCATGTATTCTTTAACAGAGTATAATTATTTATCCAATAAAAGGTTTTTCAGTCGGCGACTAAACGTTTCGTCATTCGATTCGTTGTAGGTCAACGGGGAGATGTGCGTATTAGGTGGGCCCTATGACATAGGCACTCCTAGGATTGCTTAGGCACTCCTAGAATTGCCTAGGCGCTCCTAGGATTAACTTGACAGTCAAAAGCAGCTGAGCAAAAGTTCTAATTTTCGCATTAACTTGACGTCTCAATTTTTCTAAAAGCCTTCTATTTTGACAAAATAGTCTGATAGAAAGAAATAAGAAATCGTAAGCACTTCCATTTATAACACACAAAACAATTGGGTTATTTATACATGTTTGACGCCTCAAATGACATCATTATCCCGCTCGATATTTCAAAAAGTTTGTGTTCCATACAATAATATTTTAAGAACTTCTCGAATTTAAGGCGCCTCCCATACTGACCATGACAATACAGTACAATACTAGGTTGCCTGGGTTCTCTAATTGACTAGGTATTGAGACTGAAATGAAACCTTTTCAGAAAACCCAGGATTGATAATGCAATTTCAGGATTTGCTAGGTAATTCTAAGATGTTTTTAGGATTCGTTAGAGGCACTCCTAGGATAGGCGTGTTCAGAGAAGGCTAGAATTCACTGGACATTCGTAGGGCTGACTTGTTCTAGATTAAATTAGGTTAACTTGTTACAATGGAAACCAGTACGCAGTAGGTGAAAATTCTTAGAGAATTGACTATAGAAAATGTAATCTTTATGTAATCTTTATATTGTAATCTGTAAATATTGAAGAAAAATATACGAGTGTGCAGCATATGACTTGTTTTATTTACAAAAACTAAATGTCACCATGACAATGACCATGTACCAATGGGTTTTTTCTGGAAACTTAAGTACATTTACTGACTGCTCTCAAACGTTGAAGGAAAACATTGTGAGGAAACCTGCATACGTCGAAGAATAAATTCTTAGGCGCATGTGAAGTCCGCCAACCCGCACTGGGCTAGCGTGGTGGACTATAGCCCGAACGCCCTGTCGAGAGGGTAGGCCTGAGCCCCAGCAGTGGGGACATGTTAATAGGCTGTTGATGATGAAATGTCACGGTCGAATGCGATTGATGTTTTGTTCATACATAAAAGGCTAAAAGCACTCTATTAGTATGGAAATACGTTCACACTTAGAATTTTTTTGCTAATAGTAAAAAACGACTGAGGCCTTTTATTTTAAGCAATAGGGTACGGCTTTTTACGCAGTTAAAAATATGCTACAACATTATCGAAGTAGTCGAAAATGGGCTTACGCTACGACTTTTTTCGCAATAGTTAGAAATAGGCAGCGACTTTTTACGCAATAAGGCCTGGTGGGGTAAGAGTGCCCTGGGAAAAAGGGAAAGTAGAACTAGAAGACCGGATCTAACAAACTAAAGAGTTAAACTCTACAGTCCAGTCTACTCTAATCGAGACGTTCTTCTTTCTCCCCATTTTACCCCTTAATTAAAATCAAACCCAAAAACTACATATTTAATAATCTATATAATAACTCTATAATGCTACGTATTCACAGTGATATCTCTCACAAGCCCGCGGCCCAGTATCCTGAAGTCCTCCACCAGGGCTGCCATGTTCACCTTGTACTTCGTTTCACCATTCACTTTGACAGGCATCAAGGCGTTCGCGTTTGTTAGCTGAAAAAAAATTACAATTGTTTACAAAACTAGCTATGATCATAAAGACTTAGATAAGGAACTTCATCGTCATCAGCCTGCACTAGTCCACTGCTGGACATAGGCCTCCCTGAACCCAATCCTCGGTTCTCCGCATCCAGTCACTGCCAGCCGTCTCACGCAGGTCGTCGCTCCATCTAGCCGGGGGGCGTCCCATCACTACGCTTGCCAAGTCGTGGTCTCCACTCGAGAACTCGTCTACCCCAGCGTTTATCGGTTCTCCGGCAGAAGTGACCAGCCCCCTACTACTTCAAGGTGTCAACTTATTATCTTAAAATAAGACCGAAACCCTTACGATTCATTTCGACCATTTTTTCGCAGTTTTTGTGCGCAATAGGGAAATAATAAAGTATCGAATACTATACCTGAAACTCTCTCTCGTCTTGGACATGAGGCTTCCACAACACAGCTATGACGTCACCGCCGTAGCAGTCGTGGAAGAACAGAGCGAATTCACTGTACGCACTCTGCAAACAAACATCAAAATCAAATCAACAGCCTATTAACATGTCCCCACTGCTGGGGCTCAGGCCTACCCTCTCGACGAGGGCGTTCGGGCTATAGTCCACCACACTTTCTACTACAGAAACAATTCAATTGGTCCAGGTATTCCTGGCCCCCTAACAGATAAAATGAGTCGAGATCAGATGAGATACCCGCAAAAACAGAAACAATTCTACAACAGAAACCTCAATTGGTCCAGGCATTCCTGACCCCTAACAGATGAGTCGAAATCATAAAGATGAGATAAGATACGGGGTTCTTACCCGCAACTCGTCCAAATACTTCAAGACGGGGTGGAACTCGACGACCGGTATGACGTGCTCCTCCAGCGCCTCCGGCAGCGGCCTCAGCTGCGGCGGCGCGTCGACGCGCTCCGCCCGGTGCGGCACCAGCCCCGCGCGCAGGTGGATGAGCGCGTCGTACCCGCATAGGGAGGGGACGAACGCAGCCTGCAGCAACAGTACATACAAGATGAGCTCACGATTTACAAGTGAACTAAGTTGGTCGTTATACTTTCACACATTTCATATGACGCTTTTCAACACACTTGCGAGACAAAATGACGTGAGTTATTTTTTCCCCGCAGCGCCCCGTCGTGTGACGTACCATGCGGGGCTGGTATGTGTCAACTCACCATGAGGTTGTCCCTCGCGTGCGCGACGAGGCCGTCGTGCACGTACCGCAGCGCGGCGCGGGCGAGCGCCTGCGCGCGCGCCGCCGCCCGCGCGCTCGGCGCCGCCGCGCTCCACACGCCCGGCAGCGCGCCGTCGTGTGACGTCACTATGTACAGGGGGTGCTCGGCGGGGTCGCGCTCTGAGAAACTCCGTTCAACGTCGGCCAGTTCCTCGCCTGTGTACGAATTACGTTTTGTACACTTTCTGAACTATTTCTCGTAAACAGTTACGAAACTGGGAACGTTCAGTCCATTTTTGCAAGTTACTAACTAAACTGGATCAGTTTATATTGGTTTTGTTTCTACTTCATCATCATCATATCAGCCTGTAGACGTCCACTGCTGGACAAAGGCATCCCCCAGGGATCTCCACGACGCCCGGTCCTGCGCTAGCCTCATGCAGCTGGGTCCCGCGACCTTCACCAGATCGTCGGTCCACCTTGTGGGAGGGCTGCCTACGCTGCGTCTTTCGATACGTGGTTCTACTTTGTGAAAGAAAATGTATAGTTAAGTGTTGTTTGTCCGTAGCTACACTATTTATTATGTATTCTGTGTTTTAGGTAATTCCAATAGGTCAGAGGACGATCGATTAGCCGCACTCACGCTTCATATCCCCATTGAAGTCCAGCACGATCATCTCCGTCGCCCAATCCGTGTCGGCGAGCAGCCTCAGCGCCCTGACCAGCCCGACGGTGGGCTGGTGCGGCGGCGCGAGCGGCTCGGCGCGCACGAACACCGCCGCGGCGAGCAGCTCGGCGACGACCGCGGGGAAGTGCGGCGGGGAGAGCAGGTGGCACGAGAGCCAGCGTTTGAGGAGACACGCCGTGGGGCCGAAGGCCGGATGCTTCTGATGCAAGCTGTGGATAAAAAGTGGCTCTTATTGCGCACAGCTTTTAGGGTCATATACATATTATACATATGTATTAGACTAAGTCGTTTAGTTGCGCGCTGGTTCTGCAGAGAAAAGAGTTTTTCCTCCACCCAGCGTTAGATATATTTAAAACTCTAGTACAGCGACTATCAAGCGGCTTGTAACTAACAAGTTTTTGATCCCCCACCCCGCTAGCGCAGTGTTTTTATTATAATTGTTTTGGTTTTTACATTTTTGTTTATTAATTCTTTAATTTTTCAAGAGCCTATTAGCGTGTCGCAATTCAGCTGTGGACACTAATCAATGGCTAAGAGCTTTTATTATTATTATTATTTTAAGTATTTTAGATAGCAAGTATTTAAGATAGTTAAGGGTCTCTTAAACCTGTTGCTGATAAAGTCCCAGATACCCTATCTGCAGATTATCTGACAGATAGCCTATTTTTTTGGTTTCACAGGTATCTGATTGCCTATATCTTATACATTTTATATAGTCTATCACACAGATTTATCTGATAGATTAGTTTATCACTAAGATTATTATCTGTAACAATATCAGGAAGTGGTGAAAGAAGCCCTAAGTATTGTATGTAGTCTTAAATATTTACTGTAATTGTTCCAAATAAAATAAAATAAAATAATGCTGGTTATAAAACACGTGTGCTTTTATATTACAGTTTATTTTTCTATTTCTACAAGTTTCAGCTATTCTTTAGTACCTATTTATTTGGGTAGAACTGTACTAATTTGCTAGCTCATCATCATCATCATATCAGCCTGTAGACGTCCACTGCTGGACAAAGGAATCCCCCAAGGATGTCCACGACCACCGGTCCTGCGCTAACCTCATCCAGCTATATTTGCTAGCTATCACGTTTCCAATTGGAATTGGACCGAAAGTCGAAGAAAATTTTTCACTTGGTGGTGGGGGGAGGTCAAGGGACCACCTGGCTGTGAAAGTGTCGTTGAGTGACTAAAAAAACTAAAGCTTACCCATGCAACGCCCCCCTCAATCTCGGCAGCAAAACCGTATCCCGTTGCAGGTTGACACTCTCCTCACTCTCGTTATATTTCACCACGCCGTTCTCTGTCTGCCTCCTCAACAGCGTTATCTCTTTCGGATGCGCGATCTGCAGCCGGAACACTAGACCGTGTTTGAGCACGTCCACGTGGGTCGGATAGGCTTGCGTCGGGAGGGAGTGCTGCGCGGTCAGCCGCTCGGCTATTTGCATGTGGAAGGCTGCTTTTAGACAGCGGAAGGCTTCGAGGTCGCCCGGCCATTTTCCACTGTGTCCTGGTGAAGGAATATAGCTTATATTAAACAGTAATAAGAGTCGCATACTAGTATCCTATCCTATCCTACTAATATTATAAAGGCGGAAGTTTGTAAGGATGTGAGCATGTTTGTTACTCTTTCAAGCAAAAACTACCGAACAGATTTTGATGAAACTTGGTACAGTGATAGCTTATATCCTGGAATAACATAGGCTACTTTTTAACGCGGACAAAGTCGCGGGGCGTCCGCTAATACCCCCAAAGTAACAAAACACCTATATAGAGGGCGCTGTTTCACAATGTTATAATTTTTATAGTGATAATTCGTATATTAATCCCACCCACTACAAGATACACAATAATGTTCCATTTACCGTATGTAGTCAACGTCAGTCTGTACAGAGCACCTTATGTTTGTTAATGTCAATGAATAGGTGTATTGGAAACAGATCATCTGAAAACTCAAGTGCACTAACAGGCTGAGTGCATATATTTACCACATGTTTTTCTTAATGATTTCGTTTTTTTGTTAATGATTTGACCTGTGTATTTCATTTTTATTTGCTTTCTTCTTTTATTTGCGGTCTTTTTAATGTTTTAATATTATTTCAAACACAATGTATTTTGTTATAGAATAAATTAATTGAATTGCTTGAGGTAAGCTAAAGGACTCACCCAACTCGACAATGGCCTTGCAAACTGGTGTATAGTCCGGCACACAGGTTGTGCCGTCTGCCCGCGTGATGTCCTTCACGAGGCACGCGCCGCCGCGCTGCCACGGCTTGTGTACCGCCGCGTGGGGCAGCGGCGGCAGGGGGTCGCAATAGCTGAACACCGGCGATACTCCTGCCAAATATACCATAGTACAGTGGACCGCACGTCAGCGGAAACACCTTGAGCTGGCCTAGCGTTAATTTACATTCATCATCATATCAGCCCATAGACGTTCACTGCTTGACAAAGGCCTCCCCCAGGGATCTCCACGACGCCCGGTCCCGCGCTAACCTCATCCAGCCGGGTCCCGCGACGCACGCTGCGTCAATCGATACGTGGTGGTGGTGGTTACGTTCACGGAATTTACATTATTTGTATATAATTTTTTAATACTATGTTGAAATAGCATGTTATTTTTAATGATATCTGATTATAGAAACTATATCAATATATTAAGACCAAAATGTAATCTATTTTTAGCAAATAAAGAAACCGCCTGGTACCGCACGTCGCTAGTAGAAATCCCGCGGCTGCGCGTGGTCATCACGGATTTGATGATATTTATTTTAATTTTTATTTATTTATTTACTTTTTGGAAGATTACAACTTTTATCGCCCAACTAGGAAAAGAAACACTTAGATTTATCAACTACAATCTTCCAGTTCTTCAATTAGTAGGATACGTGTAACTGACCGTACACGGCGCTGACGTCTAGCGGCAGGTGCGTGAGCGCGCGCACGTCCCGGCGCAGCGCGTCGAACGCGCGCACCGCGTCCATGCAGCCCTCCTCGCTGTGCGCCGCGTGGCTCCGGCGGGCCGTCAGGCACTCCAGCTGGTCGCATATGTGGAACAGCTGCGACGCCGGGATGTCTGTCAAGGAACAATCAATCAGAATACGGTTCACCCACATTACATAGATCCCTGGCGGCACTGTGCGCTTCTCGCGTTCTTTTTTGCTGCGCACGTGCAAAATGTGGAATGACCTTCCCTCTGACGCTTTTCCACAGCGCTACGGTATGGGGTCCTTCAAGAAGAGAGTCAACAGAGCCCTCCAACCTTGTCCGGCGCCGCACCAGCACCCCCCGGGTGTTGCAGGTGTCTGTGGGCGGCGGTGACCTCTTAACATCAGGAGGCCCGCCTGCTTGTTGCCCCCTTAGCAATAAAAAAAAATAAAGACAAAAGCTTTGGGACCGTGAGTTCCGTGAGGACGTTTGAGTGGTTCTCAACAACACATTCATAACCTCACGTCTTGTATACCTTTGGTCATATGCTCACCATAGTGGAACTGCAGGAGGTAGTCGAGGATCTGCCTGGTGAGGCCGCGGCGCTCGCTCAGCGTGTCTCCCTCCCACACGCACGTCTCCGTGATGGAGCCGTCTTGGAACCGACGCAGCTCAGACTTGGCGCCCCAAAACGCTCTGCAAACATGACAACATACTGTATTCTTGTTATATTAACTTCTTAGGGGGCCAGGAACACCTGGCGACAGTTTGACCCTATGGGATCTGTTGTGCCAAACCCCTGACCGCCAAACGGTGCCCCAATCGGTTTTTGGTGGACTTCACATACGTCTCAGAATAGTAAATACCAGTATTTGGCGTATGCAGGTTTCCTCACGATGTTTTCCTTCACTGAAAAACCTGTTGTATAATAATAAACCGTACTTAAGTTTTCGAAAATCTCGTTGGTACGGGCCAGGATCGAACCCACGACCTCATGAACGTGAGACGAGTGCACAACCAACTAGGCTACCACGGCTCTTGTATTTTTTTAGGTCTCTCCCACAAGGTGGACCGACGATCTGGTGAAGGTCGCGGGACCCAGCTGAATGACCGGGGACGGGCGTCGTGGAGAACCCTGGGAGGCCAGCAGTCCAACAAGGGACGTCTATAGGCTGATATGATCATGATGATTCTGATGTGCAGATAGACAAGTCTACTTACAAACTGTTAAACATTTTTATAACCCCGTAGTGCAACAAAAAATTGGAAACTATATTTACCTAAACTCTTCTGCCTCAGGTAGGTTCGCTGAAGGGCCCTTTTCGACGATGTTTAGTGAATTTTCAGGGTTCAGTATGAAGCCAAATGATAGCTTCTCTTCGAACCTGCAATATTACATATAATTTAATTATTTTTAAACATTAAAATAAAAGTTTTATGTGTCTGGGTCCGTCAATTAGGTAGGTACTTTTTATTTTTTTAGAATATCTGGAAGACATTTTTTAATGGAATCTCCATCATGGTCAGCGAATTTTACAGAGCAATCAGTCCAGTATCTCCATAAAAAAATAATTATGATGATAAAAAATATATATACGGGTCGAGTTGACAACCTGCTCATCTTTTGTTTTTTTCGTCGGTTACAAGGCAAAGAAACTGACAAAAACCTTTGCTATCTTGTTAGTGGGGGCCAAGAACACCTGGCGACACCTCGACCCTACGGACCTGTTGCGCCAAACCCCTGTCCGCCAACGGTGACCCAATCCGCTTTTGGTGGACTTCACATACGCCTTAGAATAGAAATTCTAATCCTTTGCGTGTGCAGGTTTCCTCGCGATGTTTTCCTTAACCGAAAACCCTGTGGTATTGTACCAATTAAACCGTACTTAAAGTACAAAAAGAACTCATTTGTACGGCCAAAAAAATCTATTGCTAAAGGGTATATAAAGTATTAGAATTATTCACAGACTAACCCTTCCGTCTTCGCCTTTTCTGGCGTCTTTTTAACCGACCATGAGAAGTCAGCCTCTACCATCTGCAGTATCAGGTCCACTCGATCAGAAAGACCTTTCGCCAGAAGTGTGTGGAGGGAGTCAACCACCAGGGCCAGTTGGTCCACGCCGAAGTTAACTCTGGACTCCTTGGAAGCTTTGGTGGTGACGGCTTCTTTGAGTTTCGGTAGATCCTTGAACCTGAAACCGGCAGATTTGAAATTTCTGTCAAATTTATGCAAAGTAAAAATGAGACAGACGACACACTTGCATAGATGATTATTCACTTTCCCTTTAAAGAGATTAAAGTTATATGGAATGCAGAAATTAGAAGCTGGTAAAGTATTCCATTTCTTAGCAGTTCGAATGATGAAGCGAAATGCTTCGTGAGAGGAGACCCTCCCTAATGAGCGCCACCACACCCGGTCCTCCGCCCTCCGCTTCCGGCCACCTTCTTCAGGTCGTCGGTCCACCTGGCGGAGAGGCGTCCCACGCTGCGCGTACCGGTCCGCGATCTCCACTCCAGAAATCGTCTGCCCAGCGGCCGTCGGTTCTTTCAACTTTGATACCGACGTTCACGTCTTAGGTCGATGTGTGAATTGGACACGACTTTCGTCTTGTCTACGTTCATCCTAAGACCTACTCGTCTGGAAGAACAGTTAAGGCTTCATTCATCAACAGCCTATTAACATGTCTCCACTGCTGGGGCTCAGGCCTACCCTATCAACGAGGGCGTTTAGGCTATAGTACACCACGCTAGCCCAGTGCGGGTTGGTGGACTTCACATGCGCCTAAGAAATTCATCTTCGGCGTATGCAGGTTTCCTCACGATGTTTTCCTTCACCGTTTGAGAGCAGTCACGTACTTAAGTTTCGAGAAAAAACCCATTGGCACATGGTCCAGCCGGGGATTGAACTTCGGACCTTTCGATATGATAGGCCGCGTCTTATCCCCGAAGCTACTGACGCTCGAAGGCTTCACTTCAGTGCTAATTCAATTAAAAATACTCACTTCAAAATGTGATCAAACTGCACCAACGGCTCTACAGACACCATAAACAGCGGTATAAAGCTGTTTATTTTCCCATTGTCCAATATATCCACGGCTAATGCACTTTCCCTTCGCAACGCACTGTAAGTGCCCCTACACATCTGCCAGCACGTGTTGTAGTAGCCTGTCTTGTCTAAGAATACAACGGGGAAGTGTTGGAGGAAGACCTCTATGGGCGGTGAGTCGATGTCTTTATGGAGAGATATGCCTTTGGTGTCCCATTCGGAGGTTTCTGGAAGGTAATGTGAATGTTTGTAGGTTTTTTTTTGAGGTGGGGCTCTTTCAAGGCTTATCCCGCCTTGTATCACTGCGATCATTACTGATCTATTGTGATCGCCGACGTTACTATAGTTCAGTGTTGAGCTTTGCATCCGTTAGGAACTTCAGCACGCTTTTGGCACTAGTTTTACTTTTAGGGTTATATTTATTTAGGCCATAGAAGCTTTATGAGAAATAATTAGGGTAATTCTAGTTTTTCCTATAGTCTACTCTTCTTGTTTGGGAAATAAACTGTAAAAAAAGTTTCTTAATATGTGAGTTACTGAATAAAAAAGATCTAATGTGCCAGAGAAAAAAAATTGTGTAACTCTCTCTTATATAAAGATTCTTCAACTCATACCAAAGTACCTCTTTGAGTCACATTGTCAATTGTCTTTCATAACCCACATCTGGGCCAGAGCCTCTCCTAAAACTTAAGGGCCTGCAACAATCACCATGCTAGGATTTAAGATGGGAGATTTGTTACGAAGGCGTGCAGACTGAAGGAGAGGTCACAAAATATAACACCATTTTAATATCCCAGTGGTCACTTACTCAAAGATAACCACGTCGGCTAAAGAGAAAAATTCCCCAAGACAATGCCACTAGAGATCCAACCCAGACCTGACTCTAGTTAGCCAATTAGGATGCACCAATGGGTGTATGCCTAGCAAGACACATTATAATATGCCACAAATTTTACTAAATGTCCAAAAAAAAAGGGAATACAAAAAACCCTTACTCAAAGAGATCCACACATTTCTCACAATCTGGTAACTGCTCATAATATTATTTATCCTCTTCGTCTGGACTAAATACGCAACGAACATACTGACAACATGACCCGACACTTGCAGCTTCCTCTGTCTTAGCCAGATCTTGAGTAAAACTATTGCTTGCTTTAGATTTTCACTATTTGACAAGGTTTCTTTCAAGAAATCTTGATTTATTACTGCCGTTAAGTCATTTAACACACTGCTATTGTAGTATGGGGTTGGAGGACCGATTTCTGGACCACCACTCTCAGAAGTTTCTTCAGAAAACAACCAGGATTCCCTTAAGTTATTGCGAGATGGACTGAATCGGTGGAGTTTATATGCTTCTCCTTCACAAGCCAAGTTGATTCGGACACTGAAATGGTTGGCAAGCTTCCCAGCTGGTTTCATATCTATGACGGGTTTAGTTTCACAGCCATTTAAATAAGTGTAATTCAGGTCATCAATCATTTCAAATTTCCTCAAATGTGAGGCAATGAATGCCAAATATGCAGCCCGTTTCTTATGATACCTGTAATTCACCGAATCATTCTTTGTGTATGTGTCAGCCGGAACTGTTATTTGTACGTCAATCTTCAGTTTTGAGTTAATTGAGCAGTTTAAAGCGTAAGACCCAACTATCTCAATTTCTTTGAACTTGTGGAATTTAAAAACACATTTAGTTTTTTTCAGTACACCACAGATGGGTAACTTGACCTTCAATCTTTTGGCCAATATTTTTTCTGTCAGATCATACTCTGTGTCGTCTTCAAGGATAGATAGCAAATGGGTTTTGAAACCAGAAAACCATTGCTGGATTTTTTTCTCAGTTTTCTCTTTTACCTTTACTTCTTGTAGTATTTCCTCGACTTGTAAGCGAAATAGATTCGAGTTGAACAAATTCTCGGTCTCTTGTAGGCGGTTTAGCTCGTTTACGGTTGGCTGGCGAAACCAACCTCTGGTTTTTATGCGTTTGTTACCGTCTGTATTTGAATCATTTGCTGGCCGTTTTCCATTTTCATTCACGGTCTGAGACTCTCCGTCGTCTTTCGAAATAGTGTTCTCTAAATCCTGAAATGTATAAAACATAAAAATTATCTATTCTAAACGCGTAAAGCATCGGGATTGGAGTTTTAAATTGCAAACTAGTTATCATAATAACATGTGGTAAATAAATGTAATGACTTACTCTTTTCCCCATTGTCCAGAAATCACATTAGTTTCATTTAAATATCTGGATTCACTCTTTAAAATAGGTTAGAACAATATAAACAACGTGCGCCATGTGCGTGCCTTTTGTCAATGTCAATTTGACAATTTTGACATTACATTGACAATTCAATTACGTTCCATTTTACGGAACGGTTCGCATTTAAAGACAGTTATACACACACATGCTCAAGCAATTTTCCTGAAATTGCTAATGTTGGTTGGCATTGGCAACAGATGGCGTTATATTGATCTGAAATGTTGTCAATCGACTCGAAAACTTCAAGGCCAATGTCAAAACAAATTATTGTATGTACTTAATTCTTTTTAAATAGTTTTATGGCTTTGCTCCACAGGCTTTTGACAAAATTCCAGCCATATTTGATAATTTGTGATAAATGTGTGTGCCATTCTATCGAGTTTTTACCAATTTCGCATAAAGGAGGAGGTTCTATTTAGAGCTGTCATTATTTATGAGGGCGATTTTCACATTTTTATTTTTTGTAACTACCTAGGTACTGTTAGTTTTGTACTTTTCGTTTGCAGTTTATGATGGGGCACACTGTTTATTAATAAAACACAATAATTCTTTAAATTTATGTAATATGTCAACGTAAATTAATTTAAGGTGTTTTTAAAATACTGGTGTTACGTGACCAATAAATAAATTGTTCTGTACAACAATGTTAAATAATTACACTGTCAACAATAACTATTCTACTGGTTATGTTACGAAAGATATTTGTATTTTATTTGTAATTAAATACAATATAAATATTTAATACGTAAGTTTATATTTACAAAACTGAAATATTCTCTGCAAAAAAAATATTGCACAGCAATACTGTTTTAAGTAAATATTAGATTATTTACCGATATTGTAACAAATACTTTGGTGCTCACTTTTCCATTCAATGACTAATTTCGTACCATGTGTACAAAGTTTTGGTTAAGTCTATTCCGCTCAGAGCTATTTTCCAATCTTTTAAAATTAATTTTATGGCTTTGCTATAAGGTTTTTGCCAACATTCTCTCGCCATATTTGACATTAAATAAATAGATTCTGAGGATTTAACTCTAGATTAATACCATTGACGTACCTAGTTATAAATACAAATTCCTTGCTCATTATTGTCAAGTGCCCAGTACTCAGGCCCAGTATTAAATCTAGATTGTTGGAATTGCAAAGTAGAAACTTTTTTTGAGATGCTGGAAAACTTGGAAAATCGCTCATTACTTTTTAAATATATATTCGAGTGGGACTAAGGCATTTAAGAGAAACAGCCTAGTTCAAATTTGAGATTATAGCGTTTGTGTACTCGCTGCACTTGCCGGTGCCACCGAGGTCTCCGGTTAGGGGTTTGCCATCACGGAGCACCTTGTACACTGCGTTCTGGACTCTGTCCGCGTGGTCGTTGAGTTGCAAGTGCCGCAGCATCATGATGGCCGATAGGAGAAGAGCTGTGGGATTCGCCAAGTCCTTGCCTGCGATGTCTGGGGCGGTTCCGTGCACCTATAATACAAAATATTCGTTTATTTTAATACTATTAATTTTGTAATATTCGTCAAATTCAAATCATTCTTTTCTTTAAAAAATTGTTATTAATTGAAAATATTTTTTTGTCATATTATTCTTTTTTCTAGAAAAATACGGATTATTTTCATTTGTCCCCTTGATCTTCTGAAGCAAATGTCTCCCCCAGAATAGTAAAAAAAAACATTTTATAAAGTATCCGTTACACCGAATGTCGCCGTGTTGCATCGGTAATGGTGTTTCATTTTCTGAAATTAGTCATCTTTAGAGGGAAACATGGAAAAGTAATTTGGAGGGAGACATGGGAAGTAATCATTTGCTCCTGATGGTTTTTCTACCTATGGAAAAGAATTAGATGGGAAAATATACATTTTGTGAGTGGACATTTTACACATTTGTCGGGTCGAATCGAACCCGCTATTTATGGGGTTCACAATAAATTAAACCATGGTTTTCAATGTAAGTTTTTTATTCTGCGTTTTTTATTTACATAAATCTAAAAAAGCCTCATAAATTGTATTTTCAATACATTTATGTACTTCGCGGTTAAATAAATTGCACTACACAATTACAATCGACTTATTGTCAGATTTCATCTGATTCACATTTTAAATTTAAAATAACAAACACAACAAAATGTCGTATAAAGTACCTACTTATAAGTAGTTTTGCAAAAGAATCTTCCTAATAGCGTCATGGAAGTTTCGATGGTTTCACTATCCTTTATCGACCTCGTGAGTTAATCACAATATTGATAAAGCCAGACAAAAACGAAACTGGAGCAAATGAAAATCGAGTCTCGTAAATTGACATCGAACCGTATAAAATGAGACTCGTAGCCGCGATTCTTTTGCAACACTAATACAAAGTAGATTTAATGTAAAACTAAAAAGTAAAAAAAACTTAAAACATTTAGTTAAAAAATAATATTTTTTATAAATAAATTTAAAATCACAATACAAGGAACCAAATTCATAAATTAGGTATCACGCAATACTACTGCGTAGCAAACTGGAAATTAATTTTAATTTTCAAATTCTGGACTCAAAGATCGAATGACGTAATTAATATTGAGCACAAGCATTAAATTCTCTTTTCAAATAAAGTAACTCGAAAACTTTCAATATTTTTATTTAAAATTGTAAACAATTATTAACTGGGCAAAACAAGAATGAACCACAACTTTTTTAGGTCTGGTATCATTTCGTCCAAATAACATTTCATCCAAGTCTCAAGTTTGTTTAAAATAAGACTTGGACGAATTGGTGAAACCAAAATATTTACTAATAATACGTGAAATCGGTGTCTTTCTATATCAATGTAGGAGACTTAATAATTACTAGCAGTGTCTGTGTAAATGTAAAGAACTACTGAACACCTCTTATACAGCCATTTCTCACTAAAAACTTAAATCCACTTCAAGTGCTAACAATTTAAGGTAACATGGAGGACTGTCGGCATACTCAGGCGTTCCCTTCTGCCGCAGTACAATCGAATACCTACTACCCGACAACTGAAACGAGTCACTTGGCCTTGGCCTCCCTCCGCCTCCCGCTTCCCTACCTCGCCCGCCCGCTCTCGCCGTGGGGCGCGACAGTACCGTTCGCATAAATGAGAGAGGTCGGGCATAAATGAAGTCGTGTCATTAACAAATGGTGATAAAGATGTCGATTTCTTGATGTATCTAACTGCTTCTTACACAATGTTTTATTTTTTATTGAAAATATAAATAAATAATATTTTATTTCCATACTTTCTCAATCGTTTTTGCACTCTGTACGTATCACGGCGGGGCGACGTAGGGGGAAGCGGGAGACGCAGAGACTCATAGTTCCCGAGATATATAAAGTAGCATTATTACCTCAGCTCATTTTTGACGTCTTCAGGAGCATGTGAGACAACTGCTTTGCCATTAGCACTTGAAATGGACAGTAAACTTACATGGTAACTGTAGGAAAATCCTATTTAACTTGAAAATATAAAATACTACGCATTTCACGAGTACATACAATATGGCGACAATAGAATGTTAGTACAGAAAACCATACAAAATAAATTATGTACTAGCCAAGAAAAAATCCCTCTGGTGACGCCATGGACTTAGTATAAAAGAGACTGTGCGCCACGAACAAAGAAAACGGTCCGAGCGAGACCCCACGCTAGAGATCCTTGTCTCTTTCTAATGTGGACATCAATCAATACTGATGATAATTATAATTCAGTTTCAGTATAAGCATGTGACGATGAAATAATTTAAAAACAAGTTTTAATAAAAATGTTGAAATCATTCAATGTTTAAGTAAATATGCATTAAATCATTTAGAAAAATCAGCCAAAACTTTTTTCTATACATAAACAATTGAAAAGTTGTTCAATATTATTTCAAATTGAGTGCTGTACTTAATAAAGCACATTCTTTTTATAATTTGATTCTATTATATAAAAAAATAAGGTAGAAACAAAAATTCGGATACGATAAAAAAACATAGAAAATAAATTCATTCAACATGATGTGTCTCGCCTAGCGTACATACAGGCCGTATAGTTCATTACAAACTTCGATCATAATATATTACCCAGATACTGCATCAGTGTTCAAATAGTGACACGACAAAACAGTGCGTCAATATGCTCTAAGCATTGTTTTGTAATCAGTTATGTTGTGGTCGTCGCGCGATGCGGTCGCGTGTTTTGTTTCATTGCAATACGCGCCTTTAAGCACTATGTAGATAATCGAAATAAATCGTAACACTTTGGATTACGGACGCATTTAAAGTAAAACAATTTAGATATCTTGATCCTTAGAGCGATATTTTGTCTATTTCTGTATAGATATAATATTTTCAGATAAAAAAATAAAAAAGTCACCTATTTTTTATATATTTTTTGTTGAATTTTGTATGAAGTGCTTTATCTAGGTAATATAATGAACGATGATTATATATTTAACATTGTAGTTAATGATTCAGAATCGGAAAGTAGCAAATTGCAGGAAGACTTGACTATTACAATTGCAATGTAATGGAAAGAGATATGTCAAGTCTTTCTGAAGCTTGCTGTACATTAAAAGTACATATATATATTGTTAGCAGATCTAACTCCTATAAACGTGGAATGTTGAAGGAATGTTAATAAATAGAAGAGTAAACGCGATAATGCAGTTAGGGAAACTCATAAACTTTACACATAATGAGGCGGTCATCATCATCATCATCAACAGCCTACTAACATATCCCCACTGCTGGGGCTCAGGCCTACCGTCTTGACGAGGGCGTTAGGGCTATAGTCCACCACGCTAGCCGAGTGCGGGTTGGTGTACTTCACATGCGCCTTGGAATTTCTTCTTCGGCGTATGTAAGTTTCCTCACGATGTTTTCCTTCACCGTTTGAGAGCAGCCAGTAAATGTACGAGAACAGGAGTCGCAAAAGACGCTGTACAAAAGTCTGTTGAAAATAAATAAGAGCGAATAAATGTTAAAGTTACTCCGCCGGAGAACCAATAACCGTAGACGAGTTCTCGAGTGGAGACCACGCGTGGGCAAGCGCAGTGTGGTTCGCCCCCCGGCTAGATGTAGCGACGATCTGTCTGAGGGGGTTGGCTGGCAGTGAATGGATGCGGAGAAACGAGGATCGGGCTCAGTGGCGCGTCTTGGGGGAGGCCTATGTCCAGCAGTGGGACTAGTTCAGGCTGATGATGTTAAAGTTACTCACGGTATGTGTGCAAGAGTCAAACTTTTCAGTTACTTATTATAATTCTCACTATTTCGCATTAAAAACTACAACTTTAAAATGAAGCTGTCTGGAAAAGATTTGTCTTTATGTTTTCCGGAAAATTAGACAGGGTACTTTTGCTATCGAGTTTCCCTACTGTACCTACTAGTACGATCGACCGCACGTCAGTGGAGACAAACCAGTATAAACTGGTCTCTCATAGTATTGGAACTCACTAATAGGCTAGGCCAGCTCAAGGTCAAAGTGATTCCAATGACGTGCGGTCAACCGTACTACATACACTGTACGAACAATGGCAATAAATAGATGTCTAATGTATAATACTTCTTTGGCGGGTTTAACCTGTCATTCATTACCGAGATTTAAATCTCAACTCAACGTTAACAAATAGACTTAATAATAATAATAAATAATAGAAATCTTCATTGCAGACGTAGTACGTCCAAATAAAAGAGGTACAAATAAAAAATGATTAAATTTAAAAAATAATATGATAGTACTGCAGCCAGTTGAACAAGCTAATTACTGCTATTCTTCAAAAGCTGTTGTATTTTTCCTTCCGAATTGCTAACTCGTCCACTTTCATAATGTATTATTGGACATACAAAAACGTGAGTACTTGAAAGAGAAACCCTCCGATACTATACTTTAGCTGCATATTCACAAATAAAATCAAAAATATTGTATTGCATGTAAATACAGTGGGTACATTTATACAATGTCTATTTTTATCTATTACTAATTAAATTGACCGTTTATAATGTCTAATTAATATACAGTTTAAGTTACACTTTAAAATAAATATATTTATATGTGTACCTAATAAAATAAATAATATTGAAAAACAAATAATTTTTTTGAAGAGTACCTAGTACCGCAGTAAATTTTCATAGCTTGTTCCGCCGGCTTCTGTACTATACACAGTAAAGAGAAAAATACTAAGAAAAGTTGAATTATTTAGTTCATAGTCAACGATTAGATCTAAATTAATTTACATTAATTTATTTCATTCTAAACAGAGTGGGTGAAATGTTTTGATCATTGTAAAGGGCTATTTTCGTATCAACAGTTTGTCAACTAACTTCGAGCCAACTACTGATATGAATCGATGAAATATCACGAAAGTTTCAATAAAAATACTAAAATCGATTTTTGTCTTTTTTTGTATTTTTTTTTTCAACTGGGACAGTATGGGATGTCCAAAACCAGGGAAACTGTCTTACACTAGGCCAGTAAAATAATTTACCACCCTAAAATGTACCAAAATATAACATACCAAAACGTAACATACCACATAGGTACTAAAAATCAACTCATTCGATAGTTATTAAGTATTTCTGTAATTTTTATCTCGCTTTAATTAAACCATCTCATGATACAGTCCGCTACACTTTTATTTGTACCACCCATATAAGCATACTGAGATTTTGCAACATTTCTAAAAAAGTTTCAGGTTCAGCCAAAGATTTTAAATATCCACCTGCCAACCCGAACAGTGATCAAAACCTCCAAAAAATTCCACCGCTCTAATTCAAATACTTGATAATCTCATTGGTGTACGCTGAACAGCTGCTGCTTCCACCGAGGTCCCCGGTGAGCACCTTGCCTTCCCTCAGGACCTGGAAGCAGGCGCCCTCGATCCTGTCCGCATGCTCCAGCAGCTTCAGGTAGCGCAGCATCATCACAGCGGAGAGCAGAAGCGCTGTGGGGTTCGCTTTGTCCTGCCCGGCGATGGCTGGAGCCGTTCCGTGCACCTGGAGAGGTTGGGGAAGGTTATGGTACGTGCCAGCTGTCTGCATTTAAATACTTTGACAACAACTGTCAGCAAAAAGTCGAATTTTATCGGTGGCGGCTAGTGAAAAATTAGTAATTGCCAAAAGGAAAATTTTACAGGAGAAAAATCCGTTTCCCGAATAAAAATGTATGCGACTTGAATGTGTCTTTTTCTACTGTCTTGAGTAAAAAGTTCCATTTTATACTCGAAATCAGTTTCGAAAATCGAACTTTTTGGACCATAGGTGATGATTAAATGACTCATAAGTCGTCACGAAATATTGTATGAAATTTCATTTCGTACTCTATTGGGTTCTTTTGAGGTAAATTTGTCCAGGCACTCGAAATTATCTCGTTTGCCTTCAGCTCACGTCGAAACTAGCTTCTGAAAAAGTGACATTTTGTACTCGGTACGAAATATACAGATTTCTTCGAAGAATTGGCCGCTCCGCTACAGGAAACGGTTGTTTTAAAAGAGTTTCTCCCGCCTTAAAACGGTTTCGACTTCTTGGTGCAGGTGGGGTCAAAGTACTTATATGCAGAAATAGCTGGCATTGTACAATAGCGGTATGAAAAGGTTCGCTATCTCAAATACTATTTTTGCTTGTACCGGTGCAAGAAACAGTATTGCCATTTGAATGACTCAGATTTATACGAAAAGAATTGAATGCATGAAGAATGAAATAATAATGACATTTAATTGTAATAGTTTGAAAAGGCAACATGTGCTTGCGGCATTTACAATTGAAGAACCTTTTTATTTCGCAATTGTACAGTGTTTGGTGGGGTTAGATTTTTAATAGTGGTTTTCATGTAGTCACTATAACACCACATTAGCGATTGTGTTAAAATAAATCGTTTATTCATGCAAAACAATGCACACACCATGTAACTAAATTATTATGTTAATTTTTCGTTCTATTGCGATAAGTAGGTTTTCGTGATTTTGCTTGTATTACAGCTAACCTATACAATTCGAGACTCAATTTATCTTTGAATAAACAAAAAATTTCGAAAGATTAGAACCTCGGGGATAAGACCCGGCCTATCATATCGAAAGGTCCGAAGTTCGATCCGCGGCTGGGCCATGTACCAATGGGTTTATTTCTCGAAACTTAAGTACATTTACTGACTGCTCTCGAACGGTGAAGAAAAACATCGTGAGGAAACCCGCATACGCTGAAGAAGAATTTTTTAGGCGCATGTGAAGTCCACCAACTCGCACTGGGCTAACGTGGTGGCCATATAGCCCGAACACCCTCGTTCAGAGGGTAGGCCTGAGCCCCAGCAGTCGGGACGTGTAAATAGGCTGATGATGATGAACAAAAACATACTAGACATACCCAACTCATTTAGTTATGACTTGTACTATTATATATTCTGTGGTTATGATAAATAATAACTACATAAATAATAAATAATTATAAATAAATAGTCATTCTTTTCAGTTTTTTCCGGAACTCAAAAATTGATATACGACGCGCCCACGATGTAATTAATATTTATTCCTATATTAATATCTCAGGGTGACTGGAAAAATGACTATGTCACGCATATTGTTAAAATACCGAGCATGCCTCGACTTTATCTCCTGGTAACAAAAACAAAAGCAAGTTTATACAGGGTGTTACAAAACAAGTAGTAAAGCCGAAAGGAGGTTAAATGGGGCCTTATAACAAGTCCATTCACATACCCCCCAAAAAAAAATTTATTTTATTTTCACTGATGTGCAAACCCTATTTAGAAAAACTATTTGGGTCCCTGACATGACAGCTTACTAGGATTGGCTTTGATGCTTAATTAATTTTTTGCGGGGCATTTTGTAACACGGTGTATATCATCCTGGCTTCCTCAGATGAGGACAATGAAAGGAAAAGGGAGAGTGAGAAACGTTGACCACTAACACAAAGTCATGCCATAGTTACCTAATGTTAAGATGAAACAGGAAGTTACATGTTGTTTTTGTTAAACGAATGGACATCATTGTATTTGTTGTTCAGTTAACACAAAAACATCACCCACACCTGTTAGTGCCACACATATAATATTCTCGTGAATAAACTTACATATTCTCTCATATAATAATCACTTCACATTTTTTTTTTACAACAGGTGCGTATTTTTAGATATAAATAAAGGCTGTGCATCGGGTTAAATACGGTTTCGAACTGCTTATAAATAATATTGCAATAAATAAATGTCAATAGAAAATATTTTCCCAGAAATTACAAAAAAAAAAAAATTAACCCCCTCGACATGGGTATCAAATGAAGAGTAATACAATAAACTATGTGACGCCATTTAAAATTATTGTTATTACAATAATATTAAATTTGTTACAGTTGTAAAAAAAACAAAAATAATCCGCAATTTTGAAGTGGCCGTCATATTAGATGTACCATTAAGATTGAATATACTATATGGTATTGAGCCAGAGGTGGGAGCAAAATTTGAGCATGATAGAAGATCAGGTAGCGGTAGTCGGTCGAATAGTCGAAAATTCCGCCCGAACAAACAGGAATCCAAGTTTAAAAATAATAAAAGCGTGTAAAAATAATAAATAATAACTCGTTCTCATATTCAATCACAAACCAGGAATCCTTATATTATTTATGGGAATTCACACAACCAAAAGCATAGCTCCGAGCCCTATACCAAATTGTATTGTCGAAATGTCTGTCTCCACTGGGATTCGAACCCAACTGGGGAAAGTTATGATTAAGAAATGAATTTGAAAAATTCTGCTTTCTGCTAATTTTCAATCGACGAAAATAAACAAAACGAGGAGGTTCGACAAGTCGACCCTGCTAATTTTAGTATAAGAATTTGAATTTATCGTCAGCGTAAATTACATTATTTTCGTTTACAGTACGGTTTTTTTTAAAATTTCAACTGGAAATTATAATTAAAGTTTCAGTAACCCTTTCTGAACTTATGTTAACTGCGGAAAATGACGAATTAAAGCTGTTCAAAATATCTGCAAAATAACTGCTCAAAAGAGTAGTATCCAGAGCCTTATTTATTTAAAATACTTACAGACTCGAAGAGGGCGCCGTTCTTGCCGATGTTGCCGGAGGGCGTGAGTCCCAGCCCTCCTATCAAGCCCGAGCACATGTCAGACATAATGTCACCGTACAAGTTGGGCATCACCTGAAAAACACAAAGCATTTTTTAAAATAAATGGCCTTTTTTTATTGAGTTTACGGCACAATAGAGGGCATTATTATATCTAAATGAAAATGCTGCCGTTGAATGAAGTAAGGGCACAAAAATTTCAAATTGTCGACATCAGTTCAGTAACTTAAACGATACAACTTAAAGACTAAAGCGTAACACAGACAGCGCGGCGGCGTTGCGAAAGCGTTGCGGCGGCGAATCTGCGGAAAGCGAATAAAAAGCGGAGCCATTCAGACAGGAATACCGCTAGCGGCGGCGGCGCGGCCGCGGTTTGTATGAAGAACGCTCCGCACCGCGCCGCGCCCGCGCCGCTCTGTATAGGGGTTCTCATACACTACAAAGAAATACAACGCGCCGCCGCCGCTCCGCAACGCCTGTCTGCGCAAATCTGTCAAATTAAAACGTCAAATCTGTGCGCGCGGTTTTGTCGCTTTCGCCGTCGTACCGCCGCCGCGCCGCACCGCCGCCGCGCCGTTTTGATGTAAAAGGCTTCATACTATTTCGAACATTACAAAAAATTACCGCAACGCTTTCGCACCGCCGCCGCCCTGTCTGTGTTCCGCTTAAGGAAGGTTCAGTAATTCGGTTAGGGATGATCGGTGTTATATTAGGACTCACTGACTGATCCTTCCATGGTATTTGTCACAAAATAGTAACGTCGAGTTCTACTTCATTTATTTATGTTTTAAACTTTATTAATGACACATTATGACATGTCACTTCTGACAGATTAAAAAGATACATAGCCCGACGTCACTTAACGAACTAGTGACACTAGAGATGCCCCGCCCCCCTAGATGTACTGATTTGCCGAAATTGGCTGGAAGAGAGCGGGTGTGGTGGTTCTTTGGTGACGGCCAGCAGTGGATGCTGAAGGGGTGATGTGATGATGATGAATTTTGGTGATTAAACCAAGAGCAGTAACGTTGCTATACTAGTGGGTTCCACAACTGACCAGCACGTCGAACTTGGAGGGGTCCTGCACCATGTTGAGGCAGACGGTGTCGAGGTAGCGCTCCTCGAACTTGATGTCCGGGTACTTGGTGGCCAGCTCGCGGCAGCACCGCAGGAACAGGCCGTCCGACATGCGCCTGACAACAAACAACATAAAGCTTTCAAGAAATTTGAAAATCTCATAACGAGATAAGCCTCACCACTGGTACAGTCGACCGCACGTCAATGGAAACACTGCGACCTTGAGCTGACTGGCTAGAGAGTTTCAATACTACGAGAGACCATTTTGATTTCCATCGCCTTGCGTAACTTAAAGGGTAAAGGAAAACGTCGCAAGAAATGTTTTCAAAATAATTGACTCAAAAAAGAGATGGAAAGTTTTAAAAAATCTGTCGCTATCGATTGCCACAAGTCAGTAATTTTTGAAACATTTCCTGCCTTCTTTTGATTCTGTGGACCTATCAGAAGAAGAATGCACAAAATGATTCAGTGATTTTTGAAACATTTCCTGCCTTCTTCTGATTCGGTGGACATTTTGTCAGTAACACAAAATGATTCAGTGATTTTTGAAACATTTCCTGCCTTCTTCTGATTCTGTGGACCTTTTGTCAGTAACACAAAATGATTCAGTGATTTTTGAAACATTTCCTGCCTTCTTCTGATTTTGTGGACAAGAAGAAGACAGGAAATGTTTCAAAAATCACTGACTTGACATTTCGACACTTTTCGACTTATTAACACTTTGGTTGCTCTGTACCTGAAGAAATTCTAAGGTATTATGCAGTAAACTTATATGTCTAAGAACTACGAATGGCATTGTCTGCTCATTAGCGACTGGTGTGAATAACGAGCGACAAGAAAGGCAGTAATTGACACCAGTCCATTAGCGACTTAGCGTTAATGAGCGTGCCGTGTGACATAACAGCTCTGTCGAGCGCTCCATACATAATGCATGTGATAAGTGAGACAAAAAATACTGTTACTCGCGTGTGATTTGCGGGAACATGGGGATATACATGCAAATTATTTTAGTCTGCAAATCTCTCATCAGATGGGCAAAGGTAACCAGGGTGCAAAGGTTAGGGAAGACTAGAAAGTACGGACGTACTGAATAGATTAGATTAGATTTATTTATCACACATTACAAATATTAATACATAGTGTAACTTACGTAAAAGGTCAAAGTTAATGTGATCGTCAAAGAAACAAAATAAAAATAGAATAAAAGATGTCAAAGCCAAATACAAAATGTCAATTTTACACAACTTGTGTATGAATAGACTGCATAAAGCAAAAAGGAAGAAAAAGCCAGTGGAGGGATGAACACAATAGAAGGAATGGGAGGACAGGTCTTTGCCCAACAGAGGCACTTGCAAAAAAAAACAATCTTTTGCGTTTGGCGGCAGTAATAAAGATCTTGGTACACTAAGCACTAGAGTGTCCTTTTTGACTACATTAACAGCATCAGTCTGATGGAGGTGGTAATGTATACGCAAACAGACAACTTCTCAGTGGTAAAATTCTTTTCTCTGTGGCAAAATTGCCTCTAAAATAACCTACACAAACAATTACATACATAATGTATATGTATGTTATCAGTTAGGAAACCAGGAATTTGCGACTGATGAAAATTATCTCGATATATCATATCTATCCTCCAATCTAATCCAAACCACTCGTATTTTATCAATCTAATTCTATCTGTCTACATAATATAAATCTCTATCTACAGTATAATTTAACTCCCATTCACTGTCAGAGATAAAAGATCAGTCGTTGGCATATAACCTCGAAACCGATAGTACACACCAGTAAAACCAGCTAGTTCAGACTAAAAATGGGATTCATCCTCAATCACCTAAAAAGGCAAAAATAGAACAATTTTTCAGCCATGGGAGTGTTTTGGTAGGTCCACATGACGTTACACTCGCCTGATGTTGCCTTGTGCACGGCAGTGACCTTCACCCGCTGTCCCTGGCGAACTTGACGACGCGCTTGCTGGCCTCCTCGGTTCAGCTTTTCTTTTTGGACATTATTCGATCGAAGGTTGCCTACACATGACGCTACACTCACATGATGTTGGCTTTATGCACGGCGGTGACCTTCTTCCGCTTGTTGTCTCTGGCGAACTCGAAGGCGAACTCGGCGACGCGCTTGCTGGCCTCCTCGGTTCAGCTTTTCTTTTTGGACATTATTCGATCGAAGGTTGCCTACACATGACGCTACACTCACATGATGTTGGCTTTATGCACGGCGGTGACCTTCTTCCGCTTGTTGTCTCTGGCGAACTCGAAGGCGAACTCGGCGACGCGCTTGCTGGCCTCCTCGGTTCAGCTTTTCTTTTTGGACATTATTCGATCGAAGGTTGCCTACACATGACGCTACACTCACATGATGTTGGCTTTATGCACGGCGGTGACCTTCTTCCGCTTGTTGTCTCTGGCGAACTCGAAGGCGAACTCGGCGACGCGCTTGCTGGCCTCCTCGGTGATGAGCTTGATGGACTGCACGACGCCGTCTACGATCTCGTGCTCGATGCCCGAGTACTCGCCCTCCGTGTTCTCGCGGATCGTCACAACGTCCACGTTGTCGTATAGGGTTTTGATTCTGCAACAATGGGGATGTTTACATTCCTATTCGCACACAATATTAAAAAAAACCGGACAAGTGCGAGTAGAACTCGCGCCCTGAGGGTTCGGTACAAACTTAAATAAAGAAACATTTAGAAAATCGGAAATAAAATTTCATCCGCAAAGTTAAGTTTGTTGGTACAAGAAAAAAATATTTTTTTGAGATGTAACTACAAATTTACGGTTTTCGGATTTTTTCCTTTACTTATGCTTTAAGACCTTGCTTATTGCCTTTCAAGATTCTAGGTCAACCGGAAGTACCCCATAGGTTTTGATGACCAAGTTACTAAAAAATGCGGCGAAATCGGCAATATCTTCTGACTGCGCTGACTTAGAAGTTTGATTTTTTCACAGCTTTAAGGGACTGCAGACCTCAGTAATTGATATTAATTTCAACTTGATACCTCCACGCGTTCCTGAGGAAAATGGTCTTGACAGACGGACAACCGAGTGATCCTATAAGGGTTCCTTTTACGTTTTATGGCGAGAATCGCAAATCTTTGGTTTACGTAAATTCCTACGTAGACACAGAATAATTAATGACGTAGACAATTCTGGAACTTAGCCAACACTAGGACAGTGAGCGTACGCTCCGTTGTCATAATACCGTGTCCAATCGATAACTTTGGCTTCTGTGTCTAGAAAAAACAAAACTGTACACAACAGCATCTTAACCGAGGTGTTGGGAACTTGGGAAGCGGGGAAAATTATCTAGTTACAACTTTTGATTAGAACATAGACTTAGAAATTGTCATGTCGAAAATTTTGGGGTTCCGCTTTTTGAGCCATTGTATGTAGTTTCTTAGCGCGAATCCAATGCAATCAAAATGTCGGAACACAATTTACGGAACAGGAAAATTTTCGACTCACGCGCTGTTGTTTGCTCACCGACGATATCTCAAACAAAGATCTTCCTAAACTAAACAAGGGTAACCCCATTGTCGCGGTCGAGCCACACTTGGCCTGTCTTCGGCTAAATGCAAGAAGTCACTAACTGTTGGGGAATAACCGTAGCAATTTTGTCACTAACTGTGCGCAAACGCATCGGCCTGGCGAAAGGTCAAGTTACCAGAATACGAAAGCACGCTTGTGTGTCATCATCATCATCAGAATGCACTCTAGTCCACTGCTGGACACAAAGGTCCCCCAAGGCGCTGGGGCAGGTTTATGCCGCTGAACCCAATCTTCGGTTCTCCGCATCCAGTCACTGCCAGCCGCCTACGCAGATCGTCGCTCCATTCATCGTTGCGTATGTAGTTCAACACTAATGTATGACATTGACATTGTATGCAGACTGATATCGCGTTAGCAATGTCTCGCCGACTTATCGCCAGCCGTGTGTTGGGTGACGCATACGTGTACAGTCGACCGCACGTCCATGAAAACACATTGACCTTGAGCTGGCCTAGCCTATTAAGGAGTTTCAATACTATAAGAGACCAGTTTATACTGTTTTTTATACCACTGACGTGCGGTCGACCGTACCAGATATGGGTTACATGGAATTTCGGTTACATTTATTTATACTAAAATAGACTTATAGAGTTATATAAAAAATTGAACCTGCGACCTTGGAATTCCAGAACACTTAGGGCCTCTTACACCGCTTGCTGATAAAGTCCCAGATACCCTATCTGCAGGTTATCTGACAGATAGCCAGTTTTTTTGGTTTCACATGTATCTGATTGCATATATCTTATATATTTTATATAGTCTATCACACAGATTTATCTGATAGATTAGTTTATCACCAAGATTACTATCTGTAACAATATCAGGAAGTGGTGAAAGAAGCCCTTAAGCTATAACCTCAATTTGGACCCTCAGGTCTAGTAGGACCAAAGGGACCGCGATGGGCGGAATGTGATTTTTGCCGAACCAAACTTTGCCCGAATATCGAAGTACGGTTGATAACCGAATTTCAGCAAAAACAGATGTGATTTCTTTCCCGAAATGTCCACTTTCCCAAATTTTTTGTTCAACCCTATTTTAAATGACGTTTTGTCGGGTACTCGTCGAGGTCTTCTTATGTACGTACAGTCGGCCGCACGTCAGTGGAAACACTGTCTTTGAGCTGGCCTAGCCTACTCCTCCTCCCAATCCAACAAACCTCCCGTTCAATGAATTGATCAATGTAATTATTATAATATTGACGTGTAAAATCTACTTTATTAATAAATGATTGTATTGTATTGTTCAATTCTATGAGAGATCAGTTTATACTAGTTTTGTTTCCACTGACGTGCGGTCGACCGTACATTTTATCTTGGCTAGTATTAAATTTTTACAATGTATTTAATAAAGTTATCTCATTCAACATGCTCTTGAATTCCACAACCGATTCAAATCAATTTACCTGTCACGATAACATGATTGTTTGATCATATCTGTCTATACATCATTGATTTGATCACACATATCTGCGAACAGATAATCCAATACCACAGAATAAGTAATCCTTCTTTCACTATGGTGATAGTCAACCAATACACAACTGGTCTCGGCAAAATTTTATTTGCGCTTTACATGAGGTCGTGGGTTCGATCCTGGCCCGTACAAATGAGTTTTTCGAAAAACTTAAGTACGGTTTATTATAATACCACAGGTTTTTCGGTGAAGGAAAACATCGTGAGGAAATCTGCATACGCCAAAGATTAGTATTTTACTATTCTAAGGCGTATGTGAAGTCCACCAAAGGATTGTGGCACCGTTTGGCGGACAGGGGTTTTGCACAACAGATCCCATAGGGTCGAAGTGTCGCCAGATATTCCTGAAGATAAGATAAGATCATGACGATTACTTTATCTATCTCCAAAACTGGCTTCAGCCAGCGAGAATAAAGATGTGTAGATCACTTGTAAAAACACTTTATAATGACAAGGTGATAATAGTGGTAATGAAATGGTATTTCTACATCATGTTGCACGACGCATTGTCGCGTCTGTCAACAGGCCAAACTAGTAAAATCTTGTGGTATTTTTTAAATCATGAAATCTAAACTTAATGTTTATTAGAATTAGATAAGGACAGGAAATCGTACAAAATTACTTTGCGAAATGAAATTGCAAAGAATTGTGCCCAAAATTGAGTTAAATTTTTTTATTAATCCTAAATTCTAGCTGGAAAAAGACAATTTGTATGTGGTTAACTATCTGGGTCATGACATGTGCAGAAGTCTTTATTTGTTCAATTAGATTATACTTGCATGCAATTGTATAGTCACTAGACGGACTCAAGTGCATTTGATAATATTGACCTCGGCTGGATATAGCAATTACATGCTCTGATGTATAGTTATGATAGGATAAATGATATTTTAATATATATAAATCAATTCATTAGTGTTTAAATGAAGTGATTAGAGGAGTGATTTAACCTCCAGACACTGTTTAGTGAAGAAGTTTATCAGAACAAATATTATAGTGCTGATTGTGAAAATAATACATAAGTACACTGGTCTCATATTTATCATTTATATATATATTTAATTTTAGCAAGGGACTAAAGAAATAATAATAATGGCCTAACGACGTAATAAAGGTGGCAGAAAGCGGAGGAACAGATGTGGTGGCGACGTTGGAGCCGGCCATGTCCAGCAGTGTACGTAGAAGGGCTGATACAATCAAGGGACTAAGTGGCAAGACTGTTTAAAGTATTCCATCTACTACATGGCGTTATTGTAAAATTTTCAGTTTCATAATAATTATTATTTGACTTACCCGTCCAAACTCTTGCATGGCCTGACATTGGCATATAAATCGAACTCTTTCCTTAGGGCCAAGTTGAGGGACCGGTATCCCTTGCCCACTGGGGTCATCAACGGGCCCTTCAGGCCTATCTTGTTTGCGTTCACAGAGTCAATGGCCTTCTGCGGGATGCCGAACTGGCCATCAGGGCCCTAAAAGAAGGTTTGTTTAGGAAAATTTTAGAATAGGATTAATATAAAGGGGAAGATCTATAAATATTCAAAGAACTTCCTTAGAGCCAATCCAAAAAAAAAACTGTATTCCTAATAGCAAGTAATTTTTCCTCTATCAATTGCTGAAAGACCACGAACAATGTGTTAATACAGAAATGGTATACATATACAGATTTAAATGTTACACAAAAATGATAACAAATGTAAACAAATGTTTCCCCATAGATTTATACATTTAAACTACAAATTTAAATCATTAAGATTTAGATAAAAAAGTAAAAATATCATACTAATGACCTTCCAGTCCACAAGAATATATTTAAAACATAAAGACTAAACTAGTTAAAGTTACACTAGTTAGTTTAAACAATCTATTTTTTTGTGCCTACCACTAATTTGTCTGCATGGCCCAAATGTCAGCTGGTAGAGAATGCCATTGGCATTAAGTTCGCCTTTCGTACAAATTAGTGCAATAATGTTTTAAATAAATAAATAAAGACAGTTGAGGAACAAATAATCAGGGGCTAAGCAACAATCTTTCAATTGGAAATAAATACATAGTAATTAATCTAGCAAACCACACTTGAAACCAGTAATTTGCCATGAATAATGTCTCAGCTTGGCTTAGTGCTAAGGACATAATTGTCAGTAGTATTTTAAATCATCTTAAACGAGAATTCTATTCAATTCAGCACTGGCATTCTGTAGATATGGGTTGAATAAACCCTAGCATGAATAAAACAATTGCGAAAAAGCGTGATGTCTGACTTTGGTTACACTTTAAATAAATAAATAAAGATTATAATCTTAACTTACCCTGACAGCTGTGACGTCCACCTCATCCCACTCGATAGGAACCTTGGCGGCTTCGAAGATCTTCTGCACGGCCACCGTGATCTCAGGCCCAATTCCATGACCAGGGATCAGCGTCACCTTCCGCACCCCTGTGCTGTACCGAGCCGCTCCCGCCTTCCCAGTCGGGACCTTCACAAACCACAGGAAACTTTAACCTAACCTCACACGTATCACCAACAAAAATCACCAAAAAAACTCTTAACCTCGTTTTTTCCCGCTCCAGACGCTGTCGGAGGCACATTGGAAGCCGGTGCGAACAGTTTCAGTAATGATCCCAACAGCTTACTCTCACGAAATGGCTCCAAAAGCACTTTTATGTAATTCCTCGACATAACTATACTATGTCTATTTTTGGATGGCAAAAATTATCAAACAAGCAGTCATCGGGGGTGGAAGGCACAAGGGCGGCATGCAGTATGTTGCAGAGATATTATTATGTAACTCTTGTCTTACGAACTTACAATTTTCCTGATTATTCTTGCTGCCATTTCACAAATTTTTACCTATCCGACGACGGACGGGGAGACAGTCAACCGGGTGAAGGAGCGGGCAGAGGGGAAGGAAGTTACGAGCCCGACATCACTCACTACGCATGACCGGAAATAGTTATCAAGGACTCTGAAGCAAAAATGCGATTGAAAATATTTTGTATTAATTAATTGCAGGAAAATCAGAAAATGTATTCACATTTCAAATCAAATCATGTTTTTATTGTAAAATATATTATGATTTTTTAAAGTAATTGTATTAACTGGCAACACCTTAATTTTCTTTCTTTTTAATGTGTATCCGAATTTTAGTTATATCAAAAATGATGTACCGTTTTTGTTGCATGGTAATAGCGCTTACAATAATTTAGAAAGATACAAAATATAAATATCTGTATAGCACGTTACGTTCACGATAAACTGAAGAATGCCAAAACCAAATTTCATAATCGCATTTGTTGTTGTGTTTGTTTGATTAGCGTCGATCGTTTGAAATCCTATTTTACTATATAATCTATTTAAATTAATTGATTACTCCTATCGAGTATTTGTAAGTTGGCTGAGATACGTGACTACTTAGAATCTTGTATAAATGTCCACCGACCTTAGAACAGACCAACCACGATGGATCAACCCCTTGCTCTGAAACTAGCTTCCCTGAGCCTTATTTCTCAGTGCAAGCTTGAAAAAGTCCTTTCACAATGCGGGGACAAAAAGGACCTAATCATTGACCCGTCTCTTATCAAGCCATTGGAAAGAATTTGTGGAGTAAGTTGGCTAAGGTGAGATCATTCTTTAAACTTATTTAAATAACTAAAGGGGTAATAAAGTATTGGAAACTGTATCGCTACCCTTATGGGGTGAGCAGGAGAAATGGAATACCTATTATTTTATGGAAATTTAAACGGTGGCATTTACCATATTCAGTTCGTGTCTTTCTTTTTTCAGACAACATGGGATCGACAAAATATACAAAATGGACCCAGCACTTACTTCTACAGCCAATACAATCCGGGTATACTTCATACCAGCCTGCGTTCAGAAGTATAAATGCGTTTTGGACCAAATCTCATCACTATTGAGTCAGAATTCTTCACTGGCCGAGCTAAAATGCTTCCACATAATTATTGTACCTAAAGTATTAGGCCCCTATGATTCAATGCTTGAAAGTCGCGGATTGTATGATATAGTGACGCTACATTCATTTTCTTGGGAGCTCATGGCACTCGATGAGCAGATTCTGAGTCTTGAACTACCATTTTTGTTTAAGCAACTGTTTGTTGAGCAAAACCATTCCTTACTGTCCAGCATTTCAATGTCACTATGGAGCTTATTCCATGTAACCGGGAAGCCGAAATCTGTATTCGCTTTAGGAAAATTATCAGCCAGCGTTTTGGATATTCTGGAGATTTACAATGAAACTTACGCTAGAGATTTTTTACACGATAACAGTTCACTGGAAATTGGGGCTTTGGTTGTAATAGATCGGAATCAAGATTACGCCTCTAGTCTGCTCACACCTGCGACCTATAGCGGATTGCTAAGCGAGATTTTTAGTATAAACTGTGGTAATTTAGACTTAAATGTAAAACAAACAAAACTGAAGCAAGGGAAGTTAGATCTAGGTTTCGAAGAAGAAAATGCCAGTGCTAAAAACACTGTAATAACACTGGATAGTTCAATGGACAGTCTGTATGGAGAGATAAAGCATAGGCACTTCTCTGAAGTCCTCAGTGTGTTGAGCTCAAAAGCGAAGCTTTTAAAAAATGAAGACATCAAAGCATTGGGTATACAGGAAATGAAACATTTTGTTGCGACGAAACTGCAACAAGTTACACTGTTTAAACAGAATCTAGTCAACCATGTCTTAGCGTGTGAAACGATTATATCAGAAATGAGCAACAAATTCGAAAACCTCAAGCTGAACGAAACAGAAATGTTGAATAACAGAAACAAGAAATCTAATTTCCAATTCGTCGATGAGAGTTTTGGTACCGATATACATATTTATAACAGCCTCCGTCTCATGTGCTTACTGAGTTTGACCCAAAGACTGTCTTATGAAGAATACAACTCACTTATAAGCAAGTATTTGTTAGCTTTTGGCTATAAATATCTGTATGTCTTCAACAATTTGATAAATGCTGGTTTATTAGTTCAACCCTCAAGTCCTAAGTTGCTTTTGAATATATCTAATTTGGGTAACCTAAGTGACAGGCTATCTAAATGGCAGAATGAGTTCCAGAGTACAGCAAACAAGCTAAAACAGTTGCCATCGCAACCCGACAAAGTTGGGACGTCGTCACCAAGTTACGTCTTCAATGGAGGGTATGTACCCTTAATATCCGTCATCTGTGATGCCCTTTTAACGTCCGAATCTCTAGCAGAAGTTTTAACGAAACTTTCTGCATTAACAGATTTAAAAATAGGAGGGAAAATACTCGAGAAAATGAAAGATGGAATAGAAACGCTGAACGAAAAGCTTTCGAACTCGAAACTGCAGAATGGGGACTTGGAATTTGGTTGCAAAGACGCTAAAACGTTATCAAGACAACTTAAAACTGATCCTAAATTCGGTAACACGTTTCCTTTGAAGCCTAAAAGCGTGTTGGTTTATGTCATCGGAGGGGTGACGTATGCCGAAGTAGCGGCCTGTGATGTCATACAGACAGCCACTGGGAGTAAAATCTATATAGCTAGTGATTGTATTGCTAACGGCAGTGATTTGATGATGGCCAACACTTAGTTAACTTCTTGACTGCGCAGTGAAACAAAGGTCCCTTTGGTGGCGGGGTTTGCGGCGCGACCGAATCGAACGCGCTACTGGTAGATCAGACCGAATTTATATATTGGTATAAGCGTCAGTGGCGTCGGGGACAAGACGCGGCCTAACATATCGAAAGGTCCGAAGTTCCCAGCTGGGCCATGTACATACCAATGAATTTTTCTCGAAACTTAAGCACATTTACTGACTGCTCTCAAACGGTGAAGGAAAACATCGTGGGGAAACTTACATACGCCGAAGAAGAAATTCTTAGGCGCATGTGAAGTCCACCAACCCGCACTGGGCTAGCGTGGTGGACTATAGGCCGAACGCTCTCGTAGAGAGGGTAGGCCTGAGCCCTGGGGCCTATTAATATGTCCCCACTGCTGGCAATAGTAATTTGATTTAAACACTTGGGATCCTATAATGCAAAGTAGTCTAAGTCATGACTTTAAAAGTGATCACATTTTTGGATACCTACACTGCCTATTGTGAAAGAATGAATGAACAAAAAGTCACAGGCAGAGCTCTCTTTTCTAGTTATTTTTTTGCCTTGCCTTGCGTGTCATGTCACCAACAGGTAGAAGCTTAACTTTATATGGAGGGTGTACGGGCTATAGTCCACCAGAGTCCAGTGTGGGTTGGTGGACTTTGGTGGATTTTGCTGTTGGTTTAGTTATGTGATTACGTATACACAGTCCTGATAATCATCATCCTAGTCCTAAACTAAAATTATATTTCTTGACATTGTACCTTTAAATTATATCAGATTGAAATTATGTTGAATCTTATAGGTGTAAGAATTTTATAAATTGAAATAAAATATTTTTACATAAATCGTTTATTTCAATAATTATACAATTATAGTCATCTAAGATATCACAGTACAAATATATATTTACATTGCTTTTATTTAAAGGTAGATAAACTATATACAACTTTTCGCGAAGTATCTATAGCCTGTGTTATTCTGATGTATAATCTATATTACTGTAAAGTTTCATCAAAATCTGTTCCGTAGTTTTGCGTGAAACAAACTCGCGTTTAAATAACTGTTTCCCGCGTGGAATAAGTTTTTTCCCGCGGGAACAGTTTACCGCGGTAAAAAGTAGCCTATATGTTATTCTAGGATATAAGCTATGACTGTACCGAGTTTCATCAAAATCCGTTCAGCCGTTACAGCGTGAAAGAGTAAAAAACAACCTTACAAACTTTCGCTATTTTAATATTGGTAGGATTTTGCTGAAGTATATTTATTTCATAAATCATGGCTACTTTCGAAAGTAGATAAATAAAAGCAGGAAGGTTCGAATCTCTTTGGTGGCGCGCGCGCTCCCTATGGAGACTGCATCTTGCATATTTAGTATGGGAACCAATGGTGCCACTTACAGGGGGGGGGGTGCGGACAAAGGAAGCGGAGTAGCAAGAGGAGGTTGCTAACACAAATTTATATGGAGTTTGAAAATGAGAATGTGTGAGAGAGTAACAGTATTGTCATACATTTGACACGATTTTGACACCCATGGAATGCTTCTCTTACGCCTCTTTAAGGGGCCGCGAGCTCGCACCAAAGAGATCTTAACTCTATGAATAAAAGCAATCAATCACGTGACGTTCATTCATGCACTAAGAAATTCCGAATTTCCGGTGTATGGTCTCTGGAGACGAAATCCTCACTGGGCATCAGTTACTTGCGCTAGTCTGGAGACGAGGACGATAGCACCAGTTACTTGCGCCAGTACTGCGCGAACTTGTGGAAGTGTTCCACTAGCACCGCCATGACAGCTGTCACCGACATGTCTAGAAGGTTCTGCAGGTAATGCACTGCCTCCTCGTCGCCGAGGTCCAACCTGGCAAGGGAGAAATGCGTTTCTGATCATCATTCATCGACAGCCAGGAGTCGAAGAGAACATTTACCTACTTACAGCTGCGTATTTGGCATCAGGGTTAAAATAGAAAACCGCGATGCGACGGTGCATCGTAGAAATCTACGAGCTCGCACGACGCATCGCAAGAACTTGCGAATTGATTCATCATCATCATCAGCCTGTACTAGTCCACTGCTGGAGATATGCCTCCCCCAAGGCGCGCCACTGAGCCCGATCTTCGGCTCTCCCCATCCAGTCACTGCCAGTGCCAGCCGCCCTACGCAGGTCGTCGCTCCATCTAGCCGGAGGGCGTCCCACACTACGCTTGCCAATTCGTGGTTGGAGACCACTCGAGAACTCGTCTACTCGCATTCCCGCGATGCTACGTCTTCTTTCGTTTTCCTATAACTTCGCAATACGCCGATTCGCAGTGTTTTGGCCCTAAGGTCGAGTCGATTTTTAAAAAGTTTTACGGCCTTGGAAACGAGCTCTTTCTAGCCAGTCTTAATCTTTCACTTTACGCTCACAGTATTTGTTTGTGTTGTCAACTCACCTAAGTTTGTCCTGCACTTTCTTGACGGCCTTGTCCGGCTCGAGCGCGATGTCCGGCACGGACGCGTCCACCATCAGAGAGAACAGGTTGAGCATCAGGTTCGCGTGTCTGGCGGAGGACGGAAAACGGATTTATTTTCACAAATATTGTGACGCTATTTGAAGTGCTAGTTGAAACTTGCATCAAATCAAATCAACAGCCTTTTAAATCTAAATCTATTAACATGTCCCCACTGCTGGGGCTCAGGCCTACCCTCACAACGAGGGCGTTCGGGCTATAGTCCACCACGCTAGCCCAGTGCGGGTTGGTGGACTTTACATGCGCCTAAGAATTTCTTCTTCGGCGTATGCAGGTTTCCTCACGATGTTTTCCTTCACCGTTTGAGAGCAATCAGTAATTCATTCTTCCATTCCAATTATCCGGCTTTTTGCATAAATCCTTATAATTTTCCGATTACCCTACGACATATCTGTAGATTGTTTACCCACCTGCGCAGGTGCAGGAAGGCGGTGTAGCACTGCTTGCGGAACTCGTGGTAGTGCTCCGAGTGCATGCCGCCCATCGCCTCCACCATCTCCTTGCTGAGCTTCATCGGCGGCGGGAGCGGCTTGGGGTCCCGCCCCAGGATGTACCCGAAGTCGATGTGGAACAGCGCGCCGGATTTGGTGAGCAGCAGGTTGTCGAGGTGCCGGTCGCCCACGCCTGGGGGACAACGGATACTTTTGAAACTTATACGAATGGGTGATCAACGGAGACCGGAATTTTCGTGGCACTTTTGAATTGTCATAGTGAGTATATTAGACTTCATATATATTAGACTTTCTTTAATAGATTTCAAATTAGCTTGTCGGTAACTGGCCATTAATTTGATGACCTTAGATTTTTTTTATATACTTTTACGGCCAATTGGAAAGAAGTCCATAAAGGCCAAATAGTAGTTTAAAATCACGAATATTAGTAGTAGACATATGCACATTATGTCAATCACTACTGTCGTTCACAATTCTTGTTACAATTTCCTTCGATACACTTTGAAAATGCCTCGAAATAAAATATCTACCATTGGTAAATGGTTAAAAATTTTGTTTGCTTCAGCGCGATAATATCTGGAATGACTATATTGTAAGACTCACCCAGCAAGTAAGTGATGACGCAATATCCGGCGCAGCTCCTCAAATACGTATCCATTGTCTCTGGTTTAATGCCGTATGGAGCGCCTTCACACGGATTGTGTTTCCTGAAGAAATTCTGCATACTACCCTCCGTCGCCAGCGCCTCCGCCACGGTCACAGACTCAATAAACTGCAGGAACCCGTGTCTAGAACTGGTCGCTAGCACTTTATACGGAGTCAATTTTAGATCCAAATTCTCGCGTCTCAATAACTTATCCATTAACGTAATCATCTGGAGAATCAGTTGGTCTTGACGCAGATCGTCGCCATGTTTGAAAATTGCCTCGTATTCTACGCCTTCGGTGGTTAGGAAGGTAAGTTTTGAAGGCATCAGGGCGGATTTGAAGAGGCTGGCCTTTTTGGCGACGATGCCTTTGATGGTGACGTTCGGGTCCAGGGGGAAGGGCGTGGGTTCGAAGTTGGTGAAGTTGAATTTGAAGGCGTCGCTGTCGGCCAGGAGCTGTTGGAGGCGCTCGGCCTTCTTGTTCCGGTTGCCGCTCTCTCGCGCCACGGTCTTGACGAGTTTGACGAGCTTGTCTATGAACACTTGCTGGCGGGCGAGGAAGGAGCGCGTGCGCTGGTGGTCGGTGTTGCCTGGCGACAAAAATTGTCGGGTTTAGTTTGTCTTTGGTTTTAATTTTTTCGAATAAATTGAATCAAATGTCGGGATTTTTTACTTCCATATTTTTTTTGTCTGGTTTCCCCCTTTTTATCGTTTATTAAGAAAGGGTTTGGTCATATAATAATGACCATGTCACCCTTATTGATACAAATCATACCTCGACTTTACCTCCTAGTACAAAAAAAAAAATTAACATGTTTATATAGCATCCTGGCCTCCTCAGATGAGGGGGATGGCAGGATGCTATTACAACCACCCACATCCCTAAAAATCTGGTTGTGATACATTTGGCCTCTCAAAGATTCGTTCCGTACACACTCCACCAAAACATGATGGCATCTTCTACCATTACACTGGTCTCCCTTGTGTCTGGCTTCCGTTAAAGTTGATCCCGCAGGAAAAAAACCCCTTTCTTAGTGCACCTCAGAGCTATATGAGGAACCTTTGTGCAAAATTCTAAGTTTCTAGGCTCAGCGGTTAGGGCAGTGCGTTGTTTAGTCAGTGAGTTCCTTTTGTTGGGACACAGGATATTGCTATCCCTTTCTAGATCTAAGCACTTCTCTCAACAGTCACCTGTTGAGAGTATAAGTATGAAAATATAAATAGTGACAAATGTGAATTAATTCAGGCATCTACAGATCGTCAGTTAATTGTATGATTTCCCACCTCCAACTGCTGACCCCAAACTTTTTTTCAGATTGATTTTCAGCAAAATTTCAGGAAAAAATAAAGTGGTGGTGGGTACCTTTAGCGAGGTGGTGGCTGAAGGTCCTCATGACGGCGAGGTACATGGCGCGCGCGGCGGGGTCCTGCCCCTCGGCGTCCTCGCACTCGATCAGCACGTACCAGTACAGGTAGTTGGCGACCACCGGGTTGCTGCACGCGCGCTCCATCAGGAACGTGGCCAGATTCACGCGCTCTTCAGAAGGGTCCGGCGCTTCGCTGCAACAAAATTAATGATTATTAGGACTTACATTCTACGTCAGTGGCGTCGTGGATAAGACGCGTCCTATCATATCGAGAGATCCGAAGTTCGATCCCCGGCTGGACCATGTACCAATGGGTTTTTCTCGAAACTTAAGTACATTTACTGACTGCTCTCAAACGGTGAAGGAAAACATCGTGAAAAAACCTGCATACGCCGAAGAAGAAATTCTTCGGCGCATGTGAAGTCCTCCAACCCGCACTGCCCAATGTTTTCCTTCACCGTTTGAGAGCAGTCAGTAAATGTACTTAAGGTTCGAGAAAAACCCATTGGTACATGGCCCAGCCGGAGATCCAACTTCGGGCCTTTCGATATGATAGGCCGCGTGTTATCCCCGACGCCACTGACGCTCACGTTGTAGTTGCCACAGTGTAACTCACGTAAAGACATTGTTGTTGTCGCCGGCGCTGTTGTTGTTGGCGGCGTGCGCGTTGTCCGACCCCGCGCCCGCCCCCGGGGGCGCCCCCGCGGGCTCCTCCGCCTCGGAGCGCCGGCTGAGCGTGGAGGCGCTCATCGCCTCGCTCGTGGTCAGCACTGTACAATAACATTGGTTAATTAACGTTGACCATGTAACAGAGACTATTATATACTACTCAGCAACTATAATGAGTCACTTCGCGTCTCCCGCTTCCCCCTACGTCGCCCCGCCGTGATAGGTACAGAGTGCAAAAACGATTGAGAAAGTATTGAGCGAAAGTGTGGTATTAAATTATTATTTATTTATATTTTCAATAAAAAACAAAACATTGTTAGAGTTAGATACTTAAAGAAATCTTCATCTTTATCATCATTTGTTAGTGGCACGACGTCACTGATGCCCGACCTCTCACATTTATGCGAACAGTACAGCGAGAGCGGGCGGGCGAGGTGGGGAAGCGGGAGGCGGAGGGAGGCCAAGGCCAAGTGACTCGTTTCAGTTGTCGGGTAGTATTTAGACAGATGTGTATTTTTTTTTACAAAATCCACAGCACTTAGAAAAATAGTAACTATTAAAGGTTACATTGCTCATACTGCCAATAATGAAGGATTTACAATATGCTAATTTTATTTAATCACAACAAATGTATGTATTGACATTTCAAGAATAATAAAAATAATGTTTTTGGACAAATTCACACACGGCTGTTTAGTCCAAATCTCAAAAATTAAGCCGAAGCTTGTAAATGGGTACTCAACAACTGATAAACATACATAAATACTTCTAAATAAATACTTATACAAACCAACCGAAAACCAACAGATATGCTCATCACCCAAATGTTGGCCCAGGGAGGGAATCGTGGACTAAATAAAACGCGGCGTGGCCAGGCCTCCCACAAGGTGGACCGACGATCTGGGGGAGGCCAGCTGTGGATGTCTACAGGCTGATATGATGATGATGATGAAATTTATACGTACCTGAGGCGGAGAGCAGGCTGGCCTGGCTGCCGCGGTGCCCGCTCTGCATCAGCTTGCCCTCCGAGTCAGAGAACACGGCCACCTCCTTGCCCGCGATACGGGCGTACTCTGCAATAACATCATTGATAGTAATATACTGTAAAAAAAACTATACAAAAAAAAATTGTATGAAATAAAATGTTAGGATATTGGCGACGCTGTATGAGTTTTTTTTTCTTTAAAAAATAAAATAAAAAGAGTATTGTGGTTATTAATTTGCTTTTCCCGCGAATAAACTTTATGTTGTTATATATAGTAAGTAATACAGAAATTAAATTACAATTCTAATATTAAGTAAAAATAAATTTTACAAGTCTAAATTTATAAATAATATCATGCAAATTACTATTCTAAACAAAATGTTTTGGTCAAAATTTACTAATTTATAAATTACAAAATAATAATAATACTAGCGAAAAATATACTGTATAAAACAACATAACATATATAAACAACATTTTATGTTGTTTATTTATACAACAACATAAAGTTTATTCGCGGGAAAAGCAAATTAATAACCACAATAATGTTATTTATTGGATTTCCGCAAAGTAACGCCTGATACAATTAAATACTTAAAATAAAAAGGAAATGGCGAGAAAGTTTAGTGCGGTTTACTTCCTTTTGATGGACGGACCTCAAAAAAAATGTAATTTTAAGGACTGCGCAGACTAAGCGGAACAATGCCCGCGCATTTTTTGACGTCATTGGCAAATGAACTGCGATCATTAATACTATTGACATTAATAGTATTGACGATCGTCGCAAATCCTTACTGATGTACATTCGGGAAGTCGGTGTTTATATCACAGGTTTACCTAGAATAAACACCGGTGTTATCTACTATTACTTCACATTGTTACCATACTTTCTTAGCCTTTAACCATTACCTTATAATCAGCCTGACGTTAACCTATGTTAATAAGCTAAGTCCAACTTTTGTATCTTTTTCTACTCTTGTGTGTTCAATAAATTATTATATTATATTTTTATATTATATAATGCTTAAATGAACCATATCACTGTAGCCTAAATAAAAAAAATCGTATGATTAAGACGTCTGTACGTCGACGTCGCCTCGCGCTCGCTATTTCGATTTTGTTCTTTAGGCTATAGTGACAATGACGTCAAAATCTGTGCGGGCATTTTTCCGCTTCGTTTGCGCAGTCCCTTATGACGTCAAAAAGAGAATATGTATTCTAATTTTGAACGAATGTTGTATTTTGAAGGTGACAATAGATTGATTGATTGATTGACGGACCGTCGTGTATGTCGTTGTAGTTCTCGTACTTGAGCGCCTGCACCAGCTGCAGCAGGTACAGCAGCAGGTCCTCGTCGGGCGCCTGCTTCAGGCGGGAGATAGCGTACCTGCAACAACGTTACCTTTGATTGATTGATTGATTGATTTCCTTTTTCTTTTCTTTTTTTACACTATTTTCAAAACATGAGTATCGTTCAGAATTATCGCGATTGGCCCCCTGTCAGCGAACATTACATAATAAAGTTCGCTGCCCCCTGTATAACAATTGATATGGTAATCGTAATGGCCGAATCGTTGGTTCCCTGTTAGTATATAGTAGACAAGAGCATCAGTGGCGTCGGGGATAAGACGCGGCCTATCATATCGAAAGGTCCGAAGTTCGATCCCCGGCTGGGCCATGTACCAATGTCTCGAAACTTAAGTACTACTGACTGCTCTCAAACGGTGAAGGAAAACATCGTGAGGAAACCTGCATACGCCGAAGAAGAAATTCTTAGGCGCATGTGAAGTCCACCAACCCGCACTGGGCTGGCGTGGTGGACTATAGCCCGCACTCCCTCGTTCAGAGGGTAGGCCTGAGCCCCAGCAGTGGGGACATGTTAATAGGCTGATGATGATATAGTAGATAGTTCGTATGAATACTGACTTCCTGACGGCCGGGTGCGTGAACTTGGGGGTGAGCAGCTCCAGCGCGTCCTCCACGTCCATGGGCGCCCACTGCTTCATCATGGACAGCGCTTGCCTCACCTCGCCTGGGACAACACACGTTCCTTTACCAATCGAAACCGAGGCCCAGAAGGCAATAACCTTTGAAAATCGTTAGTTTATCGCGTCAGTCAGACACCCATGAATTTAAAAAAAATCTACTCCCATATGGATGAGTAACAAAAGCATTTTAGGGGGTGACAAAATCGTGTCAAATGTATGATAATATTTATACTCACTCACAAATTCTCATTTTCAAACTCCATATAAATTTGTATTAGCAACTTCCTCCCGCTAATCCACTTCCTTTGTCCGCACCCCCCCCCCCCCTGATTTTACACCGAATTTTTCATCGTTTCCCATACTAAATATGCAAGATGCGATCTCCACAAGGAGCGCGCGCGCGGCCAAAGAGGTTCAAATCTTCTTGCAGACACCTGACATTGTCACTCCAAAAAAACTGACATATTGAGACGCGAGCCTGATTAAGGTGTATCACAGACACATGTGGCCTGCGGTGGCGTTCTACCGCAGGCCGCAGCTTCGATATGCAAACGCAGGCCGCGCATGTCTGAAGTCTAACAAACATTGCATAGGGAAGACAACAGGCCGCCACCGCCACCGCTACCGCAGGCGGCGTGTGTCTGTGATACGCCTTAATTGGTCAAGTGTTTGTGAGTGACAATGTCAGTGTGTCTGATTGACGTGATGTGAAATAATTGTCATATTACCCAGCGGATAACACCGGTTTATCTTGCTGGCTCTTTGAGGAGCCGGCGGGTATCGAGAGGTTAACATTAAATCACTGTTTAATACTACTTTTTACAATCGAAATAAACACAAATCAGAGCGTCAGTGGCGTCTCGTGGTGAAGAAGCGGCCTACCATGTCGAGAGGTCCGCGCGAGTTCGATCCCTGGTCGGACCATGTACCGATGGGTTTCTCTCGAAACTTAAGCACATTTACTGACTGCTCTCAAACGGTGAAGGAAAACATCGTGAGGAAACCTGCATACGCCGAAGAAGATATTCCTAGGCGCATGTGAAGTCCACGAACCCGCACTGGGCTAGCGTGGTAGACTATAGCCCGAACGCCCTCGTTGAGAGGTCAGGCCTGAGCCCCAGCAGTGGGGACATGTTAATAGGCTGTTGATGATGATATGACGACAAACAAAGCTAGTAACCTGGCCTGTTCCAGTTGACGCACTCCAGGAACTTGGTGAGAGCGCGCCGGTGCGACGACAAGTAGAACCTAAGACATAAAAAATAATATAATACACATTTATTTTCTCTGTCCTGTTGGCGCAGTTTATTTTCTCTGGCCTGTTGGCGCAGTTTATTTTCTCTGGCCTGTTGGCGCAGTTTATTTTGTCTGGCCTGTTGGCGTAGTTGTTCCGCTAATACCGCCTAAGTAACAAAACGCCTACATAGAGGGCGCTGCTTTACAATGTACACGGGAAAAACTTTTCTATGCAGGCGAAGCCGCGGGAAAAAGCTAGTTTAATATACTACAGGTCAGTGGCAAACAATATCACGGGCAAAGGCTAGGTGTAATGTTACCAATCGAGGTCATTCGGAGCTCTTGACTGTGAACTTATCTGCGTAACCGCGAGCCGACCTCGGCATACATAATTACGTACGATAAACAGTTTTATACGGTTTTACGGCCCTGGAAACAAAGTTATTTTAGGCCACTTGTAGTTTTTAATACCTATCACAGCGGTTAAAGCACGGTTTCGCAAAAAACTTACAAAGAAACTTGAAGTTGGAAATCAACCTTTTTTTTTCAAACAAATTAACACAGGGCTGTTTACTGCCAAATTAAGCCGAAGCTTGTCCTATTCACTCAACAACTGATAAAATGAAGCGAGTATTATGTCTACTAGACAAAAATCACAACGACGAGAGCATCTATAATTACCGTAGGACTATAACAATACAAAACGAAATAAAAAGTAATAGTAAGTCTTCAAAGGGTATTTGGGAAATTGTTAATAGGAACACGAACAAGACCACTTCTAAAGTTCAAGAGAAATTACTTATTAAAATGGATCAACGTATCGTAACTGACCTCAAAGAAATAGCTGAGATTTTCTCTAATAAATTTGACCACGGTAAACACAAGGCAACAAGTAACCTACAAGGTGCAATAAAAATTTTAAGGGACATCACGTCACATGTTGAAGAAAGCATGAATATTCGACTCACAAACCAAAAAGTAATTTGTTATTTGTTTGTGAGTTTGTGTTGTTACAGTGATAAATGTTTATCTTTCTCACCTGAACTTCCACAGCAAGTCCTGGTCTGCGGCAGCGAGCGGGCTGGCGGGCGGCGCCGCCACCAGCGCCGCGAGCTGGTCGCGCTCGGCCGCCGTCGGCTTCGCGTCGCGCCCCGACACGCCCGAGCGCAGCGAGCGCGCCAGGCGGTGCTGCTTGCTCTCCACTAGGTTCTCCTGCCCAACAACGTGTACCCATGTGATCTCGTTAACTCAGAGCGGAACTTCCCATGTGATCTCGTCTCGGTAATTCATAGGGAGAAATCATGTAATTTCGTAATCTCAGCGGGGAAGTTATATCATCTCGTTAACTCAGAGGGGGAACTCATGTGATTTCGTTAACCCAGAACGGGAACTGCTCATGTGATCTCGGAGAGGGGGAACTCATGTAATGTCGTTAACTCTGAAGGGACCTCATGTGATCTCGTTAACTCAGAGAGGGGACCTCATGCGTTCTCGTTAACTGAGAGCAAAACTTCTCATTCGATCTCGTTAACTCAGAGAGGAGATCACATGCCATCTCGTTAAGTGAGAGCAAAACTTCTCATGCGATCTCGTTAACTCAGAGCAAAACTTCTCATGTGACCTCGTTAACTCATAGAGCGGAACTTATGTGTTCTCGTTAAGTCATAGAGCGGAACTTATGTGTTCTCGTTAACTCAAAGAACTTCGTGTATTGTGGGTGTTGTAATATAATATTATGGGTTGTAATAGGGCTATAATACTCGTTCTCGCATTATGGTTGGATTTGCAGTTCGAGGAAATATGCTATTATAAGTCTGTTTTCGAATATCAACAAACCTGTAAGATTTCATAGTCTGGAACCGTGACGATGTCGGCTTGAGCCTTGAACTGATACATTTCGTCGCCGTCCTGTTCATAGTACACTACTGCGTGCTGGAATACATATAACACAGTGTGAACACTACCTCTAGAGAGTATGTTTTTGCGCGACGATAACTTTAAATCTAGTGAAATATCCTGGCACAGATAGATACGTCCATTCGCAGTAACGAATGCGCTTGCACTGGTCTAGTGTTGCTAACGAATAGATAGTCTATCGATACTATCGTGTCATCGCAAACTAATTACATTAACGATGGACTGTCAATAGTATTACAGCAAAACTAAAGAAATTATTATTATTGAATGCAGCGTGTGCATTGAGTATATTAGATAGACAGATAGATCATCATCATCATTATATCAGCCTGTAGACGTCCACTGCTGGACAAAGACCTCCCCCAGACATCTCCCCGACGCCCGGTCCTGCGCTAACCTCATCCAGCCGGGTCCCGCGACCTTCACCAGATCGTCGGTCCACCTTGTGGGAGGCCTACGCTGCGTCTTCCGATACGTGGTCGCCACTCGAGAACCTTTCTGCCCCAACGGCCGTCAGTTCTCCGAGCGATGTGCCCGCCCACTGTCACTTCAGCTTCGCAATTCTTTCAGCTATGTCGGTGACCTTGGTTCTCCTGCGGATCTCCTCATTTCTGATTCAGACAGATAGATAGTCATTTATTTACTGACATACCAAAAAATCAGGTAAATGTAAGTTTTTCCGAAAATCAATGGATTAATTCCTCTGTGTCAATTGGTAGAAATTTTAAAGTGGACTCAGTCAAGTGGGGTAAAGGACTTCAATTGTACAGTCGACCGCACGTCAGTGGAAACACTTTGACCTTGAGCTGGCCTAGCCTATTAGGGAGTTTCAATACTACGAGAGACCAGTACATACTGGTTTAGTTTCCACTGACGTGCGGCCGACCGTACGTGCACTTACATTGATCCCGTCTATCTGCACGGTGGGGAACTCGACCATGAGGTACATGTAGTCAGAGCTGCGCTTTTCCTTCTCGTTGATCATCTCAATCTCACGGAACGTCAGTCTATCCAGCCAGTCCACCTGGTGAAATAAATAAGAGTATATTAATTTAAACTAGCTGTGTCCCGCGGCCTCGCCCGCGTTTTATAAGTTAACTCTGACTTTTTTTGCTCGGCTCCTAAGGGTCGTAGTGTGATGTTAAAAGCCTATAACGATCCTGAAGCATTGGGCTATCAAATGCAAAAGGAATTTTTCAAATCCGATTGGCAGTTCGAGAGATAATCGCGTTGAAAAAAAAAACTCTCCGGCTTTATTATATTAGTATAGATTAATTTTAATAGTAATTTAAATAATTAATAATAATTTATTACCTTAGGCATATGCCCATTGCGGTGCTTCTTGGCAAGCTTGCCTAACCTCTGCATCTGTTCTTTCCCTCTGTCCGGCGCCTTCCCCGGGGTCTTGTCGCTGCCCTCCACGCCTGGCCACACCCGCAGGTCGAACATACCCTTGGCAACACCGAGGCGAAACTTTTTTATTCTGCGCACCAAACTTGTACAACACTTTTTGCACAAACGCAATGTGCTTGATGAAGAACCCATGTGGAAAGATGCAAAAGTATTTAAATTTTATTGGTAATTTTTTTTGTAATAAATTTTAAGTTTTATTTAAGAAGATTTATCAGAATGGTTTGTCTTATTATTCCATAATATTATTTAACAAGTATCTATGGTATTTTACATAAAGATTTTTTTTCGAAGTAGAGGAGTGAAAAAAAAATGTTTTAAATTTTAATACTGCGCTGCGATGGACTTGCTATGAAAATACTTCAACATAATTATCTTTTCATTGCCTCAGGCAAGTGTAAGTGAAAAAATATTTTTGTTAGGCACTTAATTTAAAAATAATTTTTTTACGTTTCTGTGCCAATCGTATCAAAGCAGAAAGTGCACTGATCTACACTAAGTCATTTACATGAGAAGGAAATTTACATTATGGACATATTATTGGCAATACATTTGATTTATGCAGTTATCAGAGTAAACAAGGTGAATAGATAATGTTCTTATTATGTAGGCGAGTTGACGTCATAGAAGTGTTATTATAGCTTTCTATTTTTTTTTCTACGGGAGCAACAAGCAGGCGGGCCTCCTGCTGTTAAGAGGTCACCGCCGCCTATAGATACCTGCAACACCCGGGGGGTGCTGGTGCGTCGCCGGCCTTGGTTGAAGGGCTCTTTTGACTCTGTTCTTGAATACTACTCTAATAATAATGTTTTGGACAAATTTTACACATGGCTGTTTAGTCCCAAACTAAGCCGAAGCTTGTAAATGGGTACTCAACAACTATTAAATATAATTATATACTTTTAAATAAATACTTAAATACATACAAACACCCAGAATCCGAAAGTCAACAGTTATGCTCATCACACAAATGTTGGTCCAGCCAGTCCACCACGTAATAACAATAGGCCATAATAAAGAGTATTGAATTGAGTTGATGAATAAAAAAAACAGAATTTCACTCACCTGCCTAAGCATGCCATGCTTCCCAAACAGTGATATAGTGGTGCCACCGACCACCATCACTTGGCCAGGCCCCGCGCAGTCGTAGATGGTCATCGCCAGGATAGAGTTCCGCGGCAGATCACTGAAGTACACCGGCAGGGTGACCCATTCATTCCAGCTGCATGGAAAACAATGTGGTCAATTCAATTCATTTATTTTAAATTTACAAAATACATGTCTACAGGTTGAGTCAAAAAGAGGAGAAAAAAAAACAAGATGATATAAAGAGATAAAGCAGACAGCAGGACAAGTGGGGTCACGAACAGGAAGGAGTGGAGTAAATAGTAGTGTAAGATTATGAATTGGAATAAACAGCTTTTTTATAATTATATTATTATAATTTGTATCTAGTTGCGTGGGAAAGTTATGGGGGAAACTATAACTATAGATGCGAGTAAAGAAATAAAATTCTTTTTTTTTGCAACTAGTTGCGAACAAAGAAAGGTCTTCTTCTACAGCAAATGGTTACGAATTGCGAATATGGCCAGAAGGGTTTATGTATTATAACTGTAAACTTGGCTGGAGTGTACCCTTGGGGTGACTTGACACAAAAAATTATGCCGAGGACTTGTTAGGAGGAAAATTATAAATAAATAAATAAATAAATAAAAATAGCCTTTATTCTCTGACATTTACATTACTATTAAACATTATTTTAAATAAGTTGGTTGTTGACATCAACAACATTGTCAGGCTGTCCGAGGACATAGGCCTCCTCCATTTGTCGCCATTTGTGCCGGTCTTTTGATGCTCTGCGCCACCCACCAGGCAGGTCATCCTCCCATCTTTTTATAGGTCTTCCCCTTTGTCTTTTCCCGTCTCGGGGGTACCACTCTGTGATGTCTCTTGTCCATTTATTTTTGTTGGTCCTCATCATTGCCGAGGAAAATTGCTAGTGCCCCCAAGGGTACACACCAACCGTAAACTTACTTCCACCTAGTAGTAAAAGCCTTATACGATGTTGTAACAGGCAGCGCGAGCGGCACCCCATCGCTTATCACTTGGCATGTCACGTATAGATCTGAGCACCCCTCCTGGTACAGCCCTGAGAATTTCAGCATAGGCTCTGATAGCAGCTTGTCATATTCAGGTTTAACACGTTTGCCTTCCAGGGTCCCACTGAAAAAATAGATAAGTCGTAAGCTTCAGTTGATTTTCTAAAACAAACAAATGTAAATATAGAACAATGCGTTTGTTAAGACTCACATTTTTATCTCAACTTTGTGGTCCAAAGATGAACTGTACACATAGTAGAACTTATCGTCTATTTCGTTCATGATTTAGTATTAAGCACTAAAAATTTGAGATTATATAGTATTTTACAATATTATTATTAGCCCACAACAAACTAGAAAACAGAAACTTGACAACTAACAAAACAGCTGTTCGTTGTCACAGATTAAAAATGTGTCTACGACAACATAACATAAGCATGACGAGTTGACGAGGAGATGACGACACCAAGACGACACTCACAGCATGGACAGCAGACGAGACGACACGACAGTAGCTGTCAGTCAATGCAGCTTGTCAGCTGCTATGACTTCGAGTTTTATTTTATGTGGCAACATCGAATCCTTTAATGCCAAAAATAAATTTGGATACAAGTCTTGTTGCAGTCAGGATATAGAAAAGTGCTGTATAAACTTAGATTCTTTCGCTTTGATTGAATTAAAAAAGTCAATATGTCAATAACAATGTCAGTTTTCAGCTGGTTGGTGGTGATGTGTTTATCGCCGAATTTCGGAAAATAAGCAACAAAGAAGGTATTTTTCATCAATTTCAATATAAATAACGATTGTTTACTCACTTAAGATTCAAAGTTAAAAGCTACGACTAAATATATCAAAAACTCACGAAATAACCTGTTCATTACCATTACCAATATTCTTGTTTTTAGAGCCATGACGAAATTATTGGAGTGGCTTTCGGTGGTAACTGCCGCGGTGGCCGTGTGGTACTCATTAGTAGGCGGCTACGTCAAGCACCCTCTCATAGAGAAGTATATGAACGTTATACTAGTTTCCCCTATATTATTCGTCGTGCTATTCGGTCTATACGCTGTTACCACAGTACTTTATCGAGTCTTCACCTTCAACACCTGCGAGGACGCTGCCAAAGAGCTGCAAGCTGAAATAATCGAGGCCAAGAACGACTTAAAAGAAAAAGGACTAAAGTGGTGAAAAAACCATTCCAATACCTATTAAATAGTATTTTTAAGTTATATTTCATAATAATTAATGTTAACGCGTAATTTTTGTAATGTACCTATAATATTTTACTACGTATCTATTTAATATAATTATTAGGTTTTTATATCTGCGTATTCAATCACTCAATCCCATGGCTATGTCTAAGGCTCGGGGCAGACCAAGCGGAAATTTGCGCGCGCACTTTTTGACGTCATTGTCAAATGAATCACTATACCCCTAAAGAACAAAATAGTCACGAATGACGTCAAAAAGTACGCGGGCAAATTTCCGCTTGGTTTGCGCAGTCCCTTACTGTGGAATTTTAGCTCTCTGAGGGTCGTTTACCAAAAACCTTACTTATTCGCCTACCACCCCATTTTAAAAAGCGGATAAAAGAAAATACGTTTTTAACATTATTGTGGTTATTAATTTGCTTTTCCCGCGAATAAACTTTATGTTGTTATATATAGTAAGTAATACAGAAATTAAATTACAATTCTAATATTAAGTAACAATAAATTTTACAAGTCTAAATTTATAAATAATATCATGCAAATTAATAACCACAATATTGTTATATAATGGATTTCCGCAAAGTAACGCCTGATACAATTAAATACGTTTTTAGTTTATGTTTAAGTAATGTTCTACATACATTATCATCATCAGCCTGTACTAGCACAGATTAGATAATAGTTCCTAGTACTAGTCCACTGCTGGACGTAGGACTCCCGCAAGGCGCACATATACGTACATTAATACGCACATTATATGGCTTCCATAGAGAGCGTCAGTGGCCCTGGGGATAAGACGCGGCCTATCATATCGAAAGGTCCGGAGTTCGATCCCCGGTTAGGTCATGTACCAATGGGTTTTTCTCGAAACTTAAGTACATTTACTGACTGCTCTCAAACGGTGAAGGAAAACATCGTGAGGAAACCTGCATACGCCGAAGAAGAAATTCTTAGGCGCATGTGAAGTCTACCAACCCGCACTGGGCTAGCGTGGTGGACTATAGCCCGAACACCCTCGTTGAGAGGGTGGGCCTGAGCCCCAGCAGTGGGGAGATTAATAGGCTGTTGATGATGATGATGGCTTCCATAAATCATCGCGGTTGAGAAATAAGTAGCCGATGCATTAAAATAAGTACCTAGCTGATGCACTTGTATGAAGCAAGTCGGGCCAGGACGCGGGCGCAAACTCGCGTGACAGGAAAGGCAGCTTAAAGCAGCTTAACAACACCAGCAAACAAGGAAAAGAAAATAGAACAAGGTAGTAAATGACAAAATATTCATAGGTTACTCAAATTTATTCAAGCTGTTACAATTTAGGCAATTCATTTATGCGTGAGCATAGAGTATTATTTACAGTCGCACAATTTTTTTACTTTTGCTTTTTTACAATTTTTTTCATTTTTACTTCTTTATTTTTTTTTCGTTACTCACAAGCGTTGGGTGAATACTGGTTCCGCTATAAGTTACGCTAAAGTTCACATAATCTTATAAGATATTTTGAACCGTACAATCTAAAAGATTTATCAATTGAAAGCAGTTAAGTTACTTGCTCTGTAATGAAAGATTCTGTCTACTGTGCTTATTCAGAAACAGTAGATTCAAATTTACAAGTAGACAGGCAAACTTACAATTAAGAGAGTAGATTGACTGCTTTTGAAAGCACAATTTTTATATTGGTCCAAAAATCCTTGCTTATTATAATCTTGAAATATCCTTGTATTAATAATGGAAAATTACTAATTATTATTGAAAATGGTCTCAGAGTGAGATCGGAACCGGATAAGTCCGACTTTTACAGATGGTAGATATTCATGTCTTACAGCTAAAACTCCTTCCTTGTATTATAAATGCAATATCCTTGTAATAATTATTCAAAACTTTTAAATATATTTATTGAAAACGGTCCCAGGACGAGACCAACCCTCGTAACTTCAGTTTTTACAATTAAAAATCATTGCTTAATTAAATAAGTAATTATGAATTTGCAATATCCTGTAATAATTATTGGAAAATTTCTAAATATATGATTGAAAACGGTCTCAGGACGAGATCAAACTGGGTGCGACCGGTTTTTACAGGTTCCACGTATCCACGTCTTACAGTTTAAAATCCTTGCTTATTATTATAATTTGCAATATCCTGCTGTAATAATTATTGGAAAAATTACTAAATATATTATTGAAAACCGTACCGGGTAAATCCGGTTTCTACAGGTGGTAGGTATTCACGACTTACAGTTTTAAATCCTTGCTTAAATGATTATTACTTTGAAATATCCTATTATTAAAAAAGTCTCTGGGTGAGACCAAAACCGGATGTGTCCGGCTTTCACAGATGGTAGGTATTCACATCTTTCCTATTAAAATCCTTGCTTAATTATATTAATTATTATCTTGTAGGTAACATTATTGAAAAGGTTTCACGGCGAAACCGTACCGAATTAAATCCGGCGGTCAAAAATGGTCTTACAGTTTAGATACATTGCTTAACTATTACTAACTTAGTTTTGGTGCAAAGAATAGAAGTGTTTTTAAAGTGGCGTCTTATTACCTAAACGTTAAAGCTGTTTCTTAATTATTATATAATTATGCAACATATTAACAACCAGCAAAATATCACATACTTTTATTGTTGTGCACAATGTTTTAGGACGTGCAGAGGTATTCAGATACGAATGACTTCTAGTAATTAAAATGTTTAAAGACTAAGTCATGCTTTGTTTTAAGCGTCAGATCGTTTGTCTGATAAAAAAAATCTATCATTAGGGCGCACTCACACTGTCGCCGACGATTGAACCCATTGCATCACCATTATGAGATTGACTATCGCGTCTGTATTCATGTCGCACTTATTATTTTTTTACCTAAATGAGTAGATGATTTAATGTGCTTCTAATTTTCTTGTAGAAGTGCGTTTAAATACGTTAAGAAGTAGAAGATAACGTAGGTAGACAAAATCGAAAGAGAAGAATTCTAACTTTATTTTAGAAGAAAGATGATTTCAGCTATAACCTATCGCTTGAAATATTGAGCTAGATTGAAAGAAATTTCTATGAAATCTTTACTGATACCTAGGTATGAAACGCATATTATCAATGTCAGCGTAGTCTATTTGTTAAATATTCTAATAAGTCTCACCTATCTACTGAAAGATGGACTAGAAAGTTTGAAATACTAAAAATACATTTAATTATCTAGTAATTATTTTATTGGGCCAATGGTGGGGCTAGGCCTTAGCTCGCGTTCTTAACAAAACTAAAGGCTCCTTCAGTATTAACTGCTATATACGTAATCGTATAAATGATACAGCAGATAGCAGCATGCGTATATAATTCAATTAATACTGCAACAATTCTGTCTGCAAGGAGCATAAGTCGCGCTTGCTATCTTGCTTTGCTAGGCTTGTTTACACGCGTCCAGTGATAAATCGAATGAGTAGGTAATAACAATTACCTTTAACTTTTATTTCAACTATCATTGGACACGTGTAATTGAGCCTTTATTCAAAGCGAGCGTGATTTTCTTCAGTTTTGTGTGAGATAACGTGCTAGGCTGTTTATTGGTTAACCATTTCATATGGTCTATGGACCTCTCCTACATGAGGAAACTTCATCCACCGCTTTGGTGCTAGTGGATGTTTTAATATGCCGTTGATGTAATTCTCCGCCATATTCTTCGAGTACTTGGGCCAGCAATAGCTGTCTCCAAGACTCTTCGTCATATTCCGAGTGCTTCTACCCTAAAGATTCATCAGAACCTAAAGGAACATTAGACGGTCCACTGAAGAATGATGTGTGGTTTTGTTAAGACCTCCATCAAAGTTCTAACGAGTGCCGTAAGTCATTGCAGTAAAGTCGACATTTGTGCTCAACGCGTGGCTTGTCGATTGTATGGGCTTGGAATCGAATTCACGACCCCCAGTTTTCAGAAATTAAACTCCGCTCTTACTATCTTTCGTTTCTACAGATTTTTTAAATACTTACTAGCTATCTATTTTTTGATTACTACAAATTCCATTAAATAGAGATACGATTGTTGGATAGCTTTAATTGTATTCGCAATTAGGGTCTTTTAGAAGGACGTGCATCATCACTTAATTACAAAATACAATCAAAAACTAAAGATGCTAATCCGATGTAAAGATGCTAAGAATTCACATGAAACAGTACGTTCTCGACGGCATTATAATTTTAGGAAAAAAAAATCTATCGCACCCATTAAAAACTCTGGTCTCTAATAAAATGGGAGTCAATTTAAGTACAACCAGAATTGCTGAGGTCAGTTTAAGGTGCTTGCGCCTTAGTCAGTATCTGAGCCCGAAACTTGACACAAAACCAGGTATCTTTCGTCGGCAGGTCCAAAAGTACATTTTATTAAAGACAGGAGTGAATTTGACAAAACTTGGACGAAAAAATATAAAGTGTCAAAAACCATTTGGTCCAAATAATGTACTTAATTGATTTTTCTTTAATTTTTAAAATGAGCTTCCAGAGGTCTGTTTAGGGTGCTTGCGCTATAATGTTATTTGAGCCCTATAATAAATGACTAAAATTGTTTCAAAAATGATAATCTATTTGATGAAATTAATAGGTACTTTAAACCTTAATTTGTAAAGGGTCACCTTGCTAAGGTCAAATTTGAGGTGCTAGCGCCTTAATCATTTCCTGAGCCTGAAACTATCTCAGAGCAAGGTCACCATTCGCCATTAGGTCAGTAAAACTAAGAACTCATCAACTTAGATTAAATTCTGACTTTTAACTTCTAGTTCGTCAAGTCCTAATCCCGAATACAATTTGTAATTCTTAATGAACTGCACTAATTCTAACTAAATATAATGTATATTTATTATCTATATAAAGGTTTCGCTCGCATAGTAATGGTAGTCTTTACTAGTATATATAAGCGCTAAGCTAGTGGATATTATAATCCACTCTTCTTACAATATAAAGGCTGTTTTATACGGCTCCAGTCACAATCGAGTCGTCAAATTTTATTATTTTCATTGTTATATACGCAGCAAAAATATACATGGCCTAATTATGCGAAAGGGATACGGCTACTATTAAGTTTCAAGACAATAAAGTCCATCCAGGCTAATGGGTTTCGCAAATGTTCGGCAAACATGGCGACGTGTATGCCAGTAAAATTTTGCGACTTGATTAATCACTGGAGACGTGTGAACGGGTCATAAGGACAGCAAGAGGACAGCGCTACCTTCTAAACTTGACCTAACAGCCGATGATATGGTTTTAAAGCTACAATTCTGAAATGTGTCTATCTACGCGATTTCGAAGTGGAGATTATTAATTTTATTTATTTACACGATGACAGTTGAGACGTGAGTGGACTAAACCTAGTTAAAAGGGAAGCGTAATACGTAAATTGCGAAAGTAGGTACTTGCCGTCTTAAAGCAACACGGAGGGGAATTGCCATGTTCAGGCTTACGTTTGTATGTTGGAAATTTTTATACAAAAAAATTAAACCGGCTCATTCATCCCCTAACCCTTAGAGGTCAAATATATTTTTTAAATCTAATTGAAATGGGACCACCCTCGAAATATAGCCTACCGCTTCAATAGAAAAAGAATCGTTCAAATCGGCGTAGTTTTAGGAATTGTGTCCGTATTGTATCATTTTAATTTTTTTTTATTTTGCCTAAGTAGTAACCTCTAACCTAAAACCATAATTAATTAAAAACGACATAACCTTTCAGTAGCAGTAAGGTAAGGTGTGAATGACCCTTGAATGACCTTTGTTTTCATATTTTAAAAGCTATTCTTACATCGCGTGAGTTTATGACGTCACTCGCTCGTACGTCCTCCGGATCGTTATTAATCTGACATAACATAACTACCAATAGATTAAATGGTAAATGTAAATGGATATTACGGTAAAAGTAACTTAACTCACGAAATTCTCAACTAAATAAGTCCCCGTCCTTGACTTTTAAATACAGTGGCGTATGCCCATAGTAAGATTTTTATAGAGCCTTAAACTCGACAAGGTATTGGTGTCATTAATTATACAATATTCAACGCAGCCATACATAGTTTACATAGTTTTTACAGGTTTTATATTGTTTGACATAATTCGGTTGGGACACTGCGGACGACAAATTAAACCGCATTACCCGCATCAGTGTAGGGTACTCCTAGCATTGAAAACGCGGAAAAAACCCTTTTTTTTCTTAAAAATTAACTTATGTTAGAGATTATTGCATGTTTTCATTAAAACAAATTACAAAGAACATTGTTTCTTTGTGGTTTTTATTATCATTTATTTAAGCGTACCTTCGTTGAATTATCCGATCATATTCTGAATGGGATGAAACTTTGTCACAGAACTTTGTCGTATAATTCATGTTTTTTTTAAAAACACTCTTTTTTTCAGAATAACAAAAATGAAAGAAAGTAGGTATCTATCACTTTTGAAAACAACACTAATTTTTCTTTGAGCTTTCTTCAACGCTAGGTCCTCCTTATAATCCCACATAATTATCACAACGGATCACAACCGCCGATGGCTTTAAGCCACCCTACTACTGGCGCGGCCACGACCGCCACTGGTCTTAAAATGCATGAAAATGTCACAAAAGTTTCTCACAACACAACTTTTCGAAAGTGTGGCTGGAACTTGGTGCTTTGGATAAAAATTGGTCCAATTTTTTTTAAATTGTTTTTATTCAATGGCACTAAATAGGACGCAAAATAGGGTGTGTTTTTTTTATATTAACCTACTATTTTATCTTAACTCGTGTAACTAAAACACAATTTCTTTAGCACGGCATTTAATCTATCCTTGTCTAGTTTTATTTAGAAGTGAAATTACAAGCTTTGAAAGAAGAGGTCCCCAGCTCAGCATAGCGGTGTTTCTGCTGGGGGCCTAGCTAGGATGTTCCAGAGCAGAGTGTAGTGTAGTGTGTGTGTGTCTGTCTGTGTGTGTGTGTGTGTCTGTCTGTCTGTGTGTGTGTGTGCGTGTGTAAGAGAGGAAGTACAGACGTAATAATTTATTAAAGTGCATGTAAATATTTCACCTAATGTCACAGTTAATTATTTTTATTGTTGAAGCCACAATAAAAATCATCTTCAAACAAAAAGTTTTGCTAATAATTGACATCTACGAAGAAGCACAAATTGCCGTTTTAAAGCCAATTCGCATCGACTCAGCCGGAAAATTGTTGTATTCCGTCTTGGAAAGAGGAGTTGAGTTCACGCGATTTCATTGCAGGCTTGAATGGAATACTAAATTGGCGTTAGACAATGAAAACCGTATTTTTTGCATAAATAAACCTCTAATGTTATGTTTATAATTCACAAAGGTTGATAGTGCTAGTAGTTTCACTAGTAAATTGAGTGGTCATTGTCGCTATAAAATTACAGAACACCTACTCAATACATGACTATGGTTTCAATCAATACATGACTCTGTTAAGTGAACTGCTATAACCATGAATCAAAAAATTTAGCCAGATTATGTAAACTTCACTCTTCACAATACGTTCAAAATAAAGTTATTGTGACATAATATAGTGCTAAGTACTTATATAGATTTGAAACCAATAGAGCTGGTTTCAAAGCTGGGTGTGGAGACACGTGGGGCACTAGAAGGGTCTCCCGTGACCTGTGAAACCAGCCTGAGTGTTCAGTTATTCGTTACTGACAGTGAATCTATTAATATTGCATGATACATTTTCTGAATGCTATTACAGAAATAAATCGCAAATAATAGAAACAAAGAAAAGTCCCACCCTCTAAAATCTCTTTTACATCCTATCACCTATCGCTTTCACATGTCTCACTCACGCTCGGGAATTGGATTATTACCGAAATCCCAGTTGATGGATATTTCGGGATTTCTCCCCGTTTTCCTCATTCCTCAAGGCAAGCTCAAGAACTCGAAAGTCTTGAAAGTGAAACCATAAGTTAGAGATTGATATAAAAAAACAGTATAGAGTTGTCATTTATTTATTACAATAAAACTAACCTATGTTTTCACTTTCAAGAGTTTTAAGTCTAATTCCAGTGTAATAGGGAATCGGGACTATAGTTATTCCCGAAATCCATTGAATGTGCTTGCCTTGAGCAATGAGGAAACCGGTAAGAAAATCCCCAAATCCTCAATGGGGATATCTGTGATAATCCCGGGAATTGATTAAAAACTAAACTTGGCCGGATCTCATACGAGCCTGGCGACTGCGACGGCGAGAAGACTGATCCCCGCCTTGAGCTCCACCGAGGGTGTGATGTGGGGCGCCGAGGAGTTGCCAGACAGGATCAGCGCCCGGAGACGCTGGCGCTCCCGGTATCTGCAAAGGACAATGCGTCCTCTTTACTCATTAGGTACTAGCAGTTGCCCGCGATTTCGCGTCGAATAAGTGATTGTTTCCATCGAGATTTTTTAAGCACTTGTTTGGCCAAAGAGTTTGGAAATGTGCTGCCGCATGACCCCTCCGCGCGGCGATGCGCATTCTGTGCTTTGTGATTCCGGCTTTTGAGACACGGTATTTTTATGAGAACTGGTAGGCGACATTCACATCATTATAGTGATCAAAAATCTCCATCATAAAATTTATATTTACAAAGAAAGGCAAAATCGTTAAGAGTAGGCAGGCACGTTATATACCTGGTGTCTTCCCCTGGGGGGTCGAGGCACTCGAACTCGCAGCATCGCTCACCCACGCGGAAATTCTTGCAGAACTGAAAATAGAGATATTCGAGTACTTTCTTTGTGATTTCGTTTAATAATGAACCAAAGGTTTTTTAACCGGTAAAACGTCTAGGAAGTTCTAAGAAGCAATAAAGGAGCATCATGTACGTATAATATATTTTCTGACGTCAAAGTCATCATCACCATATCACCCTGTAGACGTCCACTGCTGGACAAAGGCCTCTCCACGACGATCAGTCCTGCGCTAACCGCATCCAGCCACCAGATCGTCGGTCCACCTTGTGGGAGGCCTACACTGCGTCTTCCGATACGTGGTCGCCACTCGAGAACCTTTCTGCCTCAACGGCCGTCAGATCTACGAGCGATGTGCCCAGCCCACTGCCACTTCAGCTTCCCAATTCTTTGAGTTATGCCGGTGACCTTGTTCTCCTGCGGATCTCCTCATTTCGTCAAATTACCCGTTTTTAAATAACGCCCTTTGCTTAGTATGAAAAACACTGCTACGAGAGCTACGCGCTGTAGAAAATAGATTATTAGCCTACGCCGTAGCCCTCTGAGCACTACCAATTTATGATGTCCCATTTTTTAGCATGAATGGGGGGTTACCCTACCGCTTTAATAATAGAGCCAAAAGAAAATAAAAATTGTTTTCACACGCCTAATACTATACAAATAAACTTGTCAAGTGTCAAATGTAGGATATCCATACTTTCAGTTAGTGAATAAAATTGTTGATAGAAAATTATTAATATTAAGACAAATTATAATAATCGAGTCAATCCATTAAATTAACCGGCATCAGTTGAGCAATTAACACTTAATTTGTATCACGTTCAAAATGTCACCCTGTAGATTTTAGGTTATTTTAGTTTTATATAGGTTTTAGTTTTTTTTAGGACAATTTAGTTTTATATTTATTTTTATATTTATATTTATTTTAAATACAAGCATAATAATTTCATTAAATTCTTCTTAATTTACATACTTCCCTGTAGATTTATCTATTTAAAATTTCGTAAAAAATAAGTAATATCTCTTGTACAATATTGAAATAATCGTCTAGACACACTCTTCTTTTCCACCTGTTATAAAAAACTGTTCGCCACTGGCGAAGTGAAACATATGAAACCGGTAATCCCACAATTTCGCAGGATTTACCCTTTTATTGTAACACATAAAACGGCAAAATAGTCCCAAACTTCTACAGTATTATAACAGTTTTGCCCCATGTTTCATGTACTCGGAATCACGGAATATCTTCCAATGAAATGAACTTTATCTATGGGATTTTTAGCGTTCCGAACCAAAAGGTGGGTACAATAGGAAAGGAACCTTTAGGGGGAGACACGGTGACGAAAAGTGATAATTTTTACCGCAGTCCCATAACCCTGTGTCTCATCTATATGTTTTCAACTGGAGAAAAATTGTGAAATATTAAAATTCCCAAAAAAGCGATGTGGTTATTATATACCCTATGCATGTTGGTGTGTTAAAATATAGTAGCACACCCACAGCGAGCACACTTCTGGCCCGGGCACGTACAGAATGCAACACGGGCTCAATACTCACATAGGGTGGGTCACAGTAGATAGCCTTGCACCACATGGGCTCCGAGTGGTAGCACACGCACAGCGAGCACACGCCGGGCCCGGGCACGTACAGAAGCCCGCTGCTGCACCGACTTGCAATACTCACATAGGGTGGGTCACAGTAGATGGCCTTGCACCACATGGGCTCCGAGTGGTAGCACACGCACAGCGAGCACACGCCGGGCCCGGGCACGTACAGAAGCCCGCTGCTGCACCGACTTGCAATACTCACATAGGGTGGGTCACAGTAGATGGCCTTGCACCACATGGGCTCCGAGTGGTAGCACACGCACAGCGAGCACACGCCGGGCCCGGGCACGTACAGAAGCCCGCTGCTGCACCGACTTGCAATACTCACATAGGGTGGGTCACAGTAGATGGCCTTGCACCACATGGGCTCCGAGTGGTAGCACACGCACAGCGAGCACACGCCGGGCCCGGGCACGTACAGAAGCCCGTGCTGCAACGACTTGCAATACTCACATAGGGTGGGTCACAGTAGATGGCCTTGCACCACATGGGCTCCGAGTGGTAGCACACGCACAGCGAGCACACGCCGGGCCCGGGCACGTACAGAAGCCCGTGCTGCACCGACTTGCAATACTCACATAGGGTGGGTCACAGTATATGGCCTTGCACCACATGGGCTCCGAGTGGTAGCACACGCACAGCGAGCACACGCCGGGCCCGGGCACGTACAGAAGCCCGTGCTGCACCGACTTGCAATACTCACATAGGGTGGGTCACAGTATATGGCCTTGCACCACATGGGCTCCGAGTGGTAGCACACGCACAGCGAGCACACGCCGGGCCCGGGCACGTACAGAAGCCCGTGCTGCACCGACTTGCCCTCCCAGTCCATACACGCTTCTTCTACACAGGCTGCGGACAAGGAGAGGGACATTCATCAATATATGTGCGATGCAGGCATGTGCGACACTTACCAACTCAATAAAAGGACGTCTATTATCCAGAGAAAGGAATCATTCAGGTTTCTGTACCTATTTTCCTTTTGAGCATGTCCGACTCACTTTTAATTATTTTTGACAAAATAATGGATTTAGAACAGTATGTCGTAGAGCCTAAACTACTGCATCGGTTTCGAAAAGCGAGGTATCATTAAATTCGTCTTAATTTCGCAGCAGATTTTTAAAAATTCAAAATGTTTGAAAATTATAAAAAAATACTTATGTAGGTACTTGCTTAAAAAAGTTTTAAACAAACTAAAACCCGACTAATAACGAAAAATATAACACTTTTGAACAAAAAAATTTAGACGAAATATGGAACTTCAGAAGTACTTAACAGTTAAAAAGCGATGGTAAAACGAACGACGGCGTTAGTTTTTCATCTAAAAAGAAAATGCCATACCTAAAAAGTTTTTTATCTTTTTCGTAATCGGCTTTTATGCGTATTCCAGACACAGCCTCAATATGCAAACGCAGGCCGCGCGTGTCTGAAGTCTCACATACATTTTATAGGGAATACAATACACCGCAGGCCGCGTGTGTCTGGGATCCCCTTAAGTCTTTTAACTTAATCATACGTGTTATATCATCCTATGTGTTCGAACCTCGGCTCAACTCAATCCCGATCACACGCGATAGTGACCAGCAGATAAATCAATGTCACATCAAACTAGACGATGTGCCAATACAATGTAGGTCAGCGTCGTCGCAGATAACAAAAGGCAATACCAATAAGGAAAATGGGGGATGTTTGCTGACTTAGGACGCTCCCACATGACCGATAGGTACATGTTAAATGCGGCTCCGATTTAATTCATTCTAATACAAAAACATTTTCACTATCTGTTATAACTTATACGTTGTAGAGTACTGAAAAATAATTGACACGTATTTTTGTAGCTGCCCTATTCATCAATCTTGTATGAGGAATCGACCTTCAAAGTCTTAAAAAGTGAGTTACTAATAAAGTGTTTGTATTTGTTGAAGCAAGATGCAAGGTATTTCTTGGCTTAGAGATACATAGGTGGACAGATAATTAGAAACAGGGCAAGATTTTCATACAATCGAGGTCACTTTGAAGCCATGGCTCTCCGTGAAGGATTGTTCGGGGCATGATCTGATGAAGATCATCGAGAGAGTAGATGGAGGATTTTTTGTACCCTTTAACTATCGAACTGATCAGATGAACCTTTTGAATGCCTTTTCCTTAACTTTAAGATTTTCATACATTTTGATGCCATTTTGCGGATTTTTTTCTTCATAACGATGCTGCTTCCAAACGGCTCATCTGATCAAGTGGATATTTATAGTGATCTAAAAGTCCTTCATTTAGTCTCTCGATGACCGTCATCAGAACATGCCCCGATCAATCCTTCATGCAGAACCTTGGCTCCAAAGTGCCCGTTTCAAATGAGAGGTAGGTTGAGAAACCTATTATGAATCTTCCCACATCCTTTGGGTTCAGCGGAAACAGGAATTCAGCGAATTAAATACCGCCATAACAACTCTAGTTAAATTTAAACAGGCTGTTAATATAAAGTGTGGCTGTGTTTAGACACAACCTCGAAAGGTAAAGAGGTGTAGATGACAGGGCAATATGCGGTAATAGGCAATTTAAATTACGGCGGGTTGTTTGCCGCGTGCCCAGACGTTACCCTTGGGCCAAACGCAACGTAACAAGTTGGACAAGTGGACGATATAAATGAACGGTACGGCCACACCGCACAACTTTCTCACTCACTCATGGATCGACTTAAAAGTATCTAGATAAGTGGGTAGTAACTATGAAGTAATTTTTTACGGAAAAACCCGACTGCGTAAAAATGAACTTCAAAAACTTTGAAAACAAACGAGTTCAGTAGTCATCGAAGTAGATTCGTGATCGATACATACTAGAACATAATAAATTCTAATGCGGAACATACCGACTTTAACAGCCGGGACCCATTGAAAATCTAGACCGGCTCAAATCTTCCCATGCGACTGAAATAATAAACTTGGCATCTAAAAAATTCAAATTCAAGCAAATAACCTAACATACCCAGTTCTAATATTTTTAGCTGCTCGGTTTATTAAAGGTATCCCAAAAAAACGAAACAGTTTTTGAGGGCTACTAGGTGCACTTCTTGGAAATTGTATGGACAGACGGACAAAGGCTTCAACTGACATAAAGTACTTGTATTACCCGTTTTGACGGATACTCACCAGAACATAATCTTGGAAAAGCTTAACGAAATATGGAAGCGAGTCAGAAAGCCTGTACTCCATACATAACGCTGTTAGAAACAAAACTAAATATTGAGCGATTTTTAACGATGACTTAACTGGTCAAATGACCGTCAGTATTCTATGCATTTATTGATGGGAATACCCACCTGGTCTTAATCAGTCATGCATAATCATAGCAAAGTGCATTCATGTGAACGCCACAACGTTATAGCCTATAGCATAGCCTACTTTCATAGGCGGCAGTGCATCAGTGCTCAAATATTGACACGATAAAATAGTGCATACATATACTCAGGAAGCCTATATCCACCAATCAAAAACCCCGACAACACCTGGGCACGAAGACAACGCAGAAATGTTTGGAGCCACTTGTCCAAATTCTGTAAATAGAGTTGACACTAAAGACACCATAGACTCCACAGGACTTCCACTATGCCTGCCTTTGAAACCAATCTCATCTAGGGAGACATACATAGGGAAATAATGAATCCAATAAGAAAAGCCTCTGGTTTGAGCTTATGAACCCTGAAACCCTAAGGATGTTACCGAAGAAAATGACAGTGATGTGCCTGACATACATAATTACTGGTATCATGATCCAGATGAGGTATCTAGATTAGAATGATACATAATAAACCCAGGTAAACCATCTGGGGTTGGAACCTAACAGTCCTAAGCGTAAGCCTGCTACCAATTATGTCAAGGATCGCAACAAAGCTACAGAGAGCGAATTGCGCTCAACCCAACCAGCTGGCTGTTAATCTGCTGGATGACCAGCACCGTTTAAAGACTACGCTACTACCCACTACTCAACCCCTAACAGTAAACCCATGGGGGGAATGCAGCACCTACAAGTCCAAATCCTCATCACCCATCTAATAAGTCGCAAGACTGATCGTAGATTATCTTACAACAAATAAAAGTGACTGGATGCAGAGAACTGAAGATCGGGTTCTGTGGCGCGCCTTGGGGGAAATAATAAACATGTATCACTGGCCTGTTTTTGCCCATAAGGTACTGCAGGACGGTGGGCAGACTAACCATGTTCTGGTATACGGGATCCCCCCGGCCGACGCTGAGCAACTGCGTGGGAAAGGCTGCCACCTGTTTTATAGGTGCGCCAAACTCAGCGTAGTGCTCAAGGGCCGGCTGGGGGACCCGCAAAAGAAAAGGGAAAAGTCTGGGGGGGGGTCGGGCCCGGCAGCGGCTGCGGCAGGAAGGGCTGACGACGCCACAGACGACGTGGGCCTAGCAGCTGCCGCCCCTGGGCGGGACCCCCACCCAAGCTGCACCCAAAACAAAGGGCCGGATGAGCTGGATGAGGAAATGCTGGCGCTCGGCGAAAGCGTGGGGGGTAGCGATATCGAGGAAAATCTTGCCGATTTAGCCCTCGACTCGCCGCTCCCCGCGATGGAAACCGGCGATGGCGGGTCGTCGGGGCCTGGAGTGGGGCAGGACTAATGGCCCTGTCACACTCCACACCCCTCCCACCAGCTCACCCGCACCCCAACCTACACACACGCATCACACTGTGCAAAAACACAATCATTCGTCTCTCAATGATATACTCTTACACACCTCTACGTTCTTTTTTATTTTCTAAATGGATAAGAAAGGCAAAGTTAAAAACAAAACTTATAAAATCGAGTTTTTGCAAAATAACCTACAACACAGCACCACGGGGCACGCCGCCATGAAGAGGACCCTCGAGGAGCAACCGTACACGATAGCGCTGGTCCAAGAACCATATCTCACGCGGAATGAGGTAAGAGGCTATGGATTCTTAAAAGGCACGGTATTTACACCACCCCTAACAACAAAGACAAGGACATTCATATACGTTCCCAAATTATACACCGCATCGCTTGTCACACACCTATGCTCGGACGACCTAACAGTTGTCAAACTACGCACAGGACTGGGAGGCAACCTCGAGGAAATTTTCATCGCTTCCTTGTACCTGGATCAAACCAGGGACGTTCCACCGCCAGAACTTGAGGAACTGGTGAGTTTCTGCACAGCGAACAACACACAATTGGTCATTGGCAGTGACACCAATGCCCACTGTACAGTCTGGGGCAGCCCGGACACAAACGACAGAGGTAAGAAAACTTTAGAATTCATACTACAACACAACATGAATATTTTAAACAATGGATCTGAAGCAACCTACATCTGCTCTCGCTACAGAACCATTATAGATCTCACTTTAGCAACACAAGCTATATCAAATAAACTGCACAACTGGCGTGTCGCTAACACTGAACTCTCGGGCTCGGACCACCAGCGCATCAGATTCACCCTGGAATCGGGAGAACATAAGCCAAGAGTGTACAGAAACCCGAAGAAAACCGACAAAGGCAAATACACAGACAAAATCCAATCCATCTTCAAAGACGACCTGGCGACAGAAGCGAATGAGAAGCTGGATCCCGGAAAGATTGAAGACAGGACCAATGAACTGACTAAAGGTATCATTGACAGCTATGAAGCAACCTGCCCTCTAATCACAGAAAGTTACACTTGCCACAATAACAAGCACAAGTGGTGGAATAAGCAACTAGGCAAGCTGAGGAAGCAGATGCGCCATCATTTCAATAGAGCCAAGAATACGAATCAACACGTGGACTGGCAAAACTACAAAGCCGCACGACTAGCCTTCAACAAGGAAGTCAGACACCGCAACAGAGAAGCCTGGAGGAAGTTCTGCAGTGGCATCCAGTCTGAAAGTGAAACAGCCCGGATGCGGAAACTGATATCACAGGACAACACAAACAAACTAGGCACGCTGAAAAAGCCGGACGGTACGTACACCACATCCGACAAAGAACAATTAGAACTCCTGCTGCAAACCCACTTCCCGGGATGCCATGTGAGTAATACCATAAATTGGACAGACGAACCTGGTTACACTCCTTCAGAGGAGGACTGGGAGCTAGCCACAGCCATTGTATCAGAGGACAACATAAGATGGGCGGTAAGCAGTTTCCTCCCATTCAAGGCACCGGGGGTGGACGGAATTTTCCCCGGACTTATCCAATGGTGCATAAACTACATCCTGAAACACCTTGCGAGCATTTTCAGGAATTGTCTAGCATGGAAATATGTCCCTAAAACCTGGAGGGAGGTGAAAGTTGTTTTCCTCCCCAAACCGGGCAAAGCGGACTACACCCAACCCAAGTCTTTTAGACCAATAAGCCTCACGTCCTTCTTGCTGAAAACGCTAGAAAGGTTATGCGATAGATACATCAGAGACGGGCCATTGAAAAGACACCCGGTCCATCCGAACCAACACGCCTACCTACCAGGCAAATCTACAGAGTCGGCGCTACACCAGGTAGTGCACAAGATAGAGACCGCTCTGGAATCAAAACAATCTTGTCTCGCAACATTCATTGATATTGAAGGTGCCTTTGACAAGACAACTTTCCAGAGCATCAAAACGGGTTTAGACACCCACGGTGTTGATAACAACTTAACTGCATGGATCACGCAGATGTTAAGTCAACGCGCGGCGTGCATCGAGACCTCCGAATCAGCACGCTGCACGGTCACCAGGGGCTGCCCACAAGGAGGAGTACTTTCTCCACTACTGTGGGTAGTCGTGGTTAATGAACTCTTAAAGGAACTAAATAGCGACGGCTTTTGCACCGTGGGCTATGCGGACGATTTAGTGATAATGATATCAGGCCTGTTCGAGTCTACGCTCTGCAACAAGATGCAGAAGGCGCTCCACACCGTCGAGGCCTGGTGCCGAAGTCACAGTCTGTCCGTAAATCCACAAAAGACTGAACTCATGCTCTTCACTAGGAAGCGATCGCTACCAACCTTGCGACTACCGCACCTTTTTGACACCCAACTAACACTCACACCCGAGGCCAAGTATCTCGGCGTCTGGTTGGATAGTAAGCTCATATGGACAAAACAACTGGACCATATTACAACCAAGGCGACTAATACTCTTTGGCAATGCAGGAAAGCTATAGGCAAGAGCTGGGGACTTAGTCCAAAGCTTTGCAAATGGCTGTATACAACGATAGTGAGACCTGTTATGACATATGGAGCCATTGTATGGTGGCCAAGAACAGGACTGATAACGACAGTCAACAAGCTACAGCAGACGCAACGACTGGCGTGTGTGATGATCAGCGGCTGTATGAGGACAACTCCATCAGCCGCTCTGGATATCCTACTGGGGCTGCCACCATTGCAACTCCACATTCAGCAGGAAGCAATGGCGGCAGCTCTAAGAATAAAATCTAACGGACAATGGAGAGGCAACATAACCACCAGGCATTGCCGAATCTTAGATAGGGCCATCAGGTCAGTCACGATAAGTAGACTAGGCACCGACAAGGTCGGGAAAACCTATCTAGACGACAAGATGTACAACATACTAATGTCAAATGAGGAGGATGACACAAAGAAGGACGGCTGTCTGAGAGTCTACACAGACGGCTCGAAGAGCGAGGTAGGAACGGGATGTGCCTACTACTCGGCAGAGGCAGGAATGACTATGAAGCAGCCACTTCCAGACTACAGCACAGTCCTTCAAGCGGAAACCCTAGCGATTACACTAGCGGCTAAAGCAATCTCATCCGTAACTACGAATCCAAACGTGGTGAAGGTAACCATTATTACGGACAGCGCAGCCGTCCTCATGGGCCTTCACAGACCAGTGAGCAGATCCAGGACATTGCTGGAATGTCACACTGCACTACAAAACCTGTCACGCAACTATGAGGTAACACTACAGTGGACCAAAGCACATGACACAAGCGCGGGCAACGCGGTGGCCGACAGGCTGGCCAAACAAGCAGCCAAGTCGGCCGCGCCAAGCCAAGAGACACCACTGTGCCTGCCATCAGCAGACACAGTTAGGAGACTCCTTGTGAAAAACACAGACAAGGAACACGAAAAATTGTGGGAAACCCGAGTGGACTGCGAGCAAGCGCGCTCCATGCTCCCTCACAGCGATGGGAAACTCACAAATTTTCTAATAAAACGCAACAGAAGCGACCTTAGACTCCTGGTCGGCATCATAACGGGTCACTGCAACCTGAACAAACACATGCACAATCTGGGCATCACAGACAGCCCCCTGTGTAGGGGCTGTCTGCAGGAGAGCGAGACGGTGGAGCACGCAGTGCTTCACTGTCCAGCAACACAGGAATTCAGATCCGAAACGGGCCTGGCAATAGATCCCGACCTCTCGGCAACGAGCAACCTGCAACAGTGCTGCCGTCAGCCAGAAGTCCTACTCCAGTACTTCAAGGAGCTGGGATGGCTGGACTGACGGCCCGGGGGGAATTGCACAAAACTCCCGTTTCGTGGAGTCGGTGCAGGGACTGCCACCCCCGTCTAAGAATAAGAATAAGAATAAGCGCCTTGGGGGACGCCTATGTCCAGCAGTGGACTAGTACAGGCTGAGTAATGTTATATTAACGTCAGAATCGATAAGTTCATCAAAACTTAATCAACCAAAATAGGGTAAGAGTTTAATCAAGCTACATAATGCGACTAGAATGTCAAGTCATGCCGCTAACCACAATCAAGTAGGTACCCAAGGGTTTGTGTACCGTAGTTACATTAGCAATGCAAATGAGTTGCTGGGATCACCTAATTGGCCCTAATGCCCTTCCTCGTCAGGTAAACCCTGCTTAGGGATTTCAGATGGCACCTCCAAGTCGCGCAATCCTCGTGAGGTCAGTGGAAAGAAAAGGGGTACAGAAAGAACGTGCTCCCTTAGAAGAAAAAAAGGTAACCCTTATACTTTATTGTCCGTCTGTCTGTCCTTCAATAAGTCGTTTTCTCTCAGGAAGGGGTAGAGGTATCAATTTGTAATTATTATCAAATAATAAGGTCTGCGGTCCCATAAATGTGTAAAAATCACACTTCGATCAACGCAATCAGAAAGATACGGCCGTTTATGTCCATATTTTGATACTCTCAAACAGTGAACTGTAGTTTGCTTCTCCCAACCAAAGCCAACACCTTGGAAGCGGAGGTAAATAAGAAATTGGCGTTGTATAAATGTACCCAGTGTACTTACAAGCAATAATAGTTATTTGTTATGCAAGGCTGCAAAGTTGGTTATTTTGTGCGAGTACTAGTATTGAAAACTGAGCAAAGCGAAGGGTTCTAGGATTAGAATTAGAATCCTGAGCGTAGCGAGGGTTTCAAGGTACGAGACGCAAAATAACTGCTGCCGAGCGCAACACACAATTTTTCACCTCACTACAGCGAGGAAAATACTAGGTGAATTGAATCCTTTCGGCGGTTTAGAACCACAAATAATAATAACCACAACAAACCTTGTTTAAATGTCCACCTTCTACAAATTAGAAGAAAAGTTTTTTCCCAGGTGCAGTTTTCCACGCAGATTTCGAATGAGAAAGTATACCCTTCCGAGCTTGTGAAGTGAAAAATGTATTTGATTTGATTTGAAATCAAAACCTATGGGGTTACTTCCCGTTGACTTAAAATTATGAAAGGCAAGCGCAAGGTCTTACAGCACAAATAAATAAAAAATCTGAAGATCTTTAATTTTTTGTTAAATGGATATAATACGGATATAAATAAGATAACCTAACGTGTTGGATTTCCAAAACTTAGAAACTCTTGTAAGACATTCGAAACGCAAGTAAAAAATATAAATAACCGTTTTGTTGATTTATTTCTCTGGTGCTGACCATTCAGAAATCGTGTCTAGTTATAAATTATCAACCCATTTACGAACGGTAACATTTCATAACTGAGGACCTAGACTAGAAAATCTAAGCCGAAACAATTGTCTTTCTCGGAACAATAGGAAAGTGTACTGAATAAATAATCAAGTCATCGTTCGCCCTTGACTTTTGTAACGATGTTATAGTTTGCTCTTTACAAATAGGGGTTATTATTGAATATAAATTGCTCACTTACGTCATCCGTTTAGTGTAATATATTTTTATTACACCAAATATTCACTTATATTGTTTGAAAGTGAAAATTATAATAAATAATAATTATAATTAATGTTTTTAACAATTAATGTTTGGACAAATTCACACACGGCTGTTTAGTCCCAAACCAAGTCGAATGGGTACATAACAACAGATAAACATACTTAAATACTATAAAATAAATACTTAAGTACATACAAACAGTTATGGTCATCACAGAAATGTTGATCCCGCGTGGGAATCGAACCCACGGCCTTTGGCGCAGTAGACAGGGTCACTACCACTACGCCAATTATAGGTATAACCACGAATCTCGATTGGAATTATCAATTTTGCGCGCTCGTATCATATGTACGGTCGACCGCAAGTCAGTGGAAACAAAACCAGTATAAACTGGTCTCTCACAGTATTGATACTCCCTAATAGGCTAGGCCGGCTCAAGGTCGAAATTCTTCTGACGTGCGGTCGACTGTACTATCAAATATTTCCCTCACGAAACACATATGTAAACCCCTATATACCATGGACCCTGACGGCTGACTGCGATTCATCTCCATATTTCAAACGTATTAAAAAGCTGGTACCTAATTCCTGACTGCGGGATGTGACGTAAGCAGTACCCCTACCAGGAGTCTGTCGCCTGGAATGTATGCTCAGCCTACTCCTGCCACGTGGTCCGATCGATCGAACTACAAGGATTTTATTTTCCTGTTGCTTCCATTACTTGAACTTGTATAAGGAAAGGCGACAATGAAATAGTGATGACTGAGATCAAATCGTCAGCCTAATTTAGCCTATTAACATGTCCCCACTGCTGGGGCTCAGGCCTACTTTGATATAGTCCACCACGCTGTTGTTGGTGGACTTTACATGCGCCTAAGAATTTCTTCTTCGGCGTTTGCAGGTTTCCTCACGATGTTTTCCTTCACCGTTTGAGAGCAGTCAGTAAAGTTTCGAGAAAAAAACCCATTGGTACATGGCCCAGTCGGGAGTCGAACTTCGGACCTTTCGATAATGATCGAGATACACTGGAGTTTAATATTTAGTAGGATATTAGAGTTTCGCCGCTATGGTAGGGGTAGCACGTAAGCTTAGCGCAATGGAGTCTTGGCGACGACAATGCGGGAAAACTCAGGCGGGAATTAATTTGTTTTCCTTGACATGAAAATTGGCGGAAAATGCTCACGTTTTCATTTGAAGAAAAAGGAGTCCGGGAAAAGGCAAAGTTGCCCCGGCATTAAATCTAAGAGTCCCGCGGCGTGTGTGAAGAGAATGATGAGACGAGCGAAGCGAAAGAGGTGTTTCAGGATCGCGATTATACTTGGCCGTAGTGTAAAGATGTGTATTAATTTGATATATTTGGCAGTTGTAGATTAATTGTATTAAGGTAAGGTTAATTGTTGATAAAATTAATTTTTGTTCAACTCTGCGTCTGTGCGTGTTGATTTTTCTTTTAATTTAATTTTTTTTGTTATGTAGGTAACCTATTTAAACTGACTTTTTACTGACAACGTTTACATTTTGATAACGCTTATTTCTATTTGACTATTAATAATAATACTGTTTGGTCATACAGGGCTGTTTAGTCCGAAGCTTGTAAATGGGTACTCAACAACTGATAAACATACTTAAGTATATGCTTTTTAAATAAATACATACAAACACCCAGAATCCGAAAACCAACAGATATGCTCATCACACAAATGTCGGTCCCGGGTGGGAATCGAACCCACGAGTATATTTTTACATGTAACCAAAAAATTATTATAATTAATTACCAATTAAATTTGATAAACGTACCTACCTATACATATTTATATTCTATGCTTAATAGGCGGCTAAAGGTAGGTATTTTGTAATGAACAAAACAAAGAAACTGTGTACACGTTTAGTTTCATTGTTCTTGTTATTGTTAATATCCTAGATTACTAATTAATTATCCTCATCTCGGGCCCGATGGGTGAAATCCTCGAATTTCTATTTAATAGAATAACCACGCCGAAAACTGACAGGTGAAAACCGCGTAACTGACAAATGGGATTAAGGCAGGGTGATTAACGGAGTGAGGCCTGTAGCGATTATATCAAACACAAGGCTGTCTGAATCTTCAATGTCTTAGGGTCAATTCAGACCGAACCGTACATTACACGACCTTCAGAGAACATTGAAACGTAAAAATTTAAGTAAGCTTATATATAAAAGTAAGCATTCCAGAGATTAGAGCGTTCAAATAAAAGAACAAACTCTATGTATTTGTATAGATAACCAAAGTCCTGACGCGGAGCAGGAAGAATTTCGTACAACAACACTCATCACTTGTCTTTGTCACTCGCGAATAGATTAGATTAGATTTATTTATCACACATTACAAATATTAATACATAGTGTAACTTACGTAAAAGGTCAAAGTTAATGTGATCGTCAAAGAAACAAAATAAAAATAGAATACAAGATGTCAAAGCCAATACAAAATGTCAATTTTACACAACTTGTGTATGATCATTAATAATAAAATAATGTATATAAAACAAGGAATAAATATCATGTCAATGTTACAATTGGAAATTAGGATTTTATATTCATGTACTCTTTGACAGAGTATAATTCTCTATCCAATAAGAGGTTTTCTATCTAATCTATCCAATAAACATATTGCTGTTGCACTCACACAGGTGCAATGCACTACACCTGTGAGAGCGCGACAGCAATGTGTGTATGTTTATTCGCGATCGCGAGTGACAAAGACAAGTGGTGAGTGGACGCTGTACGAAATTCTTCCTGCTCCGCGTCGGGACTTTGCCATTATATATTAATTAATGTTATAACATTACATATTATATTAATGTTTTAATTTCCCACACAATGTATTTTGTTATGGAATAAAATGAATTGAATTGAAATTGAATTGAATTACCTAACATCTGACCAATAAATGCTTGTTCTCGGGTCTTGGATGTTTGTAATCGTGTTTGTATGTGTCCATGCCTCCCGCGACACAGGGAGGAGGGAATCCTACCTAATGCGGAGGTTGAGTGTGACGCGTTCACTTATTTATAACTAGACAAGTAAAGTACATACATACAGAGTTAAGATCTCTTTGGTGCGTGCTCGCGGCCCCTTAAAGAGGCGTAAAAGAAGCATTCTGTGGGTGTCAAAATCGTGTCAAATGTATGACAATACTGTGACTCACTCACACATTCTCATTTTCACACTCCATATAAATTTGTATTAGCAACCTCCTCCCGCTACGCCGCTTCATTTGTCCGCACCCCCTCTATAAGTGGCACCCATGGAACTATTAAGTACCTACTACGTACATGCTGTACGTAGGTAGTACATATTAGTTCCATTGTGGCACCATTGGTTCCGTTAGGAACTATAATATAATCTGTGCCCATACTAAAAATGCAAGATGCAGTCTCCTTAGGGAGCGCGCGCGCCACCAAAGAGATTCGAACCTTCCTGCATACAGCTGATACGGAACACTGCACCCCTATTTTTAAAAACTTTAAGTGCCCTCAGCCATTAACCCGTCCCGATCTCCATTTCCCGAAGCAATTCGTCAGCTCGCAGCCGAATTTCATTTTGCGAAATTGTATTTCGCGATTAAAATTCTTGTTAACGAAGTTCAACCGGCTCTTGTTAGGGTAAGTATACTCGAATAAACTTCTTACACAAGTTACCTGCACATTCCGGACGCAGTTTCAGGAATGATAATAATAAATTACTTCATCAACAGCCTATTAATGTCCCCACTGCTGGGGCTCAGGCCTACCCCCTCTCAACGAGGGCGTTCGGGTTATAGCCCACCACGCTAGCCCAGTGCGGGTTGGTGGACTTCACATGCGCCTAAGAATTTCTTCTTCGGCGTATGCAGGTTTCCTCACGATGTTTTCCTTCACCGTTTGAGAGCAGTCAGTAAATGTACTTAAGTTTCGAGAAAAAACCCTTTGGTACATGGCCCAGCTGGGGATCGAACTCCGGACCTTTCGATATGATCGGCCGCGTCTTATCCCCTACGCCACTGACGCTCACCATAAAATAAATTACTTACCTATTCATAAAATAAAATTACATTATCCTATCACTTTTTTTCCAGTACGTATTTTTTTGAGGATATTCGCAAATTGTCACCTAAGTCAAAAGCGCAAATACTTGGACATTGATTAAACGACTTATTATATTGATCGTACGACGCACACTTTTCTCACTTATAAATGCTTTTGTCAATGACTTTTCGAACGCGGTCCGAAGGGCCTTCGTCTAGGGGGTCTCTCCAGAAACAATAAAATATACCTTTATCAAAATATAAAATTAAATAATGAAAATCCCGAGATTCTTTGGAAGTGTTATGTCTTAAATATATAATGTGTTTACGTGTGTCACATAAACATGTATACATGCATGTATTTTATGATTGTGCACAAAAATCCACTTTTTTATTAACCTGAAAAATTATTAAAAAGGTCACGATGTTTCCTTGATTGCGTGAAGCCTGTCAGTCCAGGTGTAACGTAAGGGCGCTATCCGTCCATCCAACGAAGTAATTAGGAAGAACTCATCAATTTCTCGTAATCCGTAAAAGCCTTAAGTAGACATCAATCAACATCATAATACGTTTAATTCTCACTTGGAGCCGTAAAAACTACGGTGAAAAGAGAAGCGAAGAAAAACAGTTACAAATTCAAAGATGAATGATTTAGGACTGGAGGTTTAGGGCTTTGCCAACTCGGGCAATAATAACAAACTTTTATTGATTGAATAATGCTATTACTGATCTGTTGACTGGTCTATTGGCGTAGTGGTAGTGATCCTGCCTACTGCGCCAAAAGGTCGTGGCTTCGATTCCCACCCGGGACCAACATTTGTGTGATAAGTGGTCCAGCCGTTCTTGGGTTATAAATGGTGTAACTAGCACGACTTTGTTTTGTAGTATACTAGCTTTTTCCCGCGGCTTCGCCCGCGTAGAAAAGTTTTTCCCGTGTACATTGTGAAACAGGGCCCTCTTTGTAGGCGTTTTGTTACTTAGGGGGTATTAGCGGACGTCCCGCGACTTTGTCCGCGTTAAAAAGTAGCCTATATGTTATTCCAGGATATAAGCTATCACTGTACCAAGTTTCATCAAAATCTGTCCGACAGTTTTTGCGTGAAAGAGTGACAAACATCCATCCTCACATCCTTACAAACTTTCGCCTTTATAATATTAGTAGGATTAAGATTTAAATATCATATTTTGACTTTGATATTGAGATAGGTTAGTGTCATTCATGCAGAGTTTAAATTAATAAAAGCCGCGGGCGACAGCTAGTTTATTTCTGACCCGACGTCCTTCCCTCCTAATCTCTTCGCTCTGATATATTGTATTCTTTAAGGCAATTTATTATGGACAGAAAGATGTTGCTTATTCTCTTTCAGCGTAGAGTAATGAAATCACGGGACATGGGCTGACTCGAGCCGGGTCCCGTGTCCCAGCGGGACACTTGAGAGGCGGCAGATTCAGCGGGACACGTAGCCCGAGCTCAGAAACTTTACAAAGCTACTAGTTACCTACTAACCCGCTCCGATTTAACATAATGCCATTTGATATTAAAGTCGTACTGAGTACTAATTATTTTATTTTTAGTATAGTTTTAAGTATAGTATAGTCAGGCTATCTTTGGCCGGACCCGTCTGGAAATGAACCGCCTATTACCTATTTTCTGCCGTCAGCAAATAGCTTGCTTTGCTGTGAATTATGATGTGGAAAAATATAGTGGGGTATTTGTCGAGGAGGTATCTTCAGTGTATCCTTTGTTCGCAGAACGAAAATTTCTCAAAAGGGCATGTTCTCAAATAGGCCAATTAACAAAACAATTTCTCATATTTTGTGCAGTTAACTAACATGAAATATATTTTTCATTACTCATACTCTGAAAGTAGGTCTGAAGTTGCCTGAGGAGCGGGTTGAAAGTAATACATCTCAGCCCTAGGGAGAATCGCTTTCAACTGACAGCTGTCAAATTATATAAAAAAAACTAGTACTATTTTGACATTTCTATTGGACCATGTTCCAACTGTCTATACAGCCACTCAATTACAGCGCGATGTAAAATTGAAATAACATAATGTTATGTAATAATTAAAGTATATATATTTTTAAATTACTTTATTATAATTATTACTGTCAACTATTTCTTTAAAATAACATAGATTTGGGTAAAATATTTACCATTTTTTCAATGATGGAAATGAAAAATAATGGCAGAGTAGCTGGCCGGCCACAGAAAAAAAACAAAGTAGACGGGCAAGCGGCAATCCGATCTTCATTTGTTTTTTCGAGTTATAGAGTTCCGTATAGCAGAGATTTGTATTAACACTCATTTTATGTTTTTGTTTTTACTTTCAGTGTATTCTTAATGAAAAGCACAGTGTTTCCCTCGGGTTCAAGACTTATTTAGAGGTCCCTCGAACTATTGGCGCCCTCGCTACGCGTCGGGCGCCAAACCCCGTCTCGGGACTTAAATAAGTTACTTTCACCCCTAGGTTAACAATGTACTATATTAGCCACTACAATGGTGTTTGATTTTTTGTGAGCAAACAAAACAATACAATATTTCCATGCATTTTTTTATCAGCTGTGCCATTTGCGAGGTAATAATAATAATATTTTCGCTATGCGCACCCAGTACACTAAAGGACTAGGCAAGCGTAGTGTGGGACGCCCCCCGGCTAGATGGAGCGTAGGACGGCTGGCAGTGACTGGATGCGGAGAGCCGAAGATCGGACTCAGTGGCGCGCCTTGGGGGAGGCCTATGTCCAGCAGTGGACTAGTGCAGGCTGATGATGATGATGACACTAAAGGACTAAAATTTCCCATTTCGAAGTGACGAAATAGGCCTAAAAAGTTATATCGTCACTGTAGGTAGTTTACATTTAATTAAACCTGACCATACATAAAATAATCCTACGACATTTCGCCCTCCGTCTTTCCCCTCTTCCAGAACCTGCTAATAAAAATTGTCCCAAACAATATTATTTCTTGCGCGTGACATCATCATCATCAACAGCTTAATCTCCCCACTGCTGGGGCTCAGGCCTACCCTCTCAACGAGGGCGTGCGGGCTATAGTCCACCACGCTAGCCCAGTGCGGGTTGGTGGACTTCACACGCGCCTAAGAATTTCTTCTTCGGCGTATGCAGGTTTCCTCACGATGATTTCCTTCACCGTTTGAGAGCAGTCAGTAATGTACTTAAGTTTCGAGAACAACCCATTGGTACATGGCCCAGCCGGGGATCGAACTCCGGACCTTTCGATATGATAGGCCGCGTCTTATCCCCGACGCCACTGACGCTCTTATTAAACCTGACCATACATAAAATAATCCTACGACATTTCGCCCTCCGTCTTTCCCCTCTTCCAGAACCTGCTACTAAAGATTGTCCCAAACAATAATATTTCTTGCGCGTGACAACTCAGCCTTTATTCGTATCTATTTCTCCCAAGTTACTGGGTTACAGCGTTTCCCCGCGGGCACCGTACACGAACTGCCTGCCGGGCTGCCATGTTACAGTAATATTATCTCGTCTTTTAAACATCAAACTGGATGAGGTTAGCGCAGGACCGGTCGTCGTGGAGATCCTTAGATTCTACAGGCTGATATGATGATGATGATGAAACATGAAACTGCTATTATGTTAAACTCTTTCTATCAAATTTGTCTTTTTCTATGACACATACAACATACATATCTTCACGCGCTAGTCTGACGGAGTAGGCAGAAAGAACGGAGCGCCAAGTATCGCGACACACCTCTTTCGCTTCGCTCAGTATCATCATTCTCTTCACACACGCTCGCGAGTGCTCCTCACGTGTCTGTCTGTGAGCACCGGCTCAATCTGATCCTCGTATGTCATCTAGGTCATCCCAATCATTAAGGGACAAGCGTGAAGATATTATGTAATTTTCTAAGTTTCCATAACAAATATTATATTTAGGTAAATCATCTTTATTTATAGGATAACAATAAAAAACTTATTATATAAAACTAAAACTGAACTTAAAAATAAATTATAAATAAAAAACCTGTAATTTTCTCGAAACTTAAGTAGGTACATTTACTGAGTGCTCTCGGACGGTGAAGGAAAACATCGTGAGGAAACCTGCATACGCCGAAGAAGAAATTCTTAGGCGCAATGAAGTTCACCAACCCGCACTGTGCTAGCGTGGTGGACTATAGCCCGAGCCTCGTTGAGAGGGTAGGCCTGAGCCCCAGCAGTGGGGACGTATTAATAGGCTGATGATTATGTATTGAATAAATTAATAATGTATTGTAATGTTTCGTACCTCTACTGCACATAGCTATACTGTCCCGAGAGGCAATGGTATTCGACACAAAGAGCCATAAAACTTTCCGAGGGTATTTACGCGAGTAATACAATATAACAAATGAAGTGGAATTACTTACGTAAATAACCACACGTAAGGCGCAACCAAATTTCGTTTCCAATTAACTAATTATTTGTCTCACTTGGGTGTATTTTTTTTGGGATCCGTCAAGATGGAAACCCTTGTATTTTTATAGCGTATCCCAGATACACGCGGCCTGCGGTGGCGGCCTACCGCAGGCCGCAGCCTTAATATGCAAACGCAGGCCGCGCTTGTCTGGGATCCCCTTATCGGGGGCCGAAGTGTCATGGTTGTCTCTTCAATTTTATTTTCCTAAACTATGTATAATGAGAATTTTAATATGTAAATTTGTTTTAGTATTTTATACATTAAATGTTTGTGGTCGTGTATTTTGTGCGCGAAATTAAAATAAACGTATTTATATAGAGGCCGTGCTGTAACCGTCAGGTTTTTGCGTATGTTTATTTTAAAACAATGATGGGCCTAAAATGACCTTCTTTCTAGGGCCGTAAACTCAATAATAAACAAGCGAAATTAAGGAAAATATTGCGGAAACTAAATTCTCTTTGGTTGCGTTCTGTAATGTACCTATTGGTAATGTATCACATACGTAGACAAAAAAATTTTTCGCTACATTCTAAATATATGGTAGGTATGTATCGAGGTTTGTATTCCCGCATTGAAGACGACACCCGGGTCGAAGTATCCGCATGATACTTGGCACACATATGGCTCGCGAACTATTCACACTTAGGCTACTTTATCGCAGGGAAATATACAGTTCCCGTCGCAATATCGCGCGTGTGAAGAACTATGAGCTAATATTATTATAACGATTTCCCCCGGCTTCGGTGGATTAAGTTTTTGTCCCACGGGAACAGTGTATCACGGTAAAAAGTACCCTATGTACGGTCCCAGGGTACGATGAATCTTCGCACCAAATTTCATCACAATCCGTTCAGCGGTTTAGGCGTAAAAAGGTAACAGACAGACAGATATTGCTACTTCCCATATATAATATTTTTATGGATGGATTAACAAAACGATTAAACGTATCTTTAAAAATAAACTTAGATTAATGTATAGACGAACAACGTATGTGCGAATGAGAAATATGATTATAGCAGCGTCGCAAGTAAGAAAGAGAAAACGAACTTAAAGTCATTGTAACACGAGAAAAACGGAATGTAACGTAGTTTCGTATAGTAGACCTACTGATACCTAGTCATTTGTCAACTTTATACAGCTTTTGTCTTCGCGTAGAGGCTCTATACTGCGGATATGAATGTAAGCCCAGTCAAACCGACAAGTCGGTTTTGGGGGACAACTATATACTTATAATGAATATGTATATGATTAATAATAACAAAAAAAACACTACCTACTATTATTGATGTTTTGGTTACATGTCAAAATATACCTACCTACTCAATAGTCAAAAATGAAAAAAAACCTTATCAAATTGTAAACGTTTGTCGTCAGTAAAAAGTCAATAACAACGTCCAGGACTACAGTAGGTAGTCCTATGTTGTCTCGTTGGGGGCCCGCGAAGCGTTTAGTTACTTTATAGTTAGTTTTAAGTTATCTGTTATAATTGTTTGTGAATATGTGTCAATTCAGTGAATAAACGTCTATCTATCTATCTTAAAAAAGTGAAAATTAAAACAATTTGAATGAAAAATCAACACACAAAGTAATACAAGCACAACTTTAATGTTATCGACAATTAACTTACAACTGACAACTTCATACTCGTACCTACGCATTTGTCAACTTTATACAGCTTTTTGCTTATACAGCTCGCTCCGCTCCCGCTCCCTACGCTCTATTTAATCTATGGCTTTTTGTCTTCGCGTAGAGGCTCTACGCCGCGTAGAGACTCTACGTTGCTCTGCTCTAACTCTCTAATTACGAATACAATATTGAGTTTGAAAGCGCTGATATGTGGAACTAAGAGTCGGATTGGATTTTTTTTTGCATTTTGATAGGCCAAGTCTTGAGGAAGGTTATAGACTATTTAACATCACGCTACGACCCTCAAGAGCCGAGCAAGAAAGTTATTTATAAATAATTCGTTTTTTTTTAAAGGACGGGAGAAACCGCGTGGCACAGCTACTATATGTATTATATTTTTAATCATCATCATCATATCAGAGTGTAGACGTCCACTGCTGGACAAAGGCCTCCCCCAAGGATCTCCACGACGACCGGTCCTGCGCTAACCTCATCCAGCCGGGTCCCGCGACCTTCACCAGATCGTCGGTCCACCTTGTGGGAGGCCTACACTGCGTCTTCCGATACGTGGTCGCCACTCGAGAACCTTTATTATATTTTTAATTTTGTTGTGTAAATAAATACATTTCTTTCTTAACCCCAAAAACTACGATAGCCGTAAGCAGAGTCTAGCAGAGAACTGACATAGTCCGAGATATCCGTAATATAAATTATCAGTTTAGCGAAAACAAATGTGAGATGTAGGGGGAGTAAACAGCTCAATATAAATGTAGGCCAGCGCAGCCTGATACAGGGTGTTACAAACTATCCGTTTACATAAGCGATGTTATTCACTTTCCGTAAAATTTTACTTTTTGTGTAACCTCCGTCCGACGCTAAAAGAAATGTTCACTGACATTAGTTATTTGGAAATGTTTTAGGGTCAAGCAGGGTAATTGTAAACAGGGGTGATTGGAAACGAGTATGAATGAATCCAATAAGTAAGAAAAAAATAGAAATTTTTGTGATGTAAATACAAATTTATGGTTTTTGGATTTTTTTCTTTACTTTTGCTATAAGATGTACCTTAATTATATAATTATTTACGGGTCTTACACACGAATAAGTTTTATTTACCTTGCCCGACGTTTCGACCAGGTTACACTGGCCGTGGTCACGAGCTGACTGGAGAGGCGAGCTGTCATTGTTGATCGCTGTGAGTAGTTTCTGAAACTACCCTCTGCTGATCTTGTATTATTGGAAAGTCCCGGCACACAACACTCACGGTATCCGCGGGTGTATTCGACGATAAGTCACGAGATTTAAGTTTATCGATCACTGGATTCCACGACGGTGACAATTTAAAACCAGCTTCCCTATTAAAATTTTTGAATTTCTTGATTTCAATAGCTTCTCGCACTATCCGATAAGATGTACCTTGCTTCTTGCCAAATTTCAAAATTCTAGGTCAACCGGAAGTACCCCATAGGTTTTGATGACCAAGATACTAAAATATGCGGCAAAATCTATATCCATATCTTCTGACTGCGATGACTTAGAAGTCAGATTTTTCACGGCTCCAAGGGACTGCAGACCTGAGTATTTGATATTAATTTCAACTTGAAACCTCCACGCGTTGATGAGAAAAATGGTCTTGACAGACGGACAACAAAGTGATCCTTTAAGGGTTCCTTTTTTCCACTTTTATTTATTTTACTTTTATTTAAAACTTTATTGCACTAATTTGTACAAAAGGCGAACTTAATGCCAATGGCATTCTCTACCAGCTGACCTTTGGGCCGTGCAGATAAATTAGTGGTAGGCGCAAAAAGATAGTTTGTTTATTTAAAACAATATTATAATATAAAACAGTAATATACGATAATTAACTACATACACTACAAATAGATAAATAGATACAAATTATTTAAAAAAAAAAACTTTTATTACATAAATATATACATAAATACATTAAATACATAGATACTATTAAAATATTATAAATAAATACTTACCTATAAAATAAATATTATTCATATTCATTTATTTTGTAATAAGCATACAGCGTCAATAGTTATAATAATATGTAATACTCATTTAGTATTATCAGATTGATATAAAATACAATGTCCAAGTCATATTAAAAATGTCAAATTGAATATTGATAATGTCAAATTATTGAAGAACCATGTCAGAATATCTATTTTAACTTAATAATAATCGAAAAATAAATTATGTCAAATTAATTATTAAACAATAATTAATATTAATAATTATAAAGTGATATTTTATCTACCTAACAAAGGGATATTTGAAGTATTCACTCGTCTAGATTAATATACTAGTACCTAATAGTAAATATTAAGATTAATATATTAATAAACTAGATAAATATACTTTTGAGGTACGGAACCTTAAAGTAGCTCAATATTGTATTTTAAATGTATTTACTGTGTAAATAAATCGAACAAAACGACAAATTACAACAAAACTAGGAAGAAAGCAAACTCATTGTTGTAATGGATTCTGCATTTAATATTAAACAGCGTCGAGTCGCTGCACTGACTTAATGCATTCCCATCGCAATCACTGCGCTATGGGTTGAGCTACACTACGAATTTATTTATCCTATTATTAAAAAAAAAATTAATAAAAAAAATATATCCAAAATCCCACAAAAAATGCGAAAGTTTTCAGTTAGGATGTTTGCTGCTCATTAAAGCTTTGATGAAGGGATTTTAGTAAAACTTGGTACAGTGCCAGCTTACATCCTGGTATAACATATCCTATAAGTTAAGATAAAAAATTGCAGCCGTTTTAAGGTTAGTTATTTTAGGTGAGTGTGTGTGTTGTGTATGTATGTGAGTAAGTTAGGTTGATTTCTATGCGAACGAACAAACTATGGCGTAACTTTAAAAAACCGTACTTTCTAATTAAACTCGAACAGAGTAAAGTAAGTCGTAATATAAATTAGTCAAAATATAATAAAATACTGTCTCAAAAACTTAGATTACGACGGAAGACCAGCGCGGGTAACTATAACCAAACTATTTAACAAATAACCGTGGAAACCGCTATTAGTTTATCGATTCCAGAGTTATGCACTGGGTGAAGTTATTTTTCCACCTCCATGTGGCACGAACCCTAATCAAAAATCGATTGTCACCGGTTTTCCACTTGTAAACGAAGAAATAGACAGATCAGGCCCGATGGATTCACAAAAATCTATCGCAACGTTGCACGTTACAATGCTTTTACGGGATAAAAGCAGATCTAATTGTCATGAAATTTGTGCGAAAAACGGGACTTGTTAGACACTACAACACCGTTATATGACTAATCTACCAATGCTATAGCTCTTAGCAAAAGCGCATTGGTGACTTTTATAATACCCCTTTTTGCTTGCTGGGAACCTTTCTCAAAGTAGTCTACGAATCGAGCTACGGGAATTCTTTAGTTTTGCAATATAAGTTAAGTAAGATACACCATTACAGAATATCATTCCACGTCAACCACCCAAGCCCCCGGAAAGTGATCCCACCTCTGAGCCTCGACCGTTTTGGCAAGTCCTAGGCAAACTCAGAAACGATTTTCCATTAGCAAAGCGAGTGCCTCGTGGTGCCCGCGCGTGTGTTGCGTCAGCTCTTAAAAATTGTTTGGAAAAAGTTATTACAGACAACAGCAAGGATAGCTGGGAGGGGTTGTTCACCTTCGCATACCGCATTTTTCACGTAAGCAGTGAAGATCATACGAGAGCAAATTCACTTACCTCAAAGATTAAAAGTAATTGCTCGCAGTCTTATAATTTGTGCATGGACTCGGGAAACGTCAGGAGAGGTAATATTACGCGCAACATTTTTAAAAAAGTTGAGGGCAAAATCAATGACGGCGACCTGAGAGGTGCTAGTCAGCTCCTTTTCTCCAATGACACTATTGCCCCCAATAACGAAGAGACGCTACAAGCTCTCCTCTCCAAACATCCTTCTCCTTCCGCCACTTGTCAGCTACCCGACCCGCCGCAACCGCTCGCCAATGATACTCCTGTCGTCTCTGCAGATGACATACTCGCAGCCATTATGTCTTTCAAGACCGGCTCAAGCGGCGGTCTCGATGGATTAACACCGCAACACTTAAAAGACTTAGTCTGCGTCTCTTCGGGCGACAGCGGCCGCGGTCTTCTGGTGAGTCTAGCTTCTCTCGCCAATCTAATGCTATCCGGCAAGGTTCATGATGATATAACCCCAATACTGTACGGAGCTAGTCTGTGCGCCCTAAATAAGAAGGATGGAGGCATCAGGCCAATCGCGATTGGCTCCGTATTCAGGCGAATTGTATCGAAAATCTCATGTAAAAATGTCAAGCCCTTTCTGACGGGAATATTTCAACCTACTCAGGTAGGCTTCGGCTGTATGGGCGGCTGCGAGGCTGCAGTTCACGCAGCACGTACGTTTCTGCTTAGTAGTACTAATAAAATTCTCCTCAAGGTTGATGTAAAAAATGCCTTTAACTCGATTGACCGCGGCATACTACTAAAACAAGTGAAAGAACAAATCCCATCTATCTACCCATACCTTTGGCAATGCTATAGCAATCCATCGAACATTGTCTATAAAGAACACCTACTAAAATCTTCAGTTGGTTGTCAACAAGGTGACCCCTTAGGACCAGCAATATTCAGCCTCGGTATTCACCCATCCATTACAGGTCTCAACTCCAAGTTTAACACTTGGTATTTGGACGACGGAACTTTGGGAGACGAGCCTGAAACAGTTTTGAATGATTTTATCTCCCTTACAAATTATTTTTCGGCTATCGGTCTGGAGCTCAATATAAGTAAATGCGAACTCTTTGTCCCACTCTCCCTGCCCGCGCTCGACAGAGATGTTATTATTAGTAAATTTTCTGCCGTGGCCCCTAACATCAAATTAGCCACTGTTGAGTCGCTACAGCTACTAGGAGCGCCTTTGTTGGACGAATCTGTCCATCCATTCTTACAGACACAAATCGAAAGTTTCAACAGATCGTCCGAGCGACTTTTGGAAATTAACTCCCACATGGCGCTGACCCTAATAAAATTTTGCCTTTTTGTCCCAAAATTCACGTACGTTCTGCGATGCACTCACCTTTGGAAATCAAAGAAACTGCTTTATAAAGTAGATGATTGTATCAAGGAAACTCTTTCGAAGGTTCTAAACTGTCACCTTACAGACAGAGCGTGGTCCCAAGCCTCACTGCCGATCCGCTTTGGCGGTATTGGCATCCGCAGCGTGGCCGCAGTGTCACTCCCTGCTTTTTTATCATCTTCTTTCGGGTGTCACGACCTTTTTCACAAAATCGTCGGTCCTTCTTTGGGTACTGTCGAGGTCACGGGTTTGCCGGAAGCGCGGGTCGAATGGCATTCAATATGCGGCAATGAACCACCCACCGTTCCAGCCTCCCAAAAACAGTGGGACGAACCGCTTTGTAAGGCGGTCCAGCGGGATCTCCTAAATTCTAATACGGGCCCTGCGGACCGTGCTCGGTTACTCGCAGCTTTCGAGCGAGAGTCTGGTCTGTGGCTCAACGCTCTCCCATCAGCCAACATCGGGACATTACTAGACAACCGTTCCTTAACATTAGCGGTAAATCTGCGCTTAGGCGTGGGGACTACGCAGACCCACTCCTGCAGATGCGGTGAATCTGTGAGCGAGTTGGGGCACCACGGCTTATCATGTCAGCTGAGCGCGGGCCGCATACCACGCCATGCTTCCCTCAATGAGGCGATCCGGAGGGCCCTTGCCTCGGTGAATATTCCGGCTACGTTGGAACCAAACGGAATTTTTCGCACCGATGGCAAGAGGCCCGACGGCTTGACCCTCATTCCATGGAGGCAAGGCAGGTGTCTGGCGTGGGATGCGACCTGCGTCGACACGTTGGCCCCTTCCCATCTGAAGGCGACTGCCAGTCGCGCGGGTTCGGCCGCCGCTAACGCCGAAGCCCAGAAGCACCGGAAATACCAGGAGGCCACCGGCAGCTGCATTTTCGCACCCATTGGGTTCGAGACAATGGGTCCCTGGGGCCCTGAGGCAAAATCTTTAATGAAAGAACTTTCAGCTCGTCTCCGCGAGGCCACTGGCGACAACAAGGCCGGCAACTATTTCGCCCAGAGGATAAGCCTCATTATCCAAAGGGGAAACGTTGCCGGCCTTCTGGGCACCATGCCTCACGGGGACGCGCTCGAAGAATTATTTTATATTTAGGATTACATTATATAGTTAGTTATTTTAATTTAATTTAATGTTTTTGACTATTTTTGTTAATGTTATTTGCAATAAAAATGTTATAACTTAAAAAAAAAAAAAAAGTTAAGTACCTAGGTAAGTATGATATAAAAATTATATTTAAATGTTATTTACTTTCTTGTTTTAAAATATACCTAATGCCTGTGACAATTTCTGGTAGTAGAACGCACAGGAGAGAAAAATTGCACGATAACCATTCACAATACCTTTCTAAAATAGACCTCCTGCACTTGCCTATGATTTGTTTAGCCTTTAGCCTAGATAATCTCTTTTTGGCCTCTAATCTCTTTTTAGCCTAAAATTCTCTTTTTAGGCTAGGTATATAATGTTTTGATTTTTTTGTCGTTAATTCCGATAAAGTGGTTAAGGTGGCGTAACATTATTTGAGTAATCTGTTTTATCGGGTTTATCTGTCTTTGTTATGGATGAAATTCCGTATTACCTGCCTATAGGTAAGCTAGAAGCGTAGCTGTCTCCAGCATTTACTTAAGACGTCGATTTCTTTTTGTTGTTTAAAATATTCATCCGCAACTCTACCGCATTGAGGCGATAAAACACCAACAAACTACTCTTGAACTAAACAATAAAATTCTCTATAACCGTACGTCAATTAAAGAGTGTAAGTAGGTAGTTAGTTAGTTTTTCTTAGTAATGAATATGAGTAATAAAAATTATGATCAGTAATGTGAATGTATCATGAAAATGAGACCACCTACCTTTCCGAAGCAGTTCCGGCTGCAATTTCAAAAAGAGGGTCATTCGCAAAGGCGGGAAGTTGAAGTGGACATAACACCGCGGCGGTCACTCGGTAATATTGTAAAGAACTCACCGACTAGCGCGGCGAGTAGGGCGGCGGCGGCGGCGGCGGCGGCGGCGCGACGCATGACTGCGGGCGGCGGCGCCGCGCCGGCACATGCCGCGCTCGCCGCTCGGCCGCAGCCGCCCGCCGCCGCCGCCCGCCCCCCGCCGGCACTCCGCGCCCCCGAATGCGGCACTGCGCTCCTGACGGCGCTTTCCATTGCCTTCGACACCGAAATGCAATTGATAATTGCCAGACAACCATACAAAATAGACATAGACATATTTGTTGATAATCAATGGATTACAAGTCAAATTAAATTCAAAACATTAAAAAAAATTGAATTACATAAATAACAAATTTAAATAATAATAATAAATTAATAATAATAAAATAAATTGTCTAATTGTTATCGCACTACTAAAAATTCATAATTATTTGCAACAAATTCGTCAAACGTGTAAAAAGTTTTCTCGATATGCCACTTCTTTAAGTTTAGTTTAAAATAAGCACAATTATATATGCCGTATTTACCTTCATCATCATATCAGCCTGTAGACGCCCACTGCCGGACGAAGCCCTCGCCCACCCACGACGACCGGTCCTGAGCTAACCTCGTCCAGCTGGGTCCCATGACCGTCACCAGATCGTAGGTCCACCTTGTGGGAGGGCTGCGCTGCATCTCCCGGTACGCGGTCGCCACTCGAGAACCTTTCTGTCCCAACGGCCCTACGAGCGATGTTTACCTTCATTACCGTTGTTTTATTGTACAATAAAGAAAACAGACAGAATAATACAGTGACAGACATAATACTTAATAACAGAAGCTTACATTAGTATCTATGACTAAGTCAAAAAATTGAATTTTTTTGACTTGTGTCACTTTTGAAGCAGGTATGCGATAGGTACAATATTAGGCAAACATTGTTAACTATTCTAAATATACGATCCATTGAGAAAAAGTTCCTTAAATAAGTATTGGTGAAGTCGACACCAATGGAAAACAACGTCGCAAGAGACCGATACACTACGGAAAAACCCGCATTTTAATAACAACTAACACCTATCTGTGTGTTCGCCACTTCACTCATCAAACACGACTTGAAAAATGTCCAACTTGAAAAATGTCCAATCTGAAACATTTTACACTACAGAACCTTAAAAACTGCTATTTATTTTACAGATTGGACATTTTTCAGATTTGACGTTTTTCAGTTTGGACATTTTTTCAGTTCGAGCATGGTCGTTGGACATTTTTCAGATTTTTACAGTAAACCACTATAACTACTACATTTATCACTTCTAACCGATCAAACACAGTGGAAAACAGCACCTGGGGCTACACATTTAATTTGGCGGCGCCGAAGCATAGGTACCATGTGTGATTGTCAATTTAAATAAATAAAAGAAACTGACTGACTCACTGATCAACGCACAGCCCAAACCGCTGAGCCTAGACACTCGAAATTTTCCACAGAGGTTCCTCCTAATACCTCTGACGTGTACTCTCTCACGGAAAAAACTTTTCTACACGGGTAAAGCCGCTGGAAACAGCTAGTCTACTACATATCATTTCTAACTGATCTAGCACAGTGGACAACAGCACCTGGGGCTCCACATTTAATTTGGCGGCGCTGAAACATAGGTACCATGTGTGATTGCCTCGCCTACTAATAGTCGGCGTACATTTCAGCTGCGCTAATTGGTTCAAACTATTAACTACTTGTTTGCTGCTGTCAAAAAAGAATATAGGTACCTAAAGTGTGGCTGTCAGTTGTGGTTTTTGAAAAATCACTCTTAACGAAAAAATAAATAATTATTTTCTACCGTGCCATATATAGCACACCAGCACTTGAAAGGTTAACCTTAACACAGACAAAAGTACCAAAAAGTACAATACAGGGCCTATTTACAATACAATACAGAATTTTTGTGTTTTTCTTTTTCTTTGCCTGGCCCATTCCCATTTTATTTGGGGTCGGCCCTCCGTATCATGCGTCTCCAGGTAGCTCGGTCCTGGGTCGTCACTTTGTTGGCTTGGGCTTCTTTGAGGTTTTTTGTGTTTTAAGAGATGTTTTTTTGTTATTTTCCTGTACTTCAAGATTTTTCAAAAATCAAATCAATTAAAAGCTTATTAACATGTCCCCACTGCTGGGACTCAGGCCTTCCCCTTTCAGCGAGGGCGTTCGGGCTATAGTCCACCACGCTAGCCCAGTGCGGGTTGGTAGACTTGGCCCTGTACGGGCTGGTGGACTTCACACGCGCCTAAGAATTTCTTCTTCGGCGCACGCAGGTTTCCTCGCGATGTTTTCCTTCACCGTTTGAGAGCAGTCAGTAAATGTACTTATGTTTCGAGAAAAAACCCATTGGTACATGACCCAGCGCGGGGATCGAACTTCGGACCTTTCGATATGACAGGCCACGTCTTATCCCCGACGCCACTGACGCTCTCGAACTCCTTAAGTTAGTGATATAGACATGACTAGCTGATTCCCGCGGCTTCGCCCGCGTAAAAAACAGCTTTTCTCGAGGTATCTATAGCCTAATGTTAGTCTGATTAGTAATCTACATTACTGTAAAGTTTCATCAAAATCTGTTCGGTAGTTTTTGCGTTATAGAGTAACAAACGTCCTCACAAATATCTTTACAAGCTTAATACCTTGTCATTACGCTTCTCTGATCACTATGACGCTGTCACCGCCTCAAGTTTCAATGGAGTTGGAAGGAAAAGGCTCGGTGACACTAAGCTCCGAATACTAAGTACCGATAGCAGCATGGAACTCAAGGGCGTAAGGGACCTCTCAATAGGGGAGAAGCCCCCCTGTGACAAATTTTGTGTTACATGGTCATACGTTCCTCTTATCATAACCCCTTCAGACTTCTGGTAGTCTGGTAAATCATTCAAATCCTATCCTATCCCATCCCATCCTATCCTATCCTATCCTATCCTATCCTATCCTATCCTATCCTATCCTATCCTATCCTATCCTATCCTATCCTATCCTATCCTATCCTATCCTATCCTATCCTATCCTATCCTATCCTATCCTATCCTATCCTATCCTATCCTATCCTATCCTATCCTATCCTATCCTATCCTATCCTATCCTATCCTATCCTATCCTATCCTACCCTATCCTATCCTATCCTATCCTATCCTATCCTATCCTTCCTACTAATATTATAAAGGCGAAAGTTTGTAAGGATGTTTGGATGTTTGTCACTCTTTCACGCAAAAACTACCGAACAGCTTTTGATGAAACTTGGCACAGTGATAGCTTATATCCTGGAATAACATATATGCTACTTTTTAATGCGGACAAAGTCACGGGGCGTCCGCTAATACCCCCTAAGTAACAAAACACCTACATAGAGTGCGCTGTTTCACAATGCACACGGAAAAACTTTTTTTTTCTATGCGGGCGAGGTATTATAAACCAGCTGTTTTCCGCGGCCTCGCTCGCGTTTTTAAACGAAATACAATCTCTTCAGATTTATTATACTACTACTGGATATTAGTATAGATGTATTTGGACTATATAAAAAATTAAGACGGTATTACATACCCTTATCCAGCTGAACGATGCATTTTTGTGTAATTATAATTATAATAATGGCCTCCACTAAAATGATTCCCTCCCTGATCTTAGTTTGTATAAGCCTCGGGTGCCTACCCACTTAACATGAGTGACATGTTTATTTTAGCGTTTTGGGTCAACCCTAGTATAAGTAGACCTAACAGGGTTTTGGGGTGAAGTGACTTTTGCTTGGCAGTCTTTTTATAGCACAGCTGAACGGTGCAAGAGAATCATACTTAACTGTGTCTATAGTTATTTTAAGTAAGCCTTGTTACTTGCGGCTACATCCACGTTTGTTAAAATGTAGTTTTAATTAGAGTGTTTGTGAGTTTAATAGAAATAAACTAACAATTTAACTGTCGTGAAATCCTTGACTGACATACAAATTTTAAAACGAGATTATTGTAAGAAGAAATCCCTTATTTAGGTGAATATTATTCGACATATTATTCGGTTGTTGTCGGCAAAACTTTGATGTACAAAATTAACCTGAAATTTTTAATTTTCAAGTTTTAAGTTAAATGTTTTTGTACGCACTACTGATTTCTTTTTAAATAAATAATTTATTATTATTCATTGTTACATACGGCTTTCCATTTTAGAGATTTTTGAATTTAAAGTTTGGCCTTCACAGCAGTCTGGCTTATGTCCTATGACAATTTGTATTTGGCTTTGACGTTTTGTTTTCTGCTTTTATTTTGTTTCTTTGACGATCACATTAACTTTGACCTTTTACGTGATAAATAAATCTAATCTAATCTATGTGTCTGATGTACTTTGAATTGCTGATAAGATGATGATCATGAAAGCGTGTATGGGATACGAGCATTCAACAGGCTCTATTATTAACGCGAGAGAGACTATAAAACTGTTCTTAGCCAAATGTATTACATACGCAATGCAGTCAAAGTACCGCGGCCTTTCCGCCTCCCTTCCGCACACTATGACTCCTCATCAAATATTATCTGTGGTAAATAGTTACCTACCCAAAACAAAACTGCAAAATCGCTGAGCGAAATCGGTGATGACTTTAGGAGCTTCAGAGAGACCGTGGAATTTCTTAGGCCTTCCTATTTAATATACCTAGGAACTTACTAGTCAAACAAGATATTAAAGACGAGTCAAACAAGAAAATTTTTTAAAAAAGTTAAAATTATACTTATTAGAGAGCATTTGTCCATAGAAAGTAACAGAAAACAAATCATTTTTATTGTACCTAACTAAATTTAATCGATGATGAGACTGTACGATCCCCCAGTCAAACCGACAAGACGGTTTTGGGGGACAAATATATACTGTTATGCTTATGTATTTGATTAATAAATAAATAAATAAATAATAAGAGAGTTTTTTTCGAGGCTTCCTTGAACCATTGGATGTCTCGAGTGGCTGTATAGAGTAGGTACCTACGGATGGAGGAGATCCAGAGAGCCATACACACCTCACTGATCAGGCAAGCTGTTTTCGCCATAGACGTCAGAATCCAGCCAATGCGGTTTTTCCGGCTTTCCATATTTTGTTGCCGTTTTAGAATTTTTTTCTGACTAGTCTATGGTGAAAACGGCTTGCCTGATCAGCGAGGTGTGTATGGCTCCCTGGACCTCCTCCATCCGTACTGAGGCCAGCCACCATCAGATCTCACGCAAACCGTTCCCTGACGGAGATCCAATGACTCAAAGTGACCTCAAAAATGTATGTAAAAGACCCCTTAGCCCTTATTTTCTTTTGAGCAGTAAATTTTCCATTCACACAGCGACAAAGCTCGCGAATGTAAACTCCCGTGCATTAAGCTTGCATCGCTTTAATAAGTCAGCGGCAGTAATTACAGCGTCTAATGAAAAGGCTGAGTTAAGCGCAATGTGACGTCATCGCCGAGCCTCTGGCTCTATTCAGCCCTTAATGAAAATAGTGTCGAACCGAAAGTTTTTCACTTTTTCATTCGGTTGAAGCGTCTTACATATTTCGGTCAATATCAAATCAAATCAAATATTCTTTATTGAGCACCAATATTATATCAAAAATTTATACTAAAGTACGATAATTTACTAAACTGTGTGCAATCAATTGGCGGCCTTATCGCTTTCAGCGATTTCTACCAGGCGTCATTAGGGTGATGTTGAAGTCTTCAAGGAGATACTTAATGACAAAATTGCAATTTTTCAATCAATGTTTTTACCGAAAAAAAAACTCATTTGTACGGAAATGTTTGCAAAAGAAGGTTAATAGTGCAGTTGTCAAAATTTGTTGAGCCGTAAATTACATTACTACATTTTGTCACTAAAATTCTATGACGATATACATACCTAAATAAATCGCTTCAACCATTTCTGAGTGAATCGCGTGAGAAAGTTGTGCGGCGTGCCCGTACCGTTGATTTTAATGGGTTTTACGGCCTTGGGAATGAAGTAGGTACTAATGGTCCGTCTTTAAAAAATAGGACAAAGAAGAAAACTTCATTCGGATCCCGACAAAAATGTGATGTTTGAAAAAGCTGTCGAATCGGCCCAAATTTAGGCACATTTCGGGTTGAATCGAAATTCGGCCAAAATCACCGAAAGCCCAAGCCGAAATTAGGTCAAACTCTATTGTCAAGGGCGCAGGGCAGAGATGGAAGCGAGCCAAAAGGGTACAGAGCTAAGAGAAATATGTTTTCCGGCAAATGTCTCGCACAAATTATGAAGATAGTTCGCTTGCACTTGCCAAAGCTGAAGTTTAACTGAAGTGAGACGTGCTTAGCTCTGGTTAAGTAACTGATCCTTAACTCGCATGTCAAGGCTAGGTCGTGATTTCGTGCTAACTTGGTATTCAGGGCTTCTTACACCAGTTGCTGATAAAGCCCCAGATACCCTATATGCAGGTTATCTACCAGATACCCGCTTTTTTCGTTTTCACAGGTATCTGATTGCCTTATCTGTCCGATATACCGTCTTATAAACTTACAGCCAGATCAAGGGGCTGTTATTTCTTTATCTGTCGGATATGGATTGTTTTTTTTCTAATTTAACGCGGTAATACTTCAGTTTTGTGTTAACTTTTTATGATATATGGATTTATCACTGTTTCATTTATAAATAGTACATTACTGCCGCGGCCCGCAACCGAGGCATTGATGGATGAGCGTGTGAATGTAGGCCGAGGCGAAGCCGAGGCACACATACGTGAGTCCATCAATGCCTGGTTGAGGCCAAGGCTTGTATAATGCTATTCTCAAATAATGCGCGGAAATCCAAAAAATATCAAGTTTTATTAAAATTGTGAACCGTCTGCACTGAACGATCACGACATAGGGTTGTCACAATACTATCGGCAAATCAAAATACTTTTGGCCATATCTCCGGAACGGCTAGTGCTAGAACCATGTTCATGTACTCAAATGAAAGGGCTCGACGAGATCTAGTTGAATATAATATAAAATAAAATCACCCTGTATATACAATTTTATATGAATATACAGGATGTTTTTTTAAATATTATATTCAGATAGATCTCGTCGAGCCTTTTCATTTGAGTACAAACACGAGGGGTCTAGTACTAGCCGTTCCGAAGATATGGCCAAAAGAGTGTTTTTTTTTTCATTTGGCCATATCTCCGGAACGGCTAGTGCTAGACCCCTCGTGTTTGTACTCAAATGAAAGGGCTCGACGAGATTTATCTGAATATAATATAAAAAAACACCCTGTATATTCATATAAAATTGTATATACAGGGTGTTTTTATATTATATTCAACTAGATCTCGTCGAGACCTTTCATTTGAGTACAAACACGAGGGGTCTCGTATTAGCCGTTCCGGAGATATGGCCAAATGAAAAAAAAACACTCTTTTGGCCATATCTCCGGAACAGCTGGTGCTAGACCCTTGTTCATGGTACTCAAATGAAAGGGCTCGATGAGATCTATCTGAATATAATATAAAAAAAACACCCTGTATATATAATTTTTTATTCAACAATTTCCGCGCATTATTTGAGAAAAGTGCTATACAAGCCTGCAATCAATGTAATTTCATGCATCATTCGAAATTTAAATAAAACTTTTGCTATGTTACCTCCGTGGTTGCCTGGTTACACGACAGATATGAATTAATATGGTCATTATTTGACCGCTAGGCACGACAGATATGGATTAAATAGAAACGCAACAATGAATTGAATTGAAGAACTGAATTGAATGAACGGAATGTTCCAACTCCCCGGTAAATCGATGACAGTTTAGTTGCCCGATATTTTAACAGAGACTTGAGTGGTGAAAACGGAAAATATTATCCGACAGCTTTATCCGATAGATTACGTTATCTGTCCGTTTTCTATCTGTAACAATATCAGCAACTGGTGTAAGAAGCCCTTAAAGTCTTAAAATGTTCTCAAAACTTTTGAGTAGTTGAGGATCGAACCCACAACTTCTTGCCTAGTTTTATACAGTGTACATTTTGTTTTATTTATTTATTTATTTAACAATTTATTGTACACACAATACATTAACAAGATACAAAACAAAACAGAAAGAACATGTACAAATGGTGAGGCTTATCTCTTTATGAGATTTCTGCCAGCCTACCAGTGACAGAAAAAATATATGTTTTGTTGAGTGAATATAGCCACGAATTGTTTGCACATCGCTGACAGTGTTTAATTAATAGTCTATGTGTGCGTACGCGAGATGGTGTGCTGCACAGAGATGTCCAAAAACTTGAAAATTTGAGTCGGTTGATCGAATCAATGAACTATTTCTTGAAAATCAATGAGCATTGTTGCGCCGCTTCTTCTTCCCAGCTCTATATAACACCTTGGAGGCGGTGGTAGATAAAAAATTGACGTTGTATAAATGTACCCAGTGTACTTACATGCAATAAAATACTTTTGAATTTGAATTTGCATCTATTCTCTAGTGAATCCCCGCACAGCTCCCTTTGCCATCTGAAATTAGTCATTGCGCAGAAATGAGCCAACTGCACACAGCCGCCATTAAACTCTACGGGGACTATAGTCTCTCCTCTCTCTTTCTCCATCCATTTGTTCGGAGCACGGGAGTAGTGATTTTTATAAAAAAAACGGTATAAACCCTGATGATCCGCAATGAGGAAATCCGATAGCCGAAAGGATTAGCAAGCTGAAGTGGCGGTGGACCGGACACAACTGTCGCCGAACAGAAGAGTTGTGGAGTGGAGAACACGGGTGGACCGACGACCTGAAGAAGGTGGCTGGATGCAGAGGGCGGAGAACCGGGTTTAGTGGCGTTCATTGGAGAACGTCTATGTCCAACAGTGGACGTCGAAGTACAGATGTGATGATGAAATTGCCCTGAAAGCACAAAGTTATTCTGTGATTTTCTCCCAGCGCAAGACACTCTCATATAAATTATGTCATTCAAACCCCGAATGCGTAATTTTGGGGTGAAAATCTCTTTGTTTCCCCATTGCAGTGAAACAAACCCGCCCGCTCCAAACTTCCCACATTCGGTAACCTAGCAACGGAGTAACAACCCTTAGCAACCATTTGACGCAATGACTGCGTCAGAAACGAAACAGACGTTTTGGTTTATATTTGGTTTTGTGTAATTTATTCTTACGTAGTATTGTGTTCTCTTTGTAATTTATAGTGAAATGGCTGGCAGACCTATGAGTCGAATGAGGAAGATTGAGACTGTAAGTTAATTATTTATCCTTTAAGCTTAGATGAAATCAAAAAGAATATACGTTGCTTGCTCGCTGAGAATGGTAATACAATAAAACCAAGTCTACCTTTATAGTCAGTCCACCTATTGAATATGATTAAATATTCATTCGCTTGTTACGGCGATCGTCATAGTATTAATGATTGCAGGCTTGTTACTACTGTTTTAGTGAAAAAATTTGATAAAAAATGAAATTTAGCGCCGTGGCATAGTGGGGAAGACGCGGCCTGTCATGTCGAGGGTCCCAGTTCGATTTCCGGACGTCCCAATGGGTTATTCTCGTAGCTTAAGTACATTTACTGATTGCTCTCAAACGGTGAAGGAAAACATCGCGAGGAAACCTGCATCCGCCGAAGAAGAAATTCCTAGGCGCGTGTGAAGTCCACCAACCCGCACTGGGCTAGCGTGGTGGACCATAGCCCGAACGCCCTCGTTGAGAGGGTAAGCCTCGAGAGTGGGTACGTGATAATATGCTTGTGATACTGAAAAATTTCGTACGTACGCGAAACAATGTGATCCGCCAGTGCTTTATCTCAAAAGTTATTATGTTGAAGTGGCAGTGAGCTGCGATGGGCTGGTCACATCTATCGGAGAACAATTAACCGCTGGGGTTCTTGAGTGGAGACCGCTCGCGTTCATATAAAAAATATAAAAGGTTGATGAATATAAGGCGGTAACTAGTAAAGTTTAGTGTAGTTTTTTCTTGTTTTTTTACTGATTGTTTTTTTTTTGTTCTTTGGGCTAGTCCGGTCATCCCAAGGAGATTCGAACCTCTTTTGTCGCGCGCGCGCTCCCTGTGGAGATCGCATCTTGCAAATTTAGTATGGGAAACGATGAAAAATTCTGTGTCAAAATCAGGGGGGGTGCGGACAAATGAAGCGGATTAGCGGGAGGAAGTTGCTCATACAAATTTATATGGAGTTTGAAAATGAGAATGTGTGAGTGAGTATCAATTTCGATATACATTTGGCACGATTTTGGCACCCCCTAAAATGATTTTGTTACTCATCCATATGGGAGTAGCTTTTTTTTTTAATTCATGGGTCATCCAGATCTCTCAATTTCAGATCATATCATTCGAAGTTGCTTCGATATGATCTGAAATTGGAACAAATAACAAATGTGTTTTAGTAATATTTTCACAAATTGAACACTTGTGGGCAAATTCTGCAGTTAACTGACCCTTTATAGGCCATTTTGGAAAACTACCAGTTATTGCGGTCTTTGTGAAGTTGCGGCCTTTTTGTCGTGAATGAGGCCGCCATGCCCTCACTTCTGGTGTCCGTTCACCTAGCGTACACATAAGAGATTCTGGGCTAGTTTTAGTGCCAATAAATAGTACCCAAATAGTACCTAAATAGTACCTAGTTCAAATAAATAGTACCCCTGTGGTTTAAGAAATATACGCCAGTCTTAGTGTGTACGCTGGCGGAACGTTCCGCTGGCGTACACATGGCCGATCTCGAAAACGGCTTTGATTACAGCAACGAAATTACACAAAAAAATAGTACCCTAATAGTACCCTCGGTACCGGAAATCTCATAACGATTGCTCTTATTGGAACGGAGATATTGAACATAACTTTCAGAGCAAGCGTTCAGCCAGCGTACACATTAAAGTCATGTTGTTTTCATAAAGAAAGCGGACGTATCTAAATTTAAATGATATATCAATAAATAGTACTTCAAATAGTACCTCCGCTAGTACAAACATTTCATGTGAATTCACACGGGAACCATATCAAAAATCGATGTAAAGTTCTAGGAACAAATGTATTGACGAACAGTCGCACACAAAAGTGAATAAAAATGAACAACAAGTGATCGCCGTTTTATTGCTTCCAAGCGAGTCTAGAGTTAGCTGATCAGTAAATAGTAGGTAATAGAGTCTATATTCGTATGTATGATATGAACCCTTTCATACCTTTCATCCACCTTTATTTTTTACAACCTTTTGTCATGTTTTGACTCGCACCTCGCACTTAGAGATGTCAACCAATTACCAGTTTTAGCACCGGTATTTACCGATTAGTTAAAAAAAACGGTTTTCTTAGTTTTTATTATTATATGGAAACCCTCAGCTCAGAAAGTAATAAAATTATCAGAATTGTGAGTTTTGCTCTCACTTGCTTGTGTGACACTTCACCCTTTATTTATTTATTTTTGGACGCATAATAATAATAAAATCTTCGAAACGAAACGAAGGTTACGAAGAAAGCATGAAAATAAGTACCTACCTAGATATTAGATGTGTGAAATGAAATTGCATAGTGCGGGGATTTCCCAAGTATTATAGTCAATCGTGTTCAGATACGCATCGATTAATTATAATTCAGACTATATTCGGATACAAATATCATTTTGTTTTTGTAAATAAGCAAAGAAAAAGTATTTTTTTAATAAAACCGGTTTAAAAAAAAAATGTTTTTAAAATAGATTTTTTGGACCGGTTGACTGACATTACTGCTCGATTCGCTCTTCGCAGAATTGTTACGGACGGATCGGTGCGATCATTGATTCGGTCATTTCGTTCTGTGATCGTTCGTGTGTTTTGAATATGTTAAGGGCCCTTGGGCGTACGCCCTTTCTAACAACCTTACTATTCAGAAATATAGTTATTTTAGTTTTTGTTGATAACTAATACCTACCATTTCCGCCTATTCCAAGACCAAAACCGCTTCATCACATTGGGCGTTTCTTAATTCCCAACCGCCTATTACAGACATGGCTCCTCATTTTATGGTGGATACCCACTTACAGTACCAAAACCGCTCCACCCCCTTAGGGGGCTGTTCTACATTACGAATACTGTCACTAGTTACCACCTATGACACACATCGCTCCTCCTTGTTACCTCCTTCCAGGTACTGTTGCTCAGTTGCTCGTTTCGCTCGCTCTAAGGGTCACCAGTAACCTAACGAACCTAACTTTCGGGGTGCCAACTGCTACGAGTGACCGGAGTTACCTAACCTTATAGGTTTCAAAGGCTGCTTTTTCAACCAATCAGCAAAACTTAATACGATTTCCATCGGAGTGGCTCGTTTTAGATCCAATGAAACCTCACTTACATCAGATTGGTTGGTTTTCGAACCAATGAAACCTTACTTACATCGGATTGGTTGATTTTAGAACCAATCAATATCTCTTATTACGATTGGCTGCTTTACTCGCGTTGGGCGTTGCTGAATGTTCTGTAGCTGTTGTCATCATGTCCGAACCAAGCCAATCCTATTTAGGTGGTAGTCATCATTTTAGCTATCGATATATAAAGGTTTCATCGTGTGCGGAAAAAATCGAAAGAAAAACAAAATGGCGGCGGAAATTATGCCAGAAAGGTTCCTATTCCTTTGAAAAACTTTTTTTTTTCGCGATTACAATATTATACTTAGTACAGCTTCCTCTACCCTTACATACAAGTATTGAACGAAACCTTCTGTGTGCGAGTCCGACTCCACTCGGTCGGTTTTTTACCTACCACCGCTTTCTAATTGTGATTTTTACTGAAGTCACTCTAACCACAAATACCGAATTTCTGCCTGTTTGACTGAATTTCTGGGTTTGTTCAGAATTAAAAAATAAACATACCTAATACTGTTAGCAAAGATAAGTCACTTTTGAACATGACTGTACCTCTAGTATGAATAGAACTTTACATCGATTTTTGATATGGTTCCCGTGTGAATTCACATGAAATGTTTGTACTAGCGGAGGTACTATTTGAAGTACTATTTATTGATATATCATTTAAATTTAGATACGTCCGCTTTCTTTATGAAAACAACATGACTTTAATGTGTACGCTGGCTGAACGCTTGCTCTGAAAGTTATGTTCAATATCTCCGTTCCAATAAGAGCAATCGTTATGAGATTTCCGGTACCGAGGGTACTATTAGGGTACTATTTTTTTGTGTAATTTCGTTGCTGTAATCAAAGCCGTTTTCGAGATCGGCCATGTGTACGCCAGCGGAACGTTCCGCCAGCGTACACACTAAGACTGGCGTATATTTCTTAAACCACAGGGGTACTATTTATTTGAACTAGGTACTATTTAGGTACTATTTGGGTACTATTTATTGGCACTAAAACTAGCCCAGAATCTCTTATGTGTACGCTAGGTGAACGGACACTCACTTCTGCAGGTTATAGACTCATTAAATGCAGGCGTGTTGAATTTTGCATACCTATGGGGAGTTTACTGCCTATATCTTCTTACTACTTATTTACGTCAAAAAGATTTTTCCTAAAAAGTTCAAAAACTGATACTATATGAAAATTGGTTGAATGCAGGCAGTTTGTTTGTTTGTCACGCCTTTAGAATCACGACTATTAGAGTCGAACACCAATTTTAGGTTAGTAAAGTAAGTACGGTCGACCGCACGTCAGTGGAAACAAAATCAGTTTAAACTGGTCCCTATAGTATTGAAACTAATAGGCTAGACCAGCTCAACGTAGCTACGTGGTCGCCACTCGAGAACTTTTCTGCCCCAACGGCCGTCGGTTCTACGAGCGATGTGGCCAGCTCACTGCCACTTCAGCTTCGTAATTCTTTGAGCTATGTCGGTGACCTTGGTTTTCCTGCGGATCTCCTCATTTCTGATTCGATCTGGCAGGGAAATATTATTACATAATATAGATTATTAGTGTTACTGTATTGCTCCTGTCTTCCAGAAAGAGGCCCTCTTCCGCGCCCGGAAGCGCATCCTCAAGTACCTGGTGCTCGGCTTCCTGCAGCAGGAGGGCTGCCACCGCGCCGCGGAGACCTTCGCCGCGGAGGCCGAGCTCACGGGGGAGTACCAGGTGTGCGACAACATCGACCTGGACATTATTCTGCAGGTGAGTGAAAGCCAGAGTAAATAAATAAATATAGAATGAATGAACGAAATGAACGAATGAATAAATAAATCCTTCCTAGCTGTCCTACTCATGGGAGAGTACCATGTGTGCGATAACATCGACCTGGACATTATACTGCAGGTGAGTGAAGCCAGGGTAAATAAATAAATATAGAATGAATGAACGAAATGAATGAATGATTAAATAAATAAATCCTATCCTATCCTACTCAGCCTAGAGAGCGTCAGTGGCGTAGGGGATAAGACGCGGCCTATCATATCGAAAGGTCCGGAGTTCGATCCCCAGCTGGGCCATGTACCAATGGGTTTTTACTTGAAACTTAAGTACATTTACTGACTGCTCTCAAACGGTGAAGGAAAACATCGTGAGGAAACCTGCATACGCCGAAGAAGAAATTCTTAGGCGCATGTGAAGTGCACCAACCCGCACTGGGCTAGCGTGGTGGACTATAGCCCGAACGCCCTCTATAAAAGGGTAGGCCTGAGCCCCAGCAGTGGGGACATTAATAGGCTGTTGATGATCCTACTCACGGGAGAGTACGGGAAGTGTGCGTTAACATCGATGAAAAGCTGTTCGCGGGAAAAACTAGTAAATAATAAATAAAAAGAATTCATTTATCAATCACACAATAATAATAATAATAATGTTTGGACAATTTTACACACGGCTGTTTAGTCCCAACTAAGCCGAAGCTTGTACATATACATGGGTACTCGACAACTGATAAACATACATAAATACTTTTAAATAAATACACACAAACACCCAGAATCCGAAAACCAACAGTTATGCTCATCACACAAATGTTGGTCCCGGGTGGGAATCGATCCCACGACCTTTGGCGCAGTAGGCAGTGTTACTACCACTACGCCAACAGGCCAGTCAATTTTATCAAGTGGATCCTCAGCGAACATCGCTAAATTCGAAGTGAAAGGGAGTGGTGATCGTCATCTTTGCAAGCGCATAGGTACTAAATACTTAAACTTTGATAGGTACTTATACGGTAGGTCTCATTGGTCTATTCCTAGTTGTTGATCCTCATCATCAGCCTTTTGACTTCCACAGTTGGACATAGGCCTTCCCTGAACGCCACCACACCCGGTCCTCCGCCCTCCGCTTCAGGCTGCTTTATTAGTAGACATACGCCTAAGAATTCCTTCGTCGGCGTACGCAGGTTTCCACACGATGTTTCCCTTCACCGTTTACGAGTACAAAGTACATACGTTTCGAGGAAAATTCTTAATTAATAGTCATAGCCGGGATTCAAACTCGGATCCCTCGACCCTAGCTCAGCTTGTATCATCATCATATCAACCTGTAGACGTCCACTGCTGGACAAAGGCCTCCCCCAAGGATCTCCACGACGACCGGTCCTGCGCTAACCTCATCCAGCTGGGTCCCGCGACCTTCACCAGATCGTCGGTCCACCTTGTGGGAGGCCTACACTGCGTCTTCCGATACGTAGTCGCCACTCAAGAACCTTTTTGCCCCAACGGCCGTCAGTTCCACGAGCGATGTGCCCAACCCACTGCCACTTTAGCTTCGCAATTCTTTGAGCTATGTCGGTGACCTTGGTTCTCCTGCGGATCTCCTCATTTCTGATTCGATCTCGCAGGGAAACTCCGAGCATAGCTCTCTCCATTTCTTCACAGCTTATATATACAGTAGTTTATAGTGTAGAAACACGCATGCATAGCTGGTGCATTTGTGTACAGAATGTGTAACAGCCAGTACCAGGGATTGGGTCACGAAAGCTAGCCGACGACAGAGCAGCGAAGTGCTGAACTACAAATGGAATAGTAATTGAAATATCTAGGTTACTGCCTCGGTGGCCAGGGCCGTATTGTGAAATTAAAGCAAAGCCCTAGATTGAGCCGTGGTAGCCTCGTTGGTCGTGCACTCGCAATACTACTGCACTTATAATACCACATGTTTTTCTGTGAAGGAAAACATCGCGAGGAAACCAGCCAAAGATTGGTATTTACTATTCAAAAGCGTATGTGAAGTCCACCAAAAATGGATTAAGGCACCGTTTGGCGGACAGGGGTTTGGCACAACAGATCCTATAGGGTCGAAGTGTCGCCAGGTATTCCTGGCCCTCTAAGAAGATAAGATAACCCCTATAGATTAAAAATAAACAATGAGGTATAAGATAGAATAAATAGGTATTTTGGTAAGTAAATTATAGTAATGCATTGTTTCCGCCGAAGAAAAAAATCTTAGGCGCATATGTGATGTCACCAGTTTGTACTGGGCTAGCGTGGTGGACTATAGCCCGTACGCCTTCGTTGAGAGGGTAGGCCTGAGCCCCAGCAGTGGAGATATTAGGCCTTAGGCTATTGATTTGATATTATTCTAACACTAGTCAGCATATATTATTTGACTGGCCTGTTGGCGAAGTTGGTAGTGACCCTGCCTACTGCGCCAGAGGTCGTGGGTTCGATTCCCACCCGGGACCAACATTTGTGTGATGAGCATATCTGTTGGTTTTTGGATTCTGGGTGTTTGTATGTATTTATTTAAAAAGTAATTAAGTAAGTGGTTAAGTGCCCATTTACAAGCTTCGGCTTAGTTTGGGACTAAACAGACGTGTGTGGATTTGTCCAAACATTATTATTATTTTCCGCATAGTATTTTGATCAGAATTCAGAAGGTTCTACGTTCGTGTTTGAACAACGTTCATCATCATCACATCACCCTGCAGCCGTCCACTGCTGGACAAAGGCCTCCCCCAGGCATCTCCACGACGCCCGGTCCCGCGCTAACCTCATCCATCCTCACCAGATCGTCGGTCCACCTTGTGCCTGCCTACGCTGCGAACAACGTTGTTCTAATATTTTTATACATAAAGTTTAATCAATCTTTCTAATCAGTGCTATATCTCTCTAACTGGCGCACGTAATGGTTTTGAAGCCTCCTGCCCCTAGGGCCGCTAGGGCCCAGCCAAGGGCCCTCGTGCGGCCCTGTAACGTGTCGGTGGAGGATCGGTGCCAGAATCGTTAGCGTGTCCGGCCGCGCGCTGTGCGGTTGTTTTACCTCGTACAGACCACCGCATCGGGCGACTACTTTTGTCTGTCAGCTGGCGATTTGGTTCATCAACATCAATCAACAGCCTATTATATTACCTACATTCCCCACTGCTGGGGTTCAGGCCTACCCTCTCAACGAGGGCGTGCCGGCTATAGTCCACCACGCTAGCCCAGTGCGGGTTGGTGGACTTCACATGCGCCTAAGAATTTCTTCTTCGGCGTATACCAGGTTTCCTCGCGATGTTTTCCTTCACCGTTTGAGAGCAGTCAGTACATGTACTTAAGTTTCGAGAAAAAACCCATTGGTACATGGCCCAGCCCGGGATCGAACCTCGGACCTTTCGATATTATAGGTCGCGTCTTATCCCCGAGGCCACTGACGCTCTTTGGTTGACATTGTTAATTTATGTTTATTTAGGTACCTATTTAATAAATTATTGTATACGCACAAAAATATAAATATTGGTTTATTTGAAGCATTTTGCAAAGTCAATATGCGTTTAAGTCAAATTGATTAGTAGTCAATTTACTTTTTGACATCATAGACATAAATTGCTTTTTAGGCGATACGATCGTAACCCGAAATGTAAATACAAAAACATTCAACGCTTTGAGGATCGCTAATATTCTTGTGTTGTGTGAATTGGAGTATGACCCATTTCCTGCAAACGGATATACTTTATGCGAAGCAAAAGTGGGCGGGATCAATGACCCGGACATTCCGCAACATAAGTTCGATGTTGGGCTAATGCGGACTTTATACCCACAGCTTAGCATAAACTGCGTCACTTACATCTAGGTCAGGAAACATAAATAAAGATACATACATAATCTTCAAGTTATGTCCCTGACGGGGCGGGCAGACAGAACGGAGCGCCAGGTATAGGTACCACGATCCTGACTCACCTTTCGCTTCGCTCAGTCTATTATGTATGTTTCTTATTGTTGAGTTCCCATCTACAAGTTCGGCTTAATTGTCCAAAACATTATTATTATAACTGTATTGTTGCAGGACTACTGCAGCTACTACCTGCTGCGGTTCAACAAGCAGCCGCAGTTCTGCCGCAAGGTGGACGCGCCCGCGCCGGCCGCACCGCGCCGCCCCACCACGCGCCGCGCCGAGCGGACGCCGCCCGCGCTGACGGTGCCCATCGCGGACAAGACGGACTTACCACCGTCTTTCACCGTCACCAGTTTATTGAGGGTGTGAACCTTTCTCTTCTCTTCTCTTCTCTTCTCTTCTCTTCTCTTCTCTTCTCTTCTCTTCTCTTCTCTTCTCTTCTCTTCTCTTCTCTTCTCTTCTCTTCTCTTCTCTTCTCTTCTCTTCTCTTCTCTTCTCTTCTCTTCTCTTCTCTTCTCTTCTCTTCTCTTCTCTTCTCTTCTCTTCTCTTCTCTTCTCTTCTCTTCTCTTCTCTTCTCTTCTCTTCTCTTCTCTTCTCTTCTCTTCTCTTCTCTTCTCTTCTCTTCTCTTCTCTTCTCTTCTCTTCTCTTCTCTTCTCTTCTCTTCTCTTCTCTTCTCTTCTCTTCTCTTCTCTTCTCTTCTCTTCTCTTCTCTTCTCTTCTCTTCTCTTCTCTTCTCTTCTCTTCTCTTCTCTTCTCTTCTCTTCTCTTCTCTTCTCTTCTCTTCTCTTATCCGACTTGTAACCGATGCATTCACAGTGGAAGTTCTCAGTATAGTAACAACCGAAATAAAACATGGAATTTTTGTCCCAGGAAGAAGAGTCAGAGAAGCTCGAGTCTACACTACCAGCAATCGACAGGAAACCGCTTTCGGATTTTCTGTCAACCGTGTCCTCGGAGGAGAAGCCGCTGGTGGAGCTGCTATACCGGGACGTGGTCCGGCCCTCGGGGACGTGCTGGGACGACGTCAAGGGCCTCGCGGCCGCCAAGAGTCTACTCATGGAGTCTGTGGTGTATCCAGTGAGGTACGGGTTTGTTCCACGCAGATAACCAAGTTTGATAACCAGAATTATCAACGTCGAATTATCAATTTTCTGGGTAGAAATTATAATAGTTAGGTCTTAGGTATGCACGGGTACCTGTTATGCTGTTTGTCAACCCCGGCGAGAGATTCCAAAATAGTCTTAAAGGCGTAGAAGAGGCTTAAGGTGTCGCGCGGCAAAGGCACGGTGCGGTGCTTCAAAATTTGTTCATAGATGCAAGCCACGCGTCGTGAAATAAACACAAGAGGCGCTCCACTAACGCTGCTTCTATATAATTCACGCCAAAGTGTGGCTACGCAGTCTACGCACCTGTGACCTTTGGGTGTGCCTAGTACTTGTCGGTTCCCCAGCTCCTCAGACCGTTAATTCCTCTGCCAGGTACCCCGAGGTGTTCACGGGGCTGCTGGCGCCGTGGCGCGGCGTGCTGCTGCACGGGCCGCCCGGCGCGGGCAAGACGCTGCTGGCGCGCGCCGCCGCCGCCGCCGGCACGTGCACGCTGTTCAACGTCTCCAGCAGCACCGTCGTCAACAAGTGGCGCGGGGAGTCCGAGAAAATCGTCAAGGTAACTAAAGCACATTTATTTTGACAGAATCGGAGCGTATTTGGGACAAGCGGACCTCTCGACACGACAGGCGGCGCCTTCCCCGCTAGTGTTATCGATCAGAAGGCCCTTCAACCAAGGCCGGCAACGCACCAGCACCCCCTGGGTGGGCGTTGACCTCTTAATATCAGGAGGCTCTTCTGCTTGCTGCTCCCGTAGCAATAAAAAAACGAAGGATCGGGGCAGACAAAACGGAAAAATCTTTCGCAATAACGAACGGAAATGCGCCTTCAGTCAGTTGCTACCGAGTTTTAACAAATACACGCATCCTCGTAGCATTCTCTCGACGCCGCGGCGTCTCAAAGCGCGTTTTTAACCTCGGTGCGACATCACGCGCTAAACGAGAGTCTAGAGGAGTCTCGAGCATGTGCGAGGATTTTTTTGTTCTGTCTGCTCTGATGAGCTGAAAGAATTCCAATATGTCCCCAGATTCTGTTCGAGATGGCGTCCTACTATTCCCCTTCGATCATCTTCATGGACGAGGTGGAGACGCTGGCGAGCGCGCGCGCGTCGCCGGGCGAGCACGAGGCGTCGCGCCGGCTCAAGGCGCAGCTGCTCACTGAGCTGGACGGCATCGAGCGCCGCGAGGGCGTCGTGTTCCTCCTCGCCAACTCCAACATGCCGTGGTGAGTCCAGGGTGTCTTACTCATACGAGTTTGATTTCACGTATACTTAGTACGATTTTTCAAATTTGACCCTGATAAAAACATTAATCTTTCATTCGTAGGTGTGCCTACTACCTTCCAGCACAAAAATACTAATATCTCGTAAATATCTACAAACCGATTAATTCTAATTTCTCGCGGATATATAGGTTCGAGAATTCAGGTGCACCTTCCGGTGCACGGTTCCGAAGATATTTATGTGGCCATGATAGAATTACTTTTTTCTGCATGCCCACGTCTCAGAATAAGGATGTTTCCGTGCCGGAATCTTTGACTCCCTGACTTCTATACGGATAACATTGTATCACATTTTTTCGCGACTACGTTCAACTAATTCAGATGAATAATCGACTAGCTCAGTTTACCTCGATATGTGCTGTGGTCCCCGAGATATTGGCATGCCAGAATCGGCAGAAGCGTCAGTGGCGTCGGGTACAAGACGCGGCCTATCATAACGAAAGGTCCGAAGTTCGATCCCCGGCTGGGCCATGTCCCTATGGGTTTTTTCTCGAAACTTAAGTACATTTACTGACTGCGCTCAAACGGTGAAGGAAAACATCGTGAGGAAACCTGCATACGCCGAAGAAGAAATTTTTAGACGCATGTGAAGTCCACCAACCCGCACTGGGCTAGCGCGGTGGACTATAGCCCGAACGCCCTCGTTGAGAGGGTAGGCCTGAGCCCCAGCAGTGGGGGCATGTTGATTTGATGCCAGAATGACATCATTTTTATTCTCAGGGAAATCGACCCCGCCATGCTGCGCAGACTGGAGAAACGGATCTACATTCCCCTCCCCGACTTCAAGACTCGCACAGAACTGTTCGAAACGTACTTGAACGCGAAGACCATGGAGCTGGTGCCACGCGTGGACTTCCAGGAGTTGGCTGCGAAGACCGAGGGGTACTCCGGCTGTGATATCAAGCTGGTCTGCAAGGAGGCGCTCATGTCCACTGTCAGGAAGATGCTGCCCAATATGGCTGGCAAAGGTAATAAATGGGAAAGTATCTCTCTCTGTTTGTTACCTTTTACCTGTGCTTTTACGCGGAAATGTGCAGACCAAGCGGAAAAATTGACCGCGCACTTTTTGACGTCATTATCAAATGAACCATAACACTATTCTCCTAAAGAACAAAATCGTATGCGCGAGGCGACGCTGACGTCTGTGATGGGTGATGGTACTCATAGTGTTAATATTATGGTTCATTTGACAATTAAAAGTGCGCGGGCATTTTTCCGCTTGGTCTGCGCATTCCCAAAAACCGCTGAACGGATTTTAATGAAATTTGCTGTAGAGATACATCGAACCCTTGGGCAGGATATAGGCCACTTTTCAGCGCGATAAACCGTTCCCGCGGGAAAATAACTTATCCTGCAGGCGAAGGCGTGGAGCACTCACGTCTCGCGGCGAGCGTGTGTGAAGGGAATGATGAGACTGAGCATAGCGACAGAGGTGTGTCAGGATCGCGATATTTGACGCTCCGTTCCTTCTGCCTACCCCGCCAGGGACATAGGGTGAAGATATGTATTGTTATGTATGTGCTTTGTGGACAGGTACAGCCAACCGGAAGGACAAACTGCATCTGTCGGACGTACTGACGGCGATCGAGAAGACCAAGCCCGTGTCAAAGAATCTTGCGCAGAGACACCTCGAGTGGCAGGACGAGATGGGATGCTCCTAACGGTGACAGCAGTAGCATTTAATATTTAATTTAATTTTTGTAATTTAACAAAGTAAAATGGTCCTTTTTCTTACAGTCGTAGAGTTCATTTTCGATCCATTGTTTTTCTGAGTTCGTGTGTTATTTTTGTGAATAGATCATCAAGATTCACTTTCACTATTATCTGTCTGTACGTACTGACTATCCTACTAATATTGTAAAGGCGAAAGTTTGTTTAAGGATTGCGTGAAAGAGTAACAAACATCCTCACAAACTCACATCCTTACAAACTTTCGCGTTTATAATATTAGTAGGAAGGACAGGATTGATAAATAAAACAGGAATGAATAGTGTTATTTATATAATGAAGACACCTAAACTATTGCTTCGTCTATACAAAATATACTTTTAAAAATACATCTTATCTTACTAATACACAGCTCAATTTCACCACAACACAATACACCCAAAAACTACGACTTGTTGTTTTGGGTTCAGTCTAAAGAAAAAACACCATGTTGTTGTTTTTTTGAGTTTCTAAAAAAAACATAAAATGATTTTTCTTTTCAAATATCACAACAAAACATTTTTTGTGAACGCCACATTAAGCGTATCCCAGACACGCCTACCGCAGGCTGCGTGAGTCTGGGAAACGCCTTACTTTGTGAAATCAAATGAATATAAAAACTGACGTTCGTGGCTATTATTTCCTCTGTGGTCGTGGGTAGAAGTCTTGCTACTACCAAAAAAACCGGACAAGTGGGAGTAGGACTCGCGCCCTAAGGGTTCCGTACAAACTTTTTTTTAAAATTGAAAATCGTTTATATGTAGTTTATCATAAAGGTACTAACTTACACGGATGATTTGTTCAGACGCAAAATTAAGTTTGTTGGTAATAGTAAAATTATATTTTTTTGTAATGTACCTACAAATTTACGGTTTTCGGATTTTTTCTTTACTTGTGCTTATAAGACCTTGCTTCTTCCCACATGAATCCAAGTAAACGGGAAGTAAGTACCATAGGTTCTGATTACCAAAATACTCAAAAATGCGACAAAAACCGCCATATACATTAGACTGCGTTGACTTAGAAGATTGCAGACTTGAGTATTTGATATTAATTTCAATTTGATACCTCCACGCGTTCCTGAGAAAAAGGGTTTTGACTGACAGACGGACAACGAAGTGATCCTATAAGGGTTCCTTTTTCCCTTTTCCTTTTGAGGTACGGAACCCTAAAAATATTTTTGATTTATAAATCAAAAATCCAATATTAGTTTAAACAATTTTCTGTTCCGTCAACAACATTTTTGGCTCATCAAATAAACGTTACAAATTACAACTACAAATCCATAATGCGACAAATATTTGTATAATAGAAATAACATGCAACATTCATGATCGTGATAAGGGGAAAAATAATCAGCGGAATTTGGCGTATTTTTCCAATTATTGAGAATTCTCCAATATACAGAATATTGGAGAATTCTCAATAATTGGAAATTCCTTTTCAAATGGTCACTCTATAATAATTATCAAATTCACCTATACAATTAAATATTTTGTGATAATATTAATTAAAGCGTGATTTTATGCTGACGCCGAATTATACTAAAATTTAATTTTAATTAAAATTAAAATTAATTTAGTTTTAATTAATTAAGGTCAATTCTAATACATGTTGCGTGACTATGAGACTTTTAATACGATATTTTGATTATACACATAGGTAACAATATTATATTACATACAAGCGTTTTTCCAATCGGGGCCTAAAAAATATATCAGTTCTAAATGATAATGAACCACATTTATTTTCTTCGCTTTGAAACATTTAAATAAGGTAGATTGAGAGCTCTAATTAAAAACATGACGATTTAAATTCTCTGTCTGAAAGGCCCCGTGGCGTAAAAGCGCGCTCGGCGAATGCACTCGGCCAATGTGTATGAATTGTGTGTATTTCAGAGTTTACAATATTTAGTTAGAGTAGAATAGTCCCCACACAAGCAATTATTTGCTCAAAGGAAGGTTACAGAACCTGTCGAAATTTTTGAAATTTAAGTTACATAAATTTTCATTTTCTGTGACATCAAATAGTGGCTGTCCCTTTCTGTTATATGATGTTTGACAGAGAATACAAATTTTGAAACGTGTACTGGAGCTCTATTTTTGAATCGCACTCCTCGCTCCGAGCGGTCGATTCTACTGATTTTTGTATCGGATGTCGAAGGAAAATCAGTAGAATCGACCGCTCGAAGCAAGATTCAAAAATTGCCCTGAGGACTAAACTGATTTGACAGTTCTAAAATTCATGTCATCTCTTTCTTATTTTTTTAGTTAAAAAAGCACAAGAGACTAAAAAGTTAAGGCGTACAGCATCGAATCGACACCAGCGTACAGTCGACCGCACGTCAGTAGAGACACTTTGCCCTTGAGCTGGTCTAACCTATTAGTGAGTTTCAATAGGTACTATGAGAGACCAGGTTATACCGGTTTTGTTGCCACTGACGTGCGGTCGACAGTACAATGTTCATAATTGTTTCAATTGATTGCAAAATACCGTCATCTGCAAACCGATTGCAGTTAAATATAACGCAGTGTAGGCAGGCCTCCCACAAGGTGGACCGACGATCTGGTGAAGGTCGCGGGACCCGGCTGGATGAGGTATACGCAGGACCGGTCGTCGTGGAGATCCCTGGGGGAGGCCTTTGTCCAGCAGTGGACGTCTACAGGCTGATATGATGATAACGAAGAAAACTGACGGTATATGCAGGCCCTGTCTGTATCCACATTACCTGGGATTCAAAGAGAACGTGGTGACCAGCCAACTACATGCTAGCTATATTTCTATCTCTTTCGTAAGAGTGATATGTTTCAAAGGGTTTCTAGATCACTATGGTTTGAGGAACATTCCGTTTGAGGCAATTGGACATTTGGACCAAGTTTTTTACCGATTGATAGAGTAGTGCAAAAAGAAAGTTTAAGGGCCTCTAACACCGCTTGCTGGTAAAGTCCCAGATACCCTATCTGCAGGTTATCTGACAGATAGCCTGTTATTTTTGTTTCACAGGTATCTGATTGCCTATATCTTATATATTTTATATAGTCTATCACACTGATTTATCTGATAGATTAGTTTATCACTAAGATTACTATCTGTAACAATATCAGGAAGTGGTGAAAGAAGCCCTAAATGTATATTCCCTTAACCCTTCTTCGATTGCTTCAAGCAAGAAAATAAATAAAAGTATCAGTCATGTCCTGTCATCCGGTAAAAAAGTTGGTTTCATACATACATACATATGTTCACGCTATGTCCCTGGCGGGGTAGGCAGAAAGAACGGAGCGCCAAGTATCGCGATCCTGACACACCTCTTTCGCTTCGCTCATTCTCATCATTCTCTTCATACACGCTCGCCGTGGGACGCGAGTGCTCTTTTGGTTGGTTTCGTGCCCGTAAATCTTTTTGGCGGATATGTGAAGTTGGCTGATTCCTGCGCAATGACTCATTTTAGGTGTCAAAGGGGAGGTATGCGGGGTTCATTAGAAGAAATAGTTCATTCAATCAATCAACCGAATAAAAATTATCAAGTTTTTGGACATTTTTACGCATCACATGTCATGTCAATTACGCACACGTCATAGACTGTAAACACTGTCACTGATGTGCAATCTGTGACTATATTCACTCCTCTGCCAAAAAGATTTAAGGGGACTATACTTGCCAATTTATTATTATTATCATTTATAATGTTTACTTCTGAAAAATTACAGTATAAAGATGCAAAAGTTTGTTCTATTTTTATTCACTTGAATTCATGACTGTTAACCTGAAACTTTGTAATAACCTTTCGAAGCCCGAGGCCTAACCTTTGAAACTCTGTCGTATATTGCGTCAGTCACACCTGACATTGTCACAAAAAAAGCTGACATTTTAAACTTTAGGTTAAAACGTTTTAAAAAATTAGTAATCTGACATATTACCAGGCGAATAACATAGGTATGCCTTGCTGATCTCCGTGTGCAAGAGTCCTAATAACCATACATAGCAATCTGACGTGCTCGGCCGTGGTTGACGTCATCACTATATTTAGTCTTAAGGTTGATTTAAATATTTAAATAACTAGCTGACCCAAAAGCTATTTGACTGTGGCAGTTTGTCTACGCACTAAGGAAGTAATTCAGAAGATTTAACAGACCTACATACAGAAATGTAGTCTATCTAGACAACATAATAAATTAGAATTAATGGGAACCGAGTAAATCATGCAAATTTTTAAACCTCTTTTTGAAAATTCAAAAATCCATAAGATACAGTTCCAGTTTTCAAGATAGAAAGAAGCAAGAAGAGTTCAAAGAAACCGATACTCCTGGGAATCGACACCAGTGTTGACCTAGTATTCTGTGGTTATCTTCTCGAGCATGTATTTTTAGTCGCCCGGTTTATTATTTCAGTCGCTCGGTTAGCCCTCTACATATTGTGTACCAATCCTATAACGATGACGTCAGCGCCACGGCCGAGCACGCCCGATTGCTACGTATAGTGCCCGTAAAACCTTTTTGGCGGTTATGTGTCCTGCGCAATGACTTAGTTTAGGTGTGAAACTGTGCGGTTCACTAGAGACGCTCATTCAATTTGAAAAAATAGCTCATTGAATCGATCAACCGAATCAAACTTAAGTTACACACATAGACTGTAAAGTGTAGCACAGACTCGCGGCCTACCGCAGGCCGCAGCCTCAATATGCAAACGCAGGCCGCGCGTCTGAAGTCTCACATACATTGCATAGGGAATACAACAGGCCGCCACCGCTACCGCCACCGCAGGCCGCGTGTGTCTGTGGTACGCTTAAACACTGTCCGTGATGTGCAAATACTCTGTGACTATATTCACTCAACGGCCAAAAAGATTTCCGGGGACTGCATTGCCCGCTTAGATGTAGAATATGATGGCTGGTATCTGTCCGTCCTCGACGGAGGTGCCGTTGTTGTTTCCGGCTGCGTACGAGAACTGGAACACCACCTTCTCCCCGTTGTTGCAGTCCACCGTCACGCGCCGCAGACCCTTCGTGCCGTAGTACGAGTCCGTGCCCTGCGTACATACAACAATACATTCAACGGAAGAAACGCCTGTTTTTTTACATTTTGGCCTTTGTTACTACGCTATTAAGGCATCATCATCAGTCTGTACCGGTCCACTGCTGGACATAGGCCTCCCCCAAGGCGCGCCACTGAACCCGATCCTCGGTTCTCCGCAGCCAGTGACTGCCAGCCGCCTTACGCAGGTATCCCCAACCTGTCATAGAAGGCGACTCCCATACAAGCGTCCCCGAAGAGGGCGGCAGCGCCGGGTGGTCTCGTGCATTGGCTGCGGACGGAGGATCTCTCGGTCTGCCGTTAGTGGGTCCGAGTCCCACACCAACCAGCATTCCTCCCCCAGAAGGTCGGGTATGCATAACGCACTTCCCCACGTGAAAAAGGTAACCTTGAGCTTGGCGCTGGCGATGTAGGATGTGTTGGGCAGGATCTCGACGGGCTCCTTGAACATCGCCCGGAACGTGTCGTCGGTGCCGTCGCAGCAGAACGTCGTCGTGTTGGAGCCGCATACCTTCTTCGTCGCCAGGTGGATTATCTGCAAGGTAATGGAGACCGCGGTCAGCCAGCCGCAATGTGGGCTGCCTCTCGGCTAGAATGCTGTAGTATGCTACATGGGCATGAGCATGGGCCATGGCCCATTAAATTTATCGCTGTTTATTAATCATCGAAATAAGAAAAACAAGCAGTAAAAACAAGCATGACCCATTTACGTGACGTGGCCCACATTACAGACTTGAGTATGCAACGAAAGAACGTGATCTACTGCTTGCTTTTCTTAATTCTCTGATTAATAAACACCCATAAATCAAATAGGCTATGGCTTATGCTCATGCCCATGTAGACCTGATGGACTGGTAAAGCCAAATAGTGAAGGAGATTCTTACTGAGATATGAGGTGATGCTGCTTACTTTTTGTGATAGATTAATTCCAACCAATGAGAAGCCAAAATAGTTTGCGTTCGACAAAAATAAGGGCATTGTTGCAACTAACCTGCAAATGAACTTCATATTCCGTAGGTCCAAAATACGATCCGTACAATCCAAAGCCGACCACAAAAATTCTCTGGTCTACTGTAAATCTAATTCTATCCGTTGTCCCACTGTAACCCCACCGCGACTCCGTCTGCGGAAACCTGTTGACAGTCAGCTCTTTGCCGGTCATACAGCATCTCGGAGTGTCTAGGAATCCCACATTTGGCTTTGGGTTTACTGTGAAATACAGGAATAATTGGACTATCTCCCGGTCGTCTAAGAGGCCGCTTTGAGCGGGCCCCATGGCGAATTCTTCTACTGACATCAGTGGGAATCTGATAGCGTTGAAGGCTCTGCCGAGGACCGTGCGCTGGTTGCCCGGAGTGACTGGCAGCTGCCTCCTGATGCATTCAGCTTCTGACCATCGGAGCACTGCAGAGAATATCTTTGCTTCTCGGATTCGGAGCGTGTCTCTGTAAGAGATTTCATAGAATGAGTAACCACACAGAACCACATGACACATACTTGTACAATCATGAAAGAATACCCTGACTGACTGATTGATTAATATATGGACAACTAAACATTACCAGACTGACTTTTTTTGTTGGGATCTCGTATTATCATTTCCTGAGATTTGCTTAGGATTTAGGTAACCACAGGTAGGTACCCACCTACCCTTATAGCAAATATATTTGCCCCAAATATATATCTGACCCCTTGATAAAAAGCTGCTATACTGATTGAAACTTGGAACGAACATATGAAATTGCCAGACAATGATAGGAAAATGGAAATTTCAAATACCTACATGTTTTTATTTTGAAAAATTATCAGGAAAACCAAAATTGACAGATTTCATACCAACATAGCTTTGCTGACCTTTTAAACTTAATTCAATAACGAGAAGTATTCTTTCTAATAATCAAGTTTTCAACTACCTTCTGCAAAGTAGTGATAGTTTACTTAACTGTTCATTGTATAACCGTGACTAGAATGGTTAAAAAAGTTCTTAGGTTCTGCTTGGGTAGTTGTTAGCAGTTTGCAAGTTTAGCATTAATGTCACAGATGATTAGCCAAATGCAAACTGCCTTTACAAACAATTATTTCCATCAACAAATATTTATGAAATGCACAAAAAGATAATGTTTATTTTCTTGCATATAATCAACCATTGGTTGAAGTAAATTGCATCTTTAAAAGCACCCACAAGTTTATTTTTGGAAATCAAATGAAACAAAGAAAAAAAATACACTAAAACAAAAACAATTAATTTAAACTATTTAAAACAGAGTTATTAGAGTGTATCTCTACAAAATAAAAGAATAAGCATAAAACATATACATCCATAGCTATAAGTACCTTTCTAAAACGGCATTCAATGTGTCCTGATCTATGTCTGTGAACCCCTCGGCATTCAGAGCGTCTGCTGTGTTCTTATCAATCATCTCCAAGCACAGAGCTGCCAGCTGCGGCTCATCGAACAGCCGCGCTTGCGTCAACAACAGAAACGCATTATCTGTACCCAAGTTACTCTTCAGAAAATCCACACAATGCTCCTCTAACGCAGCAACAGCATATTTCTTAGCTGTATAAAGCGTTGTCATAACACTTTCCGGACCAATCCTCACCTCGTCCGAATATAGGAACTTTAGTAAATGTAAAAAGGCAGCGGGTTCAACATCAGGTAACTCGATGTCCTCTGACTTGGTCGCCAGCACTCCGTTGAACATGGCGTCAAAGACAGCGCTGCCGACCGACAAGACAAACTTATGTGCTGGTATAACTTGCTGGTTTGCTTCCTTACCTACAAGGAAATGTACGTCACACAAGACTTCGTTGTTGAATAGAAAAGACAAGCGTTCTTTTACTGTTGTTTTTGTAGCTTGCCAGTTGTGCAGGCGACCCCCAGTGTTGTTGGTAGGGTGCATGTTCTCTATGGCCGATGATGAAGCGACAGGTTCTATGACATGTCCATTCTCGTCTTCCATGTTCATCAGGCGCGAGTGCTGATTCGACGGCAACATGTTTTGAGGCGGCATCTCGTCGCCCCCAGCCCCGTCGTCGAGCCTCACGTTCAATAATCTGTTCACAATATCATTTTTAGACCCCGAAGCCATGGCGAGGTGCACACTCAAAACATAACAGGAAAACGCCGGTCGAGGTGTCTCGGAACTCACGGAAACGGTAACTGTGTTGTTGAAAATGCGTTTTGTAACACTTTTTACGGTTAAAGAAGTAAATTAACGTAGATTTGTTAACGTAAATTGTTTATTCACGAGTGGGCAGCGGGACAATTTATTTGTTTGACATTTGAATTGACAGTAAAGTGACAGTGACATATAATTGCCTTTTTTTAATTTGACGGTCTTGGAAAGAAAGTATTTTTGATCCAGTTAAAATTTTTAATATTTAACCCGCCTTTTCAAAGAAACAGAGCACGACTAGAGACTAGAATTAGTCGGCGATTTTACTAACATTCAGAGAATTCTACTAATACTTTTGGTAATGGCATATTTTTAAAACTGTAAATTCTATTAATTTCCTGATTTACAACTTTACTTTTGATTTATGATCAATAATTTGACAGTGCGATCTCCTCTTTCATGTGCGATAATGTAGGGGACTAGGAATTTGTATTTACACTTGATGACTATGGCACGTCCACCCTACTGACGGTAGGATAGGCCACGGGTAGACCTACACCCTATACTAATATACTTTATTGCACATTTAAAAAAAAAACAGATAATATAGTGTATACTTCTAGGCGGTCTTATCGCTACGAGCGATTTCTTCCAGACAACCTTATCATAACGTCATAACGTAACATCTCGTCATAATTTAGCTATTTCGAAATCCATGTCTATTTAACTGTTTGTTTTTAACTCCGATATTTGCTACTAAGCCAAACAAGGCGCCAAATTGAATTCATTCAGAATAGCACAGCACTTAATAGGTTTCTTTTGCTGTCATGTCTCATGTATTTTTGGTACAACGACGGTTGCTAGTTGCTATTTATAAAAAGTTATGTAACTGAGTGGCCCGGCTCTGAAGGCCTAACGCAGGCCGCAGCTTTAATATGAAAACGCAGGCCGCGCGTGTCTGAAGTCTCACATATGGAATACAACAGGCCGCCACCGCAGGCCGCGTGTGTCCTTGATACGCCTAATGCCACAGATATAATACAGCACCTCCATGGACTAAAGTCTGGTTTAAATTGACTAAAGTCACATGCGCCTAAGAATTTATTCATCGGCGCATGCGGGTTTCCTCACGATGTTGTCCTTCACTGTTTGAGAGCAGCCAGTAAATGTACTTTTCATTACTCATACTCTGAAAGTAGGTCTGAAGTTGCCTGAGTAGCGGGATGAAAGTAATACATCTCAGCCCTAGGGAGAATCGTTTTCAACTGACAGCTGTCAAATTATTTTAAAAAAAACTAGTACTATTTTGACATTTTTCTATTGGACCATGTTCCAACTTTCTTTCTATACAGCCACTCAATTACAGCGCGATGTAAAATTGAAATAACATAAAGTTAAGTAATATTAAAGAATATATTTTTTTAAATGACTTTATTAAAATTATTACTGTCAACTATTTCTTTAAAATAACATAGATTTGGGCAAAATATTTACCATTTTTTCAATGATGGAAATGAAACTTAGGCGCATGTGCGCCTAAGAATTTATTCATCGGCGCATGCGGGTTTCCTCACGATGTTGTCCTTCACTGTTTGAGAGCAGCCAGTAAATGTACTTTTCATTACTCATACTCTGAAAGTAGGTCTGAAGTTGCCTGAGTAGCGGGATGAAAGTAATACATCTCAGCCCTAGGGAGAATCGTTTTCAACTGACAGCTGTCAAATTATTTTAAAAAAAACTAGTACTATTTTGACATTTTTCTATTGGACCATGTTCCAACTTTCTTTCTATACAGCCACTCAATTACAGCGCGATGTAAAATTGAAATAACATAAAGTTAAGTAATATTAAAGAATATATTTTTTTAAATGACTTTATTAAAATTATTACTGTCAACTATTTCTTTAAAATAACATAGATTTGGGCAAAATATTTACCATTTTTTCAATGATGGAAATGAAAAATAATGGCAGAATAGCTGGCCGGCCACAGAAAAAAAAACAAAATAGTCTGGAAAGCTGCAATCCGATCTTCATTTGTTTTCTCGAGTTGTAGAGTTTCGTTTATACTTCCGTATAGCAGAGATTTGTATTAACACTCATTTTAATTAAACTTATAAAAACTTAATAAAACTTAATAAAACTTATTCGTGTGTAAGACCCGTAAATAATTATATAATTACTCATTTTATGTTTTTGTTTTTACTTTCAGTGTACCTATTCTTAATGAAAAGCACAGTGTTTCCCTCGGGTTCAAGACTTATTTAGAGGTCCCTCGAATTATTGGCGCCCTCGCTGCGCGTCGGGCGCCAAACCCCGTCTCGGGACTTAAATAAGTTACTTTTCACCCCTGGGGTAACAATGACTATAAATTTCGAGAAAAAACCCATGGGTACATGGCCCAGCCGGGGATTAAACTTCGGACCTTTCGATATGATAGGCCGCGTCGTATCATCATCATCATAAATCGTGTCATTATTATCATCATCATCATCATAATAAAATAAAATAAAGAAACTGCGTCACCCTTTGTGTAGGTAATTTTGGATGACCCTGTATAATGCGTATGGATTGCACTATTTCGCGCACCCACTGTATAAGGGACGTAGCGAGCGGGTGTACGAAAGCAAAGATTCAACGAGCTGCGGAAACTGCGTCTCACTGAGCGGCCGCACCTAAGCACGTATAGACATGGCATTAAAAAGACGAGCCTATTGCATTAAAAAAAAATTACAAGCCTATTTTGGGGTTTTGGGAAAAGTTTTCGTATAACATAATTATTTTGTGTTTTTTTTTCGAATAAAGATGTCTTGATCAACTACGTTAAGCCTAACTCTAGTTGATCAGAGAGACACCTAGGCTTGTTTTGATAATTTAGTGCTAGCGACCCATGGTAGGTATATTATATATCTTTAGGCTATGTCCCTCACGGGGTAGGCAGAAAGAACAGAGCCCCAAGTATTACGATCGGGTTGGTATCAGGTCACAAGTAGGTACTCTTTATGCCAATTCCTTTTACGATTTGGTGAAATCAGGCTTACAAGTTTAGGAGCGATTAGGCAGCGACTATTTAAAGTTTACGATCAGACAGTTATCTGGACCACATCTACCCTACCACGTCCAGACTATAAAAAAAATCTAGGTTTTTAAAAAATAATGATAATACCCAATAGTTACAATTAATCCTAATAATATAAATATTTTACCTTCCAGTTCTAACGGTTCTGCGGTCTGCACTGAAAGTCGTACGTCATCAAGGGCACGCACGCGCGCGACGGTCGATCCAGCTACAGGTGCCGGGCCGGCAGTCGGACGGCGACCGTCGGCGAGTCACCACCACACACCTCTGTTAAACCCTCAACAACACCAAAGCGTCGCTTTCATAACAGAGTGACGCCAAACCATCAATTAAAACGCTCAAAAAAGTTTAAACGCCTGAGAATAAAACGCGAGCAATATCCTTTTAGTGTCAATAAACATTGCTTTTACAAATCAACAGGCGCTTTCTATACTTATGAATAAAATACTCTTAGAGATTGAATTTTAAATCGTTGTCTCGTTTCTACGCTGTTGTTATGAATCTATCGTGTTGTCTGTTTACTTGAATATACATATTGTTGTTTTGATTCCTTCATTGTTATCGAATGTTATTCTTGTTAGTGATTAGTGTAGAGAAACAATAAATTTGTGTCGGAAAATGATTACAGTAACCTAGACTACGGTAAGTATTTATTTTAATAACAATTAAATTTTTGATTTTTTTTAAAAGAAAAAATATATAATGTAAATAATATTAGTAAGTTACTAGTATGTGAGTACTTTAAGTTTTTAAGGTTCTAAGGAGTTAGTAAAAACCAATTGAAGCATCGATATGTGTTATTTAAGTCGATACCTATAAAAACATTGGATTTGTTCGAAGTTTATTTACCCGACCACAACCCGCTTCCAGAGTCTGACAGCACAGAATACTTATATGATCACAGTTCGGTAGACAATGTGATCATACCTCAGTCTTTGTGCGTCGGAGCTGGACCCCCGCGCGGTATGCCTAAGCGGACCCTTGAGTTGAGGTTGAATACGAGCTCAAACTTTATACATAATGTTTTCCGAATGTCGAATCCATACGAATATTATAAAATGGGGTAACTCAGTCAGTACGTCTGTCTGTTTGTTATCTTTCCACATCTAAACCGCTGAACGGGTTTTGATGTGGTGTGGTGTACTAAACTTAAGTATAAAAATATAAATACTAATACATAAGTTATTATAGAAATATAAATGTATAAAAAAGCATGTAAAATATAATTGAGCATTATGTAAACCGGATAAAAGTGTCACGTTTAGAAAAATGTACATTTATTTGCAATATTGCTGTTTAATATCCTCGCAATCGAAGTGAAAAGCAGAGTGTATAACTCGTTCATAAATCCCATTGTACCCTCGACTTAACTATCCACCCTCGCGCTAGGATGGATAATTAAACGTATCTTGTAAAATTGAGCGTTATAAGTACCTAGTTACCTATGATTGAACATGTGCTTGTTCATGCCGCAGTGTCTATAAATTCTTCCTACAGCGCTAGAGATGCTTTGGTTTCAGAGATGTCAATAATCTGTGACTCAATAGGTATATTTACCTACAATAAAACATTTTGACTTGTGCATTTGATTTGTTGCAGCCGCCATGCTGAGCCCGAAGATCCAGCGCTCGATACGCGTCAACGACGGCCAGCTGATAGCGCTGTCAGAGCGGGCGCAGTACGACCATATACAGGTGAAGTGCTCCGGGGTAATTGCGACTAGGGGGTAAATGCAACTAGGGGGCATACAGAGTTAAATTTAAATAGGGGTAAATGCAACTACGGGATGAATTCAGCTGGGATAAATGCTACTAGTGGTAAATGCAACTAGGGAGCATACAACTAGAGAGATAAATGTAAATAGGGGTAAATGCAACTAGGGAGTGAATTCAGCTGGTAGGGGATGAATTCAAATGCTACTAGGGGTAAATGCAACTAGGGGGCATACAACTAGAGAGATAAATGTAAATAGGGGTAAATGCAACTAGGGGATGAATTCAGCTGGGAATGGCTGGGATAAATGCTACTAGGGGTAAATGCAACTAGAGAGACAAATGTATTTACATTTACATACAGAGGTAAATGGACAACGCGATGCATGTATATGTACAGTCGACCACACGAGCCTTGACTTTGACCTTGAGCTGACCTGGGCTATTAGGGAGTTTTAATACTGCGAGAGACCACTTTATACTGGTTTTGTTTCCACCGACGTGCGGTCGACCGTACGTACCTACCTACTTTATTTATACCTACCCGTTGTTCCACAGGCGGGGTACTTGCACAAAAGAAGCTCTGACAACACCAAATGGCAATTGAGGTGGTTCGTATTATATCAGGTGGGTGTTTACTTTTATAGAAGTTGAATTTTTAATCACCTGTGGGCTGCGGGCCTACCATGAGCTGACAACGTCGTACTCGCCAGCGACTGACTACGTAATAGTGCTATCCCTTTTCGACTAATTACCAAAGACAGAGAGATATTAGGTACGTAGATATCACATCAACAGCCTATTAATATGTCCCCACTGCTGGGGCTCAGGCCTACCCTCTCGACGAGGGCGTTCGGGCTATAGTCCACCACGCTACCCCAGTGCGGGTTGGTGAACGTAGATATAGTTTCTACGAATTAAGAATTGCGAAGCTGAAGTGGCAGTAAGCGGGGCACACCGCTCGTAGAACTGACGGCCGTTGGGGCAGAAAGGTTCTCGAGTGGCGACCGCGTATCAAAAGACGCAGCGTAGGCATTGAAGGTCGCGGGACCCGGCTGGAAGACGTTAGCGCAAGACCGGTCGTCGTGGAGATCCCTGGGGGAGGCCTTTGTCCAGCAGTGGACGTCTACAGGCTGATATGATGATGATAGTTTTTACGTAGTCGCTATCGTTGGCGTTGTAGACACGGCGAGCGCGTATGAAGAGAATGATGAGACTGAGCGAAGCGAAAGGGGTGTGTCAGGATCGCAATACATGGAGCTCCGTTCTATGTGCCAACCCGTCAGGGACATAGCGTGAAGATATGTATGTATGTATAGATCGCCGGTTTCCTTTCGGCGGTTGTGTGACGTTGGCTAATTTCTGCGCAATGGCTACAGGCAGGACGCTGTGGGGGTCACTAGAGACGCTCATTCAATCTCAAGAAACAGTTCATTGATTCGATCAACCGAATCAAACTTTCAAGTTTTTGGACATCTCTATGGCACCCTGTAGACGGTCATGCAAACGTCATTCAAAACCATCACTCATGCATGACTGATGGTTGAATGATGAAAAAAATAAAGTATGCAGATTCTCGTCACTCACCGCATTAGACGATCATTCATCCGTCAGTCACCGCGTGACTGTGGTAAAACCAGCGAGTTGTTAGGTATACATAGAGCGCGCGTTAGCGAGTCTGAACTGTAAGCACGGATCTGACAGTGTCGAAATGTTTAGGGCGACGCTACTAGTCACAACACGTCAGTAGCGCTGATTGTTGCTCTCGCCGGTATTTATTTAGATTTGGAGTAATCATGGTGAAATATGCAGTGCCAAGCTGTAAACACGATTCACGGAAAAGAACGATCTAGAAAAAATCTAAATAGAAGCGTCCATAGAACACCTGCTTACACTTGGCACAATGGGCAATGAGCGATGCGCGCGTTCTATAGCTAGTATACTAACTCTATGGGTAAAACCATGGTAAAACTGACAGCAAATTCTACCGTGTAATTGGGGCCTATGTATCACACTATCTCGCTCACGCACACATAGACTGTAAACACTGTAAGCGATGTGCTAACAATCTGTCACTCTGTTCATTCAACCGCCGAAAAGAAACCGGCGATCTATACGAACCGCCCTTCCGCCACAGAACCTGATGTTCTACTACGAGTCGGAGAACAACTCCCGACCGACGGGCGTGCTGCTGCTGGAGGGCTCGTACTGCGAGCGGCTCAGCAAGGCGCCCATGGAACGGAACGCATCGGTCAGTCAGCTCCACTTTCCTCACTTTTTTGATGTTGTTGATTTGTCCTCTATTGAGGACGGGCAAGGGAGCTTCGTCCATACAGCCCTGTCTCATTTAAAATATTATTTCTTATATTAATTTAAACCGGCGGTTACAGCAAGGCCTCCACAAAAACAGAGCACGACGTCTCCGACAAAATCCCGCCAAAAAAAAACCTCACTTTTTTTAAAGAAATTTTTGGCCTGACTACCAGATCTTTGAGCCATATTTTAGTCAATTTCTTTTGCCTTGTTTGTTTGTTTGTCACGCCTTCACAGCTCGACTATTGAACCGATCACCTAATTTAGGTTAATTAAGTATGAGTTTAAGAAGGTGTTTAATATAAATGTTTAATATAATATTAGTATATACTTATACTAGCAGGTTCCAGTAGCCTCCCTCGCGTTTTATCTGAGCATAATCACCTGATGCTATAACTTTTTGCTTGGCTCCTATGTATAGCGTCATGTTAATAGCCAACCTTCCTCAAGAATTGGGCCATGAAATGCAAAAAGAATAGAAAAAAATATATATTTCAAATCCGACTGGTAGGTACTTCCAGAGATTAGCGAGCTTAATCAATCAATCAAACTCTTCAGCTTTAAAAAAATATCTATGCCTAATTTACACACATTTTGTAAAAAATAACTTTAAAAATTTGTTTTTTTTATTTTTATTTTTTCGTAGTCAGGTTTTAATTATTTTGGTGTTGTGTGTAGTTCTGCTTCACGATATCGTACCGGCGAGAGAGCCAGAGGCAGTACGAGCTGCGAGCCGCCTCCGAGGTGGACTGCGTGCATTGGGTCGACGCCATCCGGGAGGCGAGGTTAGTCCATTGGCTACATTAATATAAGGCCGGAGCACACCGGACGTGCGAATGTATGAAATGACTCTGCATGGAAGATCTACACGTTACACGCTTCCGTTGTATTCTGACTTTTAAATGGATTTTTCTACATGGCGTGCGTGTAATTTAATTAATCAATGTTTTTCTGTTGAAGTCAGAGAGGGGAAAAAAGGCTGGGCGGTCATTTTTATCCTTGAATAAAAAAAATTTGCTACTCCGAGACTCCACCAAAGAGATTATATCTCTATGTTTTTATTATCCCTATACTTGAGCCCTATACATATAACATTTTTAAATTAATTTTACGGCTTTAACTTATTATAATTTTGGGCAATTAGTTATCTGGAAGAAATCGCTTTTGGCGATAAGACCGCCGAACGAGAAGTAGGTACTAATGTAATACTGTATTGCCTTTATTGTGGAATAAAGGGTAATAATTGAATTGAATGTGTGGACCCATCAATAGGTCATAAAAGGATGGGACAGAACCACCCACGTATGGTCCACTAGGGGTTCATAATGGTTCCTTTTTGACGCCAGACACGTGGCTTCAGAGTTGCTTAGAAACGTAGAAACTTCTCTACCGCATTTAAAAATACCTCTTCAAAGATACCCCGAGGGATTTATGAGAAGAAAAGTACCTTTGCTTTTTATTTATTGAAAATTAAGATAATTATTAACATTGAGACAGAATGTAGGCTTTTAGTAAATCCCCCCATAATCGGATCACGTGTTATTATGTACCAAAGGCGGTTCAGTATTAAATACGTTATGTTTTGTTAAGCCCTGCGTTTTCTGACATGTTAATTTAGGTACTTCGAAGACCGAGAAATACAAATAAAGGAGCTGTTTTATTATTAATTCCGAAACGAGGAAAAAATGTCCACATTAAGCCCTGTCTCTAAATATGAATGGCATTTCTTATTGCGTGTCCGTAAAAAGGTTTTCTTTATGAATCTCTGTCGCGTCGCTTTGTCAAATGTTATGCAGCGGTTCTCAAAGTGTATTACTTAACTAGTCGTACGTCTACGTACGTAGTGGGTACCTAGATACTCGAATTACTCGCACAATATACCTACGTAGGTACTTGCAATATAAGTCATCATATCAGCCTGTAGACGTTGACTGCTGGACAAAGGCCTCCCCCAGGGATCTTCACGACGACCGGTCCTGCGCTAACCTCATCCAGCTGGGTCCCGCGACCTTCACCAGATCGTCGGTCCACCTTGTGGGAGGTCTGCCTACGCTGCGTCTTCCGATACGTGGTCGCCACTCGAGAACCTTTCTGCCTCAACGGCCGTCAGTTCTACGAGCGATGTTCCCAGCCCACTACCACTTCAGCTTCGCAATTCTTTGAGCTATGTCGGTGACCTTGGTTCTCCTGCGGATCTCCTCATTTCTGATTCGATCTCGCAGGGAAACTCCGAGCATAGCTCTCTCCATTGCCCTCTGGGTGACCTTGAGCCTCCTTATTAGGCCAATATAAGTAATAGCATTTTTTAAAAATAAGTACCTACATTGAAAATAGGTATTTTAATAATGCTATAGGACTCCCTGTGATAGATTGTTAAATTTGCGATTTTTAAGAGAAACCGTTAAATTCGATCGGTAAGTAAGACTTACCTAGTTTTTTTTTTCCTTAATTTTACGGCTTTGCTTTACAAACCTATTTTGACATATTTTGATGATATGTTCAGTATTATAGATCTATTTTTTTAAAACAATTGTGTGAAAGTTTTCAAATAAGACATGGCTTAAAAGTCCTGCAACCAACCCACAAACTCAAAAAAAAATTCTTTTCCCACAGTTTGAGCTTGTTTACTGTGTGTGAATTGAGAATCACTGGGCCACAGGAAACGCTGTCAACATAAAACTAAGTTAATAGGCTGTAAGCAGGAGGGTTCAACCCATTCGTTGCATGAAATATTGACGGTGGGACGGTGACCGTCCGCCGTCCGCCGCCCGCACGCGATGCGGCCATTTGTGACATCGCTACTATAATGGCAAGTGTGCCCATGTGTTCTGTTCTGGGGCAACGTTTGGGGTTATTACATAAACTACATGTACTTAATCTGTGGTGATAAATATTTATTCAAAGAAAGTACCTATCTTGCAACCAAGCTACAAACTCAAAAAAAATAATTAAAAGAAGTAATTGATACGAATTACAGGGAAAAAAACTGATTACATTATAGATCATAAACATAAGATATGAACTTACAATACCTAGGTACCTATATAAGTTGAACAGCGCGCCTCGCCTCGAGGCCGGTGCAAACACAGAACACGGAAAGCGAGCTCGCTACGCTCTCGCTCGCTACGAATCTATGGATGCAAAGGTGCGGTTTTATTATACCAAAACTTATCATTTAGAACACATTTTATTAAAAGCTTTTTTAAATATCAGTTTAACTTAGGTATCCGTTTAATTATATTAAGGTTTATCCTATATCTAATCTAATATCTTTCAAATTATCGAAATAATGGATCCACGCGTCATGTAAGTAGCTAATGTCCAACCTGTATGCAATTATTTATTTAAATTACTATGGAATATTTTTACCATATTGGTATAACTTTTTTGCCGGTCGGTGAACTTCTTCGAAAGGAGACATTAATATTTAAATAAAGCACGGATAATAGAAGCAAGCTATAATTACTTACATTATCTATGAATATTACATAACAGAAGCTACGCAACATCTTCTCGTCCCAAATACCGCAGTGTCTCAAGACGAAAGTCTTCGACCAGTGCGTGTTGCCAGTGATGACATACGGTACCGAGACGTGGTCCCTCACTATGGGCCTCATAAGAAGGCTCAAGGTCACGCAGAGGGCAATGGAGAGAGCTATGCTCGGAGTTTCCCTACGAGATCGAATCAGAAATGAGGAGATCCGCAGGAGAACCAAGGTCACCGACATAGCTCAAAGAATTGCGAAGCTGAAGTGGTAGTGGGCGGGGCACATCGCTCCTAGACCTGACGGCAGAAAGGTTCTCGAGTGGCGACCACGTATCGGAAGACGCAGTGTAGGCCTCCCACAAGGTGGACCGATGATCTGGTGAAGGTCGCGGGACCCGGCTGGATGAGGTTAGCGTAGGACCGGTCGTCGTGGAGATCCTTGGAGGAGGCCTTTGTCCAGCAGTGGACGTTTACAGGCTGATATGATGATGATGATCTATGAATATAGGTATGATTTTAAAGTCTCGATATATTTTCGGCCCAGAATTTTGATTTATTTATTTATTTTATTTATTTAAAACTTTATTGCACTAGTTTGTACAAAAGGCGAACTTAATGCCAATGGCATTCTCTACCAGCTGACCTTTGGGCCATGCAGATAAATTTGTGGTAGGCGCAAAAATTTAAAACAATATTTATTTAAAGCAATATGATAATATAAACAGTAATTAAATGATTTGATTATGAAACTCAAAAAAACTCATAATTATATAATTATTTACGGGTCTTACACACGAAATAGTTTTATTTACCTTGCCCGACGTTCCGACCAGGTTACACTGGCCGAGCTGACTGAGCTCGTGACCACGGAATGAATACAAAGCGCGAAAGTCAAAAAAATTCAGTCAAAAGTCCCACGTTGGGCGCCAACTGACTTTTCCTCAGCATTGTCACCCTAACTACGTTAGCGTCACTATCATGAAGCTAATAGTGATAAAAGCGCTACGTCACCATCTCTCATTACATTACTAAATGACACAAATTCAAAATAAATAATCGATTGACAACAAAAATGAAGGCAGCGTAGTACCTACTTTTTTTTGGAGTTTGTGACTTGGTTACAAGACCTTTAAGCCATCAGCGTAGTATCTTATGTACTTAAGTAAAACAGTGTAAGTAAAACAGCCTGAAACTCTTCTACAACCTATATTTATACAAAAACCCTTTTTTGGGATGGTGTTTTTTATGCAAACAAATACTGTGTTTAAAAAACACGTTTAGGGAGCAGTACCGACCGACAAACACACACATAAACACAGACCAACTACACATACGCATACAGCTTGCCCGGGGATATTAAAGACGAGTCAAACAAGAATAAATTTAAAAAAAAGTTAAAATTATACTTATTAGAGAGTATTTGTCCATAGAAAGTAACAGAAAACAAATCATTTTTATTGTACCTAACTAAATTTAATCGATGATGAGACTATACGATCCCCCCAGTCAAACCGACAAGACGGTTTTGGGGGACAAATATATAGTGTTATGCTTATGTATTTGATTAATAAATAAATAATAATAATAAAAAAATAAAAAAAACCTACATTCATGCATACATAATATAGGTAGGTATATTATAAAAAAAATCATTTTATATAAAAGATGCTCGCTAAATTTCATTTCCCAAGTTATTTAATTTCCTCTTTAAAACACCCCATTGAAACTCACCGAAGAAAATGAACACGATTCGGGGGAACAAAGTTAAAATTATCTCCCTGTCTCTCTCTCTCTCTCTCTCTCTCTGATTTAGAGCTGGCTATGTCCACCTTTACTAATACGTTCCGCCTTTCATCAACAGCCTAATAATGTCCCCACTGCTGGGGCTCAGGCCTACCCTCTCAACCAGGGTGTTCGGGCTATAGTCCACCACGCTAGCCCAGTGCGGGTTGGTGGACTTCATGGCACCTAAGAATTTCTTCTTCGGCGTACGCAGGTTTCCTCACGATGTTTTCCTTCGCCGTTTGAGAGCAGTCGTACATGTACTTCCGCCTTTACAAGGAGGCAAAAGTTTTTACTTTACACTAACCTTAAGTACCTACCTAGTAAAATTTTGTCTGTGCACTAAGTACTTAATTAGCTCTCATAGGCACTACTACCTATAGACAGACAGACAAAATACCTACCTATATTCAGTTTAGGGGTACAGATGCCAAAAACAGTCTTTAATACCGCGAGGCAGAACCTGTACCTACTTATATTCATACCATTAAAGTTACGATGGTGAGGCCCAATATTTCTAAATGGGAAACCAATACACCTTTAAAACGGAATTTCCATTTGTAGCCATGGAAACTCGGGATTACGGCCACTGTGACCCTGACCTAATATCGACTCGACCGTGAGCTCGCGCAGGGCCGCACTCAGGCGATAAGGCAGGACGCTCATGACCTCACTCCTGGAGCTCAGGCCTGCCCTCTCAACGAGGGCGTTCGGGCTATAGTCCACCGCGCTAGCCCAGTGCGGGTTGGTGGACTTCACATGCGCCTAAGAATTTCTTCTTCGGCGTATGCAGGTTTCCTCACAATGTTTTCCTTCACCGTTTAAGAGCAGCCAGTAAATGTACTTACGTTTCGACGCTCAATCCAAATGAACACTTTATTGTTCTGAAGATGAAGAAATCTCGGATATGACTTCATTTCAGAGCTGCTGAGTAAAAAAAAAAAATGACAAAGGTATATAACTATGCAATGGCACATTATTTAAAAAAATGTTTATTGCATGCATAAAATATAGCCTTTTTTAATTTTATTTTTTACCAAGCCTCAAAACCAAAACCTCCGATCCGCCCCTGTCCTCAAGGTTGCGACTTGCGACCCACAGAATTAGTTATGAAGCTGGGAGAGGGTTTTCATGTAGGTTAATGATAACCAAGGTTCTTCTCAATTCAGTGCTGGGTTATTAACGAGGGAAGAGTGAGCATTCACTGGTATAGCCACTCTGGATGTAGCGGACCATAAGCTTTCTAAAAATCTAAATAAACCGTTGACCTGTCTCCATGTTGAGTATAGACTCAATAGAATTAACAGTACTCTGATGAGTAGTAATATCATGAGTTTACAGATCTTATCTTTTAATAGGGGGCTACCCTATGGAACCTATATTGTGTCAGTCCCCTGTGTTTACCTGTTGGTCACCTCCCCGAGTTCGCCGCATAAAAGCTATTACAATATGCAACTAAGAGAGGAGCCTGTAGTCCTCGAGTTCAAGGTAGGCTGTAACCAGGACACTCATTCGCTTTGCAGTAGGTGTTTCATCGTCTCCACAAACTACATATATAGAATATGGGTCGTCTCTATGTCTCCCCACTGGCTTTACAGATGACGATCTCCGATAGTCCATCTGTAGGAGGTGCCTCACGCCGAAGTGTCAAGAACACTCTCCTACGATAAGACGGAGACGTACTTGTCATCACACTAATTACCTCATCCAGACTCACAGCGAGAAGTCTCGGCGAGAAATCTCGAGTGAGTATGCGAGTTTGTATGAGGCCCTGAATGTGACTCACGGCGAGAAGCCCCGAGAACACCCGAGAAACGTAAATTTATGTGAAGAGTTTCTCAGTGACTCGCCCTCGCTTTCGCCTCATACAAACTCTCATACTCACTTGAGATTTCTCGCCGAGACTCTCGCCGTGACTCTCGCCGTGAGTCTGGATGAGGAATGTCAAATAGTAGAGACTGTGTCAGTAACAGCTTCAACAAACTACCACTTCATTTTGACACTGATTTATTTTGTCCAGTAGCACTACTGTAAGGCGCAACCTGACACAACAATTCTTTAATTAAAGACCAATATTGTGACTCCACTGTGCATCACCTTAGTACATTTAATTCATCAATTAAGTATTAATGTAATAATTTTTCTTTTAACTTTCAACTCGACAACTTCATAATATTAGATCATGGTTCTTTTACCTAGGTATGTCATATTTTATGGTTTCAACTCAGGATCAATAGGCGAAGATTGTAATTAACTTACATAAATTTTAATGTTTCTTTTCCTATTACGGCGATAAAAGTTGTAATCTTCCAAAAGAAAAAAAATATATAGTGCCACTGAGGTCTTTAGCTCTCGAAATTGCTACCATTATTTTATTTAATTCGCAGTCTTCTATCACGTGCTCCCCATGTAACAAAGGCTTAGCGCTCAGCCATGACCTAGCCCTGGCCGAGCGGTGCAAGCAAGGTCCCAGTGCAATATTGCTTAGACTGCTTATATGGCAGCCAGCTCACAACTTTACAAAAGAATACCACACGGAAAGGTTCATTTATCCATCGCTGTAATCAAATAAAATAAATCATCAACTTAATGATAAGTATATGTCCCCACTGTAGAGCACAGGCCTACCCTCTCGTCGAGGGCAAAACAGTCCACCGCCTTTTTTTCGGTGGATTACACTTACGGAAGAAAACATTATGGAAGATTTTAAATGGAACTCGTTGTTTAGTCGAAATGTACATACCCAATTTTTTGGAGCTATATTTACTCTATTTATATCATGAATTTAAAAAAAAAGCTACTCCCATATGGATGAGTAACAAAATCATTTTAGGGGGTGCCAAAATCGTGCCAAATGTATATCGAAATTGATACTCACTCACACATTCTCATTTTCAAACTCCATATAAATTTGTATGAGCAACTTCCTCCCGCTAATCCGCTTCATTTGTCCGCACCCCCCCTGATTTTGACACAGAATTTTTCATCGTTTCCCATACTAAATTTGCAAGATGCGATCTCCACAGGGAGCGCGCGCGCGACAAAAGAGGTTCGAATCTCCTTGATTTATATGTACCTACACAAAGATCGTCTCGGAAAAATGCGAAGGTGTATAAAATTACACGATTATTTTTCAGGCAACGTCGAGTCTATTTCAAGTTGCCCACTGTGTATTATGGGACAAATTTAATTTTGGTTATTCTCGTCATAAACGCCAAGTCGAGTAAATAACGACCCAGGAACGTGGCTGTACCAGTGAACACGGTGTAGGATAGTAGTGACACTGTATTTACTTTTATTTCACCTAATGTTAATATTTAGGTACTACCGGAATTTAGGAAGCGGTGGTAGAAAAAATTTGACGTTGTTTAATGTACCCAGTGTACTTACATGCAATAAGATATATTTGAATTTTGAATTTTTTGGATAAGACGTCACACACGGCTTGTTATACAGGGAAAATTTATTAAGAAAATTACTTTTCCCGTTTCTTACCCAATCAGTGTGAAAATGTGAGGATAGTCGGAAAAAGAATTGCACATTGCAAAATCGTACCTAGTGTCAAAGTCAAAACTATTTTATTGCATGTAAGTACACTGGGTACATTTATACACGTCAATTTTTTATCTACCACCGCTTCCAAGGTGTAAGAACCTCAGATTACCTCCAACGAGGCGATTCCCCTACGGATTTTTGATCTATACTTCTTCAGTCTTGCACTGTACTGAAACAATTGAAGGTCGCACCGCACACACGGCCGGCCGCGGCGCATCGCGTCCGTTTGCTTTGTGAACTGTTACCGTACTGTATCGTTAATTACACCGCGGCATCAGTGTAACGGGAGAATCTCCCGGTAGCCATGGCGACGGGGTTAAGGACGCTGTGGCATTTCGACACACTCACTACACCCGGCCGATTGGCTGAGTGCTGCGACAGTTATTTTATATTTAGATAGACTTGTGAATAACAATTATATTTTTTACTAGCTTATGCCCCGCGACTTCGTTCGCATTAAAAAGGATCGTACCTATTGCTTATAGTCCGCACGGAATTACTTGACGGCCCGCGGCATGTAAATTTGATCAGTAATTTTTTGTTCCCATACAAACCTTAAAATCCTTTTTCATTACTCATACTCTGAAAGTAGGTCTGAAGTTGCATGAGGAGCGGGTTGAAAGTAATACATCTCAGCCCTAGGGAGAATCGCTTTCAACTGACAGCTGTCAAATTATATAAAAAAAAACTAGTACTATTTTGACATTTCTATTGGACCATGTTCCAACTGTCTATACAGCCACTCAATTACAGCGCGATGTAAAATTGAAATAACATAAAGTTATATTAAAGAATATATATGTTTTTAAATGACTTTATTATAATTATTACTGTCATCTATTTCTTTAAAATAACATAGACTTGGGCAAAATATTTACAATTTTTTTCATTGATGGACATGAAAAATAATAGCAGAATAGCTGGCCGGTAACAGAAAATAAAACGAAAATAAAAAAAAAGTAGACGGGAAAGCGGCAATCCGATCTTCTTTTGTTTTTTCGAGTTGTAGAGTTTTGTTTATACTTCCGTATAGCAGAGATTTGTATTAACACTCATTTTATGTTTTTGTTTTTACTTTCAGTGTATTTTTAATGAAAAGCACAGTGTTTCCCTCGGGTTCAAGACTTATTTAGAGGTCCCTCGAACTATTGGCGCCCTCGCTACGCGTCGGGCGCCAAACCCCGTCTCGGGACTTAAATAAGTAACTTTCACACCTAGGTTAACAATGTACTATTTCACCCCTTTAGAGTTGGAATTTAAAAAATCCAGTACACTAGATTTTAAGTCAGACCACCTACTTTCAAACAAACAAAAAAACGGTTCAAATCGAACTAGTAGTTTCAGCGTGATGCTTGTGCCCACAAACAGACAGACATGAAGTTTTTTGAAAAGTATTTTGGGGTTAGTTAAGCCTAATTCTTATCGTATGGAATACGAATATAGTTTTTTTTAAATCCCTTCAATGTACAGTAACGGGAGTACCGTTACGATTTTATTTGTATAGAATATCCTGCCATAAACCAAACGATAGCGCGATGTAAAATACACCTAGCGCCATCTATTAACAAACTATAAAACTAATTATGCTGTGATAAAACAAATGACAGCGCGGTCATGCGCGGTGTAAAAACGGTGCGCGGAACCAAATTTTCGGTAATTTTTTGTTCCCATGCAAACCTTAACATCCCTTTTCACCCCTTTAGGGTGGAATTTTAAAAATCCAAGTACATCAGATTTAAAGTCAGACCACATGCTTTTAAACAAAAAAAACCTGGATCAAATCGGACCAGTAGTTTTAGCGTGATGCGCGTACAACAGACAGACAGACAAGAAATTTTTTGAAAAGTGTTTTGGGGTCAGTGCCTGAATAACGTATTCCAACAGTTTTTTTTAATTCCTTCAATGTACACATTTACACCCGTTACGATTTTATAAGTAGTATAGATAGGTAATGGGGTTTGAAACCATGGAAACAGTCATTTTATTATCAAGTTAGTCGCCTCCGTAGCCCAGTTGGTAGTGACTCGGCCTGCTGTGCTCGGAGTCCCGGGTTCGAATTTTCGAATCCCGGCCGGGGCAATCGACCGATAAATGCTAGTTCTCGGGTCTCGTATGTTGGTGTTGTATGTGTCCATGCCTGCCGTGACACAGGGAGGAGGGAGTCCCACCTAATGCGGGGGTAGGAGTGTGTCGCGTTTGTTTATTTAAGTTTGTTGTTTGTAAAGATTGTGCGAAGCTAAAGTAACAAGGGGGCCAATCACGTTTGGCAAACCTTTACAAACGCAAGCCTAACCCTGCTATGTATACACGTTTGCGTTTGTAAAGGTTTGCCAAACGTGTATGTACATTCGTTTTTGGTTATGCTTAGATTTGGTAATATTGTACAGAATTAGCGCGACTGACCCTTGTATCTTTATAATTCTTTTTCTTTTCATTTCTTGTCAGTCTTAAATTCTCTGTCTTTCATAATAATAATAATAATAATGTTTGGACAAATTTACACACGGCTGTTTAGACCCAACTAAGCCGAAGCTTGTACATATGGGTACTCGACAACTGATAAACATACTTAAATACTTTTAAATAAATACTTAAATACATACAAACACCCAGAGTCCGAAAACCAACAGTTATGCTCATCACACAAATGTTGGTCCCGGGTGGGAATCGAACCCACGACCTTTAAGATATCATCGGGTAATATTCATAATTAATTAAACAATATATTAACTATGCATAATATAAACCTAAATATAAAATAATTCGTCCAGCGCGTCCCCGCGAGGCCACTGGTGCCCATACATGATTACCATACAAAAAAGAGCTAACGCATAGATTATAATCCTGTGGCATAGTGTAAGAATCCCTCCCTAATTCAACAGTTTCCCCTCCTTAACTGGAAAAGTGTTCATCACACCTAAACCCGAAATAATGATAATGGAGAATCCCACCATGAGTCCATGACCCATTTATGGGTGATTATTCTGATTACAAGTTCTAGGTCAAACGCTTCAGAAATTACAAAGGGAGACACATTGTAATATACAACTTTAGAATATAAAATAGTCGGCAAAGTAGCGAAAAGATCATCTCGTAATATGGTTTGACGGCTGATAAAAAATATGTTGTACTTAAAGAAACACTGCCACATTTGAAAATACTTCTTCAACGATACCCCACACGTATAGGGGTGCGCTAAAAAATCGACCCCCTTGTGTTTTTCCTCTATTTATAACTTACCTACATTATCTATACATATAATAAAATCGTAAAGGCCAAAAAGTCTGTACATTGAATATATTCGGAAAAAGACCAACCAGGGCGACTTAAAATGAGCAACTGAACATGTTAGAACAGTTTTTAAAATTATTGTCTGTCTGTCTGTCTGTCTGTCTGTTTGAACGCGCATCACGCCTAAACCACTGAACGGATTTTGACGAAACTTTGTATAGTGACAGTGTATATCCCGGAATAACATCAAATAAAACAAAAATCTCGAAAAGTGACCGAGAAATAACACCAACAATAAAAATCTCTCATTTCCTAACATTTGTATGAACTTATAGGTCAGGGTAGCCTGGTTAATTTTGAAAATGTTTTGTTTTCTTCAGTGACTGGCTGTTGGCTTAGTGGTGAGTGGTTACCACGGGTGGTGACCCTCCTGCCTACTGAACTAAAGGTCGTGGGTTCGATTCCCACCCGGGCCAACATTTTGTGTGATGAGCATATCTGTTGGTTTTCGGATTCTGGGTGTTTGTATGTATTTGAGTATTTATTTATAAGTATTATACAGGATGGAAATTATGGACCGTAGTTGGAGGGAAAGTATTCTAAATACGCTATGAAGATAGCACATTTTACTCAATAGATTCCTTTATTTTCAAAATTAAATACTTAAAACTGCATTTAAAGATTTTTGAAACGTCACTTGCCTCAGCCGGGAATCGAACCGGACAACATTTTTAACAAAGCATCCTGTATTTTTATGACACCAATCGAAAGGGTCAATCATCAGAATCAATTCCTTCTAAGTAACATAGTATCTTAAATTAAAAGAAGACCACGAAATTTTACATTTATATAAATAAAAACTATTAGGTCTTCCTTAGAAGTTAATGTAAAAATAACAATAAATTTCCATGAACAATTTTTTAGCGCAAATAGCAATTTTAAAGCAGTAGAAAACCCTGTTTCTGTACATTGAATAAATTTATCAAAAAATGAGTGTGGGCCACGGAGTAAGGTGTGGGCGATATAAAAAAGTATAAAAAACAGAACACAAAAATCCACTTTTAAATTTTTTTGTCTATCTGTCTGTATGTAATCACTAATCACCGAAACCACTGAATGGATTTTCTTACGGTTTTCACAGGTAGATTAATTTGTTTCATTGAAATCGGATGACAGCGAAAAAAGTTATCGTCATTTACAGAAAAATCATTTAACGTAACTAAAACAGGAGATATTTAAGAAAAAAATATATGGGATTTTTTATTAAGAGCAATAGAAGCCAAAACAATAATTTTTAGAGTTTCTGTCCGTCTGTCTGTCTATATTATGTTTATTCCGGCATCACGCAAATCCGGCATCAGGTAAAAACTACTTCACCAAATTGGATACGGTTTTCACAGTTGTGTTCCTGACGGTTTAACTTAAAATCTGGTGATTTTCCCATAGGAAAGATAGGATAGCAGAGATAGGTACCTACTTCCAAAATCCACGCTGACGAAGTTGCGGGCAACAGCTAGTAAAGAAATAAATCCGTTATTAAAATCATTGCAAGACCCAAGACTCTAAGGTTTCAATGCGACAACCCTATACGGAAATACCTGTAGAAACCCAAGTTCTATCAATCAACGTCCCATTTACAAACTGGGGGTGAGTAGCATGCCCTGTCGTGTCGCCATTACGGTATGAGCGCGCAATCTCGGGCAGGATCTGGTGTGTGCGTGCCGTGATGGATGACTCGCTCCGTGTCTAGCTTGCCATAAAATTGTTCACGGTTCACATGTCATGGGCCCTGGCTTAATAAATGTAACGGAAGAGTTTGATGATCCCCTATAAATACCCTACTAAGAATGAAACGGCCGATGGTGCAGAAATGTTCTCGAGTGGCGACCGCGTATCGGAAGACGCAGCGTAGGCAGGCCCCCCACAAGGTGGGACCGACGATCTGGTGAAGGTCGCGGGACCCAGCTGGATGAGGTTAGCGCAGGACCGGTCGTCGTGGAGATCCCTGGGGGAGGCCTTTGTCCAGCAGTGGACGTCTACAGGCTGATATGATGAAGAATGAAATGCAAATAGTTTCTCAGAATGAGCCAAAATTACTAGAGACTGTGTGAAAGTTGACCGGATTTTTCATCCTTATTGAAAAATTTACAAAGTGCCTATTTGTCACACTAATATAATAAATACGAAAAGTGTGAATGTTTGGTTGTTTGCTCCTTAATCATGCCAGAACAGGTGATGACACTGGGTACCGCGATGGCTTTTATCCCGGAGCGAGACAGTTGGGGCACGTTTTCTTTCATTGTCCCGCAACCCAGGAATTCAGATCCGAAACGGGGCTGATACCCGACCTCTTGGCGACGAGCAACCTTCAACAGTGCGGCCGTCAGCCAGAAGCCATACTCCACTACTTGAGGGAGTTAGGATGGCTGGACGACGGCCCGAGAGAAATTCGCTCACTCCCGATTTCGAGGAGTCAGAGCAGAGACCGCCACCCTAGTCTAAAAATAAGAAGTTTATATCCTGGATATAACACATAGGATAACCCCAAGCATATCCCTTTCGACAGCGATTGCTGAGCGCCTTAAACTTGTGTATCAGACCCACAGTCAATGTCAACGTTTCTGGTGTTATCTGTGCCATAGATTAGTATGTTTAACTGTGTAAGTAAGTTTGGTTGTTGTTCGCAGCTTCAACAAACTCCTCCTGCAGAAGGAAGAGTTGGAGCAGAAGCAGCTGCATCTGCTGCAGGTGGTAGAGAGTGAGCGGACGTCGCGCTGGCAGTACGCGCAGCAGTGCGACGAGCTCAGCAACGAGGTCAAGAAGCTTAGAACCGAGGTAAGGCACACTAATACCTTGTTTCTTCATCAAACTATTTTTGGCATGAATATTTAACAATCGTTATATATTAAGTGGATAGAATATATAACAATCCCCTTTTACCTATTTCTGCAGCCAACCAGCAATGCTAACTTAAGGATAGGGGTAAAAGAGTCTGTCTAATGCAGTCTAACCCGTGACTCGAAGTGGCCAGATCCGCTCCAATATGGTAAAAGACAGTTATTTTTCTGAACTTTCTTGGATCACCGGTTGGTCGCCTGAAGCTTGTGCAAGTTCTCTGCGTCCCTTCAGATCGAATCTGACGAAGTGCTTCTGAACCGACTGCGAATTAAAGGAATTGGGTTTTTAATCGATCACTCTTTTAGGAAGGGCATCTTTGAACTCGATAATTAAATTGTATTTTTCAATCGAGATTATATCCCTGTCAGAAATCAGACATAGAACCCTTGTCATTAGGCTCGTCGATTTTAAGTTCTAACCACTGGCCATTTGCAGCATGATGTTTCACATTTAAATGACTCTAATTGTTATGTAAACCATGTGAACGTTGAGAATTCCAGAAAAATTGCAACCTATGTTTTGGTCCATCCTTTCATTGTCACATTTTCCAGCTGTGCACCTACAAGAAGGAGCATGAACCCTCCACCAGGGCCGAGTCTACCACCAGCTCGTCACCAACCCACTCCCCTGACATAGATCCTGCTGAACTGCGCAAGATTAAGAAAGTTCAGGTAAGTTAATATATGATTATGCGTTTAGCTAGGTAAGGGGATGATTTAAATTAATAACTCATTTTTTTTAGAGTTTCTTCAGAGGCTGGTTGTGCAGAAGACGTTGGAAGCAGATTGTGGACCAGTACATCAAGAGTCCGCACGCTGAGAGTATGAGGAAGCGAAATAGGTAAGTGAACATACTCGTAACAAGTTCAATATTTTTATTGACGATGATATTTTGTGTGTCAAAGGAGAACATGAGGAATCGACAAGAAATTAACCATGAAATTTGTTACACAGCCTTGTCTTCAAAATGGTGGAAGCTGAGGAGGAATATTTGGAGCAAATGGAGATATTGGTAAGTTCAATAAAAGGTGCCTTAGTTTGATAACACTCAAGAGGATTGAATTGAAACTGTTCAAAGATGAAAGGACCTAAGACATTTTTTTCTTCACAAAGGTGACGTGCTTCCTCCGACCCTTTAAAATGGCAGCCAGCTCGAAGAAGCCGCCCTGCACCCATGAGGATGTGAACTCCATCTTTCTGAACAGCGAGACGGTGTTGTTCCTCCATCAGATCTTCTTCAAAGGGCTCACATCCAGGATGGAGTCTTGGCCGACCCTTGTGTTAGGTGAATAATTAATGTCTATGTTGATTTAGTTCTTTTGTAGATTCTTATTTTTCCTTTCAATATTTTTACTAAATAGGACCAGAATATTATTTGTTACTGTTTCTTTTTTTTATTGCTAGGCAATTTACAAAAAAATATATATTTCGGTTCATTCGCTCCCGTAATTTTTAGGTTATCAGCTGGACATACAGAATACAGACAGTTACAAAAGTGACAGACTTAATAATACCTACAACTTTTCGATTCAGAGTAAAGTTAGCTTTTGATATTTAATTTAAGATTGTCACTACTGTATTTCGAAGTGTTATCCATATCGACCGATATTTAGTAGTCTATTGGGTACAGGAGACCTATTCGACATGCTCCTGCCGATGCTGACGATCTACCAGGAGTACGTGAGGAACCACCACTACTCCCTGCAGGTCCTCACGGAGTGCAAACAGAGCCAGCCGTTTGCGCATCTCCTGGCTAGGTTGGAGAGCAAACCCGCCTGTCAGAGTCGATCGATGGAGACTTTTCTGACTTATCCCATGCATCAGGTAAGGACCTAGGTATTCCACCTAAATTTTAACTATCATCTTTGGTCTTCATAGCTAAATAACACAAACCTTCTATAGACAGAGGTCAGATAAAGCTGGCCAAATTTGATCAAACTGTGAGGTCTAAGACATAATAGGCGAGTGCGGCTGGCATCAAAATCTCAGAAACAGAAATATTGAAAAAAGCGCCAATTTAACAAGACATGATAAGACAAAAGAAATTATGAAACTCTGTTCCAAGATAAACTCCATAGTAATTCCAGTAGTGGTAGAGGATTTGATAGTAACCTTCCGCTAGGGCAAGTGGGATTAGGGGAAGCCCTATTCGCACTTGGCCTAGCTGAATTACATAAAAACTTTTGCATTGATGTTGTACAGATCCCTCGTTACATCATAACGTTGCACGAGCTCCTGGCGCACACACCGCACGACCACGTGGAGCGCCGTAGCCTGCAGCACGCTCGGGCACAACTTGAGGAACTGTCGAGGCAGATGCACGACGAGGTATTTTTCAAATATTCTAACTTCATCCATTCGTTTTCACACTGGCCAATGTCGATTTCGATGGGTGTGGGATCTCTACATTTACTGCTACACGCTTTCATAAATGTCGTTACATTATCTGATAGACCATTGTACAATGAGGAATATTTTGAATTTGAAAAACTGACAAGGCACGTTATTTTCTTGTAAGTAAGTACCCATAATAAATTAAGCACCCGAACTTCGTACGTTGTCCTAAAAATGAATTTGTTATGTCAGCCGAGACGTGCTAACAGTATACAAACAAATATTCACATGGTGTGTTTAATTAGATCATCACAACTTTCAGGTAAGCGAGACAGAAAATCTGAGAAAGAACTTGGCAGTGGAGCGTATGATCATTGAAGGCTGTGACATTTTGTTAGATGTCAACCAGGTCTTCATTCGTCAAGGTATCTATATTCTTCACCTTTCGTATAAAAATTTCTTGTCATGAAAATGTTATTAAATACAAATCACTTTGATCCAGGCACCTTATCCCAAGTAGTCGGTAAGGGCCGTAGAGCAACGCTGCAGTCCCGACAGGCTTTCCTCTTCAGCAACCACCTACTCCTGACAACGAGAGCCACAGGAGGAAGGCTCCACCTGCCGCCGGCTGGACGACTACCGCTGCACGATGCGCTGTTGATTGAAGATCCATCGAACCACGATGATGATGGTAAGTCTTACATCAAATCAACAGACTATAAGTCTCCACATTGGTCTCCACTATTGGGACATAGGCCTGCGATCTCAACATAGATAGGTCAATCTTCAGTGATAAAGATTTTGTTTTCTTTTGATTTATAGACTCGACGTCGGTTTGCTCGTCACCAGGAGGAGACATCTATCAAAGCAAGGACTTCAAAATCCTAGTCGAAATTAAAGGAGAACAAATATGCGCTCACCTGGGTAAGTATTCGACAAAAATAACACTATAATGTCCCCTCGAATCTTCACTTTATTAAAAATCTTATCGAGGGCTATATCATCAGCATGCACTGCAATGTTGGACAATATGTATATGCCTCCCCCAACCCGATCTTCGATTCTCTGCATCCAGTCACTGCCACCCACCTTATTCAGATCGTCGCACGTGAATGTGTGTTTGATGAGTGTACACTACCCTAAGTAAAGATATAAGTGTCTCTGTTCTGATGCTAGTCTTCTGCTTCTTCAGTCGCAGCAACTCTTGAAGAGAAAGCAGCATGGACAAGCGAACTGGCCCAATGCATGGAGAATGCAGCCCTGACCGAGCTGCTCCGCGCTTGTGGATCCTGCGGCGCTGCATCCGCCAGCCTCCCAGCGTGTCGCTCCGACCGGGCGCTGTTCACCGACGATGTGGACATCCGCTTCAGCAGAACCCTCAACTCGTGCAAGGTGCCGCAAATCAGGTCTGCGACGCCGCAGCGTTTGTTGCAGCGGCTTACTGGTGAGATGTTTCTTTGAACTTTCATATGTCCAAACTGAATAACATTTTATAGGTTCTTAGAGATTCTGATTTATATCGGAAAAGTATTATCAGTGATGGATAAATCACACTAGGAAATTATACCTAGACGATTTATTCTACATAACACTACTCTCCCTTGTGAGACTTCTAATTCTCACTTTGAACGTCGTGGTTAGCGCTGCTTTGACAGATCGCATCATCCCACTATGAATGGGGAAGAAGGTTAAAACTGCCACTCGATCTTCTGGAAAGCAGCAAAATTCATAATCTCTGTATACTCAATTTAAGCCAAAGCCTCTTTCAAAATTCAATTGCCTATCAACGAAAAGTTTAATTCTCTGACAATATCTTTGACGGACATCCTCGATGAGCTATAATAAAACGACGCAGTGCCAATTCTTCGCATGAGTACCCTTCTTCTTAGGGCCCCTTTGTTACTTCATTCCGTTTAAAGAAACTACTACATGTTTTTTACCTCAGATCTCCGTTTCCTCTCCGTGGATTTCCTGAACACATTTCTGCTGACGTACCGCGTGTTCACGGACGGCGTGACCGTGTTGGAGGCCCTGAAGCAGGTGTTCTACGAGCAGTCCCAGCAGGAGTTGGAGCTGGCCCCGCCGGCTGACGCCACGAGGAAGGCCAGTGGCGCGAGCTCGGTGTCTGGTAAGAACGTTATCTAGACATTTCTTGTCACTTATTTCCCCACCACAGAACTGACAGTAGCCTTCTTCTTCGTCCTCGCTTGTTCCCGTTACGCGGGGAGGATTTTTGAATCTTGAGGCGCCATTTACTCCGCTGATAAATGGCTGATAAGCATACGTCTTAAGAATGCCGCTGATAAGTATAGTCTACAGACCCAATACCTTCATGTCTCTTTTCGTTATTCAGATTGTTACCGGTCTGCCTCTTCCTCTGTTTTGTGGGCACCTCTTTACTACATGACACATGACATGAATTCAGAATAGCCGACAGAAACAAATTAATTTTATGATGATAGAACGCTTATCAGCGCCCTGACAGTCTTGAATTCATGTTTCTTATCTTATGTCTTTACACCTACTCTGTGTTGTTTTATATAAGTAATGGTAACTTCTTCATTCCCAGGCTACGGATCAGAATACAGTGACAAAGATTGGCAGGCGAGGTTCTGGAGAGCATCAAGGAATAAGAGTGAGTTAAATTCGACCAGATTTTAAAACAATTTATTGACGTCAAGAACGTGCTATAGGAATGTTGGTATATTTCATAAAATTTTATTACATTAATTCTAAAAATGTGTTAAATATCTTAACGTAGGTATGATCTCTGATGATTTCCTTTTCTGTGAAAGCAATTTTACTGCACAGATCAGCAATTCTTGGCCTTCGTCGTCGTTCGAACCTTTTGGGAAAAAAATGCAGTTACATTTAAATTTAATTTAATGATATCCCAGCACTATCTTTATTGTGTAATTTAAATTCAGGCGAAGATGAAGATAAGCTATCTCCTTATCTGATGGCACCGTCTCGAAGAACTTCTTCTGTCAGCAAGGTAATAATCCTCATTCCGTTACTAAACTAACTTATCGAATAGAATTCCATGTTCAATAATATTTCTTACCACATGCTTACTAAAGGCTGAAGAGGACAATAGTCACCTAACAATACCTAAGATTATGGCTACATCGTCTAGCAATGAGACTTTGAAAGGTAAATGTATTTTCTATATCATATTTAAAAATCTTATTTTACGTGGATATGGGTTAATTAGAACGGGATTACCATCGTTAGGTCATAAATTAATACGGACGGACCTTTTGCAAACAAGTCATATTGTGAACAGGGTCTTTTGTGGACAGGATTTACACAAGATACCTTTTTGACAACAGGACCTTACACACACAAAAACAGTGATAGTCGTTTTAAAGTAATGAAAATCATTATTTTTACCTTTTTAAAGTTGACACTAGGTAGCAGAATCACTCCCCAAGTAGCGAAAGAAGCAAACTTTTTATACAAAAATTTAAGTGTTTTAAATATGTTATTGATTTAGTGTCCTGACATCCGATCTTATGCCTTACTTTCCGTTTCTATCCGATTTTAAACCTTATTTCAAAAGGCACGTCGCCGTCGTCCCCTGGAGCTATAAGCTCAGTCACGCTAATCGGCAGTCCAAAGAAGGCCAGTCCAGAACACGCTGGCAAACCTGAACGAAAGTCACCGAGCAAAGATAACGACGCAGCCGCAGCCATCATAAAAGACGAGAGCATAGAACTGGTTGACCAAAGCGACGAGGATATCAAATACAAGGAAGAGGAACAGGAGAAAAATAAATTCAAAATCGATGATAAGTTTAAAATATCGCAGAGGTTCTCAGAGGTATGTAATGTTAGTATACATGCCCAACCTTTTAATTGTGTAAGTAAGCTACCTATACCTCTGACTTAGATCTAGTACTCGTGGCGAAACATAATAATTTATACCTAGTCTAGTTCAATCCTCCAGACGCATAGTGCCAGAAACGCAAATGACCAGATACACGAAGGACCAGATTGTCATTCGCGAATTACCTGATACGCAAGATGACCAGAATTTCATTACGCAAATGACCAGATACTCAAATTACCTGATCTATCAACGTATAGTGCCAGAAACGCAAATTACCAGATACGCAGAGAACCATTTCGATACCCGTTTCTGGCACTATGCGTCTGAAGGAGTTTGACATAATGCTTATAGACAGAGTTCCCCTTTATTCTTCTTTTTTATCTCTCATGCTCTTACCTGAAAGGATTCTTTCTTTCAATATAAACTGCCGCCCCCGCAGCGTGTGCGCACCATGTCGGAGAGCCCTCGGCGTCTCCTGCCGTCGTCTGCGGCGACGTCGGACGCTCGCCGGCGCTCCGACAGCGCCCGGGACGCGAAGGCGAGCGCCGCGGAGGAGGCTCGCAGGGCTTCCGACACGGGCAGATACGCGCCGAGGAGGTCCGTCAGGTACAGACGCAGTTACCAGGGGCTCTTCGATTGCCTAGGTACTAAATCTTCTTCAGCCTAGCGATGTCTTCTGTTGGACATGGGCCTCTCCCAATAAACATTCGCGCTATATAAGAATGAAAATATTCACCAAGGAAATCGTTCAGGCAACAGGCAAGAGCTTGGGGCAGCGCCTTTTGGAAGATGATGGTAATTATTAGGGTTATACAATTAGGGTTCGAGGCTGGCATGGAGTTCTTTGAGTCACAAGCCGCAAAAAATAGGTTAAGAAAAATTAGGATTGTTAGGTTTTTGTATTTACGAGTATTGTTGTATTTTTGGCAGCGAGAGACGTTACACCAACTCTTCCCTGAACAGTGAGCGTCGTCGATACTGGGGCGGCTCCGAGCCGCGGTCTTCCGTCACGTCACAAGTCTCACAGGTCCAAGTATGTAATTTACCTTTCTTTCCCTCTTCCTTTTCAACCGACTACAAAAGGAGGTGGTTCTCAAATCGACTGTATGTTTCGGTATAAGACCAAACGGGCCTGATGGGTGTCTTTTTGTATATGTTATGCGATCTTCGCTGATTGTGGAATTAAATGATTTTTGTAAAAAATCAGATTTTATAGGAGTTGCTCAATCTGCATCAGATATTATTATATTAAAAGTCCATACATCGTTGTTGCATCATAGTTACCAAAATAATTTCCAGGGAAGATTTTACTTTTAATATAGATCTAACACAAGGCAAATATCACTACACCTCTAGATCCATTGGACGAGGAAATATCCCTGCCTATCACTGAAAAATCATTCTTTTTTCTAGAACTATCGTCGTGAAACCAGCCAACCGAAAGCTGGCGTGGTCATCACATCTTTCAGGCAATCGCACAGAAGGTAAATCTGATGGAACATAAAACAGAAATCGACAAATCCATTTCAATCATCTTTTCCAATCCATATAGCTTGAGTGAAATTTTATTAGTCACAATATTGGAGCTTACTCTCGATGTTGTGTGGCATGATCTCACTCAATCAACTATTTTACGATCTCGAGTTTCTAAAAAAATACTTTTTATCAATTATCATTATTTCTGAACGATGTTCTTCATCAATTTCAACTGTAAAATTCCAATTTATCTAGCTTTATTTTTGTATTGGTAACTCTTAGTTTTTAATTATAAAACTGATGTTTCTAATATTCGTTTAACAGCTTTGGAAAAGACCTGTTGTGGTGAGTGATTGGCGAAGGTAAAGGTAGAATGCAGACGATATAGTAGCGCTGCAGGTAGAGGAGTACTTTTTAAATTTTTTGCTTTACCTAGAGCATAATGTTTTACCCTTTTTATTATTATTATAGTGACCTTAAGTTTTATGTAGTTGCGGTCACATTGGACACCACAACGAATCTAACACTTTTCTAACAACTACAATTCACTGATCACTCAAAGGTATTTTTAACTTTGATTGAACCTAGTTTTTAAAATATGCACCGACACCGACTGGATTGATGAATGCCATCGCCACATTACTTTTATCTCTCACATCATAATCTATGATCACATTAAATCATTTTTCTACATCAAAATCATTACCTTGCTTCCGGAAAACAGATAAGTAACAAATTAATAACTACTAGGAAGTCAAAGAAAACACAAAACCAAGTATCTACCTCCTTGAATTGAAATACTTAACTCATTTACCGTAGGAATTACTTGAATTTATTTTTCGAATTGGTAACATTTTTATTATTTTTTATTAGACAACGGATAATGATAACCCAATATATTCATTGGAACACATGCCACATTCAAAATTTAATTACAGTTTTCCTTATTATTATGTTTTAATTATCACTGTTTGTGGAAGTAACAATTTATAATTTGTTCTTCTAAAATATGATTTATTTATAAATATTAGTTACGATTATAAAAGAAAATACTTAACAATAAAATTTGCATGTTTTAATTCTTAGAAGGTATTTAAGAATAAAAAATATAAAATATGAATTAAACATACGTTTCTTAATTCTGTACTATGTCTTTCCTTTTCCTTTCACTCCCTCCCTGAGTTTCTTGCCGCATGCTTGTCTAACTCTGTTATCTTGCATCTGTTCCTTGTGATAGTTCTATATTTCCACTATTTATGATTTTTAAAAGAAAAAATTAAAATACCTATTGGCATTATGACTAAAATCGAAACAACATTAACACATCGAACCATCTCTTTTTAGTATACTTCATTAATTTATATTGATGGTCTAGGAGCAGTACCTCAACTGCGGCAGTGGCCTTCGCTGTGGCCACTTCTGCATCATCCAACCCTCGGTCGCCACCACCCACTTCCCCGCCAGCAAATCGGCGAGATTCTGTAATATCTACAGCTGCTACCATGAGGGTGCTAAATGTCTTGAGGTGATTATCATTATTTGGTATCATCTTATTCATTAGTTAGTACAAACCTGTGGGCTTATGCAATTACAATCTCACAAAAATTCAACAAGCAAATACTCACAAATTAATAGGTACTAACTACATGATAGATAATAACTTTAATGGAAAACTGCAAAGCAAGGCTAGGTTGAAACCAAGAAAGACTGTCGATTCAATTATCATTAGGTATCTCAAACGACTATAAAATTTAGTCAATAATATCATTTGCTCATTTTCATACTAGGCACTGGATCTCCAAACACGCCTCCGACTTCTGGTCGGACGAGCGTCTCCGGGGCCTGACCATGGACTTCCTGAAAGAGATCGAGGGCAGCCCAGGTCTGCTTCCAGCAGAGCATAAGGCCGCCGCACAATTGCTACGACTTCTCGAGCGAGCGCCGGATAGAAACGTGGATTTGAAAGCGTTGTTTGCTCCACCACCCGTGAGTTAATGAAACCTGTCATTTCCTTACTTGATGTAGGTACCTACTCTTTAGTAGATGATCAACTGATGCTGATGAATTTAAGCGATCTGGCTTCAAGGATTTCGTTGGAATAAAACATCCTATTTAATTTTTAGGTGCCAACTAAAGAGAGTATCGAGACATTGTCTGCGCTTGAAATCGCAGAACAAATGACTTATTTGGATTATCAAATCTTCAGTGCTATTCACAGCGAGTAAGTACAGACTAAACTTTATATGTCAGTCTTTCTTAATTGATGTACTTTTGATTTCATTTAATGTTCAAACGTCTCAGGGAGTTCCTGGGTCAAGCGTGGACTAAAGCGGATAAAGCAGATCGAGCGCCTCATATCTTACTGATGACTTCACATTTCAACCACATTTCCAATCTCGTCATATCTGAGATACTGAAGAAGTTTACTATAACTGGTGAGTTTTAAAGAGACGAAGTTTTAACCAGATTTCAAGTGAATGTGCTGATTGATTGGCAATGGCGAAGTTTACGCATTATAGTTTTATTTCCTGATTTCCAAACTATCAAAATCGTTCAGAGGTTGGAGATTTTGAACTTACGACAATTATTTTCATTTAGCTAGGTATATTACATTTCGTTTAATGATCTCGGGCACGACCTACTATTCAGTTACAAGTTCGTCAATTCAGTTTTTAGACCCACAATACAAAACAAATAACATCCAGACTATTAGCGATCCTTTGAATCAGCAGCAGCAGCTTGTTCGTAAATCCTGATTATTCTTCCAGGTCGAGTGGCAGCCATAGAGAAGTGGGCTGCAGTTGCGGATATAGCACGTTGTCTGCATAACTTCAACGGAGTGCTGCAAGTGTGCGCAGCTCTCTCCAACACCTCAATATTTCGCCTCAAGAAGACCTGGGACAAAGTTTCCAAGACCGTAAGTCTGTTATAATTTTACTGAACTGTACAGAAAGTCATCTACATAAACTAAACCTTTTTTTTTAACTTCTGCATTTAAAATGATTTTAATTAAATATTAGATGATTCGATTATTTGTTTTCATTTTCAGCCTCTTTATATTGTGTGTACTTAGTTACTTGATAGAATCCTCTTGAGAACGGGTTGGTCCTAATAATTAATATTATTTAATTATGTTTAATCTGGTAGGTGTGTAATAAATAAATGATCACATAAAAATGATATTGGACATAGAATTTTTTTTGTAATATTTAATATTTTATGTTTATTTTTGCAGAGTAAGCAAACGATTGAAAAAATGCAAATAATAATATCATCAGAATGCAGGTTTAGGATTTTGAGAGATGCGTTACACAGGTTTGTTTCTACACTATTTTAGACGTAATATTACTTCAAGGTTTCTCGATTACAATTGCAAATAAAACTATATTTTTGTTTCGACAGATGTGATCCACCCTGTATTCCATATTTGGGAATGTATCTGTCGGACCTGTCCTTTATTGAAGAAGGAACTTCCAATTTCACCCCTGATAGCCTTCTTAACTTCTCCAAAATGAGAATGGTAAGAATTATCTTTTAATTTGGTACATTTTCATTTTTAACCTTAAAGGCATATTGCAGGTGCCAATTGATTCCTGTTTGTTACAGATTGCTCATGTGATTCGTGAAATCCGAAATTGTCAACAAACCCCATACAAGATTGATCATATACCAAAGGCGAGTCTTTTCTACGTTTTTTCTAGTGAATAATATGTGAATTCTTCAACACTAAAACCAGAGAGGGTTAAAATAGTTTCTAAAACTTACCAATCAACTTTCAAGATGCACTCCATACATTTTACATTTTTTACTATAAACAATTCTCCCCCTTTGGGGCGAGACTCCATACAGTCAGAAGTCTTGATATCAATAAATTATTACCTACTTAATTTGATTGCTTATGTGCAGGTCTGCGACTTCCTGCTGGATCGTTCGCTGGTGTTCAACGAGGAGCGCCAGTACACGCTGTCGTTGGAGCTGGAGCCCCGCGTGTCTCGGGGCTCCACCGCGGGGCTGCACTCGCACTCCGCCGCGCCCGCGTCCCCGGGCTCCTAGCGCCGGCGACGCGCGTCCCTCGCCGCGCTGGCGCCCTTGCGGGCCGAGCGCTAAGCGACGCGCGTCGCACCGAGCTAACACTCGGGGGTTATGAACACTCTATTATCTTCCTCGTGTCTCTTCTTTCGTGAATCGTCTGTGAACGTCCGTTATTTCTGCCTACCCCGTCCCGAATATTTATGTATGTATCTACTTACGTCTCCAACTGCGACGACTTGTTGAGTTTTGTTTAAATCGTTACCTACCTCTTGGATAGGTATCTTGTTTCGAAACTTTTTACATAGCAGCAAAATCATCGACTTCATAATAAAATGGTTACTCAAATAAGGGACAAATAAATCAAGCGGCAACAACACATGAAGTTTCATGAAAAACACCTGCGACTATACCGAGTCTACTCCGTTCTCACCGCCCAGATGGTGCAATGGTGAAATCTGCATTCCATGGTGTTAAAAAGTCGTATTATTACAATAAAAATGTCGAACAAGTTGTATTTTTGAAGGTTGTTTTCTCTCAAATTTTACAAAAAACATTATTTATGGAGTGCTCGTATACTTGTAAATCATCTGACTGACGAGACGTCAGCTTTACATATAATTAAGTATGATAATAATGACACCTTACGTATAAAATGAAGTATGACCATCGACGTCTGTGTGGTGACACAGGGTTTTTGTAGTTCCAGAGGTGTCTTGGAACTACAAAACAAAAACCTTGTTACAAAAACTAAAAACCATTTACTTACCCATAACTTCCTTCATAGCAATATATACGATTAGCGGAACACGATAAGTTTTATAATAGTGGATAAGACTAGATAAGTATATGCTATGTTATCAGTTCCTAATCTTTCGGATTCGAGACTTGATTTATTTACATTCAAAGGATAGAATGTCATCGACGTATGCGAGAACGCTGTGTGACCTGATTTTAGATTACTATTTTCTGTAAACGGGTAAGGTAGGTATTTCTATGTCTATTCAAATATAAACTGACAGATCTATTTTTATAATAAATTCCCTTTAAGTAACATTTTAACTGTCAGTAGTTCTTTGAGTGGGATTTGATAATATCCTTCAATTGGGTCAAAATCGATCATATCAGTAATATCAACTCAACTGCAAGTACTTATTAATTATAAGCAGGCTGAGAGGAAACTACCTCCACTATATGTTTTTCAGCTGTAAGGCAGCATTAATAAATAAAAATACTATTAGTACTTACATAAAAATATTTTCAAAATAGTGACATTAAATCACTTTTAAATTAAAATAACATCATAAATATAAATTTTTAAATATTTTATGCAATATTTAATATTAAACGTACATTTTATTTAAGTAGGTACATACGTTTAAATAAGTAAATAAAATTATTAAAGAAAAAGAAAACGTTTTGTAATAGGTTCTATTTTTGTAAATTTAAACTTTGTTGTCAATTAGATACATAAAATATATTACAGTAGTGTGTAAATATATTTGAAACACATCATTCAAACATATCATTTAAATTTTGGTTGGGCTACTTATTGCCTATAAAATCATAGAAATGACCTAATAATTGTAAATGGCGTAAAACGTTAAAACTGTTTGGTATTTGGGTTTATAAAAAACAAATTTTCGTGAATTTATTTTTAACTTCTTTTGTCGAGAAAAATATAAAATGTAAAATCTTCATTGAAGGTATAATATAATATGAAACATAAATTATTCTATCACTGTTTCACTGTATTATAATTTAATATAGATAAATATATATAGTTATATACTTTTTTCTCAATAGCTTACAAATTCCTTCACCGAATTAAGAACTTTTCTAATCCTTTTAAAATTAAAAGTAAGACTACACTCATAGAGCTTCACCGTTAAGCGTATCCCAGACACACGCGGCCTGCGGTGGCGGCCTACCGCAGGCCGCAGCCTCAATACGCAAGTTATGGCCGCGCGTGTTTGAAGTCCCTCATACATACATTGCATAGCGAATACGGCCGCCGCCGCCACCGCCACCGCAGGCCGCGTGTCTCTGGGATACGCTTTAACCTATCTTAAATTAGAATTAATTCTTTGGACTTATGAAGATTATTTTATAAGTAATTAATGGTAAGTAGATGTGAAACTTCAAGAGTGTATAAAAGGGGTTGTTAATGTTACCTTAAGGTTGTTATCTAACATTGTCATTGAAATTTCAACTGCCTATACAAACCATCTTGTGATTGTTACGTATGTTACAATATTGGTTAACTAGCAGCAGAGGAACCTTGTTATCAATCGTTTTTTACTTGTTCTGTCTGTACCAGAGAGTTGTTAGTATACATAGAGCGCGCGTTAGCAAGTCTGAACTGTAAGCACGGGTCTGAACAGTCTCGAAATGTTCGGGGCGACGCTACTAGTCACAACACGTCAATAGCGCTGATTGTTGCTCTCGCCGATATTTATTTAGATTTGGAGTAATCATGGTGAAATGTGCAGTGCCAAGCTGTGAACACGATTCACGGAAAAGAACGATCTAGAAAAAATCTATATAGAAGTGTCCATAGAACACCTGCTTACACTTGGCACAATGGGCAATGAGCGATGCGCGCGCTCTATAGCTAGTATACTAACTTTATGGTCTGTACACAATACAAGTAACTAAATTAGGACAAACATAATGATGTATGCAGACGTACTTTACTCTGAAAACTTTTATTCCATTGGGTAATGATTATTTTCTATGTAGCGCATAACCAAATCAAAAATTTTGTGATTGCAAATGAATCTCGAGCATTATTTTTGTTGTCTGACATTAGAGGCCCATTTATAGTAATACAAATTATAATCATATACTTATCTAAACATAGATATAAGCTGTCACTGTATCAAGTTCTATCAAAATTCGTTCAGTCGTGGTAGTTACTGATCAACGAGGTAGTTATTGAACAACTAACCTTCAAACTCGCAGATATCCTAACTTTCGGAATGGGATGGGATAAGTTTTGAGACTTCACACCAATGGCATTTTTTCTTGCATATTATTTAAGTGAGCTTCTGATGTTTTGAATTTAGATAAGAATGTAGGTAAGTACAGACAGACCTGTCCAATCTAAACACTTTGTGGTAGTACTTCACTAAGGTATTTTACTGAAATTAGACATTATTATATTTGTTAACAAAACACTAAATGGATATCGCTTCCGTCAATATTTTAGTAAATTAAGGTACTAACTCGATGTGTGTTGGATTTTCTGCAATAACCTATCTATATTAGTAGGAATTTATAGATCTGTAAGGCTACTCTGATTCAACGTTTAGTAAAGTTTCTGTAGATATTTGATTTGTGATCTGTAATTTACAGCTATATAGACCCGGATCTAAACAGCCAATTTTGGTCTCATGTTGACATACTTATTAAGACGAAACTATATCCTGTCTGGATTTATAAGAACTTAAAGCAATTCTATGTCAGCAGAATATATTTCAATAAATGTCGAACTGGAAACAATAAAGATGGAGTAAAAGAAATAGGATGGAAAGGACCGACTTTTCTGGGAATTTCAATGGACAATAATGAAATGTATTTATCATTAATTTAGAACTGCCAATAAGGCTCGTGAAAAGATCCCGACTGTACATTTTAAGCAAATTATAGAACTTTAAAATGCTATTGATTATTTTAGGGTTGTTTGTAATAAAATAACTGGAGTGAATGATTATTTACAATGGCTATAGTTTAATAATAACGAAAAAGATTTGGAACATGAAATATCAATAAATCTTTAGTCTTCAAATAGTATTGTTGAGCAGTTTAAAGTTCTAGAGACGGAACAAGAATTGTTTAAAACAGAATTCGATTCGGGAAAATACCTGTAATGATTGGCTTCAGAGACATACTGTCTTATCGCCAATAATTACAGGTATTTTCCCGCCAATTCCAATTTTAGTAGAGCCGCCGAGTTATTTCAGATTCGACAGGTGTCATCATAAAAATAATTACCTAAGTTCGTTAGATAAATTCTGTCAAATTGCCAAATAGGCGGTTTTTAATGTGCAATTTGCACACGAGCGCCAAAGTACAAAGTACAAAGAGGTAATAATCTTAAAAACGGCTGTGAAAACCGAACGGACAGACGGACGTGAATGATACAATTATAAAAATATTCCTAGCATCTAACTAAATATCATTAGATTAATAAATATCATTAAACTTTTAATAAAAAGTCAGAGTGGCCATATCTGTCTGTCTTAAAATTTAATGTCTGATGTAATGTAACCTATCGTGATTTCAAGTGAGAATATATTTGTCTAAGTCTTTTCTACGTCCTTTTCTATGTCATTTTAATGTTAGTGTTATTGTATTTAACGAGCTCAATGCATAATCTTTTACGAAGGTAATATTAACTAACAAACACTCTTGTGATAGATGTTGCTCCATAAAAGATTGTGTCATAGACAACATAAGTTTCTTGTTGTAATAGAGAAAAAAATATTATATATTATAATAATCTGTTATATAGATTTAATACGGCTAAGAATGTCTGTTTGAAAATAATGTTTACGAATACTTTAAAAAAATAAGTATTTCGGTATTTTACCACTTTAATGCACAATTTTAAAAGTAAGTATTACACTTTGAAAGGCTGTCACATATCCTACATGTATTAATATATGTAGTATTTTTTCAGTGTATAGGTAAAGAAAGAAATTATTTAAATTTTGCTATTGCGTTATAAATTTTATTCGTGAAAAATTGTCTTCCCCTTAAATTTTCATTTATTTATAAGTACCTAATCTTCTGTTATTAGAACACATAAATTCATTTTTAAATTATAATTGTATAGTTATTACCTAAGTCTTATAAAAAATGGTAATGAATAAAAAAATACGCTTCGATTTTAGGATCTCTTATGAATATCCAATAAGGATTGTTTATAAATACGTAAATAAACATCTTTTTGAACTACCTCTTGACTCATATTCTAAATTTATTTATAGGTAACTATTGTATAGAAATGGAAACTTTGATTAGAGAGTAGGTACCTATTATAATAATTATGTTCATAGATGTTCGATTACTATAATATAATATCTTAAAATCGCTCAATATCCCAGTTTGATCTTGTTTTTACTAATAATTCATACTAGAACGGTATTTTCTGTAAATTTAATAGTCGCCACGCAATCTAAGGTAAACAGTGAGTTTGAAGTTAATAAATGTACCTACCTACTTAATAAAGAAGGTTGGCGATTGCTGAGTTTTATGAAAAGAGATATTTTTTCTAATAATAATTTTAGGAAGTTTCTATTTATTTAATATAACTTAGAATGTAATTAATTATGTAAAGAACTACCTATATCTCCTTGACTTAAATCTTATATAGATAATTATTTTGTTCTGTTTCGGCATGTGTAGGTAAAATACTTTTTACTGTTTTTATTTTTACATTTAATGTATTTTCCTTTTAATTTCATATTAAGTTTAACCTAATACCGTTGGAACTAAATCGGTGGTCAAATTTTAAAAAATACGCAAATAAGATTTTTAAAATGGAAAATGGCTGTTATTTTTTAACATGACTGTATCAATTAGAAAAAAATCGACAATATTGTTAGTTGTATCACGGAATGAAACGGAAAATGTCAAATTATTCATAGATTATTATACCTACCTAAACAAGTAATAGTTTCTGAAATACGAAATGTTATGAAAAAAATATTATTGATCGGTCTAATTTATTTAGACATCACGTCATACTGGTAAAGTTTATAAGCGACTACAAGACTCGTGAATTTCCCTCATCCATCAGAAATATTAGGTTGAAAGCCGACACGACGTACCGTACCGTACCTACGTGAGTAATTCCGCGAATATTTAAAAATCCGTCTAACTAAATTGTTAGGTTTAATGTTTAACATGACGTGTTACTAGACCCTGTGTTACTGTTGTTGTTACCTGACCTCATTCATTGTTGTTCCCTTCAATAAAGTTATCATTGTACAAAGTTACCTGTCTTATTCATTCTTAGCTGTTTGTCCCTGTCAGATTTGTTACTTTTCTCTATCTGTGACGGTTTACCTGATCAGTGATATGTATGGCTGTTTGGACCTCCGTCGGACAGCCGCCAAATTCTGATCTCATCCAAATCGTTTCCAGACTGAGATCCAAGGGCACAAAGATGAAGAAAACTCCCTAACCGTGTAGTAGTTAGTCTAAGTTAAAAACTAGTCAATGGTTTTAGCACACAATTTTTGAAACTGTTTACTGGTTTGAGATGTTTAGTCCCTAGTTCGAGTTCTACGGATTGTAGTCTTCGATCACCATATACTATATGGTGATCGTAGATTGTAGGTATAACAATTGTGGTATTTACGCTATTGACAGAAGCTTGACAAAATAGTCGCATAATATCATAATCGGTGTCAGTGGAAATATTTGTAAAGTACGTTACACATGGCGCATCACTACCGTAGTACTAGTGATGTCCTTCATCATCAACAGCCTATTAATCTCCCCAATGCTGGGGCTCAGGCCTACCCTTTTAACGAGGGCGTTCGGGCTATAGTCCACCACGCTAGCCCAGTGCGGGTTGGTGGACTTCACTACATGGCTCAGCTGGGGATCGAACTCCGGACCTTTCGATATGATAGGCCGCGTCTTATCCCCTACGCCACTGACGCTCAGTGATGTCCTTACCGTGCCGTAATACCAGGAAACACAATGGAGAAACTCCAACAAGTCACAAATTCATAGACACCTTTTTTTTCGTAAATTACTATATTTATTAAAAAATATTTTACATTTTGATCACTGCTCTCTTTATAAGTACACATCAGTAAGAATCTCAATGTACAAGGTGTAAATAGGTAAGTACTTAGTATTGAAAGCTTAGGACATCAGAAAAAAGAGCTGTAGACAGATCAGGAATTGTTGAGATAGTCGAGTTCAGTTTTCATGGAAGACGAGTTGAATAGGTCCACTTTTAGTAAAATGTTTTTATTTCCAATAATAAAATGGAGTAATAATAACTTTACGGTGCTTGATCAATGGTTTATGTCACCCACCTAGGTACTAACTCAAAGAATTCAACTGTAAGCGTTTTCTTTTACAGTAACAAGCAACGATTGGTATATTGGTTTGTTACCTACTAATTCAGAGAATTCAACTGTAAGCATTTTCTTTTACAGTAACAAGCAACGATTGGTATAGGTATTGGTTTTTTACCTACGAACTCAAAGAATTTGTAATCATTTTCTTTTACAGTAACAAGCAACGATTTGTATATTGGTTTGTTACCTTCTAATTAATTCAAAGAATCCAACTGTAAGCATTTTCTTTTACAGTAAAAAGCAACGATTGGTATATTGGTTTGTTATCTACTAACTCAAAAAATTTAACTGTAAGCATTTTCTTTTACAGTAACAAGCAACGATTTGTATATTGGTTTGTTACCTTCTAATTAATTCAAAGAATCCAACTGTAAGCATTTTCTTTTACAGTAAAAAGCAACGATTGGTATATTGGTTTGTTATCTACTAACTCAAAAAATTTAACTGTAAGCATTTTCTTTTACAGTAACAAGCAACGATTGGTATATTGGTTTGTTATCTACTAACTCAAAGAATTCAACTGTAATTAAGCTTTTCTTTACAGTAGGTCCAAGCAAGCAACGATTTATATTTTGCGTTCTGCGTTTCGGTATTTCCCAACTCGCATCACCAATCCTATCTGGCTTTATCGCATTGGGGCATGATCCAGCAATTCCCTATCCTCAAACATTGGCCTCGGATAACTTCTCAGAGTCCTCTGCCCTCTTCTCAGCTTCCTCAGCTTCTTTCAGCAGCGGTGCGCTCCCACACATTCGCAAGTCCTTGGTGTAAGCGATGATACCAACGCAGAATCCGGAGATGACCAGCCATACGCCACCCATGTAGAACGTCAGGTCCCAGGTTCCAGTGAGATCAAACAGCATGCCTGTAAAGTTAATAATATAAAAAAAAATCTTTTTGCATTTGATAGCCCAACTCTTCAGGAAGGTTATAGGCTATTTAACATAACGCTACGACCCTTAGAAGCTAAGCGAAAAGAAGAAAAGTCAGAAATCGGAAAAGAAAGTCATCGATATAAGAAGCGGTAGATTGCTCTTACATTCATTACGTACTCAAGAAATGGATATTGGACGGGCGACGGGTTTTTGGATTCAACATTTCCCCGCTTCCCAACTGCCCACCTCAGCTGTCCACTGTCTACCTCCTACTGTCCACTGTCTGTTCCTAACTGTCCACCTAGGTGGACAAATTGTTCCTGACTGCCTACTTTCTCCACCTGTGGGCAGTATGAGATATAGCTTTCATTAAAGGCAGTAACTTGAAAAGTGGCATGGACACATACAAACACAACCACAACACCCGAGAACAAGCATTTATCGGTCAGATAAATGCTTGCCCCGGCAGGGTTTCGAACCCGGGACTTCCAACTGGGCTATGGAGGCGACAATAAGTAAGAGTGTATGAGTTAGGGACGCTATAGAAATGGTATTATTTTCTGATGTTTTAAAAAAATGTTAATGGCAAAGAAATTACTCGTATCTTGCTTAGACTTTGAAGGCCGATTCCTCTACTAGATTTGAATTTGGGCTGCTACAAAAAAATACGTTATTTTTCAGCACTTTAAATACAATACAAAGGTAAAAAAATGAAATCAAATCGGAGTATTCGGAGCAGGACACTTGGTTACCTTTCCTTGTAAGCATAATTTTATTGGACAGAATACAAGATTTTATTTGTTTTACCTCCAATAGGCGGTCCAATCAAATGTCCAATTCCCTGACTTAACAAGATTAAGCCGTACGCCACAGTGAAGTGATCAATCGGCATCAGTTCCATCAGGATAGTCGGGGTATAGGAGTAGGAGCTGGCGAAGGAGAGACCGAAAATGGCGGAAATGACCGTGAGGGCCCAATAGTTGGTGATAAAGATAGGGTAAGCGGCGACGGAGATGCCACAAATGAAGAGGCAAATGGCATAGGTCTTGATCACGTTCACCCAGGGTTGGTCTCCTGCCCAGCCAAGGGCCACCTGCAAAAGCAAAAAGAAACAATTTACACAAGAAATAATCTTGAGTAAACAAGTTATGGAATAGCTGCATCATTATAGTGAAAATCTAATTTTAAGGGTGTGGGACGCACCGCACGAATTGTTATGAAAGTCATTAGCCAAGTTGACCAACCAAATACATTACGTACGTTGATGGAAATGTGCTTAGTTTCAATTTACTCAGTATACAAGTAATGAAATAAAATACTCACAATACCGATACTGCTGGCAATACCAATGATACTGATCATCATTTCTCCCCCATCCACATCTCGCGCCGTCATGTACGATTTGAGAAAGAAGTAAGGGACTATAAACCAGATGGACAGGATGAGTGAAGAGAGATTGAACATGAGGAAGTGGAACTCAGTGAACATTCTGAAGTCGAACGTTGATTTGAGGACATCCAGAAGTCGATGGTACCACGTCTGTGAAAACAAAAGGTTAAATGCTTAAATCAGTGACAAAACATTGCAATGCAAATATTCGCTTAGATTCTAATTATCGACGAATTCATAGATATAATTTAGAATTAACAAAATATTGACACAAAGCTAGAATAGAATTCCAAACTACGATCATAGAGAAAAGATAAAGCTACTTACCATTTCTTCAATTGAGGACGCCAGGGACCACTCAGAATTTTTATACATGTCAGGCAATGACGAAGCTCTTAACTTGTATCTTGGTATATTCATCATAGCACCTCTATGCATAATAGTGTTTCTATATAATGGCATATCTCTGAAGTAATGGTGATCTGTGGAGATCTGTCGAACCCAACCGACAGGTTGAGGAGGAGGCTTAACCTCCTTACTTGTATGTTTGTGCTTTGGCTTCGCATCAAGCAATGGTTTTATGTTGGGATCAGACTTAGTTGCCTCGATCCCTTTCTTCTCTTCTTGAATGCCTTCTACTGGTTTAGATTCCTTCTCTTTCGGGGTTTTAAACTTTATTTGGACGGGTAATTTTGCTGGTTCAATGGCCGCATCAGACGGTGGCCTATCGATACTAAGATTTATTTCTGATTTTCTTCGAGTTATCAAATCAGGATAATTCTGCAGAATTATGTTGTAAATACGCTTGTTCTCTAATAGTTTCTCTATTACTTCTGGCGGTACCTGAAACATTTTCAAAAATGTGTTTAAATAATGAGCGAAAATTTACTTTTGATCGTACCTATTTGTTTTTCTAGAACATAACTGAGCTACTGAAAGTTCATAAAAGCACCAGGGTAAATGACGTAGTTGAATGTCATTTATGTTGTATGTTACCGGTCGGTTCCGGTTGGGGACATTGTCAGCAAGTACCAATTTATTTTTCTCTGGAAACTCTGTATTCATTTCGTTTTTTTTATTTATGTAAAAATTTTGGGTCAGGTGATGGCAGTGAGTTTTTATTTGATAGAAATGGTTACACATAATTTCATTTTACTTACCTTTTCATTCTGTTGTACAAACGTAGGTAAATGAATAGCAGAGTGCATTCTTTTGAATGTCAGTTCAGCATTCATTTGAGTTGTGGCTTCCAGTTGCTCCGCTTCAGCTATTGTCGACGCCAGCGTCTCTAATATATAATCAGGACTCTTACCGCTTTGTAGTAGAGCCTTCAACTCATCAGCACTTAAAAACTCTGATTCTCCACCAATAGACCTTGAGCTAACAGATCCTCCGCTAGAAGACCTTTTTGATCTACTTTTTGACAGCCTTCTTTCTCTCTTCTGTTTAATTTCCAACCATTCAGGGTTTCTCATAACTGCTCCACAGACGCACATATTCAGCAATGTTCCAGCTAGCAACACTATTGTATTTCTCCAACCGTATTGTTCTAGTAAGTAATGCGTTAAAGGAGAATATATTAAAGTACCAAATCCAATTCCACAAGAAGCCAAGGACACGGCCAAGTTTCTCTTTTTATCAAACCAGAAAGCTACCGAGACTACGGCAGTGACGTATAGAATTCCCATAGCTAATCCAGACAGAAATCCAAATGTCAAACATAGCATTTCAACCGAATTGCTAATAGATGCTAGCAAAAATCCTATAGTAGATAGCACTCCAGCAATCATTGTCATTACTCTACAACCATATCTGTCGACTAAAGCGCTCATTACTGGTCCAGCTAACAATGGTGTTGCTATGAAAAGACTTCCTATTAGAGATGTTTTTGATTGAGTTGTTTCAAAGTAATTTGTGAATTCTTCATGTAGCAGACCGAATGAAAACGCCAAGCCATCTGCACACGCGGATACTAAGAAGGCTGACACAACCACTACCCAACCCCATCCACCGTCAGGTATTGGTGGAAGCTTTTCATCGTCAGACTCATCGGAACATATGCTATCCTTATCATCAAAACCTTCAAATTTGACTCTCTCTACAGGTGGAGATTCGTCGTCTTTAGTATAATGTGCTACTATCTCGTGCTTTTCGTCTGATTTTAATGAATTTATTTTGTTCATGTCTTCACTTTCCTGTCTTTTCGCATCGTCTGCGAGGTTTTCATCTCTAAGTCTATCAGTTTCTTTTGCTCCGGTCATCTTTTGTTTTCCTTAACTTACGTCATCAGGTCAACATCATGATCGTCATCATAGTCATCTGTAAATAAGTAACATTCCACTTGTTAGAGACTCGTTGAATAAAGAGATTAATAAAGAGAGTTCCATGAATAAAGGCTCTAAGTTGTTATCGTTTTGTTAAACTAGTAATAACGGGTTTACAGTGGAATTAGCAAAATGACGCTTTATTGTACAAAGTTTATAAACTAACAACAATACTATAATAATTCAACTTTTTAATACCTAGTCTTTATAATACGACTAAAATGGAACGGCAGGTTTCACTTTCGAATACCCTTAGGCGTATCCCAGACACACGCAGTCTGCGGTGGCGGCCTACCGCAGGCCGCAGCTTCACCAATCTAGCGTCACTGTCAAAAATCCATAAAATCCTAGTGTCGCTGCTTCTCACGTTTTATTATTAATGTATATTTAATAGGTATATATAATATTATGTGCTGCGCGTTACTGCTATATATGTTTGTGTCGTCCTACATGTTTTGTGTTTGTCATCTGTTTCAGTAGTCACCCAACAGAATATTGTCGTCTGTTACCGTACAAGGATTAAAGCACTGTGTGTCCTTCAACCTTGGACATTGGCAGAATCATCGTGGACTCGATGCAATGCCACAACACAAAAATTGAATTGAAAGTGTCGCTGTCAGGGGTTGGTTGTTGAAAAAACACCCTTAGACAATAAATAAATAAAGAACAATGCGCGTGACGTAAGCGTCCCGGGGCCGTCACACCGACGCTTGACTAGAGAAAACACACAGGGCGCGCGTGTCTGAAGTCTCACATTGCGTATAGAATACAACAGGCCGCCACCGCCACCGCAGGCCACACGTGTCTGTGATACGCATTATATATATTGTATTTTTGCTTTTTGTTGTTTTAGAACAATTAACGGTAACCCTCTTAAGTCTTTAGCATGTTGTTTACCCTGACTAAAGGTACTATTAGACAAGCGTAGTTACCTATAGCACGTACGTGCTAGCTATATCTGCATTAAAGTACATTGACCCTATCTGTAGAAAGAAGTCGAATTTGCGATTGACATATTTAAATTACTAGGCGAAAGGTATGTACATATCTCGTCAATCGTCATACAAAAAGTGTCACTTTATTTGTTCGCAAGATAACCTCTTGGGGTCAATGTACTTAAGCAGCGATATAGCTGGAACGTATCTATATGACTAATTAACACATACCTTTAGATCTAGATCTGTGCTATTAAGTATAGCTAATTGTAAGTTCATTTAAAGAAACTCTCTAGGTATTAGGGTGTACAGGTATGATTGATTATTTTTTGTTGGTAGAACACCGTTCGAGGAAAATTATACTAATGCAAATTCCATTTGTTCCACACCGATTATTATCTTCATTCAAGATACGTAACAATGAATTTTGATGGTTGAATAAACCATTAATCTATTCTATAATAGATCTATCTCTTTGTGACGTCTTTTTACATCAGTGATCTCAGTGAGGAAAAAACGGCCTACCATTCAAATGGTCCGAGTTCGATTTCCGGTCGAGCCTGCCATGTAATGTACCATATTATGTACTCGATTGTACCGTATGTATGTGAGAGCGTCAGTGGCGTCGGGGATAAGACGCGGCCTATCATATCGAGTTCGATCCCCAGCTGGGCCATGTATGTACCAATGGGTTTTTTCTCGAAGCTTTAGTACATTTACTGACTGCTCTCAAACGGTGAAGGAAAACATCGTGAGGAAACCTGCATATATACGTCGAAGAAGAAATTCTTAGGCGCGTGTGAAGTCAGCCAACCCGCACTGGGCTAGCGTGGTGGACTATAGCCCGAACGCCCTCGTTGAGAGGGTATAGGCCCTAGCCCCAGCAGTGGGGACATGTAAATAGGCTGTTGATGATGTACTGTGTGTACCTATGCACATTTCTCGACCGTTGCTACTGACTTTATCAAACTAAACTCAGGGTCAAAATATCATAGTAGTGTTTCAAAAGATGATTCGAGTCCTCGAGTTGTACTTTTCGGAGAACTCATAATACATAGGTATTCCACTTTTCCTTAGCTGTCTTATGAAAACAAACGTTATTTGCGTTTCGGCCACATTCTTAGTTGGAAACTATTATAATCCCATCTCTGTGCCTGCGATCATAGTGTTCATGATCGCACCTCTGTGCACATGTGCGAGCAAGGTACTGTAGCAGCAAAAACAAGTTTGTATTAGGTACCATATAAACTTTGCGGTCCATTTGGGAACATCATGCATCGTCTACTCTGCTTTCAACCGCAAATGCGTTTGTTTTCATAAGACATCTAAGGAAAAACGGATATTACGTTTTAAGTAAATCGAGCGTGAGTCTTAAAAAGGACTCCCAGTCTTGTAAAGGACTCGGAGGCTTGAACATTCAATTCGAAAAAGTATGAATGTTTCAATGAGTACAGTTTGATTGCTGCTGGCGTAAATTGATACAAAGATAACTTGAGCAAGAATTTTTAAAAACGACTCAAAAAGACTCAAGCTCGGAAAGAGTGAGTCTCTTTGTAGTGCATAAATAGACTCGAAGTCTAATGAAAATGGGGCCCTTTTCGATGACTGTGGAAATTGAACCTCGTAAATTGTACCGAGTCTTAATAAAACTGGACTCGTAGACTCGAGGTTTTGGCATCACTAGTCATATTATTACCTACATTGTTTTAATTAGTGTGGTGATAATGTGAAATAAACACATTGGCGTCACTACAATATATATAAAATTAAAGGACGTAGTAAAGTTTTGAGGAAGTTGGTACCTACCTAATCTACTTTGTAACTACATATTTACATACGTACGCATATTTAACATATCTTCGCAAGTACATATTTTTCGCGTAGCGGTACCTAGACAAAACCAGAAAAATACTTGGACTCGTCTGGAATTTTGGAATTTAATAAGTGTAAGTTTGCAGTTGTCTTGAGCATTGTTTAGTTTGTTTACAAATACATAGGTGGACGGATAATTAGAAACAGTGCAAGATTTTCATACAATCGAGGTCACTTTGAAGCCATGGCTCTCCGTGAAGGATTGATCGGGACATGAATCTGGTGACGGTCGTCAAGAGAGTAGATGGAGGACTTTCAGATCGCTGTAGATATCCAACTGATCAGGTGAGCCGTTTGAAAGCAGCATCGTCATGATTCCTTAACTTTAAAATTTCCATACATTTTGATGCCATTCTGCGGGTTTTTTTCTTTATGACGATGCTGCTTCCAAACGGCTCATCTTATCAGTTGGATGTCTATAGCGATCTGAAAGTCCTCCATCAACTCTCTCGATGACCGTCATCAGATCATGCCCCGATCAATCCTCCACGGATAGCCATGGCTTCAAAGTGACTTCGATTGTATGAAAATCTTGCCCTGTTTCTAATTATCCGTCCACCTATGTAAGTACCTAAATAAAGTTTGTTTCCCTTTCCCCTCCATCAGAATTAGTTGAATACCTACTTACATGTAGGTACTAAGGTACCTAAAACTACTTATTATTCTGTTACATTAGCGGACATCCACACAGAAAATAGAAAGTGTACTGTCGGCCGCACGTCAGTGGAAACTAAACCAGTATAAACTGGTATCTTATAGTACTGAAACTCCTTAACAGACAGGCCAGCTAAAATTCAAAGTGTTTCCACTGACGTGCGGTCGACTGTACCTAGGTACGTGTAGTTCACTCAGCATTGGACGCCATTACCGAATGAAACAATTAATTTGGGCTAATCAACATTCAGCCGATGGGGGACAAACTGATGACGATTTATCTTAATTTAGAATTCTAATGAACATTTTGTCAACTTGATTAGGTTCCGGTAACTATGTTGCCTATAGTTAAGGCCTAAAGTAGTAGTCAAGTGCTAAAAGTATAAACTTTAGGTAACAAACTAAATAGAGACACACCACCTTTTCCTAGTCAGTTTAATTGAGGACGCTGATTTCGATTCTATGTGGTCCGGTCCACAAATGCGCATTAGTTAGATAAGTATTGTTGTTGGACATACATTTGTCCGAAAATCCCCACGGTCACGAACGAAAAGTCCAGTCACAGGTTGGTAGTTCGGTTGTTTTGTCCGGTACTGTACAGAACTATCTGAGCCTAGCCTTCTTTAGTCTCAGCAGAATTAGGTTTCTCTGTGCAGTCGACCGCACGTCAGTGGAAACACTTAGACCTTGAGCTGGCCTCGCCTATCAGGGAGTTTCAATACTAGGAGTGACCGGATTATACTGGTTTTGTTTCCACTGACGTGCGGTCGACCGTACGACCGAACTGCTGAGACCAAGAAATTACCAGGAGCTCTATTCTTGAATCGCTCTCCTCATTTCGAGCGGTCGATTCTACTGTTTTTCCTTTGACATCCGATACAAAAATCAGTAGAATCGACCGCTCGGAGCGAGGAGTGCGATTCAAAAATAGAGCTCCAGTAGGTAGTTCGGTTTGGGATGATTCGTTAAATAGATATTATCATCATTGTACTAGTCCACTGCTGGACATAGGCCTCCCCCAAGGCGCGCCACTGAATCCGATTTTCGGTTCTCCGCATCCAGCAACTGCCAGCCGCCAACGCAGACCGTCGCTCTATCTAGCGGGCGTCCCACCTACGCTTGCCCAAATGTGGTCTCCACTCGAGAACTCTACCCCTATTCTTTTTAATATTTATAGGTACAAGAGGTATTTAATTGATCCCTAACCGAACTACAAAACCTTTCTTGGTCTCAGCAATCTGGTTGTACAAAGGAATCGAATTACTGAGACTAAAGAAGGCTCAGTATAGTTCGGTAGGTACTGGACAAAACAACCTCTACTGACGGGAAATAAATAACAATCGTGATTAAAAGCGAAAAGTTTCGACTTAACCCTGCGATCATGTATGTAGCATCCATGATCGCAGACTTAACCACAGATTAAGTAATAGACATAAGTAAAAAGTGCCCCTGTTTCTCCGATTGACCGATCCGATCATAAACAACCAAAAAAATAACTTACAGAAATTATCACCGGCAGTTTTCACATGACGAAGCAACAAGTACACACCCAAAAACTCCACGTGAGCTGTTACGTAAGGCAATAAGGTTATGTTTACTTTGATTGTTTAGTTTGGCCGCTTCGAGTGAGTTCTACTGATTAGAAACCTGTTGATAGATGCGGCTTGCCGGGCGCCCGGCCGCGTCCGAACTGAAGTAGCTAGTATGAATAGGCCACTGGCAACGTGGGTTAGGTAACTACAGTTAGATGAGGGAGGGACACCGAGGAAAGAGGATCTATAGACCGAATCTGACAATCTATACAGTTTAATTCTATCTATAGTCGTAAGCGTCTCTAGACTTACCCTCTTACACCAATGTACCGATGGGATTTCTCAAAATGCAAGTACATACATTAACGGTGAAGGAAAACACAGAGTCGCGTAGAAGAATATTTTGATGTTGCATAAACTTTGGACACTCTTCAGAATCGATATGTATGCCCAAGGATCGCTGGGCATATCGTCGAACGATGAGCGTTGAATGATATGGGGGATAGACCTAAAGAAATGGCGGCGTATCACAAAATGCCTAGGCATATCACGATCTACCCAATTCTACGATCAGCCCACGAAACTACGCTTCCACTTAACAGCAGTTAAAATATTAATTAGTTAGATCTTGTTGGAATCTGCCCTCACGTGTGAGTCACGATTGAATCATTATGAATTGTTGCTATGAAGTGTTAAACTTTGGTTAGGTTCGGTGATAGATAAGACATTTTACTTTTATTCATTCAGTTAGAGTCGATCACCAATCCTTACAGGTTAAGAGAAAAAAGTTACCTGCAATAAATAACAAACAATAATATCCTAAATATTATTGTGTAATGACCCGGCTGGATGAGGTTAGCGCAGGACCGGTCGTAGTGGAGATCCCTGGGGGAGGCCTTTGTGCAGCAGTGGACGTCTACAGGCTAATAATGACGATGATTAGCTTAGAACAAACACCAAGTAACAAATGACCATAGCGTACCTATATCGTATCTTATAGTATTGTGGCACGTTCACAGGGATTTTAAAGGATGGGATGGTACTTGGTGAAAGTCACTCTGCGCGCATAAAAAAATGAAAATACCTATGAAGATGTTTCAGAGACGTTATAGAAGACCCTTGTCGTAAGGAGTCTTATGTACCTACATAAGTAGGTACCTACTGATTAAATGTTCACAGATGAAGAGAAAACGTAAATCACTGAAGCTGTATTCTGATTAGGGCTTCGCTATTCTAGAATTCGCTAAAATAGGTACCAAAATTAACCAGTCTATAGCCGACGACGTCTAGTATATAGAGACGTTCAAAGTAACAAAAACCGTAGGTACCTACGAACATTTTGGAAATCAAATAAAGCAAGGTTGGACTGGACGGGCGTCGTCGTTACGGTATTGTAATGTGTTCGTCTGGGCGACAGTCTGGCGCCTGAATCTTGGTGCGATGACATCATCCATCCATCATGCATGCATGGCAGAAGCTAATTATAATACTTCGGTTGTAATTTTGACGGTTGTAGATTTTTTGTACCGCACGCAGTTTTATCATGCAAAAAATTAGCTACTACCATAGCGCGCGCCACCAAAGAGCGCCTTCCTGCATGCACGGAATTCGTATCATGAGCTCAACTTAGTTGCTAAATCGTCAATAGATGGCGTTGCATTGTTCAACGGAAATTTTTAAACTGTCATGGATTATAGACAGAGAAATAAATGTATATTCTTTCTATGTGGATAGGTACCTAGAAAGATAAAAGAGTAGTCGAAGTTTAATAGACTTTTACCTTAAAAACTGCTTCTAAAGCCGTGAATTTCCCATAATTATTTCTTCTGACAACATTCACCATAACGTAAACGGCAATTGGCTTCCAGAGCCGTTAAAGCCTAATTAAAAAAACTTAAATGTCAACATTTGTCAATAGAACCCAAGCTGCTTGGTATTTATTTTGTAAAATATAAAATAAAGCACGAAATCACGTTGAAAATGGCAGAAAAACCGCCAGAGGAGGGATATATATCCGTTGTTGACGAGGAGCCGGAAATTCTGCAGCTTCTGAAATGGAACAACCCGCCACAAATTCATAAGCAACACGAGCAGAGATGTGTCGAGACCGTACCTGTCCAAACTCCGGAGAAACCCACAAGCCCAGAGAAAAGACCTTCTAAGCCTCAGGAATGTGACCCTTTCGACCTATTAGACCCCGACTTCATCGAAACGTACCGGCTCTCAAAGGAGTTGGCGCGAGGTCTGATTGAGGAACTGAAGCCAGTCATGCCTGATAGTACTAAAGGCACTGATTTTCCTGTTGAGAGCAAAGTGAGTTGTCTTGTTTATATTATTGTTGGATGCGACGACTTGTTTTTGTGATTAAGCAATTTCAGTGAAATTAATTTATCAATTAGTTTTCGGTACTCTAGCAGGCCACACACCAGCTCTATACAATTACAAACATATTTCAATTTTTATTAAGTATATTTCATTTCTAACAGATGGTATTCCCAAAGCGGGCTGCAATTTTTATATTGTAATAAACTACAAATTGTTTTTTCGGCTAGTGTCTCTTTTGGTATATTTTGTTTTTTAGATACAATAATACTAGCTGTTGCTGCGGCCTCGCCCGTATTTTATAAGTTATTTTTTAATTTTTCTGTTTGCTCGGCTCTTTTAAAGCTTGCAGCATGAGGTTAAGTAGCTTATAACCTTCCTCCATAATTGGGTTTTCAAGTGCAAATAGTACATTGTTAACCTAGGTGTGAAAGTAACTTATTTAAGTCCCGAGACGGGGTTTGGCGCCCGACGCGTAGCGAGGGCGTCAATAGTTCGAGGGACATCTAAATAAGTCTTGAACCCGAGGGAAACACTTTTCATTAAGAATACACTGAAAGTAAAAACAAATACATAAAATGAGTGTTAATACAAATCTCTGCTATACGGATGTATAAACAAAACTCTACAACTCGAAAAAACAAATGAAGATCGGCTTGCCGCTTTTACTTCTACTTTGGTTTTTTTTCTGTGACCGGCCAGCTATTCTGCCATTATTTTTCCATCATTGAAAAAATGGTAAATATTTTGCCCAAATCTATGTTATTTTAAAGAAATAGTTGACAGTAATAATTATAATAAAGTCATTTAAAAATATATATTCTTTAATTATTACATAACTTCATTTTATTTCAATTTTACATCGCGCTGTGATTGAGTGGCTGTATAGACAGTTGGAACATGGTCCAATAGAAATGTCAAAATAGTACTAGTTTTTTTAAATATAATTTGACAGCTGTCAGGTGAAAGCGATTCTCCCTAGGGCTGAGATGTATTACTTTCAACCCGCTCCTCAGACAACTTCAGACCTACTTTCAGAGTATGAGTAATGAAAAAGAATTTTTCATTCCAATTGGTAGTTCCAGGGATTAGCACATTCAAACAAACTAACTGCAGCTTTGTTATATTAGTATATAGATTTATCTGTATATATTGTTTTACATGAGTAGCTTTCCATAATGTGGAAATCAGTGATTGATCAATTAAAATCTCACGAATTGTCTTCTCTTACATCCGCCAGCCACCAACTCAGATATAGGCATATAACTAATCACTGCTTGCTTATAATAATTTCCAGGTGCTAGCAGCGTTAATATTCTACGCGACTGGCAAGTTCCAGAAGGTGATAGCTGGCAAAACAGACCCGAACATAACAAATTACTTCGTGACCTCAGCCGTGATACAGGTGACGGAGGCCATGAACCACCCCACCATCGTCAAGAAGTACATACACTTCCCCCACCTTAGGGAGGAAAGGGATATTATTAAAGCTAGGTTTGTACCTTAACTGCAGTAAAATAGCAAAGAGTGTGGTTACTGGAGGCAATATCTGGATCTCTGCGGAGGTGCCATTCATTGGTAAAAGCCTGTAATCCAGCAGTGGACATTGAAGGGCTGATATGATGATGAACAGGAATCGGAATTTTGATAGCCAAACATATGACTATCAATTTTTTGCAGGAAAATTTCATCATCATCATCATCATATCAGCCTGTAGACGTCCACTGCTGGACAAAGACCTCCCCCAAGGATCTCCACGTCGACCGGTCCTGCGCTAACCGCATCCAGCTGGGTCCCGCGACCTTCACCAGATCGTCGGTCCACCTTGTGGGAGGCCTGCCTACACTGCGTCTTCCGATACGTGGCCGCCACTCGAGAACCTTTCTGCCCCAACGGCCGTCGGTTCTGCGGGCGATGTGCCCAGCCCACTGCCACTTCAGCTTCAGGAAAATTTAGTTATTATGTTTTGCTATCAAAATTCCGGTCTGATAGTGATGATAAATCTCTAGACCTACTGAAGAATGATTTTTTTTTAAATTTATTATAAATTTTTTTTCTGACTGACAGCTAAAACTCAGTTTTTTTAATGAATTGTTTAAAAAAACAGCAAAAAAAGGTTCGCCTGATTAGTGAGGTGTGAATGACACTCTGGACCTCCTCCATTCGTACTGTGGACAGCCACCATCAGATCGCACGCAAACCATTCCCTAACGGAGATCCAAGAGATCAAAGTGACTTCGAATGTATCAAAAAGACATGGGGTTTTGTTTTGAGCATTATATATAAATGATTTATAAATGCTACGAAATAAAATAATCCCTTCTATATAATCCCTTTTACACATACATAAGACTATAATAATGTTGTTTAAGTACTATTTTTATGCTGTATCTGCGATTTCACAGCAAATAACATTTTCATACATTACAAAAAAACAGTATGCCAATTATGAAAAAAAAAGAAAAAGAAAACAACTGTAAATTACAATTGAAATAACATGATTGATCTACACATTTGTATTATTATTATTTAATATATTAATTGTTTTAGTTTTATTAAATTGTTTAATTTATTATTATTTATTAAATAATATAAAATTGTAGATTAGTTTTAGATTTATAATAAGTTAATTATAATTATGTGTTACCTTTATTAGATTATTAAACTAATTCCTCAGTAAAAACAAAATTGAAATAAAAATAAATGTATGCATGGGCAGGTTCTACATGAAGTACGGCGTGCCGGACGTGGTGGGCTGCGTGGAGTGCACGCACGTGCCGCTCGCGCGCCCAGACGACGACCGGAAGAGCCACTTCAACAAGTCCTACCACTCAAAGAAAGTGCAGATTGTAAGTATTTATTACCTTTACCTACTCGCATTTAATATGTCCACTGTAGCAGAACGTCTATTATATCAGAACACATCCACTGTATCAGCAGCAGCCCATTTTGAGGTCAGGAGTACAATTCTTTGTAAGACTCAGCCTAATTAAAATTAGTTTTAGAAATAATGTAGCTCTAATTCTTGTGAATAATTTATTATTATTACTGGGCAAAGGCCTCCCTAAAAAATTCCCATTCTTTCTTATTTTCTTTTCCAAATACTGATATTCAAAATTAACTTATTCTAAATGTGTGTGGTGCAGATCTGCGACAGCGACCACAACATCATCAGCGTGGACCCCAGCCCGGGCGCGCACTCGCACGACGGCATCCTGGGCCGGCACGCCGTCAGGGTGGACCTCGACAGCCTCAATCACTCTGGGGAGCAGTGCTGGCTCGTTGGCAAGTGGACGCCCTTATCTATCTTGGTTTTTAGGGTTCTATACTTTAAGAGGAAAAAAGGAACCCTTATAGGATCACTTCGTTGTCCGTGCGTCCGTCTGTCAAGACCATTTTACTCAGGAACGCGTGGAGGTATCAAGTTGAAATTAATATCAAATACAGAGGTCTGCAGTCCCTTGGAGCCGTGAAAAAATCAGCCTTCTAAGTCATCGCAGTCAGAAGATATGGCCGATTTTGCTGCATTTTTTAGTATCGAAACCTATGGGGTACTTCCCGTTGACCTAGAATCTGGAAATTTGGCAAGAAGCAAGGTCTTATAGTACAAGTAAAGAAAAAAATCCGAAAACCGTAAATTCGTAGTTACATCACAAAAATTTCTTTTTTTTTTCTTGTACCAACAAACTTAACTTTGCATATGAGCAAGTTATCCATATAAGTTAGCACCACGTGATATAACTACAAATTTTATTAACGATCATCTATTTATATCCATAATTAAGTTTGTACGGAACCCCTCAGCGCGCGAGTGCTACTCGCACTTGTCCGGTCTTTTTGTCTATTTACATCTCATCTTACCCAACAACTTACATTTCAGGTGGCCCATTCTACAACCTCAAGCCGTACGTCATGACACCTATACCGAAGATAACTAAGAAATCACCCGTGTCCCCCGAAAAGTACTTCAACACGGTCCATTCCCAGATACATACCGTGGTCATGGACACTATAAAACACCTGAAAAGCCGTTGGAAATGTCTCCAGGCCACGTGCAACAAGCAATACGACCCGGCAACGATGTCCATGATGGTTGTTGCTTGCTGCGTGCTCCACAACATGTGCAACCGAATAGGCCTCACCATCTGTCCGATGACGCAAGCCGAGGAACGGCTCGAAGCCATGAAGCAGAAGGTAGCAAACGGATCAGTACCGAAGAAAGTCAACGAAGACGAGGATGGGAAGCGAGTCAGAGCTCTGCTCGTCGAAAGGATCTGGAACGAGAGAAGAATTGCGCCCGAAGCGAACGGTCCGAAGAAACGCGCCAAGAAGGACAGGTTACAAGGTCCAGGTCAAGTTCAAATTCAACAAGTTCAGCAGATTCAGGGTCAGAGTCATCAAAGTCATGAGGATGATGCCAGTAAAAGGCCGAGGATGGCGATGAACCCGCCGACGTACGGCATGATGCCGTCAGTGACCGTGTGGGGTCATTACCCACCTCACCATTGATGGTTGTGACTTTTCCTTTGTGAGCCAAGAGCGAAACGTTATTGTTTTGGCCGAAATACAGTTTTTTCATTTGAGATTTTAGACTATACTTTATAGAAACAAATACGTTTATAGAAACAATTACCTTCTAAAAACGCTAATGCCGTTTTGTAACTAGCTACGAAAAGCATTTTTTTAGCTGTCTCATATTGAATCATTTATCTGGTTGTTAACAAGGACAAAATTGCCGTTTTTGTCACCCTTTGCTACGAAATTTTATCATTATTTCTAGGAAAACTGCATGTAGTACTAAAATTAGCCTTCAACATAAATTTATGTGAAGACATCTCTCACAGAAATTGTATTTCGGTAACGAGCTATTATTAAAACCTTAAAAACTGTTTTGGTTCCTGATTTGAGTCAGAAGAATAAGTAATCTGCGTAGATGAGAATCAGAGTGGTATTCGTTCACTCTGTATCTTAAAGAGGCCTTATGTTCCTTAAAAATAGTATTTATATTAACGTTACATCTTAGACAAGAATGCAAAATCGAGATCGATTTTAAAGGATTTAGGAAATTTTCGTCAGGCTACCTATTCCGATCACTAATTGTACTTACTTCGTTTGTGGTGGATGATGATGATCATCATATCAGCCTATAGACGTCCACTGCTGGACAAAGGCCTCCCCTGGGGATCTCCACGACGACCGGTCCTGTACCCTCATCCAGCCGGGTCCCGCGACCTTCAGATCGTCGGTCCACCTCATGGGAGGCCTGCCTACGCTGCGTCTTCCGATACGTGATTGCCGCTCGAGAACCTTTGTCCCAACTGCCGTCATGTCTACGAGCGATGTGCCCTGCCCACTGCCACTTAAGCTTCGCAATTCTTTGAGCTGTGTCGGCGACCTTCTGCGGATCTCCTCATTTCTGATTCGATCTGATGGATGATGATGATGCTCAATAACACTCGTTTCCAGAGCCATAAATCCCTTAAAAATTAAGAAATATGCCTTAAAGTATTTGATTAAAATAAAACTTAATGTATGATGTATATTTTCGTTTATATTAAACATAACATTAATATTAAGTTATATGTATGCCGTTTAATAGAATCTCGCATTGCAGTCTTATGTTACGTGAATTTTTAAAACTTAATACATTATAATTTGAACAAATAAAAATTCTATACACTAAGGGTCTCTTACACCGCTTGCTGATAAAGTCCCAGATACCCTATCTGCAGGTTATCTGACAGATAGCCTGTTTTTTTCGGTTTTACAGGTATCTGATTGCCTATATTTTATATAGTCTATCACACAGATTTATCTGATAGATTAGTTTATCACTAAGTTAATTACTATGTGTAACAATATCAGGAAGTGGTGAAAGAAGCCCTAAGTCTATTTATGACAACTTTATAGTATAAATTATTGCATAAGATTTATACTGCAAAGTTGACATAAATGGACTTGGTAGTTTTACACCTGTAGCCGACGATTTAGAGGCCCCCTCGCTTCGGAATGACCTAAAAGCAGATTGTCCTAAAAACAAAACCCTAAAATTAGTAGTAAGGATACAATGATTTGTACAAATAATACATGATTTTACAAGGTTTTTAATAAGAACATGTACAAAGTGAATGCGTGTATTTTAATTGTTAATTTAAATTACTCTTATTATTACTGTTTTGGTACTGGGCCATGTACCAATGGGGTTTTCTCGAAACTTGAGTACATTTACTGACTGTAAACATTAACTAACTGCTCTCGAACGGTGAAGGAAAACATCGTGAGGAAACCTGCATACGCCGAAGAAGAAATTCTTATGCGTATGTGAAGTCCACCAACCCACACTGGGCTAGCGTGGTGGACTATAGCCCGAACGCCCTCGTTGAGAGGGTAGGCCTGAGCCCCAGCAGTGGGGACATATTAATAGGCTGTTGATTTGTGTTTTTAATTTTTTAAGAACGTTCTATGAAGGCAGATGAAACTGTAAACTATGGAGTTATGGTCAGTTGGTGGATCTGGCGAACGCTTGCGCCACCTCATTGGCCAACAGCGAGGCGATGGCCATGTTGGGGCAGTTGGCGACCACCCGCGCGTGGGCGCCCTCCGCGCGCACGCTCAGCAGCACCAGCTCCTGAGATGACATCATCCTGCCGGCGAACCTGCCAACCAACACATTCATAACACTATTTATTTGACCGATAAATGCTTGTCTAGGGTCTTAAATGTTTGTGACTCTGTTCATTAAAAAAAATTCAATCAAAATCAACAGCCAATTAACATGTTCCCACTGCTGAGGCTCAGGCTTACCCTCTCAACGAGGGCGTTCGGGCTATAGTCCACCACGCCAGCCCAGTGCGGGTTGGTGGACTTCACATGCGCCAAGAATTCCTTCTTCGGCGTATGATGTATGGCTGATTTCTGTGCAATGACTAATTTGAGGTGTCAAAGGGGGAGCTGTGGGGGGGCTCACTAGAGACGCTTATTCAATTTCAAGAAATAGTTCATTGATTCGATCAACCGAATCAAACTATCAAGTTTTTGGACATCTATGTATCACACATCTCGCTTAGGCACACATAGACTATAAACACTGACAGCGATTGTAAACAATTTGTGACTAAACTCATTCAGCCGTCAAGAAATTCCGTGGGGACCATAGGAAGGTTTTCATGTACTCGTAAGGTCGTTCAAAGTACTACATGACTTGGAAATTTATGAATGAATTTACGATAGATTTATCAGCTTACCTTAGATTACATAGATAAGTATAAATTAATAAAGTAGTGAATATGTACTGTACAAATTATGTATGTCTATAATGTATGTCTTTTGTACATTTCGTTGTAGTTTTTTTATATATATTCACTACAAAATTAAACAATACATTAGTTTTAATAAATTATTGTATTTTCATTTCTTTTCACAACTTGGTACCTCCATGGTGGGTGAATGTAATGTTTATGGTTCATTCATTGTCCATTCATTCAGACAGCTGTCAGCACTCACTCACCCGTTCATTCATTTCTTCTATCATTAGCATTATATCAGCCTGTAGACGTCCCCTGCTGGACAAAGGCCTCCCCCAGGGATCTCCACGATGACCGGTCCTGCGCATACCTCATCCAGCCGGGTCCCGCGACCTTCACCAGATCGTCGGTCCACCTTGTGGGAGGCCTACGCTGCGTCTTCCGATACGCGGTCGCGACTCGAGAACCTTCCTGCCCCAACGGTCGTCAGTTCTACGAGCGATGTGCCCCGCCCACGGCCACTACAGCTTCGCAATTCTTTGAGCTATGTCGGCGACCTTAGTTCTCCTGCGGATCTACTCATTTCTGATTCGATCTCGCAGGGAAACTCCGAGCATAGCTCTCTCCTCTCTCTTTTCTTCTATGCTTGCAATAAACCATGTGACACCGTGATTTCGCTGTTGCTAATAAAATCTCCAATATCCTTCAGTTGACATACCTTAGCAAGTTACCAGAGGATGTGACGGCCGCCAAATTAGCCGTTTCAAACACCCGTTTGCAGATGGCTTGCTCATCTTCAAGTAAAACAGCTTTCTTGTCGCACTGGAATCATACATACATCATACTATTAATATATGAAAAAAATATCAAAAGGCATAAAATGTACGTCAAGTAGATATCGTTTCGTGGAGCTGCGGCTTCTGAAATAACGCTACTCCGGATTGGTTGACGAGTCTGTATCGCGAACCAATCGCAGCGGTTGATGGGTAGCACGGATGGCGCTCACGCCGAATTTAAATTTAATTATCACTACGGTATGCTGTAAACTATGCTATTACACACTGCTTTGGGTTATGCAAGGAAATTACAGTACGATAGTATAAAAAACAAATTTTCCACACACTTGCTCGTAAAGTGGCTCTTATTGCACCGCTTTTAGGTTCACAATGTAGCATATAAAACATGTGCTTCGTAAACCCATATTTTGTATGTTTTTTCTCGCTAGTGGTTTAAAAAAAATCGTATGACACCTCTGAGTCACGGTCATTACACTTCTCGGCTTCATTACGCACTCGATTTCGGCTCGTGATGTTTACCCGGCCTCGAGTGTTAACGTGATCACTTGTATCATAATGTACTATTATCGTACCTCAGTCATGCCACGGAGCCGCCGGTGCTCGGCGTCCCATCGCGTCTCCGGCATGGTCACCGCGCGCATCAGCTCACCCACCGGCGGCGTTATTGACACTGACACTTCACCTGTCAATCAACAAAAATTATAACATTATTCAGTCTAAGAACAATTATCCCATAGAACCGTACTCAGCGTATAGCATGAAATAGCAATAGTCTTTTACCCCAATAATTTGAGAAGACGCTTCTTACATGGCGGGGTCAAACTGAACAAACACTATCTATTTTAGTCGGGCTGTTGTTTGTTGACAGCATCGAGTATTTTCTTGTCTGTGATGGTTTGTTGTTGACATACAAAAAATTCTCATACGTAGATAGAGATAGAAGATATTATATCTGTCTAGCTTACTCTTACCACTTTTGTATTAAGTGTGTCCCTCTCTGATTATTATTATTATTTTAGCGTCTGCTTTATGGGACACTTTTTCTTAGATTCAAATCGAAGATTCAAATAGATAGGTTTTTTAAATAGTTTTACGGCCAATTGGAAACAAGTCTTTATAGGCCAAATCGTAGTTTATATTCACGAATACATAAAACCGCAGCACGGCCTCCAGGGCACAACTAGTGCCATTCGGTGCAGCTATCACCGCACTAAACTGATAGTAGGTTTAATGTTGATTTAACAAGGGACAATTTTGAACAATCCGGTAGAGTCGTTACACGCTTGTATTTAACTATCCCGCGCAATATACACTTTAATAGGCACTTGTCGAGATTTTAGGGTTGGGGGGAGAGAGAGGTTGCTCTTAGTTTGCGAGAGAGTCTCACCCAGCGAGCTGAGGACAGTGAATTCTATGGGCTGTATGGTGTCCGCAAAGTCCACCCCCAGGGTGGTGGTGGCGGTCGCGCCGGGCGCCAGCGCCGGGATGGCCGCGAAGTCGTGGATGGCGCGCGAGCCCGTCAGCGTCTGGCAGAGCAAACAAATACCAATATGTAATATGCGAGGATGGTAAACTGTCATTTCTGTGGAAAATTTGGTCATTTCTGTGTCATCAATGTCATTTCTGTGGACAATTTAGTCATATCTGTGTCAGTGTCTGTCACTAGAATACATGAAAACTGTGCTCAACTAGGTAGTAATTGATTTGATTTAACAATAGATGAATTGTAATCAATTGAGAATTATAAGACATTTTCGTAGACTAAAATATCTACATCTAACTTTAACACAAAAAATGCGTTGCATGTTTGACGCACGTACCTCCCTTTTAATGGGTTTTACGGCATTGGAAACAAAGACATCTTAAGCCAATCATGTTCTTAAAATTATAATCATATTATACAAAAAACCCTGCTGTTTCAGCACGGCCTCCACAAACACAGAGAACGAATAGAGTTAGTCAGCGATTTTCAATAAGGTTCACTTCTTCAATGACACTTCGCCTGCACACCAAAGAGACCCGTACCTTGTAATTTTTTAATGGGCTTTTCCGCTCTGGAAGCAACGTCCTTTTGAGCCTGTCTTCACTATCTGTTTCTGTAGGTGTATAGTGTTAATGGTACCTTCTTGTTAATCCTAATGTTTCCCACGTCGGCCCCGCTGTGGTTGGTGAAGGCTATCTCCACGGCGCACATGCGCTGCGAGTAGAGGTGCGGCGCGCGGGTCCAGCGGCGGCGCGCGGCCAGCCCCCCGCACGACACGCGCGAGAACAGCTCGCGGGTCGCGGTGGGCGCCAACGACGGGCCCACGGGCGTGATGCTGTCCGCTTCGAGACAAAAAATGATTTGTTAGACTTTCGCCTTTGTATTCTTTACTCTTCCCATCTCATATGCCGCAGTGTCTCAAGATTCGGCCAGTGTGTGTTCGAACGTGGTCGCTCACTATAGGCCTCATAAGAAGGCTCAAGGTCACCCAGAGAGAGAAATGATCGAGATCGAATTAAAAATGAAGAGATCCGCAGGAGAACTAATGTCACCGACATAGCTCAATAGATTGCGAAGCTTAAGTGGCAGTGGGTAGGGCTCATCGCTCGTAAAACTGACGGCCATTGGGGCAGAAAGGTTCTCGAGTGGCGACTACGTACCGGACGATGCGGTGAAGGTCGCGGGACCCGGCTGGATGAGGTTAGCGCGGGACAGGTCGTCGTGGAGATCCCTACAGGGGGAGCCTTTGTCCAGCAAAAATTCCTGATAGACTACTCTAGAGGAATTATATTCCTTCTGGTTCCCGATAGTTCTTTCCAACCGGTAGAATACAATTGCTCACCATCTCCGGCCCCTTGGGTTACGTTAGTGTTCTGTGGGGATAGGAACCCCCCGCAGGTGGGGGTCATGGTGGGCAGCGAGTTGGCCACCTCGTCCAGCTCCAGCAGCAGCTCAAGGTTGGACTTCTCGTTGTTCTTCTGTTCTGATGCTTTCTCTTCTGGCGGCTGGTTTGAAACCTGAAAATATGAGTTGACAACGTTGTGGAGGAGGGAATTGTCCCTTCTTGTCATGGTGTGTGACAGGTACAGAATTAAAAGGGATTTAATGATGAGACGACTTAAGCTGTATCGACTCGATGTAGGTTTGGCTCAATCAATTTTGTCTAAACCTGCATCTGTGGCGGCACGATCCTTATATGATATTTTTGAGTCGCCTCGTCAGTAAATCTCGGTTAGGGTACTATGGGACTGACATGTTCCGAACAAAAGTCCCAAATTAAAATAAAGATTTAAAAAAACCTTCTTGTCGCCCTTCTGTTTGCGCTTCGCGGGCGCCTCGTCGGAGCTGGTCTCTGGCGAGCTGACCTCGGACCCGCTCTCCGAGTCGGACGACGTGTCGCTGTCAGACTCGCTGTCAGACGTCGCAGAGTTTGGAGACCTTTTAAAACGTGGATAACAATAAAAAAATTAAATGAATATGAATTTGTAGGTATTAACTTTAGTAGGTTCGACGAATTAAGCGGTTTTTTTATACAGACCTGTAGTTGTTGGTCTCTTTCGGCTTCTCGGGTTTTTTGTCTTCGTTGGCGCTCTCCTCTCTGTGAAATGACAAAAACAATATCATCGAAGGATCATAATAATACATTATGATACAAGTGAGCTCAGTTGGTTATTACACTTGAGGCTGGAATGAACAGCACGAGCCGAAGACGAGTTTTAATGTGTGGTGTTTTATTTTATGTAGTTCTTTGTTTTGTTTTCATATTATGTTGGCAGTAGTAAATAATCATTCATTCAAAAGACTCACTCCTCGGAGGAGTCCTCCTCGCTGCTGGAGGTGGCCGTGGACGACGAGCCCGAGCTGCTGCCCGGCTCGGAGTAGAACTGCTTGTTCTTCTGCAAATGGACATCATATTATAGTTACACTAGCTTTTTCCCGTGAAAAGTTTTTCCCATGTACATTTGTAAAAGCACCCTATATGTAGGCGTTGTGTTACTTAGGTGGTATTAGTGGACGCCCCCGCCACTGGTCCGCGTTAGAAAGTAGCCTATATGTTATTCTAGGATATAAGCTATCACTGTACCAAGTTTCATCAAAATCTGTTCAGTAGTTTTTGCGTGAAAGAGTAACCAACATCCTCATATCCAAACATCCTCACATCCTCACAAACTTTCGCCTTTATAATATTCGTAGAACTTTGCATCGAAAGAAAAATGCAACTATAATTGCTTCAACAATGAAAATCAACGTTTCTTTTGTTTGTTTTTTTTTTAACCCTAAAATGAAGTGAAATGAATATACCTGAGGCTCATCAACAGTATCGGCGGGCAGGGCGTCGCCGGTGCCGGCGGCGGCGTCCCGCAGGCCCGCGCCGACGGCCGCCGGGGGCGCCGCGGGCAAAGGCCGGTAGCCATTGGCCGCCGTGCCGATGTACTGCGACAGCGTTCCCACTGTGTACTGCTGACGATCTGACGACGTAACATAGACATACATTCTTATTCCAAATAATTACCCGGTTAATTAAAAGGACACATATATCATGCCTACTCCGTTCAAATTAACCGGATAAGCGTAACAAATTAACGAGTAACGCGTCAGAAAAACCCGAGGATCCTAGAAAGAGATAGAACACGGCCGCGTTATGCCTATGTTTATGTATATGTCTCTACAATATTCGATGGCGATTTAAACAGATTTATTTATATTTCTAATTTTCTGAATTCGGTAATTCTATGAACCCGCGATGAATGATATTTAACGGCATTTATGAACATTATTAACTGCTATTTCAAAACCGGTTCCGAGCCTTAAGCGATTGACTTCGGCTTATCCAGACAGAACATTTCAGCATCATTGTCAGCAACCGGTTCTCCTGGGGCGAACCGGCAACATGCGCGCTGTCTCTACTGCTGTGGAGATATACTGTCCCCTCATACACAAGTCATAGCCCAGGGGCCATAAGTCCAAACCTTTTTGCTGGTTTGTTTTGTACAATGTATAATGTATAACCTTTGAAACTACTCTGCACAGTGGGCTTCGGCTTTTCCGGACGGAATATCTCAGCGGCGTACATGGTCAGCAACCGGTTGTCCTGGGGCTCAATGAACCGGCGCAGCATGCGCGCTCTGTCGCGCACGTCGTAGCTCGCGTCGTAGCGAGCGAGAGACACGATGTACCGACAGAGGGGCATGGTATCCGGCTGGGTGATAGACAATTTCACGGCGAGCGACAGCAGCTGCAGTTTCACTAGTTCGTCCTGGAAAAAACCGTGGTAAACTAGTTAATGATACGCTCGCTCGTCTCACGAAGGCGAAGGTCTTTCCAACCAGGCTGTATGTACGATTTTTCTGAACTTATGTGTCTTATGGTTTATACCACCGGGTTTACGGTGGAGATAAATATTTAATGTCATTATCATCAGCCTGTACCAGTCCACTGCTGGACATAGGCTTCCCCCAAGGCGCGTCACTGAACCTCCAATCTTATTGTTTATCCGTATCCAGTCACAGCCAGCCGCCTCACACAGGTCGTCGCTCCATCTAGCCGGTGGGCGTCCCACACTACGCTTGCCCACGCGTGGTCTCCACTCGAGAACTCGTCTACCCCAGCGGTTATCCGTTCTACGACAGATGTGACAAGGTATTAACTTTTTGAGAACAACATACTAACTTAATATATAATTTAATATTTAATACAAAGTGTTAGTATTCACCTGATCAGCAAAGTTGGACGCCATATGCGCGAGTATGGCGGCGGCGCGCGGGTGCTTCGCCCCGTGCTCCGCCACCAGCCACACGGCGGCCGCGCGCGCGTTCGGTGCCAGCCTGGTGTATCGATATATTTTTTTCATTACGAAACCAGATACCTAGAGTGCTTGAAACGTTGAAACTCGGTCGTATTTCGCGTCAGTCACATACTTATATTTACTCTGAGGTTACACATGACATTGTTACTAAAAAAAATTGCGCACTTTAATGGAGGTGTGAACGCCAACAGCTATCTCTGGTTGTGTATATATTTTCTAGCTGTGGACACGAGTTAATGGCTAATTGATATTCAAGTGTGTATGCACTCATAAATAATAGCTGTAAGTGGTCCAAATAAAATAACAATAAGAAATGGCTCAAAGGTAGCTAGTAGCCAAGCCAGTAAGTACACCTTTAAAAACGTACCTGTCAGCGCGCAGCAGCTTGGCGGCGCGCGAGACGGCCGCGCGCGCAGACGCGGCCCCGCCCCCCACCACCCGCTTCACCACCACCACCGCCTCGCATACCACCCACTCTGTCAACACACGAGTTATCACGTCACAAGTAGTCAGAGATGTCCTTTCCTCTATGTAGCTGAGTTTTGTAACCGGTCACGAAGTGGAACATGTTTTATTGTCTTTGGTCCACTTGGACACCAAACTACATATCGGTATAAGGCGCCGCCCCTCACCACCCGCTTCACCACCGCCTCGCATACCACCCACTCTGTCAACGCAAGAGTTATCACGTCACAAGTAGTCAGAGATGTCCTTTCCACTATGTAGCTGAGTTTTGTAACCGGCTACGAAGTGGAAAATATTTTTCATTGTCGTTTGTTCCACTTGGACACCTAACTATACATCGGTATAAGGCACCGCCCCTCACCGCCCGCTTCGCCACCGCCTCGCACACCACCCGCTCTGTCAACACACGAGTTATCAAGTCATAAGTAGTCACAGATGTCTTTTCCACTATGTAGTTGAGATTGTAACCGGCTACGAAGTGGAAAATGTTTTTATTGTCGTTTGTTCCACTTGGACACCAAACTACATATCGGTAGAAGGCGCCGCCCCTCACCACCCGCTTCATCACCGCCTCGCATACCACCTACTCTGTCATCATCAAATGCAAATTAGTCATCATTCATCACCATCACAAGTAGTCCAAGATGTCGTTTCCACTATGTAGCTGAGTTTTGTAACCGGCTACGAAGTGGAAAATGTTTTTCATTGTCTTTTGATCCTAAACGAAACCGAACTACGTATGGTATTAGCGCCCCGTTTTGGTTAGCGCGGGACGGGTCGCAGTGGAGATCCTTGGGGGAGGCCTTTGTCCAGCAGTGGTCGTCTAGATCATGATATGATGATGATGACTCACCGTCCTTGCTGGAGAGCAGATGCAGCAGCCCGTTCAGACACGTCTCGGTCTCCGCCTGGATGTGCACAGCGAGCCGACCTATCGCCTGCAAACAATTTTGGTTTTAATCTTTATTTAGAGACACATTTTTTCTAATAAGATGTCACTCTTCCTTCCTACTGGTATTATAAAGGCGTAAGTTTGCGAGGGTGTTTGTTACTCTTTCACTCTGTAACGGCTGAACCGATATTTTTTAAACTGGGTACAGTGATAGCTTATATTTTGGCTTACATATAGGCTACTTTTTACCGCGGTAAACTCTTCCTGCGGGAAAAAACTTATTACAACCGGGCAACAGCTAGTATTGTTATATATTATGTATGTTGTCTGTAAGTTATGTAACCGTTAGTAGCCAATTAATTAACGTTGCCGATTAAGTAATGTAGCCGTTAGTTGGCCGAAATAAAGAATTATAATTAAACGTACCTGTGTGTGAGAGCGTCTGTGGCCTCGGGGATACGACGCGGATCATATCGAAAGGTCCGAAGATCGATCCCCGGCTGGACCATGTACCAATGGGTTTTTTTCTCGAAACTTAAGTACATTTACTGACTGCTCTCGAACGGTGAAGGAAAACATCGTGAGGAAACCTGCATACGCCGAAGAAGAAATTCTTAGGCGCATGTGAAGTCCATCAACCCGCACTGGGCTAGCGTGGTGGACTATAGCCCGAACGCCCTCGTTGAGAGGGTAGGCCGGAGCCCCAGCAGTGGGGACGTGTTAATAGGCTCATGATGATGATGAAACGTACCTGTATGGTGGCTCCTGCGAACGCCTTGTCGCTGGACGTGACGTAGGTCTGGAACTCGCGGAGCACCACCGGCGCGCTGCTCTCCGTGGCCAGGTTCGTCAGGATCTCCAGCTTGAGCAGCTTGAGGTGCGTGGGGTCGGACGTGCGCACGAAGAACGACTTCAGGTACGGCTCGAACAGCACCTGACGGTCACGAGCTCAATCAAAGCAGCGTGTCTGCCTGCATCGCCGTACCTGGAGCTCTATTTTTGAATCGCTCTCCTCGCTTCGAGCGATCGATTCTACTGATTTTCCTTCAACATCCGATACAAAAATCACTAGAATCGACCGCTCGAAGCGAGACGAACGCTACGATACCACAGATTACATAATAGTTCCTAACGATACAAGCTCAGTGTTCACCTACATTACCACACAGAAAAAGCGCGTCGTCAAGTACTCCTTGCTGTGCCCTTGCAGGGCGTCACATGTACTGATTTATTTGTATCCTGACGTCTTTTAACCTGTGGCTTTGCAATAAATTATCTGAATCTCCTTCCCCGCGCTTCTTTCTGTGTGCCAGTGTAGATGGACAGCGCTTGTGAAGTTGCCGCACTCTCGTTCACTCTGTCAATAAAATACGCAGTGTGCACACTCCCTAAGTAAATGTAGGTATGGGGTGCTCACCCGTCTAGTGGCGGTGAGCGCGGCGACGGCGGTGAGCACGACGCTCTGCACCTCGGGCGGCGCGCGCAGCAGCCGCACCAGCGCCTTGCACACCGGACCCAGCTCCTGCACTGCAACCAAACAAACAACCAACCACCGCGCACTTATTATTAGACGGGGGGCAGCCCTGCACAGACTCCACGAAAGCGGGAGTTTTGTGCAAAAGCGGGAGTTTTGTGCACGAAAGCGGGAGTTTTGTGCATGAATGCGGGAGTTTTGTGCACGAATGCGGGAGTTTTGTGCACGAAGGCGGGAGTTCTGTGCACGAACGCGAGAGTTTTGTTTAAAAACGGGAGTTTTGTGCACGAATGCGGGAGCTTTAGCACTTTTTTTGAAATAAATTACATTAAGTGGTTAAAAAACTAACCGGGTCCACAGTGGTAGAAGAGCTGCGCGACCGCCATGACGACGCCCGAGTTGCGGCTCTGCAGCAGGGGCTTGGCGGCGCGCAGCAGCAGCCGGTGGTCGGGGTCCAGGCTGGGGGACTGCGCGGGCCGCTTGCGGGGGGCGCCCCCGCTCTCGTCCGAGTCCGACGCGTAGAACGGCTTGTCCGTGTCGCTGTCACTGTCGTTTGAGTACGTCTGGCCGTTGAGGAAACACACAGTCAGACTCGCGCAATCCCGCACTATTGCGTTGGGTAAAGGGCGGTATTAAAGAACAGACTCAAGCGCATCGATATAAATAGAACAAGTGGTAGATCCTACCACGTATCAGAAGACGCAGTGTAGGCAGGCCCCCCGCAAGGTGGACCGACGATCTGGTGAAGGTCGCGGGACCCCCTGGAAATACCTGGGGGAGGCCTTTGTCCAGCAGTGGAAGTCTACAGGCTGATATGGTGAAGCGGTAGATGGGTTACTAGCGTTTAACGCTAGGACCTCTTTTTATCCATCCATTTTTTAACCTTTTTTTATCCATCCACATTTTAAATAGACTTAAAAAAACAATTAGCCATTACAGTAAACATTGTTGTAGGTTAAGTGTCCAGAAAAATGCAGCTTTGCTCACCTCACTGTTGGGGTCGGGGAAGCAGGACTTGGCGTAGACGGTGAGCACGCTGAGCAGCGCGAGCTGCCCCCACTCGTCCACGTCCGCCAGGAGCGAGCACAGCTTCCTGTCAACGCATGTCATGTTATAGTGCCTACTCTGTAGTCAGCTCAGCGGAATAGGCTCATTGCAAAAAAAAAAACCAAATGCGAGTCGCACTCGGAGTGACGTCCTGTGGCTTTAGAGCTCACTTGGCCTAGTAACAACCCCCCCCCCCCCCCCCCCCCTCCCGTGACGTCACGTTTGGAAAACTCGTATTCGTTTGTTTTTTCAAACGTGACGTAATTTCCTGTGATTGGCGTTCAACATTGTATGGCGGATTGTCGTAATTTGTAATTTAATTTTATTAAAATAATAATTGAACTCGCTCATAAAAAAAATAGGAGGGCGGACTCGTCACGCCAGCTTGTCACACTGGTCACACTGGTGTTACTACGAGTAATTTTACATGTTTTGTAATCTTTTTTTTTTTTTTGAGTGAGTGGAGTGACCTGTAGCTCCTGTGAATGAGCGTCATCCTGTCGGGGCACACCTCGGCGAAGGCCATGGCGGCCGAGCCCACCACCAGCGGCGCCTTGTCCGACAGCAGCCGGTCGATAATACACACCAGCTCCTCCTTCTGCTCGGGATCCAGGCTGCAGCAACACACACATTTTCTTATTACACACGTCTCTGCACAGTGAGCGCGGAAAAAGTAAAAAAAAAGATCATTTTTATCGTACACAATTACATATCTCGTTACAATGAAGACAACAGTTTTTAGTTTACTTCGTTACGATACGTGTTTACGAAGTTATAAGACTTTTTATTTTGCACAATCACTATGTATACCTCTCTTTATTTTTGAGAATTCGCTTGCGGTCGAGACGTCTAGTCTCATTGACAAATCTTTGATTTTTGTCAATGATAATAATTATATATATTATGTAATCTCCATTTTCATTGAATAAAATCAATGAATTGTCTCACGATTGTATCAACGATGAAGTCTTGGTTGTGCGCTTAGAGAGTCGACCAGCTGTGCGTCGTCGACGCCTATAAAATACGACGTGTGCATAGGTTCTAATAGATAATTATTTGACCTCTCATTTGGAGGTGCAATCCCTGGCTGTAAGTCTCGCGCGAGTGTTGTATGTAAAGCCCGTTCGCTTAGATACGGCCGCCTTTGTAAAAAGCCGCCCGGCACGCGCCGCCTCTACTTAAAGAACGCCGACAGCGGCGTACACCCGCTGTTAAACTTGGCATTTTATATAGAGGGGTTCGTCGCATTGAAAAGGGTGTGTTGACTGCTGAGTACGTTTATAAAAAAAAAATGTTTTTTCGCCCGTGGGAAGACAGTGAGGTGTCTCAAAATGAAATTTCGGCTGAACCAAAAACGAAAAAACGAACTTTTTGTAATACAACCTAAGAAAATTATAATTGATTTCCATCGACATTGTGTTGAAATGAACTTGTGTATATTATTTACAATTCGTATTTTTTCCTAAAGAAATAAATATAAATCCGCGGCGTTACCCATATTCCATTCGGGTGTACCGACACTATCTAAGTGAACGAACTATAAGCGCACCTGTAGAGCTTGGGTATGGCGTGCGCGGCGGTCTTGCGCACGTAGGGGCTCATGTCGGCGGCGGAGTCGCGGATGGCGAGCATCACGATGGGCACGATCATGGGCACGCGTACCGACGACAGCACGCGCAGCGCGCACGCGCGGATCAGCTGGTTCGGGTCCTAGGGTGGCACAGCATTTTATAATCAGGGTTCGCAAATATAGAAAATAACCGATATTTTGTTAAATTATCATATTCATGATATTGACAAAAATATCTCAAATAAAAACAAAAATTCTTTTGCAATATTGATAAATGAATACATGTTATTTTGAAGTTTTACATAAGTACTTATAAAATTAGGAAGTGAAATTAAATATAAAATATAATGACTTGTGATTAACTTGGAGTCAGGAGAATCATTCAGTCATTGAACAGAATCTGTCTAGACAATCAAATCTTATCTTATAGGTACTAGATTATCGAGATATTTGAACAAACTGTTTATTTTTTATGATCTAGTACAGAGAGCTGCTTGCTACATAAAAAGACCCAAGTAAAAAAATTCTCTGTGATATCTCATCTTCTCTCCATGGTCTTGTTAACGGTTTAGTCCGGACATTTTAGGCCTAACAGTGGATGGATAACTTGCATACCTTGAGCGCCCGCTGGAAGGTGCTGATGGAGAGCAGCGCGAGGTCCTGCTGCTCCTCAGCATAACGCACCAGGTACACATACACCAGCTTTTTCACCTCAATGTTCTTTGACACCACATTCTTCACAACCGCTGGGAATCTTATATAAAAACAAAAAATTAAAAAAAAACTGATTACGTAGTCTTTATACCAAATCTCAAAATAAAATTTATATATAAACAGACAGATAGACTGACAATGAAGTGATCCTATATGGGTCTCATTTTTCCTCTTTTGAGGTACTGAACTCTAAAAATTAAATATTTTATATTGTATATATATAAGTATTTATTTAAAACCTATTTATGTATGTTTATCAGTTGTTGTACCCATTTACAAGCTTCGGCTTAGTTTGGGACTAAGCCGTGAGTAAATTTGTCCAAACATTATTATTGTTTTTAAATACTTACAAATCCGAGGCATCCCTTCCTTTAGCTATCATGCCGATGATCCTTTTCATTGCCTCTAATTTCAGTCCGTCTTTGGACCCATCCAGCATCAACTTGAGGTCTTCATTCCTTAAACATAACACTCATTCAACTTGCAAGTGGAAACCTAACTCACGTTAAACAACATAAATAAGGTTTATAAGATGTTGAAGGGTTATCGGTGATATAAAAAATATATACAATGTAACTGAAAACTTCAGTCTTCGATAGAACCCTGAGGTGAACTTGCAGGAGCTGAGCGAGCAAAGCGAGCGTGCAGCCGAAGTAGCCAGGGAGTACCACAGCCAAATTGTACCAAACTTTTCTCTTTCCTTTTAGTGAAGAAAGACAGTGGAGTTGGAGTGGAGAAAAGGGGGCGCTGAGGAAAATTTTTTGAAAATAATAATGTGTGACACACAAATAGGTTTCTTAGGCTACTGGTGACCCTTGAAGCGAGCGAAGCGAGCGACAGTACTCCAAAAAAGTGAAATTTTACTAAGTCTTTTTCCATTGCGCCCCCTTTTGTCCACACTGACCGAAAGTAAAGAAGTTTAAGCTGTTTAAGTATCTATGCCACCACGACGGTTAGTAATTAAAATAAACATATTTACTTCTTATAATCGGGCTGGAAGAATGCACCAGAAGCAGGGTCGCTGGCTGGGTACTCCACCTCTCCAGTGACCACTTTGTCGTTGTTGTACGACGAATTTCCAGACATTTTTGATGAATTCACAATTATAACACTGGATAAAATACACTTCTTCTTTATAACATCGATTACAATTAGAGAAATTGCATTTTGTTGAAGTGACGTGACGAGACCAAGCCGTATTATGTCAATGTCAGTGTCAATGTCAGTTAGTCATCATTTTTAAAATTAGTTGTACGGCTCTGGAAACAGTGTTCTTTTTGGCTATTTTCTGTTTTAAATACTAGGTACTCGTAATACAAAAAACTGGCGGTTACAGCAAGACTTCCACAAAAATAGGAATAATTTGTGCTAGTCGGTGATCACTACTAAATATTTACTTACTTACCTATCAATTCTATTATAGACATTCTATAGATTTAGTGACCTGCAATCGGCGATCGGGAATACTAAGATGCAATGCAAAGAATTTTGAGTTCTAAGACAACAACATACCTACGTGCCATCCCTCCTTAAAATTAATAAATTAGCTTTTCAACCATATTCGCTGCGCGCCGCGCCCCTATCGGCAAAGAGTATAAAATAGTTTCTCTCGGGTCGTCCATCTCACGCTCATCTCTCAGCCCCCTGCCGCCGCACGACACTAGCTAGGGTTGGAATTTAATAAAATAAACAAAAAACTGAGGTAGTAATTTATCGGACTTTTAGGTAAGTAGTAGAGAAATTATCGTTCGTATACAAAATAAAACTTTTTCTTACCCGAGGAAAGAGCTTATTCCGAGTGTAAGAAAAGCCGATGTACTCGGTTCGAAATATAGGTACTTGCTAAGTATTTTAAGTTACATAGGTATATTCCCTTTTAGCCGCAGACCGCCCATCAGAGGCTAATAAAATCAGTTTGAATTTTTAGGATACCTTTTAAGGAATAACCGGCTGGCGACTCTTCGTTGTTCTTTTCGTTGCGACGTGAGAGCGTCAGTGGCGTAGGGGATAAGACGCGGCCTATCATATCGAAAGGTCCGGAGTTCGATCCCCAGCTGGGCCATGTATGTACCAATGGGTTTTTTCTCGAAACTTAAGTACATTTACTGACTACTCTCAAACGGTGAAAGAAAACATCGTGAGGAAACCTGCATATGCCGAAGAAGAAATTATTAGGCGCATGTGAAGTCCACCACGCTAGCGCCTCGAACGCCCTCTCGTTGAGAGGGTAGGTCTGAGCCCCAGCAGTGGGGACATTAATAGGCTGTTGATGATGACTCTTTTCGTTCCACCCTGTATACATAATCATTTAAACCGGCTTTGTCATTTCGAAATAAATATTAACTTCGCCTTTAGGTATATTGTTTGAAAACTCATTTCCTTTAAACAATTGTTTCTCGGACGCAATTGTATAAAATGGCAGCGTATGTCTTTGAACTCGCATACAAAAGTAGGGGGAATTGAATAAAATACCTATTATCCATTCAAAGGCTACCCTTTCATAGAAAATATCTGTTTCCACTTATCGTTTAGATACAAGGGTAAACCTACTAAGCCGCAAGGCAGATTGGTCTTTTCCATTGGAAATTACTGAGATATCGCTCGAATGCATCTTTAATTTCACGTATCCCAAAGAATCCCATTACACCTTTTAGGTTAACGTGAAACATGGCAACGGGATCCTTTATAGTCTAGGAAAATAAAATTTATTTTACTTCTCTATTATGAGAAAAAAATTGATTTACCTCTGTTTTATACTTAGTAGAATGATTGTCCCTCCCACAAGGTGGACTGGACCGACGATCTGGTGAGGGTCGCGGGACCCGGCTGGATGAGGTTAGCGCGGGACCAGTCGTCGTGGAGATCCTTGGGGGAGGCCTTTGTCCAGCAGTGGACGTCTACAGGCCGATATGATGATGATGAATGATTGTAGAGGTAGGTATTTACATATACGACTTAGGTGTTGTTCATTTAAACTAATTTTTAATTCTATCAGTAAAAAACTGGGAGATAAAAGATCCCTATGTCTGCCCCATCAGGGACATAGCGTGAAGATAGGCTATACTTACCTAGATAATTCGGGAAAAATCTCGGGAAAAAGGTTGTCTGGAAGAAATCGCTTATAGCGATAAGACCGCCTAGATGTACCTTCTTAGTCTACCGTATTATTTTGTTCTGTTTTTTTTATTATTATGTGCAATAAAGAGTATTGAATTGAATTGAATTGAAAAATCGTTCCCGCGGAAAAAAATCTTTTCGACGCGGGCGAAGCCGCGGCATGCAGCTAGTAGTAGTAGTAGTAGTAGTTCATAGTGCTGCCTATAATTTTATTATTTATAGTACAATTTAGCACGAAGAGGTGCTGCTCCAGAAACCACGAACACTCAATATACCTATATATATTTGTATTTATGGTAACGAGATCTGGAAATTATTCAAAAATAAATGTATTCAAAGCAAATAAATGCTAATCGACTCAGATCAAAAGCACACAGCTCCTCAAATGATTCTATATACAATTATTTATATAACACAGGCAGGGACATAACAGGGGAAAGTAATAGAGTACCTAATAAATATCACGTTCATACAATAGTACATTGTTACCCCAGGGGTGAAAGTAACTTATTTAAGTCCCGAGACGGGGTTCGAGGGACCTCTAAATAAGTCTTGAACCCGAGGGAAACACTGTGCTTTTCATTAAGAATACACTGAAAGTAAAAACAAATACATAAAATGAGTGTTAATACAAATCTCTGCTATACGGAAGTATAAACAAAACTCGAAAACTCGAAAAAACAAATGAAATCGGATTGCCGCTTTCCCGACTATTTTGTTTTTTTTCTGTGGCCGGCCAGCTATTCTGCCATTATTTTTCATTTCCATCATTGAAAAAATGGTAAATATTTTGCCCAAATCTATGTTATTTTAAAGAAATAGTAGACAGTAATAATTATAATAAAGTCATTAAAAAATATATATTCTTTAATTATTACATAACTTTACGTTATTTCAATTTTACATCGCGCTGTAATTGAGTGGTTGTATAGAAAGTTGGAACATGGTCCAATAGAAATGTCAAAATAGTACTAGTTTTTTTTAAAATAATTTGACAGCTGTCAGTTGAAAACGATTGTCCCTAGGGCTGAGATGTTTACTTTCAACCCGCTACTCAGGCAACTTCAGACCTACTTTCAGAGTATGAGTAATGAAAATTAACGTTGTATTTAATTATTAACTTCGGAAGGTACAGTAGGCCAAAAAATGGTGGATCAGTTTTGACAAATTTTGAAACACCCCCCGGCGATCGTCAATACTAATGATCGCAGCGGCCCCCACCAAAAAGCGTATCCCAAACACACGCGGCATGCGGTGGCGGCCTACCGCAGGCCGCAGCCTCAATATGCAAACGCAGGCCGCGCGTGTCTGGAGTCTCAATACATTGCTTATGGAATACAACAGGCCGCCACCGCCACCGAACCGCAGACCGCGTGTTTCTGTGATACACTAAATGCTTCTGATTGAACCTGTGTTAAGTACCTAATTAGTTTTATAAATCAAGAATTATTGCCAGGTCTGTGTAGGGGTACCGTAGGCCACACGTCCAGTTAGACACAGGCACTTTGCGTAGCGGTAATAATGGCTACATTAAATCGCTGTGCTGTGGTCCACTGTACTATGAACATTTAGGTTTGATGGTATAAGCTTTTTGCGCCTAACCGCCCACCACACCACTTAATGTGTCTCGCAAGAAAAAAATTAAAGGTTTCTCTAATGACAAAGCTTTCAACCTATTTAATACGCTTTCAACACTAATTTGTTTTTTTTCCTCAGAGTTTTTTTCGATCTCTCCCTTTTGTGACATTTTTTATTGTGGGAGCTTGTTTGCTTTTCCAGAGACGAGAAGACTCTTCAGAAACTCCTTTCACAAAATCATCAATACGTCAACGATAATGTGTTACAAAATTTAAGTTTTTAGGTGTTTCGACGTTTTTGATATTATTTTACAATGTTTTTTACTTTCTTATTTCGCGGCCGCGTCCGTTTCATTCTATTTGTATTTGCCCTTTTTGTTTTTAACTATTTATTTATAACAATTTTCAACAATTTATTTGCGAATCAAGACACTGGCTCTGGGTCAGTCAAACTAGAGGATGGAACTCTGGGGGATTTTGGACTCGATAGAGTTGAAACTATTGCCGGTGAGTTTAAAAGCAACGACGAAGTTAAGGTCATGCGTACGAAGGTTCATATAAAGCCAAAACATATTCTGCAGTGGACACGTGTCGGAGAATTGACTATGTTGAAAAAGGGGCAGACTTCTTTCTTAGAAAATAACTGCCAGTTCACGAATTGCTACATAACGAACAACCGTCAACATTTCCCAGACACGTCTGATTTCGACGCTATTTTGTTCAGCAGAGCCGATCCTATATTCGCCCACGCCACCCCCACTGGCTTGCCTACCCACAGATCTTCGAAACAGAAGTACGTGTTCGTTTCTATGGTACCCGCTACAAAATTTCTCGTTCTACAATTCGCATTTGACGGGTTTTTCAACTGGACGTGGACGTACAGAGCAGATTCTGATTTGATGTGGAATTACATAACATTACACAATATGAAAGGTGAAGAAGTCGCCCCTGACTTAGAAGTAGATTGGCCAGAAGAATTCGACCCTATAAACGAAAAGTTGAAGAAGGAACTGAGTAGTAAGACTAAGGCAGCCGCCTGGTTTGGCTCTAATTGTAATAAGTACAGAAGAAAGTTTGTTGAGCAAGTCAACTTTGAGTTGTCCAAGTACGGCTGGTCTATAGACGAGTATGGTAGATGCGGAAAGAAGAGCAGTTCGTGCAGAAATGCTAGTGGCTGCTTCGAAATGTTGAAGCGCGACTATTACTTCTATTTTGCTTTCGAGGATGCCGTAGATGACGACTATGTCACAGAAGAGCTCTTGAATGCTGTAAAGAGCTTTACTGTGCCTGTGGTATACGGAGGTGCTGATTATGCCAGGTATGCGAGCAAGATATGATTTGTCGAACCGGTGACCTCGTAGGTCATCAAGGCCCACATTCGGACTATAGAATTAGGTAGAGGACAATCTATTTGACTTTGTGCTGCATTGTAAATCTAGATGTTACAGTAACCTGCAAATCCATTCCAGGTTTATTCCGTACGGCAGCTTCTTGGACGCACGAGCGTATGGCGCAGTGAGAATAGCAAAGAAAATGAACAAGCTCATCAGGAACACCTCGCTTTATTACGATTACTTCCGCTGGACCAATCACTACAGACTATCATCCACATGGGAGACGAGAAGTTTGTGCAACATTTGCTCAGCTCTGAACGATGCGAGGGCAATGAGCACCAGCATATACGGGGACTTCAGGAACTGGTGGAACCGGGGCAGGTGGACGCAGATGTACGACAGACTCGTGAACACCCTGCTAAAGGAAAAGCGAACGGCTGATCTTGTGATGTCCATAATCGATTATGTTTCCTAATATATCTTTGATGCTTCGGCCTGTGTTTGGAGATAGCCCCACACCTTTTTTACACCTGTTTGTAAAATACGAACACTATGCTACTAATTATACGTGAAAGTTTGTAAGGATGCGTTTGAATTGATGTTTGTTAATCTTTCACGCAAAAACTACGGAACATATTTTGATGAAACTTAACAGTAATATGGTGCTTAAAATATAGGTAGGTACTTCGTTTCATACAAACTCATGTAATCTCGTACAGAGCGGCAGCGCCGCCCGTTATAATACAGCCCTAAAACTATTCTTGTCGGACTCGGAGGCCTACTTAAAAACTCATTTAAATAAGCACAGAAAAGTACTGACTAATCCAAAAAGGAACAATAGGAAATAGAATTTTGAACTCTTCTGTCATTTCAGTATTTTGTCAGAGATTTTGTCAATACAAATTGGTTATATTTTATGTAGTAATAGATAAATTGCTTTATTATACCTACTGTATTTAACCACATTATTTTGTGATCTTTAAAGAAATAACCATAAAAAATATAATGCTAAGGAAATATGCATCGGGAGGACTACTACTTTTTTACTACTTTACACTAGCACTTTACCTCAAAGTTTACAGATGCAAAATTTTGAGGAAAAACATGAACTAATAACTTCTATACTAGGAGTGAATGAACCTAATGAAACTAAAACAAAAGCTAAGCCTGCGTATACAACTGAATTTGCTAAGCCTTCCGAATGCATAGAAGATGAAGGTGAAACTAATATTGCTACAAGAGCACCTAATAAAGAATTTCTGAAATACATACTTGAATGGACTCCGTGAAAGTCTACTCCATTCTTTATGTTCAAAGAATGACGCGCTTCGTTCATTGAAAGCGATTGCAAGTTTACAAACTGTTTTATATCAAACAACAGGGACTATTTCACAGATTAAACCGAATTTGACGCTATTTTGTTCAGTAGCTGGGATGTCAATTTCTTGGGATTGGATTTGCCCAAAAACAGATCTATGAAAAAAAATACGTATTTGTATCAACAGAGCCTGCACCCGTACGTTTAGTTTTGTATTCAGTGTTTGACATCTTCTTCAACTGGACTTGGACATACAGATTGAACTCGGATATTCTTTGGAAATACATCACGATATACGATTTGAGTGGTAAAGTCGTTGGACCAGCAGAATACATGAAATGCCCGGACTAATTGGAACCTGTCAGTAAAAAACTACAGAAGAAATTGAAAAGTAAATCTAAACATGTTGCTTGGTTTGTATCCCACTGTCATGAACGCAGGCAAAGATTTGTTAAAAAAATGGAAACTGAATTAAACAAATATGGTTGGACAATAGATTCGTATGGCAAACGTGGGAAGAACAAATGTGGTAGCTATAAGAACTCAAGCGCATGTAACAAGATGCTAGAGAATGATTACTGTTTTTACCTGTCCTTTGGGAATTCTTTTGACGATGAGTACGTCACCGAGAAACTTGTGAGGGCTTTGAACAACTACGTTATACCCGTGGTATATGGGGGCGCCAATTATTCAAAGGTAAGATATTAAGGCAACTTTCATATTGATACTTAGCTTTCTTGGTAGAAGCGACTAATAGATAGATACTCATAAACCTCATATCTCTCCCACCTTGACTTTGAAGTAATGCTTCGTGGATACCAGTAAAGTTTTAAAGTGCATCGCCTTCATTGTTCATATTTTTCAGATTCCTACCTCCAGACAGCTATCTGGACGCACGATCACTTGGTCCAAAAAAACTGGCCAAAAACCATGCACGACCTCATTCACAACTCCAGTTCATACCACGACTTCTGTCGATGGAGGAGCCTTTTCAAATACGAAGAGACAGTTGAAACGAAAGAATTGTGCAATATCTGCACAGCGTTGAACGATGAGGAGTTAGTTGAGAAGAGAACACTGTACAAACATTTGAGGTCCTGGTGGAATCCATCATGGTACGATTTCAGCTTTTCTCAGGTCGAGACATCCCCATGATCACGCGAAGTCTACAAATGTGTCGTGAGAAACATTACTAGCCGAGCATGCAGAAAGCCTTGTCTCGCTTCTGATTTAATAATTCCCCTAGCAATCTCACACGCCAAGAAAGTCTCCACTATGAATATTGGAGACAACTCTATCTGGCTCTAAATATTTGATGCTTGGCCTATGCTCGGAGTTCCTGATAAGAACGCAGATCTTAGAGATATAAACGGAAGAATAGGCTGAAGTCATTACCACGAGCTGGTGGCATCTGCAGAAGCTATGACTGTTGAGGCAGATGAATTATACGATGTAGATTGCGTACTGCTTGCCCCTGCAAATGGACAAATGAAGGGTGATTGGGTGGTGAAGCCACCACCTATAAGGGTATAATGGCTTAAACTAATTCAAGAAGAGATTCGGAACAGCTATTTGAGATTCAGAATCATAAAAGCAGCTAAGTTAAAGCTGAGCTAGACGAGGCATAAATTGATTGGAATTCAACTGCGATCATGAATACGAATTCAATCAACATATTTCACACAGGAGTTAAGTATTCGTTACACATTTTAATATTCATGAACATCGTTGATTATCGAAATTCTGGCTAGAAGTTCAACTACTATCAATTTATGTTAACTTTATTGAAAAGAGTAACGGTTTCGACAAGCCAAATCAGGTCAGCCCAAGCACAGTAGACGAAAAAGGAACAGTAAAACGTCTTCATACAAACGGTCGAAACGTGAGTTTCCGCCTCGAACTCCCAGCACACCTCGGCCAGGGCCACCATCTGTCGCGTGTGCTCCGCGGTTAAGTACGGTCGGCGCGGGATGCTCAGTAGGCAGCCCTATCGCGCGTTAGTCTGCCGAGCGGGGGCGTAGGTAGGTATTTATGTCAAGGACGCTGCCGAGACGTTATACTGTTCCTTTTCAGTCTACTGTGGCCCAAGCTATACACTTTTGTGGCAATGTCAACTTAATTTTGATTGCGGTAAGGCTACCACTGTATACCTAGCTAGACGACTTCTTGACTGTAGCTTATTGCCGTTTTGCATAAAGTCAAGACCGGAAAATCACCATGACTACTGACTTCCTGATGGGTTTTCTATATAAAAAGAAGGAATAAAATAAAACGCATACTGTTTAAAAATGTACGACGACTTAATGTTATTTATTAATTGTTTTTTATACAATTTTCTTAACTTATTTTAAAGTAAGTACTTACACCATTGAGCAAATTACACAAAATATTCAAAAACTTAAAGTTCCTTTTTGATTGGATATTAAAAAATATTTTTCAGAAAATTTGTATAAATACAGGGGATGTATCTAATATGTCTTGAATTATGTAAGTAGGTATGCAAACTAATTAAGAGCTACCCGGAATATACAGAATATTTAAATAATAAAATATATACAAAAATTCTCAATATTTTTTATTACAAGGGTAAAAACAAAAAGAATAAAATGGACCTACCTAGTCAGGTATACAGAATACCTCTGTAAATATCACTTCAATTTTGTTATATACAACATCCCGTATGTACATTATGTCGTGTTAGAAAGTTGGAACGGGAACTTATCCAATTTATGTCGATTCCCACATACGTACTGCGCCGTCAACGGAATGTTGTACCATTTTTATTGCAATTAGGTGCGTCCAGACCGGGCGAGCCGCCGCACAGTGGTCTCAATTTTGGGTTTCATACACATAGGATTTACAAATATTCAACTTCGTTTCTACACAAACTTTTCTAATGTGTAGTACTCCACTGTCCATTAAATTAATAAATATTTAAATATCTTTTTGGTTCGCGCATCTATTGCTGAGAAAAAAGGTACTTTACATAATCAATGTATGAAATGGAACTTCTTAAGTCGATTTTCTCGGAACTCTTTGGAACTGTCAAGGTTCAAGTGACATGACGTCATTATCGGACCAGAGAAGAACTTACTTTTATAAGTACCATAACCCCGTGCGTCCCCGTTCAAAACATACGATGCATTAAAATCTCATGACTGACTCATCAACGCACAGCCGAAACCCTTGGACCTAGGGAGCTGAAAGTTTCCACGGCGAGATTTACATTGAGACCACTGTGCGCCGCGGCCGCGGCCCGCCTCGCGAGGCAGCGCGCTTGGTGTGGACGTGACAGGCGCATGCCTCGCCCGCATGCTCGGCCGCAATAAAAATGGTACAACATTCCGTTGACGGCGCAGTACAAAAGAATTCAGAAACTTTTAAATAAAATAAAAATATACCTATTAGCAAAGAAATACCTACATTTTTTCTGTTGTAGAATAATTGTAGAAGAAATCACCTTTACTTTTATGAATGACGTGTGGTCGACCGTACATCTAAACCATCTCGACATCATATTATGACGCTCTCATTTGCTATTCCGCGTAAGATCCTATTTATTTCTTACCGTATTGAAGGCCTACCTCTGTTGGCACGCAGGTGATGTTGGCTTCTTACCAAAATGGGATCTATTGTAGTTCCGTCGAGTGTTTCCTCCTTCGACACGTAATGTGTAAGAGGAAATATGGAAAACAGGATTCGTTATTGAATATTTTTCATCGCGGCTTTTCCGGCAGGAAATGGAAGCGAAATGTCAAGAACGGAGGAAGTGAGAAAGTAGACAGAAAATGGGGCTGTTGAATTTCGCGTGGCGTAGTGGAGAGAGCATAAAATACAGCACGATGTGCGACAAATTTGTCGTATGTTTACAGAAGTCGGCGTCTTATTAAATTCAAACCCTAAAAGTTTGAGATGTAATGCTAAATGCGTCGATATCCGAATATTGCCGGCGTGAAAATGTAAAATTTTTCGTAATAAGTTTGTTTGTACACAATCAAACATAAAAAATATGATCGAAATTGGATTGTTACACAGTTACGCCCGTATATGCACAGAGAGATTATTATCTATAATTATGGTATATGTGAGTTTATGTCGTAGATAAGTAGAGTTCTTTACTTTTGAAAGATCCTATACCGCCTCACAGGTTACTGCATGATTCCGCATTTTTTTTACTTAGATTTAATATGTCAAGTCTAATTATTTTAAAACTAGTTTAGTTCTGTCTGATCATCATCATAGACCAGGCATGTTCTGAACTCACAACATTTAAATTATAGTCCTGCAGCCCTTGTCAAAATTTCTTATTAACTTGCTTGGTTTTGTTGACCATTTCCAGTACTTAAGTACCGTTAGTCTTCCTCTTGTTGATTTCATTTCATCCATGAACGGCGCTGTTATTAGTATAGTCCAGTGTAGTGCAGGGATCAGACGGGGTGCCCGCCGTGGCGGCAGCACTCGCGCAGCACGCGGCTGCGCTCGGCGCGCGCGCACAGCAAGCGCGGCGGCGGGCGTCAGGCCGGCGCGCGCGCCCCGGGCGGGCCCGCCGCCGCCGGTGCGGGCGGCGCCTCCGGCCGCTCCGGCGCAGTCGCCGTGAGTGACGTCTCCGCGAAACGAACGCCCAGCCGGGGCCGCACGCGACCGTTCTGCGCAAACGTTTTTTCGCGGTTAGTTATTTGCCAAATCTTGTCTTTTGTTCATCATCATATCAGCCTGTAGACGTTCACTGCTGGACAAAGGCCTCCCTCAGGGTTCTCCACGACGACCGGTATATTTTGTTATCGGGCCAGTATAGTCCACACGATGTTTTTTGGCGGCTGAATGAACATAGTCTCAGATATTTTGCACATCGCTGACAGTGTTTACGTACTATGTGTGCGTGAGCGACGTAATGTGATACAATATAGAGATGTCCAAAAACTTGAAAGGTTGATTCGGTTGATCGAATCAATGAACTATTTCTTGAATTTGAATGAGCGTCTCTAGTGACTAGCTCAGCTCCCCGTTGACACTGAATAATAGTCATTGCGCAGAAATCAGCTAACTTCACACAGCCGCCATTAAACTCTATTACGGGGACTATAATACCCGCAGATCAGGAGCCCTCTATTTTTCAATCGCTCTCCTCGCTTCGAACGGTCGATTTTACTAATTTTCCTTCGACATCCGTTACAAAAATCTATAGAATCGACCGCTCGAAGCGGGGAGAGCGATTGAAAAATAACGTTTCTGTTGTGCCAAACCCCTGTCCGCCAACTTTGTCCCAATCCGTATTTTAGTGGACTTCACATACGCCTTAGCATAGAGATTGTAATAGGTATTTGGGTATGCAGGTTTCCTCACGATGTTTTCCTTCACCAAAAAACCTGTGGTAGGTATTGTTGCAGGCAACACTAAATTTCAAATGTCAGTAAATGTCACTGTCAAAAACTACTGTAAAATAGCTGTCAGATGATTGGCCTTCCTTTCCGTTCTCGTCTGCATACTATGTACTTGTGTACTGCTGAAATAAAAAGTTATAAAGTGGACTTTTTCTATTTTTCTCTTCTGCGTGCTAAAGTGCATATAGTTCACCCATCAGGAAACTAACAGGTATTATAATAAAAAATTAAAAATTGGTTCGGGCCAAGATTTGAACCCACGACCTCAATTTCATGAGGTCGCAAGTTCGAACAGGACTTTGTGGAGTATATATTTTTTTTCTTTAATAACTCTCCATTGCAGCGTCCATTTTGTGTTAATACTCTTGCGCCTATGAAAGCCCTTCATAAACTTTTCTTATGCCATTTCTGGCCTTTAAAGCGAGTTTACGAGTCACTAATAATCTATTTATGTTCCGTACGTACAGCAAAAGCAATCCAATTAAGTTATACAGGGTGTAACATTCAGATGGGTCAGTAGGGGGAAGTCCGAAACTATAAGAGATACGAAGATCTGTTCTCAGGAACCATGTCATCGATTTTAGTAAAAAGAAAAAGAAAATAACGTACTTAAGTTTTTTTTTAAGTGTCCAGGTCACCGGGTTCGATTCTCGAGTAGTGTATGGGCTTTCTTTAAATCTATGAATGCAGTTTTTCCTATCTTTAAAATCGACGACATGGTTCCTTAGAGCATATTTTTCTATCTCTTATAGTTTCGGACTTCCCCATACTGACCCATCTAAATGTTACAACCTGTATAATTACACTTCCGCGAGCTCTGCAGGGATTTGGACGCAGGTGCGTTTATTTATTCATCGTGATGTTCATTTCAAAATGCGTCACAAATATCGCGAGGGAGGGTAGGCCCGTACATTATGCACGACCATGTACGTACGGAATGTACTCTCTAAAAAATAAAATATGAAGGTTGTAAGTGTGAATGGTATGAAAACAGAGAGCTTCAGATATTTGTAAGCATTACGGACGGCAAGTGTGTCTGACCATCTTTGGTACTGTGTGGTGCTTCCTCGTTATCAAACATTTCTTACGGGTCAATTCTATATGTGGTCATTTTTAAATGTGGTCCTAAACCGCCGAAAGGATTCAATTCACGTAGCATTTTCCTCGCCGTATTGAGGTGAAAAATTGTGTGTTTCGCTCGGCAGCAAAGTTATTTTGCGTCTCGTATCATACGAGTCCATACACACCTACATTACATACCTACTAACTTTCAATTAAACGTCGCAGTGGAACTGCCTGGAGGTAAGTAGGTATATTTTCCAATCAATCTTCACCACCTTCACTTTATTTATGTACTTAAGTCCGAAACTTCAAACAGATCATTTAGACTTAACTAAACTTGAGGAAAATGGATAGTTGAGTGTCTAGTTTCACGAAATCGAATGTAAACACATATTTTATTCAGGGGTGTTTCTCAGAAAACTTACGAAACTCACCTTTGATACCTTTGATGGCGTCACCAGCGCTGTTTCCATCACGTGTTTATTCCTTATCGAACTGGATCCAGAATTACCTGCCGGAAATACAAATTAAATTAAAGGTTAATAGGTACACTATAAAATACTAGAAGGCTACAGAGGCCAGGTTACAAGTGTCGCAGGAATTCAAATCCGGAATATTATAATCTTACTAGTAATCATCATCATATCAGCCTGAAAACGCCCACTACTGGGGCCTCCCCACGACGACCGGTCCTGCGCTAACCTCATCCAGCCGGGTCCCGCGACCTTCACCAGATCGTTGGTCCACCTTGTGGGAGGCCTACGCTGCGTCTTCCGATACGTGGTCGTCACTCGAGAACCTTTCTGCCCCAACGGCCGTCAGTAACGAGCGATGTGCCCAGCCCGCTGCCACTTCAGCTCCACAATTCCTTGAGCTATGTCGGTGACCTTGGTTCTCCTGCGATCTCCTCATTTCTGATTCAATCTCTAGTGAACCCCTCTCATCTCCCCTTTTGACAGATACATCGGTCAACATCACACAGCCGCCATTAAACTCTACAGGTACTATTACAATAACTTTGTAGCAGAAATAAGTATCTACTTGGCCAGGTATCTGCGTCATATAAGTATACGAGTCACTCCGCTCCGTAACGTCGAAGTGCCGCAGCTTGTATTCCCGAATGTGTCGACGAACTCAGTAATTGCTTTTACTGTGAACTGCCTATTTCCATTCCAATTAACGCCGTGTAAACATCTAATCCTACTTATATAATTATACACATGACTCATCTAATTCTGTCGTAGTGTAACATCAGCGACTTGAAATTTTCCAACACGCGAGAGTGTGAAGTCAAATCACGTGCCAGCTAAAACAGCTTAAAGGTACATTGACCCCATCTGTGGTTAGCTAGAAGTCCAATAACTTACGAACATTAATAAATTAACCCTGTATTAGGTACAGAATGAACCCTAAAAGGAAATTTCATTAAATTGTTTATATTTTTATTTTAAAACTTTATTGCATAAAATTTATTGTACTGCCGACCGCACGTCAGTGGAAACTGTCTCCTAGTATTGAAACTTCCTATTAGGCTAGGCCAGCTCAAGGTCAAAGTGTTTTCACTGATGTGCGGTCGACTGTACAAAAGGCGAACATAATGCCAGTATGGCGTTCTCTACCAGTTGACCTTTGGGTCATACAGATAAGCGTTGTAGGCGCGAAATACAATGTTTATAAATTTAAAGGTTAATTCAATTGTTAACCGCTTTCTTTTTAGCCGTTTTATAATCGTTACAGTGAAATTGACCCCGTTAGGGTTGAAATCTTTTGACGAGCTGTAACTTGAAAACGGATAAACACAATACCAAGCAAAATACAACTAAAAATACAAATACGTACAACCGTAGTACATGTTAGTTCCATGGTCAAACCCTTTTTTTTAGGAGTTTGTGGCTTGGTTGCAAGACCTTTAAGCCAAAATCAAACCCTATATTTATGATCAAAGGTAGTAGGTACTCATAATCAAACCTACCTATAGTGTCAGAGGCCGACGTGGACCCGCAGCAGGAGCTCCTGAGCAGGCGGCGGAGGGCGCCCCTCAGTGTGAGGGTGTAGGAGCCGTACACCAGCGGGTTCATGCACGAGTTGGAGACGGCCATCGCGAACAGCAGGTCCTGCACGCGGCCGGACACGCGCGACGCCGACACGCGGTCGATCATGTACCTGGCGGTCGTAAAGAGAGAAAGCAATAGAGGACGCACTAATAATAATCAGAGAGGGACACACTTATACCAAAAGTGGTAAGAGTAAGCTAGACAGATATAATATCGTCTATCTCTTTCTACGTATGCGAATACTCGATGCTGTCAACAAACAACAGCCCGACTAAAATAGATAGTGTTTGTTCAGTTTGACCCCGCTATGTAAGAAGCGTCTTCTCAAATTATTGGGGTAAAAGACTATTGCTATGTCATGCTATACGCTGAGTACGGTTCTATGGGATATTAGTTCTATGTGTAATTAGGTATAAGAATTCATGTCACATAATTGTTATACTTCCGGACTTCACTCTTCAGCTCACTAAAATGAGCAAAGCTTGTTGCTTTTTGTTTGTTTGTTTGTTTGTTTGTTTGTTTGTTTGAAGGCGCTAATCTCTGGAGCTACAGCCTAGTCGTATTCGATTTCTTTTGTATTTAATAGCCCAATTCTTCATCACGCTACGACTTTAAGAGCCGAGCAAAAATAAATAAATCCGAAATAACTCATTAAACGCGGGCGAGGCCGCGTAGTTTTTCCTTTATGTGGATTAATGAAGCCCTTAAAAATAGAATGTAAAAGTTGACGACACGTTTGCGAGTTGTTGCTCAAGTATGTTCCGTAACAGTTTTCAATTTCGCAGCTCGTTTAGGAAATGTATGCGAATGCGAGCGAAGTAACATTGTGAGCGAAGTTGTACAACGAACCATTCGCAATTCGCAAGGATGTTTTACATTTTCATTTGCAGCGAATTTAAATTACACTATCGAGTGGATTTAAAAATTATCAACAAAAATTTTCTATATAATTATAGTATTGTACAATACTTGTTACAATTACATAATAATCATAATTTGACTGGCCTGTGGGCGCAGTGAGATCGTGGGTTGGATTCCCACCCGGGACCAACATTTGTGTGATGAGCATATATAACTGTTGGTTTTCGGATTCTCGGTGTTTGTGTGTATTTAAGTATATACCTAATAATTAATTAAAAGTATGTATGTTTATCAGTTGTTGAGTACCCATTTACACCCTATCCTAGAGTTGAGTACCCTTCGGTTTAGATTGGGACTAACAGCCGTGTGTAAAATTTGTCCAAACATTATTATTATAAAAATTATAGATACTTACCGAGTTCTTATGACCTTTGTACATCGACGTTATATTGATTCTCTATAAAGGTTGTCTGGAAGAAATCGCTGTTAGCGATAATACCGCCTAGATGTACTTTACTGTATCTGTTTTTCTCTTTTTTTGTCTGTAATTTTTAAATGTGCAATAAAGTGTATTGAATTGAATTAAATAGTTTTTTGGCCTTTCTCTGACAGTCGCCTTAAGCAGATCGTCTATCCATCTAGCTAGGGGGCCGCGAGCACCCACCAAAGAGATCCTCATCATCATCATATCAGCCTGTAGACGTCCACTGCTGGACAAAGGCCTCCCCCAAAGATCTCCACGACGACCGGTCCTGCGCTAACCTCATCCAGCCGGGTCCCGCGACCTTCACCAGATCGTCGGTCCACCTCGTGGGAGGCCTACACTGCGCCTTCCGATACGTGGTCGCCACTCGAGAACCTTTCTGCCCCAACGGCCGTCAGTTCTGCGGGCGATGTGCCCAGTCCACTGCTACTTCAGCTTCGCAATTCTTTGAGCTATATCGGTGACCTTGGTTCTCCTGCGGATCTACTCATTTCTGATTCGATCTCGCAGGGAAACTCCGAGCATAGTTCTCCTAGATGCATAGATCCTATCTCTATGCATCTAGCCACAGTAGGCGTCTCACACCTTCCACCCTGTTTCCACTGTTTTCCGCCATCACCACATCACGCAATGCAATTTATTGCAAATTACAAATTTCGATGTGTATTGCTGAATAGCAATCCGTAAACAACTTCTAATTAGAAGTTAATGCGACAAAGCATAACCAAGCGTATATTACCACATGGTGATGGTGGCGTAGGGCAGCCAGCAGAGCGCGAACACGGCGACGATGGTGACCGTCATGCGCAGCGTGCGGCGGCGCGCGCGCTCCAGCACGCGCTGCCCCGACCGGCGCAGGCGCACGCTGCGCGCGCACCCGCCTCCCGCGCCCGCCATCAGGGGCGCGCTGCCGTTCCCGTGCACGCACTTCTCTGTCAAACCACGGAAGTAGATAGAAACATAACCCAGTATAATGACCTCTCATAGTACCTTTTGAAACTGAATTATTCCATAAATCCACCCCAAAAAATCCGGGTTTGTCCAACTAGTCATACTATTAGTTATACCGTATAACAAAATGGACAAAAAAAGTCCAAATAGTTATACTGCTCAGTATAACTAAATGGATCCGATTAATTTGGGTTGGATTCGCCCATTTAGTTATACTCGCAAATAAACAATCGGTTTATGAGTTTTTATTATTTATGGGGTATTTTTCGGTCTTACACATTTGTATTCAAATGAAAAATATTTACATTCCGACACAGCAATCTCGTCGATCTCGTTGAGATCTTTATTTCGGATGACAGCTGTCAAACTTAAAACCGCTGTAACACGGAAACTAGTGATCCTAGACTACTAGTTTCTAAAGAGGAATGATAGATCTCGTCGAGATCTTCATTTCGGATGACCTGAAAACCGATGTAACTCGGAAACTAGTGATCCTAGGCTACTAGTTTCTAAAGAGGAATGATAGATGTCGTCGAGATCTTCATTTCGGATGACAGCTGTCAAACTTAAAACTTTTATCCGAAATGAAGATCTCCCTGAGATCTATCATTCCTCTTTAGAAACTAACCAAAAACCCCATGGGTGATGGGATTTCCGGAATGATGTGCTGATGCCCAAAAAATAAATCCACCCGTGGGGTGGATTTCCTGAATCGTATGAATATTTTTGTTCCTGAAATCCACCCTGTGTGGTACAGTTGTTGTGCTCAGATATAAAACTATCTTAACCAATTTGAAACTCCCTCACTAGGCCAGTTAAAGGTCAAAGTGTTTCCACTGACGTGCGGTCGACTGTACAATCAACCTCTGAAAACTAAAGTTAGCAAAACTAGCTTCCTAAAGTTTTGAAATGTCACAATAACCTGGTTATCCTGCGACATTTATTCCACACAATGTCACCCTATAGTCATCCCACGATACTACATATTACGATAGTAGGTATTACGTTTGTTATTCACCACTCAAGGCCTTGAGGGAAGTTACTGCTTTACTCCTGTGAGGCGACGATAAACTCTGTAGATACCTATTTCATTGGGAAAGTCTAACTGAGGTAAGAAGATGTATATGTAGATAAAGCCTGGAGTGTAACAAATACTCATCATATCAGCCTGTAGACGTCCACTGCTGGACAAAGGCCTCCCCCAGGGATCTCCACTCCACGACGACCGGTCCTGCGCTACCTCCTCCAGCCGGGTCCCACAAATACAAACAAATACTTAACTATATTTAAGAAAATTTCATCTAGACAGTGGGGTATGTATGTATGTAAACACTTTATTGTACTAAAAACATTACAATAACAGATAGTGAAACCAGTGAAACTAAGTACAAAGGCGGACTTATCCCACTAAGGGATCTCTTCCAGTCAACCTTAGAGTCTAGGGTATAGTTTAATAAGAGCATAGAAGCCTAAACAAAAATTGTCTGTCTGTATGTTAGTTCTGGCATGACAAATTGCACCAAATTGGATGTTTTCACAGTTGTGTTCCTAAGGGAATGCGCAGACCAAGCGGAAAAATGTCCGAGCACTTTTTGACGTCATTGTCAAATGAACCATACCACTATAGCGTAAAGAACAAAATCGTATGCGCGAGGCGACTCTGACGTACCTTTCCTTGTAAATATTTTGCTAATTGATACATAATTAAAATGAAAAGATTTAAGCGGAACACAGACAGGGCGGCGGCGGTGCGAAAGCGTCGCGGTAATTTTTTGTAATGTTCGAATTAGTATGAAGCGTTTTACATCAAAGCGGCGCGGCGGCGGCGGTGCGACGGCGAAAGCGACAAAACCGCGCGCACAGATTTGACGTTTTGATATGACAGATTAGCGCAGACAGGCGTCGCGGAGCGGCGGCGGCGCGTTGTATTCCTTTGTAGTGTATGAGAACCCCTACACAGAGCGGCGGCGGCGCGGCGCGGTGCGGAGCGTTCTTCATACAAACCGCCGCCGAGCGGTATTCCTGTCTGAATGGCTCCGCTTTTTATTCGCTTTCCGCAGATTCGCCGCCGCAACGCTTTCGCAACGTCGCCGCGCTGTGTGTGTTACGCTTTATATTTCAATTGTTTGCAAAAGCATTGTTTCTAATCTAAATAAATGTCGCGAAACCGCAAAATTTCCAGGTAGTACACAAAATGGCATAAACAAATTAAAAGTTATATCAGTTGAGGGAATAAGACGGGGAAACAGGTGTCATGTCAAAACTTTATAATTTGTGTCAGAGTAGAGTTTGGGTTACTGTTGATAGAGCTGTGGTTGCTAAACTTTGTTAGCGCATTAGTATAGCCAGTTATACAGGTTGTTACAAAACTACCCGTAAAGCCGAATGGAGATTACATGAGGCCTTATATAACGAGTCCATTCACACACCCAAAAAAAAATCTTCACTGATGTGCAAACCCTATTTAGAAAAACTATTAGACAATTATTAGGTAAAATAGGTACGTCTACCGCACATCAGTGGAAACACTTTGACCTTGAGCTGGCCTAGCCTATTATGGAGTTTTAATACTACGCGAGACCAGTTTATACTGGTTTTGTTACCACTGATGTGCGGTCGACCGTACGTAGGGCCGTTCTGTTAAAAATAATCTGGTTCCCTGACATGACAGCTTACTAGGGTTGGCTTTGATAATTAATTATATTTTTACGGGGTATTTTGTAACACGTTGTATAAATGTTTGGAACCCTATAAAGTGATTCAACTCGTTTTTAAAATTTACATACCAGACCAGAGGGCTGGGCATTACCTCGCTCAGAGGATCAGCCTTACCATATAACGAGGTAATGCCACCAGCCTTCTGGGCACACTCCCAGCGGTGACGAGCCTTAAGCCCCCCCTTAAGGCTCCCTTTCTATTTATAATTCATTTGTAGTTTAGTTTAGGATTTATTAGTACATTGTTAACCTAGGTGTGAAAGTAACTTATTTAAGTCCCGAGACGGGGTTTGGCGCCCGACGCGTAGCGAGGGCGCCAATAGTTCGAGGGACCTCTAAATAAGTCTTGAACCCGAGGGAAACTGTGCTTTTCATAAAGAATACACTGAAAGTAAAAACAAAAACAAAATGAATGTTAATACAAATCTCTGCTATACGGAAGTATAAACAAAACTCTACAACTCGAAAAAACAAATGAAGATCGGATTGCCGCTTTCCCGTCTACTGTGTTTTTTTTTCTGTGGCCGGCCAGCTATTCTGCCATTATTTTTCATTTCCATCATTGAAAAAATGGTAAATATTTTGCCCAAATCTATGTTATTTTAAAGAAATAGTTGAGAGTAATAATTATAATAAAGTCATTTAAAAATATATATTCTTTAATTATTACTTATCTTTATGTTATTTCAATTTTACATCGCGCTGTAATTGAGTGGCTGTATAGACAGTTGGAACATGGTCCAATAGAAATGTCAAAATAGTACTAGTATTTTTTTTTATAATTTGACAGCTGTCAGTTGAAAGCGATTCTCCCTAGGGCTGAGATGTATTACTTTCAACCCGCTACTCAGGCAATTTCAGACCTTCTTTCAGAGTATGAGTAATGAAAAATAATTTACATACATACATATGTTCACGCTATGTCCCTGGCGGGGTAGGCAGAAAGAACGGGGCGCCAAGTATCGCGATCCTGACACACCTCTTTCGCTTCGCTCAGTCTCATCATTCTCTTCACACACACTCGCCGAGGGACACGAGTGCTCTTTTCTTGTCCGCCTGTGAGCACCTTCTGATAGAGACACGGTTCAGTGAATTTAATTACACTCAACATAATACAGAGCATAGAGCTAGTTTGGAACTAGTTTAAGTATGGCAGATTAATCCTATTCAGATTAGGACAGGTTATTACCACGGAGATGAGGTTTGGTCCCCCAGAAATAATTATAAGTTTAAAACCAAAAGTCCGAAGTCGCAAAACATAAGGCTTCAGGAAAGAAAGATTTTTATTATTATTTTCGCTATACATAAGGTTTCAGGTAAGAAAGATTTTATTATTATTGTTACTATACAACGCTAGATAAGGTACCTACCTCCGTTAAATAAACAACACAAAAGAGTCAGCAATGCGTAAGTCGTAAATTCGTCGTTGGGTTCCTTCTATTAATGTTTTTTTCATTTTCCTTTATCAGAAAATACATTTTATATAGCTTGGTACAGCTCAATCGACACAGTAGTTTTCGAGTTACCGTAGTTCGGACAGACATACCTTCGTAGATAAATTCTTTATTGCACACACAAATGCGGCCTTACGCTTAGAACGATTTCTCCCAGACAACCTTTGCCAAGAAAAATGCAAAAGGCATATCAGGTTAGCTCAGGACCGGTCGTCGTAGAGATCCCTGGGGGAGGCCTTTGTCCAGCAGTGGACGTCTACAGGCTGATATGATGATGAATAATTTATGTAAGTAATGTAATCATAGAACCTTATCAAGGCGCGCATCAAAGCAGAGAGTTTCAAGGGATACTTGTTCTGTTGATGAATTAAATAAATTATGTCAGAGATAGCGCTTGGTCTCGTCTCGCAAAGTTAAATATTTCTCTGAGTTGATCCGGACAGGTCGCCAGATACGTATTCAGGAAAGAGGGGAAGAGGGATTTAAATTTCTATTCTAAGGCGAATGTGAAGCCCCCAAAAAAACGGATTAGGGCACCGTTGGCGGACAAGGGTTGCACAAAAGATACCAAAGGGTCGAAATGACGCCAGGCATTCCTGGTCCTCTAAGAAGAAAACATGAGAGAGGCAGACAGGGGAGACGAATTATATATAAAGCTTTCTTTTCCTTCACCGTTTGAGAGCAGTCACTAAATGTAGGTACTTAAGTTTCGAGAAAAAACCCATTGGTATCGAACTTCGGACCTTCGAAATGATAGGCCGCGTCTTATCCCCGACGCTACTGGCTCTCTCCCGAATTATATATATGAACAAAGTGAATTCTAGTTCGAAACCAGATTACTACAGACCACCTAACTAGGTACCTAGGTGCTTTTATAGAACTTATGCAGTGGATAGCGGTCATTGCCACAAATTAAAACTAGCAACGGTGGTATTGCTGCGTATAGCCAGTCGTCACCCAACCTGGCGTACCTCTCTGGGATGGCTAAATGAAACAGTCTGCAAAAAGAAATTCTTATCTTTTCATTTTGACGTGCCCCTTCTGGGGATTGTATTAATATATATTAGCCAGCCATTGCCCGCGGCTTCGCTCGTGCGATTTCGATATGATAGATACGACTCATTCTCTTATCAAATGACCGCTATTTATCATCCCTAAACCAACATTAGGTACAGTAGGTGTAAAGGTAGGACACGTCGCGTCGTAGGGCAGTGTTTTATTGCCGCGATTTCATGCCGGTATCTGTTAGAATAGCTCAATTTTTGTAAGTATCTATGCCTTAAATATTTTATGACGAAGTTGACACTTGTCTATGTCTACTTCTCTCTGCAAACTCGATAATGGCCGGACGCACGCATTTAATTATAGTTTAATTGTAATTTCTCCTTGTAAACTTTTATAGTGAATATAAACTGCTTTCACAAGTGAAGCTGTATTTATTTATTTGGCATCGTTTCTGTCGCACCACACCAGCTTCCACGACACTTATTATCTCATCATCTTGTCGGTTTGTCTGCGTTCACAATCACCTCATCATCAGCCTGAACTAGTCCACTGCTGGACATAGGCCTCCTCCAAGGCGCGTCAATGAACCCGATCCTCGGTTCTCCGCATGCAGTGACTGCCAGCCGCCTCACGCAGGTCTTCGCTCCATCTAGCCGGCGGGCATCCCACACTACGCTTGCCCACTCCCGTGGTCTCCACTCCAAACCTCGTCTACCCCAGCGGTTATCTCCGACGTGACCAGCTCACTGCCACTTCAACGTAGGTACTAACTTTTTAATCTACGTCGAAGGCTTGACATTCGCCGCAATTAGGTAGAATTGAAGAGCTGATATAATGAAGATGATCATAGAGCAATTGATATTACAAAAAGATTAAATGTATACGGACAGATAAATTCCTACAATTTTATTAACCCTGGAGGGTGTTTATGTTATTAAATTATACGGAACGCAAATTAACGCGCCGAGGCAATCTTTTCAGGATTATGTTTAAGCCTTCCCTTTTCAAGCCTACCTTAGACGTGAAAGGGACGCGAGTGAAAGGGGAGACAGCCAGGCGAGGGATTCTACATATGACGAAGTGTGACACACGGGAACACGGAGGGGTTTGAGAGGATTCTTTTTACGCGCTTTGATATTTGACAAATGGAAATTAAAAGCTTTAGAAAAATATATATCATATCATATCAAACTTCATACTAATAATATAAAGAGGAAAGATTTGTATTTTTGTGTGTGTGTATGTTTGTAATGAATAAACTCAAAACTACTGTGCCGATTTCAAAAGTTATTTCACTATTGGAAAGCTACATTCACCCTGAGTGACATAGGCTATATTTATTGCAAAAAAATGTCCACCCGTGCGAAGCCGGGACGGGCCGCTAGTAAAGTATAAATTCAGAAAGGTTCTCGACTGGCGACCAAGTACCGGAAAACGCAGTGTAGGCAGGCCTTCGTCAAGGTGGACCGACGATCTGGTGAAGGTCGCGGGACTCGATGAGGTTAGCGCAGGACCGGTCGTCGTGGAGATCCCTGGGGGGGGGGCCTTTGTCCAGCAGTGGACGTCTACAGGCTGATATGATGATGCTGATAAATTTTTAAAAAATTAACAACTTACATACGAGTAGGATTTAAGAAGTCACATTTTTTTACAATCTGTGTTTATTATATTTTTATTAGTCCCTCCTACATCCGTATCAATCTGAACGACGGTTTTTATTGAGGAAAAGTGTTTTATCTGAAACTTGGGGAAAATGTTGCCTTCATTGTGGCATTGGCATCCCTACGATTTAAGGTTTCCGGAGATTTCGGCGGGATCTCGTCAGATGGTTGTCTCAATTAGCTTTCCTCAACAATGTATTGTGCACTTTGGTGTATATCTGTGATAGTATTACTCATATAGACATATATTCAATAAATGCCAAAGAGTATATTGTGCGGAAAACGTAGATAAAAGTGTGAAACTAGCTACCTCGTCCAGTTCGTTCCAAACAGTTCTTTGTTAAATCTTCCTTAAAGCTCCTATTACTTTAGTGAGGATGTGAACTAGTTAATGTGTAGGTATAGGTACCTACTACTAGTTTTAATCATATATAGTAAGTAATATAATAAATATGATACCTAGGAGAAGCGGTGGTAGATAGTATTAACGTTATATATATATTATGTACCAAGTACTTACATATAATAAAATTGTTTGACTTTTGACATTTAAAATATGGAAAAAGGGGGAATGGAAAAAAATCGAGGAAAAAATATATTTGGTAAAAATATAGCCACACTCTCATTAATACAGGCTGTTTATTTGATATTCATTTCCATATTGTTTCATTTCATGTAATACAGTAAGGATTTCTCAATCCTTTGTCTGGTCGTTGCCCTGTTCTGAAGCACTCTCTGTAATGTAAGAGCACTCACATTGGTACTTCGTCATTGTGCCTATTGTTCCATGTAATAACGGGAAATTGCTTACAATATGCACGATTTATACTGAAACGATAGAGTTAAAAATTCACACTTGTAAAATTCCTATCACAGTAATTCCTTATAATAGGAACTGTCAAAAGAACTGATTCCCAGTCTGGGAATAGGTATTCGTGTTATTTTTTAACTGACCTAAGTACCGCATGTCAACGAGGAAAACTTACAAATATTGTAACATTTTATTTATGAATTTCGCGGAATTCATCATCATATCAGAATGTAGACGTCCACTGCTGGACAAAGGCCTCCCCCAAGGATCTCCACGACGACCGGTCCTGCGCTAACCTCATCCAGCCGGGTCCCGCGACCTTCACCAGATCGTCGGTCCACCTTGTGGGAGGCCTACGCTGCGTCTTCCGATACGCGGTCGCCACTCGAGAACCTTTCTGCCCCAACGGCCGTCAGTTCTACGAGCGATGTGCCCCGCCCATTGCCACTTCAGCTTCGCAATTCTTTGAGCTACGTCGGTAAACTTAGTTCTCCTGCGGATCTCTACATTTCTGATTCGATATAAACTCCGAGCATCCTTCTCATGTGGCCCACAGTGAGCGACCACGTCTCGGTGCCGTATGTTATCACTGGCAACACACACTGGTCGAAGGTTTTCGCCTTGAGTTTCGCGGAATTACATGAATTTCTATCGAGAGATAGCTCTATCTAAACTCTATATCTCGATATTCAGTCGTCTACAATAGACGAATTAAAGGAATTGACGGTTGAATGACGCCGCGGGTAAATCTAGTAGAGCATGAAGATAAAACCGCCTCGTTTCGGACCCGAGCTCTCCGAAACGGCAGAAACTTTGTAGGAATGTAGAGATTTCGAGTTTCCTTGTTAGTGGTAACCACAAGGTAGCCCTATACTTCCATGCATGTCCTATCCTATTCTTCCTACTAATATTATAAAGGCGAAAGTTTGTAAGGATGTTTGGATGCGAGGATGTTTGATACTCTTTCACGCAAGAATTACCGAACAGATTTTGATGAAACTTGGTACTGTGATAGCTTATATCCTGGAATAACATATAGGCTACTTTTTAACGCGGACAAAGTCGCGGGGCATCCGCTAATACCCCTTAAACGCCTACATAGAGGGCGCTGTTTCACATGTACACGGGAAAAACTTTTCTACGCGGGCGAAGCCGCGGGAAAAACTAGTTATTATGTACTTATGTTTTCTCCCAAATGTTTTAGCTGTGACCTTTTATACTGGCTTAGCTCTATATCAGTAGAAGACACTCGGTCAGGATTACTGAAGATGCAATAGGCGTGAAGTCATCCATTCTCTGTATAACCTTGACCTTGTGCGCGGTATTGAGCGGGGGGAGGAAGACGAAGAAGATGTCATGGTACCCCTACCACGACATCTCTACCCAGAGATCGGAGAAAAAACCCTGTTCTAATTACATACTTAATTTTGACATTTTGAAAGATATACCCTCTGGCGCGGTGGACTTTCTGCACGGTCAAGCTGCGGCGGCTTAAGCTCTATACAAAATGTTCTACAAGCCGCGCATTGCTGGCGTCACTGTGGGAGTATCTTTATACTTTTGACAGCACAGTAAGTAAAGTTTTATGTAACAACAAAATGTTGAAAATAATTATTAAAATCTTTTGTGTTTTGATCAAAGTTAGTGTTGTGTAGAATTTTTTTTTTAAAGATCTTTTATTAAAAGGTCCATTATGACCTAATTCCATTACTTTACACTTGAAGGAAACGGTGTCAATAGAGATATCAATAAATAACAAAGGAAAATTTGTTGAAATTCACGCCCCAAAAAGGGCCTTTTGCCAACAATATAATGAATGGCGCCGATTCGATTTGGAAATAGAAATAGATTGTGCTTGTGAGCGATGAAGCTTATTATTGCTCTGGCTTTATGCTTACCGTTACTTTGGCCTTCAGTTTTATTATTCTTTTCATCGCACTTGCTCGTTAAAGGTCTTATTATATGAGTGCCTAAAGAAACACAATGGCCTAAATATACCCGCGGGAGAATAATGAAAATCAGTACAATATTATACCCCTAGGGCTGTAATGTTTAGCTGGCTGTACATTAAGTTAATTGAGTAATTAACTTGACTAAACTTGACTAAATTAACTAATTTGACTAAATTGACCAAATTGACCAAGTTGACTAAGTTGACTAAATTGACTTAACTTGACTAAACTTGACAAATCTTGACTTGAGTATTTATACCCTTGTGTCGTAGGTATTTATTTCCTCGCAAATGTGATGAAAAACATTGTGTGCATGACGGGTACTTACTACCCTTATTGCACAATGTACTATTGTTTGTTAAATTAAGAAAGTCATGTGAAATTTCACAAAAAACAGGCGCAAGTTAATAAGAACCTACATTATGAGGCGCACAGACGCCTATATCCAGCAGTGGATTAGTGCAGGCTGCTGATGGTGATGCAGGACTCACCATCCAGCTCCTTGCTGCTGCGCCGGATCTCGCAGAAGATGCACACGTAGCACACGGTGATGACGACCAGCGGCACGAAGTACATGGCGCACAGACAGAACACGTTGTAGGCGACCTCCTGCCGGGCGGAGGTGAACGCGTCGAAGGAGACGCACTGCTCGAAGCCCAGCACATGCGGGTGGCGCTGCACGCGGAATATGATGCTCTGAGGGCAAGGAAGCAAAGTATTGGTTAACCTGCTCTGAAGTCTTACCATAGTACGTCCATTCAAATCATCATCATTTCAGCCTTTTATCATCCACTGCTGGACATAGGAACCCACCACAACGAATGCCACTGCACCCGGTCCTCCCTCCGCTCTCCGCATCAGCCGCTTTCGGCCACCTTCGTTAGGTCGTCGGTCCACCTGGCGGAGGAGCGTCCCCTTGTCCGCGATCTCCACTCCAGAACCCGTCTGCCCTAACGGCCGTCGGTTCTGCAACAGATGAGACACCTGCCCACTGCCACTTCAGTTTGCTAATCCTTTCGGCTATGTCGGTGACCTTAGTTCTCCGTCGAATCTCAAAGAAACCCCGAGCATAGGCCCTCTCCATAGCTCGCTGAGCGACCTTAAAGACTTCAGGCCCACTGTCAGTGTCCACGTTTCTGCGCCGTAGGTCATGACCAGTGATCGGATCTCGGATGCAATTTGGGATGAATGACCTCAAACGTTATGCTTAACATGGATGTGACTCGGGCTTTCCCGGGGTTTTGGGAAATGGGTTATTTATAATAATTAATGAAACAAAATTAAAATGTTTACTATCTATAATAGATCATTTATTTTACATTTAAAACATACTATACATACGTTGGGTAATAAAAGCATTATGTTTTTTACATTTACATTACTAATGTAAAATAAAAATAATGCTTTATTCACATTTATATCTCAGATCTTTTTCTATGAGTTTTGATTCCCTTGAGAAAGTTCTAAAAAGGTAGGTAACACGTAGGTAAGACTCGCGGGATTGTAAGTTATTTATCTTATAATCCCGCGATCCCGTGACATTGCATCCGAGATCCGATCACTGGTCATGACTGCATGGCAGGACATTCATTCAAATCAGTTATTGAAAATTGGTAACAAAAACCTCTTACCTCCTCCGTTTCGTCAGGGGTAAAATAAGATTGCTAACTGCAGATTTCGGCAATAACGACCACTGCTGGACATAGGCTTCCCTAACGAACGTCACCAGCACCCAGTACTTCGCATCAAATTACTAGGTCTAATTATGATATTTACAGTATAAGTAAATCGGAACTATCGTAGGAGGTATTTACATTTTAATTGATGAAAATCGTAATTGGCCACTAGTTTAATATAATTCAAAACTCACAATGAGAGTAAACAAAACTAGATACAGTAGTATTCCAGTCGCAAATGAGTTTGCATAATAAACAAATACTTAGGCACTGGAATTTGAACAATGAAAACACAATTGCAATCACATTGCTGTGCTCTGTGGGAACACGCATTTCATTTATGAAATGCAGAGTGTGATCAACTTATTTGCAGTTATATATTTATTTTAGGTAGGTAGGTTAGCAATATTTTTAGTTTATTTTAATTTTAAATTTTGTACAGCTATAGCTTAATTTTACGTTATTATATAATTATTTACGGGTCTTACACACGAAATAGTTTTGTTTAGTTAGTAAATAATTATATATTTTTGAATACAAAGCGCGAAAGTCTAAAATGTATTAATTTTACGTTATTAATTAATTTTTTATAATGTTTTTGTAATTAGTTTTTTGCAGTTGGTAAACCGCCGACCTATGAGATGCGAGTTATGTTTGTACGGAACCCTCGGTGCGCGAGTCCGTTTCACACTTGTCCGGTTTTTTTATATGTTCCTCAATCAATAACAGAATGAAACGTGTTGCTCGACGATCAATCAAATGTGGGTCGCCTACGCCCGACCGGAAATCGGACTCCGAGAGTCCGAGCAAATATTGTTTTTACCCTCTCTCAAACTGTACGAACCAGTCTCGGTGTGAGGATTTGGACATCCAGAGTAGTTTTAGCGACGTAGTCAAGTTGCAGCACCGAATAACACCTTCGCGAATAGCACCTTGCCTGGTCCACGAAGGGCACCGATAAACTGCAGTATCGATTTTACAGTAATTTTATCACATACATAATACACTGACATATTATGTACACTCAGCGTCAAAAATAGCCGATCACAAACTAACTTCCAAAAGCACTGACTCTTCTTAATTTCACAATATTAAAATAACCTTCATAATTATTCGAATACACATTCACGTCAAAGTTTCAAAATTAATTACTACCTGGAATATATCGTAGAAAAAAATCTGTAAGTTGTTTATACGAAAATATACCTCGACATTCCAAAACTATTTATATTCGGCGAAATATTTTTTTTCTTATTTCAGATACTTTTGAAACATTCTGTAGAACTCATAGAACCACAGTATTGTAATACTTTTGAAAATTTCAAATACTAACTTTACTTTTGAGAGTTACAAAAATAATATTATGAACAGTATTGTACAGTATTGGAGCAGTAGGAAAACTATTAGTTATAGTTATGTCAGAAAATGCTCGCTTTTTTACTTAAAGAAAAAATAAATAGGTAACATTTATCATATTTTATTGCCCAAAAACATTATTTGTAAGGCGGGACGTGTAGTCCCCGCAACCTGGGCGATAAAGTTTATTTATTAGTTGGAGGACATCGCTTCCAATCATTTATCTACCCTCAGGGAAACCAATGTGGTTTTAATCCCTCAAATAAGGTTGGGTAATTTCCTTTATACCATTGTCACTCTAAAAAGAGTATTTTATTCATCGAAAACAGTGAATAAAACTCTCTTTTAGTCACTAGAGAATAATAATAACAATTTATCATTGTTACTCGAAAACTTTCTTTTAGTCACTAGTGAATAAATTTAACATTTTGATCCTCAAAAACAATGAACAAAACTCTTTTTTAGTCACTAGAGAATAACAATAAAAAGATAGCTGGCTAGAGAGCTATGTTCTAATTTCACCATGGAGCTAAAATCTCTTTGGTGGGCGCCCAATATTTCGAACCTTCCTTATTTTATAGCTGCCTGATAAACTAACAGCAAGATCAAGTGGCTGTTATTTTCTTATCTGTCAGATAAGGATTGCTTTTACAACCTTCCTATTCATATAATAAAATGTGATAAATGTAAATACCATACTACTATTTATTTTCTCGCAGTCAATGGTATAAACAAGAGTACACAACTCGTGAAAAAAAATTCATCTCGGGCCTTTTGTATCCCTCGCTCCGCTCAGGATTCTAATCTAGAATCCTTCGCTGCTCTTGGGATCCAACTTAGTCCCTCGAATTAAATTTCCTTTTTATTCACTTGTCGTATAATCTACTATTTTTAACGATTACGGCGAGGACAAAAAGGAGTGTAGTTTTTTGGGGGTTTTTTGGGTGCGTTGACTCAGAAGATAGATTTTTTACAGGTCCAAGGGATTACAGCCCTGCTATGTAAGCGTATTTGTGCAACTCGATCCTGAATCCGCAATGAGATCGGTCTCTAACTCAATGATTCATAGTTCAATACTCATTTTACTTCGCAGGTGAAGTGTTTATTTTGTAGCTTGTATTTGTTTACACAATGCGACATCAAGGTTTTTCATGATCGGATGCGAAGTGAAGTAAGTGACTTGCGATGTGATGGTCGAGTTTTAATTCATACTTTACAGAATCACACAGCTGACCTGAGTATTTGAGATGATATCTCGGCGCGTTCCTAAGAAAAAGGGTCTTGTATACGGACAGACAGACGGACATCCATAAGGGTAGGACAACCCTAAAAACCACGACGAAATCTCCATTCATTCCGCCCAAAATTAGTTTCCTTTTTAACTTTTCTTTTATAAAAATATTCGTCCTCTAAAAAGATTCCAAAGGGAACTTTTAATGTTTTCAGAGCACAGCGGTTTCATATTGCAATATCTTTTGAGAAATTTCTTGTTTAGCAAATAAAGTTATTAAATAACTTGGAATTTATTTTCAGTCGTTCAAGGTTCAATGGGAACTTTAAATAGAACCTTTTAGAAATCTATGCATACCAGCAGGTAATTTATAATGTTTTAGTTTTTATTACCGACTTCCAAAAAAGGAGAAGGTTCTATGTTCGGCTGTATGTATGTTTTTTGGCGAATTAACTACGAGTAATTTAAACTACCGTGAACGTTGGGGCAGAAAGGTTCTCGAGTGGCGACCACGTATCGGAAGACACAGTGTAGGCCTCCCACAAGGTGGACCGACGATCTGGTGAAGCGGGACCCGGCTGGATAAGGTTAGCGCAGGACCGGTCGTCGTGGAGATACCTGGGGGAGGCCTTTGTCCAGCAGTGACGTCTACAGGCTGATATGATGAATTTAAATTAATTTACTATGAGTATTTGGTTATTATTTTAAACTGTAAACGCCCGACTGGCGGTGGTCCACTGCTCACCTGGGGCAGGCTGCAGGCCAGCGCGACGGCCCACGCGCAGTACAGCATCTGTTTGCTGCGCCGCCGCGCCACTGGCAGCCGCAGCGGGTACAGCACCGCGAAGAACCTGCGCACAAGTTACTGAAACTACGGACACTAAAAGAACCTACTGTAAAATGTTAACACTTCTGTGGTATGCTGATCTCCCGTTATCGGTTAGTCTCTCCAGCAGTGAGGGTTAGGTGAAAGAGATCTTTTGTAGAGATAATTCCTCCTTTGTTACCTTTCTTGTTTGTCTCATCGACTACGATCGTCATTTTGTTATATGGGATGTTGCACGCGTCCTATTGTATCGACTTTGCTGGAGTTCCCGCCTCCGATTGAGTGCGAACGGATGCAAACTAGCACTAGAATGAATGCTAACGGGTGCGATTCAATCACCGTTGATAATTGCATCTTGCGTTTCGTAATCATTGAGGCGCGGGTCATACTTCATCGAAGCGAAATTTTCAAAGACTGGCTCAAAAGGACTTTGCTTCCAGAGCGGTAAAGCCCAGTTTAAAAAAAGCGAATAATTATTGTTTGCGAATATTATAACTAATCTAGTTGCTAGTGCCTATTCTATTTCTAATTCTTGTCGTTATTCTTGGCTTGACCTTAACGTAGAGAATGTAGAATGAATGACCTTTCCCCCACACATATTATTCTCTTCACAGCGCTACTACAAAGTGAAATTCCAGACAATAGCTGTAGGGCGATTTCTTCCCAGCAACATGAATTCGGGCAGCTATAAAATAGTACATTGTTAACCTAGGTGTGAAAGTAACTTATTTAAGGTAGCGAGGGCGCCAATAGTTCGAGGGACCTCTAAATAAGTCTTGAACCCGAGGGAAACACTGTGCTTTTCATTAAGAATACACTGAAAGTAAAAACAAATACATAAAATGAGTGTTAATACAAATGTCTGCTATGCGGAAGTATAAACAAAACTCTACAACTCGAAAAAACAAATGAAGATCGGATTGCCGCTTTCCCGTCTACTTTGTTTTTTTTCTGTGGCCGGCCAGGTATTCTGCCATTATTTTTCATTTCCATCATTGAAAAAATTGTAAATATTTTGCCCAAATCTATGTTATTTTAAAGAAATAGTTGACAGTAATAATTATAATAAAGTCATTTAAAAATATATATTCTTTAATTATTACATACTTTATGTTATTTCAATTTTACATCGCGCTGTAATTGAGTGGCTGTATAGACAGTTGGAACATGGTCCAATAGAAATGTCAAAATAGTACTAGTTTTTTTTAAATATAATTTGACAGCTGTCAGTTGAAAGCGATTCTTCCTAGGGCTGAGATGTATTACTTTCAACCCGCTCCTCAGGCAACTTCAGACCTACTTTCAGAGTATGAGTAATGAAAAATCATATCCGTTATTTTGGAGTTCTGTATAACATACTCAGAGCCGCCGGAGACTTCCATACACCCCTTTGCTTTTGTTTTAATACTTGTCACCCAACAACAGCCTATATTAAAATGGCCTCAGGCACAGACCAATACTCTCAACAATGGCTTACTACACAGTCCACCACGCTAGCCCAGTGGGGATGGTGGACTTGACGACACATGCGCCTCAGAATTTCATCTTCGGCGTATACAGGATTCCTCACGACGGTTCCCTTCACCGTTCGAGAGTAGTAAATGTGCTTAACCTTCGAGAAAACCCCATTGGTACGGCCGACCGCACGTCAGTGGAAACAAAACCAGCATAAACTGGTCTCTCATAGTATTGGAACTCCCTAATAGGCTATGCCAGCTGAAGGTATCCAATGACGTGCGGTCGACTGTACGTGGCACGGCCAATGGATCGAACTCTCGACATGACATGCCGCGCGTCCCCACGACGGGCTACACCACCGAAGCTCTCTTTCTTCTTCGATGCAGTGAGGATATAAACTCACCTATCGACGGATATACAGACGAGCACGTTGGAAGAGAGGTAAAGACCGAAGGCTCGCAGCACCAACAGAGACTTGCAAAGAAGGTTCCCGGCCACCCACGCGTTTGTGTACTTCCACCCGATCTGCACAGAATAAAAACAAGGTCACCCTATTGTAGATAGGAGTACCTGTAACCACAGTAGATGGAAAAGGAACAGTAATATAGCGTCTCGGCAGCGTCCTCGAAATAAATACCGACGCCCGCTCGGCAGACTAATGGCTGGTTTACACAGTGCGAGCTAGCGTACGAGTCAGCCTTTCGAGTAGCTGCACTGCAGTAACTCGCACTGTTTGGACGTAACTTACGAGTAACTCGTATGTGCGAGTTGGTCAGTAGCTCGCATCCGAGTTACTTCAACTTTTTGTTTTCACTCGCCTGCTCGCCCGGCAGAATGACAGCGGCTCGGCCGTCGTCGCTCGCATCGTTTGGACGTGTTCGGCAGTAGCTCGCCAGTGCCAGCCGGACAGCTGTGAGTGGAACAAGTTCACTCGACATCGCGACTCGACTCGGACTGGGCAGTAGCTAGGTGTCGTGTAGACATCAAAGGCTTGCCGAGCTACTGGCGTACGAGTAGACAAACCGAGTAGCTGTCTACTGGCCAGGCAGCAGCTCGCACTGTGTAAACCAGGCTTAACGCGCGATAGGGCTGCCAACCCGCGCCGAAGTGTCGAAGTGTCAAATTCAAATTCAAAATTCGTTTATTCAAAATTGGAATACAATATTCTCTTTTTGACGTCAATTCTGTCTAAAACTAAAACTACCCTGTTTCCACCTGTGTCGCCAGGTATTCCTGGCCCCTAAGAAGATAAGATAAGGAGTACTCTAAAGTCGCAGAGACGTCACTCATCTAAAAACGAGCTATTTTTAGTCAACTACATTTATATTTATTTATTTAAACACCAGCTTACTTACAGACTAAAATACATTCAATTCAAATTAAAAATTAAAAATTAAAATGTCAAAAGAAAAATGTCAAAATAATGCGTCACAATAATTCCTGGCAGTGCTTATAATATAAGGTAGTCTATCAGCGAAGAGATCCAGGTCCTCGTACTGAGTGAGCATGTTACTAATTAAATGTAGCGCCCGCGAGGTGGGCGCGTGCGTCGCGAGCTGCGTACATTTCCCCCTTAAATAGCTACAGGGTGACCAATTAGCGATCTACAAAACGGCGATATTACAACTGTATTGTGGCGATATTCTTGGTTTCGAAAAGGCCGGAGGGTATAAGTAGGTATATCAGGCAGTTTCATAAATGGCCTAGACTGTTTCTAAGTCATAATGCGGCATTAGAAGGTAGGTATAGTAAATAAGTACTTATTTACAGTTCTAAGGAAATATTTTTACGTCCAGTGTTGGGCTTAAATAATATATTTGATTCGACAAACTCCTAAAGTGCCCCATTTCCGATTCCTTGGTCCGGAAATCTCAGATCCGGGTCCTTTAATGGCCGCGGAGACCCTTCGCGCACTTAAAGAGTGTGTACATAAGTACAGAATATTATAAATCTTAAGTACAAAAACTACCAACTTGAACAAACTTATCTCGGAAATTAAATGAGGCCATACTTGTGAAATAAAACTTAGAATGTTCAATTATTACGCATGAGGGAGCACAGTTGTGACCTCCGGGCCGGTTCAAAGGATATCCATGGCAAGCCGGCGTCATGGGTACCTTTGAGCCGGGTACGATTCGCGGGGGCATTTTCGACTAAATTTTTTTTATTTATTCAAATTGTCATCTGGTAGTTCGTTGTATAGACATTTGTCTAGTGCATGATTTTCTTGTATCTTAATTGTTTAATTTTATGTAAATAAATAATTCTATAAATTTAGTTCAGTTATACACTTGCATAATATATTTTCTTTTTAATTCTGTACCTAACCAAATTATAATTGATGTCCATTATAAGGTACCTAAGATACCAAATTAATTTGAACATAAAGATTACTTTTGATTCATCAATAGCCTATTAACATGTCCCCACTGCTGGGGCTCGGGCCTACCCTCACAACGCGGGCGTATGGGCTACAGTCCACCACGCCAGCCCAGTGCGGGTTGGCTTCACACGCGCCTAAGAATTACTTCTTCAGCGTATGCTGGTTTCCTTACGATGTTCTGCTTCACCATTCGAGAGCAGTAAATGTAATGTATAAATGTTTCGAGAAAAACCCATTGGTACAGTCGACCGCACGTCAGTGGAAACACTTTGACCCTGAGCCGGCTTAGCCTGTTAGTGAGTTTCAATACTATGAGAGACCAGTATATACTGGTTAAGTTGACGTGCGGTTGACCGTACATGTCTTGACCGGGGATTGAACTCGGATCTCTCGAGATGATAGGCCGCTTCTTCCCCACGACGCCACTTGACGCTCCTAATATTTAAGTCTAATGGAATGTCCAATAGTTTTTGAAACAGTTAAAATCGTGAAATTACAATATTTTCAGAAGTTATTGATTAATTCCTCTGGTTATTGTTACTAGGCAATTTCAGGTCGACGATTCTTCTGATTGAAAATCGTTATATTATTTTTACCAACCAACCAAGGGTATCCCACAAATCATGCGTGCTACGCGTAGCTCCGAGAATCAGGGTAGACCCACATATTATATTCGTTTGAAATAAAAATAAAGGGAGTTTTTGTTGAAATTGTTTTTACGGGCTGATAAAGTAAACCGTAATATTTGTCGCCTATAAACATGCAGTCAAAACTACCCTTCACACAACCACTTGGTGGTAGAAAGAAATCAGTAAGAGGATGGTCACCATCCATACTCTACACTCCAGTCCTCCCACCAGATCAGCACAAAAAATTTGTTTTATACTTTCAATTGACTACTTTTTCATCAAACTTGCTCGTAAATGGTCATATTATATGCATGCATACAGAAATACAATGGCCTATATTATACACCCGCGGGAGTAATGAAAATCAGTACACTGAAAGCCAGCTACTGCTGTACTGAACTGGTTTATTAAATTAATTAAGTTAAATTGAGTAGTTAACTTGACTTGACCTGACTTGACCTAACTTGACTTAACTTAAATAATTTCAGCAAAGTCAAAGAAAATAAATTTGTTCCCTTGTGTCGTAGGTATTTATTTCCTCGCAAATGTGATGAAAAACATTGTGTGCATGACGGGTAGTAAGGGTATTACAACTACCCTTATTGCACAATGTACTATTAAATGTAATTATACAAGTAATGAAATCATTATGTTCTGGTTCTAAGGCCAACGGGACCATGGACTTAGTTTCGAAGATATGTGACATAATTGCTCATGGCCCTGTCAATGAGTAAGTAAGTCACATTATCTTCCTGTTGTGGATAACATAAAAGTTTATTTATAGGGTGACGGGAAGTCCCTACCGCCCACAAAGATTGAAGTCAAAGTCAAAACTATTTTATTGCATGTAAGAAGTACACTGGGTACATTTATACAATGTAAATTTTTTATCTACCACCGCTTCCAAGGTGTTAGAACTGGGAAGAAGAAGCAGAGCAACAAACTTCCGCAACACATCTTTTAAAATCGAGTTTATACATAACATTATTGTTTGTAAAGGTTGTGCGAGGCTGAAGTATCATTAACACCAGACATCTTTGTCATTTAAATAATCGACTGTTTTATAATACTTAGGGCCTCTTACACCCGTTGCTGATAAAGTCCCAGATATCATATATGAAGGTTATCTACCAGATATCCTCTTTTTTCTGTTTCACAGGTATCTGATTGCCTATATTTTATATAGTCTATCACACAGATTTATCTGATAGATTAGTTTATCACTAAGATTACTATCTGTAACAATATCAGGAAGTGGTGAAAGAAGCCCTTAATTTTTCTTACAAAGTTGTTGTTTAATGTGGGTCTTTAATTTTCTGTCATTCACATTTAAGATTTCTTCTGGTATTTTGTTGTGGAAGCGTATACATTGCCCCGTGAACGATTTACTGACCTAAGTTGCTACTTCTATTGCGGATGTGTTAATTCTACAGTCCACCCTTATCTCACTGTCCCGGGCTGTCCAAGTCGGAATCGGATATGTGCGACTCACTTAATCGTATGTAGGTATCGGAATGCTTAATCAACCTGCCTTGCCGTCGAGCGTGTCTAGATTGACAATTCGTGGCTAACTAACCGCACGCCGCCGCTCCACCTACCCTCATTCACGCAAACGCAAGCTGTGAAAGAAAGAAATAGTACATTGTTAACCTAGGTGTGAAAGTAACTTATTTAAGTCCCGAGACGGGGTTTGGCGCCCGACGCGTAGCGAGGGCGCCAATAGTTCGAGGGACCTCTAAATAAGTCTTGAACCCGAGGGAAACACTGTGCTTTTCATTAAGAATACACTGAAAGTAAAAACAAAAACATAAAATGAGTGTTAATACAAATCTCTGCTATACGGAAGTATAAACAAAACTCTACAACTCGAAAAAACAAATGAAGATCGGATTGCCGCTTTCCCGTCTACTTTGTTTTTTTTTCTGTGACCGGCCAGCTATTCTGCCATTATTTTTCATTTCCATCATTGAAAAAATGGTGAATATTTTCCCCAAATCTATGTTATTTTAAAGAAATAGTTGACAGTAATAATTATAATAAAGTCATTTTAAAATATTATATTCTATAATTATTACATAATTATAGAATATGTTATTTCAATTTTACATCGCGCTGTAATTGAGTGGCTGTATAGACAGTTGGATCATGGTCCAATAGAAATGTCAAAATAGTACTAGTTTTTTTTAATATAATTTGACAGCTGTCAGTTGAAAGCGGTTCTCCCTAGGGCTGAGATGTACTACTTTCAACCCGCTCCTCAGGCAACTTCAGACCTACTTTCAGAGTATGAGTAATGAAAAGACTATGTTATCTCATCTCATCCTCATCTAAAGAAAAAAGAAAGAAAGAAAGAGCACACTTTATTGACACCATTGCATCATCTACTAAAACATAAACACATACAACTATTGTTTATACAGGGTGAGCAACAGTGTCAAAAGGACGCTGCCTCAGCTTTTTGCCGCAGAGTAATCTGCGGCACTGATTTTCAGGCAGAACCTTAGATTTATTTTGCCAGGGATCACTGGGGCCACTTGTCTCATCTCATGCTCATCCTCATCTCATGCTCATCTCATCCTCATGTTATCCTCACCTCATCTCATCTCATCTTAACTTCAGAGGGGGGGGCAGGAATACCTGGCGACTCTTCGACCCTTTCGGGATCTGTGTCAAACCTCTGTCCACCAACGAACGGCGCCCCAATTCTGACTGGCCTGTTCGCTTAATTAGTAGTGACCTTACCTCCGCAATAAGGTATGATTAAATTCCCTCCTCCCTGTGTCGCGGGCGGCATGGACACATACTTCCAAGATCCCAGTTATCGGTCAGATAAATCCTTCCCCCAGCTGGGATTCGTACCCGGGACTAGCAAGCAAGCAGGCTTACTACTATGGCTACGGAGGCGTCCACTCCAAAACCGGTCCAAATCTAGGCAAGTAGTTTAGCTCAGCGAATAATTGAATTTCGTGGTAGAACAGCTATCTGGAAGTTATTAGGATGGACATGCCCCGGCCTCTGTACGTGGATTAATTGAGTTCTCCCCGTGTGGGCGCGTGGTGTATCGATCATAGGAAAACAATAGTTTGTACGGTCGACCGCGCGTCTGTGGGATGAAAACCAGTATAAACTGGTCTCTCATAGTATTGAAATTCAATAATAGGCTAGACCAGCTCAAGGTCAAAGTGTTTCCAGTGACGTGCGGTCGACTGTACAACTGGAGCTCAGGGTGTTTGGTGGATCTACCTAGTATGTCGAAAATTAAGAAGTAACTGTAATAGTAGTGTAATAGTGAACGTTTGTGACCATTTCCATGCAAAACGATCCTGTTCTTTTTGTAAAAAAATGCGGAAGTTGTAGGTAGGTATGTAAGTCATAAAAAATAAAAAATTATGCTAATTTTTAGAATATTACCAGGCTTTGCATAGCATGTAGCCAAAATTGTTTAGAATGATTTCAGTCTGTCTGTCTGTTGCATAACTCATACATAACCTACTCGACAAATTGGACCGTGTCTCGTTAAATTGTCCGACAATAATGAAAAAATTATGGAAACAGAAAAATTCACTCGATAAATGTTTACGAAAAAAGGCAGCAAATTGGACGTATGAATGTGCGGTACATTGAGTACGGTCGACCTCACGTCAGTGGAAACAAAACCAGTAAAAAAATCTTTTTAACAAAAAAATAAAACCGACTTCAAAAACACAAAAAGACACAAGCGTAAAATAACTTTTTTATTTTAATCCAAAAGACAGAAACCAAACACCTATTATTTTAACTAAAATAATTATATTATGTGCTATGTACTGATCTGTTTGAAGTCGGTGCCAAGCCGGTAGTAGGTTAAGGGCCTCTTACACCGCTTGCTGATAAAGTCCCAGATACCCTATCTGCAGGTTATCTGACAGATAGCCTGTTTTTTTGGTTTCACAGGTATCTGATTACCTATATCTTATATATTTTATATCGTCTATCACACAGATTTATGTGATAGATTAGTTTATCACTAAGATTACTATCTGTAACAACATCAGGAAGTGGTGAAAGAAGCCCTAAGTCTCCCGCGCGCCATTCCGTTGTTAATTTAGCTGTTCATGTTGTTAAGTTTTATTGTGTGTCGGGCTTGACACCGACTTCAAATAGATCAGCCGAACATAGAACCTCCTTCTTTTTTGGAAGTCGGTAATAAAAGAAACTACAATGGTCGCTCATAGTATTGAAACTCCCAAATAGGTCAGGTCAGCTTAAGCGTGACACACACTGGGCGGCGGCGTTGCGAAAGCGTTGTGGCGGCGAAGGTTTGTATGAAGAACGCGCCGCGCCGCCGCTGCTTTGATGTAAAGGGCTTCATACTATTTCGAATATTACAGAAAAAAACCGCAACGCTTTCGCAACGCCGCCGATCAGTGTGTGTCACGCTTTAAGGTCAAAATGTTTCCACTGACGTGCGGTCGACCGTACAGTGTTGATTGACAAGTGCTAATAGGTTTTTAATAATGTTTAAAAAACAAGAAATTAAATTATTGTAAATTTTTGTTAAAATTACCTACTATTACAATTTTACCATATTCCGACGTATCCGCCATCACAGAAAATTGATTCAAACACATTTTTAGTTCTGTTTAATAATTTTCTTCAAAACGAATTAGCAATTAATTCCCAAATTCCGGTGTCCGAAATCCGGCTGACAGATACGGAGCTAATGAAAGCGAAAGTTCACTTCATTTTATTTTCCCCTCGGATATTAGTTAAAAGAAAAAAACCTGGCCAAGTGAAACGGGAGAAAATTGGACCTTTTGTGTGTTTGTGAACGCCACGCTATGCAAAGCTATCTCTGCTCGCTCTTTGATTCATTCTGGGAGATAAATATTCATTGGCTCCTGACAGCAGTGGCTGGAATTATTTAGTTGCTTAGAAAGTATGTCAGTAGAGGCAATACCGAGTGGCCATGGCATATAGAGCTCACAGTATGTTTATATTAGTTGAGTACATACTCATCTCCACAAGCTTCGGCTTATAGGCTGTTTACACGTATTAAATTGCCAAGTAATTAACTAAATTTTAAGTTAATTTTAAGTAAATTCTTGCGTGAACAACCATTAAAAGCTCTTTAATCTCAAGTGGTAAATAAACGATTTAGTGGTCAAGATTAGAATCGAGACTGTTTTTTAAGCCATCGCTCCTCACTCGCCACATCGCTCGTAGAACTGACGGCCATTGGGGCAGAAAGGTTCTCGAGTGGCGACCACGTATCGGAAGACGCAGCGCAGGCCTCCCACAAGGTGGACCGACGATCTGGTGAAGGTCGCGGGACCCGGCTGGATGAGGTTAGCGCAGGACCAGTCGTCGTGGAGATCTTTAGGGGAGGCCTTTGTCTAGCATTGGACATCTTTCGGCTGAGATGATGATGATGAAACGCGCCTCCCGCACCGCTTGCATTCCCCGATAGGCGTGGTTTTCTAGGTGGACGCAATTTAGTGTTGAACGTAGTGAACTAAAGAGTGCTTTAGTTAAAGACATGTGTAAACGAGTGATGACTTAAAATTTAGTTACCTTAATAAATCACTTAACACGTGTAAACGGCCCATTAGTTTGGGACTAAACAGCCGTGTGTGAATTTGTCCAAACCTCAGACCAAACAGTATTTATGAAAAAAAACTTTTTGGTTTGTTGTTTATTATGTAGAGGTAGGTACCTAGATATGAAAATTGAATAGGATTATTGTATCTGTACTATCTGTATAATCGGTCACTATAGTACATTGTTAACCTAGGTGTGAAAGTAACTTATTTAAGTCCCGAGACGGGATTTCTAAATAAGTCGAACCCGAGGGAAACACTGTGCTTTTCATCAAGAATACACTGAAAGTAAAAACAAAAACATAAAATGAGTGTTAATACAAATCTCTGCTATACGGAAGTATAAACAAAACGGGTTGTTAGGTGGGAGTCATGTTCGGCTTTAGTCATAATCTGCTTTTAGTCATGTTCTTGTTTTGTCATATTCTGGTTTGGTCATATTTATTCGCCTTTAGCCATATTCTGTTTTAGTCATTTTCTGTTTTAGTCAAGTTCTTGTTTGGTCATGAATAAAATCGTTTTAAGTCATATTCTGCTCTGGTCATATTCTACTCTAGTCATATTCTGCTTTAGTCATGTTCTGGCTTGGTCATACGTGAGGTATTAGTTTATAAAATATAAAACCTTTATTGCCATTAAGTAACCAGTATTCATACTGGTTACATTCAGTTTCATTTATATTTTAGGGTTCCGTATTTCGTATAGTCTTGGTCTCACTGTTGAGGTGAAAAGTTGTATGTGCAACACGAAACCAAAGTTATTTACATTTCGTGACTTTTGAGTCCCTCACTACGCACAAGATTCTAAATTAGAATCACGAGCGTGAATCTTTCGCTTACTCGGGACTCAAAATTGTCACTCGATGCAAATATGAACTTTGCTCTCTTGCTGCACAAATAACTACAGAACATGACCAACGCAGAATATGACTAGGATAGAACATGACCATACGCAGAACATGACTAGGGTAGAACATGACCAACGCAGAACATGACTAGGATAGAACATGACTAGGGTAGAACATGACTAGGGTAGAACATGACCAAACCAGAATATAAATAAATATGACAAAACCAGAACATGACTAAAGCAGATTATGACTAAAGCCGAACATGACTCCCACCTAACAACCCAACAAAACTCTACAACTCGAAAAAACAAATGAAGATCGGATTGCCGCTTTCCCGTCTACTTTGTTTTTCTGTGACCGGCCAGCTATTTTTCATTTCCATCATTGAAAAAATGGTAAATATTTTGCCCAAATCTATGTTATTTTAAAGAAATAGTTGACAGTAATAATTATAATAAAGTCATTTAAAAATATATATTCTTTAATTATTACATAACTTTATGTTATTTCAATTTTACATCGCGCTGTAATTGAGTGGCTGTATAGACAGCTGGATCATGGTCCAATAGAAATATCAAAATAGTACTCGTTTTTTTACATATAATTTAACAGCTGTCAGTTGAAAGCGATTCTCCCTAGGGCTGAGATATACTACTTTCAACCCGGTCCTCAGGCAACTTCAGGCCTACTTTCAGAGTATGAGTAATGAAAAGTATTTTGTTATTCTCTATGTTACAATAATAATAGGGTTTCCCTACCTTTTTCGTGTAGCACGCTCATTTTGTGGACCCATCTAAACCCGCCGCCGCCGCCGGCTAAAAATAATTTGTTCCGCTATTGAAACCAAGTAGGTAATATTAACTTTAATATGTGAGAGCGTAATAAGATTTCCTGCAAACTCCCCACAGATTAAAATAAAGTACTCATCGCGGATCGTTAGGTCGTAACATACATTGCGTAACCGTTAGTCCCTTATGCGGTCCCTACACGATCATGCGGCATGACATGCGTTACGTGCTGTCACTCATGCATGACCGTTTAATTGTAGTGATTGACTCGAAAGACATGCAAACAATACGTGCGGGCCGTTGATTGACAATCGCGCGTACTCTTCAGTGTACTAAGTGATTGATAGCAAGCATGAGGGTCCATCATGCAGCATGATAATTCACGTAAACGTAACGCATGTCATGCCGCATGATCGTCTAGGGGCCGCTTTACGTTCCAATTTACATTTCAATCTGCTCACAAAGGGTGCATTTAACATTAGTGAATACGTTAAATATGAAGCCACTGGCTAAATATTTATGGCATTTCCTGGGTAGATTCAGGGCTTGGGGCGTCAGTGGCGTCGTGGATAAGACGCGGTCTATCATATCGAAAGGCCCGAAGTTCGATACCCGGCCGTGCCATATACTCGTAGGTACCTACCATGAGTTTTTCAAATGGCCGTGAGGTGGAAGACGAAATTCTTAGGCGCATGTGAAGACCACCAAACCCGCACTGGGCTAGCGTGGTGGACTATAGCCCGAACGCCTTCGTTGAGAGGATAAGACTGAGCCTGTTATAGGCTGTGATGATGAGTTGACTCATCCCATTGCTATTGATTGATGATTCTTGTTAATGAAAGGTTTTCTCGGGTCTAAAAATCACCCCTAAATCCTCGATCCGCTCAGAAATTGTTTGAGAATTTCCAAACTTTGTTTAAAGTTAACCGTTTTGTTATAAACGAAAAACATTGTGAAGTGTTTTCTTTAAGTATTAAAGGCGCCGGCTTTGTGAAACATCTAAGGGTTTCATTTTATTTAGGTGCTGCATACCACTTTCTAAAAATACGATAGAAGAAGAAAAGATAAATAATTTCTCGAATCTTAAAAACATTTATTTACTCTAGAACGGTGAAGGAAAACATCGTGAGGAAACCTGCATACGCCAAAGATTTGAATTTCTATTCGGCGTATTGTGAAATCCACCAAAAATCGTACTGGGGCACCGTTTGGTGCACAGGGGATTTGGGACAAAAGATCCCAAAAAGGTCGAAGTGTCACCAGATGTTCTCGTCCCTCAAGAAGATAAGGTTTTAATTAAGTTCTGAAAACGGTTGCTGCTCTCCAGAAGGCTAATTCGGCCTTGGCCCGATAAATATCATGAATTCATGGTCTTATTCTGATTTCTGACTGGGTCATGTGAAGTGACGGCAGCGGAAATTAAACGTCAGTATTGGTATAGCGAATGAGGCTAGCGCGGGACCGGTCGTCGTGGAGATCCTTGGGGGAGGCCTTTGTCCAGCAGTGGACGTCTACAGGCTGATAATTATGATGATGATGATTGGTATTGCGACAAACGATCGGTATAATTTATAAATAGAATACGACTGTAATTTTATTATTTGGCTTGTGACACAAAGAAGTCAATACCAGTTTCGTAAGGTCACACTATTTGCCTTATCTGAGAGATGACTTTGATTATATATATATTTCTTTTGCCTTGTTTGAGAACGGGATATGATCGGGTTCTATCAACGTTGTGGATAAAAGTTTTCAAAGTATACAATGCACCTGTTCATTAAATGTAAACTTTCTAAAAATATTAAGCTTTCATTTAAAAATCACTTGAGTCTTGCTTTTAACGGGGGTCAAAACGTCAAACGCAGGGCTTCCGTAGACGTGTCGCGGTGACAAAGTGTTTTAGGGTTTTTTCTTTTTATTTATAGAATACGGAGCGGAAATCGGACAGACGAGCCATTCAGGTGGCTCGGCTCTCCTATCATTTAATAAACTAGAAACTCTATCTCTTGAGAATGTTTGTACATGATGTGGGTACAATGGACCAAAAAAGTTGTGTACCTACCACCTTAAGGTTTCGTTTACACATCATAAAACATTAAGGTCCATTTTCACCGACTTCCAAAAAAGGAGGAGGTACTATGTTCGGCTGTATGTAAGTATGTTTTCTCTGACAAATTTATACTAATGCGAACAGCAGTTATTGAAAATTATTTGACAACTGAAAACTCGCCATTTTTGTACAGTCCAGTTCAATAACCAGACCATTTAGTACCTTGTCACTCTAATGTATTTGCTAATATCACGAGCCAATACGTCAATTTATTAGAGCGGCAAGGTACGAAAATGTAAATATTAATGAAGTCGACTGTACCTACCTAATCTTAGTATAATTCTCCCTAAACGATCATGCTTGCATGACATGCATTACGTGCTGTCACTCATGCATGATCGTCGCGCTGGAGTGAGTGACGTGCATGACATGCAAACTACGTGCTGGCCGTTGCTTCACTGTATTGATTAATAACAAGCATGATGGTCCATCATGCAGCATGACATTCACGTAAACGTTGCATGTCATGCAAGCATGATCGTTTAGGGACACTTTAAGAATGTATATTCTAGAATGCAATATATTATTCTGTTCTATTTTGAGGTGGGTGAAAGGTTCTATTCCACTGAGCAATATCCGTGACCCAATACTGCTCTATTTGATAGAGTCTTTGATATCCAACACACAATAATGTAATAAATATCCCTCTTTATTCGGATTGCGGAACGTATTTCTATTGTGAATCTTATTGAGCCACTATGACGCGGCAGAGCGAAACTACAATTTCATTCAATTTCCAAAACGTTACTAGTTATTTACTACATAATTGTTCCATTACAAAAAAATATTATTAATGTAACAATGTTTAACGTTATAAACGAAGAGTTTTGGGTAAAGCCAGGGAACGAAAAGCATAAATTTCAGGAACTCCGTACCTCAAACGGAAAAACCGGAACCCTTATAGGATCACTTGTTGTCTGTCCGTCTGTCAGGACCCTATTTTTCAGGAAGATACTCATGAAGCGAAAAACTTTTTGGTGGGCGCCCGCGGGGAGTAGGTATAAAGCGGTCCCTAAACGATCATGCTTGCATGACATGCGTTACGTTTACGTGATTGTCATGCTGCATGATGGACCATAATCAGTACAGTGAAGCCAGCACGTAGTTTGCATGTCTTCCACGTAGTTTGCATGTCTTCCACGTAGTTTGCATGTCTTCCACGTAGTTTGAATGTCTTCCACGTAGTTTGCATGTCTTCCACGTAGTTCGCATGTCATGCAGATTGATGGTCTAGGGACCACTTAAGTTATTTCATGTTGTATAATGAATGGGTGTGTGTAGTGTTTGTGTGATTGGGAATTACTGTGATGATGAGAATGAAGTTTATGTTGGTTTGATTATTTCAGGCAATTATTTAAAGATTCGGGAATAGAGACATAATTGACCACGGTACATTTTATTGGTGACGCCAATTTATGCCGGCACATATCCACACTAACATTGCTGCCGCTGACAAGCGTGCCGCGGCACAATTAATTGACATTGGCAAGATCTTACCGCATTCTATTAATCGTATACAGAACTTGCAAATGACACCCTGACGCCAAATTCACATCGTTTATCTACCTATCAAGCACTTCCTAAAATGACCACTTTAGACCAAACTTGGAGGCATAAATAAAAGAATGTGCAGTCATGAAAATCTGTACTTTACACTATTATAGTCCTCTGTGACTTTATACTTCTCGTTCCGAGTCATAACACCCCCTGGCGGGCGAGTGGGGACCCTGTACCGAGGCGACGGCCTCCTACCAGGGACTTCAGTCGCTACGGGAAGGCTATTAGGTCGCGGAGCGACTCCGCTGGAAGTGGGAAGAGAGACCTTCTCTTCTCGCGTGATCAAGCCCGCCGGATGAAACCCCGTTAGGAGAAGTCGACCGACAGTAGAGCCGGAAAAAGTTTGTAGATACAGGTAGGTTGAAGTGGCAGTGGGCTGGTGGTAGGCGAATTCTTGAGTGGGCAAGCGAAGCGTGGGACGCCACCGGCTATATGCAGCGACGTTCTGCGTGCGGAGAACTGAAGATCGGGTTCAGTGGCGCGCCTTGGAGGCCTATGTCCAATAGTGGAGGCTGATGATGATGATGTTGTTTATTAGAGTAGTATTGGTTACATCCCTATAGATAATCGGATACACTTGATGCTAGTAGTGTTGTGTTTCAAATTTCAACATAACGAGGTAGTGTCAATATCAGCGCTTACGTCGCTAAAGCACTCGACGGTTTCGAATACTTGTAAGTCGGCAAGCGGTTGGAAGTTATTACAGGAGTAAAGTTTAATGGTGTTTGAAGCAGCCGTTTGGAATTACGACTATCGAATACATATAGCTACCTATACCTACCTATCTACAAGGAAGGTAGGATGACATCACTTACTGTAAATACCGGAATTGCGGTAGCCGGGAATACGCTAGTGTTTGATAAAATTTGTGATGGAACACTGTGTATCGGAAATTGCAATTGAAAAAAATTATTGGCTCTAGAAGTAGTACAGTCGACCGCACGTCAGTGGTAACACTTTGGTGACTTTGACCTTGAGTTGGCCTAGCCTATCAAGGTTTAAATTTCATACAGTTCGTTAACAGTTTCTAAAGAATTGACCGCTAAAAGAAACTGGTCTATACATACGTATATTCTGTATTTTCCTCGTCTCGAATAGAAATTGGTCCAAATCTATCATCAAAATCTTATAAAACGGTTCTGCGAAAGATGAATGATTTAAGGCTATCCTATCCTGTATATTCCAAATGGATTCTACAGTTCTATAGACATAACTTATCTTGCTGGTTTATTTATTTTGCGATGCTAGTATTCAAGCTTATAAGTACAGTTAACCGCACGTCAGTGGAAACGCTTTGACCTTGAGCTGGCCTGGCCTATAGGGAGTTTCAATACTATGAGAGACCAGTTTATACTGGTTTTATTTCCACTGACGTGCAGTCGACCGTCCAAAGCCCTAAGGCTGGTTTCACAGCTGTACGGGAGATCCGTCCGGGTCGCCCGTACGGGCTCCCGGAGCGAAGACACACGTGAGGCGCTAGATTCTAGATGTGGGTTGTTCCGTAAGTGACACGCTCCGGGTAGAGTCGGTACAAGGCCATTACTCATATACTCTATGCGACTCGTTTTAGTGTCGTGTTAATGTTACTTCAGCCTCGGTCAATCTTTACAAAAATAATGTTATGTACAAACTTGATTATAAAAGAGGTGTTGCGGAAGATTGTTGCGCCGCTTCTTCCCAGCGCTAACACCTTGGAAGCGGTGGTAGATAAAAAATTGACGTTGTATACCTTTGTTGTACCCGTGTACTTATAAAATATTTTTGAATTTTAGAGCTACTGTACTTTCTCGTATTACGCGCGACCCGGACGGGTCTCCAATACAGCTGTGAAACCAGCCTTAAGAAATGAACTGTTACCTCGAGAGGAATAACTCCACAAGTGACACAGACATCAGCTACAGCCAGATGCGTCATCAGCATATCGACCCTGGACTTCCTTCTCCTGGATCTGGCCAGGGCGGCCAGAACCGCCAGGTTCCCCACCCCGCCCACGGCCATCAGGATCCCGTACGTCGCCAACACCGGCCCCTGCGATCTCGGCGACGTATCCGACCGGGTCAGGTTGAAAGTCGTGTTGTATGGGGTCACTTGGTCGAAGTAGTCCCAGAACTTCTTGTCTATGTCTGGTGTGCTGGTCTCCACGCTTTCCAGCAGCGTTTCGTAGTCGTACGTGTGAAGCACCATTTTGTTTTTTTAACTAATGTTTGTTACAGTCATGTTGGTTCCGACAAATTTGGACATTCTGGGACTGGTCGGTTTTTTCATTACCTACCACTGTTAACGCACACATTCATAGATTGTTTTGATCATTATGCACTTACTAGATTATAATATGAGACACTGTCGGAAATCAAAGATGCAGGCCTGCATCTTGCATACTGATTTTAGTCTTAGAGTAACTATTTAGTAATGTTAATTACCTATCTATATAATGAAAGTACGGTGTTTTTTATTTGTAAGATTTTTATTAGGCGATTTTTTGTTTTAAATTTTATTTATTTAAGTATGTATGTAGGTATTTGTATTATATTTAAGTAAGTTTATTTTTAAGTTAGATTATTTAATTATTGTTTTACTATAATATTTATTGAATCTTACGAATAGAGTGTTGCCATGAAAGTACTAACTATAAAATAACAATATAAAAACGTCAATAAAATATCCATTGAAATAGCTATTCAACTTTTTTCATGGACTTGAACATAGCTCTGAACCATCTCTATATTCACGTTTACCTAATGTTACTAAACTCGATTTAAAATTTGTAATGATAATAATGGTTTCATTGATTAAATTGTGGCGTTCCGAATCAAAGGGAACTTTATGGAGGAAATCAGTTAGGTATGAACAGGGCTAAAAATACATAAATATACCTAACCATAGATCCAAGAACCAACCTCCTAAGCCTTATGGATATAAAAAAATGTACTTTGATGATGTTGTCTTAAAATATAATACAAGTTATTAATCTATGAGTAAAAATCCAACGCTAAGGACTTCTTTCACCGCTTGCTGATAAAGTCCCAGTTACCCTATCTGCAGATTATCTGACAAATAGCGGATTTTGTTTGTTTCACTGGTATCTGATTACCTTAACTGTCAGATAAATTAACAGCAAGATAAATTGGCAATTTTTTTTTTGTCTGCAAGATATTTTATCAGAGATTTGAGGAAACACGAAAATAGACAGATTTATCTGATCGTTTAGTTTATCTGTCAGCTTACTATCTGTAACAATATCAGCAAGCGGTGAAAGAGAAGGTCCTAAGTTTATCAATGGGTTCATTAGGCAATCATAAATAATTAATGTAAATATATTTCGTTAGTTTAAATCACATTTCCTTCGAACAACTTTCTTTATTAACAAATAGGCTGATTTGTTGTCGAAACATGTTTAATATCAATTAGCAATATTAATTAATCATAAACTCAAAGCTTTTGTCGATCGGGCGACAAACACTGCATACATTAAAACTTCGTTAATTGGTTTATATTAAAATCATAATACGCCCAGACAGTCTAGATGTTAATTAGATGTTTTGTGAATCCGTACAGATTATACAGGGATAAGTTAAAATGGTGTGAAAACCGAAACACGGTGCCAAAGGAATTTTAAAAAAACATTTTCGCAAAATATAATAAAACCATATAAAATAAAAGATACGTATAGTAACCTACTATTAAGTTTAAAGATGCTTTTATTTATTAAAGGCATATATAATATTTGTGAATATCAGTGATGTCTACAATGTGCTAAGAGCATTCAGATTTTTCATGAAAAAGTAAAATATTAGTACATTTTAATAAAATTCTCCTTTTAAAAAATATGTTGTTTCTTGAAATTCATTTGAAAAGTGTTTTGGCTTTCAACACAGCTTTCAAACTATTTTAAATATCCCTGTCTATTTCCAAACAAAAAGGACTTAATTTACTCAATTTACTCATTTTTCAAACACACTTAATAATTGACCGAGCGAGCGAAGCGAGCGAAGCGTCTACGTTTCGAGACTGGCCAAAAATGCTCTTGTCCGGCTGTCTGTCTGTCTGTCTGTCTGTAATTCTCTACAGGTCGCATTTTTCAACCGATTTTGACGAAAATTTGGCATATGTATAAATTAATTAAACCTACAAAATGAGTAGAATAAAATTTTGAAAAACATTTTTTTTAGAGTACCTACCATACTCGCAAAGTGGGAGTGAACTTTTTTTTTCTTGTGAATCCCATAGTGTGGGATATCGTTGGATAGGTCTTTCAAAAATATTGCTGGTGTGTGAATACCATTTTTTCGATTTAGGGATCCGTTGGCGAAATATTAAGCTTTAAAGCGGTAATTTTTGTTAGAGTCACGTGTCCCCCCCCCCCCTGCCAGCTAAACGGTTGCTTCTGGAAATGTGAAAAAATTCATGGCAGTAGCATATATAACGTAGTTACAAGGAAAACTATTACGGCTAAGTAGGTTCTATTAGTTTTTGAGTAATAGTGGATCGACTTAAGAAAGTTGAAAAAATAAATTATGTTCATAGAACTGCATACGTAAAATGGAAAATTATTTTTTTCCGCGTGATATCCATGGTGTGGGGTATCGTTGGATGGGTCTTTCAAAAATATCGCGGGTGTGTGATAAACATTTTTCGATTCAGGGATCCGTTTGCGAAATATTAAGCTTTAAAGTGCTAATTTTTGTCACTTTAGTAGGTACTTTTTCTGTTTCCAAAGTTGACTTTTGTTGGTTTCTTTTAGGTTTGGTTTATAAGGGCTGGCGAGGTCTACTGTTCTCACGGAACTACTAGTTTTTAAGTCGTAAATATGCGAACTGCATAAAAAGATAAGCAAACCAAAGCGTGGACCTTGTGTTAACATCTTAACCTTATTAGTTGAAAATAACTTTCTACTTTGCGAAATCCGAACTTGTTTGTTAACTTAAAAAGAGTTTTCGACGGGAATAAATTAAAATCACTTTTCATTTTCACTTTAAAACTTTGCAGCGCGGTTCACTTCAAGTAATTTTTAAATTAAATTATTTTCGTTTTAAAATTTTCACGAATAAATAACTACATTTTTTCGAAAGGTAAAGGGGGGCGTAGCACGCGCGCTCTACGCGGACTCGTAGCAACAACTGGCTACGAGATATGCTACGAGTGGGAGGGCGTGATGCCCGGCCTACGCCACGGCCTACGACCGGCGATCGGGAATACTACCTACGACCGAAGAAATCGGCCCCGGACGCGTTTGTAACCGAGTTTTGTAACCATCAGCTACAAACGAAGATTTATTTTTCGTAAAAGGGCAGACGAGTAAATTTTTATTATTATTATATATTATGGCAATTGCGTTGCATTTCTGCCAGCGTCACGTCCAGAGAAAAATTGTAAATAAATTTCGAAAAACGAAAGAAAAATCAAAGAAGCCAATGAAATAAAAGTAGGTAATGATTATTCTTGTTTCGTTACTCGGTTGCAAACAAAAAAAACCGGACAAGTGCGAATAGGACTCGCGCCCTGAGGGTTCCGTACAAACTTAATTAAAGAAATAAATAGAATTAGAAAATCGTTAATAAAATTTGTAATTATATCACTTATGTACTAACTCGGGGGCCTCGGGGATAAGACGCGACCTATCAAATCGAAAGGTCCGAGGTTCGATCCCCGGCTGGGCCATGTACCAATGGGTTTTTTCTCGAAACTTAAGTACATGTACTGACTGCTCTCAAACGGTGAACGAAAACATCATGAGGAAACCTGCATACGCCGGAGAAGAAATTCTTAGGCGCATGTGAAGTCCACCAACCCGCACTGGGCTAGCGTGGTGGACTATAGCCCGCACGCCCTTGTTGAGAGGGTAGGCCTGAGCCCCAGCAGTGGGGAGATTAATAGGCTGTTGATGAATGTACTAACTTACATGAATGACTTGCTCATACGCAATGTTAAGTTTGTTGGTACAAGAAAAAAAAGAATTTTTTGTGATGTGATGTGAACTACAAATTTACGGTTTTCTAATTTTTTTCGTTACTTGTGCTAAAGACCGTGCTTCTTCCCAAATTTCATGATTCTAGGTCAACGGAAAGTACCCCATAGTTTTGATTACCAAAATACTCGTAGACTATTTTGAGATTACGACATTTTGAGATGTTGACTAAGATTGACGTGGTCAATTTGCAGTCCAGTCATTCTCACCAACCCTTGGTGTTGTGGTTAGATCTTGTGGACTGTATATTGTTCTTGTTCGATCAAATGAAACTAAGATTGCTTGTTCAGAGACGACCATTGACCATATTTATTTTCCAAATGTTCCTACTTAACTACTATTTACAAGTTCTTAACTACTAGAGGTTCGGAGCCGCACTCGAGGGGGCGTGGCTTGTGCGCCGTTTCCTTTCTGCGTCCTCTCGCTCGCACACCCGCGCCGCTCAGTTGGCCGCAGGCAGGCTCGCTGTTCCCAACAACTCTCGTGCGCGCCATCTCCCTCTGCGCCGTCTCGCTCGCACGCGCGCGCCGCTCAGTCGGCCGCGGGCAGGCTCGCTGTCCGTAACACTTGGTGCTTACAGTACTCGTAATCATCATCGTCATATCAGCCTGTAGACGTCCACTGCTGGACAAAGGCCTCCCCCAAGGATCTCACGACGACCGTGGTCGTCGTACTCGTAAAGAGCTAAGGCGGATTATAATGATTACCAATTGGTAATGCGGCGGTAGAACGCGATATTGCCTTGTTACGATAAATCTCACCGCAACAGTCGTAACTATCTTAATTGATAATAAATGTAATCCTTGCTAAGCTGTATAAGGCCGGATACACACGATTTATTATAAGCTGTTTAGTTTATTTTATCCAACGAATTTCATAATGGTGAAAATATCGGATATTGTACAAAAGGTCTCCTCCTGGCCTTATATACTTTAATTTTTTTTTTTTTTTTTTTTTAATTTATTAAATTGAATATTATCTCGGAAACTAAATTTTGATTTATAACGCCACATTTCAATTTCAACCTGGGCAACATTTATTGACTTGGGACTTTGACATCCAAGGGATTGTAGACCTTAGTATTTGACATGAGTCAAAAAATTTAGCCACTCCCTTATGGATCAGTAATAAAAGCATTCTATGGGTGTCAAAATCGTGTCAATGTATCAAAAAATTGTGACTCACTCACACATTCTCATTTTCAAACTCAATAGTGAAAAGATACTTCCACCTCCTCCCGCTACTCCGCTTCCTTTGTCCGCACCCCCCCCCCCCCCCCCCCTGTAAATGGCATCATAGGTTCCGATACTAAAGCGTGACACACACTGAGCGGCGGCGTTGCGAAAGCGTTGCGGTTTTTTTCTGTAATGTTCGAAATAGTATGAAGCCCTTTACATCAAAGCGGCGGCGGCGCGGCGCGTTCTTCATACAAACCTTCGCCCACTCAATGCTTTCGCAACGCACGCTTAAATATGCAAGATGCGAACTCCACAGGGAGCGCGCGCGAAACCAAAGAGATTTAAACCTTCTTGGTATTTGATATCAATTTCAATTTGATACCTACCCCTTCCTGAAAAAAGGGTCTAGGCAGACGGACGGACAACAACGCGATCATAATAAGCGCCCGATTCTTTCTATTGAGGTACGGAATCCTAAAAGTATAAGTTAAATTTCAACAATTGTGTGTGTGAGTGTGTTATTATGAGGCTTCTCTTAGCAGTGGAATGATATGAGACATTCCACTGGCATGTACAGATCTTATCTTATCTTCTGAGGGGGCCAGGAATACCTGGCGACACTTCGACCCTATGGGATCTGTTGTGCCAAACCCCTGTCCGCCAAACGGTGCCCCAATCCGTTTTTGGTGGACTTCACATACGCCTTAGAATAGTTAAATACCAGTCTTTTGGCGTATGCAGGTTTCCTCACGATGTTTTCCTTCACCGAAAAACCTGTGGTATTATAATTAACCGTACTTAAGTTTTTCGAAAAACTCATTGGTACGGGCCAGGATCGAACCCACGACCTGCAGCATGTACAGATAAGCTATGCTGGAATGTTAGCACCGGCCCTTAAGCGTAACACACACAGCGCGGCGGCGTTGCGAAAGCGTTGCGGCGGCGAATCTGCGGAAAGCGAATAAAAAGCGGAGCCTTTCAGACAACATATACCGCTAGCGGCGGCGGTTTGTATGAAGAACGCTCCGCACCGCGCCGCGCCCGCGCCGCTCTGTGTAGGGGTTCTCATACACTACAAAGGAACACAACGCGCCGCCGCCGCTCCGCAACGCCTGTCTGCGCAAATCTGTCAAATCAAAACGTCTAATCTGTGCGCGCGGTTTTGTCGCTTTCGCCGTCGCACCGCCGCCGCGCCGCTTTGATGTAAAGGGCTTCATACTATTTCGAACATTACAGAAAAAAACCGCAACGCTTTCGCAACGCCGCCGCCCTGTCTGTGTTCCGCTTTATTCCGAAACGTTCAAAACAGAGGTTGGTTTTACGAGAATCGGGTAACCACGTTAGGACTTTGCGTTCCCAATACATCAGCGACTCTCTTTGATCACGCTTGTAAGCTTAGTATATAGCTTTAAAGCATTGATTTACAAGCATTGATTATTACATACACTAGGCTGTTTCCCCTGACTTCGTCCAAGTTCTTATGTTATTTCTATTTTATTTTTGCTTAGCTCCTAAGGGTCATAGAGTGATGTTAAACAGCCTATAACCTTCCTCAAGAAGTGAGTTCATCATCATCATATCAGCCTGTCGACGTCCACTGCTGGGCAAAGGCGGGATCTCCACGACGACATCATCATAACCTCATTCAGCCGGGTCCCGCGACCTTCACCAGATGGTCGGTCCACCTTGTAATGGGAGGCCCGCACTGCGTCTTCCGGTACGTGGTAGCCACTCGAGAACCTTTCTGCCCCAATGGCCATAGGTAATAGTCATCATCAACAGCCTATTAATCTCCCCACTGCTGGGGCTCAGGCCTACCCTCTCAACAAGGGCGTGCGGGCTATAGTCCACCACGCTAGCCCAGTGCGGGTTGGTGGACTTCACATGCGCCTAAGAATTTCTTCTTCGGCGTATGCAGGTTTCCTCGCGATGTTTTCCTTCACCGTTTGAGAGCAGTCAGTACATGTTCTAATAGTTAGTATTATTTATCTGCTATGTTTCTTATCTGCAGATTTCCTTAGTAATATATATTCGCTGCGGGGAAGGAAGCCTTAATAATTTATGGTTTAATTACTTTTTAATCTCACGGACCGCGGAAAATAATAAGAAAAGTTGTAATTAAGTTTAATGGTCATTACAGGCGATCGCTCGCTCGTGTTTCGGTGGCAATTCTTGCATTTTGTTTAAAAATAAACAATTTAACACCTCTACACTCGGAGTTTCCCTGCGAGATCGAATCAGAAATGAGGAGATCCGCAGGAGAACCAAGGTCACCGACATAGCTCAAAGAATTGCGAAGCTGAAGTGGCAGTGGGCTGGGCACATCGCTCGTAGAACTGACGGCCGTTGGGGCAGAAAGGTTCTCGAGTGGCGACCACGTATCGGAAGACGCAGTGTAGGCCTCCCACGAGGTGGACCGACGATCTGGTGAAGGTCGCGGGACCCAGCTGGATGAGGTTAGCGCAGGACCGGTCGTCGTGGAGATCCTTGGGGGAGGCCTTTGTCCAGCAGTGGACGTCTACAGGCCGATATGATGATGATGATGATGATGACACGGGCCATACGGCCTCAAAAAATATTGTAAGGAAATGTGTATTTAACGTAGTATTTGAAGTCGTTTGAAAATAATGTCAATAGAAGAAAAGCCTGTCGAGAGAGCAAACTTCTCAATCCGTCACACGGAGTTACAGCAGTACTTAATTGTTAAGCGTTTTAATTAGTAACAGTAATAAAGAGCCCCATTAATCACACAATTTCATTTAAATGTAAGCTCCAAGGAGTTTATGGAATCGCTTAATACTTTCGGAGTGAGCACTTAATGGAAATGAATGTGTTTCCAGTAGGTACCTACTTCAGAACAAGCGATGTTAGAGTTTGTTCGGGCATCTACCCAAACTAACTTTAAAACAACTATTGACTTACTTTTTACTAGGCAACGAGGGTCGAGTTTCAAACAAAATCTTCCTTAGGAAATAGATGTCCAAATATACCGTTAACTAAGGTGGCACGAAAAATTATAGATAATAAAAAATACTTAGATTGGTTTCCTCTCTACACGGCTTTTTAGGCAAAAGTTACAATAACTTTTTTCAAAGCATTATTGCGAGATTAGCGAATACCCAGATTGCTTTCTCTTTGCGAAAAAAATTAGCACAGAGGTACATCATTCTAATGAAATTGCCAAGATACTGCAGCGCATCGAGCATGTTCTCCGAGGTCGGAGTCCCTGACTTTTTTGCGATCATAAGATCTCGTGTCGCGTCCTCCTGGAGCCGAATTCGTGCGTCCGATAACGAGATTCTCCGTACGCTGTCCGGGTGCTTGGACAATCCCATACTCAAGCATTGGATTTCCGTGCATCGCGACTGGAATCGGAAGTAACTTGTTTTCAAGTTACTTCCATAGGTCGGTAGACTGGCCTGTTGGCGTAGTGGTAATAACACTGCCTACTGCGCCAAAGGTCGTGGGTTCGATTCCCACCCGGGACCAACATTTGTGTGATGAGCATTACTGTTGGTTTTCGGATTCTGGGTGTTTGTATGTATTTATGTATTTATTTAAAAGTATGTATTTAAGTGTGTTTATCAGTTGTCGAGTACCCATGTACAAGCATCGGCTTAGTTGGGACTAAACAGCCGTGTGTAAAATTGTCCAAACATTATTATTATTATTATTATTATAGGTACCTAATATGTTTAGTACCTACCTAATATGTTTTTTTTTCATATATTTTATTTTATACATTTTTTGTGGTCTATTTGTAATATTATGTTGTATGATTCTGTATTGGGTTTATACCTGTAAATACTATTAAGATACTAGTAAGAACTATTATTATGATTTTCTGAAATACCTATCTCGGAAAAATATTGAAATTTTCATAATTTACCATTGCTATCAGCCCCGCTATTCTGTAAGCGTATTTGTGCAACTCGATCCTGAATCCGCAGTGAGATCGGTCTCTAACTCAATGATTTACAGTTCAATACTCACTTTACTTCGCAAGTGAAGTGTTTATTAAGTAGCTTGTATTTGTTTACACAATGCGACATCAAGGTCTTTCATGATCGGATGCGAAATGAAGTAAGTGACTTGCGATGTGATGGTCGAGTTTTAATTCATACTTTACAGAATCACACAGCAGACTCTTACGTGTAAGCAAGAGACAAAAATGGGTCAAGACACGATGAGGTTAAACGGTAAGAAAGTTCGAGTGGCATAATGGATTGCAGTCTCGAGGAGAAACGAAATACTTGACTCATTTACGTAATTCATATTAGCCCGTAATTACTATTATTTATTCTGTGATTAAGGCGCAATCGGTTGATTAGGTTTCGAGTTATCTAAAATTCAAAAAAATTCAAAATTCAAAAGTATTTTATTGCATGTAAGTACACTGGGTACATTTATACAACGTAAATTTTTTATCTACCACCGCCTCCAAGGTGTTATATAGAGCTGGGAAGAAGAAGCGGCGCAACAAACTTCCGCAACACATCTTTTAAAATCAAGTTTGTACATAACATTATTTTGTAAAGATTGTGCGAGGCTGAAGTAACATTAACACCAGGCATCTTTGTCATTTAGATAATCGACTGTCCTATAATAAGCTTTCTTACAAAGTTGTTGTTTAATGTAGGTCTTAAATTTTCTGTCATTCATATTTAAGATTTCTTCTGGTAGTTTGTTGTAGAAGCGTATACATTGCCCCGTGAATGATTTACTGACCTTACTAAGCCTTAACTGTGGTGGTACAAGTTTGTTTTTGTTTCTTGTAACATAAGCTGTGTTCATGTCTAAACAGACAGACAAGCTGTATAACGTAAGATTAGGTACCTATCCGTTTTAATTGATGCTTACAAGTTTTTTCTTCATTCCTTTAAATGGACAAGAAACCTTAATAGCAAATTCACATTACAAATTTATTTTTGACCTTTAGGGTAGGATCAATCTTAGTTAGCAATCGATAGCCACGCTATACAGGGTGACCAACAGCGTTGAGCTTCTAAAGTGTCCTCAAATTTCATTGAACATCTTTTGTTCTGCAACCATTGAGAATAGTGATGTGTAGTTTCATAATTTCAATTGTTTCAAACAAACTAAATAGTATTTTCAATCCAGTCGTCTAATTGTCGTCGCGTGATAAGTCAAGAAAATTTAGCTAAAGTCACAAATTCACAACACATTAATTTCACTAATAAAGTTTGAACATCAACCCTTAGGGGCCGTCCATTAATCACGTGATCTTTTTTTAAGCATTTTTTAACCCCCTCCCCTCCCCCTTGGTGATACATGGTGAGATTTAAGACAACCCCCCCACCCCCCACCCAACATCACGTGTATTTTTATAATATCTACAAAAAATCTTAAATTTTTTAGAATATTATCCCTAATACAGGTATAAAGTATAATCTTATTTTATTCTGAAATTAAGGACCATGATAAAAATGTCTAGACAGAAAGTTTGCAGGTTGTTTTTGATTGGCATAAAAATAATAATAAACGAATGGTATAATCATGCTAAAAACATATATTGTACTTAGCAACGGCGAGTCAAGGTCACACTACACGCCGCTTTTCGATCAAAAAATCGCGCGTTGGAAAAAATAATGAAAAAATAAATACACGTGATATCTTACTACAACCCCCCTCCCCCCTTGTGACATTTCGTGATATTTGTCAAACCCCTCCCCCCCCCCCCCCCCTTTCAAGCCTCACGTGATTAATGGACGGCCCCTTTGGCCCTCGAGATTCCGTGCTCAATATTTATACCTTTGAAACTCGGACGTATTCCCGTCAATCAGACACTCTGACATTGTCACTCAAGAAACTGACATTTTTACTAGGTCAAGGACATGTCAAGGACAATGTGTATGACAATGTCAGGATAATATTACAATTGCCCGGCGGAATAACTTGCTAGGTGTCATCCTACTTAAAGTCAAAGAGTTAAATAAACATTATTTACGAAGTTGAAAGGAAAAGTTGGTCCGATTAAGGAACGGAATCAATGCCTGCTCTAAAACTCTCTGTGTCCCTCGTACACACTCTGTATAATAGTAAATTCATTCAACGTTGAATTCTCAGAAAGCTGTCAAGGTCCTCAACAAGACTGTATTTAAACTTTACCGTCACGTTGTTGCAAACGTGAGCTGAACATTCGTCTATCGACAGAAAAGCTGAGCGAAACTTTTAAGTAGTTAAGTAGTAACTTATACAAGGAGATTTGAACCTCTTTTGTCGCGCTCGCGCTCCCTGTGGAGATCGCATCTTGCAAATTTAGTATGGGAAACGATGAAAAATTCTGTGTCAAAATCAGGGGGGGTGCGGACAAATGAAGCGGATTAGCGGGAGGAAGTTGCTCATACAAATTTATATGGAGTTTGAAAATGAGAATGTGTGAGTGAGTATCAATTTCGATATACATTTGGCACGATTTTGGCACCCCCTAAAATGATTTTGTTACTCATCCATATGGGAGTAGCTTTTTTTTTAAATTCATGAGTTATATAGTCATTACGGGAAGTGGACGATCTGGGAATGGTCATTCTAGTATGTGGTCCTTTTGGGAAGTGGTCATTTTAGGAAGTGGACATTAAGGGACGAAACGGACGATGGATAAAACGGTACCTATGTACAATTATATAACACCTGTTTAAGATCCAATACACAAGGTTTTCTTCTTAGTGTAACTAGGTACGTACCAATTCTCTGGAATTGGACCTACATACCTATTTAGACAAAATGCGTGATGACCAATCGCATAGTGGATCAAATGCGTATGCGTAACTTTTGCTTATTTACTGACCATAATGATGATATAGTGTGGCTGATTTTGGTTTTTGAAAAAGAATTCTATCTAGACTTCACATAAGTCTAGTATTTGAACTACACTTAGAGACCCGATCGGGTTTAAATGGTTTTAAATAAAGCGAACCATAAACAATATTTAACACTGAGGGTTATCAGCACCATGTTGGAAAACGACTGCCTAGTACTGTCGCGCATTTGTGAAAAAATGGAAAATGTGATCATCGATTGATTAAAGTCTTCATGTATAAAAGTACCTACTTAATTTATTCAATTGCTATGGCTATCTACGAATAAACTTAATATAGATGGGGTCGTCTGACCGCAGCACCATGTCGGAGACGAGGCTGGGCCGCCAGCCGCGCGCGCGCGGCGCCAGCCGGAAGCTGCGGCAGATCTCGCTGAGGACGCACTTCATCTCTTGCATCGCGAACCGTTGGCCTGTGGACGAACCAGGAGCTCTATTTTTGAATCGCTCGCCTCGCTTCGAGCGGTCGATTCTACTAATTTTCCTTCGACATCCGATACAAAAATCAGTAGAATCGACCGCTCGAAGCGCGGAGAGCGATTCAAAAATAGAGCTTCAGAATACAAATGTAAATAAAAGTTTGTGAACCGTTGGGCGTAACTCGTAAGTAATAGATCGTAGGATTTTTCAGAAGCAAACGTATTTTTTTACTATATTTATTAATTAAGCTGAAGTGGCAGTGGGCTGGGCACATCGCTCGTAGAACTGACGACCGTTGGGGCAGAAAGGTTCTCGAGTGGCGACCACGTATCGGAAGACGCAGCGTAGGCCTCCCACAAGGTGCACCGACGATCTGGTGACGGTCGCGGGACCCGGCTGGATGAGGTTAGCGCGGGACCGGTCGTCGTGGAGATCTTTGGGGGAGGCCTTTGTCCAGCAGTGGACGTCTACAGGCTGATATGATGATGAAGCAAACGTAATTTTAAATATATTTTTGAACTCCTGCAATCCTGTAAGGACAAAGAATGTATTGTGTTATAGAGATGATTTCAATGAAATGAAAGAAGATGTACGCACCTATACAGTTCCTGGGGCCGGCACTAAACGGTACAAAGGCGTAAGGGTGCCGCACTTCATTGCTGAGGAACCGTTCCGGCTTGAACGCCTCGGGCTCCGGAAACAGGTCCGGTCGACGGTGAATGTCGAAGATGTGTACGCCTATCTCCGTGTCTTTCTTCACGAGGATGTCACCTGCAAAGGAATGAAGAAATAGAAGAAGAATCTACCTCATCATCAGCCTGCACCGCTTGGACACGCGGACACACCTTCCCCCAAGGCGCGCCACTGATCCCCGGTCTTCGGTTCTCCGCATCCAGTCACTGCCAGCGATCGTCGCTCCATCTAGCCGGGGGGCGCCCCACACTACGCTTGCCCACGCGTGGTCTCCACTCGAGACCTCGTCTACCCCAGCGGTTATCGGTTCTCCAACAGATGTGACCACACACTGCCACTTCAACGTGCTAACTTTTTTGGATTACCACGTTTCATAGCCCAGGAAAAATATGATTTTTCCTTTTTTTGATTTAGACAAATGTATGAAGACATTGTACAAGTCCTCTGTCCCTAGTGGGAATCGAACTCACGTACTCAGGCGCTCGAAGCGGTTAAACACACAAAGACAAAAACTTTGCCAAGTAAAAAATAGGTAGAAAGTTTCAGTTCAGAACTATAGTTATTTCATGGTTAATATTGTACTTGTCAGTGGCGTTGTGGGGAAGAAGCGGCCTATCATGTCGAGAAGTCAGAAGTTCGATCCCCGGCTGGGCCATACCAATGGGTTTTTTCTCGAAACCGAACTGCTCTCAAACGGTGAAGGAAAACTTCGTAAGGAAACCTGCATACGCCGAAGAAGAAATTCTTAGGCGCATGTGAAGTCCACCAACTCGCACTGGGCTAAATCATACGCCCTCGTTGAGAGGGTAGGCCTGTGCCCCAGCAGTGGGGACATGTTATAGGCTGTTGATGATGATGATGATTTGAATCTTACCCATTTTAAAGTCCTCCGTGATCTTCCTGGCAATGAACGGCACACTCGGATACAGTCGCAACGTTTCTTTTATGGCGGCTTCCAGGTACTTCATTTCGGAGAGGTCGGCCATCGTGGGCACGCGGTCAGTGTCTCCGAGAACGCGCTGGCATTCTTCGTAGATGCGCTCCTGGTAACATTGAATGAATGAATGACATTTGTTGCGAGGAACACGGAAGGTAAGATAAATCACGTATCGCCACGTTTATGCCATCAAAAAATTTTATACTTAAGTTCCGAGAAACCACGGTTAGAACGATTTCATGAACTTAAGGGAAGAACAACCCAACTAAGCTAGCATGGCTCTAATGACAGCTCACCTGCACGTCCTCGTGGTCGGCCAGAAGCATCAAGCCAAAGGTTATGGCTGTTGCGGTAGTGTCGTGACCCTGAAAACACGAAAACTGTGACTATGGCTACCAAAACCTGGAGGCCAATCGCGCTAATTCTGAACGATATTACCAAATCCAAACGTGTTTTGCAGCATAACGTTTTTGGTTATGGTTGGTGGATTTGATAATATCTTTCAGAATTAACGCGATTGGCCCCCTTTAAAAAAGCTGCTAATGTCAATACCGAGTACATCCTACGGAGACCTGAGTGAGAATCACATATTTCATCGTCATATCAGTAATAGACTACTGGATGGTGTTCCCCACCACGCCCGATCCTCTGACCTCCGATCCAGCCGCTTTAGGCCACCTTCTTTAGGAGGTCGGTCCCACGCTGCGGGTACCGGTCCTCTGTCTCCACTCCACAACTCGTCTGTCCCACAGCCGGCAGAAGATTATATTTAGGGGATGTATGGCTGTTTCCCTTGAGTTAAAGAACTTATTGATTTGTCAATTAGAGTAATGTTATACCATGTCTTTACAGTTTATACCACATGTTGTTAGGACATCATCACAGTGAAATGAAGGACAAAGATCAACCCTTACTTACCTCAAACATAAACGTGTTAACTTCCTCCCTTATCCCTTCCAAGTCTATTTCTCCCTTGCTCTCCGCGTCTAGCAGCAAATCCAGCATGGCCATCCTCTTCTTAGTCCCAAGCTCCTCTCCCAGCACGGCAGAAACTTCTTCTTTGCCCAACAGCATTCTCTGCTTCTTTCTTTCTAGGATGACGTTGTCGGCAAACGAATGGACTCTATTTAAGACTTTTTCATATCTCTGCCCTATTGGAAGATGTTTGAAAATGAAGTCGCTGTGGAGCCACACCCGCGTCAGCCGACTCAGAAGGAGGTTCCCAATTTCAAGGATGGCTGTTTTGTATTCCTTCGTGGCTTCAGATTTGTCTTGATCCAATTGTGTTCCCATTGCGGTCTCTGAAAAAATACAAAGGTATAGTTTTTTTTTTTTTTTTTTTTTTTTTTTTTTTTTTTTTTTTTTTTTTTTTTTTTGTTTGGACAATTTTACACACGGCTGTTTAGTCCCAACTAAGCCGAAGCTTGTACGTGGGTACTCGACAACTGATAAACATACTTAAATACATTTTAAAATAAATACATAAATACATACAAACACCCAGAATCCGAAAACCAACAGTTATGCTCATCACACAAATGTTGGTCCCGGGTGGGAATCGAACCCACGACCTTTGGCGCAGTAGGCAGTGTTACTACCACTGCGCCAACAGGCCAGTCGTTTTACCCGGTCTCTTGCTAAGAGGAAGGGGGTTATGATTTTATCAGCCTATGTATGTGGCAAATAGTGGCTAGACAAAACGGACAGGAGGATAAAATACGATGAAATAGATAAGGAATACGCCTCTCTAGACGAGTATGCTTCCTTTATGATAACTAGATATTATAATTGCATGTATTTTAGCGGTGACTTTACTTCTTCGTCGGATCTCCTCGTTGCGGATCATATCCTTCAAAGAAACCCCGGGAAAAGTCCTCTCCTCTCCATACCTCGACCTTAAACTTGTGGATCTGGCCCACCGTCAGTGTCCATGTTTCGTAAGTCATGTCCAACATAGTCAAAAGGTAGAAATGCACTTGTGGTTTTTGGACTGTGGTCCTAATACTTCAGGCGACCAGTCACCGCTTACCATCAGGCGGGGCAACTGTCCGTTTGCCACTCTAGACCATAAAGAAACTGACCACAGATAGTATAGAGCGTGAAATCGCTGACGACGGGGTACAGGTTGAGCTCCACCTCCTGGTGCTGCTTGAGTCTGGTGACCAGGTCGCGGCTTTTCTCCTCGATGATGGTCGCGAAGTTCTTCAGGATGTTGAAGTGGAACGTTGGAGTCAGGATCTTGCGTCGTCTCAACCACTTGCTGTCTATAATTTACGCACGAGTAAGATAGGTATATGTTTTTGTTACTTGGATAATAATAATAATAATGTTTGGACAAATTTACACACGGCTGTTTAGCCCCAAACTAAGCCGAAGCTTGTAAATGGGTACTCAACAACTGATAAACATACATAAATAGTTTTAAATAAATACTTAAATACATACAAACACCTAGGATACGAAAACCAACAGATATGCTCTTCACACAAATGTTGGTCCCGGGTGGGAATCGAACCCACGACCTCAGGCGCAGTAGGCAGGGTCACTACCAACTACGCCAACAGGCCAGTCAAATGGATGTCAAATCAGAATCTCAAGCTAGTTATACGTAGACTAAAATACCTAGCACATAACTGAGTAAACCCTGGTTAAATCCGTCAAAATTTGATCTGAAGTATATTACTTAAAATGGGTTGCTGCTCTACATTCGATCATCATCATCATATCAGCCTGTAGACGTTCACTGTTGCTCAGAGGCCTCCCCCATTAATCTCCACGACGACCGGTCCTGCGCTAATCTCATCCAGCCGGGTCCCGCGACCTTCACCAGATCGTCGGGCCACCTTGTTGGTGCGCCTTTCGATATATGGTCGCCACTCGAGAACCTTTCTGCCCCAACGGGCGTCAGTTCTACGAGCGATGTGACCAGCCCAATTCTTTGAGCTATGACGGTGACCTATTGGTTCTCTTACATCCGATACCTATCATTAACAATTACAGATTTCTTATTTTTAGCCGATTTGAAGCAGAGCAGAGACTTCTTAGGTTAAAAAAACTTACCGGTGCTGAGCAGCAAGCCCGTTCCAAGCCAAGGCTGCAAGAAGGTGTAGGGTTTACTTTTGGTGATGTTCCGTGAATGCGACAAAACCACCTGTGACAAACAAACATGCTATAGAATACAGAAGTAAGGAAATATTGAAGATATGGGCCTCATAAGAAGGCTCAAGGTCACCCAGAGGGCATGGAGAGAGCTATGCTCGGAGTTTCCCTGCGAGATCGAATTAGAAATGGAACTAAGGTCCCCGACATAGCTCAAAGAATAGCGAAGCTGAAGTGGCGTGGACTGGGCACATCGCTCGTAGAACTGACGGCCGTTGGGGCAGAAAGGTTCTCGAGTGGCGACCACGTCATATCGGAAGACGCAGCGTAGGCAGGTCTCCCACAAGGTGTACCGACAGCTGGATGAGGTTAGCGCAGGACCGGTCGTCGTGGAGATCCCTAGGGGAGGTCTTTGTCCAGCATTGGACGTCTCAGGCTGATATGATGATACATACATACATACATATCTTCACGCTATGTCCCTGGCGGGGTAGGCAGAAAGAACGGAGCGCCAAGTATCGCGATCCTGACACACCTCTTTCGCTTCGCTCATTCTCATCATTCTCTTCATACACGCTCGCCGTGGGACGCGAGTGCTCTTTACGTGTCCGTCTGTGATATGATGATAATGATGATTTTTTAAAATCGAGTTAGGTATGTAATATTAGCCATTGTTAAGTAAAGGTAAACATAATTAAATTGTTCATAGCCTACATGTTCATAGGTTCTGCCAACTGCGTCTTCAGACCGTGAAGGCAAATTGCTATTTTTAATATTCCAGGCGTTCTGAAAGTGAACGCGAGGAAAATTGAATTGAAAGGAGAGGATCCCAATCCCAACCAAGTACCTATTACCTTTATGTATACATACCTCGCGCAGAGAGCGTCAGTGGCGTAGGGGATAAGACGCGGCCTATCATATCGAAAGGTCCGGAGTTCGATCCCCAGCTGGGCCATGTACCAATGGGTTTTTTCTCGAAACTTAAGTACATTTACTGACTGCTCTCAAACGGTGAAGGAAAACATCGTGAGGAAACCTGCATACGCCGAAGAAGAGATTCTTAGGCGTATGTGAAGTCCACCAACCCGCACTGGGCTAGCGTGGTGGACTATAGCCCGAACGCCCTCGTGGAGAGGGTAGGCCTGAGCCCCAGCAGTGGGGACATTAATAGGCTGTTGATGATGATACATACCTCGACATCACTCGGACTGAAAATGTGGACGATCCGTCGATTGAATATCTTAATAAGATAGCGATCGCCGTAGGATCTCGCGAACCTCCGCGTCAACACGAATAGCTCACCTGAAATCAAACATTAACTTTACACCCAATCAAAAAACCCGACTGCGTAAAAATGAACTTTAAATAAAAAGCTAAAAGAAAAAACACAAGAGAAAAACACAAACAACCTATGTTTACGAATAAATAGTTTGAAGTCCAGCCCTGCTATTCTGTAAGCGTATTTGTGCAACTCGATCCTGAATCCGCAGTGAGATCGGTCTCTAACTCAATGATTTACAGTTCAATACTCACTTTACTTCGCAAGTGAAGTGTTTATTGTGTAGCTTGTATTTGTTTACACAATGCGACATCAAGGTCTTTCATGATCGGATGCGGAGTGAAGTAAGTGACTTGCGATGTGATGGTCGAGTTTTAATTCATACTTTACAGAATCACACAGCTGTGATTATATAGAAATTGAATAACTGGATACACCATTGAAATAAGTACCTAGTATCATCATGAAACTTTCATGATCGATACACAAGAACAATTAAATAATAAATTCTAAGGCTCTAAGCCTGATGATAAAATCGAAGTAATTTGGCACTGGTAGGTACATACGTGGTCTAATATTTAGGAATGTGAGGACATTTCCAAAGAGGGGTATCTTGGGTGGCCCGGGAAGCTCGTCGAGAGGGTTCTTCTCCCAGAAGAAGAACTTCCAGAGGACCAGCCCGAGGGCCAGCGCCGCCAACGTCGGCCAGAACATCGCGGAGTAGAAATCTTCTATGAAGCGGTAGAATAATACAAAAATATTAGAACTAATCTATACTATCTATAGGTACTAATATAATAAAGTTAAAGGTTTTAGGGCTCTGTACCTCAAAAGAGGAAAAAAGGAACCCTTAAAGTGATCCTTTAAGGGTTCCTTTTTTCCTCTTTCTCCTCCTCTTCGTTGTCCGTCTGTCTGTTTGTTTGAACGCGCTAATCTCTGGAACTACCAGTCTGATTTGAAATTTTATTTTTGCATTTGATAGCCCAATTTTTGTGGGAGGTTATAGGCTTTATAACGTCACGCTACGACCCTTAGGGGCCGAGCAAAGAGAAAAAAGTCAGAAATCTATACTAATATAAAAAAGCTGTGTTTGAACGCACTAATCTCTGGAACTACCTGTCGGATTTGAAAAATTATTTTTGCATTTGATAGCCTAATTATTGAGGAAGGTATTTTATTTAGGCTATTTAACATCACGCTATATGACCCTTAGTACTGAGTAAAAAGAAAATCTGATGTCTGAAATAACAACGGAGAAAAGAAATGACTTAAAACGTGACCGAGGCCGCGGCAAACAGCTAGTCATAGAGATACGGAAACTACCAAATAGCCAAAAAAACTATACCTATGCCCACTCAGTATTTTTATTTAATTTTGTTTTATTGGGCGTTTTTGTTAATAAAAGATTTTTATGTAACATTTTTACGATCAACAATTACCTACTATTCCAGTTGATTAGATATAGACCTTATGTACACCAAAACTAGGGTACTATTACTAATAAGTGCACTTAAACACACTAAATTTACATTAACACATTACTCGAACAAATAAATACAACAAAAGTTAGAGTAAACACCGAGATGAACGGTACCAAGGCCATTCAGTGTAGGCGACTGACTAAAGCCGGTCAGTTATATAGGTACCTATGATACATGTGATTCACAGTATACTTATATACACCGTATGGTAACTTAAACTAAACAGATCGTTTGCGCCGTCTACATCACCATAATAGAAGGATAATTATAATTGCATGCCATAATGTAATAGGTATACTGATTTAATCATCATATCATCCGAAAGACGTCCTCTACTGGAGAAAGGTCTCGCGTACGACGACCGGTACCGCGCTAACCTCATCCAGCTGGGTCCCGCGACCTTCACAGATCGTCGTTCCACCTTGTGGGCCTGCCTATGCTGCGTCTTCCGATATTTTTTATTTATTTCATATTTATGTTAAATACAACAGTTATGAGATAAGTTTTACAATAACAATCAGTAGTAGTATATTATAATAATAGTTATTTCTAAAGATAATGATGCTAATGCCGAAGAATAGTTAGGTACCTATATAAATAGCAATAATAGTTAAGACACAAAAAGTCAGAGACCACAAAGGCGAGTGAAAGTGTAGCGACCTTAATTTAGTTACGCAAACGATATGGTGTTCCTCATCCCCTCCATCAAAGGTGGTAGTAAACTTCTACTTTTGTGACCTCTTTGCATTCAGATGTGGGCCGATAGTTGTAGCATCGAACTGATTTGACTGAGTTTAGAAGCACTGTGTGTACAAATGTCTGTTGCGCATTTCCATTTTCAGCGGAATCACTCCGAGACAAAGTGTCACTACCGTGCCTAATAAACACGAATGGTTTAAATCATTATCTCCGCAACATAAGCCCACATTTACACCACAATAAAGATATAAGAGTGTGAGAGATACAGGACAGGAGGTAAGTAAAAGATAAATTGAAGGAAAACAATAGCAGACCAAGCGTAAACCGGATTCTGGATTATTTACGTACAATAATAATAAAGTTTTTAGACAAATTCACACACGGTTGTTCAGTCCCAAATTAAGACGAACCTTGTGGGGGTGGGTAGGTACTTACCACAGAACACGGAAAAAGCTCGCTACGCTCCCAGTTAAGTACTCAACAACTGATAAACAAACATAGGTACATACTTTTGGTTTAAGTTGCATGCTAGGTTTATACAGCGGCTGAATGCGAGGGCGGAGGCGGACGCTGAAATGATGATGATGATTAAATATATGTAATTGTGGTATTACAAACAAGTCCATATAGGTATATAATATGTTATCATATATGTTTATTTAAAACACAGGTAAGTGCCTAATATAACAAGATAACATGCTAGATAGGTACTATCTGTAGTCAAAATCTTTTACTGCACATGCTTTTAGTTCTTGGTGACATTCTCGATAGACATTGTTTTATGCACGTCACTTTTTAGGTGTGTACCAAGAGTTGGATATGCTAAGTTCCACAAGGAACTATTGATAGGACAGTAAGTGATCAGGTGTAAGAATCTTCTATCTATACTATTCCACCCTTAGAGGTGGAATATTTTCTTCAAATTTAAATGAGACCACCCTCGAGTTATCGTCTATTCATTAAAAAAAGAATCATTCAAATCGGTTGACAATCGGCGAAGATATTCGAATTGAGAACCTCTTTTTGTCTGTTATAAAAACTCGAAAAAAGTAGTCTGCTCGATGAGAAAATCGATTGAAATCGATTAGATTTTGATACTTTGTTAGAAATAGAGTCTTGTAATTTTCTGTCTTGAGCATTTTGCAACACTATTCAAGCTTTGCTAATCTTAATTTTATATCCCAACGAGGCAATGTAAGTTTACCTTTATGTAATAAAGTGCATGTGAACTAGTATTTACTCATATCTAATTGATAGATACTTATTGAGAGCAAACAACATCTGCACAATATACAAGTGGAGCCTTTGGATGCCTTTGTTTATAGATTTTATTAAAGCGCAAATCTAATAAATACTTATTTGCAGACCAAATATACTGATTGCGAATCAGAGTGTGCATTTTGTGTGCAATCAATATTTTTATGTGCGAATCAGATATTTTTAAATAAGTACAACCCTTTGTTTAAATCCACATCTAACCCATTGTTGTTTTATGAGCCCTCTTCAAATGTTTTATTCATTATTTAGAGAAAAAGGGATCCGGAAAAAATCGCAAATCTCGTTTTAGCTTGGAATTTTAGTGTTAAAAAAATTGATTCTATAAGGCGGAGTTTTAATTTTTTTCGCGTCGAACGAACGAGATCGATAATTACGGACTTTAAAAAATTGCGTTAAGTATAAATCAGGTTCGAAAATCCGTAATTTTTTGGTCTTTGAAGTACCTAAGTACTTATAAAAGTTACCCGACAGTGTGACGACAAAAAAAAATTACTCGTAGTAATATAACTGTGACAAGCTGGTGTGACGAGGAGTCCGCCCTCGTATTTTTATACATTAAAAAAAATGACATTTTCTTCGAAAATACTATTGGAGTCATAGTAAAATTGTCCACTTTTAGATGCTTATACGTGTGTCATCATCATCATCATCAGCCTGCACTGTCCACTGCCTGGACATAGGCCTCCCCCAAGGCGCAACTGAACGCGTGGTCTCCACTCGAGAACTCGTCTACCCCAGCGGTTATCGTTATACGTGTGTATTGTGCTTATAAGAAGCACATTAAAACCTGCCAAAAAGCCTGTTCATGCCGAATCATCGGGCAAAGGTTGCTCAAAACCGGTCGTGTATTTCTGGTTATCACGCTTCGGTGCGAAGTCCAAATTGATATACCAGCACATCATCGTGACTTTGCGATTCGCTATTACCCATTTATCATGGCCATAGGATAGCCTGCGCAATTGCACAGCATCTAGACATGCAGGGGTCTACAAAATAAACGTGTCACTTAAATTAACGCAAAGCGAATTTGACGAAACAAGAACTTGACGAATATAGAATATAATGAATGTGAAATTCGTGATTAAGTAAGATAGAAATAGGTTTTAATGTTACATTATGGTTACTAGCGAACGCCCCACAGTTTTAAATTTTAGCACTAGTTAGCTGTTTCCCGCGGCTTTGCTCGTTTTTCCCTCGGGAACAGCTTTTCCTGAGGTAAAAAGGAGTCTATAAGTTATTCCAGGATATAAGCTATCACTATACCTACCAAGTTTCATTAAAATTCGATCCGCCGTTACAGCGTGAAATTGTAACAAACATCCTTAGAAACTTTTGCTTTTATAATATTAGTAGGATTTGACTAAGGGAGGGATCTAGAAAAAAGGTTTAGTCCCAACTCGCCCCCTTCCCATCTCGACCCGCAAGAAATTATACCTCATATTAAGCAATAATTTCAATGTTCTATGTAAGCAATTAGATTTGACCTCTTCTGCACCACCGTTAAGTCGGCAAGGAATGAGCTAAGTAAACGATTTTTTGAAAATTAGCGAATTAGGACTGTTGTTTTACATTGTATCTTGTCTCTGTTGTGTTTGTCAATTTTGTAAATTTCTGCTGTGTATTTTAAATTCCGTCACTATCAGTGGAAACTAGTATTCCCGATCGCCGGTGGAAACCTATAATTGGTTATCTGTTTTTAATTTAAGTTTTTTATGTTGTATTTGTTAACTGTAGGTTTTCCTAAGAAAAAAAAATTGGTTGTCCGTCTGACTCACAGAGCAAAGAAACGCGCATGCGAGGGCATCCCCCGCGGCGGTCGGTGACATAAATTTAAAATCCTTGGTCTGACTATAGTTGCACAACGTTTTCTATAAAGGGATCCGCGTATCTACTGCGCGAAATATGTTTTCGTCTACGGAATTTGATATCGCAATATCACCGCGACCGATCGCAGACGTTCAGAGTCCAGATTCCTATAAACAAGTAAATTTATTTAGGTATGACTAACCGTCGTCGGGGGTCAAAACATTCGCCATTACTGTCTAAAGGTGCAAAGGACAGAAACCCCGCCTGCTGGTTAGCGGTGACCGTCGCTTAAGTGGTACCTACACGATCATGCTGCATGACACGCATTACGTGCTGTCACTCATGCATCACCATCTAGTTGTAGTGATTGACGTGCATGACATGCAAACTACGTGCTGGCCGTTGCTTCACTGTACTATGTGATTTATAGCAAGCATGATGGACCATCATGCAGCATGATAATTCACGTAAACGTAATGCATGTTATGCCACATGATCGTTGAGGAACTGTTTTATAAACCTGCGGTCCAAATACCCTGCACCAGTGCGTTACCTATATTTGTCAAGACAATCAGTTTGTTCCCTTCCCTTCCCCTTATCCAGATTATGAGCCCGGATTGCGCGCACCCTCTTTACTTTAAGCTGTTGTTTACGTCTACCGCAATCTTGTTTACAGAATATTCGTCCCGTCACTTCACTTGTTTATCGTAAACAAACATAGAGCTAAGGACGTTTAGGCCTGGCGCAAATTAGGTTTCCTGAGTGGTCCCTAAACGATCATGCTTGCATGACATGCAACGTTTATGTGATGCTGCATGATGGACTCTCATGCTTGCTATCAATCAATACAGTGAAGCAACAGCCAGCACGTAGTTTGCATGTCATGCACGTCAATCACTACAGCTAGACGGTCATGCATGAGTGACAGCACGTAATGCATGTCATGCCTATTAGGCAAAGGATCCCATTACATACAAATTGCTCTACGTGGTGCGCATGTTCGTATATTTTCCCAAAGGAAAAAGAACATTTTCTGTGAATTCGTTCCTAAATCTGAATTCCTGATCAGGAAACCTTAGTTCCAGGGAGTCCGCCACTAATCTCCTGAGACTTCATTGGCCTTCAGCGCCAAATGGCCAAAATTATTGAAATAGACTCGAAAATAATTATTAGCAGCCAGTCCGGTGGTAATATAGTTACAGGATCATTAGGTTCACTTCGAATTAGAAATCTATTTAAGTTAAGTACATAGTAGGTATTTAGAGGCGAAAGTTTGTAAGGATGTTTGGATGTTTTTAAGTTTGGATATTACTCTTTCACGCAAAAACTACAGAACAGATTTTGATGAAACTTACAGTAATATTAGATCATAGGTACATCAAAATACACACAGGCTTAGATACCTCGGACAAAGCTGATCCCGCGGGAAAACTTTTCTATGCTAACAGCTGAACATTAAAAGCAAACTTTGCAGAAATTTTATTAACAAAAACATCGCATTATGTAGGGTGATGGAAGAAGTCACAAGTCTGGCGGCGAATAGGCGAGCCCGATGTTCCTCAGCTCGCAGTCCTCCACCATGAAGTCTTTCATCAGCAGCTTCTTCAGCGCAGAGCGACGCACCTGTGCGTGCGCAAGTCATAATATCATACTATAATCATATCATCATCATACTTAATATTATAAAGGCGAAAGTTTGTAAGTTCCTTTAATTTCAGGTAGTGTGTAAATTTAGAAGGAATAATTCTTTTGAAGCTTTCGATTGGTATCATTTAAAAAAATTTGAAATATCTTCTATAAGTAGACCTAAGTACAATTTTCTATGATCGACATCCGTCGCTAGCACCACCTCGCACGCTTGCTTCTCATAGCTCTATGACGCACACACAGTATGGCTGGTAGAATATTTAAGCTCTTCTGTGTGATTCTGTAAAGTATGAATTAAAACTCGACCATCACATCGCAAGTCACTTACTTCACTCCGCATCCGATCATGAAAGACCTTGATGTCGCATTGTGTAAACAAATACAAGCTACACAATAAACACTTCACTTGCGAAGTAAAGTGAGTATTGAACTGTAAATCATTGAGTTAGAGACTGATCTCACTGCGGATTCAGGATCGAGTTGCACAAATACGCTTACAGAATAGCGGGGCTTATTATTACTGACTTAACCCTTTAAAAGGCAGAGACGATTTGGAAACCACTTAGTTAATAAACATTTACGGAGAAGAACATCCTCCTTTTTATTTATCCTCCTGAGACCTAGGAGAAGTGAACGAATTTTTATTTTTGTATGTATTTTTTTATGTTTTTTTTATGTTTGTATTATTTTACGTTTTGTTTTTTTTCTAATTTTTAGTCCTAGAGAGAAGTGAACGTCAGAAAATACATTTATTTTATGATTTTTTTATATTTTTTTAGTTATGTTTTATTTTTAATTTTTTTGTCCTCAAGCGAGTCCCTGGGGTCCCAGAAGGTTAACTAAATGGTATTATATAGCGAATATATCACGCTTTCTTTCCTCACTCATTCAATGTCAATGATATTGGAAACATATCATCTGAAATTGGTATTGGAAACAGATCATCTGAAAACTCAAGTGCACTAACAGGCTGAGTGCATAATTATTGACCACATGTTTTTTTCTTATTGATTTTTTTTTGCCGTAGATGTGTTCCCCAGTGCATTACAAACAAATGGTAGTGTATTTAACTTTCACGTAGCATATCTGTATAACTGCGGCCTTATAAAGGGTTTAAAAAAAAGGACTTTATAGTCCTATCGCCCTTGAGAGGGTAGGTCTCAGCCTCAACAGGGGGATATAGGCTTTTGATAGATGTGATTGATTGTTACCGACCGCCAGTGTCTGCCACTTGGCCTGGCGCAGCTCCTCGCGGATGAACATCATCTCTGGGCGCAGGTCCTGGTGAGCGAACGGGTCCAGTTCTATCTTCAGGCGCGGGTCAATGCCGGACAGCTGCTGATCACTACCAAGAATATCCGTCAAATTCAACTCTCCTTAACTGTTTCCCTATCTTACTTCTTTCCTCCCTTCCTCCTTCCCTCCCTTTCTCATTCCCTCCCTTCCTCCTTCCCTGCCTCTCTCTCTATAAACCCGGAAAATGAACATCCGGGCTACTACCCGAACTAAATCAGGATAATATTAATGTATCTTAACCAACTTACTAATATTAAAACGGATGCTTGTGACTTTGTGAGGATTTTTGTTACTCTTTCACGCTGTAACGGCTGAACGGATTTTGATGAAACTTGGTACGTGATCGCTTAAATCCTGGAATAACTTATAGGCTACTTTTTACCGCGGTAAACCGTTCCCGCTGAAGGGTTTTAGTGTACATAAAAATAGTAATAAAATTGGTACTAACAATCTCGCGCCGACGTCCGCCTCCAGGGCGCCCGCTTCCTCTAAGGTGTCGGGGACCACCTCTTCCGCGTCAGCTGACATGTCTGCAGATTTCTGGAACAAACTTTGATTGCAAAATGAATACGAACCGCCTACAACTTTGCCACCGCACGCCGAAATACCAAATGAAAAATTGATACCTGACTTTTATTCCAACAATGCAAACAGCCAGTATCACTGACCGATTATGAAAAAGTCTGCATGCAAATTGCAAAGCAAAGCGATTTTCAAAAAATAGTTCTAATTACCTCTAATAGATGGCACATGTGACAAATTCGAGGCAAATTCTGTGATTCAAGCAGGAAAAGGCTACGCTACGCCATCTAGTGCCAATAATAGTTACTATTGTAGGTACTAGAAATTACGACCAGCGCCATCTATATATTTCTATTGGAACTTTTTGATTAGATAGCTAGGAGATAGAGATGCCATCGTGTGCGTTTTGAACTTGATTATTATTTCACATTTAAAAAATCTGTAGTTATTTGATTTAAGAGTTGTTGGTTTTCGCCAGTAATGCAAATAAACTCAGATTAAATGACGTGACGTCAATGGTTAACAGTATTTATTGTTAAAAATAATAAATAAATTCGGTGACTCATCATAAAAGTTATTCTGTACGCGAGTTTTCAAACGCACTTCACTCCTCGATACAAGGGTGAGTGAACTGTCGTAGAATTGTATTACTAATCTGTGGAGTGAACCATCTCATTGTTATTTATTACACATTTGCCTCTATTAATACATTAATTAGCCGTTTTAGTGGTGCAGTGAGTGCAATAACGTAGTGCACGACAGCCATGCCATGTGAGTAATGCCCTAGGTGTGGCACATCTTCAAAACTGTCGCAAAGTTCCAGTGCAATCGTGACATTGTGTGAAAAAATATTCTCGCGTAAGATGACCGAGTATAAGCTGGTCGTGGTAGGCGCGGGAGGCGTTGGCAAGTCCGCATTGACTATACAACTGATACAGAACCATTTCGTCGACGAATACGACCCTACCATCGAGGATTCGTATAGGAAGCAGGTGGTCATCGACGGAGAGACATGTCTGCTGGACATTCTGGACACGGCGGGTCAAGAGGAGTACTCCGCCATGCGAGACCAGTACATGCGGACGGGGGAAGGGTTCCTGCTGGTGTTTGCAGTGAACAGCGCGAAGAGTTTCGAGGATATCGGCTCGTATCGGGAGCAGATCAAGCGGGTGAAGGACGCTGAGGAGGTGCCCATGGTGCTGGTTGGGAACAAGTGCGACCTGCAGGCGTGGGCGGTGGACATGACGCAGGCCAGAGAAGTGAGTAGACTCCTACATGAGAGTAAGAATTAGAGCAGAGACACGGTAACCTATTTGGTTTTGCACTTTCCTCACATCCTTGAGGTTGTGACATGAAAGATGAGTTTTTCGTAACTTAAGTGTGGTTTATTATAATACCACAGTCTATTCGATAAACGAAAACATCGTGAGGAAACCAGCATACACTGTTAATAAGTAAGATTTATTTTCTATGGTATGTGAAGTCAAACAAACGGATTGAGGCATGGTTGGTGGACAGGGGTTTGGCACAAGAGATCCTGTGCAGTCGGAAGTGTCGCCAGGTATTCTGGCCCATGATAAGATAAGAAGAAATAGTGCACTAATGAAATATCTCTATACTATTGCCAAGCACATTGTACAAATTTTTTCATGGTCTTTTTTCATAGTGCCTTTTTTTTACACTTAGTTGATAAGCATATTTTTACACTTGTACCAGCTTGATTCCACAATAATGTAGAGAACTATTATGAATCTGACCAGTTTCATAATTACAGCAATAAGCAGATGTTAGATTTATATTTAATTGGTAAAGAATCATTAGCATGTAGGGTAAGTAGTAGCCAATTAACGAAAATCTCAGTTGCAGTGTCTAAATGACAATATCTCCTTACACTTTATTTTGTTTTGACACTGTATAATTAGAACTACACCATTTAAATGCATATTACAAAAGGGGAGCTACACTTCTCAGTCGAGAAACCACCCTTGGATGCACTGCCGCTGCATCTATGTCAATATATTGTATGAATGTTCCCAAAAGAATATTTTGTTTGGAACCCGTTGTCTATTTGAAAAAATTTGAGCCTTGATAAAAGTGTGGTTGACAAGGCAAATGAGTGTTCTGAGTACAGCCCATCGTGAAACCGAGAGCTACAGCCTCCTACCCCTTAGTTGCATAATTAGCTGTTGTGCAATGAACAGTTGGGGAGGAGAGCAACACCTTAAACACAAGGGCTGACACAATGACCCCATAGGGATGCAGTGTCCCTGGTTGGCCCCCTACTATAAAATATACAATACAAATAGCTTTATTCTCTTTGACTTCCTTAAAATATTACTTTAATTTTATTCAGCATCAGTAGTACAGTCAGGGTGTGTTAGGACATAGGCTTCCTCCAGCAACTTCCATTCCATCCTATACCTGCATTCTTCGCCATTGTGGTGGAAAGTCACCTTTTTGTGTTTTTTTTTCTTCTTTTCCCTCTCTTAGGGAAAATTCTATTATTATTATAAAAAACTCTTTCACGCAAAAACTATGGAACAGATTTTGATGAAACTTCAGATTTTTACTCGCGAGCGTGTGTGTGTGTAGAGGATGATGAGACTGAGTGAAACGAAAGAGGTGTGTCAGGATCGCGATACTTGACGCTCCGTTCTTTCTCGCCTACCCTGTCAGGGGCATAGCGTGAAGATATGTATGTATAACACATAATTGCAGGTCGCGCGCAGTTACGGCGTGCCGTTCGTCGAGACGTCGGCCAAGACGCGCATGGGCGTCGACGACGCGTTCTACACGCTGGTGCGCGAGATACGTAAGGACAAGGAGAGCCGCGGCAAGAAGTACAGGCGGAACAAGCAGGGCTCCCGGCGGCGATTCAAGTGCACCCTGCTCTAAACTGGTCGCTTAGATATTTCCAACTTAATTCGCGGGTTTGGCAAGTTAACAGAGGATGTTGGCTGTATATTTTACATTCCAAGCGAAATGGCGTACAATGAAAACACTATTTACGTTTCGGCACAGAATAATTAATGTTTCGGACACAATGAAACCTTGTTTTTAATATAAAAATACTTTGCATTGTTATCTATATATTACAAACTGTGAACTTAGAAAAGAAATAATTAAATAAAGGAGTAAGGGCACAAGACTAGGTGGAAAACCTGTGAATTTTGAGCCAGAAGTCTTCTCAGAGCTATGGTAGGTAAAAAAATGGAGTACAAGGTAACTTAACATAAATTTATGCATGTTTTCTTTCGGCTCTAAAATATACATGAAAGGGACAAAAAGAAGTTTGTATTACCATGTTAACTTTGCAGTCCATTTAGGACGTTTATTTTGTTCTGAGATGCAAATGCGTTTGCTTCGGTATGCCATTTGTGTTGGAACAGATGTTAAAAGAGTGTACAGTCAGCATGAGATTGGTCTAAGCGTCATTTTTTTTTGATGTGATTTTACTTATTTTATTATGTTATAATGGGTAACGTATTTTACCATTAGGTCATTATAATGGTCAATGTATCTTAGCAACACAGTTTCCAATATTATGAATCGTTTTCGGATAAATTCTCTACTACTATGGTTGCCTTGATATCATCGATTTATCTAGAATCAAACAACCTGACTGCGGACATAATGTTGAATTTATGTCCTTTACATTATTTTCACTATTCAAGACGCTTACATCAATCTGACACTGACTCTGTATCAGTTAAAGCCCTTTGTGATGTATTGATACAGCTTTGCAGAAAGTTGTATTCCAAAATTATTACTTTAAAAAGGTTGACTTTTCTGATCATTAACTAATACTACTGAAAATCTAATAATATTGCAATGAAGTAGCAATTCATTAATTTGCTGTAGGTAACACATTCTCTGATAATTTGCCAAACTATAAATTCTAATTAAACAGACATTTATACATGCAAATCATTGAATAGAATTAAAATTGTTATTGGGAGATAAGTGTCAATATAAAACCGATCTAGTTACTGTTTTTAATATGGTAACTTATGATTAGTTATGTTATGATATTTGATGACATGCATTTATAAAAGTCAATGTAGACTAGAAATGTATGTAATTTAGAGTAATTAAACTATACTATTGTTATCAATCTTTTTGGAACTTTAAACTAACCACTCGTATTTGACTGCATGTGTAATTTGATAATGATAAGCTTAATCTTGTGCAATAGACAATTTTTTAAAATTTAAATCCTGTGATTGTCTTTGTTAGATATCTTTATCTACATAATTAAATTTGTATTAATTCATTGGAGTATTCTGTGTTACTAAAACTATTTGACAGCGCCTTCTGTGAGTTTTTTAACTACATACAAGTCGTTACTGCAATGAGGAAAAGATACTAATAATGTATGTTGTCGCTTACGTCATTGTGTAAGAATAACTTTTAAAAACAGTTTACAGCGTTCAAACAGACTTGATAAAGTAAATGTTTATTGAAGTGCTCGTATATTATCTGCATAATAATAATATTCACTTCAATTAATAAATGTTGTCAAACGTAGAGTTATTTTTCTCAATAAAACTATAGATTATATTTAAAAAATAAATATTAGAAATTCAAGCTTATATGAACAATAAAATGAGGTAAGTGCTAGCTCACATTTTTACTAGTACCTTTTCCCTGCAAATATCATTATGTGGTAACTAACTTCCTTTTTACTTTATAATTTCATGTCTTAAACATTAATGTTAAGTTTATATCACTTATTAAATACTCTAAAACTCGGAGTAATTTCGGTTTGAATAATAACTTCATGAGTACATGATTAGGAAATATTTTCTAAAGATGCAATTGCATGTTCTTTATAAGATGTAACTCCATATGGCTGAATATTACGTGGTATTACTGAAAGATTGAGTTGTGTATATATATAAATGCATTAAAAAGGCCTATCTCTCAGTGTGTCGCTTACGTTGTTATTTATTAAGTATTTGTATCATCTCTTATTCATTTTGACTTAACATCGTAAGCACGTCTGAAGTCTGGTATATTATATCGGAATAGTATATTATGATTAGGTACTTAATCTTGCAATTAACTTCCAAGTTACCTATATTGAATTGTCGTCTTCTAAAAAAACTCAATCTTTAACCACATTGGTCCAATCTCAAGATGCTATCACAAAGGATAGTTACTTTCAGTAGAAAATGCCCAATTGTACTATATGAATAGGTCAGCGTTTTGTGGCGCTTAAGACGTTCTCTAGTCGATTAGATACTTTTAACACAGTCTATTTAATGCATATTTCTTTATTTAATCCATTGGATGTATTATGGTCAAAAGAATATAAGCGCCACAATGACACTGAATCATAACTTACGTCCTAAATATTTGCATGTCGTAGGTAACTAACGTGATGGTTTTCATATAAATTAGTAAATAAGCTTACAGTTCAAAACTTTTCTATTGTCAACAATTTATAATGTAAATATTTAGATAGCTATCTGTGAAGTTACCTGTGTCGGACCGGAACTTCGGTCTTCGTCACTTTCGACTTATTTTTTAAGTACGGTCGAAACTTCAAGGTATCTTTCGATTAAACTGAAAGACTTTTGTGAGCCAAGTTGGATCCTACTCTGTAATATTTAGTCCGCAAAATCTAAAGAAATAAGGAAAAATAAAAATTACAAAGTGAAGCTTCGGATTTTTACCTTTTAGATGAACTATTATCTAATCTGTGGTATGGTCATCTAAACGTGGTTGTGCACAATTTACAGTTGTAAAACATCGACTAAATAATCAAAATACTTGTGTTTGGCAAATTTTGACATAAGCGCCACTACAGGGTGAAATTTGTTTTTTGCAAGGTTTTTAATGCTCTCCATACAAACATTACTAGTATAAAACTCGCGCACTGTGACGTGCCCTTCAAAACGTGGCGCTTACGACAATTTCACAGAAACGTGTATGGAGCTGTATTCAACTTCAGTACCTACATTTATAGTACAATTTAATCGGTTGTAATGCTACTTAGAAAGCACTTTATGTAACTTTGCCAAAAGAGAAATGACTCTTGTCTGAATTAAAGATTTTTATAATGTTCGAGCTAATGAATGCATAAATAACATTATGTTTTATTTTAGTACTGAAGATACTAAAGTTGTCATATCATTAATGTTGAATTGTTCTAAAAATACTGAAACTCTTACTGTGAATTTGCTTACCTTTTGTAGATATTTTTTATATTGTGTATTATTATTAATTGTATTCGCAATCTTAATTAGGATAACAGCACACTTGATAATTTTAGCATGTAAGTATGTTAAAATGCTGCACTTGTTTGAAATGTTTATAATACAGTGTGTGTGTTGTCAATATTGATTAAATTGAAAATTTTCTTTATTTTAATTAAGTATATCCGTCCAACTTTGGATATGAAAGTTTGACATTAAAACTAAAGAATGTGTAAAAGGCTGTAAAATTTTGGCTGCATCTATGCTACATTGACTCCCTCACAGCTTTGTATATTCAATATAGAAATCGTTTTGATACTAAATTGTTACATAATGAGCCCTAACCGCCGGCTTACTGGAAGCATCATTTCTTGGAAATCGCGATTTAAATCGTACGTAACCATTTGTTTTTGGCGCTTACGATAAGTTGCGATTAGGGCTCGACAAGCTACCGGTTGCAGCTATATTGCCGATGCTTAAAGTATCGAGTGTGCTGTAAGCTGAGTAATGTGCTCGTAAACGATGTTAACCGACTAAACAAGAATCAAGTCTAGATTTCCTGAATACAAGAAAACTCCCTAAAATAGGTGATTGTAATGGTGACTTAGCATCTTTGAATGTAATATTTGGGCAGTTGTCACTTAGGACATTTATAATAACGCTCTAAGATTTGTTGTGAAAACGAGAGAACAGTTGTCAGCCATACTTATATCTTTATCGAGTAAAAAAAATGCCCATAGCAGTAATTATATGAGTATTGTACTGCCCTGAAAAATAGAAAGCCTCTAGTGTTTTAGTAGCCATATTTTATTTTAGAAAATTGTAAAAAAAGGTGCCAAACTGTTGTTTTAGAAATTTATAAAAAAAAACGTGAAAACTTGTGATTTTTATAGAATTCTAGACAACCAGTTTAGCTTCTTTCTTTGCAGCTTTCACAAAGGTTACTAAAACGCTTAGCGGCCGTGCACGGCAGTTTATATTTAAGAAGATCCTAAAAGACATCATTCATTTTGATCCAAATTGAAATAGCCAACCAAAAAAAATGCTACATTCTGATACTTGTGTCCGTCTAAGCATTTCTTACTATGACACCAAAGCTAATAACCATAAGGTCATTGTCCTTGGTTTTGAGTTGGAAAACCTGTCTTTTCATACATTTTCGATGAATATAATCCTATGTTAATTTATTGTTTTCTCCGTAATAATATTTTAATTTTAAAATATAATAAAATGCTTAGGCAGCCAATATATTTCAATTTGCACCAAAAATGTATGCAACCTGAGTGATGTCCTTTTTTATACCATCTATTGTGTGTCAATATGTCGTAAATCTATGAGACTAATAACCCATATTTGCACCATTTTATTACAGCTATGTTTTATGAAAAGTCTGATTTGACCCCAATTTGACCCCTCAGTTTATCTATTCAATGCCAAGTCACACTTCATAGATGTTAATGCCGTTTTTATCTCATGATAGGAGTGCATAGAGCCTAGCAGTTTTAAGTCCGATTTAGGCAGAATCATTCATTTCTCTTACACAGGTCCTCGCAAAGTAATCTGATATATATTTTTTTAATTCTCAAATCAGACTTTATGGTGAAGCTATGACTATATTTTTTAACTCAGTTATCTAACAAGGAATTAATTATAAACGAATTTTACAGATGAATTACGGTGAATTTTAATATTTTGACAGTTTTCTATAGTGATAAGCTATACATAATTATTGTTTTTTGTATAATTTAGTGATTTTAGTTTAAATAATATTTTATGTATGTAGTAATGTTTTAATTTTACTTACAAATGTAGTGATAATGCTGCCATGAAAGAGTCAGTCTTGGGGGGTTTGGGCCATATTTCACCTAGATGCCAAAAGTTGTTTACTTAAACTGTAATATTCCATTGCAAATGAAATGGCATAATAAAACGTTATTGTGTCTCGATAACAAAATGTAAAATATCGACTCTATTCAGGCAAAACATCGTAAGCGACACACAAAGACATTCAATTTCAGACCCAATGTAAAGAGATTCGTATATCATATTTTCCGCTTGCGGTATTTCGGCTGATCAGGTTAGATATTATTTTGATGTGTCTGCCATGGCATCTAAGTGACTATGGCTTTTAAGAGTTTTAGAACTAAAAGGGAATGTCAAGTATTGCATGTTTCGATCATCTTATTAAGGCCCCTGGAGTATTTTTATTGCCATGAAAATACTTATTAGTTTAATGATAGCCATAACTTTTGTTTACGATATCATGCTTCATATAGATTTAGGTTGGCCATTTAACAGAGAGTGCGCCTGAGGTATGAGTAAGCTAGGGAAGGGGGAGCGTTACCTCGCGCTACAGTTTAGTAATGAATACGTAGTATTGCAAGATTGGAGTCATATTTTTGAAGATTACTCGATGATGCGGACTCGAAGGGCTCAAAGGCTCGAGCGAGACTCAAATCGAATCGTGCGCAAACTTAGAGTAAACTTAAGCATATGTAGGTTTAGGTACTCTATAAGTGCGTGATTTAACGACTCAAGTCTTTAAAAGGACTTGAAAAACTAAAAGGACTCCAGTCTTAATTGGACTGAATTTTGGGAGCACTGTATAAAGTTCAGCTCAACCTCACGCGCACTGTGTTGAATTTGTAATGTAGTATTCTAATTACAAAGCTTTGCTTTACATTAAAAGGTCGTCACATTTAAGTATTTTACCAAGAGTCTGACATATTTCTTTATTGTATTGAAATGTTCGACGCTATGCACAACTTTGTTGGAAACGTAGGTATTTTATAATTAATTCTGTAACATTAAAGCACAACATTGTGTCCTAATTGACATAAATAAAATTGACGAGACAAATTGTGTTTCATTCTTTCTACACCTGTTGAAATATGCCTTCCCTCGTGCCCCGCTGAGATGAGGAGGCACTGCTGCTACCCGTCATCGGTCTGTGGGATTTGTGGCTTACGTTAATTTAAATAGCTATCAGCCGACGCCTGTTGCACTTACTGAGAATATTTTGTCTGGGCTGGGTGTGTGCTTACCCATCATTATTGGTAATTATTAGAAGCGACGTTATGTTTATGCTCTATTTGTAATACTATTGGAATGGAAATAGCGTGAAGAGTTCCGATCTGTTTGACGCAAACTAGGCTGTACGTTCTTAAAACCTTTGCCTTGCTGAAAAAGCTGTCAAATCAATTTGACACTTTTAATAGAAAACACGTCGATTTGGCGATTTTTGTAAATATTGCCGAAATAAATACCTATCTTTGATTGAAAAAGGCTTAAGAGCCGAAATTATGGAATCAAAAGACGTGTGCGTTGAAGTAGAGAACGATGAATTCTACAGCAAATTCCTGGTCGATAGCGTGAAGCCTATAACAGGCGAAAACTTGTCAGTTACCGACCAAGTGAACCGACTTACTCAGGGCATCGAGAAACTCGGCAAGAGCCTGGAGAAACAGGTCCTGGCTAAGCATAACGACCTTCTCACTCAGGCAAGCCACATTTCCGACCTGGAAACCACTTTAGAATCTGTCCACAACCAGGTACAGAGCCTACTTCGCGGCGCAGAAAAATTGAAGGAACGCGTTCATACGCCCTATTACGCTTTGGAAAATCAAACGCTGATGCTGGAGAGGGTTCAAACTACTTGTAACTTACTCAGGCATACGTCCAAAATCTTAGTGTTGTGGAATAAACTGACCAGTGTGAAGGATAACCCTTCAAAAGAAGCAATTATTTTATTTGAACTGAATGAGCTGATCAGTGACTACGATTTTGAAGGTATAGTGTTATTAGACGAGATTCTGAAGAAAGTGGAGCATCGAAGAAAAGAACTGTTGAGTAATTCAACTGATTTGCTACAGACAAGCTTGCTGAGTGGTGATAAAACAAAACTCTTGCAATGTTTTAAAGTATTTCATAATCTTCAATGTACTGAAGAACAGATAAAGAATACTGTTGATAGTATACTAAATGATCTAAAGAAGGAAATAGCTACAGCTTTAAATGTCCAAATGGTACAAATTGAAGTGAAGAAGTCAAGCTCTGGGCGAATAGCACCAGGGAAAGCAAACATTATGAATGCACAAGACTTCAAAGTTAAACTGTGGGACAACATAGAGAAGCTGTTCAAACTTGACGTCTACAACAGCTGCACAAAAGTTATTATGCTGCAAAATGTTGTGAATGAATTACATGCTATTGGTAACTTCAGAAATATCGCTAAAAACTTCTGGTCTAACCTGTCTATAGTTTTCAGCAGTGAGCTTGAGAAGAGCCCACATAATGTCAGTCAATCTATCGAAATCGACTATCCGAGACTCCTTAAATGCTTCAATGACCTACTATCTAGACTCAAATATAAGGATTTGGAGATGAACCGCTCATGTTTGACTAAATGGGAGAACTCTTTCCTTTCCAAATCATTAGGCAAGCTGCTAGAGCCAGTTAGAAGCATGTGGCATTTAAGCCAAGTTCCCAGCATGGAACAAATAGACAACGCCATAAGAGTAATATCTGAAGCCTTGAGCATTTCTCTTGGAGATAAACAGCTAAGCATTAGTCTTGCAAACAGTGTGGCGAAGAGCATCAAACAGATGAATGTAGAAGCTGAGCAAAGGCTCTCAATGGACAGCGACGTAGCTCAGATCATAGAGTCACCAACGAGCTCCCAGCAGAAAAACGCAGACCTCTGCAACTCTTTATATTATTTCTCGTCACAAATCAGAAGAGTTCTATCAAATATGAGCTCAATGCTACCTCAAGAAAGCATACAGATTGTCCAAAACAGCCTAAAAGACATATCCAGTCTGCCAGTATTGCAATTATTTGCCGAATCTATTAAGAACTCGCTGTACATCATTCTCATGACAATGCATGACGAACCAGACTTAATAAGAGCCGACGACCCATCTGGAAAATCACTTTCTTGTTCACCATATATGAAAGAACTTCAACAATTCGTGTCCAGATGCAGAGATATTTATTTGTCAATGTTTGCTGAGAAATCCGCCCTCAACGAGTGCTGTGGGAACATAGCTAAAGCTTGCACTGAAAGGTTCATTCAACACATCTGCAATGTCAGACCTTTGAGTAAGTTTGGCCGAGTGAAACTCCAAATTGACTGCAAACATCTTGAAACTGCTTTGGCTCCATTAGTTAACGACATGAGTGAGTTAGGTGACTGTTCCAGGCAGTTAAAGGCATTACAGCTGCTGCTGGAGAAGTCTCCTCAAGAAATAGCAAAGAGTCAGTCGGAAGGAGCATCATTACCATACTCTTTAGTCATGATGTTACTCTTCTCGTACGCTGGTCCTCAGTTGATGGCCCCACACACCTGTGCAGGTTGGAACGTCCAGAAGTTAATGCAATGGTTGGATTCCCACAGGAATGAGAGAGAAAGGTTGGAATTCGTCGCTGGCGCCTTACAAAGATACCAGAATCATATAAGGCAGAACCAAATAACTACCTATGATGAAGTTTATCCAGTATTACTCCAGTTGCTTGATGATGGAAGAAAGTCTTTGAAGAAATAGATAATTTTAGTGTTGATTGCTTTCTGTTTAATATAACTATGTAATTTTTTTGTAAAATTAATATATCAGAATCAGGAATACATTGGTTCTACAAAAGCATAGTTAAATTGTTAAGAAAAATTCAGTAATATCTACTGAAAATCTATTCAAATTCATGAGCAAGTTTCCAGCCTTTCCAGGTCTCCTAGTAGGTATATTAAAAATATATTATTTCAGAGAGACTAATTTGAGATGGAATAATTTAAGAAACATTATTATAAAATAATTTATTATTGAAAATAATAACTGGTCTACAAACAATATGTGGTATTTCTTCTCAATCCACTATCTTAACCTAAATCTTCTATTATAAGTATTTATTTCTCAACAAACGACAATCGAAAGTGTAACATGACTCACTGGTGTGAGATACTATATGTCCAAGCAGTAGATCCACGGGAAAACGTGGTGATATCATATCGGTCCGGTATCCAGAAGCCCTACACCACTACTTCAAAGATTTGGAATGGCTAGACTGACAGTCCGGGGAGAATTGCACACTCCTGCTTTCGTGGAGTCAGTGCAGGGACCACCACCCCTGTCTAAGAATAAGAATCATCGGAATTGGTATTCGGTATCACATCGGTGGCTGAACTCCATTATAGCACCATGGGAAACTCCCTTATCAAAGAATGAGTGGTATTAGATGTTTTCAAGTGCCTCAAAGTACTCGGTTGTCCATGTCAGTGTGGTGACCAAATGATAAATTCTAATACTTGAGCATTCTTCAAACTTCAGCAGCTCTTGTCGCGTTTCATGATCTGGCGTAAGAAAAACGGTTTCATAACATTTGTACATATTAATAAAACAGTAATGATATGAAATTCTTTATGTCTGGGGGACTTAAAATGTACAAAAATGATAAAAAACAAAAATAATATGTGAATAACTGGATAAGCGAAATCACTTGCTCAACTGTATCTCTACATACATACACTTGTCTCATCCCAAAACCAGGATATATGGTGATTCACTATATAGGAACCAAGTTTTATAAAGTTGTCTGTGGAACATGAGAATTGAACCCACGACCTCTGGCGCTGTCTACGTCATTTGAGGTGCCAACTTCTATGTAACATGTTAAATTCCAGAGCGGTTCCAGTAATCAGATTCTTTATGCCTTTTTAAAATCTACATAAAAACATGGCTTTATTGTTTGTTTTGCTATCGGTTGTTCAGTGTCACGCATTACGTAACAGTGGAAAGTAGAAACCTTTAACTGGTTATCTGTATTTTTTTTTAAAGTTTTTATGTTGTTTTTGTTTACTGTAGGTTTTCCTAAGAAATAAAAATAAAATAAAACAGACAAACATACATTATTATTTTAAAGGACAGTAAAGGAATACTACAAGATATGTATAAAAAATACGACTATATTAACTTCTTATGTTACAATCAACAAACTTTGTGCTAACTAATTTACATAAACCTTAAATAATCTAAATAAAAATTTACTTATAACAATATGTAACTAGATACAAGACCAGATTCTGAAGCACTCACATCATCAACAGCCTAACTCATACCTCCCCTGTGGGGGGGGTATAAGGGGGTATAAGTGTGTGTGGGGGAGGAGGGGGGGACGGGAAGATGGGTTAGGAAGTGGATGGGACCAGGTGGGCAGGAGGGGAGGGGGTAGTGAAGAGGGGGGAGGGCTGGGGGGATGGAGGGGGAAGAGGAAGAAAAAGAAAAGAGTTAAATTGTAAATGACAACATACGGCAATTGCACCTTCATCAACAGCCTATTAACATGTCCCTACTGCTGGGGCTCAAGCCTACCCTCTCAACGAGGGCGTTCGGGCTATAGTCCACCACGCTAGCCCAGTGCGGGTTGGTGGACTTCACATGCGCCTGCGAATTTCTTCTTCAGCGTATGCAGGTTTCCTCACGATGTTTTCCTTCACCATATGAGAGCAGTCAGTTAATGTACATGGCCCAGCCGGGGACCGAACTCCGGACCTTTCGATATGATAGGTCGCGTCTTATCCCCGACGCCACTGACGCTCCCTTAAACTGTTCTAAAATTGCTTCTCTCTGCCGGTTCACTTTCTCTTTCTTTCATACAATAATATAAAGACGCATGTACTTATTTTAGCGCTATAAAATGTGAATTTTTCAGAATCGGGCTTATTATTATTAAGTCTTTTCGAAAGAAATGCAAAGAAGACTTGTAGCTTATCATGCAGGGTTCTGTTTGGAAGGTATTGGCTCAAAATAATTATAATTTGGGATTTTCCACAAGTGTAGCAAACCAAATTTAACACAAAGCCACAAGAAAGGGCAGTCGCTATACTCAGGCGTTTTATTTATTTATTGCACATGTATCGTACAACAGCGAACTTAATGCCAAAGACATTCTCTACCAGTTAACCAAGTAAGGCATGGTATAACTCTAGCGGTATCACCTTTTGGCGAACGTGACAGCAAACTAGCTCTGTATGTTGCGTTTCGATACACGAAAAACAGCCGGCAAAAAGTCCCTTAATCTTAAAAACGAAAGATTTATACATTACTAACTAATTAACATACTATTTAATAGGTCAGTTGCTATGCAGTACTAAAAAGCATTATCTAAAAAGTGTCTACTTTAAGATCTAAGTATCAACTTATTTTTGTCCTGAAATGAGAGAAAACCGCGTGTAAAAAATATTTTTTTCAGAAAACGGCAAAAATGATCCAATGTGGTCTTTAACTCTATGAAAATTACTACTTTATTCACCTCCAGCACTGAATACTAGAAAAATTCACTTATACTTTACTAAATTCACTTACTTTTAAAATTCACTTTTTACACTTCGCGTATTTCTCTCTTAGCAGGGCAGAGTTACTCTATACATTTTGCTATTCACAACAGGCAGCGATAGGTTTATGAAACACAAACCTAACCAAATGTCGCCAGATTGGGTCTAATTCAAACCCAACCAAATGTCATCAGGTTACACCAGGTTAGATCTAATTCAAACCCAACCAAATGTCATCAGGTTACACCAGGTTAGATCTAATTCAAACCCAACCAAATGTCATCAGGTTACACCAGGTTAGATCTAATTCAAACCCAACCAAATGTCATCAGGTTACACCAGGTTAGATCTAATTCAAACCCAACCAAATGTCACCAGGTTGGGTCTAATTCAAACCCAACCAAATTCATCAGGTTATCGATCAACTAATTAAACCAATACCAACCAATCAATGGTATACAGAGAACAAACGGCCCCTACATTTACATTCCTACAAGTTACAGAATGTCTAAACCTGTTGTTCCTCGAAGGCTGCCTTGAACACCTCCTCGTAGTCGCTGACGAAGTGCACGTCCATGTTCTCTCTGATGAAGGAGGGCAGGTCGTCGAAGTCTCGTCGGTTCTCCTCGGGCAGGATCACGTAGCTGACGCCCACCCGCTTGGCCTGTCAACATTCCATTTATAACACATAATATACATACAAATTAAAACTACCATCACAAAAATACGAAGTTTTAAGACTCGATCTAGAAACATTAGTGAGGTGAGTGTGATTAATCAATATATTTAGGGAGTCATGTTTAGGGAGGAATGTTTGTAGAGTAGAATAGATGTCACAGAACAAACCACAGCACAGTGTATTTGCAAAAGAAATATATATAAGTTAACAATAAGATTGTTAATTTTGTCTGTTCATTTTGACAGCCACAAACGATGTTGAAACAATCGATTGAGCATTAGACAGTCGCCGTCGGCTACTCACTGCAATGATCTTCTCCTTGATGCCGCCGACGGGCAGCACGCGGCCGGTGAGCGAGATCTCGCCGGTCATGGCGAGGTCGCCGCGCACCGGCCGCCGCAGCGCGAGCGACATGAGCGCCGTTGCGATGGTGCAGCCCGCCGACGGGCCGTCCTTCGGCGTCGCGCCCTCGGGCACGTGGAGGTGCAGGTGGCTGGAAACGGGAAAATTATATATGTAGTTAAGATGTCGTTCACAATTTCTTGAATTCCAAACGTCCTACCGAGTGTTAAAAAATAAACTTACAATACTAACTAAAGCGTAACACACACAGCGCGGCGGCGTTGCGAAAGCGTTGCGGCGGCGAATCTGCGGAAAGCGAATAAAAAGCGGAGCCCTTCAGACAACATATACCGCTAGCGGCGGCGGCGGTTTGTATGAAGAACGCTCCGCTCCGCACCGCGCCGCGCCGCCGCCGCTCTGTGTAGGGGTTCTCATACACTACAAAGGAATACAACGCGCCGCCGCCGCTCCGCAACGCCTGTCTGCGCAAATCTGTCATATCAAAACGTCAAATCTGTGCGCGCGGTTTTGTCGCTTTCGCCGTCGCATCGCCGCCGCGCCGCACCGCCGCCGCGCCGCTTTGATGTAAAGGGCTTCATACTATTTCGAAAATTACAAAAAATTACCGCAACGCTTTCTCACCGCCGCCGCTCTGTCTGTGTTCCGCTTAAATCTAAAATGATTTTAGTAAATCTCAATACAAATAATAACCTTGTGATTTATATAGATAAGTCTCCGGTGACAAGTTAACAGTGACTCTTCGCGACCCAAACGAACACAATACAACAAATTACAATTGTCGTCATTTTTAAAGTTTCGTCATTAGTAAAGTCCAACTCTAGCAGGTCACATCTGTCGCAGAACCGACGGCCGTTGGGGCAGACGGGTTGTGGAGTGGAGACCGCGGATCGGGGGAAGCCCCTCCGCCAGGTGGAGCGACGATCTGGCGAAGGTGGCCGGGAGCGGCTGGATGCGGAGGGCGGAGGACCGGGTGTGGTGGCGTTCACTGGGGAAGGCCTATGTACAGCAGTGGACGTTGAAGATCTGGTGTGACAGTCTCACCTAGTGTTGAGGAACTTGTTCTCCGGATGGTAGGCGGCGAGGAAGTTCCTGGCGACGGTGAGCGCGATCCTGGCGGACTCCTTCATCACGTCGCCGAGGTGCCCCGTCAGCTCCAGCGAGCCGAACGGCGTCTTCTCGTCCTGGTGCGTGTTGCGGAGCGCCGTCTCGATGAACAGCGTGCTGCCGCCTGAAGGACGCGCGGATACACTTAGTTTTTAATCAATTACTAGTGTATTCATATGAATTTATATTAAAACTAGCTGTTTCCCGAAGCTTCGCCCGCGTTTTAGAGTCATTTCTGGCTTTTAATCTTTTTTTCCGGGTTCTGAGGGTCGCAGCGTGATGTTTATTAGCCTATAACCTTCCTCAAGTATTAAGCTATCAAATGCAAAAAGAATTTTCCGAATCCGACTGCTAGTTCCAGAGATTAACGCGGTCAAACAAACAAACAAATAAACTTGCCCACCAGCCCGGGCAGGTTGTGCTCCCTCACCGTCAGCTTGAGTGTAACAGAACATGAGAGCAGACTCACCCATGGCGGTCCAGGCGAGCCCCATGACGACGCCGGGCGGAGTGACCTCGTACATGCGGTCGTGCTTGAAGGTCGGCTTGCCCACCAGCCCGGACAGGTTGTCCTCCGTCACCGTCAGCGTCTCCGCCTCCAGCTTCACGATCTTGAACGCCACTTTGCGGGCGATCTGATGGAAGTGAAGATATTAGTATTAAGTTTTAACTAATTGATAGTTATTTAGAACTATTTAGATGCTGACTTCCATACAGGTACTGCTGCGCTATGGCCAGTGTCTCTTCGGAAACTATGATTGGCCTAGAAGGACTTCGTTTCCAGGCCGTAAAACTAATTAAAAACAGTGTTACCTTCTCTATGTGTTTCTGCAGGTTCCTGACGCCGCTCTCGCGGCAGTAGGACTTGATGAGCGCGTGCAGCGCCTCCGCGGTGAGGTCCAGTTGCTGCTCGCTGAGGCCGCAGTTCTTCAGCGCCGTCGGCACCAGGTACTGCTGCGCTATGGCCAGCTTCTCTTCGGCCACGTAACCTGCAACAATTGACACGTATGTAATTCAATTCATTTAATCACATAATAAGTTTACAGCGGTTGCCAAATCACTTATATGCTAGTCATACTTTGTAAAATAATTTCTACATTGCAATAGTGCTTTGTGACCATAAATAGTAGTTAAGGAACAAAACAGATTCTCCATAAAATAACACTGCATTATTGTCAAATATGTCGGCACGTGACTGTCGTGTGAGCAACTGATTGAGCAGCGCGATTGCCCGCGGAGTGGGTAATGTAACTACCAAGCCAGGCTTGAACCATTCCAAAGCGCCAATCAAAGGCACCAACGGCAAAATTGAGAGTGAGGCCTTAACGCTAAGTAACACCAGGCGACATTTCGACCCTATGGGATCTGTTGTGCCAAACCCCTGTCCGCCAAACGGTGCCCCAATCCTTTCTTGGTGGACTTCACATACGCCTCAGAATAGTAAATACCAGTCTTTGGCGTATGCAGGTTTCCTCGCGATGTTTTCCTTCACCGAAAAACCTGTGGTACCGTACTTAAGTTTTCGAAAACTCATTGGTACGGGCCAGCATCGCACCCACGACCTCATGAACGTGAGGCGAGTGCACGACCAACTAGGCTACCACGGCTCTTAACGCTAAGTATAAATAATTTACGTCACCGGCCACTGCGGCCTGAACAAACACATGTTCAACGTCAAGCTCCGGGACAATAAAATGTGCACACGCTGCCAGGTAGAAACTCAGCGATGTTTTTTGACTTGATAAGTATTATTATTTGTGGCGGGGCTCTTTCAAGGCTTTATCTTTGATCACGACCTTACTATAGTTCATTGCTAAGCTTGGCATCGATTCGAAACTTGAGCACGCTTTTTGGCACTGATTTGTTTTACTTCATCAGGTTGAAGTGAAAAGTTGCGCAGATGGTGTCTTTTGCGCATCAAATACAAATACAATTAATCTTTATTTACTCCACAACTGACTTAAAGTTAGTTTGTGGAGTCTGGAGCCTGTGACTAGGCTGCTCAGAGTAGCCTGTAGATACAGGACACCAGGCCCCACCGTCGGACCAGTGACATAGGACATAGTGGCTAACAATATATAAAAAACAAAACAGAAAATCTAATAAAAATTACTTTGAAATATAATAATGTGTGTGTGTATGTGTGTGTGTGTGTATGAGTGTGTGTGTGTGCATCAGTGGGCCCCACTCGCACAGAAGGTACAATGATGTCTACTCTGTGCAGACTCTGCGAAGAGTCGCAGCAGTCTCCACACTTTCACAACGGTCTACTAAAATATACGCACCAGACATATCTATGAGTTCCATGCGGTCCCTAAGCGGCTCCGGTATGTGCTCCACCACGTTGGCGGTGCAGATAAAGAGCACCTTGGACAGGTCCACCGGCACGTCCAGGTAGTGGTCCAGGAAGTTGGCGTTCTGCTCCGGGTCCAGCAGCTCCAGGAGAGCGGACGACGGGTCGCCGTGGACGCCCCTGAGAGAGACGCCAAGTGATTAAATCATCGACATATACGTGTCTCCTGCGCCTGTTTTATTTCGAAACATTACACAGAATACATTTGTTTTCATACACAAGCTGTCTCCTACTATAGACAAATGTTCCTGGTTGGCCTAAAATGATTTTGTGTCCAAGGCCGTAACCGATTTTTAAAAATGCTATCGACGCCACGTGCTGCTTGCTACACCGTAACCACTTGACTAACTGACTGGCCTGTTGGCGTAGTGGTAGTAACCCTGCCTACTGCGCCAAATGTCGTGGCTTCGATTCCCACCCGGGACCAACATTTGTGTGATGAGCATAACTATTGGTTTTCGGATTCTGGGTGTTTGTATGTATTCATTTAAAAGTATTGAAGTATGTTTATCAGTTGTCGAGTACCCATGTACAAACTTCGGCTTAGTTGGGACTAAACAGCGGTGTGTAAATTTGTCCAAACATCATTATTATTATTATTTATTTATTTATTTTATTTTAAATGGAAAGGCAGCTAAGAATATCTTCTTCGGCGTATGCAGGTTTCCTCACGATGTTTTCCTTCACCGTTTGAGAGCAGTCAGTAAATGTTCTTAAGTTCGAAAAAAAAAACATTAGTACATGGCCCAGCCGGGGATCGAACTCCGGACCTTTCGATATAATAGGCCGCGTCTTATCCCCTACGCCACTGACGCTCCTGACGCTTGAGAAAGTTGTCTAGTGAATTATTACTCACTTGCCGATCTTGTCCACCTCGTCGATGAGCACGAGCGGGTTCTCCGTGGCGGTCTTCTTGAGGCACTGCACGATCTTGCCGGGCATGGCGCCCACGTACGTGCGCCGGTGGCCCTTGATCTCGGCCACGTCCGTCATGCCGCCCACGGAGAACCGGAAGTACTGCCGGTTGAGGGCGCGCGCGATGGACCGCGCTGGGCAGGGAGAGCGGCGTTAGTTACATTAGGAAAGAACCAAGTGTTACCTATTCATATAGGAAAGTGGACGAGTTAGGAAAGTGGACCATTAGGAAAGTGAACGAGTTAGAACAGTGGATAAGTTAGGAAAGTGGACAAGTTAAGAGTGTGGACGAGTATTGAAAGAGGACGAGTTAGGAAAGTGGACAAGTTAAGAGTGTGGACGAGCATTGAAAGTGGACGAGTTAGAAATGTCGACAAGTTAAGACAGTGGACGAGTTAGAACAGTGGAAGAGTTAGGAAAGTGGACGAATTAGAAAAGTGGGCGAATTAGGAAAGTTGGCGAATTCATCCAGGTTTTATTTCACGAAGGCCGAAATACATGATAAAATACGGAGTTGCTGACTGTGGCTTATTAAGGCTGGAGAGACATTCGTTCGTACATCAACGCACAGCCCAAACCACTGAGCCTAGAGACTTGAAATTTTTACAAAGGTTCCTCATATAGCTCTGACGTCCACTAAGAAAGCGTTTCTTTCCCGCGGGAAACAGCTAGTTCATAATAGTATTAGATAGCTAGCTAATTGAAAGATATCCCACCTATGCTGGTCTTGCCCACCCCAGGCGGTCCATGGAAGCACAGTATCTTCCCCTGGGTGGAGCCCTTCAGTTGCGAGACCGCTATGAACTCGAGGATCCGTTTCTTGATGTCCTCCATGCCGTAGTGGTCCTCGTCCAGGATCACTTGAGCGTCTTCCAGATTCAGACTCTCTTCCGAGGTCAACCCCCAGGGCAGGCAGGTCAGCCAGTCGAGGTAGCAGCGGGTTACACTGATGAGGGTGGGAGAAGTGAAAAAAAAGTTCATTTTTAGGGTTCCGAACCTCAAAGAGGAAAAAAGGAACCCTTATAGGATCACTCGGTTGTCCGTCTGTCCGTCTGTCAAGACCATTTTTCTCAGGAACGCGTGGAGGTATCAAGTTGAAATTAATATCAAATACTCAGGTCTGCAGTCCCTTAGTGACGTGAAAAAATCAGACTTCTAAGTCATCGCAGTTAAAAGATATTGCCGATTTCGCCGCATTTTTGAGTATCTTGGTAACCAAAACCTATGGGGTACTTCCCGTTCACCTAGAATCTTGAAATTTGGCAAGAAGCAAGATATTATAGCACAAGTAAAGGAAAAAATCTGAAAACCGTAAATTTATAATTATATAATTATTTACGGGTCTTACACACGAATAAGTTTTATTTACCTTCAATTTTTTTTATTTACCTGTCGGGCAAGGTAAATAAAACTTATTCGTGTGTAAGACCCGTAAATAATTATATAATTATGAATACAAAGCGCGAAAGTCTAAAATGTACAACCGTAAATTTGTATTTACATCACAAAAATTTCTTTGTACAAAAGTACAAACAAACTTAACTTTGCGTATGAGCAAGCTACCGTTATAAATTAGTACAATGACGGAAATAATTGTTGAAAGAATTCGCTAGCGTCTAGAAATTTCATCATTACAGATCTATATTAAATAATTTCGTAAGGTTTTACAAATTATACTAAAGGTTTAACTAAGTCTGGAAATAAAATCACTTAAAAAATGAATAACATTTGACCAATAACGTAAACACGTGATTTAGCATTTGACATGACAGGACTTGTTTGACTTGTTATTGGTCAATTTATTTCTGTTTATTTTTTAAATTCATTTATTGGCGCATTCTTTTTGTCGTGCCAGTTCGAAATTTAAAAAGAAAGGTTTTGAATCTAAATAGGTCGCCACGATGTCTAACCAATACTGCTATAGAATGCATGGCATATATGTTACCATTAATATTAGTACTAACACTACAAGAACTGACACAATTATAGATAATGTTTTTTCCAATTTTAATATACAATTCGGTACTATTAATTTTTTTAGTCACCATTTACAAATCTGGGTCAAATTTAATGAATAGGTATACTTAGAGAACTTTGATTTCCAAGAAAAATCTTCGAGACTTCCCGACAGCTACCACCTATGTACAGAGTGGAAATTTCAGACGCCACATTCAAACCAACCTTTTCGATCGGTATCATAAAGATACATAGCATGTATTTTTTCCACATTATTGTCAGATTCGATTCCCGACTCAGACTCGTGGTTTCTTTAAAATGTTTGAATGCAGTTTTACTTCATCATCATCATCATATCAGCCTGTAGACGTCCACTGCTGGACAAAGGCCTCCCCCAAGGATCTCCACGACGACCGGTCCTGCGCTAACCTTCAGTTTTACTTAATTTTGAAAATAAAAGAATGTTTCCTTTTAGTAAAATTTGGAATCTGTCATATTTAGGGTACCTACCTACTTTGCCTCCAGGTGGCGTCTGAAATTTCCATCCTGTATATTGAAAGCAGTGGTATATACAATATAACGTGTATAAATTACTCATAATGCAATAAAATATTTTGACATTGACTCGATTCCCGTGAACGACGAACTAATTTACATAGGTACAGTCGACCGCACGTCAGTGGTAACACATTGACATTCAGCTGGCCTAGCCTATTAGGGAGTTTTAATACTAGGAGAGACCAGTTTATACTGGTTTTGTTTCCACTGACGTGCGGTCGACCGTACCTACAAGTTTGTACGGAACCCTCGGTGCGCGAGTCAGACTCGCACTTGTCCGGTTTTTATTTATTTATTCATTTGTTTATTTATTTTAAAGATTCCTTCGGCATAACTCTTACTCGTAACGACCAATGAGAGTCAGAGGATTAGCAATCTGCATTGCGTTTCACCACAGAACACGGAAAAAGCTCGCTACGCTCCCGCTCGTATTTCTATGCGTTTCACATTATAATAATTGACGTTTATTGTCGATATCATCATCATCATATTAGCCTGTAGACGTCCACTGCTGGACAAAGGCCTCACCCGAGGATCTCTACGACGACCGGTCCTGCGCTAGCCTCATCCAGCCGGGTCCCGCGAACTTCACCAGATCGTCGGTCCACCTGGTGGGAGGCCTACACTGCGTCTTCCGATACGTGGTCGCCACTCGAGAACCTTTCTGCCCCAACGGCCGTCAGTTCTACGAGCGATGTACCCCGCCCACTGCCACTTCAGCTTCGCAATTCTTTGTCGATGCGTTTACTATAGTCACTTAACACTGGCAAAATCACGCAATGAAAAGGAACCACAGTGTTGCCAACGTTTAAAAAGTCTATACACTCACTTGAACTCTGAGCTGTGGCTCTCAAGGAAGCTCATTTTGTTCAGCTCCTCGTCGATGACCAGCTGTATCGCTGGGGGCACCTTCTTGTCGGCGAGACGCTCCTTGAACTTGTCGCCGATAGCATCCTTGTCGTCTTTTTCTAAACCTAGCTCTTTCTTTATCACCTGAAGCAGAAACAACACATTGTTATAAAGCCTATCACAGACACAAATCAAAGTCAAAACTATTTTATTGCATGTAAGTACACTGGGTACATTTATACGATGTCACTTTTTTTACACGCGGCATTTCATTTCATTCGTTCATTGTCACTCAAAAAACTCATTTTCACTAAGTCAAGGACAATGTATGACAATGTCAGGATAATACATAGAGATAGTATATAGTCCAATAAAGGATAATATGACATATTAAGCGTATCACAGACACACGCGGCCTGCGGTGGCGGTGGCGGCCTGTTGCATTCCCTATGCGATGTATGTGAGACTTCAGACACGCGCGGCCTGCGTTTGCATATTGAGGCTGCGGCCTGCGGTAGGCCGCAGGCCACACTTAATGCAGATGCAATACAGACACATACAGCCTAAACAAACACACCCCCACATATACATACTTGACGCTCTACAACAAAATATCACACACTGACACGGTTTTTCTTTTCTTTTCTGTTTTTTTTGTTTTACATGAGAAAAATAAGTTAAAAGTAAGTATGTATGTACCCAGTGAAATTTCAATTAGTACTTCCTTATTCGTAGTACGGTACCTATGTTCCGTTTTCATAGTTTTTTCCATCGTCTACTATTATTAAATTTTAATTTTAGTAGCATTCAAAACCACACCATAACATCCAACTACGAGCCTTTTACATCGACCAATCGAAGCACAAAGCTGTCTTTTATTTAACATCCGACAATGAAGGCTAAAAAGTTAAAAGACATAATTGGAACTGTTATTATAGACTTTCCTTTTTCCATTCAAAACTTTTTTAACAGACCAGAGAACAGAATTAGGAGAATTACCTTGAGCTGTTCATGTAAAATGTATTTCCTATGTTGCTGCTTCACTTTCTCCTCGACTTCTTTGCCGATCTTCTGTTGCAATTTCGATAACTCATACTCTTTCTTCAGCAACGAAAGAGACATCATCAGTCTTTTTGGTATCTGTAACAACATAATAGTAGTTGACATACAGCTGACTGACACTTTCAACAACTTCTTTGCAGATGAAATGGATAACCAGAAGAACAATGTAACTCTTAATATCAAAATCAATCGGCCCACGCGTTTGGTCTCTAGAGCGCCACATACAAACTATATAAGCTGTTAAATACATTACCCTCATTTGCGTCGCTCAGTCGGGTAAAAAGTAATTCAATGTCAATATCAAACACATTGATGGATGGGGGATGACTGAGGAGATGGATGAATGGACGTATGGGGGATGGGGGAACGGGCGTATGGGGGATGGGGGAATGGATCGATGGGGGAATGGACGGATGGGGGGTGGGGGAATGGATGGATGGAGGATGGGGAATGGACGTATGGCGGATGGGGGAATTGACGTATGGGGTATGGGGGAATGGACGTACGGGGAATGGGTATTCCCGCACTCGGGCGTACGGAGTATGGACGGATGGGGAATAGACGGATGGGGGACGGGGACTAGACGTATGGGGAATGGACGGATGGAGGATGGGGATTGGACGTATGGGGGATGGGGGAATGGACGTACGGGTAATGGAGATTCCCCCACTCGGGCGTACGGGGTATGGACGGATGGGGGATGGGGAATGGACGGATGGGGGATGAGGGAATGGACGGATGAATGGATACATATACGGAAGGATAGGGGCAGCGAGGGCTTTATTTGTATTATCGAAATATTCACAGTTCAATAGTCCATTTTTAGCGCGAATGAAGTCGCGGGGCGTTCGCTAGTCGTGTATACAGTAGGACTGGCACTCACGTCCATCTCCTCGAGCACGGCCTGCAGGTCGGCGGGCTCGGCGCCGGTGAGCGCGGCGCCCAGGTCGCTCAGGTACACCGGGTTGTCCACCACGCGCTGCCCCTGCGCCAGCATGTGGTGCAGAGACTCCCTGCCGTACATAGTCACATCATCAAATCAACAGCCTATTAATATGTCCCCACTGTTAGGGCACAGGCCTGCCCTCTCAGTAAGGGCGCACGGGTTTCAAGTCCTTCTTCGGCGTATGCAGGTTTCCTCACGATGAATTCCTTCACCGTTTGACAGCAGTCAGTAAATGTACTTCTCGAGAAAAACCCACCGGGATCGACCTCGGACCTCTCGACATGATAACCCCGCTTCACCCCACTACGCCAGACGCTCCCGTATATTATACTCATTATTATACCCTGGTATCACTAATTATTTCTTGGAGTAACTTCAATCATCATCATCATCATCAACAGCCTATTAATGTCCCCACTGCTGGGGCTCAGGCCTACCCTCTTAACGAGGGCGTTCGGGATACAGTCCACCACGCTAGCCCAGTGCGGGTTGGTGGACTTCACATGCGCCTAAGAATTTCTTCTTCGGCGTATGCAGGTTTCCTCACGATGTTTTCCTTCACCGTTTAAGAGCAGTCAGTAAATGTACTTAAGTTTCGAGAAAAAACCCATTGGTACATGGCCCAGCCGGGGATCGAACTCCGGACCTTTCGATATGATAGACCGCGTCTTATCCCCTACGCCACTGACGCTCTTAACTTCAATATTATCAGCCTATTCCCGTTGTCTGCTAAACGTCAGCTTTTCTACCATTTACTACCAATGAACTTGACTGTGGATTTGATTTGTAAAAAAAATTAGCTTTGAGCAAAATATCCTGTTCATCTAGCTGACAGGCGGACGGCGTTTCGAAAATATAGTTTCGAAATTGTGGTCTCCACTAGAGAACCCAATCAATTCCTCGACAGATGTAACTCTTCTTGATAACATCTCATCAGCCTGTACTAGTCCACTGTTAGACATAAGCCTCCCCCAAAGAGTAGACTAGTAGGATTTAAAATGTTGGTTAAATATTTACCTGTACAAAGGATTCAAATTAATAATGTCCCGAATAGTCTTTATGACCTCCTGCGTCAACGCCTTCACCTCTTCAGTCTGTTTGAACTTTTCGTGCATCATATTCTCCACTTTCACCATCACCACCTGGTCGGGGGGTGGTTTCTTCACAGTTTCCTTGGGAGGGTCGATGTCAGCCTCTGCTTTCGGCTTCCTCGTGTTCCTGTACTTCCGCCTCCGTCGCTCGGCGTCGGTCTCTTCGCGAGGAACGTTAAACTCCACATTAAATATCGGAAACTTCAACTTCACTTCTGAAATGACGGGAGTTACCATTTCAGAATTGAAGCCGAAACACAGAATAGATAATAGTAGGCCGAAACTACTATTTGTGAAGTTGGATGTCAACATTCAAAAGGGATTGTACTATTTGAATGCTAGATCAATCTTTAACTTATTGACTGTTGTACATAGTCATTAGGCGTGTCCAGACCGGCCGAGCCGCCGCGGCCCGCCTCGCGCGTAGGCGCGGTCGGTGTGGTCGTGACAGGCGCATGCCGCGGCCGAGCATGCGGGCGAGGCATGCGCCTGTCACGTCCACACCGACCGCGCTGTACGACGTTTGTCGCGCGGGGCGGGCCTCGCCCGCGGCGGCTCGCTTGGTCTGGACGCGCCTATTCCCTACAAGGCGCGTCCACACCAAGCGAGCAGCCTCGCGCGAGCCCCGCCCCGCCGTGCAGGCGCATGCCGCGCGCGAGACATGCGCTTGCGCTTGTCACGTCCGCACGGACCGCGCGGTACGGCGTTTGACGCGCGCGGCGGGCCTCGCGCATGGCTGCTCGCTCTGTGTGGACGCGCCTAATGAGGAATGCCACTTTTTCCCCCCTTTTATTTTTACAATCCGTCACTTTTTTTGGACATTCATTAAAATGTGTGCAACATTTTAATGTCTTACCAATGGAATGCCACTACACCTGGATGTTCCCATCAGATTGATGATGATATACTTCTATCGAAACTACTGACGGTGTTTTTTATTTCAGTTATTTCTCCAGCTGTTTCTTTATTACTTTTGACACATATATATGGCACGTGGACAAAGTGAGAATAGGGTATTTAAAAAAAATAGCTGATGTTTATTTTTTGATATGTCAACTCAAAGAAACAAAGCTTCATGAACTTAACTCTCACAATTGCCAGATACACTGTTCCCTTTTGATACCATCATTATGTCTGCCCCCCAACGTCCACTGCTCGAGATAGACCTTGCCATTCATATTTGATACCATATATATTTGGTAATACTATAATTATCATCTTTACAAAAATAATGTTATGTACAAACTTGATTTTTTAAAAGATGTGTTGCGGAAGTTTCTTGCGATGCTTCTTCTTCCCAGCGCTAACACCTTGGAAGCGGTGGTAGATAAAAAATTGACGTTGTATAAATGTACCCCAGTGTACTTACATGCAATAAAATACTTTTGATTTGATCTGCATCACTTTTATCTTTATCACTCTAGATTATTCAAGATTTATCATTATTATAAAATAATAAGTTTACTGTTTCATCATAAAGGCCGGGTCAAACCGAATGCACCACGGCGCAGCACAGCACAGCACGGCTTACGACGTTGTAAATGTATGGAATATTATGGGAGAGGACACATCAACGCACGATGCTGCACAGCGCTGCGCAGCTACGCGCGTATCGGTGCGTCAAGCCACGCCGAGACAACCCGAGCGCGTGCGCGCCGTGTTGTAATCGTATGGCTCTCACTAGTTGACGTCACACCGCGTGCGGCGATTGCGTTGCGGCGCAGCACGTCGCGACAACTGGCCTGTGTGACGTGCTACGGAACGTGCTGCGCTGCAACGCTCTGCGCTGCATCGCATACGCATTCGGTTTGATCCGGCCTTATGTATCAGTCCCTATTAGTCAATAGTAGGACACGAAAGGAGAGCTCTGATAAGAATGTATATTCAAAAATCGTCTCACCCGCTGGCCCAGTTTCGATTTCATCCTCAATAAACTGTCCAGTGATCTTAATCCTACGGTGCGCCATGACAACAAGCCTCAGTTTGTAATCCATGTCCTGCATTTCATGGATCTGTGCAAAGACACCCACTTGGTGGAGGTCATCCAAATTGGACACTATGTCAGATTTCTCATCCTCTTTCTTACGCAAGAAGATTCCGACATACGGCTGGTTGAGTTTCACTTTACGTCTTATTAAGTCAATTAAAGCTGGATTTGAAATCTGTAAAGAAAAAATACTTTAAAGGTAGTAGGAATGGATTATGCCACTTTTAACTTTATTTTTTATCTTCTTTCCTTGCAAGTGTGTTGAAAATGTGAAATAAAACTCGTGAGCATTGGTCATTAGTCTCCGCTGCATTACGCCTTCGCCCTCGGATCGGGTTGCAGTCCAACCTCGAGTGTAATGATCAACTTCGCTCACTTGTATCATAATAATTGGGCCCTAACAAAAAAAGAATTTCAGAAAACTAGAAGTGTGCCAAAACATGGAAAGAAGCATACTAAACATAAAACTTAAAGAAAATAAAATAAAAAAGAAGTCAAAAATGATTAAGGTTTCAGAGATAGTTAAACAACAGAAATGGAGATGGACAGGACACATGATTAGAGAAAAGATAGAAAAATGGACTAGGGATATAGTAGAATGGTACCCCAGAGATGGAAAAAGGAAGAGAGGTAGACAACACTATAGATGGGAAGATGACATGAAAAGGGTTGCAGGAGGAGTATGGATGCAAAAAGCAAGGAACAGAACTGATTGGAAAGCTCTGGAAGAGGCTTATGTCGCAAGACAAGCAGAAATATAGAATTAAAGTTATTTAGAATTAAGAATATTATTGTAAATTTCTGCAATAAATAGCTATAATAAATAAATAAATAAAAAATCATAATAATATGTTACTCACCTCAACCAATTTAATAAACCGCGGAAAAACAGGGTTCCTGTTGATGGCAATAACAGGCACTTGTGGCCACACCTCCGGCACGGCCACCGTGGCCGGCAGCTGACTCGTGAACAGGGGTGTCTCCTTCAACTCAGGGTCCTCATCAGGAGGGTCGTCCTTGTTGCCAGTGCTGAATAACCTCACACCCCCAACTTGGTGGCAATTCAGTAAAAAACCCCCACTGTGGCTGCAAACTCGGCCATTTCGCGCGTAATTGTTGTACCCACTACACAAAACCCTATTCCTCACAACCGGCCTCTGAATTTGTGATGCAATCTTGGTTACATTTCTAGTAAATCGAGTTGATGAAAATTTTACATTTGGATTAAAAAACAGAGAGTTCCTCAAGAGAACGTTGGCTGTATGCATGTTTATATGCTAAGTTTCGTCAGTTTACGTTTGTTTTAATAATATTCATTTAGAAATGTATTTGTTTCACAAAAAATAGGTTATATTTCCTTCCAGATTCTTCAAGAATTTCTTTCTGTCACTGTCAATCAATTTCTGTCTGACATATACATTACAGTTTTACCAACATTTACAATCTAATTTCGTCAAGAACTTAAGGGTGTGTGTGCACTAGGTATACGTTTCCGATACGTATTCAATTCCTGAAAAAGACCTCCGTTTTTGGTCCGTTCTTTTTGGTCGTAGTAGTAAATGTAAACGAACACGTTCTATAGTATTGCATGCATTGTGTTGTCTTGACTTGACAATTTGATTTGATTGACTTGACTGACATTGACATGCCGACCGAATGCCGAATCCAATTCGTATTCTCAAAAATAGTCAAAGTATGTAGATTTTCGTAAATTTTGTATGAAATTCGTGCATAAAATATTATTTGGATTAATTAATCCAATACGAGGAAAATCTAAGGTAAACGTAATTGTACACAATTTATTTTCATAATTGTATTAGAACCTAACCTTTTCATGTCTTACCTGCACATTTTCGAAGCACTTTACTACCTACCACTAATATAGAAGGTTGAGATATATGAAATTGTATTGAAGACTCCACACTGACGAGACAGCACGGCCTGTAATCGCGCCCGTGTAACGGCGGCTTTATTGTCCTCCCTAATTTCTTTCCAATTACATTCTATGGTTTTTAAGTTAACCCCAAGGTGTCTATGATCATTACCAGTATACGAAAATAATCTAAAACTCCACTCCTAGAGAATTATGAAAATGGAAACGTCTACGGTCAGTCATTCAACAACCAAGTCTATACAAGAAGGCCAGGCAGAGATCTGTCTGACAACGGAGAAGGTATTCTACAACCCCGTCCAGGAGTTCAATAGGGATTTGAGCATAGCTGTGCTGACAGTGTTCACAGAAGACTACAAGGCTGAGAAACTTGCTAAGATTGAGAAGAAAAAACAGAAGGTGGCAGATAAAGAAACAGGAAACGGAGGTAATTCACAGGTTTGTTTTATCTTTACGATATATGTGACCAGCAAATAAAACAAAAGATATATTGGTTAGATGATCAAAATATGGTTTTAAAAAAACTATGATTTCAGTTTTTCATATGTTATAAATTTAGGTCTTATTTAGATAGTTTCTCTTTAGTTTTGGTTAGGGTTTGTTTTCAAATAAGTAATCTGTATATGAAATATTTATTTCTAGGTTGACGTGACAATACTAGAAGCTCTGTCGGCTACAGGGTTGAGGAGTATTCGATATGCTAAAGAGGTCCCAAATCTGACAAAGATTGTTGCCAATGACTTGTCAGAACAGGCAGTGGAGACAATAAAGGCTAACATAGTCCACAACAAGGTGGAGGGCTTGATTGAGACGAGTCATGATGATGCTTGGTACGATATAAGGTTTTAATATTATTAGGAGGCAAATAAAACATCTCAAAAAAACTGAAGTAGAATCTGGAATCCACATATTTACTAATTTCCAATATAAATGTATTGTAAAAAAAGCCCCTAAAAACAAATAAAACATTTTTTTTAAATATTTAGCATTAGAAAATTTTATGGAGATTAAATTTAAGAAACACTGTTTATCAAGAAGTAATATGACTTGGGTCTAGAAGTTCCCTTTTTCAAATTCTGGTCTAGACTATAACACAATATCTAGGTAATATTTTATGATTGATTCCAGCATGCTAATGTACAAACACAAGCACCCGGCGAAGCGTTTCTCCGCTATAGACCTGGACCCGTACGGGTGTCCTTCCATATTCCTGGATTCCGCCGTTCAGGCCGTGCAGGACGGGGGGCTGTTGCTCGTCACCGCCACCGACATGGCGGTGCTGGCCGGCAACTCCCCGGAGACATGCTACTGCAAATATGGAGCTGTCAGTTTGAAGACCAAGTGTTGCCATGAAATGGTATGTATAAAAATAATAAATTCCTTATTTCAGGCAATACGAAATACTCTGTCTCTAGTATTATGGCAGAAATCTCATAATCAGTTAAGCCTCACCATTTGCACATGTTCTTTCCTTTTTGTTTCTAGTCAATGTTTTTTTTTATAATAATTAATTTCATTTATTCAGATTTCTTCATCCAATGTTGTTAGCAAAAAACTTAAAACCTAGAGTTAGTAAAAACAGAACTTATAATAAAAACAAATAATCACTAGCGCAAACGTGGCTCTTGTAGTACGAACATGTCGCCCTGTCACTGAGGAATTAATAGTGCCCTGTCTCACACTGTTATGTGGAAACAATAATCAGTTAAATAAATACATAAAATAAAATACACAACAACAACAAAAAATACAATAAAAAATACAGTACTCAATAACAAAAACCGGCAGCAGCTAGTGGCTTATAATAACTTAATTATTTATTTAATTGCAGGCACTCCGAATACTTCTGCAGTGCATCGAGTCCCACGCGAACCGGTACAGCCGGTACGTCGTGCCGCTGCTGAGCGTATCGGCTGACTTCTACATACGCGTGTTCGTCAAGGTGTACTCAGGGGCGATACACTGTAAGAAGACCACAAGGTGAGTTTCACAATTGTAGCGTTTTTATACCCCTCCTGCCGTTTTCGCAACCAAATTGCGCAACCAGTTTCGAAAAAAGAAGAAATAATCTTGCTACGTAATTATTTAATTTAGATAATTTCTCTTTTTGTTGAAACTGGTTGCGAAATTTGATTGCGAAAACGGCCGGAGGGGTTTGTACGGTCGACCACACGTCTCTGTGGTAGCAAAACCAGCACAAACTGGTCTATCATAGAATTGAGTACTTAATAGGTCAAGAAGTGTTTCCACTGACGTGCGGTCGACTGTACATTAGACGCCTACCGCACAATGTACGCAGGAAAAAAGTCAAAATATGTTATAACAGCATATGAGGGCGCGTCACTAGTGTTACGTGTGAATTAAGCGTATTCCAAACACACGGCCTGCGGTGGCGACCTACCGCAGGCCGCAGCTTCAGTATGCACACGCAGGCCGCGCGTGTCTGAAGTCTCACATTTGCGGAATACAACAGGCCGCCAGCGCAGGCCGCGTGCGTCCTGTCCGCGTGTGTGTGATCCTCTTTATAGTAGGTCTGCGATCATTAATACTGACGTTAATAGTATTGACGATCGCCGTAGTAGGTATATATACTACGTAAAGAGCTGTCGACGATATAAACTACTTACACTGAACCATCGTCGCGATCTACTTGACATGTCACTCTTGTATGATTTACTTAACTCCACCATTGATTGCCCAGATCTGGTATCCGAAATCGGACTCCGTGCACCATCAAAGCGCACTCGTCACACTGTTATGCTCAGTGTACCATTTCATAGGACAAATTATGCACAAAATTCTATAACAAGCCGTATCAGTAGAACTTACAATAGTACATTTGGTGATCTTGATCCGTTTGTTAAATCAAAATCAAACTTCAAGCTTAGCGTTACTAGGAAACTTATTGAGGATAACTATTGATATTCACACACACTCTCTTCACACATATCTACAATTTTGCGTATATAACACATCCCCCAATCCCATTCCCACTTCCCTATCCCTTCACACACACACTTGTACACACCCACACACATACAAACACGCACACATGTACCTACTTATGTTAATGTCTTGTTGTTACTTAAACTTATAACTTATTTTTCCTTTTTACTGTCACTGAAACATATTCGTTCTTCTCTAATCTTAAGTGAAAACCTGTAATTAGCTTTACAAAATGTTATTTTTACCTCTAAATATTACCTAACTCTGTATGCTGTTGGTTTTCCAAATAAAATAAAATAAAATAAAATTTACTTTTAAAAACAAACAAAAGTTTTTTTTGTTTGTTTAAGTGTTTTTAAAACTAAATTCGCCTTTCTCTCCACTCTGCCCTCCCCCTCACCCACCCCTTTTCCTCCCCTACCCCTTCTCTTCCCCTCCCCTTCCCCCTCCCCTTCCCTAAGATTACTTCCGTCGTCCATCCATCCATCCAAACAAACTTTACCTCTTTATTATTAGTATAGATAAGATAACACATAAAATATTCTCTTCCCAGCAAATTGTCGATGGTGTACCAGTGCGTGGGATGCGACAACATGACGCTGGCGCCGCTGGGCGCGTTCAGGCCCAACCCCACGGAGAGGAACCCGCGGCAGACGAGGGCGTGCCTGCCCGCCGCGCCGCCCGTCGGAGACCACTGCCTCAATTGTAATCAGAGGCATCATGTGAGTGCGAGCTGTTACTTAGAAAACACTATAAAAACCGGCCAAGTGCGTTTCGGGCCACGCGCAGTATGAGGTCCCGTAGTCTAGTTCAACAACGAACAACAACGATACCCCACACCATGGGATATACGAGAAAACAATCTTTCCCACTACGCGTATGGGACGTACTCTAAATAAATAAAAATATTAAGATTTTATTTTACCACTTTGTCGGCGTGATTTGGGAAATTACAGCTTTCTAGCACTAATAGTCGCTGAGCTACGCCTCGGACGGACAGACGGACATGGCGAAACTATAATGGTTCCATGTTTTTTACTACGGTACCCTAAAAATTAGACAGCGTTGTATATGAAAGAGCAGTAAAATAGAAAAAAATTATTTTAATTTTTCCTGAAAATAATTTTACAAGACAAAAAAATATAACATCAGACTGGGACCCGCTTATACAAACTGTATAAGGTCCAAGACATTAAGCCCACAAAGCAGTCTGATGGATAAATCTGTTCTACGATGATGTGTACTCTTACCAACACATGTAATGACTCTCCCAGCTGGGCGGGCCTATCTGGTCGGCGCCGGTCCACGACGAGCCCTTCGTCTCCCGGGTCCTCGGCCTGGTGGAGGACCAGCCGCAGCTGTTCGGCACCGCCAAGCGCATAGCGGGCGTCCTCGCCATGGTCCGCGAGGAGCTGCAGGAGGTTCCGCTGTACTACACACTGGATAAACTGTTCGGGAGGGTGCATTTGGAGACTATGCCTATGTTGACCATGAGGTTAGTGTAATGATGGGAGATCCTACCGACTGCGCCATGTAATCAAATCAACAGCCTATTAATATGTCCCCACTGCTGGGGCTCAGACCTACCCTCTCAACGAGGGCGTTCGGGCTATAGTCCACACGCTAGCTCAGTGCGGGTTGGTCGACTACACATGCCCCTAAGAAGTTCTTCTTAGGCGCATGTGAAGACACGATGTGTTCCTTCACCGTTTGAGAGCAGTCAGTAAATATACTTAAGTTTCGAGAAAAAACCCATTGGTACATGGCCCAGCCGCGGATAGGCCGCGTCTTATCCCCGAGTTCCCCGACGCTACTGACGCGCCATGTGATAGTGGGAGGTTTTAAACAAAACTGGACTGGAAGGAACCACTATTATGGTATTATTAGTTTTAACAAAAGTTAGACAGAGATGCGTACTTATGATGCTGACTGAGGGCAATTTTTTTTTTATAGATAATGGTTTTACAGTATTCCCGATCGCCGGGTTTTACGGCCAATAAGGACTTGTTTCCAAGTCCTTATAGGCCAAATTGTAGTTTAATAATGTTTAGAATACATAAAACCGCAGCACGGCCTCCAGGGCACAACTAGTGCCATTCGGTGATCGACACTGCAGTTCACATCCGCACTAAACTGATAGTAGGTTTATTGAAGATCAGGACGAGGTGTGTTTATAAAGTTATACAAGGTTTTGTATTTGACATAAGGTGCGTTTATAAGGTTACTACAGTTAGTGTTAAATAATGAATACGTACTTAGGCGCATGTGAAGTCCACCAACCCGCACTGGGCTGGTTTGGTGGACTATAGCCCGTACTCTCCGTGAGCCTGTGCCTCAACAGGACTGTTTTTTGTCAGGTCTGCGCTGCTGAACGCTGGGCACAAGGTGTCGTACTCGCACGCGTCCAAGCTGTCGATCAAGACGAGCGCGCCCGCGCACGTCGTGTGGGACGTGGTGCGCGCGTGGGCCACCACGCACCCAGCCAAGCCCGCGAAGTACGTGCCTACACATGCTTATTGTCTTCATATCAGTCGGGAGACGGCCACTGCTAGACGAAGGCCTCCCCCAGGGATCTCCACGACCACCGGTCCCGCGACCTTCACCAGATCGTCGGTCCACCTTGTGGGAGGCCTACGCTGCGTCTTCCGGTACGCGGTCGCCACCCGAGAAACTTTCTGCCCCAATGACTGTCGGTTCTACGAGCGATGTGCCCGCCCACTGCCACTTAAGCTTTACAATTCTTTAAGCTACGTTGGTGACCTTGGATCTCCTGCCGAATCTCCTTATTTCTGATTTAATCTCGCAGGAAAATTCCGAGCATAGCACTGCTCCCCTCCAAGTTTGTTATATCCATGTGTATCCATAGATATCTAGTGGGTTAATAGATGTTGCCATGTGGTATTGCCGCCTTAAGTCATCCCCACACTGTTGCGGGGTGCGACCTAGGCTCCGCAAATCGCGCTTTGCACGCTTCAATCGTTAATAATGACATGATTTGACGCTACTAGAGGTGCTTCATCTTAAATCAACAGATTAGAAGCCGATCCAGTCGCGAAACACATCCTGACACAAGATATTAAAGCTGTTATCGACTTGAGTGACAGAGCGGACGCCAACCCGGGCAGTCGGCGCGACGGACGGCTGCGTTTCCAGTTCAACCCCGCGCCGCATTGGGGGCCCGGCTCGCGGGCCGCTGTCAAGTGAGTTCTGTCTGAGACTATTTTTAATGGGTTTCACGGCTCTGGAAACAACGTCGTTTTAGGCCAGTTGTAGTTTTTGATATTCATGAAACAAAAGGCGGTCACGGCTTCCATAAAAATATTGCGTATGCGCACTAATGCCAGTCGACAGTTCACATCTTCACTAAAGTGATAGTTTTAATGAAGATTTGACAAGGACAATTTGGAACGAACTGGACTAGTTTATACGCTTATATTTAAGTTTACCACTCAATATATACTTATATAGGCACTTTTTGGCGTATTAGTAAATACTATCAAAGGTAACACCAAAATCCACAATAAGTATAATTTTCTTAGGAAAACTAAATAAAGAGATCTGCCACACCTCTGCTTTCCTCCCCGACAACACTAGCTATTATTTAATATTCACATTGGTCAGACTCCAGCCCAGATAATTTATTGCAGATTAAATCTACACCTGTTCGTAGGTATGTATAGGTAGGTATGGTCGACCGCACGTCAGTTGTAGCAAAACCAATATAAACTGGTCTCTCATAATAGTCATAGTATAAAAACTCTAAGCTAGGCCGCTCAAGGTCAAAGTGTTTCCATACTGACGTGCAGTTAACTGTACGTTACAATTTGCAGATTTCATTAACATGTAAAAAAATTACAGTGTAGGCGAAGAGAAAATGTCAAAGGCGATACGCAACCAGAACAAGCACTCGAGCAAGGAGAAGAGCGCCAAGCGGGAACTGTCGCCGCAGACCGACGAGGCGGTCAGGAAGAAACCTAACACGGAAGACGATCAGAATGTATAATCAAATGGAAATAAATTATATTGTACATAAATCTGATTTTTGTATATTGAAGACAACTGCACTGTATGTGACAACACTGTCTATGACCCTAGAGATATTGAATTTATTAATAAAAGCCTAGGTTCTGGATAACAATCATCATAGAGATGACATAGCTAAGTTAGTGAATTAGACATCTGACCTGCGATCACTAATCTGACTCTCACTCATAAAAAGCTCTGACTAGGAGATTATTTTTCAAAGGCTCTAATGGTAAGCATTTTTATTTCCAAAGCGAAGCTCTAAACCTGCGTGTGTGCAAAGTAAACTTTTTCGAATGCGGAACTTATTCAACTTCCGTTATACCTCTATGGTTACCCACTCCCTTTGTTCGTTTAGAAATTTTAAGGAACCAGCTGTCAAAAATCCCAATGACCTTTTCGAACGATAACGCATGTATAATCCAACCGAATCTAAAAAGTTACCATAACCTTCATACTAAGCTATCTGTCTCTTTCTCTCATCGTGATTTACTGTGGATACTAGCGCCACACTTACTTTTATAAACAGTTTATCTGTTTTTGAAGGATTGCCATTTGAATGACGCAAAACATTATCGTATTTCCTTCGAAAAAGAAAGTCAACAAAGCAAATTGTATCTTGTAAATTGTGTTATCGTTAAAATTATACGTTTACTAATGATGTCGTAAGTGCACGTGCTTGCGTCGGGCGATGCATTTATCATCTTAACTTGTGAACTCGTGGTATCTCAGAACCAAACAATAATTCGCGCGAGATAGTTGTTTTGTGAGAACATGTTTCCTTGTACGATAAGAATGAATATCCAGACGCTGGTGATTGTTTTTGTTCTCACATTCGTGAGTGGACTGGATAGAAAGGTGAGTTTCAACACTAGGTGTTTTTGTTACACCCATGTTTTTGTTCAATAGTTTTTTACCACCCCTTTGTTTGCATACTAAACATTTTAATGTATTCTCTTAGATACTAATTAGCGCTAGACCAAACTACAGAACATTACGACAGATAACTAATAAATAACTTCATTAATGTATAAATAAATACCTAACCATTTGCCGGATTCAAATTCAATGTAATGGCAAAAGTAACTATAGTATCAAATACCTCCCCCTATTTCCGCCCACATTATCGAAATTGTACTACAAACACACAAACTGACAAAAAAATAAAATTAAAGAATTAAAATTTGACTCCACTCTCACCCACTAGACACAGTGACTGTACAATTTGTTCAAGACAAAGTCAAAATATTTTATTGCAGAGTACACTGGGTATATTACACGTTATTTACCACTGCTTTCTATGTTTTAAGGTAATAGTTTTCGGCTAAAAGGTAATTGTTATACCCTTATCAAATTTCCATAGTACAGGAGACAATCCTAGTTTGATTTAGACAACTGTAGTATAAAATCTCTAACAGTGAATAAGATCAGAAAAGATAGGGGAAAAAGGGGGAGGCCTTGCCAAGAACGCAAGTACTAAAATTGTATGTGCTTTTTAAGATATTTGATTTAAATTTGTTTCAGATTAGTTCAAAGCTAAATCCTGGCTGCCCAGACTGTACATCGGAAGACACACTCATTTACATTCAAGCCGAAGGCTCCCATGACACTATCCACCAGATATGGGACTTCACGAGAGGTGTCCCCACCATGATATTTGCGGTTGCAGGAGTGAACTCCACACTGAATATAACATGGCAGAATATGAGTCCGTACAACTTCTTGTTTAGTGAGAAACCAACGTATAGCTTCGCAATGGCATTAGATAAGGTATATTCTGATAGATCCTTACAACAGCTATTTTATCAAATAATTTGACGTATAGGTCATCCACCTTTCATCTCTCATCACAAGTCGTGGTAGCCTAGTCGGTTGTGTACTTGTCTCATGTTAATGAGGGTTTGAACCTTGATCATTTCAATGAGTTTTGGGAACATAAACACGGTTTATTAAATTATAAGCTTTTCGGTGAAGGAAAACATCGTGGGGAAACCTGCATACGCCACAGATTTGAATTTATATTCCAAGGCGTATGTGAAGTCCACAAAAATGGCAACAATGGTGGACAAGGGTTTGCACAAAAGGGTCGAAGTGTCGCCAGGTATTCCTGACCCCCTGAAGATACTAGGAGTAGCAACATGCGGGCATGAGCATCCGGTGTCATCCAGGAAGTCGTCAAATAGTTTTGTTAATCAATAAACTATGATTCATCAGCCAACCCACATGTGTAGCTTGGATACTTGATCACATTGCTGACTCAATAAAAACGGGTGTATCAGTAATTTAATTCCAAACATGCTGGCACATTGTGTTGGAAATGAGTCAACGTTAATGTACAATTCGAACATGCACAGATGTTTGCATTCATTTGAACAACCTAGTTTGGGAGTAATCAATATGAATATGACAATCAGGGACTCGATTTAATCTTTGTGAATGACAATAATATACCAGTCTAGATTTGATTCACTAAAGAACTTAATGAACTTTACTTTGTCGTTAGTAAATCTCTTTGGTGGGCGCCCGCGCCCCCTAGAATAATTTTTTTCCCTTCATGTATCATAACAATGGATTTTTAAAAATTTAAGTACAGTAACTGACTTCTCTCGAACGGTGAAGGAAAACATCGTGAGAAGGAATTCTTAGGCTAACGTGGTGGACTATAGCCCGTGCGCCCTTGCTGTGAGGGTAGGCCTGTGCCTCAACAATATATATTAATAGGCTGTTTTTCAATTAGCCGAAAGGATTAGCATGATGAAGTGACAGTGGGCAGGTGAAACCGGGTGTGGTGGCGTCCATTGGGGAAGGTCTATGTCCAGCAGTGGACGTTAAAAGACTGATATGATGATGATGTTTTTGGATTATGAAAGGAAGTCGACTGCTGATATGGAAGCATCAGCTATAAGCTGCCTTTCAATTTAAAATAAAATAAGTACAGTCGAGTTAATTAAAATATTTACATTTTCGTACAATATCGCTCTAATTTAATTGACGCATTTGCTTTTTTTTTTTTTAATAATGGCCTTTTGTATTGTGTTTAAGGCACAATAATTCCGCCAATTTCACGTAGTGGAAAATACACAGTGGGGCAACTTTGATCGGTTTCTAAGAAAACACCTTTTTTGTTAAGATTGTTGCTCGGTACCTACCAAAATGATATCACGAAGGAGAGTAAAACATACACTATAAATAAATATATATAAAAAAGGTACACAGGACAAGTATTACAGTTTGTTATTGAACATTTGAATATATTTGCATAAATACTTAAATAAGGGGAGCAGAGTTTGGAAATTAATGGGGCGAGGAATCTCGCGAGGAAGCACATCGTATAGAGAAATAGGGTACTTGTTACAATTTTAAAAAATGTGATCCGGGTACCCTCGTCAATGCCACATTCACATAAAGAGTGATCCCTTACCCTAATCTTTGCTAGGCGTACCGGGGTACACGCATGTCCCAGACGCAGCCTGCATATAGTGGACACAGTTTGCTTTTGTCACTCATCAGAGCGACAAGGTACTAAAAAGGTGTTTTTTTTTTTTTTTTCTTTCTTTAAAAGAATTTTGTTGCACTTCCAGTTGTACGAGTACGACGACTTGGAGGACAACGGGCACATGGACGGGGGCAGCCCCCGCACCGAGCGGCCGCTGTCGCGCGTGTCGTGGCGCCGCAACGCGACCGTGCTCGCCGACAGCGAGGCCATGCTGCGCGTGCGCGGCCGGTTCCTCGACGCGCACCAGTGGAAGACAGACGTTATAGAGATTAAGGTATACTGTAAAAACCTTTATTATACAAACAAGCTAGCAAAGAAAGAAACAAACAAACAAATATACCTTCTCTGTTCCGTCGTTAGGTAATAAAGAGGTGAAATAACAAATTACATTTTCACCTCACCGGCTCGGAAGGGTATACTTTCTCATTCGAAATTTGCGTGGAAAACTGCACCTGGAAAAAACTTTTTAAAAGTGGTCAATTCTAATTGTGGTTATTATTATTTGTGGTTCTAAACCGCCGAAAGGATTCAATTCACCTAGTATTTTCCTCGCTGTAGTAAGGTGAAAAATTATGTGTTGCGCTCGGCAGCACCGCTTCTTCTTCCCAGCTCTATATAACACCTTGGAAGCGGTGGTAGATAAAAAATTTATGTTGTATAAATGTACCCAGTGTACTTACATGCAATAAAATAGTTTTGACTTTGAAAGTTATTTTGCGTTTCGTACCTTGAAACCCTCGCTACGCTCAGGATTCTATCTTTGAACCCTAAGTCCTAGAACCCTTCGCTTGCTCAGTTTTCAATACTAGTACTCGCACAAAATAACCAACTTTGCAGCCTGCATAACAAATAACTATTGTATGTATGCCTAGTACCTACACAGTGTGACATAATTTGCATCAGCCGTATCAACGTGTCAAGGCTGGCGGTTCACTGCAGATAAGTGCATTAATTATCTATACTTACTAATATACCATAGTAAACCTGCATTGTTTGCTTTGCTTGTATGTTTTTTTATTTGGACGGGCTAATCTCTGGAACTATATAGGTACAGACGACCGCACGTCAGTGAAAACTCTTGACCTTGATCAGGGAGTTTAGTGAAATCGAAATAATAGCGAAAATGTAACGGGAAAGGGTCATGGAAAAGTTTTGTTTATGATGTAACTACAAGTTTATGGTTTTCGGATATTTTCCTTTCTTATCTTCTTAGGGGGGGCCAGGAACACCTGGCGACACTTCGACCCTATGGGATCTGTTGAGCCAAACCCCTGTCCGCCAAACGGTGCCCCAATCCGTTTTTAGTGGACTTCACATACGTCTTAGAATAGCAAATACCAGTCTTTAGCGTATGCAGGTTTCCTCACGATGTTTTCCTTCACCGAAAAACCTGTGGTATTATAATAAACCGTACTTAAGTTTCCAAAAACTCATTGGCACGCGCCAGGATCGATCCCACGACCTCATGAACGTGAGGCGAGTGCACAACCAACTAGGCTACCACGGCTCTCTTCTCTCTGTCACAGTTATAAAACACTGTAAGGCTCCCAATTTTCTCCCAATTTTAGATAATATTTAAATGCTTTCGTTCCCTTTAATTCTTGATATGGCCTGCCATATGGGGTAATAGTGTAGATAATTTAAAGGCTTTTAGAGCACAAAAAAATGTATACGGGCGATGTGTGGCATAAGTCCTCTTGACTCATGCCAACCATTTTTTTTTAAATTATGTTTTTATTTTATTTTTTATTGTTATTTTTACTAAAACCAACCCGTCACAGACTGAAAAAATCGGAAGGGTCCGTATATGTGTTTGGGTCCACCGTATATAATCGTTTACCGCGAGATGCTAAGAATGCAGCTTCCACCAACGCATTTAAATGTAAATTGAAGAAATGGCTCATTTCTAAGTCGTATTACTCACTTAACGAGTTTATAAATGACAAAGACATTATAAAGTAATTTTGACATTGTTATTATTAATTATTTAAATTATTGACATTATTGAATTACTTACTATTTAAATGTATGTTAAATTATGATTATGTTTAACCTTCTGACTTGTAATACGTATTACCAATAAATTTGATTATTATTATTATGATTAAGTTGGGCATCCTAACCCTCCCATGTATGTACATTCTCGAGATGTGTAAGTTTGTAAGGCGACATTCATATTTATTTATTAAGGCTAGAGAAGTTTATCCCAGAAACACAAGGAACCCCGACAGGCTTGAGCTGAATTACTGCCCAAAAACAACACTGTTTCAAAAGAATTGTTACTGCATGTGTGTAAAAATCTACAACAAGGTACCAGATAGTTTTAAAAGATAAATCCTTTGTAAAAACCTTGCACAAATGGCTGGTACAAAAGTCATTTTATAGTGTAAACGAATTTTTAAATTTTAAGTGCTAGTTAGTCGTAAGTAACAATTTTGCATGCCACCACCTTTTCGAACCCTATTCTCTGCAAATAAATGTATTTCATTTCTTCCCTCACCCTATTTGTTCCTCAGGTCCTCCGCTAGGTGGCGCTGTGCGCAGAATAAAACGCGGTATCGTTACGTCTACACCGGAGCTAGTGGTCGGGCGGTGTTTTCAATCGATACTTTCTGTCTCAATTAAAAAAAATGAATTTTTGAAGTGATATTATACGCAGCTGTGTAATATCACAATTAATGAATGTACGTTTTAATTCGTCGAAACATATGAGCATACGGTCGACCGCACGTCAGTGGAAAATTAACCAGTATAAAGTGGTCCCTCATAGTATTGAAACTCCCTAATAGGCTAGGCCAGCTCAAGGTCAAAGTGTATCCACTGACGTGCGTTTGACTGTACAGCGAAGATGTCTTGTCGATTCCGTTCGGCCTTGAATGTCTAGTAGATCGGTTTGGTCAATTTTTCCGAACGACCATTTCGCGAATGTCCAGTGCTCTGAACGTCCCTCTAATGTCTGTTATATAATAACCCTTTATAAGGCAGAGACGATTTGGAAACCACTTAGTTAATAAACATTTATGGAGAAGAACATCCTCTTTTTTATATTTTAACTATAATGGTATTATATAGCGAATATATCAGGCTTTATTTCCTAATTCATTCAGTGTCAATGAATAGGTGTATTGGAAACAGATCATCTGAAAACTCAAGTGCACTAACAGGCTGAGTTCATTATTCACCACATGTTTCTCTTAATGTTTTTTTTGCCGTAGATGTGTTCCCCAGTGCATTACAAACATGGTAGTGTATTTAAGTTTCACGTAGCATATCTGTATAACTGGGGCCTTATAAAGGGTTAAATTCTAAAATTACCATGAATTTTAAAAAAAGGTACTCCCATATGGATGAGTAACAAAAGCATTTTAGGGGGTGCCAAAATCGTGCATTTGGCACGATTTTGGCACCCCATTTTGGTGTGTCAAAATTGATACTCACTCACACATTCTCATTTTCAAACTCCATATATATAAATTTGTATTAGCAATCTCCTCCCGCTAATCCGCTTCCTTTGTCCGCACCCCCCCGGATTTTGACACCAAATTTTTCTTCGTTTCCCATACTAAATATGCAAGATGCGATCTCCACAGGGAGCGCGCGCGTGACCAAAGAGGTTTGAAACTTCTTGAAAATTACAGTCAAGTCAGTCTATATGGATCGTATTTTTACAGTATATGTATATGGATCGAAATTTTTTCCCGCCAGCTGGACCTGCTGCCGTTCGAGGACTACGCGCCGGAGCTGCCGCACCTGATCCACTCGGCCAACTCTACGCTTGTTGACGTGAGCCTGGTGGGGCTGACCGCGTCGCGGGGGTACAACGCGTCGCGGTACGCGGTGCACGCGACGCTCGCCGCGACCGACGCGCGCGCAGAGACCATGCGCTGCGTCGCGCGCAAGAGCCTCGACGATGAGCACACGCCTGGAGTGTTCGAGGTACGGGACACCACATCGACCGCTGAAGTCCACATAGCTTATACATCGCCGGTTTCTTTTCGGCGGTTGAATGAACAGAGTGACAGATTGTTACCACATCGCTTAGTATTTACAGTCTGTGTGCGTGAGCGAGATAGTGTGATCTAAAGAGATGTCAAAAAACTTGAAAGTTTGATTCGGTTGATCGAATCAATTAACTATTTCTTGAAATTGAATGAGCGTCTCTAGTGACCCCCCGCACAGCTCCCCGCTGACACCGTATAATAGCCATTGCGCAGAAATTAGCCAACGTCACACAACCGCCGAAAAGAAACCGGCGATCTATACCACTCCGTACAAAATCAAAAAAGAAGTTAAATATTTCCCTGAGTTGATCCCGACAGGTTGCCAGAGACGTATTCAGAAAAGAGGGGGAGATGGATTGGAATTTATATTCTAAGGCGAACATGTGAAGTCCCCCAAACACAGAGTGGTCTGTGCCCATAAAGTACGGGTTGGGGCGCCGTTGGTAGACGAGGGTTTGCGCAAAAGATCCCCAAGGGATCGAAATGTCGCCAGGCATTCCTGGCCCCTGGCTCTAAGATGAAAACATGAGGGAGACAGGCAAGGGAGACGAATTATATATTTCAATCAATCAACAGCCTATTAACATGTCCCCACTGCTGGGGCTCAGGCCTACCCTCTCAACGAGGGCGTTCGAGCTATATCTACCACGCTAGCCCAGTGCGGGTTGGTGGACTTCACATGCGCCTAAGAATTTCTTCGGCGTATGCAGGTTTCCTCACGATGTTTTCCTTCACCGTTTGAGAGCAGTCAGTAAATGTACTTAAGTTTCGAGTAAAACCTTTTAAGTAAGACCTTTCGATATGACTCGCCTTGTCTATCCCCGACGCCTAGGAAGCGGTGGTAATTATACAATTGACGTGTTTTTTTATACTGGGCTTTACGGCTCTGTAAGCATAGTCCTTTTGAGCCAGTCTTCCTTCACTATTTGTTTCGGTGAATGGTATGAAGTTTTTTTTTTCTTCTAATTGCCGTTTGTTTGTCTAGATATTTCAGAGAATTTCACTTCACTTTGCACTTATAGTTTTTCAATTGTAGTTAAAATATAAATGTAGTGTGCTCATATACAATAACTATTTTGACTTTGTTCAGATCATCGAAATCAAGACCCCCGAGTCGTACAAGAACGGCGACGGCGGCTTCGTCCAGTTCCGGCCGGTGGGCTACACGGAGCCCGAGCGGGGGGTCACCACTTCCACCATCGCGCACGTCTCGGACTTCAACAGGTGAGCGTTGCCACAAGTCAGAACAGCTGACATCTGATAAATTTAGCCTTCAGGAGTAAGTGGTCTACTTTCCCAAAATGACCACTTGCCTAAAGTGTCTACTCTCCCAAAATGTCTACATTCTCAAAATGACCACTTTCCCAAAATGTATACTTTCTTAATATGACCACTCCCAGAATGAAAATGACCACTTTCCCAAAATGTATACTTTCCCAACATGTCTACTTTCCCAAAATGTATACTTTCTATGACCACTCCCAGTATGAAAATGACCACTTTCCCAAAGTGTATACTCTCCCAAAATGTCTACTTTCTCAAAATGACCACTCCCACAATGTCTACTTTCTCAAAGTGACCACTTTCCCAGTATGTCTACTTCCCTAAATATGATTTTATGTTTAAAAATATTACCCGAGGACATATGGTGAATGGGTTTCACATCACTGGTCATTTTGGGAAAGTAGTCATTTTGTGAAAATAGACATTTTGAGAAGTAGTTGGGTTGGTGGACTTCATATACAGTAGATGGCATGTAATACTACTAAATTACAGTATCAAACCATATAATTTCGTCCAGGACAAGCATTCCCGAGTCGAGTACCCTGGGCAGGTTCTACCGGGACTTCGACCGGAGCAACCTGCTGGTCCAGGACGTGGTGGTCTCCTTCGGGGAGACAGGAGACGGGTTCTACAAGCAGCATAACTACACGGCGTGGTGAGCAGTCTAAGATACTTTATATTAAAACTAATAGAATTGCTATAACTTTATTGATATTACAGAATATTACTTTTGAATGATTTTTCATAATTTTGCCTTCGACGATTCAGGTCTGGATGTATGTCGAGTCAATGAAATCTATTCCACGTATGTCCATTTCCTCGAACGGCCAATTTAACACAGAAAAATCCGAAATGGAATCCCGAAGGAATTAGGAATCCAACTGAAAGTCAACTTAACATAATCATAACACATCGAACATAATATTTTTCTAGTTTTGCGGCGCTTAACATGTAGGCGTTCGGGGAATAGACGTTCATGGAAATGGACGTTCGAAGAAATGGATATAATTGACCTCCTAGATATTCGAGGAATTGGATGCCAGGCCTGAATTCTTAAGACTTGCCTTTAGAAATCAACATGTTCTAACTATAAATATCTCCTTTAAAGATTAATATCACCACTTCATAGATAAATTGACGTTATAAAGAGAGTATTGTATTCAAAATTTGAGTAAACGAACTTTCAATTCTGATTTTTTGTTGTTGTCAGTTATTAATGTTAAATCTCTCCTCAGGTCGTTCACTATCGGCTACGGCGCGCCGCCCGAGGAGGGCTTCTCGCTGTTCGTGCTGCTGATCATCTCCATCGGTCTGGGCGTGCCCGTCGCGCTCGCGCTGTCCGGCGTGGCGTACGTGATCGCGCGCCGCTGCCGCCAGCGACGCGCGCACGCGCCCGCGCGGTTCACGGACGACGAGTGATGCGCAGTGAGCTACATACGGACACGTGACGTGGCGATACTCGATGGTATCGTGACGTCACTATAGTATCGGAGCGAGGGCTTCACTGACAACAACAGAGTGTTCTAAACGTCAGAGTGGCACATACGGACACGTGTCGCGGCGATACTCGATTGTAACGTGACGTCACAATAGTATCGGAGCGAGGGTTTCACTGACGACGAGTGATGCGCAGTGAGTATCGTACGGACACGTGACGCGACCATACTCGATCATACTGGTGATAGTATCGTGACATCACAATTGTATCGGAGCGAGGGCTTCACTGACAACAACAGAGTGCACTAAACGTCCGAGTGACACATACGGACACGTGTCGCGGCGATACTCGATTGTAACGTGACGTCACAATAGTATCGGAGCGAGGGTTTCACTGACGACGAGTGATGCGCAGTGAGTATCGTACGGACACGTGACGCGACCATACTCGATCATACTGGTGATAGTATCGTGACATCACAATTGTATCGGAGCGAGGGCTTCACTGACAACAACAGAGTGCACTAAACGTCAGAGTGGCACATACGGACACGTGTCGCGGCGATACTCGATTGTAACGTGACGTCACAATAGTATCGGAGCGAGGGTTTCACTGACGACGAGTGATGCGCAGTGAGTATCGTACGGACACGTGACGCGACCATACTCGATCATACTGGTGATAGTATCGTGACATCACAATTGTATCGGAGCGAGGGCTTCACTGACAACAACAGAGTGCACTAAACGTCAAGAGTAGCACATACGGACACGTGTCGCGGCGATACTCGATTATAACGTGACGTCACAATAGTATCGGAGCGAGGGTTTCACTGACGAGTGATGCGCAGTGAGTATCGTACGGACACGTGACGCGACCATACTCGATCATACTGGTGATAGTATCGTGACATCACAATTGTATCGGAGCGAGGGCTTCACTGACAACAACAGAGTGCACTAAACGTCAGAGTGGCACATACGGACACGTGTCGCGGCGATACTCGATTATAACGTGACGTCACAATAGTATCGGAGCGAGGGTTTCACTGACGAGTGATGCGCAGTGAGTATCGTACGGACACGTGACGCGACCATACTCGATCATACTGGTGATAGTATCGTGACATCACAATTGTATCGGAGCGAGGGCTTCACTGACAACAACAGAGTGCACTAAACGTCAGAATGGCACATACGGACACATGACGCGGCGATACTTGATGGTATCGTATCGTCACAATAATATCGGAGCGAGGGCAGCGCGCCGCAGAGCTACACCGAGTATTAGGCCCGGACGCATCAATCATATCATTATGGTCAAACATCTAAGTTGATGTTCGACTATAATAATATATGGGTGGGTAGTATGGTGACGTCATATCGATCGCTGGTGAAATTTATTTAGAAACCAGCTTTTCTAGACCGTGGTTACTCTTAGCGGTATTGAGTTTCCTATCACTATAAAGACGTTACAAGCCCGCTAAATCTAAAACTATTATAGAAAAGGTAATTTAGTTTTATTACGTGAATGTAAAAATTAACGTCATTTAATATTAAATTATAATAATGTAAAGTTCCTGTGTGATACGATGTACATAACTACAAAGTGTACATAATATAACTACAAAGTGCCTAGATATGTACAGTCGACCGCACGTCAGTGGATACACTTTGACCTTGAGCTGGCCTAGCCTTTTAGGGAGTTTCAATGCTACGAGAGATTCATGCTGGTTTTGATTCCACTGACGTGCGGTCGACCGTACAAGCCAATGTGTATTTTGAAACGCTATTATTGTTAATGTTATATTGACGTTTGTGTCATTCATGAGCTGGCAGTCATGCATGATGATGCTAAGGGTCGATTTCAATACATATTCTTTATTAAAAACCTACAAAAAAATTCCTCCCGGCCCTTATTGTTGAATTCCCAAATTGTATTTTTATGTTGATTTTTGTGTATTTTCATGATTTTTTTTGTTGTCGTGTTATCGCTATTCATATCATCATCATATCAGCCTCTAGACGTCCACTGCTGGACAAAGGCCTCCCCCAGGGATCTCCACGGCGACCGGTCCTGCGCTAACCTCATCCAGCCGGGTCCCGCGACCTTCACCAGATCGTCGGTCCACCTTGTGGGAGGCCTACGCTGCGTCTTCCGATACGTGGTCGCCACTCGAGTACGTTTCTGCCCAAACGGCCGTCAGTTCTACGAGCGATGTGACCCGCCCACTGCCACTTCATCTTCGCAATTCTTTGAGCTATGTCGGTGACCTTGGTTCTCCTGCGGATCTCCTCATTTCTGATTCGATCTCGCAGGTCGCGAGTGATGGACAAAAAAAATTTTTTTTGAGAATTCAGATTTTAGGAATTTAAGATTATGGGCCGGTAGGAAACATGTAGGACATGTAACATGGTAGGATGAAGTCAGTATGCAATGGCGACCTTATCGCTTTCAGCTATTTTTTCCATGCAACCTTTGATTTTTTTGTATTTAGTGCCGGTACATAAAATATAAAAATATGAAAAATAAAAAATATTATCGGCTGTTAAACAACGACCTTTAGAGTAAGATCTCTTTGACTAAGAATTAAGGATAGCGTGATCTTGATCTTGAAGGTAGATTGATAAATTTAATGTCTGATTAATCTGTAATTTTATTAGTATAATTATTAGGGCCTCTTACACCGCTTGCTGATAAAGTCCCAGATACCCTATCTGCAGGTTATCTGACAGATAGCCTATTTTTTTGGTTTCACAGGTATCTGATTGCCTTTAACTTATATATATTATATAGTCTATCACACAGATTTATCTGATAGATTAGTTTATTACTAAGATTACTATCTGTAACAATATCAGGAAGTGGTGAAAGAAGCCCTTAACCTTTTAACCGCCGCCGTCTTATAAATATGACATAGAATTTGTACGATATCAAACCTTAAAACACTGTATTTTGAATGTCATTTTGATCACGTCAATTGATGACGTTGGCGGTTAAAAGTTAAACTTGTTTTAAGGTTTTAGTTGTGCATAAGCTTATTTTTAAGCTTCATGCTTATTTGGCCCCATGTTAATTTTTTAGCTTAGTTTTGAAATCAATTACAAATGTACAGGTACCTACACAACTGTTCGGACTTTCTGCGAATGTAGTCATTTTGCGACATAGGTATTTTGAGATTTGGACTAAGACGGACGTGGTCAATTTGCGATCCAGTCATTCTGATACCAACCCCACTAAAATATTAACCATTACCTTGTCGGACTATTATTAATTGGTGTAACTGGTGACGATTCTTTAATTAAGACTAAATTTGTTTTCTTTCACTGAATTCTAGTTTTCAAAAGAGTACGTGTCTTTCAGAATATAGCTCAAAATATGCTGTACAAAATGATTGGCAGTATTGAAGCACAATACTTATTTGTATAACAATTAATCAAATAATGTAATTTAATTATTTATCGTAAGACAAAGGAACTTATTGTGCTTGTTTAGACAAGAATTAAAAAATAATGAAATTATGATTTTTTGTGAATATTTTGCCTTAGAAATGGTTATGACCAAAATGGCGATTTCCAAAAAATTTTGGCTTGATAGGTATGCTGAAAAAGTTAACTAACAATAATATCATATCCTATGGGAAACTGTGGTAAAGAATTCCATTTGGGAAGGAAATTGTTATCTGACCGCACCGGGGTACGCTCCATATGGTATAGGTTTTTTTATGTTTTAGACGAATTTGTATATTTTTGTGAGATAAGCCTGTAAGTTAGTTTGCTATCATTGTATTTTCGATGTGATATTATTTGACTCCAATCGTGGTTTTTATGAAATAAAGTGTACTTTTAGTTTTTTTTTTTAAATTTTATTTTTGTAATGGTACTCTCCGGACTTTTGTAGGTAATCCTTATTTCTATACTAATATAATAAAGTTCAAATCAATAGCCTATTAACATGTCCCCACTGCTGGGGCTCAGGCCTACCCTCAACGAGAAGTTTGAACACGCTAATCTCGCTCTGGAACTACCGTTGGAATTGAAAAATTGTTCTACATTTAATAGCTCAATTTTTGAGGGAGGTTAAAAGCTATTTAAACATCACGCCTCGACCCTTAGGAACCGAGCAAAGTCAGTAATAAATTCAGAAAAAAGTCAGAAATAACTTTAAAAAAAAACATACATACAGACGAACATAGTACCTCCTCCTTTTTGGAAGTCGGTAAAAACGCGGAAAAGACGATATACGAGCGAGTTTCAAAGTTTATGCGCTCTGGGCCTCAGGTTCGAAAGGTTAATGCCAGGGAGCAATCGCCGGCGGCGCGTCTCAACACAAGAGACAAGACATTTATTTATTTTCTCTCAGCTCGTGCCAGTTTATCAGCTGAGGTTAATTAGTGCCACTGCGCAGTGATCGTGTGCACAGTATGACGTGACAAATTGTACACACGGATGTTTAGCACAGTACACTGTGTGTTTAGTCCCAAACTAAGCAGAAACTAAGTACATGGGTACTCAACAACTGATAAACATACATACTTTTAAATAAATACTTAAATACCTACAAACACCCAGAATCCGAATACTTACAGTCTCATCACACAATGGTTTATCAAATGGTTTATGTATTTTAGGGTAAGTTTACAGGTAGGTAGTTCTTTCTCTTCTACTTTACTACAAAATTGTGATACTAAACGCAAAAGCTAATCCTCTCAGTAACTCTAAGGTTGACTGGAAGAGATCCCTTAGTGGGATAAGTCCGCCTTTGTACCTAGTTTAACTGCCTGATATTGTAATTTTTTTTCTTTGGTTTCGTTTACATATATACATACACACAAATATTGGTCCCGGGTGGCAATCGAACCCACGACCTTTGGCGCAGAAGGCAGGGTCACTACCACTACGCCAACAGGCCAGTCAAACGCCAAAAGCGGCGATCGTCAATACTAATTATTAATGATCGCAGGCCAAAAAAGTTCAACCCTTGAATGAGTAAAAAAATAAATATCAGCACTAGGAAACCCACAGAACCACAGATTAGATAATAGTTCCGGAAAGAGCTCGCTACGCTCCCAGGAAACCACTCAATTCCGACAGCTAGGTGATTTTCAGTTGCCTGTAGACAGTATCTACATAGAAAGTATTATGTGTGTTAAGGATTATACTGAATTAAACAATAAAACAAATATATTAAACTTGACAGCAATTTACTTAAGACATCAAGCAGTCAATTATAAGAGCTGTATTATAATGAGCGGCGACGCCGCCACTCAGTGAATTTTGTACGGGATCTACGAGCGGCGTCGCCGCTGCCTAAATAATTCGTCTCACACAAACTCATGTAATCTGGTACAGAGCGACAGTGCCGCCGGCGTCGTCGCCGCCCATTAAAATACAGCCCTAACACTTAGCATTGATTGAGATCGATTCTCGCTTACAATGTTATTTTGAAAGGAACTAACATTCGCCAGTAAAACCTGAGAATAGCCGATGGCGGACGGCAAAGTCCCTGACAGTTATAGCACCATTAATTAAAAGAGTAATTTTAAATTGATAAACTCGATTCACTGGCGTATATTAGAATCTATATGGAATTGTACTTTTAAATCGTACATAACTTCAAGTGAGGCAGTCCAGTAAGGCACGTCGATCGAACTTGAAGTTGGCCCAGGACGGAGCCACAAAGTTGAAGAACGCACTGTCATCTGGACAATCTTCACTCGGGCTGGCCTCCCTCTGAACCGGAGACACGTTTGAGTGGGTATTCTGAGGTGTGAAAAGTTGTCGCTTAGTTGTAGACTTCCTGTCCTTTCGATTGCTATTGTTTTGGTTGTCATTTTTAGATGCACTACTATGGTTGTTCCCATTATTCGAGTGATGAATATTGGTATGATTGTGGTTTCCGTGACCCTTGTACTTGTGACCGGAATTCTCTGGATGCTGCTGCTGGTAATCCTGTATTTCATTCTGCAGACCTTGAGATACACTCTTACTTTTATTCTTGGCTGTCGACGCTTCTATGTCCCCCATGGATTTGTGTCTGGTACGCCTCGCGTACGACTTGGGGTTCCTCTCGCCGACCCATCGCCGCATTCTTTTCACAAATGGCAACACCATGAAGAAAGCGTTCGGGCTGACGCCCATCTTCATCTTCGGGGTCATGTCTTTCTTGTTTGACGGTAGGTCGGCTAACGGGAACCATTCGCAGGCCTTTATCTCGTTTCTAGTCCTCGGCTGGAACTTGGTGTCTCGTGGTACATACCCGATGATGTAGAGACGGACGATCTGCTCGTGTATAGTGGCCTCGATGTAGTCGTTCTTGTTGATCAGCTTGCTTATGTCGAAGCCAGTTTCTTCTAGCACCTGTCCACAGAATACTCACTCAATATAACTACGAAACATTCTGAAAATATGCAGAAGAAAACCTAGTCCGTCCACCCCCTTCCGATTTGCAATATGAGCTACAAAGTGTTGTGGTGTCATAAATTCATCATACCTACATAATTAATCTATTTAGGGCCCTATCGAAAATGAATTTAATCAGTCGTTCTGTTCGGAGGACATAGAAATATACTGGACCGTTTGAGATGAAATGTAGGTTGTATAATATGGAAAGTTTTCTAGCAATGTTGAGAAAATTATGATTACTTTTCTGAATCAGCAGAAAACAAAAAGAAACGATTAACGATCGTATACTTTGCTATTTTGTGCTCACCTCCCTGGCGGCGCACCGCCACGGCTCCTCGTCCTCGTTGACCTTGCCCTTGGGGAAGCCCCAGGAGGCCTTGGTGAAGTAGGACTGCACGAGCAGCACGTGGGAGAGGTCCGTGTCGAGCAGGATGGCGCCGTACGTGGGCACGGTCTGCTTGTACTCTCGCCACGTCGCCAGCACCGCGTCCAGGCTGCTCGCGTGGCCGCGGAGTGCGGGCACGTGCTGCAAACACCAGATTTTTTGATTTTAATGTTATACAATACTAGATTTACTATTATACATAATTTTTCCTGCAGGATATGTTTTCCCGGGGTATATTTAAAGCTCATCGCCTGTAGAACTGACAGCTGTTGATGCCACATTTTACTGAATGTTCAAAAAAAGAGTGACAGTTGTAAAAATAATAGTAGATATTTTTTTTCATGTTTACAATACAAACTTTAAAGTTAATGCATAATAAATCATTTATAAGACCAAATTATGTTACTAATTACACAATTACAATTATTATATAGGTTGTCTGGAAGAAATCGCTCTTAGCGATAAGACAGCTAGATGTAAATTATTGTATCTGTTTTTTTTCTTTTTGTCTGTAATTTTTGAATGTGCTGCACGTCGGTAGAAACACTTGACCTTGAGCTGGTCTAGCGTATTAGGGAGTTTCAATATTATGAGACACCAGTTTTACTGGTTAAGTTTCCACTGACATGCGGTCGACCGTACATCTTTAGACATACTTTAAGGTATGGTACTCTCAACAGTAGTTTAAGTACTGTAAAAATAAAATTAGCCTATAATTTCCAGCCATCATGCATTACAAATATATAAAAAATTTTGAATTAAATAATAAATAAAAAATTAAATTAAGTTTCATTTTTAACAATTCTTATGATTTGTGGATTGTTAAATTAATTATTTGGCTTGGAGAGCCTTTGGGCTCCGGCCTCCTCCAGCTACCTCTTGCCACTCTTCTGTATATTGTTCCATCTCCTTATTCCATTCCTTTCTATTTTCTGCTTTCTGCATCCATTTCTTTCCTATTGTCTTTGTTATATCCTCCTCCCATCTGGTCTTAGGTGTACCTGTTTTTCTTATCTACGTGTATAAGTACTGTAACTGTATGAATATTTTCAATATAATAAGATTAAACTTATTTTTTACTGAGCTGTCATATAAGTTAGGGTATGGATAGCAACCTATGGAATAAAGTGTATTCAGTCAAGAAAATTTACATGAAAGATATGTGCTGCGAACTCCCGAATTCCACATGGATTGAGCCGGTTAGCCTCATCGGTGCAGTAGTAGTCCAGATAGAACCAGTGTGCCAGCTCCACCTGGAAGCAGATCCGCACCAGGTTGCCCCTGTCCTCTGCCGGTAGGTTGATTATGAAACGACTGTAAGATAGAATAGAACAAATATTATCATAGTCATACGTAATGCCATAGCTAGGTATAGCAGACTTGGACTGATTGAATTGGACTAAAAGCAGGTCCTTCCGCATCAGGGTTATGAATTAAATTGCATGGAAATTGGTGCGCTGATGAAGAAGTATCAAACGAAAGAAACTAAAACAATGCGCAAAAATTACCTGCACAAGTCGTCCAAAATGTCAGTAGGAATAGAATGTTTGTGGTTCGTTGTTGACCCCATTTTTGTATGTACAATTTGTACTACAATACTTTAAATTTATCTTTAGTTATGTAGCAAAACAACAATGATTATTTTGGAAAGAATATTTGTTTTCCATTCGCAGTATAACACAGTTCACAGATGAAAAATGTTTGGAACACAGATATAAAAAAATATGTTTGACAGTTTCGGAAAATACCGGTTTTTTGACAGATCCTTTTTGTGGCAATCTCAACCGGGTCGTTCCAGGGCTGCGTGTAAACAGGGGTACACTTAGAGTATACATAAGCTATATGTATACCCTAACGGGGTACACAACTTCACACAAGTACATTTTTGCCAATTGGCCGTAAAACCATTATATAAAATAAAACTTGGCTAATCTTGCACTTGCGCATATGTATCCGAATCGGGCATGTCATGTGTCATTGACCTTCTACTTTTTGTTATCTGTGTTAACGATTTTGACAGCTGACTGCCTGCACTGCACGGGAGCCAGCAATGCCCAACATCAACAATGCGCGGCACGAGAGCGCACGACACGAGAATGCACACACCAGCAGTGCGCGACAACGGATTGCACAACACGGGATGTCTCCAAATACGCCGCTGTACCTTGCTCGTCCGAGCCGAGAGTGTACAGCACCGTATTTGGCGACATCGCGTGATTGGCCGATTGGTTGGCCAATCAGGTGACTCGGAATTTTGAGGCTTGGATACTAGGTAGTGCTGTTCCGAAAGACGATTGATTGCATTGAGTCGATTTCATAGATAGATCCAGAAATGTAGTCAGCCCACCCCGAAGGTTAGGTGCGAGGAGCGAAGCGACGAGCTGTTAGGTTCAATGTAAACCCTTTTGGAGCGAGCGAAGCGAGCGACAGTAGTTAGAACGTTAGGCAACGTGAACCATCAACCATCGTCAAATAAGAAAAATCAATCAAATCAGCAAATCACCCATCCCTAGCGGCTTTTTACTTTTTTAATGTGACGTCACTCTTTGTTTTGATTCCAATTGTTATGCTGTACAATACTATGACGGGCACTCTTGGTCCGGGCCGAGAATGCACGACATAACAATGCGCGTCATTGGAATTCAAAATACGTGTCGCGCATTCTCGTGCCGTGCATTGCTGATGTCGTACATTACTGGTATGTGCAAAACAATGTCGTGCATTATAGGGACCCCACTGCACGCACAACACAGCTGTTTTACAAGAAACGTGTACGTTTACTTAATTGGATTTTATTAAAATTACTGGAGAAAAATGGATATAACACCACTTTTCAAGGCTTGCATAAAAACTGTAAAGGCCCGAAACAAAGCTTTCGGCATACAGAGTCCCGTAAGCGACGACAAACAACGAATACTCAGGACTAAACCCAAGAGCGGTTTTACAAGCACAGCCAAAGATATTACCCTACAAATCACGCGATTGCGGGACTTTCTTCTAGAGCACAGAGAAAGGTACCTAAGTTTCTTCAATAATGTTACTGGAGATGAGATGACGGAGGCTGAAAGAGATCAAATTGATACCGGGGCTCAGCGTATCATCAACACATGTTCTCACCTCCTTAAAGAGTTTCGAAACGACAACCGAAGATTATCCGTGACTTTACAGACTCGAGACTACATGGTCGCAGTCATTGACCTTATAGACACATACCTGAAAGCCGTATGTAAGATCCACAGTGAACTAAAGGCACTGAGAGTGAAACGAGCCCTGGACATACGCAAGCTATCCCGATTAGAATTACCACAGACCAAATCAAACATTCCGAACCCGTTTATAACAGAAAAAGTTGTGGAGAAAGAGACTGAATTACAAGAAGTTGAGGAAACAGACAATGCGAAGAGGAAATTAGATTTGACAGAGAATGAGATAGCAGTGATGTCCGATGAAGGAGAGTTGAGTGCTGAGGAGTTGCAAATGTTCGAGTCAGAGAACGTTCAGCTTCTGAACGACTTGAACAGCATGACAGAAGAAGTGCGGCAGATAGAAAGTAAAGTTCTCCACATTGCAGAGCTACAAGAAATATTCACTGAAAAGGTAACATACAATTGGATACCTAGAATAATTTTAATTGGAAGACCATAATTTTGTTATTATACTACACTAGCCTCAACCCGTAGCTTCGCCTGCATTGAATAAGCTCAGCCTAAAACTTTGCCGAACACAATCTTTCTAACAATGAAAACTCCATTTGAATCTGTAAAGTGGCTATTATTATTATTTTATACATTATTTTTATTTTATTTATTCATTCTCAAATGTATGATTATGTCTGAAACTGCAAATACACGTTATCATATTTCAGGCCGTTATTACTGATTGCGAATGCGCCACACTGCTTCCTGACCTGACCACAAATAATAAAACCAAAAATTCTAGTAAAAATAAGGATGCAATAACAAAATTATAACTAAATCTAATCTCAAAAGACCTACACCTAGCCAATTTTAAAAAAAAGTACCTATGTTTGTTCCAGGTGTTACAACAAGAGCAAGACATAGACAGAATAGCAAACACAGTCGTCGGCGCTACAGAGAATGTAAAGGACGCGAATGAACAAATAAAACAGGCCATCCAGCGGAATGCGGGCCTCAGGGTTTATATCTTGTTCTTTTTGCTGGTCATGTCATTCACTCTTCTATTCTTGGATTGGTATAATGAATAAACTGGTTGAATAATTTTGTTTTCTATTATTACTGCCTACCCGTTTTATCTGCGACTAGCCACAGTATAGAAACATGATATGTAGTTATAGGAGAGAGATTTAGTTTTGCCAGCGCCATCTTTTAATAAGTCATGAATAGGAAATGCTCTGCGACAGTGTTTTTACCTGGCCAGCGCCATCTTTTGATAGTTTTAAATAGTCAAGAAATAACAAACATTATTATAAGGTGTGTAACTCCAACTATTTTCTTTCCTGGTAGCATTTTATACATTTATAAAATCAGTGTGGATACTACATAGTATGACTTGGGAATCCCCGCAGCACAAACCTTGGTGTTGCCATGAATTTATTTGTAATCTTTAATCAAATAGGTACCTACCTACAACAACACTTCATAAAATATTAATATTGTATTGTTTTACGGGGGCAGTCCGCTCTAGATAAATAGTAATAGCAGCTTAATATAAATAGTACTCTGTGCTTTTATTGAGCAGTTCCATTATACCTAGGTAGGTACATATTTGATTTTGGGAAAAAAATAAAAAAATTGCATTTTGCTATTTTTGATTATCTACCTACCTAATATTGGCCAATTAACTATATTTTCGCAGAGATAAAAATACCAAGTTGTAGCGTGTAACCATACGAGCCCATCCCTATAAATTGCATAACAATTTCGGTTTTATTTTATGAGACTATCGACTTTTAAAAAAATGCTTTTGTTCATTCTTCTATTCTGGCTGGTTTTCGAATCCAGTCAAATCAATCATTTTTTCTTTGCACGGATGAAATCAGAATGTGTATAGCCGCCCTAAAGAAACTTCAACCATCTTTGTCATGTCTGTATCTGTCTGCTCTGTGGTTGGGAAAGATTGTGAGTTGTTGAGTCTTGGACGTTGAGTTTTAATCTGAGTGTATACCACATTACAACCAAATAAATTACCTAGGTAGGTACATTATTTTGTGGTTTGTGTGGGTTGTTGTGGTCCGATATATTGCTAAACTGAGTTCATTTAAGTTTAATTTAGTGGCTCTGTGTTCAATGTTAAACCGGTGCCTGAGAATTGGTATTGTGCAGTCATTAGCTGTATTTACCCAGACACGGTCGCCGTATCAACTGTATTCCACGGGACGAATAAATAAAATGGAAGCGATTGTAACTATTAAAGATTTGGGCTATGGTTTCAATGCTGGTGAGTTAGTTTAGATTAAGTTAAGATTAATTAACTTCTACTAAGTAAACGTTCTTTCTGCCTACCCCGTCAGGGACATAGCGTGAAGATGTAAAACACCACCTGCTGTCAACTGATTTCTCTTGCTATAGTTTATTCCACCTATGATGGAAACAATATACCTACAAATGAAAAAGTGAAACCTACTGTTATTTTCTCAATTACCGTTATCCATAATTATATACTTATTCGTTTTGTTGAAAATAAAATTTACCTTTCAGAGGGCAACCTCCGAAAACTTAATGAGAATAATGAACCAGGCAATGAACCCTTCCAGTTCGATATTAGTGATGACCGCCATAAATGTCAGGCCCACTATGAGGAACTCGGTAAAGCAGTCACACAGTATGTCTACCATCTACTGGAGAGCCAGGAGCATCTAACTCGGTTGCCGGTGCCTACGGATGCATCTCCAAAGTCTCCAGTGCATGATGATGCAGCATCGCAGTCTAAAGAAAATACTTTTATATTTGCATCCCAAGATTACGATAAAAAGGCTACGCTGCTCGTCTTGATTCATGGTTCGGGAGCGGTACGAGCAGGGCAGTGGGCCAGATCGTAAGTAATCCTTACTTCTTTATTGGTTATGGTAGAATTTTTTTGTAGAAAGTATTACAGGTATTTCCCCACATTTTTTTTATAGAAAAGTATTTCAGGTAATTCCCTATAACCTACTAAAATAGTACCCATAAGATTCAGTTTATTTTTGTTAGCAAGGGGAGTTACCTTTATGTAATGTAGGTATACAGCCTCTAACATCTATGTAGGTACATACCCATTATGTACTTTATAATGAAACAAGATAATAATTATAACTAATAAATAGCATAGAGATAATAGCCATTTTAATATTCCAGCATAATCATCAACCAGAGTTTAGATAAGGGCACACAAATCCCATACATAAAAAAAGCGATAGCAAAAGGTTATGGAGTGTTGATAATGAACACAAATGACAATTTCACTGAAAATGGAGAAGAAATATTGGGAAGCGAGACCCCAGAGAAGCATGGCGTTTATGTTTGGGATAACTACGTGTTAAATGCCAAAGCAGAAAATATTCTCATAGTGGCCCACAGCTACGGAGGAGTGGTAACTGTTAACTTGGCCCGCCAAATGTTTGATGACTTTGAACAGAGGGTAAAAGCAATAGCTTTTACTGATTCTGTTCACGGGTCTTCAAGAAACAAATTATTACAATATTTGAAAGAGGTAAAATAAATTGTGACGTAAAGCAAATATGAGAATTAGTAAAAAAAATCTGTAACTTAATTATAAAAAAAATTTTACAGGTTATAAATATATTGTTTTATTATATTTATTACTAATTGAAAACACTAAATTATCAGTGCATAATATTCTATCTACAGCTCCATTTGTTTTATTATAATAAAATGTTTATGGTTTTAGGTGAGCAAGAATTGGGTAGGAAGTTCTGAACCTCTGGACACACCAATACCTGGACCTAATTTTGATGTTCCAAGAGTTTCTGCTGGTAAGTAAATTAACAGGATTTTTTTACGCAAAAGGAAGTCCCATGTCTGGCTACACTAGAAATGTTGCCAAAAATCTAAGTGTCTAAATATTTTTTTTTATTATCAGGCCACAGACAGCATGAGATGACATCATACTCTGCCATGAAATCTGTCTTCAAATTCTTTGATGAGAAATTGACCAAAGTGCCAGAAGCTATATAAATATGTTACAAAGTCAAAGTTATGTATCTTAATAGATTTATTTTAATGAAATTCATATGTAAATTTTTATAATTAAATATATTTTTTAACCTTACGAATTTCTTTCACTTTTTTCCTTTAGAATAGTTCTTCATCCAGTATTTCACATCTTGCTTATTGGCTCTTACGCCTAAAACTGCTGATTTCGAGTTAACATCCTTCATAACAAATGGTGAGAAGCCAGCAGTATAATCAGGATCCAGTGGGTTAGTTTTGCTTCTTGCCATTTTTGTGGCAAACCTCTTATGTATATGCTGGTCTTCTGTGACAATAGGGTATTGGAAATGTTGACCGCCTTTTGGTGTTGGTAGGCTAAACCGTTTCCCTCTAGCAGTCAGGGGTTTACGACCATTTATATGGATATGTTGGTTCCCTTCATCGTCAATACTTACCGCTACCTTTTTAAGCGTAGCATGACCGCATTTCGGACAGAACAGTTTAGTCATCACACTTGTAGTTTTGAAACAGGTTGTGCAACGAAAAATAAATGTACGTAACTGCCTGATAATTCTCCCATCAATGGCTGTGACGTTTAGACTGATTTGCTTGAGAACGTTTTGCATAGCAAAATCTGAAGTGATGCATGCAACTTCCACGGCCCTGTCTTCAAATTCTCCCATGTCCATTTCTTTTTTTTTCTGAGCCAAGTTTCCTGGTGTTATCCAATCTCCGCCATCACTGTCTGATTCTTCCTCGCTCTCGGTTTCATCTTCACTGGATACTTTAACCATGAGTTCATTGATTTTTTCATCTTTTAAGTCTATATTTTTTATCTGTTCTACAATTTCTACAGAATCATCCTCCTCGACACTATCATTGACCTTTTGACTGTCTAGTATTTCTAGTTCTGTTTTAGTTTCAGTATTTTCTAATGAGTTTGAAGGTTGTATTTTTTCTTTACTTACAATATTTTCTTCTGTTCCGTCTGATTCAGAGTGAATTTCTATTGAATCAGAGGGTTTGTTGTTAGTAGTCACAGGATTAGGTTTGAACGCCGATAAGCCGGTAACTTTTACGGTCTTCTGCATTGTGGGTTCATTTTTCAAATGCTCCTTGCCTACCTTCTCTTTTTCCAGCTGGTAAGTCAGAGCCATAACCTTTATGTCGGTGGCGGAAAGACTGGTGTAATCGCCAGTTTTCTTTGAAAATTCCGTAACGAACTTAATGTTTTCACAAAATACTTCCTTGATTTTCAAGTCGTATGGCAGTACTACAAGTTTCCGCCTTTGCCTGTCGTTCGTGATTTCGTCCAGGACCTCTTGCACTGTGTACACATTTTCGGCAAGGTCCTGAAGATTGGCCGCTTTGATGAACGCGGTCGTGTCCACGACCAAATGCTTTATATTTTTCGACATTTTAGATACTCATTTAGCGCAAGAACTACAGAAAAATACATAAACACGTGCCAGCCAGATTTTCCTCACCTCACATGAATGAATTTGAATGAATGATGGATGGATGAATGAATAAATTAATGACGTTTTGATTTTTTAAATACATTACAAGAAAAGCACTGACTACGAATTATGCAGTCTCTTTTCATTAAGGCCCGACCTACACCAGCTTTTTCGATTCTCGATCTATTTCTGAACAAAGTTTTAGTACCTAATACTAGACTGTAGGGCATTGTTACCGTCGTCTTTCTAAAATTACAAGGAATAAGTTTGTCGTTTGCAAAATATTTTTTTCGTCAAATTAGATTTTTTTGTTAGAAAATTAATTATAAATGGTGTCTAGTCTGCGTCTTGTTTATTTTTGGTTAAATAATCATTATGAGTGGGAAAAAAGGCAAGCGCAACTTGGGCAACAAGCATTTTCCCATTGCGGAGTCTGTGAGCATTGCCCTGAAAATCCAACTGGATAAGTTCTTGAGCGATGAAAATGAAACAGAACTCAAGTTCCCAACGTTCCTGTCAGCCCAGGAGCGCGGATTTATCCACGAGACAGTCGCCAAGTTGGGCCTGAAGTCTAAATCGCGCGGGAAAGGTAAAATTCTTTGTTAGGAAAAATAGGTTAGGTACCTAAAATTTTTCACCCCATATTTTGTTGATTGTTTACAATTTCATTTGTTAGCAAACATACGCGTTAAACACATAACCCTCCTTTTGGGCTACGCCGCAGTCGGGTAAAAAATGTGTGTCCAAAAATTGTTCAGCTTTTCTCCCTTTTCATTCTTTCTAAGGTAAAACCGCTTTAAATGAGACCCATTCACTTTTATATTTGTACAATAAATTCTCATGTAAATTAATTTTTCGCCAAGTCGATTTAATTATAGGACAACAATAAAAAACTTATTACCTATATAAAACTAAACTATAAAAATAAATTATAAATAAAAAAAACCCTCGAGGCTCCCCACCGCTGGGAGCGTGCCCAGACGGCTGACGGCATTACCCCGCTGGATTGTGAGGCTGACCCTCTGAGCGAGGTAATGCCCAGCCCTCTGGTCGTTGGTAGCCTCAAATGTAAATTATTTGTACAAACTCACTCACCATTAGTCAAAGTTTGCTCAACTTAAAATGGAATGTGTGAAAAATTGCACCACATTATTTATTTATCACCATATAATACTAGTAGCTGTTTCCTGCGGTTTCGCCCGTGTAGTTTTCCCGCGGTAACCGGCTTTTTAGAGGTATCTATAGCCTGTGTTATTCTGATATATAAAAATTAACTTAAATCTAGCTTTATATTAGCACACAATTACTTTTTTCTTCTATACAATAATAAAAATAAACAAAATACTTCCAGGTGTAAACCGTTTCCTGACAATATACAAGCGAGTGGGCTCCACTATCATCCAGAACGATGCCAAGCTCATCCTGGACTCGAACATGCGCTGCAGCATCGCTGAGCTGTTGAATGCCTTCCCCATCACCAGTAAGGAGAAAGACGACTTGAGCTGCTGTCCTGAGAAAGAGCGGAGCCCGCAACTTGCACATAAGACCCTGGGGCAGCTAAATAATGGGGTGGCACAGGTTAGTCTTAACCCACAAATGTAGTATTTATAATTATTAGTTAACTAGCTTTGCCCGCGTGGAATAAATTTTATCCCGCTGGAACAGTTTACTGCGGTAAAAAGTAGGCTATATTGTTATTTCAGGATATTAGCTATCACTGTACTAAGTTTCAACAAAATCCGTTCAGCCGTTACACTTACAATGTGAAAGAGTGACAAAGTAACAAACATCCTCACAAAGTTACAAACAGCCTTACAGACTTTCGTCTTTATAATATTAGTAGGATTATGAATAAACACAACGATGGAAAGCATGATGAAAGAAGGAATTGTAAGGTGCATGCAATGAATTTTTAACTAGGTGCATGTGAAGTCGGCCTGCTAACCTGCTATGGGCCACATTGACCTCATTTACTCCTGTGCCCCAAGAGTGGGGCCATATTGATAGCTTGTTTATTTGATCTGAGACACGTGAGTTATCAGAATGGCAATGCATTTGTAGCTAATGGATTGCTACACCATTCAGTATTGCTGATGTACAATTGCCGCATTGATGTTTTTTTTTCTTAATTAAATTTTAAGCAATAAGTATGTTTTTCTCTAATTGTTATAAATCCAAATAGTGTCAGTTTTTAGAGGTGAGGCATCCCATGATCCCACACAATTTTTTTAATATTCTAGCATGTACCTACCTATGCCATTTATTTCCAGGTGCCGAGTACTACATACAATCCAGATCTGTTCAAGTTCCGGGAGAAGCTGCCTGTCTATGAACAGAGACAAGATCTCATCAATGCCATTACACATAATCAGGTTTGTATGGTTAGCGCAGGACCGGTCGTCTTGGAGATCCCTGGGGGAGGCCTTTGTCCAGAAATGGACGTCTACAGGCTGATATGATAATGATGATGAGGTTTGTGTTTCACTTTTTAACCTTAAATGTACATCATCATCAAAAGCCTTTTAACATGTCCCCACTGCTGGGGCTCAGGCCTACCCTCTCGACGAGGGCGTTCGGGCTATAGTCCACCACGCGGGCCCAGTGTAGGTTGGTGGACTTCACGTGCGCCTAAGAATTTCTTCCTTCACCTTCCAGCAGTCAGTAAATTACTCGAGTTTCGAGAAAATCCCATTGGTAAATGGCCCAGTTGGGGATCGAATTTCGGCCCTTTCGATATGATAGGCCGCGTCTTATTCCCGACGCCACTGACGCAATTTCTTATTATTTAACAAATAATTATTAATTACCATACTTTGATTCTTTGTAATAATATTTATTGAAGAGATCGGATTAGGGAGCACGTTAAATATAACAATGAAAGTCGGCCGACAGTCAGTCTTTTTTTTTATGAACCGACCGATTCAGACTGTCGGCAAAATCCATAGTCGGCCCATCCCAGAGAGTTGTTAGTATACATAGAGCGCGCGTTAGCAAGTCTGAACTGTAAGCACGGGTCTGAACAGTCTCGAAATGCTCGGAGCGACGCTACTAGTCACTAAACGTCAGGAGCGCCGATTGTTGCTCGCGCCGGTATTTATTAAGATTTGGAGTAATCATGGTGAAATGTGCAGTGCCAAGCTGTAAACACGATTCACGGAAACAAACGATCTAGTAAAAATGTATATAGAAGCGTCCATAGAACACCTGCTTACACTTGGCACAATGGGCAATGAGCGATGCGCGCGCTCTATAGCTAGTATACTAACTCTATGGCCCAGCCCTACTGAGAACCCTTTTATATTGCAGGTGATAATAGTGGCCGGCGCGACGGGGTGCGGCAAGACGACGCAGCTGCCGCAGCTGGTGCTGGACTACTGCCAGGAGCACAAGCAGCCCGCCAGGATCTACTGCACGCAGCCGCGCCGGATATCCGCCGTCTCCGTCGCAGAGAGGGTATCTTATCTTGTCTTGGGGCAGGAATACCTGGCGACACTTGGCATCTGTTGTGCCAAACCCCTGTCCGCCTACGGTGCCCCAATCCGTTCTTTTGGTGGACTTCACATACGCCTTAGAATAGAAATTCAACTTTTCGGCGTATGCAGGTTTGCTCACGATGTTTTCCTTCACCGAAAAACCTGTGGTGTTATAATAAACCGTACTTAAGTTCCGAAAAACACTCATTGGTATACGGGCCAGGTTCGAACCCGAAACACTACCTCGTGAACGTGAGGGCACAACGAACTAGACTGGTAGTCTTGCAGAGATACACATTTGTAGTCACAGTTTAGGGTACTTTCCGTTTTTGGGGTCGCTGCTTGCAGGAGAGAAATGATACGACTGATGATCTGTAGATGCATGATTTATTCAAAATTGTCCCTATTGATATTTACAAACCTATACTCCCAACAGGTGACAGTTGAGAGGAGTGCTTAGCCCTAGAAAGGGATAGCAATATCTTGTGTCCCGACAGTATTCCCCCCCAAGCGACAGCGTACATTGGTACCAAAATCTAGATGTACTGCTAATACCATTTATACAATTCAACTAAGATATACTTAACATTACCTAACTACTTTATGTACAATAGTAACATATTAACATTAGGGATACTATACAGTCGATCTTGACTTTATTTCCTACAATGTATACTTACTTACCTTTCTCGCAGGTGGCGTACGAGCGATTGGAGAAGATCGGCCAGTCGATCGGCTACCAGATACGGCTGGAGTCCCGCGTCAGCCCGCGCACGGTGCTCACGTACTGCACCAACGGCGTGCTGCTGCGGACGCTCATGGGCGGGGACAACTCGCTCACTGGTAACCTTTCAACCCACTCACTGGTCAGTTGGTAATGACTCAACTAACCTTTGATTTTCAACCAACTCAATGGTCAGTTGGTAATCCCCTAAAGTTTAAACCAACTCACTGGTCAGTTGGTAATCTCCTACAACCTTTCAATATTTCAACGAACTCGCGGGTCAGTCGGTGATGTCCTAACTACCTTTCAACCAACTCGCGGGTCAGTTGGTAATGTCCTATCTTTCAACTAACTCACTGCTTAGTAGTTATATTCCAACTAATTGATTTCATCAGTTGTCTATTGTATTGTTTGTACGCGTGCGTGCGTGCGTGCACAGGCGTGACGCACGTGTTCGTGGACGAGGTGCACGAGCGCGACAAGTTCAGCGACTTCCTGCTGATCGCGCTGCGCGACGCGCTGCCCCGCGCCAAGGACCTCAAGCTGGTACTCATGTCCGCCACCATGGACACGCACATATTCTCCAGGTGAGAGGCACACTCTTATGGCCTTTATGACCTTTGGAAGAAGCGTTTTGAAGAGCGTCTGTGGCCTCTGGGTTTTTTCTCGAAACTAAGTACATTTACTGACTGCTCTCGAACGGTGAAGGAAAACATCGTGAGGAAACCTGCATACGCTGAAGAAGAAATTTTTAGGCGCATGTGAAGTCCACGAACCCGCACTGGGCCAGCATGGTGGACTATAGCCCGTACGCCCTCGTTGAGAGGGTAGGCCTGAGCCCCAGCAGTGGGGATGTGTTAAAATAGGCTGATGATGATGACCTTTGGAAATCCCGTGGGATTTTTCGTTATTTTCTAACTGTAAACAGACGTCAGAGTGATTGCGTTCTTCATTCAGTCAGCAAGCTAAAATTATTTACAATCTAAATTTATATCTGACTGATCTATCAACGCACGGCCTAAAACTACTAAGTTTAAGAAATGATTTTAGGAAATTTCAACTTAATGGGTCCCCCCTTAATCCCCCCGTTTTACGATTGTCTATGGAGAACGCTCCGTCGCCCTATTTTGTCTTTGCTCTATGTTGTTCCACTTATTATTAGTTTATATTCAATCTACTTGAAGACTTACCACGATGGTGTGCAGATACTTCAACAACTGCCCGGTGATCACGATCCCCGGGCGGCTGCACGAGGTGCGGCGCCACTACCTGGAGGACGTGCTCAAGGCGACGCAGTACCGCACCAGCAAGATGGCCGCCGTCGAGAGGGAGCTGCGGGCCAAACTCGCCGCGGGGCACAGCTACTGGTCGCAGCTCGAGGGTGGGATTTGTGATACTTCAATCATCAATCATAAATCACAGCTCGAGGGTGGGATTTGTGATACTTAAATCATCAATTATCAATCATAAATCACAGCTCGAGGGTGGGATTTGTGATACTTCAATCATCAATCATAAATCACTGCTCGAGGGTGGGATTTGTGATAATTCAATTATCAATCATAAATCACAGCTCGAGCGCGGGATTTGTGATACTTCAATCATCAATTATCAATCATAAATTAATTCATATTATTATTAATCTTATATCATAGCTACTGGTCGCAGCTCGCCGGTGGGATTTGCGATACTTAAATCATCAATTATCAATCATAAATCACAGCTCGAGGATGGGATTTGTGATACTTCAATCATCAATCATAAATCACAGCTCGAGGGTGGGATTTGTGATACTTCAATCATCAATTATCAATCATAAATTAATTAATTTTATTATAAATCTTAAATCATAGCTACTGGTCGCAACTTGCTGGTGGAATTTGTGATACTTAAATTATCAATCATAAATCACAGCTCGAGGGTGGGATTTTTGATACTTCAATCATAAATTAATTATATTTTATTATTAATCTTAAGTCATAGCTACTGGTCGCAGCTCGCTGGTGGGATTTGTCATACTTCAATCATCAATTATCAATCATAAATCACAGCTCGAGGGTGGGATTTGTGATACTTCAACTCCATTAAGCAACATGCGACCGTTGACGGAGTACTTATGCTAAAGAGAGATAGCAATATCTTGTGTCCCCACACGCACAATTCACACACATAACATCCAGACCGGGACCAAATTGTACAAAGTTGCTTGTCCCAACTGGGAATCGAACCCATGACTTCCGCTCTCGAGGTACAAGACATTATTCCGACAAAAAAGATGTTAATTAATGCTACTTTTGTATTGACAGCCCAAAAGACAAGCCCCGAAGAGGGTAGCACCAGTAATAAAGACAATAAGGAAGAGAAGGAAAGCGCGCTGGACCCGGCGCTGCAGACGGACATGGACGAGTTCCTCGAAGAGTGCTTCAAGGAGGGCAGCCTGGTGAGCAACATCATATCATCTTCGTATAAATAGCTAGCTTGGGCCTCGTATTGCTGTATTAAAGTTTGATTAATACGTCAGTAAAGCGTCAGTGGCGTCGGGGATAAGACACGGCCTATCATATCGAAAGGTCCGGAGTTCGATCCCCAGCTGGGCCATGTACCAATGGGTTTTTTCTCGAAACTTAAGTACATTTACTGACTGCTCTTAAACGGTGAAGGAAAACATCGTGAGGAAACCTGCATACGCCGAAGAAGAAATTCTTAGGTGCATGTGAAGTCCACCAACCCGCATTGGGCTAGCGTGGTGGACTATATAGCCCGAACACCCTCGTTGAGAGGGTAGGCCTGAGCCCCAGCAGTGGGGACATCTTAATAGGCTGTTGATGATGTTGATGATCTATAAAATTACCCTTTCATACAACGGTTCCAAAACGTGGACACTGACAGTGGTACTAGTCCGAAAACTCAAAGTCGCTCAACGGGCTATGGAAAGAGCTATGCTCGGAGTTTCTCTGGGAGATAGGATCCGAAACGAGGTGATCCGCCAGAGAACCAAAGCCTTTGACATAGCTCAAATGGCTATTACTATGGCGCATCCGGATTCAGTGGATTATTGATGACTGGCCTATTGACGTAGTTCGTAGTGACCCTGCCTACTGCGCCAGAGGTCGTGGGTTCGATTCTCACCCGGGACGAACATTTGTGTGATGAGCATATCTGTTGGTTTTCGGATTCTGGGTGTATAAAGTATTTATTTAAAAGTATTTATGTATGTTTATCAGTAGTTGAGTACCCATTTACAAGCTTCGGCTTAGTTTGGGACTAAACAGCCGTATGTAAATTTGTCCAAACCTCAGAGTATACATAGCTTATGTATACTCTAAGGTCCAAACATTATTATTATATTCTTATAGGTGTCTATAGCGCACCATAGTGACATATCATGTAATTTTTTTGGTTTGTGTATCTCTGTGGAAAGTGCATGAAAAATGTCAAAGTCAAAACTATTTTATTGCATGTAAGTACACTGGGTACATTTATACAACGTAATTTTTTTTTCTACCACCGCTTGCTGGGAAGAAGAAGCGGCGCAACAAACTTCCGCAACACATCTTTTAAAATCGAGTTTATTCATAACATTATTTTTGTAAAGGTTGTGCGAGGCTGAAGTAACATTAACACCATGTACATAGGTGGACGGATAATTAGAAACAGGGCAAGATTTTCATACAATCGAGGTCACTTTGAAGCCATGGTTCTCCGTGAAGGATTGATCGGGGCATGATCTGATGACGGTCATCGAGAGAGTACATGAAGGACTTTCAGATCACTATAGATATCCAACTGATCAGATGAGCCGTTTGGTAGCAGCATCGTCATGTAGAAAAAAACCTGCAAAATGGCATAAAAATGTATGAAAATCTTAAAGTTAAGGAATCATGACGATGCTGCTCCCAAACAGCTGATCTGATCAGTTGAATATCTATAGCCATCTAAAAGTCCTCCATCTACTCTCTCGCTGACTGTCATCAAATCACGCCCCGATCAATCCTACACGGAGAACCATGGCTTCAAAGTGACGTCGATTGTATAAAAATCTTGCCCTGTTTCTAATTATCCGTCCACCTATGTATATTTGAACCGCATTTGCGTGTGCCCAGGACTCGTTCTGCCAGATCCTGTACATGTACCTGTCGGAGGGCGTGCCCGTGTCGTGTGCGCAGGCGCGCTCCGGCCGCACGGGGCTCATGGCGGCCGCCGCGCACGGCCTCGCCGAGACCGCCGCGCAGATACTGCACATCGGTGAGTTCCGCAACACCGCTACCTGGGTAGCCGGAACCGACCGGTGTGATAGCGCGCATTCATCATCATCAGAGGTCGGCGGGGGTGTGCTGTTTTTACGTCATTAATGTCGTGTAGTTGTGTCTTGTAGATATTAATATGGATAAGATCCTTAAAGAAATATTAAAAGAAGACATAACTGTTTTTTTTTTTTTGTAAATTTTCTGTGCTATTGTACTAATTAACTATATTTTTATTTTTATTTTCAATTTTTAATGAGTTCGCCTTGAGTTTAATATCATTAATCACATTCCGTAGGTTCTAATAAAATTCATTTGTTTTGATGGCGACGTAAAGATCGTAGCAGAAAGGCAGCCTAAATAAAATCATTTCTTTAGTTTATTATAATTGCACATGGGGCATTTGTCATTGAATGATAAGGTATGTCCATGTTATGCAAAAACAGAAAACAGCACACCCCCGCCGACCTCTGATCATCATTATCATATCAGCCTGCTTACTTAGCCATTTCGACATTTTATACCATAAACCCATAGAGTTAAGATCTCTTTGGTGCGTGCTCGCGGCCCCTTAAAGAGGCGTAAAGCATTCTATGGGTGTCAAAATCGTGTCAAATGTATGACAATACTGTGATTCACTCACACATTCTCATTTTCAAACTCCATATAAATTTGTATTAGCAACCTCCTCCCGCTACTCCGCTTCCTTTGTCCGCACCCCCCTCTGTAAGTGGCACCATTGGTTCCCATACTAAATACGTAAGATGCAGTCTCCATAGGGAGCGCGCGCGCCACCAAAGATATTCGTACCTTCCTGCATAAACCTAATAATGTTTTGTGAAACTTTAAGTTAGGGTTGAAAGTTTTTAAATATAATACAAATATGTTTTAGATATGCTCCATTTAACAGTGGAAAAGTGTAACAATTTTTTAAATCTTTCTTCATCATCATATCAGCCTGTAGACGTCCACTGCTGGACAAAGGCCTCCCCCAGGGATCTCCACGACGACCGGTCCCGCGCTAACCTCATCCAGCCGGGTCCTGCGACTTTCACCAGATCGTCGGTCCACCTTGTGGGGGGCCTGCTTACGCTGCGTCTTCCGATAGCGCGCATTGCTGAATGCCTAATTCTGGCATTTACTTGCGAGCCGTGAGGTAAATGCCAGAAAATCGAAATGTCTGATATGATTTATGAGGTATATGCAATACCATTATAGATAAAATTGGGCCTTTGATAAGTTGTGCACAGGACAGACAGACACCCAGTGGGTTGTTAGTGGCTGGCAGCGAAGGAGAGCGGAAGACCGAGTACGGTGGTGTTCATTGGGGAAAGGCCTATGACCAGCAGTGGACGTTAAAAGGCTGATATGATGATTAATATTAATGTAGAGAATTATGAGACTGAACGAAGCGAAAGAGGTGTGTCAGTACCTCGCTCCGTTCTCTGCCTACCCCGTCAGGGATGGGATATAGCGTTAAAATAATGTATGTAGATTGTAATTTCTTTCTCCAGGTGCCGACCCCACTGTGAAAGACAAAGGCGGCAAGACAGCCCACGATTACGCAGTTGAAAATAGACACACGGAATGCGCAAAACTACTGTCCTCTTACGACCACTCAGCGGAGTCCAAAGACCAGACCGAGGAGGACAACTCGGCTGAAAACTTCCTTCTCGATGTCTACCATCACACCATATCCGAAGAACTGATAGACCACGAGCTAATGCTGGCTCTGATCAAGCATATACACGTGAACCTCCCAAAAGGAGCTATTCTGATATTCTTACCCGGTTATGACGATATAGTCACTTTGAGAGACATGATACAGGGGTGCGCGGACATGAATTTGACGAAATACCAAATATTCACATTGCACAGTAACATGCAGACGTTGGACCAGAAGAAAGTGTTCAATCCACTGCCGAACGCAAGGAAAATCATCATCTCGACGAATATTGCTGAGACTTCCATCACGATTGACGATGTGGTGTATGTAGTGGACTCGTGTAAAGTGAAAGAGAAGTATTACGAATCGAACGGTGGCGTGTGCTCGTTGCAATGCGTGTGGACCTCGCGAGCGTGCTGTCAGCAGAGGGCCGGACGCGCGGGCCGGACCAAGCCGGGTCACTGCTTCCACATGTGCTCGAAGCGAAGATTCAATACCCTGCCGTTGAATTCCATCCCAGAGATACTTCGCGTCCCATTACAAGAACTGTGTCTTCACACCAAGTTGTTGACGCCCGGAAACACTCCCATAGCCGACTTCCTGTCCAAAGCTCTGGAGCCACCGTCGTTCCTGGCGGTCCGCAACGCTGTGACCCTGCTGAAGACAATAGGAGCACTGACACCGATGGAGGATCTCACTGAAATCGGCCAGCACCTGCTAGACTTGACAGTCGAACCGAAGCTGGGCAAAATGTTGCTCTACGCGTGCGTGATGAAGTGCCTCGATCCGATATTGACGGTCGTCTGCAGCCTCGCCAACAAGGAGCCGTTCCAGATATCGATGAACCCGGAGAACCGGAAGCGCGGGAGCATGGCCCGGAAGGAGTTCGCGGCGGACAGCTACTCGGACCACATGTCGTTGCTACGAGCATTCCAGGCGTGGCAGACGGCGCGAGCGAACGGCACCGAGCGAGCGTTCTGCTCGAAGAACCTCATATGCGGCGCGACCATGGAGATGATCGTCGGCTACCGATCGCAGCTGCTGGCTCAGCTGCGAGCCCTGTGCCTCGTCAAGGCCCGGGGCTCCGGCGACATAAAGGACGTGAACTTGAACTCTGAAAAGTGGCATGTGGTGAAAGCGGTGTTGACGAGCGGGCTGTACCCGTCGGTGGCGCGCGTGGACCGCGACTCGTGCACGCTGCGGACGACCAAGGAGGTGAAGGTGGCGCTGCACCCGAGCTCGACGCTGCACCGCGGCGGCGGCGTCACGGGCTCCCAGAAGGCCGTGCAGAATCTGCCGACGGACTGGGTCGTGTTCGAGGAGATCTCCCGGGCGGGCAGGTTCTGCTTCGTGCGATGCAACACGCTGGTGACCCCGCTGACGGTGGCACTGTTCGGAGGGCCGCTGCGGTTGCCCGCGGGGGCGCTCACGCAGCGGGCGAACCCGCCTGGGCTGTCCAGCGACTCGGACAGCGAAGCCGACGAGAACAATTCCTCTCCGGACACAGCCGTCCTCACTCTGGACGACTGGATGGCGTTCACGGCTGACGCGTCGGACGCCATCAGCGTGTACTACTTGCGTCAGAAGCTGTGCGCGCTGGTGATACGGCGCATGTCGAACCCGGCCAAGCCCATGACGCCGCTGGACGAGCAGATCCTCACGACGGTGGTGCACGTGTTGGGCGCGGAGGAGAAGAACGTGGGGCTGATCCAGCCGAGCGGCATCGGGCAGAGGCCCAAGCCGCTGACAGTGGACTCTCCGAACTGGCGGATGAGGATGGAGGACGAACAGTTTCAGCACGGCAGGTAAACATAATCTCGATCCTATAACCCCTCATCATTAGCCTGCACTAGTCCACTGCGGGACATAGGCCTCCCCCAAGGAGTGCCACTGAACCCGATCTTCGGTTCTCCAGTCACTATATATTTCAATTTATTATTACAGCTATCATTGATGATGATGATGATTATTACAGCTTGATGATTGCGACTAGAGGTCGAAATTGAGTGGGGCCTAGTTTTTTTGGCATCCATTTTTACCACTTGGATATCTACTGGACCGATTGAGTTGAAATTTTGAGTAAAATTGCTCGGGAATGATGGAAAAATGTTTATTCCCGAGAGACTTAAAGTTTCTGGTGGTCTCCTTTTATTTTCACATGTCGCATCCTGTCTGATTTTCACAAAGCTAATCCCATCTGTTCCCCACAGGTATCCGTACCAGAACCAGGCCCAGAACGCGGAGTTCTCGAACAATGTGTACCCGAGCCCGAGCCCGTACTACCGCAACGGGCAGGGCCGGCCCGGGTGGCGGGCCGACCCGCCGCAGGGGCCCCCCGCGCCGGCGTTCGGAAGCCCCAAGAGCCCCGCGTCCCCCAACGGGAAGACGCTGCTGGCCAACATTGAGAAGTACGCGGAGGGCGCCGAGGGCAGCACCAGGTACCTACAAACTTTAGATTTTTTGTAAAATACATATTTAAGTAAAAATATTTAGATATTTTATTCATTGACACAACACAAACTCACAATTAACTTTTTCATTACTCATACTCTGAAAGTAGGTCTGAAGTTGCCTGAGTAGCGGGTTGAAAGTAATACATCTCAGCCCTAGGGAGAATCGCTTTCAACTGACAGCTGTCAATATATTTTAAAAAAACTAGTACTATTTTGACATTTCTATTGGACCATGTTCCAACTTTCTATACAGCCACTCAATTACAGCGCGATGTAAAATTGAAATAACATAAAAAGTTATGTTTTAATTAGGTAATTAATATATTTTTTAAAATTACTTTATTATAATTAACTAGGTATTTCTTTTAAATGACATAAATTTGGGCAAAACATTTACCATTTTTTTCAATGATGGAAATGAAAAATAATGGCAGAATAGCTGGCCGGCCATAGAAAAAAAAATAGACGGGAAAGCGGCAATCCGACCTTCATTTGTTTTTTCGAGTCGTAGAGTTTTGTTTATACTTCCGTATTACAGAGATTTGTATTAACACTCATTTTATCTTTAGCTAATTCATGTTTTATTTTTACTTTCATTGTATTCGTAATGAAAAGCACAGTGTTTCCCTCGGGTTCAAGACTTATTTAGAGTCCCTCAAGACTTATTTAGACTAAATAAGTCACTTTCACCCCTGGGGTAACAATGTATCTACTATTTTTTTACAAAAGCCTAATATAGTCCCCGTAAAACTTTTTGGCGGTCATGTGAAGTTGGCTGATTCCTGCGCAGTGACTAATTTTACTACTACTACTACAGTGACTAAACTAATTTTCATGCTATCTCTTTCTTATGTCTACAGATAAAAAAAGAGCACCAGTAGACTAAATTTAGTTAAGTCGTGTGCACCTCCGATTCGACCCCAATGTCTATGTATGTATGTAGGTACTTCGTGGTGAAAGCCGAGGACGCCCACAGCGTGGAGGCGGCGCAGGCGGGCGGGAGCTTCCCTTTCGCGCAGAACACCGCTAAGAAGCTGCAGAAGATTAAACAAGTAACTTTTTAAGATACCTATTCACATTAGAAACAACCTGAAAAACTTACCTGCAGGAGTATGGGGAAGGCCTTTGCCCAGCAATGGGATCACCTGTAGTGAGGATGGACTTACCTGAAAAAATAAAGTGACAAAGTCTAACAAAAACAATAATAATAGTGACGAATTCATAAGAATGACAGTGTGCATTATGAACTCTATTACCGTGATGATTTCAGTAGAATGATAAGAATTTGCATGCAATGTTTTTTTATAATAATTAGACTTTATTTACCTACTACAGGAATCCTAATAATAATAATTCAAGTTAGCATCTGTATTCTGTGCCTATTATATAGTGTGGTATGGCTGTGCATCAGCTGCAAGGCGAATGAGTGTCCTAGGTACAGCCTAGCCAGGCTCCTATTTTCAAAATTGCTTTCTTTGGGTTAGTTATGAGGATTACGTATAATTTGAGGTATGTTTTACAAAAAATGATTCAACCATATCGTATCTGGAGGGGCCCAAACTTAGGGTCATTTTGCTCACGCGGCGGGTGGCACGCATGAGAGGAAAAGATTGTGGGCCGTTTTCCTGTCACGCGTGTTTGCCCCCGCGTCCTGGCCCGGCGCGCATGCGTGCCGGAAAAGTCATACAAGTGGCGCGCGGGCGGCGTTTGTATGAAATTGGCGGCACGCATGCGCGCCGGGCCAGAACGCGGGGGCAAACACGCGTGACAGGAAAACGGCCCTATATGAAAGGTAAGAATGCGGGCGGCACGCATGCGCGCCAGACCAGGACGCGGGCGCAAACAGGCATGAATGGCCTGAAATGTGATGATGTGATATGTTTTTACAATCGGCTCTGAAATACTTACGATTTTCATGCTTGCAACACCATTAGCAGCATTTTACTGCATTTCGGGGTGTATCGAACGCTCGCTAGCACTATTAGGACAAATTCTCTGAAAAATGCTCCCATATTAACAGGGTGTTGTATTGTTCAGGAGGGTAACCGGGTGATGTTGTTCTTCACGTGCCCCGGCCTGTCGCGGTACGTGGGGTGCGCCACGCTGGCGGACGCGGCCGGCGCGCTCGACTGGCTCTCCACCAACCACCTGCCCTTCCACATGATCCGGTGAGTTAACTAGCAGTTTCCCGCGCCCTCGCTCGCGTTTTATAGGTTATTACTGACATTTTTTTTGCTCGTAAGGGTCGTAGTATACTGTTAATAGCCTTACTCAAGAATTGGCCTTACATCAGAAATGAGGCGATCCGCAGGAGAACCAAGGTCACCGACATAGGTCAAAGAATTGCAAAGTTTAAGTGGCAGTGGGCTGGGCACATCGCTCGTAGAACTGACGGCCGTTGGGGCAGAAAGATTCTCGAGTGGCGACCACGTATCGGAAGACGCAGTGTAGGCCTCCCACGAGGTGAACCAACGATCTGGTGAAGGTCGCGGGATCCAGCTAAATGAGGTTAGCGTAGGACCGGTCATCGTGGAGATCCTTGGGGGAGGCCTTTGTCCAGCAGTGGACGTCTACAGGCTGATATGATGATGATGATGAAGAATTGGACTATCAAATATAAAATTTAATTGTGTATCATTTCTGTATTTGCTGTTTTCCATTAAAGTATGAAATGAATACCTAATTATATAATTATATACGGGTCTTACACACGAACAAGTTTTATTTACCTTTGCCCGGCGTTTCGACCAGGTTACACTGACCCTCCAGGTTAAGCTCGCCTCTCCGCCAGTCAGCTCGTGACCAGCTCGTGAAAGGTAAATAAAAATGAATACCTAGTTGATGTGTGTATGTGATATTACAGGCACATAGCGAACTCGCTGGCGGGCGGCGCGCGCGTGGCGGGCGCGCGCGACGGCGCCGAGCTGTGCGCGGCGTCCGGCCGCGCGCTGCGGCACGCGCTGCACCACGCGCCCCCCTCCGCGCCCCCCGCGGGGCCCCGCCGGCACCCGCACGCCCCCCACCACGCGCACCCGCGCGCCATACAGAAGCACAACCCCGAACAGTGATCGGTGGCTACTTCGGTACGCCTAACTCGCTAGCGTATACGACATACTTAATAGTGCTTCTCTTTTCGACTAATCACGAAAGATAGAGAGGCATATATAGTTTTTTACGGACTCGCTAGGGAATCGCTGAGTGTGGACGTTGTCAACTCATGGTAGGCGTACGGCTCTATTCATGTAAGGAACGTCTAGACAGTCATAGACGACAAAAGGCAGGATTAGTATGGGACTATGGTCATTACATTACATCGGGGTTCTAGGAGCGGGAATGATTTGAGAAAGAGTAGAGATAAACAGTTACGTTAGTCTGCGAAAATAGCATGCTATGCCTAATGAATAACTACCTCTCTGCGAAATGTATTATATACTTAGTATTTTCAGAATGCAATTGCATATAAGTAATTTATCTACTAGACAAGGGTACGGTATGACAATTAAGTGTCTAATATAATGTCAATCTTGACGCCCGTTAACTAGGAACTATTTACTGATAAATGAGTAGGGACATAACTGAAGAGGTTGATAATGACTTTATAATATATGTACCTATATTTATGTTTATTATTTTATATTTTTCAATTTATTATTCATGTGACGTAGAAACCTGCATGAAGTACATTCTGTTTTTCAAGTCAATACCTATTCTTTGACTAATGTCAAACGTTCCCGCTCCGAGAACCCCGATGTATGGTCATTACATTACGTATTCGTCGACCAACATCGTCCGCTTACATTGGTCGTTCGTAAATCATTGTAACCAATTCGACTATTAAGCAGTCTCTACACGATCATGCCGCATGACATGCGTTGCGTGCTGTCACTCATGCATGACCGTTTATAGATATACCAAGTTATCTGTGAAGAAACTACGCAGAATGTCATTCGGCCGTCAGCACAAAGTATATAGAATGACGGGCATGGAACAATGGCGGAGCCACCCTTCAGTTCACAGATAACTTGGTAAGTCTATAATTGTAGTGATTGACGCGAATGACATGTAAATTACGTACTGGATCGCGCTTCACTGTACTAAGTGATTGATAGCAAGCATGAGGGTCCATCATGCAGCATGATAATTCACGTAAACCTAACGCATGTCATGCCGCATGATCGTCTAGGGACCGCTTTAGGGTGGTATTATAAACAGCGAGATTTGTGACTGTGATATTTGACAAGCGACGCCGCCGCTGCAATATAATTCGGCCCATACAATCTGATGTAATGTCGTAAGAGCGGCAGCGCCGCGCCGCACAGCTCCCGCTGTCTATAATACCACCCTTAAATACACTAACGAATAAAGCGTATCCCAGACATACGCGGCCTGCGGTAGCGGCCTACCGCAGGCCGCAGCCTCAATATGCAAACGCAGGCCGCGCGTGTCTGAAGTCTCACATATATTGCGTAGGGAATACAACAGGCCGCCACCGCAGGCCGCGTATGTCTGTGATACGCTTAAATATTTGATCGCGATGAATGATTTCAACCTTTTTAAATTTTATAATTACTTTGTTTCTTTATTGATGCAATGATGGATCAATCGTCAATCTTTATCGCGACTAGATATTTATCGTTAGTCGTGATTGATTTTTTGTCTCTATGACTTGACGTACTTGAGAGCAAGGTTGTATTGTCCCAAACTGAAAGGGCAGTTGTCGAAAAACAATTAAAAACGTATATTTTATTTTAAAAAAAAGATGTAGAATTTTAATTAATGATAGAGAACCCTGGTTGGTCCAAAGCTAAGCTTAATACTTATTTTGGATGTGATCTCGTAAACTAATGGGAAAATGTCGAAATTGCATGAAATATATAATTTAAAAAAATGAATTGTCTATTTGTAACAAGAATATGTGAAAGGGACCTAGGTATGTAGAATATAGTAATTTGTATTTCCTTTGGCGATATTTTAGTCTGATGCTGGAAGAGTTGCGATAGCGTGAGGTTTCCACAGAGTGGAAAAAACGACGCTACCTATTGGGAAAGTACCATATTATTGAAAATAGCAAAATTTTCTATTAGTTTTTTTAAACGTAAGAAAAACTGCATTCAGATGTTTTTTAAACTTGCTAAAGTTTAACAAATATGAATAAAAAGTTTTTTTTTATCTACGACTGCAGTATTTCATATTTTAATAACTTTCCTTCAGGTACCACCGTAAAATCTCATTTTTTTTATTTTCCGTTCATTGTAACCATATATTATTTATATAATAGCAATGAATTGAATATCTGATAAAAATGAAATGTTGAAATATATTTTTAATTTTATTTATTATTAGATTTATATTTAGACTGAGACTCTGAGACCGACCGTTTTTTTTATCAATTTTATCACAATATTCTATGTACAGTAAGGATTCTTTAAACATGTCTGTCTTTTGTCTATATTTCGATTTTTCAGTGATGCATGTTCTCTTTATTAGCTAAAACATTTAATTTTGTATACACCCCTTTTGAAGATGAGTCTAGCTTACCTACCGTCCGCAATTTATTTTTTCAAAATGACGACCAATGATAATTCTTATAAAACAGTCAATATAAACAAGAAATTTTCTTTGACAATATAACTACATGCAAAAACGATGACAGACTGCTGAAGTTTCACAATCTTAGAAAACAGGTTATTAAAAGCACTTTGTGTGATAATGACAAGTATTACGAATAGTAACATTGTATTTTTCCCCTTTTGAAGTCATCTCCACACTGGGGCGGTGACGGTGGCGGTATAATTGTTTTTATATTGTATGGTATCATCGAAAAATAAAACAATATCTCCTGAACCGTGAGGTTTACTTCACTGAGGTCATTTTAACATATTCTGATAGGTCAATAACAATATTAACTACCCGTTTGTCAACCGACCGCAACCGTCATCGACTCGAGAGTGTAGGAGGCTTAAAGGATGCCTTATATTCTACCGTAGGCCACAGCTTGTGTTATTTATTACCATTGCAATATAACCGCTATTACTTGCCGGTTTGTATAAGGACGTGTGGCCCACTGTACCATTTTGCATTGACTTGTGCTGTGTGTATTCCAGTTTTCTTTAACCAGGTTGTAATAAAGTAACTTATGAATGATGTTTGAAGACATTTTATTCTTTGATTTACGAGGAATCTTGAATTCAATTTAAACCTTTCGAAACTCGAGGCGCATAAACTTTGAAATTCAGTCGTATTCGCGTCACTCGTAGGGTGGCATTATTAGAGCGAGTACTAAAAGCCTGAAGCAAGGCCATAAAAATTCATTAAAAAGTACCGAAATAATTATTAGAACCATGAAGGGAAAAATTTAGCTACTGCCAAGAAGGGGGGCGCGGGCGCCCAAAAAAAAATTTTTGTGGATAGAACTGATTGAAGTTGGCAGTTGAGATTAAAAAGGTATATCTAGGTAGTAAAGTAAAACTAAAATTAAGAATGTACGCTAATAAAATACATATAAATATTTTATAAAAATATATAATTTAACACTTAATCTACAACATTACATTTGACAGAGTCGCCAATATTGTGACAAACTGAACGTATTTCATAAGATTTCGCGTACAGGGCAACTGCCGCGCACCACACATTTATGCGTTTGCCAAATAGGTGACACTTAATCGACACAACATTCAGTAGGTTTTCGATCTAAAGTCAGCGCAGACTTGGGGGAGACCCTCAATTAAAAAAAACCTTTAAAGACAATTACTAAACAAGTCATCCTCCCAACACGTGTCAAACGAGTTGCCACTGGAAGTGGAGTCACTTCTGCGTGACTAACGTGTCAAAACGAGTTGCCACTGGGAGTGGAGTCACTTCTGCGCGACTTGTCACTAACGTGACAAAACGAGTTGCCACTGGGAGTGGAGTCACTTCTGCGCGACTTGTCACTAACGTGTCAAAACGAGTTGCCACTGGGAGTGGAGTCACTTCTGCGCGACTCGTCACTAACGTGTCAAAACGAGTTGCTACTGGGAGTGGAGTCACTTCTGCGGACTTGTCACTAACGTGTCAAAACGAGTTGCCACCGGAAGTGGAGTCACTTCAGCGTGACTTGTCACTAACGTGTCAAAACGAGTTACCACAGGGAGTGGAGTCACTTTGCGTGACTTGTCACTAACGTGTCAAAACGAGTTGCCACTGGGATGGAGTCACTTTTGCGTGACTTGTCACTAACGTGTTAAAACGAGTTGCCACTGGGAGTGGAGTCACTTCTGCGTGACTTGCTTCTCTATCTTGTCCTGCTGCTCTTGCGACTGCAGCTGCTGTAGCGTGAGCAGCGACACGCCGATCTGGTCCTCCCGCGTAAACGGCTGGGCCATCTGCCGGAGCCACCGCTTGCAGATCTGAGGACACACACATACCATGCTCGGAATGTCCCTGCGAAATCCAAACAGATATGAAGAGATCCGCAGGAGAACCAAGGTCACCGCACCGACATAGCTCAAAGAATTTCATTAAGTGGCAGTGGGACATCGCTCGTAGAACTGACGGTCGTTAGGGCGGAAAGGTTCCGAGTGGCGACCGCGTACCGGAAGACGAGCAGGCCTCGCACAAGGTGGACCTGTCAGCGAAGATCATGATACCGTAGTCGGTCGTGTACATACCTGCACGGCCTCCTCGGTGCTGAGGTTGCAGAGGGAGTCCTTGAGGTGCTCCTGTATCCAGCGCGGTAGCTTGGTGCGCTTGTCGGCGCGGCTGAACCGCTTGTCAGCGAAGATCATGATACCGTAGTCGGTCGTGTACATACCTGCACGGCCTCCTCGGTGCTGAGGTTGCAGAGGGAGTCCTTGAGGTGCTCCTGTATCCAGCGCGGTAGCTTGGTGCGCTTGTCGGCGCGGCTGAACCGCTTGTCAGCGAAGATCATGATGCCGTAGTCGGTCGTGTACATACCTGCACGGCCTCCTCGGTGCTGAGGTTGCAGAGGGAGTCCTTGAGGTGCTCCTGTATCCAGCGCGGTAGCTTGGTGCGCTTGTCGGCGCGGCTGAACCGCTTGTCAGCGAAGATCATGATGCCGTAGTCGGTCGTGTACATACCTGCACGGCCTCCTCGGTGCTGAGGTTGCAGAGGGAGTCCTTGAGGTGCTCCTGTATCCAGCGCGGTAGCTTGGTGCGCTTGTCGGCGCGGCTGAACCGCTTGTCAGCGAAGATCATGATACCGTAGTCGGTCGTGTACATACCTGCACGGCCTCCTCGGTGCTGAGGTTGCAGAGGGAGTCCTTGAGGTGCTCCTGTATCCAGCGCGGTAGCTTGGTGCGCTTGTCGGCGCGGCTGAACCGCTTGTCAGCGAAGATCATGATACCGTAGTCGGTCGTGTACATACCTGCACGGCCTCCTCGGTGCTGAGGTTGCAGAGGGAGTCCTTGAGGTGCTCCTGTATCCAGCGCGGTAGCTTGGTGCGCTTGTCGGCGCGGCTGAACCGCTTGTCAGCGAAGATCATGATGCCGTAGTCGGTCGTGTACATACCTGCACGGCCTCCTCGGTGCTGAGGTTGCAGAGGGAGTCCTTGAGGTGCTCCTGTATCCAGCGCGGTAGCTTGGTGCGCTTGTCGGCGCGGCTGAACCGCTTGTCAGCGAAGATCATGATACCGTAGTCGGTCGTGTACATACCTGCACGGCCTCCTCGGTGCTGAGGTTGCAGAGGGAGTCCTTGAGGTGCTCCTGTATCCAGCGCGGTAGCTTGGTGCGCTTGTCGGCGCGGCTGAACCGCTTGTCAGCGAAGATCATGATACCGTAGTCGGTCGTGTACATACCTGCACGGCCTCCTCGGTGCTGAGGTTGCAGAGGGAGTCCTTGAGGTGCTCCTGTATCCAGCGCGGTAGCTTGGTGCGCTTGTCGGCGCGGCTGAACCGCTTGTCAGCGAAGATCATGATGCCGTAGTCGGTCGTGTACATACCTGCACGGCCTCCTCGGTGCTGAGGTTGCAGAGGGAGTCCTTGAGGTGCTCCTGTATCCAGCGCGGTAGCTTGGTGCGCTTGTCGGCGCGGCTGAACCGCTTGTCAGCGAAGATCATGATGCCGTAGTCGGTCGTGTACATACCTGCACGGCCTCCTCGGTGCTGAGGTTGCAGAGGGAGTCCTTGAGGTGCTCCTGTATCCAGCGCGGTAGCTTGGTGCGCTTGTCGGCGCGGCTGAACCGCTTGTCAGCGAAGATCATGATACCGTAGTCGGTCGTGTACATACCTGCACGGCCTCCTCGGTGCTGAGGTTGCAGAGGGAGTCCTTGAGGTGCTCCTGTATCCAGCGCGGTAGCTTGGTGCGCTTGTCGGCGCGGCTGAACCGCTTGTCAGCGAAGATCATGATACCGTAGTCGGTCGTGTACATACCTGCACGGCCTCCTCGGTGCTGAGGTTGCAGAGGGAGTCCTTGAGGTGCTCCTGTATCCAGCGCGGTAGCTTGGTGCGCTTGTCGGCGCGGCTGAACCGCTTGTCAGCGAAGATCATGATGCCGTAGTCGGTCGTGTACATACCTGCACGGCCTCCTCGGTGCTGAGGTTGCAGAGGGAGTCCTTGAGGTGCTCCTGTATCCAGCGCGGTAGCTTGGTGCGCTTGTCGGCGCGGCTGAACCGCTTGTCAGCGAAGATCATGATACCGTAGTCGGTCGTGTACATACCTGCACGGCCTCCTCGGTGCTGAGGTTGCAGAGGGAGTCCTTGAGGTGCTCCTGTATCCAGCGCGGTAGCTTGGTGCGCTTGTCGGCGCGGCTGAACCGCTTGTCAGCGAAGATCATGATACCGTAGTCGGTCGTGTACATACCTGCACGGCCTCCTCGGTGCTGAGGTTGCAGAGGGAGTCCTTGAGGTGCTCCTGTATCCAGCGCGGTAGCTTGGTGCGCTTGTCGGCGCGGCTGAACCGCTTGTCAGCGAAGATCATGATGCCGTAGTCGGTCGTGTACATACCTGCACGGCCTCCTCGGTGCTGAGGTTGCAGAGGGAGTCCTTGAGGTGCTCCTGTATCCAGCGCGGTAGCTTGGTGCGCTTGTCGGCGCGGCTGAACCGCTTGTCAGCGAAGATCATGATGCCGTAGTCGGTCGTGTACATACCTGCACGGCCTCCTCGGTGCTGAGGTTGCAGAGGGAGTCCTTGAGGTGCTCCTGTATCCAGCGCGGTAGCTTGGTGCGCTTGTCGGCGCGGCTGAACCGCTTGTCAGCGAAGATCATGATGCCGTAGTCGGTCGTGTACATACCTGCACGGCCTCCTCGGTGCTGAGGTTGCAGAGGGAGTCCTTGAGGTGCTCCTGTATCCAGCGCGGTAGCTTGGTGCGCTTGTCGGCGCGGCTGAACCGCTTGTCAGCGAAGATCATGATGCCGTAGTCGGTTTTTCCACTGCAAGAGACAAAATCGATTTAAATATAAGTAAAAAGTGGCTGGTTCCGGTCCCGTCGGATAGAACACTCACCGCAAAACTCTTCCCACACACTGTGCCGCGTGCCGCATCGCGTCGAATGTCAGGAAATCATTCTCTCGAATCTGGAAAACATTCAAAATAAAAGTCAGTTTTCAACTCCTGACGAGATGCGTTGCGTTGAATATAAATGAATGGTATGTATAGTCCATGTTGAATTTCTTGACGGCTGAATGAATATAGTCACAAATTGTTTGCACATCGCTGACAGTGTTTATAGTCTATGTGTGCGTAAGCGAGATAGAGTGCTACATAGAGATGTCCAAAAACTTGAAAGTTTGATTCGGTTGATCGAACCAATGAACTATTTCTTCAAATTGAATGAGCGTCTCTAGTGAACCCCCGCACAGCTCTCCTTTGACACCTACAATTTATCACTGCGCAGAAATCGGCCAACTTCACACAGCCGCCATCAAACTCGACGGGGACTATATTAGCTGTGGTTACCTGGAACTGGTCCCTGAGGTAGTCGAGCCGCGCCTTGAGGATGCGGCTCTGCGTGAACACGTAGGGGATGCCGAACATGAGCACGGCGCGGCCCAGGTGCTGGTCGAAGTCCACGCCCTCCGACACCTTGCCGCGCGCCACCGACAGCAGCACCGCGCCGCGACCGCTCTCGCACGCCTCAACAAAAAAACTTCTTTGAGAGGCTCGTGACCAAAGAAGTCATTGTCAATACGGATGGATACCCTTTAACTAAATTTTAGTCTGTGCCTTTGTTTTCAGAATTATTAGAGAAGAGAAAGAGAATTAAAATAAATATAAGAGAATTAATAATAATAGAGAATTATAAATATATATTAATAAAGAGAATTAAATTAAAAATAATTAAATATATATTTTAGAACTTTAATAATAAGAATGTTTGGACTACACACGGCTGTTTAGTCCCAAACTAAGCCGAAGCTTGTATGTACATGGGTACTGAACAACTAATAAACATACATACTTAAATATATACAAACACCCAGAATCCGAAAACCACCAGATATGCTCATCACACAAATGTTGGCCCCGAGTGGGAATCGAATTATTAATAGGTATACCTACCTACCTACCTACTTATAAGTACCTTACGATTTATATTACCTTGATATAGTTGATGAGAGCGAAACTTGTTTCCGCCGCGTCTTGCGTCTCTATGAACAGCAACTTGTGTCGCTGCAAACTCGCCACCACGCCTGTGTGCGAACGCTTTATTGTACTAAATTTTACAATTACAAATAGGAACAAAACTATCTACAAAGGCAGACTTATCCCACTTCGGAATCTCTTGCAGTCGACCTTGGAGTAACCGAAAGCAATTAATGTGGCTGTCCTTACTACCTGTCATGCACACAATGTTTTTCATCACATTTGCGAGGAAATAAGTCGAGTTTAGTTAAGTCAAGTTAACTACTCAATTTAACTTAATTAATTTAATAAACCAGTTCAGTACAGCCAGCTACACATTACAGCCCCTAGGGGTATAATATTGTACTGATTTTCATTACTCCCGCGGGTGTATAATATCGGCCATTGTGTTTCTGTACGCATGCATATAATATGACCATTTACGAGCAAGTTTGATGAAAATATTGTTTTCAAATGAGTTGTGATAGTGGACTCTACATAAAAAAAATATTCGCCCCACTGTGAATGGACTATATTGTCCTCACCTCCCATATCACAAACATCCTTACAAACTTTTGCCCTTATAAAATTAGTAAAATCATATTATTTTTTTATTGGTAAATAAATAAAAAAGGTTTAGTTACTCTTCTGCTTACCCCGGTGTGCTGGCTTTGTGTTTCAGTGTTTCTATCCTATTCTGTTTTGTTCTATTCTATTCACCGAATGTTTTACATATATCGATGCGTGACCCATTAAGTGATCCCTACACGATCATGCGGCATGACATACATTACGTGCTGTCACTCATACATGACCGTCTAGTTGTAGTGATTGACGCGAATGACATGCAAACTATGTGCTGGCCGTTGATTGACATGCAAGCTTACTCTTCACTGTACTAAGTGATTGATAGCAAGCATGAGGGTCTATCATGCAGCATGATAATTCACGTAAACGTAACGCATGTCATGCAGCATGAACGTGTAGGGACTGCTTTAGAAGAAAATGAAATGAAAATGAAAAATGTTTATTTCGTTTCTCATTAACTTAATTAAATAAGACATTGGAGCCTTCTAATAAGTAAATAAATTACTCGCAGAAGCAGGCACCGCTCTTCTAGAAAATAAAAATTGTGATACTCCGAATTTGTAACATGACCACAAAAACAACAGAAAAAGTAAATAAAGTAGAGAAAGAAAATACAAAAGAATAATTCCAGAATACGAAGAAGTTAATGGCTATGTATGAAATAGTTAATGTAGAGTGTGTAGTGTATACTTGTGTGTATGTAAAAAAATGTTACCTTGGTCGTACCAGGCGCCGACGACGTTCTCCAAGTACATGTACGATGTGAAGAAGCACACCACGCCGTCGGGCACGCTCGCAGATATCTGCAACCAAACAACCAATCAACACTCATACATCCAGTTACGTCATAGTCCACACGGAATTTATTGACGACCGAATGAATATAGTCACAAACTGTTTGCACATCGCTGACAGTGGTTATAGTCTATGTGTGCGTAAGCGAGATAGTGAGCTACATAGAGAAGAGATGTCCAAAAACTTGAGTTTGATTTGATTGATCGAATCAATGAACCATTTCTTGAAATTGAATGAGCGTCTTTAGTGGACCCCCGCACAGCCCCCCTTTGACACCTATGTTTAGTCATTGCGCAGAAACCAGCCAACTTCACACAGCCGCCATTAAACTCCGCGGGGACTATACGTATCGCGCCCAAGATATAGCTTTTTTTTCTATTTTATGTTGTTTAAATTGTATTCTGTATTTATTCTGCATTTGTATTCTGTAAATATATCAAAAAATGATATAATTTGATTTTTTAAAACACATTGTGATCAACCGGCCGCGTGGTCCGACCATTTTGTCTGATCTGAGGATTTTATCTTTATTATTGTTCGATTACTCGGATTTTTCAATCTCCCCTCCGGCTTTATTTATTCAGGTTGGGTTAAACGGATCTTGATGGAAGGTGTGGAGATACATCAAAACCCTGGGGCATGTTATAGGCTACTTTTCCCCGCGATGAACTGATTCCACGCAGCCGAAGCCGCGGGCGACAGCTAGTAGTTTATACTTACCTCTACAAGCAATTGTCCATAATTCCTAATGACGGCCACGTCTTCTCTGGTCTCGTATTTCGACGAGATGGCCACTTGGTCGCTGCCTTTTGATACTATCTGAAAATAGTGGTGTTTTAAAACACACCCTATAGTTATAAGTTATAACACAGGATGCTCCTAGTTCAGGCATCAGTCCTCACAAATAGTTACTTTTACTTAGTTCAGGCATCAATCCTCACAAATAGTTACTTTTACTTACTAAGAATGTATATTAAAACGATCATTGTATTTTTTCTTCAGTCCACTTTCGTAAATGTTTTCGTAACCTGTTACGACAATGGAGACAAATATCCCAATTCGTAACCAGTTACGACAATGGAGACAAACATCCCAATTCGTAACCAGTTTCGAAAATGGAGACAAATATCCCCAATTCGTAAATAGTTACGACAATAGAGACAAACATGCCAATTCGTAACCAGTTTCGAAAATGAAGACAAATATCCCAACTCCTAAACAGTTTCGAAAATGGAGACCAATATCCCAATTCGTAACCAGTTACGACAATGGAGACAAACATCCCAATTCGTAACCAGTTTCGAAAATAAAGACAAATATCCCAATTCGTAACCAGTTACGACAATGGAGACAAATATCACAATTCGTAACCAGTTACGACAATAGAGACATATCCCAATTCGTAACCAGTTTCGAAAATGGAGACAAACATCCCAATTCGTAACAAGTTTCAATAATGGGGGACATGATGATGAAAATGGATATTGCCCATTTGTTGTAAAATTCATGTTATTTCATTCATTTATTGTCACTCAAAAAACTCATTTTCACTAGGTCAAGGACAATGTATGACAATGACAGGATAATATGACATATTAAGCGTATCACAGACACACGCGGCCTGCGGTGGCGGTGGCGGCCTGTTGTCTTCCCTATGCAATGTATGTGAGACTTCAGACACGCGCGGCCTGCGGTTGCATATTGAGGCTGCGGCCTGCGGTAGGCCGCCACCGCAGGCCGCGTGTGTCTGGCATACGCTTTACCCGGCGGAATAACTATCTAGCTGTTATCCTACTACATAATAGGCTGAGACAGTTAAACCATCGCTTGCATAACACTACGCTTTTGACACTCACCGGCCTTCTGTGGTATCTGGGCAGAATAATCTACGTCAAGTGGGTTTCCTTACCATGGGCAGTATACACGGCCTGGCCAGCGTCATCGTGAAAGAGGTCATCACGACGGGGTTGAAGTCCAGGATCTTGGGGTACATATCCAGAGGAGACAGCGTCCCTGGGAATACCAGATAAATCAAGGCGTCTCCTGGGCCTCAAATCAAATCAACAGCCTATTAACATGTCCCCACTGCTGGGGCTCAGGCCTACTTCTCGGGCGCTCGGGCTATAGTCCACCACGCTAGCCCAGTGCGGGTTGGCGGACTTCACATGCGCCTAAGAATTTCTTCTTCGGCGTATGCAGGTTACCAAAGCCTTTGACATAGCTCAAAGGGTTAGCACGTTGAAGTGGCAGTGGGCTGGTCACATCTGTCGGAGAACCGATAACCGCTGGGGTAGACGAGTTCTCGAGTGGAGACCACGACTTGGCAAGCGTAGTGTGGGACGCCCCCCGGCTAGATGGAGCGACGACCTGCGTAGGGCGGCTGGCAGTGACTGGATGCGGAGAGTCGAATATCGGACTCAGTGGCGAGCCTTGGGGGAGGCCTATGTCCAGCAGTGGACTAGTGTGGGCTGATGATGATGATGTATGCAGGTTTCCTCACGATGTTTTCCTTCACCGTTTGAGTAGAGCGTCCGTAAAAGTGCTTAAGTTTCAAGAAAAAACTCATTGGTACATGGCCCAGCCGAGGATCGAACTTCGGATCTTTCGATATAATAGACCGCGTCTTAGCCCCGATTCGAAGTGTCGCCGGGTAGTCCTGGCGCCCTGGCTATCAGAAGATAAGATAATTCCTTCCCTTACCTGATGTTATGATGACCGTTTGGAAGCGCGCGAACACTGGCCTCATTGCTATTGAAGAGTCCATACATCTGAAGCAAAAAAATTATGTAAATTGAGCAGTCAGACTATGCCATGAGATCGGCATATTTATTTTCAAGTATTGCTTTGGCTTTGCCTTTGGAAAGATAAATCACACTAGGAGTATTTTTCTTATATTCAAGATCATTTTTAAAAGAGCATCTATGGTGTAGGGGGTGAAGAGGCGGCCTTTCATCTCGAGAGGCCCCAATGTACGTATCAAATGAAACATGTTTATTTCGTTTCTCAGTAAACTTAAATATACGACATGGGAGCCTTCTACTAAGTATATAGATTTACTTGTAGAAGAAATGTATGTATGCATGTATTTATGTGTGTATGTGTGTTATGTCACACTTAGGTCCATTTATTGACTGCTCTCAAGCGGTGAAGGAAAACATCGTGAGGAAACCTGCATACGCCAAAGAAGAAACTCTTAGGCGCATGTGAAGTCCACCAACCCGCACTGGGCTATCGTGGTGGACTATAGCCCGAACGCCCTCGTTGATAGGGCAGGCCTGAGCCCCAGCAGTGGGGACATCTTAATAGGCTGTTGATGATGTAAGTATGCATGTCCGGATGTATGTATGCATGTATGCACTCTTTATTTCACAAAAAATAAAATAATAACAGAACACAATAATACAGTAGATTTAGAAGGTACAACTAAGCGGTCTTATCGCTAAGAGCGATTTCTTCCAGACAACCTTTATCTTTCAGCCTTAAAGTCTTGTGTTATTAACTTATTATTATTAATTAGATATAATTACCTACTCACGTACCTCACTTTCATTTCTTAAAACGAGGACAATGTCTTTGGCTTTTGTAATATGTAAATTGCCAGTCAGTAAATCTTAATAATATAAAACAAAGTCGTGTTAGTTAGACCACTTATAACTCAAGAACGGCTGAACGGATTTTGATGAAACTTGGTACAGGGATATCTTATACCCTGGAATAACATATGCTTCTTTTTACAGGGGTAAACGGTTACCATGGGAAAAAGTTCTTTCAGGCGGGCGAAGCCGCGGAGCAACAGCTAGTGACCAATAAAACGCCAGGGCAGCGTCGGATTCCAAAAAAGTGAAATTTTTCTAAGTTTTTTTCATTGCGCCGCCTTTTGTCCACACTGACCAGTAAATTGATTAAGTTACCTCCCAAAAAAAGTTTAAAAAAAAAGGTATGTACTCACAGAAAGTGCATAATGGGGTTGGAGACTGTGGGCGTCTTGTCGTCGAAGGGCTCGATGATGACTGTGAACCCCTTGGTGTAAGTGGAGACGAGGGTCGCGAGGTGCGCGACCAGCGCCAGCGACGCGAAGTGCGACGGGTCGGGGATCTCGAGCGTGCGCATGAGCGAGGAGAGCCGCGCCGCGCAGAACCGCAGCGGCTTGCGCTCGATGCACACGCGCGACGCCACGTCCTTCAGGAAGCCTGCGCGCAACGTTTCAGATACTTATTTATTATGGGCTGGGCCATAGAGTTAGTATACTAGCTATAGAGCGCGCGCATCGCTCATTGCCCATTGTGCCAAGTGTAAGCAGGTGTTCTATGGACGCTTCAATATAGATTTTTTCTAGATCGTTCTTTTCCGTGAATCGTGTTTACAGCTTGGCACTGCACATTTCACCATGATTACTCCAAATCTAAATAAATATCGGCGAGAGCAACAATCGGCGCTATTGACGTGTTGTGACTAGTAGCGTCGCCCCGAAATTTTGGGACTGTTCAGACCCGTGCTTACAGTTCAGACTTGCTAACGCGCGCTCTATGTATACTAACAACTCTCTGGGCTGGGCACATCGCTCGTAGAACTGACGGCCGTTGGGGCAGAAAGGTTCTCGAGTGGCGACCACGTATCGGAAGACGCAGCGTAGGCCTCCCACAAGGTGGACCGACGATCTGGTGAAGGTCGCGGGACCCGGCTAGATGAGGTTAGCGCGGGTCCGGGCGTCGCGCAGATCCCTGGGGGAGGCCTTTGTCCAGCAGTGGACGTCTACAGACTGATATGATGATGATGATTTATTATTTTATTTTAATTTCTTAGGAATGCCATTATGTCAAATTGCTTTTTAGACGTTTCACAACTTAGGCATTCTAGGTTTTAGATATTTTATTTTTTACTTAGGCATTATGCTTTTGCTCATCTGATCAGTTGGATATCTATAGCGATATAAAAGTCCCCCATCTACTCTCTCGATGACCGTCAATAGATCATGCCCCGATCAATCCTTCACGAAGAACCATGGCTTCAAAGTGGCCTCGATTGTATGAAAATCTTGTCCTGTTTCTAATTTATCCGTCAACCTATGTATACATAAATACCCGCTGGTGATTCTTGCACCACGTGCTGTATTCGCAGTCTCGTTTTCAGGTATTCGATGAACCGTTTCAGGAAACCCAGGAAATGTTCCGCGTTCCTTATGTTCCCGGGCACCACCTCTGAAACAACCAACAACGAGGCCTTAGTAAGTTAGAATAGAATAGACTAGAATAGAATATTTATTTACTGCTACAAAAACACACACACAACAATAATTACAATAATTAGATTAAAAAGAAATAAAACACACAAAGTACTAAGTATCTACATAACATAATAAAAAAAACAGAGAAACCATTAAAAAGTCGGGTGCACACGCCAGATACCGTTTCGCGGTGTCGGACGAACCAGCCGTATTCCAAGTTCAATACAACGGTAACTTATCTTCTGAGGGGACCAGTGAGGGGGTGTCGCCAGGTGTCCGGCGACACCTCGACCCCTGTCCGCCAACGGTGCTCTAATATGTTTATTGGTGAACTTTACTACGTTCCAGAATAGAAATACTAAACTTTGGTGTATGCGGGTTTCCTCGCGCTGTTTTCCTTCACCGAAAAGCCTTGGTGGCATTTAATGAACCGTATTTAAGTTAATAATAATAATGCTTGGACAAATTCACACACGGTTGTTTAGTCCCAAACTAAGCTGAAGCTTGTAGAGATGGGTACTCAACAACTGATAGGCTGACTGGACATAGGCTTTCCCCAATGAACGCCACCATACCCGGTGGCTAAAGCGTCGGGTATTTGAGAATATGCCACCCGGTCTTCCGCCCTCCGCCTGCAGCAGCTTCTGGCCACCTTCTTTAGGTCGTCCGTCCACCACTCCGGCGCTAAAATACATTTCTTCACGGAGAACCATGGCTTCAAAGTAACCTCGATTGTATAAAAATCTTGCCCGTTGTCCAATTATATATATACTAGCTTTTTCCCGCGGCTTCGCCCGCGTAGAAAAGTTTTACCCGTGTACATTGTGAAACAGCGCCCTCTATGTAGGTATATTGTCACTTAGGGGGTATTAGCGGACGCCCTGCGACTTTGTCCGCGTTAAAAAGCAGTCTATATGTTATTCCAGGATATAAGCTATCACTGTACCGAGTTTCATCAAAATCTGTTCGATAGTTTTTGCGTGAAAGAGTAACAAACATCCTCACATCCTTACAAACTTTCGCCTTTATAATATTAGTAGGATGTTCCCTCACCGTTGAGTATCTCATCGGGCAGTATGGGGTTGCCGAGCACGTTGTCGAGCTCGCGCGCCGCGGCCGCCTCGCGCAGCCCCTCCACCATCTGCTCGTACTCCGCCGTCAGCCGCGCCGCGTCCTGCTCGCGGATCCTGCTCGCGGCACCAACGCAACAGACAATAAAATACCAGTACAAGTCTTTATTTTATAAAGTACATATGTAATGGAAGAATAAGAATTAATTAATTAAGAAAGGAATTAGAAAACCAACAGATGTGCTCATCACACAAATGTTGGCCCCGGGTGGGAATCGAACCAACGACCTCTGGCGCAGTAGGCAGGGTCACCAAATACGCCAACAGGCCAGTCGAAGATGATGGATAAGTGGCAGCAGTGGACGGCGATTGATTGACTGATTGATTGATTGACTCACTGTCCGACAGTCTTCTCTAGCTGCTGCAGCGCGCTGGTGCTCCTGTCGATGGTGCGGCGCGTGACGCGCACGCTCAGCGAGTCGATGCACACGTTGTCTATGTTGTGCGCCTCGTCGAACACCACCACCGCCTCCTTGTTCAACTCCTTGGAGACCACCTCCGCGATCTTCGGGTCCAGCAGGTAGTGGTACGAGTACACTACGATTTCCGCGTGGATTATCTGCAATGGGAATAAGATTAGAATCTAAGAACAAAGATCCCATAGAACCGTAATCAGCGTATAGCATGAAATAGCAATAGTCTTTTACCCCAATAATTTGAGAAGACGCTTCTTACATGGCGGGGTCAAACTGAACAAACACTATCTATTTTAGTCGGGTTATTGTGCGTTGACAGTTAAGGTTTGTTGTTGAAAAAATTCACATACGTAGACAGAGATAGAAGATATTATATCTGTCTTGCTTACTCTTACACTTTTGTAATAAGTGTGTCCCTCTCTGATTATTATTGTTATTTTAGCAGCTGTTCTATGGGATCCTTGTTCTATGATTAGAAGTGAAGCCTGGCTGTCGCGTCTCTGCTGCGGCCGAACGGAGTTTATTTTTTGGATGTGAAATTGTGAACGTTTCGGAACCCTTCAAGGGAACTACGAGCGAAAATAGTATTTCGACATGTTCTAAAGTTGAAATTTGCTTAGGTCTATAAGTATATTCTGTATCTGCATCTATGGGTTGGGTTTATTACCTGAAATACAGTCCAGTGGTAATGTATTACAGGTCAGTGGTACTCATCGCACTCGGTCACCTCTAGCTCGCTCGCCGGCTGCCGGCTCGCCTCACAACACGAGTTGACGACCGAGACAACTCGGTGCGATAAAAAAGCAACTCGAGTTGACTCGGTGAGAGATTAACTCGATTAAAATGACTCGACTCGCCAATCGCTATTTAAAAGTTTGATCGAATCAATGAACTATTTCTTGAAATAGAATGAGTGTCCCTAGTCAACCCTTGAGACTGAAATTAGTCATTGCGCAGAAATCAGCCAACTTCACATAACCGCCAAAAAATTCTATGGGGACTATGTCTTATACAATAAAATATAAGAATCAAAACGTTGAAATAATAAGAATGTTTGGACAAATTTACACACGGCTGTTTAGTCCCAAACTAAGCCGAAGCTTGTACATGAGTACTCAACAACTGATAAACATACATTATATACATAATAAAATTAAAAATAAAAATAGCCTTTATTCTGGTATTACATGCACTTATTAATTGGATACATACTTTAAATAAATACTTAAATACATACGAACACCCGGAATACGAAAAAAAACAGATATGCTCATCACACAAATGTTGGTCCCGGGGTGGTAACCAATACCAACTACGTCAACAGGCCAGTCAGAAATAATACACTTACGGCAAACCGGGAGAGGAAGTAGGGGCACCAGTTCCTGTCGGCGCCATACCGCTTCAGGTCATCCAGAGCGTACACGCCGTACGGCAGCATGGACTCCTTGCCCTCGCGGGTGAAACCCTCGTAGAACTGACCTGCAACTCTCTCTAATATCAAAATAGCCCTTCAGTTTCTAGTGTCCATATAACTACTTCATTTTATAAATTCAATTTCATATGTTTTATTGCGAGAATATAGTGGTAATAAGATCGCAATAGAAAACAATATGTCCGAGTTTTCAACCAAATAAGGCATGCAAAAATTTATGTAAGTTCAGTTAGAATTCTAATAAAATGAGACATGCAAAAATTTAATTTCATCATCATCATATCAGCCTGTAGACGTCCACTGCTGGACAAAGGCCTCCCCCAGGGATCTCCACGACGACCGGCCCTGCGCTAACCTCATCCAGCTGGGTCCCGCGACCTTCACCAGATCGTCGGTCCACCTCGTGGGAGGCCTGCCTACACTGCGTCTTCCGATACGTGGTCGCCACAAATTTAATTTAATATGAATTAATTATTTTTATAAGTTTTATACAGGCGTATTTATACAGGGGCGTCATCGTGGAGACCTTTGGGGAGGTCTTTGTCCAGCAGTGGACATCTTTCGGCTGATATGATGATAATGATACAGAGGCATTATTTATTAAGTAGGTATGTATGTATGTAAATTGTAAGTATGTACTTCAGTTCAGAAAAAGTCATTTAGTTATTACATATAGTATGAATTACAACAATAAATAAAACAAGACATACATTATATTTTACCTGCATATGCCAAAGAAGAAATTCTTAGGTGCATGTGAAGTCCACCAACCCGCACTGGGCTAGCGTGGAGGACTATAGCCCGTACGCCCTCGTTGAGAGGGTAGGCCTGAACCCCAGCAGTAGGGGCATGTTGATAGGCTGTTGATAGCTGGAGAAATATAAAAGTTACTTACAAATTGGCACCTCACTGTCGGTCTCATGCCTCTCCCGTATGTAGCTGGCGGTGAGAGAGTGGCATTTCCCATCCAATAGTTTGCCTTCTCTTTCTTTTGTCACCTGTATTGTAAAACAAACAAAAAAACTGGTGAAAGTCTGCATGTCTAAATCCGATCTTCGATTCACTGCATCCAGTCTTACACAGATTTCAAAACTTGTATTGGGGGAAAAACTACGTGAGACTTAAGGTTTTTTTTTAAATTGGTCCCCCACCCTCACCTTGGTGAGATGTGGTGGGACCCCCCCCCCCCCCCTCCCATTGGATTTACCCGAGAGATAATTATATTTATTTAATATATTCATTCATATTTCGCAATACTTGGTGCTCCACTCATGAAGATATTTATGTATGTATATTCGCTTCACATCATATCATATTTCGCTTCATATCACTTTAAAATACCTTGCGTTAATACTCTTAATGCTATTGGTTTTTTTTGTTTATTCTCTATATTAAAAAGTTGATGTGAAATTTACATTGAAATTCAAATGAGATTTGGCAGGATTTTGCTTGATTTTGCTCGCTCTTCCGCTTTTGAGGTCACGTAAATGATGGACGACCCCTTTCCTCACCTCGGGATGTATGCAGAGGTTCTTGCGGGAGCTGAGGACCACTCCAGTGAGGCTGGGCTTCTCCCCTTGCTGATCCTCATAGTACTTCATCAGGCGCTTCAGTTCCTCCAAAACTTTTTCGATCTCGGGCACCGTGCGCGAGCAGTAGATAAGTTTCCTGCAATACAATGCATCGCAAGATAAAGACAAATGGTTTTTAATGGCCCCCTTTTGTCCACACTAACCCTTTTTCTTATAGGAATTGATTACGATCTTTTCTTTTGGATTTTGACATACCTGATGTGGTGTGGCTGCTGTATCATGTAAGCAACGATCAAAGAGAGAAGGGATATTGTCTTCCCGGTGCCCGAGGGCATTTCTAGCAATCCATGACCCTAAAAAACAAACATTTGCTTCATAACCTATAATTTGTGTACGATCTGTAAAACCATAATTATAACATAGTTTTAGTCATAAAGACCTGTCGAAATGTTACCTTAGCGTCTAATGCTCGTTTTAACTCCAACATATAGGCATACTGTTCAGGATAAATGTAATCGTAAGGGAAATACACAAGCAAACCGTCGACCGATAACCTAAAACACAAAATTCTCGAATTATACACCGTTTCTGCCGAAAACCATGATTAATGCTCAATGAATATACTTTCTAGATTTCTATAAACGTACTTCATATTAGAAAAATAGAGTAATTAATTATTTTTCACCAAAAATGCAACAAGCAAATCAACACAACAAAAACAAATTATGACTTATTTGACAGTACAGTTTTTTAAATTAGTTTACGGCCTTGGAAACAAGGTACTTTACGGCCAATCATCGTTTTAAAATGTTCTAAAAAAACTAATGTAAATAGTTCCATAATTAAAATTTATTTTATTGAGAAAAAAGGAACGTTGCAAAGCTGGGCAGCAGTGGGCTTAATAAAAACCGTGGCTAAAAACCAAACGTGATAAGGGGCTTCGGCGCTGCCCACAGAACACCGGAAAAAGCTCGCTACGCTCCAATGTGGCCAACTTAGTGCTTTCGGCACTAGATCTGGTACATTTTTAGAGATTTTAGCGCTCAAAATTTAATTTTAGTGCCTATAGTGCCCTTTTTAGTTCATTTTCAGTCACCACGGTAATCATAATAATATCGTAGTAGTATCGTAAATATCGTAAAAAGTACCAAGCGATGAGCGAGCGCGTGTCCGAAATCCGAATTCATGTAGGAAATCTGGAATAATCACTGCTTCTGTAGAAAATTTCATTCATCATTCACATTTTCTATGAAATCGTCGCGCCAATTTCAAATCGATCGAGGCAGGCAATACTGTTTTCTTTTCTGTCGCGCGATTAAAATTATATTTATTAACTGTGCTCGGCGACTTTGATTTTATTTTGTAAGGTAACTAAATTGATGTTTAGTTTCTAAATTCCTTTACTCATATAAATTGTTGCATTTTTTGTTTTAAAAATCTAGTGCTCATTTCTTGAAAATCCTGTAAATCTGGTGCTTTTTTAGATTCGTTTAGTGCTCAAACATCCAAGGGAGTTGGCCACACTGCTACGCTCCCGCTCGCTATTTATTTAATCTGTGGCGGTGCCGACTAATGTGCTATTATTATTCGTATTATTGTTTTTTACATCTCATCATAATCGGCCTTTCGATGTCCCCTGCTGGACATCGACGTCCCGCTGTTGTTGCACTGCTTTACACTACTTAATACCTACCTGTTACGATTTTAATCATACAGTAAGGTCAAGAATATTTTACTCGTAGGTACTACCTATTTAATAAGTTTATAATGTAAAAGAGGCTAATATAAATTTATATATTTATATTAGCCCCTTGTTAATATTAATTTATTTATGCGATATCCGCATACAAATTAGATAAACTTACGGATTTTTTTGTCATTATTCCCCTTTAATCAAATCAATTTCTTGTGTTAATTTAATAAACTTTACAATTGTTGGGCTTAGTGGTTCTGTTCATTGAACGTAGGAAAATCAGAATATAAACTAAACCTGGCGAACCGCTTTTTATTACAACATTACATCGAACAATCTGTTTTATTTGCCTATCCATTAACGATACAATCAACGTTTTGTGACAATATTTACTCATATAGCCTTTGAACTAGAGATAGTGCAATTTCATTGTAAGATAAGGTAATATGAACGTTTATTTTAACAGAGGAAAGTTAAGTTGCCGCACGTGTTTTTTTGGGATTTTTCTATTATTTAAAAAGATGGTTAGGATCGCAGTATTAGGTGCTGGCATCAATGGAGTGGCTTGTGCTCTAAGAATAAAGGAAAAGTACAAACATTTCGATGTAAGTCAACCTAGCTTTATTTCAAAGAATACTATACGTAACTGCTTACTTTCTTGGTTAAAAACGCTCACCTCCCAGGTTTATAAGAAGTAAGCTAGATAGAGTAGATAAAGATTGGCACTACTCGACTGTCGCCGATCGCTGCGAGCTATAGAATAGAAATATTTATGTGCTGACTTACGCACATATGCACACATTGTACACTGTCGCTACGAAAAACACGCATAACAATCGTCTTAAAAATTTTTAAGGAGTGTCCCCTATAGGTACCTAACTTTAAATAAAAGATAAGAGAAGTACCTAGAGTTTGGGGATTTTACTAACAAATCGAAAAATCTATAACGATTTTTGAACTGTGAAAATTTTTCTCATTTTTCCAGCGAACTTTAAAAGTTCGCTGTATTTTTCGTTGCGATAGTACACACTGATCCGAATTCCGAGTAGGTACCTAGGTATATCTATCTTGTAATTTTGTATACTCACAGGTGGTGTTGATTTCGAAGGAGTTCAGCCCAAACACGACCGGCGACGGCTCGGGCGGGCTCTGGTATCCTTATCTTTGCGGGAACACTCACCAGAACCACCTTACGTAAGTGTCTAGTTTTATTACCCTAGCTAATGTTTTACCCTAGCTAGTGGTTTATCCTAGCTAGTGGTTTACCCAAGCTAGTGATTTACCCTAGCTAGTGGTTTACCCTAGCTAGTGTTTTACCCTAGCTAGTGGTTTACCCAAGCTAGTGGTTTACCCTAGCTAGATGGTTTACCCTAGCTAGTGGTTTACCCTAGCTAGTGGTTTACCCTAGCTAGATGGTTTACCCTAGCTAGTGGTTTGCCCTAGCTAGTTGTTTACCCTAGCTAGTGTTTTACCCTAGCTAGTGTTTTACCGTAGCTAGTGGTTTACCCTAGCTAGTGTTTTACCCTAGCTAGTGGTTTACCCTAGCTAGTGTTGTAGAGCGGCATGGGGCGCAGACGGCGGCACGCGACGAGTTGGGTTGTAACGCTGTTTGTTAATTTAACCACTAGTGCCTGATTTCTTGGGGGACAACTATATACTTTTAATGCATATAATTATGTATTTGATTAATAAATAATAATAAAATAGAAATAAAAATTAAGAAAAAAGAATGAGATTAAATTAGCAAGTAGGTACCTACAAAGTGGGTTAAACAATTTTTAGTCGTCTTAGCAGTATAACAGTATGTGCAGTATAACAACGCATTCAGGATACTGTTGAGGCTGCCACGTTTCTGCAGCGCATCAGGAATGTTCGCGGAGGCGCGCACTGATGATTTTTTCGCTATTATGCGCAAGAGAACCGCGTCCCTGATGCGCCGCGTGAGGGGCAGCCCCAACAGTCTCCTGTGAGTTGTTAGTGAGAAGATAGATATCCCTATTATGGGACACTGGAAAAAGACACACGTGTCGTATTCCAGAGTCCCATACAGGAAATAAATATTTTTTGTTGATTTTTCTATTTTTATATTACTAACATAGTTTTAAGTCTTTTGTATTACTAACATAATTATATGGACAATGTCTGAAATAAATAATTTGAGTTTGAATTTGAATTTAGCACTTAAAATTCTTTGGGTTGTTTATTTTATAAATGTACACCTGTTCTATACCTACCTATATTCTTACAAAAGTGAAATCTTACAAAATTAACACGTTATCATAAATGTTAGGTACATTCGCTCGCAACCACTACCTACCATGACCTAGTTATAAGTCCTATCTTCGCAGGAGATGGGGCGGGGAAACGTACGCGTTCATACACCAGCTATGGTTGGAAGGGGGCCTCGACATAAGTCTCATGCCGATATACGCTCTGTACCGCGAGGGCCCGGGCCCGCCCAGGCCCGAGTGGGCGGGCCTCGTGTTTGGCTACCAGGACCTGCAGCAGCGCCAGTTGGAGCACTTGAGTGGACTCTACTCGGTTAAATATGCGTAAGTTGCCTCGTTGGCTACCCACGCCCATCTATTTGGGGGCGTTAATTAGAATAATACTTGAGCTATATCTAATTTGAAGTGATAAAATCTATTTAGAAGATGTGACATAGCCAAGGGCTTTTAGTTAAATGAGTAGTTAGATCTTATCATCAGTCTACACTAGTCTACTGCTGGACATAGCCCTCCCCAAAGCGCGACACTCAACGCGACCTTAGGTTCTCCGCATCCATGCAGTCACTGCCAGCTGCCTCACGCAGATTTTTAGAGAGATTTGCTACATGAGACAGTACAAGTACAGGTATATTCGCATGGTGTCGGTTCGATTCCCGACCGACTGAGATAACTTTACAAAATATTTGAACTGTTTAAAATCAAGGAATGTTTCCTTCGAGTAAAATTTGCTGTCTCCCCTTTTGCTTTCTCTCCAGGTGCCGTTCGTTCTTTCCACCCTGTATCTTCTCTTCCGCCCTGCATCTTATCTTCCACCCTGTATCTTATCTTCCACCCTGTATCTTATCTTCCACCCTGTGGGGATTTATTTATAGTGCGGGGCACACATTCACGACGTTCATAGTGCCGCCAGCGGCGCTCATCTCGCACCTCTACCGCCGGTTCTTGGCCGCCGGCGGCGAGGTGGCGACCGCAGCGCTCACCTCGCTGCGGAGCCCACTGCTGGACAAGTTCGACGTCGTCGTGAACTGCACGGGGCTGGGCGCCAGACACATCGTGCCGGATGACCGCGTGTTCTCTATCAGAGGACAGATCTCCAAGGTGACAAGTAGCAATAGATTCGGTGTTGTCACTATGTCGTTAGTCGAAAAAAATCGTACAACTCAATTCAATACTTTTTATTGCACAAAAAAATAGAACAGAACACAATAATACAGTAGGTTTAGGAGGTATGTACAACTATAGGCGGTCTATCGCTAAGAGCAATTTCTTCCAGACAACCTTTGGTTACAGGATTTGAATACCAGAGAAAGGTAGGTTGTGCATTTATATGAAAATATTTTAAAAATTCCATATACTATAAATTATAATATATTACATACATAAAGTTTCAAAGGACAACAAAGGATGACAAAATCGTTATCTGTAACTAAAACGAAAATTTTTAATTTGTGGTTTATCACTTAACTAGCCGATGCCCCGCGACTTCATCCGCTTTATAAAGTATACTATTATATGTAATTCAAAAATTTTTAACCCGCTTTAATCATACCAGTTTCTTAGTTTTAAAGTATTGTCAATAGATGGCGTTAGGTGTATTTTACACCCCGCTCATTTGGTTCTTCGCAACATATTTAAGTTACGCGTGCAAATTATCCACCAGTTATTAGTATACTATTTATATGTAATTTAAATTTTTTACCCCGTTTTAATCATGACAGTTTCTTAGTTTTAAAGTTTGTCAATAGATGGCGTTAGGTGTATTTTACCCGCTCAATTGGTACTTCCCAACATTTAAAAGTTAAGCGTGCAAATTATCCACCTGTTTTTAACTCTTTATTAATTATCAATACCCGGCACAATGCACACAGCTTGACAAACACTTCATGTTTGCAATGTCGACAGCTGCATGTGGCTAACAAAAGAATTAAATCGATTTCTTTGTTACATTGTTACTTTGGTACATATAAATCGTACGATACTTGAAGTCGATTAGTGACTGAGGAGATTGTGCGGTGTGACCGTACCGTGTATTGTTCTGCCGAAGGTGCGGGCCCCATGGATAAACGACACCGTAGTCGATAAGGACAGCGGGCATTACATCATTCCGAAGTAAGGTATTTATAAGCATGAAGGTATACAAAAGCCTTTAGTATTTAATTAAAATAGGACTAAGCATTCGGTGATGGCGTAGTGGGAAAGACGCGGCCTGTCACGCCGAGAGGCCCGAGTTCGACACCCATGCAACAATGGGTTTTTCCCGAAACTTTAGTACATTTACTGACTGCTCTCAAACGGTGAAGGAAAACATCCTGAGGAAACCTGCATATGCCGAATGAATTAGACACGCGTGAAGTCCACCAACCCGCACTGGGCTAGCGTGGTGGTCTACAGCCGGTACGCCCTCGTTGAGAGGGTAGGTAGGGGTAGGCCTGAGCCCCAGCAGTGGGGACATGTTAATAGGCTGTTGAGAGCGAACAATGCGCTGCGGATTATCCATCAGAGGATTATAAAAATACACACAGAGTGTTTGAAAGATCGATGCAAAGCCTTGCGGAGGTTCCTAGAGGAGATCATTTACACTGCATTAAGACAAACATAGTTAGTACACGTCAGTGGAAACATTTTGACCTTGAGCTGGTCTACTAGCTTATTAGGGAGTTTCAATACTATGAAAGACCAGTTTACAGTGGTTTTGTTTCCACTGACGTGCGGTCGACCGTACAAAACGTTCGTGTTTTAAAAACAACCAATTATTCCCGCTTAGCGCCGACACGTGCGTGCTGGGCGGGACGCACCAAGAAAACGACTACAACACCAAAGAGGACATAGAAGATACGGAGTACATAATCAATGGATGTAAAACCATGATACCGGGATTGAAAGTAAGATGTTTTTAAATTGAGTTCCGTCAAAGGCCCATAAATACATTACGTTCCTAAATAATTATCTATTTTTTGTTGAATTCGATACTGAATCACTCGGCGGGCGTAAGATCTGATAAATGATAATCCGCCATTTTGGAAAACATACACATTGTTGGTCCTTCACACCGGATATCTGTCATCGCTGTCGTATTCATCATTATTATTAGGGTTAGTTCAGACCAAGCGGTAACTTGCCCGCGCACTTTTTGACGTGATTGTCAAATGAACCATATCACTATAGACTAAAGAACAAAATCGTATGAATGGCCTCGAGCCTCGCGTTCGAAGTCATTCATACGATTTTGTTCTTTAGGGTATAGCGATATGGTTCATTTGACAATGACGTCAAAAAGTGCGAGGGTAAATTTCCGCTTGGTCTGCCCCGACTCTTAGCCTGCACTAGTCACGCAGTGCCACTGAACACGATTTTCCATTCTCCGCATCTAGTCACTGCCAGCCGCCTTACGCAGAACGTCGTTCCACATTACGCTTGCACGTGCGTAGTCTCCACTCGAGAACTCCTCTATCTCAGCGGTTATCAGTTCGGTTAGCGGCTGGCGGATTGGGGGAGTACCTACTAATTATTGTTTTTTCTAGAACGCGAGTAAAGTGAACACCTGGGTTGGTTTGAGGCCGGGTAGACATGAAGTAAGGATCGATTCAGAAGACAGGGACGGAAAGTTTTATGTTCATAACTATGGACATGGTGAGTATATAATAATGGTTTAATGTTTTGGACAAATTCACACACGGCTGTTTAGTCCCCTAGTGACAATTTTATAATAGTAGAGATTATTATTGACTACTAGTGACAATTTTATAATAGTAGAGATTAATATTGACTCCTAGTGACAATTTTATAATTGTAGAGATTATTATTGACTCCTAGTGACAATTTCCAGGTGGCAGCGGCCTCACTTTGTTCTGGGGATGCGCGACAGACGTGCTGTCACTACTAGAACCACGACTCGACATTCACACTCACAATAAAACATCCAAACTTTAAGTAATAAAGAATATAATTATAAAAAATATAACAATCATAATAAAGGCAACATCAATAAAATGCTTTCGATTTAAATAGTTTTACTTAAGTAACTATTGCACTGGTAAATTGAGCCCGTTCACTCTAAAGCGGTCCCTACACGATCATGCGGCATGACATGCGTTACGTTTACGTGAATTATCATGCTGCATGATGGCCCCTAATGCTTGCTATCAATCACTTAGTGACAGCTCACAGTACGTAACGCATGTCATGCCGCATGATCGTGTAGGGACCGCTTAAGTATACCGTATCATCCTTCTTTTTACCGACTTCCAAAAAAGGAGGAGGTACTATGTTCGGCTGTATGTATGCTTTTATTATTATTATAATAAACAGCTACATACCTCTACCATGAGTATGTAGCGTCGATACTCGATGGCGACTACGTAAAACTATGTATATCTATCTCTTTCTTTTGTAGATAGTCGGAAAGAGACATCATAATTACCTAGTCGTAACCATGTTCTGGCAAATAAACTTTTCTATTCTATTCTGTTAGCAAGCATCGACGCTGTAACTCATCGTAGGGGACTCATATATTTTGAGTATTAAAGTGTCCCTAAACGATCATGCTTGCATGACATGCAACGTTTACGTGAATGTCATGCTGCATGATGGACCATCATGCATGCTATCAATCAATACAATGAAGCAACGGCCAGCACTTCATGCACGTCAATCACTACAGCTAGACGATCATGCATGAGTGACAGCACGTATTGCAGGTCATGAAGCATGATCGTTTATCGAGCCCTTTAAAATATATACTATATCTATGTTTTGAGTACAATTTGTGACTTTTTGTGACGTGGTGACTAAATAAATAACGTAATAAAACGTAAATATACCAAAAGCTGTATTCACAATACAATGTCAAGACAGCTCGCGATTTCACACGCGTTTAGGCGTATCACAGACACACGCGTTCTGCGGTGGCGTTCTACCGCAGGCCGCAGCTTCAATATGAAAACGCAGGCCGCGCGTGTCTGAAGTCTCACATACAGAGGTGGACGGATAATTAGAAACAGGGCAAGATTTTCATACAATCGAGGTCACTTTGAAGCCAGGGTTCTCCGTGATCTGATGACGGTCATCGAGAGAGTAGATGAAGTACTTTTAGATCGTTATAGACATCCAACTTTTAGATTTTCATGCATTTTGATGCCATTTTGTGGGTTTTTTTCTTCATGACGATGCTGCTTCCAAACAGCTTAACTGATCGGTTGGATATCTATAGCGATCTATAGAATCTACTCTCTCGATGTTCTTCATCAGATCATGCCCCGATCAATCTTTCACGGAGACCCATGGCTTCAAAGTGACCTCGATTGTATGAAAATCGTGTCCTGTTTCTAATTATCCGTCCACCTATGTACATTGCATATGGAAGACAACAGGCCGCCACCGCCACCGCAGGCCGCGTGTGCCTGTGATACACCTTTTTAGGCTGCATTCAACACATCGCGCCATGTAATAAAAGTCTAACCTGAAGTTAGCTTGTTCTTAGCAACGCGTGCTGCGATTGGCCCAATCCGCCAAGATGGCCGCCGAAAACGTGACAGATTGTTGCATTCAGAATGCAGCTTTCCGAGACCTCTAATATTTTTAACCACGCCTTTTAAACTAACCATAACCGTGTCAAAATTTTCCAATATCATGTACCTATACATAATGTATACAAGGTGGAAACACTAAGTGTGTCCAGCAGATTATTTCGTTAATATAACAGATATTCCAAGTTAGTACAATCAGCGTCAAAAATAGATGATCAAAAACTAATTTCCAAAAGTACTGACTCTTCTTAATTTCACAATAACCTGATGTCCTATTATTCATAGTACACATCAAAGTTTCCAAATTAATTACTTCCTGGAATATATCTTAGAAAAAAATAATCAGTAATAGCACAGAATATATATTGGTAACAGCCACTTCAAATGACAATATCGGAAACAAAATAGACATAGCACAATGCATAAATGAAAATATACCTCGACATTCCAAAAAGACTAATTATATTCGACAAAAGAAATGTTATTCTTATTTCATATAGGTACTTTTGCAACATTCTATAGAACCACAGTATTGTAATAATTTTGAAAATTTCAAATACAACTTTACTTTTTTTTTAGCCGTAATCCTAACTGAGATCCAAATGTGTGACAAGATTTCTGACTTAGAATTATATGAGACACTTTACTTTTGAAAAAAAAAATTAGAATTTTTAACTTTGCGAAGTTAAAGTATCAAATCATTTCGATGTGTTTGGCAATGCGATTCTTTTGGAATATTCAGATACCAAACTACTTTGATGTTGACTGTACCTACTGAGTACCTGTTATGTCACGCTTTTGAAGCTTGAATTATTGACAAGACGATTTATCGACAATGTCATAGATGTCCGTTCTTCTTTGGCTCCTAATTGGTATTTGGCTCCTGACCTCTTCCACTGGTGTCAGATCTGCAATGTTTTGAACGATTTGAGTATACATCTCATACAGTTTGAGTCCACTAAACAAAAAATAATGTACATTATTGTTGCTTGGTGAGATTTGCCTCTAGATTGTTCTTATTCTAAATACTGTGGGGGCACAAAACTCATGACACGACAATAAGCAGCCGGCCGCGCGGGCGCGGCCCGCCGCCGAGCCAGTCGTTCCCCATCACTCGCCCCCCACACTCGTAACACTCGTATATTCATAAGAAAGTATTTGGACAGTAATTAAATACAGTTTATCCAAATAGACTATTTCATTTAACCGACCGGGGAGTAGGAACCCCAAATCCTACATTGGTGACCCCGACGTGATTAGTGAAAACTTTTTAGTGTCGGTTGGATTTTTAATTAGGGAGCGACTCGCCCGCCGCGTGGGCTTACGAGTGTGAGGGCGCGATCAACACGCATAAACCGCGAGTCATAAGTGAGCGTTAAGTAAAGTGCGAAATAAAATGCAAAACCCAGCAATCGTACCAGAAGAGAACCCACCTCCAGCAGTCCAGCAGCCAGACATCATGGCTGCCGTATCCATTCAAGCCCGGCTGCCAGACTTCTGGAAAGAGCAGCCCAGGCTCTGGTTCGTCCAGGTCGAAGCGGTACTGCACCCGCAGCACATGAGTGACGAGGCGAAATACAACCTCGTCGTGGCAAAACTCGACCGGGAAATAATACTGCAGGTGAGCGACCTTCTGGCAGAGCCACCCGTAGCTAACAAATTCGGGGCGCTGAAAGCCAGGTTGCTAGAAATTTACGAGGAGTCGGAGGCGCGGAAGGTGAAAAAACTAATGACCGAGATGGAGTTAGGCGAACATAAGCCGTCGCAACTCCTGCGCCGGATGAAGGATCTCGCCAAGGGCAGGGTCACGGAGGAGACCCTCACCATACTGTGGCAGAACCAGTTGCCCACAGCAGTGCAAGCCGTACTGGCCGTAGCGGAAAAAGACCTCACGGTCAAGGCCACCATCGCCGACAAGGTAATCGAGGCGACAACCAGCGGAGGCAGCATAGCATCGGTGAGCGGTCCGAAACCCTCGACCAGCAAGGATACAGACTTAGTAGCAGCGATCGCCAGGCTAACAACAAGGCTGGACGGAATGGAGAGGACCCGAGGGAGGTCCCGCAGAAGAGAGTCCAACGACCATGCCAGGACAGGGTCGAGAGCTCACAGCAACCGCAGAAGCCAGTCGCGGGACAGGAAAGCGCCCAGTGACGTAGGCAGGTTATGTTTCTTCCACTACCGATTCAAAACCAAGGCGAAGAAGTGCATACAGCCGTGCGCCTGGAAAAATGAAAGACAACAGGGAAACTAAAAGAGGTACAGTCGGCCGCGGGAGACTGTACCACCACCGAAAAAAACCGCTTGTGCATAACAGACAAAAAGTCAGGTTTACGTTTCTTAATAGATAGTGGAGCAAATGTCTCAGTGTTACCTAAAAGTGCAGTGTATAAAAAGTCAAAACTAAACGATAGTGCAACTTATTGTCTATACGCAGCGAACGGCACCGAAATTCGGACATTCGGGTTGCATACGCTAGAGTTAGATTTAGGTTTAAGACGAGCGTTTATGTGGACTTTTATCATAGCGGACGTTAAGCAGCCCATCATTGGGGCAGATTTTCTGGTAAAATATCGGTTATTAGTCGACTTAAGTAGACGGAAACTGATTAACCAAGTGACGACGCTAAATACGATAGGCACTGTGACAAAATGTAAAAACGAGACTGTGACAACCCTAGACTCTAAACATCCGTACTGTGATTTGTTATCTAGGTTTCCAGAGATAACCAAGCCGATGTCGTTCAAAGAGGCACCCAAACACGGCGTCGTACACCACATCGAAACAACTGGACCCCCAGTGCATGCGCGCGTCAGGCCGCTACCACCGGAGAGGTACCAAAAAGCGAAGGAAGAATTCCAGGTAATGCAGGATCTGGGCATCTGTAGGCCTTCAAAGAGTGCGTGGGCTAGTCCACTACACATAGTTCCAAAAAAGAACGGCCAAATCCGGCCCTGTGGTGATTACCGTGCGCTAGCCAGACAGATAATCACCCAGCCAAACAGATACCCAATCCCTAGATTACAAGATTTTACTTATATTTTAAAGGACAAGTCAGTGTACACGCGTTTAGACCTCAACAGGGCATACCATAACATTTGCGTGGCCCCAGAAGACATCCCAAAAACAGCAATAGCGACCCCATTTGGTTTATATGAATTCGAACGTATGACGTTCGGATTGCGAAACGCAGGCGCTACATTTCAACGTTTCATGAATGACACAGTATTACACGGTATTAAGTGCATAAGCGACAGCGGAAAAGATCAGGTCGGATCAGATTTTCTTTTTTGTTATATCGATGACGTCATAATAGCATCCGCGTCCGAGGAAGAACATAGGGAACATTTAAAACTTATTTTCGAAAGATTTGAAGAATATGGCATTACTATAAATTTATCTAAATGTAGTTTCGGTCAAAGCAAAATTGAGTTTTTAGGTTTCGAGGTTTCAGCAGACGGAGTGAAACCACTACCAGAGAAAGTGAAAGCGATTTCGGATTTCCCAAAACCTAAAACGGTAGAAGAACTCAGAAGATTTCTAGGTATGATGAATTTTTATAGGTCTCATTTACCCAAAGCAGCGAGGCATCAAGCCGAACTTAATAAATTCTTGCATAATTCCAAGAAAAGGGACAAAACGCCCATACCTTGGACCAAGCGAGCAGACGATGCATTTATCGCTTGTAAAAACAGTTTGCTCGAAGCCGTAACATTATACTTCCCGTCTTGCGATACACCTTTATCAATTATGGCGGACGCATCGGATGACAGTGTAGGCGCCGTCCTACATACGCTTGTAGACGGAAATTTAAAACCGTTAGGTTATTATTCAAAAAACCTCAGCGATACGGAAAAGCGATATAGCACCTACGATAAAGAATTATTAGCAATATATCTAGCTGTCCTACACTTCAGATATTTGGTAGAAGGACGAAAATTTACAATCTTTACAGACCATAAACCTCTGATCTACGCGTTCACAAAATTAGGTAGCGCTAAAGAAGTACCGAGAAGGACGCGTCAGATTATGTTTATAGGAGAATTCTCAACGGATATTCAGCATGTATCGGGACATGACAACAGCGTAGCAGACTGTCTATCCCGAAGTGGTGTTGAAACAATATTGTGTCCATCACCAATAGATTACGTAGAAGTTGCCAGGGAACAAAGTAGCGATAAGCAGTTGCAAAACATGCAGGCCGAGAACAGCTTACGGTTTAAAAAGATCATATTGCCAGGTAGCAACGTACCTATCGTGTGCGAAACATCCACAGATAAGGCACGTCCGTACCTACCTGAAATGTTTAGACGAACAGCATTTGACAGTGTGCATAACGTTAGCCACCCAGGGAGCCGTGAGACTAAAAGGTTGATGCAAGAAAGGTATTTCTGGAAGAAGATGAATGTAGATGTAGGCACATGGGCCAAAACCTGCGTTCAGTGCCAGAAATCCAAGGTCAATCGTCACACAGAGTCGGCGCTAGGGCAGTTCGAACCAGCAGCGCGCTTCGAACATTTACATATAGACTTAGTAGGTCCCCTACCGACAACGGAGCAGGGTTTTAGGTATTGCGTAACCATGGTAGACCGTTTTACCAGATGGCCAGAAGCAGTACCGGTAAAAGATATGACCGCTGAAACAGTAGCCAGGGCAGTATATGAGACGTGGATATGTCGTTATGGATGCCCAGCCAGACTGACGTCCGACCAAGGTACGCAATTTCAAGGTCAATTATTTAAAGAGCTAATGACACTGCTAGGAATAAATAAAATAAGGACAACTCCTTACCACCCACAAGCTAACGGGTTAGTAGAACGATGGCACAGATCCTTTAAAGCAGCTTTAACAGCTCGTTTATTAGGTAAGTCGTCATGGGCAGATGAACTGTCAACAGTAATGTTTGGTCTGAGAGCATCTGGCAGAAGCGACACAGGAGTGAGTGCAGCAGAAATGACGTTAGCACACACGCTGAGACTCCCAGGAGAGTTCTTCAGCGAGGTAAGTAAGTCAAGTACCAGCGACGTGTACACGTACGTAGACAGGTTAAGAGGCGTAATTAGGAGCCTGCGGCCTGCGTCAAGAGTATCGAGCAACACACGTCAGATGTTCGTACATAAAGACTTGGAGTCATGCACCCACGTGTTCGTACGAAGAGATGCAGTGAGGAAACCATTAACACCTGCGTACGATGGCCCATACCGCATCATAGGCAGACATGGTAAGGTAGTAGAAATACAGTTACCTAACAGGACCTCACGTATATCAATTGACAGACTTAAACCGGCCTACTTATTAAATGACGACCTAAAAGACAGTGTGACGCAATCGACGCGTAGCCACAGCGTAGCACCCGATGGAGGGAAAAACGTAGACAAGCCCGTAGCGGGCAGTGACGCACCAACTAAGGCTACGAATATATCATTGCGCAAAACGCGCAGTGGCCGCACAATCAGGCCACCCGTGCGATTTAGCTGACACAACTTGGACTGTGGACTGACATCGACAATGACTAGAAGTTAACTAGCATAAATAGTAATAAGCAATATTCTGTATTTTTAGATAAAAATGTAGTTGCATATATATGAGAGCACAAGCAAGCGACAACGCATTATGATAATAACCATGGGTCAGACTCAGAGCAAAGACGAAGTCATCATCGCCCAATCCGGCGCGAATTACGCGACCGCGACATTTGAAGAAAAACTGAATAGAATCTCGATACTGTTGTTAGTAGTACTAGCCATTGTGGCCGTGATTATATTTTTCTGCATATATAAAAGGTGCAAAAGGGGCACCGAAGGCTGGATGAGAAACCAAATAGTCCGCCTGCAACCCATGGCATCACCACCTACAATGACTGCGGTGTTGGCGCAACCAGGAAAGGGGCCCAATCCGTCGCAGGTCATCATCTCATAGGTGCAGTACAGTTGTGCAGTGTTTTCTAAAGTGAACAAAGTGCCGTCTCTCATATATACGCAAAACTTTGTGCAACAATATGTATAATGTGAAAATTTTGACTACAGGTATTTTCTCTCAATAATTTAAAATTATTAGTCCAAAATAATAAACAATGTGACCAGTTAATATCCAAATATGCAATGTAATTTTTTGAAATTGTATTTTTATAAAATATTTGAGTCCGTAAAAAAAATATACACGCATATTAATGCACCAAAAGATTATATATTTAGGATTATAAATTTGTAGTGCAGTATATATTTTGAAAAAAAAAAGGTATAGATTATTAGTAGCGAGCGACCGATGACATCACGCAAGCGATAACTCGTGTCGACGGCCGTTAGACGACGCGTCAGCAAAATAATCGAGCGCACTGCGCGCATGGTGTCAGCGGCGCGCAATAGCAAGCTAACTAACATATTGTTGTACTAGTATTTAAGATTTTGTATTTTGAAAAATTTTATGAAAATTTTTGTTTTTAGGGGAGAGTGATGTGGGGGCACAAAACTCATGACACGACAATAAGCAGCCGGCCGCGCGGGCGCAGCCCGCCGCCGAGCCAGTCGTTCCCCATCACTCGCCCCCCACACTCGTAACACTCGTATATTCATAAGAAAGTATTTGGACAGTAATAAAATACAGTTTATCCAAATAGACTATTTCATTTAACCGACCGGGGAGTAGGAACCCCAAATCCTACAATACTCCATAGCGCAAAGAACGGGTTTTAAGAGGGTTTCCCTGACATGAAAATGTTATTGGAAAATGTAAATGTTTTAGGTGGGTATTGTCATCAGCCATGAAGACCCCGGGTGCCTCGACCAGTGCCTCCACCACCTTCCCCCCAAGGGTCCACGACGGTGGAGTGACCCCACGCGACGTAGCCGGCGGTGGTGTCCCTCTCTGGGTTGATCTGATACCCACAGCTGGAGTGTCTCACCTATATCAGCCATGAGGACACCGGGTGTCTCGTCCAGTGCCTCCACCACCTTCCCCCAAGGGTCCACGACGGTGGTGTGCCCCCACGCGACGTAGCCGGCGGTGGTGTCCCTCGCTGGGCTGACCAGCGCCACCCACAGCTGCTGGTCGACGGCTCGGGCGCGAGCGAGCAGCTCCCAGTGCTTGGGGCCGGTGGTCATATTGAACGCGCCGGGGTAGATGAGGAGTGAACACCCTGAGAGAGAATTTTAAAGTCAAACGGTCAATGTCCTCACCCCGCATTCCTCTTCACTTGGCTCCACTTCTCACTCAGGTCAGGCTGAAATCCTTAACAATGCATCGCCCTCCTTGTATGTATTTTAGGGATCCGCCAAAATGGATATATCAGTTCGAGCTGCATGGAACATAGGTACATGAAAAATTATGGAAATATCAGGTTTTTCTCATTTTCCAAAATGTTTCTGGAAAACAAAAATATGATCCCACAAAATTAAGGTATTTGACTGTTGCTAATTGCTGTTGTAAATCGCCCGATGTTTCACGAGCATTAATGACCTTCATTAGCCATGAGATGTGCCATCTCCGGGAAGCGCAGGTCGTAGCAGATGCCGACGCCGACCTTGACCCCGCAGCACTCGAAGGTGGTGATCTGGTCCCCGGGGGACAGCACCTCCGACTCCTTGAACGTCATCTTGTTCGGGATGTCGATGTCGAACAGGTGCATCTGGCGGAGATTCAGATATTTTATTATAAAAATAACATTATATTTTATGTATGTATTTCAATTGAGTGCAACTTACATAGCCAAAGGCAAGGGGAGAAACATAACATTTTCCAATTGAAAACCTTTTGAACACTTTGTTTTTTATCTACGGTCTAACTGGATTTATTAGTAATTAATGGTCGTATAGAAACTTAATAAATCTATACCATTCAGGGTTGCCAGGTGCGCGGTTTGTTCCGAACTGTTCGGTCTTTTATTTATAGTCCAAAAAATCATTAGACAATCCATTTAATTTATAGATAAAACGCGGGCGCGCCGTTTGCAGAAAAAAGAGTGTGGCAAGTACTGTTCGGTATTTTCACCAATCATATCTGGCATACGTGATACCTGCCGCTGGAGTAGTATTACCATAGTAAATGAAATGGTATTACTACTCAGCAACTATAATGAGTCACTGAGAATGGTCCACTCCGCGTCTCCCGCTACCCCCTACGTCGCCCCGCCGTAAATCCGTACAGAGTGCAAAAATGATTGAGAAAGTATTAGGCGAAAGTTGTTAATGGCAAGACGTCACCTAAGCCCGACCTCTCACATTTATGCGAACGGTACTGTCGCGCTATGACGAGAGCGGGCGGGCGAGGTAGGGAGGCGGAGGGAGGCCAAGGCCAAGTGACTCGTTTCAGTTGTCGGGTAGTACCTTCCTGTGCTGAGCCAGCAGCTCGCCGGCGGCGTCCCACACGGTGCACGTGTTGAACAGCCGGCCGCCGCAGCGCTCGGGCACGGAGCCGCCCACCACGCACACGCGGCAGTCGGCCGCGGCACGGGACAGCGCGCGGCAAGTGGCGCCGGAGGGGACCTCCTCGGCGTACTCCTCGAAGTATTCTACAATTATATTAATAAGTAGTATAAACTATACATGGTTTATTATTTTATACGCAACACTTTGGTAATAGATTTTTTTTGTAATATAACAAATTTACGATTTTCGGATTTTTTCCTTTATTTGTGACCTTACGTGTGACCTTGCTTCTTGCCAAATTCACAATTCTAGGTGAACAAGAAGTACCTTTTACGTTTTGAATCCGTTGCGTGTGTCAAAGTACTCAAAATATTTGGCATAAACAGACATATCTTTTGACTGTGTTGACTTAGAAATTTGATTTTTCCAGTTATTTCATTTTAATTTCAACTTGATACGTCCACATGTTCCTGAGAAAAAAGGTCTTGACAGATAAACAGACGGACAGCGAAATTATCCTATAAGGGTCCCTTTTTTCCTTAGGTATGGAACCCTAAAAAATGGGTAAAAAATTACATAATATTTTTATTAATGCCACAAGGCTCATAAAAATGTACTATATGGACATTTATCTACGTACTGGTCCCATAAGGTGAATTGAAGCATTCTGGCAGAGCCACAAGCTGGGCCCCCTTCTCTTTCGCCTGCTGGATCTGTTTTACTGCCTCCGCTATGTTCTTAGCCTTGTCGGCACCAACTGCCATCTGCACCAGGGCTATTTTTAAACCTGAGAATAATATTTTGAAGTTGTAGAGGAATACAATGGTAAATTTTTAATAGGTAATGAAAACGTAAGGAGATTAGAGAAGATAGCAGAGGAAAAATATAGGTACAAAAATATATTTGTTGAAAAATATGATAAAAAATTAATATTTGAGTAGGTAAGTTTGAAACCAGTAAAAGAAAGTTTTATAACTTTAAGTAGGTACTTACTTACCTGGTAATTATTGTATTCACGTCATGTAAGTTATTAATTATTATTTATCATGAATTTATTTAATTTATACTGCATTAATATCATAATAGCATCAACTCAGGTCACAGCAGAATTAATAGTACCACTTAGGTCAAGTTCATTATATTGTTATCTACTTTTTATACATAAACCTTACTTCTTCTGTGGCTAAACCTACTACTATATAATACCAAGTGTAATTCTTATTGGTAATATCGTATCTTCTAGGTTACAGACTTAGGTTACTAAATTACCGAAAGCGGGAATTGTTCCCAGATTATAAAGTTATATAGAAGCAGTTTATAGGAAGTGTTTAGTTAATTTGAATTAATTTTATACTGTACCACTAAGCCAAGCGCCAGGTTTTTTTAAAAACCTAGGGTGTATGGAGTCGGTCGCAGTTGGGCTTAATTCGTCGTTATTTTGAGCCATAATGTACGTGTTCTAGTAATTATTTACCTCGTTTTAGCATGTTCACTACGGTAATTATAGAATCATCGAGATTTTATCTCAACAATGATTAGATACAATCCTAACGCAAACTCAAGTTCAACTGACACTGACCAACCATTAAGTGACAAGTGTGATCAGCTGATAACGATGTTGCCCAGAACAACAAATTAAATTCTGCAATAATTGTTATAGTTTCATATTTATTAAAAAGAACGCAGTTTCATCTGTATTATTATTACTGCATCACATATTAAATAAAATATGATGCCAAAGGATAAATTACAAAAACGAGCGTCGGAGCATTTTCACAAGGCGGTGACATGACGTCTGCGGGCGGGCGCACCACAAACGAAAAGAAACTCTTTTAGCATTATTAGATAAGACAATAAGTAGAGAAATTAAAAAATTAAAGCAAGCGCAAGAACGACACATACATTCTCAAACGTTCTTTATGTTTCATCGCAAATTGTGAACTTGGAAGAATTTGCGCGAAACTGGCAATACTCTCTCAATGTTTGTTAAATAACTAAGGACCAGGGTTTTCAATTTACAAACAGCCAAGTACAATTTCTTGAAATTACAAAAAAACACAAAATGCATTTCATAAAAATTTATTGCATACACTACTACATACTAATATAAGTACAACAGATCATAAATCATGATAAATCTAAGTATTTAATCTCAAATCAATCTTACGACTAGGAAGCAAAAACCCTATTACGGGTTTTATTCCGTTTTAAATTCTATGTATATTAATTATTATTACTCAGTCACATCTATTCTAAGTCTAATAATGGCTCAATTAATTTACCATCAGGCCATCGATGACGATTGCTGGACTCTGTCTTCCCTATTTATTTTTCTGGTCCCTATTACTTTAATAATGTATTGTATTGTGGATTTTCTTCAGGGAAGTGAGAATTCTTTATATCGTATCAATTTCCAAAGATTATATTTTTTATTTTCCGAAAGCCCCTGAAACAGTGGCCACAGTACCTAATAAATATAGTGGTCTTGAAAACTCGGTAAAATGAGTCTTCTGAGCTTTCGGATAAGTTGCACAATTGACCGCACGTCAGTGTTAACACTGACCTCTTGAGCTGGTCTAACTAATTTAGAGAGTTTCAATACTATCAGAGACCAGTTTATACTGGTTTTGTTTCCACTGACGTGCGGTAGACCATATATTGCAACCAATGTCTTAAATAGAAATTAGCAGAGAACTAGTAAAGGAAGTGCGGGGGCGGGTCAATAGGCGCGGGCGCAGGCGCGGGGGGAGCGCGGCGCCGCTCGAGGCGCGTGCGGCTCACGTAGGGCGCCGGCTGCTTCAGGTGCACGGTGCGCACGTGCAGCTTCCGGCTGTTGGACTGTCCGAACGCCTTGCCGCACACCTCGCACTCATACGGCTTCACGCCCGTGTGGCTCTGCGGAAAACACTCACGGTTAGTGTGGCATGTTAACACAGAGTGTTCATACATTTTATGTGACAGCAGTAGCGAAACGGAAAATGTATGGCTTATGATTAAAAATAGAATACAAAATACACTCGGCTGCAATGAATTCGGGTCAGGAGCCTTTTTCATACAAACAAGGTCACTTTGTGGCCTTAGATCTCCGTTAGGGAACGAATTACGTGAAATGTGATGGTGGCTTTCCAGAGTACGGATGGAGGAGGTCCATACATACGTAACTGATCCGGAAATACCTACGTTAGGGGCGCGAGTTGGCTGCGTCTTTTCGTGCATCTGGCGCGGTGCATTCGCCCCCGTGGTGTTTATTGCTTATAGTAGTGCGGTATACTGACCCGGTAGTGCCTGTCCAGCGCCCCTTTGCATTTGAACGCCTTAAAGCACACGTTGCAAGGGTAGGGGCGCGAGTCGGAGTGCGTCTTTTCGTGCATCTGCAGGTTGGTGCGGTTGAAGAACGCCTTGGGACACTGCGCGCACTTGTACGCACGCTCCTCGAAGTGCGTGCGCTTGTGGTATACCAGGAACGCGTTACCCTGGGGGAAACAAATGCAGCATAACACTATTAGTATCTTTACTAAGAATATCTTGAAGGCAGGCTAAGAACAATGATCCCATAGAGCAGCTTCAAAATAACAATAATAATCAGAGAGGGACACACTTATTACAAAAGTGGTAAGAGTAAGCAATACAGGTATAATATCATCTATCTCTATCTACGTATGTGAATTTTTTGTTGGGGGGGGGGGGCAGTTTAACTGCATACCAACTGCCCCCCAACAAACAACAGCCCGACTAAAATAGATAGTGTTTGTTCAGTTTGACCCCGCCATATAAGAAGCGACTTCTTAAATTATTGGGGTAAAAGACTATTGCTATTTCATGCTATACGCTGATTGCGGTTCTATGGCATCCTTGTTCTTAGGCAGGCGCCATGAGAGCAGTGAACGTCACAGAACACGGAAAAAGCTCAATACGCTCCCGCTCGCTACGCTCCCAATGGACTTATATTTCTATGAGTGAACGTGGAACGAATGAACGGACAGGGCGCGTTGAGTGAGTGAATGAGATTAAGAGCGGAGACGCTGCTGACTCAGGCGCCGACTAAAACATTTCCGTGAGGGAGGGTAGTTTAGCCCTGTCAGACAGAGGGAACTTCAAACGGCCTGTTTTAAATTGCAATAGAAAAATTCTCTGGACTAAACTAGTTTGACAGTTCTAAAATTCATGCCATCCCTTTCTTAATTTTGTAGTTAAAACACACACACAAAACTAAAATTTTGTTGAAGCGTGCACATTCGAATCAACACGGGTATATCTTGAGTATGAGGCTTAGAGTATACATACTATATGTAGGTATACTCTAAGGTATGAGGTCTTTGCTCCGATAGGAAAAGCAAATGGCCAATAAATGAAACCAGCCATCCACACATGGACCCAAGAAGAAAATAACTTGAACGTTTGCCTATTGAGTCCTTGGATGTGTGACCAAAAACCGACAAGCGGGCGGCAACGAGTATTTGCTATTCGCTTTATTTGCACAAACAAACCAAATAGAGACGAATATCTGGTCTATACATGGGCGTTTTCGGGCGAATAAGGCACTTATCACAAATACGCTACACCAAGTGAAATGCCACCGTATATGTTTTTCAAATTCAAATAATTTAATTCAGATTTTGTCCGTAGATAATATTAGTAACATACAAAAATACCTAAAAATAAAAGGAACACAAAAAGAAACAAGACATTAAAATCTTAATTATTTCCTTTATGAGACACTGGAATAAGACACGTGTCTTATCGCCCACATACCTAGACACGTGCCCCATAATAGAGTTATCAATTTTGTCAGCCACAACGCACAGGAGACTGTTGGAGCTGCCCCACAAGCGGCGCATCAGGGACGCGGTTCTCTTGCGCATAATCGCGAAAAAGTCGTCTGTGCGCGCCTCCGCGAACATACCTGATGCTGAACCGTGGCAGCCTCAACCGTATCCCGAATGCGTTGTTATGCTGCACGCGCAGGGCGTTGTACGTCCGCTGCGTGTAGCTGGTCCACAGGTTGCAGGTGTAGAAGGATTGGCAATATGCCCTAAATAACGTGACTTTGACGCGGTTGTCACAGCGTGCGAACCTGCGGGCCAGCATGTTGCATCTGACGGCCAACGCCCTGCGCTCCCTCTCCATGTCCACGTCATCCGTGGCGTCCTCAGTTTTGTGATGATTATGTGTCGAAGCGGGCCGGGTGCGTACGTACCCGGAAGCTCTTCCCGCAGATGTCGCACACGTAGTTCTTCTGTATGGGGTAGCTCTTGTCGGGGTGCGCGCGCCGGAAGTGCGCCCAATACTCGCGCGCGTTCGGGATCTCCTCCGCGCACTGCGCAATCATCATCATCAGCCTATTAACTGGCCTATTGGCGTAGTTGGTAGCGACCCTGCTTACTGCGCCAGAAGTCGTGGCTTCGATTCCCCACCCGGGACCAACATTTGTGTGATGAGCATATCTGTTGGTTTTCGGATTCTGGGTGTTTGTATGTATTTATTACATTATTATTATTATTATTAACCCCACTGCTCGGGCTCAGGCCTACCGTCTCAACGAGGGCGTTCGGGCTATAGTCCACCACGCTAGCCCAGTGCGGGTTGGTGGACTTCTGTGGCGCATAAGAATTTCTTTTTAGGCGTGTGCAGGTTTCCTCACGATGTTTTCCTTCACCGTTCGAGGCAATCAGTAACTGTACTTAAGTTTCGAGAAAAAACCCATTGGGGGATCGGACTTCGGACCTTTCGATATGATAGGCCGCGTCTTATCCCCGAGGCCACAGACGCTCTTACGTGCAATAAACAACACATTTAGACATTTAAAATTAATATCAATCAATTCAATCAATGCCGAAAGGATTAGCAAGCAGAAGTTGCAGTGGGCAGGTCACATCTGTCGCAGAACCAACGGCTGTTCGGGTTCTGGAGTGCGGACCGCGGATCGGGCCGCCCCTCCGCTCGGTGAACCGACGACCTGAAGAAGGTCGAGCTGGGAGGGGCTGGATGAGGGCCGAGGACCGTGTGTGGTGGCGTTTATTGGGGAAGGCCTATGTCCAGCAGTGGACGTTTACTCAAAGAAAACAAACCTTTATATTTTAAAAATAGCTAAACTGCATTCAAAGAAATTTGAAAAATTACCTGCCTGAGCCGAGAATCGAACCGGACAAATTTGTAAAAGAAAGCAAGTATGATTTTATGGCCAACTTTGTTTCCAGCGCCGTAAAACCTATTTTAAAAATGATAGTCAGGCCCACCGTCCGTGGGTTCCTCACCGTCCTTGGGCGCAGGTAACTTACATGTTCACAGGAGGCCGGCCACGACATGTTCGAGGGCTTCTTCCCGTAGTTCTTGGGCCGCTTCCTCGCGTGCTCCTTCCGGTGGTGTATACGCAGCTCTTCCGAACTCTTGAACGTTTCCCCGCACACCCGACAACCGGTGCTGTACAGAAAATAAAAATTAACAGGTCTTCAAGAGAGAGACAGACAGTCATCATCATCATACCGGCCTGTAGACGTCCACTGCTGGATAAAGGCCTCCCCCGGGGATCTCCACGACGACCGGTCCTGTGCTAACCTCATCCAGCCGGGTCAATCACTTAATTCATTTACAGTGGTTGCCAAATCACCTATATGCTAGTCATACGTAGGTAAAATAAATAAATAATAATTCTTTCATATAGGAGGCCCGCCGACGCTGCGTCTTTTGTATGTGATCTACGAGCGCCGCAGCGGGCGGTGTCGCCGCTACATAATTCGTTTCATACAAACTCATATATTTAATCTCGAAATTATACTACAGCCCCTCCTAATTTGTGTCTTAAATTTTCTGCAAATTAGATGCTATGGAAATCATAGAGTTAAGATCTCTTTGGTGGGTTCTCGCGGCCCCCTAATTTTTTTGATTCAAGGTAGAAATGAATAAATGCAAAACAAAGTGCGCAGGCGCACGTACGTGAAGTCGTTGCTGTGCGTGTGCTTGACCGAGGTGACCATGTGCCGCTTGTACGCCTCCACCGACACGAACTTCACGTCGCACTGCTCGCAGTACGGGCCCGCCTCCTCGCCGCCCGCGCCGCGCGCCGCCTCCGCCCGCGCCTGTCATGATGATATAATAGAACACAAAAAAATTAAGAAGATGTATTTAAGCCTGTAAATGTAATGTAAATTTTCTATTCACAAACGACAAAACAAAAAACCTACAATAATAATGTTTGGACAAATTGACACACGGCTGTTTAGTCTCAAACTAAGCCGAAGCTTGTAAATGGGTACTTGACAACTGATAAACATACATAAATACTTTTTAAATAAAAACTTAAATACATACAAACACCCAGAATCCGTAAACCAACAAATATGCGCATCACACAAATGTTGGCCCCGGGTAGGATTCGAACCCACGACCTCTGGCGCATTAGGCAGGGTCACTACCAACTACGCCAACAGGCCAGGCTTAAAGGTCTAGTCACCATATCAGCCTGTAGACGTCTACTACTGGACAAAGGCCTCCCCCAAGGATCTCCACGACGACTGGTCCTGCGCTAACCTCATCCAGCTGGGTCCCGCGACCTTCACCAGATCGTCGGTCCCTAGGCTGTCTACACTGCGTCTTCCGAGGTCTAGTAACCAAGCCAAAACCTCCATAAAAAGGCGCGATGTACTCACAGCGACATCCTTGTGCATCATAGTCTTGTGCATGGTGAGGCCGAGCTTGCTCACGAACGAGTACCCGCACACGCCGCATATGAACTCCGACGGGTGCTTGATTCGCACGTGGCTCAGGTACGACGTCCACTTCCTGCCACCGCCAAATAATAACAGTTCACTTTTAATCTTTATAAGTCCCCGTAGAAATTTTTGGCGGCTGAATGAATATAGTCACAGATTGCACATCGCTGATAGTGCTTAAAGTCTATGTGTGCGTAAGCGAAATAGTCTGATAAACAGAGATGTCCAAAAACTTGAAAGTTTGATTCGGTTGATAGAATCAATGAACTATTTCTTGAAATTAAATGAGTGTCTCTGGCTGGTCTCTGGTGAACCCCGCACGGCTCCCCTTTGACACCTAAAATTAGTCATTGCGCTGAAATCGGCCAACTTCACACAACCGCCAAAATACTCTAAGGGGACTATACACACGCTGGTAGTACTTACAATATGGAAGAGGCTTGGCCCGGCTGTAGAGTTCTTATTGTAATGAATGAACTAATGTTGGATGTAAAGTGGTCCCTACACGATCATGCTGCATGATATGCATTACGTGCTGTCACTCATGCATGTCCGTCTAGTTGTAGTGATTGACGTGCACGGCATGCAAACTACGTGCATGACATGCAAATTACGTGCTGGCCGTTGCTTCATTGTACTATGTGATTGATAGCAAGCTTGAGGGTCCATCATGCAGCATGATAATTCACGTAAACGTAATGCATGTCATGCCGCATGAAAGTTTAGGGAGCCCATTACACTTACGTGGAAACTTCGTCGCAATACTGACACTTGTACGTGACACCTTTATGCCATCTTTGATGCTGCTTCGCTTGTGTTCTGAAACAATGACATGCTTGTCATTTCGCGACGAAACCGTGTATTTCTTAGATACCCTATCAAATGTATCAAATCAACAGCCTATTAACATGCCCCCACAGCTGGGGCTCAGGCCTACCCTCTCAAAGAGGGTGTTCCGGCTATAGTCCACCACGCGAGCCGTGTGCATTGGTGGCATTCACATGCGCCTAAAAATTTCGTTTATGGCATATACAGGTTTCCTCACGATGTTTGAGAGCAGTCAGCAAATGTACTTAAGTTTCTTTTCGAATGTATAAACTAATACATTCTTTACTTATTTATTAGCCTTTTCCAGTGGCTACGCCCGCGTAGTAAAGGTTTTTCAAGTGGGAACAATAGGGACGTCAATCACCATAGAATAGAGTAAAAAATCGATGCGCGCGGCCACGCTGACATGAATACGATTTTGTACTTTGGCTAGGGTGATATTGTTAATTTGTCAATTACGTCAAAAAGTGCACGAGCTTTTCCCGTTCCATCTGCACCGAGCGTAAAGTACCGTGGCCGGGAGCGGAGGGCGGAGGAGCGGGTGTGCTGTCAGGCCCCGCCAGTGTCCAGCTATGCTGATGGGCTGATGAAGGGCTGATATGATGATCTCTTACGTGGTCTTGGAGACGTAGCTGCAGGACTTGCAGGCGTACTTCTTCTCGTGGTTGGCGGCGTGCTTCTGCAGTGTACGCCGCGTCTTGAACCTGAACTTGCATATCGGGCACTCTATGTCGCCAGCGCTCTGAGGATTCAATTAAAACGCATTTATATGACGATCACCGCTCATTACAGGATTTTATTCAACACTAGCTTATGCCCCGCGACTTCGTTCGGATTAAAAAGTATCGTACCTATGTTTTACTAACTTGCCAGCGGCATGTAAATTTGATTTGTAAATTTTTGTTCCCATACATACCTTAGTATCCCTTTTCACCCCTTTAGGGTTAGAATTTAAAAAGTCCAAGTACACCAGTTTTTAAGTCAGACCACCTGCTTTCAAACAACAACAAAACTCGGTTCAAATCGGACCAGTAGTTTCAGCGTGATGCGGGCACAAACAGACAGACAAGAAATTTTTTGAAAAGTGTTTTGGGGTCAGATAAGCCTAAATAAGTATTCCAATAGGTTTTTTTAAATCCCTTCAATGTACAGATTTACTCCCGTTACGATTTTATAAGTAGTATAGATATAGATGACTGTCTGTTGTTAAAAAATATATTAATTTGTATGTAGCACAAGCCGCACTGGAAGCGCGCGTTCAGGTATAGCTGGCGCTTGTTTATCTCTTTCAGCAGTAGCTATATACTGACGGAGTATCAATAATACTGATAGAGATACAAAGTACTGACCGGGTCGTGCTTCCCGACGTGGTGCTTCCACGCGTGGGTGTCGATGAAGCCCTTGTAGCACAAGCCGCACTGGAAGGGCGCGTTGAGGTAGTTGGACGAGTGCTGGCGCATGCTTATCTCGTCCATCTGCTCTTGTATCTGTAAAGTAGTGGCTGACATAGATGAGAGTGGCGGTGTCTATGGATTTTAATGGCATAGAATGGAATACCAGAGAGCCTAATACACTTAAGGCGTATCACAGACACACGCGGCCTGCGGTGGCGGTGACGGCCTGTTGTATTCCCAATGTATGAGTTATGAGGTAATCAAATCATTCATTTTATTCATTCATAGACAAGCTGACATACACTTTACATCTTTTATTAGCATAGATGACGATTGATCTTGCAGCTGGGGCCATGTACCAATGGGATTTTTCTCGTAACTTAAGTACATTTACTGACTGCTCTCAAACGGTGAAGGAAATCATCGTGAGGAAACCTGCATACACCGAAGAAGGAATTCTTAGGCGCATGTGAAGCGCCGACCTGCGTAAGGCGGCTGGCAGAGACTGGATGCGGAGAACCGAGGATCGGGTTCAGTGGCCCGCCTTGGGGGAGGCCTATGTCCAGCAGTGGACTAGCACAGGCTGATGATGATGATGTGAAGTCCACCAACCCGCACTGGGCTAGCGTGGTGGACTATAGCCCGAACGCCCTCGATGAGTAGGCCTGAGCCCCGGCAGTGGGGACATGTTAATAGGCTGTAGATTTGATCTTACCGACAGTTTTATAATAGTGACGTATTCCTCTAGATCGACGTCATCGTCGGTGACCCCGCCGGTGTTGCGCGTGCGCCGACACTTTATCTCCCTAGTCTCGACCGACTTCTCCTCGTTCTTGCGCGGTCGGCCTCGCTTCCTCTTTGCCTCGGTCAGTAACGCCCCTATATCCGGAGGCAGATCTGACACCTAAAATTGAGTTCATTCTTATGTATTGTTGGCCATTAATCATGCTTCTTTTATCTAGCTGTTTTATAAGTTATTTCTGCCTTTGCTCGGCTCCTAATAAGGAACGTAGTGTGAAGTTAAACCTTCAAGGATTAGGCTATCAAATGCAAAAATATTTTTTTTAATCCGACTGGTACCACACTAATAATAGTTGCTTCGCGTTGTTTCAGAGATTAGCACGTTCAAACAAACATACAAACAAAAAAACTCATCAACTTTATTAAATTAGTACAGAATCCATATTCTATGGCATAGATTATTAGATAGATTAGGGCTAAGTAATCACTCAGGCGTCATATCGAAAGGTCCGAAGTTCGATCCCCGGCTGGGTCATGTACCAATGGGCTTTTTCTCGAAATTTAAGTACATTTACTGGCTGCTCTCAAACGGTGAAGGAAAACATCGTGAGGAAACCTGCATACGCCGAAGAAGAAATTCTTAGGCGCATGTGAAGTCCGCCAACCCGCACTGGGATATCGTGGTGGACTATAGCCCTAACGCAATCGTTGAGAGGGTAGGCCTGAGCCCCAGCAGTGGGGACATTTTAATAGGCTGTTGATTTGAATCACTCAGGCGCAATACATACAGTATCATTTTTCCCACCAGTTAGGCCTATTTCAAACAGAACCTCGCATAAATAAAATACCTCTAGCGTCTGATCAGCACACGGTTCCTCAACATCCATCTTCACCTCCAGATCCTTTTTTCTCCTCCCCCTTTTCAACTTCCTTTTATCTAATTTCTTTTCTGTTCTACTACTTCTGTGCAACGACAGCGGCTCATCGTCATCACTGGATACGTTTGTCTCTGCTTCTTGTGGGTAGTCATCGCAGACTTCTTCTTTCAGTTCTGATTCTGGGGCAACGCATCTCGATTTGGCAACGTAGCTTTGTTCGTCGTTGTCATGCGGTTCTACTTTTATCTCCTCCTTGGATTCATCGTAAATGAAATAAAAACCGTCCTCTTCCGCTTCTCTGAACATTGTGAGATGAGAAAATAGATTTAAGTTGCGCCTATCAATTTGTTTTATTTCGTGTGCTGTTATCTGCAAAAAATTTGTAGTTAGTGGTTGCAGGATCCGTAGTGAACTAAATGGTTGATTATTAAAAGTGGGGTAGCCGGACCCAGAGAGACTCTACTGGCTTCTTTCACCGCTTGCTGATGAAGTCCCAGATACCCTATTTGCAGGTTGCAGATAGCTTATTTTGTTTGTTTCACAGATATCTGATTACCTTAACTGTCTTTATGTGGATGTCAAACTGCATCATATTGTGCATATGGCCTACCAACTGGCCTGCCAGGTGTAATGATTAGAGCATAATATAATTAAAGCTTTATTTTTCCAAATTTTACAATTAAATTTTATACATTTTATGCTGCATTTTCGTTTACCTTTTTGGACCCCATTTGGGTATAATCATAAAAAAAAACATTATTTTGTGAGTCCTGGTCCAGAAGTGGATCATTATATAAAAAATACACAGTCAACTAAGTCAGTCAATAGGTTTAAGTAAGTAAGTAACTGCTTAGAACCAACCATGGAGGACTCCGTGGAACCAACACATTAACATAATAAAGAAATAAATCTTGTGACTCAGTGACCATTAAAATATTTTTTGAGCCAGTTCACTGTGTTGGCAACACTAACAAACGTAGATTGAATTACTACTATTATTATATTTGACAATGGCAGCCCAGTCTCTCTGAGTGAGTGATTCTGAATGAGTATGAAGAAATGCTAGTACCTACTAATAAATAATTCAGTGTAAGTTATTGCAGTTTTTCTTCACCATCAGCCCAGTGTCAAGAACAAACGAGATTCCTTCAGACTGCTGATCCAAATCAGCAGCTACGAGCTGATTTTCCATTGAAATAAATTTAATTTTAGTGAAATACCTAATAATATTAAGATTATAATGTTGACGGAGACTTCAATACCTTTCCAGCTGTATGTAGTATGCTATAGAGCACGGACTGGCCGAGCAGGCACTTTTCCCGGAAGTGGTAGTACTTCTTCAGCAAATTGGCACATTCGAAGCAGGCGTACGGTGGGAGGTCCATGGTGCTTAGAGGCTGGGAAAAAATATATTTTTTAATATTTTTGTGACGTCAACAGAGTGATGTGATGACAATGATTAATGATGTAGATAGATTTTGGCACTTTGGATGTTGTTTATTGTTGTTGATTATTGGTCATTCTGTAAACATGTTTAAAAAACAGACTAGAAAACTTTCTCAAACTTAAAAAAAAACAATAAATAAATTATGAAAGCAAGTCAACTGCTGATATGGAAGCATTAGCTATAAGCTGCCTTTCCATTTAAAATAAAATAAATAAATTTTAATAACCTAGTCTCTTTTTAATATTATAATTATTCTGAACAAATGTTTTTTACCAAGTTTTATTTTTTGAATGCTAAAAATACTAAATGAATATCTTACAACAATGTTAAAGAGGGTATAAATTATTTTATAACTGTTATTTTCAAGATCTTAATTTACATAAGAAAATTCTTATTGGTCAAAGGTTTATTGGAAGAAATTACTCATAATTGTGCATTAAAAATGGATCATAATGCAACACAATAAAGTCCAAAATTAATTAGCAAAACAGATGGTATTGATTGATGATCTATCATCTGCTGCAGTGTCCACTTTTGACCTCAGATCTGGACTATTAATTTGATAAAAAACTTTAAAAGTTTCAGTAACTCACGTTAATTCCAATGATTGGTTCAAAGTAGGTCTCCAAGGGAAACGACTGCAGATCATACATTTTTACATCCGTTACTAAACATATTCTGCACACTTTTAACTCCTCCATAGCGTTTTATTATTTAATTTGTTAAATTTAATTCATGAAATTACTTTCCAAGTAGATTCATACATTCGCGGCACAAGATAGAGTTAGAAAATAATTAGAACTTCTATCATTGATTTACTATTTCCTTCACACTAAACTGCGCGCTCTTACATATATTATGTGAACTAATTCAAAAGAACTAAATAAATTAAATTGTATCTTTTAATTAAACCTTTATATAATTAAGTATTTGTAGAAAATAAACTAATAAATACTAGAAGAATGTCTAATTTTACACAAGACGCCAATACGCTGCCATTTTTGTTTTTGACAATTGATTGACATTGACAACAGCAACGTTTCGTTCTTGCTTCGTGGATAATAAATTATGATTAAAGTGGCAAGAAATTTTCTCTAAAGAATATCAAGAATTTAAAGGAAAATACCTATTTTTTATATTATAATTTTATATGTATTATTTCCAGATACTCCAGTTCATTTTTTCTGTTAAAATTATAAATATGTGTGTTAAATGTTTAACTTCCGGTTTATTGCGTTTAGTTTATCCTTTTCTCCTCTATATTAGCGGCAAACATTAAAAGGCTCTTCCGCAAAAAACATAGAAGTTTCCTCAATGAAATAAAACTGTAAGTAGGTACCTACCTAATTATCTATGTAGAGTTATTTAGAAAAGCAATGCGGTTCTTTAAATAAATAAATAAACTACTATTGGGAAAGGTCAACAGCCACTAATAAAGGATTTAACTAATAATACCACAGAATATATAATAGGCGATAATACTAGACAGGCCGAAGATTTTGTTTCCAAAATTATGATGAATGAATATAAGTTCGTAATAAATAAAAATAAATTAATTAATAAGTATTTCACCAGGGCGAGAAACGAGGATTCAAACCAGTTGTCCAATAAGTTACTCGGAAATTATGTAGGTACCTAGGTATACTTCACTTTTATTTTTATTTTATTATTTATTTATTAATCAAATACATAAGCATAACAGTATATATTTGTCCCCCAAAACCGTCTTGTCGGTTTGACTGGGGGACTTACTTACTGGGTTTGACTTACTTAGGTAGGACTTGTCCTATTAGTATATATTATGTGGGTAGGTATTCTTAAATTCGTATTTCTTAAGTCCTGCAGCCACGATTCTGTATATTCTAAGCAAAAAGTTTCTGGCACTTGGGACACTCCAGACAGAGTCAAAAAGGCACCTTCTGGGTAAGCACCATATCTTAAGCCTCATTTTCACTTTCCATTATAGATTGAGGTCAATAATTAATAAATAATAAAAATCAGAAGCTGTATCTACCTTCACGATTTTCCCTTCTAACCCACTTGTGTTGCCTTGCTTTGTAAGTAACGGTACCGTACGTTTAAAACAAGTACTTTTAAGCTGGTCTCTCATAGTATTGAAACTCCCTAATAAGCTAGGTCAGCTCCAGGTTTCCACGGACGTGCGGTCGACTATACGTTAGTAAGTATGTATGTAATACCATCCGGTTCACTGCAAACTCTTGTACCCAGAGAGTTGTTAGTATTGTACCTAACCTACTACCACTAATATTTCTTCTTACTACTAACCAGCTAATCGAGGTCAATGACGCTGTAAAATACATTACGTTAAAAAACAAAAAACTAGGTACTAAAAGGTGGAAATAAAAAGTTAAGCTAAGTTGTCAAGTGACTAACTAAATTTTAAGTTAATTTTAACTAATTTACTTCCTTTTGACGCATAAAAAGCTACTTTAGGACCCGGAAGTGGAGCGATGGATGCCGAGCTGACTATAATTGCCGACGGAGAGTTTTAAGCAGTTGAATCAATTATAAATAAGTATTGAATTAAATATTGAAGCAATTATTTAGGTGAAGTTAGCCAACGCGAAGTGCGTGGACTCAAGTTACGCTCGTATAGGCTTCGATCGAGGGTAAAATAATGTTATGTAGGTGTAACATTATTATGAGATGTTAAATATTGTGTTTCCAATAACTAAAATACACTGAAATATTTTATTAGGTAGGTACCTAAGTAGGTACCAACTACTTATTGAAAATTTATCAGCCAACTCGATAATCCAGACAAATATTGAAATAAGGAAAAGAAAAGACGATATATGTAATTATAAAAGATAGACAGTAAACGAGGCAAATCCAACCAAAAACCGCTAGTCCAAAGTAGTTAGGTATATACCTACCTACTTCGTTTCCAAAGTAGGTTAGAAGTGCTTACGTAATTGCATTATATACCTACCTACCTACGTTCTCTTTACGTCCATAGTAAAATACCTAAACATTTGACATCTACTTTTATCATGCCGTCTCGCTTACTCTAGCAGGGATTATTGTTCGAGGAATGCGCGCGTCGCCTAGTCTCGCTACACGCCGACAGTAAGACCTAATTTAGTTGCATTACCCAACCGTGTCGCCCTAAGCGCGCGGTAATAGAGTCGCTTTTCGAACCGACGTTTTAACGAGAGCGTCCAAGGAACAGAAATACAACGGACACGAGACTACCAATAGTGACTACTTTGTAAAAGTACATTCATTAACTTTATTTTAGCCTTTGAAGTCTCGTTTTTCTATAATTAGATTATGTTTTCGGCATTTGAATTATTTTTGTTTTATTTGCAGCTATGTTTTCGTCAAGGTGCAGGGCATGCGGTCCATAAATAGACAGTAGGTATGGAGTAACATTGAAAAGTCCTTGAGAACATAGTCTCGTGGGGAGTGCGCTTTCGTCATCAGCGGAGTTTTTGTAGTTATGTATGACCGCCAGCAGTGTTCCGATTGGCCAACAAAGCCTTGGCGGCAGCCATTTTGTGCGATGCTGAGTCACCAAAAGGTGAAAAATGTATGAATTAATCCGTACTCCCCACGAGACTACACAACGGTATTGGGCATTTCCCTCTGGAAACACAAAATTTGGGTTTCATGTTCCCCACAGTGGATGTTAAAATTAAATTTTACCAGGGAATAAGACATTCTGTGAAGTTTTAAGTTAATTAATGGATAATCACAATTTGCCGGGAAAATAATTTTCAAAAAGTTACAGCGGCGGAAGTTTGTTTTCCCGCAGAATACCGTCGACCCGTCTCACATGGACACGAAATAATTTTGCAGTGCCAGTGGTCAAGCAAGTGCGAAGTGCGTGCGCGAAAACTAAATTGAAATATTGAATGCACCGCGTATTTATCTGTCAAATTAGTGAGGTGATAACCAATGTTGCGGATTGTTCTGCGCGTGTTGCGGTGCCAATGTTTACATGGGAGTTGACCGGAATCTGCCGACACAGCGGCGCGGCAGGATGTAGCCAGGTGTAGAGGCTATCACAACTAGAAAGGTTAGCGCAGTTTGGTTTCCCGCGTTATTAGTAAACATGACAGAACCGCTGGTGACAGTGAAGACGGAGCGGCCCGATGAGGCCGAGATCAGGGAGTTGGCCGCCAAAATGGTGGAGGCGAACAAAGCCAAGGCCTTGGCGGCTTCCGTGGCTGCGGCGCGGCCCCCGCCCGGCGCCATGGTGGGCGCTGCGCCCCCAGGAGCCGGAGGTCAGATGGGCATCCTCAACTTCCTGACGCGGAAGCCCGGCGCTCCGACCCCCGGAGTGGACCAACGCCCAGCGCCCGACCCTGAGAAGAAAACCCCTGCCCTAGACGAAGCCAGTTGGAAAGGCCACTTCGGCTGGGACATGCTTGGTAAATGCCACATTCCTTACATATACAGATCAGGAGAGAAGTATGTGGCTGTCCGAATGGTGGAGATCAAACTCCTCAACAAGTACCTGAACTATCTCCACGCGGACATCTATTCCTGCACATGTATCAAAAGTTACTATATCACTGAGATTGAGGCTCGCTTGTTGAATGAGGTTAACAACAGGCATTGTGACGGACAGTTCGGACGTGAACCGTTCTCCCAAAAAGACTTGGTCGTGAGGCTATCAGACGCTTACGAGTTCTATAACTTCCTAGACGTTTGCTATAATAAGTTATTACGTGGTACAACAAATACAAAGGACAAGTGCGGGTTTATTAGAATAAATAAAGAATCGGTGGTGCCGTACACAGTGCGGGATGGACAGAAGTTTGTTCCTCTATTTTATTTTGAAGGTGAAACAGACAATTTGAAATTAAAAGCTGACCAGTTGAAGGGTTGGGACCTATCGTACCTGAAGTTCTGTTGCAAAGTGCAGGGAATACGGAATGAACTGTTTGCAAGTGAGACGTGTTCAGTGATCAGTCTGACGGACATAAAGAGTTACTTCCCACCTGGGACGGAGTTCGAGGAGTACTGGCCCAACAAGGTGGTGGACTCGCAGCTACTGATTTCAGCTAAAGGTGAGATTTGTCATTTAATTTTTAGCATTCTTAATAGAATGGCAACCTATCGACCCTGGAAAAAACACAGGACAAAAATAAAATATTTATTTATTTATGTATTATTAATTTATCCAAAAGCAGTTTACATACTTTAATTGGTAGGATGGAGTTAAAAAAAATAATAATAAAAAAAAGCCTTTATTCTGGTATTACATGCACTTTTTAATATTATTGTTATTTTTTATTTGTCGGCAACCTATTTATTTATTATATATTATATTAAAATTGTATTGTTCGCCGTCGTTTCCTCACCAGATTGTCCACTGACAAAGGCCTCCTCCAGACTCTTCCATTTATTTCTGTCTTTAGTCATTCTTGACCACAGCGCACCCGCCACTTTCCCTATGTCTTCTTCCCATCTGTTTATCGCTTTCTTTTGCTATCTTTAGGGTACCATTCGGTTGTAATTTTATTCCATTTGTTCTCCTCATGTCTCATCATATGTCCTGTCCAAGTCCATTTTAGTTTCTTTATTGTTTTTACAACATCTTTAAATTTAGTTTAAGATGGAGTTATATAAAATAAAATTTTGTATGAAAATAATAATATAATACATAGTAGGATACCTAATACTGCCTTCAGTCAGTGTTGTGGTCCATGTCAGTCCAACTTATTTATATTACTTTATATAACCAAACATATTTATCTATAACCTACTTCCTTTCTACTATTAATAAAAATGCGAAAGTTTGTAAGGATATTTGTGACTGTGAGGATGTTTGAGTAAACATTTGTGAAGATGTTTGTTACTCTTTCACGCAAAAACTGCGGAGCAGATTTTGATTAAACTTTACAGTAATATAGATTATACATCAGAGTAACACATGGGCTTCAAGATAATTTTATCATGTAAATTGGCCAATCCAAATTTAATGGGGGGACGGATTTTCATGGAAATTTTTATACAAACCAAAAACTTAGAATATAATTTTTATTATTTTTAAAATTTATTATTGCCAACAGTTGATGCTGATACAGAAAGAATACATACATTGGCTTGGTTACTAGACCTTTAAGCCCTATCTTATTTAAAAACAATAATTATAAATTACATTCTTGTAATGTCACAAAAGAAAGTGAATTCAATCTGCATTTTACTTAACTGCGTGCATGACTCTTTGCTACAAATTACTAGCTCACATAAATAATTAGTGCTGGGTACAGTCGAGGTCATTAATATCTGACCAGTTTAGTATATTAGCTGACCTAGTTAGTACCTTGTCACTGTAATGTATTTCATGCATTTACTCTTGACTTTAGCAAATACATTAAGAGTGGCAAGGTACTAAACTGGTCAGATATTAATGAATTCGACTGTACCTATAAGAGAGAGAACTACAGCTGGAAAACGGAAAGCCAAGAATAAAATTACCTAACTCACTTGTCTGTGGTATTATCTATACATATACCTAGATAAGGTTCAAGATTTTTCCATTGAGAGAAGCTGGATTTTCTTTTTATCACCTAACCTACATGCCTATATAATGCGACATCTGCCTGTCGCTTTGATTGTTCCTAGAAAAATTACGCTTCAATTAACTAATTAAGGAAAAAAATAGAAAAATTCCCCGAGGATTTATTTGCTATGCTATTATTATTAAATAATCTTAGTTGTTTACAGTACGCACAGTAGGTATAGATAGACGTTTTTTAAAATATGAATGAAGGCCTTACCTTCAACAGAGGACCTTGACACAGTAATGAATAATTTGCATGGTAGCTTGTAGGGTCTTTTATACTTAAACGCAAGTCAATATTATCAGACAATTATTTTGGTAATGTTGTTTTTAAATTATTTCGATAAAGAGTTTATAGCGTAGGTGTATTCCATTCTATCTGTTCAAGAAGGCAATAGTTACGATTACGAGCAGCGCTACCAGTGTGAGAGAGGCCTAGTACTTACTGCGCGATGATTCATCACTGATGATGATGATGAAATTGAGCAGGTACTATAAAAAATTTCAGTCTCAGAGAAATGAAAGTTCCAATACGTAAAACCGATTTCGAAGGATTTCCGCAATGCGAAGTACGAGCGTCGGGCGTTAGCTTTGAAATCCAGAGGAAGTGGGTTCAAATTCCGCCGGGGAAAGACAATTTTGTTCTATTTGTACAAGGTTTTCCCTATATATTATAGTCATTTGGGTGTAAAGAATTTTAGTGTTAACTAAATCGTTTTTTTTTTTTTTATGGCAATCGTCCGGTTTGGACATTATGCCAGTGTCAGGTCAATTTTATATTAAATAAATATTTCGGCGTTTAAATTTTGAATTTTGTTTTTATTTACATCGATCAGAAAAATAGTTAGTTTAAGTTAGTAGTTATAATGTTAGTACAAGCATGTAAAGGTAGTTAGTAAGTATTTGTTGTGCCTAACTTGAATGTATAGCAGTGACGTCAGTGATCTATAAATAGACTAGGTATCTACCCACCTAAAATTTAATTTTCGACTACGACTGCTATAGAGCGATAGTAATTTAGACCCCCATATGGCTCAGTGTAAGAGTTATTTGTTCTTGTTACGACTTACGACCTTCGATGTTTAGCGCGTGGTTGATGCTCCCCTATTTGCCGTCGTGTGACCCTTTTTTCGTAACCTTTCACTCGAAACTCAGCAACGCCACGAAACACGCCTCTATTCTCAAAACAATAAGGCATGAACTTAGGAAGTTCGTGGCACTATTGGGTGGCCTGTTGGCGTAGTGGTAGCGACCCTGTCTACTGCGCCAAAGGTCGTGGGTTCGATTCCCACCCGGGTCCAACATTTGTGTGATGAGCATAACTGTTGGTTTTCGGATTCTGGGTGTTTGTATGTATTTAAGAATTTATTTAAAAGTATTTATGTATGTTTATCAGTTGTTGAGTACCCATTTACAAGCTTCGGCTTAGTTTGGGACTAAACAGCCGTGTGTAAATTGGTCCAAACAAACATTTATTATTACTATTACGAGACCTCTGGCAAGCACCACGAATGAGGCGATCGTACTTAGGTATATCGAAACGTTAGACTGTCCACTTTAAATATTCTAAAAAAAATGTAACAGCTCTTTATATTTAAACTGTTTGTTACTTTCTATTGCTATTTTCGGCTTTGTGTAGTGGTTGTAAAAACAATTATAATTTGAGTATATTTTCTTGATGGTGCTTCCAAGTCAAGACAAAAAGTCCAAAAGTGGACAAATGTATGCTAAAATAAAGTTTTCTCTTAACAGAGTCATGTAGAGGACTGAGGTCACTATTTTCCAATGGCGCGATACCTATTTATTTCATCATCATCAGCCTGCACTAGTCCACTGCGGGACATAGGTCTCCTCTAAGGCGCGTCACCGAACCCGATCTTCGGTTCTCCGCATCCAGTTACAGCCTTAGATCGTCGCTCCATCTAGCCTTGTCCTTAGATTGTGGCTACCCACACTATGCTTGCCTAGTTGTGATCGTATATAGGTACAGTCGGCCGTACGTTAGTGGAAACGCTTTGACCTTAAGCTGGACAAGCCTATTAGGGTTTTTTTAATACTACGGGAGACCAGTTTATACTGATTTTATTTCCACTGATATACGCTCGACTGTACTAACAAGTATGTTATGTATGTCACTTGAAATAAATAATAGTATTTTCTATTTTTCTATTTTCTTTAGTACATTGTGCAATAAGGGTAGTAAGTAGGATATTACTAACGAGAGTCTGTTAGAAGCCTGACGCCGAACGGAGGGATTTTAATGACACGGGTTTGTAATACCCTTACTACCCGTCATGCACACAATGTTTTTCATCACATTTGCGAGGAAATAAGTCAAGTTTAGTCAAGTGTAGTCAATTTTAGTCAAATTTAGACAAGTTAAGTCAAATTAACTCAAGTTAAGTTAATGTAACTACTCAATTTAACGTAATTAATTTAATAAACCAGTACAACCAGCTACACATTACAGCCCCTAGGGGTATAATATTGTACTGATTTTCATTACTCCCGCGGGTGTATAATAGAGGCCATTGTGTTTTTGTATGCATGCATATAATATGACCATTTACGAGCAAGTTTGATGAAAATTAAATTATGTGACCAGGTTCAGTGTCTGGCGGCGGGCAGTGGACGCGCGCGCCGCCGGCGCCCCCTCCGGGCGCGGTGGGCGGCGCGGGCGTCAGCGCGGGCGTCGGCTTCGGCGCGGCGAGCAGCGCGCCGCGCGGGCGCCGCGCGGGCGCGCAGCCGCGGCACTCACCGGCCGCCGCCGCGCTGCAGATGCCGCACGCCGCCGCGGGGCTGTCCGCCGCCGCCGTGCAGGCGCTCGCCAACGGGTACCTGCCCGGGCAGCTCACGCAGGCGCAGACGCAGCAGGTGCTCCGGCTGGCGCAGGTGAGGCGATGGCTCATGTGCAATGTTGTCGGCTTGCTAGTTACTGGCGCCGAAATTCACGCGGCTGAAAACAGTCTCCGTCTAAACCTACTAACTTCCAAAATTACTGACTGTAATTTTACAACAGGACTTGCTGAAACAAGTAAAGAGAAAAAAATTGCCTTCGGCCTTATAATCAAACTAATAAAACTGATACAAATATGACTTGTCTGTATGGTCTGACGACTTTCGCCTGTCCATCTTTGGACGGATTCAACAAAAAAAAATAGGACTTGCTGACATTTCATGATCGACATTTTAAACCGATTGTGTTAGACATTGTATATTTTGAAATTAGTTAATTGTGAAACTTTGTTAAGTACTTTAGAACTTTCAGGTGTTTGCAATGGTTTAATAACACGTTAACTGTGCAGGCGCAAGTGGCGGCGCAGGCGCAGGCCGCGGCGCGGTACAACAACGCGGCGATCGCGGCGGCCGCCGCCGCGCTGCCGCACCGACACAACCAGCGCACGGTACAGGTAACCATTATTATTATAGATTAGCTTTTTTCCGCGTGGAAAAAGTTTTTTCCCGCGGGGAAAGATGAGGGGTCAAGCTCCACTAGTCAGCATGCATTCGCATTTTGGCGGTCAGCGGACGCGCAGAATCTCTCTCTCCGCCCGTGAACAAACCCATGCGAAAAGCCGGATCGGATACTGAATCGATGCGATCACACGCGGTAGCGTGCTGACGTGCCTTTTGTAAGGGCTAATTGCGGTGCTGAGTTGCTGACTAGTGGAGCTTGACCCTAGAGTGTCAGTCCAGTGTTAAAAGTAACACTAGGCATTCAATCCAAGTTCTCACCTCAGGGCTGCCACACCCTTGTAGCCTTTGGTTTTTGCACACAATAATCCATTGCAAGGTCTACAAGGGTGATTGTGGCCGCTCACCATCAGCGCAGGGGCGGTCTGCTGGTTCGCCACTAAAAAAAAAATTGTTATTGTTTTTGCCTTCGTGTTTTCAAAATCTTAGAATTTAATTTTATTCAACGGACTAATTGTTTTATATTTATTTGTAGTGCAGCTTGAAGAATGTTTTTGTTTGATGGTTCGTTGCAGTTTCCGAACAGTGCCATCACAATGGCGATGGCTGGCCAGCAGCCGCCCCCACCTCTGGTGAGGAGCTCGGCTAACACGGCGACTATGAAGTGAGCACCCTTTATGTATTCTACCGAGGATGTCACAAGTGGGAAGGAACGAAAGGAAGTCTTTATATCGCTTCTTTTCCCATAAAATCTTACGAAGTGGACCACCGCGTAAGGCCATTACTCACCACCCCCGGGTCCCTCCTGCCGATACGATCAGGGTGACTCGCCGCCCCCCGCATTGCATAGAGTAAATATTATAACTGGCAACACTGCCGCAATACTATTTATTCTGAGGCATTGGTAGCCTTGCAGTCAGTAGTGGTCTGGTTTCCCTTCAAAACGTATAAATCTTTCGCCTTTAGTGCTATGCTATGGCCGACATCGCGGCGAGCGGTCATGTCACACGCGCGATCCCCAAGCATACAGGCCACCATAGGTGGTATTTAGAGCTCTGTGGTAGTAAGGATAATAAGATGTGAGGACTGTAACAATGATACAAGGGTAAATAATTGAATTGTTGTTTGCTGCAGCGTGCCCCCGCAAGTGACCGCCTCCATGAATGGCCACTCGACGGCCCACGCGGTGGACACGCGCAAGAGGCTTACGGCTATACCGGACATCAGCATCACTGGCAACCACACGCCGTATAAAGTGAGTTCGATTCATCTAACTAAAGGTTATTATAAAGTCCATAATTGTTGAGACATTCATGCCACATCAGTCCCACGGAAGAGCTGGTACTATGTAAGCTGAAACATGTCTATAACGACTGATAAACACCTATGAATTAAAATGTATGAAAGTTATCCGCCCCCATTTACCCCCTTAAAGTTGAAATTTCCAAAAAATCATTTCTTAACGTTATAAAATAAATGTGACCAAATTTCAGCTTTCTAGATTTAGTAGTTTTGGCTGTGCGTTGATAGGTCAGTCAGAACAAACGATTTCATAAGATTAGATATTCCAATTATATGAGTATTAACAGAATGTTGCCACAACTTGATCGCTCTTTGTTAGCTGTAGTAAGATTTATATTATAATTGTAATTACATCTTATATCTTGGTTATCATCTCCTTTATATGGCAATGTTCTGAAATATGTCCCTGCCATTCACAATTACTACAGTACATTAGTAGTATTGTTGCGAACACTCTTTTCTTTTGATCTGATTGACTTCCACAAACAAAGAAAAACATTATAATGGATTGTGTCATGCTGCATGATGTACGTCCACAATCATGACGTAAACTGACGTCACCGTAGGACTAACAAACAACTTGTGTTGAATGTGCAGGTGCAAAAGGCGCTGGTGGAGAACACGATGGTGCCGTGCATCAACGCGAAGCCGTACCAGTACACGGAGCTGCTGATGACGCTGCCCGACCTGGCCAGCCACTTCTTCCCGCGCGTCTCCCTCACCACCTGCCGCGCCATGCTCGATGCGCTGGGGCTCACGCTCTACCGACCCAACTCGTGAGTATTGCGGCAGTGCGACGCTGACCTATACCAGGCTAAGCTGATAGTGATAATGCCTACTGCGCCAGGGGCCGTGGGTTCGATTCCCACCCGGGACCAACATTTGTGTGATCAGTAATTCAGCATCATCTATTGGTTTTCGGATTCTGGGTGTTTGTATGTATTTAAGTATTCATTTCAAAAGTATATCTGTATGTTTATCAGTTATTGAGTACCCATCCGCAAGCTTCGGTTTAATTTGGGACTAAACAGCCGTGTGTGAATTTGTCCAACAAAATAAAACACTTTAGGGGGTTGGGATGGCTGGACTGACGGCCCGAGGGAAATTGCACAAAACTACCGCTTTCGTTGAGTCAGTGGAGCGACCGCCACCCCAGTCTAAGAATAAGAGATGACTATTACCAAGGCGATATTACTGTGGTCTATGCTAGTTAGGATGTAGTATATGGCTAAATGAAGTCATTTACTGCGTCCCGCGGCGAGCGTATGCGAAGAGAATGATGAGAGAGAGCATTGCGAAGGATGTCCTTTTGCCAATCTGTGGGTAGGTACTTTATTTATTTATCTATTTTTTCTTCTTCTTTTCATTACTGGTACACATGTTTTATAGTTGTAGTTTGGGTTCATTACAATTATTTTTTTTAATTTAACGTTATATTAACATTTTTTTATGAATTTTTTTAATTATAATTTTTTTGTTTGTTTTATGTACCTACTAGCTTTTTGTGACAATAAAATTTATTTTCTTCTTCTTTCTTTATGTGTGTCAGGATCGCGAAACTTCGCGCTCCGTTCTCTCTGCCTACCCGTCAGGGGGGGTTTGTCCACCTAGTTATACTATTGGGGTGTAGCGTGCAGATTTGTATAAATATGTAAGTCACTCTTAATGAGTGACTTACATATTTATACAAATCTGTTTTTATTTATCATATTTATATCATATATTATCATATTTATATATATCATATATATTATTTATCATATTTATACACTTGTCAACAGAACCCAGCTACAAGTGCTGCGCAACTCGGGCAAGTGTAAATCGGCGGCGGCGGGCGAGAACGGGCTCGCGCTGGTGCAGATCCGCGACGTGATGCAGCACATGCCGCAGTTCAAGTACATGCTGCGGTCGGGCGCCGGCGACGAGCAGCCGCACCAGCCGCCGCGGCCCGCGCACGCGCCGCCGCCGCAGCACGCCAAACGCGCGCGAGCCAACTAGGCTACTTTCATACCTGAAGTAGGTCATGGCTCCGTTTTGTGTCAGTTCATCGCCAGCGACGTGATTAGTGCAAATTGACTCTGACAATGTGAAGTGACTTTTACTTAACAAGGGAAGCTTCAGACCCGAACTCTCCGAAATAGACGCAACTTTGTAGGAATGTGCAGCTGGTGATTCTGAGCACAACCACATATTTTATATCTATCTGCCGAATGTATGTCTGTCACGGATAAATCACGTTGAAAATTCCCGATCTGGTGGTCTTAAAGCTTCCCCTTTTAGTACTGAAGCGCTAGCATCTATATGATCGGACAAAACTAACAAGAATAAAAACAACGAAAACCCAAAACCGCGAGACGTTTCGTCGAAGTATAGATGCAAGTAAAGCTTTCTATAATTTTATCAAACTAAGAAATAACTAAAGGTGTGGTGATTTGTGACGGATTAGTTAAATTTGAGAAATTGAAAGGTCCCGATCGGAATATCTGTGTGCTGTTTATCATTAAAGCAACAGTAACACTACACCAGGCGCGTTTTGTGAAATTGTGACGTGTTTACGTTGATGATTTAGTGATCTATGGAGCTTCCCTTCGAAGTCATGGACTTCTGGTGAACGATTTCTATGTAAATTGGATTGGGAATACATAGTTCAAGGCTGCAAATTATACTGATAGGGCTGTATTATAATGAGCGGCGCCGCCGCTCTGTGAATTTTGACAAGCGGCGCCGCCGCTGCCTAAATAATTCGCCCCATACAAACTCATGTAATCTCGTACTGACGCATTATAATGCTTCGTGGTTCTACAATCAGACGTTTAGAAAACGGACTTTGTTTTTAAGGAAACGTCAATTTTAAAGTTGTATAAATTGTAATATACTTTGTCAATCGACAGATCTAATCTAGATCTATATTAACTATTTAATAGAAGACTGAGAATTTTATTTTAATAATTTCGCGTACGGAGTATATTGAGATATAGAAGGTAGTTTTGATTTGGTTCTGTAACGTATGGTCTTGGAATTTTGTATGGTTTATTTATGTACAAAACTGTAAATATTAAACTGTAATTTACTATCTGCATTACACTTAGTATATGTGAATATAAAATAGTTTTTAATGTAAACAAATGTTAGGAATCACATATTATAGCGTTTTAATTAATGGCTGTTACTCGAAAGGTATTGCTTTTTCATAGTGGTAACACTTAACGAATTATCATCACAACACTACATTTAATTCTCGATATACACAAACTACGGTCACATTATGAACAGAATTGTAATTGATTTCTTATTTCCATTTATTTGGGAAAAGAACAAAATGAATAGTTACAATACAAATTATCTGGCAAAAAATGATTAGCAGAGAAAGGGGCCATGTCAGATAACTTGATATATCATAAGTGGTCCCTAAACGATCATGCTTGCATGACAACGTTTACGTGAATTATCATGCTGCATGATGGACCATCATGCTTGCTATCAATCAGTACAAGTGAAGCAACGGCCAGCACGTAGTTTGCATGTCACGCACGTCTTTCACTACAACTAGACGGTCATGCATGAGTGACAGCACGTAATGCATGTCATGCCGCATTATCGTTTAGGGAGCCCATTAAAAAGTGTACATTGATTCAAGGGGCCATCCATAAACTACGTCTCACGTTATAGGACAACAAACTTTGACAACGTGTGAACAGGGGGGGGGGGGGGGCTGACCAGTCAGAAGCTTCTTGACGTCACATGTATAAATCGAGGAACTGGAGGCTCCAAAAGTGACGTAATTTATGGAAGGCCCCCAATCATGTATAGTTCCATTTATTTTACTAAGACCAGGAACTCAGTTTATAAGTAAACTTCACAAAACCATTGTAGGTATTATATTTTCATTTTTCACCTTTAGTAAACCTGATTTACATGGATCTGAATGGGAATATACTTTCGTATTCTAAGTGGATTGTTCCTGGTCATCCCAGTGGCTCTATGTGAGTTAGATCTAGAAATAGGTAGATAGGAAAAATTCCTGATTAATGTAATAGGAAATATTAACAACGTTAGTTCCTATAATATAATCCAAATGAAATGACATACGAAGACTCGCTATTTGCCGCAAAAACGAGTTTGTATTACCACATTAACTTCGCGGTTCACGACCGGGTGAAACCGAATGCGTAGCGCAGCGCGTTGCGTAGCACGTCACACCGGCCAGTTGTCGCGGCGTGCTGTGTCGTAACGCAACGCACGCGGTGTGACGTCAACTAGTGAGAGCCATATGATTGCAATGTCACGGCACAGCGCGCGCGCGACGTTGCCAGACCGCGCGCGCTCGGGTTGTCTCCGCGTGGCTTGACGCACCGATACGCGCGTAGCTGCGCAGCACTGTGCAGCATCGTGCGTTGGTGTGTCCTCTCCCATAACATTCCATACATTTACAACGTCATAAGCCGTGCTGTGCTGCATTCGATTTGACCCGGCCTTTGTTTCCGAGACGCAAATGCTTTTGTCTTCGCATGCCATTTGTGTTGGAACAGATGTTATATGTAGGTATACTGGACAATGGACGGGGTTTCATTTATACTTGTTTCGTAGGTCAGATTTGAAATTCAAACATCCTGTATAAATTACTGGCATATTTTATGTATTACACTCTAGATATAACTGGTAAAGTAACTCTATGCGTGTAATAGAGACATGCGATTGTAAAAGTTATCTTGAAGATCTTGGGAATGTAATTTCTTTCTCTTTTCCACCTGTTGTGTGACAGTCAAAAATATGCATCAAAATCAGAAACCTATCAACTCGACAACCTGTAATTCGTTCCACTATTATGGCCTTGAGCTGGCCTAGGATGAGAGACATATGTACTGGTTTTGTCTCCACTGACGTGCGGTCGACCGTACCACCTTGAGCATGAAATGTTTTTTTTTCGCTACAACTTAAATGAAATCCCAGTCTTAGTTCACCAACTTTACAGTTATTTATTTATTAATTACTTTCAAGTGTTAAGGTCAGCGCAGACCTGTCGGAAAACTGTATGCGTCCAATGTAAAGACAACTTTATTTGATTTGTAATGGTACACAGGTCTGGGCTGACCCTAATGTTGGTTCAGTAAGTGATGTTGGTGAAACAGCCTCTAACATGAGAAAATTTCTTAGAAAACTTTTTATAACTCTATTATTATAGTACAGAGCTGTGTATATTGTATGCTAAATTATTTATGACTTAATTCGTAAGTAATTATAAGGTAACACTTGAAACATTAGTTTAAAGTATCTTAAATCATTTCTATTGAAGTGGCAAACGATGACATACGCTATTTGCGTCTAGAAAACTAAAGAAAGGCAGAAAGACAGAAAGGCAAGTTGGTATTGACATTTGATATCCAATTTAGGAGCATTGTGTAATTGTTTTTCTGTTTCCGAGCGCGAATAGAGATTGTTTTCGTTTGTCATTTAATTTGTATCGTAACAGATGTTACTTTGATTCGTCAAACATAAAATAAGTGGTTGGACCATGTTCGTCTGCAGTCTCATTTGTATGGAAAATTATCAGTGTATAAATATTAATGTGATGACAATCGAGAACAAACACTTTCGACTATAAAACATTAGGTGTATCACAGACATAATAACATTAATGTTTGGACAAATCCACACACGGCTGTTTAGTCCCAAACTAAGCCGAAGCTTGTAAATGGGTACTCAATAACTGATACATACATAAATACATACAAACACCCAGAATCCGAAAACCAACAGATATGCTGATCCCAGGTGGGAATCGTACCCACGACCTATGGCGCAGTAGGCGGGTTCACTACCAACCTACCAACTACGCCAACAGGCCAGTCTGAAACCAATAATTGAAATCAGCAATATGAAAACGCAGGCCGCGCGTGTCTGAAGTCTCACATTTGCATAGGGAAGTCAACAGGCCGCCACCGCCACTGCAGGCCGCGTGTGTCTGGGATACGCCTTAATTGGATATTTTCATAAAACCATTTTTTTTAAGGTTTCAGTGCATGCATACTTAGGGAGATAATAAAAGCGATTTCATTTTGTTTGTTGTTGATGTAAACTTGAACATGGTTCAACTTCAGGCTTGTTTTGACAATTTTGTATGACTGTTTCTCGTTTCTGTTTCTCGGTGGAGTATGGGAGTGGTCACCAGACAATCCAGACGATTTTTCAGTGCTCTGCTCTCTAATATACACTCTAACCGCAATTACAGGAGTCGACAAACAACTACAGTCGAACACAAGTCAGTGGAAACAAAACCAGTATAAACTGGTCTCATTTAAGTAAATAGGGAAGTCCAGCTTAAGGTCAATGTGTTTCCACTGACTTGCGGTCGACTGTACCATTGCATTGGACTAAATTTTAGAAGTCAGGTGTACCTGTACCCGTATATTCTATCAGTTGTAAATTACAGATGTCCACAATGTTTATGGAAGCAGTTTGTGGAGTCGTGATGATTACTGTCTAATAAAAATGATACTTTTTGTTAATCATCTGCGTGTTTTATTTAATTAGATGACCTCTGACCTAAATGGGCCAGGGTGACCTTGGTCCAGTTTGACTACGGGGAAGGACCTACAAAAATGCCCTGGCATGTTCGAGTGGATTCGTAAACCTGAATAAAATATTAGTTATTGTTGTAATGTTGTTATGACTTGTGATGTGAGCCGTCGTTAATGTTCGATTCCTTTCACGGGCGGCCCACGACCTGTAAATACGGAGAGCACCGTATGGTGTAGGGTAATGAAATGACTGACCTCAGCGGGCCAGTCAGTATGTTCTCCTGTCGTAGACAGTATAACACTAATGTCACTAATCTTATGGTTTTCTCCTGCCGAAACACCTACAAGACTTTCAAAGACACTATATCATTAATCTTCTGTGTACAAGACCCATGAAAATAGTATACTATTTCCATGACAAGACCACATGGTCATCCTTCTTGGTCATGCACGCAATGTTATCGCATTGTTTTATAGCTGTTTGTTCTTCCTTTCTTTTGCTTTGCTAATCTTTATAAAACAAACTGACTCAAAAACAAAGATTGCTTTCTACCAGCCAAAGCCGTAAAGAAATAAAAAAAACAGTTAAAAAAAACAAGAAAATGGAGAATTGTTAGATTTTTAAAAGTGAAATTCGATGAGAAATAAATGAAATTTATGTGAAAATTGGATAGCACAATGAGAATTATCAAAATAAGTACTAAGTTTTATGTGGAGCGGCTAACGGGAGCTGCTGTTGAACTGGGCTTTGGTCATTTCATTTATTAAATTTTCCATGTCAAGTCTTTGTATCTGTTTTCATTTACATCTAAGTTGTTAGGCGTAGGTTTTTGGTATTTCTCATTCCATTATAGCACTTTTGTATCATTTTTGTCAGGATAGTCTTAGTTTGTAAGTTTTAGGTTAGGTTTAACTACTCACGATGATCCAAGTCTGTAGGGACACCTCAGACGCTGTGGCGTTATATTTGCCGCAGCGTTTGTACTTAAAGCCTTTCGCAAAGCTAAACATTTCTGTCCAGCTCCCGCCCCACAAGGTCCACGGCAAATCCATTTCCAACTGGGAACTGATGGAGAAACTCCGCAAAATGATCCTACCTGACAGCTTTTCTACGTTAAAAGTGTTGAAGCAGACTTCTGAAGTACTAAGGTTTGATGCCGAGTTAGAACAGCGCGATAGACTCGAGAGGGTGCTGGCGCGGCTTGAAGACCGGATCGTCCAACTCACCGACTACCCTGATCCGCTGAAAGTGAAAGTAGCTGAAGCTAAGTTAGACTTCCCCAGTCGTCATTCGTGGGACTCGTTCTTCCGTGACGCAACAGACATGGACGAAATGAAGCCTGGCGAGAGGCCAGACACAGTGCATCTAGCTAATTTACCAATAACTTGGTTTGTACACGAACGAGACCGTGACAATGATGCTCTGCCTTCCGAGAGCCTTTTCAAGAAAGTATTTGAGAAATATGGTGCTATTCGTCAAGTGGACGTGCCAGTGGCTGATCCGTTTAGAATGCAAATGAAAGTTCAAATGAGAGGGATTTCCACTCCACCTCAAGAGCAATCATTGTATTTCGAAGGCTACATCCAGTTTAGTGAATATGTTGGGTTCGTTCGATGCATGGATGCTTTAAGAGCGAAGAAGTTGCTGCGGAAGCGCGACGACATTGCTGAGTGGTGCGGTATGAGAGTAGACTTTGATAAAACCAAGCACATGACAGATGCCGCTGTAAAACGGCGAGCAATTGTCAGAGAGAGGCTCTTGACGAGACAGAGAGCCAAGGACGATGAGGAGAAAAAGGAGAAAGATAAAATTGCTAAAAGAGAGGCGAAAGAAAGGTATTGTTGCGTATTTTAAATTTAAACTTTTTCTTATATTACCATTTTTGGGATTTTTTTTGCTTTTCAAATTAGAATTCCTTGGGTGCCAATTGCATAAGTTCCCTTTTCGGAATAACTTTCCATATAAGTTGCAAACAGTTAGTAAGTCAAATTCATGTAGTGTTTGCTCCGAGCCGTGGTTATTTTTAGTAGAACCAAATAAACTTGTGAATAGCCATTATTCCTTTGCAGACAAAAGGAGACAGTCTCACGTATTATTTTTCACTCTTTAAGACAAAAATACGAGCGCGTTGAACGTGACAAGCTGGAGAAGATGCGGGAAAGAGAGGAGAGACGCAAGAAGAAGCAGCTCGCCAAGCTGATGGAAAGGGACGACGTCGATCTCAACGGCAGAGTGGCCGAAGAACAAAGGAAGTTGCTGAAAGCACAGAAGAAGCTTCAAGCTGTAAGACTGATTGAGGAGTTATTTAAAAGGATAGAGGTATGATAGTCTTTTATAATTATATAAAACAAAAAAATATATAATTTAAATTGTTCTTAAATTTTTCACTATTGGAAAGAACTACATTTATAAATTACTTGTCTCTCAGACTGAGCTCTGAGTAACATGACAAACAGTGTTTCCTTGCGAGGATGGCATTGACTTCTTTAAGCGTATCCCTAACACACTACCGCAGGCCGCAGCCTCAATATGCAAACGCAGGCCGCGCGTGTCTGAAGTCTCACATACATTGCCTATGGAATACAACAGGCCGCCACCGCAGGCTGCGTGTGTCTGTGATACTTGTGTGATACGCTTGTGTTGAGTTGTGCTTGTGCCTTAAAAAAAATTTACATATAAATATTGATCTTTTGATACTTCAAATACAATAGTGAAGTCGCCTTTGCTTCCTAGGCCTCCCGCAGTCGCCTACATTCACTCCTCTCTATGGCTCTTCGCCGCTCTGGTATCTTCCCTTAAATATGTTTTTCCCTTCTTTCGTCTTCCATTTCGACGTTGAAGCAACATTATGTATGTACTATAGATCCGCCCTGAGCTGCAGCAGAACGGTTCGCGGCCGGAGCGGTACTACGCGGCGGGTGAGCGCAGCGCGCGCGCGCGCATCGTCGACAACTACAAGCGGCGGCTCCAGGACGCGCTCGACGCGCAGCGCGTCGACCTCAAGCACGCACTCGAAGGTAGCTGTAATCGGGTCTTCCTTATACCACATCCAGACTCACGGCGAGAAATCTTAAGTATGTGAGTTAGTATGAGAGAGCGTCAGTGGCGTCGGGGATAAGACGCGGCCTATCAGATCGAAAGGTCCGAAGTTCGATCCCCGGCTGGGCCTTGTACCAATGGGTTTTTCTCGAAACTTAAGTACATTTCCTGACTGCTCTCGAACGGTGAAGGAAATCATCGCGAGGAAACCTGCATACGCCGAAGAAGAAATTCTTAGGCGCATGTGAAGTCCACCAACCCGCACTGGGCTAGCGTGGTGGACTATAGCCGCCCTAGTTGAGAGGGTAGGCTTGATCTCCAGCAGTGGGGACTGTTAATAGACTGATGATGATGATGACGAGACATTTTTGCGTGTCATGAAGCTGGCGATACATATGAAACACGATATGTCTGTCTCTTCAACACAATGTTTCTCGCAAATGAATGTCATTCATTTAATCTGTTCCCCCAGGTCGCATAGTAATTCGCTCAGCGTTGGAGACTAAAAAGCCGGTCCGCGAGCGGCGCGACTCCTCGCTGAGCTCGGCGTCGTCGACCCGCTCGGACCGCGACCGGGACCGTGACCGCGACCGCGACCACAAGCGCATCAAGACCGAGAAGCTGACCACGCCTGAGCGGGAGATGGAGTACAAAAAGGCCACAGGTAAGTTCTTTCTACTTGCTTTGATGTCGCCTTATTAAATTTCAGTTTTCAGATTTATGAATTATGATATTTCACCTAATTTTTTGTGTATACCTTGAATAGCAATGTATACGCTTCTACAACAAACTACCAGAAGAAATCTTAAATATGAATGACAGAAAATTTAAGACCCACATTAAACAACAACTTTGTAAGAAAGCTTATTATAAAACAGTCGATTATCTAAATGACAAAGATGCCTGGTGTTAATGTTACTTCAGCCTCGCACAATCTTTACAAAATAATGTTATGTACAAACTTGATTTTAAAAGATGTGTTGCGGAAGTTTGTTGCGCCGCTTCTTCTTCCCAGCTCTATATAACACCTTGGAGGCGGTGGTAGATAAAAAATTGACGTATAAATGTACCCAGTGTACTTACATGCAATAAAATACTTTTGAATTTTGAATACAACCTGTAATTTCCTAAAGAATCCGCTCCTTGGTAATAACAACGCAGTTGCCGTAAAGCTGACTTGTGTTTATTCCTCAGGCATGTACGGCATGGCGAACCCGTACGGCCCGTACGGCTACCCGTTCGCCGCGGTGCCGCCGCCCGGGTACGGCTTCCCCCACCAAAGTAAGTGGTATAGCCTTTTACTTTAATTAACTCTCAAGTATAATGCCAAGTAAACTGAAATATTATTTTGATGAAAACAATATTATGGTGTATATTGTAATGTGTGTGTGTGTGTGTGGTTGCAGCGTCGATGTACTACCCGATGCGCGGCGCGTACTACCCGCCGCCGCCGGGCGAGGCGTACGCGCCGCGGCGGCCGTACCGCGGGCGCGGGCGCGGCGGCCGAGGCCGCAACCCGCGCATGCCATACTTCGACGGCCCGGACGCCAGCCAGCAGTACTACAAGTCAGTATGGCCGTGTAAACTTGGCCACAGTCATCATATCAGCTTGTAGACGTCCACTGCTGGACAAAGGCCTCCGCCAGGGATCTGCGCGACGCCCGGTCCCGAGCTAACCTCATCCAGGCGGGTCCCGCGACCTCCACACTTCAACATACTAAAGATGTTTAATGTGTTTGTCAGATACTTCAAGAAACTAACCGAGCAGGAGCAACGCAACGAGCACGACGAGCGCGGCCGGTCGCGGTCGCGTTCGCGGCGGCGGTCGTACTCGCGGTCGCGGTCCCGCCGGCGGTCGTACTCGCGGTCGCGGTCGCACTCGCGCGCGCGGTCGCGGTCGCGCAGCCGCCGCTCGCGCAGCCGCAGCCGCCGATCGCGCTCTAGGAGTCGCAGGTCGCGGTAAATACTTTAATATATACTTTAAAAATACTTCTAACTTGAAATGTGTACTAAATTAGGTCGCGGTTAGCAAACAACACCGCGGATGTCCTTTTTTTTGGGTTCCGATATTTAAATGCCATTGGGTGCTAGCTAAGAAACGCATACATATACTATGCTACTAATGCTGCTCCGATTTTTTTCTTTCCATACAATGAAATAATCCTTACATGAAACTGTGCGATCCGCATTATATTTTATTTTTATCAAAATTACTAATTTTTATGGACAACACACGCTTCTTTTACACACGCAAATTTACTAGGTCAAAATTGTTATCACAAAAAAGACCTAATGGTTCCCAAGACAGTTTACCTGTATCTCCTATGGGTTCGGACTTGCCCATACTGTCACATTGAGGTAATATAGAGTAGCTAAGCTACTTCAAACAAAAGTTATGGTATATAATTATACACAGACCTATGTTATGGTATAACTAGATGACGGCGGGCGGGGTGCACGCGGGTCTCCGTTCTCATAGATAACGCAATTCAATGCGGACAGATGTGACTTTGTCTATATAAATGAATTTCACCGAAATATGGCTGCCTCGCCACGTGAGTTGGTGCCAATGAACACCAACTCGTGTTGCAAACAGTCGAGTTGGGGTGTCTTCTCTAGAACGTATTACAGTCAACTGCACGTCAGTGGAAACGCTTTGACCTCGAGTTGGCCTAGCCTATTAGGGAGTTTCAATACTATGAGAGACCTGCTTATACTGGTTTAGTTTCCACTGACATGCAGTCGACCGTACATATTACCTAAATGTACGTTACAGTTCTTATCTTCTTAGGGGGCCAGGAATACCTGGCGACACTTGGACCCTATGGGATCTGTTGTGCCAAACCCCTGTCCGCCAAACGGTGCCCCAATACGTGTTTGTTGGTGGACTTCACATACGCCTTAGAATAGTAAATACCAGTCTCTGGCGTATGCAGGTTTCCTCACGATGTTTTCCTTCACAAAAAAACCTGTGGTATTTTAATAAACCGTACTTAAGTTTCGAAAAACTCATTGGTTCGGGCCAGGATCGAAGCCACGACCTCATGACGTGAGGCGAGTGCACAACCAACTAGGCTACCACGGCTCTCTTCTCTCTGTCACAGTTATAAAACACTGTACTTAAACATTTACTATTTTTTACTAGGATGCCAGTTTTATCTGTAATGGCTGCGCGCTAGGCACCTAGGACACCGCCAAAGTTGTACCGTTAGTTCATTCAACACTATCTTGTGATGTTCTTTCTTTTATGGTGTAACAAAACACATGTAGTGAACGGTGACACATTCATTATCGAATATTAAACGTAAAAAACAAGTAAAAAAAACCAATTGGCTCAGATTTGAAGTTTCCAGTTTAAGTGGCACTGAGTGTGCTCCTGTAACCGGTTACTACAGGTGTAATGTTGCATCCTATATGTAGTTTTTGTGGTTTTAGTTCACTCGTTCAGTGAATATAGCGCAGATGTGGCACAGTTAATAAAAGAGCAGTAGGTACATACATAGGTGGACGGATAATTAGGAACAGGACAAGATTTTCATACAATCGAGATCACTTTGAAGCCATTGGATCTCCGTGAAGGATTGATCGTGGCATGATCTGATGACGGTCATCGAGAGAGTAGATGGAGGACTTTTAGATCGCTATATAGATATCCAACTGATCAGATGAGCCGTTTGGAAGCAGCATAGTCATGATTCCTTAACTTATTTGATACCATTTTGCGTTTTTTTTTTCATGATGATGCTGCTTGCAAACGGCTTATCTGATCAGTTGGATATCTATAGCGTTCTAAAAGTCCTCCATCTACTCTCTCGATGACCGTCATCAGACCATGCCACGATCAATCCTTCACCACAGATTTGTTAATAGTTCCTATGGCTTTCACGGAGAACCATTGCTTCAATGTGATCTCGATTGACCTGCCTACTTCGCTAGAGGTTGTGGGTTCGATTCCCACCCCGGGCCAACATTTGTGTGATGAGCATATCTGTTGGTTTTCGGATTCTGGGTGTTTGTATGTATTTAAGTATCAGTTGTTGAGTACCCATTTACAAGCTTCGGCTTAGTTTGGGACTAAACAGCCGTGTGTGAATTTGTCCAAACATTATTGTTAATATGTTGGTTATCGTTTTGTGTATTACAAATATTCGTGAAATATGAAATAATATGTACTATAGAATTAATTACCAAACAACACGCAGGTCCCACCGCAGCCGGTCGCGGTCGAAGTCTCGCCAGCGGTCGCGGTCGCGGTCGCCCGCGCGCCGGTCGCGGTCGCGATCGAAGCCGCGCACGCCGACGCCCAAGCCGGCCGGCTCGCCCAAGCCGAGGCCGCGCTCCAAGAGCTGGTCCCTGCCCAAAGACGCTGGGGAAAAGAAAAGCTGGTCTAAGAGTCCCACGGACAAATAAACAAATTATACGACCCTTTTTGTTTTTTTTTAGTAACCATAAAACAAACTCATAAAGAACCATAGAGCGTCAATACATGCCCTGCATACGCCGAAGAAGAATTTCTTAGACGCATTTGAAGTCCAGCAACCCGCACTGGTCCAGCGTGGTAGGAACATATAATGTATGCCATGGTATACCATGGCACATATGGGCACACATGGGCTATAGCCCTGCCTGAGCCCCAACTGTGGGAACATTTATATGGTTCAATCACATCAAAAATGTGATTGAACCATAAAGCAACTCTTGCTTCTTCTTCTTGTTCTGTTGATTCCTGTTACAGGAATCGCCATACTCAGGCGTTCTTTGCCAATGGTACGGTCGACTGTCAGTGGAAACCAAACCACCAAACCAGTATAAATTAACGCCTCTCATAGTGTTGAAACTAAAGTCTAGGCCAGCTCAACCTGGTCAATTACTGAACTAGAGGGAACGAACGAAGGTCAAAGTGTTTCCGCTGACGTGCAGTCGACTGTACCCAGGATTTTATCGAACCATTGAAAAACCCCAGTTGCGTGACAATAATCCTTTTCCGGTGCCCTAGACTTCGAGTGATATACAGGGGGCGCCTTTATCAAGGTAGTAAAAGTGCGTAACCGAAGTGTCATGTTTGTCTCTTCTATTTCATCAATCATCAACAGCCTATTAAGATGTCCCCACTGTTGGGGCTCAGGCCTACCCTCTATACAAGGGCGTTCGGGCTATAGTCCACCACGCTAGCCCAGTGCGGGTTGGTGGACTTCACATATGCGCCTAAGAATTTCTTCTTCGGCGTATGCAGGTTTCCTCACGATGTTTTCCTTCACCGTTTGAGAGCAGTCAGTAAATGTACTATTTCATTTTCCTACAGAATGTAATAAATTATTGGCTTAATGTTTATTTATTTACATAAACTTATTTAAGTAAGCTGGGACGGCTCTCGGCTAGATGGAGTGACGATCTGCGTAAGGCGTCTGGCAGTTACTGGATGCGGAGAACCAAAGATCTGGTTCAGTGGCGCGCCTTGGGGGAGGCCTATGTCCAGCAGTGGACAAGTACAGGTTGATAATGATGAAGCAACTGTCTAGAAGCGCTATTTACAGCGCTAAAACCTAGGTGGTAGATAAAAATCCCAGTGTAGGTGCTCATTATTGCAATAACTTGTTTTGCATTTTTTTACTAAAAGATTTGTGTCAGTTCACCTAGCGTACACATAAGAGATTCTGGGCTAGTTTTAGTGCCAATAAATAGTACCCAAATAGTACCTAGATCAAATAAATAGTACCCCTGTGGTTTAAGAAATATTGTATTTCCAGACCAACTGTACTGTCAGTGAAATCAGTCCATCCTGTACAACTTATCGGGGGATTACAGAAATCTTTTTGTGAAAATACAATTATCCTCAACATTTATCTGAAGATTACGCGTGACGCTGCCGCTAACCAAAGATAATGATTAACGATAAATAATGTAATTAGTGATTAATTAATGATTCAGTCATTAGTGGGTTGCTGAACGTTGGAAGATGAAGGGTTTCGCTCTGGTTTTGTTGTGCGTCGTCGCCGCGGTGCAGGTGAGGGGTTATCCCTATGTCAATGTCGCAGCTAACTGGTTAAATCAACTGGTTGATATAACTCTGTCATTTAAAGAAAGGGATTGAAAATAATAATTGTCTATCACCTAGGGTTTTAGCCTGACATAATAGAAGCCACGGACAATCGAAAATTCAACGAAAAAAAAATAATTTGCATGCCGACTGTACAGCTGACAATCGCCTTTCAATCCCTTTCTATAAATGACTTGAGTTGTACAACCGCTTCATCATCATCATCAGCCTGCACTAGACCACTGTTGGACATGCCTCCCCAAGACGCCACTGAGACTGGCAAGACTGCCAGCCTTATTTTGCCTCCATCTAGCCGGGGGGCGTCCCACACTACGCTTGCCCACTCGTGGCCTCCACTCGAGAGCTCGTGTACCCCAACGGTTATCGGTTTACTGCCACTTCAACGTACAACTTATGTCGAAGGCTTTGGTTTTCTGGGGGATCGCCTCGTTTTGGATCCTGTAACTCCGAGCATGGGTCTTTCCATAGCCCGTTGAGTGACTTTTAGTCAGCGGACTATACCTGGTCCCGAATTTCTTTGCATTGTTTAGTTATTGCAGGTAACTAACTATATAAGTCACACCAGATTTATAGTACCTGTCTAATAGAGAGTCGGTATTGGTTAACTTGATGTTGTAAGGGGCCTGAGTCAGGACTACCCAGGGCTTGTTTTTGCACGAGTACCTATTTGGGAAAACCTATCTAATCACAAGTTAATACATCATGTTAATTCCTATACTCAGAACAATAAGATATGATAATATTAAGGTAATCATAGGTAGGTAAGTAAGTATCTACGTACGCTAAGATAGGAACGTAATTTTTACTTTCGAACGACTAACTTTTATTAATAAAACCTTTATATTTTCAGGGTCGTAGCACCGCTGTCCAATGTAAGTTATTAATTCACATACTTACTTATATTTAATTATACTACTCAAACAAAATAACGGCATAGAACTAAAATTGAACCTTGTTTTGTTTACGTTTTTAGCACATTTGGTAAAAATTATAATGATTCAATGAAGTAAAGAAAACTCTCAAACGGTGAAGGAAAACACGCGAGGATACCTGCATACGCCGAAGAAGAAATTCTTAGGCGCATGTGAAGTCAACAAACCCGCAATGGGCTAGCGTGGTAGATATAGCTCGAACGCCCTCGTCGAGAGGGTAGGCCTGAGCCCCAGCAGTGGGGAATAGACTGTTAATTTGACAACTGAACCAACTATGATTACTTAAATGACCATTTTCAGTTAGTATAAGTAACGTATCTTCCACTTTTTGGTATCTTCTTTTTATGAGAGAGAGTACAATCATATATTAATGACGAACTGGACGAGGTTGTCGCTTTGCCTTACGACACAATCTACCTATAAGCCAAGACTGACATCATGAATGAACATAAAGTTTGGTATTGAATGGAATATTGAATGATATTGATTGTATTTCCAGCCCCCGGGCGTTCCCTGGCTGCTGTGGGCGAAAACCCGTGGCTGGTCCACCTCCGCATCGCGGTGGGCACCAGCGGCTTCCTGAACACCTGCGCCGGCACGCTCATCGACAACCGATGGGCCATCACTACGGGGGGTTGCTTGCTCGAGTAAGTGGCACCTTCGATCCTCGTAACTCCTACTCCTCACAGATCAACCAATATTTCCTTACGGAACCTCTCTTCCCTCCTTCTCCGATCGTGAACCGATTTGAATAGGCTGTATATAGAGGTGGTACCATTTCAATTTGGAAGAAAATATTTCATCTGCAAGGGTGAAAAATGGGGATGAAGTCGGTAATAACTTAATTATACCGCAAAATAGCATCTCTATCGTCTGCGCCTAAACTCTGCGTTGCTCTATGTGGTCATAGAAGGTACGGCCACGCTGCACAACTTTCTCGCATCGCTAATTGACTTAACAATTTTCTTTGATAAAAATTTTTGAATTTTCCCAGCGCCCGTTTCGTGTGGGTCCGCTACGGCGTGGTGACCGTGATCAACCCTGAGCTGGTGACGGAGACCAGCACCGTGATCGTCCACAACCAGTACGACCCGGCCACCAACAACCACAACCTCGGGCTCGTCAGCATCAACAGATACGTCCCGACCACCTGTAAGTATGACGAAACCATTACACCTACTCGTATATTCTGTTTTTCTTTAGCTGTTTTATGAAAATAAACGCTATTTATTTTGCGTCTCTTCTACATGTGCGTGCAAAAACTACTAAAACTTTTTCGGTGACCTTAGTTCTTCGCTCGATTACCTACAGCTCAAACGGTCTTCTTAAAGCTCTCTGTACTTACACGTACGTAGTTTAAAAGGCGTAAAGGTGCAGTAAAATGCACCAGAGCACGTAGTGAGTGTCGCCCCCGCAGCATTACACTAAATGCGCACCGTTAGTGCTTGTGACCCACTTTGCGACAATTAAAACATCCCAGAAGCCGATTGCCCTATTAATTAAAGAGTTGTTGGGAGTTGGCTCCTGTTCTACGTCGGGTTGTTTCCATTTCGGCAATTTGATTTCACCCTTTTCTTGTGTTGTTCTTTTTTAATATTGCAATTGTTTTAGAACGAAAATGAGTGATATTTAAATGGAGACATGAAATGCAATGGTAGTCAAATATATGACCACGTTATTCAAAGTTTAAACTTTTCAAGAAAAGTACTTACTTCCTTTTCGACACCAGTGCACTTTTTTGCAGACTTCATAATTATAATTATACTTTATACTTAATTATTCGTGTTCTTAAAATACGTTAAAACAGTATTTATCTATTTGCACACAAGGATTACATTACGCGATAAAAATCGAGGGAAAGACACCGCCTATTGAGGACTGCACCGCCTCACCCAGAGTCGCTCCATCTAGCTTTAAATTTTAAAATAATATTTCAGAATTTATATAATATAAAAGTGATGAAGCGCTTTAGTACCGTAGCGGTAACAGGCCGTAACAGCACAACATTGGATGGTGCTCTTGAAACTTTTGGCACTGAATTACGCTCGGACTCCCGGACTGCCGGGCGCCAGCGTTCTGGTGTACTTACTCTACCTAGGTATACTGAGAATCTACATTACTATAGGTTTTCGGTGAAGGAAAACATCATGACGAAACCTGCATACCACAAAAATTAGAACTTCTATTCTAAGGCGTATGTGAAGTCCACCAAAAACGGATTAGGGCAACGTCGCGTTGGATGAGTTTTGGCACAAAATATGCCAAAAGGGTCGAAGTATAGCCAGGGATGCCTGATCCCTTGAAGATAAGCTAAGATATTAAAACATACTGTAATATTTTGTTACTTGCCTAAAACTTTTAGCACGGGTTAGCACGTTGAAGTGCCTGTGGGCTGGTCGCATCTGCCGGAGAACATAACCGCTGGGGGTAGACGAGTTCTCGAGTGGAGACCACGACTTGGCAAGCGGAGTGTGAGACGCCCCCCGGCTAGATGGAGCGACCTGCGTAAGGCGGCTGGCAGTGACTGGATGCGGAGAACCGAGGATCGGGTTGTGGTGTCGAGCAGTGGACTAGTACAGGCTGATGATGATGAGCTGATGACTTACCTAAAAAGTTTTAATGACAATATTTATTGTTTGCAGCCAACATCCGCCCCGTCCCGCTGGCGACCCTCACCTCCAACAACCCTGGATCTCCCAACTTTTGCGCTTTTGGATCAAACGAAGCTGGTGGTGAGTACTAAGAAAATGTTTTATTTTGTAAAAGTTTTTTTTTCCTTCCTTTACGTAGGGAGTTTTAGAGAAAAAAGAAAAAAAAACATTACTTTAAAAAGGACGTAGGTAATTTTGATTATTCCCAGTAGTAGTTCCTTTGACAGTTCCTTTGAATAAACTAAAACTGTCATTTTGTCCCTTACCTAAACCCTTAACTTGACTTAAAACCAAACTTATCAAAGAATCGTCGTTCAAACTGGGATCATTACTAGCATTAACTTCATAAATAACGACAATGTGACATACTTTTATTACCACTTGTGCGCAGGTGCTGGAGACCGTCTCAACTGCTTTGAAGTCGATCTGGCCTACAACCCTGTCACGATCTGGGCTACGAGCGAGTACGGACAGACTACCGTGGTGAGAAACAGCATTTACCGTTTATAGCCAAAGTCACTGTTTATAATCAAAGTCACTATTTATAATCATCATCATCATCATATCAGCCTGTAGACGTCCACTGCTGGACAAAGGCCTCCCCCAAGGATCTCCACGACGACCGGTCCTGCGCTAACCTCATCCAGCTGGGTCCAGCGACCTTCACCAGATCGTCGGTCCACCTTGTGGGAGGCCTGCCTACACTGCGTCTTCCGATACGTGGTCGCCACTCGAGAACCTTTCTGCCCCAACGGCCGTCAGTTCTACGAGCAATGTGCCCAGCCCACTGCCACTTCAGCTTCGCAATTCTTTGAGCTATGTCGGTGACCTTGGTTCTCCTGCGGATCTCCTCATTTCTGATTCGATCTCGCAGGGAAACTCCGAGCATAGCTCTCTCCATTGCCCTCTGGGTGACCTTGAGCCTTCTTATGAGGCCCATAGTGAGGGACCACGTCTCGGTACCATATGTCATCACTGGCAACACACACTGGTCGAAGACTTTCGTCTTGAGACACTGCGGTATTTGGGACGAGAAGATGTTGAGTAGCTTCCTGAACGCTGCCCAGCCGAGTTGGATTCGACGATTGACCTCTTTCTCGAAGTTGGACCTACCTAACTGGACCGTTTGTCCCAGGTATATATAATCGTCTACAACTTCGAGCGTAGAGTCTCCAACCTTTAGAGGAGTGGGTACAACACGGGTGTTCGACATGATTTTCGTCTTGTCCATGTTCATTTTTAGACCCACTTGTTGAGAGACTCTACTGAGGCCATTGAGCATTGTGCCAAGGTCCTCCAGGGTCTCAGCCATGACCACGATATCATCGGCAAATCTAAGATGAGTGACATACTCGCCGTTTATGTTGATGCCCAGTCCGTTCCAGTCCAGAAGCTTGAAGACGTTTATAATCAAAGTCACTGTTTATAATCAAAGTCACTATTTATAATCAACGTCATTATTTATTCGCGGAGAGTGTGTGTGAGAGAATGATGAGACGGAGCGAAACGAAAGAGGTGTGTCAGGATCGAGATACATGGCGCCCCGTTCTTTCTGATTACGCTGTGAAAGACGTAGCGTAAATATTGTATGTAAGTCATTCATTATTTATAACCAAAGTCACTATTTATAATCAAAGTCAATATTTATTAAATTGTGTACACAATACACATATCAAATTATAGCACATGAGAATAACATAACTACTTGACAGAGCAAAACCGCATTGAAATACCGACCAAGTTAGTGTCGGACCACGCTTACGAAGATTCGGTAAAATAGAATAGAATTTATTTAACGTTCACATTGACAACACACAGGTAGAGAATTTAATAAATTAATATAAAAACATACAAGAAAATGACATAGGAATAAAACATAACAACAAGAAACAAATAGATTAAGTAGTACTAGATAAGGCCGCCAAGTGAAGTGATACCCGACCAGTCCCCACATAGGGTGAGGACTGGCCGGCTCTTACCCCCCGGCGACAGCATCCACGCCTCGTGTTGCAGTGTTACGTCAAAATGGTCCCCAGCTCAGCTTTAGGCTCCAGCGCTGATTTTCAGTGAGGCCACCAAATGACGGTAGAGGAAGATACTGTACTCTTACATTGCATAAAAAAAACAGGCTCGTTGCACGACACACACACTCACACAGCTTAAATCGATCGCTCAATCAGTAGAATACGTAGGTACAGTATTTTTCACTAAACGAACTAATGAATGTAATCAAGCTGTCATTCCGTGCTGAATCTTTTTAGTAAATAAGTAACGTATGTCTTTCCTATTTTTGGTTTCATGTACGCTAATTGTACTACTTGCAATGTACTAAATGAAATGTAATATTTTCAGCACGACCTCGGCGCTCCGCTGGTTAATGATGACGACGAGCTGTATGGTGTCCTCATCACCCCTGGTGGACAGCCTACAGAAAGTGGTACTACTGGTGCTGGCGGTAAGTCATACATGTCATATTTCAAGCCATCATAGGTCTCAAAGAATATTTGTTAGAGTGAACCCGAAACTCATCCTTGTGGTACTCTCGTTTTCATATTCAATTGTGCCATGTAAATTTTATGTCCTAAATAATTATACCTATACATACATTGTAATATAAATAATGTATACTTTATAGTATCTTTAAGCCATGTTTAAAATATTACAATCAGCAAAACATCATATTCCACGCAATCAAATGCTTCGAAGAAATCTGAAATAGTTTTAATAATTCTCAAACTCCCTAATCAACAGAACTATACGTTTAGTATAAATGGACGTCGTTTCGTTAAATCATAATTATATCACTGAAGATATTAACTCAAGATCTATTTCTGCAGTATTCCTCATAGTCGCTGGCTACGATGGGTGGATTGACATTGAGACTAGAAGGTTCGCACTGTAATCTGAGCAGAAGATTGCTGACAACTGCAAGCTCACAAGAAAATATCTCGGACAATAACATCATTTGGATAGCGTCTATTAGATTGATTGGGTGTGTATCATAAATTCTAGGAAGCGATTCTACTTGCAATGTTTCGAGACGTTACCTTGAAGTTGTAGCTAAACATTTTGTAAATATTAAACAAACACAATTTGTGAATTTTTGATGTTTTTTCACTACCTATCAACAATATATTTAGGGTTGAAGGGAGAATAAAGATACAAGATACGGAGTAATAGTACATTATGTATGATACATACAAGTGACTTAAGTTGGTCTCTTGTCTTGACTCGAGGCTGGTTGTGGCCCGAGCCGAAGGTGAGATCGTAATGGAGCCAAGAGTGTTATAACCAATGCTCACTCGTTTCGTACGACGTTTTTCAACACACTTGCAAGGAATCTTCAGACAAATATTTGTAAAAAATGACCGCGGTTTTTTATGCGCGACGTGCCTTTGGTAAGCTATGAGCGCGCAACTGGAAGAAGTCGTCAAACAACTTAATATTAAAAATATAATAAACTGAGTTTCATGTAGGTCCTAGTTATAACAATTAATTAATGTTAATTTGTTGAGAAAAATGAAGAAAAAGATGGAATTAAATGTTTATTTAAAAACACTAGAGTGCGGTAATCCTATCCTACTAATATTACAAAGGCGAATGTTTGTAAGGATGTGGGGATGTTTGGATGTGAGGATCGACGTTTGTTACTAAAACTACCGAACAGATTTTGATGGAACTCGGTACAGTGATAGCTTATATCCTGGAATAAAATATAGGCTACTTTTTAACGCGGACAAAGTAGTGGGGCGTCCGCTAATACCCCCCAAGTAACAAAACGCCTACATAGAGGGCGCTGTTTCACAATGTACACGGGAAAAAATAAAAAGCTAGTATAATGTGGGGCTGGTCGGATGTCACTACACTTGGCGACCTCATCTAGTATTACTTAATATTATTATTTCTTGTTGTTATGTTTCTGTGTATTTCTTGTTTGTTTTATTTTAATTTGTTAAATTCTCTCGCTGTGTGTTGTCTCTGTGTACGTTAAATAAATTCTATTCTATTCTTTTCTATTCTATTCTATTCTATTCTATTCTATTCTATTCTATTCTATTCTATTCTATTCTATTCTATTCTATTCTATTCTATTCTATTCTATTCTATTCTATTCTATTCTGTTCTGTTCTGTTCTATTCTGTTCTGTTCTGTTCTGTTCTGTTCTGTTCTGTTCTGTTCTGTTCTGTTCTGTTCTGTTCTGTTCTGTTCTATTCTATTCTATAAAATAAAAAGTATGAGTGTTTATTAAGCTGTATCATGAACCTTAAGGCGGTGCAATAAGAGCCACTTTTCGAACATGTGTGCTGCAAAAGTGCCAAGTTTTACGCTAGTAACAGTTTCCGCTGTAGCCGCCCGCGCCGCACGTGCCGGGTCCCGTGTTTGAACTTTCGTAAGTGCCGAGTTAGTATTCACGTCTTGCGGCCAATTAGTTATGTGTTGTGGAAGTTATGTCACTTTTGCAACCGACCGACATCCGCCAGGTTGGACTGCGATTCTGAATTATGTGGCTCTGACTGACCTACCTCCTATCCTACTAAACTATAATCACGAAAGTTTGTAAGCATTTTCGATGTTTGATATTCATTCTTTCACGCAAAAACCACGGAACAAATTTTGATGAAACTCCACAGTAATATAGATTAATTGATTATACATCGGAATAACACATAGGTTATAGATATCTCGGGAAATGATATTCCCGCGGGAAAACTTTTTCACGCGGGCGATGGAGACAGCTAGTATATAACTACCAACTATATTTAACTTTTTGTTGGCACCTCCACTGCAGTGACATTCGATTGACTTACCATCGCAAAGCCACTAGCGCAAGTAGGTCCATCAATTCACACGTTTGGTCAAGACTCAAGAGTCGTATTGTGTTTTGGACATACGTTGCTCAATGGAAGCAATCCATTCACCTTTTAAGTATTGTGCCTGTCTATTGCACATTTTGTTTCTAAATAGGTAGCATTAAAGAGCCATTGCGACACACCATTATTAAGGTATATTAATCCCCACGTCGATCGCCACAAATCACTATCAATTATGAGAGTTGCTTTTCGCGAACACTACTCCAAAACCACTGGATGGATTCGAATAAGGTTTTTATCATTGGAAGCTTGGTTCTTCGGCTGCGCGGGGAATTAGTTCAACGCGGGTGAAGCAATAAAGAGGACATATTTTTAATTATATTTTCTGCGTTTAAATTTGAATATAGCAGTCCTCGTAGTTTGTGGGTCGAACCAAGTGGAATTCAATGATCCTCGTGGTTCGAGGGGCGAACCAAGTGGAATTTTAAATATCCTCTTGGTCCGATGGTCGAACTAAGTGGAATAAAAAAATCATCATAGTCCGATATGTCGGACAACGTTGTCGACTCACGTGACCGGAGGGGAAATTGTGCTTACCTAACCTATATCGATCGATGATAAGACTTCGGCGAAACGGCCATTCGAGCTAATGACTTCGAGGAAATAGCCATCGGCCATATGACATTCGAGATATCGAGCTAATGACTTCTAGGAAATAGCCATCGGCCATATGACATTCGACATATCGAGCTAATGACTTCTAGAAAATAGCCATCGGGCCATATGACATTCGACATATTCGAGGAAATAGCCATCGGGTCATATGACATTCGGGTAAACCCATGGGCTGTTATATAGCTAGTATAAATTCGTACACTAGTTTCTAACAATATACTCAGGCAGACATACTTTGCACACTTTCATTCAATAATATCATACGGCTTTCTTTAGAGGAAACTCCAGAGTCGAAACGCTTTTGTATTCTTCAACAAATAGCACTATACGAACAAAAATATGAAGTAAAGCCAAAATACACGTGCAACGATAAGTGACCACGTTTCGGAAGACGCAGCGTGGGCCTCCCACAAGGTGGACCGACGTTCTGGTGAAGGTAGCGGGACCCGGCTGGCTGGGGTTGGAGTGGGACCGGTCGTTGTCCCTGGGGGAGGCCTTTGTCCAGTAGCGGACGTCTACAGGCTGATATGATGATGATGATGACATGTGCAAAGGACTATTTTGATTTTTGGAGTTAGGCGAAATATGTCAATTTGTCAAGTTTGACAACCTACTGATAAATACCTGGAAAAGAAAGACAACCGACCACGACGACTGTGGCTTTTATTGCATGGTGGCCAAAGTTATGACATACATGTTACAGTAGTTATACCTGTGCATTCACGTTTCGAAAGCGGTGGAATTTTGATTTCTCTAAACTTTTTTGTAGACCGTGACCCAGAATCTACCTACTCGTTTGCAAAAAGAGAATGGGCAGATCCTATTTCGCGCGGTGAAGAAGTGGGCTTAGGTTTGACATCTAACTGAACAGCTGAGAGAGAAATTGAATCTGGTTTGAGGCCTTTGGGTATGCAGACTCAGCGCCACCAACCTGGTCCTCATCCAGTCGCCTCCTACCTTTTAAGCTTGTCTGTCCATTAAGCATTGTTACACTCTCTTTTGATAGAGTGGGAACGTTTTTTACTTCTACTCTCTTATTTCTTTAATTTTGGGGCCCAAGGTAGAATCAGTCTCTTTAACTCGACTCCCTTCGCTGGTAGATGTAAGGTGTCACGGTGGATCTGTTGGTCCTCGCTCAGAGGAGTGGGAAAGGTTGGGTTAATCCCAACGGATCATGTGATCAGTTCGTGGTTGCATCTTATCACGCTAAAAGTTCCCATCGGATCACGTTATCCGATGCAACTAAGAAATTGTGAATATAGGGGGTTGGAGGAGAGGATGGCCTAACTGGGGAACGTCTCAGGTAAGACACTCTATCAATCAAATCAACAGTTATGTCCTCACGTTGGTGCTCAGGCCTACCCTCTCAACGAGGGCGTTATTCTTTATTGTGTACAGAACATAATGTAATCTAATGTACATCTTATAACATTATTGTTTTTAACAACGAATATACTCTACCTTTACAGGCATATACACATTATACATTGTTAAACAAATTTAAAAAATAATTACTATCTGTGTTATTAATTTTAATATACATTCATTACCAATCATTCTCCATTATTAATGTCAATAAAATACTAAATAAGTTCTAATCATATGTCAACTATAATTTATAATGTTAATTTTCTCAAATATCATAGGCCTCATTTACTTATACTTACTCTAAGAATTCCTTTACGCTATAGAAGCAGCGTTAGGGCTATTATAGTCCACCACGCCATCCAGTGTGGGTTGGTGGATTTCAAGGCGCATTAGAATTCCTTCTTCGGCCTGTACAGGTTTCCCCACGATGAATATACCCTAAGTAGGTAGGTAAAGTGGATGTGTTACCTGAAAATGTGTAAGCAACACCGTATTTATCCGTCCATTTGACCTTTATATGAAAGATCGTTCCTCAATAAGTTTTTCAAGTGATATTTGCAAAATTGGTAGGTAAATTAAATATCATTAAATATTACAAAATTGAGTAATGTAACAGTATTATCATGTTCACACGATAAAGTAAATGTACTAAGTCATTTCTCAATTGGAATTGCCAAAGCTATTATCAGAGGTGAGGGTCGTGTGTTGAATCTCTTATGGAGTCGAGACGGAGCGGTGTTTGCGAAAGGTAATAATGTTCATCTCGGTACTTGGAAGACTGAGATTAAAGTCTCGTTCCAAGTAGGGAGTTTGGGCGTTTGACTTAATAGTTCTGCTGCATTCCAGCAGAACTATTAACTAGTGGTAGTTGGTTTGAAACATACATTGCGAAAATTCAAATTTGAGAATTTTTAGTTCTTGGGAATTCTTCGAAACTTAATAATGTTTGGACTTTACACACGGCTGTTTAGTCCCAAACTAAGCCGAAGCTAGATACATGGTGGGTAAATGGGTACTTAACAACTCATAAACATAATTAAAGTATATTACTTACTTTTAAATAAATACATACAAACACCTAGAATCCAACCAACAGTTATGCTCATCACGTAAAATGTTGGTCCCGCGTGGGAATCGAACCCACGGACCTCTGGCGCAGTACGCAGGTAACTTAGTGGGCATAGGTAGGTACTCAATATATGGAATTTAATGAAAATAAAATAGAGAAACAATGTATGAAGTAAGTAGGCGTCACTTGGGTCTTTAGATCTGTGTGACTAGAATATGGTGAAAACGGCTTGCCTGATCAGCGAGGTGTGTCCGGCTCCCTGGACCTCTTCCACCCGGACTCCGGACAGCCACTGTCAGATCTCACGCAAATCATTCCTTGACGGAGATCTAAGGGCCCAAAGTGACTTCGTTTGTGTGAAGAAGGCCCCTCAAAATCATTTTACTTGAACTTGTTACCAGGACATCATTATCTAGCTACCCACGATGCAAGAATTCAAATAATTATTTACGGGTCTTACACACGAATAAGTTTTATTTACCTAGCCTCACGTTTTGACCAGGTTACACTGGCCGTGGTCACGAGCTGACTGGAGAGGCGAGATGTCATTGTTGATCGCTGTGAGTCGGCGATCGTCAATACTTAATGATCGCAGCTGTGAGTAGGTTAACCTGCCCAGTGTAACCTGGTCGAAACATCGGGCAAGGTAAATAAAACTTATTCGTGTGTAAGACCCGTAAATAATTATAAAATGAATACAAAGCGCGAAAGTCTAAAATGAATTCAAATATTTTATATCAGACATTGTCCATAATATTGCAATTGCAGGAAGCAATCAAGGAAATCCACCAAGGAAGGACCACGTATCGGAAGACGCAGTGTAGGCAGGCCTCCCACGAGGTGGACCGACGATCTGGTGAAGGTCGCGGGACCCGGCTGGATGAGGTTAGCACAGGACCGGTCGTCGTGGAGATCCTTGGGGGAGGCCTTTGTCCAGCAGTGGACGTCTACAGGCTGATATGATGATGATGAATCAAGTAAATCCAAGTGATGCACAACACAGGGCCTTAGGAGCAATTTAGAACAGTAAATAGACTAAAATTAAACATTCATTTGGGTTAAGACAACGGCGACCGGACCTTCGCTCGTGGCGCAATGAGGTGGACCTCTGCAGTGCCGGACTTGGGGACCAACACGTGAGAAATGTTTTAATTTACATACATTACTACAGGTACAGCTACATTTGGCGTTTATGTTAGTTGAATTCCGTTTGTGCAACGTTACATGGCTAGGCAAGCGTAGTGTGGGACGCCCCCCGGCTAGATGGAGCGACGACCTGCGCAGGGCGGCTGGCAGTGACTGGATGCGGAGAGCTGAAGATCGGAGTCAGTGGCGCGCCTTGGGGGAGGCCTATGTCCAGCAGTGGACTAGTGCAGGCTGATGATGATGATGAACTTTACATGAAGTTGTTATACAAGAGCATCTAAGAACTCCACAGAGCTGGAGGAACTCTTATAATTTTAATATTTAGAGACTTTTTGAGACCATAAAGGAAAAGCGGCAACAGACGTAACACTGAGACTATACCGAGTACAGTCTACCCAATTTTTGTATTAGTAGTCGTATGACGTCAGTCTTTTTTGAAATATCATCCGAAAAGGTAAGAGCGTCAGTGGCGTCGGAGATAAGACGAGGCCTATCATATCGAAAGGTCCGGAGTTCGATCCCCGGCTGGGCCATGTACCAATGGGTTTTTTCTCGAAACCTAAGTACAGTTTACTTACTGACTGCTCTCAAACGGTGAAGGAAAGGAAACCTGCATACGCCGAAGAAGAAATTCTTAGGCGTATGTGAAGTCCACCAACCCGCACTGGGCTAGCGTGGTGGACTATAGCCCGAACGCCCTCGTTGAGAGGGTAGACCTGAGCCCCAGCAGTGGGGACATGTTAATAGGCTGTTGATGATCCGAAAATGTGTTTAAAGTCGCGGCTAGTAAATATTAAAAGATCTCACTCAATACGCGATCCATCTTGTCGGTGCGGCTCTGGCGCAACTTTCTCTGTTACACCATCGCATTGCGCACGCCCGGCTCTTGTTAACGCATTCGGCCACTCTGTGCGCGGACGCAGCGCGCGGCCGCCATGACACCGCGCGATGTTACAAGTCAACCCTCAATACCGTTTTAATTAAAATTGGTCTAAAAATGACTAAGTGCATCCCTGTTTGCGTGTTGGATTTCAGTTGAAACACAGTTTAAATGAACTGTCGTTTGGATAACTCTGTACAGTGAAGTTTTGTCGTTGAAAGCGGGAAAAGTGTTTTAAATAAATGATAGTTTTGAAAATGATCCTTCGCGGTACAATATAGAGGTTCGTGCAGTGAGTCAATGTGTTTTGATTCCTGTCTTATATTCGGGTTAAGGAGATCCTAGAGATAATTTTTCCAAGTTCGGGATTGACTGTTTTGTGTTGTTTTATTTTTAAAGAACCTACCTACCTACTACAAATACCTATACCTACATTGATTCAATCTAACTACACAGTTCTGATCTAACTACATAGTTCTAGATAATAAATAAAATTGATAATATTATTATAATGATAATAATAATTCCTATCATATCAGCTGGCTCCGTGAAAGAAAGTATCATAAAATCCATTGCTTCAAACTAGAGGTACCAAGGAATATAAAAGAATTTCAATTCTTTCTTCGTTAAGGAAAGCAAATAACACTTTAAAAATAAAACAAATTATTGCCTAGAATCTGACTTTGAACCTGCGACTTCGCGAACGAAAAACGACCAACTAGGCTACCAGGATCTAACTGTAACCTAGAATAGAATATATTTATTTGTAGAGACGGGTATACAATAGGTTTCACTTAATAAATCAGTTAGGTACTCAAAAAGCACCTAAAAATAATACAAGAAAAAAATAAAAATAATTAAATTTGTTCCAGATTATAGATAATTAACCTAACGCCTTACCAACGATCATTTAGGCCACAAGGATGTAACTGTAACCCAAAACCAAGGATCATTTTCAAGTAAACCGGTAACAGATTCGCGACCCACAAACCATGACTTGGACGTGACACCAAAATGATAGGATTCAAATGGTCTATGGTGCAGTTAGTGCTTATATTAGTGTGGGCGCTCCAGTATTGCACCTTCGGTAGTGCAGTGCTATGGTACATTCTCGCGGCTGCACTGTGCGCTGCGGCGTTGCTCGCCGTGACCACGTATGACCATGATTACTGGGCGGCGAGGGGAATATTCTCACCCCCAGCATGGCCACTGGTGGGACACATCAGGTCCGTCGTGATGTTTAAGGAGCAGGGAGGCATGTGCTTCAAGAGAATCTACGATACGTACCGGAATGAAAGGTTTTTGGGTAAGTGGGACTTCTTTCTTAGGTACTTACTTAATTTTTCATAACTTACCATATAGTGCCGTATTTTATATATCTTCACGTAGAGGTCTACGTGAAGAAATCAATCGTCATAATTTTGAATTCCTCATCATGTTATGATGATAATCAGCTTGTTCCGTAAATTCATTATGACCGCTGTAAAAAAACGGGTCTATTATTTCGTACTTAGAGGCAAGAAATAACTTAGATCTTGCTCCAACAAATCTCTCAAAACAATTAGAGGGTTTATCAATACTCTACCATATTTGTTATTATACTAATAATTGTTTTTCAATACTCTACCATACTCTACATTAGATAATAATAACCAATTCGGAGACACTAGGTACCTACCTTTCCTTGAAAGAATTGTAAGACCACTTTTCGGATTTTTTTACTTTATTGTATTTCATTTTCCATTCAAATATTATACTAGATTAAGGCTCAGTTAAATTGGAAATATCAGTTTTGGTAGAGGCCGCGCGTGTTGATGTCTTTTACTTGCAAATCTCGCGTATACGCTTTTGTTGATTGCAAGAAGATGAAAAATAGTTAAAGAATGGCTGTGCTTACTTTGAAACTTAATTTAATAACATTAAAAATCAAAATTCAGCTGTGTTGTGTAGGGAAAGCCTAAACTTCCCAAAAAAATAATTAAACTTTAATAATCTCCTTTTTTACAAAAAATAAAACCGATTTCTTAAAAAAATATAATTGATTTATGTAAGTAAGTACATCGAGGATAATATGTTGATACCCAAATGTCTTAAAATTATCAACGGGTGAAATATTGTTTTCAAATTGAAATGCCCCGAAATATGCCTATTCAATAAAAAAAATCATTCAAATCGGTTTACAGTCAATAGGCAAAGATATCTCGTAAAAAGCATACAGTTTTTTGAAGTCGGTTGGCGACCTATAAGTGACTTCAAACAAGTGATTCACTGTAGTAGGCAATAAATGCCACTGCGTACGGCATTCTCTACCATTTATGTTAAAACTGGTGTTATTCTGTAGCGTGTTTCATTCAAACTTCACTTTCATCACAAAAATAAGGGTCAAGATTAAACCCATAAACGAGTGCATAATTTTAATAAAAATGTAATTTCGGCGCACATAAAAAGAAACGGTGACGAAATGTTTACGAAAGAGGCGAAAGTGAGAACGATGTGACAATGTTTCAAGGTCACTGCGGCCGGCGGCTGGTGGACGATAACTTCGGATGACACAACACTGCATAAGAAAGACCAATATAACGACCCCTCTGGATCACAATTGTAGTAAAAGCCAAACGGCTACTTTACAGGAGAGGCAAAAAACAAAAAAAGAAAAATAATAATTTGTATGTGTGTTTGGCGCCGACTCAAAATTATTTATTTATATTATTACATTAATGTAGGAGCGTAGTTATAGACTAACAAGTTTCTTTTTGTTAAAAAGTTTTTTACTTTGAAATTTCTTTGTTTTTATAGCTATTTTGACAAGTCTGCGAAACATTTTTATAGAATTGTGGGATCTTTTATTTGTTTATAACATATTTGCTCGTAAAGGGTCACTTATTTCACCAATTTCAATATCGTATTGTATATCATTACGCACTTTTGCGTTATTGTAAAGTAAAACGCACAGTTTATCAAGATGCTCCGTCTAAAAAGGAACGATTAGCAAAGAGTTTTTATGTCAGAAAAGTGGTCAATCTACATTTTATGAATAAAATTAACTTTAGGAGATAAAATAAATAAATATTTAGGGCTTCTTACACCAGTTGCTGATAAAGTCCCAGATACCCTATATGAAGGTTATCTACCAGATATCCGGTTTTTTCTTTTTCACAGGTATCTGATTGCGTTATCTGTCCGGTAAACCGCCTTATAAACTTACAGCCAGATCAAGGGGCTGTTATTTCTTTATCTGTCGGATATGGATTGTTTTTTTCGAATTTAACGCGGTAATACTTCAGTTTTGTGTTAATTTTTTATGGATTTATCACTGTTTCTTTTTAAAATTGACTTATTTGACTATTTAGAAGACGAATTCGAAGAATTTCATGACCGTTTATCTCGCCCACGGACACGTCCCATAGTCAGGGACAGAGAAGATAATTTTACAAAATATAGTGATGGGGCGTTTAGGGATAGATATAAGCTAACAAAAAAAGCAGTTCATTATCTGCTTTCTTACACAGAAGATAGCATAAAAACAACAACCAATACTGTACCAATATGTAAGTACCAATCACATATACTTTGATCAAGTAATGGGCCCACACTAGCGATTTTTTTAAAGTTATATTGTGACTTCATTGTTTCAGTAACGCTGCAATCATCATCATCAACAGCCTCCCCGCAACATGTCCCCGCTGCTGGGGCTCAGGCCTACCCTCTCAATGAGGGCGTTCGGGCTATAGTCCACCACGCTAGCCCAGTGCGGGTTGGTGGTGAAGTCCACCAACCCGCCTAAGAGAGATCTGAGTGGTGTAGGCACAGCGTCAGAATCTAGAATCATATCAAGTGTCCGAAGCATAGCAAAATCTGAGACCACTTTTCGCCAGATTCTTTAAAGATAGGGCCAAAGTTAGTACCTATCTGTATTTGGCTTTGATGTGAAGGAAAACTTAATGAGGAAACATGCATATGGTCCACCAACCCACTCTGGGTCTGCTTGGTGGACTATGAGCCCTACACCCTTGTCTAATGGTGGGCTTGTGCACCAACAGTGCGGCCATATTAACTGGTAAATTGATAAAATGATCGTACCATACTAATATTTTATTTACATGTTACAGTCACTGCTGCCAGTCGCCTTATGCAGATCGTCGCTCTATCAAACCGGGGGGCGTCCCACACTACACTTGCCCAGTAGTAGGACTCACCTACCAGCGGTTATCGGTTCTCTGACAAATATGACCAGCCCGTTGCCATTTCAATATACTAACTTTTTGAGCTGTCAAAGGCTTTGGTTCTCTTTAACACAATCTTCCCACTCCAATACTTCATCATGCCAGCCCTTTAACATCGCCTGTTGGACATAGGCCTTCCCCAATGAACATCACCACACCGAGTCCTCTAATACCTAATCCTATTTTAATACTATATTACTATTATTTCATTACAGCCATCGTTTTCCGAGGACGAACATTATTAAAATGCTGTGCCAAGCAGTAGTTTCTCAGGGAAAATGTGAAATAGAATTAGTACATACAATAATATAAATGAAAATGTTTTTAAATGCGTTTTGTTATTTTTCTTTATTTCAATATTAGGTACCCATCCCATGTAGAATATTTCACTGGCACCAGACTCGGATCTTCTTTGGTTCTCTTTATACAGCATCTCAATGACACCTTTCAACAGGTTGTCTCCACACTTTACTATCATGTGTTGACCCGGTTAACAGACTTGACTACTCGCACATGATATTTAAATCAAAATTGCACGATATTTAAATCAAATTTGCACATCTACAAAAACAAAAACATGGTAAATTTATTAATTACATGTCATACCTACATTTGAATTGTGAATACAAAAAAACATTGATTACATGGGTGCTATCGATAGAACCCAGAACCCCTGGCAAGCTTGAAGCTCTGTAGAAACTGAAATTAAATACCTACCTATGCCAGTTTGTACCCGCCGTCCTACATAATTATTATCTTATTGTTTGTTACTTTTGATAGAGAAACAATCGCATGATGCGAAATTTATTTTTTCACCGTCTTTTTCTATTCTCCCAATCACTTTGTCTAAATGGGAATGCCACATGTCCCTGACCATCCACCACTAGATCATCAATCAGCACGAAGAGAGAGGGGTGGGTATATGAGGACTGCTCCACCGACCAGGCATCTGGCGTTGATTATTTCCGAACTTGAGTTCCGATATGGACACCAATGACCGTCATAATAAGCCATCCTGCCTGCGAATGTCCCCAGTATTTTTATAAAACACTTCAAATACTTGTACACGTAATTCGTATCGTATCTTTAGTTATAGAACCACAAAAATCCTTAAAAATGCTTCGCTATACACTACAAAAACAATAAACATGAACCACAGACTATATATACAGAAGTCTGCTTCGCTTCGTTATACGCAATAAACGTAGGTATTTTTTATTTTATTCTCAAGAATAATTACAAAAAAACGGACTCAATAATGTACTTTCTGTATTTTATACATAAATACATAATTTATGAGTATTTATGAATACTTTTTTAAAATAAAATTTAAGATATTAATTTATAAATATGATACTTTTCGATTCCCAAAAATGCATAAATAGAAACGCAACAAATGAACTGAACTGAAGAATGAACTGAATGAACGGAATGTTCCGACTCCCCGGTAAATCGCTGACAGTTTAGCTGCCCGATATTTTAACAGAGACTTGAGTGGTGAAAACGAAAAATATTATCCGACAGTGTTATCCGATAGATTACGTTATCTGTCCGTTTTCTATCTGTAACAATATCAGCAACTGGTGTAAGAAGCCCTTAATCTTTTAATTAATTTTGACAATAAATTACAACCATTTATCTGTAACATAAACACAAAAATATTAATTTACTTTATAAGTAATACTGGCTGTTTTTTGTGCCTTTGCCTAATAAAAAAAAGCGCTGATGCGCGCGCATCGCTAATTTCTGAACAAGTAAAATTATTCAATTTTAAAAATTGTTCAAATTTTTATAACTGCATTAAAATAACAAATCATAAACCTTTATTCGTTTTCCGAGTTTTAATTATTTCCTCGCAAATATGTTATAAAACGTCGTATGTCATACGTGCGCTTTGAAAATTACCGCACTTATATCATAATGTACTATTACAGCAATTAATTTTAATCAGACTGTTTTACAGCATTATTTTGAAGAAAGTGTTTCATGGCAAAAAAATTTTTGTGAAGTTTTTTTTCAGTTTATTTGCGAATATGAAAAATCTGAATATACAGATAGAGCTCGCAACACTGAGTCAGACTACATAAAAAAGTGATTTTGGTCAAAATGGCTTTTACTACAATTGTTCTCAGAGGGGTCGTTAATAAGTAGTTGCTAAAATCATTACGCTCTTAGGAGCGTTAGGAACTATCACAAGCACAACTATTTTTGGTTTGAACTATCACAACTATATCTGGAACCGGGTGTGGTGGCGTTCTTTGGGGAATGCCTATTTCCAGCAGTGGACGTTGAACAGCTTATATGATAATGACGATGAATCATAAGTAATCCCAAATAATAAATTCCTTCTTCATTATAAGGATATGACAATTCACACATCCAATAGCGACGGGGACCAACTTGTACGATTTGTACAAAGTTGTGTGTCCCCAGAGAGAATCGAACCCACGACCTCTGGCGCTCAATTCCCGTGACTAAGCTACTAAGCCAAGAGGCGGTCAAAAATCTACTTCAATAGTTTGTGATTACTGATTACGATTTGTGATTGCGTCCCGCCCGGCGTAATTACAAAGCGTAATTACAAATGCGGTTGCAGCACAGACAGAGACTGCTCTGCAATGCCGCCGTGTACGAACATAATAAATGGAACAAACAAAATTACACTGCAGAATACATAAATGTCGCCAATGCAGTTACTTAAATTTAGTTAAGATAGATGGTTGGTGACCATGGAGCACGAAAATCGAGTGACAGGACCCAAAAGTAACTTGGGAAAAATGATTAATAATAATATTTTTTTGGTAAATGTCAAGAATAAAATACATCATGGATAAAAACAAATTAAAGTACAGTCATAATTAAAAAATTAGCGTAATAAATTAGAATTACACTCGTAAATTTATTGCATTCAACAGAATTCTTTTACACTCTTAGATCCTTTAACCAATTCACACTATGAAACGTATGTATGTATGTAAACACTTTATTGTACCAAAAATTTACAAAAACTGACAGTTAAGAATAAAAAATGTATGCTCGATCAACGCTTAAGTTTACTACAATGTCATCATCATCATCATCATCATCATATCAGCCTGTAGACGTCCACTGCTGGACAAAGGCCTCCCCCAAGGATCTCCACGACGACCGGTCCTGCGCTAACCTCATCCAGCCGGGTCCCGCGACCTTCACCAGATCGTCGGTCCACCTTGTGGGAGGCCTGCCTACACTGCGTCTTCCGATACGTGGTCGCCACTCGAGAACCTTTCTGCCCCAACGGCCGTCAGTTCTGCGGGCGATGTGCCCAGCCCACTGCAATACTACAATGTATCATCGCTGTATTGCAGCTGGGTATGGACGGTCGTGCGTCGCGCACAACACACTGCGGCACAGACCACGGGTGTCAGCGTTGCATCCGCATTTGTAATTACGCGTGGAAGTTAATTGCATTCGGCTGCATTCGGAATTCTGATGCGTAACAAACCGCAGTCACGTGCGGCCGGCCGGTTCTAGAACCGGCGATAATTTAATCTGTGCCGATAACCGGACAATCAGCGGATTAAATAACCCCTCGATCCCCGTACGTAACCGAGTTACCGCGGATGTCACGTCAGCTGCGGAATGAAAATTTTGCAATTTTAAACAATTAAATCTCAATCATTCATTTCTTTTCGGTGTTGATGACGTCTGAGTTGTTGAAATGTTGGCAATACTGGTTCTTTTTCTTATTTGTTTTATTGCTACGGGGGCAATAAGCAGGCGGGCCTCCTGATGTTAAGAGGTCACCGTCGTCTATAGACACCGGCAACACCCGGGGGTGCTGGTGCGTTGAAGGGCTCTTTTGAGTCTCTTATGTTCTTGAGCTGGTACAAGCAAAAATATAATTTTTTTAGGGCGTGGGTTTCCCAGGAACAAACAACTGTACTATTTGGTCCTGGGGGCCAATATTATTATTATTAATATGGGGGGGGGGGGGGGGGGGGGAACAAAAACTACCACTGCCATACGTTACCAGTTATTACATAAACAAAACAGAATTGACAACATTCCAGGCACGCACCAGTTCTACCAACGCACGCTGGTGGTCCGCGACCCCGAGCTCATCAAGCGCGTGTGCGTCAACGACTTCCAGCACTTCGTGGACCGAGGGTTCTTCTTCAACAAGCAGGTGGACCCGCTCGCCGGCTCCGTGCTCTTCTTACGCGGCAACGAGTGGAGGAAGCTGAGGGCCAAGATATCGCCCATTTTCTCGTAAGTTGCATCATCCTAGTACCTCCACCATATCGCATGTAGGTCAAGACTTCCAGCACTGCGTGGCCCGAGGGTTCTTCTTCAACAAGCAGGTGGACCCGCTCGCCGGCTCCGTGCTCTTCCTCCGCGGCAACGAGTGGAGGAAGCTCAGGGCCAAGATATCACCCATATTCTCGTAAGTTGCATCATCCTAGTACCTCCACCATATCGCATGTAGGTCAAGACTTCCAGCACTGCGTGGCCCGAGGGTTCTTCTTCAACAAGCAGGTGGACCAGCTCACTGGCTCCGTGCTCTTCCTAATATGAGTAGAGGAAACTCAGGGCCAAGATATCGCCCATATTCTCGTAAGTTGCATCATCCTAGTACCTCCACCATATCGCATGTAGGTCAAGACTTCCAGCACTGCGTGGACCTAGGGTTCTTCTTCAGCAAGCAGGTGGACCAGCTCACTGGCTCCGTGCTCTTCTTACGAGTAGAGGCAACTCAGGGCCAAGATATCGCCCATATTTTCGTAAGTTGCATCATCCTAGTACCTCCACCATATCGCATGTAGGTCAAGACTTCCAGCACTGCGTGGACCGAGGGTTCTTCTTCAACAAGCAGGTGGACCAGCTCACTGGCTCCGTGCTCTTCTTACGAGTAGAGACAACTCAGGGCGAAGATATCGCCCATATTCTCGTAAGTTGCATCATCCTAGTACCTCCACCATATCGCATGTAGGTCAAGACTTCCAGCACTGCGTGGACCGAGGGTTCTTCTTTAGCAAGCAGGTGGACCAGCTCACTGGCTCCGTGCTCTTATTACGAGTAGAGGCAACTCAGGGCGAAGATATAGCCCATATTCTCGTAAGTTACCTATCTACTGTTGTACCCACACGTTGTACCATCCCAGCACCTCCACCATATTGCATAGAGCAAGAAAAAACTCTGTTCCGCTGGGTAACAGTACCTACCTACAAATATTGTATTGTACCTTTTTTTTCAATTGGTCTTAAAATCGTGTTAGGACACCCTCAAGCCCGTTTGGTCCTCGTCCTGTAGTCAAGTACCTACTTAAAATATTTTACCTTTTTATAAGTGTTAAGTTAAATTATGGCGGGTTCCACTTTTAAATATTTAGGTTTTTATTTAATGTCTGATTTATATTTAAGTAACATCGAAAATCGATTTAAAAATTAGTATTCTAAACATTCTATGTATTTATTTAAAATATACTCACTTTTTGACTTCCATACTAAAGCACTAGTGGTTGGAATAAATAACTAATCAGGCGTGAATTAAAAACCAGTAGCGATTGATTCTCTGCGCTATCCGCTCGGCGTTTACGGTCATTGAGCATTAACTGTTATACAATATACATACGACTATCTCTCTACTTCAATAACAATCCTAAACTGTGTAATGGGTCACAGCCAGGGGACAAGACAAAACAACGAATTGTTACAATTTGGTGTATTACTGTTATGAAGAAATTACAATTATAAAGTAGAAAACCGAGGAGTGGTTACAATAAAAGTACTTATACTTCTAGTTAGCCTATTCGGTAACTCTCTTGTGAACACACTGAAGTGAATTGGGTCAAGGCTCAATATATATTAGAGGAATACAATTAATAAACGATTATTACACAATCAAGTGATATCTGCTCATTTACACAACCTTGTCATGGAATGTGGCTGCTAATATTATATTAATTACATTTCTAATTAGGAAGACAATTTGGAAAGTTTCTTATACTATCTTGGTTACATCATTTAGATAAAATATAGAATTAATGGTAAGGTACATTACACCTCCCCCCTAAGAAAAAGAAATAATTGAAAATTATTTCGACCCAAATCAATTCAAAAATAAAACTTAAAATCAATAAAAATACAAAAATATTAAAATTAAAATAATAACAAACATGATTAAGTTTTCAACTTTGATAGTCGAGCACTCCTTCGTAATGATGTATCATTACTGTTAATGACTATTGGAGTTTTCTCCATTAGATTTTGTAATTCAAGATCTTCTATAGGAGCTGTAGGAGCATTCGAATATTTCGGAGAAATTGGAGAATTTCGTTCTCTGTTTCTATTTCTGACATTAAATGTAATACAATTTGTTATACTACTACAACAATCATTATTAGTATGACGATGTGCATCTCGTCCATATTTGTACAATAACCATAAATGTTTAAAGAATCTATAAACAACATACACTGTTAGAATTTTAATAATAGTAAAAACATGAGGAAGAAAACTATTTCCAGTCATTTGATTGAATACGGAATTATCATTTTCGTACTCTTGAGTTAATTTTTCAATTTCATCTAATTTATGACTCGTTAATTTAATAGTGTCATGATCAAGTTTATAGGATTGTAATGGTATTAAATCTAACTTTGTAAAGTTAAATTTATTTGTTTTTATACAGTCGTTAATATCGAATGTAGGAAAAATTCTTAAATCAATAGTATTTTCATTATCTGTACTAAAAGTAGTTAACACAGAATTAGTAGTAAATATCTTGCAATTCTTATTAGAAGTTATAATTCCTTTTTCTTCTAACATTATATCTTTAGGTTGTGCTGTTTGACATTTCACAGTTGCAACGATTGGTTTCGGTGCAATATACAACCATTGATTTAATTTATTTAGTTTATAAAACAATTCATGAGTGAGTTTAGTAATTCTTATATTACAATTGTTTGGATTATTAACGTTATTTAACAAAATTTCAGTTTCACAACTAGGTCTAGAGTGAGTTGAATACATTGCTCCTTTATTATTACAGATTCTTAAATCATCAGACAACATTTTACATTCTGCTAAATCTTTAAGAGTTACATAATACATTCTGTTTTCTGAAATCGACAAATATTGACTATCTTCATCAGGTAGTATAAAAGAATAAAGATCGTCATTTTTATGAATGGGTAGACTTATAAGTTTATAAGCATCAAACTTTTCATTAAATACCAATGGAACTGAGATGACAAATATAAGTTTATTATTAAATAAGAATACGTTTAATTTCAATACTGATTCTAATTTATAGACTTCATTTCTGGTTAAGTCTACTGGAAATTTAGTATTAGTTGGTAAGTAAGAAATTACTTTCTGAAGTTCATTTATTAAAACTGATGGTGAAACTATACTTGGATGTAATGTTTCTGTTTTAGCAAACAAAATAGCGTTAATAACAGTAGAATATTCTTTGTCTACTTCAGTAATTAGTAAATTAAGCAATTCTAAGTGTTCTTCCATGCATTGTTGTTTTTGCAAGGAAGTGATTGTATCAACAGTAGCTTTAGTAAAATTCTCTAGTCTTTTCAAGTTAAGATTGAATGTATTTAAATTGCGTTCGTAGTTTGTAATTGAAGAATTGAAATTCATAATTGTACTTTGAACAACTTGAGTTTGTTGTTTCAAGATTTTGACAAATTCATTTTTATCTTTACTAATTTGATTGAATGCTTTTTCGAAATGTTCGCCATCATAAGCATCTAAAGTACCAAAAACAGTTTTGAATAAATGTCCGAAGCCGTCAAACCAGCCTCGTTTTTCTCTATGATGATCGTCTACAGTGTAGTAGTTATAAGATGCGTCTTTATTGTTTGGTGTGTGACCTATCATATCTTTCAATGATTCATCTTTTGCTTTCAAAACAGGAATAAGTTTATCAATTATATTCAAAGTAGTACTGCAAACAGAGAAGTTTGAGAATGTTTTGTCATTGCATAATATTTTAGTATCGCTGTAAGTCAAATCTATCAGATCAATTTTGTTTTCTAATTCAGTTATTTCAATGTTCGTAATTAATTTCCATGTGTTTTCGAAGAATTCAATTTTACCTATTTGATCGTAATAGAGTCCAGTATTCAATTTTAAAGGATATACTTGAATTAAGTTGCTATTAATGTCACAATTGATTGCCAATATCTGCATGAGCAGGATCCAGATGATCTTGGACATTCTGTAAACAAATTATTCGATTAGCATTAGTATGCTAATTTTAATCTATTATTATGAACTAATTTTCTTTTCTTAAGAATGGTAGAGTTGCAATTTGAGTTAACTTCAACTATTTCATAAGGACCTTCATAATTACTTCTAAGCTTTTTACTTTTGCCTTTAGAAGTGGTTTCGTTTAATAAAAATACTTTATCTCCTACTTTGAATGTTATAGGATTATTTTTCCTATCGTAATATTTTTTATTAACTTCTTTAGATTTCTGTATGTGATTTTTTGCTATTTCATTACTTTTTTGTAATTTCATTTTTAATTCACTTACGTAATCATCATAAGTGTATTTAAATTCAGGTTTGGTTGTGAGACTAGACGGAATATTTGGTTTTACACCAAAAACTAATTCAAATGGCATGAATTGAGTAGAAGTGTGGACAGATGTATTATATGAAAACATTGCGAAATCTATCCATTTGTCCCAGTCTGTCTGTTTATCGTTAACATAATGTTTCAAATAGTCAGCTAAGGTGTGATGAGATCTTTCAAGAGCACCATTAGTCTGTGGATGATATGCTGTGCAATTAATTTGTTTAATTTTAAATAATTTAGATACATTTTTCAAAAGAGATGAAGTGAAATCGGCACCTTGATCGGTAAGTATGGAATTAGGTATGCCGAATTTACATATAAATTGCGTGACAAATACTTCTGCAATTGTTAAAGCTTCATGATTAGGAACAGCATAAGCTTGTGAAAACTTAGTTAAATCATCTTGAAGTGTTAATATGAATTTATTGCCATCTTCTGACAATGGTAGGGGTCCTACAATGTCTAAAGCGATACGCTCGAAAGGCGTCGAAGATGTGGAAGTAAGTTCCATAGGAAGTTTATGTTTCTTTCGTATTAATTTATTTTTCTGACATGATTCGCATGATTTAATATAATTTTTAATATCGACTTTCATATTTGGCCATTTATATTTATCTTTCACTCTTTTATATGTTTTATGGAAACCAGCGTGTCCAGCTGTTGGATTTACATGGCATTCTTCGAGAATTTGTTTAATTTGATCTTGATTTGGTAAGATTTTTTCATTGCGGAAAATAATGACTTTAATTTTTGTATCTTTGAAGATATATCTCAGCATAGATCGTAATTTAGACCAACTCAATTTATCAAATTGATCTCCTAATTTTGGAATTTTTAAAGTACACTCTCCCCCATTAGTTTGGAGTAAGTGCTCCCGCACTTTGATCATCGTGTCAAAGAAATCTTGATATTCTGCTTTATTCCAATAATATTGTTTAATACAAAGGTAATATATGACATGATCATAATGTTTTTTTATGACAATGTTACCAACATCGACATCTTGTGGTTTGATATCGCTGAAATTATTAAATTTGTTTTTAATTTCTTTCTGAGAATCTTCAGCGCATTCAAGATCGCATGAGATTGGGATACAGACGTTACTGTCCAATTTATCACAAATATTACCATTAACTTCTTCTATGTTGTCATTTAAAATCAATTTATGTTGGAAATCCTTTAAGAATTGTTGATATTCAGAACGATTAACTGTTTGGATCCGACTTAATGCGTCAGCATTATGGTTCAATCTACCTTCTTTGTAAATAATTTCATAATCATAATCTTCTAATAAAAGTCTCCATCTGACTAGACGAGAACTTGGGTCTTTGGCATTGAATAACCAAGTCAAAGGTTTGTGATCTGTATATATTTTAAATTTTCTTCCGTATAGGTAAGGTCTAAAATGTTTTATACTCCATACAATAGCTAACAATTCTATTTCTGTAGTTGAGTAATTAGACTCAGCGTGATTTAAAGTTCTGCTTGCATAAGCAATTGGAAGATCATGAGGTGGTGAACCTTGAGAAAGAACAGCACCTATCGCATAGGCACTAGCGTCTGTGGTAAGTATGAATTCCTTTTCAAAATCAGGATACTGTAAAATTGGTTCACACATTAAAGCATTTTTCAATTTTTGAAATGAATCTTGTTGACTACTTGTCCAAACGAAATCAGTATCTTTCTTTAATAACATGGTTAAAGGTCGTGATAATTTAGAAAAATCTTTTATAAATCTTCTATAATATCCAGCGAAGCCAAGGAATGCTTTAATGTCTTTTTGACATTTAGGAACTGGATAGTTAATTATAGCTTCAATTTTCTTTGGATCGGGCTTAATGCCTTCATTAGTAATGAGATGTCCCAAATACATGACCTGTTTATGCATAAACTCACATTTATCAGGTTGAATCTTTAAATTGAATTTATCTAGGCGTTGAAAAACTTCGATGAGACGTTTATTATGTTCTTGAAGAGAATCTGCGTGGATCACGATATCATCTAGATAGACGAAACATCTATAATTTTGAATTCCAGCAAGTACCGTGTTCATTAGTCTTTGAAACGTAGCTGGTGCATTTTTTAAGCCAAAGGGCATTCTATTGTATTGATAGTGTCCTGAAGGGACAGAGAAAGCAGTTTTTTCAGCGTCTTCAGGTGCCATTTCAATTTGATGAAAACCTGAAGTTAAATCAAGTGTTGTAAAATATTTAGAATGACCTAATTGATCCAAAATATCTGTTATATTAGGCAAGGGATAACTATCTCCTATCGTTGCCTCATTCAATTTTCTGTAATCTATTACCAAACGCCATTTTCTTTCACCAGAAGCATCAAGCTTTTTAGGAACAACCCATACAGGTGAATTCCAAGGGGATGTAGACGGTTCAATAATACCCTGTTGTAACATCTTATTAATTTGTTTATCAACCTCTTCTTTATGAACTTGAGGATACCTATAAGTTTTAACATTGATCGGAGGGGTATCCTGTTTAATTGGAATGTTATGGCTTAGGACATCAGTACTAGATAATTTATCACCTTCTAAATGAAAAATATGGTTATAGTCCATACAAATTTTCTCTAAGGACTCTTTTTCTTCCTTATTAAGATGTGAGGTACGTAGATTGGACTTAATTTTCTCTAACCTTTCTGGAGAATGTGGTTCAGTTTTCTGATTTTTCTGAGAGAAGTTTCTGACCTGACCAACATTTTTAGAATTTTCATCATCTTTTAAACATTTTCCGAAGTCCTTTGATACGTATTCAATATCAATTTTTAAATTATTAATTTCAATAACTTTATCATTCGTATTTAAAATAGAAGTAACAACTTTTCCATTTATAACTTTCACAAGACTATCCGCGATAAAAGTACCATTTTCAATTTCCTTTTTATTTATTATTCCTAACTCGGAATTAAAATTCATAACATCAAATTCAACAATTTGTTCACAACGCGGCTTTAAGATAACTTTGTTACTCATAATACTTGGAATATTTTGTCCTGAAAGTTTATTTAAATTCTTTGAATGACCAACTTCAGGGATGTGAATGTCCTCTGAAGAGTTTTTTATAGAATCCTCGAAGGGAATATAATCAAATAATTGTTTAATGCAAATATCAGAATCCTCTAAGGGAATATTAAAATCCTTGTTGGGAATATTAGAATCCTCGATGGGAATTTTATCAAATGGAGGTTTCAGCACCGTGAAATTCACTCCTTTAGAATCCTCAATGGGAATATCAGAATCCTCGATGGGAATATTAACAAATGGAGGTTTCAGCACCGTGAAATTCACTCCTTTAGAATCCTCAGTGGGAATATCAGAATCCTCGATGGGAATATTAACAAATGGAGGTTTCAGCACCGTGAAATTCACTCCTTTAGAATCCTCAGTGGGAATATCAGAATCCTCGATGGGAATATTAACAAATGGAGGTTTCAGCACCGTGAAATTCACTCCTTTAGAATCCTCAGTGGGAATATCAGAAAAAGCATTTTCGCCTTTGCGATCATCAATGGGACTTTTTACCCTTTTATAAATAGTACAATTTTTTGAAGCACTCAATTCATCAGCTCGGGACCTTGGAGAATTTTCATTTTCGAGAGGGACGTTAAGGGTCTCAATGAGCATAATTTCAATTTCATTTTCATCTAACTTCAAAATATTTCTTTCAAAATCAAGAGAAGCGTTCAAGTTTTTCAAAATATCGTTCCCTAAAATACCATCAAAATCAATTGGGAAATCTTTTGCAACAACGTGGAACAGAGTTTCATATTTAGAGTCATTAATACAAAAATCAAGATGAGTATAGGCAAGTGTCGTATTTAAATCTTTTGTTTCGACTTTATCTATGCCTTTCAAATAGATTGGGTAATCTGTATAGCACATAGTTTCATATTTTAATTTATCAACTTTAATTAGTGAAATTGTGGCACCAGTGTCAAGCAATAAACGAACTGGTTCACTAGTTTGATTAAATTGAATGACTACATATGATGTAACAGCATTACAATTTACTGCATGGATCCGGCTTGGATCGATCGGGTTTCCCTCTGCACAGCCGGTTGCGGAGGACCCTGTCTGTTTAAAGACGAAGGTCCAGCCTGCTGTGACGAGTTTCCTCTATATTGACTGTTACGATTTTTGTTGTAGTTATTACGTGATTGATTATAAGTGTAATTAGTTCGATTGTTGTTCTGACTAGTTTTATTATTGTCAGAATTCCGGTTTTGTAATTTAAAACAGTTGTCTATAGTGTGATTGGTTTTCTTGCAATATTTGCAAAATAGATTAGAAACAGTTTGAAACACTTTGTTTTGATTATTATATTAGAGGAATACAATTAATAAACGATTATTACACAATCAAGTGATATCTGCTCATTTACACAACCTTGTCATGGAATGTGGCTGCTAATATTATATTAATTACATTTCTAATTAGGAAGACAATTTGGAAAGTTTCTTATACTATCTTGGTTACATCATTTAGATAAAATATAGAATTAATGGTAAGGTACATTACAACTGGACTCTGTTTCTCCTGTTTTCCCCTGAAATTTGTCACAAATCTCACCTACCCCCCACAATCTACCTATTTTACCCCAGTCATCAACAGCCTATTAACATGTCCTCACTGCTGGGGCTCAGGCCTACCGAGGGTGTCCGGGCTATAGCCCACCACGCTAGCCCAGTGCGGGTTGGTGGACTTCACATGCTTAGGCGCATGTTCATTCGCATGCAATTTCTTCTTCGGCGTATGCAGGTTTCCTCGCGATGTTTTCCTTCACCGTTTGAGAGCAATCAGTAACTGTACTCAAGTTTGGAGAAAAAACCCATTGGTGATGGCACGACCGGGGATCGAACTCAGACCTTTCGACATGACAGGCCGCTTCTTCCCCACTCACTACTCCACCGCCGCCCAGCGTTTTTATTTAACGAATTTATTTATTTCTTTTTCCAGACCAAACAAACTGCGAGGAATGTTTCCGCTGATAGACAACACGGCGAAGGAATTCGTGATCAGAGTGCAGGACCTCCTGACCAAAACCAAGCGTCCACAAGACCCCAGTGACGGCAAAGCTTCGGTGCTGGTCGATTCTGAAAAGCTGGTGGGGGGCTACACCGCGGACGCGATAGTCCCCTGCGCCTTTGGCTTGAAGAGCAGCGTCATGGATAATGAGAATGACCCGTTCGCCGTCGCTTTGCACTCGTTCTACGAAATGTCGTTGTACAATATTTTTGAAAAGTAAGTAACCACACAGGCTATGGGGAAAAATAAAACTTTCATGCCAATAAAAATGTTGCCAGAGCAGATTCGGAATTTAGTATCACGGACAAACTTCCCGCCTTACCACCTTAAGGCTTATTTTTGCGTGCGGCTACTAAGCGCCGAGTGACCGCCCCTGCTCAGGAGCTCTATTTTTGAATCACTCTCCTCGCTTCGAGCGGTCGATTCTACTGATTTTTGTATCGGATGTCGAAGGAAAATCAGTAGAATCGACCGCTCGAAGCGAGGAGAGCGATTCAAAAATAGAGCTCCAGGCCATTGTCCTCGCTAAACAATAGAATAGCGAGCGAAAAGGGCTTAGCTACGATCGCCACATGCAAGCAACAAAATTTTAAAACTGGTAAGGCAGGAAGTTTGTTGATAGTACTTGGTGACAATAGGGTCCTAACTCGTGTAGATTGGCTAATAATCTAAATGAATGTTTGAACCAAAAAGGCTACCGCGAAACGATTGAATTCCTGAAAATAACCAATCTATACAGTTCCATATAATGTTAACGTGGTCGCTAATGACCTCAGTTGTTGAAGCGACCTTAAATAAATAATTTAAAAAAATAAATAGGGTCCTATTGCCTTAGGACCCTCTCAAACAAAATAAGATTTTATTTTTTTATTTTAAATTCTTAGGAAAACCTACAGTAAACAAATACAACATAAAAACTTAATCGAAAAAAGTTTCCATTTAGAGTTTTTAAAATCGGTCCACAATTGACGCAGAAATCGGTGAACATGTATAAAAAAAACCCGCTTCCCACCAGCCGAACATAGAACAATTTCGATTCTGGCTTCAAAGTCGGATAAAATAAAAACGGATTTATTTCGACCTCGAAGTTTTTAGTTGTTATTTTGAATGAAATATAACGCTATACCTTTTGGAACTGTGACCTGTATAACGTCTTCAAAAATTGTGTTACCTACATATATACAGTAAGGTCGATGTTGAATGTTATGATTATTGATAGTTCAACTTAGCACTACTAAGAGGTTCGAACGAAGCCATACCGCGATGCAACCTGTCAGTGGTGCCATCTATCGGGCGTTACGTGCTACATAAAAAGCAGGTGAACGCACAGAGTGCATAATAAGAACGTTTAAAAAATCGGACAAGTTCGAGTAGGACTCACGCCCTGAGGGTTCCGTACAAAGTTAATTAAAGAAATAATTAGAAAATCGTCAACAAAATTTGTAGTTAAATTACATCGTACTAATTTATATGGATGACTTACTCATACACAAAGTTAAGTTTGTTGGTACAAGAAAAAAACAAGTTTTTTTTTGATATAAATACAAATTTACGGTTTTCGGATTTTTTCCGTTACTTGTGCTATAAGACCTTGCTTCTTCCCAAATTTCATGATTCTATGTCAACGGGAAGTACCCCATAGGTTTTTATTACCAAAACACTCAAAAATGCGGCAAAATTCGCCATATCTTCTGACTGCGTTGACCTAGAAGTTAGATTTTTTCACAGCTCCAACAGATTGCAGACCAGAGTATTTGATATTAATTTTAACTTGATGACCTCCACGCGTTCCTGAGAAAAAAGGTCTTGACAGACAGACAAACTGAAAACGAAGTCATCCTAATACCAAACAAGAATAAATTTTAAAAAAAGTTAAAATTATACTTATTAGAAAGCATTTGTCCATAGAAACTAACAGAAAACAAAGCATTTTTATTGTAACTAAATTTAATCGATGGTGAGACTGTACGATCCCCCAGTCAAACCGACAAGACGGTTTTGGGGGACAAATATATACTGTTAAGCTTATGTATTTGATTAATAAAATAAATAATAAGGTTTCCTTTTTTCCTTTTGAGGTACGGAACCCTAAACAATAAATTAGATTTACAAGATACAAGGTCTAATTCTTAGGAAGGTCTATGTCCAGCGGCAGACGTTAAATATAATTTCACTGACCTCATAACCATTGAATTGCAGGACTATGCGCCAGTTCTGGCCGGCGTTCGTATTGTTCTTCCGGATGAGAATAATTCCCAAGAAAACGCACGATTTCTTCTACAACATCGTCACCAGCGTTCTGAGGGATAGGGAAAACGGTACGTGAACGCATTGTGTATATAAAATCCTACTAATATTGTTGGCGACTCCTGGCAGTGGACTGTATGTTGACGAAGAGAAACTCCAATAGGTTTCTACGGTAATATATTTGAAGAACAATTTCACAATAAAGAAGGTTACAATTTCAGTCTTCTGTAGCGGTAGCATCAGCTTAGCATAATTTATACATAAAAAACAGTTACTATTGTAGTAATTTTGCGCTCGCAACGAGGCGTGGTTCAGCGGAGCACATATCGCTCCGTCTCGCTCTGCCCGGCCGCTGTCTCGTTCTTGCGGCACGTGTAAGTGTAGTTCTGGCGCCGTCCGTTTCAAATATCATATCCTACTATTATAAAGGTGAAAGTTAGTAAGCCTGTGAGGATGTTTGTTAGAGCGTCAGTGGCGTCGGGGATAAGACGCGGCCTATCATATCGAAATGTCCGAAGTTTGATTCCCGGCTAGGCCATGTACCAATGGGTTTTTTCTCGAAACTTAAGTACATTTACTGACTGCTCTCAAACAGTGAAGGAAAACATCGTGAGGAAACAAGAAAAAATCGAATAAGTTCTTTGGCGCATGTGAAGTCCACCAGCCCGCATTGGGCTAGCGTGGTGGACTATAGCCCGAACGCCCTCGTTGAGAGGGTAGGCCTGAGCCCCAGCAGTGGGAGCAAGTTAATAGGCTGTTGATGATGATGAGGGTGTTTGTTTCTCTTTTACGCAAAAACTACCGAACAGATTTTGATGAAACTTGGTACAGTGATAGCTTATATCGTGGAATAACATATAGGCAATTTTTAACGCGGACAAAGTCGCGGGGCGTCCGCTTATACCCCCTAAGTAACAAAACGCCTACAGAGGGCGCTGTTTCACAAATGTACACGGGAAAACGTTTCTACTAAGCCGCGGGAAAAAGCTAGTATCCATATAATTTGAGGCTGACATAAGATTTTCGATTTATTTTCTTTTCTCGCAATCGAAGTGAAAAGTAGAGTATTTCACTTGAGACTGTAAGCATTATGAAACTCAAACTTGTGTCAATTACTGTTTCATAACATTGCAGGCACACAAGAGAAGCGCGGCGACTTCATAGACATGATGATGGCACTGCGCAACGACGAGAGGAACAACAACACGACCAAACCCGCGGACGAGAACGATGTCGAGATCAGTAAGTTTGTATTTTTTAAAAAGTTTATACCGAATTGGAAACAAAGTCCTTCTAGGCCAGTCGTAGTTTTTGGGATCGGTTAAAGGCAAAGGTAAATATGTTTTTTTAATCAAAATAAAGCTACAAAAATTATCGATACACACTGCAGTTTACTGCAGTTTTATGGAAAATTTAACAAAGGACAAAAAAACATACTTATTTACCTTTGCCTCCTAGTGCCTTTAGAAACATGTCTAATTATCATTTTAAAGTTCAAACAATAGTTTTATTTATGTTTTTATCACAACTTAACGCAATAAAGAACTTGAGTTTAATTACTAGGGTTGATTAAAATAAAATAATTAATTATTTACCCCGGTGTCCCGTAAAATATGAGCCTTAGCTTAGGCCGAACTCATAGCGAACTCATTTTAACTTTTAGGTATCAAAAATTCATCGTAAAGTCAAAGATAAGTTAATTAATGTTGTTAAAGAATAACTTGCCCAAGTTACGAGTAAGTTGACATTTAAAATAAATAACGTACTTGGGGTTATACCAGAGAGTTGTTAGTATACATAGAGCGCGCGTTAGCAAGTCTGAACTGTAAGCACGGGTCTGAACAGTCTCGAAATGTTCGGGGCGACGCCACTAGTCACAACACGTCAGTAGCGCTGATTGTTGCTCTCGCCGATATTTATTTCGATTTGGAGTAATCATGGTGAAATGTGCAGTGCCAAGCTGTAAACACGATTCACGGAAAAGAACGATCTCGAAAAAATCTATATAGAAGCGTCCATAGAACACCTGCTTACACTTGGCACAATGGGCAATGAGCGATGCGCGCGCTCTATAGCTAGTATACTAACTCTATGGGTTATACTTATTTATTATTCCAACTCTATAACTTTAAGCTAGTATTTGTATTCAAGGGAGGTGTTTTTTTTTGTTCTGATTTTGGACCTCCTCTCTCTCGGCGAGTTGTGGCAGGATTTTGATGAAATTTGGTGTGGAGAATCAAACCCAGCGGGATATAGGCTACTCCTTGCCGTATGTTCCCGCAGGAAAATAACTTATCACACGCGGGCGAAGCTCAAAACACAAACACAAAAAGTTTAATTTCTTCAACTAAAATTATTTTAGAATTTACAGTTGTTGGGACTTCGTGTCTTTTAAGTATATAGATTATACTTGTGTTGAAGGACCCGCTCTTCTATTATTTCATTTTAACAATTTAAAATTTAAGTTTACTTAATTAGGATTAGTTTAATTACTATGTAAATTACTTAAGTAGCTTGAAGTGTGCGTGCGTGTGTGTGTATGTGTGTGTCTGTGTATGTTATTGTTCCCAGAGAAAGCTAGTATAATGGATACGATAAAACGGATTTTTCGTTTCTTTTTATTAACATTTTTGATGTGTTGTTTTATTGATAACTAGTGGAATAACTTCGTAGTTTGTAGAGAGACAAAACTTTAAAAAATATTTTCTTTTTGCCTTGTATTTATTGCTCCATAATACCATGTACAAACATCGTCTAGTAATAATTTTATTAAGTAGGTACCTACTACCTACCTATGTAAATTTTTGTTTCATCATCATCATCATCAGCCTGTAGTAGTCCACTGCTGGACATAGGCCCCCAAGGCGCGCCACTGAGCCCGATCCTCGGTTCTCCGCATCCAGTCACTGCCAGCCGCCTTACGCAGGTCGCTCCATCTAGCCGGGGGGGCGTCTCACACTCCGCTTGCCAAGTCGTGGTCTCCACTCGAGAACTCGTCTACCCCAGCGGCTATCCCACTACCCCCTTTGAGCTATGTCGAAAGCTTGGTTCCCTTCTGATTTTTGTCTGAGTAAGTATTAACTTTTATTTTATAGCTGACATGGTGATATCAGCCAACGCATTCATTATATTCCTGGGCGGGTTCGAGACCACTTCCTCCACCCTGGCGTTCCTGCTCCTGGAGCTGGCTGCCAACCCCCAGGTGCAGGAGAAGCTGCGGGCAGAGATCCTCCAGGTGCTGGAGCAACACCAGGGGAATGTCAGCTACGAGGTCCTGCAGCAGCTGAGCTATATGGAGATGGTTATTCAAGGTGCGATGGATTCTCAAATCTTATTCATTGTTTAAATCTATTACTTATTTAGATCTTGTTTATTTATTGTTGCCCCCGTAGCAATAAAAAAAAATGGAAAAAATAAAGAAACTGTGCCGTTTTCGCAGAGACACTGCGGCTGTACCCGCCGTTCCCGAGTATACAGCGTCTGTGCACGAAGGAGTACACGATACCCGGCACGCGGAAGGTCGTCGAGCGCGGCACTATAGTGCTGTTCCCAACGCTGGGCATACACAGAGACGAACAGGTGAGTGGATTTCAGCATTTACACAGGCGTAGTGGACTTGGGGACGGTCTATGTCCAGCACTGGACGTTAAAAGGTTGATATAGTGGACTTGCTTTTGAAGTGTATTCTTCTTTGTTCGCATCTGGAGACTATTCGGAACTTGTACGTCACTTCCGGAACAACTATTTTTAACGACGATTAATTTGATTTTTGATTTTAGATTATTACGTTTTTTAATCGTTCAATAATTGTTGTTACTTATTATTCAAGTTAAGTTAACGGTTATTTGATCGGAAATAATAACAATTTTGAATTGACCTCGTAAGCCAAATCAAATGCGCCGCCATCTTAGATGCCGCCATCTTAGATGCCGCCATTGACAGTTTTTTAGGTAATAATTTTACGGCTCCGGGATCAAGCCCCTTTGAGCCAGTCTTTAAAATGCAGGAGCGTAAAGAGGCGACATATTAAGTATCCACTGAAATAATTTACGGTTGTATCGGTTGTATCTCTGACACGCTGCTTTTTTACCGCTTTTTAAATAAAAACGCATCCCTCTTTTTCCTCCTCCCTTTTCCCCCTACTTCATGAAAATAATTTCAAAAGGCTTGGAGTTACGGAGGAAAAATTGTAAAATGGGCCTATTTTTTAGGGTAATATTGTTTTGTTGCAGTATTTCGAGAAGGCGAGTGCCTTCGTGCCGGAGCGGTGGGCAGAGGGCCGGCCTCCGCCACCGCCCGGGGTCTACATGCCCTTCGGTGACGGACCCCGCTACTGCATCGGTAGGTTTTGCTGTTTCTTCCCCTCGGCTATACAGGTGGAAATAGAGTAGTTTTAGACAGAATTGACGTCAAAAATAGAATATTGTGTGTACTTCAATTTTGAACAACGAACTTTATTTCTTTATTAATTACATCAATCTGTCAGGCTATGGTGCTGCCCATATGCAACTAGCTGTTTCCCGCGGCTTTGTTCGCGTAGACAAACTACACTCTGAGCTGGATATTCATATAGATTTGGAAATGAGAGCTCATTTTTTGCGCGAACTCCCTGACATCGTATCGAGATAAAACCTTCCAGATTGTGTCTCAAAGCATAGGCTATGTGGTAACTTCGTCAAATTCTTTTCAATAGTTTCGAAGATTATTCCCACATACAAACATAATTGTATACACACAGACAAAAATACATAAATATATAAAATAAATAAAATACATATCTTCACGCTATGTCCCTGGCGGGGTAGGCAGAAAGAACGGAGCGCCAAGTATCGCGATCCTGACACACCTCTTTCGCTTCGCTCAGTCTCATCATTCTCTTCATACACGCTCGCCGCGGGACGCGAGTGATTTATTTATTTATTTTTATTTTATTTATTTACTTCGACCAAAGATAAGAAGTTCGTTCTGCTCTGTGGTAGGCAATCGAATGAGTATATGGGAGTGGCCGCTCCCTATTTAAGTCCCAAGTTGAACAATGCGCTATAATTTCCACCTGATTAGAAAACGTTAAGCCGAACAGAGTCGTAAAAAAACTCGTAAAATCTCAAGTTAATTATTTGTACGTGACGTTTGGTTTATCATAATACTAAGTTATGGTAAAATTATAAGGAATCGTAAAATATAATATACTCGGGTGACATTGAAACGGTGCCATGGTATTTGTGGAATACTTACGTATGAATACTGATTTTAATCCTACTAATATTATAAAGGCGAAAGTTTGTAAGGATGTGAGGATTTGAAGATGTGAGGATGTATGTTTGTTACTCTTTCACGCAAAAACTACCGAACAGATTTTGATGAAACTTGGTACTGTGATAGCTTATATCGTGGAATAACATATAGGCTACTTTTTAACGCGGACAAAGTCGCGGGGCGTCCGCTAATACCCCCTAAGTAACAAAACGCCTACATAGAGGGCGCTGTTTCACAATGTACACGGGAAAAACTTTTCTACGCGGGCGAAGCCGCGGGAAAAGCTAGTAGTAATATACTCTTATGTGTCCGCGGAAATGAATTATTTTCGCCGGACACTTGTGTTCATACCTGTCAGAACTTGTGCATGGTAGTTACATAAACAGTAATGTTTGCCACTGATACTTTAACTAAATGTCAATTAAATAAAGACAGACGTTAGTCTAAATAAAAGATAATATTCTTAATTTACGGCATTGTACAATTAAAATTGGGTTGCGGACACCCCACCGAGATGAAAAATTAGGCCCTTATCATTTTTTAAAAAAGGTTTATTAGTTTCCTAGCTTAATTTTATTTTTTGCCCAGGGTAGATAAGTACATGCTCTTTCCAAAAAAATATAACGACAATATTTTACATACCAGCACTACCGTTTTCAGCCCTGCCGATCAAATTTTATGCCTGGGAAAACTACCCAGATGGTGTGTCATCTATTTGTAGGTAGGTATTAGTTTTAAAGTGTTTAAAAGGTAGGACTATATCATAATGACTAGATGCTAAAAAACCTTCGTCGCAAAAATACTAGGTTCAAATAATAAAAATAGGTTGCGAGGAGCGAAGCGACGAGCATGTTAGGTGTCTGTAGACTACAACGGGAGTGGCCGGCGAAGCGCCAGAGCGAAGTCTTGTTGCGATGTAGTCATTTCGCGATTCAGTAATTTTCGATCCAGTACATGCCAATTCCGCGAAAATCTTGGTCCAGAACTCTCGAATACCTACTACCTACTGACTATTCTTACGTCTAAATATATTTATGGTTGATCGAATTTTTCACATAGGTACGTTGATTTTGTATAGCATATATAATGTATAGTTCAGCTATTCATAGGTATGTATTTCCACTTTCTTGCACCCCGTACCACAGAATAGATAATAGGAAAAGTCCCGTAGTCTTACGTTACGTAGGTACGTTTGTCTTTGACATAGTAATAACCACAGATTTGTAAACTAAAGTTTTAGTTAGACTAAAGTTTTAGTTTACAAATCTGTGGTAATAACCATTTGTCTGGGAAAAATCTATGTTTGTGTGGTTCCCCTACGACCTAAATTGAAATTGACAATTGAGTATGGCGACCACCCACCAGTGTTGCTTTATAGGAAAACACTGGGACTTATACTTAACTTGAATATTTATCTACCTATTTAGTTCATAGGCTTATCAGTGTCGTGACATAAGTCGTTAAACAAAGTCATTAGAATTCGGCAGTCCTCTGTTCTGTTTTTCTAATCTCGATAACAGGGATCAAGATCCCATTAAATTCAATTAAATAAAATTTATCTGTATTGTGCCCTACTTAAATATCAATTCTCAGAAAATTCGTAACCTATAACTAATTTTAAACAGTAGGTACCTACTTAAATTAAATTTTTGAAATATGTACTTAGAAACTAAAATAACTTACAAAAGTTTCTACTACCTAATAGATTTTTTTTATCTATAGATTTTTAAACTTTTGCCACTTGATTGCGCAACCACTTTTCAAAAGTTCCTAAAAAACTTAAGTTGGGTTTACACGTAGCTGCTCGCAAGCTTGCACACCAGCTGCTGTACCTGCAGACACTATCATTACCATTAGCACTCTGTAAAATATTATGCGAGTTACTGTACAATGCGAGTCGGTCAGTAGCTACTTTAAAAGATTTGACTTCACTTACTCTCGCCTCCCCCATCCGCGACAGTCAGTAGCTTGCCTCGCCTCATTATCATCATGCAACGTCCACTGCTGAACATAGGTATTCCCCAAAACGCCACCACACCCGGTCCTACGCCCTCCATATTCTTAAGGACGTCGGTCCACCTGGCGAGGGAGCGTCCTTTGCCTTGGCTGTGGTGAATGCGCTGGCAAAAAAGCTCAGCAGTACAACTCGTGCCACCTGGCGAGTATAAAGGCCAGTAGCTGTCTACTGTCTAGTAAGCAGCTGGCACTGTGTAAACCCCAGTTTTAGAAAAAGCTTATCAGGTGTTTTATCGAACACATCGACACAAAATATGCATAATAATTATATCGTCACTTCAAAATAATATATTGCATAGCTCTCCCAAGTGGTTGCATGTTTGCTAAGCGTGGTGTAGAGTTACATTCCACTTATAGTGCTGATGCATGGAATGTATTTATGTATTGTTTTGAATAGGTACGTGCTTGCTTGTGAATAATAACTTTGAGTATGAATAACATGACTCGCTGTTTATTTCTTTTGCCGACTTTTAAAATGCCACAAAGAATATGCCGTTTAAAAAAATGATTTTATTGCATAACACATATATTTATTACAAAAAAATAAAATACACACAGGGTTGAACAGAAAAGTGTCACCAGTAGATAATAAAGACTATTATCCAGAAAATCGTGGTATTATTAGCTACTAGGTGGTCTGATACTAAAAAGTAAGTATCTAACTAAACCTCTCTTTTTCCATTTGGGTTAAAAGAATACTTTCAGGGCTTTTCGATATCAATTTAATTCGCAAAATCAATTATTTACGTTAATACGGTTCTCACGAGGTAGGAGGAAACACCCACACGGTTTTTTTTTACGGTCACTACTTTGTGTTATACTAACTGTATTGTCCGTCCGGTCTGATTTATTGCGGTGCTGCTTTTTGTAAATGCCCTTTCAAACGCTATGAATACATGGTAACCTATGTTAAGTCTACTAGTGGTATGTAATATTACGTTATTAAAAAATACAATAAATATAACAATGCTAGTCATATTATAAAGGCGAAAGTTAGTAAGGATGTTTGTGAGGATGAATGTTTGTTACTCTTTCACGCTGTTACGGCTGAACGGGTTTTGATGAGACTTGGTACAGTGATAGCTTATATCCCGGAATAACATCTATAGGCTACTTTTTACCACGGTAAACTGTTCCCGCGGGAAAAACTTATTCAATGCGGGCAAAGCTGCGGGCAACAGCTAGTGCTTAATAAGAATGTTTTTGGACAAATTCACGCGCACGTCTGTTTAGTCCCAAATTAAGCCGAAGCTTGTGGATTGATAGGTACTTACAACTTATAAACATACTAGCTTTTTCCCGCGGCTTCTCCCGCGTGGAAAAGTTTTTCCCGTGTACATTGTGAAACAGTGCCCTCTATGTAGGCGTTTTGTTACTTAGGAGGTATTAGCGGACGCCCGGGGACTTTGTCCGCGTTAAAAAGTAGCCTTTAAGTTATTCCAGAATATAAGCTATCACTGTACCAAGTTTCATCAAAATCTGTTCGGTAGTTTTTGCGTGAAAGAGTAACAAACATCCTCACAAACTTTCGCCTTTATAATATTAGTAGGAAGGATAGGAAGTAGGATGTACATACCGCGGGCGAAGCCGCGGGAATCAGCTAGGTGTATAGTATAATTGAATGTAGGTATACATCACTTTAAAAATTCATTTTTCTCCCTCAGGTAAACGCTTCGCCCTGATCCAGATGAAGTGTTGCCTGATAAGGTTGCTGCAACACGCGCGCTTCTCGCCCGCCGCGGTCGGACCGCGCGTCGAGCCGTTCGCGGCCGACCCGCGCTCGCCCCTCACCCTCCACCCCGCCGACTCCCGCGTCAAAATCAGCCTGTTATGACGAACTCTGCGTGCTGTCACATTATAATTATTACTATTTGGGCTCAAATATCGCCTACACAAACTTCGATAGTTATTATTTACAAATAATGACTACTTAACTATGTACAATTTTTCGTTTAATCATCTAGTTCTTGAGACAAACGATAAATTGAACTGAAAATATTTAGGTACATAAAGGCAAAATAAACTAAAGGTACATTTTAAAATAACAATACAGAATACGTAAAATTAAAAGCTGGTTTGAAATGATACCACAAAACGTATAATATTTTTGGAACGAAGTTCCATATTGCACGTTAGGTACACTCCTGATACTTGGTGAATGAGAGCTAAAGATATCTTGAAGGAGAATCGCAGCGTTAACGTTGTTATAGCATTATTGATACATCATCCTCAGCCGTCCACTGCGCGCCACTACACCCGGTCCACCACCACCGCTTTTAACCATATTCTTGTGATCGGTCCATCTTTCCGCAAGCCCGGGGCTGCACGTACTGGTCCGCGGACTCCACTCCACACAGATAAACGATTGTCGTTCGTTCACCACACATCTGTGCATTTCCACAAATTGAAGCTACGCTCCGGTCAGTGCGATCTTAAAATAGCAAATGCATAGAAGTGTAGTGAGAGTGACAGTCTGCCTCAGATTTAACTACAGGTTCAAATAGTGTGCAAGTTACTTACACTTATTATAAACTAGCTTTTTCCCGTATCTTCGCCCGCGTAGAAACGTTTTCCCGTGTACATTGTGAAACAGCGCCCTCTATGTAGGCGTTTTGTTACTTAGGGAGTATTAGCGGACACCCGCGACTTTGTCCGCATTAAAAAGTAGCCTTTATGTTATTCCAGGATATAACCTATCACTGTACCAAGTTTCATCAAAATCTGTTCGGTAGTTTTTGCGTGAAAAAGTAACAAACATACATACTCACATCCTTACAAACTTTCGCCTTTATAATATTAGTAGGAGTAGTATTATCCCTTCGCTCCTTCGAACTCAATAAGTACCTACCCAGTGAAGTGTCAAAGTTATTATCAGGTCTACTGTACTTCTTAGCGCTTATTTTAATAATAATAAGTATTTTTTAAATGGTAAATAGCTTTTGTACTGTAATTGTACTTTTGTAAATAAATAACTTTAAGGTTAAGGCTTTTTTATTTAATTCATTAGAGCGAAGTTTTTTTGTAATAATGAAATTGTCTTGCAAATGAAGAGTTAATAAAAAAAACCCTTTGAAAGAAAAAATAAGAATATTATCAACACGAACCGGCTCCATTCACAATAAGCGTTTATTAAACGCCGAAATTTGCTTTAAGCGTTCAAAAATCGTCAGTGACAATGTTTTTTTTACATCAAAGAACATCTCACGGCAACTTTGTAACCGTACCACGATGCGGAGGAACGGTTCCAAAATAGATATCTTGTTATCACGTAATTGATGGAAGCCCCCTTAAACGACGCTATGCTTAATAAGGAAATTGCATATAACTGTCGTGGGGACAATCGGGAGTGCTGAGTTGAGGGTTAGATCATAATAAACGGAGGTGATTGCAACCAACTGCATAGTATGGTATATACTTACATGCAGTTAGCGCAGCCACAGATAACGTGTTCACATTAAGGGTTAACTCTCACAATATTTATTTTTCTTTATTATAATAATAATAATGTTTGGACAAATTCACACACGGCTGTTTAGTCCCAAACTAAGCCGAAGCTTGTACATGAGTACTCAACAACTGATAAACATAGGTACTTAAATACTTTTAAATAAATACATAAATACATACAAACACCCAGAAACCGAAAACCAACAGATATGCTCATCACATAAATGTTGGTCTCGGGTGGGAATCGAACCCACGACCTCTGGCACATTTTATGGCCTATTTAAAATTATTGTAACTTTTAACTGATTAATCTGAAACGTTACAATATTATATTTTTTGATGACTAATTTTAGTCTAAAAAACAATTGCAAAGGACGTCTGTGTGTCACACCCAAGAAGTTTCGAATCTCTTTGGTGGCGCGCGCGGCCGCCAACCAAAGAGATCCTAACTCTATGGTCACACCACACCAGATTTTAAGTTAGACCTTGTGGGAGGCCTACGCTGCGTCTTCCAGCACGTGGTCGCCACTCGAGAACCTTTCTGCCCCAACGGCCGTCAGTTCTACGAGCGATATGTAATAATTATTACAAGTAAACACTGAAAGCGTCTGTGGCCTCGGAGATAAGACGCGACCTATCATATCGAAAGGTCCGAGGTTCGATCCCCGGTTGGGCCATGTACCAATGGGTTTTTTCTCGAAACTTAAGTACATGTACTGACTGCTCTCAAACGGTGAAGGAAAACATCGTGAGGAAACCTGCATACGCCGATGAAGAAATTCTTAGGCGCATGTAAAGTCCACCAATCCGCACTGGGCTAGCGTGGTGGACTATAGCCCGCACGCCCTCGTTGAGAGGGTAGGCCTGAGCCCCAGCAGTAGGGAGATTAATAGGCTGTTGATGGTGATGATGAAACACTGAACTATGGTGATGGAGCGACGACCTGCGTAAGGCTGGCAGTGACTGGATGCAGAGAACCGAGGATCGGGTTCACTGGCGCGCCTTGGGGGAGGCCTATGTCCAGCAGTGGACCAGTGCAGGCTGCTGATGATGATGACTAAACTTTTATTTTTCTGCCAGAGTCATCAAAAGTTTATTTGATTTATTGCTTCCTGGAAGATCAATAAAACTATAAAGTAACTACCTATATTGTAATCTGATTACTAAAGTAATTTGCTGACTGTTGTGATACCTACATAAGTAATTAATTTGACACTCTCGTGTATGATTCCGCAACGGTTAGCCGAAAGTCGTGGTTACTCCGATGGACTGTTCGCTGACAGGATGTTTTGTTTATTGTACTGTAAGTACCAATAGGTAAGTAATTAAGGCGACGGGAAACTTAAATATTGACATATAGGTACCTACCTAGTATCTACTTATGCCTATTCCTAGCTAGTCTTCTTCCTAGCTTCCAGGCCCGAACTCTCTAAAATGAACGAAACTTTGTAGGAATGTAGAGCTGGGATATTTCGTCCCTTTTTTAGAGTTCGGATCTGAAAGCTTGCATGACTGGCCTGTTGGCGTAGTGGTAGTGACCCTGCCTACTGCGCCAAAGGTCGTGGGTTCGATTCCCACCCGGGGCCAACATTTGTGTGATGAGCTTAACTGTTGGTTTTCGGATTCTGTGTGTTTTTATGTATGTATTTAAGTATTTATTTAAAAGTATTTATGTATGTTTAACAGTTGTTGAGTACCCATTTACAAGCTTTGGCTTGTTTGGGACTAAACAGCCGTGTGTAAATTTGTCCAAACATTATTTATTTTATTTATTTATTTACCTAGTACTTTATCTACTTATGCCTATTCCTAGCTAGTCTAATTTTCTAGGAATGTAGAGCTGTCTGTCTCGGATATTTCATCCGTTTTGGAGGGTTCGGATCTGAAAGCTTGCATTGTAAAGTCGACCGCACGTCACTGGAAACACTTTGACCATGAGCTGACCTAGCCTAGGGAGTTTCAATACTCAGTTTATAATTTTGTTTCCACTGACGTGCGGTCGACTGTACCTGTTATATATACAATAAATGAACAAAAGGTTGCCTGGAAGAAATCGCTCTTAGCGATAAGACCGCCAAGATGTACATTACCTACTGTATCTGTTTTTTTCTTTTTGTCTGCGAAATTTTTAAATGTGCATTATAGTGTATTGAATTGAATTGAAAAAATATAAAATTATAAAATTATGTAGGTACCTATGTCTACGAGTAAGTATATTATTTAAGATCATTCACTCATCTACCTACTTAGGTATTCACATTTCATGGTTTAGTTGGGTAGGTATTTCAAAATTATGTTTTTCCTTGTAATTTTGCACTCAATTGTTTAGTAATCACTAATTAAGTACCCACCTAGGTATCTTTGTTCTAAGAATTTGTTTTAAATACGTTAACTAATTATTAGGTTAAAGCTTTTTGTTATTGAATTTACGGATTAAATAAGATAAAAAAAGTTTAGTTAAACTAAATCTGTTCTGTGAATAAACGTGGCCTTAAGTCACAAAGGCGGCGGCCGAACGACGCAAGCGATTCAATGAAACTTCGTACATGCGACTTTGAACCTTGCGACCTGGTCGTGAGGCCTGGAGTTGGCTGGCAACATGAGCCTGCCCTGCATGGACACACTGTATCCCCAGCCCTATAAAAAGTTTGAAGAGGTTGGACCATTTAACAGTTCGCGTTTGACTCTCAAAGCTTTGACTGTAGTAGTTGTTGGCTAAAAGCAAGACGAGTTAAAACCCTTGCAGAGTAACTAATTAATAACTCTGCAACGCAAACTTTTTTTAACGTACAAGAAAAAGCATTATAAATTACAAAATAACTATTTCATAAAGTTTTCGACGTTTAAAAAACTTTCGGAAACTTTTTAACTATAGAATTTAAAGTTAAATTCTCAATTTAAGTATACCTAAGTGCGTCTAAAATAACTTTAAAGTGAGAAGCCAATGAAGAAATGGATACTATGAAGGTGGGTAAGTTTAGACTAAAATATAATACCTACTAACTTAGTACAGTTAAGGGTGTGAGAGTTACTCGTACCTCCCTAATAAAACCTTACCTAAGCTATTTCACCTTACCTATTTCATTTACAAGTTTTATTTTGTAAAGGTTAGTCAAACGTGTACATGCAGCATAACGTTTTTGGTTATGGTTTAGATTTCGTAATATCGTTCAGAATTAGCGCGATTGGCGGTTGGCGAATGTTTTTTGTTTTTTAACATAGAGTTAAGATCTCTTTGGTGCGTCCTCGCGCCCCCTTAGAGAGGCGTAAAAGATGCATTCTATGGGTGTCAATATCGTGTCAAATGTATGACAATACTGTTACTCACTCACACATTCTCATTTTCAAACTCCATATAAATTTGTATTAGCAACCTCCTCCCGCTACTCCGCTTCCATTGTCCGCACCCCCCCTGTAAGTGGCACCATTGGTTCCCATATTAAATATTCAAGATGCAGTCGCCATAGGGAGCGCGCGCGCCACCATAGAGATTCGAACCTTCCTGGTTTTTAAACTATTTTTTAAATTATCTTACTTTTGAAACGTGAAGCGGATATTTTATTTTTCTTGAAGCATTAGGTATGTCACTCTGGTTCCTTCTAATCGTTCACTCAGACACATGCATGTGTTTACTTACCGATTTCTAAGAACGCACTTGTATCCGAGACAAGTTCTGTAAGCTGAGAATTTTAATTTGTTTCTTGTCTTATTTATGGTGACAGGCTTTTTTGTTAAAACTGTTCAGGTCTTACCATTGGGTTTGTTTCTAAAGAATTTCGACTTTTTGATTTTTTCCAAAACCTGATAACAATTTCTTTCCAATACTTAAGTAAGTTAATTTTCGAAGATTCCTTGACAGATGCTTTTAATGGGGTCCCCCACGGCGCGAGGGTAAGCATTATCCGAATACGGGAGCGGTGGAGTCTTTGTTTGTTTATAAATTTATCTTAACAAATTGCTTTGGTTTAAATGCCTAATGATAAATGGTGTAAGCTCACGTTTTCATATCCCAGGATCGTAGCGCCACAAAACGCGGTCGTCTTTTAGGACGTTCTGAATTTCTGATACTAAGGGCTTCTTTCACCACTTCCTGATATTGTTACAGATAGTAATCTTAGTGATAAAGTAATCTATCAGATAAATCTGTGTGATAAACTATATAAAATGTAAGTATAAGATATAGGCAATCAGATACCTGTGAAAACAAAAAAATAGGCTAACTGTCAGATAACCTGCAGATAGGGTATCTGTGACTTTATCAGCAAGCGGTGTAAGAGGCCCTAAGGCTTTCAGTTTCTCTGTACCCATGTTTTATAAATTAATAAATGAACTAATAACTTCATTCAGAAAAAGTAGTTTAGATTGGAATTAGCAATTTACATAATATTATTTATTTTGTTTCCAATAATCCCTACCGTTTTCAAAATTGGTGTAAGTACGCCATATATTGAGCAGTGGGAGAATGCAAAAACCCACTGAAAAAAAGTCAAAATAAGTATCTTCATTATTCTAATAAATTGCTCTGTGCCCGTTCGCCAACTCGTTAACTAATAGCGGCCTGCGGTGGCGGTCTACCGCAGGCCGCAGTCTCAATAAATGCAAACGCAGGCCGCGCGTGTCTGTAGTCCCACATACATTGCATAGGGAATACAACAGGCCGCCACCGCCACCGCCGCCGCAGGCCGCGTGTGTTTGTGAGACGCTTTAATCTCCTTCCTTTTATCTTATCTTATCTTCTTAGGGGGGCAGAAATACCTGGAGACACTTCGACCCTATGGGATCTGTTGTGCCAAACCCCTGTCCGCCAAACGGTGCCCCAATCCAGTGGACTTCACATACGCCTCAGAATAGTAAATACCAGTCTTTGGCGTATGCAGGTTTCCTCACGATGTTTTCCTTCACCGAAAAACCTGTGGTATTATAATAAACCGTACTTGAGCTTCGAAAAACTCATTGCTACGGGTCAGGATCGAACCCACGACCTCACGTGAGGCGAGTGCACAGCCAACTAGGGTACCACGGCTCTTCCTTTCGTTTAAAAACCCTCCGGTTGTCTGTGTCATTTCAAAATGAGAAAACGTTAAAAAAAAACTATGTAAGCACGTTTTCAGCCGCTCTGGCCTCTGTAAGCGCGCTATTCACGTCACTTGCCAGAGACATTGCTATCGTAATTACGATCTAACGCCGTGAATAGCGTGTGTCTAGATAAAAGACTTCATGCGTTCGTCAGGCCTCTCCGCCACAATGGTCCGATCCTTAGATGAAACGAAAAAGACAAAGATACGTCACTCACTACTGGAAAATGGTCCTACAAAACCAGGTCGGAAGATACTCTTACATTGACTAAACGAAAACTAGGATCTGTGCAGGACTACGCGCCACACTCACACAGCTGAAATCAAAGTTGCGTTCATTAATCATCATCAGTATTTAATGTACTGTATATTTTCAACTAAAACCAATTATAACATATGTAATACAATAATTTATGTATACTACACACCTTGTCTGCCTTCTCTCGTATCAAATCTCTATGAGAGATAAGTTTGCCCTTTGTTTAGTTTCTAAACAAATAAATAACATAATTTTTGCACAGTTGAGCACGGAAATGCGGCTTGATCTACATACAGTTATTTACTTTCACTCGTCATTACTGTAATACAATACTGCTCTTAATGGTTTATTTAAATTAACCATAATATATTAAATTATTAATCAATTAGAGTCAGTCAACATGAAAGTCTTGATTGATGGCCAAAGAAATGTTTAATTGGCAGGTAAAACCTAACAAAATGTCAAGTCCGAAAACAATCGTTTCTTAAGATAATTTCTAGATTATTGCTTATCATAAATTGGATTAACAAAAAGCAGTATCTGTTACTTACCTATCTTAAATGCATATTGCACTCTTCCATAATAGTCTAAACCACTTAAGCAGGATGCATCCCTTACCCTTAAAATGAAAAACACTCTTAAAGATAGCCTGGGAATGTTTACATTCGAGAATCTTGTAAAAATCTGTAACATCCCACGGTCCCACCCCACCTCTTCCGCGCATTCCGTCGGCAGGTTAAACAGAACCCGGCCCCTCTGACCGCATTCGTCACTTTAACCTCCTTAAGAATACCTTTATGTCCTCCAAAAACAAAAATGACTTACATTTTTGTAACTAATAGTAAAGTTTATTTCTTAAAAAAAAACACTCGGCACAAATTTTAACTTACGGACGATAGAAACCTACATAATCTGTGCTTACGGGCGTTTTTTTCTAACTCCAGGGAGTTGTCAGCACGGTTTAGTAAACAGGATGAGTGCTTAAGCACGGATCTGATGTGGTCTTCTGTAATGTACGAGATTTTAGAACTTCTTGCAGTACAGTCATTTAGAACTGTTTTTATTTGTTAAATCATTAGGATATTATATTTTGTTAGTTATTCCCATCTACGTAATTACTGTGAATGAGCTGAGAAAAGTATACAATTCGTTAGAGAATGGAATAATTTCGGTAATGATAAAGAGAATCTTCAAGAAATAAATACTCAATCCTGTCCGAATATCGACTGATAGTGGTATACGTTCTATAATTGTTTCCACTGACGTGCGGTCGACTGTATTACGAACGCAACTTTGATTCAGTTTTGTGTAAAACCAGTATAAACTGGTCTCTCCTAGTATTGAAACTCCGTAATAGGCTAGGCCAGCTCAAGGTCAAAGTGTTACCACTGACGTGCGGTCGACTGTACCTAGTTTTCAAGTGCAATGACCCATCTAGACGCTCCTGTCCGAAACCCCGATTAAGTTAACAATATTAAAAAAAAACCTGTATGGATAGTTTTGTGTGAGCCATAAACGTTTAAAATAACAGTTTGTGAGCGTTGCACGTGTTTTGTCCCAAGCAATTATCGCTTTCCTTCTGATATTACCGCCTTTTTCAATAGGTACCGATTTATTGTTTAAACGGTCATAATCCTAAGGGGGTGGTAAAACAAAATTGGGGAAAGAAAGTATACTGAGAAATAAGCACATTCCATTTCGAGATAGGTAGGTAATTTGCCTATTGTTTGTTGGATTGCCGGTCATAAAATCAATAAACCCTACGAGCTACATCTGCAATTCTTGGAAGAACCAACCTTGATCCTTTTATAGTACATGTTAGCGACAACGACTCGTATAGCTATAAGTGTTTAGTGTATATTGTAAAATAAGTAGTTTAAGTGATCTTATTGTGTTGTTTACTTTCATTTACATTTATACTTGTTTGTCATTATAAATAGTTTGGGTTTATGGCTAAATAAAGTTTGAAGGGCTCTCGCTCTCGGTAGGGTGTTGTTCGCATGTGGTCACTCACTTTCTCTTTTGGGCTTCCGCCCGCCGCCTTGCCCGCCGCGTCTGCGCGGGAACACGGCCGATCGAGCCGCCCGCGTGGCTTGGGTTCTATGCGCGGGAATTGTTTGGATAAATAGGGGTGGGCGGCGCCATATTGACCATTCAATCTCAAAACACACTAAAGCGAACAACGCTCTACCATTGCGATCTCTATATTGACATTTGTACTACTGAGTTCTTTATTACTCACCTGACTGAACCAGCATTCGCCCAGTTTATTAGTTGTGGGTCAGCGAAGGGGCCCACATTTATGGTCCTTCGAGCCGGATAAGAAAAGTGAAAATTCAAGAATGCCAGTCACCAGGAGTGCAAAATCTGTTCCCTTCGTGCTGCCACGGTCATCACCGTCGCCTGTCCATCTGGATGGCGCGCCTACAGAAGTAAACGCGCCCATCGACAACGCGACAACGACCGGCGTGACTACAGCCACCGACGTGATTACAACTGCGACCACTACAGGCGTCACAAGCGACGCGACCGCCACTACCACAAGGAGAGCTCAATCTTGCCACTCGTCGGCGTCACGGAATCGACGCCTCGAGTTAGCGAAGGCAAAGGAGCAGCTTATACAAAGGCAGGTGGAGCTGGCAGCCGCACGCATCGCTGTCTTGGAAGCGGAGTCGGATGAAGAGGAGGTGACAGACGAGGAGTCAAATAGAGAAGAGCGGACGAGAGATTGGATCCGCACCAGTGGTCTCGCACTAACGGCGGAGCCGCGCGAGCATAACGAAACTACTCCGGGTGGTCCTGTTGGAGAAGGGGATTTAGCGTCGCAGCCACAGCCGCGCGGCGACGCACTCCGACGGGACGGATGTGTCATCACGGGGGGCGCCACGCCGATGTTTCCTTTGTTTAATGCTCCGGGTCAACGCGAGGACGAGACGCGCGCAAACAATGGCGCGACAAGTGCGACAGGGATAGCGACACGCACCGTCCCAACTCCACCGGCTGCACAGCTACCTGCGTGCTACGAGCCAGATGTGCGAACGGAACGCTTTAACTATAGCGAACTCGCCACGGCTATTACGCTCGCGGCACGCGCTGTCCAGCCTACGAATACGCAAAGGACGCTTCACGACTTGCCGCCATTTAACGGTTCGTCGAGCGATTGGCTACCATTCAAAGTAGCTTACGAAGAATCTGCGAGTCAGCTCACCGAGCAGGAAAATTTGGCAAGACTACGCAGATGCCTAAAAGGAGCCGCGAAGGACGCGGTACAATGCTTATTCATTGGCGCTACAAATACCGAAGACGTCATGAAGCTTCTTTCATCAAGATTCGGTCGTCCAGATGCATTAGTCATGGCAGAAATGAGCAAACTACGGGCCCTGCCACGACTCACCGAGAACCCAAAAGACATCTGCATCTTCGCCTCCAAAGTACAAAACGTAACGGCGACAGTGAGGGCTTTAAACAAACATCACTATTTGTACAACGCGGAAGTGGTGCGTAGCGTGGTCGATAAATTACCTTCGGCGCTACGCTATCGATATTACGACTACTCCGCCGAGCAGTCAGAAGACCAGCCCGATCTTATGAAACTGTCGCTGTTCCTCGAGCGTACGGCCGAACGCTGCGGCAGCTTTGCGCCCGTCGAGTCGATACCTACCGACGACCGGCGGGAGCCGTCAGCAAAGAAGCATACTGTGAGAACATACCACGCTCAAGATCAGAAGCCCGCTCCCAGGCCAACGAGGTGTCCAGTCTGCGACAAAGAGGACCATCAAGCACCTGCGTGTACTGCGATGAGGAATGCAGAGGGACCTGCGAGGTGGGAACTAGCCAAGAATAAAAGGCTATGTTTCCGCTGCTTGCGAACCCGCAAGTTCCGACACAACTGCAAGCCGAGGAAATGCCTCATCGACGGGTGCGAGTACATGCACCACCCTCTGTTGCATGGTACTTATCCGCTTAAGTCAGAGACAGAAAAGACTGCACACGCCTGCGACGCCGACGCATCCACAGTCGATATTGTTGCGTCAGGTACAGAAAAAAGTAACACAACAGCGCTACTCAAAATAGTTCCGATCCAAATAACGGGACCCAAGGGCGCCTGCGATACTTACGCCCTATTGGACGACGGGTCTACGTGCACGCTTATAGAAACGGCAGTTGCTAATAAGATTGGCGCCACTGGACCGTCAGAGCCCTTATACATAGAGGGCGTGGCCGGCGCTAGAATAAATGCGGATAAGTCAACTCGCGTCCACTTCTCCATACGTGGGCGTGAGACTGATAGCTACGAGATATCCGCCCGGACTATGGAAGATTTAAAGTTATCGCCTCAGTCGATACCACGAGACGTCGTGCGGTCATGTCACCACCTGCGTGATATTGAAGAGCAACTTACATACGAAGAGGGAACGCCGACGATATTACTAGGTCAGGATAATTGGCACCTGCTACTCACCCATGACGTACGCCGAGGCGATAAAACCCAACCGGTCGCTTCACGTACCGACCTCGGCTGGGTTCTCCATGGTACAAGAGAAGCGAGCGCATATAGTAAGGTGCAAGTCCACAGAACAAACCACCTGACTTCTACAAGCGACGAGTCAATGGAGGCCATGATGAAGGATCACTTCGCCCTCGAAGCACTGGGGGTTAAAACGAAGAAATCCTGCAATGATTCGGAACAACGAGCGCTGCGCATTTTAGATGAAAAAACTAGAAGGCTGCCGGCAGAAGGCTTTGAAACTGGCCTCTTGTGGAAAGAAGATAACCAGTTCCTGCCTAACAGCTACGACGCCGCGGTGAAGCGCTTAGAGCATTTAGAAAAAAAGCTAGACCTCAACGAAGAGATGGAAAAGCGCTACAAGTCGCGATTAAAGGCGCAACTGGAAAATACCTACGATGAAGTAGCGCCCTGTGAAAAATCACAAAGAGTGTGGTACTTGCCACACATCTCTGTCATCGACCCACAGAAAATGGAGAAACTAAGAATAGTTCACGATGCCGCCGCTAGATGTCGTGGAGTTAGCCTAAATGATACGGGTCCCGATCTACTTCAGTCATTGACGGGCGTGCTTATGAAGTTCCGTCAACGCTCGTTCGCCGTAACTGCCGACATACGCGACATGTTCATGCGAGTCGACATCATAAAGGAAGACAGAGACATGCAACGGTTCTTGTGGAGAGATTGTCGCGCGGGGCCGCCGACCGAATACCGAATGAAGAGTGTCATTTTCGGCGCCACGTCATCACCCTGCACGGCTATTTACGTGAAAAACAAAAACGCAGAACATTTCCGCGGAAGCTACCCAGAAGCTGCTGCCGCGGTCCTCGAAAATCATTATGTCGATGACCTGGCTAGCTTTAATACGGAAGAAGCCGAACGAGTTTCACAGCAAGTTACCTATATACACAGTAAAGGAAACTTCTTCCTGCAACGATGGGCGTCTAACTCACGTCAGGTGCGAGCCGCGCTAGCGCCCGGCATGAAGGAAGATATAGTCCAATTGGATAAATCAATCAGTCAGTCAGTCCAATTGGATCGAGAGAAAATCCTGGGAATGGTATGGCACACAGAGCCGGACACATTATCATTTAACGTGAACCGGCACAAGATTCCTACGGACATACAAGAAGGAGAAAGAACGCCTACAAAGAGAGATGCTCTACGCGTAGCGATGTCCACCTGCGATCCACTCGGCATTGCTACACCGGTGACTTTACAAGCAAAGCGAATTATGCAGGACGCGTGGCGTTCTGGAATTGAACGGGACGCAGCCGGGCTCAAGGAGTGGCGGGCCAGTCAGAGACTCACCGATATGTTCTGGTCACGCTGGGTGCGCGAGTACTTGCCGGTGCTCCAACACCGGCGGGAGCCGCGCGCGACAAAGGGAATTCTACGACGGCCCACTAAGAAGCGAGCGATCCTACCCGTTACACCGGCAACGGCATAAAATAGCTACACATAGAGTCGGCAAACTGCCAGATTACAGCTACAAGGAGCTGCGACGGGAGTATGTTAGCGACAACGACTCGTATAGCTATAAGTGTTTAGTGTATATTGTAAAATAAGTAGTTTAAGTGATCTTATTGTGTTGTTTACTTTCATTTACATTTATACTTGTTTGTCATTATAAATAGTTTGGGTTTATGGCTAAATAAAGTTTGAAGGGCTCTCGCTCTCGGTAGGGTGTTGTTCGCATGTGGTCACTCACTTTCTCTTTTGGGCTTCCGCCCGCCGCCTTGCCCGCCGCGTCTGCGCGGGAACACGGCCGATCGAGCCGCCCGCGTGGCTTGGGTTCTATGCGCGGGAATTGTTTGGATAAATAGGGGTGGGCGGCGCCATATTGACCATTCAATCTCAAAACACACTAAAGCGAACAACGCTCTACCATTGCGATCTCTATATTGACATTTGTACTACTGAGTTCTTTATTACTCACCTGACTGAACCAGCATTCGCCCAGTTTATTAGTTGTGGGTCAGCGAAGGGGCCCACAGTACATATACTGAGACTTGAGCACATTCCACTCGAAATAGGTGATGAGTAATTTGCCTATTGTTTGTTTAAATGCCGATCATAAAATAAATAAACCCTACGAGCTACGTCTGCAATTCTTGGAAGAACCAACCTTGATCCTTATATAGTATGTACATATACTGAGACTTGAGCACATTCCACTCGAAATAGGTGAGTAATTTGCCTATTGGTTTTTGGATTGCCGATTACAAAATCAAATAACCCTACCAGCTGCGTCTGCAACTCTTGGAAGAACCAACCTTGATCCTTTTAGTAGGGACGTCCACTGAGAATGTGCTCACATTCCAATCGAAATAGGTGAATAATTTGCCTATTGTTTGTTGGATTGCCGATCATAAAATGAATTAACACTACCAGCTGCGTCTGTAATTCTTGGAATAACCAACCTTGATCCTTTTACCTGCAAGTTATTTCTTGTAAATAAAATATAAATAAAACTAAACAAAAATAATATACACAAAATGCAAAAATTATTTTTTGCATTTAGGACATTTCGCTTAAGTTTTTAAAGTGTAATCTAAATGTATGAGTTAAGTTAGCTATAAGTAAATACAGTGCTTTACTCACGACGTCCACCCACTGGCGTCCTCCCATAAATCATGCCGTGTATGACAGTTTTGTTACTTACAAAATTCGTTCCGTGTACTAAAATTATCCGAACGTGACTTCTTAGGAAAAACACGCGTTAGTTCAGGCTTTAAACATTTATCGACGAACATTTATGGTGGGTCATCGGTTTTGCAACTTTTAACTTATTTAAGCATGTACATAATAATTATGACCAGCAGAGTATAAGACCATTAATATTTTGATCTTACCACACTGGTTAAGAATGCTTGATATACTTATTGCCATCACCTGCGAGTAAGTGTACTGGTTAGAGCATAAAGCCTCTTATCTTCTTAAATTTAAAATTAAATTAATATTAATTTCTACCTAACCCCTCTAACCACCAACGGTACCCCACGCCAATCCGCAGAAAAAGTATTTGTCCAATGACAAAGAAAAACTGACGTACGAAAAAAAAACGGTACCCCCCCAATCCGTGAAATATTATTATTATCAAATCAAAAGCTTATTATGATATCCCCACTGCTGTGAAACAGGTCTATCCTCTCAACGAGGGCGTACAAGCCCTGGTCCACCAAGCTAACCCAGTACGGGTTAAGGGACTTCACATTAATAAGAATCCATTCTTCGGCACATGCAGGCTCCCTATGCAGGTAATACCTAATACCTAGCTTACACGGCTTAAGTGTGCTGATTAGGGCTATGTGATTTCAAAACGCCATTAAAATGTATATATATCCTCACTCGTGAATTAGATTAAAACTTGTGGAAGATGCGACACATCTACCCTGTCAAATAAAAAACATAATTTATGGCCACAAAGCAATTCATGGTCAAGAATGCCGAGTTCACCTACGAATCACATGGGGTTAACTTAAAATTTTGTAAATATTTTATCGTTTTGGTATTTGGGTATTTAGGTTTATTAATTTAATTTATAATATATTTTTACCCGACTGTGACAAAGCCCAAAAGGAGGGTTATGTATTTTTGTTGTATATTTTGTGGAATGTTAAATAGGTACCTACGTGATTTTTCTTTCGTTCTTCTAATATTAATTTTATTTTTTATTGGAAACCCATTTTCATAATTTCTGACCGTCTCATTGCTTAGTGGCTTGCAAGGTACGGTCGACCGCACGTCAGTGGAAACAAAACCAGTATAAACTGGTCTCTCATAGTATTGAAACTCCCTGATAGGCTAGGCCAGCTCAAGGTCAAAGTGTTTCACTTAAGTATACGTGCGATCGACTGTACCACGAGTAAAACACTCGAGTAAAGTAGACTAAGCTAAGGGTAATTGCGTCCGTGGGGGCAAATGCGACAAAAACAAAATTTCTCAGTTGACCTATAATAAAACACCGTTTCGTCCGCGTGACCTTTCTTTTTGCTCGACTCCCTAGCGTCGTAGCGTGATGTTAAAATAGCATAGCCTTCCTCAAGAATTCGGCTATGAAATGCAAAAAGAATTATAAAAATCCGACTGGTAATTTCAAGATTGGCGCGTTGAAACAAAAAAACACACAGCTTTATTTTAAGTGGTTACCTACATAAAGATTATCTCTAACTCCAAAACATCCTTTGTCAATTAGAGCGACATTGGATCAAAACATAAATTTAATAGAACTGTCCAATTTACATACGAATGACGAAAAATAATCTATTTTAACAAAAGGATCCCTTTCAACACCCTTTCCCATGTATATACAGGGTGAAAAGTTCAGATGCCACCTAAAAAGTACCCTAAAAAATTCAAGATAGCAAATTTTACGCAAAGGAAACATTCCTTTATTTTCAAATTTAAGTAAATCTGCATTCAAAGATTTTTAAGAAACCACCTGTCTGAGTCTGGAATCGAACCGGACTAATGTGTAAGAAGCTCACCTGTAGTTTTATTATACTAATCGATAGGGTCAATCATCAGAATTAATTCCATAAAAGTAACATAGTACCTACCTATCTTAAAATATAGGAAGGTCTTGAAATTTAACATCACAATTTTATTATATTAGTATGGATTAATAAGTATTCTATTATAAGTTATAGTATAAAAAGGTACCTACCTACCTAGTAATTATAGTTAGGTCTGAAATATAACACTTTTCTAGGTACATATATAGGTAAAGGTTGCCTGGACAACACTTACACACACACTCGGAGATACCCTAGCTAAGGAACCCAGCAGAAAACCAGCACTGCGCCTCTCGGGTGCACCAGCTCCTGAGCTGGCGACCTCTTCACATCCACAGCATCGTCTAATACCTGATTTTTATATTAGGTTTAATTAATTTTATTACAATTTTATTGTATGTTTGTGGTTGTTAATTAAAAGATTTTTCTTTCTTTCTTTAAAAAAAATAGCCCAAAGTGATAATACCACTTAAATTATAACTACATATGTATTTACAAATTGTAAGAAAGGGTATAAAAATGAAAATATGTATATATAAGTACCTATTTATTTCAAAATAACATATGTACTTAGTCAATATTATTCTTTGGCACATATCTTTAGCTAACTGGTATTTATAGCAAGCGTGCAAATTGGAAGCAAATGTTGTTTATAATTCAAACACGTAACCTAGTTGCATTTACGCATCTCAGCACATTTCTGTGTTATTGTTTTGCTATTCTGCACTTTTGTGCGACTATTATGCAGGTATAAGTTAATTATATAACACTGTGCAGCCAGTTAGTCTAGAGTTTAGTGACTCTAGAGCAGTATATAATTATTTTGTAGAAATTAATTGAAATATCAACAATCCTAGTGCCAACAGTGTCGTCAATGTCTCAAGGTGTAAGTACAATTTTAAACATAATACTTACATGATCCAATTTATTTTTAACGTATTATATTTTGTACTAGCTGTTGCCCGCGACTTCGTCCGCGTGGATTTTGGAAGTAGGTACCTATCTCTGCTATGTACAGACATACATCGTCTAGGTATAATTTTCCAATGGTAAAATGGATCATTCTAAGTACCTTCACCATAATTTAAGGTATACCATACCTTCAGGAACAAACTATGAACACCGTATCCAATTTGGTGAAGACAGATAAAAATTTAAAAAATTGTTGTTTTCACTTCTATTGCTCATAAGACTTCTCATATCAATTTTTATTATACGTGTGTATTTTTTAAGTAATACAGTATGGGCAAAACCAAAACCATAGGAGATACAGGGAAACTGTCTTAGGAACCTTTAGGTATTTTTTCGTGATAACAATTTTGACATAGTAATCGGAGCAGCTGGAGTTCGGGTGGCATGCATGAATAAGTAGTAAGTTCCTAAGTACATTGCACAGTCTGTTTTATAAGAAAACATTTTATTAAATTTGACTAACTTCTGCTGCTTGGATTTTTTTCTTCCGATATAATGAAGTGATCCCTACATGAAACTGAGTCGAACCGCATTAAAAAAAATATGTGCAAATTGTCTCATTTTTATGGACAACACACGCTTGACCAAAAAATTTCTATGTCATAAGACACTTTCCCTGCATCTCCTATGGTTTCGGACTTGCCTATACTGTCCCAGTTAAAAAAAACACAGATATCTCCTATGTCTATGACATCGTCTTGTTACGTTAAATGATTTATCTGTAAATGACGATAACTTTTTTCGCTGTCATCCGATTTCAATGAAACAAAGCCTATAAGTTGCACCAGGCTGTGCTTAATCTACCTGTGAAAACCGCAAGAAAATCCGTTCAGTAGTTTCGGAGATTAGCGATTACAGACAGACTGAAAGACAGAAAGACAGACAGACAGAAAGACAAAAAAATTTAAAAACGCTTTTTTGTGTTCTGTTACTCTTTTTTTATCGTCCACACTCATTTTTTTATAAATTTATTCAAAGTACAGACACACGGTTTCTACAGATTTATTATAAGTATAGATTTACTCACAAAAATATTTACTATTTTTAGGGTTCCGTACCTATAAAGAGGAAAAAAGGAACCCTTATAGGATCACTTCGTTGTCCGTCTGTCTGTCCGTCTGTCAATACCATTTTTTAGACGAAAACTCTGCTGAGAATTATGGAATAAACTGCACTAGTGCGGTGGGTAATGTAAAGTAAAAACCACGCGAGTTTTTTAAGTGGCATTAGATTATGAACCTAAAAGCGGTGCAATAAGAGCCACTTTACGAGCAAGAAAAAGTTTTTATTTATTTTATTTATTTAAAACTTTATTGCACTAATTTGTACAAAAAGCGAACTTAATGCCAAAGGCATTCTTTACCGTCAACTTTGGGCCATGCAGATAAAATAGTGGTAGGCGCAAAAAGTTATTAAAACACATCGAGGTAATAATATGTACTACGTACTAGAGAAGACACCACCAACTCGACTGTTTGCAACACGAGTTGGTGTTCATTGGCACCAACTCACGTGGCGGGGCGGCCATATTTCGGTGAAATTCATTCATATTCAGACAAAGTCGCATCTGTGCCCCGCGCGCACCCCGCGCGCCCCGCCCGCTGTCATCTAAATAAACCATAACATTGGTCTGTGTATAGTTGCTACTCTATATTATCTCAATGTTAAGACACTTTGTTTCTAAAAGTTAAAACTATACTTAGGTGGTCCAAGCCGGTACTTTTCCATCTGCACCTTAGGTTAACAAATACCAATAACTGCACCTAATGATTTTACAGCCGTAACTCAAAGTTTTATAAAAGAAAGCGGTGTGCGTGTAACCCCCTGTTTCTTCGACCATTTAAAACATCTGTGCAGCAGACGTTAAGTGTTTTAGGGTTCTGCACTGAATAAAGTATAACGGGACACTTATACAGCAATCATAAACAGAAAATACTTTTGGAAATATTTATGTTAATGGCGGATTGTGGGGCTTGGAAATGTTTTAATCACAGAGTTAGTATACTAGCTATAGAGCGCGCGCATCGCTCATTGCCCATTGTGCCAAGTGTAAGCAGGTGTTCTATGGACGCTTCTATATAGATTTTTTCTTAATCGTTTGTTTCCGTGAATCGTGTTTACAGCTTGGCTCTGCACATTTCACCATGATTACTCCAAATCTAAATAGTTATCGGCGAGAGCAACAATCGGCGCTATTGACGTGTTGTGACTAGTGGCGTCGCCCCGAACATTTCGAGACTGTTCAGACCCGTGCTTACAGTTCAGACTTGCTAACGCGCGCTCTATGTATACTAACAACTCTCTGGTTTTAATGTTAAAATTGATTATTTTAAATTGGAGTCTTCTGGGTTCCATCCACAGGGCGGAATTAAGAAGTAGGACATATTATTTGAGAGCGTCAGTGGCCTCGGGGATAAGACGCGACCTATCATATCGAAAGGTCCGAGGTTCGATCCCCGGTTGGGCCATGTACCAATGGGTTTTTTCTCGAAACTTAAGTACATGTACTGACTGCTCTCAAACGGTGAACGAAAACATCGTGAGGAAACTTGCATACGCCGAAGAAGAAATTCTTAGGCGCATGTGAAGTCCGCCAACCCGCACTGGGCTAGCGTGGTGGACTATAGCCCGAACACCCTCGTTGAGAGGGTAGGCCTGAGCCCCAGCAGTGGGGAGATTAATAGGCTGTTGATGATGATGATGACATATTATTTTATAAAAAAAATACATTACCTATTAAATTTTGCACTGTTCATCATTATTTAATATTATTATCAGCCCTACAACGTCCACTGCTGAGCATAGGTGTTATGTTATAGACTCTGTATTGGTGTAGTGATAAGCATATCAAGAGTCCATAGTTATTTTCCACTCATTAGTTATATGGTAGAATTAGTAATGAAGTAATTTAACTGCAAACATCCCTTTTCCACGCTTACTCAAACCATAAATACTCCTGTCTCTTCATCCCCGCAGTTCAGTTTAACTCCGATCTCCGACCTTACTCCACGTCTATTCAAGTCATAAGCCAAGTTTATCTCAATGCTATATCAAGTCTATACCAAGTTTTCATATCCAAGCGTAATTAAGTCTGTACCTACTAAGTTCGTGTGCCGTATAATCAAACTTGTCAAGTGTATTAATACTAAATTATAAATATTTAATTAATAAAAATTATAATAATAAATAAAGACAATTGTTTTTAAAAAGACTTTCTTCACTTCTGCAACGTAACATAGGCACTGTTCATGCCATCATAAATATTATTTTTACCCTTTCTTAATAGACAACAACGTTTAATATCAAAGGTGGCAATCTGTAATTCTTTTGTTATTGAACTTTCAACTTTCTTATCACTGTCGACTCCACGTCAGTGGACGTCTGGTATTCATACGATTTTGTTCTCTATGCTATAATTATGGCTCATTTGACAATGACGTCAAAAAGAGCGCTGGCATTTTTTGAGCACCCACCAAAGAGATCCTATCTCTTTGGCGCATTCCATACGTATATTAGGTACCTACCACATTTTATTTACAATTTTTAATTTTTTAATACAACTAAATAAAACCAAGGAGTTTTTACTATAAAAACTCTTTGAAAAATCAGACAACCATCTCTGAGAAGATCGGACCATAAAGTCCAAATGTCAAAATAGTTTCAGTTCCATTTTTGTTTGTTCGATTTGAATATCGAATACCAATGGAAACGAAACAATAAAAATGACAAGAAGCAAGCTTTCATTTTTTTTTTGGAATCAATTGTATTTTTTACGTAGATTTTTTATATTTCGTTTACTCTTTGTGATGATAGGCGGCAAATTGTAGATTGTCTGGTGAATTGTGTAGGTAAGAAAATCAACGTTATTTTACAACATTGGCAAAAGTACACCATTACGTAAGCACTTATTAAATCAATTCCTTCTATATGTAAACCCTATAGTAGGTAGGTAAATAATACCTATCTTACAAAATTTTTTTTTTTTATCATTACAATTAAAGATACCTATCATAGGTTATCATTGATCTTTTTTACTTCAAACAGTTTGGGAGCAGGTCGTTTTAGGAAATTCTACAAAGCAACGAAGACGATCTATGAAAGAACAGAACAGAGGAAATGAAAGAAGATTAAGATTTCCACGAATGCTGTCCTCTCCTCTCTTTTTGTGTCAACATCAAATCAGTCCTCGCCCACTGCTGGACACAGGCCTTCCCCAATGAACGCAACACACCCGGGCCTCCGCCCTGCGCATCCGGTCACCTTCTTCAGGTCGTGGGTCACTCCCACGCTGCGCGTGCGGTCATCAGATCACACCCTGATCAATCCCTGGCCAGGTTTTAAACATTGACATATTATTACTAGGTTTTAAAGTTGCCACGTTTATATGAAAATGTTGCTATGAATCTATTAATTAGAATCTATATATTTATTATTTACTTTAGCTAGTTAGGAAAGTAGGTGAAACACGCAGGCGAGGTTCCATCTTGTGAGAAAACCAGTCAGCGACCGACTACAGACTTTTGCTGACGTCTCACTGTAATCTTTTTACGGCTTATTAAATATTTAGTGGTGATTGGTTATATTCAATAATTTCACTGAGAATTCGGTCACAGATTTTTAAAGTTACGTGGTGATGTGCAACTTCCTTCGTGTGGCTTCCGGATCCGCATAGTGCAACTATCTGCGGATATCGTACCGGTGATGGTAGCGGCATCGTCCTACCTACCAAAGCTGTAGTCAGAAGGTACAGTCGACCGCACGTCAGTGGTAACACTTTGACATTGAGCGGGCCTAGCCTATTAGGGAGTTTCAATTCTATGATCGACCAGTTTATATTGACTGGTTTTGTTTCCACTGACGTGCGGTCGACCGTACATTGGCATTTTGAGGCGCCGTCGATTGACATACCTCAACCACAGAATACATGTTATGTATAATTAAAACTAATAGCGACTCATGTACGACGCATTAAAATGCAATTCAGCTCGCACTCGCGAAGTGTTTGTTTCACAAAAGGTTCACCTACAACTTGCCTCTCCTACTGCGTAACTATTATCTCTTTAAACTATGGATTTTTATCTTTCAAATAGATAAAACTATAACAGACAGACGAGATCCGGACTTTCGGACTTTATCAATAATGACAATTTTTTTCATAAAGAGAAAATAGTTCTCTTGATAAGAAATTATCAGTTATTTATCGCCTCGAGGACACTTGAAGCTGATCCCGACCCTTCCTGGAAGCTTCCCAGCACAACATCCTGAAACACCCCTCAAAAAATCATGATTATAAATATCATAGTTTGTGATTAGTCTATGCTTTTTGGCCACTGTAACCAACATGTATTTAATAAAGTGTTTATATTCAAGTGAGTTCTAAGTCATTCAGTCTACCTCCAAGTTCGTGAAGTGTAACTCACGCATGTTCTGTTAGGTTCGCTGCGCGGATACCGCGGTAGTTGCGAACTTCCATTTTGTACATATAGCTAGAGATGAACAAGAAAAGAAAAGTTCGTTATTTAGAACACAGCGCCTACTACTCGTAATATAAGAAAGCTAAAGAGTTTGTTTTTGTTTGTTTGTTTGTTTGTTTGTTTGTTTGTTTGTTTGTTTGTTTGTTTGTTTGTTTGTTTGTTTGTTTGTTTGTTTGTTTGTTTGTGAGTTTGTGAGTTTGTTTGTTTGTTTGTTTGTTTGTTTGTTTGTTTGTTTGTTTGTTTGTTTGTTTGTGAGTTTGTTTGTTTGTGAGTTTGTTTGTTTGTTTGTTTGTTTGTTTGTTTGTTTGTTTGTTTGCTTGTTTGTTTGCTTGTTTGTTTGATAGCCAAATTCTTGAGGAAGGTTAAGGCTATTTAACATTACGTTACGGCCCTTAGCAGACGAGTCTAATGAACAAAAAATTCAGAAATAACTTGTAAATCCTGATGAAGTCGCAGGAAATAGCCAGTAATATGTTTGTTAACTAAAATGTTAATTGTTGCAGAATTTGTTGAGATGGCGTCATTGGCAGACGTGAGCGACGAGGAGTATGTAGATGACCTCATCATCTTAGACCCCAGGGTTCATCGCTGCAGCATACAAGATAAAAAGCATGGTGAGCTAATACCTATAATGTTTCAATAAATTCACACACGGCTGTTAAGTCCCATACTATGCCGAAGCTTGTAAATGGGTACTCAACAACTGATAAACATACTTAAATACTTATATGTAAGTACATATACATACATACACTCAGAATCAGAAAACTAACAGATATGCTCATCACACAAATGTTGGTCCCGGGTGGGAATCGAACCCACGACCTCTGGCGCAGTAGGCGGGGTCACCACCAACGAGCCAGTCAAACCTACCTACTATATAGTCTCCGAAGAATTTTTTGGCGGTTGAATGAATAAAGTCACAGATAAGCAGCATAGTAAGCAGGATAGTGTGACACATAGAGATGTCAAAAAACTTGAAAGTTTGAATCGGTTGATCGAACCAATGAACTATTTCTTTAAATTGAATGGGCGTCTCTAGTGAACCCCCGCACAGCTCTCCTTTGACACTTTAAATTAGTCGTTGCGCAGAAATCAGCCAACTTTACACAACTGTCAATAAACTCTACGAGGACTATATACATTACACTAACATTTCAGAACAAACTTATGACAACTACGTACAAAGAAAAATGCAATATCTGTGCATTTGTTTAGTGCACAGGTATTGCATTTTATTATTAGTAAAACCTACCTACCTACCATCATAATAACACACCGTCTCGTTGGCCTAGTGACTTGGTCTTTAGACTCGACCGCCAGAGGTCGTGGGTTCGATTCTCAGTAGGGACAGACAGTTTTATTCAATTTGTTCAAGTTTTTCTGGACGTTTGTGAATCTTGTCAAATACTCGCAGTACAAGAGAGAAGCCTAATTGCAACAAGCGGTATTTTGTTATATCTTTGTTACTTGTATTTTTTTTAATTGAATGAAATATTTATTTATTTATATTTCATGTGTAATTCGCAATGTGAGATAATTTTTAACCTGCAGGCGGTTTTGATATTGTTTGCTGTATTGTGTGTAGCTTGCGAATGTATACCTACTTATTACTTGTAAAGTATCATTGAAAATGTGATTTGAGCGTCAGTGGCGAAGTGGGGAAGACGCGGCCTATCATGTCTTGAGATGTCCGAGTTCGATCCCCGGCTGGGCCATGTGCCAATGGGTTTTTCTTGAAACTTCTTACTGGTGCTCACAAACGGTGAAAGAAAACATCGTGAGGAAACCTGCATACGCCGAAGAAGAAATTCTTAGGCGCATGTGAAGTCCACCAGCCCGCACTAGGCTAGCGTGGTGGACTAATAGTCGACTATATCGGGCTATAGCCCGAACGCCCTTGTTGAGAGGATAGGCCTGAGCCCTAACAGTGGGGACATGTTAATTGGCTATTGATTTGATTTGAAGTGCTGAAATTATGAAGTGGAGATTCCTGGGGGAGGCCTTTGTCCATCAGTGGACGTCTACAGGTTGATATGATGATGACCTGAAGTAAGGTTTACCAAAAATTACAGTCGTTACATCCTTGTAATGCCTATCTGTACGTTAGTGGCAGGAGCTTAGAGCAAATTTTTACATGTTATTTCCATTTATTTTACCGTCATCATCATCATCATAATATCAGCCTGTAGACGTCCACTGCTGGGCAAAGCCAAAGGCCTCCCCCAAGGATCTCCACGACGACCGGTCCTGCGCTAACCTCATCCAGCCGGGTCCCACGGCCTTCACCAGATCGTCGGTCCACCTTGTGTGAGGCCTGCCTACACTGCGTCTTCCGATACGTGGTCGCGACTCGAGAACCTTTTTATCTCACCGAATCTACTATTAACTCAAAGGTCTAAGTAGCAGTTTGTGACCCTTGTGTCGTCAGCACTACAATAAATAGCCTTAGCGTTTGGATTGGAGGAAAAACGAAGCTAAGCAGAGATAAGTTTATGGACTTGTTTGAAATCACCTGTTCTAAAATCTATTTTTTATTTAACCAAAAACTCCCACTATACTTTATATAAGTGTTTTGATCCTCTTTGTTGGGCGAGAGGTGGTTATTAGTGGGACTGAGTTTTATTGTGTACTGTGTGCTCCTCCTGTTGCAATTATTGAAAATCGAGTTCTTTGCAGCGAATAATATGATTTAATCTTTTCAGGTGAGGTGCCTCAGAAGATAGAAGCGCATATTGATCTCACGTTCGATGAGGAAGAATCAGACGAAAGAAAAGCGTCTACTGCGTTACCGGTAACCTTCTTTGATATACCCGACAACGTAAAACTACTGAATGCATGTCGCCCATTCGATCTAAATGTGGTAGATTGTATGCAATATAAGAAACATTTCAATAGTGAAGTTAAAAGTAAAGATTTTATTGCCATTGACGAAGACACAGATTTGGGCAGTGTAGAAAACCCCGAGGGGAAAAATTATAAACTTCAAGACAGAAAAAGTGCTTCGACACCGCCCGCTGAAATGAGTTTGCTATATAAATCACCTGAAAATAAACCAAAGATCAGACCAGTGGATATATCGTTATACAAAAGACATATTAAAAATGATAGTAATAGACCGAGTATGCAATCGAATCATAAAAATGAAGAGTTAAAAAATAGAGCCATTATAAAACAAAAAGTCAATCAAGTTAACGTGAGTATGCATGCGGAGAAAGGAAAGGAAATATTAAATAACAAAGAGTTTGAAAAACAAAAAGTCAACCAACAAAACTTGAAAGGGATTGACTTTAAGAAAAATCTAGGTTTGGTAGGATTAAAAATAACACATGTGACACAGCTGGAAGCCCATGCTACGCAAGCCAAAGATAAGAAAAAACAGAGTAGAACAAAATGTGTCAACGTAGAAGAAAAATCAAAGTCAGAAGTTATTAATATATCCCATTCTAAAGCCCCTGACAAAGAAAGTGAAACAAACTGTTCAAATAAAGAGAAAAAATTAAATTTGACAAAAGACGATAAACAAATTTTAGAAAGTAAAAATCAGAGCAGTTTCCTAATTGGTAGGTTTTCAAACGCATCACTAGAGAGGGAAATATCACCCACGTACAATAAAAATATTACCATTATAGGGAATTACAAAACGATCGAAGAAAAATCTCAGCCTATGCGAACAAAAGTAATTGATAGGCTTACCTTCGAACAGCAAGATTATTTGCCTCAAGATAAGTTACTTAATTTAAAACAAGATTCACGCACTAAAAGTGGTTTCAAGCCTGTGAAACAAGATCAACAAACAATAAGAAATACACCCTCTTCCGTGGATTCAGTGCAAGGGAAAAAGAAGAAAGAACCACACAAAAATTTAACTAAACATTGGAAAGAGACCATGCGAATGTTCAAAAAAACTAAACTAAAGTTACAAAAACCTAAACGTGCACATACAACGAAAGATAAAGTCTGTAAAAATACTAAAGCATTAATGACAAAATATATTGATAAAGGCGAAAAAGTAAATGAAGAATGCAGAGAAAACGATTCTTCAGTTAATCCTAATTTTAATAATAATTGCATAGTTAATAAAGCTGTAACCCAAAGTAACTATACTGATTGTAACATGTTTGTTAAAGAACATGGTCAACATAAATCAAAATACAGAGATATGCCATGTTTAGACGACGATTGCGAAATGAATACTGATAATGACAAAGTAAATGTTGATAGTAACTTTTGTAATATGTCTCAAAATACAGTAAACGCAATGAAAGCAAGCAACAATATACAAATTAAATCAGACAAATCGACGAAAGACAGTTTTAATAACGACAAACAGCAACATTTGAAAAATGCTCCTGAAAATATACAAAACAGTCAAAATAACACCGCCAATATAATTGTGTCTAGTTGCTATGATCAATTAAATCCAGGCGCAAAAGATATGAATATTTCAACACCACCCAATTCTGCTAAAGTAAACGATGCTGTGTTTGTCGGCAATAAACAATCGAACCCAGGGCAGAATAAACCTACAACTACAGACTTACGTCACGTACGTATAGCATCAAAGAATTCTCTAGCACTAAAACGCACGCATATAAGCAATGAAAATGCTGAACAGAAAAATATGAAGAACATGAATAATGATCGTAAAAATGAAAATCTACAGCACACGTTGGAAACGATGACAAATGCATCAAAAACTGCAGTACCTCAATACAGCGAGAATCAAGACAGCTGCAAATGGCAAATTGGACTTCCAGAATCAACATGTATAACTGTAGACAACTCTACAAATTCTGATAAACAAGATGTATCTTCAAGTGATGTTATAGAGAACAATGTAACAAATTTAACAGTCGGACATACACGAACGATAATTAGTCCATATCCAAATGAGCTATCCTACCTAAACCAGGACAATAACAATTGTAGGTCTCAAATGTCTGGCACTTTTGCGCCTACTATAAATACGGCGAGTGGTACTAAAATAGATGCGATTAGTCAAAGAAAAGATCACGAAATTCAAGTGACCACTAGCTCGCATGATTATAATAGCAATACTCAGTCGAACATAAGTTCACTTGATAAATATGTAAAGATGTTAAACAATGGTACTGACTTAAATGTTGACAATATTCGGTCCAACGTGAGTCCAATTTTAAATCAACCAAGGCAAAATAAAAGCAATTATTATCAACCGCAGGGACGTCCAATAGAAACAGTTACATCAAATATGGGCAGATATAATGTTGGCCCTACTCTTAAGAATTCGCAGAAGATAAAGAGGCCGGTGAACCAAGCAAATCAAATACCTAATCTGCCCCAAAACGTCGGTGGCTATTTCATTTGCAAACCCATTTATGGTAGCCAGCCGCAGAATGTGAATTTTCCCGCAAATAGATTGCCTTATAGCGATACTTTTAATACCTACAATAATCAATATAATCAATTTTGGAATGCTTTCTATCGACAACCCCCAGTACCTCCTCCGCACCAGGGATTTTCTAACCAGGGAATTTCTGGTCAAATATTACAACAATTCCCACCGCCTATGATAGGTGAAGGTTCAACAGTTATTGGCCAGAATGACAGTGGATTGATTAGAACGATAAACATATCTGCCATGCCAAAATCAATTCCAGGAAATAAAGTCACACTAAAGTCAAACAATGCAAACGACCATCCATCAGATTATGCAACAGTTCATAGCAAGTTACAGATGCTCGAGGAATTAACTAAAGAATTAAATAACATACCGGATGTTGAAGTTTCAGTCACACATAAGGCTGATTCATATCCTAATCTAAATATGTCAGTATCGGAAAAAGAACTGAATTATTTACCCAATATTGTTTCTAGACCAACACGTCCCTTGTCTAGAAAAACTGAAGTAGGTCCAACGCCTGCCCCAACATTTCAACCGTATCAAAATAATACAGTCGATATTACAGGATATTCTCCGCCTATCCTGTCAATACCCTCGTACCAAGAGTTTGAAATTTTAGCTAAAATGAACATGTATCCGACTACACACTCGAGTAAATTAGAGAATTCAGATCCAGTAAATTATCTAGGAAATGAGACTAGTCCAGTCAAACATTCTGGGTTCTATAAAGCACCTGATAATATTAATGCTGGCAACAGGAAAAGGAAACTGCCTTATATGCAGAGTAAACAAGAAACAATAAAAGATAAACCTTCAGATGAATACAAGAAGCAGATGTCCTTACAAGAGTACAAGAAGAAAATTTCTTTAGAAGAGTACAAGAAAAGAGTGCATTTGAATGAGAAGTCAGACTTAGGAGGAGTTACAGAAAACTATGGTGAGAAAATGGAAAATAATATTAAATGTAATAAGTTTTCAAAAGAGAACGCTAGACGAAATTCTGATTTAGATCTAGGTTATGACTCAGATTCCACTGTTAAACTGTGATCATAATTTTTAATTTTTGTTGCCACGTCATGTGGGTATTCTGCTGCGTGATTGAAGCACAAATTTTTATAATTTTTATTTTAAATCAACCAACAGCGATTTATAAATGTTTTCAACAAATTTGTCTGAATACAAGGTCAATGAGATTGAGCTCGTATTTAGATAAGTTTGATGTTAGTTAGTATGATTTTTAAGCAATTACATTGTAATTATAAGATAAATACAAGAATATCGCAAAAATATTTTGAATAAAATCTTATTCATATACCTATATCATAAATGTAAACGATGTGTGTATTTGTGAGTGTGTGTGTGTGTGTATGTGTGTGTGTGTAGAAGATGGATGGATTAAGATAAAAGTATTGCCAAATTGATGTGATGCATATGGTAGTGGTAGACGTTAAGCTGACGGTGATACAGGTAACCAAAGTAGGCATGAGTGTAAAATATATATCACCCGGATAGGACCCGGCCATATATATCACCACACCTCAGCTCGGCGTATCGTGGAACGATCCGGACCATAATGTCCATTTCACAAAATGTCCCAATCCTGAAAACATAACCGGTTCGCGAAATGTCCCATTAGCGAAATGTTCCGTTCTCAAAATGTCCCGTTCGCGAATGTTGTTCATGAAGATGTAACAAACAGACAGACGGACGGAAAACATGAGAACTGTTGCAAATATTAAATCAAAAATATTTTATTGTAAGTACACCGGGTATATTTATACAACGTATTTTTATCTACCACCGCTTCCAAGGTGGCATTGGTTTGGGGATATTTAAAGTAGGTATTTGATCGCATGTGAAGTCCAAAGAGTTTCTGCGTGATACGTAAACACATGGGTCAGCGATCTGAGCAAAAAGTTGCTCTCAAATAATCCGAGAAAGGGCTATTCAAAAAAAGAATAATTCAAAAGTATTTTATTGCATGTAAGTACACTGGGTACATTTATACAACGTTAATTTTTATCTACCACCGCCTCCAAGGTATTAGCTCTGGGAAGAAGAAGCGGCGCAACAAACTTCCGCAACACATCTTTTAAAATCAAGTTTGTACATAACATTATTTTGTAACGGGGCGTTTTGAGAACGGTACATTTTGAGAACGGGGCTTACCGTCCGAATCTAAAGTAAATTTTCATCACTGCACACTTTGAATGAACAAGAAGGTACCTACAAGCTGTTTTACAGTGAAGCATGCAGCGGTGATATGCCCTAAAGAATATTTACATATTGACGTTATTTAAATTGTGATATGAAATGTTAAGCATTTATGAAAAGTTAGCATCCAGTGATTTATTACTCGATTTTTAAAGAAATGTTGTTAGTTTTTTAAATGTGAACTTATTATAATATACCTACTCTTAACCAGTATCTTGTCAAAACTACTAGATTTCATGTTACCGCCTCAGTCTGTACTTTTAATGCTTGTGTAACCAATAATCATTTTCCAAAGTCTTATACTCACCTTATTTTCCGTCGATGCTTAATGTTCACTTCTCAAAATAAAGTAAGATATAAAGTATGTCAAATCAAATTACTGAAGAAAGGGCAAACTGTGTAGTTCAAAAGTATAATAAAACTGGTTAGAAGTTATGCGAACTCCCTCTTTCAACAGCTAGTTTTTGAGACAAATTGCTATAATGTTTATTAATTTGACTTGATATTAATCATTCATTACTTAAAATAGATTTTCTTTTTTTTTCTTGTATTTTGTTGCGTTTATTTGTATTTTAATCACTTGACACAAAAAAGACTGTTTAAATATTGTAGCTGTAAGTTGTCGATATCGGAAGTGATTGAATTTATTGACAAATGTCAAATAGAGATTTTATTGAGTTAGTATCAGAATGCAACGTAAGATGCAGCTCAGTGGAAATATCTGACAAAAAATCTGTAATATACCTAATCATTTACTGACGTCCAGCGCCGCTGGACTTGAGCGATCTTGTATAAATTAAAAAATCTAATAAACCTGTGGCTTTTGAGGGGTCCATGTACCTATCAATCCAGCACTTTCCTTCTACAACTTATTGAAATCAATTTAAAAATTAGATCCTCCATCATCTTTCGTCGACATTTTGAATGAGAGTTATATTTTAGTTAATTAATAGGTTAAAGCTGAAGTATTTTGAATTCATCTTGATCTTTTAAAAACACGGTTTCGACCCGTTCGTTTTAATACATGGGCATTTGCATCAACTTCTTGTATGTCTTCTTGTATGTCAAGTTTTATTTCTGTTAAAACGTCTGTCTTGTATGTTTTTGTGCGCTATTGTTATTTGCACTGTCACAACCGCCTGTAGTTTCCAGTAAGAGCAATGTAACAAATAGTTAAGAATTTTGTTTACTTATTTTTAAGTTAGTCGTTCCTAAAGAGCGGAAAACCAAAGGAACTTTTAAATTACAGATACAATATGTTGATTTTGCTTGTTTTATTTAATATCATCAGCATCCCAAGCAGTAGGTTCACGGGGTAAACGTGGGCGTCTTTCTTCTCAGTGGCCAGAATAATAATCGATATAAGTATTTTATTTTTAGTTTCGATACATATATTATTGTTTCTATACTCACTGAACTTTGCCTTTTATATAAGAGAGACATCCATCCATCCTTTTGTGTGTAGTTTCACAATTACCATTGATGGTGGTACTAGCGAATATAACAATTATTCATAATGATGCTACAGATCCTAAATTAGTGTCACTAGTACCATTGATGGTGCTAGTCAGGTACTACTGACAACGGGGTACAGACAGTGGGCATTTCAGGAAGTGGTCAAACTCAGAAATGGTCATAGGGACCTAGAAGAAGTCAATAGAAGTGGTCGCCAAACATCGGAACGGGGTAGAGCGGGCTGACATCAAAAAAGATATAATACTTACTTGACGACATTTCAATTGTCGTGCCCTTATCGATCGGTCTTGATTGTCCCACGTGAAAACACCCGTTTGGTACCACCGTAAATGCTAGATCCTGAAAACAAGATTGATTTTAAACTTCTCTTTTATTTGTTTTCTTCGGCGTGGCGGCCGTACCGACATCTGCGTTGCGGGCTTTGGCAACAATTAATCTAACGAAGCTCAGCTCCGTCCTGTTGTAATAAATCGGCTGGATTAGACTGGCTTTTGGTACAACGAGTTACATTTTCTAGAAAGGGCCGTGGTATGAAATACGCAATAACAGTATGTAATTATGCAATGTACGCCCATTAATTATCACAAATAATAATATTTATGTCGGTATACGTTCCTACTAAGCCTGCAGCCCAAAGTCGCAAGTAGGTATTGTCCCTTTTATTACGTACAAAGTGTAGAATAAGTATTTAAAAAATAATTGGCAGACTAGAAATAACGCTAGTTATTATACGTATTCATAGTCGAACTAATTTCCAGGCAATTTAGATAAGTGTAGTTAGTATTAGGTGTGAACAATGCCATTCAAATCAAAACCGCATCGGATGTAAAAAAATGTCCCGCTCCTGAAAACATAACCTATTCGAGGTAAGTCCTGTTCGTGAAATGTCCCGTTCGCGAATTACCGTAAGCGTCAGAGCAGATAGTTCTGAGTAAACAAGTTTGTTCTCATTTATTTACGCAACTAATGTCCAATAATTGAAAAAATTTCAAAGTGGAAAAAATGTCCAACTATTATTGAAATAATTAGAAAAAGGGAAATTAACAGGCCGTTTTGAGGATTAGTACGGGATATTTCAAGAACGGGTCATTTTGAGAACAGGTCGTTTCGAGAACGGGTGATTTTGAGAACGGGTTGATTTGAGAACGGAATGTTTTGTCATTTTACGAAATACGTTACCGCTCGAATCGATCAAAACGGTATTTGACACATGTACGACATTGCATTATTAAGATTGTATGTATTAATATAACGCAAAGTTTATTATTCTGCATATATCTCTTCCGTGGACTTACATCAATGTATCGGAGCTCGGTTCCCGGCGAGTTCGAGATTATGCGCATCATCGGAAAAATTGGGCGAACGCTGGTGCATTAGTGGCGGAATTTATTCTTCTTCGCCGCAAATCCGATGCAAAATTGTGTGAGCTAACTAATTCATAAAGGACCCCATTTGGACTTAGGTCTTAATAAGCACCCTAATATGGGACAACGAAAAGTGCTCGACTATTTTGCGTTATTCTGTAAATCATTGAACGTTTTCTCATATTTATTTGTTTTTAGTTAGAGTGGGTTCTTACTATTTGCGATAATAATATAATATAATATAATATAATATAATATAATATAATATAATATAATATAATATAATATAATATAATATAATATAATATAATATAATATAATATAATATAATATAATATAATATAATATAATATAATATAATATAATATAATATAATATAATATAATATAATATAATATAATATAATATAATATAATGCCGTGCCGTTCACTGTGTGTGGGTATGTCGGCTACGCTCGTACGCTCGCTACTGATTGCCCTACATGTTAAAAACCACGCCAGCGAAGCCGCAAGAAATAACAAGTTTAATTATTAAATACCTATGCCATAAATTACAACCATAATCAAATAGTGAATTAGTAATAAAAAAAACCTGATTAAAATGTACGAAAAGTGTTTGTGGTGTTTCGTAATTATATGTAAGTAATTCCTACTTCTGCTGGAATTTTGCTGCTTAAAAATTATGGTATAGCTAGGTACATATACCTAACAACCTGGAAAAGTGGAAACACCGCACACATTTCTGTTGGAAAGTACTCTTTAGGTCACCCGGGGCTATTGTAGCTAGGGAGCAAATGTTTACTGAAAATAACTCGTTACGTTTTAAATTACAAATTAAATTAATTTACAAATTACTATCTGAAACTAACTTAGTAAAGTATTGTAACTCTCTAGGAGTAATTGGTAATTAATCTCTAAAGTCATTCATTCGAAAAACGTAACAGTAACGAGTTATTTTCAGTAAACTACATTTGCCCCATAGCTACAATAGCCCCGGGTGGCCCTATATTTTATCATCATCAACAGCCTATTAATGTCCCCACTGCTGGGGCTCAGGCCTACCCTCTTAACGAGGGCGTTCGGGCTAAATAGTCCACCACGCTAGCCCAGTGCGGGTTGGTGGACTTCACATGCGCCTAAGAATTTCTTCTTCGGCGTATGCAGGTTTCCTCACGATGTTTTCCTTCACCGTTTGAGAGCAGTCAGTAAATGTACTTAAGTTTCGAGAAAAAACCCATTGGTACATGGCCCAGCTGGGGATCGAACTCCGGACCTTTCGATATGATAGGCCGCGTCTTATCCCCTACGCCACTGACGCTCTCTTATTATTTTTTTATCTTACTATATTTTATTAATTTATTAAAATAATTTTTAGGAAATTTCTGTTAGGGACAACTGTTTGGGATAGCAGACTAGTCGGTGGAACAGACATATTCTTGTTTTCTCCACCAGTAACAAGGGGTGTTAGACCAACAGAGAACATAATGATAATAGTTGATGACAATATTCGCAGGTCTGCCAATAACACACTGCAATGAGGACGACATATTTAATTTTGATGCCGACAAAATGCTTGATGAGTTAATGGTCGATTCCGAAAAGGTAAGAGAAAGTCAACTTAAACTCCTAGGGAATATCACAGAAAGCGGTACTATAGCTACAAATTTAAGTTCTACTAAAACAGAACAATATATTACTGTCTCCACACAAGCGCCACCGCCTGCTGCCACCAAAAATATTCCACAGCATAGAGTAAAAAAGGAAGACATAGATAAAAGGATGAAGGAAATTGAGATGAACGCACTATTAGACAGAAGCGATGATGAGTTAAGTCTAAACTTCTCTGACGATGTCATTGTGAGCACTACCAGAAGATTTGATGCCATAAAGAAGAATGCGAGGGAAAACAGGAAATATAATCAAAATAAGCAAGGCTTAAGAGAAATATACGAGGAATGGCAAAATATTGGTGAATTCCAAAAAGAAAAACAGAAATTATTCGCACTGATAGAGCAGTTTGTTTATGTTACGCGATATAAACTGACGTACATGCAAGCGCTGAGGAAGAAATACATGAATGACGTGAAGTACAAAATTGGATTTTGCTTTGCTTTGATAAGAGATATGAAAAACCAACAGATGGTGTTGTTTAATCTTATGGAAGCAGCGTTAAAACAGAAGGACGAATGGAAGTTTCATTATATATATTTGAAGATGTACGAGAGAATCATGAGGCTTGATCAAGATATAAAAGATGTCATAAAGTATATCAAGCAGATGGAATATCAACGGAAGTTGAAGGAGTTTCCTGATTACTATTTCTTCTTTTCTTCTTCTAGAGGAACTGTATGGCGACGCAAGAAATAGATTTGATCAGAGAAAGGGCTTTTAGATACACAATTTTACATTACACAAGCACGCACACGGCTGCAGTACTTCGTTCGTCTCGAAACAAACACACCGGCTTCACTCCAATAGTTGTTGTCGGCGACGATATCGGTGTCAGTGACGATAAAAAAGCGTAAGGTAAAGTCGACCGCACGTTAGTAGAAACACTTTGACCTTGAGCTGGCCTAGCCTTAGGAAGTTTCAATACTATGAGAGACCAGTTTATAAAAGTTTTGTTTCCACTGACGTGCGGTCGACCGTATCTCAGCGTTTAGTAGTAAGTAATTAAGTAGATATATGAGATCCCACAACCACCAATATCGGTATCGGTGTCGCTTCGGCTAATGTGTAAACGCTCTTTGAATATGTTTCTTTAGAGACCAATAAAAATAACTAAAAGTTATTGTATTCAGGTACTGTAAAATATGTTATAAATTAGAAATGTTGCTTAAATTTTATGACAGATATAATTCTAAGTTAAGGTCCATGAATGCCTGAAAATAAATGATTATTGTTATTAACATTGGGTGTATTTAAATTTCTAGAATCAAATTTCTAGTGAGAATGTGTCCTAATGAAGCTAACCTTACGTTTATAATTACAACGATTAAGCAACTTGTGTTTAACTTTAACAATTTTATAAACTACCGGTCCAAATTGTGCTAACTGCTTTTGTAACTTTTGTTGAAAAGTATTTAAGTGACTAATTTCTTTTGAGTTTCTTAAGCTCTATTTAGTGACTAATATTTCACTAGACGCTTTGATTTAGAATCATGGCGTCGTATAAAAGTTTAAGAAAATCCCACCCACAAAAACATTTCTTAAAGTTCATGTGTGATTTTCTTTACTTCCTCGGCACAGGTGTCTGTTGGTACGAAGAAACGGTGGTTACTAAAAGGAAACAGTTCATTTACAACATTTGGAGTATCATTTCCAACGCATACCTGTTTGGTGGTATATTTAACGAGTATTTGGCGTACTTCCGCACAGATTTGACCGTTCATGAGACAAACGACCTCCATCAGTTCACTTTAGGTCACTCTTCGATCCTCGCTAAAATTATAGTATTGTACCTCCAGAAGAAACGAATAAAGATGTTCTTAGAGAGGTTTCTGGAGAGGAACCGGGAATATTCTTCGCTGGAGCTTGAAAAAGAGTCAGTGAGGAAGGCCGTTAGATACTGCGCAGTACTGGTGTTGTCGGTGTTCCTAGCGTTGTCTTCAGCTCTGGTTAATGCTATAGTTGTGTACATTAAACAAGGTATTGGAGTAGATTTTCAAATATTCCTTTTTATAAGTCCAGCCATTAATTCGTCTGCCAGAACTAGACATTTCTGGAGTGAAGACCGCTTAACTGACGGAAATAGGTTTTTGCTGGACTTACGCCTCAAAAAAGATATAACCAGAAATCGAGGTGCCTGGATGAGTTAAGTGGAGAATGCTGGCTGTTAATGGTGCAAGGGCACCTGACGCCGGTGTTTGCTCTTCCGGTTCAGTATATTTCTGATACAGAAGTTATAGTAGTCGTTAAAGTAGCACTGGAAATCATGAAGAAGATTTGAGACCGTGAGGGACAAGGGAAGGCTGAGCAACTAATTTACATTCACAAATAAATTACACTACCTACAATTACCTACTTCGCAGGTACGCCGATTAAGACCGAAGTGACTTTAATCCCGACTTCTAATATATCAAGTATACCGTACAACTTGTGTCGGTTCCTTGCCGAATTCCACTGGTAATGATATTTCTAGCTTTTGTATACTGTTGAGTTCTAGCTGTCCTAACCTAGATTGCCAGCTTAGGCCGCAGATGTTTATAGAAGTAGCTGGGCAACTTTGTTTAATACTATGTAGGTAACTGCGACTTCTTGCGACTCCTCCCTTCCCCTTTCCCTGTATCCCCACCTCCTTCTCTAACCTATCCTCACCTACCTGCCTTCTCAAAATAACAAAAAGGAGCAACTCTAGCTGTTATAATACATCCACCATTTTGATTCCGAAACCACCGTCAAATCTGGATTCATATTCACGTAAAAGGAATGGCGCTGAATGCTGAATCTCATTATATGCTTACAGGTACTACCTATGCACTGTTATGAGCCTGATAGACTGCCTTTGCTGCGCCTCCCTGGTATTCCTTGGGTTCAAGTTCAATCATTTGCGGCAGTATTTCGAAGGTTTACGGCAGAAATTTCTGCTGAACTCTGAAATGAAGAGTAGACAGACCCTGGATGAAGAATTTGAAAAGGATTTCGTTGCTGGGATTAAGTTGCATGCAGATGCTTTGTGGTATTCTCACTGCGCTTCTTGTGCACTGTGTCTGATACGAATCCGTATAAATAATAAAAGTCGCAGTGGACATGAGCTCTATTCTTTTATGAGAGTAGAGCTAATTCGGTCACTTATGAGCCCTCCATGTCAGCAGTACTACTAAGAAATACTAGTGTTACAACTTATACCTTTGTATCACTAGTATTTCTATAATAGTGTGTTCACATCACGCCACCTACCCCAGTTCCTTTAAACAAAGAAGTAGATCGGGTTAATCAAAAAACGAATTAGAATTTGATATAGTGACTTAGCATTTAATGCGCATTGCAGGTGCGCGCGCAACGTCCAGTACGCCTTAGGCAACCTGTACAGCATCCAGGTGGTGGAAAGTATTGCTCTCATCGTCATCTGCCTCTTAAAAGTGGTTGTAAGTAGCAGGAACAGCCCTCTTTGTAGTGTAGCAGAAATTTGGCGTTCGAGTAGTACTTATGTATTCTGGGGTTCGAGTAAACTCCCAAGGAGCCTCAAGCTCCGGATATTTGATAGCAACGTTGGAAAGTGTGCTAGTATTGATTGTATATTATCAAGATTCATCTTTAAAATCTTCTGGCCCAAGTCCGTCAAATATGATATTTGATCTGGTCCATCGCTAAAGAAAAGCTTGTTAGGGATCTAATTGCTCAACGCAAGTGGTGTAGATTTGACAAACTCTACGGTGCAGTTCAGACTGCATCGAACAAAATGCACTGGGTCCCTGCAGGCGCGAGAAAGAAGCAGGCCGCTGACGGATGCAATTGTAGAGACCTCAAGCTGTTGGAGCAAGATAGAGTCACGGGGGAAAACGCACTGGGAACTACTTATGGTGTAAGAGGGCGAGAATAAGAATAAATCGATAATTGGAAAATCAATCACTAATTCACTACTAATAGGCCATCGATACTATATAATAATGATGTATTCAGTTTCGTATTTTTCTTCTTGTTTCAGGCGGCAGAGCGTTCGTTGATGGTTTACCTAGCCAACTTAATGTACTTCTCCTGCGTAGTCTTATTGACAGGAGCTTATATGATGGCTGGGGGAAATATCACGTATGAGGTAGATGACCCTTCTTTAAAACATTGTCATCCCACCTTTACAAAACATAAAAAATAGCAATGCTTTTGCTTAAAATGTAGTTGATTCTCATTATTTTGTACTATCTTACCTCTTCTCTTCCTTTGCCCATTTTCTTTCTTTCGTTATTTCTTTATCCCCTTGTTCTGTTATCACTTTGTTCCCATTGTTTTCTTGTTCCCTGGTCCTTTCTTTCCTTTTTACTCCCCCGTTAGTTACTGATCACAGTTACAAATACTTAATGGTCATTATTACTTGCCACCATTTCTCCAGGCCTCCATGGTCTCGACGTCCATATTCCACTCGGGCTGGGAGTTGACCCGAGCGCGGCGCCGCCTGCGCACGTTGGCTGTGGTGGCGCTTATGAACAGCCAGCTGCCTGTGCTCATGACAGCCTTCGGGGTTATCATACTATCATATACCAACTTCTTGATGGTGAGTCTTCTTGTAATTTCTTCCTGTAAAGACATGGTTCGGATTTAATAGAAATCAGTGCAGTGTCTTGATGTTATCATCGGCATGTATATCGCAGTCTCTTTAGACTCAATCTTAGCTTCTTATTGACAGTATCCAGTCACTTCCGTCGCTTTTTAGGGTCAAAAGTCAAAACCGATTCCATTTTACCTGAAAAATTATATAACTGTATAAAAAAATCGAGAATGTTAAAGAAAATTTATAAAAACAAATTGCTCAAGCCATATTAAAACCACATAAAAGTGGACTATTCTGCAATTATAATACTTCTCGGTAGTAGTAAACCTTTGGAGAACTGAAAAGAAGCTTGTCATTGGTATTTTTTTCTTTCAGGTTATGCGACACTCGTATTCGTTCTTTGCTGTGATGTATTAGGATAATAGGTATGCTTGGAGGAATTAGAAAAAGGCAATTTGTAAGTAGATTAGAACATGACTCTGTAGACTGGTCCAATAATAGTAGATTTAGGCAAGTAGTCCATTGATGGACAATAATTGATGTGATTAAATTAGAGAGTAAAATGATTTTTTATTCACTTTGGGTGGATTTTACTGCAGGATCCGTCTGGTCATCTCCCTCTTACCTATTACAAATAGCAATACATATTAGTATTGCCGTGTTCCGGTTTGAGGTAACTTGAAAAAATGCATTTTCATGGTATTTATTGAACATAGCTAGCACAAAAGTAACTTTTAAAATAATTACTTAGCTCTTACTTACTTTAGTGTTTCACGTTTCAGTCTCGAAACAAACACATCGGCTTCTCTCTAATAGTTTTTGTCGGCGACGATATCGGTGTCGGTGACGATAAAAAAGCGTAAGGTACAGTCAACCGCACGTCACTGGAAACAAGAGTTTCAATACTATGAGAGATCAGTTTATAATCATTTTGTTTCCACTGACGTGCGATCGACCGTACCTAAGCGTTAAGTAGTAAGTAATTAAGTAGATATATGAGATCCCACAACCACCAATATCGGTATCGGTGTCGTTTCGGCTAATGTGTAAACGCTCTTTGAATATGTTTGTTTAGAGACCAATAAAAATAACTAAAAGTTATTGTATTCAGGTACTGTAAAATCTATACTTATAATAAATCTGTAGAAACCGTGTGTCTGTACTTTGAATAAATTTATAAAAAAATGAGTGTGGACGATAAAAAAAGAGTAACAGAACACAAAAAAGCATTTTTAAATTTTTTTGTCTTTCTGTCTGTCTGTCTTTCTGTCTTTCTGTCTGTCTGTAATCGCTAATCTCCGAAACTACTGAACGGATTTTCTTGCAGTTTTCACAGGTAGATTAAGCACAGCCTGGCGCAACTTATAGGCTTTTTTTCATTGAAATCGGATGACAGCGAAAAAAGTTATCGTCATTTACAGATAAATCATTTAACGTAACAAGACGATGTCATAGACATAGGAGATATCAGTGTTTTTTTTAACTGGGACAGTATAGGCAAGTCCGAAACCATAGGAAATGCAGGGAAAGTGTCTTATGACATAGAAATTTTTTGGTCAAGCGTGTGTTGTCTTATAAAATGTAAAATGCGTGTGTGTCTTGTTTTCTTATAAAACAGACTGTGCAAAGTACTTAGGTACTTACTACTTATTCATTCATGCCACCTGAACTCCAGCTGCTCCGATCACTATGTCAAAATTGTTATCACGAAAAAATACCTAAAGGTTCCTAAGACAGTTTCCCTATGGTTATCTCCTATGGTTTTGGTTTTGCCCATACTGTATTAGTTAAAAAATACACACGTATAATAAAAATTGATATGAGAAGAAGTCTTATGAGCAATAGAAGTGAAAACAAGAATTTTTAAAATTTTTATCTGTCTTCACCAAATTGGATACGGTGTTCATAGTTTGTTCCTGAAGGTATGGTATACCTTAAATTATGGTGAAGGTACTTAGAATGATCCATTTTACCATTGGAAAATTATAACTAGACGATGTATGTCTGTACATAGCAGAGATAGGTACCTACTTCCAAAATCCACGCGGACGAAGTCGCGGGCAACAGCTAGTATGTTATAAATTAGAAATGTTGCTTATATTTTATGACAGATATGTTTCTAGGATAAGGTCCAATAATAATTGCCTGAAAATAAATGATCATTGTTATTATTATTATTTAAATTTCTAGTAGTTTGAAGTGAGAATGTGTCCTAATGAAGCTAACGTTTAAAACTTACGTTTTTAATTACAACGATTAAGCAATTTGGGTTTAACTTTAACAATTTTAAAAACTACCGGTCCAAATTGTGCTAACTGCCTTTATAACTTTTGTTGAAAAGTATTTAAGTGACTAATTTCTTTTTAGTTTCTTAAGCTCTATTCACTGAGTAATATTTCACTAGACGCTTTGATTTAGAATCATGGCGTCGTATAAAAGTTTAAGGAAATCCCACCCACAAAAACATTTCTTGAAGTTCATGTGTGATTTTCTTTACTTCCTCGGCACAGGTGTCTGTTGGTACGAAGAAACGGTGGTTTCTAAAAGGAAACAGTTCATTTACAACATTTGGAGTATCATTTCCAACGCATACCTGTTTGGTGGTACATTTAACGAGTATTTGGCGTACTTCCGCACAGATTTGACCGTTCATGAGACAAACGACCTCTATCAGTTTACTTTAGGTCACTCTTCGATCCTCGCTAAAATTATAGTGTTGTACCTCCAGAAGCAACGAATAAAGATGTTCCTACAGAGGTTTCTCGAGAGGAACAGGGAATATTCTTCGCTGGAGCTTGAAAAAGCGTCAGTGAGGAAGGCCGTTAGATACTGCTCAGTACTGGTGATGTCCGTGATCCTGACGTTGTCTTCAGCTCTTATTAATGCTATAGTTGTGTACATTAAACAAGGTATTGGAGTAGATCTTTAAATATTCATTTTTATAAGTCCAGCCATTAATTCATCTGCCAGAACTAAAAATTTCTGGAGTGAAGACCGCATATCGGAAGGAAATAGCATTTTCCTGTATACTGACGTCTCAAAAAAGATATAATTTATAACCAGTAATCGAGGTGCATGGATGAGATAAGTGGAGAACCCTGGTAATGGCGCAATGGCGTCTTACGGACGCAAATTTAGTATTTGCTTTTTCAGTATTTGCTTTTCTGGTTGAGTATATTTCTGATACAGAAGTTGTAGTCGTCGTTAAAGTAGCACTTGAAATCATTGAAGAAAAAAATTGAGACCGTGAGAATTTTAGCAAGAAATCTGAGATCCGACCCCAAGTAAATGGGACAAGGGAAGGTCGAAGAAAAAAATTGTGATGCAAATAATTGACATTCATAATTTAATTATATGTATTACCTACAATTACATACTTCGCAGGTACGCCGATTAAGACCGAAGTGACTTTAATACCAACTTCCAATACATCAAGTATACCGTACAACTTGTGTCGGTTCCTCGCCGAATTCCACTGGTAATTATATTTCTAGCTTTTGTACTCTATTAAGTTCTAGCTGTCCTAATCATCTAGTACCTAGATTGCCAGATTAGTCCGAAGATGCTCGTAAAAGTAGCCGGGCAACTTTGTTTAATACTATGTATTTACAACTTCTTGCGACTCCTCACTTTCCCCTCTCCCTGTATCCATACCTCTTTCTCTCATCCCTCTCTAACCTATTTTCACTACCCACCTGCCCTCTAAAAATAACAAAAAAGGAGTAATTCCTGGTATTTGATTATATACACCCTGCCGATTCCAAAACCAACGTCAAATCTGAATTCCGCACCAATGTAAAATCTGGATTCATATTCACGCAAAAAGAATGGCGCTTAATGCTGAATCTCATTATATGCTTACAGGTACTACCTATGCACTGTTATGAGCCTGATAGACTGCCTTTGCTGCGCCTCCCTGGTATTCCTTGGGTCAAGTTCAATCATCTGCGACGGTATTTCGAAGGTTTACGGCAGAAGTTTCTGCTGAACTCTGAAATGAAGAGCAAACAAACCCTGGATGAGGAATTTGAAAAGGATTTCGTTGCTGGGATTAAGTTGCATGCAGATGCTTTATGGTATTCTCACTGCGCTTGTGCACTGTGTCTGATACGAATCCGTATAAATATCGCAGACATCGCAGTGGACAAGCGCTCTTATTCTTTTAAGAGGGTAGAGGTAATTCGGGAACCTATTAGTGTGCAGTTCACATCACGCCACCCACCCCAGTTCCTTTAAACAAAGAAATAGATCGGGCTAATTCGAAACGAATTAGAATTTGATATAGTGAGTGACTTGGCATTTATTGCGCATTGCAGGTGCGCGCGCAACGTCCAGTATGCCTTGGGCAACCTGTACAGCATCCAGGTGGTGGAAAGTATAGTTCTCATCGTCATCTGCCTCTTGAAAATGGTTGTAAGTAGTACGAACAGCCCTCTTTGTAGTGTAGGAGAAATTTGGCGTTGGAGCCAAGAAGCCTCAAGCTCCGGATATTCGATGGCAACGTTTAAAAGTATTGATGCGAGTTCTGGAGGCTCATCACGGATCTGTTGGGAAACTGCAAGTGTTTAATAAATAACAAGTGCTTACGATTCATCTTTAAAATCTTCTGGCCCAAGTCTCTAAAATATGATATCTAGTCCATCGCTAAAGAAAAGCTTGTTACAGAGCAAATTGCTCTACGCAAGTGGTGTAGATTGAACTCTACGCTGCAGCTTAGACTACATCGGTCAAAATGCTGCAGACGCGAGAAAGCAGCAGGCCGGGGACGAATCCATATGTAGAGACCCCAAGCTGCCGGGCAAGATAGAGTCACGGGGAATAGGCACTGGGCACCCAGTTGTGAGAGGGAAGGGGGGGGGGGAGAATACATCGATAGTTCGATAGTTAGAAAATCAATCACTGCTGATAGGCCATCGATACTATCTGATAATATAATGTAGGTATTCAGTTCCGTATTTTTGTTCTTGTTTTAGGCGTCAGAGCGTACGTTGACGGTATACCTAGCCAACTTAATGTATTTCTCCTGCGTAGTCTTACTGACAGGAGCCTATATGATGGCTGGAGGAGATATCACGTATCAGGTAGGTGACCCTCTTTTAACATTGCTACCCCACCTTTACAAAGCATAAAAAAACAGCGATGACCCTTTTGCTTAAAATTTAGTTGTTTCTCATTATTTTTTACTTTCTTACCTCCGACCTCCTCTCTTCCTTTACCCCTTTTATTTCTTTCATCTGTTATCCCTTTGTCCCCTCCTTTATCCTCTTTGTTCCCTTGTCCCATCTTTCCTTTTTTACTCCCCCATTAGTTACTGATCACAGTTACAAATACTTTATGGTCATTGTTACTTGCTACCATTTCTCCAGGCCTCCATGGTCCCGACGTCCATATTCCATTCAGGATGGGAGTTGACCCGAGCGCGGCGTCGCCTGCGCACGCTGGCTGTGGTGGCGCTCGTGAATAGCCAGCTGCCTGTGCTCATGACAGCCTTTGGGGTCATCATACTATCGTATACCAACTTCTTAATGGTGAGTCTTCTTGTAATTTCTTCCTGTAAATACACGGCTTTAAACAAAATAAGTGCAGTGACTTTGATGTTATCATCGACATGTATATCGCAGTCTCTTTAGACTCAATCTTAGCTTCTCATTGCCAGTATCCAGTCACTTCAATCACTTTTTAGGGTACCGTCAAAACCGATTTATTTTTAGCTGTGTCTGTATGTCTGTCTGTCCGTCCGCCGGATATCTCGATAACTATTTTACCGATTCACCTGACATGAGCAAAATTAAAAAAAAATCCTGGCAATGAAGGAAAATCTATAATAAAATTCGAGATAAAAAAAATCTAGAAAAACTAATTGCTCACGCCACATTAAAACCACTTAAAAGTAAGTCTCGGTAGTGGTGAATATTTGGAGCGCTCAAAAGAAGCTTGTTCATTTGTACTCTTTTCTTTCAGGTTATGCGTCACTCGTATTCGTTCTTTGCTGTGATGTATTAAGATAATATTCTCGGAGGAATTAGTAAAAGTCAATTTGTAAGTAGATTAGGACATAACTCTGTAGATTGGCCCAACAATAGTAGATTTCGGCAGGTTGTCCATTGATGGACACTATTTGATGTGATTAAAATTATAGAGTAAAAATGATTTATTATTCACTTTGAGTTGAATCTATTGCAGGATCCCCTCCCTCTCACCTATTATAAATAGCAATGTTAGTATTGCCGTGTTCCGGTTTGAGGGTTACTTAAAAAAAATGCTTTTTCAAGGTATTTATTGAACGTAGCACAAAAGTAACTTTAAAATAAATTACTTAGCTCTTACTTTAGTGTTTCACGTTTCAGTTAGTTTTTTAACTGGAATTCTGCGGTAACATTCTTAGTCACTCTTCACCCAAACTAAATACAATTTTCTTAGAAATTTGGCTCCTGGATGTGTGCACCACTGGCCCATTTGGACTCTCTCCAACGGGTCTCTGCATTTTCTCTGCACAGAGAGATATAGGCGTGTCGCTCAGCTGTTATGTTACTTTAACTTTTAAATGAAATATGTACGTTTGTACTTTGATTAAATGTACGTCTGCTTTTTAAGTGAACCAAACCAATGGGGTCAGTTAAATACGACATTTCGAAAAACACTGTTCTGAGAAAAGCTTCAATAAAGTTTTTGACTCGTATAAATGAGCGTCTATACTAGACTATTGAACGGATTCAAATGGGGTTTTCATTGTTCGACAGCTCGGTTCCTCGGAAACGCGGAAAATTGAAAGCGGACAAGGCCGCGGGGTGTGTGCTACTTCTATATTATAAACTAGCCGATGCCCCCCGACTTCATCCGGGTTATAAAGTACTAAAACTGTAGTTTAGGTATTTAGTGTTGTAATTTTTTTTAACCCGTTTTTTAATCATGTCAGTTTGTTAGTTTCAATGTTTGTCAATAGATGGGATGGCGTTAGGTTTATTTTACACCCCTCTATCATTTGGTTATTCGCAATATAATATAAGATAAGCGTGCAAATTATCCACCAGTTTTTACCTCTTTATTTATTTACTTTTAAGGGTAATTACAGACTAATTACAACTTATATAATAATATATAAAAATGCTGATAACAAGTACTCACATATAAAAATAGTATAGATAATCAAACGTTAGTAATGGAAAAGGCTACAGATAAATGAACGAAGAAGTATATTCACAGACACCTGGACAAACTACGTTAGGTCGGAAAGGATCCGGACTATAGGAGAGCTCGGCAAACACGCTCCGTCAATAGTGGACCAGCTGCATGTACTTACAGTTAAGTACAGGGCCGTGTTCAGGGAGGCGTCGGACCCACGACCTCCCATGGCCAATTTAAGATCAAGGTCATTGCGCTTCTATTTGAGTATGGGTGTGTCAACCTCAGCGGACTGATGATAATGAGCATGGGTATTACTGAAAACTTTAGGACAAAGAGAGAACCAAAACCACACCAGGGAAATAGACACAGCTTCTAAAGATCCGCGTCAAAATTAGAACCACATGGTCTACAAACGTTGCCTTTGTAGATAATAGCTACTGCTTCGTCTAAGTAACTTATTTTCCCTCCTAGAGCCGTTGACGTTACGGATACAGATTCTATTCCGGTTGGTCGTAACGGTAATTTACTTGTTGGATTAATCTAAATTTGTCAACGATACAATGGACTAGCTATATTACAACAGAAACTCGAAAAGCAAAGCGAATTAAATTATATTTATAAAAAGACAACCATACGATAGCAATTCACTGACAATCAATAATAATGAAAAACCAAAAGGACAAAGCCTCACTTCAAAATATAAAATTATTATATGTCGCCAGTCGCCAACAAAAATAATTTGTCTGTTAGCTACAAGTTTTGTTAGAAAAAAAACAAAGTTTTGAAAAGAACAAAATGTTCTGGAATTGGCTATGGAATCTAATGTATACAGCTCTTGAATGTAAGCTCTAGTTTAAGTCTTATTTAAATACATGGCCCACACCAGGGTACCTCTGGATGCGACTCTGGCTACTTCATGTTAAATTTTGCTCGAATTCCACATAAACTGTAGGCGATGCGTATGAATGCGAACCCATAAATTGTGATAGTTATTTTTTTACACTTGCCACACGAATAGGAATGGAAACGCTAAAAAACTAGACCGCCAACTCGAAAATAAAAAATAAAAATGCTATCCTGCATTCGTTACAATTTTCGGGCAGCATTTTAAATTTGGCAGGTAGCTCTACTTTTCCTTCTATTTAGAGCTATCGGAAAACTGTTGAATAAGCATTATCATTATCATATCAGCCCTTCAACGGCCACTGCTGGACATGGCCTTCACCAATTAAAGCCTCCACACCCAGTCCTCTGCATCAATCCGCTTCCTGCCACCTTCTTTACGCTCGGTCCCTCGCTACGCGTACCGGGCCGCGGTCTCCACTTGTCTGCCCCAACGGCCGTCAGTTCTTCTACAGATCTGACATGCCCACTGCCACTTCAGTTTGCTAATCCTTTCAGCTATGTCGGTGACCTAGTTCTCCGTCGGATCTCCTCATTGCGGATCATATCCTTCAAAGAAACTCCGAGCATAGCCTAGTATTACATTCACAAGTACAAAATTACCTTCACTTTACAGACTCACACCATAGATTTACTCTATGCTCACACCATCATGAGTAAGACTTTACTTATTCACACTTATACCTGTATTCATCAACAGCCTATTAATCTCCCCACTGCTGGGGCTCAGGCTCTCAAATGAGGGCGTGCAGGCTATAGTCCACCACGCTAGCCCAGTGCGGGTTGGTGGACTTCACATGCGCCTAAGAATTTCTTCTTCGGCGTATGCAGGTTTCCTCACGATGTTTTCCTTCACCGTTTGAGAGCAGTCTTATACCTGTATGAATAGTAGGTATTTATTTATTTCTCCAAAACTAATTAGAGAGAGAGACATTATTAAGTCCGTAGGTACTTTTCTCTAATAATTTCACCAATGCCGCTAGATTTTCCGAAACCGAAACTTCCTAAATAAACGTAGATACTGGCCCAGGCCCAATCACCAAATAGCTGAGCCCGTGGTAATTAAAGCCCAATAATTACTTCCAACTAGGCTGATTTAGCGGCCTAATGAGAGGACTTTCCGCTTTCCGCTCGCCGAAACCTGAAACATTTCAATCTAGTGCTGCCGTTAAACCGCTATCGATACATCGATAGATCGTTTCCAAGATAACTCATTTCTATTTAATGAGTATTCTGAAATATTTATTGGGTGAATACGCAGCCATCAACATGTACAAAAACGGGTAGTCCATAAATAAATCTGTCATAACTTACACGCCACACGAGTATCTTTTAGGGTTATCGACTATTAGAACGATACATAGCACAATTGACATATCGCATTATCGTACATCGCACACTTGTATTTCGCACTGACGATACTTCTCACAATTGACACGTCGCACTATCGTACATTCGTACTTCGCACAAGCGTGTGTCGCACTTCTGTGATAATCCCTTAAATTAGTAATATTGTGCTATTATACAGTAAACGAATACGTTTATATCCGGTAAATGGTAGACCCTTTGGCGAACGAGGAAGTAGGACTGTTCATTTTCATGTATCTGATTAAACCAATTTGTTTAGGTCGAAAAGCAGCAGCCACTTCCTTCCATAACTTGATTTTATTTTACAGAATAGGTATGAAGAAATGGATCGGGAAAACGATCGATAGAAAATTGATGTCTAAACAACACTACTTTATTACCTGCAGTTTCTACACTTTCGTGCGGTTATTTGCGTTCCTGTTGAATATTCATATTAGACGACAATGATGAGAAACCTGATCACCTAGTCTGTAGAATGAATATAATTTATGAAACTTTCGTGGCTTATTTAATCTTTTGGAATAGACGAGATTCTTACCATGATGTCATTGATTGGTCTCCTGATATTTCGGCGCCGTTGCAAACATACCATAGTGTTTATCGGTTCAAATACAAGCTCGGAAAGGCTACTAACTAGGCAATGATAAGCGAATATGATTATTAATGATCAAGTAGTTGGTGTTTCAAATTCATTCTAAGGCTTTTGTCATCCATCATACGCTAGCACTAGTCGCCAATATGCCTTGCTACCACACTGATAATGACGGCCAAGGCCGGCAGCTTCCGAGCCGTCGCCGGACTAACCTTGTTCAAGACCCAGTCCGCATCCCGCCCCCTTCCCTGCTCCCAGAGCGACAGGGACGGACTCGGACTGCAATAACTGTAATCCCGGATTTATTGCTGAGTAGAGCCCGGATCATCTCGTAGACAGAAGCTTCATCATCATCATCAGCCTGCACTAGTCTATGGCTGCACTAAGCCTTCTCCAAGGCGCACCACTGAACCCGATCTTCGGCTCTCCGCATCCAGTCACCGCCAGCCGCCCTTGCGCAGATCGTCACTCCATCTAGCCGGGGGGCGTCCCACACTACGCTTGCCCGCCGTGGTGTCTCATCTTTCCCTTAACGGTTATCGGTTCTCCGGCAGATGTCACCAGCTACTCCCGCTTCATCGTACTAACTTTTTGCGCTATGTCGAGGGCTTTGGTTCTCTGGCGGATCATCTCGTTTCGGACCCTGTCTCTCAGAGAAACTTCGAGCATGGTTCTTTCCATAGCTCGTTGCGCGTTGAGGTGCTTAAAGGCAGGGATTGTAGATGGCAGAATATATGACGCTGCCAGATTGACGTTAAATCTCAAATCTCATCAATAGAGCCCAGATTTGAGGGTTGTGAGTGACGGTATTGAAGAGCTTCTGCAGCCGCTCCTGCCTTGAGAAGCTTCGCTCTGATACCGTCTTCACCGAGCGCCTTGTTGTTTTTGAGCTGTTTGGGGGCTATTCTAATCTCGCCCACGTCAATCTCCGGTATATCCTCGGCATAGTATCGACCGTTTCTTGGACCGCAGGCTTTGGTTTTGTGTCGAGTACAACTGTCCGTAGAACTCTTCGTTTTCATATAATATCTGGTATGGTATTAACCAAGGAGATTCGAATCTCTTTTGTCGCGCGCGCGCTCCCTGTGGAGATCGCATCTTGCAAATTTAGTATGGGAAACGATGAAAACACAGAATTGTGTCAAAATCAGGGGGGGGGGGGTGCGGACAAATGAAGCGGATTAGCGGGAGGAAGTTGCTCATACAAATTTATATGGAGTTTGAAAATGAGAATGTGTGAGTGAGTATCAATTTCGATATACATTTGTCACGATTTTGGCATCCCCTAAAATGATTTTGTTACTCATCCATATGGGAGTAGCTTTTTTTAAAAATTCATGGTATTAACGGTTCTGTTAACTGACCTCAAACGTACGTGGTATGATTTTATTTCCATTTTCGAGCCACAACTCCCTCGCGCCGGTCCTGCGCGGTCCCCGCCCTTGGCTTTCACGATTAATTACATCCTCGTTCATTAATCTTAGTCTCCAGTCCGCTAATATTATTAAGAGAGGAAAAGTTGAGTTTACATGTTTGTTGGAAATGACTTGGAAACAATTGCTGGTACTTGTGTATCATCATATCAGCATGTAGACGTCCACTGCTGGACACTGCGGTCCCGCGACCTTCACCAGATCGTCGGTCCACCTTGTGGGTACTTGTGTATGTGAATATAATATTACATATTCTAATAAAATATGCAGTAGAGTGTCAAGGAATTCCACGGAGTGGTTACAGCGATACGGGCCGCGGGCCGAATGTTGTAAAGTCGCAGCGAAGTGCGAGACATGCATACGGCCTGCAACATATGTACAGAGATCTACGAACGTTATGGACTCCCTAAACGATTATGCAGCATGACATGCATTACGTTCTGTCACTCATGCATGAGCGTCTAGCTGTAGTGATTGACGTGCATGACATGCAATCTACGTGCTGGCCGTTGCTTCACTGTATTGATTGTTAGCAAGCATGATGGTCCATGTGGTGTGGCTTATCCCGAACCCGAGGACTACAGGCTCTTACCCCTTAGCTGTACAATAGCATTTGTGCAGCGAACACTGGGGGAGGAGAACAACAGGTAAACACAGGGGCTGACACAATAGATCCCATAGGGTCGCAGTGTCGCCGGGCGTGCCCGGCCCCCTTAAACAAGATAAGATAAGATGATGGTCCATCATGCAGCATGACATTCACGTAAACGTTGCATGTCATGCAAGCATGATCGTTTAGGGACACTTTTAGATATTGCATTTCATTTGTTTTTTCAACCCGAACCTGCAGGAAAGACAAGACACAAGAAAAGAAGGATAGATGATATCGAAAATGAAGAAGGAATAACGTGTAGCAGAAGAACCAGGAGTGGGAGTAAGTTGGGGGAGGGGTTTGCACGGAAAAGGGCAGATACAAAAACAAATCATATAAAAATAATAAAAGTAAATATGTGACAATCTCCTAACTCACTCCCCAAGAGGATTATGTAGTCCTTGCTTTTTGCACTACGATCCCATATGACAATATAACCTTTTCACGTTCTAGTCTTTTATGTAGTGGTGTGTCACTTTCTTCTTTGTTACTCTATGATAGAGACGACTGGGAAATGTTCGTAGCTCTCCACCAAAAGTATTCTCTTGCGGCGACGGCGTGCACTGCAAGCGAGAATTTACAGCTGCGACCCGCGGACTTTTAGCAGCTGGTAGGCACCGGCACGTAACTAGGGGGCTAGGGGGAAGGTGGGGGATGAAGCACCGAACCTAAATACATTCTGTCTGGGTAGGCTTTTCTTTTTAGGTATCTGTCAGACAGCGAAGTTTCGCTGAAAACTATTTCGTGTGTAAGACCCGTAAATAATTATATAATTATGAATACAAAGCGCGAAAGTCTAAAATGTACTACTAGACTGTTTGAGCGTCGTAGTAGTATAATCAGAAAAATAGGATCATTGCTATAATCCTTTGCGATTGCAGAGAACCGCGAATAATTTGAATCTGAGACAGATTTTCGTAATCACCAGAGCTATTATCAGGATCATTTGGGAAAATCCCAGTTTGTTCGATCGCGACGGATTCGGGTTGTTTGTTCGCATTATCATCATCATATGAGCTCATCAATCAAGCTCCTCCTATGTCCACTGCTGGACATAGGTCTTCCCCAATGAACGCCACCACATCTGGTCCTCCACCCTCCGCATCCAGCCGCTTCCGGGTCACCTTCTTTAGGTCGTCGGTCCACCTGGCGGAGGGGCGTCTGACGTCCGCGGTATCCACTCCTTCTGGAGTAGGCCCCAATCTCGGTTCTGCGACTGTGACCTGCCCACTGCCACTTCAGCTTGATAATCGTTTCGGATGTGTCAGTAAGTTCTCCGTCGGATCTCCTCATTACGGATCATATCATTTAAAGGAACTCCGAGCAGAATTTGTTCGCGACATCCATAGAGTTAAGATCTCTTTGGTGCGTGCTCGCGGCCCCATAAAGAGGCGTAAAAGAAGCATTCTATGGGTGTCAAAATAGTGTCAAATGTATGACAATACGTGACTCACTCTACATTCTCATTTTCAAATAGCAACCTCCTCCCGCTACTCCGCTTCCTTTGTCCGCACCCCCCTTGTAAGTGGCATCATCGGTTCTCGTACTAAATAATGCAAGATGCGATCTCCACAGGGAGCGCGCGCGCGACCAAAGAGATTCGAACCTTCCTGGCGACACCAAAGACTTCTAGTGTAATCGAACAATGGCTCATCAAAATTCGCTTTTCATCCGTTTATGGCGCCATATATTCCCGACACTCGTAAATGCGCGCTTATCTTACAATTGGGCGCACGGTGCGCGCACGGTTTATCCGATCGGACAAATATTGTTTATAGGCGCTGTTAAATATTTATTGCGCACCGTGTTTCGCGATACACTCGTACGCTGTGATTTTAACAGGTGTAAAGGATTTATCATCATCATCATATCAGCCTGTAGACGTCCACTGCTGGACTACGGCCTCCCCAGGGATCTCCACGACGCCCGGCCCCACGCTAACCTCATCCAGCGGGTCCCGCGATCTTCAGCAGACCGTTGCTACGCTGCGTCTTCTGGTACGCGGTCGCCACTTGTGAACCATTCTGCCCCAACGGTCTCGTTCCTCCACACTTACCCCTAGCAACACTGACCTTACACTTACCTTATGAAATTTTTCAATCGATATACATCATCATGAAAGAAGAAAGAAAGAAAGAAAGAAAAATAATTTATTCGACAATCACAACAAATATACGAGTGAAATTAATTAATTAACCTGACATAAAACCAGGTGGTAGACGATGCTGTGATCGTGAAAAGGTCCCCAGCTCAGCATAGTGCTGCACCCAGGAGGCGCAGCGCTGGTTTTCTGCTGGGGGCTTTAGCTAGATGTCCCCGTGTGTGTGTGTGTGTGTGTGTGTTTGTGTGTGTGTGTGTGTGTGCGTTTAAAAGTAGACATACATAATTATATTATAATAATAATAATTTATAGTTGTAATAATTATTTTTAAAGGTACATAATTAGTATAGTTTATAGTAGTAATTGATATAGTATATAAATAAATAAATAAATATATAGATGAAAATCTTACTTAATATACCAAGATATAGGTACAAAGCATCATGGTTGGGTTTGCAGGTTGAGAAAATATGCTACGAGTTTGATTTTGAAGGTATTTTTTGTTCTGCAATCCCTAATGGGCGGTGGTATAGTATTCCAAATTTTTGATGCCTTGTACCTAAAACTCCCCTGAAACCCAGCGGTAGTGTGTCGCGGCACCACCAGCACCCGATACCCACCCGCCTGTCTTGCAGGACGTTGACGTACGTTCTACCGAAGTTTATCATGCAGGTATTTAGGTCGGTGAGTTTTCATTACTCCGAACAATAGCACCGCGAGATGCAATTCCCTGCAGTCATCTTTAACAGTTTGGCATTATTTAGAAAAGGTGTGACATGTGTACGAGGAGGAACATGAAAGCAGAAACGGGCACATGCGTTTTGCACTCTCTGTATGACTCTCTGTGATTTTGCCAGAAGACATGGACCGTACACCACATCTGCATAGTTTAACTTTGACAACACCAGTGTTTCACATAAATTTATACGTATGTCAGTTTTAAGATACTTTCGAATTTTATAGAGAATTTTAAGTCGATAGAAACATGCCTTAGCTACGTTCAGCACATGATTTTCAAAACGTAACCTACTGTCCATCAAAAGTCCAAGATTGCGAGCCTCTATTACACGCTCAATTGGCACATCATAAATAAAGGGTTGAGGATTATGAGAGAGAGTTTTATCCATTTGATTATCTGTTCCGAGTAACATATATTTGGTTTTGGATGCGTTAAGTACCAGCGAATTCTTAAAAGACCATTCCGAAATACAATTGAGGTCCTCCTTCAGCATCTCTATCGCCCTATCTGTGTCACATGGTTTAAACGATACGTACACCTGCAGATCATCCGCGTATATATGATAATTACAGTGCCTGATGGATTTTACTATATCTGCAGTGTACAATATGAATAAGAGCGGTCCTAAAATTGAACCCTGCGGGACACCTCGACAGAGGGGTTTTGGAAGCGATGTAATTTTAGATCCATCATTCCTCACAAGTTGCACCTGCTGGGTTCTATTGGTGAGATAACTACAGAACCAATTTCAAATCAAATCATCATGATCATATCAGCCTGTAGACGTCCACTGCTGGACAAAGGCAGGGATCTTTACGACGACCGGTCCTGCGCTAACCTCAGCCAGTCGGGTTGATATACTTATAACTAAATGTTAATAAATTAACTTCAATTAGTGAAAGAATTGTGTTATAAGATTGGGCTACATTAAATAATGGCAGACTAACTCTAATGGCAGACTCTTAGGAGATTCCTTAAATGTTGGGCTCCTTTTGATCTGTTACAGTTTTCAGGCGGTCACAAATTTGAGATATTTCTAAAATGTCTCTACATTTGCGTCTAAATTCTAGTTATCTACTGTTGCGGATTTCCGGCTCCCCGCTCCATGGTCGTTGGGGTGAATTTGAGGCCGTACCACGAGTTCTCCTTAAAGTGTCATCAACAGCCTATTAATGTCCCCACTGCTGGGGCTCAGGCCTACCCTCTCCACGAGGGCGTTCGGGCTATAGTCCACCACGCTAGCCCAGTGCGGGTTGGTGGACTTCACATACGCCTAAGAATTTCTTCTTCGGCGTATGCAGGTTTCCTCACGATGTTTTCCTTCACCGTTTGAGAGCAGTCAGTAAATGTACTTAAGTTTCGAGAAAAAACCCATTGGTACATGGCCCAGCTGGGGATCGCACTCCGGACCTTTCGATATGATAGGCCGCGTCTTATCCCCTACGCCACTGACGCTCTAAATGTAAAATACTTTAATTTATTTAAAAAAATTTTTGAAGTTTTTCAAAAACTTTATTTATAAATTTTCATTTGTTCTCTTGTAAAAAAGACTATTTTGAAAAACTTTAAAAAATGCTGTACTTACAATTGTCTAGTTTGACAGTTTACACAAATCAAACCCTATATTTGTAAAGACTGATTTATCCTGAACCAGGTAATGCGACATGTGATTCAGGTCACCAGTGGTCCACGCCTCGGAGAGACACAGTTCTTATTACATGGAGTTGGCGTTTGTTATATTTTTGTAACTATTATAATATAAAATTATATTTACTAAAGTCACAGGGTTTCCCTCTTGCATCCCTCCTATTCACTCCTCTTGTTTTTCTTTATGATCGTAGTGTGCATTTAAAAAGTGTCTGACCTTTTGGTATCTCGCAACTTTCTCAGTTTTTGGTCCGATGGTCCGATGTTAAACAGATTCCCGTCAAAAACGAATTCGAGTCGAGGTAGTAGTGAGTGAGTCTCGTAGTAGGAGCTCAGCGGACGAATTCAGAACTTGCTGAGCGTAGAGTGAGGCGCAACTGTTTCGGATTTGGCATCGTCTTCACAACTCTACTGGGAATTCGTGGAATTAGAAGATTGTTGCATATTATTACTAGTAGTTCCGTGAGAACAGTAGACCTCGCCAGCCCTTATAAACCAAACCTAAAAGAAACCAACAAAAGTCAACTTTGGAAACAGAAAAAGTACCTACTAAAGTGACAAAAATTAGCACTTTAAAGCTTAATATTTCGCAAACGGATCCCTGAATCGAAAAATGTTTATCACACACCCGCGATATTTTTGAAAGACCCATCCAACGATACCCCACACCATGGATATCACGCGGAAAAAAATAATTTTCCATTTTACGTATGCAGTTCTATGAACATAATTTATTTTTTCAACTTTCTTAAGTCGATCCACTATTACTCAAAAACTAATAGAACCTACTTAGCCATAATAGTTTTCCTTGTAACTACGTTATATATGCTACTGCCATGAATTTTTTCACATTTCCAGAAGCAACCGTTTAGCTGGCAGGGGGGGGGGACACGTGACTCTAACAAAAATTACCGCTTTAAAGCTTAATATTTCGCCAAGGGATCCCTAAATCGAAAAAATGGTATTCACACACCAGCAATATTTTTGAAAGACCTATCCAACGATATCCCACACTATGGGATTCACAAGAAAAAAAAAGTTCACTCCCACTTTGCGAGTATGGTAGGTACTCTAAAAAAATGTTTTTCAAAATTTTATTCTACTCATTTTGTAGGTTTAATTAATTTATACATATGCCAAATTTTCGTCAAAATCGGTTGAAAAATGCGACCTGTAGAGAATTACAGACAGACAGACAGACAGACAGACAGCCGGACAAGAGCATTTTTGGCCAGTCTCGAAACGTAGACGCTTCGCTCGCTTCGCTCGCTCGGTCAATTATCGAATCAAAAGCTTATTATTATATCCCCACTCCGGGACATCACATCATAAAAATCCATTCTTCGGCGTATGCAGGTTTCCTCACGATGTTTTCCTTCACCGTTCAAAGCAGTAAGTAAATGTAGGTACTAAAGCTTCGAGAAAAACCCATTGGTGCACGACCGGGGATCGAACTTCGTACCTCTCACCGTTCGTTACGTAGAGCGGGTTTCGTAGGCGGCCGAAGGGACTACGCCGCCAACGCTCTGCACTCGTTCTACTAGTAAAGTAGATAGGAAAATAATTCCTGTTACGAAACCAGGTTATGGAGGCGGAAATTTTCGAACCCCGTTCATCTTCACACATTCAGGTTTTGTTACATCCTGTATATAACTCGTGTCGGAGTCCCATTTGTGACTGCAAACAGCCTGGGTGCCGCTATAGTGTTACTGTACCCACACTGTCGTCGCATGCGCTTGTAAATTCACGCTTTTATCTTTGCATTAGAGTCGCTATTCGCTCAGAATACGAAGCTTTAGTATGACGACTGTACGTAGGAGTAATAGCAAATTCACCGTGGCGTATCCTTGCTGTTTGTGTCAATAAACTATGTAAATAAATCAGACATTAAGCTGGTTTCTATTACTAGTATGTATGTAGGATGTGGCACAAGCAGTCAAAATCAGTTAACGACATCGAGGGGACCGGGGACCAGTCATTTGGTCGTAAAAACCGGTGAGGTCAGTCGGGGCAAGTGCGGCTCAAGAAAAAATGCGACTGGCATCGATTTTGTCATCGACTAACATACTTAGATCTGTCATCTAGAGCCAAGACAATTCTCCTACTTTATTTAGGGCCTCTTACACCGCTTGCTGATAAAGTCCCAGATACCCTATCTGTAGGTTATCTGACAGATAGCCTGTTTTTTTGGTTTCACAGGTATCTGATTGCCTATATCTTATATATTTTATATAGTCTATCACACAGATTTATCTGATAGATTAGTTTATCACTAAGATTACTATCTGTAACAATATCAGGAAGTGGTGAAAGAAGCCCTTATTCTCCTAATTATTAATATCCCTGTTAGTTTCTGAGAAAAATCGAATCCAGCCACACTTGCCCCGACTTATTAATTTTTAAGCTACGGGCCCGATTCTAAGGTCGAATATTTAAAAATTGACACCACTAAACTGATATCTGTCACATAGTGTTACGAGAACATAGACGAAACTATGTATTTAATTTTAGTGCTGTCAAATTTTAAATATTATGTCCCTTCAGTATCGGGACCTAAATATTAGGTACTCACTATTATGGTTATTGTTATTACCTAGATGTAGCCAGGTATATTTGTTATTAGTAGGACATTTTGTACTTTCGCACTTTGAACACTTAAAATCAACAACCTATTAACATGTCCCCACTGCTGGGGCTCAGGCCTACCCTATCAACGAGGGCATTGTCAAAACACGTAAAATAAATATAAACAGTTTTGCAATAAAACAACTTTTGTTTAGACACGTTGTAGCTAAATAAGCGTTGAAACACAGTTGCGGTGGTTTTGTGTTTAAATTGCTGTTTGCTGGAGCACCATTCACAACATTGCACTGTTGCAATACCAGGTAAAATACCAGCAAATTGAAAACAAACGACCTTTATAAAGCAGTAATTGAACTTGTATTTATTTGGGACATAAATTGAACGAAAATATTTGGTGATCTCTTTGAATAGAGATAGCGGAATTTGGGAAATTAAATCGAGCTTAGATTAAACCAAAGAGGGAAGATACTCTCTCTTACATTGCATAAACGAAAACTAGGCTCTGGGCACGCACATATCATCGCGTTCACAATCACCTGTGGCCACGAAGCCTCTGCATCTTGACAGATTTCTGGTTGAGCCTTCTTCAGCTTCTTGTGGTCTCTTTAAGTGTCTCCGAGAATAGAATGCAAACCTCATGTGGAAAGCGTTGACACAGAGTGGCGTTGAGACGATTTTCTGCTTCTCTTACGTTGTCCATGCTTCAGACGCTTACAGAAGTCTACTGAGGACACGGTCATACACACTGTCTAGTGACAAAAAGATGGACGTTCGCATCGGTAGGCCTTCTACAACTTTTTGAAAGCTCCTCATTGGGCTTTGGAGAAACAATAAGTTCACGATCTTCACGAAAACTTCGTGTTCGCACAATCACCAAATTTCCACTAAAAACATTAAAACGAGCCATATTAATGACATGCAATCGAGCTGTTCCGGGCTGGACTGAGTAAAGCCAAGTATATACCCTGTACTTTTGTGGGATCATGCACAGTTAATAACATATCTTTCTCTTTTTGCTTTCGTCTAAATAATCAAGTCTATACATTGCTTCATTGGATGGCGTAGCAGCTGCGCAAATACGTTTACTACAATAAACCAAAAGGCCCCAACTCAGCATGGTGCTGCACCATTTGGATGTTTGTTACTCTTTCGTGCAAAAACTACGGAATAGATTTTGATGAAACCTAACAGTAGTACAGATTACACATCAGAATAATACATAAGCTATAGATATGTCGGGAAAAGCTCTTTCCGCGGGAGAAAAATACTACAGCTTAAATTCCCTTCAACGTCCTCTGATGGGCATCTCCGTGACTGTCACAACGCCAGGTCCTCCGCCCTCGGCATCTAGCCGCTTACGGTAACCTTCTTTAGGTCGTCGGTCCACCTACCCAGTTTAAACTAGGTACCTAGGATTATTCAGACAGAACGGAAAAATGCTTGCACATTTCGTGCTGCAATGTAAAAACAACCGCCAAAAAGAAGTCAATCCCTCAAACCGCCTTTGGACTTCACAGTAACCAGTCAAAAGTGATCCTTAACCTCGATTGAGTGATCGCTTCCTTTGTTTCAGTAAGCAAACAATATTATAACCGTACAGCCGCTCATTCCCCTTAAAGGGAATACGTTTTTCCCTCCCGGGCCCTCCGACCGTGAAATGCGATGCGGCGAGAGCGAGACCCTCCCGAGGGATGCGATCGTCCTGTTACATTGACAACTTTATCGGTTTATTGCCTGGAGCCCGGAGTTTTGTTTGGCCAGAACTTGGTGGGACAAAAAGGTTGAACAACCCTGTCTTACTATACCGAGTTCAAATTAGAGGATGTCCAAATTCTAATAATAAACACACACGGAAACGCAAGTGGTTGAAAGTTCGCTGATTAACACTTCTAGGTATAATTAATAAGGATGAATCTAAATTTCGTAAAAATCATACGGAAGTCTTTTTTTCAACTAGAGATATAGATGAATCAGGGTAAGGTAATTCTTGCATTTGTAGTGTGTCATCATAGAGTTAGTATATGTATACTAACAACTCTCTGTGTGTCATAGACATCACGCTTCGAAGAAAACATAGCCCGTAATAATATGATACATTTGTATCTATATAGTATTGTCTTGCAAGAATTTTCTTATGCTGATTCATCTACATAAATCTTCTTGTAAATTATTATCAACTTGAAATAGGGTGAATTGATTCTGCTTCCTATAGATTATGAGCCGACAAAACACATTCTTTAATCTTATCCTGTGGTTATAGTTACTGTTTATTTATTTCTTTTATTTCCAAGCGGATTTTTAGCACTTACTTACCTAATAACTAGATCAGTCACGTCTGCATTTAGTGTGTTGCAGCTGTCACACTGAATTGATGGAGGACTATACAGTGGAATAGAGCCCTAAGTATTGAAACTCATCCATTACTTATATAACTTTCATAATTGTAAGTGACATATTGTTTTCAGCTTCAAACATGCTTTCTTTAAAACTTCTAATGTAAATGCCAGACAAAATGATTGACGGACAAAATAGAACAACGAAAAGTGTGCCAAAACCCGTGGCCAAAACCCTGTCATTTCTCCGAGAGGTTAGTCCATACATTACTCTACCATCATATCCCACCACGTAACTGAAATTGAGCTCTACACGACGGTAACAAAGTCTAAAGTGATGTAACAATAAAATATACAGGTGAAGTTATCATTGTCAATGCGACGACGTGTCTAGTTTACATTAGCATGTGGACACAGATCTTTAAGGAGTAGAAGAGACATCCTCAGATAGAAGAGGAGTCATTGATGATGTGTTTGACTGCACCTCTCAGTGGAAACACTCTGACATTTGAGCTGGCCTAGCCTATTCGAGAGTTTCAACATCATGTGAGACCAGTTTATACTGGTTTAGTTTCTACTTACGTGCGGTCGACCGTACAAGGTGACATGGCACGAGTTTAATTGTTGATCCACATGGTTTGCTGAGAAAGCTAATTATAACAGTCAAATTAGGGCGGTTTTCCTGTCACGCGTGTTTGCGCCCGCGTCTGGTCTGGCGCTCATGCGCGCCACCCGCATCCAGTCCCTTCATATAAGTCTTTACTGTCATGCGTGCCGCCCGCATCTAGTCCTTTCATATATACTATGAAAGGACTAGATGCGGGCGGCACGCATGCGCGCCAGACCAGGACGCGGGCGCAAACACGGGTGACAGGAAAACCGTCTATCTTTGCATAATCTTGAGATTGGTTGATATTTTGATATGAGCGAAGAAACAGGTATTAATGTTATTACCTTTGCTTAGTTGTTGGAACTTCGGTTGATTCTCTTTCCATGTATGTTCTGTTCGAAGCCAGCGTCTACCTGTAGATGCGTTCTTGTCTCCTCGCATTACGAGAGCAAATGCATTTGCATTTTTACCGGCGCACCGCGCACGCTTCCGTGTCTAGGTAGGTACTTCTAGTTTTTGGAGATTCGCAGTCGGGATGCGCACTGGTGTTTTCATTAAGTTGCTTCGCGTTGCGATAGCAGCGAGCTAGCAATATTGCAAGCCACTTTGTAGCTGTGCTGGGTAATCGTAAAACAGAGAATTGAACGCAGTGATAAATTGAAGTACATTGTGAGTTGTGGGTTGGGTACTACGCAAATCGTGGTACAATATGTCTTGGACTGCACTTTTGCCGTAAATGACAAGGTTTTTTACAATTTAGACAATCTCTTCGACTATGAACGACTTGAATCAAAAAATTTAGCCACTCCCATATGGATCAGTAATAAAAGCATTCTATGGGTGTCAAAATCGTGTCAAATGTATCAAAAAATTGTGACTCACTCACACATTCTCATTTTCAAACTCCATTTATATTTGTATTAGCCAACCTCCTCCCGCTACTCCGCTTCCTTTGTCTGCACCCCCCCTGTAAGTGGCACGATTGGTCCCCATACTAAATATGCAAGATGCAGTCTCCATAGGGAGCGCGCGCGCCATCAAAGAGATTTAAACCTTCTTGACCACGCTGCCCTTCTTTTTCTCCTGTTTCAATTAAAAAGATGAAAGGAAACCTTACGCTATTTATTAAAAGGCGTAAGTACCTTTTATTCATTCATAGAGCTTGTAAAGCGATATTTACACTTGCAACAAAAGTTGAATTACAAACTGTTTTTGTACTTAAGTATTTTTACACTTTAATTAAGACCTGAGAGACTGTTAACTTTGGATTTGAAGTTTATACCTAATACGGAACCCAAAGCTTCTGCTTATAAACTACCTCAGTTTATGCAAATGCAGTCTCACTGATATTCCGGCCACCACGCGCCGGCGAGGAGCATTGTATCAGGTTTCCTGTGCGACTACACCCCCACTGTACTGCGCTCGGATTATGCAAAAACGTCACATGAGTTCCGGATGTGTTCTTAAAACTATTATTTCACTGTTTACCTTGGTGATAGTCCTTTTTGCTAGCCTACGTTCCTTTTATAAGGGTTTAAGTTCAGAGTAGTTCAGACCGAGAGCAAACTTTTTGGACATTGTTACGAAGTTGCTATTCGTAAAGGATTTGCCTGCGGTTCGAGTGAATAACTTATTATACCTCTAAATTATGTAGTGCTACTGTTAAAACGTGTGAATGTATGAAAGAAAACTACAGATTACTTCTTAAATGTACGAGACTCATACAAGATTACTGAGGATCAATTCTATGTTAGGCGGGACTTCTTGTCCCGCGGAGAATGGCCTCCAACTCCGCTCCTTACAGCCATCCCTGACCACCGCGCCCTTTCGTTCTCTGTCGCCTTTCATTTTAGCAGTTTACACATACGCAACACAATGCAAGCACTCACCTCTGGACTCTCGGATCTCTTACCACAATCTCCTTCAGTTCACCCACTATTCTGGCCACCATGTTCTACTTCTCTTCTCTCACTTCCACGCCGGTACGTCTCCAACTTTTTACATACTGTTGCTCACTACCTTCTTTCTCTCTCTCCCTCCCTTCGGCCCCGTCACCCCCTCACCCGTTTCGTTTCACTCAAGTTATTCGCTTTCGCGACAGACATGTTGAGTTTTTGTGTAGTGCGTTTTAGTAATTTTCTTGGATCAAATACTCAATATAATCATTGGGAATACAAGGCTAGAGGGGAGGGAGGGAAACAATGAAGAAAATACTTACTATAATAATACTTACTAGAATATACTATAATCAAAGTCAAAGTCAAAACTATTTTATTGCATGTAAGTACACTGGGTACATTTATACAACGTCAATTTTTTATCTACCACCGCTTCCAAGGTGTTAGGAACTGGAAAGATATACTATAGTAATAAACTATACAGCTAAAACCTGGTGTAGAAACTTGAAATGTGTGATACCTATAGGGTTCCTAAAATGACGCAGGCAATAAATAAGATTAAGACTTTCTCAAAGTTCTTTGGCCAACGCTGGCTACTCGCCCATTTTCTGGGAAACTTTAACATGTTCGTTCCAAGTTTCAGATCACTCGTTATAGTAGTTTCGAGTTATTCGCCGGACAGACGGATAGACAGGCGAACGAAAAAAGCGTAGCTATAAATATGGGTATTAATATATCCGTTTTGATGGATTCCTAGTAAACATAGTGAGAACCGAGAGAAAGAAAAGAGTGAAACATAAGTATTTTCCTGTAGGTTGGTACTTAACTTTAGTTTGTTAAGTTGGCAATAGATGTCGTTACATCAAAAGTCCCTACACGATCATGCTGCTTATGTCATGCATTACGTGCTGTCACTCATCCATGACCGTCTAGTTTTAATAGTGATTGGCGTGCATGACATGCAACCTACGTGCTGGCCGTTGCTTCACTGTATGCTATGTTATTGATAGCAAGCATGACGGTCCATCATGCAGCATGATTCACGTACGGCATGTCATGCCGCATGATCGATTAGGGACCGTATTACATTGATCTCGAGACTCGAAAACTTCAAAAACCACGTCAAATTCTGTCCATATATTTTTTAAAACAGTTTTATAAAATATTCCTGGGACGAATGGGATTGCTTGAAGATTTCAAAATTTCATTGCGAGAGTTTATTACTTCCGGCTACAAATAATCCACTGGAAGAATTGCACAATTAAAGCGCCGACATAATATTTGAGTATCGTACGCGAAAATATTTGTAAAGGGAATGTGGGCAGACAATCCCGCTCCAATTGTATAGGCGGATTCTGGATTTTTCGTGGGTGGGGCCTGGTTATGCCAATTTTTAAAATTAGCGAGGTATGGACTTAATAAAAATAAATTAGGTAACTAAAAAACTAGTTGTTTTGAGTTAGAAATGAAGTGAAAGACAATCTTAGAGAACTATTTTTTTTTACAAAATAAATTAGGTAACTAAAAACTAGTTGTTTTGAGTTAGTAATGAAATGAAAGACAATCTTAAATAACTATTTTTTAACTTTTCCCGTTCAAAGTCCAAATATCTTTGTTTTGTGTTCTATTTCCAGCCAATTTTACCTATATGTAGGTAAATTTTCTAAGTTCTAGCTCAATTTTAATACCACAGGTTTATCGGTGAAGGAAAACATCGTGAGGAAACCTGCATACGCCAAAGATTAGAATTTCTATTCTATGGCGTATGTAAAGTCCACCATTGGCGCTATGATCCCATAAGGGTAGTAGTGTTGCCAGGTATTCCTTCCGTTAGAAGATAAGATCATATTTGATGGATGGATTCCTAGGGGGGTCATGACCCCACAAGCCTCCTTAATAGCCCCGTGATATCAGTTGAACATCAGCCGAAATAATTCAATTATGAACGGACAGATTGCCAACACAAATATTTTAACGACTTCCAAAGCTACTGATGTGAAGAATTCAATTAAAGAGCAGAAAACAAGGAAATTTTGACGAGCAAATTTTTTTTTTTTTTTCAAACTTTATTTTATTTAGGGACTTTTGTGTTCTCCACATGTCAGTCCCATCGTACCCTGACCAAGATTTACTGACGAGGCGACTCAAAAATATCATACAAAGATCGTGCCGCCACAGATGCAGGCTTGGACAAAATTGACTGAGCCAAACCCACAACGAGCAAATTGTAGGCACAGTTTTTCAGAACCGTTCTCTATCCTAAATTTATTTATTTATTTATACCATTGTCACTCTAAAAAGAGAATTTTGTTTCTCGAAAATAGTGAATAAAACTCTCTTCTAGTAAACAGAGAATAAAAACATTTCGAAATTTGAAACAACACGAATTGTGTACAAAAAAAAAATGAATAAAACACGCCGAACCATAATAATTCTCTAGCCAGCCAGTATTATGTTCTAATTTCACCATATAACTAAAATCTCATTGGTGGGCCCGCGAATTCGAACCTTCCTGAATTTCACTATACATTTCTAATGTACCTATATATCAGGGGCTTCTTTCACCACTTGCTGATAAAGTCCCAGATACCCTATCTGCATGATTTATCTGCCTGGTAAACTAACAGCAAGATCAAGTGGCCGTTTTTTGTTATCTGTTAGTTAAGGATTGTTTTTCGAATTTAACGCGGGAATACTTCAGTTTTGTGTGAACTTTCTGTAATTTAAATTTTTTTTTTTATATCAGAGACTTGAGGTGACGAAATTTATCAGACACACACGAAAATATACACGAAATATATTTATACACGAAAATATTATCAGACAGATTTATCTGATAGATTAGGTTATCTGTCAGCTTACTATTTTATTTTCTCGCAGTCAATGGTATAAAGTAGAGTACACAACTCGTGAATAAAAAAATTAACCTCGGCCCTTGTATCCCTCGCTACGCTCAGGATTCTAATCTAGAATCCTTCGCTGCTCTCGGGATCCAACTAAGTCTGTCGAATTAAATTCCCTTTTTATTCACTTGTCGTATAATCTACTATTATTTAACACTTTTTTTTAATGTGTGTGCAACACACAAACATTTACAGAATATTATAGATAAACTTAAGTACCTACAAAGGGCGAACTTATCTCTCAATTTTGAAGTTAGAAAAACAAAAACACCTGAAGATATTTACGGAAACTCAGAAATACAAAATGTCTCAATTGCGGACGGACACATATTTTTAGTTGGATTTTTTCGACAATTATTATGAGAGTATACAATCGATTTTCATGAAATTATAGATGCATCACTAGCAATTATGCATAAGCATTACTGACTGCTCTCAAACGGTGAAGGAAAACATCGTGAGGAAACCTGCATCCTCCGAAGAAGAAATTCTTAGGCGCATGTGAAGTCCACCAACCCGCAATGGGCTAACGTGGTGGACTATAGCCCGAAGGCCCTCGTTGATAGGGTAGGCCTGAGCCCCAGCAGTGGGGAAATGTTAATAGGCTGTTGATTTGATAGATGCATCAGCCCGAAAAGGAGATTAACTAAGTTCTAAGATAATTCAATTCAATACACTTTATTGCACATTAAAAAAAATACAGTCAAAAAGAAAAAAAACAGATACATTAATGTACATCTAGGCGGTCTTATCGCTAAGAGCGATTTCTTCCAGACAACCTTAGATAATTACTGTTAAATTGTACTTAAAACCTAATGTAACCACTAAGTCTAAAAACAAACCTTTGACTCTTACTTTGACCTCAAAAAAAGTAAAAAATAAACCTTTTGTCTTCTCCCACGCCACGCATAATCTCGCCACATCACGTCAACGTCAGGTCCCGTGTCACGTTCCTTTAGTTCAATTTCCACGTAATTTAAAGATATTACAACCCTTTGTAGTAGGAAAAATAACAATGGAGAGGAAATTTTAATTAAGTTTTCAGATATTTAATCCTGGATTCTGTACTTTTCTACCTTAGAATTTTTCTGACAGAAAACGAAAAACTACGTTTACAAGTTCGAGTTTTACAAGTACGCCTACCATGAGTAGAGTACGAAAAAACTATCTATGCCTCTCTGTCTTTCGTAATTTGTCGAAAAGAGAGCACTATTAAGTATTTACGTATACGCTAGCGAGTTTCACATTGTCAACTCACGGTAGGCGTACTGAAATTTTTTTAGGGATCCGTCAAAAGACAAAACCTTAGAAAGGTACAAACGAAGATTTTTGTCTGTCTGTCTGTTTCTCCGTCAGTCGGTCAGAAATTAATAATGTGTAAAAGAGCTTTTTAAAAGCGTTAAGGGTTGGTTTACATTAAATTAGGCAAAGTAAACTGAAAATTAATAATTTCATACTCCAACCAGCAACCCTATTCATAATTATATAAAATAAAATAATTATAATATTATATATATAATATTATAATAATAATAAATATAATATATTAATATATATATATTAATATTATATTATAATATTATATTATTATATTCATAATTATGTAAAATGTACTACAGCAACCCTATTGTCAGTCTGTTTAAAAATATCCGTCAGAAATAATAGTGTGTAATTACAATGGATATTTAAAATCGGTTAGGGTTGGTTTACAGAAAATTTGTGGAAGTAAACTAAAAGTTATTTATTTCATACTCCGACAGTCATCAATCATCATCAACAGCCTATTAATATGTCCCCATCTGCTGGGGCTCAGGCCGTAATGAGGGCGTTCGGGCTATAGTCCACCACGCTAGCCCAGTGCGGGTTGGTGGACTGTCCACGCGCCTAAGAATTTCTTCTTCGGCGTATGCAGGTTTCCTCACGATGTTTCTTTCACCGTTTGAGAACAGTCAGTACATGTCCTTAAGTTTCGAGAAAAAACCCATTGGTACATGGCCCGGCCGGGGATCGAGCTTCGGACCTTTCGATATGGTAGGCCGTGTCTTATCCCCGAGGCCACTGTCGCTTTACTCCGACAGTGATTAACTCCAATTGATTGGTGCATCAGGTAATTGGATAAACAATCAGACAGATCGTCAGGTAGCCATGTTCAAATCGGTTTACCGTGTCAGCATCAGTAGAGCTTACAGAGCACCGTAATAGACCTGTTGATTACACCGATCCGATTTCGGTAATTGAATTTGAACACGGTCTATTTGGCTTCAATATCTACAGGATGTTTGAGAGGTCTGCAAACACATTTTTTAAAACTAAAATACTGTAAAATAACAAATTACCTAGTTACATTTTCGATCTCAAAAATCGTAACCTATGTATAACTTTGATTAAAGTAGCCTATGATGTTGTGTACATAATTGTAAAAATCCTATCCTACTAATATTAGGTATAAAGGCGAAAGTTTGTAAGGATGTGAGGATGTTTGTTGCTCTTTCACGCAAAAACTATAACATATTTTGATGAAACTTGTTACAAGCTAGTATACTTCATAGTTTAAAATGTTAGGTTAGACCGTTAGTTAGGTCGTTTAATTTAAGATGAGTGTACTGTTAAGAAGAATAAAAAGATTTGGATCTTAGACGATTGACCCTTCGATTGTTATCATAAAAATACAGGTGTTCTCTTTTCTCTTTTGTCCGGTAAACTATAAATAAATAATAAAAACTATAAATGAAATGAAACGAAATTAAATAAAATGAAATGAAAATGAAATAACCATGCAGTTCAACTTATGTTTAAAAACAAAATGAAGTCTTCTTCAAGGAAAATTTCCTATCTCCAACATTTCGAGTACTAGACCTCCGTGTTTTGAAACGCCGTATAAAACACTACCAAATACATTAACTACGTACGTACTTATGTTTAGGCACTGATTAGGGACTTTGTTCGCCTCATTTGTTGGTAGTTTTCGCAGTTAGTTGGAGTGTGAAGTCCACACTCTAATTTGAAGAGACCAGAGCAATTAGCCGGGTGTGTAGACCCTCACCTGAACCAACAGACGGAGCTGAGAGTCTGAAATTCTTTGGAGAGCAAATAAGATACAATAGTTGGTAATTAGGGACCACAGGCCAGTGGGTATACTTTCAGAATGTCGAGTAGAAAAGTATTTGAAACTGACTTCAAAACAAATCACCTTTCTCCAACTCGATTTAAGATATTTTTATATAAATGAACAGTTTTATTAACTAAACTAAATAATAAGTGATAACAAATTAATTTATTTGTGTAAATAATAAAAATAAAATAAAATAAAAAGACTAAAGATACAGATGCCGTTGAGGTGGTCACTCTGGGGCATTGTGCCCAGAAGGCTGGCAACGTTACCTCTTTGGATGGCCAAACTAATTCCGAGGTATTGTCCAGCCTTCGGGTCTCCGGAGGCTTCTATCAGGCCAGGCGAAAGCTCCTGAAAAAATAAAATTTTAGGTTATTTATATAAATTAGGTAGGTAACGCTTTTTCTTCGAAATGATATTGGTTATCTCATTGCATTTAATATGCATTAGGGTGACAAGGTACTAAATGTTAGCTGTTTCGACCGCACACTTTAACTTACGGTAGTTTCAATACCACCAGACCAGTTTATACTGGTTTTTTTTCAATGACGTGCGGTCGATTGTACACTCGCTTGCTCCTGTAACTTTCACCACGAAGACAGCTCGTCTCGCCGTGAAGTAGGAAGTATAAATTATATGAAGCCTCGTCTAGATGATTTAAGGCCGCTTTAGTCGTCGTTTTAATGAAGTTAAGTTCTGTTTAAGGGCCATAGAGCGGAAGGTAAAGAAAACTTGCTGTTTCTGACAAAAATAGTATTAAAGGTGGGTTTTTTTTAATCTGTGGAACAATCATAGCGCATGTAGGTACCTAAAAGATACCTTCTGGCCCTTCCAACCTTGCCGTCCTGATCGCCAAATCGCACCAGAGTGCATCGGTTCTGGTCAGATGCTCTTTCCGGATGCACTCCATACATTTTAAAACTTTTTAGGGTTCCGTACCTCAAAAGAGGAAAAAAGGAACCCTTATATTTAAAATCACTTCTCCCCCAATCTGGAGGGTATAAAGAAGAGTCTGCATTCGGAAGACGTCAATAATTCTGGTGCAGAGTCAGTCGTTCACTGCTGGACATAGGCCATCCCCAGTGAACGCCACTCGGTCCTCCTCCCTCCGCGTCCAGCCGCTTCCGGCCACCTTCTTCAGGTCGTCGGTCCACCTGGCGGAGGGGCGTTCCACGCTGCGCGTACCCCCGCAGTCTCCACTCCACCGCGGTCCACGACAGATTGGGGTATCCTGCTCACTGCCAACTTGCAAATCCATAAAGACAACAAGTGCGTTCAAAGGCCTCGTCGAATGACCTGCGTCATCTTGGCAGAGCCAAGTGTCTGATTTGAAATCTGACTATGCAGAAGAAATGTACTAAATAGGTATGTACTACTTATTATGTCATCATCATCATATCAGCCCGTAGACGTCCACTGCTGGACAAAGGCCTCCCCCAAGGATCTCCACGACGACCGGTCCTGCGCTAACCTCATCCAACTTATTATGTACTCGAAAATTATTATTTGTACCTCAGCCGTTTAAAAGTTACAGTTGTCAAATTGGTGGCTCTGCCAAGATGACGTCACGATATATATCTCGAAAACTATAAAAGATATCAAATTTTCTGATAATAATTATTGAGAAGAGAACTTTGTATTACGCACAAAAGAAAACGCACCCTTAACATTATGTTAATTTAGTCCCTAAAGCAATAAAAGCTGATTTAGGAGTCGCATTTTGTAATTAATTTTTTTTACTGAAATGATTAAAAAAAACTTTTAATGTTGGGTATTTTGCGGTATTTTCCGTTTGGGAATTTTCTACGGGAATATTCTGATCCCGCGGGAAATTGAACGGTGGAAAATGCTGGTTTTTGATTAACTATGAACCAACTACAAAACCTCGAAATACTTAAAAACATTTTAATAAAAAACGATTTTTATTTTCTAAATACATTTGCCTTGTTTAACTGTCCATAATCGATAGGCAGGACGACAAAGAATCAATTGTAATATTTATAGATCATTCCCATAATAAAACCCAGTGTGTTTTAATACAAAGATCTCATTCAAATTTTGTACTTACGCCTTGTATTGCGTATCTACTACAAATAATCGATTGTAATATTTCCTGAACACTTCTATAATAAAATTTAGGAGTACCATAAAACAAAGACAGCATTCAGTGAAGACTATTACTTACTCTGTGATTCAGTCAAACGCACCCCTTGCCACAGAGTAAGTAATTGCCCTTGCATCGCGTAGATTATAAATAGTCGAGTAAACGAAGCTTTCATTATGCGCGGCCTGCGGTGGCGGCCTATAATACACAAATAATGACCGCGCGTGTTTGAAGACTCACATACATTGCAAGGGAATACAACAGGCCGCCACCGCAGGCCGCATGTGCCTGGGATACGCAAGACGGACTTTTGATAAGATAAAATCAAATCAAATCAAATATACTTTATTGAGCACCAAATTATATCAAAAGTTTACATTATAATAATTTACTAAACTGTGTACAATCAAAAGGCGGCCTTATCGCTTTCAGCGATTTCTTCCAGGCAACATTAGGGTGATGTTGAAAACTTCAAGGAGTGTAGGTGTTGGGTGCAGACATCTATATGTATATAATATAAGTACATGACATATGAATACAATATAAAAAAAAAGTCGTATAAAGTCGTAGTAAATATAAAATCATTTTTTAAACCACTCCGTCGTCACAAAACGTTAATCGAGCGAAGTCACGTGCAGAGCTCGTTTTAAAGAAATATGTTAAATATGTTACAAATCCCCAGTTAATGAAGTCTCATCCCGTTAAGCCGCTATCCGTTAAGTTAATCAAGTTAACTGGATTATTTATTTCCACCGCCTGCTTTGTTTTCTGTAGATTTATACCTTCCTGAGTGAAACAGATTTCCCTTGGTGTTTTTAAAATTAATCCTCAGTTATTTGCTCGCCTATTATTACATTCGCGACAAATTTAGTATTATTCTAATTAACTTTTTTTTCACATTAACATTTTATTTCATCTGTTTTATTACACACAGAGGACTGGAGAGTATAATCAGCCCTTGAGTTTCGCAATCGTGGAGTATGAGAACGAGCAGAGGACTGTTCACAAACGCAAGACGCTGGACTGGAACGGACGGGGCATAAATATAAACGGCGAGTACATCTCCCATTTACGCTTTGCCGATGATATAGTCGTCATGGCAGAATCGCTGCAGGACCTACAGGAAATGCTGGACAGCCTCAACGCTGCCTCCCGACGTATGGGTCTCTTGAACAATGGACTTGGACAAGACTAAGGTCATGTTCAATGATCACATTGTTGCGGGACCGGTTACCGTCGGCGGTAAGACCCTCGAAGAATATTATGGTACGGGGTACATCGATTGAATTGAAGGACGCAATAAATAAAATATGAACCGTGAAAACAAAGGAAAATTGTTGTGAAAAAGTAGTTTTATTTACTGTGCTGTGATTGGTCCGCTGGTATTGTTACGCTCCCTATGAACGTAACGTGTCCCTTACGGAACAATCCGCGTCGCTGTGAAACGATGTTCTAGCGCCTCCGTCCTCTTGTGTCTCCGCGAGTCTAGTACAGCTGTGAAGCCAGCCTAAGCGTACCAATGGGGTCTTTGTCATAAGGTACTCCTAGATTTTAAGGAGTGTTCAGGAATTATTACAATCGTTTCTTTGTAGTAGATAGATTACAAGGCGTGGATATTTGAATGAGGACTGTCTAAATAGTCTAGGTCAGCTCAAGGTCAAAGTGTTTCCACTAACGTGCGGTCGACTGTACATACTCAAGCTGTGCCTAGGTAGGTACGTAAAATTTGATAAGAACTTCCAATTTCAAATAACCCTAATTCATTGAGGCCATTAAAATCTGCCCCAATATCGTTAGGTAAAAGTTTTCAACTTCCATTTCTTAGATTTGGGGCTGGGGATTAATGCACCAATGGTACTTCCGATGGAACAAATCTAAAAGGTTAAACCGAAAGGCGAAAACTCCGAGCCAACTTTGTATAATGTTGCGGGGAAAGTATGAAATCGTGGAGACTATCGTAAGACTAAAGTATTGTTATGTGCTGGTTGTTAAAGTAGAAAAACCGTTGGAATTTATTTAAACCAATTAGAAGTCCATGTTATGCACTGTACTGACAATACTTTAATACTTTACAAAAAACACTAAATAACTGATTGTTAATCTCTACAATTTTGGTGACCCTAGATGTCAGTTAGATTTTTAAAAAATAATTTTACGGTTAATGGAAACAAGTCCCTATAGGCCAAATCTCAGTTTATAATCACGAATTCATGAAACCGCACAACTAGTGCCATTTGGTGATCCACACTGCAGCTCACATCGCACTAAAGTGATAGTAGGTTTGATGTCGATTTAACAAGGGACAATTTGGAACAATCCGGTAATGTCTTTACACGCTTTTTTTAACTATCCCGGACAATATACACTTTAATAGGCCCTTGTTGCATATAAAACTAACACAGATATACACCAAAACCTACAATAAAGGTAATTTTTTTTAGGAATACTAAACAAAAAGACAACCATCTGCCAAAATCCCGTCAAAAAGCCATGTTAGTTTGAATCTTTTAGTAATGCTGCTGTCAATGTCTAGCCAATCCTTAGAAATAAAACCCAATACCTAATTTCGAACATTGCCAGCAACTTCAGCTTAAAATTCCCTCGGCTTAAAAGAACAAATGTGCAGCTATTAATCTCCGGACTTATCCCACCCGTGTGCAACTCTTTACTCGGCTATGATCGAACGACGCGCCTCTCTTCTTCGGAAACGCCTTGCGATCTCAATCGATCTACTTTGAAACGAATTCGCGACAGGGGGTTAACATACAGGGTCGATGTAGAAATGAAAAAGTAGTAGTAAATGTAAAAGTACGGGTAGTCTACTACGCCAGAGGTCATGGGTTCGATTCCCACCCGGGACCAACATTTGTGTAAAGATCATATCTGTTGGTTTTCGGATTCTGGGTGTTTGTATGTATTTATATATTAATTGTTATTTGTTATGCAAGGCTACAAAGTTGGTTATTTTGTGCCAGTACTAGTATTGAAAACTGAGCAAAGCGAAGGTTCAAAAAATAGAATCCTGAGCGTAGCGAGGATTTCAAGGTACGAGACGCAAAATAACTTTGCTGCCGAGCGCAACACACAATTTTTCACCTCACTACAGCGAGGAAAATACTAGGTGAATTGAATCCTTTCGGCGGTTTAGAACCACAAATAATAATAATCACAATTAGAATTGACCACTTCTTTAAATGTCCACCTGTCCAATGTTTTTTTCCAGGTGCAGTTTTCCACGCAGATTTCGAATGAGAAAGTATACCCTTCCGAGCCGGTGAGGTGAAAAGTATATTACCTATGTATGTTTATTATTTGTGAAGTACCTATCCACAAGCTTCGGCTTAATTTGGGACTAAACAAACAGTAATGCACGAATTTGTCAAAACATTATTGTTATTATGAACTAAATGATATACTTACTAAATATTCAATCTTCCACTTTAGGTCAGTGCGGGTGGACTTCAATGCGCTTAAGAATTATTTCTTCGGCGTATGTAGGTTTTTTCGCCATGTTTTCTTTCAGCGTTTGAGAGCAAGTCAGTAAAAATTTAGTTTCGAGAAAACCCAGTGGTACAGCACGGCCGGGGATCGAACTTGGACCTCTCGACGTGACAGGTCGCTTCTCTTCCACTACGCCACCGACGCTCCTTACATAATTATAAGTTTCTCTATATTGTATTGTCAATGTTTTTTGTCTCGTATATGCAACATAGAATTTAATAAAGAAACCAAGGTCACCAACATAGCTCAAAGAATTGCGAAGCTGAAGTGACAGTGGGCAGGGCACATCGCTACTGACGGACGGTAGGGCAGAAAGGTTCTCGAGTGGCGACCACGTCTCGGAAGACGCAGCGTAGGCCTCCCACAAGGTGGACCGACGATCTGGTGAAGGTCGCGGGACCCGGCTGGATGAGGTTAGCGCAGGACCGGTCGTCGTGGAGATCCCTGGGGGAGGCCTTTGCCCAGCAGTGGACGTCTACAGGCTGATATGATGATGGTTTTGTAAAAAGCAAATACGGGAGTAGAAAAATTATATTTAAATGAATGAATCCCATTAAACGTAACTAATAAATTATTTCGCTTCGTAAACTGTAATAGAATTGAGCGTGAAAGGAAATACGGGTTTCCAAAATATAATATTAATTTAAATTTAGAAACAAATAAACCAACTTCAACTGAATGCCGGGTGATATTTTAGGAGCCATTTTGAGAAATCATTTCGTGATTTTAATTAAACGTAATTGTGTAACGTTTTCTATGAAAATATCCGGCCTTTTGATTTGGGAGGTTATTGTGAATTTGTGAGGTCTCCATTAATTAGACGAGTTCGGGAATTTTGCGAAACCAAAAAATTGTTATGTAATTAAAACTAGAAGATAAGGTAATAGTTGATGTAAAGTTTCAGAAAGTTTTCGAAATTAATTATAATAATCTAATTTTACTTTACAGATAAAGTTTTGTGAGTATGAATGTCGTCGTCATTAGCCTGTACTAGTCCACTGTTGGACACAGGCCGCCCCCAAGGCGCGCCACAGAACCCGATCCTCGGTTCTCCGCACCCAGCCGCTGTCAGCCGCCTCTCGCAGATCGTCGCTCCATCTAGCCGGGGGGCGTCCCACACTATTTGCCCACGCGTGGCCTCCACTCGAGATCTCATCTACCCCAGCAGTTATCACTTTTGGAGCTATGTAGAAGGCTTAGTTCCCTGGCAGATCACCTCGTTTCGGATCCTATCTCTCAGAGAAACTCCGAGCATAGCTTTTTCTATAGCCCGTTGAGCGACTTTGAGGGTTCAGACTGGTCCCACAATCAGTATTTACGTAATTGTAATGAATCTCTCAACGATTTTCATCATTATCATATCAGCCTGTAGACGTCCACTGCTGGACAAAGGCCTCCCCCAGGGAGAGCAACGTTTTTAGTTTCATGGTAATTTTATAAAATAAATTAAAATTATAGTACAGTCGACCGCACGTCAGTGGAAGTTTGACCTTGAGCTGGCCTAGCCTATCAGGGTGTTTCAATACTATGAGAGACCAGTTTATAATGGTTTTGCTTCGACTGACGTGCGGTCGACCGTACGTATACTGACTATATTGAGCCCTAACCGCCGACTTATCATAAGCGAAAACATTTAATTTAATCCGTTCTTTCTGCCTACCCCGCCAAGGACATAGCGTGCTGATATGTGTGTATGTATGTGTATGTAAACATTTAAAATATTATCCATAGAACAGTAAGGGCTTCTTTCACCACTTCCTGATATTGTTACAGATAATAATCTTAGTGATAAACTAATCTATCAGATAAATCTGTGTGATTGACTATATAAAATATATAAGTTAAAGGCAATCAGATACCTGTGAAACCAAAAAAACAGACTATCTGTCAGATAACCTGCAGATAGGGTATCTGGGACTTTATCAGCAAGCGGTGTAAGAGGCCCTAAGTATACTAAATTTAACAATATTTCAAACAGAACTGTTCAACCCCTCGGCTCTGAGCTGAATATAAACTAAAAATATGGTCGCATACATGTCGGAAATACAAAATGCTATGCTAGATTTGCTTCGTGACGTGCTGCGTGGGGTGGCTGGGAATTAGTCAAAATTTCGGACAAATAAAAATTCGGGAGTGGGACTATCAGAGTTTCTTCTATCATGCGAAGAGGTGTCAATCATGTAATGGGTTTTCGACGTTTATTGGTCGCTTGTAATAGTATTGGATTGGATTGTGTTTCTTAATTCTTAAATTGTAAGTTAGTAAAACCAACACAGGAACAGGGATTTTCAAAGTAGCAGAAGTTTTGACTGCAAATTAGAAGTAATATTACTAAAGAAAATACTATCAATACATTTTAATTTTTGATATAATTATCTATATCAAACAAATGTATATTATCAAACGCGTATCAGCAAAATGAGCAGATCATTTGCATGCAAATCAATTAAATTTTATAATAAAATACCTGATGATTTAAAAAAACGTAAAAGAAAGATTGATTGAAAAATCCCTACTACATAACCACAGGCCACATTGATTTGACGACCTTAAGTAATTATGCTTGTAGGTACCTAATAAAAAGTCGGCGCCCAACACACATACAAATTAATTTCTTTTATTTTTAATACTTACTATTACGTTTTTCGTACTTAAATTTGATGATCTTCTCATTGATTGCTTGTATCATTCCACTTTACATAAACTTGGCTGCCATCATTTCACTTTACGTATCAACTTTAATTAATTTGCTTGTTTGTTAGGCGCCGACTCAAAATTACTTAGGTTTACATTAGTGTAGGAGCGTAGTTATAGACTAACAAGGTAACTTGTTATTATTTTTCGCTTTTCAGTTTCTTTTTTTCGACGGTTTAATTTTTTTGTTAAAAAGTTTTTATTTTTTACTTTTTTGTGACTAAAATATACTAATTCATTCCCTCGACAGCCTTCCGTCTCCATCTTCACCCATCGATAGTAGTCGTAATCGAATAAATCATAAGTTAGGTTTAAAGTTGTCATTAAGATGAATGAATAAGCCCAAACACGAGTTAGCTGCTGTACACCGTTGAAGAGTTCCCTCAACTGTCTTCCGTCTCCGTCATCAGATCAAGTTCAGGTCTCCGTCATATTGTAGGGTCATTAGAACTACTTATTTGTGCCTAGTTTCAACAGAATCGGTTCAAATATGAAAATTTAGTAGGAAATTAATCAGTCATCCCCTAATTTTCTACCCTTAGGGTAGAATTTTTTTCTTCAAATTTAAATGGGACCAACTTCGAAGTAGACCCTATCCAATAGAATAAGAATTATCAAAATCGGACTGCTCTGTAAAAAGTTATGCGTGGTCATACATAAAAATAAATAAATATATATATATACGGGTCGAATTGAGAACCTCCTTTTTTTTCGTCGGTTGAAAATTAATAATTATTTTAATTCCAATCTTGTTCTTAATGTTATTTTAAATATCCTACTTTACGGTACAGATAGAAAAATAAAAAAGTAAAGATAGGAAAAGTCTTGTAAAATTCGAAGCTGTGGCTACCCCATAAGCTAGCAAAGCCTGCATACAAATCAAAATGCGTTTGTCGCAGCTTCCCGCGACCAATAAATAACTCATTCTATCCACTATAGCGGAGCTGTGGCTTTGAATTGCAGAAAAGTTGCATTGTTTTTGTTTTAGTAGTTGTTATGATGTGACCTAGTAACCGACTAGTAAGTAGGTAGTGTGTCAGGATCGCGATACTTGGCGATCCGTTCTTACTCTTGAACGGTAAAGAAACCCTCACTTTTGACGTGAATTCGATGAACTTCTTCCTCGTCTCCCGGTGCGGGCATTCCAGAAAAATTGCTTCATAAAATTCATGCAAATTTTAAAAGCTTCATACTCCTAAGGTTTACAAGTTACAATAAATATAGTTATATCATTGTGAAGACCCATTCGGCGGCAACACAAAAATATATGTCTGGCCCTCCCATCACCCCCTAAGTAAGCACTAAACGTACAATTCTTTGAACAAAAAATACTATGTTTAACAGAATAAAGTCTACAGGTTAATTCGCCAAAAAAAATAAATAGGTTAATACATGTAAAACATATTAGCACGCAGTAGAGACCGAGACTCATAGAATTCACGACTAAAACTAGCGGTCTTACTAGAAATCGCCTAGTCTTTTTAGTCCCTTTTTTTTGTGTTTCTTCCTTTTGGACCTCACGACTAGTAAATAAGGGCCATAGGTATGGACGACCGCACGTCAGTGGAATCACTTTCACCTTTAGCTGGCCTAGCTTTAGCAGTTTGAATACCAATTTATACTGGTTTTATTTCCAATGACGCGCGGTGACTACTACGATCTGCATGTATACGATAAATATATAAAATGGTTTAAAGAATAATCGGTGTGCAAAACAGAGCGCATCTGCTAGCGAGGTCTAAGAAACCATAAAGTCTGATAGGATATTAGTTACCGTAAAAATGGTGCATTTTCCATCGCAACTTATAGCATGCTGTCCGGTGAGGTTATGCATGAAGGAAGGAATATGCGGGTTTTATGTAGGGCCACTAAACTAGTAGTTCCGTGAGAACAGTAGACCTCGCCAGCCCTTATAAACCAAACCTAAAAGAAACCAACAAAAGTCAACTTTGGAAACAGAAAAAGTACCTACTAAAGTGACAAAAATTAGCACTTTAAAGCTTAATATTTCGCAAACGGATCCCTGAATCGAAAAATGTTTATCACACACCCGCGATATTTTTGAAAGACCCATCCAACGATACCCCACACCATGGATATCACGCGGAAAAAAATAATTTTCCATTTTACGTATGCAGTTCTATGAACATAATTTATTTTTTCAACTTTCTTAAGTCGATCCACTATTACTCAAAAACTAATAGAACCTACTTAGCCGTAATAGTTTTCCTTGTAACTACGTTATATATGCTACTGCCATGAATTTTTTCACATTTCCAGAAGCAACCGTGGTTACGCCAGGTTCGAAATAGTTCAATTTATTATTTATTAGGAAACACTCGTTGCTGTTTAGTTTAAAACAAATAAAACTCAAGTTTGAATGCTTGTGTATTTCGCGGGTTGATAATCCTGCCTTGTGAATGGCCCAACGCCGCTCGTGAAACCCTCAAACTGCGAGCACAACAACCAATCACAGCATTGCAAGATGGACATCAATCTATGAAATTTCGAGAAACCGGCCGGTACGCGCTCCGCACGTTGTGACTAACTTTTATGACAATTTGTGATTTGTGAAGTTTTGTGGTGAAAGAAAGGCCTTCCAGGACTGCCAAGGACTCATAGGAGCTTCAATCGTCGATATCCGCAGGTAACAAACTTTGGTAATTTGTCTAAATAGCCAACGAGTGAAATCAGATCCAACACCTATTTTACAGTCCAAAATCTGGGGTTTCCAAATAGTTTTCCCCTTTACACACCATAATTTGGTTCCTTCGAGCCGGATTAGCAATCGGAAGGATATTTTGTTGAAAAATCCATCAAAATTCCGATTGTGATTTCGTCCCGTTGGCTTTAACGCAAAATCGATATTGAGCCTTATTGCATAGTACATAGGGTCTAGATCAGCATTCATACCAAAGGTTACTAAATTGTTTGTTCATTACCTATTTCGCTATTTATAGTAGTCACAACGTTAACTTAACTCCGTATTGCATCGTATATTTGATAATTAAAGTATTACAAGTTGCAATAACGTGGTTAATTAATTTTACGCGCATGCCGTCGGTAACCTACCCGCTAGCATAAATTATCGCACGCTCGCATCGCTCGCCTCGCCTAACCATTCATTCACATAACTTGTGAAAGGTTTTCTGTTTACTTGTTAGTTTCTCGCATGATAATAATTGAATTTAGTGAGCTAGCTAGCTATACTTAGCTACTTGTATTTAACTCGCATCGCATCGCATCGCACAATTAGTTACGAAATCGATAATTATCTAGACGTCATACCTATCTTCACGCTATGTCTCGTACGGGATAGGCAGATTGATAGATAATTAAAATATTTCAGAAATAGCTCATAATAACTAGTGTAATTTCTTAGGGTCGGTAGGTACAAAGGAATTAGTCATTAACATTATTATACCTACTTATATTATTAGGTATTTAAAGTAGGGACTTTCATTATTTTCGCATCGCATCGCACGCTTTAGGATATTACTCCAAGTGTTTATTTTTAGAACTTTGCTTAATCAAACGCCTAAACTGGCCGTTCCGTACCTACCTTTATACCTACTCGCACGCATCGCTCGCACGCATCGCATTGTACTATTGTATTGTGTCGCACCGCCCCACCGGCGGGTAATGCCCACGGTTGGACGTCCACTGTTGGACATATCGTATGGTTTGAATACAGTGTTTTTCGCTTATTTTCGCACGTACTTACTATAACTGCGTTAGACTTTGTACTCATTTATGGTGGGCAATTTATTGGTTTATAAATTATACATTTTATTGTTTACATTATCCATGTAAATTGTTATTTACGTCTGTTTGATTTAAATATCGATAACTTGTTTAATTTTGTTATTTATTTAAAATGACGACTGAGCAAAAGATACAATTATTAGAAGCTAAGCGTTCTATGTATTATGCTCAATTAAATAAAACATTTAATTTAGTATCACAACTCAGGAATGAAAAGGCATGTCACACCTTTATGTCACAAGCTCGTGGTTTAGACAAGGTGCGAGAGGAATATGTATGTATCGTTGATGAGATAAATTTATTAAATCTACAGCTTGATCCTGAGTATGTCGTCAATTATCAGACATTGACTTCGTTTGATGATTTGTTTTATTTCATAAAGGAAACATTTAACCAAATACTAGAGGACAGGACACCTAAACTACAACCAAATCCTCCGGCCCCGAGTGTCGTCAAACCAGAGCATACTATTAAAATTCCTCGCATTGAATTACCCAGCTTTGATGGAGAAATTCAAAATTTTCCTTTCTTTTATGAGACATTCAAACGCGTAATTCATGAGAACCAGAATTTAACCGATTCTGAACGCGTTCACTATTTAACTAGCCATCTTACCGGAAAGGCTAAGAATATATGCGCGGGTATAGTTCCTGCCGCAGAGAATTACAATATTATTTGGCAATCCTTGTTAGACAAATACAGGGACGATAGGGCTTTGGCTACATCTTATTTAAATGAATTGTTTTCTTTAAAAACTATTAATGGTCCTTCGGCAATTAACTTAGAAAGATTTATTGATAAATACGCTGCTGTCATAGCAGCGTTAAAGCAATTGAAAATTCAAAATTTAAGCGATTTTATTTTTGTTTATTTGGGATTAAAACTTGTAGACTCAGATACTGCAAAAAGTTTTGAAGCATCCATTCGTGGCGAGGCTGATTTGCCCAAGTATGAGGAGTTTCTCAAATTTGTACGCGAACAGGTGAAAATATTAGATCGCACTTCGCAAAGAGCCGGGTTTAACAAGGGTGGCAATCCTGCGGCACTGCCTAATGCAAATAACCGCGTTACGAACGCGCGCGTTCCGCCGCCTCGCGCGCTTGTCACCACACAGCAGACCGGCGTTCACGATGGCAAGTGCAAGCTTTGTCGAGATAGTGGACACGTGCATCTTTACGAATGCAAACAATTTTCGAATCTTTCCCCACTCGATAAATTTAAATTTATTAAAGAGAACCGCTTCTGTATTAATTGCTTAAGTAGCCAACATACGGCCTTTCATTGTAATTCAAGGGTAACTTGCCGCAAATGTAACCTTAAACATCATACCCTCCTACATTTTGACAAGGAAATGTCACAAAAGCAGCCTAGTACGTCCATGACAGCAGTGAGTGAAGAAACGGAAGTACAAGAAATGTTAGACGCTTTAGAAGTCGAAGAAGAACCCTGTCCAGATTATTCTTCATACACCGAAGAAACTCCTGAAGTGTCCTTCTGCACATTATCTTCGACCAAATTGCCTACAAAACCAGTAACCCAAGTTCTTGCTACTGCTAAGGTTTATGCGACTGGTCGCAATGGGCGAGACGTTACCATTAGATGTTTGCTCGATCCGGGATCTCAGAAACATTACATGACCACCAAGTGCTGCTCCAAATTAGGTTTGCAAGTCAAGTCAGGCTCACCAGTGACAGTTAAAGGAATAGGTGGTGCATCACAGATAGTCAAAGGAGAAGTATCAGTTAGTTTCAAATCGCGCTTGGACCCTGGGCCAAAGTTTAACATTAAAGCTTTGGTTTTAAACCAAATAACGAACAATTTACCCACGTGTCAAGTTGATACTGAATTCCTTGACAATCTGAAAGGAATCCCACTAGCAGATGACAGTTGGGGGACGCCAGGGGAGATAGATTTATTGCTCGGTGTCAGCTTGTTTGTGGAGATGTTGCGACCGGGAAAAATTGAAGGCCTACCAGGTTGTCCTGACGCACTTGAGACCGTTCTGGGTTACATCATTTTAGGAGATGCACCTAGCACTTCCAAACCTTCGAGTACAGTTTCTTTTCATGCGGTAGCGACTTGTGAGGTTGAATCGTTAATTCAGAGGTTTTGGGAGCTTGAAGAAGTGGATCTTAAACCAATTTTAAGTGTTGATGACAAAGCGTGTGATGATTATTATAAAGAGACCACCACTAGAGATGACACTGGGCGCTACGAGGTAGCTTTACCCTTTAAATCGAATTCAAGTTTACTTGGTAATTCCTTTGAGGTTGCCAAGCGCAGATATTTGTACCTGGAGCGTAAATTTGAGCGACAGCCCCTTTTGAAAATTGCATACGACGAAGTCATTAAGGACTATCTGAATAAGTCATACTTGTCCCCAGTGAACACTATTGAAACAAACAATCACAATTTCTATATTCCGCACCACGCCGTCTTGCGTGAAGATAAAACAACTACCAAGGTTAGGCCAGTGTTGGATGCCAGTGCCAAGTCCAGCAGTGGATTTTCCTTAAACGATGTGCTGCACACGGGCCCTAATCTGCAAAGAGACCTTTTCACAATACTTTTGAACATGAGATTGTTTCCAATTGCTATCTCCGCCGACGTACGACAGATGTACCTTCAAATTGGTGTACGAAAGCAAGATCGCTGTTTTCAGCGTATTTTGTACCGACTCAGCCCGGATGATGGCAACTGCGTGTCCCATGAGTTCAATCAATCTGATATTTGCAACGCAGAAGCTAATCCGATACAGACGTTCGAATTTAACCGGGTCGCATTTGGACTCAAATGTAGCCCCTTTTTAGCATTGCGTACTGTCTCTCAATTGGCTCAAGATGAAGGACAGAGGTTTTCCATTGCTAAGGAAATTGTACAGAGAGATCTGTATATGGATGACATAGCCAGTTCATTACCGAACACTGATCAGGCTATTCTAGCTTCACATGAACTTATTGAACTTTTCAAAGCCGGGGGCTTTCAACTAGCGAAATGGAGTAGCAATTGCGCACAGGTACTTGAACATATTCCAGAAGATTACCGTCTTTCTCAAAACGTGGAATTCGATAAAGATGAGACTTTAAAAATTCTAGGCCTTTGTTGGCGACCTCGCGACGATGTATTCGCTTTCAAGGTGACATCTGACGATCGTCCTTGCAGCAAGAGAAATATTTTATCCTCGGTAGCTCGTTTATTCGATCTTTTAGGTTTGGTGGCGCCAATCATCTTATATGCCAAGCTTTTAATTAAAGATCTGTGGACTCTGAAGATTGACTGGGACGAAGTCCCCCCTCAACGGATTATTCGTTTATGGACACAGTTTCAAACCGAACTCCCTCAAATTGCTCAAATGCAATTTCCTCGACACATAGGTGTCGTCGATGGGTGCTCCGTGTGTATATTAGGTTTCGCGGATGCTAGCGAAAAGGCCTTTGGAGGTGTGGTGTATGTTCACATCTCTACCCCCCAAGATGAGATGAAGGTCGTGTTGGTCTGTGCAAAATCAAAGGTGGCACCGTTAAAAACTGTGTCGCTGGCGCGTCTAGAATTGTGCGCAGCATTACTCCTTTCTAAATTGATAAGAAAGGTGTACGAAACATACCGCTTTCGTTATCCGATTAATTCAGTATTGGCATTTTCGGACTCAACCGTCGCTCTGAGTTGGATACATTCTTCGCCACACCGATGGCATACGTTTGTAGCCAATCGAGTTTCGAAAGTGCAAGAAAATTTAAAGTCTAGCCACTTTTATCACATCAAAGGCAACGAAAACCCTAGCGATTGTCTTTCGCGTGGTCTTACACCGGCACAACTAGTTAACCATCCCTTGTGGTTACATGGGCCGCCATGGATCAACGCACCAAAAAACGAATGGCCTATAAAACCATTTATTTCAAACGACTCCCTCGATATGCCAGAGCTGAAACCTGTTTCGCTGGTTACCACAACTCCTGAAGTACCCTTTCTCTGCGACATTGCGCGCAAATTTTCGTCTTGGAGTAGATTTTTGCGCACACTTTGCTACATTTTTAAATTTACAAAAAAATTACCCTCTGGACCAATCACCGAATCTGATCTAAAGTATGCGGAACAGGAAGTTGTAATAGCTGTCCAGTTAGAACATTTTGGTACTGAAATTTCCAATCTGAAAAAAGGTAATTCTTGCTCTGCTGCCTTAATAAAATTAAACCCATTTTTAGATACTGACGGAATTTTACGTGTAGGTGGGCGCTTGGCCAATTCAGATGAGAATTTCGATTACAAACATCCAGTGTTACTCCCTGGTAGAGCTCATATTGTGGAAATGCTTATAAGACACTACCACCTTAAAAACTTACATACCGGACCAGGGCTATTAATGTCGGTACTTCGTACTAGATTCTGGATACTTTCAGCGAGACGTGCTATTAGATCGATCATTGCTAAGTGCAACATTTGTTTTCGCTTTAAACCTCGACCTGGCTTACCTATGATGGCTGACCTTCCAGAGGCACGTGTGAAGGAAGTCCATAAAGCCTTTTTACACACGGGATGTGATTTTGCTGGCCCATTCCATGTGACTCCATATCGCGGTAGAGGAATCACTGGTCGGAAGGCGTATGTTTGTCTTTTCACCTGCCTTACCACGCGTGCAGTTCATATTGAACTTGCCAGCGAGTTGAGCACCGCCTGCTTTCTTGCAGCATTAAAACGATTTCTAGCTCGTCGTGGAACGGTTCAATGTTTTTACACGGATCGGGGCACAAACTTCGTTGGCACTCGTTCATACTTGCGAGATTTGTATACGTTTTTAGAAAACGAATACAAGGAAATCTGGATAAATGAATTGGCTGACAATTCTATACAGTGGAAACTCATCCCCCCCAACGCACCCCATTTTGGTGGCTGCTGGGAAAGTAATATAAAATGCATAAAATCCCACCTATACAAGGTGATTGGCCTACAAACACTAACCTTTGAGGAGCTTAGTACTGTGCTCGCCCAAATTGAGTCCCTTCTAAACTCACGACCTTTGACTGTTCTTAGTCCTGATCCTACGGAGCCAACAGCCTTAACCCCGGCTCATTTTCTGCACTTAGTTCCTCTTAAACATCTGCCTACTTCAGATGTATCTGAATCAACTTCCCACCTTCTGAGTAGATACGAATTGTTAGACAAAATAGTACAATCTTTCTGGAAAAGATGGCGAAAGGAATATTTGCATACATTACAGACGAGGCAAAAATGGAACACTCCAGCCCTTCCTGTAAGGGAAGGAATGGTGGTTGTTGTGATGCAAGACAATGCAATACCATTGCTTTGGCCATTAGGAGTGATCGTGCAGACCTTTAAGGGTAGAGACAATGTAATACGCGTAGCCATAGTAAAAACCAAGAGCGGCACATATCAGAGGCCTGTTGTTAAGCTATGTCCATTACCAACACAATAATACTGTTAATCACAAGCATGGTAGTTTAATTTAGTTAAGTTTAGTTGATAGGTAAATGGAATGTAGGCGTTGATATCGTTTATAATGTTGTCGCTTCTATATGCAGTAAGGTTCATACGATTTGATGATCATTGAAAGAGTTCCTTTCAAGGCTGGGGGCATGGTTACGCCAGGTTCGAAATAGTTCAATTTATTATTTATTAGGAAACACTCGTTGCTGTTTAGTTTAAAACAAATAAAACTCAAGTTTGAATGCTTGTGTATTTCGCGGGTTGATAATCCTGCCTTGTGAATGGCCCAACGCCGCTCGTGAAACCCTCAAACTGCGAGCACAACAACCAATCACAGCATTGCAAGATGGACATCAATCTATGAAATTTCGAGAAACCGGCCGGTACGCGCTCCGCACGTTGTGACTAACTTTTATGACAATTTGTGATTTGTGAAGTTTTGTGGTGAAAGAAAGGCCTTCCAGGACTGCCAAGGACTCATAGGAGCTTCAATCGTCGATATCCGCAGGTAACAAACTTTGGTAATTTGTCTAAATAGCCAACGAGTGAAATCAGATCCAACACCTATTTTACAGTCCAAAATCTGGGGTTTCCAAATAGTTTTCCCCTTTACACACCAAACCGTTTAGCTGGCAGGGGGGGGGGACACGTGACTCTAACAAAAATTACCGCTTTAAAGCTTAATATTTCGCCAACGGATCCCTAAATCGAAAAAATGGTATTCACACACCAGCAATATTTTTGAAAGACCTATCCAACGATATCCCACACTATGGGATTCACAAGAAAAAAAAAGTTCACTCCCACTTTGCGAGTATGGTAGGTACTCTAAAAAAATGTTTTTCAAAATTTTATTCTACTCATTTTGTAGGTTTAATTAATTTATACATATGCCAAATTTTCGTCAAAATCGGTTGAAAAATGCGACCTGTAGAGAATTACAGACAGACAGACAGACAGACAGACAGCCGGACAAGAGCATTTTTGGCCAGTCTCGAAACGTAGACGCTTCGCTCGCTTCGCTCGCTCGGTCAACTAAGAGCGATTAGCGATTAACGGAGTCTTAATTCGAAGGTGCGTTTTTTTGTCTGGCTGTTTGTCTGTAAGGCGGATAGCTTGAAATAGTTATTTGTGCAACCAAAGAGTAAAGTTGATTTTTGCTTCGTGTGCCGATTTTATATCCTGAGTGTAACGAGGGATTCGAAGGGACGAGATGTAAATAATTTTGGTCGCGTGTGAAAAATAGCAACAATTTTATTTTTCATCTCAGCAACGAGAAATTAGAGGTTAATAATATAACATGAACTAAATGAAACAACATTTATAGGTATTTAAAATTTATGGTAGGTATATGCGTTTCGGAACGTTTTATTGTTTAGTTCTTTTCTGCTTGGAGGTCTACTACGAATTCGATCTTTGAACTGATTTGTTTATCACTCGCTTTTTTCGTAGATAAGTGAAAGAGACAGAGCAAAAGGAAGTTCAAATATGTAGGTGTTTCGAATTTTGTAGTCAAACACGATACAATAACAATATGCAACATTCGAAATACAAATAACTTTCAAGTGCATACGAATGTTTCAATACAAGAACTTTGTGAGTATACAGACAACGCTGTTTTCGTGGCCCCACAATATTGCATCTAATGCCGCACGTTACTAGACCGTTGACTGTCTGCACCGGATGCCTGGCGCTGACGGTTCTCCTACAAAATATCCACACAATAACACCCTTAATGCGTGTACATACAACGTTATGGATTTTTCAGCAAACTACAACAAGTTTCATACGTCCATTATTTCTGTAAAATGGTTGTTTTGTAAATAAAGTCAGATAAACTTTCATCGTAAGCTTGTATTGTAAAGGATTTCGAGATGAGCAATTATCATTTATCAGTTTTCTATTTGTTTCTTAATAGAAGAAACCAAACACGGTAGGTGGATTTTACTTGCATTAGAATTTATTCTTCGGCGTATGCATGTTTCATACGCCGAATATCTATATAATGTCACCATATAATGTCACTAAAATGTAGTTCAGTTTCGAGAAAAACCCATCGGTAGGCCGTCCGGGGATCGAACTCGACCTCTCGACATGACAAGCCGCGTCCTCCCCACTCAATCAAACCCGACTATCTGTGAAACAAATGTATCTCTCCACACAATGAATTCACGAAACGGCTCACATTTTCTGCAAGTTTAAAACAATTATGTAATCTGCAGCAATTTTCGCTGCACAAAAAGACAGAAACAAAACGTACTCGGCATAATGCTCGCTCTTGTTTCCAGAATGAAAGTTGGCGGCGCGATTTCAGTGTGAAAAACGGCAGCTCGCTCTACGGTAAATGGCAGCTTATGAGAAAATGCCATAGGAAGGAATGTGGGTAGTTTGTGTTTGATATTGCCTGTTTTGAGAGGGGTACGACGCCATTATTGGCAACTGTAGCCTGTTAACGCTATCCGAAAAACAGTTCAACGGTTCTGTTTCTGAAAATTGCTGGCTCGGTCTTTTGTTTTTGGTTCACAATTTTCTGTTAAATGTGAATGCATGGCATCAATAATACAATACTAAGGGCTTCTTTCACCACTTCCTGATATTGTTACAGATAGTAATCTTAGTGATAAACTAATCTATCAGATAAATCTTTGTGATCGACTATATAAAATATAGGTAATCAGATACCTGTGAAACCAAAAAAATAGGCTATCTGTCAGATAACCTGCAGATAGGGTATCTGGGACTTTATCAGCAAGCGGTGTAAGAGGCCCTAAATAAAAGAAGAAACTGACTGACTGATCATGGCACAGCCCAATCACCTGACTCTAGAGATTTGAAATTTTGCACAAAGGTTTGACGTTCAATGAGAAAAAAAAATTCCCACGGGAAAACTTTTCTAATAGGTGAAGCCGCGTGAAACAGCTAGTATTGTATAAGTATTCAATCAGACTTGTAATCTGCATGCAAAATGGGCAATGCAAATCAGCTACTACAGGCGGAGAGACCACTACCAGGCGTGGGAAACCTTCATCATCATCAGCCTGTACTAGTCCACTGCTGGACATAGGGGAGGCCAAGGCGCGCCACTGAACCCTATCCTCGGTTCTCCGCGTCACTGCCAGCCACCTCACGCAGATCGTCGCGCCATCTAGCCGGGGGGCGTCCCACACTACGCTTGGCAAGTCGTGGTCTCCACTCGAGTATTCGTCTACCCCAGCGGTCATCGGTTCTCCGGCAGATGTGACCAGCCCACTGCCGTAAGCCTTGCCAAGTGGGACACCTTCAAAGTCCCAAGATTCCTCAGGAAATAAGAAATTCAACAAAAGTATTAGTTTTTATACAAGTATCACATCATTAGTGACAGGAAACCAGCACAAAGACCCAATTTGCAGTGAAGACGTTGACGTTAGGAAAAATCCCGTTTGTAAAATAAAGCTCGTGACGTCATAGTATGTGTGTGATACCAGCTCATAACGTCGCGATATTAAAAACGGAGACGCAGGAGTTGTATAAAACTGGAAGCGGCACTGCTGTAACTTTTTTTACGGATTGAAGTGGAAAATATTATGCAGACCGCTTACCAATGGCTGATGTATGGAAGTTTTTATTTAGTCGGTTTACTTTTAATATGAAGTAGGTATTATACACCTTCATGTTCATAAAAAAATTTTGATTGGCTTTAAATTTGGGACAAATTAATATTCAAGTATATTTCATAATCGCGAGTAATTAAGTCCAGTTCGAAACGGCATGTTATTCCAAATGATTCAAAATTCATTAATATTCTATTGCATGTAAGTACACTGGGTACATTTATATACAACGTAACTTTATTAACTACCTTCGCTTCCAATGTGATAAAAGTGTACATTCGTTAGTTAAAATTGTGGCGGTAGATTTTAGATTAGATTGATTTATTTCGTTTTTACATAATTAAATTCATTATAAGTACATGTCATTATTTTTGTAAAAGGGATCATCATAACATCAAACTGCCATTCGGAATGAAATTGACGATAAAGAATGTTTTTAGAATTTCATATTATTATTATAAATACGAAGCCTGTAATAATCTATCTTTTTTTTTCAAACTTTACCTCTTTATTATTAGTATAGTTTTATAATTAATACTATATACAAATTAAAATTATCCATTTAATTTTATTTAAATTCGATTAAGTATTAGGTGGTTAGTGATTTTTCTGAAAATTTGTATGTAATAAATAACATAATAAAACACTAAAATAACAAATGTAATAACAAATGTTTATAAGAGAGTGGAGCCTCCCCACACAAGAGATTGCTTGCTCAAAGGAAGCCTGTAAAACTTTTTCATAATTAAGGTACTGAAATAAATCTATTTAGATTTTTTATTTTGATATTATTATATTCTGCTGCTCTGGGGTCTCTTCTAGGTTCTAAGCTCTACATCCGTGTCTGTGGTTGGCTATTTTCACATCCACTAAAAGCTCCCTTTGTCTCGTGCGCAGTGTAAAGCGAGCTACGGACGGCAGAGGTTGAACTTTATGGTCACTCATTTACATTTCGCTGGCAACACTTGATTAAATTGTTTCTTTTTCTAGATTAGCTGTATTCTGCTTTTGAATAATTTAGTTGTTAAACCTCGGCTCGGCGTTACAACTAGATTGCAGCAGGCTGCGGTCACGTTCAGACTGGCACAGACTAAATAAGCCATGAAGGTGAAACAGCCACTTGAACTGCTTCAAGACAATGGCCGCGCGTTCCGTTTCTAGAGTGACGTAATGTTGTATGAGGTTGTCTGGAAGGAATCTTGTATAACGATAAGACTGCCTAAATTGTATTGTAAATTTGATCTTTTAGTTTGCTTTTTATCGCAGTCAATACAATAAGGTTTAAAGCACGCTAGGTAGTCATATCTTATTGGTTTTGGTGGCGCACCGTTGTACAGAAAAATGACTCTTAGCGTGGTACTGCACTTATGACCCTTAGGGTCGGGGCAGACCAAGCGGAAAGTTGCTCGCGCACTTTTTGACGTCACTGTGAAATGAACAATATCACTATAGCCTAAAGAACAAAATCGTATGAATGACCTCGAGCGCGAGGCGACGCCGACGAGCAGAAGTCGTTTTACGATTTTGTTCTTTAGGTTATATTGATATGGTTCATTTGACAATGACGTCAAAAAGTGCGCGAGCAAATTTCCGCTTGGTTTGCGCAGTCCCTTACTGTACATATACTGCTCAAAACAAAATAACCGATCGACTAGCTATTTATTCACATTACCACACATAAAGTATGGAAACGTCAATATAGTATGCGTACCTTCTATAGAAGGTACGCGAGGACGGTCAGGTCGCGGTTCCTGCGTCGTCGATTTTTGGTAAACAAGTACGGTCGACCTCTCGTCAATGGAAACAAAACCAGTGTAAACTGGTCTCTCATAGTATTGAAACTCCCTAATAGGCTAGGCCAGCTCAAGGTCAAAGTGTTTCTACTGACGTGCGGTCGACTGTACGTTTGGGAGTGATACGTCTAGAATGCGTTGGTCGGCTAGTATCGAAAGGACCTGCAATGAAAATTATTATTCAAATGTTTTCTCTTCGTATTCAACTCCAATACCTGCCTCATTTGCCTCTCCTACCGCAACACAACACAATGAGAATGTGACCCAGATAGACGGGTTAATTCCAACTTCACTCCATTCACATAGCAATTGGAATTTACCATCCCATTGTCAATACAATCCATAAACTTAATACTGACGAGCTCGGGTGAACAAACACTAGACTACACAAGTAAATTACCAGGGCCCTACTTACCTTTTGGTGCGCCCGGTTGCCCCCCTAGTTGTAAATTTACAACTTACTGTACCGACGAGGCCTGTACCTTCTTAATTTGCGACCCGTTAAGCCATAACACTCGTTCCCTTACTCGAAACTTAAATACATTTACTGACTGCTCTCAAGCGGTGAAGGAAAACATCGTGAGGAATCCTGCATACGCCGATGAAGAAATTCTTAGGAGCATGTGAAGTCCACCAACCCGCACTGGGCTAGCGTGGTGGACTATAGCCCGAACACCCTCGTTGAGAGGGTAGGCCTGAGCCTCAGCAGTGGGGACATGTTTATAGACTGTTGATGATGACTCGTCCCCTAGATTCGGCTCTGTTATTGATATGAAGACAACTATGAAATCAAAACAAGAAAGTAATAACATTCTGTTAATTAATAATCAATAATTAATTGCTTTTAGGAATAATAATAAACAACACCGAATTAGGTTAGGGTAATAATTCGATAGAGCGAGGTATCTACCTACTCGCTCTTCATAAAAAACCTTCTTAGCTTATTAGGGTTCCGCCAAAGCGAAAACCCTTATGTCAAAGCTTTTAGTCTGCCTGATCGGCGTGTTCAGACCGGTACTAACTTGACAAACTGTACAAAGTTGCGTCTGTACCCAGAAGGAATCGACCCCACGGCCCCTGAAGCTCGAGATGACACGAAAAATTAATTTCGTTACGTTTTGTTACGTTTTTTGTTTTTAACAATTTATCAGGTTCGGTTGCAATTTCAGTTTAGTTACGGTACATCTATTCTGCATTTCAACCTAATGGTGTCTCACCTCCGGCCCGAGTCGGTGATCATCATCATCATCATCATCAACAGCCTATTAATCTCCCCACTGCTGGGGCTCAGGCCTACCCTCTCAACGAGGGCGTGCGGGCTATAGTCCACCACGCTAGCCCAGTGCGGATTGGTGGACTTCACATGCGCCTAAGAATTTCTTCTTCGGCGTATGCAGGTTTCCTCACGATGTTTTCCTTCACCGTTTGAGAGCAGTCAGTACACGTACTTAAGTTTCGAGAAAAAACCCATTGGTACATGTCCCAGCAGGGGATCGAACCTCGGACCTTTCGATATGATAGGTCGCGTCTTATCCCTGAGGCCACTGACGCTGAGTCGGTGATCGTGTTGCTTTAATAATCTAACCCCACAACAAATATTACCAAGGTTTTATTTTTACCCTCATAAAGGTCCGGATCTTCCTTAAAGTAAGTAATACCTATCGACCTATTTTCCTATCTAAACATGCCGCGGAAAATTCGCTATTGAGATTCCGTACAATGCTTTAGGGGTCTGCATTGAGACCGTTTAATAATAAGGGGTCTGACGCGGCCCTTATCTTGTTAGGACTCAGCCCGGAAGGGCCCTCGCCGCACTATTGACGTATTAGGGTAAAATTTGGGACCCTCTGGTGAGAATGGACCTTTTAAAGGGAAAAATTATCAGATTGCGTTCGAATTACTTTTGGTGTTTATTTATTTAATTTTGAATATGAATACGCAAATCATCCATGTAGCACGCGTGGAGCTGAAATTAGTATTAAAATTGAAATTTTGAAGTTAAAATTAGTATCAAATACCGAGGTCTGCAGCAGTCCCTTATAGCTGTGAAAAAATCAAACTTTTAAGTCATCGCAGTCGGAAGATATGGCCGATTTTGCCGCACTTTTGATTACCATGGTAATCAAAACCTGTGGGGTACTACGGTACCGGTTGACCTAGAATCTTGAAATTTGGCAAGAATCAATGTCTTATACTTATAGCACAAGTAATAAAAAAAAACCGAAAACAGTAAATTTATAGTTACATCACAAAAACAAACTAATTTTTCTATTACCAACAAACTTAATTTTGCGTCAAATCATATAACGATTTTCGCAAATTCTAAAAATTAAGATTGTATGGAACCCTTACTGCGCGAGTTCTACTCGCACTTGTCCGGTTTTTTAGATTAAGGACATGAACAGTTCAAACCTTGGTTTAAAAAATCACGGTATAATATTGGGATGTGTTTTAACTTGCGATCATAGTATTGACGATCGCCGTTTTTATTTTTTTACCGAAACTTCAGAAATACATTTTTTTTACAAAGAGAAAAGTGATGAGAAAATAGCTAACGGTCATGACCTTTTCTACAACATCACTAACAGTATAAAGTTGGCGTGACTTTGCGCAGTTAGTCTGCATTCTTTCTCAAGAATCTCGTAGCTAAGTGCAACTTCCAAGTTCCTCCTCTATTGGGTTGTTCCATTCGGCTAATTGCGGCAACTTTGCGCGGAGTAACCTCTGAAATTATCTCTGGAAGTTTGGAACTGCCAGTTTTCTTTGCTTGAACGGGTTTTCAGACTTCAAAGTGTCAGTAAGGAAAGGTTAGAAATTAGCAGTGGTAGTGAAAACCGTGAACCAAAATGTGGATTCGTTACTTGATGACTGAAAATGATTCCACAAAACGATGGCTTGATTGCACGTCATTTAAATTAGTAGTATTTATTTTTTAATTTTTTATTAGTCACAATAAAATACAATGTAAATATATTACGGTGCAACAAAAACCAGACTCGATTTGTCTGTGCACCGGGACGTCGTACTTAAATGCTACTAAATATTACAAATATATTGCAGTATTATTATTTATCCTATGTGCTAATCCAATTTATTATCTTATATTTATAAATATGTACATATGTATAGTTATGAATAAACTTAATACAAACAGAATCCATAACTACAGATTTCACCAAAGCCTTAAGTTACATACAAATTTAACACCCCAATACCTAACACTAGTCCACTAACTACAGTGTTTAGTACTAGTTAAAATAATAATAATAATAATCACTTACTTACTACTCAATAATAAATTCTTTTCATTACTCATACTCTGAAAGTAGGTCTGAAGTTGCCTGAGTAGCGGGTTGAAAGTAATACATCTCAGCCCTAGGGATAATCGTTTTCAACTGACAGCTGTCAAATTATAAAAAAAAGTACAATTTTGACATTTCTATTGGACCATGTTCCAACTTTCTATACAGCTACTCAATTACATCGCGAACATAAAGATTAGTAATAATTAAAGAATATATTTTATAAATGACTTTATTATAATTATTACTGTCAACTATTTCTTTAAATAACATAGATTTGGGCAAAATATTTACCATTTTTTCAATGATGGAAATGATAAATAGCGGCAATCCGATCTTCATTAGTTTTTTCGAGTTGTAGAGTTTTGTTTATACTTCCATATAGCAGAGATTTGTATTAACACTCATTTTATGTATTTGTTTTACTTTCATTGTATTCGTAATGAAAAGCACTGTGTATCCCTCGGGTTCAAGAATTATTTAGAGTCCCTCGAACTATTGGCGTATCGGGACCTAAATAAATTATTTTCACCCCTGGGGTAACAATATACTATTGGTTATTACTGATGTTTTAGTGGAAATAGTATACTGTACATCGCTATTATTTCAGTTTGCGGTGCAGGAAAAAATGTCATAAGGAATCCTGCATAGGTACGCCAAAGAAGAAATTCTAAGGCGCATGTGAAGTCCACCTTCCGCGATGGGTTAGCGTGGTGGACTATATGGCCCGTAAGCCCTCGTTGAGAGGGTAAGTACCTGTGCAATAGCAGTGGGGGACTTAACAATATCGGAAGTAGATTTTCAGACCCCACAGTAATATCGTTACGATACTACTTACCTTTTGAAATGGAATATTAGTTATAATAGCAGAAGTAGCCGTTATTGCGTTTATAATAATATCTTGCCCTTCCCAAGGCCTGTCGCTTCTGGAGAACTAAATGAACCCTTTTGGTACAGAATCCACGAAACACGGCACTGAAACGCCATTATTATTTCGATTTCAGTCAGATAATTCGCGATAACCAAATTTGAAGTCCATCTCCGAAGCAACGTTGTTTTAAGAACAATATTTCGGTTAATGTGATTTTGAATTTCATCCCGTTTGATGGTGAATTTATGCTTGGAAATAATTTGAATGCCTCGGAAATAACTCGGATGCCTCGTAACTTCTCGGCTGGTCTAATATGTGCTTCTAGGTATATACAGGTTGTATCTTCCGCAACGTCTTATAGGGGTGGGACACGTTTTTATAAAAATATAGAGCATGTACGGTTTACAACGGGCAGAAAGGTTCTCGAGTGGCGACCACGTATCGGAAGACGCAGTGTAGGCAGGCCTCCCACAAGGTGGACCGACGATCTGGTGAAGGTCGCGGAACCCGGCTGGATGAGGTTAGCGCAGGACCGTCGTGGAGATCCTTGGGGAAGGCCTTTGTCCAGCAGTGGACGTCTACAGGCTGATATGATGATGATGACGGTTTACAACCAATTTCAACCTTAATTTCAATTTCAACCGCACAATATAGCCGAGTCGGCGCGTTAGTTCTTTTATAACACCTTGTTTTGTACTCTAAATAATCACACGTTAACAAACGGTCTAGCTTAACACATCATTCATCATAATATTCAAGAAACCGTGCGTTTTACTCATCATATTCAACAGCATACTTGGTTAACGGCAGCTAGAAACCGTAAACAATTTTTATATCTAAGTCTTCGATCACCATCTAAGTGTAATAAAAGGTAACTTTGTGAGTTCATGGCCCTACTTGTCATCTAAGCCGGTCCGGGAGGAATTTTGCAATCGAACTAACCTAGCCGATTTGATTAGGCTCAAATTCTGTTGAAGAAGGAATTCTTAAGGCGTTCGTAAAGTCTACCAATCCACACTGGGCTGGTAAGTTGTCCAAAAAAATAATATAGATTAAGAAACTTTGTTTTAATGTCGACTCGAATTCATGTAAGAATCATTTCATTCATTATTAATAGTGTTACATTGAGGTTACAAAAAGGTACAGAATAATACATTTATACCATTGTCACTCTAAAAAGAGCATTTTGTTCATCGAAAACAGTAAATAAAACTCTCTTTTAGTCACTAGAGAAAAAATTATTTTTTTATCTGTCAGATAATGATGGTTTTTCAACCTTCCAATCATATAATAAAATGTGATAAATTTAAATACCTACCATACTATGGTATACAGTCAATGGTATAAAGTAGAGTACACAACTCGTGAAAAAAAAATTAAACTCGGTCCTTTTGTATCCCTCGCTCCGCTCAGGATTCTAACTCTAGAATCCTTCGCTGCTCTTGGGATCCATCTTAGTCCCTCGAATTAAATTCACTTTTCATTCACTTGTCGTTTAATCTACTATTTCTTGAATAAGTTTCCCAACTCTACAGTAGGTAATGCAATAAGAAACCGAGAGTGTTCGAAGTTTGCGAAAGTAATAAACTCTGTTTGAAACTTTGTGATTCATACTCGGTAATTTTAGGCTATTTGTTGTGTTGTGTTAATGGGCTACTTAGAATCTACAACAAGCCTTTTGAGAACCGGCATTGTAACGAATATTTTTTTCAATTACAAAATGAGAAGCTATAGGCGTACCCTAGACAGTCATGCGAGCGTCATTCAAGTCCATCAGTGACCACTGTGACATACAGATGCATGCTAGTCAGGTACCTCTACTATACTGGTAGTATTCTGAAATTAACGAAAGCTATTTCGGCTAACCATCATTAGCACCACGCCGCCCCCGACACTTCGAGGGGGACTTAAGACCTTTTGTTCCAGTCGACGTAAGACAAAAGTGGGCCCCAAAGCTCCGTGTCAAAGGTCTGACGAAGCTAATTAAAAGCCTCTGAAAGGACCCGCCGCCTGGAGGGGATTTTATTTTACCGGAAGTAGGGGTGTCAAGATTTCAACAGAACTGTATCCGCTGGTAAAGTGCGAACTGCGAAGCTATTTCCCATGAATCAAAAAATTTAGCCACTCCCATATGGATGAGTAATAAAAGCATTCTATGGGTGTCAGAATTGTGTCAAAGTGATCACAAAATTATGACTCACACATTCTCATTTTCAAACTCCATATAAATTTGTATTAGCAACCTCCTCCCGCTACTCCGCTTCCTTTGTCCGCACCCCCCCGGTAAATGGCATCATAGGTTCCGATTCTAAATATGCAATTTCCACACAGACGCAATAAGCCGCAATAACTTTGCAGAATATAAAGCGAGTCTTGTAACTAGGTACATTGCAATCGAACTGACGTTAGCACTTCACATCAAAACCGCGCGGTTTCGCGAAGGGCTTCATACTACTTCGAACATAAATATAAAGTGTATGTAGTTACTTATCATTTAATTACTGTTTTATATTATCTTAATGTTTTAAATAAACAAACTATCTTTTTGCGCCTACCACTAAATTATCTGCATGGCCCAAAGGTCAGATGATAGAGAATGCCATTGGCATTAAGGTCGCCTTTTGTACAAATTAGTGCAATAAAGTTTTAAATAAAAAATAAAATAAATAAAAACGCCACCGGCTGCCCCGCCACGCTTTCCGTCGATTGAAGACTGTTTTTTTACTAAAACACGAATAACTGTCAAATAGTCGAAACGTCGAAAAAAAAGACCCGTATCTAATAAATATTTGTGTCGATAATCAAACTGCCTCTGAATGAAATGATGTGAAAACGTCATTTTAGATTAAAAGGTTTTTAGAATTCCATATTATTATATTCAGGGACTCTAGAGATTTTGACAATTTACGCATTTGACCCGTTTCTTCAAAGCGAATATTGATATATTGTAAGCGATTCCAGCTTAAAAAACAAACTCATGAAACAACATTACAGAATTAACACTAGAGATGAATATGAGATCACTTTAGACGTTAAACACTTCAAAACGTAAATGGACAGCACTTCGTTATCGCACGAGAGCTCGAAACTAACTGATTGTGTGCAGTTCGAGTCTTCTCACACCCCCCTTGCTGGGGGGGAGTGGGGAACCTGTACCGAGGCGATGGCCTCTTACCAGGGGCTTCAGTCGCTACCCGTTAATACGGGAAGGTCCTTAGGTCGTGGTGCGGCTCCGCTGGGAATAGAGTTGAGACCTTTTCTTCTCTCCGGCTCGCGTGGTCAAGCCCACCGGATGAAACCCCGTTGGGGGAAGTCCAGCGAGCGATCAGCAGCAGAGCCGGTATAAGCGTAGGTCTCATGGGTCAGCGGAGCCGTCTTCCGCGAGGTCCTGGGTAGGTTTGGTGTCTCTTCGGGTGTAGAAAATCCGTTGAGGGATGCCCCCCACCCTGGGGGGTGAGGGGGGGAGTGAAAGTGGTTTTCTATGCTCCTGAGGTGGGGCGCCTTCAACTGCCACTTGAAGGTGTCCGCCTGCGGTGGAAGTAGCCACAGTCTTGACGACTCGTCTGGGAGTCGTAGACGTAGATAGTTCACACAGCAGACCTGGATTCTCTGAGCGTCGAAGTTCCAGTGGATCTTCCTCGTACTTAGCCATTTGAGGTTAGTAGCGTGGCAATCCCTCCGAGGATGATCGGGACGGGGTCCTGGCCAGCTTGGTATGCGACCAGTACCTCCGTCAGCAGCTGGATGACTGCTGCCACCGTGGTCCTCCTGACATCGCTGGTGTCTGGCGCTAGGCTCACCTGCGGCTTCTTCGGGGCGGCATTATGGGCTGTCGCCGCCGGTGTTTTGGCGGGCGCTGGCGGGGGGGCCTGGGACTGCGGCGCGGGGGGGGCAGTGCTGGGCTTCTTACCCTTCCGCTTCCGCTGTCTAGGCTTTTTGCCTCGTGCCTTGGGGTCGTTCGCTGCAGCCATCAGGTGTGACGCTGCGTCCGGTTCTCCCGTGGGCTGGGCGGCAGTTGGTGCAGCTGGAGCAGCTGCAGCTGTAATAGCGACCGTACCTGCCTTCCTGTTCCGTACCTCCTTACGGAACACAGGGCACTCGACGCTGTTGGCGGGGTGAGCCGCCTGACAGTTCGCGCAGGTCGGGGGCTCTTCTAGAGGTCGTGGGCAGTCGCGGGCGGCATGCTCCTCCCCACAGCGCACGCAGGCTTGCCGCCTGTGGCAGTTGTGGGAGCTATGCCGGAACAGCTGGCATCGGTGGCATTGCGCGGGGCCCTTCTTGCCGCGCCATGCCTCGATTTTAATGCCCGGCATACATAACATCATGTCGACGTCATATATGGCCGGCAGGAGGCCGGCGGTGCGTTGCAGCTGCGCGAAGAAAATGCAGCCGGGGCGTCCTCGTCGCGCGCGGATGGGGCGCACGAACTCGGGTGTGTACCCGAGCTCACGCAGCTCGTCCTCGATCTCACGCGGGTCGGTGTCAGCTGGGAGGCCACGGATGGCTACCTTGGCACTCCTCTCTGCAGGCAGGGAGTAAGAGAACCAGGCGATTCCCTTCTCCTTCTCGAGCGTCGTGAGGTACCGCTGGATAGTGCGGTACTCCACGTCAGATGCTGGCAGGAACCGCACCCCTTTGCCAAAGGGGCGCGCGTTCGGTGGATGGCCCATCATCTTCTTCAGCTCCCTGAAGTGGTAGGTCCACTCCGGGAGGCTCTCAACGACGAGGGGCGGGTAGCGCGGACGCTTGTCCGGCTTCCCGCCCGCTGGGTTGGCTGGTGGTGACGTCGACGGCCCCTGCGCCGCACGGGGGGAGGGGGCCCGGGGGGCAGGGGGCGGCGGCGGCGGCGATGACCTCGCGGCTACCATCCCTGCGTAAGACACAGGGAGAGCCGGCGTGGTGTCCATAGCCGTCTCGTCCAGGGACGGCATGCTTCGCGGGGGCGAAGGGCGGGGGGTGGGCACGGGCGTCGGCGGCATGCGCGCCCAGGCGGGCGCCTGGGGCAGCGACGACCTCGGCCTCGGCTTGGGCGGCGGCGGCAGCTGCGTGCGCGGGTCGCGCGGGGGCGACCGCGCGGACAGCTTGCGCGGCGGCGAGCGTTCGCTGCGGCGCCACAGTGGTGGCAGCTGCGAGCCTCCGGCGGAGAACCGCGCGTCGCGCGGGGCGCGCGGCGGTAGCGGGTCTTTGGCCTGCAGTTCTGTGCGCGCCGGCAACGGCGGTGATGCGAGCAGTGGCAGGGGAAGGGGGTGGGAGGGAGCCTCGGTGGACTTCGTGGTTAAAAATACCTGCCTCCGGGGAGAAACTATTGTCCCCGCGGGGAGCCGCGCCACGACCGCTCGGTACTGGGGTACCGAGTTGACGGACCCGGCCCGCCTCCGGGAGCAACGCTCGGGAGACTGGGGGTGTGTGGGTTCAAAGCTTTCCTATGCAAGGGACTCACTTAGTAAAAGAACTCACTGTACTCACTATTTCCACCGAGATGGTCGGCAAGCGGTGGGGGAGGGAGTCGAGGATGGGAGCAGCGGCCCCGGGCTCACGTCCTCCTCGGCGGTGTTAGCACCGGGTTGACGCAGGCGCCGGCCTGCCTCCGGGGCGAAGGGAGCTCAGGGGGGGGGGGGTGGTAGGGGGCGTCACTGGGGGTGCTCACTGCAATCCAAAGGCACTAGGCCTCACTGGGCATACCAAGCACCGACCGCACTGGTGCGTAACGCTCTGCACTAGGCTACACTAGCCTACCTACACCGCACTAGCACGTATCACGATTTCCACCGCGTGGGGAATCGGAGAAACGCACAAAAACACAACCTAGTTGGGAGCGGGTTCCCAACTAGTGCGGTTTCGGTACCGCGCACACTGCGAGACCGCCTGTACAGGCGGCTCGATTCCGCGGCACGGTAAGCGAACTTCACAATAACACGCACTATGTACTACGTACACGCACTTCGTTTACTGGGAAGGGAAATCACTGGGAGGGGAATCGTATACTGGTATCGACGGTGGCGCGACCGATGCGTGGAGGAGGAATCAATCCACGTGGTCCGCGCGCACTCGTGACCGACGATGGCCGTCCTGATTGTGTGCGATCGGTACTTTTCGTTTATATAGCGGCTGGCATCGATTAACTCTACTACAACATCGATTCATTCGAGTACGACATCGATTCATTCTACCCGCTACAATATTTTTTATTTTTAAAAATGAATAATGTATGTGAAATTTTAAAAGGTAACCGACTAAATAAAAACATGTTGGGAGGGACATGGTAGGAATTATGTTAAGATATATTATTCCAGTGTTTCTTTCATAAAAGAGTAAATTAAACGTGGCAACCCTAAGTGATTTTGGCTGCTGTGGGTAAAAACCTGCGTTGATTAATTATTTCAGCTCGCCAGTAGGTGGCGTGTTGAGTGTTGCAGAATTTGTTGAATACCTTTTGGGATATTTTGGGACGGCCCTAAAGGTTCCATTTATCTTTTTAGAGGGTTTCTTCAAATCGTTAGCCCTATAATTAGGGAAACTGTGTACCCGGATAAACATGTCAACAAAGGAGATATTACTATCACTTTAAGCTACCAAAACACTGAGGCGGTGGCATTACTGGTCCGCGGTCGGCATTACACACAGACCACCTACTCCCACCCCACACCACCCTGGTAGGTGGTCTGTGGAACTACATGTCCTTACAATGCTATATTTTACAAAATAAAACAGAAGTACTTTTTATATGAAATATTCATAGGTACATATTTTACAACCTTTACTTATTTATAAAAATAGGATTCTAAAGAAAAATATATAATTTTTGTACCTATCACAGAATAACCTATTAATTAGGTAGGTGCATATTTGTTAGTTTGAATCACGCTAAAACGGCTGAATGGATTGTGATGAAACTTGGTACAGTGATAGCTTATATCCTAGATTAATATATAGAATAATTTTTAACGTGGACAAAGTCAAGGGGCGTCCGCTAGATAACACTGTAGCAGGTACATAAGAACACTGGAACGGAATTTCCATTTAGTAATCTGGATATGTGAAGGCAGGTCATAAATAGATAAGAAAGGGAAATACATGATTTTTATTATCTCGTTACCAATAAAACAAAATAATTATATCCTCTTTGATTAGATAGATCATTGTGATAGTAAAGACAATTCATAATCCAGATATTCTCAAACTGGGTGCAATACGACGGTGGTCATTGGTCACTAAGTGTATTTCGGTTCAAAAAATGAAGTTTTTATTAAATTGAAGAATGGTTAATTAGTTCTTCCAATCAGACTATAGTAAGTAAATATTTTGCAATTGACAATAATCATGTAGTACTTATATGAACAATCATTCATTGCTATCATAAATTATGTTAATTGCATTTGTCTTTCCCTTTGATATAACCTCGTGCACACGTTTGAGATTGCCGGCGGTTGTGCGTTTGAATCACTGAATGCTATAATTTTTAAAAATAAGTTGGTATGTATTTAGTCAGCGAACTTTTATTTAGGTGATAAACTTGTAGCAGCTGTTGAGGAACACTGACTTGGATAAACACAAATAGATAAGTGACCAGTACGTATGCAATAAATCCATTCCGATTTATCAATTGTTATCATTGTTAATTGTATATTGTATTCATCATAAATTACCATCCATGTAACAACAAAGTAAAATGAATTTAGCAAATTTATTTTTGTTGTTCGTTTCTTTGATTGTGTGTTGTGCTTGTGAGAGCTCTGTGGTGCTGTCTACGTATGGGTACCATGAGGTTGTGGGGATACCGAAGGCGCAGTCGCTGCTGAGGAGTGAAGGATGGGCGTCGAGGATTGTGGGTGGAAGTCAGGTGCCTACTGAGTCAACTATTCCACATCATGTGAGTCAAAATCTACCTATCTTGACTGAACGATTCGGTTCATCCTACTAGTTCAGTTTACTGAACTATCAGTATTTATCAAAATATAGCTCAAACTGATAGGTCTAGAAATATGAAATAATCCTTGGATTGTGGGCACTGAGCACATCGAGTGAGTCAAAATCTACCTACTTGACTGATTGTCTGAGACTGACTGACTGATTTATCAGCATTTGTGATTATGGTCTAGAAACTTGAAATAAAACATGAAGTTGCACAAATATCTACCGCTTTCGTGGAGTCAGTGCAGGGACCGCCCGCCTAGAAATAAGAAAAATCGATCAATCAGCGTTTAGTTCCGTCCGCGCACACTTTGACAAAATTGTTTGTTTGTAGAATTAGGAGCAATAAGAATCTGTTGGTCGATGGTCCTAAGTCTAACAACGCACATTGACAGGCCACTAATAATGCTAATCTTTTACTCAGGCCGGCATAATAGCGACACTTACCACCGGCTGGACGTCCATTTGCGGTGGGACCCTCGTCTCCAACACTCGAGTCGTGACCGCGGCTCATTGCTGGTTTGACGGCCAGAACCAGGCGAGGCAGTTCACCGTCGTCCTTGGCTCTTTGAGGATCTTCTCTGGGGGACTGAGGAGGATTACCACCGAGGTGGTGGTCCATCCCAACTGGAACCCTAGTGGGATAACACACGATATTGCCATGGTCAGGATTGAACAGGTCACTTTTACTAGTAAGTAGGTACCTATAATTGAAAATGATTTATTTTGCTCCCTGTGGCTAGGATAAAAAAGTATGTTTTTTAAACAGATAACATTCAGCCTGTGACGCTACCGACCCTCGCGGATGCAAATGTGGACTTTGCCGGGACTTCAGCTATTGCGTCCGGATTCGGCAAGACCAGTGATGGTGCGTACAGCCTAATGTCTAAACAGAATATTTACCTAAGATTGCATTAAAAACTAGGCTGTAAAATGTAGTCAGTACTATTTTGACTGAACCCTCTTTTATTTTCCAGCTCAAAGCAGCTTCCCTACAACGACGTCGCTGTACCACATCACGCTGAGCATCATCAGCACCGCGGCGTGCCAGGCCAGCTTCGACTTCCCGCTGCACGCCGGCCACCTGTGCACCAGCGGCCAGGGGGGCGTCGGCACCTGCGAAGGGGATTCGGGCGGGCCGCTGACTGTACTCAGAAATAATCGGAGGACTTTGGTAAGGCCTATGCCTCATTAATGCGTTGTATTACGTCGTCGCACGCGCCGTTTCAACGGACCGACCGACGAGAAACGAAGCAGGGGGGGGGGGGGGGGGGTTGGAGAGTAAGAAGGTTACACAATATATTATTTCCCTAAATAAGGGGATTTGTTTGCACAAAAAATCCACATGGATCCCCAGGGGAGCCAAGTGGACGGAGGGCTGCATCGAACCATAGTGTCACTAGTACCATTGATGGTACTAGCGAGCATAACAACCTATTCATAGTGGTACTACAGATCCTAAATTAGTGTCACGTGTACCATTGATGGTACTAGCGAGCATAACAACTATTCATAATGGTACTACAGATCCTAAATTAGTGTCACTAGTACCATTGATGGTACTAGCGAGCATAACAACTATTCATAATGGTACTACAGATCCTAAATTAGTGTCACTAGTACCATTGATGGTACTAAGGATACAAAGTTGTGTCACTTGTACCGTCAATGGTACTACTCAATGGTATAACTGACACTACGCGGAACCTGACACTCTGTTTAACCTTCTTGTGCACTGCGCTGTTGGAGCTCGGTGCCACGTCTAGTCTATGTTTTATGTTTGCGTGTATTTGGTCTTGTTTCCTCGTGAAGCCGATCATGGTTCGATTTCGAAAAGCGAGGTATCATTGTATTCGTCTTGGTTTCAAAAGTGTCATGGGATACAATATTCTTGTTTTTTAAAAAAATTAATCCTTAGGCGCATGCGAAGTCCACTAACCCCCACTGGGCTAGTTTTACCTCAATGAGATGAGTAGGCCTGCCCCAACAGTGGGAACATTATTGGACTTGATATTCTTGTTTTCAGGTCGGAGTAGTATCTTTTGGACTTGGCAACGGCTGCCAGCTCGGCATCCCTTCGGTCTTCACCCGCGTCACCTCATTCATTTCATGGATTCAAGCCAATCTGTAAATAATAATAAAATTGAATTATTAGTACTTTTGTACAAAAGATAGGAAGGAAAAACATCGCACGCGCAGAAAAAAAAAGTTAGGTCGGTGGTGTTACAAATAATAATATTATGACAGGCCTGTTGGCGTTGTTGGTAGTAACCCTGCCTACTGCGCCAGAGGTCGTGGGTTCGATTCCCACCCGGGACCAACGTTTGTGTGATGAGCAATGTCTGTTGGTTTTCGGATTCTGGGTGTTTCTATGTATTTATTTTAAAAAGTATTATATGTATGTTAATCAATGTTGTACCCATTTACAAGCTTCGGCTTAGTTTGGGACTAAACAGCCGTGTGTAAATTTGTCCAAACATTATTATTATTATAATGTCTCGGTGTAGAATAAAATATCCGAAGATCATCTTTAAACATTCTATGTATAGATATGGAGAATAAAAATAGCTCAATCAATTATACTTTCTCTCAAATAAATACATATTAAAATACAATTTCATCAAAAACTGTTTTTTAAAATCATATAAAAACTTTCTTCCATAGAGTTAGTATACAAGCTATAGAGCGCGCGCATCGCTCATTGCCAATTGTGCCAAGTGTAAGCAGGTGTTCTATGGACGCTTCCATATCGATTTTTTCTAGATCGTTTGTTTCCGTGAATCGTGTTTACAGCTTGGCACAGCACATTTCACCATGATTACTCCAAATCTTAATAAATACCGGCGCGACCACCAATCAGCGCTCCTGACGTTTTGTGACTAGTAGCGTCGCTCCGAAAATTTCGAGACTGTTCAAACCCGTGCTTACAGTTCAAACTTGCTAACGCGCGCTCTATGTATACTAATAACTCTCTGCTTTCTTCACTCTTGTATTATAGTCGTTCGAAAGATAAAAGTAGGTTGCCATAGTATAATATGCCAGATAAGGAAAAGCGGACCCTTGCCATTTTTTGTGTGTCCATGGGCTTTGCATCCGTTTGCGTTTGCTGTCCGGTTTTTTGGGGCGACCGGACCGGATATATCGCCGGAATAGTACGGTCCCGGAAGCGTCCGGCGCATATATCATCCGGGGTGTTCAATGCGCACCTGCTTATTATTTAAACGAATAAAAAATGGCGTATCAGCGGAAATTATACGAAACTTGAGTTTGGTTTCCTTAATTTCACTTTAAAAATTTTTTTTTACTATTTTTTATCAATTATTTTTACTTTTTATACAGTTTTTATTTATTAACCTCAGGGTCTGGGGTTGAAAAGTTCAGTGTCCCTAATTCCACGCAGACGAAGTCGGAGCAACAGCTGGTAGTTAATATTTAAATGCATCTTGTGCCTTCATCATGGCCCTAATAATTTGACTGAACGGTCCAGAAATAGCGATAGATTACACCTTGACACTCAGAGGATAAAATGCTGCATGTAGCTTTTAAACTGCCTGATGCATGGCAAATATCAGAAAATTACAGAAAGGCTCAGATTTAAGGAACTAACCAGAAGGCTTGCCTTGTAATCCTACCTTTTCTAGACAAGGTACAATTCTACAGTAAAGTTTCTGTTTAATAAAATTTACAACTTACAAAATCATGGTGGAAAATTTAAAAAAACGTATCTTCAATTTTACTTATTTCTGCTTGATAAACATTTCACACATAAAGTAAGCTAAATGGTGAAAGGGTCGTGTAGTTATGTAGAAGTAGAAGGTGTTCAAAACATAATATTGTATCAAGTTAAAATAAACTAGACAGTTAATGCAGTTTCTATTTCAGATAGTTATTAATAATTATCAATTTATTAAGCTAGTGTAGTAGTTTCAATATTAGTAAAAGTTTTAAAATATATTGATTTTAATTATCCCGATTTTTCATAAAATATATTTTATGAAAAATCGAGTGCGGCTACGACCAATCGTTTCCTTCCTGTATAACACAACCAAAACTACAAAAGCGTCAATTTAGCACCTATCTCCAACCAATCAAGTGGCACCCCCGCCGCCGGTTGACGTTTAATATTAATTAATTTACAGTTTGAAGCATTATCTCCACTAACAATGTGCCCCGGCTCCGTCTGTGATTAATTGTTCAGAAGAGTGACACTGGAGTTAAATGATTATCTTGTCGGTTCTGCCTTTATAATTGGATGGGTGGTGTGATGAAATAATTGAGATGTTTTGGGAAATAACATTATCTAAGGAATTTAATTTTATCTTATTCTTACTTGTTGTTCTTAGGTTCTTTACTTTACATAATACATGCCCTTCAATGTCCACTACTGGACATAGGCCTCCCGCAATGAACGATAACATACCCGGTCGTCCACCCTCCGCATCCAGCCGCTTCCGGTCACCTACTTTTAAAAAGATACGGGCCATTTGATTTATGTCAAAATTTTGATACTCGCAAACTAAATTAAAACCTATACACACTACGGGTACACTTTCCGGTGGCACAGAGTACGTAACCGGTGGCCTATAATCATGAAATTTGTCAATAAGCAAGGTCTCGCGGTAAGTAAAAGAAAAAACGAAAAGGATTTATCCGTTTTTTTTTCACCCAATTATTGTAATTAAAATTAAATTAAATTGAATTAATTTCAGGCCGGTATAGCCCATAGAAAATAATAATAAATATACTGTGATAAATATAAAAATAAATAAATTATACTGTAATATACTGTAATAAAAAAATAATATTAATAAATATACTGTTATAAAAATAAATAATATAAAAAAGTAATAAATATACTAGACCCTGTTTTAAATATTTAACACAGTCAACAAAACGGAGTGCCTTAACATCTTTCCCTGCCCTGTAACCGACATTAAAAAAAATTGCTTAAAAAGTTTTTAGGACCCCCGAGAAGGGGGCACATATGGCCCCGCGATGGGGGCACATGTGGTCCCCGTAGTAAATACGTTATGAGAACTAATGCACATATTCCACGGGCGCGCAAAACTTTCAAATCCAGCAGCCGGCGTACAAAGTTTACAAAGAAAACAAAGTTACAAGGTTCGTGAGGTGTGGACAGAGACGTAATAAGGTGAGAATGAAGACTACTAACTTTGAGAATGAAGACTATTAAATTTGCAATTACGATACCTTTTATGCAGGTGGCAGGTGCAGTTTTTTTTCAAATTGCAATTTTTGGCCCAATGTTGTTTTTAAGGCTACCTAATAGGCTAGCTTAATTAGGTATCAGGTAGCCATCGGAACAAGTTACATACAAAAGAAACGTTATTCTTTTAAAAGTAAAAAGGTTTCCGTTTAAAATTAAATTATTTTACGGCGAAACCTTATTTCAGCTGCAGTTTAGACCCTAATTATAAAATTTACCGGTTTAATATTTTATATATTTTTACGTTCTGTTGTTTAAACAAACACTTACATTTTGCGAACACTATTTATGGACTTAAAGAGCTTTATATGTGGTCTTGATCATGTAAAAATACCAAATTAATAATGAGCGGTAAAGAAATCAATATTATACCAACAACTCAAGTCGTCTAGAATGAAATTGCGCTCATAAAATTGGAACCTCATGAAACTGAGTCCGGCCCTGGGCACTAAACAAAGTTTACGTTTACAAAGTGTGACCGAGCCGTCGTCGGTTTTGATTGCGGGCTCTTTGTATTCCAGACCTGAGTCATAGCCTGCGACTTTCTTAGCTGTTTTTAGAGTTACGTCAAAACAGATAAACGGACAGAGAGAAGCTTTTTTGGCCGTCTGTCTATGGGGCCGGCGAATAACTTATTCTAATCTAAACTAGAAAGTATAAAATAGACATTTACAACATTAATATATTTTAAACAGAAAAAATCTTATAAATTTAGTTAAATACAACGGTTTTTCTTTCATTTCTAATCGACAAACAATAAAACCTTTGTATTTCCCTCTCAAATTCCTGGCCGCAAAAATACAAATACTCAAAATTACATTCTTTATAAGCAGGGAACCCTATTTACCCCACTGGAGACTCCGGGATTACCCCTAGTCAGTTATCTAAGTGACCAAACTCCACTTTAGCCCGTACAAATATTTACGATGCCACATATAAAATAACGCATATAATTTAAGGTCGCAGTTCCGGAAGATATCTGAATGCTAATAAAACCTCGCCTGTACATTTGGCATCCCTCCCACATTGATATGACAATCGGAGATATGTACTTGGACCGTTTCAGTGTTGTGTTAGTGATATAAAGTGACCCATTTAAATTTTATGACGAGAACCCTACTTTGTATTAAATAATAATATTAATAATAATGTTTGGACAAATTTACACACGGCTGTTTATTCTCAAACTAAGCCGAAGCTTGTAAATGGGTACCCAACAACTGATAAACATACTTAAATACTTTTAAATAAATACTTAAATACATACAAACACCAAGAATCCGAAAATTAACAGATATGCTCATCACACGAACGTTGGTGCCGGGTGGATATCGAACACACGACCTCTGGCGCGGTAGATATAAATGGATCGTGAAATAGTACCATTTGTATCAAACGGTGAAGGAAAATATTGTGAGGAAACCTGCATACGCCGAAGAGGAAATTCTTAGGTGCATGTGAAGTCCACTACTGGACTATTGCCCGAATGCAACTGGATGAGCAGTGGGGACATTTAATAGGCTGTTGATTGATTGAACAAAAACCTACAGTCAAAAGAATTAAGTACTGGTGTTTCACACCAGATTGCGAGATCTCTTCTTAGATTTAGCTACATATTTGCCTTTGTACAATTTGCGCCTCGGCTCAGCCCGTTCTCGTTACGACAGAACAAACAATGGGGATTAACAACCATCGCCCTCGGGATGAGCAAACACGCCCTTAGACAAGTACTCCTTATGAGTGAGGAATAGCCTTTAGAAATTAAAATAAAATTCTTAAAATTTTCTGTCAAAGTTCAGCCAAGTTTAAGCAATCTTGTGTTTTTTTTTCTCTCCTTTTATTTTTACAATCTTTCTACACTTAATTTGGGTATTTATGACTATCAATTCTCCTAGAATCGTAATCCGTAATTACAAAAACGGAAACATGGCCGCGTAGCGAGCTATGGAGAGGGCTATGTTTTATTTTATCTTTTAATTTATTTAACACAGCATAAATTAATTGTTATTTAATTACTTACCTACTAAACAAGTATTGATGTTAAATCAATAATACTAAAACGAAGGGAAATAAATACAAGTTAGTAAAGTTAGAAGTCATCATCATCAACAGGATATTAATGTCCCCACTGCTGGGGCTCAGGCCTACCCTCTTAACGAGGGCGTTCGGGCTATAGTCCACCACGCTAGCCCAGTGCGGGTTGGTGGACTTCACATGCGCCTAAGAATTTCTTCTTCGGCGTATGCAGGTTTCCTCACGATGTTTTCCTTCACCGTTTGCGAGCAGTCAGTAAATGTACTTAAGTTTTTGAGAAAAAACCCATTGGTACATGGCCCAGCTGGGGATCGAACTCCGGACCTTTCGATATGATAGGCCGCGTCTTATCCCCTACGCCACTGACGCTCGCTGAAGTTACGAGTACTACATAATAATATTATTAATAATTATGTAAGTATGTTAGTACCTTGTTAGTCCTTGGGGGAGGCCTTTGTCCAGCAGTGGACATCTTTCGGCTGATATGATGACGCTGTTAGTACCTAATAAATGCAGAGAAACCATGATTTTGTCGGGGAACGAAATACTATTAAAAACTTTAAAACGAAACCGACATAAAAACATTCAACTTTGACCCAATAGAATCGAATTAAAATCAATCTCACTACCAACAAATACACTTACACAAATCTACAGGGGTTAAGTGTAATTTGACCCTAATAAAACGCCAGCAGCACCGGCTAGGGGATGCTGAGACCGTCGATTATGGTTTTTAGACTCCATTACTACACTTCGATTTGGTGGCAGATGGCTTTTATTGACCACCCAAGAGCAAAGGCTTTTGGTGACCTTCACTTCTACGACTAGAACATAGTTTTATAGGAGACTAGCCGTTTCCGGCGACTTCTTCTATATTGATTTTCTTCTTAAACAGCCTGATAATGTCCCCAATATTGGGGCAAAGGCGTACCTTGGGCGTACGGCTAGCCCAGCGCGGGTTGGTGGACTTCACATGCGCCAAAAAATTCCTTCTTCGGCGTATGCAGGTTTCCTCACGATGTTTTTCTTCACCGTTCGGGAGCCAGTCAGTAAATGTATGTTATCGGTATATGACCCGACCGGGGATGACCTGACAAGCCACGTCTTACCCACTACGTAACGGGCACCGCCGTTGTCTCAGAATATGTTTAACTAGCGGCCCGTCCCGGCTTCGCACGGGTGGACATAGATAAATATAGCCTATGTCACTCAGGGTGAATGTAGCTTTCCAATGGTGAAAGAATTTTTGAAATCGGCACAGTAGTTTTTGAGTTAATTCACTACAAATATACAAAAATATAAATCTTTCCTCGTTATAATATTGGTATGATGATATGATTGGTATGATGATGTAGGGTAACTATACATACATAATTTGTAACTTAATACATTTATGTTACTTACTTACCTTCCATTTTATCCGGCGAAGTGAAGCAAAATGGAGAATGCGTCTTATTTCTCAAGAAAGTCTAGTGCCTACTTTCTCCAGATTGAAGCAATCAGGGCTAAGAATTCTAACAATGCCTATTGTGCTGCTTCTATAAAAAGTCCTCTATAAAGAATTTCTAGTTCTTCATTTCTTTCCCGGAGTTTCCGACAAATTGAAATATTCTCCGCGAGCTATGTTCCATTGAATGAAAAATTATTTTCAAATACACTCTTGTAATATTGGCAATACCGTTCAGACATTCATTGTTAGCTATTGCCTCGAAGGGCTATGTTTAATATAGAGATTACGTGATCTAAAAATTGTAACACCAACAAAGCCATAGGTATTTAAAACTATAAAATTAAGAATGGCTAAAAATCTGGTTCTGTGGCACGCCTTTTTGGAGGCCTAAGTCCAGCAGTGGACTAGTTGTTGGCTGATGATGATCAGGAAACATGGACGCTGAATCTGCAAGTCTATAGGAGCAAATGATCGGAATTTTTTTAAAGATAATATAAGAAGAGATTACTTTACATAGCAGAGCTACATAGCAGAAAACAATAATAAGCTGACTGTACTTATGTAAGCTAGATAAGTATAAATTTATTGTAATGTGTTGCCCTGTGAGTGCCAAATAAATCTATTCTATTCTATTCTATTCTATTCTATTCTATTCTATTCTATTCTATTCTATTCTATTCTATTCTATTCTATTCTATTCTATTCTATTCTATTCTGTTCTGTTCTGTTCTGTTCTGTTCTGTTCTGTTCTGTTCTGTTCTGTTCTGTTCTGTTCTGTTCTGTTCTGTTCTGTTCTGTTCTGTTCTGTTCTGTTCTGTTCTGTTCTGTTCTGTTCTGTTCTGTTCTGTTCTGTTCTGTTCTGTTCTGTTCTGTTCTGTTCTGTTCTGTTCTGTTCTATTCTATTCTAAGACGCTGGATAAAGTGTTAACTTAAAAAAACGGACAAGTGTGAGTAGGACTCGCGCCTTTAGGGTTCCGTACAAACTTGATTTTAAAAAAATTCGAAAATCGCTAATAGTACCTACTTAAAAATTCAGTATTTTATATTAATTTCAACTTGATACCTCCACGCGTTCCTGAGAAAAAGGGCTTGACAGACAGACGGACAACGAAGTGATCCTTTAAGGGTTCCTTTTTTCCTTATGAGGTACGGAACCGTAAAAAGTAGCCGGAAGCGGTTGCTTTAAGTTAGGATTAACCGCTTCCGGCTACCTTTTCTAAGGTTAGGCGTCAACAGGTTATGATATAAGATTAATTCTACAAATCTCCCAACGAGGCAGACGATCGCGGATTTGACAAAAATACCTCGCCGGAATATTCCCGAAGCCATCTTGGGGCCATTTCGGGAATTTTGCATAGAAAATGACCATATTTATATTTTCTTTACCAGCAAATATCTTGCTTGAACGCGGTCCCTGTGATGTATCGCGACGATTTCTCACTCCCGGTATCTTTGTGAGGCAATAACCGACGGTTCCAGACAGTATAAGTATATAAATGCCACGTTTTGTTAAAAAAATATGAATGCGATGGAATATGGGAAGTTTTCTGGTAGGAAATGGTTTGGCATTGAAGTATGCCTGTGTTCTTTTTAAAGATTCCTCATTAAAGTGACTTCGATAAACAGGCTGTTACGTTGGGCGACGCCTATGTCCAGCAGTGGACTCGTGCAGGCTGGTGACTAATTCAATCTACTGACGTATATTTATTATTAACCTTAGATAAGCAATTCTGTTAAACAACACAAACGCATAAATGTAGACTTAACTGTGTCATTGTACTCTAAACAAATACAATTCTGATGTGCTCGCAACAAAACGCAGTACTGGCAAAAAGGTTTAAATCGTATCCCAGACACACGCGGCCTGCGGTGGCGGCCTGTTAGAAAATCAAAGTTCTAGGCAAATGCCGCCCGACCCCCTTAAGCGTAACACACACTGGGCGGCGGCGTTGCGAAAGCGTTGCGGTTTTTTTCTGTAATGTTTGAAATAGTATGAAGCCCTTTACATCAAAGCGGCGGCGGCGCGGCGCGTTCTTCATACAAACCTTCGCCGCCGCAACGCTTTTGCAACGCCGCCGCCCAGTGTGTATCACGCTTTAATCAATGATGATCTCCAGACGCCAAAGTGTTCATTTGTTTTATTTTCACTGCAGTTCTACACAGGCAGTTCGAAATTTAAATAAAACTTTTGATAAGTTACCTCAGTGGTTGCCATATTTCGGAGTAAAAAGATCGTTCCATTATCAAATTACACGACAGATATGAGTTTTCATAGTAATTTATTTGGTCGCTAACCAAGACAGATATGGAATTTCATACTAATATTGCCGGCCGCCTGCTCGCATGGATTTATCTTGAAGAAGTTTATCAAAATAATGCTTACATTTCCAAGCATGTTTGAGAAAAACAAATTATTTTACTCAAATTCACAGGTACTGCGATCTGACGCGAGTTCCAGAATTCCAGATTGCATTGGCTTCACCGGTGTGCTTTCGAACCACAGTGTACACAGACGGCTTTGTCTGCCCTTTCTAGTCTTCAGTCGCCTCCGAATTGAAACCCGATTGAGTTCCGCCGGAAACAATAAGTTCGTAACACCACAGAGGAATTAATAGTCTCCAAGTAACATGCTACGAGAAGATAACATGAAGCTTGCCGTTGGCAGGTTAAAAGCTCCTTTATGAACAAAACCGTCTACAACCTGTGTATTATAGTGTGAACAACCGGGTCAAGACATTAGTGTCTTGTCGATAATGTCCGGTGTATTTATTTAATATCCGGACAAATTGTGGATAAAACATTATTGTATTTTTATGATACTAGGTACCAATCGAAAGGGTTCATCATAAGAATTAATTCCTTTATGAATATTTTAGTAATATCTTAAATTAACGAAAGACCTAGACGAAATTCAAAGATAACATGAAGCTTGCCATTGGCAGGTTAAAAGCTCCTTTAGAAGAAAACCGTCTAAAACATCTGTTTCCTTGTATTATAGTGTTGAACAAGCGGGTCAAAACGTCGTGTCTGTCTTGTCGATAATGTCCGGTGTATTTATTTAATATCCGGACAAATTGTGGATAAAACATTATTGTATTTTTATGATACTAGGTACCAATCGAAAGGGTTTATCTTATGACTTAATTCTTATAAAAATATCTTAGCACCTATGTAATTTAACATTTTACCATAGAAATATAATTTTCATGAACAAAATTTTAAATTGAATATTTTTCATGGTTTTCCTTTAGTTTACATGATTATGTTAGTTACTTAGAAGGAGCTGATTCTTGTGATAGACCCTTGGGATTGATATCATAAAAATGCAACTGTTTTTTTTGTTCCATATTTCTCCGGTTCGATTACCGGCTCAGGCAGGGTGATTAATCGAAAATCTTTGAAAATACTTTTACTCTGCCGTTCTAATGTGAGTCTTTAACTTAGAGCTTCTTTTACTTTTATATATTTTCTAGAGATGACTCAAAGTAGATTCTTAGTAAGATCAACAAATAAAAAAATTCCTAAGAAAATGTTTCGTCTTCGAGCAAAAATCCTTCAGTTTCCACATGTCTTGCTTTTAATGGCTTTACGAGGCACACCACACTGGGGTCGAGTACGTGACTGGAAACCCAATTTAATGCAAGTTAATGGAGCCTACATCATAATTGAGAGGAGTCAGGCATTAATTGGAACTTAACGGAATGCTTTTAAGGCATTGTAGTCATTTTGCAGGTATTTATTTAAAACTTGTACATATTCAAGTTTTCGTAGGTGAAGGTTGTCGAGTTAGGAAAGTGGACTAATTAGAAAAGTGGACAAGTTGGGTAAGTGATTGACAAGTTAGGAAAGTATATAGGTGAGGAAGTGGACAGGTTAGGAAGTGGACTAATTAGCAAAGTGGACAATTTGGGTAAGTGATGGACGAGTTAGGAAAGAGGACAGGTTAGGAAGTGGACGGGTTAGGAAGTGGACTCATTAGGAAAGTGGACAATTTGGGTAAGTGATGGACGAGTTAGGAAAGTGGACAGGTTAGGACGTGGACGGGTTAGGAAGTGGACTAATTAGGAAAGTGGACAAGTTGGGTAAGTGATGGACGAGTTAGGAAAGTGGACAGGTTAGGAAGTGGACGGGTTAGGAAGTGGACTAATTAGCAAAGTGGATAATATGGGTAAGTGATGGACGAGTTAGGAAAGAGGACAGGTTAGGAAGTGGACGGGTTACGAAGTGGACTCATTAGGAAAGTGGACAATTTGGGTAAGTGATGGACGAGTTATTAAAGTGGACGAATTCGTCTGGAAGGAAAATTTGCAATAATTATAATAGTACTTACTGGATCGAGTCTATGAAAAATGTCTGTATTGTGAAAATTTGCTTCACCTGGTTTCAAGATCTTACCATATTATAAATTATTATCACAATTGAAATGTAGGTGCCGCTACGCACAATGTATTTCAACAGCAACAAAGACTAGGAGTGCTATTCAGTGGACCTCAGGCCTTATGAATACAACACTCGCTTCCTCACACATTGTCAATAGCAAAATCGTTCCTTCTGCCAGGGCCGCACAGAATACTCAGTTGTGTTGGTGGCAAGCTCGTACAAGCTCGTATAAGCTCGAATAGGGACATCATTTCAGAATTTTAGCGTCCACTGCAGGGCCTTCCCCGACGAACGCCACCCTAAATACGCAGCCTAAATACCCCAGGAAGAAAACTTCTTTTTGTTAGGTCTTTACCTATGAAGTTGCCGTTATGTATGAAAAAAATTAAGAAGGTTGCATTTTTCATACAAATTATTTTGCATATTTTTTTATTATCGAATCCGAATTAGCGATATTTTGTTTGTTTGACTGAGCATTGAAGTAAATTATAGAATTTAGTAAATTTATAATGTGAAGTCTTCCTAGGTCTTAACTTCTCAAAGACAGAAACCATCGTGTAAAGACGACGAAATGAAGCAATCAATCCAGTGAAACGCTAAATACACTGTTTTCAACCTTTACCTATTTACAAATATAAAACACAAATAAATTAGCAAAATTTACTAAATCATTATTTACTATAATCATAATGATGATTAGTAAATAATGATTTAGTAAATTTTAAAAATAGACCATTTACTAATGAGTAATTAATAGTCTATTTTTGTAAACAAAAATTATATTTTGACACCTATTGTTTTAAAATAAATGCAAGAAAAAAACGGCGACTTTACAGGTAGGTACCTAATACATCTCTGTGCATTTCCGTCAACATAGTCATACAAATGCGGTATTGTGACCACGTATACAATAACGAAATTAGGTACGGCACCCGAAGGAAGGGTCACAATACGATCACAGACCGGGTAGCCCAATGATGGGACAACCAATTCTGGACACGTACTATGGCTATTCACTGTGCCAACAAGGGTAGCGGGACCATCCGTGGATCAGTCCTCTATTATATTGCAATTATTATAGTCTGTCGTTACGTGTCTCTGAGAGCGAATTAACCAGGATCGGAAACTACAAAGGTGGGAGGAGATTTATGTGGTATTATAATACTATTGCGTCAGAATTACAAGAGCGTCAGTGGCGTCGGGGAAAAGACACGGCCTATCGGATCATATGATTCGTTGGGAATAACTCATCATATCGGAAGGTCCGGAGTTCGATCCCCGGCTGGGCCATGTACCAATGGGTTTTTTCTCGAAACTTAAGTACATTTACTGACTGCTCTCAAACGGTGAAGGAAAATATCGTGAGGAAACCTGCATACGCCGAAGAAGAAATTCTTAGGCGCATGTGAAGTCCATAACCCGCACTGGGCTAGCGTGGTGGACTATAGCCCGAACACCCTCGTTGAGAGGGTAGGCCTGAGCCGCAGCAGTGGGGACATGTTAATAGGCTGTTGATGATGATGATGATAATACTATTGTAACATTTTCCAATTTTTCGGTAACGGTGACAATATAACGTTACTGTTACTGGTCTTATTATACCGGATATACGATCTGCGGTTGGTGCCGCTGCCCACAGTTGGCGTTACTGTCTGCACCAATGGCGGTCGACGGTGGTGGAGATAATAGTCATAGTGATATCTGTAGTGAGTCGAAATAACATTATCATTAGCTGTTATACTATATATCGTCGAATAAAAACTTGTGGTTTCATTTCGAGTTGCTTCACATAGTAGAGTAGTATTTTTAATACTAACCTAATATTATTTCGTGAACTTAAAACTACTGAAGTGAAATTGAGTTTACATAGCACTCCAGTTAAAGAGCGGCTTTGGAGAGAGGAGTTCGGTTTCTGCTCGAGATCTTTAGACTAAAAGAACTCTAAAATCTAAATTAATGTTGACTGATGGCGTTTTAATGAGCTAGCAATATTCACAAGTAGGTCTTCTCCGTAATGAAATTGGTAAAATTATCTGCCTATTTTAATTACTGATATTTAAATAAAAATGTTCTTAGGTACGTAAATAAACTCTTTAGTATAGAGGTGACTCTTCGCAAACGATAGTTAATAATGCACTGCGCTAGCGTGGTAGACTATAGCCCATACGGTATTAAAGGGTAGGCTTGTAGCTGAGCCCAAACAGTGGAGACATTATTATTAGGTTGATTGACTGATTGTTAGAAATATTGAAATATACCTACAACAGCTTCAGATTTTTTTCATGTTTGATTCATATGTTATTAGGATAATCCAAAAGAGATCAAAGTAGATATTTCGTTAGGTATAAAGTGGGTTATATCCCAATACACAGGCGGTGAGCCCGAACGTGACCCCATTTACGATTTATTATCATCCTCTATAAGTTACACTAAATAAATAACAATCTACCAAATAGCCCCTTAAGTGATTTATTCCGTCCATTTTCCACATTTTCTGGTCATAGCATTATGTTACCAGCAAAATATAACAATGTTACTTTTTTGTCTAGAGGCCGAATACTGAAAGGTTTTCTTTCGACTTAGAATACATAAATATGATGTCCTTCATCTTTAGTACAATATCGGATATGTTCGCATATTTTCTATTACAGAATGAATATAGTAGGGCAATGTATACATATACGCTTCTACATCATACTACCAGAGGATACCTTGAATTATGAAGGATAGATTAAGAATCACATTTAAAAACAACTTTGTAAGAAAGCTTGTTAAAAATAGTCGATTTTTTAATGACGCTTGACGCTTAGTCTATAACAAACTATACATATAATATTATTAATGTAATGTAGACATTCATATCATAGTTAGTTCGGTGACAAAAATCTTATTATTGTATCATTTTGGTTTTGTTTGGGATTGGTTACTAAATTCATTAAATTATTTTACATATTTAATTACACATTTTGTTACTTACAGTTCTATTGTCAACTTTTAAAATATTATTTATTAAATTCACTTATACTTACATAAGATAAAGTAAAGTAAGGGTAAGTTTACTTGACAGGGTACTGAGAGATTTGGCGTTTCTTCCCACGTTTGTCAGCACATCAATGTGATCTTAAATTTATTTAGTGCCAGGAATGCCTTTCCGGGGCTGTACCACAGATTAGATAATAGTTCCTTGTACACAGTACACTAAAAAAACTTTTGAAATACTTACTCAAACCTTCCGCAAAGTTTGATACTTACTGTTAAGTAAGTACGTACGTGTAGGAAACAAGTTAGTAATGATGTGTCGGCGTATCGGCTCGAGCAGGCGGCGGCCCCGAATTCGATTCCCAGGGAAATTAAAACGTCATGACCATTAACACACTCCGCGACTCGTAAATTGTTTTAACTTTTCCCATTAAACGGCAAAATTTGCTGCCGCCTTTATATAGCTTATTACTTAAAAGGGCTCCTTCAAATTCGGCGACTAAAGAATATTTGCCAGTCGCGTTACGGCTAGCATTTTCATTGTTGTTTTTTTTGTCATAGCTTGGTTCTAATTACAATCACCTGTAATTTTTTGTTACTGTCTCATTCAAATTCTGACTGTGTGTAGGTATGCTATATATTTAAAATTAAATTATTTGGAATATACGTAGTTAATTTCATCATAAATCCTCTTGCATGTTTGTGTTTCATGTAATGAAGGTTTGCAGTCACTTTGAAAATTATTTCTCTTTCACAGAGTGACAGTGACTCAAACTTTAAAGAAATAGCAAACAGGAGCTGAGCTGCTTTCTTCTTTCATCATCAACATCTCGAACTTGACTGTAGCATTTCTTCATTCAAATCTATAACATCTGATCTAATTAGGCTTGAAAGACAGAGTCAAAATCTCATCATTCTCCATGACAATATGTTTGACTGGCCTGTTGGCTTAGTGGTAGTGTCCCTGCATACTGCGCCAAAGGTTGTGGGTTCGATTTCCTCCCGGGACCAACGTTTGTGTGATGAGCATAACTGTTGGTTTTCGGATTCTGGGTGTTTGTATGTATTTAAGTATATATTTAAAAGTATATAAGTATATTTATCAGTTGTTCAGTACCCATTTACAAGCTTTGGCTTAGTTTGCGACTAAACAGCCGTGTGTAAATTTGTCCAAACATTATTAATATTAAACATTATTATCATTATGTTACAAAAAGACTACATTACCGCCTATCGCCAAATTTGAAGGAAGATTGCGCAGAGAGTTTTGCGAGCTTGATAATAGAGTTGGCGCTTACGCCTGGCAACTTGGCCATTGTTGCTGATTTGGCCTATATTTGTGGAGTTTATTGTGCGTTACTTCGCGGTGGCTCTTCGCCAGCCTACTGACGCGGTTAACCCGCACTTTTGTGATGAAACAAAGGGCTCAAAATATATATATACAATAAATATAAAATAGGCCCGATCCTGAGGACACATTTTTGAAATTTGACACAACTAAAAATAGTCAAAATTCAAAATTCAAAAGTATTTTATTGCATGTAAGTACACTAGGTACATTTATACAACGTCAATTTTTTATCTACCACCGCCTCCAAGGTGTTATATAGAGCTGGGAAGAAGAAGCGGCGCAACAAACTTCCGCAACACATCTTTTAAAATCAAGTTTGTACATAACATTATTTTGTAAAGATTGTGCGAGGCTGAAGTAACATTAACACCAGGCATCTTTGTCATTTAGATAATCGACTGTTTTATAATAAGCTTTCTTACAAAGTTGTTGTTTAATGTGAGTCTTAAATTTTCTGTCATTCATATTTAAGATTTCTTCTGGTAGTTTATTGTAGAAGCGTATACATTGCCCCGTGAATGATTTACTGACCTTACTAAGCCTTAACTGTGGTGGTACAAGTTTGTTTTTGTTTCTTGTAACATAAGCTGTGTTCATATCACAGTGCCTCAAAAAGAGAGATATATTTTTGCGGACATACAAAATATTCTCAAAAATGTATTGACTGGCAACGGTTAATATATTAATTTCTTTAAACTTTTCTCTGATTCTCTACAACGTAGATTATAGATCGCCCTAACAGCTCTCTTTTGCAAAATAAAGATGGTTTCTATATCTGCCGCTTGACCCCACAGTAGGATGCCGTATGACATGATGCTGTGGAAGTAGCTGAAATAGACTAATCTCGCAGTAGCAATATCTGTTAATTGTCTAATTTTCCTAACGGCGTAGGCGGCCGAGCTTAGTCTGCCAGCTAGTGAAGCTATGTGGGGCCCCCATTGAAGAGATGAGTCTATAGTTATACCTAGGAACACCGTGCTTTTGATAAATTCTAATCTTTCTGTACCTAAAGTTACATTATTAACTACATGTCTTACATTTGGTAGGCAAAATTTAATACATTTAGTTTTTGTTGTATTTAATGCTAGATTATTAATGCTGAACCAGTTAAGTACTTGTGTGAGAGTATTGTTTACCTCAGGAAGATCACAAGCTCTTCTGCTAATTTTAAAAATCAGAGAAGTGTCATCGGCAAATAATACTATGTTGGACATGTTTTGTATTACAAATGGCAAGTCATTTATATATACAAGAAAAAGAAAAGGACCCAGAACTGAGCCCTGGGGCACCCCCATTTTTACAACTGTACCAGATGATTTAACTCCATTTATATCAACTTTTTGTACTCTATTTTCAAGGTAAGATTTAAGTAATTCGAATGCTCTGTCTTTCACGCCATAATGTTTTAATTTGAGTAGCAAGGTTTCGTGATTAACGCAATCAAATGCTTTGGAGAGATCGCAGAAGATGCCTATTGCATCATGTGAAGCTTCCCAAGCATCAAAAATATGCTTAACAAGCATGACTCCTGCGTCGGTGGTTGATCGTCCCTTAGTAAATCCGAACTGACGATCGTGAAGAAGTTGTTTGAGATTGAAATGACAAAGCAGTTGATTCAGTAGTAGTTTCGTCTTTTACCTTATAAATAAAGTGTGACAGGGATAAAAACCATTTTAGTGACGTCAAATTTTAACTCGGTGCCTTCAGTATCCGAACCATTTGGATAAAAGTCCCCATTGTTGACTATTGATAAGACGAATCTATAGTTACCATTGAACAAGGATCCCATAGAACAGCTGCTAAAATAACAATAATAATCAGAGAGAGACACACTTATTACAAAAGTGGTAAGAGTAAGCAAGACAGGTATAAAATCTTCTATCTCTATCTACGTATGTGAATTTTTTGTTGGGGGGCAGTTGGTATGTGCCAAATGCCCCCCAACAAACCACAACCCGACTAAAATAGATAGTGTTTGTTCAGTTGACCCCGCAATATAAGAAGCGTCTTCTCAAATTATTGGGGTAAAAGACTATTGCTATTTCATGCTATACGCTGATTACGGTTCTATAGTTCATTCTTTTTCTATGATAGTTACATACCCAGGAACACCGTACTTTTAATAAATTCTTGTGGCTGTCAGATTTTGGATTTTTGAAAAAGAATTCTATCTAGACTTCACACAAGTCTAGTATTTGAACTACATCTTGCGACCCGGACAGGTCGCTTAACACTCTGAGGGTTAAAGTCTGTCTTTACCGAAATGTCACATTATTTTCTACGTGTCATATAATTGGTAAACAAAATTTAATACATTAAGTTTTCTTTATATTTAATGCGAAATTATTTATGCTGAACCAGAAAGTATTTATGTGAGAGTATTATTTACATCAGGAAGATCACAGGCTCTTCTGCTAATTAAAAAAAAAAAGTTATATGATTTTTATATCGAAACCCTGACTCTCAAACTAGTCTAGCTGTATTATCAGGTGTCAAAATCTATTCAGTTCTATTATCTACCTGTTATCAACCCAGCAACATGTCATATTCGTGACTAATCGAACGCCAGTTTAAAGTCACGTAGTACGTCGCTACATTGAACATTGAAAGGGGGGAATTTCCTTGGGAGGCTGTGCGGCGGAAATTAACGTCGCTAAAAGGTTGGGCGAAGTTGATACGTTGTATTTCATCAAAGTTAAAACATGTTGTAACGTGATCAGCTTAACATCCCGTGTGTTTTGACGGTCGATGTTTTTCTTTTTTATTTTATAAAGGACTGGCCGTAAAAACCATAGAGTTAAGATCTCTTTGGTGCGTGCTCGCGGCCTAAGGGACCAAAGAGGCGTAAAAAAAGCATTCTATATAGGTGTCAAAATCGTGTCAAATGTATGACAATAATGTGACTCACTCACACATTCTCATTTTCAACTCTATATAAATTTGTATTAGCAACCTCCTCCCGCTACTCCGCTTCCTTTGTCCGCACCCCCCCTGTAAGTGACATCATTGATTCCCATACTAAATATGCAAGATGCAGTCTCCATAGGGAGCGCGCGCACCACCGAAGAGATTCGAACCTTCCTGGTAAAAACAATAGGTATCCACCAATTTGATGAAAGTGCTGTTTAAATTTCGAATTGTTCGAGGCATTATATTTTTGTTACATCGGGATTACAATAACGGCTAGCAGACGCCCCGCGACTTCGTCCATTACCAAAAAACTTTTCTTATAAAATAAAAACAGCTATCTATACTTGGTAGTTTTGGCAGTGCGTTGATAGTTCAGTCAGTCAACCAGTCAGGACAAACGATTTTTTAAGCTTAGATTAAACTCAAACTCTAACAACAATTACAACTCCCTAAAAAGCCATTCAAACAATTTGCCAACGCGACCCGTACTTTTAAAGAACAATCTAGTTTTGTTAACGAAATGGCCGTCCTGAACGGTTAGAGGCGTCCAAATCACCCGGTTAGGCCGCAGAAAACAAACTTGGACACGTTTTATAGATTTTATAATCGGTCAATACTGGATTGGTTCCAAACGGAGTGTTCGTGGAGTGTGGCCCAGCATGTAAGAGACGACGTTTTTGACCATGAAATAAAAAGAGAAATAAGAAAGAAAGAAATCTACCACAGATTTTGTTGTAAATAGATTCAATGATGAAGTTAGAAAAGATAAATGTTAGAAAATCTAGGAACAAAAATATTTTAAAGTGATGATTATTATCGTATCAACTCTCCTACGACCACTGCTGGACCTTCTCCACACCCGGTCCACCGCCCTCCGCATCCCGCCGCTTCAGACCACTTTCTTTAGGTCGTCGGTCCACCTGCACGAATCCACCCGCGGTCTCGACTCCTTTCGGCTATCTCGGCTATCCTTTCGGCTATCTCGGTGACTTTAGTTCTTCTTCAGATATAAGAATCCAAACGATTTCAGTGAATCAATAATTTATTGGTAGTAACAAATGTACAAGTTTCGTTTAGCACTAAAACATTATAGATACTTAAGTAAAAACAATTCTGGAGTATAAGGTTTGACACGGGCGACTACCTCTACTCATCTTCATCATATCAGCCCAAAGACGTCCACTGCTGGACAAAGGTCTCCCCCAGGAATCTCCATGATGACCGGTCCTGCGCTAACCTCATCCAGCTGAGTCCCGCGATCTTCACCAGATCGTCAGTCCACTTTGAGGGAAGCCTGCCTACGCTGCGTCTTCCGGTACGCGGTATTACTATTCTTTCCGAATTCTATATGTCGTTGGTCCATCTGGCAGAGCGGCGGCGGCGGGCGGTTCCACGACGTTCTCTTAAAGAATGCACCATTCCCATGCCCTCCGCTTCCTCTTGCCAAGAGTTGGGGAACTCCGCGAGTCCCACGGACGGACTGTTTTATTTTGTTCCCCGAATTCTGATGTGATTTGAATTCAATTCCAGCGTTATTTTGTGTACGACCCTTTTTGTTTATCTTTTAAATTTAAATTGTAAGCGTCAAATTGTGAATACAGAATAATGATTTATTTGTTATAAATGTTAACATTTCTTGTTAACTTTGGCGAGCTGGTAAAGTAGTAGGAAAAAAGAAAGAAAAATTATTTATGCACATGACCACTTACATACATGCACAAGACAACATGCAAATTAATTATTTGATTTCCAGTAATTTAATGATCTTCTCATTAATAGTTTGTTAGTTGGCTGCCATCATTTCGCCTTACGTAATAACTTTAATTAATTTGCTTGTTTGTTTGGCGCCGACTCAAAATTAATTAGATTTACATTAATTAGTGTAGGAGTTTCGTTAGACTAAAAAGGTGTTTTTTATTATTTTTCGCTTTTCAGTTGCATTTTTTCGGCGGTTTAATTTTTTTGTTAAAAAGTTTTTATTTTTTACTTTTTTGTGACTAAAATATACTATTTATTACACTCGACCGCCTTTCGTCTCCATCATTAACCATCGATGGTAGTCATAATCCATAAATCATAAGTTAAGTATAATGTTCTCATTCACCCTCTCAGACTGTACTAGCCCACTGCTGGACATAGGCCTCCCCTAAGGCGTGCCACTGAACCCGATCCTCGGTTCTCCGCATCCAGTCACTACCAGCCGCCTTTCGCAGGTCGTCGCTCCATCTAGCCGGGGGGCGTCCCACACTACGCTTACACAGTCGTGATCTCCACTCGAGAACTCGTCTGCCCCAGCGGTTATCGGTTCTCCGGCAGATGTGACCAGCTCACTGTCACTTCAACGTGCTAACTCTTTGAGCTATGTCGAAGGCTTTGGTTCTCTGGCGGATCACCTATCGTTTCGGGTCCTATCTCTCAGAGAAAGAGAAGTTCTCATTAAGATGAATGAATAGTCCAAACACGAGGTAGCTGCTGTACACCGTTGAAGAGTTCCCTCGACTGTCTTCCGTCTCCGTCATCAGATCAACTTCACCGTCATGGTCTCTGTCATGTTGTAGTGTCATTAGAACTACCTAAGTGTGCCAAGTTTTAACAGAATCGGTTCAAAGATGAAAATTTAGTAGGTGAACGATCAGTCATCCCCTAATTTTCTACCCTTAGGGTTGAATTTTTTTCTTTAAATTTAAATGGGACCAACTTCGAAGTATACCCTATCCAATAGAAAAAGAATTATCAAAATCGGACTGCTCTGTAAAAAGTTATGCGTGGTCATACATAAAAAAAAAAACAAATATACGGGTCGAATTGAGAACCTCCTTTTTTTTCGTCGGTTGAAAATAGTTCAGCATGTTTTATAAACAAAATTTAAAAAAGTTGAAACATCAGATAGTGAGGATACAGTGGATGTAAAAAGCTCCCCAATTCAGCATAGTGCTGTACCCGGGAGGTGCAGCACTATCTTTCAGCTGGGGGCTTGGCTAGGTGTCTGATGTCTCAGAGTATATGTGGGTGTTTGAGTGTTGAGTGTATTTCAAGCAATCAAAACACAATAACACGGCTAACCACCTTTTAATGAAAGCTTACGAAAGTTCTCCTATGAATTAAACAAGTTGGAAAGCTTTACATACCTACACTCCGAAGTAAGTTCCCGAAGTTGGCCGCTGAAGTTAGGGAATTGATTCAGAAACTTTTGAATACGTGAAGTGTCGACGGCCAGGTGGCGTGTGACAGGTACGTATTTTACTGTTGGCAACACTGCGAAATGAAAGGGAAAGCAGACTCCAGGTGGAAAAAGTTGGTAACACTAAATTATGACTTGTCAGACTTTTCCAAAAGTATAATTTGAGCAGGAGGTTCTCGCAGATCAAGTTTTTTTTGTTCCACTTGAGATATATTTTAGAGATTTGTTCGTGTGGGTACTATCATCATCATCGTCAGCCTGTGCTAGTCCACTGCTGGACATAGGCCTCCCCCAAAGGCGCGCCACTGAACCCTACTGGTGGGTAGGTACTATATTAATGGTTAAATTTGGTTAAACTAGAGTAAAATATTTCTGGTTGCGAGAAAACTGTCTGATAGTCGGACAACTCGAAAACAACTGAAACTTGAGCAGAAATTTATGTAATGTAATGATGGAAAAATTATGTAAATTTCAGTTTAACAATTAACCGAGACCTTAGAAGAAAATTAAAAACTACTCCCAGTTAAAATGTGAGTTAAGTCTAGAGTTATGACGAACATAATTCGTAGAAAGTTCACTGGAATAATTACGAATATATTTTCTGCCTTATTTCGCTTTTTAAACCGTTCATCTTGCCTGCCATCAACGAGATTAAAACGGTATTTAAACTCTAAGATGAGTCTTGGAAACTTTTTTTAATTAAACCATTTTTTGTAGAGGCAATTACAGCAGGTTGGTAGATCGTTAGTCGGAACTTGTCGGCTACATAATGGATCGCCTCATCTGTAGGCAGCGGCTGGATTCTGATTTCTTTAACATATTCTTGAGCTCCTATCATATCGAAAGGTCCGAAGTTCGATCCCCGGCTGTGCCATGTACCAATGGGTTTTTTCTCGAAGCTTAAGTTTTTTTTTTTTTTTTAATTTATATTAATAACCAATACATTTAAATTACATCAAATTTGTTCATACCGTCCTACTTAAACCACTGGGTTTATCCGTAGGATGGTTGGTCGCTACTATTATTATTAAGTGTTCGTTAGGTAATACCTTTTCACAGTACTTTTAGCTTTCCGCGCATTACATACATTTACTGACTGCTCTCAAACGGTGAAGGAAAACATCGTGAGGAAACCTGCATACGCCGAAGAAATTCTTAGGCGCATGTGAAGTCCACCAACCCACACTGGGTTAGCGTAGTGGACTATAGCCCTGTACGCGTCGAGAGGGTAGGCCTGAGCCCCAGCAGTGGGGACATGTTAATAGGCTGTTGATGATTCTTGAGCTCAAATGGGAAGATCGGTCTAGTCAGCAGTTCGGTTGTCTCAACAACAAATCAAATAAAAAATATTTTATTGCACGTAAGTACAGTTACATTTATACAACCTCACTTTTTTATCTACCACCGCTTCCAAGGTGTTAGCGCTGGGAAGAAGAAGCGGCGCAACAAACTTACGCAATACATCTTTTAAAAATCAAGTTTGTACGGTCGACCGCAAGTGAGTGGTATCAAATATTAAATAAATACTCACATTTCCATGAAGAATATGTCCGCAACGCGAAACGGCTGTAATGAAACCGAACTATACCTATTACTTCCTCTGTGACTATACTGAGCCTTATCAGGTTCGGTTGTACAGTCGACCGCACGTCAGTGAACACTTAGACGTTGAGCTGGCCTAGCGTATTAGGGAATTACAATAGTATAACCAGTTTATAATGGATTAGTTTCTACTGACCGTACAAGGGAACCGAACATGTCTTTTTCAATTCATTTTCACAGGTCACTAAGTATAAAATAAAATAAAAATAACCTTTATTTACTGCACTTATCATAATTGCTAAGTGAAATATTTCTAATTTATTACTTGAACTACATACTAGCGACCCATTTCTGGGCATAGGCCTTCCCCAAAAGATCCCATTCCTTTTTTCTTTCCGTTTTCCTGGTCCATATGGCACCCGCTTCCTTTTTTAGATCGTCTACCCATCTCTTTTTTGGTCTTCCTCTTAATCTTTTCCTACCTCTTGGGTACCATTCTGTTGTAGTTTTTCAAGTCACTAAGGGCCTCTTTCACCACTTGCTGATAAAGTGCCAGATACCTTATCTGACAGATAGCGTTTTTTTTTGTTTCACGGTATCTGATTGCCTTATCTTATCTATTATATATAATCTATCAGGCAGATTTATCTGTAACAATATCAGCAAGTGGTGAAAGAGGTCCTAAGTAACGTAATTTAAATAAAAAGTAAACTTCCTTTAGCGGAACTAATTAACAAATTTTCGCCACAGAAGCTCGTTAAGAAACAGAATACCTCAACAGGAATACTTTAGGTGCTTCCCTGGAAGGAGCAGTTAACAACTCAGTTTATTATTAAACTTTCCTTACACCTTTATTGTTTACGTTGACTTAGGTAAGACTTGATATTCTAAACAAAACAAGATAGGTACTTTTAAGTGAATGTTGTTTTAAGTTAAAGTATACTTTTAAAAAACTATTTTTAGAAATAGTTTTTACAATGGGTCTTTATATACATTACTAGCTTTTTCCCGCGGCTTCGCCCGCGTAGGAAAGTTTTTCCCGTGTACATTGTGAAACAGCGCCCTCAATGTAGATGTTTTGTTACTTAGGGGGTATTAGCGGACGCCTCGCGACTTTGTCGGCGTTAAAAAGTAGCCTATATGTTATTCCACGATATAAGCTATCACTGTACCAAGTTTCATCAAAATCTGTTCGGTAGCTTTTGCGTGAAAGGGTAACAAACATCCTTCACCTCTCCTCAATCATCCTCACATCTTTCACCTTTATAATTATAAAAACTTGTAGATGATTACTTTCTTTTTAATAAACAGAATTAAGTTTTCCATTCGAAAAGCAAAGCAAAAACCCACAGGAGTGAAAAACCACGTGGTAGTTAATGACGAAAAATCAAATTTTCCGAACTGGGGACATTCGGGTTAATAGGCCTATAAAAGTTTCAACCTTTTTACAATATGCCCGAGTCTACAGACTAAATGGGCAGTGCTAATATGCTTTTAAAAAAGCCGTAAAAATAAATTGGAAAAACAACATCCCCGACCTAATCGGTCGGATGAGCAGATTTCAATTATTTTTCTATCGAACGAATTTTGTCCGATATGGCCCTTTCTACCCTTTTCTACAATAATTAATGAAGAATGATTGCTTCAACGTATTTTAAAAAAAAAAAAAAAATTATAGCCCAATATGATTTCAACTCTTCAACATAGTTTGATTTTTAAATTATTTTTATTCCTAGCAAAAATCTATAGGGGGCTATGGATTGTTTTTTTTTCTTTATTGCTACGGGGGCAACAAGCAGGCGGGCCTCCTGATGTTAAGAGGTCACCGCGGCCCATAGACACCTGCAACATCCGGGGGCGCTGGTGCGTGGCCGGCCGCGGTTGAAGAGCTCTTTTGACTCTCTTCTTGAAGGAACCCATATCGTAGCGCTGTGGAAACACGTCAGAGGGAAGGTCATTCCACATTTTGCACGTGCCACATTTTACCACCTGGATTGGCTTTCCCCAGCGCTTCACCGTTTTCTCATACACATACCTAGTAGATACTAGTAGTTCCGTGAGAACAGTAGACCTCGCCAGCCCTTATAAACCAAACCTAAAAGAAACCAACAAAAGTCAACTTTGGAAACAGAAAAAGTACCTACTAAAGTGACAAAAATTAGCACTTTAAAGCTTAATATTTCGCAAACGGATCCCTGAATCGAAAAATGTTTATCACACACCCGCGATATTTTTGAAAGACCCATCCAACGATACCCCACACCATGGATATCACGCGGAAAAAAATAATTTTCCATTTTACGTATGCAGTTCTATGAACATAATTTATTTTTTCAACTTTCTTAAGTCGATCCACTATTACTCAAAAACTAATAGAACCTACTTAGCCGTAATAGTTTTCCTTGTAACTACGTTATATATGCTACTGCCATGAATTTTTTCACATTTCCAGAAGCAACCGTTTAGCTGGCAGGGGGGGGGGGGACACGTGACTCTAACAAAAATTACCGCTTTAAAGCTTAATATTTCGCCAACGGATCCCTAAATCGAAAAAATGGTATTCACACACCAGCAATATTTTTGAAAGACCTATCCAACGATATCCCACACTATGGGATTCACAAGAAAAAAAAAGTTCACTCCCACTTTGCGAGTATGGTAGGTACTCTAAAAAAAATGTTTTTCAAAATTTTATTCTACTCATTTTGTAGGTTTAATTAATTTATACATATGCCAAATTTTCGTCAAAATCGGTTGAAAAATGCGACCTGTAGAGAATTACAGACAGACAGACAGACCGACAGCCGGACAAGAGCATTTTTGGCCAGTCTCGAAACGTAGACGCTTCGCTCGCTTCGCTCGCTCGGTCAACTACGTCCGTTATAGGTATAGGAAAGTCCATGCGGAAGTCAAATTTGTATTCTTCGTAATATTTTCGTAAGTCTTGTCGTGAGAAATAAATGTATGGAATAGGTATCACGTTCTAAGAGCAGTCATAATTTTCTTATTCGTCGTGAATCATAACAAAAATCTCGGTCCCCGTCAAGTATACCTAGCACAGTATATGGAAAGTAGTAAGCACATGAAAATCCACAAGTAAAGATTTTTAGGTACCTAATACATAAAAAATGTGTTTAAATGATAAAATGTCCTTTAAATTAAATATAATCATACTTTTGTGTTTTTCATCGAATATAAATACGTTTCTAGTTGGATCAAATATTTTGTTTCAGAAATATGTAGTATGAAAATTAGTTTATTGTCTTGAATAAATTAAATTTCTATTTCGTTACAACTTTATTGTGTTTTTTTTTACAAAATAATTTGAACGAAATGTATAGTTAAGTAGAAATGTATTTATATTTGATGATAAACAAAAAAAGTTTATTTCGATAAAAATGTTATGGTAATTTTTATTTTGGGACCCTGTGTAGACTGAACCCTGTGCTCTACTTGCGCTTCGATGACGGCACCCTGAAAAATGTGAATTCGTCTTGTTGTCAGAAATTCGAAATGCGAAAAGTTGGGTTATTCCCAACCTGCGATCATTAATACTATAATCCCATCATTCATCATTAATACTAAGTTCATTAATACTAAGGATCATTAATACTAAGTTCCCAACGGATCAGGATGATCAGTTCGTGGTTGCATCTGATCACGCTAAAAGTTACCAATGGGTCACGTGATCCGATGCAACTGTTTTTTGAATTGCATATTTTCCCAATATCGCGATACTTGGCGCTCTGTTCTTTCTGCCTACCCCGCCAGGGACATCGCGTGAAGATATGTATGTATGAATGTATATTTTCGCAATGGATCACGGTTACCATTACATGGTTACCACATTAATAAATATGCTTTTGCCATAAGCTTCTTGAGTACCTATTGTTTGTTGTAGGACTATCCATACTGCCTCCTTATACTGTGCCAGACTGATAGATGGGCGTGGCTAACGAGGAGAAAAATAAATGGCAGCATTACCGTTACAAATTGTTACAAAGAGGCCGCGGAGCGCGTAACAAGATTATGCATTAAACCGATTTTTAACTAAACGCTTCTTATAGTTTTGGAAGCGGTCAGCTGCCATTTCAACAGTTTATTACCCTCAGTTTTTAAAATCTATTGCCTTTAAAGGTCATTCTACCGTCTCTTGGGGGTTTTTCGGTATAATTACTTACATCTATTATCAAAATTACTTACATTAGCACTATGATCACAGCGTGTAAAAATATGCTAGAATAATGTTAAGTTAAGTGACCATGTAACATGATGGCAATAGCTGTAAGGTTATGTGTAAATTGACAATAAAATAAAAATAAAATAAACATCCCACTACCCCAGTGCCATGATCCATGGAGATAGTGGGAATACTGTTTTAATGAGTAATGGTGGAAGCTTCTAAGTCAACGCAATCAAAAGATACCACCAAGATAACACAAAAAGTCCACCAACCCGCACTGGGCTACCAGTACGTCCTGGTTCAGAAGGTAGGCCTTTGCCCCAATACTAGTCTTCCCGATTATAACTACCTACGTAAGTATTCGGTTTTTCTCGCGTACAATAAAGCGTAACACAGATAGAGCGGCGGCGGCGCGGTGCGATAGCGTTGCGGTAATTTATTGTAATGTTCGAAATAGTATGAAGCCCTTCACATCAAAGCGGCGCGGCAAACGCGCGTTGCGGCGGCGGTGCGAAGGCGAAAGCGACAAAGCCTCGCGTACAAATTGGTGAACCCGCGCGGCGCGGCGGCGGTGCGGAGCGGCGGCGCGTTGTATTCCTTTGTAGTATATGAGAACGAGCGTCGGTGGCGTCGGGGATAAGAGGCGGCCTATCATATCGAAAGGTCTGAAGTTCGATCCCCGGATGGGCCTTGCACCAATGGGTTATTTCTCGAAGCTTAAATACATTTACTGACTGCTCTCAAACGGTGAAGGAAAACATCGTGGGAAACCTGCATACGCCGAAGAAGAAATTCTTAGGCGCATGTGAAGTCCGCCAACCCGCACTGGGCTAGCGTGGTGGACTATAGCCCGAAGGCCCTCGTTGAGAGGGTAGGCCTGAGCCCCAGCAGTGGGGACATGTTAATAGGCTGTTGATGATGATGATAATAAGAGAACAGCCACACAGCAGCGGCCGCGGTGCGGAGCATTCTTCAAACACACCGCCGCCGCGCCGCCTCCGCAAGCGGTATAGCTGTCTGAAGAGCTCCGCTTTATACTAGTTCCCGCAGATTCGCCACCGCAACGCTATCGCACCGCCGCCGCTCTGTCTGTGTTGCGCTTTAAGGAAAAAATTAAAGTTCTTTCCGTTCCAGATATCAAACGTAATAGTCTACCCATTTGGTAAGGCGGCCAAGGCAGGCCATGACTAGAATTTTTCCCCATGAAAGCCGTTAGTCAGGCTAATAAAACCTTTCTCGTTACAAACACAACACGTCACCTAAACCTTGACGGGGCAAAAAATGGTATAATGAATGACAAAAGGGAAGGGTTTCTGAGATGAGTCAGGAAGGGCTAATATCCGCTTGTTGCAGGGATTACAATGCCGGGAAGGATTAGGGCCCCACATGGGCGCAAAGTGAGATGTTATTTATTTATGTTATGTCAGATACGAGATCGGAAAATGATACAGAGAAAAAAACAAAGTTACCTAATGAGTTGGTGGTATGACTTTGTCGCTGCTACACAAAATTACCGCTGATAGCCGAAGGAATTAGCAAGCAGAACATCTGTCGAAGAGTCGCAGACGAGTTCTGGAATGGAGACCGCGAACGCGTAGCATGGGACGCCCCCCAGGACCAGGTGTGGTGGTGTTCATTGTGGAAGGTCGAAGGGGCGATGCGATGCGATGCGACGCGACGCGACGCGACGCGACGCGACGCGACGCGACGCGACGCGACGCGACGGGACGGGACGGGACGGGACGGGACGGGACGGGACGGGACGGGACGGGACGGGACGGGACGGGACGGGACGGGACGGGACGGGACGGGACGGGACGGGACGGGACGGGACGGGACGGGACGGGACGGGACGGGACGGGACGGGACGGGACGGGACGGGACGGGACGGGACGGGACGGGACGGGACGGGACGGGACGGGACGGGACGGGACGGGACGGGACGGGACGGGACGGGACGGGACGGGACGGGACGGGACGGGACGGGACGGGACGGGACGGGACGGGACGGGACGGGACGGGACGGGACGGGACGGGACGCGACGCGACGCGACGCGACGGGACGGGACGGGACGGGATGAGATAGATTTTATTTGTTAGAATATGGTTACAATCATGTTAACATGTGTTAAGTTATGGGCAAAAGTGGCCATGTCAGAAAATTGTAGGTACTAGAAATTATTCAGAGTTTAAAATCCAAAAGTAAATTAACCGAATGGAACTAACTTACGGAAGGTACGTAGTTAGATCAATTAACAGCCAGAGTCAGTTCAATTTCAATTAAGCCAGCCACTGCGGGCCGATTAATTTATGTAATTCACTATCTCGGTTCTACAGGATGTGGTTAAGTTAAATAGAGTCGTCCTTTGTAATGTAAGGGTCTGTGGAATGTATCATTGGTTCGTGACTTTACAAAATTTGTGTGAGTTCTTTCAGTAAATAACACCATACATTTGGTGAAAAAAGTACGTGTGTTGTACATTTGTACAGCATACAAACTTTGTCCTCTCATCTGTGTCCCCTAACCCAAAGCTTGTCTGGAAAAAAGTTCTTAAAGCGATAAGACCGCCTAGATTGTAATGCAAAATTCCGAAATAGGAATTCTGTAATTTTTTCTGCAACAAAGTATATTGAAGACTATACAACCAGACAGATGCTTGGAAGAAGACAGAAGGCAAAGATTGTCTGGGAAAAACTGCTTAAAGTGATAAGCCCGTCCAGATTGTAAATGCAAAACTCCGTTGTAATTCTGTATAATATTTTTTTGCAATTAAGTATTATGTACTTAATTAATTGTTAGACTATAGCATCACAGAGCTGAATGCTTTGAAGAACTCACCGGCTGGCATTGACTAGATGCGGCTAACCGACGATCGGGTTCAGATACGTGCCTTGGGGGAGCGCTATGTCCAGCAGTGGACTATTTCAGGCTGATGATGTAGTAAAGGAGATATGATTTGTATTCAACGTTGGCATTTTGCGTCGGCGGACCTTTAAGTCCAACTTTCATTAAGGTATTTGGGTAAATCCCTCAGCACCTTTTAACGTCTTGATTATACAAACAAAATTACCTCGTAGACGTCGCGGGGAGTGCCCCGGGGCGACTTGTCCTTAATCATCGCAAATTTTAATACAATATTTGATTTGGACTCGCAGAACTGGGGGAAAGTGGCGAAAATATTTGCTGAGGCAATTTCCTTCTAAAATTTAGGTTTATCGCGACGACTTTTTTGTGAAACGAAATTCCGACGATTGTAGGGGTTATAATAATAACAATAATAATGTTTTAATGCAGGCATAGAACTCTAAAAAAAAAACTCTTAGACAATATACAAAAAACCAAAAATAAGTTAAATAAAAATTAAACTAAACTAGGCCTTGTACAGGCAAATGATTGACTGCTACTGCTTTTCATGATCTTCTTGAAGGTTGACTTTTATTCGTCATCATCGAGAAGACAAGATTATTTGCTAACCTTCCGAGCTGTCAGGTTTTTCACGACGTTGGAGACTCTCATACTATAGGCGGTGACTTGAATTTAGCTAAGCTTCCGAGATAGAGGTCTTTCACGACGCACGACATATATTTGTTGTTGATTTTAGTACAATAAAGCATTACATACATATTTTTACATTACACATATTCTTACATATCTCTCCTTTTAGCTAAGCTTCCGAGCTATAATTAGGTCTTTCACGACGTAAATCTCTGATACGGGAGTTAACCTTCCGATTTAGCTTAGCCTTCCTCTCAAGAATCCTCTTTCTGACGTTCCTGTATCCTATTATCACGGTCTTATCTATGTCGTTTGTTTCTGTTTACCCTACTTATTTTTTTACCTGCAGTCCTAGCTTATAGGGTAAAGCTAGGTACTTACCTAGTTAGAACTTTGTAAACCTATAACCGAAGTTGGCAACCTCAAAATACAGTTTACAATTTAGATCTAAACCGCAATATACTCCTGTATTTTCCCACGATCGCTGCATTGTATCCCTAACAAAACAAATTGTGAGCAAACTGAGGCAATAGTTCGTGAAAACACGAAAGTGTTACTGCCACCCGGGGGTAAGGAATAAGCCCTACTCCTCAAGAACAAAAAATATAAAGGCAAAGACGGTTTGCAAGAATTCTCCTTTAAAAATAGCGGCAGAACTGCAAAGTGAGTGAAATATAAGGGAAAATAAAGTCGCGTAGTTTAAATGGCGGGTTAGAGATGGTTTACACTATCCGAAAACAACTGCGCGTTGCTAGCTGTTTGATTTAGTGACCCAATGATTATAACAACTCATTAACAACACACCCAAGGTCATTATTTTGGGAAGAGGTCATTTTGGAAAGTCGATATTTTGAAATAAATGATAACTCCCAAACTATCAAGATTAACTTTACAAATTGAACAAAGCTGCAAACTCACTCCATCCGACTTGACGAATTGAAAAGCCGAAAGTAGTATTTCAAGTACTTTCCCTCGGTATCCCATAGCTGTCTGACACCCTCTAATAATAATGTGGATGTAAAATTAAAACAAATGTATGACCTTAATGAACTGAAAAAATAGTGATGTCAAAAATAAAAATAAATTACTTAATCAAAAAGTCAAATAAATACTTACCTACCTATATAAATGTACAAATAATACACACTTGTACTTACAATAGCTAAGCGCCTATTAAGACAATACGTTAGAAAATGAACAATCTTCTTTATATGGAGTTAGTATTGTATTTCTTCTTTAAGCACATTACTCTTTGTTAAGAGCTGCTGTGTTTTATATGTATTTTTAAGCTTTCTTCTAAGTTCTGCAAGATAAATGTTAAAATTTTCTAGAATGACTTATAAAGTATATCTAGGCGGTCTTAATGCTAAAAACTGGCCTGGCCTTCCAGTGTAAAATAACAACGAAGAACGGTTGTGCAGTTAAAATCCTGCCCCAGGATTCGTCGTGTCTGCACACCAAAGTTCATGAAAATCCGTTCAGGGGTTTTAATGTGAAAAGGTAACAGACGCAGAGTTACTTTCCTATTTATAATATTAGTATGGATTAAGAATTGCAACGCTGAAGTGGCAGTGAGCGGGGCACATCGCTCGTAGAACTGACAGCCGTTGGGGCAGAAAGGTTCTCGAGTGGCAACCACGTATCGGAAGACACAGCGTAGGCCTCCCATAAAGGTGGACCGACGATCTGGTGAAGGTCGCGGGACCCGACTGGATGAGGTTAGCGCAGGACCGGTCGTCGTGGAGATCCTTGGGGGAGGCCTTTGTCCAGCAGTGGACGTCTGCAGGCTGATATGATGATGATGAATAGTTGTTCTACCATCTCAAAAACTTTGCAAATGTGCAAAATATTCTTTTTCTATCTCATAATATTCCTGTAGCTTGCTAACCATGTTCGAAAGAGAGCCCCAAACCGTCCTAAACCGGAAAATACTGCAATCTGAGCGCCATTAACTTACAAGTGAGGTCATTACAAGACGGGTTTGTAAGAAAATCTCCCGTTCCGCCATCAGGCTTCCGTTATCGGGTGTACTAAATGGGAATAAACCTTTTCTAAAGTTTTGCGCACACTACAAATACATTCTTACGTATAGGGCAATGCTTTACGGTTCTGCAACAAACTACAATATGATTATCTTTATTATGAAAGTCAGAAAATTAAAAACAACTTGGTAAGATCGATTATTTGAATCACAAAGATGCCCGTTATTATGTTACTGTGGCTTGAGCCTCGCACAATCTTTATGATCAATAGTTATAGAAACTTGATTTTAAGAGATTTGTTGCTGAAGTTTGGTGCGCCGCTGTTCTTTCTAGAAAGATCACAGAGCACAGAAGCGCATGGGCGGGCATTGACGCGCGCCGCCGCAGCGGCCGGTGTTATAAATTTAAAACCTCTTTGAGAAAGATTTAGTTTACTGATCATACCTTCTACCTCTTTTATTAAAATTACGTCACAAATAAGTTAATAATTGACATTAATTAACTATACCTGTAAAAGATACAGGATATGTTCGAAACTTTAATTCCCCTACTGCCATACATATACTATGCCATTCGTTACCCAAGCACTTGTTAATTTCCAGATAATACTATATAAATAACGTAGAAAAGATGTCTAATTATTGACAGAATTGTCGACATAGATGCTTTTTACATATTTTAAAACAAATTTTAATATATTTAACTAAGTAATTTGAGTGTGATTTGCTCACACCCTTATGCGGAGTCTTGCGGCGAAAGTAAAAGCTTCGCTGCCATATGAATCACTCTCATTGTACTTGTGATAAAGTAAACTCGGAAACGTTATGTATAAATATAAGGTTTGGGACGACGACGATCCGGATAGAAAAAACAGAGTTGCTCGCCGTCGTCGCGTCGCAAGACAGGGATGCACTCAGAAATGACTTGGACGCAAAATATTTTGTACAAATTAAGAAAAACGTCATTTCTTCATTTTAGACTTTCGCGCTTTGTATTCATAATTATATACGGGTCTTATAAACTTGTTCGTGTGTAAGACCCGTATATAATTATTAACGTCATTATTTTATAGGTACTACTAGTATGACGTTTTCCCTAATTTGTATTGTATTTAAAACGAGAGATTTATTGTCAGATTGAGTGATATAATTTTTGCTATGTATAGTAGGTTTAAATTTTCCCAATTTATTTTATTAATAGCTACAAATTTTTATGATTTATTATGATTATTTTTTTGAATTTTAATTTGATTTTGTACAGTCGTACGTAATAAATAGGTACCACTAGGTACATAAAAAGTAATGTTTAAGGCTTGTATATTGCAGAATTCTTTGCAAACATCTCGTCGCCTAACTAATAGTCGTAACTAAAATTTTTGTCCAAACTGAATTTTAAATGTCATTCCAGCCGACGACATAAACGACTTCTTTGCGATCATACGCAAGAAAACTGCCTCGCTACTGCAGAGAATGCGTGGGAGTTCCAACAGCATCCTTCACCCGTCACTGATCGGGGGTTCTGATTTACAACAATAAATACCTAAGTATATTTGTTAATTAGTAAAGCAGATACCTACTAACATTCAACTGACCTATACCTACTAACCTACTAACTATATACCTACTAACATCTGACTGGCCTGTTGGCGTAGTGGTAGTAACCCTGCCTACTGCGCTAAAGGTCGTGGGTTTCGATTCCCACCCGGGACCAACATTTGTGTGATGAGCATAACTGTTGGTTTTCGGATTCTGGGTGTTTGTATGTATTTAAGTATTTATTTAAAAGTATTTAAGTATGTTTATCAGTTGTTGAGTACCCATTTACAAGCTTCGGCTTAGTTGGGACTAAACAGCCGTGTGTTAATTTGTCCAAAACATTATTATTGTCCAAAACATTATTATTATAACATTGACTTAATGTTCTGTACCTACTAACAATTAAATAAGGATTAGTTTGTCTGAAATAAATTTTTTTTATAGGTAATTCAACAAATGTCAGTTACGACTATTAGTCAGGAAGGCGACGATCTAACTGATTACAACCCTGTCCCAGCGGTATTGATATAAAAGAAAGGAAATGGCTGCAAACCGGAAAATGTTAGCGAATATTTTGCGAATAAATGGGAGAGTTTTGGAAGCGTGTCGGCACTGATGAGGTTTTCCGATCTCGAGTTAAAGGCATCGTTTCTGTTTGCTTTGCGTGTTTGCGTTTAACGAAAAAATTGCCCAGCGTTTCGGGATGTTCATTGACTTTTCCGATTTTGTTATTAAGATAACACGTTAACCATGTAAATTGTTTGTGATTTTACCACTTACGAATAAGTATGAGTTAAGATTTCACTGAATATTTTGCAAAATATAAGGACAGAAAATTTAAGACTCAGTTAAAAATAACTTTGAAAGAAAGCTTGTTAAAAATAGACGAATTACAAAGATATAACTGTTAGTTAGCCTCGCACATTCTTTACAAACAGTTTTTATACAAATTTAGATTTTCAAAGATGTGTAGTTGTAGATATATTAGGTAGTAGTAGATATAGATGTATTAGGTAATTTAAATATTTTCGAATACAATTTATTATTGTTTACGAAATAAATGAAATGAAATTATAACACAGAACACAAAATTATTATGAAATCTCAAATTTATTTGACATTACATTTTATAGTACATTTTAGACTTTCGCGCTTTGTATTCATAATTATATAATTATTTACGGGTCTTACACACGAATAAGTTTTATTTACCTTGCCCGATTATTACATTTTACATTACGATATTACATTTTATCTAAATCATTGATACCTATACCTAACAAGTTTGCTGAAATCGTCAGAGTATTCATGCAAACAAACTTGCATAGACTGTTGTAACTTAGCCTTGTTTTATGGCTTTTTATGACTTCTCTGGTAGTCGAGTCGGACAATTACCTCTTACGGAACGGTCGGTCGGTAAGCACTTATACTTGCAATTAATTGTACACTCAAATTATTATCATCGTTACGAAAATCTGGCACTAACAAATATATAAGACGTTGGCTCCCTGCCAAGCACTTAATGTAATTGTTTGGTTATTGGACGAAATCTTGGTCGAGATTTTTTTCCAACTCGTGTATTGGCCATTGCTTCGCCTGACAGTTTACTGACAAGTCGAGGTTAAGCTATGATCCCCATTGACAGGTTATAAATCTTACTTGAATTAAGTAAGACAAAGTTGGCATTTTTGACAGATCGAAATGGATTGTTTTCCTTTTTTGCTAAATTGCTTCCTGTCAGGCGTTTTCTTGGACTGCTGATGCTATATTTTTAGGCGTATCACAGACACACGCGGTCTGCGGTGGCGGCCTGTTGTCTTCCCTGTGCAACGTCAGACACGCGCGGCCTGCGATTTCATATTGAAGCGGCGGTCTGCGGTAGACCGCCAGCCTCCGCAAAACGCGTGTGTCTGTGATACGCCTTAATGATCGTATGGCGTTTATTTATTTAGATTGGTAAATTTTTTAGCTCTTATGTCAACATTCATTTTGTTCTGCAGCCAAAAATATTTTCGACATTGACATGTATACATAGGGTTCTTTTTACTTCCAGAATATACTTGGTAAATACTTACCACCAAAAAGTAAAAGACATGCAAAACATGACAATTATTATTAATTATATAATTATTCACGAAATAGTTTTATTTACCTTGCCCGACGTTTCGACCAGGTTACACTGGCCGTGGTCACGAGCTGACTGGAGAGGCGAACTCTCATTGTTGATCGCTGTGAGTAATTTCTGAAACTACCCTCTGCTGATCTTGTATTATTGTATAATTATGAATACAAAGCGCGAAAGTCTAAAATGTATAATTATTATTGTAGCAAAATATAAGTAAATAGAGCTTTGATTGTATACTAAGCTTACCAACTTCTGAATGATATTACGATCGATCAAATACCTTACGAAAAACGCCAACAAAACTATAAATCTCAGTCCAAATATGACAGATCCTCGAAACCCGGTCGGTCCATTACGACCAAAGTATAATTTATACTATCCATTAGCTGAGAAGTCGCCGCATTGTCTCGACTTGCATTGTGCCCTTGCCTTTCCGCCTCATTCACAAAGAAAACTTAAAAACGTATACAAGTAGTCAAAGATAAAGTTTCAAGCTCTGTTGACAAAAGCTTTTAGTTTTTAAATGTAATTCTGAAATGTATCTTGGCGGTCTGGTACGGTCGACCCTACGTGAATAGAAATAAAACCCAGTATAAGCAGGTCTCTCATAGTATTGAAACTCCCTAATAGGCTAGGCCAGGTCAAGGTGAAAGTGTTTTCACTGACTTGCGGTCGACTGTACAAGAGTCCCTAAACGATCATGCTTGCATGACATGACACGTATCTATCAGTGAATCAATCAATCAACACAGTGAAGGAACGGCCAGCACGTAGTTTGCATGTCATGCGCGTCAATCACTACAAGATCATATGATTCGTTGGGAATAACCCAGCTAGACGGTCATGCATGAGTGACAGCACGTAATGCATGTCATGCCGCATGATCGTTTAGGGAGCCCATTAGATCCGGACGGTAAGTCCCTTTCGCAATATCTATCCCACTCCTGAAAATTTCGCGAGAGATTCCGTTCGAGAATGTTGTTCATGAAGACGCAACCAAAATACAGATAGAAAGACAATGAAACGTATACCTTTCGCAATTTATAATATTAATTTTTTGAAGTATTTAATCGCATTAGGAGACCAAAGAGTTCCCGCGTGATACGTGATACTACAAGGGTAGAGAGGGATGTACCTACAGTCAGCGTTCTCAGAAGACAAGTTGTTCTCAAATAATCCAAGACGGGACAATTTATAAACAAGAACAGCACGTTGAAATGGCAGTGGGCTGTCACATCTGTCGGAGAACCGATAACCGCTGGGGTAGACGAGTTCTCGAGTGGAGACCACGACTAGGCAAGCGTAGTGTGGGACGCCCCCCGGCTGGATGGAACGACGACCTGCGTAGGGCGGCTGGCAGTGACTGGATTCGGAGAGCCGAATATCGGACTCAGTGGCGCGCCTTGGGGGAGGCCTATGTCCAGCAGTGGACTAGTGTAGGCTGAAGATGATAAACAGGATGTTTTGAGAACGGGACGTTTTTGGCTTGCGGGACATTATGCAGAACGCGATCCTTCATACTGCATTCGTGTAAAATACTATGGAAGGCCTTGTCCTGATGTATTCCTACAGCACTACTAAAATAAACTATATTTTAAACTTTTTATCTATCATAACAATACCCTAAAATGCAGTCTTTTAGGGTGGTAATACTGTATTTCTAAACGTTCCTATTAAATTATATTCGTCGCAATGAAGTCTAGACAGTTGTCGCTTTTTCGAAGCTATTGTAGACATTTTACTGTCTAGTGCTGGTTAGAGTCATTGAGTTGAATTTAGAATAGTTTTTAGGGATCCGCTTCAGCGTATCACAAACACAGGCGGCCTGCGGTGGCGGCGCCTACCGCAGGCCGCGCGGTTTAAGTGTCATTAAAGCGTAACACAGACAGAGCGGCGGCGTTGCGAAAGCGTTGCGGTTTTTTTCTGTAATGTTCGAAATAGTATGAAACCCTTTACATCAAAGCGGCGGCGGCGCGGCGCGTTCTTCATACAAACCTTCGCCGCCGCAACGCTTTCGCAACGCAGCCGCCCAGTGTGTGTCAAGCATAAACGATCATGCTTGCATGACATGCAACGTTTTACGTGAATGTCATGCTGCATGATAGACCATCATGCTTGCTATCAATCAGTCAATCAGGACAGTGAAGTATCGGCCAGCACGTAGTTTGCATGTCATGCACGTCAATCACTACAGCTAGACGGTCATGCATGAGTGACAGCACGTATATTATACGCATGTCATGCCGCATGATCGTTTAAGGAGCCCTTTACAATGGTACAAAATTGTGCTCAGATCGTAAAAGTCTATTAACGGAACCCTCCGTAACCAAGTGAAAGTCACATTGACCAATTTTATTTTAACTTTCAAATGGTTATTGCATTGTAGTAGACAAGAAAGGGAGATTGAAGACTAATATGATTTTATTGTTGTTCTGAACTCCTACAAAAATTTTGACAATTTATTCTTAAAATTTCACAGCTTGCTAACGTTTTATTCAAATGTCTCTAAAAATTTATTAGTGTCATAAAAACATATAAAACAATTTATTTTTCACCTCACAAGCTCGGAAAGGTATACTTTCTCATTCGAAATCTGCGTGGAAAACTGCACCTGGAAAAAAACTTTTTAATTTTTTTTCTAATTTGTAGAAGGTGGACATTTAAAGAAGTGGTCAATTCTAATTGTGGTTATTATTGACCGAGCGAGCGAAGCGAGCGAAGCGTCTACGTTTCGAGACTGGCCAAAAATGCTCTTGTCCGGCTGTCTGTCTGTCTGTCTGTCTGTCTGTCTGTCTGTCTGTCTGTAATTCTCTACAGGTCAGGTCGCATTTTTCAACCGATTTTGACGAAAATTTGGCATATGTATAAATTAATTAAACCTACAAAATGAGTAGAATAAAATTTTGAAAAACATTTTTTTTAGAGTACCTACCATACTCGCAAAGTGGGAGTGAACTTTTTTTTTCTTGTGAATCCCATAGTGTGGGATATCGTTGGATAGGTCTTTCAAAAATATTGCTGGTGTGTGAATACCATTTTTTCGATTTAGGGATCCGTTGGCGAAATATTAAGCTTTAAAGCGGTAATTTTTGTTAGAGTCACGTGTCCCCCCCCCCTGCCAGCTAAACGGTTGCTTCTGGAAATGTGAAAAAACTCATGGCAGTAGCATATATAACGTAGTTACAAGGAAAACTATTACGGCTAAGTAGGTTCTATTAGTTTTTGAGTAATAGTGAATCGACTTAAGAAAGTTGAAAAAATAAATTATGTTCATAGAACTGCATACGTAAAATGGAAAATTATTTTTTTCCGCGTGATATCCATGGTGTGGGGTATCGTTGGATGGGTCTTTCAAAAATATCGCGGGTGTGTGATAAACATTTTTCGATTCAGGGATCCGTTTGCGAAATATTAAGCTTTAAAGTGCTAATTTTTGTCACTTTAGTAGGTACTTTTTCTGTTTCCAAAGTTGACTTTTGTTGGTTTCTTTTAGGTTTGGTTTATAAGGGCTGGCGAGGTCTACTGTTCTCACGGAACTACTAGTTATTTGTGGTTCTAAACCGCCGAAAGGATTCAATTCACCTAGTATTTTCCTCGCTGTATTTTGTGTCTCGTACCTAATGATAGAACTTGCTCAGTTTTCAATACTAGTACTCGCACAAAATAACCAACTTTGCAGCCTTGCATAACAAATAACTATTATATGAACGTTACAGTGTTCTTTGTCGCTATCAGAATATTTTACGTCAGAAATGTTGAAAAAAATCGCTAATGGAAAGCCAGACGGAATATCTAAATAGCAGAAATCTCTTTTAGGGACTTACTTAGCTCTTAAAGTCAGCATTTTTTAATCATAATCCCCTTTTGTACATACGTACGTGTTTAAATACTAGTTGTATCCCGCGGCTTCGCCCGCGTTTTATGAGCTATTACTGACGTTTTTCTTTTCGCCCCGCTCCTAAGGGTCGTAGCGTGATTTTAAATAGCCTTTGATTATGATTTTCAATTGTCACCGATATAACCAAGGCGTGTTTTGTGAAAAATTAAAAATATTTCCATGTTTTTTCCCGGAAGTCTTAAAGGAAGCTGAATGAAAGGAACCGTGTCAAAAAATTTTTTCATGGCAACACAGTGCACGCACGGACACATCTCGGAAATTGCACTAAAAAAGGAAAAGATAAAACTTACGAGTTTGAGAACGACATCTGCATTCTTTTTTGTCGGCAATTAGAGGGAAAGCTCTCAAGGCTCTGAAGTGATATTAAAACACGACCTCCCTGGAGTCAAAATGAAGTAACACTGTTTTAAAAATGAAATAACAGCTGTAAGTAGGTACGCGTATATTTTTAATTCACATTACCGTACTTAAAATAGGTATATTTTATATGAATGAATAAAAATTCGTTTAATCAAAATTGGAATACAATATTCTCTTTTGACGTAAATTTTGTCTAAAACTAAAAACTCTGTTTCCACCTGTACGCCGAAGGGAAGAAACAGCAACAGACCCAACAGTACAGGGTCCCGGTATAATTATTTAGTGTTTAGTTTTACTAGAAACATACATAATTAAATTTACTGTTACACCATTTCTGTTACTGTTGATTACTTTCTTAATTATTTCAGAAATAATCAAAGAAACCATACCTACAGCCAAAGGTTTTGCAACGTCCCACGAAAAAAAATATTTAAGACAAGCTTTCGTGGTGGATGTAGGTCAAACATTAAATTAGATTTAATGAAATTTAATCAAAACAAATCTAATTTAGGATACTTTATAACGCGGACGAAGTCGGGCGGCATCGGCTACATAATACAACGCGACTCTTTCCGGAAAGTCGTTTGTTCTATCCCACATGTAGGTACATAATACCGCCGTTTCCTCGTGGTCATACTAATTTGTCATATCAGTATGACCACGGGGATATATGTCATGTACCTATGTATTTGACATTTACCACAAAATAAATTATTTTGAATAAGGCTATTTCAGGCTATTTGTGAGAATGTGAAGTAAGCTATGAAAAGCTTGTTACATCGTCGTTGGTGGTTTCTCATGAATAATTGAGTCGACCGCGGAGGCGAGCATACGTCATGCATCGGACCCTCGGAGAGACCGATGGACATAACTTGGATGTTCTAATAATCTGATTCAGTGAGCGCATTCTATTTATTTTCAAGAATAGGTATTTCTCGACTGACTCGACCAGAGATACTCCGCCCGCGCTGGAGGCAAATTGGCTAGTTGGCTACTGCACAGCATGAAATAGCAATAGTCTTTTACCCCAATAATTTGAGAAGACGCTTCTTACATGGCGGGGTCAAACCGAACAAACACTATCTATTTTAGTCGGGTTGTTGTGCATTGACAGTTATGGTTTGTTGTGTCACATACGTGGACAGGGATAGAAGATATTATATCTGTCTTGCTTACTCTTACCACTTTTGTAATAAGTGTGTCCCTCTCTGATTATTATTGTTATTTTAGCAGCTGTTCTATGAGATCATTGTTCTAAGCTTTTTTCCACTCTTTTGGCAGGAGCCGAAGTGTCATGTTCGTCTCTTCTATTTGATTTTCTTAGTAAATATATTTTGCGGGTTTTAGGGCTTCTGTCACCACTTCCTGATATTGTTACAGATAGTAATCTTAGTGATAAACTAATCTATCAGATATATCCGTGTGATAGACTATATAAAATATATAAGATATAGGCAATCAGATACCTGTGAAACCAAAAAAACAGGCTATCTGTCAGATAACCTGCAGATAGGATATCTGGGACTTTATCAGCAAGCGGTGTAAGAGGCCCTAAATGTTTAATTGTGATAGGTAGGTTTACAATATTGTAAGGCAAATTAAAATAAAAGCGTGTAACAAGTATTTCTGTTCGTACCAAAATTGCCCAGACGTTCGGGTATGCCTGAGGCATTTCTTCTTGTAAAAAAAGTATGTCTAGGATATATGATTGAGGGTTGAACTCCAATATAGCAGCCACGCCGAACTTTGCCTATACAATTTGACATTCCAATCGACGCATCTAAAAATCTAAGTTCTTGTTATTTCGCAACTCCTTGGCATGTCGTCTTATTTGTATTCGAATGCCAATGTATGCGATGCCCCAAGATTGGTTATTGGTCGTTCCGATATTATGTCCACATGTGGACTACCTACCCCGTACTTTATTTACTTAGCGATATTATTATGTTGATTTGTTGTCTGACGTTATTATTTTGGTACCAAATGGAATCCGCTTTTGTATGAGACGATTTGACTTGTTTATTTATATTTCTCGTTACCTTTTTGGGAACGACGTCGAAAGAATTAGCAAATCCTAATACAAAAGGTCCACGTGATTCTATCATTACATGAGTGTATAATCTTTATTTTTCGTATGCTTTGATCCTAATAATAAAATAAGCATTTTAAGTTTTAAGAGCCCGATATGCCATCTGCATAAGTTAAATTTTAGAATACATTTTTGATCCCGTAGTACTTGCCGAGTTGAAGAAGAGCACTTACGGCTGGGTAAAAGTTTAGAAAAAATGTACCCAACAACTTGTTTACCCAAAAAATTTCATCTAATTTATATTTTTACAGCAGCCGTGTCCTTTCCAAACACCTTGCTACACCCGACTTTAATTTAAGAATAAGGCCATGACTTAATAAACAAACTTAATATTTAAATACTTTCTACTAAAAGCCGGCCTGTTTCGCCTAAAAAATGAGGATGGAACTTTTCTAATTTTGTGCCCGCGAAAAGTTGGACGGCGGTGTATCAAAGAGGTTGGTTACCTACCTAGTAGGTATAATACGGAGTATATTTGAAAAGTATGGCGAGAGCGACGCGTTTAGCATGTTGCTATCGTCTGGTTCGGACTGCACCAATACGGAGATATGCGAAGATATATATTTATTTATTTAAACTTTATTGCACATGTATTGTACAAGAGGCGAACTTAATGCCGGAGACATTCTCTACCAGTTAACCTTTGGGTCGTGCTGATAGATTGTGGTAGGTGCGAAGACAATAACATATTAAAAGGGCATTTGAAATAAACAAAAACTATAAAAAGTGATAATATAAATATACCATAATATATATTTGATATATATATATATATATATATATATATATATATATATAAATTTTATATATATATATTTAAATTTTTATATATATTTAAATAAAAGGTCTAACTTGGTGTATGTTTTTTTCCATACGAAAAATATTTCCCAGACAAAAACTAAGGTGCGGCCACGTATAACTACTCGACGTCTGTACATTGGAGAAATAGCTACTACTTCCAAAATCCACGCCCAATAAAGCTGATAAAGCCCAAAGTTAAAAATTCCAAAAATTTCTAAGCGGATGCTTATGATGAAAATAAACCTATGTTCCAACAGCTTTGTAGACTTAAGTAGTAAGTAGTTTTGGCTGAGCGTTGATAGGTCAGTCAGTCAGGACAAACGGTTTTGTAGGTTTAGATTGTATCTAGAAAGCAATACATAGGTAAAAAAGCTTCTTGTATCCAGCTATGGTAAAGTTCACAACCGCATTATCGTTCTGCCAGTAAGCGGCTTTCTGGCTAAGCTATCGCAAGCATAAGCCTTAAACACAATTACCTGGCAATATCCGATGTCCTTTCACAGCAAAGCGGGATACAGGGAGGGTGAGATAAGACGAAATTACAAATTGTCGCGGTACAGCTCACAGTATAAATGCTCAGTAAGGAAAACTTTTACATATTTTTGAAATGACTCGAATAGACGGCAACCCTAGAACTTTCATTTCACCATCCGTTATAATATACGAATTTATGCAATTTTTCGCTAGGTAGGTACCTAGTAGGTACCTGCTACCTAGGTACATAAGAAAATGGTATAAATTCGTATGAAAATCAAAATTTCAACTCTGTTTCAAAGACTAAGAAACATGGAAATGCGGAAATAGGTCAACCTATCAGATTAAAATAAGAATCTATGTGTTAGATATCAATTACTAACAATTATATCTGTCTACTTTTACATTGACTTTTATAGAGTTGGAACATGCTTTAAAAATATATTAAAAAGTCACTAACTTTACGATTTATCTAGGTAGGCCTATCCTATCCTACTAATATTATAAAGGCGAAAGTTTGTAAGGATGTGAGGATGTTTGTTACATTTTCACGCAAAAACTACCGAACAGATTTTCATGAAACTTTACAATAATATAGATTAAACATCAGAATAATACATAGGCTATAATTTATAAAGATATAATATGTGAATTGGCAAAATTTAATTCAAAATAAAAAAAATAATAACATAAATGGCGCTGTTTCATGAAGTTTAATCGATTTACAGAAAGGTTTCAGATACCTCGTGAAAAGCTGTTTCCGCGGGAAAAACTTTTCTACGCGGGCGAGTCTAGATATATGTATTTGTAACGTTCCTTACTAGTCTCCGAAAATATGGCAAACATGCCGATTTTCATCATTTAAATCGAAGCCGGGCACTAGGGCACCTTTCCTAACAAGGAAGTAACTCTGTTATTATATTTAATGCATCTGCTGAGCACGGGTATGCACTCACAAGCGATGCATTGAGAGTTTCAAACATCCCCAAGCAACTACTAACAAGATACTACCGAATTGTACAAAACAACAATTTAGAACAAATACTTACAGTTACTTGATACTAATGGCTTGTTAAAAGTTTGGAAATGTAAGTACGAGTGAGACGTATCTTTGCAACATTTAACTAAGTCCGTTTCAAACATATTACTGTGGAAATGAAAGAAAAAACGAGATGACGTAAAGTATTACGAGAAGCCAAAAATAATAAGGTACCTATATTTCGTTTCTTCGTATGAGAAAAAAATCTCATACCTGTTTTATTTCGTTGTACCAAATATTATTCAGCGGTTTAAAATTACAACTGCTTACTATAATTTCAAGTAGGTATATAATAGTACATTGTTACCCCAGGGGTGAAAGTAACTTATTTAGGTCCCGAGACGGGGTTTGGCGCCCGACGCGTAGCGACTCTAAATAATTTTTGAACCCGAGGGATACACTGTGCTTTTCATTGCGAATACAATGAAAGTAAAAATAAAAACATGAATTAGCTAAAGATAAAATGAATGTTAATACAAATCTCTGCTATACGGAAGTATAAACAAAACCCTACGACTCGAAAAAACAAATGAAGATCGGATTACCGCTTTCCTGTCTATTTTGTTTTTTTTTTCTGTGGCCGGCCAGCTATTCTGCCGTTATTTTTCTTTTCCATCATTGAAAAAATGGTAAATATTTCGCCCAAATCTATGTTATTTTAAAGAAATAGTTGACAGTAATAATTATAATCAAGTCATTTATAAAAAGATATTCTTTATTTATTATTATATCTTTTGTTATTTCAATTTTACATCGCGCTGTAATTGAGTGGCTGTATAGAAAGTTGGAACACGGTCCAATAGAAATGTCAAAATAGTACTAGTTTTTTTTTTTTAATTTAACAGCTGTCAGTTGAAAACGATTCTCCCTAGGGCTGACATGTATTACTTTCAACCCGCTAGTCAGGCAACTTCAGACCTACTTTCAGAGTATGAGTAATGAAAACGTATTTTATTGTATCACACCCCGAACCTATAATATTTTGTAGACATTACGCTTTTCGCCCACATAAATAGGTGCCTGAAATCATAGATTTAGCATCTCTTTGGTGGGCGCCCGCGCCGGGAGTAATTTTTTTTTGTCCTTCATGCCTGAAATAAACGGATTACTTACTTTTTGGTCTCCCTTCTTATTTTAACAATCCGTCACTCTTTTTTTGGAAATTCAGTAAAATGTGTGTCTTGTTAGGCATACCTACGCCCATTGGTTCATCCTAATCAGCTAATTAAAGTCTGGTCTAAGTTGGATCTCTGGTAGCATAGTCTTTGCCTTTTCAGCCGGTCTATTCCTGCATTTGATATAATGGGGAAAAATTATAATAAACTGCATTCTTTTTGTGAGTCCAATGTTTGGTGGAAGCATTTGTTCACCGTCTAAGTCAGTAATTGTATTAAGGGTAAGTAGCACATGGCGAGAAAAAATAATTTGATTACTCGCTACTGCCTGGGGAACGTCAAATAATTACGGGAACAAACTTGCCCGGCCTCTTTCCCGGCGACGGGGCTTATGACCTTTTCTTTATGAAAATTATATGATGTTTTCGTAAAAACATCTGTTAATAACAAGAAAAAAGAACCAAGCGTAAAAGGTTTAATTAAGATATTTTGAAAACATCGATACCTACCTAAAGAGTAGCTTATCAGAGATGAGAGAGTAGAGTTATCAGATATGTTAATTTGCTTCAAGCGGTTATTTTTATGGTATCCGCCTGGGCTTAGCGTAGATGTAATCATTTCAGTGTGCTTTTGTTCCTAATTTTAATTGAGCTACATAACTTAGAAAGAAGAATTTTACCTTAAAATCGGTTATAATTTAAACGGTAATAGCGATAAAATTTTCTAACATGAAAATTGCGATTTTTTTCGATTTTAATTTTCACCAAATGAGCCTTTAGCTCCGACTTATCGTAAGTGACACAAATTAAAATTTGAATGTTATTAGAATTAGTTACGATTCAAAATTCCTAATAAGTATTTTAATTTAGTCGCTTACATACCAGTGTCCGGGTAGAGCACCTACTAAATATTATGGTCCGGGCGAGTTAGTTTTCTTTCACTTAGGACAATTTTTTTATATAGCTGTTGCAAGAGGAGCTAGACTTCATACCCTTGACTCCATAGCTCAGAGAAAGTCACCCATCCAAACAAAACCGCCAAAGATGATTCTCTTTATTTTCCTCTCTTTTTTTTAACCGCCTGCCAATAACTGTCATCAAAAATCTACTCAATATTCAAGCAGAGTAAAGCTCACCAATTTAAAACCAGTAATTCAGGAGCAATTTCCCCTCTCCCGAGCTGTTTCCCTTCAGGATACATCGGAGTGGAGAGATAAAATGGGAGTAAGCGTCGAGACACGATCGAGGAGACTCGAACGGAATACAAATGAAGCACGTATATTTTTCATAGCACAATAATTTTTCGTATGAAACAATGAATTCGAATTATTCAAAATATTGATGCGCTGGCAATTTAAGTAGTCGATTAATTAATTGTCACGGAAGGAATAATGAATGAGAGTTGGGATCGCCGCCGGTCCTATGGAGGCAGTACGTAAATAAGACAGTTTAGGCCTAAGAACAAGGATCCCATAGAACCGCAATCAGCGTATAGCATGAAATAGCAATAGTATTTTACCCCAATAATTTGAGAAGTCGCTTCTTATATGGCGAGGTCAAACCGAACAAACACTATCTATTTTAGTCGGGTTGTTGAAAAATTCAGATACGTAGAAAGAGATAGAAGATATTATTTCTGTCTAGCTTACTCTTACCACTTTTGTAATAAGTGTGTCCCTCTGTGATTATTATTGTTATTTTAGTGCGTCCTCTATAGTTTCTCTCTTCACGTTTTACGCTAGTTTTAAATTAATCTTATTATAACAAAAAACCGGCGCTTACAGCCAGGTCTTTTTATATACATAATGCGTTTTATGGCCCTGGAAACAACGTCATTGTTTATAATTAATCTTGACAGTCAGACAGACAGACGGACAACGAAGTGATCCTATAAGGGTTTCTTTTTTCCTTTTGAGGTACGGATCCTTAAAAATGGCAGGATTAAGAGTTCGGCTTATTTTCACTGAGGTTCACATCCTCTCTAAACCGTTAAAATAATATTTTAAAATAAGCAAACCACAAGTTTTTATCTTCATGATTGCCACAATGAGGAAAGTCGTCCAAAGTATTGTTTTATACAATGTAGCGATAGTGGGCGAATAAAGATAAATAATTTGGGAAAACACGATACTTTTCTTGGCTGTCGGCCGATCAGATTAAACGCATAAGTCAGTATGTTTCGAATTTATTATCATAAACCTCCTTCAAGTCATTGGTAGTTTGTATTATTATTTTGCTTTCTTATAACCGGATGTTGGCATGAGCCCGTTCTATGCATTTTACATACATACACAATATCCGTACATATCTTCATGCTATGTCCCTGCGGGGTAGGCACTTAATTTCAACATTTAAGCTTCAAAAAGCAGTAAATACAATAAAGCAGTAATAAAGCTTTGCAGAGCCTCACGTACTGGATCGATTTCGAAAAGTGGTAGGTATAACATTGCGTTTCCAAATGTCAGATACTTTTTTTTGGAACTGCAAAAATTAAAATACGATGATTATTACTAGTTACTTGATGATTATTACTAGTTACTACTTACTTCCTTCTTATTTCTTTCTAAAGATTTGGCTTAAATTAGTAGGACCTAATGTAATTTTTTTACAGTAATCGCGTCGAAAAATTTTTTATCAACAACTAAAATCTGTCTACAAAAATGATTAAAACAATTTACCTATCTTTTGATGTATGTATGTTGGAAAAATTGCACCATGGTCGTGCATTCTCACCATTCTTACCAGTTTTCTAACTGATAAAAAGCACGACAGTAAATTTGCTTTTAAGTCTGGTTCGTGTTTTAGTTCTTAAAACTATTTTTTTGGAACGCCGAAGAGATTAGCAGTATGGCTGGACTGAATGTGCCATCATTATGATGAAAAAAATAAAAAATAAAAAAATACATACAGCCGAACATAGTACCTCCTCCTTTTTTGGAAGTCGGTAAAAAGGACAATATGCTCCGTTGGTTCGGACATATTGAGCGATTGAGTGATGAACGAATGACGACACAAATATATCGAGCGAATGTAATTGGTAGTGGGAGCCGGGGACGAACTCGACTGACATACGAGGATCAGATAGAGCGGGTGCTCACAGACGGACACGTGAGGAGCACTCGCGTCCCGCGAGCGTGTATGAAGAGAATGATGAGACTGAGCGAAGCGAAAGAGGTGTGTCAGGATCGCGATACTTGGCGCTCCGTTCTTTCTGCCTACCCCGCCAGGGACATAGCGTGAATATGTAGGTATTTTTTGGGAACAATGAAGCAGGAAAGCTTACTCTTCGCCATATTAGAGGTTGTTTATACGACTGTTCATATTAAACTCCACTTTCCCATAGAGTACCAGTTCAATACTCACCGTTGGCAAACTCCCAAGTATTCTATTCTGGACAATGCTCATACATAAATTACGATTTCTGCGAATGCATGGCTTGGGAACATTGCCATATTACATGAAGTAAAAATGTATGATAATGAAATAAAGTGTCTTTTTCGAATCGTTGTAGACACGTGAACGAAGTCCTGTCAATCCCACTAATATTATAAACGCGAAGTCAAAGTCAAATTCAAAACTATTTTGTTGCATGTAAATGTAAGTACAGTGGGTACATTTATACAACGTCAAATTTTATCTACCACCGAAAGTTCGTAAGTATGTTTCGATTAATTAGATTCAATACACAAATTATTGCACATTTAAAATTATAGTCAAAAACGAGATTAATGTTTGTGACTTTGTAAATTTGAATGTTTGTTACTCTTTCACTCAAAAACTACGGAGTGAGTGCTACTTTGTCAACTCGTCTCCTACAAACTTTGAATTCAAAAATATTTTTAACTAGCTGTTACCCGCGGCTTCGTTTGCTTGGACAAGGTTATTAAGGTATACGATACCGAGTGCCCCTGTAATCTATAAACTGCAGGTATTTTGTTACACCCTGTATGTCAGTCCGTCAGTCATTGTAGGTGCATTGGGTTTATTATTAGAAATAGAAGCATTCTGTAGCATTTTCACAGAGGAATTAATAGGCATTTTATAAACAACCAGTCTACTTTGAACTGCAAGTTCATATAAACATTCACACGTCCAGTTTTTTCGTATTCGACTCTTTAAGTGAAATACAATCGATTTTTATCAAAAAAGCGAATTTTTTTCACTTTTTTCACTACTATAGAATATAGTTGTCCTAAAGTAAAAAAAAAACAATAATGATTGTCAATAAACCTACTATGATGTAACTGTAACATAACCTATATCTCCAGTTGGCATTCGAGAGTAACTGGTCGTGAGCCAATATATATAACTGTCTCCGGCCGTTATGTGCCAAATGCCAAATGCCTTGTGTCGCATCAGCGAATATTCTATCGAGATTTGAGACGATAAAATGTACTGAGACAGTTGGCAAATCGCGACGCAATTGACACGGCATGGGTTCCATCGGTAACCTAAACATATAAAAACGTTTATCTTGAATAACTGAGTCGATAGCATTAGTTGTTGTTGAGATAAGCATTAGTTGTTGGTGTGACAGACAGACAGACGGACGAAATCGCACAGGTTATAATAATAATAATGTTTTGGACAAATTAACACACGGCTGTTTAGTCCCAATTAAGCCGAAGCTTGTAAATGGGTACTCAACAACTGATAAACATACTTAAATACTTTTAAATAAATACTTAAATAAATACGAACACCCAGAATCCGAAAACCAACAGTTATGCTCATCACACAAATGTTGGTCCCGGGTGGGAATCGAACCCACGACCTTTAGCGCAGTAGGCAGGGTTACTACCACTACGCCAACAGGCCATTTTTCTACAACAGGTTATTTTCTACCATTTTGATATGGAGCCCTAAAATGCATGTTTTCTTCCATTCTGACTTCCATTGTACAATACAGTAGAGGACGCCCCGCGACTTCGTCGTTAAAACATCTCCCAGGTTGAAATATTCAAATCCCTTTTTTTTTCTATGGGTTTTTTTTTACCTGACAATAAATAATTTTATTATTATTTAGTATTATTAGTTTTGGCTGTGCGTTGAAAGACAAACGAGTTTTGTTAGTTCAGATTTAATTGACATGTTAGTCGGCAATTTCAAGCGACCATTCGGGATTTCGGTCTTTATAATAGGTCTTTATTTAATTGTAATCACGGTATTTCCCCTAAGCTGTAAATTAAACGTCTTATTGTGCCTGCCCGTTTTCTTATTCCGGCTGCAACCCGGCAAACCTTACACTTTGTATAACTCTACTATACTAAGTGAGCGCTAGCCGCCTAGTTTTCCCGCTATGTACATATATACATACATTCATACATACATACATACATACATACATACATACATATAACATACATACATATCTTCACGCTATGTCCCTGGCGGTGTGGGCAGAGAGAACGGAGCGCCAAGTATAGCGATCCTGACACACCTCTTTCGCTTCGCTCAGTCTCATCATTCTCTTCACACACGCTCGTCATGTTCGCGCTATGTAGCTCTGTTTAATCATAGATTAGTCTATTTTAGCTACTATTGGCATCCGGCTTCCTACTGTGGAGTCAAGACTACTGATTAGACTGTTGGCGTAGTTGGTAGTGACCCTGCCTACTGCGCCAGAGGTCGTGGGTTCGATTCTCACCCAGGACCAACATTTAGTGAAGAGCATATCTGTTGGTTTTCGGATTCTGGGTGTTTGTATGTAACAGATATGGAAGGGTAGGTCTGCGACCCAACAGTGGGGACATGTTATTAGGCTGTTGATTTGATCTACATACTGAAAAATCGCAAATCCTTATCGATATCAAACGATATACTCACATGGAGCTCGCAATGAAGTCGCCGCACAATACAACGTAACTGAGAGCGTAGTAAACCGTTTTTATAGAGTAATTTATGATGACGTCCTTCATTCGTATTCCGGCTGGTTACTCTATCGATCGGCGTTTAGTTCCTCGCAGTCGCTGGCTTAACTCGTGTGTGATACAGACTGCCATAGACTAACGTTCCTTATACTTGGAATTAACACAGACTCGTCTTAACCCTTTATAAGGCCCCAGTTATACAGATATGCTACGTGAAAGTTAAATACACTACCATGTTTGTAATGCACTAGGGAACACATCTACGGCAAAAAAATCATTAAGAAAAACATGTGGTGAATAATTATGCACTCAGCCTGTTAGTGCACTTGAGTTTTCAGATGATCTGTTTCCAATACACCTATTCAATGACATTGGATGAATGAGGAAAGAAAGCCTGATATATTCGCTATATAACACCATTATAGTTAAATAAAAAAGAGGATGTTCTTCTCCGTAAATGTTTATTAACTAACTGGTTTCCAAATCGTCTCTGCCTTAAAAAGGGTTAAAGTGTCCCTAAACGATCATGCTTGGATGACATGCAACGTTTACGTGAATGTCATGCTGCATGATGGACCATCATGCTTGCTATCAATCAGTACAGTGAAGCAACGGCCAGTACAGCACGTAGTTTGCATGTCATGCACGTAGTTTGCATGTCATGCATGTCAATCACTACAGGTAGACGGTCATGCAAGAGTGACAGCACGTAATCCATGTCATGCCGCATGATCGTTTGGGGAGCCCATTAGACTGGACTAATTGCCTAAGAGTCGGTTCAGATCAAGTGGATATTTGACGTCATTTTCAAATGAACCATATTGTTATACATCTAAAGAACAAAATCGCATGAATGACTTCGAGCGCGAGGCTCGAGGCATACGATTTTGTTCTTTAGGATATAGTGATAATAAGGTTCATTTGACAATGACGTCCAAAAGTGCTCGGTTTTTTTACATTCTCTTCTCAAACATGCCATATTTTCAGTCATCACACTTATTCCTGCTTTGAGTTACAATCTGTATTCATAACCTGTCTTTAGGTTAGTTGGTCTGTGGCACAGATAACAAATTACACCCGTAAATTATGTGTAAGGGTTAGGTACTAGGGTGGAATTTGTCTTACATATTTGTGTGGGGCCCAGTTCTGTTTGTAGATTAATGTTGATTTCAAATTAAATCCTGCTGCGGTTTTCATTTCGCGTATTAATATGGATATAACTAGCTGTTGCCTGCGACTTGGTTCGTAGGAATTTTCAGTTCCATAAGGATGGTTTCACAGCTATATGGGTCTCCCGTGCCGGGCTTCCGGGGAGGAGACGCACGTAAGGCGGTAGAACATTGTTTCCAAGCGACCCAGAGGGCAATGGAGAGAGCTATGCTCAGAGTTTCCCTGCGAGATCGAATCAGAAATGAGGAGATCCGCAGGAGAACCAAGGTCGCTGACATAGCTCAAAGAATTTCGAAGCTTAAGTGGCAGTGGGCGGGGCACATCGCTCGTAGAACTGGCGGCCGTTGAGGCATAAAGGTTCCCGACTGGCGACAACGTATCGGAAGACGCGGCGTAGGCAAGCCTCCCTCAAGGTGAAGCAACAGGTAGTTGATATTAAATACTTAACAATGAAATTATAAGAGTTCAGTTATTTAATTTAATCTTAAGAAAAATCTCATTAAGTCGTTAATTTCGCATAGGGAGGGCCTTAGCTGGAAGTAACCCTCTGTAGGTAACACTTTTTGAATAATGACAGTAAACTTTTCTAATTTTTCCTGAGAACGGGATAGCCATGGATGAAAGAAAAATTTCAGATTACTAAAAAACCCAGTTTTTTAGTGTTCTTTAAATTGATCCTAAATTTGTCGCCTAATCTGGAAAGTCACGCAAACGAAACAACCAACCTTTGTTCATTTATCAAAATAACTTTTTTTTACTATCTGACAATGATTTTTGAGTCAATACATGTTTCAAAAGTTTTCTCTGGGTACATTTATATAGTTTTAACTATAATTAATAGTTATTTAGTTTATGATCCACATTTTGTTTATTATTTAGTTTTATATTTCTCATTTAATTATTCCATCTCGCACCTACTTTGAATTTTTTAACACAATGCCTTGGGCTAGCGTGGTGGACTATAGCCCGAACGCCCTCGTTGAGAGGGTAGGCCTGAGCCCCAGCAGTGGGGACATGTTAACAGACTGTTGATGATGCCTTACGTACTTTGCCCAGCAATAGGTCATCTTATAGATTGGTAAAAGATATAAATAAATACGTATGTAATTTCAAAAATATTACACAATTTTTATATTACATTATTATATTATGAGAAAGTTACTGAATTAATACGTGAGAAAATACTTCTTTAAGTATTAATCCTAATCTAAGATCCGGAGAATCGAAGATCGGGTTCTGTGGCGCGCTTTAGGCCTATGCCCAGCAGTGGACTAGTACAGGCTGATGATGATGATGATTAATCGTTACCTTGAAACTAGTAGATAAATTTTACTAAGAGGAACAAAATCTCATTCTGTCCCAAATAAACTCAATTATCGTAATGAACAATTAGAGTCAAACGTCCTCCAAGGTAATTTGTTTCTACATGCCACTAACTCAGCGAATTGGGGTTGGTCCCCTCAACTTTTTTACTTGGAATTAAGTTAGAAATTCGCCTTTTGATAACTTGTAATAAGCTAAGCCCCTCATGGGGGTTATTACGATTTCTTTTGAAATTCACCATCCGGAGAATTCGCGGTGATGGAAAATTTGGTTGATTTTAATATTTTATTAGGTCGTTTATAAATATTTGAGAAGTTACTTTTTTATTCACTTATGTAGGTACTATGAATAAGTCGTGGTGAATAGATGGACGATACAATAATAAATCTGTCATTGAAATAAGGCTACCATATATTTTCGTTTGTGTCTATATTTTGTTCCTTTGAGTTTTTATGACTGCCCCTATATCCTACGCTTCTGCGACCACCATATTGCTTGTTTTTATAATACCTATCTACTTATTTTTTTCATCATCATATCAGCCTGTAGACGTCAACTGCTTGACAATGGCCTACCCTAGGAATCTCCACGACGACCTGTCCAGCGCTAACCTCATCCAGTCGGGTCCCGCGACCTTCATTAGATCGTCGGTCCACCTTGTGGAAGGGAGGCCTACGCTGCGTCTTCCGATACGTGGTCGCCACTCGAGAACCTCTCTGTCCCAACGACCTTCAGTTCTACGAGCGATGTGCCCCGCCCACTGCCACTTCAGCTTCGCAATTCTTTGAGCTATAGCGGTGACTTTGGTTCTCCTCTATAGTCTTATTTTTTATAATTATAATATTATATTTACGTATTTATGACACGAACAGAGGTATGTCAAGTCTTTAAATAAGTAATAATTTGAATGAGTCTTGGTACTTGAAATAAAACGACTTTGTTTATTTATGAGACATTCTGATGTAACTAGTAACATTAAATATCAATTACCTTTTTGCTTGGCGCAGTTGGTTGAAAATTACGCCAAATAATCCCAAATTCGGGATTCTTTGCTTGTGATTCCCTTACTCACCATTTGGCGGGGCTCCAAGTCACTCATTTGCGAATCACATTGTTTATAAACACTTACTAGGATGCAGAACGAAAGTTTAGTGTTTCCTTCAAATTGGGCGACGATACAGGTCACTTCTGTCGCAGACCGACGGCCGTTGGGGGCAGACGGGCTCTTAAGTGGAGTGTGGGACGGACAGCACTAAGGAAAGCCTTTGCCTGACAGTGAATTTGAGTTTTACAAATCATTATAATACATTCAATCTATCACAATTTTACTAAAATTTCCAAAATGATGTAATTAAGTCATCAGTCATCAATACATGCATTGAAATTGATGAAAATAAAGTTTGCGGAAGTAAAAAAGGCTGTTTAGATGGGAAAGTGGTTACTTCATCATATTTGTACGGAAGTACATTTGTAATTTTTAAATTCAATAAACACTTTTTAGTAATACATACTACAACAGTACTACAATCGTTAAATTGCATCAAAGAACCGTCTAGTTTGAAGGAGTCCCTCCCTCTTTTCAAGCAGATAGTTTTATTGCGATTGCCCTTGTTTCCTTTCCCTTTTTGTCTATTGTCTAATTAATGCTTTTAGTAGCACAAAAGAAAGTATTTGTGGCGGATGGTTGTACGGCCCCTGTTTTGTTTCCAACGGAGAAACTTTTTCTCTCCTGTACCGATTTTTTGCTAATTCATTTGTAATTAACAGAACAACCAGATGCAGAGGAGAACATAGTGTTTATTTTAGCAGTAAAAACTATTGAACGGCGTGGTTGAATTCTCAGCCGATAGAGAAGGCTTTGAACATCCCAAAAGATTTTTTTTTATCATTCACTATTTTAGAAAACTGATTTTGTATTTATTACTGCAACCTCATACAGCAGTAAAACTATTGAAAGGGTGTTCAAATTCACACTATTTCGAACATAATTCGATCGAAATTAATTTAATTTTTTTTTAATAATTCCAAAACGCCAACTCTCCCGTGAACAGGCTACTTCAAGAGTTTTAAAATATAGTTTGAAAGGATTTTTTTACTAATCACACATTTTTTTATTGAATATTTCTACACAGTTGGGCAGATGTCAGCTAATAAAGATATATAAAATTGTATGTCACAAGTCGCAACTAAGTATTTACTTATGAGTTTCAAACAGATGAAAACTTCAACTATTCCTAAGTTCAAAGTTTCGCCAGCTCTCTCTGCACGGGACTGGACCACCGCCAGATTCGAATTCGGAACTTCGGGATTGGAATTGCTTCCAGCGTGTTTCGGGGGACATTCGAAACTTTGCTGACCGCACGTCAGTTACAGCGCAGATCGAAAATTTAAATTTAGAAATTGAATGCACTCTATACAATATCGATGTATGCAAGGAAGACGTATGAAATAAAAACTGTGATTTGATTAGTAGGTACTTTTTAATGGGTTTTACGACTCTGGAAACACAGTCATTTTAGGCCAAACGTAGTCCCGAAAAATAGGGCACCTTTAGTGCCATTCGGCGGTCCACAGTACGTCACATCCTCGTTAAAGTGATAGCAGCTTTAATGAAGAATCAACAAGAGACAATTTGGAACGAACTAGATAAGTTAGAACACAACACTTTTATAGGGTCTTGTTGCAATAATGTTATCGCAGGTAAGCACCAAACCCCACAATACACATTTTTTAGAAAAACTAAATAACCTTTATTATAAACACGAGAATCTGTGAGAATATACTGTCAAAAGGTCCTGATTCGAACGAACATACATTACACTTCGGTTCCCGCCAAAAGAGTCAGATGGATTGTAGAAATTCTAAATTTAAAATTTTATGCAAGTCGATGTTTATGGGGTTGCCAGTTTCTTGATGAAATAAAAATAGTGTTGCGACATAAGCATTCTACTTGTAGGTGTTGTAGCATTGTAATATAACAACAACCCTCCAAAATGCGTCCGCACTGTGGTTATATTACATTTTTCCGACACAATAGGGTCGCAGGTAAGCCAAGAAATTTGTCCTTTCACCTCTGACCCGAGACGTCGATATGGCGGCGCGGCGTCCAATTGGTATTCATCACGCGCTCGGTCCAGAACCTGCCGGCTAACAACTCTACCAAGGCTTTGCAGCCAAACAGCGCTGCAAAATACTACAAATTGCGCTACATTTTAGACTTTCGTGTTTTGTACCTTATTCTAGACTATTCTATTCCATCAACGGCTGTGACCAGAGACAACCTAAAGACCAGCAAGACTGGCTACGATTGACGATTGGCGATTAGTTTGAAAGAATCTGTGGTTGGTAGGATGTGAAAACACATTTTTACCATCTTGGGTGGTTGAAAGTACATAGGTAGTCATTATATGTTCATAACTGTCTACTTATCATAATTTGTATGACAATGTTAATAACATTTTGTGTCAAATTTTGCTACGATAAGTATGGTATACCCGGGATAAAAGTATTGGAAGATTATTAAAAAAAGAAGAAAAAATGTCTATGCTACGAGAACGCTACAGTGCGGTCAGTAGAAGGGGCTATGGCGGCGTAGTTTTTTTACACTGTTGAAATACAAATGATTCTTTAACAAGTTAAGCTCTAAAAGCGCTTGGAAACGTCTCTGAAAGTACCGACAACAGATTGGGTCTATTATACCTCACAATGTGGCGCGGTCTTCGCAAAATTCAATGTCAGCGCACGAAGGGACGGGATTTTTCGAGAAAGGAATCTGTGCCAACATATTTTGCTGCTGCGAATATGATTTTTTGAGGAAAAATTTAGGGCGAAACAGCTTTTTCACGAACAATAGCTGTGAATCAAAATAAAACCTATGTTCTTACATTATAATGCGTCAGTATTTACATAGTCTTCTGTCGTCTCCGAATTTTCTTCATGTTAAGATTCAATTGACTTTTCCTTTTAATCCTAGTGAGCGTTACTCAATTTATATAAATATAGGTGCCAGTGTCGTACGCACCGGCCATTGTGAAAAATCCCAATGTAAATTTAGAAAAAATGGGTTTTGGCTTGGTTACTACACCTTTAAGCCTAATATTTCTTATATCTATTAAACTGGCGGGTACAGCATGGCCTCCACAAAAACAAAGCAAAAGAACATGAGTTAGTCGGCGATTTTTACTAAGGTTCACATACTCACTAAAGTGAATACCATAATAGGGATGTACAAAAACAATTTTGGTACGAACTGAAATAGTTGTTGCCCCTTTTATTTTAATTTCGCTCACAACAACTATACACAAAAATACTAATCGAATGATAAACACCGTAAAATACAATTTCTATATAGGAGTGTCACCCAATTTCAATTCGAAATGGGACTATTCCCATCTATTTAGATATTAAGTAAGTTTTTTACACAACTGGCAAAAGAGCCGTTTCAGTAGTCAGCCCCTAGAGTCAAAAGTTTGTATGAAAATGTCTTATTGAGGGGTCTTTTATCAGTAAAAGGCTTGAAAGTTGTTTTGTTTGTTGTGAAGGACATTATTGAAGATATTTTATTACTTATTTATTTATTACATGGCCTATTACATTCAGAATGCACATAACAAGCTGCATGTGATTATCTGACAAAACCTTATTATCGGGTTTATCCGCCGGGAAAGAGGAATTTTAGTAAGTAAGCTACACAACTTTTTTTTATTAATTGTGTGGACTCAATTACTATTTGTCCAAGCTAAAAGGGCCATAATAGACAAATAACTATTATGCGTGAGTAATCAAACATTTTCACCAGTCGAAAATCGAAACTGGAATAGTTTCTCGTAAAGTGTGTTGAAAAACGTCATATGAATCTCGCGAGAATTGGTCATACAGCCTCGGGTTCCTTGCGCACTCGGCTTCTACTCGTGCTGTGCACTCCAGCCTCTACTGTAATGACCAACTTGGCTCACTTGTATCGTAATGTATCTGTTGTATGACAAACGTCAAAGGTAATAGACACTTACATCAATTTTATGAGGTTTCCGAGAAAACAGAGTAACCGAGTACAGCGTTACCTCCCAAAGGATGGCTTAAAACACCTACAATATCATATAACAGTACAATGCCCTGTCTGTCTATTCCCATAACGACCGCTCAAACATCAACACCTCAATACGAAGGCTTTAGGGATGACCTGTGAAACGTTTATAACGAGGGTTGACAGCGGAACAATATAAAATACGAATACCTACCGATTCCAATACAATATCACCTGGCGAATAAAATGGTGACAAAACTCTTTAATCTAATAATACTTACATGAGCCCTATGTAAGTATAGATAATATTATCCAGCCCTAAACACCGTCATAAGGTAAGGGACAGAAATAAATAGAAGGGAAAGTAATTTGTAATTAATTGTGGCGGTTATACGAAAACTATGATTCACTGTCGTTTGCGGTAATAGTAAGGTCGCTTACGGTGCTGTTCTCAGATAAAAAATAAACAGGTAATGGTAGCCCAGTTTGTATTGCGTTTTCGGGGGTCCAAACCCTGGCCAAAAGTTTATCAGAATTTAAGTACGGTTTCCTGCGCTCAGAGAAAACCAGCACCCGCTAAATAAGAAATTCTGAGGCGCACGTTAAGTCCACCAGCCCGTACTGGGCTGTCTGGTGGACTATAATAATATACAGCCCGTATTGTCAGTGATAATAACATGATAATAATCAAATGAGGTGTCCGCTCTGATGCCACTCCGCCCCAGTAAAAAAACATCTATAAATTATTAATAAAAGCAACTTTATTCATAACTCTCAGAAAATATTTGAATAATGATTATTAACTCAAATTGACGAATAAAATATTCACCGTTACTGTACGCACAGAGAATAATTAAGAGCCCTGGTACCCGGCTTTTTATCCGGCATTTATTCCTTTATCCGGCAGATTTTCACCAGGAAATTGATGTAAATGGGTCAATTCGTTCCTCTGTGAATTAAAGGTATTATAACGGCATGTTTTGTTCGTTTCACTCTTTGTGATTCAGTTTTTAAGTGCTCCTTTGTGAGGTGTTTGCGGTAAAGTTGTGCTGTTACACATTGTTACAATGTTACGTATGGGTGTACTTTGAATTTCGTTACATGACGTACCTACTTACAAACTATTCATACATACAAATTATATACAAGCTATCATCATGTCCCTTGAGGCAAAAATATCGCAATAATCCCGTTTAGAGTAAAGTTATTTTTGCGGCTTTATTTCGACTTGTAAATAGATAGGTAAGTTTTTTAATTGATTTAGTTGATGTTGAATTGTTAAAAAAACATGTAATTGCAAAGTTGAATCCAGTGTTAGCACGAAGCTAAGACACGTAGGTAGATTTTGGTCAAAAAGTTGGTACCTGACGTCTAATGTTTTGTACTGAACATGTCATAAAATACCTATCACTATTGAACTCTCCTCAAAGATGCATAAGTGTCAGAATAATTATAAAGAAAATACCTTAAACTTTAAATAAATTCTCCAAAATATAAATTTGAAAAATAAATACCTACTAAATTATGACGTCACGGTTTTCGACTAAACGGAATGACATAGAAAAAGTACCTTCCGGACGAACTCGTTTCCTAACTCATCCACTATCTAACCCATGGGGCCTTAACGTAGTCTAGAGTCAGTATAGATTCCCAAATATTTCTTTTAAAAAAAATTGTATTTAGATACTGGATCCCAATTATATTTCACTCGGAATATTTTATCTTCCGCCGATATTTTCATCTCCATGTCAAAAGAAAGTGCAAGTTTCATGGAGATCTGTTGAATATTCGACCGGTGGACGGGTGCCAAACAAACAAACTCACTACCTACCGTATTAATTATGAGGATAGAATAGTTGGTCAAAAATTATAAATTATATAAGGGGGAGGCCAAAAACCAGAGAGTTGTTAGTATACATAGAGCGCGCGTTAGCAAGTCTGAACTGTAAGCACGGGTATGAACAGTCTCGAAATTTTCTGGGCGACGCTACTAGTCACAACACGTCAATAGCGCTGATTGTTGCTCTCGCCGGTATTTATTTAGATTTGGAGTAATCATGGTGAAATGTGCAGTGCCAAGCTGTAAACACGATTCACGGAAACAAACGATCTAGAAAAAATCGATATTGAAGCGTCCATAAAACGCCTGCTTACACTTGGCACAATGGGCAATGAGCGATGCGCGCACTCTATAGCCTAGTATACTAACTCTATGCCAAAAACTCTCCGCAAGGAGACGGCATAACCTGCAGATCACCAGGCATCGCCTTCAGAAGACTACCAACTCTCTTATCATCTCATATTATGGGTTCGCGAGTATATATATTAAACTACCAGCTAATGTAAAAGGTGTAAAAGGTCCGGAGTTCGATCCCCAGCAGGGCCATGTACCAATGGGTTTTTTCTAGAAACTTAAGTACATTTACTGACTGCTCTCAAACGGTGAAGGAAAACATCGTGAGGAAACCTGCATACGCCGAAGAAGAAATCCTTAGGCGTATGTGAAGTCCACCAACCCGCACTGGGCTAGCGTGGTGGACTATAGCCCGAACGCCCTCGTGGAGAGGGTAGGCCTGAGCCCCAGCAGTGGGGACATTAATAGGCTGTTGATGATAATGTAAAAGATGAAAAAACTGAGCGTGGCTTTATATCTAAACTGAGAATATTGCTAATCCAAAAGGCATACTATTCGGTCAGGGAATTTCTAGACGAGTGAATACTTCAAATGTCCCTTTGAAATATTATTTTATTTATTTATTAATAATTAATTTGACATAAATTATTTTATTATTTATGATTAATATTGTGTAAAATAGATCTGACATAGTTCTTATTAATTTGACTTTTAATATTTAATTTTGACATTCGACTTTGACATTGTATTTTATATTAATCTGATGTACTTACAATAATATTATATTGTAATTACTACCTACTTAAAGTATTAATATTATATAAATTACTGACGCTGTATGTTCATTACAAAATAAATGAATATGAATATATCGATTTGTAAGAGCGACGATGGCGTGGTGGGGAAGGAAAGACGCGGCCTGTCATGTCCCGAGGTCCGAATTCGATCCCCGGCCGTGGTAAGTATAGTCACCAAAGTTAAGTACATTTTCTGACTGCTCTCACACGGTGAAGCAAAACATCGTGAAGAAACCTGCATGCACAGAAGAAGGAATTCCTATATAGGCGCATGTGAAGTTCACCAACCCGGACTTTGCTAGCGTCGTGGACAATAGCCCGTTTCGACGGATCTCTAAAAAGGGTTTGATGAACTCTCATAAACAAAAAACGGCACAGAAAAGAAAAAGATACTAAAGAAGGTTCCATTAGCACGTATAGAAGTATACAGAGTATAAATGTGTCGGATTTTTGCGCTGCTATTACGAGCCCTTCCATGTTGAAGGCAATTAGTTACAGTCACTAGATCTCGTAAGTCGGGCCACTAAAACGGCGGTTCTGACAATTCATTTTCTGTAGTCTATTTTTTATATTGCTTGATGTTCGCGAGATATTCTCAATCTCACTACAATTATGACTACACTGGAAGAAATCGCTCTTAGCGATAAGACCGCCTAGATGTACATTACTGTATCTGTTTTTGTTTTTTGTCTGTAATTTTTAAACGTGCAATAAAGTGTATTGAATTGAATTGAATTATATGCAGAAGTTGGATGTTGGTTGCTCAATGCTAAAACGGTTGAACGGATTTTGATGAAACATGCGATAGCGTGGTGGACTTAATATGGGTCTTACACCCTCGTGGGAGATTAGGCCTGTACACCAACAGTGCGAACATAATATTAACCTGTTGGTTTGATTTTGAATGAAATAGGTACGAGTAGGAAATAGATAAATGTAGTCGCAATAGATATAGGTAGGTGGTCATAGATCTAATTTTGTGTATTGTGTTTTTTAAGTGAGTCGTTATGCGTATAGGTCATTCATTATGCGTGTCATATCAGCCTTTTAAACGTCCACTGCTGGACATTAAGCCTACCCAATGAACGCCCGCTCTCCGCAGCTATCCGCTTCCGCCCACCTTAAGGTCGTCGGTCCAATAAGCGTATGTGATCCAATTTAATGGCCCCACGTTGCTAAGACCGGAGCGATCTGAGCCATTTCGTTGTCAATCTTCTTTTCAATGGAGCTAGTGGGAATGAGGGCTCCTTTCAAGCATTCCTATGTCCATTTATCGTTACGTTATTAAAGAAAAAGGTGATTAGCGCCGCCTTTTGTAGGATGAATAAGTTTGTTTCCACTGCGTAGATATATATGATGTACATATCATCAAGACCGGTCAGTATGGGGAAGTCAGAAACTCAAATACAGTAAAGGATGTATCATGGAGAATGGTCGGTATGGGGATGTCAGAAACTCAGATACAGTAAAGGATGTATCATCAAGACCGGTCAGTATGGAGAAGTCAGAAACTGAAATACAGTAAAGGATGTATCATCAAGACCGGTCAGTATGGGAAAGTCAGAAACTCAAATACAGTATAGGATGTATCATCAAGACCGGTCAGTATGGGGAAGTCAGAAACTATAACAGATACACAGTAAAGGATGTATCATCAAGACCGTGACCTGTCTAACGTATGTAACTGACGTATGGGGAAGTCAGAATCTGATGTATCATCAAGACCGATCAGAATGGAGATGTCATATTATATTATTCATAGATTTCAAACTGAGCGCAACTTGGGAATTGAAACTTTATATTTATTTAATTAAGGTCGTATTTTAAGTGCAATTAAATAATAAGATCAAGAGATTTAAAAAAAATTACCTAGTGTATTAAAGTGTTTTATCTAGGTAATACGTTCGAAGACTCTACTTTCTTCACAAAACCAGAGATCTGTAGACTCTATATTTTCTCCACAGTAGAGCACTAAATTGTGAACTTTAAAATGGGCTCAAATTAACTCAATTGCCAAGCACCTCCCAACTAACGTGTGACATATGGGCAAGACGTGTTCACTTATCGGACATTGGAGAAAAGTATAGTGCACCCACGGCGGTTGAGAATAACCTGCTAGAAGGTTTAAATATCGAAAATTTTATTAGACAGCGTTGGTGGCGTGGTGGGAAAGAAGCGGCCTATCATGTCGAGAGGTTCAAGTTCGATCCCCGGTCGGGCCATGTACCACAATGGGTTTTTCTCGAAACTTATGTACATTTACTGACAGCTCTCAAACGGTGAAGGAAAACATCGTGAGAAAACCTGCATACGCCGATGAAGGGATTCTTAGGCGTGTGAAGTCCACCTAAAACCAGTCCAGTTAAAACTTTTGCGTCCAAGCATTTTTTACATCTGTCTTTGCATACATTTTCCATGAAAATATGTATTACTAGCTGTTGCCCGCTACTTCGTACGCGTGGATTTTGGAAGTAGGTACCTATCTGTGCTATGTATAAACATCGCCTAGTTATAATTTTCCGTTGGTAAAATGACCAGATTTTAAGTTATACCTTCAGGAACGCAACTTTGAAAACCGTATCCAATTAGGTTAAGTAGTTTTTGCGTGATGCCGGAATAAACATAATATAGATAGACAGAAACTCTAAAAATTATTGTTTTGGCTTCTATTGCTCTTAAAAAACCTCTTATATCAATTTTTCTTAAATATCTCCTATTTCTATGAATATCGTCTAGTTACGTTATATGATTTATCTGAAAATAACGATTATTTATTTAAATGTAAATTTTCGTGGTCTTACTTTAATTTAAGATGCTATGTTACTTAGAAGGAATTGATTCTGATGATTGAACCTTTCCAGTGATGTCATAAAAATACAGGATGCTTTTATTAAAAAAAATTCGGTTCGATTTCCGGCTGAGGCAAGTGACGTTTCATAAATGTTTGAATGCAGTTTTATTTAATTTGGAAATAAAAGAATCCTTTGAGTAAAATGTCTATTATACATAATTATTATACATATTAATATCTTCAGTATTTAGAATACTTTCCCTCCAACTACGGTCCATAATTTCCAACCTTACTTACTTATAATGAATACTCAAATACCTACATACAATCACCCAGAATCCGAAAACCAACAGATATGCTCGTCGCACAAATGTTGGCCCCGGGTGGGAATCTGGGAATCGAACCCACGACCTTTAGCTCAGTAGGCAGGGTCACCACCCATAGTCACCACTCACCACCAACAAAGCCAACGGCCAGTGTAGAAAACAAATCAGAAGGTATTCGATACCGAGAGCCCCTGGAACCGGTCACTATAGGGATTTTGTTACACCTGTATGTCAGTCAGTCAGGGTTTATAATAAAACTGGCAGACCCCCGCGACCTCATTCGCGTTTTAAAATAAGGCTATATACATGACACACCATTAATCTGTACATGCAATGCTTCCAACCAACCAAACAACCCGCGAACAAACGCGCGTACATACGCGCGTACAAACGCGCGAACAAACGCGAAAAACAAACCCGCAACCAACCAACCGAAAAAAAACAAACAATTAAACAAACAAACAAAAAATAAACTGAGATTCAGCACCCCCGACAACCTAGAAAATGGTAAAAGCATCGCATCGGTGCGTTGGCCGTGATAGCCACCAGATCAAATGGTATCGAATCTTCTTGTGTTAGTACTCCTTGCTAAGTAATAAATAAAGTCTTCTACTTTTTACATGAAATCTTTTTTCTTCATATGGAAAGCCAGTTGCCGATTTGCGTGCATTTTGGTTGCCATGGAGATATTTCTTGTTATTTTGCCTAGTAAATAATTAATTTATTTGTTTATTAACTACTCAAGTGTCGGTGTCCCGGCCCCGGGACGGTAGAAAAACCGCTTCAAGTGTCGGTGTGACGGCCCCGGGACGCTTACGTCACGCGCATTGTTCTTTATATTTCAAATTTTGCGCATATTAGTTCTCGATTCAATATTTGTATATTTTTTTACTGAACAATTTGGTATACAGAACATTCAAAGTTACGATTTCAAATGTCAACTTACTAAAGCCTAACGTCCTGATGAATTTCTGAAATATTCGCCGACTTACTACACTTTATTACATTTTGTGGCTGCTCCTTTTTATAAAACCCAATACCAAATATTTTTTGTTCATTCTCTAAGAGTATTACCTATCCTACAGCGAAAGAATTATTGAGATCGGTTCTGTAGTTACAAAGATTAGCTCCGTCACACATCCAAACATCCATCCAAACAAATTTTATCTCTTTATTATTAGTATAGAATACCTATGGTAGATTGCAGAGCAGACATTTTCAAATTAACCAGGCTACTCTGACCTGTAAGTTCATACAAATGTTAGGAAATGAGAGGTTTTTATTGATGGTTGATATTTCTCTACCATTTTTTGAGATTTTTGTGATTTTTTATGTTATCCCGGGATATACACTGTCAGTATACAAAGTTTCGTCAAAATCCGTCCAGCGGTTTAGGCGTGATGCGCGTTCAGACAGACAGACAGACAGAAAGACAGACAGACAGACAATAATTTTAAAAACTGTTCTAACATGTTCAGTTACTCATTTTAAGTCGTCCTGGTTGGTTTTTTTCCGAATATATTCAATGTACAGACTTTTTGGACTTTACGATTTTATTATATGTATAGATGTTGAAAATCAGTCTTAGGTTTTTTTTTAAAATAAGTACCTACCTTTCAACTTTGGTGTAATAGTAAAAAAAAACCCTTTGCTAGCTATTTCAGAAATAGGCCAAAATGAAAGATGTCCCTATAAGTAAATAAGTAGGCACCGTCTATTGAAATTACGGCAGATCTTTGAAATAAAGCCTGTTAAAAAGTACAATTTTTTTATCAGTACGAGCAATTTCGTAGCAGCGTGCTACGGTTTCTGCTACGGCGGGTGGCGTAGCGGTTTCATATATTCGTAGCTCATATATTCGTAGTTTTTTGCTCACTCCATCCTCGCATCATTTTTATCAACCAAAATACGCACCACATTCTATTTTACCAAATCCTCGTCAGCTGATTGTGTACTTCATAGGTCGTCAAAGCAACGTAACTATACAAATGTAACCCTTGCCACAACGGGGATACAAACTGAACCTTATCCCTTCGCAAAATGGTTGAATACGAAAGTAGAAACATGTTTGCCAGTCAATAAACTCACATGTACGTGTCTCCGTGACTTTGGAAAACCTTTACGAATGACACACAATCATGGTCTCTTATTCAACCGACAATATTCAATTCCGGGTAATATTTTTTCCTACACGAAAAAAATAGTAAAAACATCCTACACGTTTGGAATTTGGGCTTAGATTCAATAAGACAATGTTAAATTATTTTGAAACCTGTTTCTTTCATGATGAGTTACTAAGAAAATTTTAATGAATTCATCAACAGCTTATTAATGTCCCCACTGCTGGGGCTCAGACCTACCCTCTCCACGAGGGCGTTCGGGCTATAGTCCACCACGCTAGCCCAGTGCGGGTTGGTGGACTTCACATACGCCTAAGAATTTCTTCTTCGGCGTATGCAGGTTTCCTCATGATGTTTTCCTTCACCGTTTGAGAGCATTCAGTAAATGTATTTAAGTTTCGAGAAAAAACCCATTGGTACATGTCCCAGTTGGGGATCGAACTCCGGACCTTTCGATATGATAGGCCGCGTCTTATCCCCTACGCCACTGACGCTCTCTTAAATGCAATAAACGCTTCTCTTTAATGAATTATTTGAAATAAATTCCTTAATTGGTCTTACACACACACACATAACCCAAACACACAGACTTTACACGATACGCCTATCGTAATTTAAATTAATATATTGTTAATCCATCATTTAGCAATTAGAGTATCATCATCATCAGCCCTTTAACCTCCACTGCTGGACTCCAGGCGTAACCCAATCACCCCGGTCCTCAGTCCTCCGCTTCCGGCCACCTTCTTTAGGTTGTCGGTCCACCGGGCTGATTCCCCTATTTAAGCCCTGAGCCCTGTCTCATAAAACTTACAATTGTCAGTGAAAGGTCGAAAATTGAACGTTTCATAAAAAATTGGCCTGACATTATCTATTGTTTTGTAATCGGAAAACTCGATCACCTACAATTATTTATCTGTCACCCTGACAGTTGTTTTAGACAAGACTTGTCAAAAAAATGGTATTATGTAACACCGGAAAAAAGTGACAATTACCACTGTATATAAACCATGAATTTAAAAAAAAGCTACTCCCATATGGATGAGTAACAAAATCATTTTAGGGGGTGCTAAAATCGTGCCAAATGTATATCGAAATTGATACTCACTCACACATTCTCATTTTCAAACTCCATATAAATTTGTATGAGCAACTTCCTCCCGCTAATCCGCTTCATTTGTCCGCACCCCCCCTGATTTTGACACAGAATTTTTCATCGTTTCCCATACTAAATTTGCAAGATGCGATCTCCACAGGGAGCGCGCGCATATAAACAATTATAAACGTGTCAAGTTTTATGAAACGCGAATTAATGTCGTGACAATCCGACAAAAATGTCGTGATTTCTGACAAATTGTCGACTTGACAAGTTTTATGAAATAGGGCCTGGTGGTTATTTTGAATAGTGAAAATAACATCATCAAAGAAGCAAAAAATCGCAAACTCGTCTCACGTACCATAAAACAGGTCCAGTTTACGTCACCCCATAAAACGGGACCAACGATGGCTTTCCCATAAAACATCACCCTTGTCATATAAAATTTAGCGATTGGTTGCATTCGTTCCAGTCCGGTGTTAGAAAACGGATATTAATATTTTTATTGATACTTTGGATCTAAATGTTGCTAATAAAAACATACAACGTACTGGATACGTCTTTATTTTTTTTTTATCGATGACACTTAGATTTTGTCCACGTGGTTGTTTTGTTGACTTGAAATTGAGTGTCGATAAAATACCCCGTTAAAATAACGGCATCTCTTCGCTGACAAAATCCTTTAGTACACTTTCATTTATTGTTTACTAGCTTTCGTCCGCGGCTTCGCCCGCGTGGAAAAAGTTTTTCCCGCGGGAACAGTTTTACCGCGGTAAAAAGTAGCTTATATGGTATTCAAAGACATAAGCTATTTCTGTACCAAGTTTTATCAAAAATAAGTTTTTTCCCATGGGAGCAGTTTACCGCGGTAAAAAGTAGCTTATTGTTATTCTTTTCCGGCGGGAACAGTAAAGATTACCGCGGTAAAAAGTAGCTTATATGTTTTTCCAGGATATAAGCTATCACTGTATCAAGTTTCATCAAAAATATCAAAATGCGTTCATCTGTTACAGCGTGAAAGAGTAACAAACATCCTCACATACTCACAAACTTTCGAACATCTTTACAAACTTTCGCCTGTATAATATAGTAGGGTAGAATTTAATAATTTATTGAACACACAAAAATATAAATAGAAAAACACTTTATCCGCTAATTTTCCACCCTTAAAGGTGAAATATTTTTAGAAATTCAGCTTAAGATGGGTCATGACTCATGACATGAATCAGTTGGTTCGACTGTACGTAAGGCAAGACGTTTAGTTCGGTGTAATGAAGTCAGAGTAAACACGCTTTCGGAAGTGACGCCACACGTCAACCTGGCATATTAGACTTATTAAGCTAGAGTACACAAGCGACTTTTCGCGTCATAAAATTAAACAAATGTATTCAATACACCATCTATATCTGGTTGTGGTACTACAGACACTATTAATTCCTCTGTGCTACAGACTCCATCTATCGTCATTGCTTTAAATCAAGAAAGTGCGACCGTAATTAATGATACATAATCTATGGACTTCTATTACCTACATTACATACTTAAGGATTGCATCTTGTACATGAAAGAGTTGCAATTAAATTGACTTTAAAACTTTAATCATCAGCCTAAAATTCATTAAACCTGAAGACCGGACATTCCCGTCAACAAAATGTAATAAACATTTGTTTAATATCATGACCAGAAAATATAATTGTAGATAATACTATGTTTACAATCAATGGTACGATGTTACAATGGTTATTTATTACAATATATTTGAAAAACTAAGAAAAATTTACAAACAAGATGTATATTTTTGAAATATTACCATAAGCAATTATTAATAATTCTTTTGACATAAATTATTCTATGACTAATATTGTGTAAAATAGATCTGACATAGTTCGAACTTTATTATTATTTTGACATTTTAATATTTAATTTTGACATTTCGACTTTGACATTGTATTCTTTAATAATCTGATGTACTTACATATTATTATATTGTAATAATTATTACTACTTAAGTATTAGTATTACGTAAATTTATTGACGCTGTATGTTCATTACAAAATAAATGAATATGAATGAATATGAATATAAAACCTATTTAAGGCTAGACATAAACAATGAAACGTATCACCGGTGTTTATCCTAAATGAATCTGTGATTTAAACAACGAAATATAAACATTAGTTGTTGGATTCAATATTTCATTTATTGCGTGTTTTATTAGAGTTTCTTTAGTAAATCTAACAACTTGAATAAATAGTGGGGAAATTTAATTTCTAGCATTTATTAAGCAAGGCGTAGTGGCGTTCATTGGGGAAGGCACATGTCCAGCAGTGAACGCCGTAGAGTTGTTATAACGATCATGATAATAGGCTACACTGGTTAAAAAATATAGTCGCAGAACAAGTTTTTCAATTTGCCACTAATTTACTTATGTCGTTTGATTTGTTATACAGACACTAGCACTGTTAATAATGAGTTTATGTCCACTGTTGGACTTACAAATATGCGCATAATGTCCACACTGGACAGGATATTATGGGCTATCGCAATACTAAACCTTTTGTGTGACACTTATAGAAGGTATTTAAAATACTGTGGCGTGTTTTATAACAGTGAACGGTTTGTCAAATCTGTCCAATGATTCTCGGTTATAATACAATAGATAAAACCTTGGAGCTTGTTTACTAATTTTAAGTTTATATTCTGACCAACATTAACTTACTTATCTTTAAACTATAGATTCCTTTCTATTTTTACCATATCAAAATATTTATGACGCATACCTAGTATGTTCCTGCCTTATAATTTTTCGGTAAAGTAAACGCTTTCCTTTAAAAGTGTTGTTACGGTCGTCGACGGCTTCCAATTATTTTTAACACCCCTTGTATATTAGAAAAAAATTATACAACAAATTTTCTTGACTTAATTTGTCAAACCATTATAACAGCGTTAACAGTATGTTTACATTATTATAATAACAACGTTAGGGTTGTGTAAATTTGGAATATTTGCTACATTCCGGCCCCGCGGCGATGTCTGTATATTTCAAGGAGATTCGAACCTCTTTTGTCGCGCGCGCGCTCCCTGTGGAGATCGCATCTTGCAAATTTAGTATGGGAAACGATGAAAAATTTTGTGTCAAAATCAGGGGGGGTGCGGACAAATGAAGCGGATTAGCGGGAGGAAGTTGCTCATACAAATTTATATGGAGTTTGAAAATGAGAATGTGTGAGTGAGTATCAATTTCAATATACATTTGGCACTATTTTGGCACCCCCTAAAATGATTTTGTTACTCATCCATATGGGAGTAGCTTTTTTTAAATTCATGGTATATTTAATGTACTGTAACTTATTTTTGTTGGTAAAGTTTTTCAGTGTTCCGTGGAAACGGATACCCATTTTGTCCTTTTATCTGTCTGTCCGCCGGATAACTCAAAACCACCGATTGAATATAAACATATCCAGCAATGATTGAAAAGTTTTGAAATTTTAGTTTTTTTTGATATGCCAGGATAACAAAAGAAATTTATTTATGACGTGACGCATGTTAAAAAAAATACATTATAATTAATATTACACATTGTATGGCATATTTGGCAGATTTTTAACAAATCATTACATTTCAGCTACATAATGGAAATAGTCGCGTAGTGTCAGTTGTACCATTGAGTACCTAGTACCATTGATGGTACAAGTGACACTAATTTAGAATCTGTAGTACCATTATGAATAGTTGTTATTGTCGCTAGCACCATCAATGGTACTAGTGACGCTATGGTTCGATGTAGAACTCATCATCATATCAGCCTGCACACGTCCACTGCTGGACAAAGGCCTCCCCCGGGATCTCCACGACGACCGGTCCTCCTATATAAATTTAGTAAATGTTATAGTTGGTACGTGGGTTTGGCTTTGATTAAGTTCTTAGCGAATCCAGTCACCCAGATAACTTCATTTGTTGTTAGTGACGTAATAACACCGGACTAAATGCTACTAGATGTGGTAATATACATGTGTATACCCAAACACAGTTATTTTTAAGGTAAAATACAGTAAGTTGAGGCAAGTGCGGTTAAGGGGGAAGTGCAGTCGATTTTCAATTTCTCAAGAAACCTAAAGAGATTTGGATTAAATCTTCCATGAGAGAAGAAATGTAACTATTTCGGAGAAAAATACTATGGCATCATTTCAGTGGAATATCATTTTGTCCACACTTTCCCCTTAGCCGCACTTTTTTATTTTTATTTTTTATTTATTTATTAATTAATCACAATAAAATACAGTGTAAATATATTACGGTGCAACAAAAACCAGACTCGATTTGTCTGTGCACCGCGACGTCGTACTTAATTGCTACTAAATATTACAAATATATTGCAGTATTATTATTTATCCTATGTGCTAATCCAATTTATTATCTTATATTTATAAATATATATATGTATAGTTATGAATAAACTTAATACAAACAGAATCCATACCTATAGATTTCACCAAAGCCTTAAGTTACATACAAATTTGACACCCCAATACCTAACACTAGTCACTTGCCACAACGGACTTCCGTACGTGACTCGTTGTGAATTGTGAATGATGGGGACATTGATACCACTACACTAGTAGTTCCGTGAGAACAGTAGACCTCGCCAGCCCATATAAACCAAACCTAAAAGAAACGAACAGAAGTCAATTTTGCAGTTGGAGACAGATTAAGTACTAATGTGACAAAAATTAGCACTTTAAAGCTTAATATTTCGCAAACGGATCCCTGAATCGAAAAATGTTTTTTACACACCCGCGATATTTTTGAAAGATCTATCCAACGATACCCCACACCATGAAATTCACGCGAAAAAAAATATTTCACATTTTTCGTATGCAGTTTTATGAACATAATTAAAATTTTCGACTTTCTTAAGTTAATTGACTATTACTCAAAAACTAATTGAACCTACTTAGCCGTCATAGTTTTCCTTTTAACTACGTTATATATGCTACTGCCGTGAATTTTTTCACATTTCCAGAAGCAACCGTTTAGCTGGCAGGGGGGGGGGGGGGGGACACGTGACTCTTACAAAAATTAACGCTTTAAAGCTTAATATTTCGCCAACGGATCCCTAAATCGAAAAAATGGTTTTCACACACCAGCAATATTTTTGAAAGACCTATCCAACGATATCCCACACTGTGGGATTCACAAGAAAAAAAAAGTTCACTCCCACTTTGCGAGTATGGTAGGTACTCTAAAAAAATGTTTTTCAAAATTTTATTCTACTAATTTTGTCGGCAGGATTAATTTATACCTATGCCAAAATCGGTTGAAAAATGCGACCTGTAGAGAATTACAGACGTACAGAAAGACTGACAGACGGACATTAGCATTTTTGGCCAATCTCGAAACTGAGACGCTTCGCTCGCTCGGTCAATAACCTAACACTAAATTAATAATTTTGAGCTACATTAAAAGAAGAGGACCTGCAAAATTTTAGCGAATCAGAGACACTTTCTGTTAGGAGAGACTTCCAGCAGTGCACTTAGTATATTATGAAAGCCACATCCATTAAAACATATGGATAAAACAAACGTTTCAAGTATTGGAAACTTGTTATCAGCTGTGAGCAGATCACAGTGCCCTGTGATACGGGATTGAATACATTAACTAAGTTATGTGGGAGTGTTTGTGATTCGACTTTGAGACAGTAACGCTTAGAATATCTGTAGAGATACTTAGGACTTTCTTGTATTAGGACATCATGATCTAATCTAACGAGTTCATCATTCATCAACAACCTATTAATCTCCCCACTGCTGGGGCTCAGGCCTACCCTTCTCAACGAGGGCGTGCGGGCTATAGTCCACCACGCTAGCCCAGTGCGGGTTGGTGGACTTCACATGCGCCTAAGAATTTCTTCTTCGGCGTATGCAGGTTTCCTCACGATGTTTTCCTTCACCGTTTGAGAGCAGTCAGTACATGCACTTAAGTTTCGAGAAAAAACTCATTGGTACATGGCCCAACCGGGGATCGAACCTCGGACCTTTCGATATCATAGGTCGCGTCTTATCCCCGAGGCCACTGACGCTCTCATAACTAACTACATCATCAGCCTGAAATAGTCCACTGCTGGACATAGCGCTCCCCCAAGGCACGTATCTGAACCCGATCGTCGGTTAGCCGCATCTAGTCAATGCCAGCCGCTGAGTTCCTCAAAGCATTCAGCTCTGTGATGCTATAGTCTAACAATTAATTGAATCGGAATCGAACCTCGGACCTTTAGATATCATAGGTCGCGTCTTATCCCCGAGGCCACTGACGCTCTCATCTAACGAGTTATTTTCAGTCAATTACATTTGCCCCCTATCTACAATAGCCCCAGGTGGCCTTATGTGATAAATCCATGATTAATGTCAATCGTTTGAATAGCTATACCGCCATTGTCCTGGTCTATTGTCTATTGTCCATACAGAAAAAAAACTGAGAAGAAAGACTATAGATTTAAGAAGTTGCCCCCTCTAACGATGCTTTCGTGGTGACCTCATCGAGAGACAAAATTATGTCTAACAAATACTTTACACTATATAAAAGTACACCAGAGCACAGAATACATAATACCAGAGTAAACAAAAAATAGCTTTTCGTACATACATACATACATATACATACAATACTTAACATACACACATACATACATTATTTTAATAACTTCACTCTATGTAGAGACATAAGGGACGGGGTAGGCAGAAAGAACGGAGCGCCAAATATCGCGATCTTAATTCAATTCAATTCAATACACTTTATTGCACGTTTAAAAATTACAGACAAAAACAGATACAGTAATGTACATCTAGACGGTCTTATCGCTAAGAGCGATTTCTTCCAGACAACCTTTGGGTAGAGAATTTACAGTAAATTAGAAGGTAGGTTGTGCAATTTTAGGCATATTTTAAAAATCTACATACACTAAATACATAGGTATACAAAAAATATATATATACATACACACATACATGCATACAATATACATACATACATACATACATACATACAGTGTAATCGATAACAACAAAGTTCTAAGCAGGTGAAGGAAAGAGGGAAGTGAAGTGATCAGACACAGTCGGTGAGAAAAAGTCCCTTGACTTGTTGCTTGAAAGCAACTAAGGATTTGGCGTGCCTGATCGGGACAGGAAGGGAGTTCCAAAGACGAATGGCATGGAGTGTGAAGGATTTATCGTAGAATTTAGAGGAGTGAGGAGGGACTTAATTACCTCTTTTTGTCTTTTTTTCTTTGCCTTTTATTGTATGGACTTACCTGTAATAAACAATTCAATAATATTGTTATAAGTGCAAGTCTTCTTATTTAAATCTAGATACCCAAACCTCGTATCAGTAATCACCAGTCACTGCAAGAAAGCTTTTAAGTCAATTTGCTAAGAGCCAGCGAGCGGCGACCTTTTAGTGAAGTCATGCGTATAATCGCCTGCTTTCTTCGTATGAGCATCAATTGGAAGACATGTTTTGTTTTGACTGTGGTATGTTATCGATGCTACCATTCCTAAAGTGTCCCTAACGATCATGCTTGCATGACATGCAACGTTTACGTGAATGTCATGCTGCATGATGGAGCATCATGCTTGCTATCAATTAATACAGTGAAGCAACGGCAACACGTTGTTGCATGTCATGCACGTCAATCACTACAGCTAGACGGTCATGCGTGAGTGACAGCACGTAATGCATGTCATGCCGCATGATCGTTTAGGGAGCCCATTATTTTTAGTCGATTCATATCACAGTACAAAACGATACATATTAATTAATCCAGTATCCAATTTTTTTTCCAAAATGTTTCATAGAAGTAACATTCAAGTATTTAGGCAGAGAGTGAGGAGAGATTCATTCACTGGTGAGTGTCGCTTCTTTACGTAGTAATAGTTGGTATTCTTTGATTTGGTGTTGTTGTACCCATAGGGGGTGTATCTGTAAGATTATTGACATATTATTATGACATTGTTGTTACAATTTGTGTAAAATTTACAATTTGTGTATACTACCTTTTTTCCATAATGATGATTACAACCAACTCTGTTTACGGCCGCACAAAATGACGCACTTAACGTTATTTAAAACCAAAAGTTAAACAAGAAATAGTGACAGTGGTTAGACGAGTCTAGAATTAACTGCAACTACCTAGATCTAGTTAGTGGGGAATCCCCGCTGAGGAGCTAAGTGGAGACAAGTTACTTAACTAGGTTGCTTTAAATTGGAGGAATGTAGCCGGGAGTGGAGTGGGGTAAAGTGAAGCATGGGTAAAACAGTAAAACTATTTTAGTTTATCAATTCAGTCTTTTTACCCGATTGTGTGACACTTAAGGTTGTTTTGACGCGCTTTTAAACGGGTATGTATGTATGTTTATCTTTATTTTGCTTTTTACTCAGTTGGATTTTTTGATATTCTTGTCAATTTGTAGGATTCTCGGGGGAGGCCTGTGTCCAGCAGCGGACTAGTGCAGGCTGATGATGATGATGGAATTGTACGATACAACGATAAGACGAAGGAAATACCAGAAAATCCGAAATGGGGCGAAAAACTAACGCCCGAAAAACACCTCTCAAATTGAGTAATACAGTTTACATAGAGTAACATTGTATGTAACGTTAGCATAATAAAACAGACAAGTTAGAAACAAAAGGGTAGTACGAAATAAGTTTAAATGGATTTTTTATGGCGACTCAACTTTTGGGTCGACATCTATAAATGCGAAAAGTATTACGCAAAACATGTGTTTCTGAAATTTATAGCCAACTATTCCCATGTCGCTATAAACATGGAGTTATATGATAACATAATTTTACCTACTTATTACACCCTTTTATGATAATGCTGTGCTCGGAGTCTCTTTGGGATGATCCGCAATAAGCAGATCCGACCATGAACAAAGTCCACCGACGTAGCCGAAATGATTAGAAAGCTGAAATGGCAGTGGGCATCAGATCACTTCTGTCGCAGAACCGACGGCCGTTGGGGCAGACTAGTTCTGGAGTGGAGACCGCGGACCCGCCAGGTGGACCGACGACCTAAAGAGGGTATGCAGAGGGCGTAAGTGGTGGCGTTCACTGGCGAAGGTCTATATGTCCAGCAGTGGACGGCGAAAGGAGGTGATGACGATACTTTTTGACTAACTAAAGTTTTTTGTAAAACCGAGGGCTGATGTAAAAATTATTATTATTATTATTTATTCATTCAGCTTACACTATCTTAACAGTCTACAAACCAAATCAATTATCAAGTCTAGGTTCATGACGTTATTGGCGCTTTTACTTAGGTTTCTCATAATGGACCTGGGGACCAATCGCGCTAATTCTGAACGACGCGCTAATACCAAATCCAAACCAAAACAAACGTGTAGAGCAGGGGTTCGGCTTGCAAAACGTAAAGGTTAGCCAAACGTGTGGAAGCAGTATAACGTTTTTGGTTGTGGTTTGGATTTGGTAACATCGTTCAGAATTAGCGCCAATGTTAGAATGCGCCAGGCCGATGTTAGATACGTTTCAAGTTAAAAATAAAACATAACATATAAGCAACACAATATAACAAAACCACTGTTACTTTAGTGGCTTTGACCCAAATCGCTCCATCATCGCTTCTCTCTCTTCACTTATACCATACGCGAGGCTGTAAAAACCATTAAGCTAAACTTTTCAACTGAGAGACATGGTGGTTTAATATTTCCTGAACAACTTTATGCAGAGATAATAGCAGAAAGCTTGGATGCGGTAATTTAATTGAGAATTTGAAAATCGTGTTCGTTTGTAAATATTTTGTCGTATATTTTTATGTCATGGATTTCGAGCGTATGTTAAGTCCGCCAAAAATGGACTGGGGCTCCGTTGGTGGACAAGGGTTTGGCTCAAAAGATCCCAAAATGGTCGAAGTGTCGCTAACTGCTCCTGGTCCCTAAAAATATAAGATAAGACGAAATGAGCTGAGATGAGCTGAGATGGGATGAGATGAGATGAGATGAGATCAGATGAGATGAGATAAGATGGCAACTCAAAATCAGAACTTACCCATTCAGTTCATCAAAGGTGGTTAACCTGACCATCAGAACATTATCGCTGTAATATAGAACCTTGGCCCAGTGCCGTCGTAAAGGGGCCATCAAATAACAAGCCAAATTAACCGGCGGTCATGCGGCCAATAAAAATAATTTTATGGCCCATTTTTATCCCGTCCAATGACTGTTCCTGTAGGGGTTTTGTAAAGATACCTTTTGAGCACAGCGTAGGTGAGGTCTGGTCACCAATAGCTAGTAAAAGAATAAATAGGGTATCAGAAGCTATGGTCGTTAGCTGGTTATCCAGCTTATGCTTTATGCATTTCCGACCTTCTGGGGGACGGAGGCCGGGATATGTGGGAGTCTCTCCTCAGATATAGCGCTAGAGGAGCATACCCAGTAAAACCACACGGTAGCCATCTCAGGTGCGTGGAGGGACCCAGGGATCGGTGCGCCCGCCTCCGGAGCCACTCCAGCGCCCGGCCGCCTTGCAGCGGCCCCTCTCGGGGAGAGACATTCCTCCCCCCAGCAGCCTCACGGTGCTGCAGCAGCACGAGGCCACCCGTGCTGCCGCCCTCCTCGGGGTCGCGTCAGATGTTATGGACGACTGAACCCGCTTCAGCCGTCCGCGACCCCAAAGGGGGAGTCGGAAAGCAGGCCAACTGCCCGTAGCGTTCCTAACCCTCAGAGTGTTAAAACGGGTTTTGCGACCCAAAAAACAAGATCAAATACTAGACTTATGTGAAGTCTAGATAGAATTCGTTTTTCAAAAACCAAAATCTGACAGCCACATTCTAAGGGATTGATAGCCTCATAGGGAAACCCAAGTCCATAATGTTTAGGCAGACAGATAGCGCTTAGCGTAATCATACACAACTCGTGCCTCATCCGAACTTGGGTTATTTATTATCAAATTTATTCCGCCATTATGGCCATGGTTGCCGCAAAACTAGTTGTTGAGTTGAAAAAGTGAGTTGAGAGGTGTGCCAACGCACAAAATATACATCCAAACTATCCTACTCATATTAAATGGAAACTAACTCTGTCCTGATACCTTTTCAGACCTAAATCGGACAAACATCGAACCGTTGGTTTATCGCGATAAAAAGTAGCCTATGTCCTGCATATGTCATCAGCTATAATCCTAGTATCAGTGAAACTTATATATGTCGAGCGATTCGAGATTTTGGTACATTTAGGTAAGGTCAATGTACTTTATGGCATAAACAGCTGGCACGTACTTCGCTGGAGTGCAGCTTTCGCACATTCGTGTCAAAATTTTCGCTCTTTGGAGTTTGTTGGGAAAATAAATCATTCATGTTGCCTCTGTTAAACTAATTGGCTTTCCTTTGATGTATGTGCTTGAAATTTGAGTAAATACTTACTTATTTGAGATATATATTTAATTTAATAGGTGTTGTTTCTTAACAATAATCTATTTAAAGCTTCTTTCGCCTGCTTTAAAACGAAGTGTTAATTTGATACTTTGATTGCGAATCTGTTGTTTGTTGTACACTGATAGATGGATTGAGTAATGATTTAATTAGGTAAGTATGCTAATAACAACAATTTTCTAGGAATGAGAAAAATATCAGTGATGTTATTAGGTCTGCTTTGAAGGTTTTTTTTCATAGTTTTCCATTATTGCTGAGGGAACTTTTTGATGTTCAGTATGTCAGCTCAACAGACAGACAGTCAGACGACAGACAGTCAGACGTCTTCTCTTTTAAATAACCCTAATAGGGGTCCGTTAAAACCTTGAATCAAAAAATTTTGCCGCGAGAACCCACCCATCATTTCTCTCTGGTTAAAACGGAATCGTTTTGTTTGACCGATCTCCAAAAACCAAAATTTTGAATTTTGTTTTTTCAATCGCGATTTTTAGCTAGGCACTGCATTTTTACTACGATGTACTTCTTGTGTTACTAGTGGATAATGTGACAGCAGAGAAATATTGTGTACCTATGTACCTACCTATACTTTTTATGCTTTTGTTTTTACCGACTTCCAAAAAAGGAGGAGGTTCTATGTTCGGCTGTATGTATGTTTTTTTTCTTTTTTTTATATACAAAATTAATGCAGTCTGAATTACAATTGTGGGATCTAAACAGGACCACAGCTCAATAAATCCCTACATTTGAATAATCTTTTTTACAAGACAGCTGCCACGTTTTACGCTCTGTCGTAAAAACCCAGGCTGAGGCTTTGCCAAAATATGTTTCGGGTCATTGCAGTTTTATCTTTACGCCGTTGAATGTGTTGCCTGCGATTTGTGGCCGTAATTTATTTCGTAAGCCCCCAATCAAAATTACTTTAGGAGTTCATGAGACGAGATAAATTGAAAGGCCTTTTACAAAAACAACACTTTTTTTCTATATATTTGATTGATTACTGTATTTGGTTAAACCGTTGTAATTAATTAAATAAATTAAATTAAATTTTCAATTTGCGATGAATGTGAATGCTATCTATCGAAATTATCTTCAATTTATATCTTTTTGGTGACTTTTCTCTACGTAATTAACTTAAGTTCCGATAGCAAAAGAGCAATAGAGGGCGCTGTATTGATTTCAAATGTCATTGTCAATCGAGACTCGAAAATTTCAAGAATCAACACTTTTACTATTTTGTTTTAGTTTCTAGTTTTTTTACAATTTCATGGCCTGGGTTCTCAGGTTTTTGCCTGAAGTGGTTCCAAGAACCTCGATAGATAGAGTACCACTTCAATTAGAACTTTCCCTCTGTTAAATTTGTTCTTGCAAAACCTGACGAAATTCAAGATTTTTTAAAAATACGAATATATTAATATTTAACTACTTAACGAGGTCGATATTATTTTTGTCTGGAAATTGTTTACCTACACTTTTATTTTCCAGTAGATACATTTTTACAATAATAATACCAATTGCAGTTCAATTTAGAAACTGCAAACATTTTAACGGTCCAATAAGTAACCCGGACTATTTTCACTTAAATAGAATGAAGACAATTTTATTGGCTATTTCCGCTTGGATCCGGACCAACGGCTTCCGTTTCCGCACGTTAAAAGGCCTACTAGCCTAAAGATACCGCCTTAATAATGTTAGGCTTACGTAAATGTAGGCTTCGAACTAGTCTTACGGCTTGCCCATTCATTGACGTTTCCTTCCGACCACTAAACCTATATTTTACTTCGAATTAAGAGATCCAAATTGTATGTTACGAAAATGTTGCACATTTAGGGGCTCTTACACAGCTTGCTGATAAAGTCCCAGATACCCTATCTGCAGGTTATCTTACAGATAGCCAATTTTTTTGGTTTCACAGGTGTCTGATTGCCTATATCTTATATATTTTATATAGTCTATCACACAGATTTATCTGATAGATTAGTTTATCACTAAGATTACTATCTGTAACAATATCAGGAAGTGGTGAAAGAAGCCCTTAGTCATCTACAATATTCTGACCAATGTATACAGGGTGGAATTTTCGAATAAGCGTGCCCTTCAAAAATTCCAGCCTGTATACATTACAGTAAAAAGTACCCTAGTTTTGAAGTTTATTCTGTTTATTTGATTAAATACCAACCCTAGCTAGGATTGTACGGCGGTGGTGCAGGGCGGACGGACAGGGCTGTGTGTACGTTAAAAAAATACGATTTAAACGCAATGTAAGTAATATAAATATATGATAAAACGCAAATGTATATCTACAATTAAATTTATGTCACGCGACTTACATTTATATAAAATACGCTTGAAAGTGAAATAAATCAAGTATAGAATTAACCTCACCCAAACGTTGGCTTATGTAATTTATTCCACTACACCTAACCTAACCCTATTGTAATCAGGATTGGGAATACTCCCCCACGCCCGCAGTGTTACCGCTAAGGATAATAACAATAAACGAGCGAGTGCGTGATTGCCCCCTCAGCCAGATGCCTTTCTAAATTTCTTACCAAGGTTTCTAAGGCATTCCAAACTCACATTTGCGTCTTGGCAACATTGGACTCTAGCAGCAAAACCACATTTGTATTACAATCGTGCAGAGGTGCGATTTATTTGAAATACTTCTATTTAAATTGCAAATACAAAATACCTATTTTGTATTTTGCATTTAAATGCCTTTTAGTAAAAAACATTTTGTATTTTATTTGAAATACCTTTCGAGATGCATTTTGCATTTTCAATATTCATTTCAAAATGCAAAATGCTTTGTGATTAAGTTTAGCCAACATTGGCAACATTACCAGTCAAAAAAAATGAAATGAACGAATGACGCTTGTATTGCCGAATTTGACCTATAGAGACTGATAAATATGACTAAAATGTCATGCCATAAGGTGCTATGTTATTAGACGCTTTTGTTCGGCTCGGCATTGTCTCTCTATTTCTCATGATAAATACCTAAAATAAATAAAAATATCTGAGATTTGGCCAAAAGGTGTTTTATTTTGAAAAAGTATTTTGAAAATAGATATTTTGCATTAGCATTTGAAATACATAACGCAAAACTATTTGGTATTTTGCATTTGAAATAATAAATCTGAAAAGTATTTTGCATTTTGCATTTAAATGCTTTTTTAAAACCATTTTGTACGTCTCTGCAATCGTGTTGATTCGGAGGAGCACACGACTTAACTAAATTTAGACTATTGATGCTCTTGTTTTATCTGGAGAAATAAGAAAGAGATGGGATGAATTTTAGAACTGCTTGATAACGGGATATGGTGATAGATAACTGATGGATGAACAAAGAAGAAACTCAAGTGAAACTAAATTTTGAGAGGATAGAGAGGTGTCATGCACCAATGGGTTTTCTGGAAATTTCAATACAAACTATCCAAGTCTCGACGTTGTAGCTATGTGTGTACTCCAAAATTTTATTTGTGAAAATTGTTTAGTTTCATTGTCTGATTCACTAATGTTAGGTAGCCACCAAACTGCCAGATTTACAACGGGTATAGTTATCACTTTAATTAGCATATTTTTAACATTCCTTGCGTATGCCTGCATATTTTATGTGCCTCTCTTTAATGTGTCCAATCCAATCTCCAGGTGGTCTTTCGCATCTCAGTCTGTTTTAAAGGTGGCTTCTTTTAAGCGTGACACACACTGAGCGGCGGCGTTGCGAAAGCGTTGCGTTTTTTTCTGTAATGTTCGAAATAGTATGAAGCCCTTTACATCAAAGCGGCGGCGGCGGCGGTGCGGCGCGTTCTTCATACAAACCTTCGCCGCCGCCCAGTGTGTGTCACGCTTTAATTGATTTTTATCGTTTTTTTTCCATTCCCTTTTTTTCTTTTTTTTCCTAATCCCGTTTTATCTCGCAAGTGATATTTCGTAGTAAGGCCTTGAATGGAATTACATAAAGAAACGTAACGCTACAAAGTTGCGGTGCGAACGAAAGAGTTGCCTTATTGAATCAGGTGTTTCCGAGGGATTTCTCGAAACAATTGCCAAACAGAATCCACTTTCCCACACTTCACTCAATAAATAGAAGCTGCCAATTATCGTTTGCGATTCTGTCTTTTGAGGAATTCGAGAGATTGTAGACTATGACGACCAGGAGCTCTATTTTTGAATCGCACTCCGCGCTTCGAGCTGTCGATTCTACTGATTTTTGTATCGGATGTCAAAGGAAAATCAGTAGAATCCATCGCTAAAGCGAGTAGAGTGATTCAAGAATAGAGCTCCAGGAAGGTGCGAATCTCTTTGGTGGCGCGCGCGCTCCCTATGGAGAAAGCATCTTGCACATTTAGTATGGGAACCGATGATGCCACTTACAGGGGGGTGCGGACAAAGGAAGCGGAGTAGCGGGAGGAGGTTGCTAATACAAATTTATATGGAGTTTGAAAATGAGAATGTGTGAGTGAGTCACAGTATTGTCATACATTTGACACGATTTTGACACCCATAGAATGCATCTTTTACGCCTCTTTAAGGGGCCGCGAGCACGCACCAAAGAGATTTTAACTCTATGATAACGACTTTCAATTTTACTTATCCACTTACATAAATGGATAGTAATTAGTAAACTCGAGATCTGAGGCGCATGAGAAGTCCATGAACCCGCACTGGGCTAGCGTGGTGGACTATAGCCCGAACACCCTCGTAACTTTGGTACGTTGCGAGGGTAGGCCTGTGCCCCAGCAGTGGGCACATGTTAATAGGCTGTTGATGATGAAAGTTTAGATCCGAAGTTCGAGTTCAGTGACGCGCATTGGGGGAGGCGTATGTCCAGCAGTGGACTAGACAGGCTGATAATGACCTTATTTATACCATTTAAGGACACCGCCACAATGTAAAGAAAACAATATAAATAAGTAAGTAATGAAAACTGCATTAATTTTTTTTTATACCTGAGCCGGGAATCAAATCAAACTTATAAAAAAACACCTATAATTTTATGCGTTTGATACCGAACGAAAGCGTCAATCATAGGAATCAAATTCTTCTAAGCAACATCGTATCTTAAAATAAAGAAAGACCATGAAACTTCAAAATTTGCAATCTTTGGTTTGCTGCACGCAAATAGGTAGAAATAGAGAATAACTTAACGAGAGATTAAGGGCTTCTTTCACCACTTCCTGATATTGTTACAGATAGTAATCTTAGTGATAAACTAATCTATCAGATAAATCTGTGTGATAGACTATATAAAATATATAAGATATAGGCAATCAGATACCTGTGAAACCAAAAAAACAGGCTATCTGTCAGATAATCTACGAATAGGGTATCTGGGACTTTATCAGCAAGCGGTGTAAGAGGCCCTAAGAGCTCCAGTTGCCTTGTTCCTTGTACCTGCTGCACAAAGAAGCCGTGACGTGACTTATATTAATTAAGGCAGCGAAAGGCTGGCCTTGATGAAATTCCGACACCTTACTAATTACGTGCTTGTCGCTCGGTGTCTGCCGGCGCGGCTTACTGCCTTATTTACTGGATTATGAATATTAAAATGAAAGTCATGTTCAAACGCAACATCTATACCAATAATAAAGAGGTAAAAACTGGGTGAATTTTGTAATGCCACCTGAAGGGAAAGTACCCTAATACTGTAGATAGAAAATTTTACTCAAAGGAAACATTCCTTTATTTTTGAAAGGAAAGACAACTGCATTCAAAGATTTTTGAAAATTCGCTTGCCACACCCGGGAATCGAACCTACTAAAATCTGTAAAAATTACATCCTGTACTTTTATTGCATCGATCGTTAGTTTCAATTGTAAGGATGAAATCTCTCCAACAAACTTGATAAACTAAATGAAAGGAAAACCATGAAATCTTAAAATTAGCTAATTGGGGATCTACCGCAACTGGTTACGAAACGTAGTTGCGAATATGGCCGGAAGGGTATTGTTCTGTTCCGGATAAGTTTTGAATTCGGGTTTGTAACATATTTTTTTCCGAGCTTCGGTTGTTTTGTTGTCCACTTTTCACTATGTGGTTTTTCTCTGTGTATAAATCATCAAGCTTAAGTAAGATTGAAATTTTTAAATCAAATGAAGTTTACCACAAGCTTTTTAAGGAAGAAAACATTGAGGAGAAACCTGCACTGTTCGATCCGCTTTGTGGAATAGGGCTTCAGTCTATAATCTATAGTCTAATAAATTAGCATAAAAGGCCACCTTTGGCAATTTTTGTCAGTTTCCAGGTATTTTTTTATTAGTTCCTTTTTTCATAAGCATTTTAGTGCGCCATTAATCCAGGCGGTTTTTATTTCAGCCATTATATTTACGATCCACTGAAAGTTTTTCAGCGGTGACATAAATCATTCCGCAGGGATCCTTACTTGGTCCCTTTGCGAAGCTTTTATATCATCCGGTTTAAAGGTGTGTGTAGGTTTAAAACAAAATTGAGCGTAGTATGAACTACGCTCAATTTTGTTAAACCGATGGTGTCAACGGTTTCCAACATTTGATTTCAGTTACGTTTGATTTTATTTCTTCTGTGCCAGCTGTTTTTGGTTTGGCGATAAAAAACATAGGCAGATCCTACTATCCCTCATGGTTTGGTACTAATATAAGTACCTACACCATGTAACCACAATTATGGATGCAATAAAGACATACAATAAATGCAATAAATACAAGATCAGCAGAGGGTATTTTCAGAAACTACTCACATCGATCAACAATGACAGCTCTCCAGTCAGCTCGTGACCACGGCCAGTGTAACCTGGTCGAAACGTCGGGCAAGGTAAATAAAACTTATTCGTGTGTAAGACCCGTAAATAATTATATAATTATGCAATAAAGAATTGAATTGAATTGAGTCCTTTACGTCTATTTCCCCTAAGCCAGTCTTTACCTAAATGAAAGGTCTCGATGAGACCTTCATTTCGGATGACAGAAGCAGCTGGCAAACTTAAAACTGCTATAACTCGGAAACTACTTTATAGACCTAGCACCGGCAGTACATTCTATTCACGGCTCTTCTTTCATCTTATCTTTTTATGGGGCCAGGAATACCTGGTGACTCTTCGATCTTTCGTTCCAAACCCCTCCACCAACGGCGCCCCAATCCGTTTTTTGGTGGACTTGGTTACAAATTCTAATCTTTGTCGTTTGCAGGTTTCCTCACGGTGTTTTCCTCCACCGATAAGCCTGTGGTATTTTATTAAACCTTACTTATGATTGTAAAGTGAAAGGAACAAGCAGATAATAATGACTTCATTAGATTTCATTGCATTTTTCTTCTATTCATTATTTCATTAGGCGCTTACGACCTTCGTGTTTGAAAAAAGGTTGGAAGTGTAGAGTATGCCTTACTTAGGTCACGTTTGGGAGATTTGTTCCATAAAATAATATTAATATTGCCCGGTCGTAGATAGCGTCTCGTAAAGAAATGTCGAGGGCATCACCCATTTTAGGATCTGTTTCAAATACGGTGGTTTCGTATAAAGAATTAAATGTCTTCGTACGTAAGTGATTTTGTAGTATGAAAAATCTTACTACGAAACCAGTCGGTTCTGTGACAGATGTGACCTGCCCACTGTCACTACAGCTTACTAATCCGGCCGTTGATCGTACTAAGATCGACCGATCTACCTAATGATCGATAGATCATTCAAACAAGCTCCGAATAAGTTAAAAGAACTTAACGAATCAATGCATCGTCTAGTTAGACACCACTTTGTAATTCACCCAACTTTGTTTTTTTTTTACTGATAAAATTAATAAAATGTATTTTTTCAGTTTACTAAAATTTTAAAACAGTTTAAAAAAATTACAAACATTCAAACTTGTTCCCCATGTAGGTAATAAGCTTAACTGAACCAACAATATCCACACCCATGACGTTTCTGAAAAGGATTCATAGGCTTAAAAGGGAAGAAATCCTAAAATTCTCAACCCTTCCGCTCACCTCGTGTAAATGAAAATAGTGTATCTCCTTTAGCCCGTGAAACTACCCGCCGAAAGGGCTTGCATGCCGTCCTGTGCACGGCCGGGCTTTCCTCTGAATTATTCAACAGTATGTGACATTTATGTACATCCAAGTTACAAGATTCTGAATTGAGGTTGCACAGGTTTTACTCGATAAATAATTGATAGACAGCTAATTTTGTTGTACATACGGATTTGCAGTAATCCGTACAATACAATATTACTTTTCACCTCACAAGCTCGGAAGGGTATACTTTCTCATTCGAAATCTGCGTGGAAAACTGCACCTGGAAAAAATTTTTTAAAACTTTTCTTCTAATTTGTAGAAATGTCCACCACATTTAAATAAGTGGTCAATTCTAATTGTGGTTATTATTATTTGTGGTTCTAAACCGCCGAAAGGATTCAATTCACCTAGTATTTTCCTCGCTGTAGTGAGGTGAAAAATTGTGCGCTCGGCAGGAAAGTTATTTTGCGTCTCGTACCTTGAAACCCTCGCTACGCTCAGTTTTCAATACTACTAGTACTCGCACAAAATAACCAACTTTGCAGCCTTGCATAACAAATAACTATTATTGCTTAAATAACATTAAAACAGTATGTATAATTTAGATGATATTACAAATTAGGTAGTTTATAGCTATATGCGATTTCTTTGAGACAACATTCCCCTTCGGCCGCCTACGAAACCCGCTCTACGTAACCAGTTTACAAATACTTTTTTTCTTCACACTTAACCGGTTTCGTAGAAATACTTTTTTCTTTGTATGAAATTATTTTTTTTGGTACGTAACCGGTTTCGTATAAATAATTTAATATATTATTGCGAAACAGTCAGTTACTTTATGGCTCGAAATGGAAATTAATGATGCCATTAAAGAATTAAACGAGGGCTAAATGTAAACTAGATTTACTAAAGTTAAATTTTACAATATTTCTGATTTTAATACGACTAAAATCAAGTATCCAATGGAAGAAATAAATAGGCTAAATAATGTAGATAACTTACAGAAGTCTCTGCCAAAACGCTATGAAAACTTAACTTGGACGGCTCCCAAATATTGAAGGCCCGTCAAAACGCCAGCAAGTTGAAAATCCCTTTTTATACTTATCTCGGGTTAAAGAAACGCCCGCGTTCGCATTCAAGGCTACACTTTATGGGCATTATTTGCCCATTTGACTTTGCTGGCTATTCAAAGGTACATTTCCTTAATAAAAGATGTTGAGTGAATGAGTTTTTCATCAACAATTTGTCTCCTGGGGTGATCTTGAAACGTTTCTTTTTGAGATAAAGGCGGAGTGAAAGATACGGATAGTGATTTGAAAAGTATTTTTCATTACTCATACTCTGAAAGTAGGTCTGAAGTTGCCTGAGGAGCGGGTTGAAAGTAATACATCTCGCCCTAGGGAGAATCGCTTTCAACTGACAGCTGTCAAATTATATAAAAAAAAACTAGTACTATTTTGACATTTCTATTGGACCATGATCCAACTGTCTATACAGCCACTCAATTATAGCGCGATGTAAAATTGAAATAACATAAAGTTATGTAATAATTAAAGAATATATATTTTTAAATTACTTTATTATAATTATTACTGTCAACTATTTCTTTAAAATAACATAGATTTGGGCAAAATATTTACCATTTTTTCAATGATGGAAATGAAAAATAACTCCCTCGCTACGCGTCGGGCGCCAAACCCCGTCTCGGGACTTAAATAAGTTACTTTCACACCTAGGTTAACAATGTACTATAGATATGTACCATTGTAGATAATAGTTCGCATTGACTTAATGAACTTCAAATTCTATAATTTAGTAGATTAAGGTCAAAATTAAATCAAATATTAAGTATGTAATGACAAAAACAGTTTAATATGTATGAAAATAATCTATTGTATAAAAAACGATTGGTAAAGAAAGGGAAGCTCGAAAAAATTGTCTAAGAAATCGTCTCCGGAACCATCCCCTTCGTCTATTCGTCGTTCGGAACTTTCCCCTTGGTCTATATTTGTCCAAACGGTCCACTTTCCTCATCGGTCAATTCTCCAAGCTTTGTTCATATTGGAGTTTCTTCATTTCATCTTCACCAAAAAGCACATCGGATAATATCTTTGACATTACTGTATAGAATTGGCTCTTCAATACAACTCACACATCAATTGGCCAAAATAGATCTGCTGTCAACCAGGATCGTAGCTTCCAGGAAACAATGTCCAAATGGAATTCTCTCGAAAAACCGCATTAGAACTATAAGGAACGAGCAGAGCTGAGTTAATTTATTCTATCATAAACAATTTATTCATGAGACCTTTTGTCTTTTGTTTCCTTTGCCTGTAGTAAAAGTATTGTTAAGGGAAAATATAGAAATGAAACAAGACTCGCTTCGCGAGGAAATCCTTTATGATATTACGTAATTAAGGGCTTCTTTCACCACTTCCTGATATTGTTACGGATAGTAATCTTAGTGATAAACTAATCTATCAGATAAATCTGTGTGATAGACTATATAAAATATATAAGATATAGGCAATCAGATACCTGTGAAACCAAAAAACAGGCTATCTGTCAGATAATCTACAGATAGGGTATCTGGGACTTTATCAGCAAGCGGTGTAAGAGGCCCTAAGTGACTGTCGTGTACTTAACCGAATACTTAACTGTAATGAACTTGTAGTCTTACAACTAAAGTCGGAAAGTTAGCAACATGTAAGTTTTGAACAAGGAATAAATAAGTTGTGCGTTCCTTCCAATTTTTTAAATCTCGGAATATAATAAAATCCGTGAATTTTTAAATGATTGACGGTTTTGACAGGCCTGTTGGCGTAGTTGGTAGTGACCCTGCCTACTGCGCCAGAGGTCGTGAGTTCGATCCGCACCCGGGGCCAACATTTGTGTGATGAGCGTATCTGTCAGTTTTCGGATTCTGGGTATTTGTATGTATTTCAATATTTATTTAAAGTATTTATGTATGTTTATCAATTGTTCAGTACCCATGTACAAGCGTCGGCTTAGTTAGGGACTTAACAGCCGTGTGTAATTTTGTCCAAACATTATTATTATATACACATTTCCCACATCACGTCATGTATAATGTTCCAGAAAAGCGGACACTGACAGTCTGCCTTGAAAAACTAAGAAAAATTGAGTTTATGTATTTTTTGTGTTATCTCTCGGTTCACTCGTGCTATGCTATCCATTCTTATTTTGTCTACTATTTATATTAGGTATTATAATGTAGATACTAGTATTATTATTATCATACTGTCCTAAGGGATTTTATTCAAAATGTAAACCCGGAATGCCATAAATTTGGAGTTGTTATTTGAGATTTTCCAAAAAACAAACTCCCGCTAATTTTAATACTGTTCCCAGTTTTACACCCTTCCGTTAATTTATGGACTTCGTTTTCATAAAACGAATTACGCCAACATGGCGTGATGTGTATGAATGATTATACAAAATTGGCAAAATCCGTGCAGGCCCTATACAAGACTGAGCCTCTGTTTAGCTCGGCCGAGACCGCCGGAAGCGGTGGGTACCGGAAGCTGGCGCGTCAGTTGGAGAAGGCATCTTTTTTTATTTTATAATATGGCCCTTTTTTAAAAAAATCTATAATATTTTAGGGGGTTTAGTCATATGAGATGGTTAACTATGTCACCCCCGTAAATTTGTATTGTCGCCTTTTGTATTGTGTTTAAGGCACAATAGCCCCGCCAATTTCACGCAGTGGAAAATACACAATGGGGCAACTTTGATCGGTTTCTATGTAGCACCTTTTTTGTTGAGATTATTGCTCAGTACCAAAATATTTAATTCAATTCAATACACTTCATTGCATATTTAAAAATTACAGACAAAAAAAAAAGAGAAAAACAGATACAGTAATGTACATCTAGGCGGTCTTATCGCTAAGAGCGATTTCTTCCGGACAACCTTTGGGTAGAGAATTTAGAGCAAATTAGAAGGTAGGTTGTGCAGTTAGCATATTTTAAAAATCTACATACACTAAAATATTATAATTATTAATTATTTATTTTATAGTTTAACGGCCAATTGGAAACAAGTCCTTATAGGCCAAATCGTAGTTTAAAATCACGAATACATAAAACCGCAGCACGGCCTCCGGCAACTAGTGCCATTCGGTAGTCCACACTGCAGCTAACACCGCACTAAACTATAACGAAGGAAGAGAAGGCATCTGCCGTTTGACGTAAATTCGATGTCAACTAAACTTAAATCTAATGGCTAAAATAGGTGTTGTGACGAAAGTTATAAAAAGAGTCCGTAACCAAAGAGTGTAGCCGCATCCACGCCTTTGCCCGACATCCTTGCCAGCCCACGAAGCCTCCGGGCCGAGGTAAACGACGTCACTTCCGGCTATTATTGCGGGGCTCCCACAATTTGCCTTTAATAAATCACGCTGTATACCGGCAACGGAACCCATTGTTTATAGAGTATCGGTTATTGTAATTACACGTTGGGTGGTGTTATAAAAAGGAACTAAGAACCGAAAAAATGTGATTCGCCAGTGAAACAATATCAAATGCGTGACTGACCTCCGTTGTAATGTATGAAACTGTATGGGAAACGTCACACCGGCTGCGTGGCGTGTGCGCCACAGCAGACGCGTGTTCCACGCAAGCATGTGCCTAAACTACAAGCCAGACCGGCAACGCTGCGCTTGTGTCAGCTGCAGATGACTCTGGCTGCAATGAGGTTGTATTTAATTTACCAAGTTATTTAATTTACGCACGAACACTACGCTCGCAGAACGGCAACATCGCGCTCTCGCGTCATTTGCGATGACCATATTAATTCATCCCTAAGAAAAAGTATCCCATAGAACAGACGCTAAAATAATAATATTAATCAGAGAGGGACACACTTATTACAAAAGTGGTAAGAGTAAGCTAGACAGGCTTAATATCTTCTATCTCTTTCTACGTATGTAAATTTTTTTGAACTGCAAACCAACAAAACCCTACAATTACTAGATGCTGTCAACAAACAACAGCCCGAATAAAATAGATAGGGGTTGTTCAGTTTGATCCCGCCATATAAGAAGCGTCTTCTCAAATTATTGGGGTAAAAGACTATTGCTATTTCATGCTATATGCTGATTGCAGTTCTATGGGATCCTGATCTTAGATTCATCCTTAGATTCGAGTTATAATCTATATGTGCAACCCTCCTGCAAATTCTTTGCTGCAACCTGTGCGCAACCAAACACGAACAATATATATTTTTCAACATTAATGACAAAGGAATTCAGACTGTACAGCTTAGTCTAACGCTGTATATATTACTAATCTAGTATAACCATTTGTACGCAACATGGCCGCCGTTTTATGCATCAGCTGACTTGTTATACAATCATGTGACCCAGGACACTCATGGGCTCACTAAACGATCATGCGACATGCATTACGTGCTGTCACTCATGCATGACCGTCTAGCTGTAGTGACTACGTGCTGGCCGTTTCTTCACTGTATTGATTGATAGCAAGCCTGATGGTCCATCAGGCAGCATAACATTAACGTAAACGTTTCATGTCATGCAAGCATGATCGTCTAGGGACACGCCTAGCAGATATGCAGGTTACGTTGGCATCCTGAAGCCTTGGCCATAGTAAAAATAGTTATTTCTTATGCAAGGCTGCAAAGTTGGTTATTTTGTGCGAGTACTAGTATTGAAAACTGAGCGCAGCGAGGGTTTCAAGGTACGAGACGCAAAATAACTTTGCTGCCGAGTGCAATACACAATTTTTCACTTCAATACAGCGAGAAAAATACTAGGTGAATTAAATCCTTTCGGCGGTTTAGAACCACAAATAAAAATAACCACAATTAGAATTGACCACTTCTTTTAATGTCCACCTTCTACAAATTAGAAGAAAAGCTTTAAAAAGTTTTTTTCCAGGTGCAGTTTTCCACGCAGATTTCGAATGAGAAAGTATACCCTTCCGAGCTTGTGAGGTGAAAAAATCTTTTAGTATGTAATGCCCCTAGTAATTCCTTGGACTCCACAACTCTCCCTGTCTGTCTACGATACAACAGACGTATATAGCCCGTGATTCGTCAAAGGGAGTCGCGAGCAGGCGTCGACGTAAACACGCCGCGAACAAATTCCCGGCGTCTACCCTCCAGCCTTTTTTTATGGGGCCTCGGAAATAAAGGCGCGACACTTCCGCGCCAGAGCAGTTGGTGTCAGTTATCAGATGTGGCGGGGAATCTGTAGTAATTTGTACTTTGTACTTGTACATTATAAGGTTTGTAATGTTTTGGACAAATCCACACACGGCTGTTTAGTCCCAAACTAAGCCGAAGCTTGTAAATGCTTACTCAACAACTGATAAACTTAAGTATCAGTTGTTGAGTATACAAACACCCAGAATCCGAAAACCAACAGTTATGCTCGTCACACAAATGTTGGTCCCGGGTGGGAATCGAACCAACGACATTTAGTGCAGTAGGCAGGGTCACTACCACTACGCCAACAGGCCACTCAAAGTATGTAATAGCCTTTTAAATAAGTAAAATGTGTCGCGCAGCACATACCGAATAGTGCTTTTCAATCATTATCACATCAAACGTCCACTACTGGACATATACCTTCTTTAATGAACGCCACCACATCCAGTCCTCCGCATCCAGCCGCTTTGTGTCGCCAGCTTGCTATGTGTTGTGAGTTTAGTTTTTCGACGGATCTTCGCATCCAACATCTTTTAATCAATCAATCAATCATTGACTGATATTAACAAATTCTGCAATAATTTTTTTAGAACTAAAACTTAAGTAAATTAAATTAAGAGCCGGTAGCACGTCATATCTCGATGGGTAAGTGTGGGTTGGATTACTCAGCTCAGTTGGAAGTGGGTTGCCTGGGAGCGTAGCGAGCTTTTTCCGTGTTCTGTGGGTTGCTTAACTCGGCTCAATTTGTCAGTGTCAAATCGCTACTCTCCGCCGGGTCTGCGCTAAACCCAAGTCAAAAATATTAAAAGCTCCCCATCTTATAGCTTGGACCATTGTTTGAGAATCACAGACACTTCCGTGATTTCGAGCAAAGGACAAGATTGTTCGACTTTGATGCCAAATTCAAAGAATTTGCAATTTTTGTAGGACACTCTCTATTCACAGATACAAATTATGGTTTGTTTTGGCTCTGTTTCATTTGCAAATATTTCAATAATGTTAAAAACAATCGTATACAAATGAGGCAGTTGTACTTACAATAATATTTTGATAAATAAAGTTACTTCCATAATACAGTTACCAGATTTTTATCAGGGCTTTCTATAAGCTTTCTTTAAAAATATTAAAACGGTAATTAATTAATAAAATTAATAATTAATAGGTATGTAAGTAGGTTAGCATAGTATATTATATATTGTATTTATCCTTAGTAACTTTTGATACCAAGTCTTTTCAATAAAATTAATTACCGTAATTAATTGATTTTATAAACAATGTAGATTTATCTGAAATAAAATTTTGCAAATCTTTAGAATAGATTAAATAAAAATACTTAGTAACTAACTAGATCTCATTAATAAAATACAAATCACAAATAACCAACAAAATTTTTAAATTTGTGTAATTCATACTCCTGAATACTAAATGATTTAGAAGGCGAAAAATAATAAAATAAATATTAACTGAATCTCGTCTTCTAAATTACTTAAGATCACAAACTTGGTGTGTAAATATATTTGTGAGTATTGACGATCGCCGGGACCAGTGAATTTAACTACACAATTTGTTACTTTCTCGTTTACCATTATTTCCTAACAATTTAATTAATGTCAATTATAATACAAAAAACATGTCACATTACAAATAAAATATTTTCTCCAAAGCGTCACAACGAGGCAGTGTGCCTAAAATGCTGGCGGCGTTACCTCGTTGGATCGCCAGACTTATTCGCTGGCCGAGGTAACTGCCCGCCCGCCGCCGCCGGTCACCTGATGCCTCGTTGAGACGCTTTGAAAGGTCCCTAAATAACTTCAGGGCTTCAGGGCCCCACGGTCCCATTGTTTCTACTCCAAACGGCACAAACTGATAGGTATTTGTTACTAATTCTTTTTAAAAAAATCTTTTAACGCAGGAGTTGGTTCCTATCAAAAATTGAAAGCAAAGTAATTGAAAACAAACCGCGACCTGGAAAAAATTCGGTGCGTTTGTCCGGTGTCTGTAAACGTTCTCACACTGCCTAAAACATAATTATGTGACAACTTGTCATAAAAAGAATCATAGTGTTACAACCAGCAACAATTTTTATGAGCTTGTTGGTCATAAATAAAACTATCCCGTGGGTTCTTTTCTTTATACGAGGACCGCAAAGTGTCACGGTCAAAGCTTCCATCTACGTGCCGTAGTTACGAGGGACAAGATTGATGGACGGACAGATATAAGCGGTCCCTAAACGATCATGCTTGCATTACATGCGTTACGGTTACGCGAATGTCATGCTGCACGATGGACCATCATGCTTACTATCAATCAGTACAGTGAAGCAACGGCCAGCACGTAGTTTGCATGTCATGCACGTCAATCACTACAGCTAGACGGTCAAGCATGAGTGACAGCACGTAATGCATGTCATGCCGCATGATCGTTTAGGGAGCCCAATAGGTACTCATGTGCTATACTGTCTTTATCATTTATTATTATTGTTTGTGATGGGCCTCTTTCAAGGCTTACACGATCATGCTGCATGACATGCATTACGTGCTGTCACTCATGCATGACCGTCTAATTGTAGTGATTGACGCGAATGACATGCAAACTACGTGCTGGCCGTTGATTGACATGCAAGCTTACTCTTCACTGTACTAAATGATTATTAGCAAGCATAATAAGGGTTCACCATGCAGCATGATAATTCACGTAAACGTAATTATTTGTTAAATAATAAGAAATAGCGTCAGTGGCGTCGGGGATAAGACGCGGCCTATCATATCGAATGGTCCGGAGTTCGATCCCCGACTGGGCCATGTACCAATGGGTTTTTTCTCGAAACTTAAGTACATTTACTGACTGCTCTCAAACGGTGAAGGAAAACATCGTGAGGAAACCTGCATACGCCGAAGAAGAAATTCTTAGGCGTATGTGAAGTCCACCAACGCCCACTGGGCTAGCGTGGTGGACTATAGCCCGAATACCCTCGTTGATAGGGTAGGCCTGAGCCCCAGCAGTGAATAAAAATGTTACCTAGCTAATATAAGTACTGAATAAACATTAAATAGAATATTGAGTTTAATAGAATTGAATTGAGGATCAGGTCTTCTGTAGGAGATCTATCATCTCAAAGGAAAATATATTTAAATATATTAAAAAGCAAAAAGGTTGCTAACTTTGAGACTTAAAAACCCTTTCACCCTAAAACCTTTCAACAACAAGTTTTTTCAGCCGTAAACTATTGCTAAATCACGATCTAGATTAACGAAATAGAAATGCAAATCCCAAAATCCTATTTTCAATGTACCCATAAACATATTTTGTGAATATTTCGGAATACATTTCCACACGGACGGAGCCGCGGGCTTTGACTATTGCGTCAATAATTCCAATGGAGGGCAAAGCTGATATTCGAAGAGTGCCCACCGATAAATCCTCCTTCAGATAAAGAAAGGGTTCTATCAAATCCTTTGAGATGACGGTTGCCCAGACTACGTTTTTACGATACCGCTCTAGGGTTTTTATCGGAATACGCAAGGGCTACACGTATGGGGAACGTTGAAGTTGTTTTTCCTTTGGGAATTTTTCGATACTGATAAAAATATTGAGAAATAAGCCCGGAGTCGAGTCGGTACGTATCTAATCTATAAATTAATAAAAAAACATGGTATTTAAGTGAATAAATGGTGAAGAAAATTTCTGAACCACAAAAAAACCTGAAATGTTGGTAATACAGGTTTCGTTCGTTTTCGAGAGCGTCAGTGGCCTCGGGGATAAGACGCAGCCTATCATATCGAAAGGTCCGAAGTTCTATCCCCGGCTGGGCCAATGGGTTTTTTCGTGTTACAGTATGACTACGAGGACATGTATATCCCCGTGGTCATACTGATATGACAAATTAGTATGACCACGTGGAATCGGCGAAACTTAAGTACATTTACTGACTGCTCTCAAACGGTGAAGGAAAGCATCGTGAGGAAACCTGCATACGCCGAAGGGGGATTCTTAGGCGCATGTGAAGTCCACCAGCGGTGGCAGATAAAAAAATTACGTTGTATAAATGTACCCAGTGTACTTACATGCAATAAAATAGTTTTGACTTTGACTTTGACCAACCCGCAGTTGGGGTATCGTGGTGGACTATAGCCCCAACACTCTCGTTGAGAGGGTAGGCCTGAGCCCCAGCAGTGGGGAGATTAATAGGCTGTTGATGATGACAGTTTTCGTTAGAATTCGAAGTAGGTTAGGTTACTTAGCTAAAATATACACCATAATTTTTATTTTCCTTTTCAAAATTGAAGATCTTTAGATTTGAAGCTGGTTCCGATCTTAGTTACTTTTAGTTGATGGAATGAATTTTCATCATCATCATCATATCAGCCTGTAGACGTCCACTGCTGGACAAAGGCCTCCCCCAAGGATCTCCACGACGACCGGTCCTGCGCTAACCTCATCCAGCCGGGTCCCGCGACCTTCACCAGATCGTCGGTCCACCTTGTGGGAGGCCTGCCTACACTGCGTCTTCCGATACGTGGTCGCCACTCGAGAACCTTTCTGCCCCAACGGCCGTCAGTTCTACGAGCGATGTGCCCAGTCCACTGCCAAAAATTAGATGAATGAATTTTAGAACTGCCAAATTAGTTAAGTCCTGTTGCACAGATACAATTTTAATCGCCATGTTTTAAATTGCAATAGAACCCCTGGATACCCGGTATAATTTCTTGTGTTTGCCAGGATTAAATTAATTTCACAGTTCTAAAATTCATGCCATCCATATCTTAAGTGGTCCCTACACCATCAATCTGCATGTCATGCAATTACGTGCTGTCACTCATGCATGATCGTCTAGCTGTAGTGATTGACGTGCATGACATGCAAACTACGTGCTGGTGTCCTATTAACTATTCTGTGGTGCTGGCCGTTGCTTCACTGTACTGATTGATGGTCCATCATGCAGCATGACAATCACGTAAACGTAACGCATGTCATGCAAGCATGATCGTTTAAGGACCGCCTTATATGTAAAGTAAAAAAGAGCACAATATACTAAAATTTAAAGTGTGCACCATCCGAAAGACATAAATGCCATTGTACATTTTAGACTTTCGCGCTTTGTATTCATAATTATATTACTTAATTGTGTAACCTGGTCGAAACGTCGGGCAAGGTAAATAAAACTATTTCGTGTGTAAGACCCGTAAATAATTATATAATTATAAATGCCACTGTCGGGGAGTTTGAGCGATACTAATTTGAGATCGACCAACACAGGTGAAAGCGAGGATCTTTAATAAAACCTTTTTTTTTCTTTTTAGTCTATCAGATTTTTTTCAAATATTTTAAAATATTCACCGAATCACAAAGCCGTGTGTCCCTCGTTTTCTATGCCGTAATGTTCCATCATAACTGTCAAACCGATATATCTGTGCCGCTCCAACCTAAGGAGTGCAAGTAGGACATGAAATACGGCACGAAAGTCTCCTTTGGCACTTCAGTTACTCGGGATGAAATACAGCGGCGTTAACTGTATGGTTTCAGGGAGGAATGATCGAGGAGCCATAAAAGTGAAGCCAGGTCTTTTAGCGTCTTGCAATCCTTTTTCCTATTCCTCTCTTAATAATCATATATTTTCTATGACATAAGGACTAAGGTCCGTGAATAATATTGTTAACAACCATTAGGCAACCAAAGCCATAAAATTAATTAAAAACAATTGTTTGTAATTATATAATTATTTACGGGTCTTACACACGAAATAGTTTTATTTACCTTGCCCGACGTTTCGACCAGGTTACACTGGCCGTGGTCACGAGCTGACTCTGACACGTGGAGAGGCGAGCTGTCATTGTTAATCGCTGTGAGTAGTTTCTGAAACTACCCTCTGCTGATCTTGTATTATTGGAAAGTCCCGGCACACAACACTCACGGTATCCGCGGGTGTATTCGACGATAAGTCACGAGATTTAAGTTTATCGATCACTGGATTCCACGACGGTGACAATTTAAAACCATCTTCCCTATTAAAATTTTTGAATTTCTTGATTTCAATAGCTTCTCGCACTATCCGCGGATAGTAGTGGCGATCGGTTTCAATTGTTTGTAGCTGGCATCCCAGCCCTTTTTTTCTTTCTCTTATATTTTACTGTAATTTCAATAAAATTACACTTTATCTTCAAGTTCAGCTTGTTTCATTTAGAGACAATTCATGCAGTCTAGATGTTTTTACGTTCACTGTCCGAGATCTCCAATATCTACTGTCATAAGAGTTTATTATTTCAGGAGATGTTATGACGGCTTACGTCATAAATATGTGCTTCATAAACTCATAAACTAATTCTGGACCACACTTTTCTTAGGAGATTTACGTTTATTATTTTAGGAGACGTTACGTCTGTTGTCGTTATAAATATGTCCTATGAGTCATAATTAATTCTGATTTGTTTTTCTTTTTTAACTAATTTTTGTCTTTTTGTTTATTTATTCAATTTCTAATAGTAATTCAAAGTCGGAGTATTGCAAAATGTAAAATGTTTATTTAATTACCATTAGGTATAGTGATTCCATGATTCCTCTAGGTTGAGGTTTTCTAGTACTGTCAACAAACTTCCCGCCTTGCCAGTTTTAAATTTTTGTTGCTTAGGCCTTAAGGTGGTAAGGCGCGAAGTTTGTCCATGGTACCTAGGTGTAAAAAAACACCTGTAGCAAAAGGCTCCGCACTTCAAATTAATAAGCTGTTGATTTAATTTGATACAGACGTTCCACTTGACTAATCCCAAACGTGGATTTTCTCCCGTAAGTACTAAAGGAACTAAACTAGAATAGGACAATCTTCGCACAAACAGAACATTAAGCCATAATTATGTTCCTAGTGGGAATCGAACCTACGACCCCTGGAGCTAGAGTCCTTATTTAGTTCTCAGAATGTTGTCATACAAATTTAATGTGACTTTCCTTCCATCGTCGTGTTCGTTCGTTTGACCTTTTCAATCGTAAGTTTTCTGAATAATCGAAATTACACGCCTTTTATAGTTATACCTGAATGAAATACGCCATGAGTCGGACAACATTTGACTTTATTTTACATATGCACAATACAATGATTTTCATTTTCATCATCATCAACAGCCTATTAATCTCCCCACTGCTGGGGCTCAGGCCTACCCTCTCAACGCGTGCGGGCTATAGTCCACCACGCTGGCCCAGTGCGGGTTGGTGGACTTCACTTGCGCCTAAGAATTTCTTCTTCGGCGTATGCAGGTTTCCTCACGATGTTTTCCTTCACCGTTTGAGAGCAGTTAGTACATGTACTTAAGTTTTCGAGAAAAAACCCATTGGTACATGGTCCAGCCGGGGATCGAACCTCGGACCTTTCGATATCATAGGTCGCGTCTTATTCCCGAGGCCACTGACGCTCTGACTGACGATGATTATTGACCGAGCGAGCGAACCGTCTATGTTTCGAGATTGGCCAAAAATGCTATTGTCCGTCTGTCCTTCTATCTTTCTGTCTGTAATTCTCTACAGGTCGCATTTTTCAACCGATTTTGACGAAAATTTGGCAAGGGTATAAATTAATTAAGCCAACAAAATGAGCAGAATAAAATTTTGAAAAACATTTTTTTTAGAGTACCTACCATACTCGCAAAGTGGGAGTGAACTTTTTTTTCTTCTGAATCCCATAGTGTGGGGTATCGTTGGATAGGTCTTTCAAAAATATTGCTGGTGTGTGAAAACCGTTTTTTCGATTTAGGGATCCGTTGGCGAAATATTAAGCTTTAAAGCGGTAATTTTTGTTAGAGTCACGTGTCCCCCCCCCCCCCCCTGCCAGCTAAACGGTTGCTTCTGCAAATGTGAAAAAATTCAAGGCAGTAGCATATATAACGTAGTTAAAAGGAAAACTATAACAGATAAGAAGGTTCTATTAGTTTTTGAGTAATAGTCGATTAACTTAAGAAAGTCGAAAAATTAAATTATGTTCATAGAACTGCGTACGTAAAATGGGAATGATTTTTTTCGCGTGAATTCCATGGTGTTGGGTATCGTTGGATAGGTCTTTTAAAAATATCGCGGGTGTATGGAAAACATTTCTCGATTTATACATCCGTTTGCGAAATATTAAGCTTTATAGTGCTAATTTTTGTCACTTTAGTACTGAATCTCCAATTGCAAGGTTGACTTCTGTTCGTTTCTTTTAGGTTTGGTTTATATGGGCTGGCGAGGTCTACTGTTCTCACAGAACCACTAGTTATTTACTATGTAGTAATGTATTACATAATCCTGGCCCGTACCAATGATTTTCGAAACTTAGGTACGGTTTATTATAATACCACAGGTTTTTCGGTGAAGGAAAACATCGTGAAACCAAAGTCTGGTATTTATTATTCTAAGGCGTATGTGAAGTCCACCAAAAAACGGATTGGGGCAGCGTTTGGCGGACGGGGGTTTGGCACAACAGATCCCATAGGGTCGAAGTGTCGCCAGGTATTCCTGGCCCACTAAGAAGATAAGATAATGTATAACATAATTATTTTATGGTTTGTGTAGGTACTACACGTAACTCAATCAGACGTAAAAGTGAACGTCCGAATCACGTAAAAGTTTCTCACTAAATGGGAAGAAAACAGGCGATTGCGTTCAAACACGTCCGTGACTTGCTGGTTCCGTAACGGATTTTTTTGTTACAATTGTTATGTTTTCGGGTTACATCATGGTTTTGTTTTTGCTATATTTTTCTGGTAACAGATTGTTTTAATGGATGGTTTTTACTAATTATTTTTTATTATTTGGATTTTAATTTAGCAACAGAACAATATTGCGAATATTTACCGATTTTTTATTGTGTAGATTTTCCCCTACCATGATTAACCCATGTGTTCCCAACATGAAAAGGGTAAAAGCGAAAATTAAACCCTCATATCCGCTGCACGTCGCTACATGTCTATCCAACGTTACAAATCTGACCTTGTTACAAAACACGTGTTTTCGGGTCACGAATAACACGACTTAATAACGTTACGCCTTATCTACGAGTAGGTATGACTATTTTTAAACAGAAAACAATATTTTTACAGCTGATCAGTTTCACATGATTACCTACTAAAAACATACCATGGCTGATAGTCCACCACAGTAGCCCAGTGCGGGTTGGTGGACTTCACACGCGCCTAAGAATTTCTGTTTCGGCGTATGCAGGTTTCCTCACATCATTCATTGTCTCAAGATAATATAGGGGTCTTAATATATGGGTCTTACACACGAACAAGTTTTATTTACCTTGCCCGACGTTTCGACCAGGTTACACTGGCCGTGGTCACGAGCTGACTGGAGAGACGAGCTGTCATTGTTGATCGCTGTGAGTAGTTTCTGAAACTACCCTCTGCATCTTGTATTATTGGAAAGTCCCGGCACTATGAAATCAATACAAAGCGCGAAAGTGTAAAATGTACTATTTCTCAAGTTCATCATCATCAACAGCCTATTAATGTCCTCACTGCTGGGGCTCAGGCCTACCCTCTCAACGAGGGCGTTCGGGCTATAGTCCACCACGCTAGCCCAGTGCGGGTTGGTGGACTTCACATGCGCCTAAGAATTTCTTCTTCGGCGTATGCAGGTTTCCTCACGATGTTGTCCTTCACCGTTTGAGAGTAGTCAGTAAATGTACTTAAGTTTCGAGAAAAAACCCATTGGTACATGGCCCAGCTGGGGATCGAATTCCGGACCTTTCAATATGATAGGCCGCGTCTTATCCCCTACGCCACTGACGCTTTCTCAAATTAATGGAAAATTTCCGATTTTTTTGAAGATTTTTTTTTTATAAATTTCGAATTAGGTACGGTAGAAAACGACAGTACGTATATTTTCATGGCGGCGCGAGCGTTACAGATTTGGATGTTTTATTATCGTGTAGCGGACCCCCGAAAATGAGTGAAGCAATAAATCGTGAGTAAAACTTGACGCGACGCGGTTGATATTCCAATTCGCGGGAAATGTTTCGTGAAACTTTCTCGCGCTATTTACAAGATTAACTTTCATCTGTGCTATGACTTTGCGCCGTCCATTACCACAGAGTAAATATTACCAGATGAAAAAGACTGTGCACTGCGTTTGAATTACTCTTTGACTTTTGTTTTTATTTGTCGTTAAACAACACAGACAATTATTTATATATTTTTTCAATAAAAAAACAGTTTTTTATCCATCCATCCATCTATTTAAAGTTTCCTAGGTTTTATAAAAAATTGGTTAAGTTTTTTTTAAATATAAAAATTAGTTTTTATTTTTATATTTGATATACTATTTTTATATTAAAAAGAAAAAAAAACATTTTTAAAATCAAATAAATACTAAGAAATTAGTTTATTGTTAAAGTTTCTTAGTTTTATAAAAAAATTGGTTAAATTGTTAAATCTATTAATAATCATATCATTAAACGTAAGGTAGTAGGTATTCAAGTAACAAAATGTCGGCATGTATTGTTCTCTTCGCTGCTGTGCTATGGCTCGGCGTAGCCGTCCGTCAGTCGCGCTACGCCGGCCTCCACGACCGCTACGCCGTAGACATGCCGCCTACGAACTAGCTCGGTTTTACGAAAATTTTCTGTGTTCGTGTTTTAAAATTATGTAAAACTAGTGTACGATTTTAAAAGTGTATCTTACTAAGGTGTTAAGTTTTAAGTGTAAGTGAACGGAGTTTGGTACAATGGTTGACCGGCGCTGTACAATTCGCAAAAACAACACGCGATGACCTTTCCATTTTGCAGGTTAGTTGTATTTTTAATCTGTGAGGTGTAAAGGCATTTTTTTAATGATGAGTGTCTCGTCGGCTGAAATTTTTGTGTGAATTTCAGGATTTGGTATTAAAATAAAACAGCCTAAACAGTGACTAATTAATTGTTGAAAAACGCATTAGATTATTTTCTAAACGAGCGAAGGTGTGTCAAATCTGCAAACGACCTGAATTATTTAAAAAAAATGACAATTTTATCGTGTTTAATTTCTTAGTGTGGCTACATAGAGTTAAGAATTTTTAACGTATTTTACACTCCGACATTTTTGCTTTTTATTCTGCAATTGTTCAAACCTACCAATTATTATCCATAGCAATTATATGATGGATGGAAATACCTTCATATTCATTTACACAGGAGCCATAATCATTTTTATTCATCTGTAATTCTAATTATTAAACTGCATAAAAATTAAATTCATACTTCGCATCCTGTATTTAGACTTCAAAAGTAATGTTTTATCTTAAGCTATTACATGGTCTATACTCCCTTAGTACCAATATCTGCACCAATTGAAGAGTCAAGGAAAAAAAAACGATCAGTCTCAAAATCCATAGAGTTTCAAATACATTGTTACAGAATAAGGTGTACCTATAGTTTTTTTTTCTATACAACGCACTAACACTGTTAGTCTAACAGCGAACCAAAAATCACTGACATCTGTCCCAAAAAGTTATATCCCTAATAATGACTATCCACACAAAAGGGGTAGGTCTAGTCCACCACGAGATCCAAGTATGAATTAGTAGACTTTTAGCAAACCAGAAATCACTGGCATAATACTCCAAAAAGTTATATCCCTAATTATGACTATCAGCACAAAAGGGTAGGTAAAGTGTAGGTCTAGTCTTTTCTAGACTTTTATATTCAGTAAACCAGAAATCACTATCATCTGCCCCAAAAAGTTAAATCCATGGTCATTGTGACAGTACAGACAGATAATTATCTAAAAATCTATGATGCTCCAACGGAAAGGGAACTTCGTTAATAGGGTTCCGTAAAGAAGCCCGAAATTGAAAGTCTTCAGGTGGGATTAATGTCAAACGTGGACGCACTGATTGAAGCAGAAAGGTATTTAAAAAGAAAGACCCTATTAGAGCTTCTAAGGCTTTATCCGATTACAAAAGAAAAGATTTAACGTTTTTTCTTCTTTTCGTGCAACAATAGGCTTATTTTCGTCTTGCTCTAGTTAAGGCGGGATCAAGAATGTTTTATGGGGAAATGCGTTTCATTTGACGACCTTTTGGCGGCTTGAGCATTCGTTGACCGCAGATTTGATTGTGTGGTCAATACACCGCGTTATCAGCGGGCAAGAATGATTTGAGAACAAACAATAAATTTATATTTAAATATAAATAAAAAATTTGTATACGAAAAAAACTTTTATGGTTTTCACCTCTTTCAGATGTTTAGTATCTGTTTTAATAATATAATCTATACAATATAATCTATTCAAAAATAATGTTTAATAATAATTAATTTTAGACAAATTTACACACGGATGTTTAGTCTAAAACGAAGCCAAAGCTTGTAAATACTCAACAACTGACAAACATACATAATAAACTTTTTAAAATAAATACATACAAACACCCAGAATCCGAAAACCAACTGATATGCTCATCACAAAACCGTTGGCCCCGGGTGGGAATCGAACCCACGACTACAGGCGGCAGGGTCACTACCAACTACGCTAACAGGCCAATTAAATATATTAACGTTTATTTAAAAGGGTTTACTTAAATTATTCGTATCATTTATTCAGCCACTTCAGACCTCCCTCAAAGGTATATTTGAGTCCAAGCAGCAGGCCGTTTTTGACTGTAAATTAGATTTTTCTAAACAGTAAACAGAGGTTACGACCGCCAGTGTTCTCATGATTACCCTATGTTGAGAATTCCGACTTTTAATCCCAGAGAGATAAATGGCCGTCTCCTCCCGGTTCTCCCTTTTGTTGCCTTTTTCACAATTGAAATATTTATTATACTTACACGTTGAGAATTTATTTCAAAGAAGAGTACATCATGATGCTAATTTCACGTTTAATTACTCTAAAATTATAGCTCTGTATTATGTAGTTTTGTGCAATAAAATAACCCGAAAGTGAGTATTCTATAATATTTATTGTTAACGACGATGGTGGGTTAACAAGACACAGTTCGTTTCGTCATTCGTTCATAACTCATTCGCTCTCAAATGTAGTTATGTGCCTATCGAAAGATTCGTATATTAAAAATATATATCTACACATGATAAATTATAAGTCAATAATGGAAATAGACGTGGTTTTTAGATAATAGCATAGCAAATTTTAAATTGTATAGCATAGCATATTATATTTAAACTTAGCCTATCATATTATTCTTAAAGGTTGTCTGGAAGAAATCGCTCTTAGCGATAAGACCGCCTAGATGTACTAGCTAGGTACTGTATCATTGTTATTGTTTTTATTGTAATTTTTTTAATGTGCAATAAAGAGTATTGAATTTAATTATATTGAAATGCTAAGGCTTTGCTTGGCCACAGTATTCTCACACAGTTTTAAGTTCAAAACACAAAGTTACAATGGTAAAGTTGAGAAGTACAAATAGGCGGTCCCATCGCTGTAAAAGATTTATTTCAGACAACCAGCAGAGTTTTCTCTGTGAACATGATAAATGGTGGCAGAGCGCCGCCCGTCACAAATGCGAACGGATTTTACGTCTCGGGGAACGTTCATGACTGCGTAATGCATGTTCGTCTTGATAATATAGAAAGTTACTCGAAAAGAGTATAAAGATCTGAAGGGGTAATTTACCTTCACTGTATGTATGTTACAATAAAAACCAGTTTTCAGTTTAAGTGCGTTTTTCCTAGTGCTATAGAGATTGTTACGTATTGATTAAAGCTCGTTCTTTACCTTAGAAACCCACCACTTACCATAAACAATAACTCTATACTAAGTCCATATTGTTGTCTGTGGTCACCTTCCTTCACCGTCAGCCATTGCTACAACCACTACACTGTCTGTACTTCTAATTATTAAATACAAGTCAATCTGCGTCCATCTTCATTATTTCCATCTCCACCTACACAGAGATGATCTCTCTTTTATTTAGTTTAACTGTTATTTAACTTTCTTAGTTTACTTTAATTATCCTTTATCTAAATCATTATAGTATGTGTATATGAAAGGGTAGACCTTAATGACTGATTGATTGCTCTATCAATGCACTATTCAGACTGGGTCTTGAAATTTTGCCTAATAGGTTACATAAAGCGTAACACAAGAGCGTCGGCGGCGTAGTAGGGAAGACGCCGCCTGTAACGTCCAGAGTTCCGAGTTTGACGTCCAGCCGGTGCCATGTATCGATGGGTTTTCTGGAAATTTTTACTGACTGCTGTCGAACGGTGAAGGAAAACATCGTGAGGAAACCAGCATATGCCGGGGAGCTAGTCCCTAACTTCACAACACCGTTTAAAATAAAATGAAAGCAATTTGTTTTGTTTTACCTTAAAATATAATAGAACTGTTATTTACAATGATTTTAAAATTATTTTTGGGAGCGAAGAGTGGAATATTCCACCTATCCCATCTGGGTGGAAAGAGAGGGAATGGTCATTTTGGAAAGTGGTCAATTTGGGAAGTAGTAATTTGGGGAAGGGTCATTCCGAGACCAAACCGAAAAAAAAAAAAAACTTTTCCCACAGAGAGCATAGAACGGGATGCTCGCGACGTAACGCTAAAGCCTAGGTCGTCAGAAATGCATTACTGTCAACATTGAGCTAACGACCCCCAAAGCTGCAACGGACGTGTTGTTACACGGCAATATGTTAGTGATAGTTTGAACAGGTGCAGTGTAACAATTTGAACACACGACCGTATATCGTCGCCTTATGTTCTCAACTACGTATTTCTGACATCACAAATTAAGTTAGTAATAAAATAAATAATGTACTTACCTAATTCTACCTAATAATTTATTTTAAATTTAAATTCATTGATATTAAAGCTACTTCTGAAATAAATGAATACTTTATAATGTAATCCTATCCTATCCTTCCTACTAATAATATTATAAAGGCGAAAGTTTGTAAGAATGTGAGGATGTGAAGATGTGAGGATGGATGTTTGTTACTCTTTCACGCAAAAACTACCGAACAGATTTTGATGAAACTTGGTACAGTGATAGCTTATATCCTGGAATAACATATAGGCTACTTTTTAGCGCGGACAAAGTCGCGGGGCGTCCGCTAAAACCCCCTAAGTAACTAAACGCCTACATAGAGGGCGATGTTTCTCAATGTACATGGGAAAAACTTTTCTACGCGGGCGAAGATGCGGGAAAAGGCTAGTATATTACAATTTTATGCATTACTTTGTAAATAGCTAAAGTAAAATTACATTTTTTGGCTCTTAAATAAACTTGTGATTTCAGAGATACGTACGTGGTTGTTAACGTAGGCGATATGGGCTGAGGGTCTCGTAGTACGGTCAACCGCACGTCTGTGGAAACAAAACCACTCTCATAGTATTGAAACTCGATAATATAGGCTAGGAGTGTCGACTGTACCTACACTGAATGATGTGTAACAAAAACAACGTTTGTGAATCCCGAAGAATTTCATATTTGAATGAAATCTAGGTGGATTTAAAAATAATATACCTACACATTAAAATACCCAACATGGTTTTTATTCAATTCTAAATAATAATGTTTTTTTTTTTAAATCTTTATTTTATTTAGGGACTTTTGTGTTCTCCACATGTCAGTCCCATCGTACCCTGACCAAGATTTACTGACGAGGCGACTCAAAAATATCATACAAAGATCGTGCCGCCACAGATGCAGGCTTGGACAAAATATGGTATTTATTAGGAACTATTTCTTGCACAAGGTACCAATTAGTAATATTAGGTAGCACAAGCAGTAAGTCAATGCTAAGCAATTTACTTTGAATATCTAACTTCCAATTTAAGACGTTAATGACGACGTATGGATTCCTCCCGGAAGCATCATTAGACGAGCCAAACTAAACTTGTAAATGTAACGTAACTTGTAAATGTAACGTAACTTGTAAATGTAACGTGTTTAATGTGCCGTTAATGATGAATATTAATTTCCTAGTAGCTTGCTATATTGCAGTCGATATTATAATTTTGTTATACATTTAAGTAAGGACTACCTACTTATTTTTGGAATTGAATTTTTTCCTGAGGTGGCAACACCGGAATTAATATTCTGGTATTGTAGAAATGTTCGACGATTCCCATAACATGATGTCATATAAAACAATCAGGAATATTATATTGTCCCAGTTATTTATAATACTAATAAGTGAGCTCGGGTAATTCTAATATGCAGTTCGACAAAAATATAATTTTGTACTATGACGTTATGTTCCAGGGAACAAAATTAGGACCTCCTCCTGGGACCCCACGGCCTCGCTTGAGGACATAAAATAAAAAATAAAAAATATGAATCATAAAATAATTGTATTTTTTGACGTTGTCTTCTCTTTAGGACTAAAAATTAAAATAAAACAAAACATAAAACATAAAAAAAATTCGTTCACTTCTCCCAGGACTCGGGAGGATAGAAATTGTTTTATTCCCGCAGTGTGCAATGAAGTTTTTCTGTACCCATAGATATTCGTTATGAAGTTATTTATTGATGATAGGTTTTATTTCTACCATTGTTGGGGCTATAAAAAAGCAGTTTGGCATCAATCGAGCGACGGAGCCTTGGCACGGATCGTTAAGCAATCGAAGAAGGTAAGAAAGCTCTGCTGTCCTTATGAGAGAAAGCTTTGCTTTAAATCCAATATGTGTAGGTTCGTTGCTAAGACTTCGAAGGTTCTCCCGTCACAGGCGAAGCAATTTTCCCACTAGGAGAGCCCAACGTCTAATACTCATTAGAATAAACATTTTTTTATTTTTAAGACTTTAAGGTCAGTAAATCGTTCACGGGGCAATGTACACGCTTCTACAACAAACTACCAGAGCATATCTTGAATAATGAAGGACAGAAATTTTATGAATTATATTAGAAACAAACTTTAAATGTTTATTATATAAAATAGACAAATATTTGAATGATGACTTCAGCCTCGCACAATCTTTACAAAATAAGATAACTTAACAAACAATATTTACAAGGTTTATTAAGGTTTATTGACTCCCTTATAGGTTTTGCCAACAACTGCGTACGGGCACGAAGTCGAAACTCTCAGATGAGACTCTGGAACTTATGAGGATAAGACGAGAAAACACAGAGGCCACATCGTCAGAACACCGGGCACTCAATAAAAGCATTCGCAAACGAATACGACGCGACCTCCGGCGCTACAATACGCGCCTCATCAAAGAGGCCATTGAGCAGAACAGGGGGTCAAAAGTATTCGTTCAGCAACTAAAGAGAAGCCATCTGACGAAACTTAAGACCTCGAATGGTAGAACCGTCACCTCTAAACCAGAGTTACTCGCTGAGGTTGAAGACTTTTATGGTCGATTGTACGCATCGCATGCCTCGCAACCAGAGCCCCAGCCAACAGATCCCAGAGCCACGCTAACCCGCCACTATACCGACGAATTGCCAGAAGTCAGTCTAGACGAGATTGGGCTGGCTCTCAAACAGCTTAGAAATGGAAAAGCCCCTGGTGAAGACGGAGTTACTGCAGAGCTTCTAAAAGCAGGGGGTGCACCTGTACTGAAGGAGCTACAGAAGCTCTTTAACTCTGTCATTCACAAAGGGATTACTCCGAAGGCGTGGAACAGGAGCATTGTAGTTTTGTTCTTCAAAAAAGGAGACAAAACCCTTCTCAAAAATTATCGGCCCATCTCGCTCCTGAGCCATGTATATAAGCTGTTTTCGAGAGTCATCACAAATCGTCTCGCACAAAGACTTGACAACTTCCAGCCACCTGAACAGGCCGGGTTTCGAGGAGGATATGGCACCATAGACCACATACACACAGTGAGGCAGATTATACAGAAGACTGAAGAGTATAATCAGCCCCTGTGTCTCGCATTCGTGGACTATGAGAAGGCTTTTGATTCCGTCGAAACCTGGGCTGTTCTGGAGTCCTTGCAGCGGTGCCAAGTAGATTGGCGGTACATCGAAGTGTTGAGATGTCTGTATGACGCCGCGACAATGTCCGTCCAAGTACAAAACCAGCAAACACAATCTATCCAATTGCGCAGAGGAGTGAGACAGGGGGATGTAATATCCCCAAAACTGTTCACAAACGCATTGGAAGATGTGTTCAAGACGCTGGAATGGAACGGACGGGGCATAAATATAAACGGCGAGTACATCTCCCATTTACGCTTTGCCGATGATATCGTAGTCATGGCAGAATCGCTGCAGGACCTACAGGAAATGCTGGACAGCCTCAACGCTGCCTCCCGACGTGTGGGTCTCGGAATGAACTTGGACAAGACTAAGGTCATGTTCAACGATCACATTGTTCCGGGACCGGTTACCGTCGACGGTAAGACTCTCGAAGTTGTTCAAGAATGTGTCTACCTCGGGCAAACTATGCAGTTAGGTAGAAACAACTTCGAGAGGGAAGCCGATAGGAGGATCAGGCTGGGCTGGGCAGCATTTGGGAAGTTGCGTCATATCTTCTCGTCGCATATACCACAATGCCTGAAGACAAAAGTCTACAACCAGTGCGTCCTACCCGTAATGACGTACGGCGCCGAAACGTGGACACTGACAGTGGGACTAGTCCGAAAACTCAAACTCGCTCAACGGGCTATGGAAAGAGCTATGCTCGGAGTTTCTCTGAGAGATAGGATCCGAAACGAGGTGATCCGCCAGAGAACCAAAGCCTTTGACATAGCTTAAAGGGTTAGCACGTTGAAGTGGCAGTGGGCTGGTCACATCTGTCGGAGAACCGATAACCGCTGGGGTAGACGAGTTCTCGAGTGGAGACCACGACTAGGCAAGCGTAGTGTGGGACGCCCCCCGGCTAGATGGAGCGACGACCTGCGCAGGGCGGCTGGCAGTGACTGGATGCGGAGAGTCGAAGATCGGACTCAGTGGCGCGCCTTGGGGGAGGCCTATGTCCAGCAGTGGACTAGTGCAGGCTGATGATGATGATGATGATGACTCCCTTATACAAATTCACCTCAGAAAACACCTGACAGTGGTTAAGTTAGAGCTCCCATATATAGAGTCCTCTAACAGCGATATTTTTTTCCTTCACCTACCGGCGCAGGTAACATGAGAAATGGTCCGAAGTTTTCGCTATTCCTTATAGGTGAGTTGTGGTAACAAGATGAATTATATCACACATAAGTCAGAACTGTGATAAAGTATAATAATGAATGAACGGTTGACTGAATGATTGATAAAGATCAGTTTTCCTAAACTACTGATAGGTAAAGCTCGTACAAAATACCTGTTGAGACTTTTACTTACCTACTTTGACTTTACTGTACTGTAATAAGCAAATAAGTTTTGTTATAATTTATGTTGCATTTCTGAATGTTGTAGAAACATGGCTAGTCCTATTTGGGACACATTGTTTCGAGATCATTCGAATAAAGCCTTGTTGCGACGGACAACTGGGAACTGACCTGACCACACCTTCAAACTGCCTCGCGCCTCCTGATCCAGGGCTTGGCGTCGTCTCCGGCCGGCACGTGGAGGGCTCCCACAGTCAATCCTCGCGTGTATTGTGGTTCCTTGGTGCACTGGTAAACGATCACCCCGGGGTGTGTGTCCTGAGTTTCGATTGTTCTTAAATTCGTTGATTTCACATTAATAAAAATAATGGTGCGGAGCACGCGCTTTTCGTGGTGGTCGATCCGAATGGCGGCGGAGAATTCATTTATCATTTATTTATCATTTATTTATTTAAACTTACACTTACAGTCTAGCCAAGCGTGAAAGTCATTAAATAATACAATAATTAATATCATACAAGATCTGAATACAAAATAAATTGAATAAACAGAATGTCACAATTATAGATATACAATTATACAAATGTCAGGATAGATAATAATAATACAAATAATGTCACCAAGCAGGGTCATGTGTCAGTTATCGCGCTGGGGGTCACAATCGACTCCAGATATATACCAGCTGATGTCAGGAAACGTGTTTCCGTGAACAAGAATATGTCGATAGAGTCGTCATGGATTTTCAGTTCAGAATTGACTTGCAGCATACAGAGATGGCGCTGATGTCGCTCCTCGCGTAGATTGCCCAACAGGACTTGCTTGACAGCTTTCAGGTGCGAATCAGACAAATTCCCAGGTCACACAAGAGACTTAATAATAATATTTCAAATCTCTCACATTCAAATTATGTTGCCTTTCAACGATAATTCTAATGGGACAGATACATCTACAACTAATTATGTACCTATACCTAAGTGTTTTAAAACATCTGTTTCAGTACGGAACAAGCCTATATATGTTTATGCAGAATCAGAATTAAATTACTCCAGTATTTGATACCGAACGCCCTGAAAAAACCCTCCTTACTGTCAATGAGGACGTATGAACCATGTCTACCACGGTATCCCAGTTAGGGTTAGTGGTCTAACCAGTGGTTAGAGTTTCAGTCCAATAACAAATCTATCCTAAACCGAAATAATTTTTCACCTCACAAGCTCGGAAGGGTATACTTTCTCATTCGAAATCTGCGTGGAAAACTGCACCTGGAAAAAAACTTTTCTTCTAATTTGTAGAAGGTGGACACTTAAAGAAGTGGTCAATTCTAATTTGTGGTTCTAAACCGCCTAAAGGATTCAATTCATCCAGTATCCGTATTTTCCTCGCTGTAGTGATGTGAAAAATTGTGTGTTGCGCTCGGCAGCAAAGTTATTTTGCGTCTCGTACCTTGAAACCCTTCGCTTGCTCAGTTTTCAATACTAGTACTCGCACAAAATAACCAACTTTGCAGCCTTGCATAACAAATAACTATTTCAACTAGGATTTGTACTTATTGTGCAGCAGACGGCCGACTTTGTATTCAAACGTGTAAAATACAATTTATTATTCATTACGTTCATGATAATACCGTTGACTTTCACGAGCGTCAACGTTTTCAGAGGAAACTTATGATTCCGGGGCTTTTACCCAACACACTGATTTGCACACCCCGTGCAAATGAGCTTGGTGCAAGTGACAAGCTATCAGCGACTTAAACTTTCTGCTTCCAGTAAGTACATAATTATTAAGAACATGACGTTTCACGATCTTGACGTTTCACGATCTTGACGTTTTACGAACTTGACGTTTCACGATCTTGACGTTTTACGATCTTGACGTTTTACGATCTTGACGTTTTACGGTCTGGACAACTGGACATTTATTGGACTTTACCCGACGAATCGGTTATATCTAAATAGATAATACTTAAATGAGAAATTAACTATAGTATTATGATACTACTTCATATGCGCCTAAGAGTTTCTTCTTCGGCGTATGCAGGTTTCCTCGTGATGTTTGAGAGCAGTCAGTAAAAGGTACTAAAGTTTCGAGAAAAACCCATGGCCCATAGCATGAGAGTCCATCATGCAGCATGATAATTCAGGTAAACGTTGCATGTCATGCAAGCATGATCGTTTAGTTTAGGGAACTGTGATTTCTATTTTAAATTATTATATTAGAGATAATAAGTCCCTAGAATTCTTTTAACTTTAGTATGTACGGTCGACCGCACGTTATTGGAAACAAAACCAGCTTATACTGGTCTCTCATAGTATTGAAACTCCCTTAATCAAGGCACATCAAGGCTAGTCTTTACACTGACGTGCGGTCGACTGTACTTATACTGTTATGTCATTATTTGGTTTATGTTAATTTTCTATCTTTATAAGCATTATTTACTTTGTGTTGTTGAAAATATGAGGAAATGTATCTGAACGTGTCTGAACCAGTGATCATAATATGAAGTGGATGTGCTAAGTAAATATTGTAAGAGCAAAAGCATATTTACTAATAAAACTAATAAAACTTTAAAAATTTTAAAGGTGTTCTATCGCTGTTGTTTTTCACCACACCTAAAATATTTATGACAGTAAATATTTAACAAGCCATCTTAGAAGCGACAGAAGTTGGCAAAATTTATAATGTACTGATTTTTCAACTTCCCGATACGTGGTACGTTTCACATTTTCTTTTCTTAACACTTCACGTCAGAAGAAACTTGTTACGAAGCGGAGAGTTCGTGACTTCGTTACAATGAAGTATCTGCTTGAGAATATAATAGATTTTGTTTAAAACTTTGCACAAGGAAGTATTTTAAACAATCCTATTTAAACATTTGCAGGTTACAGTCAGTTATAACGTTACCCAATATTATAACTGACTCAATCACAAGATTTGTAACGTTATGTCGCATTTATTTTTAAGCATTCGCATCCCGCGGCGAGCGTGTGTGAAGAGAATGATGAGACTGAGCGAAACGAAAGAGGTGTCTTGGCGCTTCGTTCTTTATCCACCTCGTCCTTGAAGTAGCATCAAGTTATTAACAATGTATGTTTGTAAAATTTCCTGTCTTTTGTCTAACTTCTATTATGGTAGGTACGGAGAATCCCTTAATATTTCCTTGAAATTGGACAAATATATGTAAATGTATATATAAATACTCATTATAAAACATTTATTTCGCTAAAGTAATGTATGAGTAATGTATGAACCAAGGTCACCGACATAGGTCAAAGAATTGCGAGCTGAAGTGGCAGTGGGCTGGGCACATCGCCCGCAGAACTGACGGCCGTTGGGGCAGAAAGGTTCTCGAGTGGCGACCACGTATCGGAAGACGCAGTGTGGGCAGGCCTCCCACAAGGTGGACCGACGATCTGGTGAAGGTCGCGGGACCCGGCTGGATGAGGTTAGCGCAGGACCGGTCGTCGTGGAGATCCTTGGGGGAGGCCTTTGTCCAGCAGTGGACGTCTACAGGCTGATATGATGAATGTATGAGGCCGTGACATAGGTAGCGTCGCGAGCGCAGCGTGGCAGCAGATTTACTAGGAGTTGCAACGGCCACGTATCCGGTGTGCTCCGGCCTTAGTCCGCGCTCGGGAAGCGCAAGTCCGTCCCGCGCAGGTTGTCCGCGATCCAGCGCTCCGCTCGCTGCGCCAACTCCGAGTCGAAGCAATCGCGCCATCCGCCCACTTTACCTGTTCACTCACAAATTCATTGAATTGAATAATAATTTTTTGACTCTTACATGCAGGAGAACCAAGGTCACCGACATAGCTCAAAGAAATGCAAAGCTAAAGTGGCAGTGGGCTGGGCACATCGCTCGTAGAACTGACGGCCGTTGGGGCAGAAAGGTTCTCGAGTGGCGACCACGTATCGGAAGACGCAGTGTAGGCAGGCCTCCCACAAGGTGGACCGACGATCTGGTGAAGGTCGCGGGACGCAGCTGGATGAGGTTAGCGCAGGACCGGTCGTCGTGGAGATCCTTGGGGAGGCATTTGTCCACAAGTGGACGTCTACAGGCTGATACGATGATGAATAATTTTTTGAGAGAAAATATTCATACAGGTGAAAAAAACGAATGCCCTCGGAGGGAAAGTACCATAAATGATAAAGAAATACTGCATTCAACGAATTTTCAAAAATCACCTCTCTGAGCCGAGAATCGAACATTGTGTAACAGAATCAGTACCTGTTCTATACACGTTAGTCGAGTATATTCTTAATTACCTTTTCTAACCGACAAGTTTTGATCTATTCTTCTGCCGCCTAGTAACTTCCATCTGGATGAATCATTCACTGACTTGGTCTTTTTAAGATTGCTAAAGCTGAGATAGTCGCACAGTTTATCTACTTGCTCGTCAGTCAATTGTTTGTCAAGAAATCGAGCAACACGTCGCACAGCTGTAGGTAGATCCTGGAACATGATCAGGTTGTTATATGTTCATCATTCAAAATGTTCCGCAAACCGTGAAATCGTGAAACCCTTTGCGGTTTTAGCAATAAACATTATAACTTACCTCAGAAAGTTCTTCATAAAACAAAAACAACATCCGTGGGTGGTGTCTTTTGTCCCAAGCTTCTTTAACGTTTTCAAAGTACGGCGTGAAAGTAACTGTGGAGAGATTTAAACGATTATTTGTAAATTTTATCAATGTACAGAGAAAAGAACTAAAAACTACTAAAATCACAATGAGCAAATTTTTCAGTAGGTACTTATTAGTCAAAGTCAAAACTATTTTATTGCATGTAAGTACACTGGGTACATTTATACAACGTCAATTTTTTATCTACCACCGCTTCCAAGTTGTTAAAGTTAGCAATAGACGGCGCTGTATTGATCTCAAATGTCATTGTTAAATGACTCAAAGTAGATACAATAATATTAATAACTCAGGAAAACTCTAAAAGCATCATTGTCCAGTAAATTATAGGTATAGGAGAACCAAACTCACGGGCATTTTTGATGAAAGACTCCCAATACATTTTGAAGTCACTAAAATCATCTGTTTGGGGTGTATCATTTTTAAATAAATGATAGTAGGAGACGGCAACGTCTCTCGGGTCTCGTGCTATGTACACCACCCTGGCTGTATCCAGCAAGGCAGGAGGCAGCAGAGACAGGGGCAAGTGCGACTTGACTATGCGGGGCGAAGGGAGTCCAGCCATCAGCTCAAGGGGTGGTTGCAATACGTTGTCTAGTAGCAATAGATACTCCTTATCGGCAATGTGGTCTTCGCGCAACTGTTTTTGCCTTTCCTCGCCACAGAACATTGTCCTCCTGTAACGAGTAGGTTTAAATACTTCAGTTTCGAAAAATTCAATATGGGAAAGATGACATTTTCTGCGTGAATATAAGTAGTTTCAATTTTTAACAAGTTTTTAATTTTTTAAACAATTACATAATATTATAGAGTGATACATAATATACCAGCAACTGCTTTGAGGAGCCAATAACATGAATTCCAACCACTTTTTGAAATAAAAAAAAAGGAATGACTGATACAAAATGGTCGAAGTGACGGAGCAATGTAGCTACCTACATAGTATGAAGAATCTAAAATATTTGGTGTTTTTTTTTCAAAAAGTTGTAGGTCAAATTTCTTTTTAATTGCAATCACTTGTTATAATAAGTCCACAACTAATATTGACACCGTCACCCTTGAAATTTATTTATAATATGTAGATTACTTACTCAAGAAATGGTACTCTTTCGATCGTCTTTATCGCTTCTGCTTTTTCCATATCTATACCATTTTCCAGCAGCCAAACCAACTCTTGTATCCACGTGGTGCCTAGAGATAAAAATTAAATCAGCTAGTGTATTATTTTACTATACAGGAAGACCCATGTGGAGGCAATGTACCTACCCTAGATATTCAAGAAGGAGACATTCCTATAACTTTAAAAATAAATTGAAAAGCATTTAAAGATGTTTAGAAACCACAGAGACCACTGTAAGATCTTCCACAATCTTTGTAATATGTTCAATTAACCTAGGGAAACCTATTAATAGCTTAAGTCTGATTAAGATCTATATAGTAATTTGTGATGTATTTACAAGCTGTTGGTTACCTGAATAAAATAAAATAATAATAAAAAAAAGATATGGAATCGAACCGTATACAAATGTGAAAAAATTCTGTATTTTCCAATCAATCAGAAAAATCAATCCCAAATTAAAATAGTATCTTAAATTAAATACCGCGAAATTTTGACATTGTTGTATTTACCTGATCGAGGGAAACCAAGCACAAACACATCACTTGACTCCAGCTTCAAGTTGTAGATTCCAGATGCTATCGTCTTGTATTCTTCACGGAGGAGATAGTTTTTCGGACCGACATGGACGAATTTGCCTGAAGAGTTTAAAATATCATCGTGTACCTAATGCGAGTATCACTAGATAATAAACAGCTCCCTTTTCGCTCGACTATTCAATTTTGAAGACTCGAATATTCATTTTATATAACAAATACCAATCTATTTAAAAATAGATTAACTTGCTTAAGTATTTTATTGTTTCTGACCAATGTGCTTAACATTTAAACAAACCAATGTTCAAAAATTTTATTTTTATTTTTTAAAGAATTTTTTTTAAAGTATTAACAATCTGGTGGCTATAATTATAGGTGTATATTTTTTATAATCATCTTTTAAAAAATAATTTATATTATTTTAATTACCAGTTTAACAGTTACAGTATAATTGAACCTGCTAATAGTTCGAGGCTGTTTTAACAAAGCAACAAAATATGATAGACTCACTTTTGAAATATTCACCCAGGTCTGCTTTTTCATCTGGTTCCAAATCTCGCATCTCCCATGGGAAACTAACATCGTCTCTTAAGTCCATAGCCGTTTAAAGGTACGTCAATTAGTGCAGTACAAGACCTGATATTATGATACACACTCAACTATATATAACTTAAAATTATCTACAATATTACTGCAAGAATACCATATCAAAGAGTCAATTAGCAACGATTAATTAACTATTAAGTTATCAAAGTATGCAATGAAAGTAATCTCTTTACTAATGGTTTAAGTGCCTACATACTAAATGTGTTTATTATTTATTTTTAACTAGCTTTTTACCGCGGCTTCGCCCGCGTAGAATAGTTTTACCCGTATACATTGTGAAACAGCGCCCTCTATGTAGGTGTTTTGTTACTTAGGGGTATTAGCGGACGCCCGGCGAGTTTGTCCGCGTAAAAAGTAGCCTATATGTTATTCCAGGATATAAGCTGTCACTGTACCAAGTTTCATCAAAATATGTTCGATAGTTTTTGCGTGAAAGAGTAACAAACATCCTCACATCCAAACATCCTCAGATCCTTACAATCATAATTCATTTTGGCCTAAATATGAAATAGTCCTCCGCTATAATTTGTTCGAACTTGTGTCACTATAAAAGACAAGTAGGTATCTATAATGATAAATGTATGCTCATAATTTTAATTAATTTTAATTTTATTTGTTTTATTTAATAATTTAGTGGGTGATGGCTCATTTGTATTTAATGTTGTTATATTTTGCATTCTATGTTGTGATTGTAAATTCAGCTGGCCGTCTATGTGGTGATTGTAAATTCTGCTGCATTGTATAAATAACTATAGTCCATTACTATTAGTGGAAACCTTTAATTGGTTTACTGTTTATAATTTAAGTTTTCTTTTGTATTGTATAACTGTAGGTTTTCCCAATAAATTAAAATAAAATAAAATAAAATAAATGATATAATAATATGAATTTTTATTTTACTGTATTGACTATTATAATTGTACTTTACACCATATAGATAGGTATTAATTTCGCTGAAGTAATGTATGGAAGATGTCTCAGATTTACTAGGAGTTGCAACGGCCACGCATTCGGTGTGCTCCGGCCTTAGTCCGCGCGCGGGAAGCGCAAGTCCGTTCCGCGCAGGTTGTCCGCGATCCAGCGCTCCGCTCGCTGCGCCAACTCCGCGTCGAAGCAATCGCGCCATCCGCCCACTTTACCTGTTAACACATTACATAGTTACTTTAACTGTTGCTATAATTTAAACGTGATGTTAAAAAGCAGCCAATATGTTAAGTTAGCTATCACTCATCAAGTTTCATCAAGATCAGTTCGGCCGTTCTTGAGTTATAAATGGTTTAACTACCACGACTTTGTTTTATTTATTTAGAGGTCCAAATCAGCTGAAAAACAACAAAGTCGGGTGCTTTATACGTATTCTTACTTTTATCGTACGTATTAGAGGGCCAAGAATACATGGTGATACTTGAACCCTACAGGATCTGTTGTGCCAAACCCTTGTCCACCATGCGTTCTTTGATGGATGCTGGTTTCCTCACGTTGTTTTTGTTAATCGAAAAGCCTGTAAGGGCCCACGACCTCATAAACGAGAGGCGAGTGCACACCCACTAGACTACCACGACTCTAATATTTTAAACGTGTGTTGAAGGTGTTTATCATCTCCCTTCGTGCCCCTATTATCTCTACAAAGTCTTATTAATAATTACCTTTCCTAACCAACATGTTTTCCACAACTCTGCCGCTCTGTAACTTCCGTACGAAAAGATCATTGAAAGTTTCACTGTTTTTAAGATTGTTAAAGCTAAGATAATCGCATAGATGGGCGAGCTGGTCGTCTGTGGGTTGTTTGTCGAGAAATTGAGCTACACGGCGTAAAACTGTCGGTAGATCCTGAAAAAATGATTAATTTTATTTTTATAGTTAATATTTTTATAATTTTGCGATTTTTTAAACTTTATTTTATGAAAACAGTAATTTTAAAGGAAACCTCCTAGAATTCTTACCCCAGAAAGTTCTTCATAAAACAGGAACAACATCCGTGGGTGATGTCTTTTATCCCAAGCTTCCTTCACGTTTTCGAAGTAAGGCGTGAAAACAGCTGTGAAGTTTCATTAATGTTACTAATCATGAGTTATTTATAAAAACATCAAATAAACATAAATATGATAATTATTCCGACTCAATTGCAAGAAACTCACCGGAATTTGTGATGAAAAACTCCCAAAAAGTTTTGAAGTCAGTGTCATTTCTCTTAAACGTTTTCTTTAAGAAATGATAGTAGGAGACGGCAACGTCTCTCGGGTCCCGTGCTATGTACACCACCCTGGCTGTATCCAGCAAGGCAGGAGGCAGCAGAGACAGGGGCAAGTGCGACTTGACTATGCGGGGCGAAGGGAGTCCAGCCATCAGCTCAGGGGGTGGTTGCAATACGTTGTTTAGTAGCATAGCAAACTCTTCGTCATTGCTGTTGTCTTCGCGCAACTGTTTTTGCCTTTCTTCGCTATAGAACATCGATATCCTAAAAGTTTATAATATTTTTATATGTAGGTATAAACAAAAATCCTAGCACGTATTATTACTTTTCGGACGAATTCTCGCACTTTCCTAATTCTCCCACTTCCTAACTCATCCACTTTCATAACTCTTTATATTTTGTAGTTAAATAATGCTTCTACAACAGCTCTCGCCATGAATGCTGTGTATATTAAATCATGTTTGGTTAATCTAGATAAATGTAACATTATTGGATTGTTCCCGTTGCATCGAGTCTGAAAGCCTATCATTAATTTGTGTACAACGGAAAGTGGACGAGCTAGGAAGTGGAAGAGCTAGGAAAGTGGGCGAATTTGTCCGGAAGGGTATTTCGGATTTGCTGCTATCAATCAAATCACCAAGCAAAAAAAAATTATATTTAATTTTTACTATGTATTTACTTACTCAAGGAATGGTACTCGGTCGATCGTCTTTATAGTTTTTGCTTTTTCTGTATCTACATTGTTTTCCAGCAACCAAACCAATTCTTGTACCCACGTGGTGCCTTTATGAAATTAAATAACATGTATAAACCAATAATCGAATAATTAATTTTAAGGGGGCACTATAGAGGGGGTACGTCATAGTATGTACTTATATCAATACTACATTTTTTTTTTAAATTATTTTTTTAATTTTTCTTAAAGTTTGCACAAATACTGAAAAGTAAAAGACCTAGAACAATAAATTCAACCCCCAGCGAGTTTTGTATTAGTCAACGTGAGCGGCACGCTTTAGTGGAGTTCAATTCTAAATATTATACATTATTGCTGTTTTTACCTGATCGAGGGAAACCTAGCACAAACACGTCCGTTGGCTCGAGCTTCAAGTTGTAGATACCAGAGGCTAACGGTTTGTATCCATCACTGAGGAAGTAGCTTTTCGGACCGACCTGGACGAAATTGCCTTAAAAAAGAAGAAATCGAAAACAATAAGCGATCATTTTCATCGCGGTGTAATGTTAAATGATGCATCATCATATTATCAGCCGGACGACGTCCATTGCTGGACAAAGGCCTCCCCCCCCCCAGGGATTTCCACGACGACCGGTCCCGCGGTAACCTCATCCAGCAGGGTCCCGCGACCTTCACCAGATCGTCGGATAATCTGTTAAATGATACGGTGTGAACAGATTGATAATGAAGAGAAGTCATTTCGACGCCGGCGGAAATACTGAGGCACAAAATGCTAGTGATAGCCTGTTGCCACCAAAAAGGGTGTTGATAAACGTCGTATGAAACTCGTGAGCATTGGTTATTGTTCTCTCGGCTTCATTTCGCCCTCGCCTTCGGCTCAGGCTGTGTATTCCAGCCTTGAGTGTAATCACCAACTTATAGCTCACTTATATCATAAAGTACTATTTACATGGTCAATACATAATTTTGTTCTATAAGTATTGTAAAGAGAGTTAATCGCAAATTAGATAATCTCCTTCGGACTTACTATACATTGTAACTTACTAAGAGAAAATTGCTTACCTTGAAAATATTCATCAAGTTTTACCTTCTCGTCTGGTCTTAAATTCCTGATCTCCCACGGATAATCTGCATTGTCTCTCATGTCTATTGCCGTCATAAGGTATGAGAATGATCAGAAACCAAATTAAGACTTAAATAAAACTTTAAAATATTTACATTATAAAATATTAAAAACTTTTCCAAGGGAAGGACCCTTCCTAAAGGAATGCCGTATAAATATAGGTAAAGAAAGATAGGTCATTAAAGGCAGACGGTCCATTTATATAGATAAAGTGCACGATCAAACAATAATATGCGCTATCAAAGTTAGTGGTAAACACCATCTTTCTAAATTTCTAAGTAATTTGTTTTTAATATCTTGGTATTTTTGTTATCAATTATGGTAGGTAGGTAATTTTATCTAAGATCTATTTTATCTAAGAGGTTAATGATTTATCGTCGAGAGGTTTGAGGACCCAAGTCTATCCTCTCAACGAGGGAGTGCAGGCTATAGTCCACCACGCTAGCCTAGTGCGGGTTGATGGACTTCACATGCGCCTAGGAATTCATTCTTCGGCGTATGCACGTTTCCGCGCGCTATAAGATCCTTCACCGTTTGAGAGCGGACAGTAAATATAAGTTTCGAGAAAATCCACTAGTAAGTACACGAACTGCGGACCTCTCGAAATGACAGGCCGCGTCTTCCCCACTATGCCACCGATGCCTTTTACTGCATTTTCACCCCAGGACTTTTACACAACGTCGAATCAAGTTTTCCATGGCCGGTTGTTGTTCTGCTAAACGACAAGTGAACACTATGAGAATTAACTTACCAAAGTAAATTCAAGTTACTGTGTAACTTGCTCAAAGTATACTCAAACATTCGCCGCTGCTGACGCGAATTCGTCAAGTTTTGACAGCTCTAATTAATTCATTCGTGAAGAGATGTGACGAATAAATGTGCAACTAATTCGTCGAATGACGTTTTGAGTCTTAGAATTTCTTCTTTGTAACTTACTATAAAACCAAAATACGTTACGGGATTGTTCAGTCCTGTACGACGACGGTTTGACCAGTAAGTGTGTCATTGACATTGGTTGAGTAATATTGATTTTAGTGAAAAATACTAACATTGTATATTACTGGGGGGTCTCACTGCCTGGTCATTGTATATAGTCCTGGATGTGTGTGTGTGTGTGTTTGTGTGTGCCAGCGTGTGTGAGTGTATGTGTATGTGATTTATTTAATTATACTAATATTAGTGGTTAAGATTGTTTACTAACACTATGGATGAATTTCCGAAATAAAAATTTATTTAATTTATTTTAATTACTAAATAGTGATTGTACGAATGCAACTTTGATTACAGCTGTGTGAGTTTATGCAATGCAATGTAAGGGTATCTATCTCGTTGGTTTCATCTAATGTAACTTGTTATAATTGTTACAATTTATAATGATGAGGATGAGATGAAACAATGGTACCTAGCCAGAAGAACCAATGGTAGATGAGGCAATAGTACCGAAACAGATGAAGCAATGGTAATACTTAGCCAGATGAAGCATCTGGATAGTTACCATACAGATGAGACAATGGTACATAGCCAGATGTGGCATTGATACCTAGCGAGTGGTAATGGAAACAGATGACGTAATGGTACCTAGTTATTGCAATGGTACCTATCCAGATGACGCAATGGTAGGTAAATAGCGGGATAATGCAATGATACTCAGCCAGATGAGGAGATGGTACCTAGCGGGATAATGCAATGATACTCAGCCAGATGAGGAGATGGTACCTAGCGGGATAATGCAATGATACTCAGCCAGATGAGGAGATGGTACCTAGCGGGATAATGCAATGATACTCAGCCAGATGAGGAGATGGTACCTAGCGGGATAATGCAATGATACTCAGCCAGATGAGGAGATGGTACCTAGCGGGATAATGCAATGATACTCAGCCAAATGAGGAGATGGTACCTAGCGGGGTACCTAGCGGGATAATGCAATGATACTCAGCCAGATGAGGAGATGGTACCTAGCGGGGTACCTAGCGGGATAATGCAATGATACTCAGCCAGATGATGGCAATGGTACCTATAATATAGCCAGATGACGAATGCCCGAATAAATATTCGGCAGCGGTCCCATCTCTAGGTTAAACAGGTTAAACAAAGCTGTGTAGAGCAAAACCCGGTTTCCGTGCGTGTTTGTCGAGCAAGGATAACAATATAACTGCGGAACTATGTCACTCGAGCGAGCGGGGAAGTTGATTTGCGTTGTTATTCATAACCTCGGCGGCTCATTCGTCTCACAAAGTAAATAGTACTACTTGAGTTCAAGGTTTTCTACACTAACTATATGCATAGCCATCGCTATTCTAGAAAATAACAATTTTGGTACTCCGAATCTTTGATCTAAAACAAAAAATTTTGAAAAAAAAAGATATAAATAATTATTTTGTTTGTGTTTTGTGTTTCTGAATGATTTTTATTTTTATTATTTTTATTTTACAACGGTTTCTTATGTAGTCATGTCAAAAATTCGGAGTAGGAATCAGAATTGTTATTTTATAGAAGTGCGGTGCCTTAATGCTTTATGTAATTTTGGTATGAGGTAATTAAGTTTACTTGAGAAACGAAAATAAACATTTTTTTCATTTTTTATCGGTTTTAGCTAGTGTTGATAAAAACACCAGGCTTCGAATCGTCACTTTAAAGACTATACTATTATCCAGGATTTGGAGCGCTCACAGGCTCGTAGTCTCGAGTCGATTACGTGAGATTTCATTTATTTGGACTAACTAGGTAAAGTACTAAACAGGTAAGTATTTTTTATTCCACAACTACGACTTTTTTTCACCTGAGAGGTATTTTCAGATAAAAAAGGGTCTTAACAGCTCACCTTTTTATCTCACGGGAAAGTTTGTAACAAAGTAAAGAAGTTCCATACCCTAAAAGGGTACGAGCCGTACCCTGATATAAGTCCAGCCGTCCGTCCGTCCGATGAGTTATAGTTTCAATATCACCCATCTTCTACTTGTATCATGTTACTATTAACTAACTACTAGTATGTAGGTACTTATAGTATCCATGGTTACAAAAGTTGATGATAAAGTGAATAAATCTGTTATTTCATATGATAAAAGTATCTTTATGTGGGTCGGATTATCCAAAACGCAAATTGTCAAAATTTCCAAATTGCCGGATCTAAAATCTAAGATGTCAAAATTTGTATGGGTAGGTCAATTTGAATCCTCTCAACTCAAATATAAATCTGCAAATTATCAGGGTATAAAGATGTGCTATGTAGATCTATGATATATTTGGCCCTATTGTTTTTAATTAGGCACCCTCGTTTTTTTTATTGCTACGGGGTCAACAGGCGGGCCTCCTGATGTTAAGAGGTCACCGCCGCTCACAGACACCTGCAACACCCGGGGGTGCTGGTGCGGCGCCGGCCTTGACTGAAGAGCTATTTTGACTCTCTTCTTGAAGGACCCCATATGGTAGCGCTGTGGAAAAACGTCAGAGGGAAGGTCTTTCCACATTTTGCATGTGCGCAGCGCGCTATTCAAATCTAGCCCTATAATCGTCGACATTTTAACGGAGACACTCCGACTCTAGTTGTTTCGAGCTACAGACTCCTCACTGCGGTAATACGACTTCAAGTTTGCAGACAGCCCTTACCATATTCTGCCCATTTCCTGTTCTTATTTTTTTCCCTTACCATATTCTGCCCATTTCCTGTACTTATTATCCTTTCGGAGTTCTTAAAAAAGAAACTTAATCAAGTAAGTGGGTCCAAAACCACGTCTACGAATGCCTCTACAATGTTAACTATCACATACATGCAGCGAACGGCCTAGTCTGGAAGTTCCGGCTCTCGTTAGTGTAATGTGCCGAGTGAGTCGGCAAATGTTTGCAATAGTCCGGTATCCCATCAATGTCGGACACATTGTCACACTGGTCGACAAACTTTGTGTGGTCATTTTAAGGTAAGACGAAATCTTAAGGAAGTACAATGTCTTGGCCGAAAATGTTATTTAAAAAAATTACTGGCGCCAGTAAGTTCTTGATTAATAGGGCCAGACAAGTTTAATGTGCAGTGCAATAAATCCTTAAAGTACTTCCCAAAATGACCACTTTCAAAAACAATCACGACGGATATTTTGAGATAAAGTCGTATTGAGAACGAGACATTTTGATAAGTTAAAAAGCGGACATTGTGAGAAGTGGACATTATAATAGGTACGTTGTATAAAAATAACGTCAGTGGCCTCGGGGATAAGAGGCGACCTATCATATCGAAAGGTCCGAGGTTCGATCCCCGGTTGGGCCATATACCAATGGGTTTTTTCTCGAAACTTAAGTACATGTACTGACTGCTCTCAAACGGTGAAGAAAAACATCGTGAGGAAACCTGCATACGCCGAAGAAGAAATTCTTAGGCGCATGTGAAGTCCACCAATCCGCACTGGGCTAGCGTGGTGGACTATAGCCCGCTCGCCCTCGTTGAGAGGGTAGGCCTGAGCCCCAGCAGTGGGGAGATTAATAGGCTGTTGATGATGATGATAAATAGACAAAATAGGTATATTATTTATTCATAATTGTCCAGTAAATATTGCGGTCACGGCAAAAGTAATATTAGGCAATAGATAGTTATCAATCTTTAGTATCTTTTTTATTATTTACAACTTTAATTGACAATAACATTTATTCTTTTGTATTATATTACAAACCACAGAAGTGTAATTAAAGTACCAATTAATTTAAAAGAGGCATTAATTAGGACAAATACGTACAAAGTAGTACAGAAACATTTTCAATTAATTTATATTACAATTATTAAATTGACAAGCAACAGAGCAAGGCACTATTTCCTGCATAGGCTAGTCTGCATCGGACGAATGTCTTTGAAGCAAAACGTCTATAGTCAATGTCTAAACTGCAAAATGTCTAAGAAGCAAAATGTCATTAAACAAGTACCTACCTGTTTTTGTTGCGGGTACTTTGTGTCTGTGTGTAGTGTCATAAAAACGACCTTTCAGCGTTATAGAGATTGTTTTGAAAGCGCTTCACTTTCTGGTTGAACCGTTACTTCCATTAACAACTCTTGTAGAGTCAATGTTTCGTTAAGTATTACAATTATATTCTGCTTGACATAGTTTGTAGTGTTGACGACTTGACCCAGAAACTCGTAAATAGCCACTTGGAAAGGTCAGTTTGGGATACGCGTGACGACTCTCTAACTCTGAAGCCCTTTGAAGAATTGTTGGCTGGTAATTGAAGTTATCTTTTTTCCTTAATTGTCGATAAATGCTTAAATCATAAATGAGGTTTTAAAATCTATTGATCACATAATTTGCTATTATGTTTTAAGATGGTAGCGTAGATGTACAAAATGCAAGTTCGCAATTAGCGTAGTATCGGCGCAGCGTACAGTACCAGCCGACCAATCACAGTGCAGTTATTTATTCGATGTCAGACAAATTAGCTTGACTGCAATTAGGTTGGAAAATGGTATATCCGACAGAGTGGCAAGACTTTCCAACTGCGACGATATTAACTAAGACATCATTTAGGCCCCCCAATAAATGAAACTATACTAGTGTCAGACTACTGAATTCTATTTCGGTCGAAACCGAAACCGAAAAAGCTATTTGCCACCCCGCACTGGGATAGCATGTGGTGGACTATAGCCCGAACGCCCACATTGAGAGGGTAGGCCTGAACCCCAGACATATTAATAGGCTGTTGATTTTTTTTTGATCGAACATTTGAAGCCAGTGACTGTTAAGATCATAGAGTTAGTATACTAGCTATAGAGCGCGCGCATCGCTCATTGCCCATTGTGCCAAGTGTAAGCAGGTGCTCTATGGACGCTTCTATATAGATTTTTTAATCGTTTTTTTCCGTAAATCGTGTTTACAGCTTGGCACTGCACATTTCACCATGATTACTCCAAATCTAAATAAATACCGGCGAGAGCAACAATCAGCGCTACTGACGTGTTGTGACTAGTAGCGTCGCCCCGAACATTTGGAGACTGTTCAGACCCGTGCTTACAGTTCAGACTAACGCGCGCTCTATGTATACTAACAACTCTCTGGTTAAGATAAATTCCAGCTGTTTCTTTTTGTGTAATGGTGCTGATTTGCTAAGGAAATACCTGTATTATTATATAAGTACTTAAAACTATAAAATAACAATGATCACCGATCCTGTCACAAAAAATCGGTTTTGCCACCGAAAACCAAGGTAATCCTGAAACCGAAACCGAAGCACCGGTTGTGCACTTGGAACACCCTGTTTAAAGTAATTATTGGAGGGTGACTCGACGCTACACACCCCTTGTCAGAATTCAGCTAACTTGTTAAACTGTTGGTTAAGCTATTAAGGAAACGTTACGTTAAAGTATGTAATTTGGGTGAAATAATGAATTGCATTTTAAAAGGGGTTAGGATTGTCGTAATAATTGGGTACCTCTTACATAAAAGTTGCCATTTTGTTAGGGAAAACTAATTTAAAATAACCTCAATATAATTGTAGTTAATATACGTTAATTAATTTTTCATCATCATCATCAACAGCCTATTAATCTCCCCACTGCTGGGGCTCAGGCCTACCCTCTCAACGAGGGTGATCGGGCTATAGTCCACCACGCTAGCCCAGTGCGGGTTGGTAGACTTCACATGCGCCTAAGAATTTCTTCTTCGGCGTATGCAGGTTTCCTCACGATGTTTTCCTTCACCGTTTGAGAGCAGTCAGTAAATGTACTTAAGTTTCGAGAAAAACCCATTGGTACATGACCCAACCGGGGATCGAACTCCGGACCTATCGATATGATAGGCCGCGTCTTATCCCCAGGGCCACTGACGCTCTCTTTTATTATTTTTATTGTTTTTTATTTTCAAAATGAGGACATTGCCACAACGTTACAAAAATCGTAAAATATTTCCGGATAATAACTAGTAGTTCCGTGAGAACAGTAAACCTCGCCAGCCCTTATAAGCCAAACCTAAAAGAAACCAACAAAAGTCAACTTTGGAAACAGAAAAAGTACCTACTAAAGTGACAAAAATTAGCACTTTAAAGCTTAATATTTCGCAAACGGATCCCTGAATCGAAAAATGTTTATCACACACCCGCGATATTTTTGAAAGACCCATCCAACGATACCCCACACCATGGATATCACGCGGAAAAAAATAATTTTCCATTTTACGTATGCAGTTCTATGAACATAATTTATTTTTTCAACTTTCTTAAGTCGATCCACTATTACTCAAAAACTAATAGAACCTACTTAGCCGTAATAGTTTTCCTTGTAACTACGTTATATATGCTACTGCCATGAATTTTTTCACATTTCCAGAAGCAACCGTTTAGCTGGCAGGGGGGGGGGACACGTGACTCTAACAAAAATTACCGCTTTAAAGCTTAATATTTCGCCAACGGATCCCTAAATCGAAAAAATGGTATTCACACACCAGCAATATTTTTGAAAGACCTATCCAACGATATCCCACACTATGGGATTCACAAGAAAAAAAAAGTTCACTCCCACTTTGCGAGTATGGTAGGTACTCTAAAAAAAATGTTTTTCAAAATTTTATTCTACTCATTTTGTAGGTTTAATTAATTTATACATATGCCAAATTTTCGTCAAAATCGGTTGAAAAATGCGACCTGTAGAGAATTACAGACAGACAGACAGACAGACAGACAGACAGACAGACAGCCGGACAAGAGCATTTTTGGCCAGTCTCGAAACGTAGACGCTTCGCTCGCTTCGCTCGCTCGGTCAATTATAATGAACTTCTAAAAAGCTAATCGTTTTAAAAGTGATACCTATCTATTATTTTTATTAAATATTTAGCACTTTAATTTTAATACTTGTAGCTTTGAATTCGTCTAAGTTTCCAGAAATATATTATTGCTGGGACCCAGGAAATGACCCACAATTAGAAACATTTTGTTATTTAGGTTAGGTTTGTTAGGTTGCTGGAGACCATGGCTGCGTGATATGACGGAATCCATCCATCATACTACCTGGAAAGAAGCTAAGAGTTACTTTCATATAATCGTCCAACTTTAAAATTTAAACGGCCCGCGTATTTGAAATTTATCTAAACAACGAACTGGTCAACATTTTCGCTGTACCGCTCGCGGGCAGTGCTTGAAACAACTTGTAAATAATTTATGACAATGTAGCGGTGTTGTTGCTATATCGATCGTGCGACCTGTTTGACTGTTGGCTCCGTTACGCCTACACTCAGCGCTTTATGCTTGAGGGAGCCAGTTCCTGTACTCGGCGTTTTATAGTTTCAAAGTTGCAGTTTTTAATATTTATAGGGCTTGTGACGTGGTAACATTGGCCAAAACAAACCGATGGAAGCAGAAATGATGACAATATTTTGTGAATTTCTGAGATTTATTTTGTGGTATGTTGACATTTTGGTTCTCTGACAAATCGCTGCATTTCGGATTATTATCTTTAAGAATAAACTTCTGAATGTTAGCTCTCTCCATGGCCAGTTGAGCGACTTTGAACTGATGGATTCTCATCCTTGATAATGTGAAAAGTAATTTTACCAAAAACTGTCTTGAAGAATGAACTAAGAACTGTCTCATTGGACACAGTAGACTTATCCGATACATCGCCTCAGAGATTAGTCGAGAACACGTCATAGTCCAGGAAAAATAAATTAGGTCGTTCCAACAAATTGCATTTTTTCTGATATCTGTTAGTTAGTGACAGATGGGAGTTGGCAGATACGTTTTGTAAATAGTAGTTTCTCCCGGATTTTTCCGTGAGTTTTTACTACAAAAATATAAATTTAAAAAAATATTTCAAATATCAGCAAAAAGTCATGAAATCATTAAGCTTACAACAACATAAAGGGATTTCCCGATCACTATTTGTAATACCTAGTTTTTAAGCTCAATAAAATTATCGGCGAAAACTTCAATACAGTCATGTTTAGGACAATGTCAATGTTCGTATGGAATTTATCAGAAAAAGTAGAGGGTATTTTTTTTTTCTTAGACTATCACAAAAACCTTCCACCGTGTTCCACATTGATGAATTAGCGTGAAAAACGCCCTGCCTATTCATGGCCCCTTTTTACTCGAATTAATCTAGCAGACAGTTCTTCCGAGCATAGGGCTTGCTGGTCGTAAACAAGAGGCTCTTTTTTGTTTATTACAAGGACTCACAACCACAACTACAGGCATGTTGTTCAAATACGCGGTACTCGCACACCCTGCTGTGCTGTCTGACAGGCTGCTCTGGGCATCCAAGCAATAGTTTCTTTGGATTTTAGATGAACCGAACCATTTTTTTATTATTTAAAGTCTCAACTGACCTTTAGGAAATGGTAGCGTTGTGGTCGTATACAAAGTAGTCTTGAGTTGAGTATTTGAAGTGCAGTGAATTTATTTATAAAGATTCCTAGCAATGCAAGTTCGCAACTAGCGCAGTATCGGTGCAGCGTAACAATAAAAACAGACCTAGAAGACCTATGACAGCACATGCGCTGCGCGATAGGTCCGCACATAAGCAGCTAACTTCAGTCTGTAATGTGTGTGTAGCTAGAGATTAACAAGGTCGAGTGTGCTACTTAGTGGTAGCAGTTCTAGGTCAAAATCTGTCTGGATGAGTCCCACTATCCCACCCTTTTACATTTTTCTACCATTAAGTCATTTCTGTGTTCCGATTTTAAAGGATTTGAGATTAGTGAGTATGAGGCAATTTTGGTAATTTATTATTTTTAACTTCTGGTGTTACTTCAATCAATGATGGTTTCAGTTCATTGTATACTTCCCTGTCTCCATCGAGGAGAAACAATTCGACAGAACTCCACTTGCAGATACTTCTAGCTACGATTTCTTCTCCTAACTTAGCACTTAGCACTCAATACAAACTCGACCACACTGAATGCGACTAAAAATCAACGTCTTGCTCCTTTGGTCTGTCGTCCGTCGTCCATTACTTCCGAAGCACATGAACACTCATAATTTTTATTTACTGTTTTCTTGTTTTGTTTCTCGTCGTTTGTGGTCTCTTATAGCAATGAATAAAGGTTTTAATTTCTCTCTTTTTCTTTCTTTCAAATTTTTTCTGTATAATGAGTTCGAGCAATATCTGTGTATCTATCTTTTCTTCTTATTTTGCAAAAGGTCTCCCAGAAACGTCTCCAAGTATTTTCTCCTTGGCTGCTCTAGCGCATGTTTGTCCTATCATTTTTATTATTTCGTTGCTCAATATCATCATCAGTCTTCTTCTTATAATTTTGTTTATCCAAACCCATTTAATATTTTACATCTTTTGTCTCACAGTCTTGCTAGAGTTTTTATCTTACAATTAGTTTGGTGCGGAATGGACGCGAGCTGGACGGAATTTTTTATTTGTAAGATTTTTATTATTAGATTTTTTGTTTTAATTTTTATTTATTTAAATAAGTATGTATTTGTATTATATTTAAGTAAGTTTGTTTTTAAGTTAGATTATTTAATTAGTTTTAGATGTATGTAATGGTATTTTGTCTACTTTCTTAGTTCTTAAGAATACTGTCCCCGCTAGCACACCTGCAGTTTTGTTTGGGAGTTTTGATTAATACCCAGGTACCAACACGTTGCGACAAAGAAACATCTTGTCTTGTCTAATAAATTTCACATCAAACGATAGGCAATTTCAATCTTAAATTCAATTGACTGTCAAGAAGCAACTTAATGTCTAATAAAGTGGATTATACACGCATGAACCCACATGTTGCCGACTTGAATACTACTGAATATTATTGGAGAATGCCTTTGAGCCGTGTAATTAAATATTAACAGAATTCGGTTGCTTAGGAGACAATTAAATACCAATTTATTTATTACGTAGTTATAGCATAACAAAACAAATACTTCAAATTGCCCCACATAATATGCCAAAATCTAATTTTATAGCATATAGAATACACCGAGTTTATTTTATACATGAAAAACTTTTTGTTATGTCTTTAAGGGTATTCTATTCGACGTAGTCCAGCTACAGCACCCGTCGAATAGCACCTGCGCGAATAGCACCTTGCCTAGTCCACGAAGGGCACCGAACCAATATTTTTGGCTGGTGCTATTCGTGGATTGAATTTTATTTTCGCGCGTACCTATTATCGAATAATTTATGTAAGGAAGTTAAAAAGAGCAAAGCAGTTTTGCTATCATGAAAACTGTAATACTTGGTTGGAAAAAAGTTAGGAGTCCAAAAACTAAAAACTAAGATGACAGGAAATAAAGACAGAACTGTCATGACTCTGAGAGTAACAATGTCTGATACCATCTGCGGCATACCTAAAAGCCTGGCGCGCCTTAAACTCAGGAATCTATGTCAAGCACAATGCTTACAAAACTGGACCAACTGGCCAGGCTTAAATCATTCCAAAGCGCTAATCAAAGCCTTCAACCGCAAAACTGCGAATAAGGCCTTAGCGCTAAGCAGGAAGAATTTACGCACACTAGTGAGAGCACTCACCGGACATTGCGGCCTGAACAAACACCATGTTCAACCTCAATCTCCGAGACACTAAAATGTGCAGACTCAACACCATTACACCTCCTGTGTGAATGTGGCCCACTGATGCGTAAAAGAAGCGTCCACCTGGACAACTAACTACATACTTCAACCCGATGAAGTAAAACTAATTAGTGCCAAAAGCGTGCTCAAGTTCCTAACGGATGCAAAGCTCAACACTGAACTATAGTAAAGGCTGCGATCACAATAGATCAGCAATGGTCGCAGTGATACAAGGCAAGATAAGACTTGAAAGAGCCCCACCTCAAATAATAATAATAATAATGTCTGATAACAAACGACGTCATGTGACTCTAATCATTTTACGACAGTTCGTTAGCGCATTACCTACACATGTTTTACCCAAATCGGGGTAATTTATCAAGGCAATTGTCACTTTACCACATAGATAAGGGCAATGTTCATATATGGTGCCCTTCTATGGTACAGACAGAGCGTTGCGTTTTACATTTGTATGTATGTCAGGCATGTAGGGTGACCATGAAGTTAGATTTTCACGGACATTTGAATACCAAGTTCTAATCTACGAAGACTTATTTTGTAATATTTTCAATTTGGTAAAGATTGAAAAGTACATTAAAACAGGTTAGTAAGAAAGCCATTACCAAATAGACGATTATTTGAATGACAAAATATGCCTGTAATTAATTTTATTTTAGCTTCGCACAATCTTTTGATGTAGAGAAACTTGATTTTAAAAGATGTGTTGCGAAATATTGTGCACAGCGTTAACTCCTAGAAAACGGTGCGGTCGGTGTGCTAGTTAATGTAATAATCACTATAACGCACCGATTTGCTTTACTAGACAAATAATTTATGAAAGGTTTAATTTCTTCCTTCTTCACATTTCATACTCTAAGAACATTAATAATAATGTTACGTTGTGACCAATTGGCTGTCAGTGAAGGAGTGCTATTAATCTCCCCACTGCTGGGGCCCAGGCCTACCCTCTCAACGAGGGCGTGCGGGCTATAGTCCACCACGCTAGCCCAGTGCGGGTTGGCGGACTTCACATGCGCCTAAGAATTTCTTCTTCGGCGTATGCAGATTTCCTCATGATGTTTTGTTTTATTAATAGGCTGTTGATGATGATGATGATGAAGGAGTGCTTCCGTCTAAAAAAATATACGGGTTGACTTGAGAACCTCCGCCTCTTTTGTTTTTCGTCGGTTGAAAAGCAAGGGAATTTCCCGAGTATGCCCCACGATCCCTTGGCCACCCTATGTTCAGGTAATGACAGGCAACGATGACGCATAACGCTCAAACGGCATTCAGCGAGCATTCGTCGACTCATGCCAGATAAGCGAATGGGAACCGGGTTCCGCTCAAGCGAGGAGCGGAGGGCTTTAAATTTTGACAAGTCACTAATGCGTTTTGTCTCTACTTAGTTTGCATGTTGAATAATTAAACTTGTAGGTAGCTAAAGTGGTTTTTGATGAGTCGAGAACGGATCCCTGAATTTGTTAGTGAGGGGTTCACGACCGAAATTGTTTAGACCAGAATCTGAGTAAAGAGTTTTTGACTCAGGTTTTCCCCATTCTGTAAGGTATACTAACTCTATGGGTTTTCCCAACTCTGTTAAGACGCGTCTCGCATGCAATTTCATCCAAAAAAGCGCGTGATAAGTTGTCGTTTAGTATCTGATGGTTTTATGGCGGTAGTTATATCATCGTTACCTATAAGTACATACCTATAGCCTCTTGGCGGTCGCAGAAGTGGCATGTTTCATGTTCCTCTCTTCTATTTTATTTTCCTGTATTTTGCTGGTATTAATATATAATTGTTGTATAGTATTTTGTTAAATTAAACTTGTAGATGTGTTTATTGTGCGGGAAAATATGATAAAAGCATGTAACACTCTTTCAGGTCTAATCAAAATTGTCTGTTATAAATCTCCATTCTATTAAATATAGCTTTATGAGGATGTGAAACATAATGAAAATCGCTTATCGCCGACTATCTCTTAGCCGTGCCGTGTGTTTTTCGTTCATTTCAGGACCTAAAAGGATTTGTTTCCAAGGCCGTAAACCCCATTAAAAAAATTCTACGTAATGCCGACAGGTTGTTTTGTCGTTATCGGAGTTCGCGGTACTTACAGAATTTGAACCTTTGAGGAAACCGAAAATTTATTTGTTGGCTTGAAATTAAACTTAGGTAGGTACTTAAATAAAAAATTACGAATCCAAGTTTCTAAATTGGTTTACTAGCTATACAAACGCTGTAACATTTAACTTGAATCACGTAAACATTATAGAGCAAGAGTGAATGCAAAATGTGCCTTAAAGGCTGTATTGTATACGAGAGCGTAGCATATTGTCAAAGTTTCTTTTTTTATGGAAATTATTCTATTTTTACAGCAGTTTGATATCAGTTGTCAGTTCATACTCGTATAGTCGACGTCAGTGGAAACAAAATCAGTGTAATCTATCTGGAGCTCTATTTTTGAATCGCTCTTCGCGCTTCGAGCGGTCGATTCTACTGATTTTTGTATCGGATGTCGAAGGAAAATCAGTAGAATCGACCGCTTGAAGCGAGGAGAGCGATTCAAAAATAGAGCTCCTGGTCTCTCATACGCCTAATAGGCTAGGGCAGCTCTAGGTCAAAGTGATTCCAGTGACGTGCGGTCGACTGTACTTCGTATAATCGTGAGCTTAGATTTTAAGTACTTATTTGCAATCAATAAGTTATAGTCCACCAAGTCCCGTTCGTAGTTAAAAATTCAGTTTAAAATTTAATTAAATTCTTTTATTTCGAAAAACAAGTTTTATACTTTTACATAAATTAAATAAAAAATCATAAATTAAACGATAAGTCAAGTCATAAATTAAATAACACAACATTATTACATATTATATAACATTAATTCACATCAACTTGTAACATATTAACATAATTTTTTTTAGGTAAGAGGTAGGAGGTAGGTACCTACATCTTTTCTAAGTTGGACCTTGAACCAAAATGCTATAACTTAGATATATAGACATAACCAGATAGTGACGACTTATTCCACTTAAATTGATGACTTTCATAAAAATTCAGTGCCTGTCACCCGGAAAACAAATTATTTCCAACTTATTTCCCCAGGCGATCCAGTAATTACAGAGCTAAAAATTATTCCTCATACTTTGGGGGTGGCCTGTATAAAAATGTAATTTTCTGAAATAACATTAAAGGGAGCGAAAGTTCTGAGTCCGCCTTACTCTCTCAAACGGCCAAAAAGATGTCCTAAATTGAAATTTGAAACTCTTTAAGTGTTTGAAAATACAGAGCTAAATAAGTTGCAGTGGTTAGTCTAGTTTGTTGCGCCGCTTCTTCCCAGCGCTAACACCTTGGAAGCAGTGCTAGATAAACATTGACCCACTTTTTTGACCGAGCGAGCGAAGCGAGTGAAGAGTCTCAGTTTCGAGATTGGCCAAAAATGCTCTTGTCCGTCTGTCAGTCTTTCTGTCTTTCAGTCTGTCTGTAATTCTCTATAGGTCGCATTTTTCAACCGATTTTGACGAAAATTTGGCATGGGTATAAATTAATCAAGCCGACAAAATGAGTAGAATAAAATTTTGAAAAACATTTTTTTTAGAGTACGTACCATACTCGCAAAGTGGGAGAGAACTTTTTTTTCTTGTGAATCCCATAGTGTGGGGTATCGTTGGATAGGTCTTTCAAAAATATTGCGGGTGTGTGAAAACTATTTTTCGATTTAGGGATCTGTTGGCGAAATATTAAGCTTTAAAGCGGTAATTTTTGTTAGACTCACGTGTCCCCCCCCCCCTGCCAGCTAAACGGTTGCTTCTGGATATGTGAAAAAATTCATCGCAGTAGCATATATAACGTAGTTAAAAGGAAAACTATGACAGCTAAGTAGGTTCTAATAGTTTTTGAGTAATAGTCGATCAACTTATGAAAGTCGAAAAAATTTATTATGTTCATAGAACTGCATACGTAAAATGGGAATGATTTTTTTCCGCGTGAATTCCATGGTGTGGGGTATCATTGGATAGGTCTTTCAAAAATATTACGGGTGTGTGGAAAACATTTTTCGATTCAGGGTTCCGTTTGCGAAATATTAAGCTTTAAAGTGCTAATTTTGTCATTTTAGTACCTACATCTGTTCGTTTCTTTTAAGTTTTATAAGGGCTGGCGAGGTCTACTGTTCTCACGGAACTACTAGTAAATAATAGTACCAATTAGCAACTTATCTCATTGCAAGAACTAACTGCTGGGTTGCCTTCCTAATGAACGACAGTACCATTAGCGACTTCGGTTATTACAAAAAATAACTAATTGGTTATTTCCCATGCAGCTAGTGGCTTCTTGCAATAAGCGAGTTATCTTCCTTCTTAGTATCCTTCTTTCTTCTGTCGTAACCGTGAAAGCCTCTAGTTGGTTGTGTGTTCGCCTCACGATAAGGTCGCGGGTTTGAACCTCGGTTCGTACCAATGAGTTTCGGAACTATAACTATTATTATAACACGACAGGCTTTTTGGGGGAGTAAAACATCCTGAAGAAACCTGCTAATCTCTATTGTAAGGCGTAGGAAGTCCACCAAGAAACGGACGGGGCATCGTTGGTAGACAGGGGTTTGACACAAAAGATTCCAAAAAGGTCATAGTGTCCCACCATAGGAGCCCTTTTTTTAATCGCTTGCCCTCGCTTCGATTCTACTAATTTTCCATCGATCCGATACAAAGTTAAGTTAGTAGAATCGATCGCTGGAAGCGAGGCGAGCGACTCAAAAATCGGCTCCTGGCCTCTTAAGATGAGATAATTTATGGGAGCAAGTGTATCAGACATAGATAATTGTACTACAGAAAAAATAAATAATACGTTATATCGTCAGTCCAATTACTTCTATTTATACATACATACATATGTTCACGCTATGTCCCTGGCGGGGTAGGCAGAAAGAACGGAGCGCCAAGTATCGCGATCCTGACACACCTCTTTCGCTTCGCTCATTCTCATCATTCTCTTCATACACGCTCGCCGTGGGACGCGAGTGCTCTTTACGTGTCCGTCTGTGAGCACCCGCTCTATCTGATCCTCGTATGTCAGTCTAGGTCGTCCCCGGCTCCTATTACCAATCACATTCGCTCGATATATTTGCGTCGTCATTCGTTCATCACTCATTCGCTCAACGTGTCCGAACCAACGGAGCATACCTTTTTTCATCTTAATGATGACACTTTCATTCAGTCCAGCCATAATTAATAATTATAAATTATTATTCTATTTATATTCACTTCTATTTATAATTAATTTATTACTTCTTTTCAGGTAAGCACACCGGTACCATCGAAAAACCAGGCATCATGGCGAGGTTTGTATTCACTTCGGTAATAGAAACCATACAAATAGCCGAAATGAGCCTCCAATAAAATCTCGCTCCCTTTGATCACTGGGCACAAATGATGATGGCTTCTGAATGGCCAGTCATTGACTGACGGAACCCTCAACTTGGCCTACTTTCCTCGGGTTAAGGGCACACTGAGCTATCAGAGAAAACTATATACCACAGACATGCACTATCAAAAATTCTGTTTCGCTGCCCTTATTCTGGCATTTCGTATGCTAAACTTCTTATTCCAGAGTCTCATAATAATAATTTTATTAACCGTATAATTGTTTCTTTTCTTTTGTATTTATTACTAATATTTATCTATGGACACAGTCTGAATAAAATTATTTGAATGAATTTGAATTAAACTCGGACTCTGCTAGGAGATACTATGGTTATATAACGGGACTTTCTGGCCTTCAGAATTACCTACACCTTTAGCTTTTTCCTTATTTTATGCAGGTTTCCTATGTTTTCTTTCACTAGAAATTCTGTGTATTGATAAATCCGTTATTAAGTTCCTAGAACCACTAATTTATCTTCTTCTTTCGTTGACTTTCTTCCAGCCGCTTGCCTCGTTGTATCCCTAACGCCACGAAACCTCCGAAAGGAGGGACCGCACTTACGTTAGATAGAAGTCGTTACTTCCCATTAACGACTCCGCATCGTTACCGCGGCGGTACTAATCAGAAAATTGCCTAGGATAATATTCCCGTACGTGCCTTGAATCACAATGTACTCCTGCACAGGGTGTGTCAAATATTTTTAAGGTATTTACTGCCCAAGCCTGTTTAATGCGTTTAGTCTTGATTTGTATGTTTTTTTTCAGTTTCGGTACACGATTTCATTTTTTGGCACACAAACTAACCTAAGATTTCTAAGTAATATCTCCAAATGTAGACTTCGCGCTCGCTAAACTTTCATTTTGTGGCAGAATATTTGATTAGGTACGTTTACAGCGTTTAATTCTCTACATAAATCTTACAGTTAATGTAGTCTGCTACTGAAATGTTTAAATTTTATATTTAATTAAATTTGCATGCTAATCTATTCATACTGAACTTGTTAACGGCATTGTTCGCATCCCGCGCCGTTGATCTAGTTATTACATTCTATACAACGGGCCATAAATTGGTTAACACAGTAAAATTATCTACGCAAGTAAATACATTTCCGATCCATTGAAAACGCTTTATCCAATTTCGCGAAGCAATCAACTGTAATTTAAATGAAGCGTGAAATTCTAAAGTTAAATCCATTTGTTGGTTAAAATTATTGTTTTTTTTTGTTTTGACCTGACTTAATTTCTCTATTTACTTCCTGCGTCTTAGCTAATATGTATTTGTCCACCGCTAGTCGTAATTTTTCCTCCTCTTCCGAGTTCCTATGATACAGTCATTTTGGTCTGTTCTGAGCCTGCAGCTGTCATCGTGGTTCTTCCTGTACAGGATCTACGACATATAACTCTTTCTTTTCTGCTTGGACATACATATCCCCAATTAGGACACTATGTCAGGTCGCAGGTTCAATTTCTGCTCGAATTTCATTTCAAACTTTATTATTTGGAACTAGTTTATGTCTGTTGAACGTAGATGCTATTTCTGCTTCTATCTCGTCTATACATTCGCTCAATTATATTGCTAAATCAGTAATCTTCTCATTAAATTAAAGTTTCAGCCGAATTAATCCAATACAATTAATTGTTAGGCAAACCAGAAACAATATGGGTTTAATCTCGGCTTCCAAATTTCCACAGACGCAAATGGGCTATAGAGAGTAATGTTCATACGTTTCCTAGAGCCCTGTTTACAAAGGTCTAGTACACTGAAGCAAGTCCAGTGACTTAAATAGTTGTGTGGATAATTATTTATGAAGTTTTCATATTTGATAGTATTGTATACCTAGTTACTTTAACGCATCCAATATTATTATCATGGGTACTTGTACAATAGCTTCCTAGGTATTCATAGCATTCGGTCTTGTTTCATAATTCTCCTAAACGTACTTCCCGTTTACTTGGAATCGGCCCTTCACGTCATAAATTTTCCCATTCTCCACGGTTCTGTGCTATTTCTTGTGTACATTTTCCCTTTTCAGGTTTTCCTCTGCTTTTAACAATCCATCTTGTTTCTACTAGCTATTAAACTAAACAAGTTGTAGATAGACCCACTTTAAACATGGCATGGTATAATTTCTCTCTGGCTGTATTAGCTTTAAGGTATATTTGTGTAATTATTTTTACTGTCGGGACCAATCTCATTTGTGTTAATATCCTTTCGTCTGTTTCTTACACCCCTCCATGCCCTTGTCATACGCCTCGTAAGTGGGTGATCTGTCAGTGTCCCTTATGCGAAGGTATTATAATATTACAGCAAAGGGAGAATGAAGTAATGATATGAGTTATAGGTAATGGCAGTATGAAGCAAAAATATCATTTTTGTTTTCTTCTGGTAACAATCTAATGCATGGTTGTATCAGTTTACAATTGAGGAAATTGCAACAGAGCTACCTTATACTCAGAAGTTAGTATAGTTTTACCATAAAATTTAATGTAAACCGACCTACCTTTAAATGTTTTATAGTGTACAAGGTAGAAGTTTTTCTTACATGAAACTGATCTATTAAATCTGGTTTACATTTACTGGTAAACATTTTTATGCTTTACACTAAACAATGTAGCACCTGCTGCAAGGGTGAAAACGCTCATTAAAAGTGCCAGCTGTGTTTAAAAGCAACACTTTGTACTTCGTTTTACACCTTAATAATAAGACTTTTTTTAATCTCCGTAGTTGAAGCGTCTTTGAGCACTTTTTCAGCTTTTACTGCTAATGCTAGTCTTTTATTGTATGCAGGTTTTATGGGCGATATAATCTGTTTCATGATTAAATGGACAGCTGACATAGATTTACATTTTCATCATAATCATTAATCAGGGTTAGGAACTATAAAACTTAATTATCTCTGCTAAATGTTTTAATATTAAACAATCTTCATATAAAAATCTTTAGCTTTAATGTGTGTTTTTGCATTTCGTTTGTTCTTTATTTACTATTAGTACTATGTGATAATACTATTAGTAACTTAAAGGAATTTATCTTATCAATTAGTAGCAGTAATATCATTTTTTTAAAGCTGTAGAAATCATGCGAGACATATAGAGTTCATTAAGTCTATATTACCTTACACCGTGCACCGTATAAAATATGACAGGAAAAGGTTAGTACATTTCACTGCTTCCTATTGTTTCCTTTCCACTTTCCAATTTTCGGTCTAATATCGGGGTTCATCCCTTTCACTGAAGCCTACTTACAAGGCGATGGCGTATAGAACAATGCCACCGGAATATCGAATGTTGCGTGTCTGCCTCCTAGCTGGCACCGTCTTGTCTTGCGTTTACGACGGCTCGTAAATCAAGCCATTTCCGCGGATATTTTACTGGCGAAAAATTCGGGTCACCCTGTGAAGGTACAGGCTGTACCGTGCTTATTCCTTGTATGCCTATCAGTTTCATTTCAAAAAGCAACTGCGGCTATAACATTCTATTAAATCAATAATTTGAAAAAATACTTATAGGTGTGCAATTTTTTAATGGTTATTGAATAGTAAACATTTTTGTTGTCAAAATAACACGCAAAGAACGACGGTCACGTAAACGTCGGTTTAGCTTAGTTACCGCATACGTCAGGGACTTTATATGAAAGGTTATAGAATCAATAGTCGGGTAAAAAAGGGCGGAGCGTTAACGACAGACTGTTTTCTGATTCTGTGTGGCTAACACTTTTTCAACGCCTTCAATTTCTGTCAGTTACAACTGGTAGATATATCCATGGTAGATAGTCCATGGAATAGAACTGATGATTTTAAAAGTCGAATTGATCGCTAATAATTTCGAATTTTTACTTGCAATTCTTGGGTTTTACCAAAGAGTCGTTTAACCGATGCAAAACAATTTTGGACTTATACTACCCATCATCAATGATAAATCTTACGTTTTACGAGTATATCCTAGGTTTCGCCGCAGTTCGAGCTTTTATAAACCTGCTATATTACCTTTTATGAACCTTATATAAGCATTATAGTTTTCAAAAATTCTCCATTCACAATTGGATTGAAACCTTGCATATTATCAGATACCTCCTATAGATTATCGGGATATATCACGGATCTTTATTGTTGGGAGATACATTTCTGCCAATAAAGAATATGAATGCGACACTCGGCTTTTATATTTGTGCGTGAAGTGTCATTGATAAGTTGCGGTTATGGGCTTATGGAGAGAAGGGACCACTTCTATGTCGACGACTATTTATTGTTCCTTTTATTGGAAGTATGATGCTGAGTTACAGAATGAAAAAAGACGCCGTGGTTAGAGGGAAGGCACCCTTAATATTGATGCTAGCTAATTTTACTAAAAGAAAACATTCCTTGAATCACAAAAGACTCTTGAAAAATCACCTACCTGAGCCGGTAATCGAACCGGACAAATCTGAAACGTCCTGTATTTTTACGATATAATTGGAACTGTACCATAATTTATTATTGGATTTTTTTCGTGTGAAATTGGTTTCTCTTCCAAGTTAAACACTCTGCTTTTCATTTCGACAACGAGGAAAGTAAAAATATAGTCTAATAAATATATATATTTAAGAACCGAATTACTGACACTAAAAAGAGTCAGTAGGTACCTAGTCCGAACAAAACAACCGGACTACTGGGAGGATTGGAAGACTTCTTTTTATTAATATTTCAAACCCCAACTACTATAGAATTTCCAACCGAAGTTGCAACCTTGTCAACCTGTAAATTATCTTTCGATCTGAGCGTTTTATTTGAACATCTACCTACAATTTTACGAGAACCCAATAGTCGCTTAAACATCGAGCTCGAGTTTCTTGACCCTGTTATAAAGTTGAACATTTTATATTACCGTCGTATTCATTGACAATCTTGGAGTATTTCACTTGTTATATATATTGGAATCAAGCTAACATTCTGGATTACAACACTAAACGCTAAACATTGCATACTCAGTCATTCTTGTCATAAAAAATATTTTTATATCTGAGCTCGGACGTAAAACCGTTCGATCGAAAACCTATAATCATGTGATATAGTACCGCAGAATCATCAATGACGTCACACGAAAAAGAATATACTGAATTTACGACAAAAGTTAGACTTCCTGAGCTGGTAAGACAGAGAATTCTTAGATGTATAGGAAATCATATGAAATACGTACATAGATAGCTGTCATATTATTATATAGTATTATGTATACAGTCCACTTTTACTTGCTTCACAGAACATCTATCAAAGAAATTTCAGAAACAAGCCTACACTTACTTTTCCGCTTGATTATTCGTCTTTGTTTCTGCTCATAGAATCAATCTAAGAAAAATCATTTCGGAAGGGTGCTTACGTGTTTGAAGCTACCCCTTATATTTCATTATGACTAGGATTTAGTACTAAGTTTTAATGAAGCAATAAGTCGTCAAGGATATTTAGTTATAATTCAATCTCATTTATAATTTAATACAAGCCTCTGCCCGCGGCAATTCTCATTTAATTTTGGGATTTCCATGTAAAGTTTAATAATACATTTGCCAAGCTTGCTAAACTTGCTACTGCCTATACTTAAAAAAAAACTTTATTCTAATTACTGCAATATCATGAAAATACATGAAGCTTATGCAAAAAAATACGTTCAATTGAACGTTTTCTGCTCGTGGCATGCAATTTCCTATAACTTTCATATAAAAAGCCATCAAAGCGTAGTAAATACGAAACGTTTTTAGTTTTCCTGAAATATTAAATAAAATAAAATAAAACATTTTTATTTCAGACCATAGATCCATAGAGTTAGTAGCACACACACTTAACCTATGTTAGTACATATATCAAATTTTATTATATTTTAAATGCACATTGACCCAGTGGCCAATGAATCGGCTGTCCAGCCTGTCGCCTATGACTGCCAGGATGCTGTTGGTGCTGCGGCGCACTCTGCAGAGCGCGGCCGCACACCGCTTGCGGATCACTGCATAGAAGCAGTCGGATATTACGGAACAATAAATTTAATCTTTCTGAAACTTTCATGATGTCATTTTACATGTACATTCCAAGTTGCAGCTCAATCGGTCCTTTCTTCACAGATGAACAGTCTGACAGACGTACAAAATATCTTCGCCATCCGTTACGAAGGAACTCTAGAAAATACGTAAACACATAGGAACGCATTGTATGTAGACATTGCTTGTGTTGTATAATCTCTGACAAGGAGATCCCCTAAGCAATGACTCCGAGCGATTACTATGTCAGTCGCGTCTGGGGCTGGGGTTGTACTAAAACGTTATGTAATCCGATACGGGTTCTACTCGTTTACTCCTCTCTCTCTTCCCACGCTCATGGAGAGGTCTCTTGCGACCCACTGACAGTGGGACTAGTTCGAAAGCTCAAAGTCACTCAACTGGCAATGGAAAGAGCCATGCTCGGAGTTTTTCTGAGAGTCGATTGGAAACGGTGATCTGCCAGAGAACCAAAGCCTTCGACATTACTCAAAAAAATATCATTGGGCTGGTCAGCTCTGACCAGATACCAATTGGGATAGAGGAGTTCTCGAGTGGAGACCACGATTGGGCAGGCATAGTGTGGGACCTCCCCAGGCTAGATGCAGCGATGACCAGCGTAAGGCGGAAAATTGGATGCGGAGAACCCAACATAGGGTTCAGTGAAGTGCCTTGGCCCTATGACCAACAGTTGACTGGTAAGGGTTGATGATGATGAATTTAACGAGAAGTTCTACTATTCATGCCTATTTATGAGAGTAGGACCCTTATAGTGAAATTATTAACTATCGAAGGGAGAAATATTTTGTGAAGATGTGACGAAGAACAGCTGCAGTTTTTAAGTAAAACTCGTCTCGACTGGAATGAGGTGGATGCTAGGTATACTTACAAAAGTGTATTTTCCTTTAAAGAAATAATTCCATCCAACGCTCTCTGAAAATGAGATACACTTAAGTTAATAACAGTGTAGAAGACTTTTGGGAAATTCGTGGGAACAGGAAATTGGTGTAAATGGGAAAACGCCGAGATGAAGCTGAAGGAATTTAAATTGACTCAGCCGCGGGTGAAATGACGACGCTTTGAATATATTCGTTAGAATAGTGATTTAGTGTTGCTATTAATTTGAGGAAGATATTAAAGGGGGGTGTTGTGTAAACTGAAACTGGCAATTCAATATTAACAACTCTATTTCTCGTCACATAGGATGTACCTACCTACCCGATTAACGTGAAATGAGACAGTACCTAAATACTTACGTCTAGCTTTAAAAGTGTTCCTGAAAGTAAAAATGTCCATGGGGCGAGCGAAGCGAGTGACTGGACCGAGAAATTGACTTAGAGTTGGGGTTTAAATTTTGGTGGTCATCCTAAGGTTTTTTTTTATGGAATCTAGTTTTTAAAGTTCATTTTAATACAACTCAAAAAAATTAAATCAACTTTAATGAAGGCTTACAGTTAACCAGCTAAAAGTTTATTGAGCTAGCTAGCACGAATGAAATAAATTATAGTGCAGACTATTATAACTGTCACACCAGCCTAGAATAACTTTGAGCCTTGAATAGCTTTCCATTATCACAGAGTTACTATAATAATACGTCAAATCAACACAACATAATGAAGTATTCCCTGTCCAACCAATGCCAAGATAGTCCCATAACTTTCTGTTCATATTTTAGTGACCCATACGGATAGCAATAAGCTTCCCGAACTCCCACAGGAAAACAGGTCCAAAACGAATCAACAGCAAACATATCAGTCCCAAAATCAATATCGGGTTAGGAAAGCAGCAGAAGGCATTGGTATAATAAATAATTTCCCAGTTGGTTCACTACTGAATTAATCATTGGCATCTGGGGAAATCAGCCGGAATAATAACGCAATGACACAGCAGCACCTTAAGTAGATGATGCTCGTATTAAGGTAGGGAGATAAACTGAAACAACCTTTGGAGGTAAACATATTTTGACGTCAAAGGCGACATTCTTAATAGTCGATGTCACGCGCAAGTAAGTACAGCTAAAAGCTTACGCTTGAGAAAACATGGCGTAATGTTGTGTACATTACACCATGTTTTCCAAGTTTTTTTTCGAAGGAAAGACAATTCGAAGGAAAGGCAGTCAAGCCTGCCAGCTATCAGGCCTATTATGACACGGCATTATCAATTGAAAGATACTTTTTAATTATTCTTTTAGTCGACGTCTCACATTTGCAACAATTTTATTTGGATCTAAAAACTAATTTTATCCAACGGTATATTCAAAATCCGTTGGATAAAATTAGTTTTTAGATCCAAATAAAATTGTTGCAAATGTGAGACGTCGATCTAAAAACGATCTAAAAACTAATTTTATCCAACGGTATATTCAAAATCCGTTGGATAAAATTAGTTTTTAGATCCAAATAAAATTGTTGCAAATGTGAGACGTCGACTAACAGAATATGTAAGTACTACTTAAAAAGTATCTTTCAATTGATAATGCCGTGTCATAATAGGCCTGATAGCTGGCAGGCTTGACTGCCTATACATTAGTCATTGCTGTGACAGACATGCTACGGCACGTGTGTCACAGCGATGACTACACATGCCTGTAGATAGGTTAACTTTATAATATGAGCTAAAAGCTTGAAATAAAGATATTTTATTTATTTAATTATAATATTTTAAGTAACGTTTACTTTAAGGACAGTCTGTGATTTGACTTAGAATCTGAAAGAATATTTCAATTTCATCAATAACTCAGATCTGTTGCACGGTCAAGGATAAAATGGTGAAAGGAACACCTGTGTCTTGTAATAAAACTCACAAATCTTGTCTGTGATATTTTATTAAATTAACTTCAGTCATCTGCTTTGAATAAAGCTAGCATCTTCTTGCAAAGTCTGGTTGTGATGGACAAAATATTCTCCGTGTCAGTTGTGGTATTGATTATGGTATTATGGTATTGAATGGCCTGTTGGCGTAGTGGTAGTGAACCTGCCTACTGCGCCAAAGGTCGTGGGTTCGATTCCCACCCGGGACCAACATTTGTGTGATGAGCATTACTGTTGGTTTTCGGATTCTGGGTGTTTGTATGTATTTAAGTATTTATTTAGAAGTATTTATGTATATTTATCAGTTGTTGAGCGCCCATTTACAAGCTTCGGCTTAGTTTGGGACTAAACAGCCGGGTGTAAATTTGTCCAAACTATTTATTATTTATTTATTTATTTATTATGGTTCCATAGTAAATTCGAGGGTTAAAATGTCGTTATATCCGGTGCGGTTTTGGGTTAGTGTTAGGTATTTGCTTCCGGTCACAACGTTCATACATGAAATATCAATTTAGGTCATTACTCGTATTGTAATGAATGTTATTTATTGTGTCATGTGATGCTTCTTTACTTATCGAATTTATTTCCTCTGTACGAGTAATTATGAAAGTTAGATCCATGAAGTCAAGTCAAAATATTTCATTGCGTATGAGATACATTAGGTACATTATACAGGTACTTCTGTAAACTAAGTATATAATATACTAGGTACATTATACACGTCGCTTTTTATCCACCACCGGTTCCTTGAGAAGAAGAAGCGACGCAACTAACTTTTAAAAACAAGTGTGTATAAAGATTGTGCGAGGCTGAAGTAACCAGGCATCTTTAATTGTCATTTAAATAATCGCCTATTAGCTTTCTTGCAATGACGGTGCTAGTAAAAAACTTGTCAATTATTCACAATATTCTGCGACAAAATTAGATTCACTTCAACCCTTCAAGTAGACGAATAGCAATAGAACACGTGTCTTATCCTCTATCAAGACACTTTCACTCCCTTTCCATGACATTACGTCGCCGACAACCGGCTAAATCGGACGTAAATTTCACCTAAAGATGCTTATAGTGAAAGTAAGGGAAGGTGCTCACTTGGTCTTGGATTTTGAGGAAAAAGCAGACTTCACATTCGGCTATTTCGTGAATTGGACAACAAAATAATATGTGTGTGATCAAGTGGAGACCACAGGCAAGCAAAGATGGAGCGATGATCTGCGTAAGGCGGCTGGCAGTGGGTTCATTGGCGCATCTTGGGGAGGCCTGTGTCCAGCAGTGGGTTAGTGCAGGCTGATGATGATGATGAAGTGTGTGTGTGATGGACAGTGACTCCTATAAAAAGCTTTATCAATTTCTTGACATTTATTCTCTTCTGGAAATATAATAGCACACCTTTTTGGGTCCTCGGCCATGTAACTAATTCTAGGTCGCTCCATCAATGTCCGGCGCACAGGGGAGGCCAGTCCCTAAGTAGGTATTATCATACATTATTTAAGACCTGAAAATAGAATAACGTACGTAAATATTCCGAGAACGCTCGTCAGGAAATCTCCATAAAACTGTTCTTACGTTAGGCACATTTTTATTCGAAGCAAGTTTTTCAGGTATTATTTCAGAACATATTTTGACGTCAGGGTGTCTGCTTTTGATAGCCGTTTCCATAACGAATTTTCTTTTATATATACAAGGTCTACCTATATATAAAGTGGGGATGGGTAGATCCCTAAATGCATTGAGTATTATGTTCAAATTTCAAATTCTTCTTTCTCCACATGCACTCACTTTACTGCTTCTCTTTTATACAATTTCTGATCTAGGCACGTACCAACATTAATTACTTACATCGTATCTTTCTATACCTAAAGCACAAGGAAGGTAACTATTTATTCCTTAGAGATCACCAGTGTTCCTGTTTTTCTAGAAACAAAAGATGAAGCCCGCAAACAATCAGCGGGTGACGACCGAAAGGTAGGATTTTTACGGTACGCCGGGCAACTGTGTCTGGGGATCGAAATCTTAGTTCGTGTTGTTGTGTTGCTAGATGAAATACACACTTGACCCAAATTATTTTGACTTACTTTTAAATGAGTAGAACCATCATTTATAAGAGTTAAGGTCATATTACACTATAACGGCACGGATTCAGCACGGCTCCAACCCAGCATTTACTTGTCATTCAAATTAGAGCATTAAAACCTGTGTCGTATAGTATATTTCGTAATCTATACATATAATAAAATCGTAAAGTCCAAAAAGTCTGTACATTGAATATATTCGGAAAAAAACCAACCAGGGCGACTTAAAATGAGTAACTGAACATGTTAGAACAGTTTTTAAAATTATTGTCTGTCTGTCTGTCTGTCTTTCTGTCTGTCTGTCTGTCTGAACGCGCATCACGCCTAAACCGCTGGACGGATTTTGACGAAACTTTGTATACTGACAGTGTATATCCCGGGATAACATAAAAAATCACAAAAATCTCAAAAAATGGTAGAGAAATTTCAACCATCAATAAAAATCTCTCATTTCCTAACATTTGTATGAACTTACAGGTCAGAGTAGCCTGGTTAATTTGAAAATGTCTGCTCTGCAGTCTACCATAGGTATTCTATACTAATAATAATGAGGTAAAATTTGTTTGGATGGATGTTTGGATGTGTGACGGAGCTAATCTTTGTAACTACAGAACCGATCTCAATAATTCTTTCGCTGTAGGATAGGTAATACTCTTAGAGAATGAACATAAAATATTTGGTATTGGGTTTTGTAAAAAGGAGCAGCCACAAAATGTAATAAAGTGTAGTAAGTCGGCGAATATTTCAGAAATTCATCAGGACGTTAGGCTTTAGTAAGTTGACATTTGAAATCGTAACTTTGAATGTTCTGTATACCAAATTGTTCAGTAAAAAAATATACAAATATTGAATCGAGAACTAATATGCGCAAAATTTGAAATCACACGTATTTCTTAATAAACAAATAAATTAATTATTTACTAGGCAAAATAACAAGAAATATCTCCATGGCAACCAAAATGCACGCAAATCGGCAACTGGCTTTCCATATGAAGAAAAAAGATTTCATGTAAAAAGTAGAAGACTTTATTTATTACTTAGCAAGGAGTACTAACACAAGAAGATTCGATACCATTTGATCTGGTGGCTATCACGGGCAACGCACCGATGCGATGCTTTTTCTAGGTTGTCGGGGGTGCTGAATCTCAGTTTATTTTTTGTTTGTTTGTTTAATTGTTTGTTTTTTTTCGGTTGGTTGGTTGCGGGTTTGTTTTTCGCGTTTGTTCGCGCGTTTGTACGCGCGTTTGTTCGCGGGTTGTTTGGTTGGTTGGAAGCATTGCATGTACAGCTTAATAGTGTGTCATGTATATAGCCTTCTTTTAAAACGCGAATGAGGTCGCGGGGGTCTGCCAGTTTTATTATAAACCCTGACTGACTGACATACAGGTGTAACAAAATCCCTATAGTGACTGGTTCCAGGGGCTCTCGGTATCGAATACCTACTGATTTGTTTTCTACACTGGCCGTTGGCTTTGTTGGTGGTGAGTGGTGACTATGGGTGGTGACCCTGCCTACTGAGCTAAAGGGCGTGGGTTCGATTCCCAGATTCCCACCCGGGGCCAACATTTGTGCGACGAGCATATCTGTTGGTTTTCCGATTCTGGGTGATTGTATGTAGGTATTTGAGTATTCATTATAAGTAAGTAAGGTTGGAAATTATGGACCGTAGTTGGAGGGAAAGTACTCTAAATACTGAAGATAGCACATTTTACTCAAAGGATTCTTTTATTTCCAAATTAAATAAAACTGCATTCAAAGATTTATGAAACGTCACTTGCCTCAGCCGGAAATCGAACCGTTTTTTTTTAAAAAAAAGCATCCTGTATTTTTATGACATCACTGGAAAGGGTCAATCATCAGAATCAATTCCTTCTAAGTAACATAGCATCTTAAATTAAAGTAAGACCACGAAAATTTACATTTAAATAAATAATCGTTATTTTCAGATAAATCATATAACGTAACTAGACGATATTCATAGAAATAGGAGATATTTAAGAAAAATTGATATACTTAAGAGGTTTTTTAAGAGCAATAGAAGCCAAAACAATAATTTTTAGAGTTTCTGTCTATCTATATTATGTTTATTCCGGCATCACGCAAAAACTACTTAACCAAATTGGATACGGTTTTCAAAGTTGCGTTCCTGAAGGTATAACTTAAAATCTGGTGATTTTACCAACGGAAAATTATAACTAGGCGATGTTTATACATAGCACAGATAGGTACCTACTTCCAAAATCCACGCGTACGAAGTAGCGGGCAACAGCTAGTAATGTCAATATAAAAAGCCGCCGGCGGGCAGGCAGCGCGCTTACAGCTACCATACGACTCGTCGCGGAGCCCGCGCGCTGCAAGCGCGGAGACCGCGTGCATACAGCGCGCCGACTGCGGGACATGCGTTAGCATACTATATAGTTTGTGGCGCGCTGCCAACGAGCTGGCACCTCGCGGGCGGCTAGCGGTAGCCGAAATTTGAGGCGGTGCTGTGGTGCAGCTGTGTCGTTGTCGTGCCGCAACCGTGCCGCTATAATGTAATACGACCTTTAGTCGTCTCAAGAAGGCGGCTGAAAGTTTATTACTCGGCGTTCCGTTCTTTCACAGGATTTCTTTCGACAGGACATACCCACAAAAAAGCGTTTTTAACTAAAATTTCGGAAAACATAAAATGGCCGACAATTGGCCTGGCACTACACTGTTATATTGAACACTTTGACATGTTTCTTATTGGTCTATATCGCAATTATAGCAATTAAAGTCCAGTAAATCTCACGAGAACTCACTCACTAAATTACACGAAAACACTGTAAAAGCATCAAACACAATATGGCGAATCGGCACGCTCAACAAATTGAAATATGTATCTATATGTTGAATAGGGCATCTCCTTTAGTTTCTTTAATCATTGGTATGTACAGACGTTAAACGTCAAACAATATAATATAACCATCACTCATTTATATTGACGTCAAAAAAGCAACATCGCCTAATAAATAATGTATGGTATGTAGAACCGAATCTTAGATCTGACTTGGTCGAAGATTGGAAATCTAGTATGAATTATTAACGTATCGGAATGGAATAAGTCCGGTTGGAAGCCCGCCGAGGCAGATTGTCACTGTGCCAACGAGGGCGACTCTCCATTTGCATAAGATAAAGTCCTGGTTCGATGAAATATCGCCGTTTTAAAACCCATGTTCGATTCACGGATTCGTGTAGAAGCTGATATATTGCGGAAGTGACTTTGTGTTTGAAATATGTCAGAATATTTCGTCTTTGCTCTTTGGGTTTTATTTTTCTGGAGATAGTTTCTGGAAAGAATGAAATCAATGCAGGAATAAAGTGGACGAGTTAGGATAGTGGATTGGTTAGGAAAGTGAATATGTTAGGAAAGCGAATTAGAAAAGTAGACGAAATAGGAAAGTGGATGAATTCGTCCGGAGGGTTTGATTTCTTGCTTCGAATTACTTTATTTTATATTATCTCTATTTTATATCATAACCAGCATATTATTATCCACGGAATGGTAGCATATTAGTAATTTAATTGCATAGGTTGGGTTAGGTTATTCCATAAAAGGTTTCTAATGATATGAGCCATAACTTATGACCCAAAATGATATCAGCACAAACACAAGCATCTCCTTCCAAACTCTACGTATTTTAATTATTCAATCGCGCCTCTATTACATATTGATTTCAATATCGATTGGTTGGCAGAGATAACTAGCATAGAAAAGTGTGCGCAGGTAGTTAATAAGCTGGAGAGTTTCATAGACTCATATTACTAAGGAAAATAAATTAGTTACCAAGGAAAAACACATAAAAATCTGAAAAATGTTCAACGACCATGCTCGAACTGAAAAATGTCCAAACTGAAGAATGTTTAATCTGAAAAATATCCAATCAGAAAAATGATCATAGATGAGCCATTCGCATTAGAAACAAAAGAACTGAATGAAATAAAGGATGAAAGTCATGTCAGTTCACGCTCGGCTCTCGTCTCTCGACAGCTACTTGCCATGATCAGCACGAGTCAGTAAGTAATCAATCATCTATTTGCAGACAGGGATTTCCTTCTGTGACAGGAATCTGTGAGAACATAGTTTCTTTCGATTGAATGGACAGTACGTTAGTCACCCTTTCAAGTGTGACGTTTTTAAAACGGTGGACTTTGTTAAAGGGATTTAGTTTTATCTGTCTATCTCCAAACAAGATAGCCCCGCCGTGTTTGGACTCGTTAGGTCTGTCTCAATGAGTTGTTTGCTGATAGATGGTAGTCAAGGTCTGATGATGAAGCCGGAAGTTAGTGACTCCCAAGAAATTAACGTTAAACCTTCGAATTTGGGCTCGTCTTGATGAGTATGCTGAAATGGTGATGATGGTTTAATTTTTTTTTCTTTTTTGTGCAAAAATTACTACTTTTTATTGACGTCAATTTTTGTACTGTCACTGTGCACATTGTAATTATTTTGCGACTATGATATTATGTTCTATGTACATGATAAGAAGTACAAAAACGTACTTAGTCGATTTTTCCCAACATAGACTTTCAGCGTTGTAGGTAATGGCCGCCCGACCCATTTAAGCTTGTTTTAAAAATATTATAGGTACCTAGATAACAATCCACAATCTCACATACACTGTCTTCCCAACAAGTAGTTTTCCAAAAAACGGCGGCATATTTTTATTTCACAAGGCGGACCTCACAATGTCGCCTCGTACAAGATAGGCTTTGTCATTCCACGAGGTGTCCTTCGCACGCGGTCGTCATTTATATCCCCGGCTTCTTCCGGAGTTTCGTCTGAGATAACGACAGTTTGTAGGCACGTTTTTGCCGTAACTCGTGTATTTTTCAAACAACTATTAATTGGGATGGTTAACCACCTATTTTTAACGTCGAAGTCAAGACTGTAGAAAATTAGGATTCTACTGAGAGGGTTATGTAAAGTAAAAGTGTTACGCCTCGACCTGCTAACCAATGGACTGAGAAGGTACAAAAATCTCTAAAAATTACCCCTTCGATCGGCACCATTTAATGTTGTCAAATTCGATTCTCCGGACAGATGGTTTCTTAAAAATCTATAAACGCAGATTTGGTTATTTTCAGAAATATAGGAATGTTTCCTTCGAGTAAAATTTGCTATCTTTCATCTTATGAGTATTTTTTCTTCATGTACGCTTCAAAAATTCTACCGCGTATTTTTTATATAATTAGTTAAAAAACAAATACATTCTTTCTATTAAGCAAATAAAGTAGGTAGGTATTATTATTGTTGACATTGTTTAATTATTAAGTTGGACATGTTTTTATGAAAAAGTAATTTAATTGCATGTTGTTATTTTTAGCTATTAGTTTGTAATAACTAATAGCTAAAAATAACAACATTATCGCTTTGGATATATCTGTAATGATAATGTTTGCAAATAAAAATATACAATACAATACAATATTTTCTTCCTCTTCACATAATAAATAAGTAGTAAATCATCGATTATTTTCCTGATACTCTGCATTTCTAGAAATCCGATAAGTGAAACTTGAAACTAAGTTTCCTCTTCCCGGTCTATGAATAACAAATTCTACCGCGAGTCGAGACGCTTAGAATTTTAAATCACATTCTAACAGATCCACTTAGCCACGTCAAGTTACTTCTGTACACTTGATAAGTACTTAAGCTACTTACTTAGAACTGACACAGGGTAATTGAGGAAAAATTTGTATGAACCTGAGGAAATTCCTGGGGGTCTCTACGATTACCGGACTCGCAAGTAGATCTTATTTTGTTTAAAGCTAGGACTAAGTATGTCCCCAATTTTTTTTTTAAATCCATTCAAAAAATTACAAAAACCTCTATTTTTAACTCATTTACTGACTCATGACTGGCCTGTTGGCGTAGTGGTAGTAACACTGCCTACTGCGCCAAAGGTCGTGGGTTCGATTCCCACCCGGGACCAACATTTGTGTGATGAGCATAACTGTTGGTTTTCGGATTCTGGGTGTTTGTATATATTTATGTATTTATTTAAAAGTATTTAAGTATGTTTATCAGTTGTCGAGTACCCATGTACAAGCATCGGCATAGTTGGGACTTAACAGCCGTGTGTAAAATTGTCCAAACATTATTATTATTATTTAAAAATGACGCGTCTTCGATAAAAGTAGAGTAGAACAGTAATATTATGATTGTTAGTTATTAAAGTAAATTTAAATGATACCTAAAGCCAATAGGCTACAGGTCGCTGTTAACAAGTCGAGCCGTGGGTAGAGACAAAATCTAATAATTTTCTCGTCAATTTACTGAAAAAGGATAGCTTTGGGAGAATGAAACACAAATATTATTCAAAGCCCGTCTCCCTAACTTATTTATTACCTAAATATATTCCAGTGTATAGCAGATATAACAGGGGATAAAATTGATGAGTTAATTTTGCGAATAAATTTGAAAATGAAAACTGTCTAGCTATGTTTATCGTATTTCCTTTAACTCGAAATGGGAGGTTATTGAGGGGCACAACAGCAACAAGCGCTACAGCACAGGACCCTGTTAGGTTTGTTGTAAAATGGGGGTTCCATCCCGACAAAATACGAATTCATCCAATTTCCTAATTCGTCCAGTTCCTAACTCATCCTCCATCTATATCTATACTATTAATAAAGAGGTAAAAACTGGTGGATAATTTGCACGCTTATGTTATATATCTTGCGAAAACCCAAATGATAGTGGGGTGTAAAATACACCAAGCGCCAGCTATGACAAACTTTAAAACTAACAAACTGGCATGATTAGAACGGGTTAAAAAAAATTTAATAACATATATGTCGGAGCTTCAAGTACACAGGCGCCATCTATCGGCAAAGTTTGAAACGTCGTCGTGGGGTCGTTATGGGAGTTGTTGCTAACAGCCGCTGGGGCGCTGCTGGTAGGAAAGCTTTATAAAGCGAGGGCCGAATGGCCGACGAGTCAGTTTTGAGTTGAGTCGTCGGATTGAGCGCCACGCCGTAACGAACTCGCTGCGTTTACCAATTCGACTATTATTTCGGATTCACATCATGTCGGGCCACTCTGATTGCAAGCCCCCGGACCAGGCGTCGTCATCAGAAGTGGGATCTGAACTTGGCGTCCCACAAAGACCGAGGTCAACACTAACGAGATTCGCGGTATCTGCCGAGCTACAACGGTCCGGTGAGCTGTATTGTTTCGATTATGATTCAGGTGTCTATTTGAGATCGTTAAGGTTACAAAAGGCGACCTTTACGTTTTCAAAATTTTGACAGGTAACTGTACCTACTTACAACCATGATCGTTTTAGAAAAATGCCTCAAGGTCAACCGCGTGTAAAACCTAAATGTGTAAGCTTAAATAAATAATCTCGTGTGGTATACGGACACCAGGTAGGTGGTCCATGAGTAGTGTGGTATACGGACACCAGGTGGGTGGTCCATGAACAGTTTGGTATACGGACACCAGGTAGGTGGTCCATGAACAGTGTAGTATACGGACGCCGGATGGAGGTTACCATAGTGTTTGGAGGAGCTGTGAATTTGGACTCAGCGTTTATCTTTGTGTGTAGCAAATCTAATTGCAATGGTTGAGCTTCAATAACTTTTGATTAGGTACCTACTGTTCGACTGACGATATGATTGAGTTAGCTTATTTAGAGAGAGGGAGTAATTTTGTAATTAGTGAGTTTTTAGTTAGAGTTGTAATAAAAACTGTACGCTTTCAAGTAAAGCCTGAACCGACCTGACCTTGGTCAGGTTGGCCGAACGAACGAGTACTGTCTCGAAACTTTTGTTCTAAGCGACTCACACGGGGACGTGTGAGATGTCAAGATGGCCGTGTCGGAGCTTCAAGTACACAGGCGCCATCTATCGGCAAAGTTTGAAACGTCGTCGTGGGGTCGTTATGGGAGTTGTTGCTAACAGCCGCTGGGGCGCTGCTGGTAGGAAAGCTTTATAAAGCGAGGGCCGAATGGCCGACGAGTCAGTTTTGAGTTGAGTCGTCGGATTGAGCGCCACGCCGTAACGAACTCGCTGCGTTTACCAATTCGACTATTATTTCGGATTCACATCATGTCGGGCCACTCTGATTGCAAGCCCCCGGACCAGGCGTCGTCATATAAATAGTATACTTTATAACGCGGATGAAGTCGCGGGGCATCGGCTAGTATTAGATATTTACACTTAAACAAAGCACAACCAGCTGCATGGCCCTATTTCATGAATATTACAAGCCGTCAATTCTATAGCAAGCCTCACCCAAGATGTAGTCCGTTCTTTCGAAATAAAATTTTCATTTCGTCAATGCCAAAATGTCGATATCAGTCTTTATTTCTCGACATTCAACCGAGTTCCTGTCAACATGTCGCGACAAGTTTACAAACATGTTCACATGTCACGACAATTTGGTGTTTCCCGGATTTTTTATAGACAAATATGTAAGATTTTCCGTAAAAATGCCTCATCATCATCATAAACAGCCTATAAATATGTTCCCACTGCTGGGGCACAGGCCTCTCAACGGCGGCGTAAAATGCCTGTTATTGTCAATTTTCTGGAGACAAATTGTCACCCTTTGAGAAATGCAATGTCACCTATCGCCTGTCACCGTAAGTGTGTGGTAGTATTAGATAATACTTCATCTGGAACAAAACTAATTTGCCAAATGCATTGAACCTAAAGGCTAGAGGAAATGAGTAAAATTTTCTTCGCCAGCAATTCCTTTGAACAACACTTTTTCAATTGATTGATTCCCGTTTCTCCGCGGGGGAATCCCCCGGGGCACTACGGGGGCAGTGGCCTCCTACGGCTCGGGAGAAAAACAATAGTGCAAGAAAACAATCTCGTTTGTACGATCACGTGACCTACAAACCGACTGCGAGAAAAATCCCTTTCAAGGTTTAATCCTCACTATTATACAAGTACTAGTTGTTAAATGCGGCTTCGCCTGCGTGTTGTTAGTTATTTCTGAGTTTTTGACGTGAATTCGATAAATGTCTTAATCGTTATCACTACAGCTTTATTAAATTAGTAGATATAATAGACATTACCGCTCAATATCGGTACAATCGCTTATACCGGTATTTTGCACTTTGTATATGACTGAATTACCATACCACCTTTTGTTATCTGTCATTTTAAGCAAGCTATATTCTGAACACGGCAATCTCTTCTATCAATCATGACATGTCACCTAAGAAATTATTGTAGGTGCAGAATTGTTGTAGCTGGTATGAAAATAGACAGAATTGGATTGATGTTTATACGTTCAGAAAGAACAGAATATAGTCATCAATCCATTTCATAAAATAAATAGCGTATGACAGAGAAAAATACAGTCCCATGTAGAGGAAAGGCCCAATCGTGAAATCGTTTGTGAAACAAATTCAGTCGTTCTTTCAGCCTCGGAGTAGGCACGACTCACGAGGCGAGTGGGCTTCATCCGCTCGGCTTCCGCCCGTCATTTCCATTGACAAATTCACTCGTTATGCGCCGTCATTCCTCAATAATGACGTCACTCTCCGCGGCACTTACGTCATTGTGTACCGAATATGTTCGCTGACAAATCACTGATCGATGGTGTGTTAGTTGTGTGTTGACGGTTCTATTTCCTGACATGTTAGTGTGTTACAATCATTTTCTACCGACTTCAAAATGGAGGTTCTCAATTCGACTGTATTATTTTGTTGTGTATGTTAAATGTTACAATTTTTGGATAACATTCTACTTAATAAATATGTCATAGTATTATTTACTTGTATTTTTTTTCTTCTTTGTTGTTGCCTGAAATAAACCTACTTACTTACTTATTATGTTACGTGATATCTTTGCTGATTGTGAACCGATTTGAATAATTCTTTTTTTGTATTGAATGAATTACACTATCTATATTTTGAGGGTGGTCCCATTTCAATTGGGAAAAAAATCACCTCTAAGTATAGAAAATAAAATAAAAATGAGATGAATAATAAGTCATCGGTGATTGTAATAATCGGTAATAAGTCATTGTAATTCATTTAGTATTAAGTCGCTTTAATTATTTTTTATTATACATTTTCTAGGAAAATAAAATAGTAGAGACAAACAGACACTTCGGCACCCGCGAAATTAATATAAAAAACAATTGTATCTAGAGCTTAGAAAAATCACAAGTCCAATTTCTTTGATCTAGAGTGAATAGAATAGACATGAAATAATTTCTGTCAAAAAATTCTGACAACACGTAAGAACCTACCACCTAAAAAGAATGTAATAAAGCTGTTTTAGTACGGAAATTAAATGTCAAAATGTGACACAAAGGTCATATTATATTTAACACATTCTGATGATATTACCAAGAACGTAATATTTTTCCCTTTTCAACCTTTGAAATATGTACTGCAAAGCTGAATTCCTCATTACGGCCAATCTACACGTAACTTGATGTAACCACCACGCGAGTTCTGTTATCTATGGTAATGACCGTCATTCCCATCGTCGAATTCCGCCGTCAAGCGTAGTCGTCTTGGTACTGTTACCCCGTGACAACGTTTTACCCCGGTAATATGGGGTACATTTGGGGGTAAATGTCTGTACAATTTGTAAAGTGTTCTTAAAGAGCTGTGGCTTTTTCAGCGGGTGCAATTTTATTTTCCGAACTGGATTTTAGTGTGTTTATTTATTTAAGTAACGCAGATCTTAATAATATTATAATGGAACATCGTTTTCCTGCTTTGACGTATTTCTGAGGATTTTTTTATTAAAATATTATTCATATAAATAAGTAAGTAGGTACAGCTAAATCCTTAAGCAAACGGATTTGAAGGGATTATCCCCTGCATGATAGACGTGTATCTCATCTTGAGTGGGGAAAAATACTGTTCCAACCGACCACTTACCGTTACAAATGGTAACGCATTTTGTGAGATACGGGCTTGTACAAAGTTTTATAGGCTTTTACGCGAAATGGGCTTGGGTTCGGGAGTTTCTTGTTTTAGCCCGATATCATTCATGTTTTTGGAATTAAGTGGCGAAACAGACCACTTGGTGGTAAGTGGCCACTGTCGCCGTCACACACTTGCAGTCTTTAGTCTGCTCTATGCAACAGTACGCTACTACCTACTGTCTTCACACATCATCATCATCATCAGCCTGCACTGGTCCACTGCTGGACATAGGCCTCCCCCAAGTCGCGCCACTGAGTCCGACATTCAGCTCTCCGCATCCAGTCACTGCCAGCCGCCTTACGCAGGTCGTCGCTCCATCTAGCCGGGGGGCGTCCCACACCACGCTTGCCTAGTCGTGGTCTCCACTCGAGAACTCGTCTATCCCAGCGGTTATCGGTTCTCCCACTGTCTTCACACGATAGCTCATAGGTCTTTATCGTATTAGGTTAAGATTTTTTTACCGTAAGTGCCTAGTTCGGGTTTTAATTCAAGTAAACTATTTTGTTGTCGGTTTTATTCTTTTGTCATGTACTCATTTAATTACTTATTTGTTAGGTAAAGTATTTTTTAATAAAAAAACGTGACTACATGCTTTGAAACTTCAGTAGGCCTTTGACTTAATGCCTAAAGACTGCCATCTTTCCCTGCCGAGCCTAACAGGCTTAAGTCTCTGAGCGACTCAGATTTCCCAAAGATAATCCAACGATATTTTATTTACCAAAGCGAGTTCCACTCGAGGCAGCTGCCTTCCGGCGCCCACTCATTGGAACCTAATGGGGGACCTTAGGGTTGCGTACGTGATATGAATGATGAAAGAACTTTATTGCCACTCTGTTTTCTTAGTCTTTGAAAAGCTAGTCTGGGCTGTATTTCGTCAAGTAGTTGTTATGTGAAAATGGGTTCTTGTTTTCAATAAAGATTTTTTTTGTGGGATTTTGAAGTTTGAATATAGTGTGGTCACATCTGCCGGAGAACCGATAACCGCTGGGGTAGACGAGTTCTCGAGTGGAGACCACGACTATACAAGCGTAGTGTGGGACGCCCCCCGGCTAGATGGAGCGACGACCTGCGTAGGGCGGCTGGCAGTGACTGGATGCGGAGAACCGAAGATAGGATTCAGTGGCGCGCCTTGGGAGAGGCCTATGTCCAGCAGTGGACTGTGCAGGCTGATGATGATGAATGATTCAGCATCAGCTTGTTAACACGTCCTCACTGTTGGGGCTCAGGCCTACCCTCTCAACGAGGGCGTTCGGGCTATAGTCCACTACGCTAGCCCAGTGCGGGTTGGTTGACTTCACATGCGCCTAAGAATTTCTTCTTCGGCGTATGCAGGTTTCCTCTCGATGTTGTCCTTCACCGTTTCAGAGCAGTCAGTAAATGTACTTAAGTTTCGAGAAAAAACCCATTGGTACATGGCCCAGCCGGGGATCGAACCTCGGACCTTTCGATATGATAGCGATACGGGGATAGATAGATATCTTATCCCCGAGGCCACAGACGCTCTCTGATGAATAATTATTGGTGACTTAAATTCAAATTCAAATTCAAAAGTATTTTATTGCATGTAAGTACACTAGGTACATTTATACAACGTCAATTTTTTATCTACCACCGCCTCCAAGGTGTTATATAGAGCTGGAGCATTTATACAACGTCAATTTTTTATCTACCACCGCCTCCAAGGTGTTATACAGAGCTTATTTCATATTCTCAAAAATAGTCAGGCATTTATCAACCTGTACTTAAAGATCTTAATTTATTATTGTGTGAGCGTTATTTTTATGAAAAATAACGGTAAGTACCGAGAAGTCAGTTCAAAGAAATCTATTATCATAAAACAAAGCTTATTCTTATCAAAACTGATTCAATTTAACGTACCGACAACACGCGACACGCTCATTTTTATAGGGACCCGTCAAAAAGGATACCCTTATAGCGATGTTTTTCAGTCTGTCAGTCTGAGCTCCTTCCAACTTGGAAGTAACTGGACCGATTCAGCTGTAATTTGGAATATGTTGGTCGATAATGATGAGAAAATTATGGTTACTCGAGAAAAAAAGATCCAGTTTCAGTAGTTTCTTTACTTTGTAGGTCCGAATTGCTGAGACTATACTAAGAAAGGCTCAGTGGTTCGACCAGAAACGATTGGTGTCATAGGTAAGGTAGACGTCCGTATATACTCGTCAGTGTCATATACTCGTCACATGACATATACAATCGAACTACTGAGACTACTAGAAAAGGCTCAGTTTGTTAGAGAACATAATCCTGTTAGCTGGTATACCTCGTCAGTGTCCCTATACTCGTCACATGACATATACAATCGAACTACTGAGACTAGAAAAGTCTCAGTTTGTTATAGAACATAATCCTGTTAGCTGGTATACCTCGTCAGTGTCCCTATACTCGTCACATGATATAAAAAGTATATTCAACCTGTTGTCGACTTAGTGTTGCTATCTTATTTGTTCTAAGTATTATCAAAAACATGTTGACATGAAGCGCTGTTGAGTTAATGTAGGTTAATTATGCTTTTTATATTATGTGACGAGTATGACGACACTGACGAGCAGGTATACCAGCTTCTACCTTACAGGATTATGTTCTCTAACAAACTGAGCCTTTCTTGGTAGTCTCAGCAGTTCGGTACCTGACAAAGCAATCGAACTACTGAGACTCGACAAAAAAACTGAGATATTTAATTAAAAATATAAAAAACGGAACCCGAATATTTGTACCATCACGTACCTACGGATTCCTTTGCTGACTTTTATTTTGAGGTTAAAACAGAAGTAATTCTTTTGAATCTGATAATATAAATGTGGGGCTCAAAACCTTAACCTGTACAGCGCGTTACGGGCTGTTTGAAAATCGTTCTTTTAAAACAGTAATTTTTAAAATCATCAAAAATGTTGCAAAAGTCTCGTATCCTAAGATTAAGGTAAGATTCACTATTGTGAGACTCGATGCCAATTTACGAGACTAGATGTCAGGACCCGCTCTTCAATAAAACTCTAGTCTCTTTTTGAGCTTGAGTCTATTTTTCTCAAGGTGCATCATCTTTGAGTCTCGCTTACCGCAAGAATCAAACTGTAATAAACTTAGAACTCACTCTTTTTCGAAAATCGAGCATTGAGTCAAGTCTTTAGGAAGACTCGCCGCTCGATTCGAGTCCTGCAAAATCGAGTAGAGTACAGCTTACAGAGACATGGGTGTTTAAAAGCCAGCATTAAATATCAAATCTCTCTACACGTTTATCTCTCTCATCTTATTTTATAGCTCCTGGGGTACCCCAATCGGAACAGTAATAAAAGAATCACCTGACAATAAAGCCCTTAATAAACCCCGTGGGCTTCGATAAAACTCTCACAAGATTAACCGAGCGGTATTTAGGGTTAGGCCATAAACTACGTTAACGCATACTATATACCTACCTACTTTCCGTTACCTTCCGTTTAGGCAGGTAATTGTTACGATTGAGTTATAGAAGAGTTTTTATGTGATTCCGGGACTAACCTAAACTAAATAATTAGGCAAGTATTCATATAAGAATTATTTTATTTAAAGAAGGTATGGGACATAATATATTTTATGTACCTATTCATATTAAATTGTTAAGAAATACATAGAAGTTTTCATGACATTTTTCATACAAACATTTTTCATGAATGTTACTCCGGAGACTAGCCGCTTCGACGCAAATTGGCATTATAAAGCTTGTTTCTATTAAGTTTTTGAAAGAGAATGTTATAATTTTAAGATTTTACTATTGTTGTTTATGGGCGACCCCTTGGTAGTTGCGGTCAGACACTCAGGTGTCCAATGTCCCTGTCTAACGTCACATGAAGGACAGGGACAGATCGAGTGTCATTCAAACGGCATTCCTCTCATAAGTACGGTATTAATTGGGGAGCTGGCGATATGAAATTATTGGAAATATCGGAAATAGATATCTAATGTTCAACCGAACATTATTTTTTCCCTTTTCTCAGAAATATACAAGATATTAGTTATCAAGTAAACATTAATGTGCAAAAGTGATATTATGGGTACATTTAGGAGAGGTTTCATTTTGGCAGAATAATAATATGTTGGTCATAAAACAGAGAATATACAGGTAGTATTAAAAGGTATTTTCTTGTATGATATTTATTGGATATTTCGTGAGACGTGACAGGTCCGAATAAACAATAGAAGGTAGGTCTATTCGTCAGGTAATTTTTATTCTTTTTTTCAGCTAAATAGGAAAGGGTTTCAAAACACAAGGGTCGCTTTCTATTTCACTGTTACCCTTCAACCTAGAACACAAAAAAAATTACGAATTCGAAAAAAATCATCTCAAAGAAATACATCACCTACGTAAGTAAGTCAGACGAATCGGTTACCGAGACAAACCAGAACATCTCAAAACAACTTTGTATCTCTCGCAAACTTTATACAAACGTTATTTGAATGAAACAATCGTTTAAACTGAAACAGAATTCTCCATCGCTCTGAATTTCCTCGGAGAAACACCCTGAAGAAGTTTTAAACAATTTGTATTGTAGATTCGGTACTATATCTAACGTATTCTGAAACGGTGAAACAGTAGTCTGAAAGGGCTTGTCAAAAATACAAAATTATCATTTAGGCGGACAATGTCCCGTTCGCAAAACGTCCCTCCGACAAAAATTTTCCCTTTCTCAAAACGTCTCTTTTTCAAAACGTCCCTTTCTCAAAACGTACCTGACTCAATTAAGGATCGACCACACCGGTAAAATACGGTGACGAAATCGCTATGACGTGACATAAACGTGACGATTTTAACGTATGATTAAAGATTTGATGATAAAGTTAGGTACGGAGGTATTTAATCATTTCATCATCATCAGCCTGCACTAGTCCACTGATGGACATAGGTCTCCCCCAAGGCGCGCCACTGAGTCCGATCTTCGACTCTCCGCATCCAGTCACTGCCAGCCGCCCTGCGCAGGTCGTCGCATCCATCTGCTAGCTAGCATCCATCTAGCCGGGGGGCGTCCCACACTACGCTTGCCTAGTCATGGTCTCCACTCGAGAACTCGTCTACCCCAGCGGTTATCGGTTCTGCGACAGATGTGACCAGCCCACTGCCACTTCAACGTGCTAACCCTTTGAGCTATGTCAAAGGCTTTGGTTCTCGTTTCGGATCCTATCTCTCAGAGAAACTCCGAGCATAGCTCTTTCCATAGCCCGTTGAGCGACTTTGAGTTTTCGGACTAGTCCCACTGTCAGTGTCCAGGTTTCGGCGCCGTAGGTCATTACGGGTAGGACATTTAATCATTTACCTAATTTTATTAATCTTGGTTAAAAAAATTTGGTTTACATTTCGCGTAGTTTATTTTAATGCTACGAGAATTTTATTATCCGAATGAAACTTTCTAATATTGATACCACAGAGCATTTCATCCAATACGCACTGTGTTCTATTCATCATTCAATATAATATTTATTGACAGAGACAGATCGCGTCCCAGAACTTGGTACAAGATCCATTTTGATTATTGTCGTAAAAATATAACATTTTTTTTGTTTATTCGCCACGAAATGAATCTTCAAAATGCTATTTTATTTAACTAACCTGAGTAATCTCATTTCTGTCGTGTACTAATATTATAACGGTTGGATAGTCTATATTTTTTCTCGGAAGGAAACTGTTAAAATAAATAAATAAACAGTATTCAATGACATTCCCTGGCTCCTGAACTGAACATAAACAAAATCTAAGTAATAAATTTATTTATAAATCTAATTTTCAAACATACAAAGGATTTCAATACAATAACATAGTTAAATAACTAATTGATCCAATGCACCGATTTCTAATAATTGCCTTTGTGAAGCTATCATTGTAGTTTACAATTCTGAACAATTAACTATTTTTCATGAACGCAAATAATATTTTTTAAATTTATCTCATCAAGTAAGTATATCTACGCGTAATAAAAAAAATCATTTATGGACTGTTCTTTCGCACTAGCATACAAGTTCGATACAGAGTTCCAATTTCTACAAAAGCACCTTATTCTCAAACTCGCTCGAGATTTATTACTAAGCTATTTTCTTACAAAACGTTCGGTAAATTACGAGCTGTCAATGCTGCTTAAAAAACGCTTTAAACGGCAGCACTAGCTAGCTTCGACTGAAAGATCTCGCATGCACCGACTTCTGTGGGCTATGAAATAAGCGAGTTAAACGTAACAGCTCTTTGGCTTCGTACAGCTTCAAGGTTATTTTGAAGCTAATTCATATTTTGCAGAATGCAAAGATATCTATAAAGGCAGTATAAAATTTTTCAATTCTATTTTTATGGGGAATGTAGATATATCTAAAAATGCTTATAAAGTATTTTATTTATTTTATTTATTTTTATTACAGTAGTACCTAGTACATACGTACTAAATTTTGTCCATGTACGTTAATAACGCTGCGACAGCATGGGATGGACGGACGAACAACGGACAGACTGGACGATCTTATAAAGATTTCTTGTCAAACTACAGATTATCATTATTCAATGCTTTGCTACTACGTTAATTTTTGCACATTTTCATGTCATTACTCATTATTACACAATAAAAATAAATATTTTCAATAACGCAATAGCTTAAGTTGTACATTTAGGCGGCCTTATCGCTAAAAGCGATGTCTTCCAGACAACCTTTCGATATGCAGCGCACATGATAACAGTCAAATAAAGCTATTCTAGCAGAAGTCTAGACTTTTGTGCAATTTATGGTATTTCTGTAAATCTTTTATTTAGTGGCCCGTATCAAAAGTGAGCTGGACTAAAATATGGTCGGTTAGAGCATGTCGGACTAGAATGGACTCGCCCATCACATGTCAGCCGTAATGGAGACTGGCTCGTTTCAGTTACGATTCGTCGGAACCTTGTCGAAATGAAATGTTCCCCGAAATTAAGTTTATAGTAAGAGATTGATTTAAGGCGTGCTTTGTAATACGTGCCTTAGTTCCGTTGGTCGTTTTCTAGGGTCGCGCGGTCAATTATTATTTATCTAGTACAAAACAAATACCAACAGAATCGATTTGGAAATTAAACTGACCACGCGGAGTGAATTTGTAGTTGGTCCTGCCTGTCCCAGTAACTAGGTGTCCATATTTTTTTCTGGGATAAAAAGTGGTACAATATTAATTAATTCTAGTATTGCATTAAAGTAATAATTTGGCAATTTAGATGTGTTATTATTAATAATTTAATGTTTGTTAATTATTTCATTTTTTATAGATAATTTTATAAATAAATGAATGACCTGCAATCCATTTATTATTAATAAATATGATTTACTGTAATAATGTTCAATCTAAAAAAATCTAACGAATCATGCTCGAACTGAATAATGTCCAATCTGAATAATGCTCAATCTGAAAATTATCCAATCTGGAAGTCTATGTGTACATGTAAACTAGGTTATAATATGTAGTTCAAATTACATGTCATCGAAAAACCCACTGAATTGCAACTACAGTAGGTAGTTAATTTGTGACTTAAACTTCAAAGGTAGTTAACCATACCCCACTATATATGGAACATTTGTTCACATTGCCGGTCCCCCGGATTGACTTACCCGCCTCACTCCCTGCCATAAAACCCATCCACTGTGGGACAAAGTAATCTGAAACAGATAAGGGAATAATTATTCGTACGGCATGTTCTGTTTTTCACGTACCAATCTTATCAGGAATCGGTATGGTAGGCATGGAAAAAATATTATGTGGGTAACTGTTGACTACCAATATTATTTTTCGTGTTGTTTTTAACTTCACTCGTTTTGGACAGACAATAGAATTTTGACATTATTTTGCGTTTTCACCGTCTAGCCGGGGGCGTCCCACACTACGCTTGCCAAGTCGTGGTCTCCACAAACGAGTTGTAGAGATGAGGTCCCTTAACTGGCGGCCTGAAGAATGTGGCTGGAAGCTCATTGAGCGAGGCTTTTCGATACAAAAAGTCATTACAGTACATATGACCTGAAACGTTTGCCTTTTCAACATCGTTTATGATTTCGTATCGCAGAAATTAAAATACGGTTTATATTTAATCGGTTTTAGAGAATTAAATTCTTTACATTATCGTGAATTGGCAAACACGTTCTGCTAAACTGGTGCGGTAGCCGCGACCGCAGGCGCAATCAACTCAACCCTCCACTCGGCGTGGCTCATCGTCGCGCGACCGCAGACCGCGCCACCGCAACAGTGTGGCGTTACCTTACACTATAATATAGTGGAGGTCGCGATGGAATACTCACCTATTATTTAGTTTAACAATTTATTGTGTGCTAAGCCGAAGGACTATGCCCAACAGTGGACGTTGAAAGGCGATATGATGATGAAGCCAGTGTTTTCAATAGGTATTATTAATTAAAACAATATCATTTATGCAATTTTCAATGTTCCTTAACTTACAGTGCCTATATTTTATAACTAGTATCCACTTGTTCATAGACACAATCTTTACAAATAATTGATAGGTATTATGATTTTATAAGATGTGTGACGGTTTGTTGCGCCGCTTCGTATTCCCTACGTTCACCCGCGTAGTTCTAGGTGAACCATAATTGTTTTCTCTTATACATAAAGCTAAACTCCCAACTCACTAAGTTCTAAAACCATCTAACTTAATCCTAAAACCGACGTAAAATAATGAAACATCATTTTATTAAAAATGATACGTTTTATACCAAAAAACGGGTATTTTAAACATAACAGAAGCCCACATATTCCAAAGCACCGGTACTCCAATCAAAAACATCCAGTGTATCGCGTTAAGCACGTATTTTCAATTTTCCCTACACGCAGGAAATATGAGTGTAATTTTTTCTGACTTCATCACAAAGCATTTCGACAGGGAGACGTGACTTTTGTTTGTCTGGCGTAGAAAAATACTGCGACTTTATTTCATTGCGTATTTTAACAAGGCTTCATATATTTCGGAGGTGTATTTTTAGGGGTTTATTGTACAGTATTTGAAACAAAAGGAGAGGGGTTCGAGCCACCCCCAGGATGTTTCCTATTTGTCCCCCACAGGTTTCTCACCCCCCTGAAGAGGATGCCTTTTGTCGTAAATGTGTCAAGTTCTAGTTCTTTATTCTTCTGTAGTTCAATCTCGAAGAATTGGGAGAAGCTGTAGATGATATGAGAACTTTTATTTTTGCTTTTAATTAATTACACGAACGATATTCATATTAGTATAAACATTTTGATAAACTCATTTCAGCTTATAATTATTGGCTCCTCGTTGTTGTCAACTTTTACATGGATACCTACTCGACAAAAATCACTATAGTATGTAAACAGTAAATTTTATTAAACATCTGATTCTTAAAATAAATAAATTAGAGTTCTGTCTTAAATTGATACTATTTTGAACCAAAATAAACAAAATATTGGAACGTTATTTTATCATTCGCCCAAAATATGGAAGCTCATTAAAAATCATTAAATAACATGGAAATTTTATAAAAATAAAGCAACAAAAACTAGGTGCTTACTTACATTACATATTACATTTAATTGACTTTTAAATACTTACTTACACTTTTAGGCAAAACTTTGAAATGAAATGAAATAGTTTTATTGCTGGTTATAGGTATACAATTTTATGGTATAGTGTTAAAGTCCAAGCTATAACCTGCCATATAAAGCATGCAATTAGAATTACGTACCTAAATAAAACAATTAAATTGTCAAAGAATTAGTCATTAAATTATCTAATACTAAGTAATACATTAATGAATGAACCCACGAAACAAATCGGATCTCGATCTTTACACTTTACTTAAGCTTTTATCGTTTAAGAACTCTGCGATGGAATAATATGCCTATATTACTCTACCTACCTACTTTATACCTATGTAATAATTATTATACTTTTTTTCCCCTTAGTAGCGAAAAGTAATTTAAAATTTTGACTAAATCCTGTCTTTAAGACGCACTAACGTCTTGGAATCTCAAGTTTCATTTTAAGTTAAGATTTTAGCGGAAAGGGGTGATTTATAGTCGACGTCGTATTTAAATAATTACAGGGAAACCGTTAAGCTTCAGCAAATAAGAACTTTGGAGAATTTATAATTTCAAACTTCGGATTTCAACTTAGGAACAGGATACCGTTTCCACTTGGTAGTGCAAATAATAACTGACTTCCGGGAAGAAAGACTAGGAGGTACTTAAGCAGAGTAGTTTGCAAATTACAGTAGTTTCTTTTATATAAATTAACTTCCACGACGAAAAAAGAAGCAATTTAATTTTTTGTCGGTCTTTATATCTGTTTTTATACGCCCATCACTTATACTAATTAGGAGCTTAATGTTCTCTCTTATTACTCTAATGTAATACCACCGTTCTGCTCGCTATAAAATAAAATAGTCAAATGCCGACAAAAAATTTTACAAACCTTTTGATTTCTTGGACAAGCTAATTTGAAATTCTTTGAAAATCATCTGCAAATTTCCCAAGTATAAAAAAAATATAGACTGAAGGCACCAAGTAGGTAATATCAGCGGGTTAATATGAAGGAAAAGTCTTCAAAAACAGCCGGATGTGATAAGTGGTCCCCGTTGTCAAAGCAAACACCATATCGTCAGCATAGCCTCTGAAAAGCTACTGGTCATAAACTTGGTAGATCTGGTTGTAAAAGCACCTGAGTCTTACATGTCGTAGCTTTAATACGTACATATTGTTGTGGTACTAAAGCTTTAAGCTCCTTTGGACACTTTACCGGTAGCTTTACTCAAATTTATACACTCTAGGTATGCGTACACGTCATGACTTAAGAGAGGCCTCAGGTGCGTTTGTAAGATGAAACGCCTTAACACACGTAAATCCAACTTTTACGTAAGATTAACGCCGTGACGTAAAATGCGGGTGAACGCAATCTGGAGGAACGTTAATCTGCACGGCGTGAGACGCAGCCGCGCGGAAACCGGCTGGATCATGAACATGTTGAGAATGGTAGAATGTTGATTACACGTGGAATAGAAGTAAAAAATCCAACACTGTTATATGTATGAACATTTTGCTTAATCAAACATCAAACTTTCTGTATGCAATCCAATGATATAGAGATAGGACGGGACATAACAAGGTAAGTAAGGATACAAGAAAAACTCAATAAAGTTCAAAACCGACTTAACACAAAACAAACAAAAACTAGATGATGTGAGTTTAGACATAGTACTCATTGACTTACCTAGTGGCATCGTATAGATATTATAACGTTTATTAGGTTTGATTCCCTCTCGAGAAAGACAACTGTATACCAATAGTACAAGTTGGTAGTCTGATGTTTTTGAATTGACCTAATTGATATTGCACAGAGATTCCTTGAATAAGTATTAGGTAGGTACCTACCTATTTTATATTAAGTGAATACTCAAGTGTGTTACATTGGGATATCAAGAGGCTGAGGAGAAATTAAAATATACCAAAAATAATAATTAAATGAATACCTAAAGAGCAAAGGGTCAAGAATTCCTTGAATCTTACTCTGTTTTAACTAAACTACCCTCAGGCAACATCACTAAGAAAGTAAAAACCTTTATTTTAAATAAAACTAAGTTCTTTTTAACAATTTTCACGAGAATTTGATAAGGCAATAAGATTGTGTTTGTTAATAGTACTAATTTAGATCACTTTCTACGCACAAAAATGTCTAAAACATTAAGTGAATTAAAATCTTAGGCTTCCTAAGGAATTAAACGTGAATATAATTAAGTATACGGTGCAAATGACGAGAGATCAGCAGTTCAGGAATAGAAGATATAAGTTTTTACATACGAACAAGTACAGATAAAGTTTTAGATATTTTTGTAATTATAAACTAGTAAAACAAAAAGTAAATGATCATGGTTTTGCACCACATTATTTTAATTTTTAATTACAAATTATTCTAAAATCTGTTAATTAAATCATATTTTAATAAACTTTGTTGCAAGACTTTATTTGAATTTTCAAAGTACACAGTTTGTTTTCATAGTACATTACATTATACCTAAAAATAAGACTGTACGTATAAAAAGAAAGTCTAATAAAGCCAATGGGATTTAGTTCGTAAGTCCAATATAATCAGTAGCCTAACGAAAAGTTTCAAAGTACAAAGCTTCCAAAGTGAAAGGTATCCTTATCTCTAACACTCACGGCTTATGACTTAAACCCTTCAAAACTAACCTAAGGGAACAAGGGAAGGATTCAGGGTACACAGTTGAAACGAGTAACAATTAGAAATGTAATCCCGGACTCCCGTGTCACGGAGGATAATTCTCGCACGGATCGTTGCGGCGTCGTCCTTGATGATGGAAGCAAAATTCTGAGGTACGAATAAATTTTCATAAATTTGCATATGGGTACTGTCAACGCAAGGGACAACTTTGGCCCAGTCGTCATTGTTACGGCATAATATTATTTTAGTGAAGGATGGATGGCTCCCACTTGTAACTTTAAGCCAACTTCAAAATTTGTGATCCCTGTATTAAATCGCATAATAGAAATGTCTAACGGTCTTTCTTTACTCTAAAATTACAGTGCCCTTTCTATGCTATAGCTTTAGTAAGTATTTATAGTAGGTATGTATACTTAGAATTGTTCAGAATGTACTTATATCTACCTAATTAAAGTAGGTACTTACTTTATTCAATCTACTTACGTTCTAAGATCCTCACTCTAAAGCTACATCAAGAGCTCGCAAGTGGTGCACATGTGACCCAATCACATTAGAATTATTATTGTATTTGAGATTGTGAGGCCTTATCTTAATTCTGATACCAACGTCCACTTTAGAGAAGGCGTCCCTCAGGGCTATTACCTAGATCCCCAGTTATTCATAGACTATACATAAAATTTAATCAACCCAGAGGAATTTCAACTTTGATTTATTCTAATTAAGGTCTCTGTTAGACTGTTTGTTAATGAATCAAGGTATTTGGGTAATTCGATATCTGTAGAAAAATTACCTATGTAAGTACAAGATGGCGGCGATTTTATCTTTCCTGTTATTACAAAATAATCTTATAAATATCTATTGAATATAACATTGATATCTTTTCCAGTAAGCAACCAACAATAGGTAGTCAAAGAAGAGAATACTTACATGAAGATATTAAATGAAGTATATCAGCGAATCGAAGCGAAAGGAAACAGTCCATTTGTAGAGATCTTTCTGTTTCCATACATTTCCGCCTGTCGCCCACAAATTGCTTACTAATTGTGGATGATAGGGGTCAGGTTACGTTGGATGAATTTCTATAGTTGCCATGGGAGATTATTGCAGACAATTGCTTCCGTCGTAGTGCCTATCTATTGTGATGGTAAAATTAATTGAGGTTTTGTTTACTAAATGAAATTGTCTCCAGATTAATGTCTAAGATTCTGCGGAGCCTATTTTATGGTTTAACGCTGGCTTATAATGGAACTAGCTATTTCTAAACTATCAGATATATCGTATCAAGATGAATATTTTTATTTCATTAGTAGGTGTTCAAGGTTGAACATTATGTGAGACTAATCTGGCATTTTCCTAATCTGACATACTGCAAATCTGATATTCCGCTAATCTGACATTGTGCTTTTCTGGTATAAAGCCAGTATAAAGCGTACAAACCGTCGTGTTCTTTGTTAAGCAATTATTAATAGGTACTACCTTTTAAAAGTTGAAAGGTAAAGACCGTCCGTCTGTTAAAGAAAAGTTACCAAATATAGTTGCCTTAAAATTGAAAATCACGTCTTGTTTCCGCCGGATTATTACTTCTTGCTTCACTTCTAATGGGATGCTTTGGTTGAAAGTACTTAGTTTCTCATGACAACGTATTCCTTGTTTCAGATTATGAGGCCCTGGGTGGGGCGCAGCCTCGTTCAGGCGCTATGTGGAGCGTGGGCGTGTTCCTTCTCACACAGATAGTCGTGTGCCAATTTACTACTGGTGAGTACATCAATACAAACTGTAACAAGAAATAGGTTAGGCTGTACTCGGTAAAGCACGGCATTAACTTTTCTTGAAATGACTTGACTGTCTTTTGTGCGTCCCTACCTCCATACCGCTCCCTGTATCCTGCCCTATCTCGTTTGCTCACTGCTTCCTCACCTAAACCTACTGAAGTATCAAAAACTACTTCATTTCTTTGGCAACGAAACATGGTGTTAACTTAAAAGTATACACGACAGAAAGACGGATAAAACTTAAAATAACTTACTTGTTTGTAAGTAGAGCGCGAACAGAAACAAGACATCTTGAGCTCAATAGTTTTATTTCGGCAATAAATATTGTCGGCACGCAGCAGGGAACATCAAGAACAATACGTTAGGAAGTGGAGCTTCCTATTCGTGTAACGTAAGTTCCGCGTAAATCTTGTTTAATTTTTAAACCAGAAACAAGGTCTGAACTAGATACAGAAGCTCGTGAGTAAAATTACAATTTGAAGATAAAAGATGAGTTTTGGAACAGAAGGAACATTGACGTTTACAAAAAGATTAACAAGATTTAACGAGAAATATTTCAATTTTCTTCGCCTTAGGCACATAAGCTTACAGTACCTAAATAACATACAAAAACATAAGCACCTATTTTGATATTGAGTTGAGAAGAGTATTAAAAACTTGAAATTTACATTTACTGTGTAAAAAGCATGAATTTTTAAAAAAAGCTAGTGCGCGCGCGACAAAAGAGGTTCGAATCTCCTTGGTAAAAAGGCATCTAAGTATTGATACTAATTAATAAAGCTCCATTAGCATGGAAAAATGACGGATAAAGGGTAAAACTTCTATGCAGGACTTACAATATAAGGAAAATATGCGAAATTTAAATTCAGCTTTGATGATGACTGACAAGAAAGATCTGGAAGAAAAAGAACAGGATATAAAGAATATCACCAATCGCCGATAGATCCATGCACCTACTCCGCTCTATAACAATGGTCCTATATGTAATAGAATAGGTAGTTTTCCAAGTTTCTATCCGCGGAATTAAAACACTTCGTTTACGAACCGACGGTTTAAAACACACTTGCCATCATTCTGAGAGGGCGCACGAAAACGAAGTAAATAATAAAGCTGTATCCAAACATGTTTCATTTAGAGGTTGTGTGTTTATTTATCCCGCAATGCCGCCAGCCGGCGGCGGCGGTGCGTTTAATTGTGCCGCAGTTTATCCAGAATATTCCATCCACTTATTTGCTGCGAATAATAGGAATGGAATAATTAATACCCCTCGAAAATATCCCGATCGGCAATGATTACTGGAATAATCAAATTTGATTTAATTATTTACTTGGTTTAATATTTCATTTAGACTTTATTGTTTAAAACAAAACGCTTTCAAGGCTTACGGAGGGTTTGGTTATGTAGCATTAAATAAAAGGTACGATGACACCTTTATGGGTGACACCCGTATAAATTTCTCATAACAAACAAAGAATTCGATTTACTGAATTCATTACAAAAACAAAGTAAATTCGAGCAGCTGGTCAAACTTAAATACAAAGTAGGGGTACTCGATGTAGAACTACTTTGTATTTAAAAATTATATGTTGGGTATTACTGTATTACAACACAAACTGCGACTTCAAAGACATTTTTGGTCATATTGACACGGGAAAGTGAGATCCCTTCGGCAGTCTACGAAACCGCAGTTTCCTATATGTTTTTTTTTACATTTTTTTACATCTAATATCGAAATCTCTCAAATTGTCCACAGAAAACCCAACAACGCCAACAATACCAGAAAACCAGACCGTAACAACATTCTATGCGCTCAGCACCGGCGTGGCTCCAGCTCCAATCATGCTGCGCCTTGGAAACTCCACAATCGACAGCACAAAATCCTTCAAAGTACCCCAACCCTCACCAGCACCTACCACAGACCCTCCAGAAGTACCCCCAACACGACCAAGACCAAAAGCAGAAATTGTACCTGTTGTACCTCACGTGGTTTCAGTTAAGAACACGTATTTTGACCACGATAGAAGGTATGGTCCGACTTTTGAGAACGGAAATGGGACTATAACGAAGATAACGGTGCAGCTAGGAGAGGATGCTCATCTTAATTGTAGGATTAGTCTACTTCAAGATAAGACGGTAAGTGATAGGTATAGCTTGTATGTAACACTATCCACGTGCAAGAATAATGAACAAGGCAGCCTTATCTAACTTATCAAAGAATCCTCGGCATCTTGGCACCTTCCCAGGAGTGGAAAGTGGGTGAACTTGCAAATTCCTGCTACTCTCCATTTTAAATGGCTACAAGTATCCTCCTACCTACAGTCTACTTTAGACTAGCTGTTGCCCGCGGGTTCACCCGCATTGAATAAGTTTTCAGCACAAAATAGCCTAAAATATAGTGCTGATTCTCTTCCAACACTTTCCGGAAACCCGTTGAAGTCAAAGAAGTCTTTTTGTCCTTCCGTCGTATCTTCTGAGCTGAAATTTTGAATATTTAATTAGTAATGTCGCCCGGAAACCTTGGGAAAATTACAGCGGGAATTTATTTCCCGGAACTGTATTTGCTCGTGCAAAAATTTGTCCCCTAGCGGAAAATCGTATTCCTCTATGGCATCTTTACTTCACTAAGTGATAACTTCATATCTTGGTAGTTGGTACCTTTTGTGTAAACTTCATCCATTAAAATTGATTCCCGTCGGATTCCACCAGACTCTGAAGTTACGATAATAATAATAGTGCAATGCTCAACTTAGTCAAGTTGTAAAGGTTTCCAAGTTTGTGCACAGCGGTAGTTTCCAAGTTAAGATGAACTGCGGTTTCTTTTGCTAAGTTGAAGTTTTTTATTTTCTTCATGCAGTAGTGCTGAGACTTTTGAAACCATTTGTTATAAAAACGGCAGATTTATGCTAAGTTGTTCTCTGTTTGTGCTTTTTATGCGATGTTTTGAAACTAGAACAGTGGTAGAATTTAACACATATTCTAAGTAAAATAGATCCAAATGGAAAGGTTATTTCAATTCAAAATACAAAGGCAAAAATGATATGATATAAACAGTGGTAGAATTTAACACGTATTCTAAGTAAAATAGATCCAAATGGAAAGGTGATTTCAATTCAAAATTCAAAGGCAAAAATGATATCGGCGAAAAATTTGAAAAGAATACGGAACGGTATAGACAAAATAAACTGCAAATTACAGAGATTTATAGACTAATAGGCCATTAGATAATCTGACGTCACCCTTTATCTTAATCATGTTCGATTTGGTGAAATAGAGTTTGAAACTGCTTAGCCCTAATTAAGGTTTACAATTCAGATAAGAATGGCTTGGAATTCTGCTAATGACGGTAAAAGCCTCATTGTTCAGAACCCTTTCACTCTCCTACTTATAATTACAATGTAACAACCTTTGTTTGAATCGTTTGATATGAAACCCTCGAGCTATTACGAGGCATTCCCAAAATTTATAATCACCAAAGTACCTTCTCAAATAGCATTATTGTTAAATTAATTTCCACTCTTTCCATTTGCCATAAGAGCGCTATTAGCGTAATTTGGGGAGATGCTTTAATTCCAATTTGGTTTGGCAACATTTCTTTTGATGAAAGGAGGAAAAACAGTCTTATTGTAAATAATTTGTATTAATTTGTCCCAAATACCGCAGTGTCTCAAGACGAAAGTCTTCGACCAGTGTGTGTTGCCAGTGATGACATATGGTACCGAGACGTGGTCCCTCACTATGGGCCTCATAAGAAGGCTCAAGGTCACCCAGAGGGCAATGGAGAGAGCTATGCTCGGAGTTTCCCTACGAGATCGAATCAGAAATGAGGAGATCCGCAGGAGAACCAAGGTCACCGACATAGCTCAAAGAATTGCGAAGCTGAAGTGGCAGTGGGCTGGGCACATCGCTCGTAGAACTGACGGCCGTTGGGGCAGAAAGGTTCTCGAGTGGCGACCACGTATCGGAAGACGCAGTGTAGGCAGGCCTCCCACAAGGTGGACCGACGATCTGGTGAAGGTCGCGGGACCCAGCTGGATGAGGTTAGCGCAGGACCGGTCGTCGTGGAGATCCTTGGGGGAGGCCTTTGTCCAGCAGTGGACGTCTACAGGCTGATATGATGATGATGATGATGAATTAATTAAAAAGGTACATGTATCGGTATTCGCATTCATCTTTATTCAAATAAATTGTTTTATCAAAATATATACTAATTTATTAATGGTGAGGAGTTTGTTTGTTTGTTTGTTTGTTTGTTTGTTTGTTTGTTTGTTTGTTTAAGCATATGACAGCCCAATTCTTGTGGAAGGTTATGTTTTTAAAATCACGCTACGACCTTTTCAGAGCAGTGGACGTCTTTCGACTGAAATTATGATGATGAAGGTTTTTTAGGGTACAGACTTCACGTCAAAACTGTGTTTGCAGGTATCTTGGGTCCGGCGCCGAGGCAGGGACGAGATGCCCGAGCTGCTGACAGTGGGAGCTGTCACGTACGCCGCCGACAGCAGGGTGACCGTCGCCAGGAGGTACCCTGGCAACTGGCGGCTGCTCATCAGAGAGGTCAAGTCTGATGATGAGGGCGTCTACGAATGCCAGATATCGACTCACCCGCCTAGAGTTAGCAGGACGTATTTACATATTAATAGTAAGTATCAATTGTTTTAATTTAAATAGGTAAAATCTTTAAGCGTAACACAGACAGCGCGGCGGCGTTGCGAAAGCGTTGCGGCGGCGAATCTGCGGAAAGCGAATAAAAAGCGGAGCCCTTCAGACAACATATACCGCTAGCGGCGGCGGCGCGGCGGCGGTTTGTATGAAGAACGCTCCGCACCGCGCCGCGCCGCCGCCGCTCTGTGTAGGGGTTCTCATACACTACAAAGGAATACAACGCGCCGCCGCCGCTCCGCAACGCCTGTCTGCGCAAATGTGTCAAATCAAAACGTCAAATCTGTGCGCGCGGTTTTGTCGCTTTCGCCGTCGCACCGCCGCCGCGCCGCCGCACCGCCGCCGCCGCGCCGCTTTGATGTAAAGGGCTTCACACTATTTCGAACATTACAGAAAAAAAAACGCAACGCTTTCGCAACGCCGCCGCTCAGTGTGTGTTACGCTTTACGGTATATACCAATTGAACTAATAAACCAAAAAGTTATTTTGACATGTAGTGCGAAAGTTTCTCTACTTTAAACTTCATTCGTACTAGGTACTTATGTCAAAATGACGTAGAAGCTATGTTTAGCTTCTTCAAATTTTAAAAAGTAGTCGTCTGACTATATTAATAGATAATTATTTAAAAGACATTATTTTTTTGAAGTTTAGAGTTAGTTTAGAGTATATTTATCTTTCATTAAGTTAATTAGACAAGTGTGATTTTTCCACATATTTCAAACAACGACGAAGAAGACTAATTTAATTTTCATCATGTAGGTTTTGTAATAAATATTTTAAGACGTTATAATTTGGACTAGATTTAATTTTAAACCACCATTTGTAAAGAAAAAGAGACATTATAATAAGTAGAATTTACCATAATAAATGCCGGAACAGAAAGTGTCTAAATGTTACTTCCAGCTTAACGACGCCGGCTGAAAAGACGAAAATAAAAAGCTAAAAAGACTCGGGAAATGTTTCGGTTTGTAGAGAAACTAGTATTCATAGAAGCAAATGAAAAGAAATGCAAATTATTTTGCGGGAAGAGCGGTCATTATCGAAGCCGACGACGGGAATTCAAGTTTCAATTCATCTTTTGCGGTCTAGACGAGGATAATTAGTTTTCTATAGGAAACTAGCTTATACCCCGCGGCATCGTTCGCATTAACTAAAAAGTATTGTTTAAGTTCCTCAAGGTCAAAGTTTCCACTGACGTGCGGTTGACTGTTCGTGTGTTATGTGTAAGGCTATAGGTAGGTCTCAGATGCGGGTGAAAATTGCTCAATTCCACTCCAAACCAGTGGTCAAATCCATAAAAGGTTTTATTTCCACTTTTTGTTCCACTCCAGTTCACACCCGCGAGCTGATTGACCATTAGATTAGAGTAGAATGGATTTGTTAAAAGAAATAAATAGGTAGGTATACCCAAAGTAACATGACGCAATGAACCGAGCGCGGCTAAGGGGAAACCCCGCCTGAACAACAAAAAAGAAACTGGTCATTTTAGGAAGTGGGCATTTTGGGTAATTAGTCATTTTGGAAAGAAGTCATTTTGGGAAGTGGTCATTTTGAGAAGTGGTCATTATGGGAGGAAGCCGAATCTTCGCAACCGAATACCGTATATCGTAATTATTTATATTAAAACTCTACACTTTTGATATGACATAGGTAATTAAAGCTATTTATATAATTTATGAGCCTTCAAGAAACGGTTTAATTTTATGCGTACTACTCAATGACCGAGTACCTGGACACCAACTGATGCGATGCACACACCTGGCTGCGGCTGTGATTTAAACAGGAGTAAATTATTAATTTGAATATAGTATTAAGTAGTATTAAATTAAATTAAATTGAATTAATTAAATTATTTATTATGAATTGAATGTAATATTGACGTGTAAAACCTTTTTTTACTAATAAATGATTGATTGATTGATTGATATGTTTAAAAAAATAAAGTTGGCTCTTGTTTTATTCTGAGTATGGTTAAAATCAAAAAGTTTCAAATGTCTTAGGTCGCGCGCGCGCTCCCTGTGGAGATCGCATCTTGCATACTTATTTAGTATCGGAACCTATGATGCCATTTACCGGGGGGGTGTGGACAAAGGAAGCGGAGTAGCGGGAGGAGGTTGCTAATACAAATTTATATGGAGTTTGAAAATGAGAATGTGTGAGTGAGTCACAGTATTGTCATACCTACATTTGACACGATTTTGACACCCATAGAATGCTTCTTTTACTCCTCTTTAAGGGGCTGCGAGCACGCACCAAAGAGATCTTAACTCTATGGTTATAATCGTTAATGCCAATAAGCAAGAGACACTTCTAAATGAAAAGTGTAATCCCTCACGTCACTTAGTCTGGGCGCTGGCGTAACTTTTTAATTTCATCTCTAATTTACTCAACTCGGAACTGATATCGTCTGTCTGAGACAGGCTTTAATCGATAAATCTGTCACAGCATTGAGATTGCCTTGTCGAAACTTGAATATTAATGAAAATGATAGACTCGGCTAACTTTGCTCAGTTGCGAATGGTTGAAAGATAGAGTTAGTATACTAGCTATAGAGCGCGCGCATCGCTCATTGCCCATTGTGCCAAGTGTAAGCAGGTGTTCTATGGACGCTTCTATATAGATTTTTTCTAGATCTTTCTTTTCCGTGAATCGTGTTTACAGCTTGGCACTGCACATTTCACCATGATTACTCCAAATCTAAATAAATATCGGCGAGAGCAACAATCAGCGCTACTGACGTGTTGTGACTAGTAGCGTCGCCCCGAACATTTCGAGACTGTTCAGACCCGTGCTTACAGTTCAGACTTGCTAACGCGCGCTCCATGTATTCTAACAACTCTCTGGGTTGAAAGGAGTCACTAATTATGTTTCCCCCTTTACTGTATTCGCTGAACTTTTGTCCGTTGCTAAAGTAGCATGAAGCTAAAAATGTTGTCGCGGCTATGGAGATATTACTATGAATACAGATGGTGAGTGCTGGGCTGTGCCCTGTGGGACCCACTCAACACACTAAGCAGTGACAGTATCATGTTATTTCTATAGTAATGAACGAGAATAGCATCAACTGAATGAAATTTTTAATGAGCACCTTAATTGGCACTGCCACAAGGATGTTTGTTCTTCTTTCAGGCAAAAACTACGTATCAGATTGTGATGAAACTTTATAGTAATATAGATTCTACAACAGAATAAACACATAGACTATAATCTATAAAGATATTTATATAAATTGGGCCATTAATTGGGCAATCCAAATTTAATGCGGGACGGATGACGGGACTTTTATAACTAATTAGTTAGAACATATTTGCCAACAGAAGGTGCTGGCGGATACAAAAAAAGACATATAGTGGCGCTGTTCCACAATGTCACCTTTGTATCCTACCAATCCTACTAATAGGCTATTTAAAGATACCTCGGAAAAAGCTGTTACCACGGGAAAAGACTTTCTAGAAACAGCTAGTCCGTCATAAAAGCGTCAAATACCACCTCCATAGAAAATTTACAACAACATACCAAACTATATAAACAATATTAAATCTCCAGCGTCTTACAACAAACAACTGAAAAAATTCTTAACCGAAAAATGTTACTATGACATAAACGAATTCTTAAATGACAAAAACAAATAAATAAATAAATAATACTAACTAAATTAATAACGTATGCAATAATAATATACTGATAACAATAATAATAAAAATGACTGATACTTACTAAACTATTAACATTTTTTTATTATTCTTTTAATAACTAATTAAAATTGTAGTTAGTCCTCTCTACTGTTGCTACGCCCCTGCGGGGCGCTACACTGTATACTAACATATTTCTGTACATTAGACTAAGAATTACCTTGTACATACAATGTGGCATGCAATAAATACTTGAAATTGAAATTGAAATAGAACCATTAACTCATTTTTAATGTCATGCTATGTATCCTAACATTCTTGTTTCCTTCAGCTCCACAAGTGTGGGTTGTGGACGAAGCAGGCGCCCCACTCCTCGAGAAGTACTACGAAGCGGAGTCGACCCTGGCGCTGGTCTGCAGAGCCCGGGACGTGGAGACGCCGGCGGTGCTGACCTGGCTGCACGAGGGTCGAGCTCTCAATGCTGACACGACGAGAGGCGGTATCAGGTTAGACACTACTTACAATTAAAATCAGGTACCTATTACCGTCAAAGTTTACCGATACCTCGGTCAAACCCTCCACAATTAATATATTGTAATAACAGGCATTTAAAAAATTGGGCCCATTTCTCATCGTTTTCCGGTTCCACTCAATTTCGGGCTATGGCGAAAGAAAAAGTCAGGTCCCTATTAGGAATGAAACCCACAACCTCTGACTCTCGCGTCTAAAAACCAAGAAACTAGGCCGAAGGACGGTACTACTCCCTAAAACACGAATAAATATGATAGAAGAATTGGTATAAGGCAAGGAGGTATATCATCATCATCAACAGCCTATTAATCTCCCCACTGCTGGGGCTCAGGCCTACGCTCTCAACGAGGGCGTGCGGGCTATAGTCCACCACGCTAGCCCAGTGCGGGTTGGCGGACTTCACATGCGCCTAAGAATTTCTTCTTCGGCGTATGCAGGTTTCCTCACGATGTTTTCCTTCACCGTTTGAGAGCAGTCAGTACATGTACTTAAGTTTCGAGAAAAAACCCATTGGTACATGACCCAACCGGGGATCGAACCTCGGACCTTTCGATATGATAGGTCGCGTCTTATCCCCGAGGCCACTGACGCTCTACATAGGGCCCCTAATAGTGACAAATTAGCCTTAAATAAAATTTCGAATAACCGGTTTCTTTTTCATGATAAGCTATTTTCAATCGACTTCAAAAAAAGAGGAGGGTCCTGATTGATTTTTTTGTGTGTGTGACGCAATATCTTCACCAATTGTGAACCGATTTCGATGATTCTTTTTTTATTGAATAGACTATATTCCAAGGGTGGTCCCATTTCAATTTGAAAATAATACTTCTCCTCTAAGGGTGGATAATTAAAAAAAATTTGGGGGATAAACAAGTCAATAATTTGGGGGATATGAAGTAAATTATAAAAGTCAATTTTTTTTAAAAAAACTCAGATTATATCAATGTCAATTTGATATTCACTCAGTTTCAATATCAATAAAAGTTTCACTTATCTTTTAAACTAACAAAACGTGAGATCACTTATCGTTTCTATCCTGTATAACAAAGCGGCGTAATTTCCTGTTTCTAAAGATTCCATCTCGCTGCTACCTCCTATCTTCGTTGACGGCGCTATTGCATAGCACGATCTGCCTTTGACAGATTCCTTAGCTACTTGGTGCTTGAGTGGCATTCTTTCCTTTGAATCTTAAGTTGCTTGCATCCGATTGGAGTAGTCCCATTGACGGTGCCTTTGAAGGAACTTCTGGGACTCTTTTGCCCCAATAGTTCCTTTACAATATTCTGAAGGAACCACTGAATTAACAAGGAAAGTACCTACCAGAGATTACCACGTATTATCGCCTCCGGTTTGATTCGTTTTAGGCGTATCCCAGAGACACCGACCGCAGGCCGCAGCTTCAATATGAAAACGCAGGCCGCGCGAGTCTATGATACGCCTTAAGATTATGATGTACTTAGAGCTTTAAAAACGGACACGTATTTTCTGCTAGATATTCTCTCTGTTTACCCGACGAATAGCTCGAAGTTTACTGGACCTATTAATCTGAAACTTGAATATACAATTGAAATTGCCAGACAAAGACAATTATTATGAGAACAGGGAAAATAATTCCAAGATATTTCAGGCAAAAGTATTTGGTTTGTGATCCTCTTGTTTAATCGACTTTTCAGGTAATATGCCTAGCCACTGGCCATTTTAAAATGTCTTATTAAATTTAGCTCTTGGAACTTCTATTCTTTTGATTGCTGCTCCTGACTTCAAAGTGTTCACGTTTCGACCAGGTTACTTTGGCCGTGGTCCCGAGCTGACCGACTGTTCTCTGTTCCCAGCGTGAAGACCGAGCAAGTCCCAGGCGGAGCGGACAGCCTGCTGCGGCTGGCGCGCGTCAACAGCAGCGACGCCGGGAACTACACGTGCGCCGTGCGCGGCGCCCGGGCGCACACCGTGGCCGTTCATGTGCTCAACGGTACCAACCATTTTTACTCTAGCCTCTATCCCCCCCCCCCCCTCTACCCCTACATCATCATCATCATCTTGTCGGTCTTTAAAAAGATCAGCAAGTTTAAAAGATCTAAGCGTACAGAAGTAAGATGCCTTCGAAATCGATCTAAGCGTACAGAAGTATGCTTAGATCGATTTCAAAGGCACTTTTTAAACTACGCAACGGATTTCGATGCGGATTTCGCTATCAGATAATTTCTTCCGGATGGTTTATAGGTACTTATCCCATGCGGGCGAAGCCGCGGCTAACAGCTAATAATATATATTCTGCAATACCCTAGCTAGGGCTAAGGCTCTGCGTATAAGGCGGCTGGCAGTGACTGGATGCGGAGAACAGAGGATCGGATTTAGTGGCGCGTCTTGGGGGAAGCCTGTGGCCAGCAGTGGGCTAGTACAGGTTGATGATGATAACTCTAGCTAAGACCCCAGCAGACCTTCCGTGTCCAGCACCCCCCACATAGGTTAAGGAATAATTTTATTACAATGCCGCCGTATACTTACTAAATAGTTATGTACCTACAGTCTAGTTCGCACGTCAGTGGAAATAAAACCAGTATAAAACTAATCTCTCGTAGTATTGAGACTCCATAATAGGCTAGGCCAGCTCAAGATCTTACCACTGACGTGCGGTCGACAGTACAAAGGCGTTTTATCTCGCGCTGGATATCTTATATTCTGAATTGATTTTAAAATTGATATTTCTGCTACGTTCAGAAGTCGAGGCGGATAATTTAATTATAACTTTGGTCATTACACGACGCGGTGTCTAACAGCTTTCGACAAATTTTAATTGTTTTGCCGAAGAGTAGGAAGATTCAAATTACGAGCGTACTTTGGTGTTAATTTAAATTTATCGATATTTTTGTAACGCCCACGACGGGTTATCAAAATCAAGATAGGAAGGATTTAAGTCACCATTTCACAAAATGTTCACGTCACAAAATGTTCACTTCGCAAAATTAACACTTCAGGGACACATCTTACAAATAACTTTAGCTTAGTAAGTAGGTTAAAAGATAAGTCACATTTTATTAATTTATTATGCTGAAGTGTTCTGTTTAGTGGACAATTTGGGAGGTCATGTTATTAATAAGTAACGAAATATTCATCTCCTGATGCGATACACTCCCAATACTTTTTAGATGCCTTAATACACACAATCATAAGACCAATTAACTACTTACAAAATATTTATTTAACCTAAAATATTTGCTTTTGAACTTATAAAAAGAAACACTAGAAATATTTGCCATGTTTAAATTAAAACCTTTACCAAAAGTCGGATTAAAATTCAATGCTTATTTTATTTGAATAATTTTTTGATTCGAAATAGAATTAAAATTTACTGTAAGCAATTGAAATTGAATGCCTATCAAACGAACTAATTACCAATATTGCTTCTAGTTCACTGGTACTGTTCACTGAAAATATTAATGTATAATTCACAATATTTGGTAATCAAAACAGAATAGCAAACATAATTATTGGAATATTTAATGATTTTGATGATAATCAATGATAAATGAGGACTATTGCATTAGTCCAGAATCACACGCGAATTATTTATAGCCTGTGGTGGCTTAAATATTATAAATGGGTTTTACGGCTTCCACATTAATAGGGCAACCATTGTCAGACGGCGATCCACACTGCAGTTCACATCCACACTAAACTGATAATGGTTTTAATAAAGGTTTAACAAGAGACAATTCGGAATGAACGGATCGAGAGTTAGATGATTTCTGCACAATATACCTACTTTTATATGAGCTATCACAAAATTAATAATAAATACTTAAATTAAGTATATTTAAGTAAAATTTAATACCTACGAAAGACAACCACATCTGTAAAAGATCCCTCCAAAAGTCTCGATTCTTATTAAACTGGAAGCTAGAGTTTAGACATCGCACCTTTGATTTTTGCAGATTTTAAAGGTGGCAACTTTTGCTATATTTTTTGGGATTGGATTCTTTTGGCGTGTCGTCTATTTCATGATTATTATTGAGGTGGTTTATGTCCAATGTTGATCATAGCCTATCCCTCATTCCTTATCCAACCGCTTCCGGCTACCTTTTGTCTAACCGTCATTGTCTAATCTACCAATAGGGTATTACCTACTTTCGCCTATCTGCCTTATCTGGCATAGGATTAATCAATCAATATAGCTTCAGTTATTTCTGTGGCTATAGGCCTTCGACTAATCTCTATGAAGTAGAGAATTTTCCATACACTACAAAAAATGGATTGCACTAACCCAGTCCTTTGTTTCAGAAGAAAGCCTTGCGGAACTTCACGCCGGCGCTAAGTCGAAGCCGCCATCTTTGTTAACCGTTGCCACGTTACTGATAACGTTATCGGTTATAACGGATAGATCGCCGTTACTATCGCCTGTGTATCTCGTCGCAGCACTAGCTATAAGCTTCGCGGCCCAGGGCCTAACGAACGATCATTTTGTTGTACTGTTACCTACGTGATATAAGAGTTTACTGTAAATAATACTTATACGAGTTTTAGTTATAAGGAGATTATAATATAGTTACTTGGAAATAAAATTTCATTGTATAATTTTTTGGGTTCTTTTTTTCGACCCTAACTTACAAACCTGCAACGAGTCGATGTAGGTAGCATTCGGATCTGAGCAGTCGCTGCCCGGCAGCCGCGGCCGAGCAGCGACGGCCGTGGCCGCGTCGTAATTTTTACCGCGCAGCCGCGCGGCCGTACTGCTACCGACGCGGTTCGGCCGCGCTGCCACGGCCGCCTGCATCGGACGGTTCTGCATACAAATCCATATAGAGCGGTACGACGCGGCCACGGCTGCTGGAATCCGAATGGTACCATAACGCTCGTTCAACATCTATGTCTTTTCAATTTGGTTACAATATTTTCTCGACCTGAATTTAATTAAAATCCCAAATTTTAATTCGAATAAGACTTAGAATCGATTGCAGATTTTCATCTGGATCTGAACTTTAATCGTATTAAAAGGACCGTACGTGTTAATGTAAAATAGTATTTAAAGTTTTAAAAGAAAAGGTATTCGTAAAAAAGGAAAATGGTATCACAAAATGGGCCGCAACATTGTAAAATGTTACTGCGTGCCTTATCTTTTACTTGCCGTGTTATCTTCATGAAATACTTTGTATTCAGAGACATGCCGACGTTTCCCTTTTAGGATAGATATGTTAATTCCAATGTTTGTACAAGGACTGAACCCATCTCTAGTTGAGAATATTCTATGAGTTTGTATTTCGCCAGTTGTCGTAAGGGCAATTTGAATGACGTAATATTTACAGCTGAAAGTGGTTCCCGTTGCAGATTCGGAGATTTATGCCAATAGTGAGTAAGTGAGTAGGTTTGAGTCAGTGAGTAAGGTAAGAAATTTGAGTTTATTTTATATTTTTCCTGGTATTTTAGAACAAATAAATTGATGAATCCCGTACATCATAAGACGTCTATGCTTTGCTGATACCACATCCAGTTTATTCTTTAATCTTTATTAATGCATTACTGAAAATATTTACGAAGTGGTGGGTTTACTACCTGGTTACGAAAAATAGTTACGAACGTAAAGTACACAAGGCAAAGAAGAAAGGTTGTCTGGAAGAAGTTGCTTTTAGCGATAAGACCGCCTAGATGTACCTTCTTAGTCTAATGTAATAATATAAACATAAACTTTATCCACTTATTAGATGCATACATTTTATATCGAAGCCCTGACTCCCAAATATGTTTTGTTTTTTATAATTATGTGCATTAAAGAGTATTGAATGAATTGAAGGCAAATAATTATTAAAATCTAAAGCTCACAAATAATAATATAACTTCATTAAGGGATTTTCTATGAGAGTTTTATAGTCAGGCTCACGTTAACCTAGTCGTCATAATTTTAAATTATATCGCTTCATAAAATACTTTATTGCGACGCACCAATTAAGGTGGATTTTACGCATTTTACGTAACAGCCCCAAAAAGTTAATAACCGATCGTGAAATCAAAGTTATGGAATTTTTATTACAACAGAAGTAACAAGCATAAGGCGGGGCAGCTGGATTTTGAGAGCGGACGAGTGATGACGTCCATGATGATGACGACCACAGACCACCCAACCAATTGACTGCGCATTAAGCGTTCACCGATCATAAGGCTGTTGCCTAGGTATATTACCGGCGTCAAGCCGTACTTGTTTTAGTGTTAGTTTGATTTTGCCTAAGATAAGACCTCTCGCAATAGTTATTTGTGTTACAAGGGGACTTTGTTCCTTACCTTAGAAATCAAAATCACACTAAAACAATTATGGCTTGATGCCGGTAATATACCAAAGCGGAGGTGGCCTTATGTTCGGTGAACGCTGTCGCCTTCTCAGGCGCCGTCAATGCGCAGTCAATTGGTTGGGTGGTCTGTGATGGCGACTAAAAATATTATTGACTCTACTAGACTCGAAATAGAGATAGAAATAAATAGATCTAGAGTAGATCTTGAAATAGTTCTTAGCCGTCTTTAGTCTCAGCAGTTCGGTTATTTTGTCTTGTAATTCTACATTTACAGTTTATCCATTTTAGCACAAACTTTAAATATAAAAACATAAAACAGACTACGAGGTCGGCAGCTGCAACGGGGTGTTAGCCTCTCCATTATCGGCAGAGGCTGGTACCCTGTTCAGCTTAGTTAGGAGTTGGATGCAGACTAGGGGTAGCTAGTAGCGAAATTTGTACCGTGGCCTAACGGAGTGGCATAGTCGCTATGCGACTCAACTCCTTAATAAAGAAAAAAAACATTAGATTTCTTAAAGTAAAACTTTTTTTTTTAATTACATTTACTTTTATGAATTGAAGTATCATTCGTAAGAAGAACTATTCGTAACAGTACTTTAAAGCTTTTAAAAGCTTAAATTAAGTTGTAAGTGGAACTACGACTGTTTAAAAAATCCAGACCAATAAAGAGCACATTGGCAACAATACAATTCCCATTAGAGTCCTCTCCTGTGGGTTGTAATAGTACAAATTACATAAATTCAACACAATGCTTTGTAAGTAAGTGGCACTAAACAGTTGAGAAGCCAAAGGAAGCTTGCTTTGCTTTGACCGGTGGTACGAATGGTAAACATCGGCGGCATGAGGATTTACTGTATTAATGTCAAATCTGAAAAATGTCCAAACTGAATAATGTCCAATCTGAATAACGTCTCTGTAAAAAACATTTTTAAAAACAACCTTTTATTGAAATACTATAAAAAGAAGAATACACAAAATTGTCGTGTTCGCTGTTGACTGTTGACGTTTCAGGTCATGCTGAACCATGAATTTAAAAAAAAAGTTACTCCCATATGGATGAGTAACAAAAGCATTTTAGGGGTTGCCAAAATAGTGTCAAATGTATCACAAAATTTTGACACACACATTCTCATTTTCAAACTCCATATAAATTTGTATTAGCAACTTCCTCCCGCTAATCCGCTTCCTTTGTCCGCACCCCCCCTGATTTTGACACCAAATTTTTCTTCGTTTCCCATTCTAAATTTGCAAGATGCGATCTCCACAGGGAGCGCGCGCGCGACCAAAGAGGTTCGAACAATTGCATTGCCATCGGAACTGCACCGACATATAAAAATTCAACTCCGTAGCATGGTTCTAATTTTAATTAGCTTGCAAGATTTGGCCTAAACAACCTAACACAAAATGCGTGTAAAAAGACGTGAGGTGTCTTGGGATATTTCGCTATACACTTAGTAGGTATTATAATAACAGGCACGTGAAATAAATCGGTGCATGTGAAGTCCACCAACCCGAAGTGGGCAAGCGTGGTGGACTATATACCCCTTATACTCTCGTTGAGAGGGTAGGCCTGTGCTCCAACAGTGGGGTCATATTGATAGGCTGCTGATGTGATGCAGGCTGCGAAGACAAGTATTTCCATGGAATATTTTGGTCAGGGCGCAAAAAGCTAAGTACTCAAAATTCGCTCTCTCTCGACGCTTGGACCAGTAGCTCCACTCTGTTTATTATACAGTAAATTTAAGGCTTACTGCACGGGTCGAGTCAGATACTTAGGAACGAGCACTGCTCGGGCTGTAAATCTCAAGCTTAATGATTACATACTCAATCTTGCATTTTTCAGATGAGAGACTTAATAGTTTTTCCAATCTCAATAATCTGTCATCAGTGCGTGTTAGACATAGAGTTAGTATCTCTTTGGTTGGCGGCCGCGGCCCCATAAAGAGGCGTAAAAGAAGCATTCTATGGGTGTCAAAATCTTGTCAAATGGATTACAATATTGTAACTCACTCATACATTCTCATTTTCAAACTACAAAGGCCTCCCCCAAAGATCTCCACGACGACCGGCTCTTAACCCTTTATAAGGCCCCAATTATACAGATATGCTACGTGAAAGTTAAATACACTACCATGTTTATAATGCACTGGGTAACACATCTACTGCAAAAAAAACATTAAGAAAAAAACATGTGTATGCACTCAGCCTGTTAATGCACTTGAGTTTTCAGATGATCTGTCTCCAATACACCTATTCATTGACATTGAATAAATGAGGAAAGAAAGCCTGATATATTCGCTATATAATACAATTACAATATAGTTAAATAAAAAAGAGGATTCTTAGTAAATGTTTATTAACTAAATGGTATCCAAATCGCCTCTGCCTTATAAAGGGTTAAGTTGGATATAAAAATCTGTATGTAAGTAGTAACTCGCTGAGCGTAGCTGTCCGCGGTCTCCACTCCAGAACTCGTCTGCCCAACGGCCGTCGGTTCTGCGACAGATGTGACCTGCCCACTACTACTTCCGCTTTCTAATCCCTTCGGCTGGGTAAGTCCCGTGACTTCAGTTCTTCGTTGGATCTCCTCATTGCGGATCAACTTCAAGGAAACTCCGAGAATAACTCGCTGCGCGACCTTAAATTAGTGGATCAAGTCCACCATCGGTGTCCAGTTTTCTGCCAACTCGCAGACTGAACAAAATTGCTCCACGGTTTGCCCGTAGATGCCCCAGGGGAACCGGGGACCATTGGCAAGTAGGGAAATTTACAGACTGGAATATCGACGGCATCATTCATTGTTATGGTTACTGATATTGCTATGGCCAACATGTTAGCAGTTAGAAACGGTATTTGCCCAAACTTGCATATCGTCAGGCCAATGAGAACTAAAATAAATACCACGGTTTCAAATGGAAACGGAGTAGGTATCAATTTACATTCCAAAAGAGCCTAATAAACTACTTTATGATGTGCTTTCTTTAGCCTTGTTATGTGTAATAAATTCTAAGAAATTTCGTGACAAGCTCCACGCACGTACCTACACAAAAGCTAGCTCACAAAAGCGTACGAGTGAAGTTTACTTTGCCGAATTCCTTTCACATGCACGCATGTATTTGAAAACATACGACTTAAACATCGTTCCGCGCCCGAAGCGTGTCTAAACTAAAACCAATGGTGTAAGATTTTAAATGCAATCTGTAAATTAAATTACTTCTATGTCTATCTCGGAATTGTTTCTGATAAGGCTTTCCAATTTAGGTACATACAATTTTTTCCAAACCAAAACTTATCAAGCGTCATATAGAATTTGATACGAGATACTCATACTTTCAATATTTCATCGAGCAAACAGTATTATTGAGATTTGATTGTGTTTATTTTACTAAGCCAGTGATTTTCATTGTTTTGGTATGCCTTTGTTAACATTTGTGTGATGAGCATAACTGTTGATTTTCGGATTCTGGGTGTTTGTATGTATTTAGGTATTTATGTATGTTTATCAGTTGTTTAGTACCCATGTACAGGCTTCGGCTTAGTTTGGGACTAAATAGCCGTGTGTAAATTTGTCCAAACATTATTATTATTCACTTATTTATTTATATTCTTAAGTATAATTTTTTTATAATATTTTTATAAAAAACTAATTACAAAAACATTATAAAAAACCTAACCTAGAGTGCCGCCGGCAACGGGGCAGGGCCCAAGCTACCGGTGGGTAGCTATAGGTATACCTTTGTCGTATAAAACCGTAACGTTTTCCTACAAAATTCCAACCCGTATTGCATAGCAGTATGGAACGTCTGGCGTGCCTCACGCGAATTCTTAGGTCTATTGAAGTGAAGTAATGTCGTACTTAGATCGCTGCTCGCGACAGATGTATGCCAAGTTGCCAACATATTATTAACTTCACAATGTACCTACGGCATTCATTCAAAAGTTACTCTGAAATTAATTAGTGAGAGAAACATAAACAGTATATTTAAGAACGTTCGTCGCAATCTCGAAGTGTTTGAAATTAAAACAGCTGGCTGAGCGAATGACTATGGATTTTAATGGAAGTTTGAAGTGGTTATTTAGCTATAGTATTTTGATGCTCTGTGACAATAAGTAACAGATAAGACACAAACAGTGTAGGCAGGCCTCCCACAAGGTGGACCGACGATCTGGTGAAGGTCGCGGGACCCGGCTGGATGAGGTTAGCGCAGGACCGGTCGTCGTGGAGATCCTTGGGGGAGGCCTTTGTCCAGCAGTGGACGTCTACAGGCTGATATGATGATGATGATGAAGACACAAACACCCTTACATAGTATAAAACAAAGTCGCTTCCCGTGTTTGTCTGTACGCTTAGATCTCTTAAACTACGCAATGGATTTTGATGCGGTTTTCACTATCATTCAGATAATTTATTCCGGATGATTTATAGGTACTTCTCCCATGCAGGCGAAGCCGCGGGCAATAGCTTTAAAATTGCTAAGCTAAGCTTGCTATTGCTAAGCTTGTATTACTACGGGATATTTTAGAATCACCGACTATATATAAGATTCCTAGACAATCATAAAATATGAATAAATATGTTTATAGATAGAACCCGCACGAGTACAGTTTACGAGCGATCGACTCTACTGGTTTTCCTTCGACATCCGATACAAAAATCAGTTGGAATCGACCGCTCGGAGCGAGAAGAGCGATACAAGAATAGAGCGCTTGGTTTCCTGTTTATTTCTGACGGATCTAGAGACAATACAATAAATATTATATTAATTTTAATAGTATTATTTAATCAAATCTTGTTTTTTTTCCAAAAAGTGTTTAATAATAACAATTTAACGCGAGCCGACTGCGTAATGTAACATTTCGTAGATGAACCCACCAATTTTTCACATAGGTACCGAACCGTGTAGTCCAAAGTACTGAGAGGGTTAGATAGAATTGTGGTTCAATTCGATTGTACCCGCAGCCGGTCGGTTCAGAACCATTTTCCGGTTCGTCGCCGAAACACGCGTGCGAAACATGGAGCACTTTATTTGCTGAAAATATAATCCTATTTCTTCTTATTGTATGCTAGTACAATAAGGAGTAGTAGTCCGAGACTTCAATCGCGTGTAATTTTAAGTTGAAATTAATTACGAAAGGATTTTTCAAAATACAGTACCTAAGGTACATCCTTTCTTTTGAAACTTCGCTTCAAAAAAATGAGATGAGCATCCCGCCACCAAGTTTTGAATCGACGTTTCAGGCAACCTTTAAACTATTAATTATTCATATAAAATAAATGCTATTATATTTTGATTATCTGCTCTCGTGTGGCTGTCAGTTTTGATTTTTGAAGAATACGTATGGTTGTATTTTTACCACTCCACTATTGTTTTGAAACCTGCAAAAAATATTCAGTTAATAAAAATATTTAGTCATTTTTTTTTATGATTTACTTACTACGATGAAAACGTACTACGAAAATTATTTGGTTGAGTTATGTATCTGTTGCTTTGCTTATAAGTAAGTATACAAATGATTTTTTGCCTTTTGGCAAAACATGAATACTATCATAACAGTCCTATTAAGACGAGATAAAATCGCAATATTTTCCTCGCGGAACTCCTAAACTATACTGGATGTTATAAACAGTGTTTTTATTGGACTTGTTTGCCAGTCCCAGGTGTTACAGTCACGCGTGATGTATGAGAGATTTCATCGTTCCCAGATATACGACTGCGATCGGAAGCTGATTGACTGGCTTTGTCATTTGTATTATTTATGTGACTGTACTTTTATCGGTCTGTGAAAAATGGTTTATAGCTCTACTAGAGTTTCCCCCGGATTCACATATTCATATTGATTTATTCGTACTGATCATACTCGTCAATATTGTGATACAAACATTCGTAATAAAATTAAAATAAAATAAAAATATATTCGTAAAATGTCAAAATAATAGAAAAAAATAGAAATGTCAGAAAATGATATTTTTACAACAATGTCAAATAAAATTATAAATAAAAATACTGATAATAATATTGTTGAAAAATTAAAATAACAGAATTGAAAAGTGTCAAAATTGAATTATCATTGAATGTCATTTTTCATCTATGAATTCCGGCGTGGATTTTTTTCCCACGGAAGCAATTTATCGCGGTAAAAAGTAGCCTATGTCCTTCCCCAGGTTTCGATGTATCTCCACATTAAATTTCATCGAAATCCGTTTAGCTGTTTAAGCGAGGAAAGGTAACAGACAGACAGAAAGACAGACTTTCTCATTTATAATATTGGTACAGTAGACCGCACGTCAGTGGTAACACTTTGACCTTGAGCTGGCCTAGCCTATTAGGGAGTTTCAATACTAGGAGAGACCAGTTTATACTGGTTTTGTTTCCACTGACGTGCGGTCGACCGTACCTATGGAATAGATAGTCATCGTACGACGGAATATAAATTTCTAAATGTAGAGGCTTTTAATTCTTTTTCATTTAATTATATTCACATCAATATTTTTTCATGAAAATTGTTTCGGATATAGGTAGGTATCCTCAGATGAACACGAGGCAAAGGACATTTTAGACCGAGAAGCTGAAAATATAAAACAATACTTTGATCTATCATAAACAGTTAATCTAGGTTACACAGCGCGGAACGGTTTTATGTACTTTATGTTCAAATAAACCAACTTTTTCTACTGCAGAAAATACACTTTCATCTCCTTTTGCAACAGATTTCGTTTATAGTTTCAGACAGCTGTGAAATGGGTTTTTAATTCCTGAAGTAAAAAAATTAGCTCAACAAAACGTTCGACGTAAAATACTTTGTAAATCCAATGAGATTCCGTTTCACTGCAAATCATTTGAAGGTTTTCCAGTAACTTAACGGAGAAAGATTTTTTGCAGGTTCGCATTCGTGATCAAACAATGTTGAAGGAAAGAAAGAAAAAGGGTAAGTAAGTATAATATCAAGTTTATAAAACAAAGAGTAAAACTGGAATATCTCACGGAGGAAAAATGAATAAGCAGCCTTCTAGAGAAATCCTGTAAATTTTTAAAATAACAAAATCAGGACTTTATGGGATTATCAATTAAGAAAGTGGCGTTTTGAAATAAATATTTAGCAGTTGATAGGTAATAATTTGATAGGTAGTTGATGAAGTGATGTGAGAATATTTTACATGTTTACTTAATACACCTTTTTAATATAGCTGTGAAGATAGCAAATTAGAAATTATAATGAAGATATTGATTCATATAGAAATCTGTCATTAGTTAATTTTTAGGGTTCCGAACCTCAAAGAGGAAAAAAGGAACCCATATAGCATCACTCGGTTGTCCGTCTGTCCGTCTGTCCGTCTGTCAAGACCATTTTTCTCAGGAACGCGTGGAGGTATCAAGTTGAAATTAATATCAAATACTCAGGTCTGCAGTCCCTTGGTGTCGTGAAAAAATCAGACTTCTAAGTCATCGCAATTAAAAGATGTTACCGATTTCGTCGCATTTTTGAGGATCTTGGTAACCAAAACCTATGGGGTACTTCCCGTTCACCTAGAATCTTGAAATTTGGCAAGAAGCAAGATATTACAGCACAAGTAAAGGAAAAAATCTAAAAACCGTAAATTTGTATTTACATCACAAAAATTTATTTGTACAAAAGTACAAACAAACTTAACTTTGCGTATGAGCAAGCTACCGTTATAAATTAGTGCAATGACGTAAATAATTGTTGAAAGAATTCGCTAGCGTCTAGAAATTTCATCATTACAGATCTATAATAAATAATTTCGTAAGGTTTTACAAATTATACTAAAGGTTTAGCTAAGTCTGGAAATAAAATCACTTAAAAAATGAATAACATTTGACCAATAACGTATACACGTGATTTAGCATTTGACATGACAGGACTTGTTTGACTTGTTATTGGTCAATTTATTTCTGTTTATTTTTTAAATTCATTTATTGGCGCATTCTTTTTGTCGTGCCAGTTCGAAATTTAAAAAGAAAGGTTTTGAATCTAAATAGGTCGCCACGATGTCTAACCAATACTGCTATAGAATGCATGGCATGTTAGTTACCAATAATATTAGTACTAACACTACAAGAACTGACACAATTATAGATAATGTTTTTTCCAATTTTAATATACAATTCGGTACTATTCATTTTTTTAGTCACCATTTACAAATCTGGGTCAAATTTAATGAATAGGTGTACTTAGAGAATTTGATTTCCAAGAAAAATCTTTGAGACTTCCCGACAGCTACCACCTATGTACAGAGTGGAAATTTCAGACGCCACATGGAGGGAAAGTTATTCTGATGATTAACCTTTTCGATCGGTATCATAAAGATACATAGCATGTATTTTTTCCACATTATTGTCAGATTCGATTCCCGACTCAGACTCGTGGTTTCTTTAAAATGTTTGAATGCAGTTTTACTTCATCATCATCATCATATCAGCCTGTAGACGTCCACTGCTGGACAAAGGCCTCCCCCAAGGATCTCCACGACGACCGGTCCTGCGCTAACCTTCAGTTTTACTTAATTTTGAAAATAAAAGAATGTTTCCTTTTAGTAAAATTTGGAATCTGTTATATTTAGGGTAGGTACCTACTTTGCCTCCAGGTGGCGTCTGAAATTTCCATCCTGTATATTGAAAGCAGTGGTAGATACAATATAACGTGTATAAATTACTCATAATGCAATAAAATATTTTGACATTGACTCGATTCCCGTGAACGACGAACTAATTTACATAGGTACAGTCGACCGCACGTCAGTGGTAACACATTGACATTGAGCTGGCCTAGCCTATTAGGGAGTTTTAATACTAGGAGAGACCAGTTTATACTGGTTTTGTTTCCACTGACGTGCGGTCGACCGTACCTACAAGTTTGTACGGAACCCTCGGTGCGCGAGTCAGACTCGCACTTGTCCGGTTTTTTTATTATCCTAGCGGTATACGGATGTAGGCATGTATAGGCATTATTCTTGAGAGAAAGATGACATGACTGTAAGCATTACGTCTCATAGACATAGATCTTCAATTATTCTCTCACCGTGAGTATAATAGAAGACAGAGGACAGTGCTCCTTCATACTAAATCTTGAATTCATAACGCACAATGAACAAATTCATCCCAAAGATTTCCCCTCACGTACGAGGAGATTGTAATAACCTGCAAAAATATATTCCCGTCCCGCACTCACGTCGCGAGAGAGAAAAGAATGACAAATGATATGAACATTACGACTAGAAATCTTATCTGTTACAGATAAAACGGTAATTCTCAGAACGGGGAAAACGTGATTTTCCCCTCTCGGCAACGAGCAACCTGCAACAGTGCTGCCGTAGTCCTACTCAAATACTTCCAGGAGTTGGGACACGGCTCGCGGGAAATGAATTGGGAAGTCACTCTTTATTCCTTCGTTCATAAACAACTGTTGTTGTGTTGTGTTGAATATTACTTAATTTCTAAATAATTACAAAAAAAAGGTATACTTAAAATGTCAGTACATGGACTGCCACCCTCGTCTAAGAATCATCATCATCATATCAGCCTCTTAGCGTCCACTGCTGGGCATACATAGGCCTTCCCCAAAGAACTCCACGCCACCCGATCCTCCGCTCTCCGCATCCAGCCGCTTCAGACCATTTTCCTTAGGTCTAAGAAAGAAAGTTAAAATATGAATGATAAGATGACACAGATATGCTACACAAACATCTTCAAGCTTTTCCGAATCCTTCAATTCAATTCAATACTCTTTATTGCACATAATAATAAAAAACACAGAACAAAATAATACAGTAGACTAAGAAGGTACATCTAGGCGGTCTTATCGCTAAAAGCGATTTCTTCCAGACAACCTTTCCAAATCCGTATCGTCGCCAAGGCCGTAAAATGCCGTAAACCCCTAATTACATTTCAAAGGCTTATCTGTGACATGACCTCCATCAATCCGCAATCGTTTTCAAGAGTTTCCCCACCGACTCGTAACAGGTATCTGATTGGGATAAGAGTGAAAACACATTTTGTGGAACCATGGCTGTGTGTTTAGTACATACCTACGACCAGAGTGACAGAAAGCTTCTCGGGGGGTGAAAAGACCGGTTGGGGCAGAAAGGTTCTCGAGTGGCGACCACGTATCGGAAGACGCAGCGTAGGCAGGCCTCCCACAAGGTGGACCGACGATCTGGTGAAGGTCGCGTGACCCGGCTGGATGAGGTTAGCGCAGGACCGGTCGTTGTGGAGATCCCTGGTGACCAGAGTGAACGAGAGTGCGAAAACTCCGAATAAGCTCTAAAACGCACGCGCACAAGCGCAGTGTTCACCTACACTATCACACATAGATAAATGCGTCGCAAGCTATGGCCGAGTACTCATTCCGCGGGCTTATCTCTGTGTGCTAGTGTAGATGAACACTGCGGTTGTCATTCTGGTACGATCGACGGCACGCAAGTAGAAAAAAATCCCAGCAAAAACTGGTCTCATAAAGTATTGAAACTGCCTAGCTATGGCTAGGCCAGATCAAGGTCAAAGTATGTTCACCTATGTTACTTTCTGGATGGACATCATGATCGTCAGACTATAGCCGTCCACTGTTGGACATAGGCCAACGAAAGCCACCGCGACCGGTCCTCCGACCTCCGCATCCGCCGCTTCCAGCTATTATTTAAGGTCGTTTAACTACTAGAATTTTTATGTACATGATAAATCTGACTTTTGATTGGCGTAAAAAATTACCCCTTAAGCGTGACACACACTAGGCGGCGGCGTTGCGAAAGCGTTGCGGCGGCGAAGGGTTGTATGAAGAACGCGCCGCGCAGCCGCCGCTTTGATGTAAAGGGCTTCATACTATTTCGAACATTACAGAAAAAAACCGCAACGCTTTCGCAACGCCGCCGCTCAGTGTGTGTTACGCTTTATTTAGAACAAAATCACTTTTGTAATGGAACTATATTATTTTATGAGATATTTTTTAACATCGGACCAAATGCAGAAGCAATTTAATAACAGTTAGAATCTTTTAGATGCCTTTATAAGTTAATGAATAATTTGACTTTTCTGCCGATATTCTGCCCTGTTCACGTATTAAATAAAAATTATACACACAACGCCTCCTGTACGCATATATAAACATCGAAATCTGTATCGAAAACGTATGTTCTTTGATTGATTCAAGTACCATTTACGGAGGGCTCTGGAAGGGTGAAAGTCCTTTTAACAACTTGTGTGTGGACATTCTATTTTACGGCAATGGGGTTAAGGCCCCATCGATCCGATCGTATATTGGCTTCCGTATAAATAACGATCGAAGTTATTTAGGAATACTGTGCGGTTAGGTTTTAGGTTCTGATGCGACGGTTCCGACTATACCTCGCTTATTTGTGACGCCTTTATCCCACTGCCTCGCCCGCGTTTTATAAGTTATTTCTGACTCTTTTTCTTCTTGTTCTGCTCCTAACGTGATGTGAAATTGAGGAAATTATGAGGTAACCTTCCTCAAGAATTGGGCTATGAAATGCAAAAAGAATTTTTCAAATCCGACAGGTAGTTCCAGAGATTAGCAAGTTCAAACAAAAAAAAAACAAAAAAAAAAAACAAAGCCTTCAGCTATATATGTTGGTATAGAGATATAATAGACCCGCAACGCACAGGGTCAAAGATCTTGCAGACCCTCTTCCTATACTTATTTTAAAGTTGGCCAAAAATCTGCCTAACATTTTAGAATAAGATTTGTTAACAATTGTGTGTTTAAATAGTACCTCCTCCTTTTTTGGAAGTCGGTAAAAAATAACCTAAAACTTCGACGTCTGAAGATTCTATGTCAATAAGTGACACGAATACGAAAGAGGACAACCCTCTAATTTATCGCGAACTTCTCAGTACTTGACGAAACACACACATTCATTAACTGTGCATGATCAGATGGTCTTGCACCATTGTATGTTTTATAACAGTATACAAAATGTCTCTTTAGCAAGGACGAAGCAAAGCAGAATTACCCGCATTTTTAACATCAAAGTCGATAAAATGTGGGAATTTCAACTGAAACCCGGGTGCAGATTGGAGGCTATAGCCGGGTAATACCTGATTTATTATCCGGGCCGCGCCGCCGCCGCCGGGGTAACAAGGCCGCCCGGTTCTTAACAAAGTTGTTGTCCGTAATGTCCGCATTAATGGATTAACGGATCACCCTGGAATATAGATTGAATTAGTATTGAAGAATCCGCTTTGAATAAAAAATGACCCTTCATTTTGAAAAGGTTTGCTATGACATCAAAATACGCATAGTAACGGTGGGCCGGGATAGAGGCCAGGCCATAGTTAGAGGGTCAGGAATTTCTGGCGATAGTTCGGCCCTACAGGATCTGATATGCCAGACTCATTACACCAACGGTGCACCAATGCCTTTTAGTGGACTTCACATACGCCTTAGAATTTATCCTTTGGCGTATGCAGGTTTCCTCGCGATGTTTTCCTTTACCGAAAAGCCTGTGGTGGACTTAGTTGTCAAAGAAAATTCTGTTAACAGTTATGAATCGAACCCCGGACCTATGGCGCGTGATTCCAAAAGCCACTAAGCCAAAATTACACCCAGAAACAATTAGTGGCTGAAGATAATAAAAAGTAATGTATAAACTTTTATTTGTAAAATATAAAAATAAAATATTGTGTTCGTTTCATTAATAAGTGTTTACTTTACTAGAGCTGTTATAACTGACTTTTTTCATTTCAGCCAATGTGTTTATTTTGTTAGTGCTTTTATGTTTGAAGTTTGAACTTGATTATCCTACCCAATCCTACTTCCTCCTATCCTATCCTACTTAGGGCTTCTTTCACCACTTCTTGATATTGTTACAGATAGTAATCTTAATGATAAACTAATCTATCAGATAAATCTGTGTGATAGACTATATAAAATATATAAGATATAGGCAATCAGATACCTGTGAAACCAAAAAAATAGGCTATCTGTCAGATAACCTGCAGGTAGGGTATCTGGGACTTTATCAGCAAGCGGTGTAAGAGGCCCTTAATATTATAAAGGCGAAAGTTTGTAAGGGTGTTTGGATGTGACAATGTACACGGGAAAACCTTATCTACGCGGGCAAAGCCGCGGAAAAAACCAAGTAAAAAATAAATCCACCAAGCAAGCGAATAGAGTGGCTTGATATTGCGTTACTCCTGGGACAAGTCGCTTAATTGGGCCGCCTAGGGCCACCGGACCGCTAATTGGGCTTCTTTATACCGGGCCGATATCCGGGTGCTTACAACCGGGTTCTGCTCTCGACTTTGGTCTGAAAATAAACCAAGGGAAGTACATTGATTACCATTTTCATTCGTGGTGTCTAAAGGTAAATCTTATCACTTTATAGAATGTTATTACGGTGAAGTCCACCAACTCGCACTGGGCTACCGTGGTGGACTATTAGCCCTAACGCTCTCCTGCCTGTACCCCATGGACATAATAATATTGGATGTTGATTTTGATTTTTGATTTAAATCAAATAAGGTGCGATCATGAACAGCACATATTTATTGTTTAATGCTGTAACTGTTAATACCAAGAAGTTTCGAATCTCTTTGGCCGCGCGCGCTCACTATGGAGAAAGCATCTTGCATATTTAGTATGGGTAACGAGCAAAAAGCGTGTGTCAATTACCGGGGGGGGGGGGGGGGGTTGTTCGGACAAAGAAAGCGGAGTAGCGGGAGGAGGTTGCTAATACAAATTTATATGGAGTTTGAAAATGAGAATGTGTGAGTTAGCTACAATGTTGTAAACAATTTAACACGATTTTGACACCCCTAAAATGCATTTGTTACTGATCCATATGGGAGTGTCAAAATTTTTTGAATCAAGGTTTACCCACTTTTCAAACAAAATATTCGGGCTAGCACCTAAATACTGGATTGCACCACTAATTATGCACACTAAAATGAATCAAGGGTCATTTCAACCTAACAATCTAACCTATTTAATCTGTTTTTTTACTACTTAATTACTACGAAAATTATTTGTGATTGTGACCTACCACTTACTAATTTTGTGTAGGGAAATGATAAACGCGTTGTTACTTTGATATCGTCCGTGATTCGATCAAATCATTAAGGATCTGAACAAATCTCTATTTTTATCATATTGCTGCGACATAAACATACATTTTTTAAAACAATTTCAGAAGATTGGATAATTTACTGTGCAAGTCAGTATTTCTGGTATGAGTAGGTTACTTTATAAATGGAGGTGCAGTTTAAAATTTCCCATCTTTGTGGGAAAGCTTGCGACAAACATCTGATTTTAAAAAACAAAATAAACGGGAATTATAGGCGACAGAAAACTTTAAAATTCCTTTTATCTGCAAGCCTTAAAAGCCTACTCTGACCTTAAAATATTCCTTTGCGTAGCACGACCAGGCACACAGCAGGAGCGGGAATAAGTGAATGTACTTGCAGACTGTGTACAGACAGCAACACAGCTATATGCCTGCGAACCATTATCAAGTTAAGTTTTAGGGACTTTACACTTAACAACCAAAATGCATGAAATTTTGTAAAAGGACTTTCGATGTAGATTTCAATTTTTTTAAAGTAATTTATTTGTGATGCGAGCTGATTTTAATAGAAGTCCATGAACACTTGAGTTTCTTTTATTTTAGCAATTTTGCAATGTAATAGCCCAACAATGGCGGATGCAGGAGTATTTGAGCCGACCAAAAAAGGATAGACAAAAGCAATGGTGGCGTCCTCTTACCTACTTAATTTAGTGTCACTTTACAGTGTTGCCAACGTTATTACATTTAGTAGGCGGAGGCATTCATTGTGGAAGGCCTATGTCCAGCAGTGGACGTTGAAGCTTTATGTAAGACAGTTGGTCTTACAACACAGTGAGAAGAAATAGCTATTTAATGCATGGTGAATAATTTGTGTGGTTGTGCTATTACACCCACTGTGCATTCCTACCAAGCTTGGTCCATTTCAGAGAGTTCGGTCCGAAGCTTCCCCTGTTAGTAAGAGACTGACGTTTAGGTGGACTTCACATGTTTTAAATAGCTTTTCCTTCTCACTGTGTTGACTTTCGTACATGCGGTATTATCTTCTGACTTCACAGAGCTGTGATGGCTTGTGTTGTGCACATGCTGCGTTATTGTTTTTGTCATTTGCTTGTGTTTCTTTGCGTAAATTCTATTGTCTCTGATATTTTTTCCTGTTTTATTTACGTTTCCATAAATTTTCGGTAAATTAAAATTTATTATCTAGGAATATTTATTTCCTCTGAATCACAGGTTCGAGAAAAAAGGTAACCCCTCTACCTATGTCGTGCAAAAGGTTTTTTTTCCTTATTGATTTATTTATAAAACATGATATTAAAGCTGTAAACAACAAAAGACTGCAGTTTCGTCTTTTTAACATCCACAGTTTTGTTAAATTGAACGCAATATTGCAGAAAAATAGCCTTAGATACTATTTTAACAACCGCAAAAAATAATCACAGCAGAGGGGAAATGGATCCCACGAAAAATGATTAAGGAATCAGAAAAAAAGACATTACGCTTCTCAGACAGGAATAAAAATTCCTCCTACATAACCAGTTCTCAACAAGGAATAGAATTTATTTCTACGTAACTGGGTACTCGAAAAATATTATTTTTCCGGTTAGATTGCTGGCTATCAAGCTGTGGTTTTCTTCGCGGCTATAGAGTATTTCTCCGCAGGTTCAATCAGGATAATAAAACAATAAGTTTCAAGTCTTGATGAGCTCATTGGAGTTGCCAATCTCTGCATTAATGCAATGCAAAGATAATAATGCAAAGATGCAATCTACGTATGAAAGCAATCAAATTAAAAAATATATACTTTTGTTGAGTACATCTATGGCTGCCTAAAAGATTATGACGACAGGCACCTATAAATCAACCCGCCGTTATACTACGCCGCAAATAAACTCAGATACGATCGGATATTTACATCGGATAGGATATATCCGTACATTCGAATGTGTATCCGTTTTTATGGGCACCGTCAAGCCGCTCTGCCGGTATACTGCATATTGGTAACACATTTTGTTAAGCAAATATCCGTTGCGACAGCCAAGCCCGGTTTATGTTTTCTCATCGGTTCGAGAGATTTTCTCTTTAGTATACGTAAAGGGCGTTTCAGACTGTATACTTTAGTATTTATTAATTAAGAAATAAATTTCATAATTAATATATAAATTTCATTATTTAATTAATTGTAAATGTCATTATTTTGTAAAAGAGATCGTCGTAAGAGTCGTAACATTAAATAGTCAAGCCAAAAAAAAACAAATCAATATTATAACAATATCAAAATACCTACAAAATTATTAAAGTTAAAAACAGTGTCAAAAATCATGACATCAATGTCAATAGTCAATACCTATAAAAATAAAAATATTGAATCTCAGGTCAGAATACACGTCATTTTATCTAATAAAATAAAATAATAATATGTAATACCATAATATTGATTATAATAATTTCACTCTTCATAAAATACTTTTGAGTTTTTAAGATTATTCTTAAAACACTACTTTATATTATGCCAAAGTCAATTTATAATTTAAATGTCATTGTCCCAAACAATGGGCGGAATAGAGAATGAATTGACAATTCCTTTACAATCGGATGTTTGTCTCTCTCACACCCACTGCATGACTTTGACAGTTTAATTAATAAAGAACAGACCACTACCGGTACTTTAGCTATAAGTATCGAACGAATGTTGCTTCATTCCTCTTCCGGCAGCAACTTAAAAACAGAAATGAGTATATATTTTCAATGCGATGAATGTATATACTATACACTTACTTGCTGTTTGCCGCGGACTCGCCAATTTATTTCTGACGTTTCTTTCCCAATTTGATCGGCTTCTTTTTTTTTCATTTATTTAATTCTTAATGGTTTACAGAGTTACGTCTCCAAAGTACCAGAAAGTCATACACTAATAATATAAATAATTTCACAATAAATTCAATATAAACATTAAATAAAATTGTCAATATCATTAAACATTAAATAAATACCAAGTCAATATTAAAATAAACATTAAATAAATAGTCAAATTCAAATTATACAATAGTCAAATAAATATATACTAAGTTCTAAATTTATAAAATTAATTTAAGTTAATAAATATAAAGTATATAGTTCCTAAGGAATGTTCAAATGCCATTAAGGTTGTCGCTGATTTTAAGTAGTCTATAACCTTCCTTACGAATTGGCCTATCAAATGCACAAAGAATTTTTCAAATCTGACTGGTAATTCCAGAGATAAGCGCGTTCAAACAAAAACTCAAAGCAGTCGGGTAAAAAAGAACTAAGCAGTCTGAAGTGAGCTTTATGTATTCCCAAAGGTTCGCGGGATTTTCCCTTTATTATACATCAGGCTGGATTTTAATGCGGTTTTATGCAGATTTGGAAATGGTGTATTTCCGATTTTCCTTGTAATTTTATGAAGGTATTTTGTACTGTGGTATTAGGTCACTATATTGTATGGGTTATATTTTATACATACTCTTCTTCATACTAAATCTTGAACTAATCACGCTCAATGAAGAAAAATATACCCAAGGATTTACTCTCTACATAAAATGTGCATAATCTAGCTTTAACATTGACTGGTTAAAAACACCTCCATCTCAGTCCCCGTGCGATTTTATATAGGATGCGATTTTATATAGGACTTTTTTATCTCGAATCGACTTCGAGTCCGGACCAACTGACCAATTAAAACTTAGTCTAAACTTAGAAGCAGCAATGCATACCGGTTCCCGTGACAGTCCAGAATATGAATAACTTGACAACTTAGTTTACGAACTCGGGCTACGAATATAGCAGCGCAAGACCGGCGGCATGGCTTTTGTTCTTGACAGTATTGTCAAAGAATACTATCTAAAGTATGCTAACTATTTATTTATTTTACTAGTGGTTCTGTGAGAACAGTAACCTCGCCAGCTTTTATAAACCAAACGTAAAAGAAACGAACAGAAATCAACTTTGCAGTTAGAGACAGATTAAGTATACTAAAGTGACGAAAATTAGCACTTTAAAGCTTAATATTTCGTAAACGGATTCATCATTATATAGAACATCTTAAAAATTAGCTGAGAAATAACTAATTACTAAGGCTAATTTTTAATATGTTTTATAGCCTATAATGTTAGCCAGGGATAGACTATCTGTATGAGTTTCTTCAAAATCCGTTTAGTAGCAAGAGCGTAATGGACGAACAGACAGACGTAGTTTTTTCAAAAAAAAGTAATGTACAGAAACAACTTTTCTACAGTTTTATTACCTAGGTAGGTAAATATGTATAGAAAATACCATCACAAATTATAATATTTTTAAGGTAAATAAAGTAGAACACTTCGACTCAAGCCAAAAGAGTCACAAAACGATGTAAAAAAAAATTCGATGTAGTAATTTTACGTTGTCATCTGTGAAAGTTCTTGGCAAATGGAAAAAAAAGTTTCACGTAAAAATCGGTGGCTGTACAGTCGACCGCACGTCGGTGGAAACACTGAACTTCAGCTGGCCTACCCTAGTAGGGAGTTTCAATACTGTGTGAGACCAGTTTATATACTGCTTTTCTACTGGTGCAGGTGGAAACAGAGTAGTTTTAGTTTTAGACAGAATTGACGTCAAAAAGAGAATATTGTATTTCAATTTTGAATAAACGAATTTTGAATTTGAATCTTTCCGCTCACGTACCGAACAACCTGTAAATGCCTTTCATAAAAGGAAAACAAAGACAAAAGGTGTACCCGCTTTAAAGGAGGCGACAGAACCATTTATTTTTACTAGTATTTATGATACATAGCATATATATTTCATATTATTATGTATTTAGTGCCTATATATTTATTATTATTATATTTTTTGCATGTAGGTATCTAGTTTATAGTTAGTTTAATGTATGTACACACGTGTCTGCCTTCATATATATTTAAATTATCTCTCTCACGGGTCTGCTGGAAGAAATCTCTTCGAGAGATAAGTTCGCCCTTTGTACTTATTTTCCCCTGTATTCTTTTGTAAATGTTTTTCTGTGTGTGTGCAATAAAGTGTTAAATAAATAAATAAATAAATAAATAGGTATTTTATTTACGGATAATATCGAAAATTTGTCTATGCCCTGTTGGGATTCGTAAGGGATTCGCTCGCAAGTTTGACAACAGATCAGGAATTTCCGAGTATCAGCCTCTGGGGAAACCCGTGTCTTCGGCGTCACACTCAGTCTGTTAACGATTGTAAGGGACAGTGCACACAATGTTCATTAGCTTAGGTGGGTTAACTGAAATTGTTACGAAACTGATAGATTTTGTTACGTTTCGTTACGGTATGTCTAATCTGCATTTCATTTATGTTACGCATGTTATGTTTGCATGAGTATTTGTTAGTTCTTGTTTATTTCGATTGTATTAATTTTAGGAATGTTGTAATGTTGTTTTTTAATTCCTCCTAATATAATTTAATCCTTTTCCTAGTAATTCTAAGAGTATATTTTGATGTCTAGCGGCTTGTAATAAGTCTACCCTAATATTTTTCACAACAGTATTTAGTCACTGCCACACGCTATGTACACCGATCCTAAATAAAGAAGACCATAGTTTGTTGACTCTATTTATCAATTTTCCGTCTGTGTGTCTTGACTTTGGTGTAGTAAGTATATCTTTCGTCGCTTTTGTGCTTTAGCATTGTCCAAACGATGCGAGTTTTTCCCATTTTTAGTTATCCTCCGCAGTTTGGATAATAGAAATACCAATTATATTATATACTAGCTTTGGCCCGCGGCTTCGCCCGCGTAAAATAGGTTTTCCCGCGAGAAAAATACATTTCTTAGTGGACACCAGAGCTATATCAGGAACCTTTGTGCAAAATTTCAAGTCTCTAGGCTCAGCGGTTTGGGCTGTGCATTTCATCCCCTATTTTACATACTTAGGGGTGGAATTTTCAAAATTCGCAAAACACGTCATTATTGTTTTATAACTTAAAGCCTGCCCTGCTATTCTGTAAGCGTATTTGTGCAACTCGATCCTGAATCCGCAGTGAGATCGGTCTCTAACTCAATGATTTACAGTTCAATACTAACTTTACTTCGCAAGTGAAGTGTTTATTGTGTAGCTTGTATTTGTTTACACAATGCGACATCAAGGTCTTTCATGATCGGATGCGGAGTGAAGTAAGTGACTTGCGATGTGATGGTCGAGTTTTAATTCGTACTTTACAGAATCACACAGCTGATTATAAAATTTCACGTTTCTATGCTCATCGGTTTGGGCTGTGTGACGTAACTCCCACCAAACTTTAATCCCCCATTTCACATACTTAGGGGTGGAATTTTCAAAATTGTCGAAACACGTCGTCATTGGTTTTTAACTAATAGCCTAAATACCAATTTTCAGGTTTCTAACTTTAAAAATGACAGACTTTCATACAAATTTTGCACCCCCGTTTCACCCCTTTAGGGGTTGAATTTCGAAAAATCCTTCCCTATTTGAGGTATACACTTTAAAGGGAATCTCTGTGGAAATTTTCAGCTCTCTAAGTCCAAGGTTTTCGGCTGTACGTTGATGAGTCAGTCAGTCGGGACTTTGCCATTTATATAAGAAAAAAGAAGATTGTAATATATTTGTTCCCATCCCAGGAACTTTTTTTATATAGGTGATGTAGAGAAGTACTTACAATATAAATAATCTTTTTTGTTATTGACTCATAGGTATAAGTTAGAAACGAGCCCTCCGGCTCAGCGGTCATAGGAACCGTATTTCGCAAATAGACATAAATATTCCGTATGTATAATTTGGTTAGAGCGTCAGTGGCCTCGGGGATAAGACGCGACCTATCATATCGAAAGGTCCGAGGTTCGATCCCCGGTTGGGCCATGTACCAATGGGTATTTCTCGAAACTTAAGTACATGTACTCACTGCTCTCAAACGGTGAAGGAAAACATCGTGAGGAAACCTGCATACGCCGAAGAAGAAATTCTTAGACGCATGTGAAGTCCACCAACCCGCACTGGGCTAGCGTGGTGGACTATAGCCCTCGTCGAGAGGGTAGGCCTGAGCCCCAGCAGTGGGGAGATTAATAGGCTGTTGATGATGATGATGATAATTTGGTTTCCAACTGGGAAAAACAATTTCCATTTTGTAGCGTTACAAAACTCAGTTACATAGTGAGCCTACGTAACTTTGGTAGATGAACCGCGTGACATTTTGGAAGGTCACCACAACGCCAGGGGCTTCATTTTAACACTGTCACTTCTATTTATGCCTCAGAGTGTTAAAACGGGTTTTGCGACCCAAAAAATACTAGGACTTATGTGAAGTCTAGATAGAATTCGTTTTTCAAAAACCAAAATCTGACAGCCACATTCCGACTCCATAACCGTAACTTTGTCTCCTAACTTAAATAAAAACAAAGTAAATTAAATATTCATTTTTGTCCGAGTACTTATGAAGGAGGTTTTCTTGTTTTTGTTTTCATTCAACCATCAAAAGCCCATCAAAAAGTTTCAAGCACCCGAGTTTCTAGATTTTGTCCCAAATTTCACTGTATTTACAGTTAAAGAATGCTAGGAATAAAATTAACCATGTTAAATAACTCGACTTTCTTCGTGTTTCCCGCAGGAGCGGTTTTATTTGAAGTTGAAATTAAATATCAAGCTGTTTCATTAGAAAATCCGCATATCGTAACGTAAGCGACAAAATTAGAAATCGTTACTTTTCATTACTCATACTCTGAAAGTAGGTCTGAAGTTGCCTGAGGAGCGGGTTGAAAGTAATACATCTCAGCCCTAGGGAGAATCGCTTTCAACTGACAGCTGTCAAATTATATAAAAGAAACCTAGTACTATTTTGACATTTCTATTGGACCATGTTCCAACTGTCTATACAGCCACTCAATTACAGCGCGATGTAAAATTGAAATAACATAAAGTTGTGTAATAATTAAATATTTTTTTTTAAATGACTTTATTATAATTATTACTGTCAACTATTTCTTTAAAATAACATAGATTTGGACAAAATATTTACCATTTTTTCAATGACGGAAATGAAAAATAATAGCAGAATAGCTGGCCGGTCACAGAAAAAAAAAGTAAAGCGGGAAAGCGGCAATCCGAGCTTCATTTGTTTTTTCGAGTTGTAGAGTTTTGTTTATACTTCCGTATAGCAGAGATTTGTATTAACACTCATTTTGTGTATTTGTTTTTACTTTCAGTGTATTCTTAATGAAAAGCACAGTGTTTCCCTCGGGTTCAAGACTTATTTAGAGGTCCCTCGAACTATTGGCGCCCTCGCTACGCGTCAGGCGCCAAACCCCGTCTCGGAACTTAAATAAGTTACTTTCACACCTAGGTTAACAATGTACTATTTAACCCTCTTCGCTTACTGTTAAACTTTCCTCGTAAAATTTACTAGTTGTCGCTTGTGATATTTAGGTAAATTTTACTCAGAATTTCGCATTAGATGCCCGAACATTTTTGCTTGCAACGCGGTGGCTGAAACTTGATATTGCTGGAACGGGCATCAAAGCCCGGACTCAGATGCTCAGAGGATATTGTAAAGAGCGGTTTAACTTAGGAAGTAAGCAAGCGCAGGCCGATAGAAATTACTGCAAAATACAATATGAATATATTTTTGTTGCTAGCACACCAATACATATTTTAATCATAGGTACAATATCTTTGACAATTACAATTAGTTCCATTTGATTTTTTATTAAGGATGAAATTTACCTACGGGAACGTTCTACGTCCATGACTAGAATATTATATACATATCGTCACGCTATGTCCTTGACGAGGTAAGCAGGAAGAACGGAGCGCCAAGTATCGCGATCCTGACACACCTCTTTCGCTTCATCATCATCATCATCAACAGCCTATTGATCTCCCCACTGCTGGGGCTCAGGCCTACCCTCTCAACGAGGGCGTGCGGGCTATAGTCCACCACGCTAGCCCAGTGCGGGTTGGTGGACTTCACATACGCCTAAGAATTTCTTCTTCGGCGTATGCAGGTTTCCTCACGATGTTTTCTTTCACCGTTTGAGAGCAGTCAGTACATGTACTTAAGTTTCGAGAAAAAACCCATTGGTACATGGCCCAACCGGGGATCGAACCTCGGACCTTTCGATATCATAGGTCGCGTCTTATCCCCGAGGCCACTGACGCTCTACTTTCGCTCTACTTCGCTTCGCTCAGTCTCAAAATTCTCTTCTCGCCGCGGGACGCGAGTGCTCTTCACGTGTCCGTATGAGGGCACCCGCTATACCTGATCCTCGCATGCCAGTCTATCTACTATTTTATTTATATACCTATTTCTTAAATAAATTATCTTGCTTTGTCTGTGTGAGTGAGTAGTTAGAAATAATTATATAGAGGAGCCATGTACCTCGTACGGTCGACCGCACGTCAGTGGAAACAAAACCAGTACAAACTGGTCTCTCATAGTACTGAAACTCCCTAATAGGCTGGGCCAGCTCAATTCAAAGTGTTTCCACTGACGTGCGGTCGACTGTACATATTGGCTCCATTTCCCAGGTTACTATAAAATGTACGGTGACACTGAATGACGGGGTAACGCGGGCGTTGAAAAATGGTTGTTCACCCACGCTCGTTCGTTCAACGACAAAGCGACGGCACGAATACCGATGCTCTTTCCATTCTTTTCGTTTTATTTAGTCTATGTTATTCTATCTATTCATTCAACTCACCGGCTCGGAAGGGTATACTTTCTCATTCGAAATCTGCGTGGAAAAATGCACCTGGAAAAAAACTTTTTTAAACTTTTCTTCTAATTTGTAGAAGGTGGACATTTAAAGAAGTGGTCAATTCTAATTAATTGTGGTTATTATTATTTGTGGTTCTAAACCGCCGAAAAGATTCAATTCACCTAGTATTTTCCTCGCTGCAGTGAGGTGAAAATTTGTGTGTTGCGCTCGGCAGCAAAGTTATTTTGCGTCTCGTACCTTGAAACCCTTGCGTATTCAATCCTAGAACCCTTCGCTTTGCTCAGTTGTCAATACTAGTACTCGCACAAAATAACCAACTCTGCAGCCTTGCATAACAAATAACTATTATCATCTTCTGAAAAAAACATAGGTTTAGACTTATTTAACACATATTAGAAGTCTATCGAATAGAACTAAGTAGTATTACTTAGCTTGATTAAAAAACTTGACATTCAAAACACTGCCTAATATAAGACTGGAATAAAGCATTAATTTATGTGAATTTTAATTAAAATATTCCAGGTTCAGTACGAGTTAAAAAAAACATAAATTAGAAAGATAGGTATAATAATGTAACTGAGTATGTTTACCAATATCTTCGTTAATCTAACTGTATAGTTAGATTAACGAAGATATTGGTAACTGTATCTCTAACTGTATAGTTAGATTAACGAAGATATTGGTAAACATACTCAGTTACATTATTATACCTATCTTTCTAATTTATGTTTTTTTTAACTCGTACTGAACCTGGAATATTTTAATTAAAATTCACATAAATTAATGCTTTATTCCAGTCTTATATTAGGCAGTGTTTTGAATGTCAAGTTTTTTAATCAAGCTGAATAAATTTAAATAAAACTTAGAGATATTTTATTTCAAAATTAATTCGGTACAGTACATCGTTGTTTTGAAAGATTACTCGCACACTGAAGTCCTATGTATACCCCATTACACGGTATAGCTGTTTCTCGCGACTTCGCCCGCGTAGAAAAATTTCCGAGGTAGGTACTTATATTCCTTTCGACGCATATGACCAAGAACGCAAATGGCCAAACCATAAATTTTTAGCGAATTGCGTATTCAAATTCTTCGATTGGTGAATGACCAAGTTCGTAAATTACCAAGAACGCAAAAGGCCTAACCATAAATTTATGGCCAATTGTGTATTCAAATTCTTCGATTGGTGAATGACCAAGTTTGTAAATTACCAAGAACGTAAAATGCCAAACCATAAATTTATGGCCAATTGCGTATTTAAAGTCTTCGATTGGTGAATGACCAAGTTTGTAAATTATTAAGAACTCAAAAGGTCATACCATATCGAGGGATAGAAAGCATACTCTTCTACTTCCATCAAGAAATTCCTCCAATTCAAATTCAATTCATGTGAATCGGAAAGTCGAGTTGGAACGATTAAATTTGAACTAGATCAATTAAAATTTACATTCGAGCGCGATTTATACAGAATATTGGATAGGTAGGATTATATTTAGCGAACACGATATTACGTGTGGATAACGTAATATGTGATATTTTAATAGGTTAGTAAATTTGCGTAGGTATGTACTTACCTAATTATCAAAATGCCATAAGCCCAACCAGGGCTTATGCTGACTTAGGCCAGGCTTTGTTAGACTTTTTTTTGCGTCTTGTAAAAAACCGTTCAAATGTGTAATTTTATGAAAATCTCAAATCTTCACTTTAATGTCGTTTTTTGAGATTCATTCCGTCAATGGACTGGTCAATCGCCGGAGGCCTTTGTCCAGCAGTGGACGTCTACAGGCTGATATGATGATGATGATGAAGCTGCAGGTCTATGAGCGACACGTCCATTTCAATAACGACAATTAAGCGTATCTCTTGAATTCAATTTGGACTCGCATAACTTGAATAAACTTTTCAAAAGCAAGAAAAAGTCAATTTAACTTGCAGATACTATCTCACTAGCTACTCGGTCGGTGGAGAATCCGAACGAGTTCCACCATTAACTGAAGTCCTAGTGAAAAAAGTCGGCACAGCGTGAGTCGCATTAAGTTTTGGTTCCAATCACTTGGCGAAAATAAAATGTATCTACTTACTAGAATTAAGAATCTCACGCATTTTTCGCTATATATGTATGAAAGGCGCTACGTCAGGATTGAGCGCGAGGAATACAAAAAAAACATCATCACCCTGCACTATAGTTCACTGCTGGACATAGACCTCCCCCAATTCGCGCCAACGAACCCGATCTTCGGTTCTCCGCATTCAGTCAATCCCAGCCGCCTCGCGCAGATCGTCGCTCCATCTAGCCAGGTGGTGTCCCACACTACCAAACCAATAATTATATACATACATTACCCACATGGAAACCTGGGCAGAAGCTCTTAACAATGTAATTTCTGTTAACAAACTATATCGACTGTAAAGCTAAAATAATAGAAGAGGTTTTATTTATTGCTCCGTCACGCCCTAAGGACCAACTTAAGTTATCGAGAAAAATCCATTGGTACATGGCACGGCCGGGGATCAAATTCGGACCTCTTGACATGACAGGCCGCGTGTTCCACACTACGCCACCTTACGCCTCAAAAATAACATTAAAATCTATTATTTAGCATTTCCGCTAAAAGGAACCCTGAAAGTGAAAAAATCTGCGCCGTAAATTTTACCCCGCTTCAAAAATAAACTTACAGCGCTATAAAAACCACCACTAAAGTTAAGTAGGTGGTGCACCGAGGCTATCTAGATCCCGCATCGTCCCACTCCCATTCGTCTCAATAAATGTCCGCACCTGGTGTACAACGGTCTAACAAATCACACAGACGCGCCGACTCTTTCAAAGTAGGTTGTTATAGCGGCTACACACGATGCGATTGTCGGTCGGAGTGATTTTAATCCTAAGAACAAGGATCCCATAGAACAGACGCCAAAATAACAATAATAATCAGAGAGGGACACACTTATTACAAAACTGGTAAGAGTAAGCAAGACAGATATAATATCTTCTATCTCTATCTACGTATGCAAATTTTTTAACAAACCATCACAGACAAGAAAATATTGGATGCTGTCAACAAAACAGCCCGACTAAAATAGATAGTGTTTGTTCAGTTTGACCCCGCCATATAAGAAGCGTCTTCTCAAATTATTGGGGTAAAAGACTGTTGCTATTTCATGCTATACGCTGAGTGCGGTTCTATGGGATCCTTGTTCTTAGTTTTAATCTGTTCCTCTTCTGGCTCTCTTCTGTACTTACATATGTTAAATTTCATGGTTCTCCTTTATTTATGATACTATGTTACAAATAATTGATTCTGATGATTGACCCTTTCGATTGGTATCATAAAAATACAGGCTGTGTTTTTCCATTTTGTCCGGTTCGATTCCCGGTTCAGACAGGCGATTTCTTAAAAATATTTAAATGCAGTTCTACTTATTTTTGATAATAAAGTAATGTTTCGTTTCAGTAAAATTTGCCATCATCTATATTTATGGTACTTTTCCTCCAACTATCCTCTTTATTTTCTGCCCTGTGTAATATAGTATTCTTTGTTAGAACCGTCTGACCGGGTCTGCCAGATCAGATCTTGTAGTGTGTATTGCCCATTAGATATTCCACATGTCGCCTATAATGGTATGTCCCATTCTGCTCTATTCATAGCTGCTAGAGTGAGATGGAAAAAGGTTTTTTGGAGTTAAACAGATCATGACTTTTCCGTGTGTTCTAAATTCCGAACTCCCGGTCACGTAAAAAGTGTCAAATATATTTTTAAAGCAGATTTACCTTTATCATAAAACAGTCGATTATTATAATTATTACTAGTTTTAATATTGCTTTCTCTCCTGCTATACCATGGGAAAACTGTTTGAAATAATTCAAGCGACAGCTAAACTAACGCGTGAAGAAATGGCTCATTCCTAAGTCGTATTACTCACTTACTTTTTTGAAAAACTTCCGTACTTAATTATATTTGATTTAGTATCAAAATAAAACAGATTTGACAAACATATAGTAAATATTTAGTACCTTTTACCAATAATTATGATTATGACTATGTAAATATTACAAATAAATATTTACTATATTATGTTTGTCAAATCTGTTTTATTTTGATACTAAATCAGATATAATTATGTACGAAAGTTTTTCAAACAAATATGAAGTCGAGATATGCAAATTGTCTAGTAAGACTTAGAAAGACTTCAACGTAAAATTCGTAGGATTAGACAGATAGAATAATTTAGTATACCAATTTATATTTATTTACTATAAGAGGATTTACGGTCAAGGCCCTACGATAAATATGTAAAAGGACTTTATGAAGCGCATAATATGTTGTAGGATAATCGGAAAATTCGGATCTTTGCAAAAATCCTGGAATTTTTGCAAATGTAATTAAGTTTTAAGAAAAAACCCATCAGTACAGTAGTCCAACCGGGGATCGAACTCAGACCTCTCGACATGACAGACTACGCCACTGACGCTCAGTATTCAATAACCTACTATTAATTAATTATTATACTTCGACATAGCTCAAAGGGTTAGCACGTTGAAGTGGCAGTGGGCTGGTCACATCTGCCGGAGAACCGATAACCGATAGACGAGTTCTCGAGTGGAGACCACGACTGGACTAGCGTAGTGTGGGACGCCCCCCGGCTACATGGAGAGACGACCTGCATAAGGCGCCTGGCAGTGACTGGATGCGGAGAACCGACGATCGGGTTCAGTGGCGCGTATTGGGGGAGGTCTATGTATATGACTAGTACAGGCTGCTGATGATTATGATGAATGAAGTATATGATCTTTATTCTTAGCGTGACGAACTCTGCAACTTTATATACGGCACCTACAGAGAGACCTACTCCATCAATTTGACGTGTCAAAAGCCTTACTAAGTACATTTTTATTTCCATACCGCTCGTATTCATTTATCTTGCCTTTTAAGTTATTTTTGAGCTCGGCAAAGTTATTTATCATTTTCAGTTGCATGGTTTGTTCAGTGAATAGGGGAAAGCTGGTTGAAAAATGAGTTTAAATATAATCTACATAACTTCTAGAATTATTATTATGGATCGCTAGAATCGAAGATGGTATGGTGTAGTAGATAGATGGTATGGTGTACTTTAGTACATTATCTGACTGTACCACTACCATGAATTTGCAACGTCAATTCTCGCTAGCGACTATGTAATAGTACATTGTTAACCTTGAAAGTAACTTATTTAAGTCCCGAGACGGGGTTTGGCGCCCGACGCGTAGCGAGGGCGCCAATAGTTCGAGGGACCTCTAAATAAGTCTTGAACCCGAGGGAAACACTGTGGTTTTCATTAAGAATACACTGAAAATAAAAACAAAAACATAAAATGAGTGTTAATCCAAATCTCTGCTATACGGAAGTATAAACAAAACTCTACAACTCGAAAAAACAAATGAAGATCGGATTGCCGCTTTCCCGTCTACTTTGTTTTTTTTCTGTGGCCGGCCAACTATTCTGCCATTATTTTTCATTTCCATCAATACAAAAAATGGTAAATATTTTGCCCAAATCTATGTTATTTTAAAGAAATAGTTGACAGTAATAATTATATTAAAGTAATTTAAAAAATATATTCTTTAATTATTACATAACTTTATGTTATTTCAACTTTACATCGCGCTGTAATTGAGTGGCTGTATAGACAGTTGGAACATGGTCCAATAGAAATGTCAAAATAGTACTAGTTTTTTTATATATAATTTGACAGCTGTCAGTTGAAAGCGATTCTCCCTAGGGCTGAGATGTATTACTTTCAACCCGCTCCTCAGGCAACTTCAGACCTACTTTCAGAGTATGAGTAATGTAAAAACTATATTTATATCATAGAAACCTGCTACATATTTATATCTCTCTGTCTTTCGTTTATATATTAGTCGAAAAGAGACAACACTATTACGTATTTACGTTGTCATTAGCGAGTATAGACGCTGTCAACTCTTAAACACAGTTAAGTAGGTATTGTAATGATGACAACCAGGGCTTCGAAACCGGTTAAAATTCTGAACCGGTTACGGATAATTTCTGGTTAAGGTTTTTGTTTCGTTCAATTTAACCGTTGAATAGAAACTTCTCAAGTTTATTCCGATCAATGATGGTAAATTAACCGATTAGGCTTGACAAATTAAAAGCCGGAGTTTGTTAGAAAGAAACAGATAGCGGCGTTCTCCGACATTCAATGGCGACTTAAACTGGTTTATTTAGGATTCCGCGGGTGTTAAAAAACCGGTAACCGGACTTCGGCCTTAATAATGACAAAGTTAGATATTTTAACAATCTGGATGTCTTAGGTTGTGATTTCGAACAAACTACAGACATAAATAATATATTTAGGTACCTATGTAAGATAATGAAAATGTAAATACAACTTCTCAAACTTTTTTAAAATTCCTATAAAGTTGTAGGTTTCATCGAACTGGAATCAATTGCAGATACCGTAGCACCTGCGTAGAGCACTCGTAGCAATATTATTAAGACGTAGACGCCAGTTCTTGAAATGGCACAGTTTAAAACTTATAAGATTCTAAGGAAAAACTCTTCCAATATATTTCCGTCCGCCCCTCCAAGCTGACTAAGCTTTATATAGCTGTACCGAAATAGGTCAGCTGCAGTCCAGCAGAGATACCAGGCTATTAGCGAATGTTGTCTTGATACTATTTTTGCTTCCTAATTGATGAATGTTATTGTACCCTTTTGAGATATGTAGATATAAGTAGATGTAAGTGTTAAATATAAGAGCTTGTAACATGTGAAAGACGAACAGGTATTAAAGAGTCAACCGAAGAGAGAGGTTGTTTAATTACTCTAAACTATGTTCCCCTAACTCCACCTCACTTTGATAAATTGATTTAAGGAAAATTAAAATATATTTTTACCTACAATTATTAGGTATCGAATCTAATAAAAAATTAACAATTTAGTTTGTTATTTAAGTATCGTATAATAATGTACAATGTAGCAAATAAGTTCTCATTGGTTTTGGTTTCATCATTGGGTTCGTCGTCAGGGAGGAGGCCGATGATGGGTTTTTGGTGGCGAGCGCTTAGTCCATATTTTCCTTTGACCAAAGCTTGACAATTTCGCCTAACATACATATAACGAGTACTTACATACATGGACATTATGTCATGATTAAAAAAAAGTCGTTTGCACGTGTGTTTTGGCTTTACTTCACACATAATCCGTAGTGCTCTTTTTTGAACAATAAAAGCGCGCGACGATATTTATGGAGCTTCCCCCAAGAGTAATGTCAAACCTGAACATTTAACCACAGATTGAATTATTATTAAATCCATAATACATCTATAGAGCTATACAGCCGGTCGATATTAACACACGAACCCATTTCCACAAGCATCATTTGTGTGTAAACTAGTGTAATTAAGGGCGCGATGCTACAGAACCGGTCAGCAGCCAAATGTTCACTCGACGTAAATCTCAAGAGCAGACGTTTCCGAACGATTGGCTCAGGCCCGTCCGGCGCGCCCGCCCGGAAACGTTCGTCCTTGGCAGCCCTGCGAATATACGAGGAAGTTCACTTCGAGGTACGAATTATGAGGAGTATAGTTTATTATGGAATAGTAGTTGGAAGACCACGGAACGAAAAGGAACACCTTGGAAGCGGTGGTAGATAAAAAATTGATGTATAGTTGTGTTGACGTATAATTGCAACACTGTACTTAGATGCAATAAAATAGTTTTGACTTTGACTTTTGACTTCAGTCAAGAAGCTACTCGTTCAACTGTACCCTATTATACTAATTATTAATTTATTAGTATCCAATAATGTGGTCTAGAAAATGGGATATTAAAATAAAAGATACACTTCTTAATGTTTCTATTACCTATTGTCATTTTCACTGGTATGTTGGTAGTGACCCTACTACGTCATAGGGCGTGGATTCGATTCCCACCTGGTACCAACTTGTGTAATAAACATATCTATTGGTTTTCTGATTATGGGGGTTGTATGTATTTTTAATTATTTATTGTTGAGTTCCATGCACAAGCTTCGGCTTAATTTGGGACTAAAGAGCCTTGTGTGAATTTGTCCAAAAACATTATTATAACAATATTCATGTATAGTTAGATCTGTAAAAGTCACCCTATATTATGACTAGCTAATTATAGTAGGGTCGGCCGCAGGTCAGTGGAAACAAAACCAGTAAAAACTGGTCTCCCATTGTATTGAAACTCCATAATAGGCTAGGCCAGCTCGAGGTAAAAGTATTTCCACTGACGTGCGCTCGACTGTACGTGTAATATTAGGTAGGTACGTCTGTTCATGTGGGCAAAGTTATTTTTAAATTTCATTTAATAAATCTCCGGTTTAAACTAGTTAGGCAATCAATTTTGAATGTGAGGCATCTTAATTCATCATCATCATCATATCAGCTTGTAGACGTCCACTGCTGGGAAAAGGGCCTCCCCCAAGGATCTCCACGACGACCGGTCCCGCGCTAACCTCATCCAGCTGGGTCCCGCGACCTTCACCAGATCGTCGGTCCACCTTGTGGGAGGTCTGCCTACACTGCGTCTTCCGATCTTAATTCTACAAGGCATTAAGTTTCCTCATGGCCAAGATGCGATAAAAGGGCATGTATATACAGTATGTGTATTACTTGTAGTTTGGCTACGAGGAATTAAGTTTCCCTATGGCCAAACTAGTTTGGCAATCAAGTTTGCCCACGAGGAACACGCCTTTTTTACAACCGCATCGCACTATTTAGAAACATTCAAATAATCCTAATCAATGTCTAATGTAAGCAAATTGAACGTATAAATAACTGAGTCATGTATACGTGAGGTTATTCCCAATTATTTGCATAAAATATGAATCAGTGAGAGAAGTAGCACCTTTGAAGGCTTATTGGCCCGGGAGTTTTCCAGGAGGTGTCTATAAATATTAATAGAAATGCACATTTTTACCTCGCTATTCCATTTCGTAGAAAGTCTGATATTTCTAATATCAGTGAGAATTTTTCAGTTCCGTTAAAAAGTTGTTGACTTATTTGCCTTATCTCTGTAGAACCTGGTGAAACAATTCTAGTAGAAGAAAGATATCAAGCTCTCATTTTTACATTATTTCATTTTATCATTAACTACAACATATTATTATTTAGGTACCTCATCCAGACTCACAGCGAGAAGTTTCGGCGAGAAATCTCGAGTGAGTAAGTATGAGAGTTTGTATGAGGCGAGAACAAGAAGGAGAAGCCGAGGAAGTATTCACATTCACGTTTCTCGAGTGTTCTCGGGGCTTCTCGCCGTGAGTGTGATTCAGGCTAATACCTCATCCAGACTCACGGCGAGAAGTCTCGGCGAGAAATCTCGAGTGAGTATGAGAGTTTGTATGAGGCGAGAGAGAACGAGACGCCGAGAAAGTATTTATATTCACGTTCCTCATGTGTTCTCGGGGCTTCTCGCATGGCAGAGTATTCAGATGTCACTAAATATACAAGTGTCAAAAAATTCAACTCCAGCTCTTTATTTAGGACACTTCATTGCAATAGAAACAGAAAATTTTCTTGTGTCTCTCAGGACTAAATTAACTATTTTTAAAGTACAAAAAAGAGCACAAGAGACCTCTCATCTCTCTAATATAGAGATAAAGCGTGCACCATCCGCATCGTCACAATAATCGAACTCAACCCTAATGAATGAGTAGCTCCGCTCTAAGCCTCTCAAGGATAACGACGTGTGCTGACGCAAGTAACATGACACATGTTAAGTGACGACGCGACGTGTGCACGAGATGACGTCTGCAGCACTAACGCGCCTTAATTAATACATTAGTAGACACGCTAGGTGCATTCTGCTCTGAGCTACATGATGCCACTGCGGGCCTTAGATGAAACCATACGAGGAAGATCCGGTACTCTCTTCAAATTAAAATCAACAGCCTTTTAACTGGCCCCAGTACGCCTACCATGAGTTGTCAACGTCAACACACGTTAGCGTACTCGTAAATACTAAATAGTGCTATCTCTTTTAGACTAATTACGAAAGACAGAGAGGCATAGATAGTTTTTTACGTACCCGCTAGCGTATCGCTAACGTGTGTTGACGTTGACAACTCATGGTAGGCGTACTGTTGAAACAGGCCTACTCAACGACGGCGGCATACAGGCTGGCCCAGCCATCATCATGTCAACCCATTAACGTTCACTGCTGGACTGCCTTCCCCATTGAATACCACCACGCTGGGTCCTCCCCCCCCCACACCCAGCCGCTTCCGGCCACCTTCTTAAGTGGTTGGTGGCGGAAGGGCGTCGCATGCTGCGCGTACCGGTCCGCGGTCTCCACTTCAGAACTTGTCTACCCTAATAGCCGTCAGTTCTGCGACATAATTTGACCTGCCCATTGCCACTTAGCTTGTTAATCCTGCTCGTTGCGGGTGGGTAACCTCACAATTCCGTCTGGCGTAAGCAGGTTTCCTCGCGATGTTTTCTTTCAGGGTCATCCCTGTAAGTCTATTTTCAGTAATTATGTAACATATCTTCCTCATTTAGTTTCATCTAAGCTGAAGGAGTCGTGGCGTGGATTAAGACGACATATTATTAATAATGTTACACCATATTATATTATATATATAATTATTTATTATATTATTATTATATATTATTATTATATTATTATATATTATATATATAATATACACTATTAGGATTCCTTGTACCGTAAACAGGCACACGAGACAGTGTAACGTAGTCATTAGGGTTGCATCCACGTACTTATGTATGTGTATGTCGGTATGTTTGTATGTAGGTTTGTAGCTGGGTTTCTTTATACCCTAGCAGAATCCGCACGTCTCGACGGATAAAAAAAAACAAAAAGAAACCAGCTCTTTCTCCTAATACTTACTTTTAAATTTCTTCTCAACTTTCCACAACATTAAAGCACCAATGCCTAAATGTCCCAATAACTTAATGTCCCAATGCCTAAATGCCCCAATGCCTAAAACCCCCCAACCTGGTAACATACTGGAATACCTGAATAAGTAACAAAAGATCCCCTATTACTGTCAACAACGTTGTTACTACGAAGCGTAAACCAAAATGAGCGACCAAGTGTAACGTGATCGGAGTACATATTGTAAAGGGACCGAACATGTAAAATTGTACTTAAAATGTCAAAACAATAGTCGTTCGAATGATATTATCTACCTGAGGCGCTGTTCAAATTCCAAGCGACTAGACGACGTGACTTGGGTTTCTGCTTAGAATAAAGCAAAAGTATAAATGCGAAAGATATAATAATGATACCGGATAATTGTGAACGTCGTTTGTTTATAATAAATCTAGCGAGATTGTAAACGGGCGAAAGGTTGTGAAAGGACAATAATTTTTACGATTTATTGCAATATTCGATATTAATTCGAATTTTGTAATGCCACCTGGAGGGAAAGTACTCTTAAGACTGTAGATAGAAAATTTTACTCAAGGAAACATTCCTTTATTTTTGAAAGGAAAGAAAACTGCATTTAAAGATTTTCGAAAATTCGCTTGCCACACCCGGGAATCGAACCGACTAAAATCTGTAAAAATTACACCCTGTACTTTTATTGCATCGATCGTTAGAGTCAATTATAAGGATGAAATCTCTCTAACGAACTTGATAAAAAAAGAATTAACTAAAGAAGTATTCATCATCATCATCAACAGCCTATTAATCTCCCCACTGCTGGGGCTCAGGCCTACCCTCTCAACGAGGGCGTGCGGGCTATAGTCCACCACGCTAGCCCAGTGCGGGTTGGTGGACCTCACATGCGCCTAAGAATTTCTTCTTCGGCGTATGCAAGTTTCCTCACGATGTTTTCCTTCACCGTTTGAGAGCAGTCAGTACATGTATTTAAGTTTCGAGAAAAAACCCATTGGTACATGGCCCAACCGGGGATCGAACCTCGGACCTTTCGATATGATAGGTCGCGTCGTATCCCCGAGGCCACTGACGCTCTAGAAGTATTACCCATCCAATAATAAAGATGCCTACAATTTTTTGCAATGAAAAACATAAATAAAGCATGTAATAAACACATTATCACAATCCCTTTGTGAATTCCAACGTTACCCGAGATCAAAGGCTAATTTGCACTTTTTCGTTTACGAGCTCATTTCTTTTAGTTAATTCGAGTATTTTTTGCGCGTAGGAAGAAATTCGAGTGCTCACTTTATGGCAGGTGTAGCCAAAAGTACTCTGGAGTACTTCTGGAGTGTTATGAGGGCTTAGGACATAGCCGTGAAGCTGACGTGTGGGCATTTTTACTAGAATTTTCTTTTCTACTAATATTTTGTTTTGTTAAGTTAAGTTTGTAAGGATGTTTGGATACTTGAGAATCTATGACTATGTTTGTCAAGCTGGTCCAGTGCGGGTTGGTGGACTTCACAGCGCCTAAGAATTTCTTCATAGGCGTATGCAAGGTTTCCTCACGATGTTTTCCTTCACCGTTGGAGAGCAGTCAGTAAATGTACTTAAGATTCGAGAAAAACCCATTGGTACATGGCACGACCCAGGATCGAACTATATAATAGTAATAATAATGTTTTGGACAAATCCACACACGGCTGTTTAGTCCCAACTAAGCCGAAGCTTGTAAATGGGTACTCAACAACTGATAAACATACATAAATACTTTTAAATAAATACTTAAATACATACAAACACCCAGAATCCGAAATCCGAAAAAGCTCATCACACAAATGTTGGTCCTGGGTGGGAATCGAACCCACGACCTATTGGCGCAGTAGGCAGGGTCACTACCACTACGCCAACAGGCCAGTCAAACCTCTCATGACAGTCTGCGTCCTCTCCGCGACGCCACTGACACTCTTGAATATATTTTATCTGTAGACATAAAATAGGCCACGCAAATCGTTAGTTACAAGATAAACGAAGGCTTAAAAGTTGTAATTATCAGTTAAGCATGCCCTTCCTTGTAAACCTTTACGATTCAATAAATTTTAAACGTTTCGCTTATATACTTAGGGCCTCTTACACCGCTTGCTGATAAAGTCCCAGATACCCTATCTGCAGATTATCTGACAGATAGCCTATTTTATTGGTTTCACAGGTATCTGATTGCCCATATCTTATATATTTTATATAGTCTATCACACAGATTTATCTGATAGATTAGTTTATCACTAAGATTACTATCTGTAACAATATCAGGAAGTGGTGAAAGAAGCCCTTAATGTCGTTAATAAGGATTATAATTCTTATTTTTATTGTAATTTTGTAACGCCTTTAAAAATGGTAAGTAGCCAAAGTGACGCGGTAATAATAAAATATGGAAATTGTGCGTCGGAAGAATTATGAGGGGGTGGGAAAAAACGGATTTTCCTCCATAATTATTGCAAGCTGTCGTGAATTTTTTATCCTTTTATGTAAAGGAAAGCTTTACCAACATTATCTGAGCTCCTGTGTTCCGTAAGTGATTTGAGAAGTCAGTTAGTCTTTCGTAATCTTTACTCTTGTTTTTTTAATAATTTTCCATAGAACTAATTGACCGAGCGAGCGAAGCGAGCGAAGCGTCTACGTTTCGAGACTGGCCAAAAATGCTCTTGTCCGGCTGTCTGTCTGTCTGTCTGTCTGTCTGTCTGTCTGTAATTCTCTACAGGTCGCATTTTTCAACCGATTTTGACGAAAATTTGGCATATGTATAAATTAATTAAACCTACAAAATGAGTAGAATAAAATTTTGAAAAACATTTTTTTTAGAGTACCTACCATACTCACAAAGTGGGAGTGAACTTTTTTTTTCTTGTGAATCCCATAGTGTGGGATATCGTTGGATAGGTCTTTCAAAAATATTGCTGGTGTGTGAATACTATTTTTTCGATTTAGGGATCCGTTGGCGAAATATTAAGCTTTAAAGCGGTAATTTTTGTTAGAGTCACGTGTCCCCCCCCCCTGCCAGCTACACGGTTGCTTCTGGAAATGTGAAAAAATTCATGGCAGTAGCATATATAACGTAGTTACAAGGAAAACTATTACGGCTAAGTAGGTTCTATTAGTTTTTGAGTAATAGTGGATCGACTTAAGAAAGTTGAAAAAATAAATTATGTTCATAGAACTGCATACGTAAAATGGAAAATTATTTTTTTCCGCGTGATATCCATGGTGTGGGGTATCGTTGGATGGGTCTTTCAAAAATATCGCGGGTGTGTGATAAACATTTTTCGATTCAGGGATCCGTTTGCGAAATATTAAGCTTTAAAGTGCTAATTTTTGTCACTTTAGTAGGTACTTTTTCTGTTTCCAAAGTTGACTTTTGTTGGTTTCTTTTAGGTTTGGTTTATAAGGGCTGGCGAGGTCTACTGTTCTCACGGAACTACTAGTATGTACTAGTTGTACGTAGTAGTATTGACGTTCGTCGTACGTAGTACATATATTAGTTCCATGTATTTTTCTTTGTTTTGAAAGGAGCGTTACTAAAATATTTCAATCTCTTTCGAGGCAAGTACAGTCGACCGCACGTCAGTGGAAACACTTTGACCTTGAGCTGGCCTAGTCTATTAGGGAGTTTCAATACTATGAGAGACCAGATTATACTGGTTTTGTTTCCACTGACGTGCGGTCACGGTCGACCCAATTTAAGACTTTTATACGTATCCCTATATAATTATTTTATTTGTTCATATTTTCAAAGATATCTTATCGGCAAGAAATAACTTACAGCTTGCTTCAACAAATCTCTTAAAACAAGATAGAGAGGGCTTAGTCACTTTTCAAGACTTTGAATTTTTAGTCTACTTCTTCTTGACTTAAAGTTACCAGGAAAACCACGAGTGGATGACAATTAACTACCTGAAGTTGAATCAAATCACATAATATTAACACAGCTGATCTATAGAAAGCTATGAAATACCCACAACCTCACATCCGATTTAATAAAACCCCACTGACGACCGACCAAGTTGGAATTCACTGAATTAATTCCAAATTCTGGGCCCGTCCCGACTTAAAACAATTAATGCGTTACACAAGTTCGACAAAGCCCTAATTAACTTTCGACTCTTACCTTTCGATTGACAACCCCATTATCACTCAAAGGTTTGGTTCAACATCTGAATTAGAGGTTCTTTACATTAGGGTAGGCGCATGCGAGTATAAATTAGTATAATTATAATAAAGGAATTCGCGTTTAATTTAAATTAAATCAAGTAATTAAATTTAATTCAATTTCGCCTTCAGTAATTTAAATTACACTATGAATTTGACGTGCATTCGTCGGGGCGGCAGGCGGCGGCGGCGGTAGCGGCCAGACACACGCGGCCGCGGTGGCGGCCTACCGCAGGCCGCAGCCTCAATATGCAAACGCAGGCCGCGAGTATCTGAAGTCTCACATACATTGCATAGGGAATACAACAGGCCGCCACCGCAGGCTGCGTGTGTCTGTGATACGCTTTATCGCTACAATAGAATTAGTTAAAGTTAAGTATATTGTTTTTTTGGTCACTTGTTTATTCTGCAGCAGGATTATACACGAATGTATCTATAAAAATGATAATTTAACAATTTTACAACTTTTAAATTTAATATTTTCCCAAGTAAAGATATACATAATTTTATAAGGGTTGTATTTTAATACTTCTAAACTAATCAAAGAAATCTCACTTGCCCATCAAAATATACTGATTGCACACAAATGCGTACTTTGAAGCGCAATCAGTATATTTGGTCTATAATTAAGTATTTATTTGATATCGGCTTAAATAAAATCTATTTTATAATGCCATCGTTTGCGATCGCCCTGAATGAATTCCTGCAATTTCGGGTAAGAAAGTCCTTATATAAAACTTTGGAGGTTCTTCAGAACATTGTTTGATTGGACTCCTTTACTTCCGACAATTATTTCAGGAAAAGTTTCAACTTTTATTCCTTATTCCTTGACGGGAAGGCGCCCACGATGGCGTCCATCGGGTTCCTCAGCAAGCACTGCGAGGACCTGGCACCGCTCACCGCGGTCGTCGCGGCCGACAAAGCGGCCGACTTGAAGCTTAACAGGAAAATTAACATCAAGGTCAGTTTCTGTTCACGGTCGACCTTAAGACTTGAATCCTAACAGAAAAATTAACCTTAAGGTTATTTTCTGTTTACATTCGACCATAATAAGACATGAAGCTTAACAGAAAAATCACTTTTTGAAACAACTATTTGTTTCAAAAAGTGATTCAAAAGATCAATACCTTTGATCGTTCTTGCCGTATTGTCGTTGTATCCTGATAGCTAACAGACTCGACATTCTCTGGCGACCATTACACTATAATATAGGTAGGTACGGTACGGTAGTTCTATATACGTGCGTAGTTTAACCAGAATGTACGAGAAATAGACCGATCACCGGCAGCAGCGCCACTATGAGCATGGCTGATATAAAAGGAAAAATGATCATTGTCAAAATCATCGTAGCAATTATGATTGTTTTGTATGGTTACTCCTTTCAAAACAATAGGTATTTTATTATGGTAAATTTCCGAAATGACACAAAATATTAAACCAGTATGCGCGAATCCTAATATTTTATTCAATACTGGCATAAAAACTTTCTTCCAAACTTATTTTTCTAAACATTTCATATAAAAAGTTCAACACATCTGTTACAATTTCGCAAAACAGTTCAAATTTCTGTGTAATTTTATTGTGTAATTGTTACTTCTGCTGTAATGTAACGGTGCGACCGTACTTTTACCATTTTGAAGCAAAACCACCTCCCAGAATTCTTTGTTAAATGGAAGTTTCATAAACATTTTGTAAAGCTGTTGCCATAATATATAGACATTTTTTACTGACTTCAGAAAGAAGGGGTTCTCAATTCGACTTTTTGTGTGTATGTGTACTTGCTTTATACCTTCGCCGATTGCGAACCGATTTATATGATTTTTTTTTATGGAATATTAGGCTATATTCCGAGGGTGGTCCCATTTCAATTGGAAAAAATATTTCCACCTCTAAGGGTGAATAATTAAAAAATATATATGGGTGAATAAGTCGTCGCGTCGGTGTATAAAAATCATAAATTTTTGCAAAAATGGCGGCTTTAGTTATTTTTTGTAAAAAAAATTATGGTTATTCTATTTGTTATGCGATGAAAATCTGTCTCTGTACAATCAGCCTTAGCATTTCATTCCGTTCGCAGACGTCATAAAGAGGTCGGTATAGTCCCTGAGAGACCACCACTCACCACGCCGACGAGTCTGAGATTTTTCTCCACACTCTTGAAGCTGCAAACTGTTTACGGCATGTATCATTTATATTAATTCTCTAAGTTGCCGAAAATAATAATATTGTTAACATTATAGTTAATAATATTTAAAAAACTTAGCAAATAATAAAAATAATTTTAATTATGATGCCAAGGCCAAGGTAGACTGTGCCGAAAGGCAAGGCGTCAACAGAAGTCCAGTTCGTCATAATTAAATGATTGTTTTCTCTACAAAGTTCAACATTTTAAACTATGAAAAGGTAAATGTAAAAATAAATTAGTTCAGGAACATTATCCAAACCTTTTTTCCAAAACGCTCACAGAAAAATACATTTTTTAAAATTTATTTCCAGTAGGTATAACTCTCTCTATAGAATTATTTGGGACGAATGTATGTGGCATACTGACACAATAAATAGTCGGAGTGATTCGCCCGTTCCTCGCATGGCATCGTGTAAATATTATACCTGGCAACACTGCCCCAACTACAGCACTGGAGTAGTGCTACGATCGACACTGCGCCGAGCGGTCGAGTCACACGCACAAACCCATTACCAAATGTTGTGTCATTAATTAAAAGCCCCAATACCCGGGCCACCACAGTATGTATAATTATAGAGCTTAATGAAGGCAGAATCTCTTCTCTATTACAGCAGTACCCCATTGAGCTTACAGCGTCATACTCGCAAGCGACTACGTAAAAATATATCTCACTCTCTTTCGTAATTAGTCGAAAAGAGACAGCCCTATTACGTATTCACGTAGTCGTTAGCGAGCATCGACGCTGCAAGTGCAAGTCCAGTAACAGAAACCATTGTGTTGTAGCCGGTTACAGAGGAATCAATATCGTAACTGAGCGGTATTGTCTATGACATTTACAGACAAAGACAATAGACATTGCATTGTTCCATAAACAAAGAAGAGAATCGCCTGTCGCATAGAGACGGTATGCCCAACATTTTCCATTCAAACCAAGCGTGTCAGTGGGCGTCACCGTTTACATCCAATCGCATTCGCTTATGCGGCTTACACGCGGCTGAGGTTTTGTGTTAAAGTGTCCCTAAACGTTCATGCTTGCATGACATGCAACGTTTACGTGAATGTCATGCTGCATGATGGACCATTATGCTTGCTATCAATCAATACAGTGAAGCAATGGCAAGCACGTAGTTTGGATGTCATGCACGTAGTTTGCATGTCATGCACGTAGTTTGCATGTCATTTATCCGGTACAACTTTATCTGTTACTTTTATCCGTTACAATCCAAATTTGAATCATTGCCTTTACTAGCATTACACGCAAATCCGGTCTTTTATCCGTTACAATCCAAGTTTGAATCATTGACTTCTACTAGCATTATTTAACTGAAATCAATGACTTTTGAGCATATAGCTCATAGAATTCACACAACAATTTTCACACGCTTTCTGAAAACGTTTTTATTGAACTAAATGTTCGTCGCAAGCATTTTTTTGTCCGAAGAGGTTTCCTCGAATCTCTCTTCACATGCCATTTCGTCCCACAAAAAGGTTTGGGACACACCCTATTCAAGTCCAGTACATTGTCATTAGCAGTTTTTTCAGGGAACGTAATCCTGAAGGTTTATCTCGGATAACTCCACCTTTTGTCTTCCCCCTGCAAAACAAAACAAAAATAGGATATTGACGAAAAATTTTTATATGAAAATGATTTAAAGTTGCGGGCTGGTTAAAATTAAACTACTATATAAAGAACGTGTTTTATAAAATACCATTATGTTACAGCGACAGCCTTAAGTAACCACTATTTGTGAGCAAATGTATTGAAAAGTACCGTTGTTTATAATCAGTAAGTCTGCCTGCTGCCCCGGTACGGCATTCGGAGCATTTACCCTATAAGTCTAGGAATCCCTTCACTACAGAGTTACGGAATGTCAGAGGTATGCAGACTCCATTTTGAGGCCAGGGGAAGGTCATGACATAACATAAAAACTTAATTAATATTAGTATGGACACCTATCGCGTCTTATCCCCTACCGAGAGCGTCAGTGGCGTAGGGGATAAGACGCGGCCTATCATATCGAAAGGTCCGGAGTTCGATCCCCGGCTGGGCCATGTACCAATGGGTTTTTTCTCGAAACTTAAGTACATTTACTGACTGCTCTCAAACGGTGAAGGAAAACATCGTGAGGAAACCTGCATACGCCGAAGAAGAAATTCTTAGGCGCATGTGAAGTCCACCAACCCGCACTGGGCTAGCGTGGTGGACTATAGCCCGAACGCCCTCGTTAAGAGGGTAGGCCTGAGCCCCAGCAGTGGGGACATAAATAGGCTGTTGATGATGGACACCTATTAAATGGGCACTAATATAGGTACCAAGTGACATCCTCCATATTCTCTTCTTTGTTATTCTCGGCAAATTTTTAATTTTCCTGTGGCAACTGAACATAAGGCACTTCCGTGGGGAAACATCCGTCTCCACCTCTGTATATCCCACAGAACACTGAAAAAGCTCGCTACGCTCCCGCTCGCTACTGGTATATCCCCTATTTTTACCAAATTTCCTCAAAATAATGTTACCTGCTATAGTAATACTACCAGAAGTAGTAGTTTATACTATAGTTGAATATTTTGCGTATATAATTAGCTTACCTACATACTTAACTGGGCATTTATATGTGGTCAAATGGGTAGGTAACTGGTAATTGGAGAAATGTATCATGGACAATTTGCGAATCTGGTAATTTGCGAAATGGAGTTAGGTTCAAATGCACATCTGGTAATTTGAGAAATGTATCAGGGAAATTTGTGAAAGTCAGTCGTGAACTCGTGATCAAAGATTATCTGGTAAATTGAGAAATTACTGTGCTAATTTGTGAAATCGAGTGATGGTTAAATGCGTATCAGGGAAATTGCATATAATTCAGGTAATTGATTAGATTTTTGAGTTTCTGGGGCTATGTCGTTTCGACACTAGGCTTGAATATTGGGCTAGAGGTGGGTTTTTTTCCTATCTGAGGACTGAAAACTTTGCTTGTACCCATTTAAACTACCTATTTATGGCAAGGTACTGGTGATCTTCAGATTGTAGCGTGCGGCAACTCCCAAAGTTGCAGGTCAATTATTAACAAACTTACCATCTATCTCTAGTTGGTAGTTTGGTACAATGCAGAGAAAGAAAATTAATATCCAGGCTATATTCACATGACGTCTACCTGCGAAGCGTGGTTGGTTCTATTCACATAAAGGTGTGGCGCGTCTGACGCGGCTATCAGGCAGCACGTCATCAATCTTGCTTTCATCTCTAGTTCAGGTGACACGGTCGACGCTTCTTCTATTCAGAGGCTGCGTGTGCGTTCCCACAGGAATCTTTGATATAAGAACATTTAGCTATGGATACAATGACTAAGTTAAAATGTATCTATGAATATCTGAGTATTTATGTACTTAGATTAAATCAAAGGTATTTATCTATCGTAACAGGTACCTACAAACTACTTAAACATAAATCTCTTAGACAGAGACAAAGTTAGAGGGTAGGCCAACATAATTTTACTCGTAAAATAAATATAATAATTACAAAAATATTATTATTATATATATTTTTTTTACTATTAATTTATTGACAATATTTTCTGAATCCTTGCCATTAAAAACAATCTACTTACTAGATGTAGGTATGTTTTATTCGATTTTGTTTAAACTTCTGACGTGTAATATTTTATGACCAATAAATATGATTAGATTAACGCTGTAACAGCCGCATATTTTCATCTCAATTTCATAAGATGTGTTGCGGAGTTTGTTACGCCGCATCTTGCTTCATCTTCGATAAAAAATTACGTGTATTTTAACCAGTGACTCCTATGCAATAACATATTTTGACTTTGAGCTTTGCTCTCTTATATATAGTTTAATGATGACTAGTACAATACAAATACTTATACATCAATATATTGAAAAATACATTACAAATGATCTCAAAACCCAAATGAGGGAAATCGCCGTCGTGTTTAAGGAAATTGGCGTAGACAGATTCACATTCTCGTCCGGAGGTACTCGAATGTATGAATGGAAATGAAACCCGCGTGTTTGAATGTGTGATTGTGCAAACGTTCGGTTGATTCGAGCGTGAATGTAGTGCTAGAGCTGCAAGTTGTCCCGCATTCAGCGGGACATGTCCGGGACAGCTTTGTGAAGCTTTCAAGTTTTGTAACACTACCATAATTTGGTTTTTGTTTCAACATCTGCATTATACGCCATAGTATAAAGTATTATCCTTGATTTCTTATAATTATAACCAGATCGTTCGGACACAAATAAAATAAATTGAAATTACAATTTATAATAAGCGTAATAATTTAAATGATGTAAGTAATGTTAAAATATATGAATTACTGCCGTAACTTTATGGGAAAACTTAAAGAAGCCAATTGTTGTATATTTATATAATGTTTACGAATAGTTTGAATTTGATACATGTACCTACGTATGTGAATAATAAGATCAAAATTACATAAAACGAAACTACTATGTATTACTACATAATATGTTAAATACCTATTTGTGCCAGGTTCTCAAGCTTATAATTTTCAGGTATGACTTATGATTTACACGACTATGTTGTCTTTATTGTCATAGCGAATAAGAGAATATCTTCGAAGTTCAACAAAAGATTGATACGAACGATAATCCTGGCATCATCGTCAATCAATCACTCTCACCTTACACGCAGGGATATTGAAAAATCCATGTCACGAAACTTGGACAAATCCCCGGTGCTTTGTCCTGAGTCCCGTTTTGCGGTTAGGACAAATTTTGGTAGCTCTATCTTATGCAAACGTCAGTAGGATTTGTTCGTAATGGATGCCTGTGAATTTTCATAATACATGCAGGAATGTCCCTGTCAGTTCGCTAAGTATAATGATTCATAATTTGAATCATTATTCGTATATTATTCACAAACATAAGAGCGTCAGTGGCGATAAGAGCGTCAGTGGCGTAGGGGATAAGACGCGGCCTATCATATCGAAAGGTCCGGAGTTCGATCCCCGGCTTGGCCATGTACCAATGGGTTTTTTCTCGAAACTTAAGTACATTTACTGACTGCTCTCAAACGGTGAAGGAAAACATCGTGAGGAAACCTGCATACGCCAATGAAGAAATTCTTAGGCGCATGTGAAGTCCACCAACCCGCACTGGGCTAGCGTGGTGGACTATAGCCCGAACGCCCTCGTTGAGAGGGTAGGCCTGAGCCGCAGCAGTGGGGACATATTAATAGGCTGTTGATGATTCACAAACAATGTATTTCTTTAAAAGATTACACGACAAAATTCTACAAAGCTAATGGCAGACACGTTCTTTCTTCTAAATTATTTTTACCGTACGAATTTTTCGCCTTTGATAGCTGCTGAGTACCTTGTATTGTTGGAGATTTTGTTCTTCAAAGGGAAAATGTATAACTTGTTATTTAAGTAATTATCTCTTTACATAAGACATAAGCCAGGGATTTTGTTCGTCTGTCCACTATTTATTTGTTATTTTAGACGTATCTTTTTGTTGGACGTTTGTTATAATAATATTCTTATATGTTGGTGTAAGAAACTCCTTTGGCCCTTCCAACCTTGCGGTTATACGGGCCGATTCCGCTACTTGCAGTGTTGTCATGACGAAAATTGTTGGTATATGTTGGTGTGCCCGAGTACCACCTTCTACCTCCTTTACCCTATCCTTAGATAGGGTGGGTATCATTGTCTAATTCTGCCATATTGCAATGCATGGCTGTATTGGATCCAGTTTTCAAACTTTTTACCCTTCAGGGAAAGAGAAACAATGTAGTTCCAACTAAGTCTTCGGGGTGAAATGTTGGAGCAACGAGCAACTGCTAATCGGGTAAGTCCTTATCCTAACCGATATCTTCGTTAGATTTCGATATAGTGTTTCGGTGCAATCTGGTCATATGCGTATCTGGCAATTTGCGAAACAAAATCTAGTCATACGCGTATTTTATCATCTGCGTGTATGGTACTTAATTTGCGAAATCGTATAAGGTAATTTGCGTTTCTGGTACTATGCGTCGGAAGGGCTTTGTTACCTATTTAATAAAGATGCAAGCTGTCAAAAGTATTCAAAATATTTCGGTTGGCGTCGTTTCATTTCGTGAACGGTTCCAGGCACCTTCGTTTTGGCTCTTACACCACCCGATGTGAACATATCTATCAGCTGATGATGTATTTTCACTTACCCTCCTGTATTTCTTTTACCCCTGAGATAGCCATCAAATTTAGATACATGGTGTGACACACCGCGCCTTACACTGGGTTATACCCTCATAATTTCATAACAGTAATGTGTGTGCGACGTGGGCGGCCATGATAGATGGGCGACGGTTTAAACATTACCATGGGTTCTCGAATCTAACTCACATTTATGCAGCTATCTTATAAAAATGAATGCCAGTGATCTAGAAAATGATCTTTCTTCTGATGTACAGAGTACATACACTGAAAGCAAAGAAAAAAATATATAACAGGCAGGTAAGTAATACATATCGAACAATTAGTTGCTTTTAATAGTTTAACTAAGTACCAGTGCAATATAATATTTTAACAATATTTTATTAATGTTGTTAACGCCGTTTAAAACTATGGTTTCATTTTTATTGTTTAATCTACGGTCTTACCTTTTTTCAATTCTGGCAACACACAAAATTTAATGGGAAAGATGGAAGCATGCAAATTTTTGTAAAGTTAATGATAAAGACACCGTGATATCAAGAAAAACGTTTATTTTCATTCATATTAACACTGTCATCGAGATCCCATCAAATGGACTACGATTTTAGTTATGTGCAGAAACGTGGACACTGTTATAGGATCTAAAGGCTTAGGTGAGAATCATATCATCTAGTAAGGCCACAGTAGACAGAAAAGTCTACTGTGGTAAGGCCCAGTCATGATGCTAATCAAATTCACACAGTGTAATCTAAATTACGGACCTCTAATTATATGCTGTGTTCTTTGTGAATATTTATACGCGCTACCCACGGACCGAGGTGAAATGTCATCTGGGTAAGCGATGTTTTAACACGACTCATTTAGAGTGGGAATTATGAAGCGGAGTGATATGAAAATGTTACAGAGAAGTGTAATAGGGTACGTGTCATGCATTTTAATTAATTGAATGAATCAACCAAGAATTAAAAATGACTTTATGTTGCTGGCAGCTGTCTCAAAAAAGTTTGATATTTTTCAAATCAATTCAATTTTTTATGTGATATGGTCGGGAATCGTCAGTATTAATGATCGCAGGAGATGTACTCATTTTTTAAACAAACTCCATTTATATGGCTTTGACATCTGTAGGCCGATCTATGAAGTTGGGAGTCGGGGCGACCCAACCGCCAACCATTCGGCCCTACCAGCCAACTTGCCTACTGACATGCCGATTGGTAGGGTGCCTCTAGCCTTAAGGAAGGCACAGTGGTTCAGTACCGGACAAAATAAGCGAACTACTGAGGCTAGAGAGCATAATATTTTCACAGTTTGGGCTTCAAAGCTACGGCTTGCCCTTGCTGGGGAGCAAGGGCAAGCCGTACGAATTTCCAACTTCGTTCGCACAGCCTATTTAAATTCTACTAAATTCGTCCAGACCACTGTTTGGTAAACAAACAGTATATCACAGCCTAACGACGAAGGGTAAAATGACGTCATTACTTTTTGCGACAGCCTGAAAATGTGAACATTTTTCGCAGTTTAATAAATTATACACTTTTTAAACGGGTCGAGGGCAATCGTGCCTTTTTGGAGTATCGATTAACACATACGTTTGGGACGTGCTTTGGCTAAAAGATCCAATTATTTCGACTGTAACAGACACGAATCAATGGGATTGGTTGCGGATTGAAATTTCATAGTCACATGATTAACTTTTAGGTTTTTGTATGCTCGTGATAATTTAAACATTATGAGAGATTTGTACCAAAGCCCTTGACATAGCTCAAAAAATTAGTACACTGAGTGGCAGGCGGAGAACTGATCACCACTGGGGTAGACGAGTTATCGAGTGGAGACCACCACTGGGCAGGCATAGTGTGAGACGCCCCCCAGATAGATGGAGCGACGATCTGCTTAAGGCGGCTAGCAGTGCCTTGGGGGAGGCCATGTCCAGTTGTGGACTAGTACAGTACAGGGTGATCATGATGATAAATACTAATAAAATGTTTAGACATTTGTTTTGATATTTTTTAAAACTAGGGCCGTGCCAGCGAGGCAATTCACCCTTTTCAGGTCGTCTCCTCGGTCTATCTGGTAAGATATCCGGCATCTCATGCGACTATTCTGATGACAATTTCAGAAAAATATCATTTCGGCTATGTTATTATGTACAGGACCTAACAGGCATCCTAAATACAGAGGGAAGTAAAAGGGAGGGAAATTAATAAAGTAGTAATTGACGACATGATTGATCGAGGTGGTGTTTCGTTTGATTGATGTTCGTAGCCAGCACACCAGGTACGTAGCTAGAAGTCATTTTTGTGAGGCTTGGTTTATACAGGGTGGAATTTTGTAATGCCACCGGGAGGGAAAGTACTCATAATACTGTAGATACAGAATTTTACTCAAAGAAAACATTGGGGCAGAAAGGTTCTCGATTGGCGACCACGTAGCAGAAAACGCAGCGTAGGCAGGCCTCCCACTAGATGGACCGACGATCTGGTGAAGGTCGCGACCTTCTGGTCGGTCGACCAAAAGGTCGACCCATCTGGATGAGGTTAGCGCAGGACCGGTCGTCGTGGAGATCCCAGGGGGAAGCCTTTGTCCAGCAGTGGACGTGTACAGGCTGATATGATGAACTCCCGTTAAGTAAATCGCAACTGTCGCCAATAAATACCTAATACGTCCTGTGCGTTGAGTTTTCGCGTGAAAGAGTAACAAATATCCAAACATCGCGTTTATAATATTAGTACCTAGGTGGATGTATTGATTAATTACTCGAGTCATTATCGTTAAACTCATGTTCAGATCACAGGAACATATCAGACTAGAGCATCTTCGTTTCTCTCTAGGGCAGCAGAGTCGTTTTAATCGTTCATGGTTGCTCTTGGTCAATATTTGGTGGGTCCAAATCATTTGCGTCACTCCTAGCTACGGCCCTGTGGGGAGTCGACTGTATTTTTTCGAGTCTGCTTTAAACATGACGATGAGAAATGAATTTTGATATCGTCCGTTTTCGTTCGTTCCGCTTTGAAGGGGGAGGTGAAGTGGTTCGAACTGTCGTCAAAGAGAAGTTTCGTTCCACAAAACAATATAATAAGGCATTTAAAAATACATTTTGGTTATTATTATTAATGTCTTTGTATCATCATTTTTGTAATCATTTGCAACAAAATCGATAATTTGGTAGGATTTTAAGAAATTTTGTTAGTTTGTCTGCTAGGGAGTTAAATTTCCATTGTTTTTAATTTTAATAACAGTTTAATTTATTTTCACAGTCAGTTTACTATGCATAGGTAAGTTATATTGCTTTCTTCATGAGATCACAGTTTTGAAGATATACATTTATATTCTTCTTATAAGGGGGTCAGGAATACCTGGCGACACTTCGACCTTTTGCGATCTTTTGTGCCAATCCCCTGTCCACCAACGATGCCCCAATCCGTTTTTAGGGACTTCTCATACGCCTTAGAATAGAAACTGTAATCTTTGGCATATGTAAGTTTCCTCGTGATTTTCTTCACTGTACAGCATGTGGTATTATAATAAGCCGTAGGTACATAAGTTCCGACTGGTACGGGCCAAGGTTCGAACACACAATCTTACGAAAGTGGGGCAAGTGCACAACCAACTAGGCCACCATAGGCTGTAATGGTTGATTCGTTTATCTTTAAGCGATTCCTAACTATTAAGTAATAACGGTAGGTTGTCTGATAGAATCCCTTACTACAATGAAACCATCGAACACTTACGTATACTACTAAGTAGGTATTTCTATTATTGGTGCTTAAAGTATTTATTGTATTGGTTCTGCAAGCAGTGCATTAATTTTCCTAATGCGAGGTCGCAAATCAATCAAACTTGCCCCGACGCTATCCATTAAGGCGTCAATTCCTTTTTAATATCTCCTTTCGGACCTCCCTCGGCGGAACCATCAATTTCTCATTACAATTCTCATTTCGCAGATTTCTTCGATTATTTGGAAACAGGTAATTAGTTGCTCCGCTCCAATATTTCTTTTGTGGACTCTTTCAAATAGGGTTAAAAATACAGTTATAATTAGCCGAATTTTAGCCGAATTTTGAAACGTTCGTTCATTAGAAAGAACGTGGTAGGACTTTTTGGAATTTTAGAACACAAGATGGAAATAATGAAATTCATCATCATCAACCTGCACAAGTCCACTGCTGGACATAGGCCTCCCCAAGGCGCGCCACTGAGTCCGATATTCGGCTCTCCGAATCCAGTCACTGCCAGCCGCCCCACGCAGGTCGTCGCTCCATCTAGCCCGGGGGCGTCCCACACTACGCTTGCCTAGTCGTGGTGTCCACTCGAGAACTCGTCTACCCCAGCGGTTATCGGTTCTCCGACAGATGTGACCAGCCCACTGCCACTTCAATGTGCCAACCCTTTGAGCTATGTCAAAGGCTTTGGTTCTCTGGCGGATCGCCTCGTTTCGTAGTAACGAAATTAAGTGCGAAGTATTTGTTGGTTTGGTTTAAGGTCGCTCAGCGAGCTATGGAGAGGGCTATGCTCGAAGTTTCTTGGAGGACATGATCCGTAATGAGGAGATCCGACGGAGAGCTAAGGTTACCGATCTTTTATCTTTACCAAGTTTATGTGGTAGTACTTTTCTGACGCTGACTGAGAATTGTTATGATAATTAATGGGTTTTGTGTAAAAAATTTTTGCCAGTACTTCAACAATACACAATAGATTCCCTGAAATAAAACAATACAAACATAATCCATTTTTTTGTTAACTCTCTTTCTAGACAATTTTTTGTATTGTTTTGTACCTAGCCTGTAACAAAAGAGAACCGCTGTTGAGTCGTTGAGAAAAGTAGCCAAAGCCTAAGTATGATATTAACGGATTGAAATGCGGTTTATTTTTACGATAAAACAAAGCGTATCCCGGACACACGCGGCCTGCGGTGGCGGTGGCGGCCTGTATTCCCTTGCAATGTAGGTATGTGAGACTTCAAACACACGCGGTATATTGTGGCTGCGGCCTGCTGCAGGCCGCCATTTCAGGCCACCTATGTCTGGGTCACATTCAAACCAATATAACAAACAAGTAATGTAGTTTTGTTTCAATAAATAAAAACCTGTATGCGGTCCCTGATTGCAGGCGTCAATTCACTCATTGGGTACGAGCTCGGCTTCGAACCCTCGAATTCACTAACGAGAGACGAGCATCTCTGGAATCCGTCGGAGTTCGGTATAATTGATGAAGCGATAGCCGAGTCCAAAAACTTTCTCCGTCTTTGACAGGACTATATTTTTTATCGCACTATTTTTCTTTTCTAATTTGACACGGGTCCACTTCCCGCGTCGATTGTCCGGTCCGTCAATGTGACCGCCGCCCGTCAATTCGGGCCGGTTCAACTGCCACGGCCCCATTACGGGCGGGGGATCCCCCCTGAGACGCGTAAACGGGACTCCTCGACAATCCGGGACATTGCGGGACATTCTGGGTCAGATTGTTGTTTTATTTGTTTGTGGTTCGCAAATGAATTTTACACGTAACCCCGTTGTTTATAGGCGTGTGATAAATTGAATTACCGCGTGGGTTGTTCAATAAAAATGAGTTTTATTTCAGCTGTCACAAGTAAATCGCTATTAGTGTTGTAGAAGAATCGGTAGTGGATTTATCGATGATTCTAAATATTTAAAAATACCCGGACAAATGCATTTTCTTCTACGGCTTTTACCAAAGCTTTTCAAATATTTCGGTAGGTAGGAAAATGATTATTTCCGAGCGATCATCATATTAAAGTAAATAAATAATTTGATTTCATGTTAGCTAATTAAGAAATAAACATTAATGTATGTCACAGGTAATTATGTGTTTTTATATTCAGTTATATATATTTTTAATTTTAGGCTGTTTAGCCTCTTTGTCAGTGCCTTTTCACCAACCTGCGCGCGCATTGCTAACTCAACCAAGGCATGGCGAAATCCGCTATCCATTTTTACCCGACGCCCAAAACGACGGGCAAAGCCCAAAAGGAGGGTTATTTACAAATATTTTTCTAAACATACTTATGTATAGTTAAATTCATAATAATATACCTTTTCATTTAATATTCTGTGATATTAGTAAGAATTTTGAGTTAGTATGTAGTTTTTTTAGACATCGAAAGTAATTTTCACACAATGTCACACGCATCCCTGATTTTTTCGCATATAAAAATTATCCTAGGCGCAAAAACATCTCCGTCAGTATAATGGCAAAGCATATCTTTCAATACACGTTCTCATCTCTGGAAAATATGAATATTCACGTGAGAACGTGTTTAAAAACAAGACACGACCAACGGTATAGGCACGTGGGTGTTAACTCGAAAAGCCGAACTTGGGGAATTCCCAAATATTTTGAAACACACCTTGTTTACCGTAAATTGGTCGCTCCAGGCGTTTGTTCAATAAAGCTTTCGGAACGTGGCGTGGAAAGCGGATGCTTCAGCGAGGTACGTTCGAAAGATTTTCACTGAACATGAATTTCATGGCAAATTATATTATATCCTTCGGGGTATTTCATTTTATTTATCGAACGGTATTTTATTTTTGAGCTGTGGAATCAAGAAGTACATTCTGGCTGCAAGTTTTTTATATTGACTAATGATTGAGTAATAGAATAATAATTGTTTATAAGCAAGCACTGGGGACATAAACTACTCCCATTTGCCACCACTGGTGTCAGAGCCAGTGGTGACAACTTTACTGGGAATACTCAATTCACACCCATCATACACCTATCGAGAGTCGGTGTTATTTACATCAAGTCATTAATGAGTGTTTAAAACTCAATGAAAAGCAAACAATCCACTCAGGTTCCAACAATTCATCTTTATCAAAGCCATTGTGAAAAAAATTAGGAAGATTTAGAAGGAATTCAAATCGGCCACGCCTAACCAGTGACGGAATCAGGCTGCATTTTAGCGACCCCTAGGGTCGGTAAATTTTGCGTTCATTATTTTCTCGAGAATATACAAAGTTAGTAAGTGCCTAATTATAGTAAGGGTAAAATTGTAGTAAATGTAACTAAATAACAGACAAAGATGAACTCTTCAGTGACATTAACATCCGACTTACATAATAAAATAATAAAAATTAATAAAAAACATAATAAAATTTCAGCTCAATTGAACATCGGAAAGTGGGTCATAATCCACTTGCAAGATTTGACCCACACATACTAACTAACATGTATAATATGTGGAATGTATGTAAATTTTTCTCATTTCTAGTATGTATATATTTATTATCTAAATGCTTATATGCGTCCGTGTTTCACTCGGTGGCTCCACTGAAAACCAGCGCTGCAGACCCTGCAGCATATGCTGAGATGGAGTCGCTTTTGGCGCTGCACGGCAACACTTCTTCACGTTGTAAAATTATGTTTTTCTATGTGTTGCTCTTGTGTGCGTCAAAAAATAAGTTCATTCATTCATTCAACAGGGCAGTTAAATAAAAGCTTGTAAAAATGAAGGGGCGCAACTTCCCTAAATCCCGCTCTGTCCCTTTTGGTATTGAAGGCCTATTTTTCATGGTATCCGATGGATGTCCGACGTCACAATCCCGCAGGCTATTTGTCTACGTCCCGGGAACAATTAGGGTGCGGCCACAAAATAAGCGCGTGAGACCTATTCTTTTATTACGCTTCAATAGAGCCGAGTTGGAAATTTTTGTAAAAGGCTTTTGTTAACTTCTGTTTTGTGTAGTAGGATATTCATTACAGAAACTTATAGGGCTCAATGACCATTGATACTGCGTTGTTGCATCTTACCTGTCGGGTCACACCGACCATTTATTTGTCTACATGCCACAGATATACCTAGACAAATAATAAATGGTCGGTGTGACCCGCCCGCTCCCCGCATTGCATAGAGTATAAAAACAACTGAGTAAATATAACTGGATTATTTAATCTACAGATTTACTGGTGTCCGGGACAAGACGCGGCCTATCATATCGAAAGGTCCGAAGTTTAATCCCCGGTTGCTCCATGTACAGACCAATGGTTTCTTTTTCTCGAAACTTAAGTACATTTTACTGACTGCTCTCAAACGGTGAAAGAAAACATTGTGAGGAAACCTGCATACGCCGAAGAAGAAAGTCTTGGGCGCATGTGAAGTCCACCAACCCGCACTGGGCTGGCGTGGTGGAATATAGCCCCGTACGCGTTGAGAGGGTAGGCCTGAGCCCCAGCAGTGGGGACATGTTAATAGGCTGTTGATATATATTCTGTGGCATTGGCAACACAGCGGCACTGTCGCGGCGAGAGGTCATGTCGCACGCGCAAACCCACAAGTCTTAGTGTTTTATTTAACACCTAGACATCACACCTACATCAAATCATTAAAAGGGTTTTTATGTGAATAAACAAATTCTTCATATTTCTACTTTGATGCACCATAAAACAAACTCCTTTGCAAATTCCAATGGCGCTCTCCCGCCGCTCTCCCTAAGAGCATTAATTCAACCTAAACAGAATCTTTGTCAGATCCCAAATCTCTATTTCACATTAAGTAACCAGAAACAACAAGCACAAAACAATCCTAAACAAGCGGAACCCGGAACAAATACTGTCCCAAACAGATCCTGAAAACTTTTTTCTGATGGCCCAAAGATGGAACTAAGTATCTTAAGTAACAGTGCGCCCGCGGACTTTTCGGCGCTATCGAAAGTTCAACGGACAAAGCCGCTTCAAATAATATTATTAACAGTTACCTGTTTATTTATTTATTTATGATATATATTTTTATTGCAAATAACATTAAGAAAAATAGTCAATAACATTAAATTAAATTAAAATAACTAACTATATAATGTAATCCTAAATATAAAATAATTCTACAGTTACCTTGGAAACATGAAATTCGAGCTACTTTTCAAAATGCATCAAAAATACCTATTTAACCAATGTACACTACATTGGTTAAATAGGTATTTTTGATGCATTTTGAAAAGCTGCTGTCAAAAATCCAAAAAATCTTAGTGTCGCTGCACAGAATAGATAATTGGACAAGGTCGCTGTCAGTTTTGGTTTTTGAAAAATCACTCGTATTCGTATTGATATGACAAATTAGTATGACCACGAGGAAACGGCGATCAAAGACACCGACATTTTAAGGCGTTATTTCTACCGTCAAGGGCACCGACACTCGAGAACCTATGTTCTCGAGTGACCGCGTATCGGAAGACGCAGTGTAGGCCTCCCACAAGGTGGACCGACGATCTGGTGAAGGTCGCGGGACCCGGCTGGATGAGGTTGGCGCGGGACCGGTCGTCGTGGAGGGAGATCCTTGGGGGAGGTCTTTGTCCGCCAGTGGACGTCTACAGGCTGATATGATGATGATGAATACAAGCGACAAGTATGTATTCGCGGCACCCGCCATAGATGGATACCTGCTGCCACCTACTAGGCTTTGACCACGAGGAAACTGCGATCAAAGACACCGACATTTTAAGGCGTTATTTCTACCGTCAAGGGCACCGACACTCGAGAACCTATGTTCTCGAGTGGCGACCGCGTATCGGAAGACGCAGTGTAGGCCTCCCACAAGGTGGACCGACGATCTGGTGAAGGTCGCGGGACCCGGCTGGATGAGGTTGGCGCGGGACCGGTCGTCGTGGAGGGAGATCCTTGGGGGAGGTCTTTGTCCACCAGTGGACGTCTACAGGCTGATATGATGATGATGAATACAAGCGACAAGTATGTATTCGCGGCACCCGCCATAGATGGATACCTGCTGCCACCTACTAGGCTTTGACCACGAGGAAACTGCGATCAAAGACACCGACATTTTAAGGCGTTATTTCTACCGTCAAGGGCACCGACACTCGAGAACCTATGTTCTCGAGTGGCGACCGCGTATCGGAAGACGCAGTGTAGGCCTCCCACAAGGTGGACCGACGATCTGGTGAAGGTCGCGGGACCCGGCTGGATGAGGTTGGCGCGGGACCGGTCGTCGTGGAGGGAGATCCTTGGGGGAGGTCTTTGTCCGCCAGTGGACGTCTACAGGCTGATATGATGATGATGAATACAAGCGACAAGTATGTATTCGCGGCACCCGCCATAGATAGATACCTGCTGCCACCTACTAGGCTTTGATGACAGGCCGAGCGCTAGCGCATGTCGAATAATAATGTTCCTGTTTGTTAACACTTGCTTAGTCCTACTTAATTTAGTATGATTTACTGTAATAATGTCCAATCTGAAAAGTGTCCAACGACCATGCTCGAACTGAAAAATGGCCAAATTGAACAATGTCCAATCTGAAAAGTGTCCAACGACCATGCTCAAACTGAAAAATGATCAAATTGAATAATCTCCAATCTGAAAAACGTCCAATCTGAAAAATGTCCAACAACTAATATTATACAGGGTGGAAATTATGAATAGGCGGTAGTTGTCTTTCGTGTTGTAATAATAAATCCTATATTATATTGCCAATTTAAAGTCATTGTTATAAAAGTCCGTCTCTATTTTTTCCTTATCTTTTATCCAATAACTTGTCCTAGAGCTCTCCCAAGGCACGTAACTGAATCCGATCTTCGGTTCTCAGCATCCAGTCACAGCCAGCCGCCGCACGCAGATCGTCGCTCCATTTGGCCGGGGGGCGTCCCACACTACGCTTGGCCAGTCGTGGTCTCCACTCGAGAACTCGTATACCCCAGCGGTTATCTGTTCCCCGACAGAAATTAACCGGCCTAATTAATATCTTACTGAAAATAAGTAATGTTCTCTCTCGAGAATCCTGTAATATTTGACGAGAATTCGACGAAACAAATTATTGGATTATATTCCGGCTTAGTCTAAAACAACAGTCGGGACTTATAAACCTTCAAACGGGGCCTGCCTAATGAGTGGTATAAATTAGTTTAGGGCAGCCCTAAGGGACTGATCCTGTAGTGTAATTAGGGATAGTAGGGACACAACCACTGCTTAGTAAGTTGTGGTTACTAATCTGACCACACGTTAGCAAAGGACCCCGCGTCTATAGTTAAGGAAGAGTGGTTTAAATTTTGATACGTATAAATTGCCCCGTGAACGAATTACTGGCCTTACTAATTCATAATAAGTTTGTTTTTATTTCTTGTATAAATGTTAATTGTCATCATGCGTCAAAATACAGCGCATTCTTATTAGTGACCTACTACTGTTATATTATAACAAAAATATCAGTGGAAACCTCTAATTGGTTAACTGTTTTAATTTAAGAATTTTATGTTGTATTTGTTATCTATAGGTTTTCATAAGAAATTCAAATAAATTATACAATTTAAAATAAAATAGCGTCCAGTATTACAACTTTATACCAGCGTCACTAGATGTATAAACTAAACCACCGTCAGTCCGTATAGCGAATTATTTTATTTTATTTTATTTTATTTTATTTTATTTTATTTTATTTTATTTTATTTTATTTTATTTTATTTTATTTTATTTTATTTTATTTTATTTTATTTTATTTTATTTTATTTTATTTTATTTTATTTTATTTTATTTTATTTTATTTTATTTTATTTTATTTTATTTTATTTTATTTTATTTTATTTTATTTTATTTTATTTTATTTTATTTTATTTTATTTTATTTTATTTTATTTTATTTTATTTTATTTTATTTTATTTTATTTTATTTTATTTTATTTTATTTTATTTTATTTTATTTTATTTTATTTTATTTTATTTTATTTTATTTTATTTTATTTTATTTTATTTTATTTTATTTTATTTTATTTTATTTTATTTTATTTTATTTTATTTTATTTTATTTTATTTTATTTTATTTTATTTTATTTTATTTTATTTTATTTTATTTTATTTTATTTTATTTTATTTTATTTTATTTTATTTTATTTTATTTTATTTTATTTTATTTTATTTTATTTTATTTTATTTTATTTTATTTTATTTTATTTTATTTTATTTTATTTTATTTTATTTTATTTTATTTTATTTTATTTTATTTTATTTTATTTTATTTTATTTTATTTTATTTTATTTTATTTTATTCAGGAAACCAACAGCTTTTGTTACTATGCTATACTAATTACTATGTAGATCTTAAATTAGACTTAGGGCCTCTTACACCGCTTGCTGATAAAGTCCCAGATACCCTATCTGCAGGTTATCTGACAGATAGCCTGTTTTTTTGGTTTCACAGGTATCTGATTGCATATATCTTATATATTTTATATAGTCTATCACACAGATTTATCTGATAGATTAGTTTATCACTAAGATTACTATCTGTAACAATATCAGGAAGTGGTGGAAGAAGCCCTTAAGCTATTAATAGGTTTCCCTAGGTTAAAAAGTGTTATCAAGTGGCTGTACTTATTTTGCATACTGTACCGATAAGACCTTGAAGAAAAGTCCTGGTAAACTCCCATTAGGACCTCTCGTCATCACAGGAAATTAACGTTGAAATATAGCCGCGTCTAGGGTTAACGGGAACTTAACGTCCAATTTACATCAAGATTGTGTAACCTTAAGAGACTTGGCCATTTTGATACCAAACTTAGGCCAATACCTAATGTGTATTATACTTTTTCATCACACTTACTAGTTATAGGGTTTTATTAAATGCAGGCGTACAGAAGCACAATGGCCTATGTCCAGCAAAGGACGGTGATAGCCTGCGGATTTGATATTATGTACGAAATATTTCCGCAGGGACGAGGTCAAAATATATCCACGTAGTTACACTCGTAAAAGACTTCAACTAACCATAACATTTAATTATAAAAAAAAACGGAAATAAAAGGGTTTCGGCAAAACACGAAAATTGTTCCAACAAAAAAGAAGTCAAATGAAAAGATTTCATGAAACGAAACTCAAACAGAGGTCGGATTGTTTTTGTTCAGAAAAGGGTTTTCTGTGCGGGAGATGTTTATTTTAAGACATCGGACTGGGCTTACCCCAAGTATTTGTACGCCCCGAAGCTTTGGAAATAACTACGAATTAGCTGTGCCGTATTATTTGTTTAAAAATATATAAGACTAGCCGATGCTCCGCGACTTTTTTTTTTTTTTTCCTTTATTAAGGAGTTGAGTCGCATAGCGACTATGCCACTCCGTTAGGTCACGGTACAAATTTCTCTACTAGCTACCCCTAGTCTGCATCCATCTCCTATCTAAGCTGAACAGGGTACCAGCCTCTGCCGATAATGGAGAGGCTAATACCCCGTTGCAGCTGCCGACCTCGTAGGCGCTTCTGCTGGGTCTGAATGTCTCGGTCCGCACACACTCCATCAAAACGTGGTAAATATCCTCTACTGCACCACATTCGGTGCAGTTGGGAGGAGTGACTTTTTTCATCAAGAATGCAAACTTGTTTGATGGAATGTGTCCGGAGCGGACTCTCATCGCCGTAACAGTTACCACTCTCGCGATGTTGGCTTCGTCGAACCACGGGTAGTGTGGCGGTTCTGGCTGGATCGTTCGGTACCATATGCCCTTCTCTCTAGAACGTTCGTCGAAGTACTCCTTCCAGAGGTCGTGGCACTGCTCCTTCACTATGCGGGTACAATCGGTATAGAGAGGCCGAACACTTCATCCGCGTTATAAAGTATACTATTTATATGTTTATTCATAATTTTTTAACCCGTTCTAATCGTGCCAGTTTCTTAGTTTTAAACACAGAACACAGAAAAAGCTCGCTACGCTCCCGCTCGCTACGTTTTATATTTCTATGGTTTTAAAGTTTGTCAATAGATGGCGTTAGGTATATTTTACACCCCAAATGCAAATTATCTACCAGTTTTTACCTCTATAAAGTATAGACTCATAGAGTATAGATATAGATTTGTTTATGGCGTCATAAGAATGAAGACAAAAGTCTTCAAATCGGCGCGTCTCCTACCCTCGACCTACCCTTAATGACATAGGGCGCCTAAAAGTAAAATTAAAGACAATATATTCTATTGCCTAATAGTAATTATTTCGTACCGAGTACAAAATGAAGCTTTTCTTACCCGAGGGATGAAGCTAGTTTCGACGTGAGCTGAAGGCGAAAATGCCCAAATTTCTTGTCTGTCTGTCTGTTTGAACCCGCATCACGCTAAAACTACTGGTCCGACTAGAACCGGGTTTTTTTGTTGAAAGTATGTGGTTTGTCTTAAAATCTGATGGTCGAAAATGGTTTGTACGTTTTAAACCAGATTAGCCAAATGTCAAATTAGCAAAATGCCAGATTAGCATAATGCCAGATTTAGCAAAATGCCAGATTAGCATAATGTCAGATTAATGGTCGAAAATTTTATAATGAAGACAATTCTTAATATATAAAACAAAGTCGTGTTAGTTAGACCACTTATAACTGAAGAACGGCTGAACGGATTTTGATGAAACTTGGTACAGGGATAGCTTATACCCTGGAATAACATATAGGCTACTTTTTACCGGGGTAAACGGTTCCCACGGGAAAAACTTATTTCACGCGGGCGAAGCCGCGGGGCAACAGCTAGTTAAATATAAAACACTTACCTAATTTGGTTTCCTCACTAGAGACCTGCGTACCCCTGCTCCTAGCATACAGGCGCGACAGCCCCGTCTCCTAGCTCCTGTAAGTACAGTCTTTATCTCTGTTTCCAAGAATTAACCTCTTAATGTAATATGTTGGACTGGGCGGTATCTGTTCGCGGTCCACTGGCCACAGCTAATCGCAACCGGACGCTCTGCCGACTGGGTTTGTGTTCAAGACTTGGAATGGATTGAGCTTACTATGTTACAGGCAAATCTCCAAAATTATGGAAATTTCAGGAAAAATTGCGCTACCAAAAATTATACATTCATTTTTTTCTTTTTTTGTAACTGTAAGGTGAGTTACTTTATACGTATGTAATTATTTTTCGAAATGTTACCTGTCACCTCCTGGTAACATGGATCTTGGTCTCCCAGATACTGACAGACCCACGCGGATCTGGTGGAAATCAAATTAAGTGTTTTCTATTTGTCTTCATTATAAACATTTCTGCATTAATTATAATAACAATATAAGTAGGTATGTATGTATTGCGATAGATAAGACGCGAGTGCTCTTCACGAGTCCGTCTGTGAGCACCCGCTCCAATAAAAGTAAACATAAAATTTACCTATTTCATTTATCTTTTGTGTTTAATACCTAAATAAACTATTTAAAAGGCCAGAAAGGTCAAAGAGGTTCTCGAGTGGCGACCACGCACCGGAAGACGCAGCGCGGGCCTCCCACAAGGTGGACCGACGATCTGGTGAAGGTCGCGGGACCCGGCTGGATGAGGTTAGCGCAGGACCGGGCGTCGTGGAGATCCCTGGGGGAGGCTTTTGCCCAGCAGGTGGACCTCTACAGGCTGATATGATGAAACTAATTGAATATGCAGACTTAAATACATTGCGTTGTCTTTAAAATATATCGATAAGTAAGTTAAATAAGAGGGTGCTAAGTTATAGCAATAGAAACATGAATTGCGAACAAACGACGCCTCGGATTGAGACAATCCAATTTATTGCAATCTCCCACAATCGTCTCGCGACGTGTATAGCTCGGCGACGGTAATGAGGGCGCTCCTAGTTCAACATGGCCGTAATTAAAACAAAATTATCATAATTATATTATTTATTAAGTTAAGGTAGTGAATGACACGTAACACATCGTGTTTATTAGGTTAATTTAATTTTAACGTATTATGTACATAGGTACTTGTAGAAATACCTAGTTGGAAAATATATTTTCAATTCTACTGTAATCGTAATCAGAACTTGATTTGTATTATATGTAATAGAGTGATACATGTATAAATAAACATCGTTCTGTTTTAAAAACAACAGAAGATTTTATAATTCACTTTTACATTATTATTATTTATTTAGGACTGCTAACAAGGTTTATTACTGTTACTTGCTAATACATAATATACATCTTTTATATTAATTGCCCTTCCTATTTTTAAAGGGGTCATTAAAACAAAAACAAAATAAGTTTGCACATTTGACAGACTCTACCAAGAGAGAAGTCGCAACACTAAATTTCAAATTCATCTTTTAATTTAAAAAACAAAGTCGTGTTAGTTAGACCACTTATAACTCAAGAACGGCTGAACGGATTTTGATGAAACTTGGTACAGGGATAGCTTATAGCCTGGAATAACACATAGGCTACTTTTACCGGGGTAAACGGTTTCCGCGGGAAAAACTTATTCCACGCGGGCGAAGCCGCGGGGCAACTAGTATTCAATACTTGATTTGCCAGCGATAAGGGTTTAAATAATGTTGTCGACTTACACCCCGGCTCTAAGACGTTTTTGTAAACCGGAAATTGTTGCAATAAATCGGATTGCCTCGCGTCGCATTTACTCACCCTAAACAATGACCTAAGGGTCGGAGGGCCAGAACCGCCCTTTGTACCGAGAACTTTATCTGAATTTTAAGCGTGAGAAACGGCGAACAGGGTCAAAATGAAACTTTACCTCGACCTTGAGTCAATATCAACAGTTTATATTTCTCAATCAGTATTTAACCTTTATCCCGTATAGTTGGCCAATGCGGCTGTGTATCTCGAATTCGGTGGCACAGCGCAGTGTGAAAATCTTTTTATTATCACTTGCGTAACCACCAGTGTCTATTATGGAAATGTTTTGTCCATTTTCGCAACCAGTTTGTTTTTGTTGTGTTTTTTAATGGCGACAAATAATCCAATTAACTAGTGACCAGTTACGAAAACGGAGAGACGTCCCAATTTCGAAACTAATTCTGGAACCCCAGCCCCCTTCGTTTATATTATTATACAACGTGTTACAAAATACCTATTAAAAATATAGATAATTATCAAAGCCAAACCTAGTAAGCTGTAGTAGTTTTTCAAAATAGGGTTTGCACAACAGTGAAAATATTTTTTTTTTTTTCAAAATTTTTGGAGTATGTAAATGGACTCGTTATAAAGCCAAATTTAACCTCCTTTCGGCTTTACTACTTGTTTTGTAACACCCTGTATATTATTGCTCTGGGCGTTCGTGGCTGGATACACTCTGTCCGCCCCAGGCTTGTTGGCTTTTTAATTACAACGATGGGCTTCCGATCACAGATAGTGCTGTCTATTTTTCTAATCACTGCGATGGTCTCGACAAAGCGGAACGTCCGGTGCTATTGGGTCTTCAGAACCGTACTGTCTATCACATCGGTTTGTGTCATTTGATATAGTGGATTAGGATCTGTTCCATTTATCCAAACTTTCTATCCTCTAACTCGGTCATTCTACTACGAAACCATAATTCTGTTCAGGTTAAATATCTTTGAAATTCCTGCGGTTTGTGACATAATAACTGGTTGTAATTATGCACAGAAACCAATTTTATCTGCATCAGCTAGCCACACCAAGAATCAATTAATTAAAGATTAGTTAAGATCAAACTAACGTGAAATCGTCATCTCTGTCTACGTCATTTCTGTCTGCACGCAGTGACAGAAATGACATAGCGTAGACAGAAATGACGATTAGAACAAATAGTGCAAAAGTATTTCTTTCATTAACCGTTACATTGACTGTTAAAGTAACGGTTAATGAAAGAGATGTTGGTACAGATAAGGAAACAGACAATGAAAATGATATTGAAGGAGATATTAGAACAGATGATTAAGTAACAGATAATCAAACATATAATGATGCTAATTAAATTTTATATTAATGCTATTTTGATCTCAATTAACCAAAAAAAAACAGTTTTGTTGATTTTATAAAACTTTGTTTTTATTTTTTTCCCAGTAGAATCACCCATCTACGACTCGTAGCTGAGCTAGATCCGCCACGAAAGCGGATTTTGTTTACACATTGATTACATTTTTGGAAGCGTAACGATGTAAGGTCACAAACGTAACGTAACGCCTACCCTATCTACTTAACAGCTTGACCGGGGATATAAAAGATGAGCCGAACAAGAATAAATTTAAAACCCAGTTAAAAAAACACTTGTCAGAAAGCATTTGATCCTAGTACCTACAAAGTAACAGAAAACAAAGCATTTTTATTGTTTAGAAATAATTGATATGAGACTACGATCCCCCAGTCAAACCGACAAGTCGGTTTGGAGGGACAACTGTATACTATATGAATAAGTTTTTTGATTAATAAATAAATAAACAGTGATTATATCAATTACGTTTCAACTGAACATTATCTTTTTGCCGACGTAATTGTTTGTTTATCAAATGTGTTCGAAAGTACACACAAGAGCGGCTGTTATTACAAACAGCCTTTGAATTAAGAGGCTTTTACCGCGGGCTCGGTTACACGTGTTCGCATATAAACTCGAAGGCTCATCCTACATTCGGGAAAATTTTAAATTAGGCTACGTTTTTGGAATCTAATAAAATTTTAATCCCAAAGACATACAGTATTTAAGCCCTGTTTTCGTATGGATATTAAATTTGGTTAGATGGTTTAGGAATTACATACATACATGCATCTTCAGGCTGCGTATATATAAGGCAGTTCTCCCACAAGGTGGACCGACGATCTGGTAGAGGTCGCGGAACCCAGCTGGATGAGGTTATCGCGGGACCGGTCATCGTGGAGAACCCTGGGGGAGGAATTTGTCCAGCAGTGGACGTCTACAGGCTAATATTACGATACATTTTCACGCTGTGTCCAAGTAGGCAGAAAGAACGGAGCGCCAAGTATTGCGATCCTGACACACCTCTTTCGCTTCGCTCAGTCTCATCATTCTCTCCACACACGCTCGCCGTGGGACGCGAGTGCTCTGCACGTGTCCGTCTGTGAGCACCTGGCTCCTATTACCACCCACATTCGCTCAATACATTTTGTATCGCCATTCGTTCATTACTCATTCGCTCAACATGCTCCGAACCAACAGAGCATGCCTTTTTCCATCTTAATGATGGCACTTTCATTCAGTTCGATCATTGGATGTTTAGGCTTGTAAAAATCCGACTTTTTTGCTATTGTCAGGGCTCGTATGGATTCCTTTTGGGATCGGATACGCAGCTCCCGGCAACGGCATTCTCGATTTCGTTTGCAGTGGATCCCCAGGTCCCATCGTCAAGTACTGGCTATCTTTGCACCAGGGCCGGAACAGGAAATGAGTGTCTAAATTGTATTTTATGACTTGCGAATGCGAATGTGTAAACTTTTAATAGTATTAAATTTTATTTTATTTTCGAATTATTTTTAGATTATTGTATATTGGTTTTTTATGCCTGAAATAAAACATTTATTATTATTATTAAAAACAATACACGGGTATAAAATTCTTTGTTCCAGGTATAGGAATCGAACGTCTTCTTCTTCCCAGTTCTAACACCTTGGAAGCGGTGGTAGATAAAAAATTGACGTTGTATAAATGTACCCAGTGTACTTACATGCAATAAAATAGTTTTGACTTTGACTTTGAACTCACAATCACTGGCGCTCGAGTGTAACGACAATAAACCCTGTAATACTTCTCTTTTAAACCCAGCGCTGATCAGAAATCCTTTTTAATTGGAGATAAATCCACGTCCATACTCGGGCACATTCACTCCTTGATTTTTATAATGCTTCCCGTTGCGAGAAAGCCCCAAGGATTTCAGATTAATCCTAACTAATAATTATAAATGCGATAGAATCTTTGTCTCATTCAACCCGTGAAGTAAGGAATTTTTCGATTTTTTTAAATCCTAGCCATCATAGACACATACTCCTTGACTTCTAAATGCTTACCATTGCGCCCTCTGTCCTAGCAGGGTCATAATGTTCTGATCTGTATAAGTACATTCGAAAATCCTATTAGTCTTCGAAAAATCTGCACCTGATATTGAGTACGACAGACGTCCGTTTTGCTTTTTTAGTTGAAAGGTACCTAATTCTTGTGCGAATTTAAATAGTTTACTTACATTATACATACATATCTTCTCGCTATGTCCCTGGCGGGGTAGGCAGAAAGAACGGAGCGCCAAGTATCGCGATCCTGACACACCTCTTTGGTTTTAAGCATATAGTTTTGCAGTAGTGTCTATAAAGACTACTCTTTCTTTCTTTTTTCTTTCCTCTTTCGCTTCGCTCAGTCTCATCATTCTCTTCATACACGCTCGTATCCGTCTGTGGGCGTTATTATAATTATAAACGGAATTTCTCTGCGTGTTACATAGAGTTGGTCATCAAAGCCGAGGGGCATAATTGAACCACCCACGCAAAGCAAAGGGAGTACTTCCTGCGAGTCCTCCGAATGCAATTTAATCTTTGGTCTGGAGCACAGTACAAGAATACCAGCGGTCAAGTTACAAGATATCTGAGTCTGTAACTTTGAGACCACATTTCGAACGACAACGATTCATACTGATTTTGACTGGCCTGTTGGCGTAGTGGTAGTAATACTGCCTACTGCGCCAAAGGTCGTGGGTTCGATTCCCACCCGGGACAAACATTTGTGTGATGAGCTTAACTGTTGGTTTTCGGATTCTGGGTGTTTATATGTAATTATTTAAAAGTATTTAAGTATGTTTATCAGTTGTCGAGTACCCATGTGCAAGCTTCGGCTTAGTTGGTACTAAACAGCCGTGTGAAAAATTGTCCAAACATTATTATTATTATACTGTATTCAAATAATTTATCATCACGGTCACGACCAGAAAATACCTTAATATCATCATCATCATATTAGCCTGTAAACGTCCACTGCTGGACAAAGGCGTCCCTCAGGGATCTCCACGACGCCCGGTCCCGCGCTAACCTCACCCAGCTGGCCTCGTGTGAGGCCTGCCTATGCCACAGAAGCACAGAATACAAAATAGCCACTAACAACGGCCGTCATGTCAGTTCTACGAGCGATGCGCCCCGCCCCCTGCCACCTAAGCTTTGCAATTCTTTGAGTTATGCCGGTGACCTTGGTTTAAAATACTTTATTAAAATTATAACATTAAATTCAAATTCATCAATTTTTTTCACCTATATAATTGAGTTGAAAGCTGGGCCCGCGCTGGTCACACCAGAGTGGTCATACTGACTGAGATTACTCTGCGTGGTGACATTCTGAGTCTAATTTAACCCGTGGGCTATCAACTTAATTGCAGCACCTACTCAGATCCTCGCAGCGGTCAACAGAGCGAACCATTTTATATCTTGTCACACTGAGTGCAAGGTTCATTTTATAGCGGATGGCTACTACTCTCTTATCTTTATGCCGACGAATAGCAATGCATTAAGTAGGTACTGTATCCAGGTTCGAAGGTAAAAAAGACAAAAAGGAAAAAAAATGGTAAAATTGTATTAAGTTTGTATGATGGATGATTAATTGGAATGATATTACGGCTATAAATTTTTTATTAATTAATTTATTACGGCGAACAAAATACCAGTACGGCATACTCTATCGGTTGACCTTTGCGTCAAATTACATGGTATGAAAAATTCAAACAAAATCAAATCAACAGCCTATTAAAATGTTAAATTAAACTTTTTGGTCACAGGCCCCTTAACGAGGGCGTATGGGTTAAGTCCACCAAGCCACACGCTAGCCTAGAGCGGGTTGATAGATTTCCTTCTTCGGCGTATGCAGGTTTCCTCGCGATGTTTTCCTGCACCGTTTGAGAGCAGTCAGTAAATGTACTTAAAATATTCATACCATACAGTACCTACCTATACATTTTTGTCTTTGATTTTGTTGAATAGCTTTTTACTTTGCGTAAAGAAATCCTTTAATAATAAATGTATAAAATAATAATTATACTCGGAAGCAAATTACAAGATTTCAAATTTCATTAAAGGTCATCATCAACAGCCTATTAATGTTCCCACTGCTGGGGCTCAGGCCTACCCTCTTAACGAGGGCGTTCGGGCTATAGTCCACCACGCTAGGCCAGTGCGGGTTGGTGGACTTCACATGCGCCTAAGAATTTCTTCTTCGGCGTATGCAGGTTTCCTCGCGATGTTTTCCTGCACCGTTTGAGAGCAGTCAGTAAATGTACTTAAAATATTCATACCATACAGTACCTACCTATACATTTTTGTCTTTGATTTTGTTGAATAGCTTTTTACTTTGCGTAAAGAAATCCTTTAATAATAAATGTATAAAATAATAATTATACTCGGAAGCAAATTACAAGATTTCAAATTTCATTAAAGGTCATCATCAACAGCCTATTAATGTTCCCACTGCTGGGGCTCAGGCCTACCCTCTTAACGAGGGCGTTCGGGCTATAGTCCACCACGCTAGGCCAGTGCGGGTTGGTGGACTTCACATGCGCCTAAGAATTTCTTCTTCGGCGTATGCAGGTTTCCTCACGATGTTTTCCTTCACCGTTTGAGAGCAGTCAGTATATGTACTTAAGTTTCTAGAAAAAACCCATTGGTACATGGCCCAGCTGGGGAACTCCGGACCTTTCGATATGATAGGCCGCGTCTTATCCCCTACGCCACTGACGCTCTTATAGGTAATAAATATTTAATTATAATAACAGCAGCTGTAATGAGTAATAGTAAGTAACTATCTTGTTTTCTTTTATTAATCGGTAGTAGCATGAATTTAAAAAAAAAACTACTCCCATATGGATGAGTAACAAAATCATTTTAGGGGGTGCCAAAATCGTGCCAAATGTATATCGAAATTGATACTCACTCACACATTCTCATTTTCAAACTCCATATAAATTTGTATGAGCAACTTCCTCCCGCTAATCCGCTTCATTTGTCCGCACCCCCCCTGATTTTGAAACAGAATTTTTCATCGTTTCCCATACTAAATTTGCAAGATGCGATCTCCACAGGGAGCGCGCGCGCGACAAAAGAGGTTCGAATCTCCTTGGGTAGTAGTATAGACGTGAACTGTAAGCAACGGACTGTCACAGCCCTAGCATCTGAAAGTGATAATAATGATTGCAAGATGGAAGCCCTAGAGCCTGTAAGGCTTCCGCTTGAATACCTTCTGCCCCACTTGCGATTCTGGACTTAAGCACAAATTAAATCATCAAAGCAAAGCTTTCCCTTGTCGTTTAAATAGATTTTCACTGACGACACTTCAAAGAAATTGGGATTTGACCTTCACACCGAATTGACACTATTTGGATTTATATATAAAGTATGTCAGATTCAACAATGAGCCTTATTGCTTTGGAAGTAGAACTAAATTGTCGTGACCAAGAACAATTCTCAGAAGGGTTAAATAGTTCAAAGCTTCTCCATTTGTCTCCCTTAATCATCTGACACTAATTTTATGAAGCGAACTTTGCGAAGCGAAGGCACGGGATATCCGCTAGTATAAATAAATAAAGCGAGATCCCTGCGAGATCGAATCAGAAATGAGGAGATCCGCAGGAGAACCAAAGTCACCGACATAGTTCAAAGAATTGCGAAGCTGAAGTGGCAGTGGGCTGGGCACATCGCTCGTAGAAAAGGTTCTCGAGTGGCGACCACGTATCGGAAGACGCAGTGTAGGCAGGCCTCCCACAAGGTGGACCGACGATCTGGTGAAGGTCGCGGGACCCAGCTGGATGAGGTTAGCGCAGGACCGGTCGTCGTGAAGATCCTTGGGGGAGGCCTTTGTCCAGCAGTGGACGTCTACAGGCTGATATGATGATGAAATAAATAAAGGCATGAGTTCAGACTCACAATCAGAAGTTTTCAGTGAAACTTGAAATACGAGTGTTAATCTTTTAGGATTGCTAGAGACCGCCACAGAATTTGGCAGCGGAGGTCTGTAAAAACTTAATTTTTCATATCGATGGAAGTTTGTCGTCGGATTTGTTTTTACTTGCCAGCGTCTTGGGTGTAGTTTTAGATTATTGAATTCCAAAATTCTCCAAATTATTATATTAAGAACGGTCATGGGAAGAGCAATGGTTGATCATTTTATTTCAAAATTTTATTTTTCACTCGAAAAATACTACATTTTCAATTTTCACTTTAGAAAACAGTATAGCAATAATATAACATTTATTTTTAATTGTAAAAATAAGTATACCATGACCTTCAATAAACTTAAATGCGACCTTAACCACAGAATACTAAATGCCTTAACCATTGATTGAGATCTCAAGATTTTAAAAATCTAGCAAATGATTCGCCTAGCTCATTTTTATCAACCGTCACTTCACATGATATCATTTAATCTTATGGCCACTACAAAAGTTATTTTCGGTGTCTCCTCAAATCAACGGCCACTTAGCTTTTACCAGCTAAACTTAACTTCGAAAGAACACTTAAAGTCGACATTATTAGGTACTTAAATTATTTTAAGTATGACGTTTCACCTTTCTCGTTTCAGCTGTGGAGCACTCAGCCCGTATTCTACGTCTAGCCACATGATGAGAGCTACCACTTAGCTCATGTCGTTTGAGGTGGATTTACAAGTACGAAAAAAATCAATCAAAAATATTTTATTGCATGTAAGTACACTGGGTACATTTAAACAAATTTTTTTTTTACCTAGTGGCAGTTTCAGGTAATATAGTTAAAACTCAATCATCATGATTTCATCCCTTCAACGTACACTGTTGGACATATGCCTTAACCACCACGCCCGGTTCTCCGTCCTCCGCATCCAGCCGCTTCCGGCCACCTTCTTCAGCCGTCGGTCCACCGGAGAGGCGTCCCACGCTGCGACCGGTCCACGGTCTCCTCTGTTACGGTCGTTCGGTTCCGTGACACGTGTGTAGGTCACGTGTGACCTTACTAAAACCTCAATGATGTTCTTTAAACTAGCTAGATTCGTAATCTGAAGTAAAACAATCTCGCAGTACTAAAGGTGAGCTCATTTGCGCTTAGTCGGGAAACCAATGCCTTCAAACTGACACTTTATTCGTTTGTGAGTTGTGTTGTGTCATTAAATAAATATCTATCTATCAATATGAACCCAGAAAATACAAATTAAACAAACAATCACACATTATTCGTGTGAGCGAGTAGGTTTACTTTATACTTAGGGCCTCTTACACCGCTTGCTGATAAAGTCCCAGATACACTATCTGCAGGTTATCTAACAGATAGCCTGTTTTTTTGGTTTCAGATACCTATCTGATTGCCTATATCTTATATATTTTATATAGTCTATCACACAGATTTATCTGATAGATTAGTTTATCACTAAGATTACTATCTGTAACAATATCAGGAAGTGGTGAAAGAAGCCCTTAGACTTTATATTATTTACACCAACTTTGGATTTTTTTAAGAAAGCTTTTGTTAGCCGCCATAATATTAACCTCCGCTCTATGGTATTACTTGATTAGACCTTTTTATTGGCGTATCACTTATAGTTACCTATTGGTTGCTTAGTGAGTGGTACAAGCTCCATACAAAACGACCACCATCCTTAGGTATTAGGATTTCTGTAAATGAAAAGATATTCGTTAGCAATAAAAATATACGCCAAAAAAACGTTTAACGATACCGAGGTCATTAAATTAAACAAGTAACATGAAATACGATCTTAATTTGATTTGAAACAAAAACAAGAGGACTCTTAACTTAATGTTAATTACATTAACAACTTTGCGGGAAAATGTTAAGGAAAATTTTCATTGGTGATATTAATGTACAGGTACGTAATTTTATGACGATTAAATAGAAATTGTTGTATTTTTTATAAAAATGTTCAAAAATTAAATGGTGGGTTTGAAATAACGTAGTAGACTTTGAGATGCACAGCAGTTTGCCACATCTGTATAGAATATATACAGGGTATCTATCCCACGGCTACGAAACACGGAGAGAAAGTACTTCTAATAGCGTAGGAAATTTTACTTGAAGAAGACTTCGTTTTATTTTTGAAAATAAGTTGAACTGCATTCAAAGATTTATGAAAAATCACCTGCCTCAGTGGGAATTTAACCGGACGAAATGTCAGAAAATTCTGTATTTCATGATACCAATCAAAGCAAAATTTTAGTATAGGTAATTAGTATAGGTATTAAATTAGTTATAGACCATGGAAAACTTAATAACTAGGTACCTAATTCCAAAATTACGAATAAGAAACCTCACGACAGTTTAATAAACCATGACAAAATATGCGCCATTGCTTTTTGTTTTAACTTTTATATTAAAAGCCTTCTTCATTTTCCTCCCAGGATATTGTTTTATAAAGAACTCTGACAAATTTATAGGCCTGTCTACGTCATGCAAGGAAATTAGAACGTTTCGAAACGATAAACTTTTCTCTTATTCCACTTTAGTATCTATTTTTGTAACCAGTTATCTGGCCTGTTGGCGTAGTGGTAGTGACCCTGCCTACTGCGCCAAAGGTCGTGGGTTCGATTCCCACCCGGGACCAACATTTGTGTGATGAGCATAACTGTTGGTTTTCGGATTCTGGGTGTTTGTATGTATTTAAGTATTTATTTAAAAGTATTTAAGTATGTTTATCAGTTGTCGAGTACCCATGTACATTTGTGTAAATTTGTCCAAACATTATTATTATAATGATGGATAGGTAGGCAGACAATCAACTTCGCTATAAAACACTTGTCCGTATCGACGGAGCCTTAAAACAGTGTTCAAAATAGAGTAGGTATGTTGTGTGACGTATAAATTCACTTTGTCACATCACAACCGTGTGACGCTATCGTAGACCTACAAGAGCGTCTCCAGATTTTTCCTCCCCTCCCCTCACTCTCCCAAAGGCTATAATAAACGTAAATATACGTCATCACCATAAAGAACCGGGTCTCATAAGGAGTAAATTCAAGTTGGCACGTTATTTCCAAGTTGTTTCGCATGAAGCCATTTCTCAGATATAAACGGGATTGCTCGCGCTTGTTTTTATTAACGTTAGAGTTTTGTTTCATCACAAGCCTTATAAAAAGCTGTTATAATAAGAAGCCCAAGCCAAAAATAGAAACAATTATACTTAACATTAGATTTTCTTAAAATTCTCTAGACATGAAAATATAATTTTCTAGATCTTTCATCGTCTGTATCATAAAAGAAACCTATACATATTATAAATAATTTTCTTCTATGTCGGAGGTAGATCATCACGACTAACCTTCGAGGCAAGCTAATATTATATTCGAGAAAATTATAATTAGGACCACAGACCTAGATATGCCTGTGTTTAGGACATAAGTCTATACCTAGGTACCTACTTGTTTTATTGTTTGGTTTAATAATGGTGGACTTTCGCGACTCGTAAAGTTCCATCATAAATCAATAAAGTCTCCGTTGTTACGCTGCGCTGATACTACGCTAGTTGCGAACTTCATTTTAGACATAGCTTGAGATCTTTGTACATTCACTTCACTTCAACTACTCTACTTGGTTTTTTTTACAATAACCACAACCCAACCATCTCCTAGATTACTACAAACGAGTGCTGAAAATAATATGATATGATATTCCAAGTAAGTTAGCAACTTTAATACAATAAAATGCAGCCGACATTTACAAATCTAATTCTCTATACACATGTTACACTCCATCCAGTGCGCGCCTTAACATAATAGAGTATGATAGACACTTTACAAATCTAATTTTCAGTATAAGATCATAGAGAATCATAGGGATACTTCTGAAGGTGCAGGGTCCAGCGAAGTCAGAAGGGCGGGTCGCAAATTTTACGGGTCGCACGCTCCCACCGAATTTGACGCTAACGTGGGTTCAAAGCCGCTGCCTTCTGCTATTAGTAACGTCAGATATGATTTCTTTGTTATTTTTATTTTTAGTACATTTACGAAAGAGGTCTATCAGGCAGGATCGCGATACTATTTACGTTCTGCTTACGACATAGCGTGATGATATGCATGTAGGTATATTTTTATGATCCTTTTGTTAAAATGTTCAGTAAATGATTTACCTCTTTTACTTATGTAGGGTTCTGTCAGTCTTTGTGTTGGGCGGATAACTCGAAAACTACCCATTCAATTCCACGAGACACAAAATATGCCAGTACATGTGATGCCCTGCAAGGGCACATCAATATAATAATAAATCTTTATTTCAGGAAAATTTACAATCCCGTATTATTAATAAGATTAATATGATACACACAAAATAAAATAAAATAAAAGTAAGTACCTACTAATAAAAATGATGCAATATCAAATAAATAAAATTGAGATTAAAACTGCAAAATTAAAATTAATAAGATAAAATTAATAAAAACAATCTCAGTCTGTCACTAAATAAACTACTTTTTATTCGCGCTCCGGTGCGTTTTGAGCCAATGCATACAGATCCTATTTTTGTGTATGTTCTCATTAAAAACAGTCATTAATTCGTTTATAGTGTTATTCGTATTATGAGCAGCGTTGTATTCTAACGCTATTCAGCGTTGTGTCTTAAGGGAACATTTTTTCAATTTTTTTTTTCAATTTCATTTATTCATAAAACAATAGTTATTGTATGCGAATAATCCTTATCTAATGCTTAAATTATTACAATATATTTTAAAATTAAAATAAAATAAAAATTAATAACATTAAAATTAAATTAAATAAATCAAAATAAAATCTAATGAATAAAATTTAAATCAAGTGAAATTACAATCTCAAATCAAATTAGTCATTATAAAATTAAAAATCATCCACACAGTACAAACATTTATCCAAAAGAATGCCTTTCAATTTAGTCTTAAAAACACTTAGGGCTTCTTTCACCGCTTGCTGATAAAGTACCAGATACCCTATCTGCAGATTATCTGACAGATACCCTTTTTTTTGTTTCACATGTATCCGATTGCCTTATCTGTCAGATAAACTAACAGCAAGATCAAACGGCTGTTATTTTTTATCTGTCAGATATTTTAATAGAGACTAGAGGTGTGCAACACGAAAATATTAGAAGACAGATTTATCTGATAGATAAGTTTATCTGTCAGCTTACTATCTGTAACAATATCAGCAAGTGGTGAAAGAGGCCCTTAGACTTTTTATACATTTTAATTCAATAGGCATCCTGTTAAAAAATATCACAGCGTGACCTAGAGAGATATACCTAGAGAGGAACAGTTCGAAGAATTATTTTTCCTCTTCTTTCTTACTTCGATAAACGTATGCATTTTTTCTACGTTCGATCGCCTGTTAGAATGGAGGGTAGATAGCAGAACAAAAACTCTAATTTAACAGCCGAATGCAATGAAACGCTCGATCGCCTGACGAGGGTTCGCGCGTATTGGGTGGAACTACGAACCAATCTTTTATATAGTTATATACCTACTATGTTATATGTTGTTCTATCCTTATATCGTCAGAGTTAGTGTCATTGGTGTTTTAAGTTAACAAATGGCATGCTAATTTAAAAAGTTTGTGTTTTGAGTTAACAAATGGCATGTTAATTTAAAGAGTTGGTGTTTTGAGTTAACATATGGCATGTAAAGTTAAAAAGTTGGTGTTTTGAGTTAACAAATGGCATGTTAACTCAAAAAGTTGATGTTTTGAGTTAACAAATGGCATGTTAATTTAAACCAGCAATTTCTTGACATACGCCCAATTCCAATAACTCTAATCATGTAAGACTAGCTGTTTCCCGCGGCTTTGCCCGCGTTAATTTCGATTGGCCTAATTACATAATATCTCTATGGACCTTTACAGTAATACTTACCAGAATAACACATAGATACTTCGGGAAAATCTGTTTCCGCGGGAAAAACTTTTCTACGCGGACGAAGCCGCGGGAAACAGCTAGTGAATCAGTGATTGTGATATTTTTAGTAGGTATAAAAAATTTCCAAATGGTAAAATTTTATCGCTTCGAATGTCACAAAGCCGGGGAGAAATTGACGAATCTGGAAAGTAATTTGTCCAGTTTGTTTCACACAACAGCTGGCTCGTGAAATATAAACACCTAATTCGAAATAAACAATATGCATGCAAACTTCAATAAAGTCAACAATAAAAAATGCAAACTTCAATACATATTTCACAGATGACTGACACTACGAGGCAGGCGTTAAATAAAATCGAGGCGCGAAAAAAGAATGAAAAATCCATTTAAAACGTGACGACTCGGAAATCTATGCAAGGCACAGCGACCAAACTATGCCTACGATGTTTAATTAGTCTTCATGCTTTTATTCACAGCAATAGATTGCTCAAAATCACAGTCGAAATATTTTATTCCATTTATGAGTATACTGGGTAACACACACGTAGTTTAGGGTTCCGAACCTCAAAAATGGAACCCTTAAAGGATCACTCCGTTGTCCGTCTCTCAAGACCATTTTTGTCAGGAACGCTTGGAGGTAACAAGTTGAAATTATTATCAAATACTCAGGTCTGCAGTCCCTTGGAGCCGTGATAAAATCAGACTTATAAGTCATCGCAGTCAAAAGATATAGCCGTTTTTGCCGCATTTTTGAGTATCTTGGTAATCAAAACCTATGGGGTACTTCTTGTTGACATAGAATCATGAAATTTGGCAAGAAACAAGGTATTATAGCACAAGTAAAGGAAAAATACGAAAATCGTAAATTTGTAGTTACATCACAAAAAAAAATTTTTTTTACCAATGTGGGGCAACAAACTACAGAAGTTTGATCCAACATTTGTTCATTGTTTTGCAATTTGTTTGTAAATATTGTACGAGCCTGAAGTAGCCATTCAAATAATCGTTTATTTTATAAGCTCTGTTGTTTTGTTGCTTATTTGTTTTTAATTCTGTCCTGGGGGCCAATCGGGCTAATTCTGAACGATATCACCAAATCCAAACCATTACCAAAAACGTTATGCTGCATCCGCACGTTTGGCAAACCTTTACAAACGCAAACGTGTAGAGCAGGGGTTTGGCTTGCGTTTGTAAGGTAAACGATTTTTTTGGTAATATATATGAATATGTATATAATATGAATATGAAAGGAATATGAATATCGTTCAGTGCATCCGCACGTTTGGCAAACCTTTACAAACGCAAACGTGTAGAGCAGGGGTTTGGCTTGCGTTTGTAAGGTAAACGATTTTTTTGGTAATATATATGAATATGTATATAATATGAATATGAAAGGAATATGAATATCGTTCAGTGCATCCGCACGTTTGGCAAACCTTTACAAACGCAAACGTGTAGAGCAGGGGTTTGGCTTGCGTTTGTAAGGTAAACGAATTTTTTGGTAATATATATGAATATGTATATAATATGAATATGAAAGGAATATGAATATCGTTCAGTGCATCCGCACGTTTGGCAAACCTTTACAAACGCAAACGTGTAGAGCAGGGGTTTGGCTTGCGTTTGTAAGGTAAACGATTTTTTTGGTAATATATATGAATATGTATATAATATGAATATGAAAGGAATATGAATATCGTTCAGAATTAACGCGATTGGCCTCCGAATTACTGAGCTACGTATATTGATGTCTATGTCTATGTGTATTGTCGCGGTCAGTCAGTCCCTGAACCCCGTAACAGAACAACTAAACGAAATTTCCACGTTCATTCGCCACCAAATTTAGCAGAAAATGACGTCATCACTTGCTATGACGTCGAATCACTCGCAATTAATAGTTCGACCGAAACCCAATTTGTGCAATTGTTGGCTTAATCACAAGCCTTTAGCGCGCTAATAGGCTCGTTCTAGCAGAGTTCTATATGTGATTTTAGACATGGCTGTAATGTTGGATAACGTTGTCATAAAAATCAAGTTAACAGCATATTTATATGTCCCTACTACTGTTCTGTATAGGCCTATAGGCTATAGTCCACCACGCTAGCCCAGTAAGGCTTGGTGGCCTTCACATGCACCTAAGAATTCCTTCTTCAGCGCATATGCAGGTTTCCTTATGATGTTTTTCTCCACCGTTTGAGAGCATTCAGAGAAATGTACTTACTTATAAGTTTTGAAAAAAATAACCTTTGGTGCATGGCACAGCCGGGAACGGTACTTGGACCTCTCGGTGTGACGGGCCGCGTCTTTCCCACTACGCCACCGACGCGAAGATGTGGTTATTTAAATTTTTTCGTTGTCAATAACGTAGAGCCTCTACGGCGTAGACCCTCTACGACGTACTCGTAGACACTACGGTAGCTAAAATTACAATTATAAGGGCCTCTTACACCGCTTGCTGATAAAGTCCCAGATACCCTATCTGCAGGTTATCTGACAGATAGCCTGTTTTTTTGGTTTCACAGGTATCTGATTGCATATATCTTTTATATTTTATATAGTCTATCACACAGATTTATCTGATAGATTAGTTTATCACTAAGATTACTATCTGTAAAAATATCAGGAAGTGGTGAAAGAAGCCCTTAATGTCCAATCTGAATACTGTCCAACCGTTGACAAACGTCCAATCTGAAAAACGTCCAACTGAAAAATGTCCAGTCTGAAAAACGTCCAATCTGAAAAATGTCCAATTTGAAAAACTTCCAACCTGAAAAATGGCAAACCTGAAAAATGTCCAATCTGGAACATTTTACACTACAGAACCTTAAAAACCGCTATTTATTTATTTTTCAGATTGGACGTTTATCAGATTGGACATTATTCAGTTTGGACATTTTTCAGTTCGAGCATGGTCGTTGGATATTTTTCAGATTGGACATTATTACAGTAATTCTCAGTAGGCGCAGCGTGGGATGCCTCCCTGAAAAAGGTAGCCGGAAACGCCTTGTGGGTAAGACAGGCGCCGGAAATGGTTACGCGAATTTTTTTATAATTATTTTTAAAGCAGACGTGGGTGAGTTTATGCAAGATTATTATTATATAATCTATAGATAGGTAGTTAAGACATTCAATTAGGGGAAATGAAAATTCTCATTATAAAAATTTTCTCACTAACGTAAGAATGGTAAAGAAAAAGCGTACTAATTTATATTTTCAATTTTTATAATAAATTAATTTAAACGAAATAAAAATCCCAGTTGATGAAAATAAAATGATCACTCAAACTTGGGACTACCTATTAAAAAGTTTAAGGATCCCTTGACTTATAAGATAAGACTTATTTATCACATATTATCATCTTAACAGCCTGTAGACGTCCACTGCTGGACAAAAGCCTCCCCCAGGGATCTCCACGACGACCGATCCCGCGCTAACCTCATCCAGCTCGGTTCCGCGACCTTCACCAGATCGTCGGTCCACCTTGTGGGAGGGGCCGAGCCTTATTACATACTAGTCGATGCCCCGCGTCTTCATCCGCGTTATAAAGTAAGTATACTATTTATCAATTGATGTTATGTTTTTTGACATATTGGTATTAAGACATTGTAATTTATTTTGTTTCATATTAATGTTATGACGATCCCTTTTACAATAATAATGACATGTGTAATGAATTTAATAATGTAAGAGCGAAATAAATAAATCTAATCTTATCTATGTTATTCAAAAAAATTTTCCCGTTATAATCATGCCAATTATTCAGTTTTAAAGTTTGTCAATAGATGGCGTTAGATGTATTTTAAAGCCCGCTATCATTTGGTTCTTCGCAACATAAGGATAAGCGTGCAAATTATCCTCTAGTTTCAACTCTTTATTATTAGTATAGATAATAAAGTTAATAATACTATAACTACATAGGTAGCTGAACATTTGAGAATGTAAAAAAATTATAAACAACTAAAGATATTTAAACAACAACTAAGTATAAGTAAGACAAGGTTAAAACCGGATGATAAACTGCGACACGCTCAAAGAAAACCAATTAATCCGCCTGCCGAGCGAGACGGAGCTATTAATTGAATAAATTCATTAAATTTTTAATCCAATAATAAACGTTGTAATCGAATTTTGCCTCTGCTGGTGCAAATAAATTACTTTAAAGAGGAAAAATATAAAGTTTACAAAGTTTCGTGAGTGCAAGTACATCGTAAATTTATTTGAGAGGAATTCAGCAATTTGGCAAACAGTTTTGGTAAAATGTTTAACGGCTCAAAAAACACCTTACATAAATCATAAAAAATCCATTTGTACGTAACTGAGTAATCTCTTTAGGAAAATAGATATTTACTCCATGCTAGTAATGTATGCAAGATAATCGGATGGGTTTTGTCAGCGAATCGCACATGTTTGTTAATTATTATAAATAATTAATAAATACATACTACGCACGGAGGAAATACTACGAGCCACATACTTCATTTATATACCTACCTAATAAAATATTACAAACTTCCAACCTAGTCCAGGTGGGCATAGTCACAGAACACGGAAAAAGCTCGCTACGCTCCCGTTCGCTACGCTATATATTTCTATTTGCATAGTACTGATACAGCTTCTCTCAAACAATCGCATCTAGTCAGCTTTTCTACCGACTTCCAAAAAAGGAGGAGGTACTATGTTCGGCTGTATGTTTTTTTTTCCTTTTATGTATGTTTAGGTATTTGGTCCAGTTTTCCAATTCATACTGAAAACAATTAAATTTCAAACAAATATCACACGAGCTATGTATTGGCGTAAAAAGGACCATCAAATTACATTGTATCGAAGATGGGTCCCAAGCTTCGAGACTGGCACTTGACAATATCATGCATAAAATCAAACAAGCCATCACCGAAGATAGCCGACTTACTAAGATAGCGTCGTAGTCCTTTCGTGGGTAAAGTTAAGCAAGCTTAAGCAGTGTTTAGAGAGACGAGACGATCACGACACGACCTCGTCAAAGTCAAAAACTTATTTGTATTTTTTACACGCACGGAACTTTTTTTTGTGTTTTTTTGCTTTGTGCACGGAGTATTTAATAGGTAGTTGTTTTAGTTTTTCACATAGGTACAGTCAACAAAAAAGATGCTTGTTTATCTTTTTACCTATAAATTTCATCTTATCCTTTCGCCTAAAGATCTAAAGCGTACAGATGGACAGACAGCGGGAATCCTCTTTGTTTAATACTATGTAATGATAATGATTCTTTCCTTTTATAAGTCCCCCCCCCCCTTTCTTTTATTTTTTTTTCTTATCAATTTGTTGAATCAAAAAAGTTCCCAATCTATTTCTGTGATCTTTGCTTAGTCACTCAACAAACATAAATTTAACGTAGTCATTACTTGCTCAGCAAACAAACATGAGATACCTTTGCTATTAAATTGGACCTAAAAATAATAATTTTTTGATAATTATATTAATAATTATTATTGATAATAATTATTTTTAAACGGATCTTTAGTAATGGAAGTTACAAATTTTATTATATGGACTATTTACAAAAACGCCTACTATCCGCAAAGTGTAAAAGACCCTGCCCGTAGAGTCGATGCTCTTTTTATAGCCGACGATGTTGATGTACTTAACTGACTGCTACCACCCAGGGCCGCACTCAGGAAGATAGTATGGACACCGCCCCAGAGCGTAAATTTTTCATGAAACATGTATTGTTAATCAATCGAACATAATATTTAGTCCAAGCGTGATAAAACCGGAATATTATTAGGAAGAACTAAGGTCACGGACACAGCCGAAAGTATTAGCATGCTGATATGGCAGTGGGCAGGCCACACAGCTGTCGCACAACCGACTGCCGAATGCAGAGGACCGGATGTTTTTCGTTCATTGGAGAAGGCCTATATCCCAGCAGTGAACATCGAAGGGGCTGATATAACTATATAGCCAGTTGACATTCACTGCTAGATGTAATCTTATGCTAATACCTTACTCAGGTACGCGGTCTTCCACTCCAGAAATAAATTAATCGTAAACTGAGTTGATTATTATTATAAAACCAATTTCAAAAATTTCCTTCACGAGACGCTTCAACTTAGAATGTATTTAGCCAGGAAATCTCGTAATGTTTTTATTGGGCGTTGAATCGAATCCGGCGTATCAGAAACGCTTTCACGATTAATTAACCAAAGGCGCAAAAACCACGTTGGCACGGGGCGCAAAAATGATTAGTTACGACGGCCCTGTAGCCTCCTCCTAACATCACAGAAATAAGGCGAAGCTGAGGAAAAACATATTATTCCTTTTGGTGCCAAATTAAATTTCGGGATGATTACATCCTTGACTGGTACCAAGTAGCAGAACAAAGTAAATGAAAGCCTTAAGGGCATGGTAAATTAGAGGATGCCGTAAAATATGAAAAACAACGCATGGGACGTAGCGCCTCTGGCTTATATGTTTTTGCGGACACAACATTATATGGACGTAGACATTTTGATTAGACAAAACAGACCTCCCTTGAGTGCCGAGCATCATTTCAGTAAATTAATCATATAACTAATCGTCTAGTTTTAATGTATTGGCTGTTCGGAAGCCCGCCTTTTTAAGACGGCTGAGATGAAACCCGTTATAAGATGAGACGGTTTTAGTTCCACTTTCTGCCGTGGTGTCACTAACAGTCATTTTACGAAACTGGGTCTTTCACGCGAAAAATATTCATATAATGTTTTATTAAAATTGCTTAAAGGTTGAATAATTTTCGACACAATATATTTTGCCATGAATCAAAAAATATAGCCACTCCCATATGGATGAGTAATAAAAGCATTCTATGGGTGTCAAAATCGTGTCAAAATAATCACAAAATTATGACTCACTCACACATTCTCATTTTCAAATACAATAGTGAAAAGATACCTCCACCTCCTACTCTCTACTCCGCTTCCTTTGTCCGCACCCCCCCTGTAAATGGTACCATAGGTTCCGATACTAAATATGCAAGATGCGATCTCCACAGGCAGCGCGCGCGCCACCAAAGAGATTTGAAACTTCTTGTATTTTGCAATGGAATAAATGAATTGAAATTGAAATTACCCAAGTTTCATTTGAACCCATGCGATGAATCTCACAGTATTCAAGACGACCTTAATATTGGAAACAAGTGGGATTCAGTCAATTTCAGTGTTGTAAAAACCTTCAGAAATATAATATTCCTTATGTTGAGTAAAGACACGACGAAAGCCTGACACCGCTAATCTTTTATTTTTGCATCTTTCTTTCTCCCCTCATTTCCTTGACAAGGGGTTTAGCCTCCCACGCAGACTAAACCGTAAGTAAATACTATTAAATAAAGATACTTTGCCCACATCGTTCGTTTGGTCAAATAATAAATACTATTGATGTAGCATACAGAATCCAGCCAAATATATTTATTTTGCTCACGAAACATATCAAAAGATAAAATGAGACAAGACTTGGGGCGATTTATTTTTCTTCTGTCGTCTTCATTTTCGATTGTAGCTCATTTTTAGGGGTCCGTACCTCAAGAGGGGAAAAAAGGAACCCTTATAAGATCACTTCGATGTCCGTCTGTCGGTCTATCAAAACCCTTTTTCTCAAGAACGCGTGAAGGTATCAACTTGAAATTAGTATCAAATAATGAGGTCTGCAGTCCCTTAAAGCTGTGAAAAAATCAAACTTCTAAGTCAACGCAGTCGGAAGGTATGGCCGATTATGCAGCATTTTTGAATATCTTGATAATCAAACTCTGTGGGGTACTACCGGTTCACCTAGAACTTTGAAATTTGGCAAAAAGCAATGTCTTATAGCACAAGTAATTGAAAACATTCAAAAACAGTAAATTTGTAGTTACCTACATCACAAAAAAAATATTTTTCTATTACCAACAAACTTAATTTTGCGTACTATAACCAAATCAATAACGATTTTCGAAATTTTTTAAATTCCGATTGTACGGAACCCTCAGTTATAATGTTTCAGAATTGGGATATTTCGCTAAATCACACACAACGTCTGGATGGATTTTGATGAAACTTGGTACAGTGATAGCTTACCTATATCCTGTAATGACATAGTATACGAAGTCGCGGGGCGTTTATTATAAAATCCTAATAGGTATACCCATAACAGCCTACAAATACCACTACATCCACAAGAATTTAGATACCGCACGAAATTCATAAATTGCAAACTGAATATTATTCCTAGTGGCATTTACCTTACGAGATATACCTACATAATATGAATAAATACATCCTTTCGCTCCTACGGTTAGATAAAAAGACAAATAAATCAATCTCTTTGATAAATACACATTACTTGAACCGAGAAGAACTCTCGATGTATTTCATTCAAACTTCCTCATATAGTACTGAGCTGGAACAAGAAATTACAAAAACAAGGGACATTATTCTTCAAGAAATTATTTTTTTCAGTATATTATTAAGTACTAATATTAAATAGAGTTCCAAATCAAAAGAGGTCTTATGACGGAAATGAGCTAACAGGGCTGAAAACTACATAAAACCTGACCATCATAGAATTAGTATACTAGCTATAGAGCGCGCACATCGCTCATTGCCCATTGTGCCAAGTGTAAGCAGGTGTTCTATGGACGCTTCTATATAGATTTTTTCTAGATCGTTATTTTCCGTGAATCGTGTTTACAGCTTGGCACTGCACATTTCACCATGATTACTCCAAATCTAAATAAATATCGGCGAGAGCAACAATCAGCGCTACTGACGTGTTGTGACTAGTAGCGTCGCCCCGAACATTTCGAGACTGTTCAGACCCGTGCTTACAGTTCAGACTTGCTAACGCGCGCTCTATGTATACTAACAACTCTCTGCTGACCATCGATACAAAAGCAAACCTCCTAGCCCTTAAGGTATTTTTTTTATAAATTTTTGTAGTGACCCATCGTGTCGTGTCGTCGATTGAGCCATTTAACAAAAACTTTATTTATTTATTTATTTTATTTTAATAATTTATTGTACACACGAAACAGACATGAAAACAGTATAAAGCAACAGAAAATCATACAAAAGGTATGTATGTATGTAAACACTTTATTGTACCAAAAATTTACAGATACAGACATTTAAGAATAAAACTAAGTACAAAGGCGGCCTTATCCCACTAAGGGATCTCTTCCAGTCAACCTTAGAGTTACTGAAACGATTAGGTTAAATGCGTTTAGTACCAAAATTAAAGGTCAAGCTTATTTCTAGGAAACTTTAAAACACGGAAACTAAATGCCGCGCCTTAAGGTCATTTTTAATTAGGAACGCCACCTTAATTAATGTTTAAAAGTATAAATAACGCTCCGAAGATAAATGTTTAAAAGTATGGAAGATTATAGCTGCAGCTTTAAAAAATCCGATCGTACTACGGGTAGCAGAATTCAAGTATTTTTATTTACAGACTGTTTTCCCGATCCTTAGTGCGACAGATCAAAAATAAAGTACATTTTTTACAGAAATAGAACAAGTGTTCGGAAAAAGACAGGGTGACAATATAAATTACGGACCTTGATCCAGGTGTGTACAACTCCTGGCTGCATTTACTTCCCGGCCCGCATTCTTCAGGACGTAACTTAAAAAACAGAAAACGTCAAAATAAATGTACGATCGATTTTTTTTATGTCCTCTGCAGTAGATAATAATCAAGATAAAAATAAAGGTTATCTGAAGAAATCGCTTTTAGCGATAAGACCGCCTAGATGTACAATACCGCCGTGATGTATCTGTTTTTTTTTCTCTGTAATTTTTTAATTGTGCAATAAAGTGTATTGAATTGAATTAAATAGTCTTCAGCTTGGTTGACTTCACGATCTATTCCTGTTCCTAAGTTCCTGTACCGAAAAGACTGTGTTATAACTTTAGAATACAGAAGAACTCGAAGGCGCGTACAATGAAATCGCGACATACCTACTTTAGTTTATTTTTCTGTATATTTATAATTTTAGTTACATGTATTTTTTTCTTTGTTTGTATATTTGCAAAGTGTGCACTGCATTCTTAAATAAGAGCTTAATTTTATATAAATCTACATTTTTAGTGTTATAGTATGTATGGCTTCACTTTGAAGCACGAATAACCTAGAAAACAGATAACTTCAAAATAAATGTACGATCGATTTTTTTATATCCTCTGCAGCAGTTAACTGTATACGTAAAATAAAATTTCAACTGCATTCTTGTGTAGTAAATTACGTCATTGTAATAGAAAATATTAATAAAATTATGTCGACAACAAACTCCTAATTCCAACCTGACCGTATGCCATATTGTCCGAAAGTTGGCCACCGCTGCCTTCACACATAAAGTAACCCTTGTCATGTTTTCATCATCAAAATGGTCTGTCTGAACACATTTGTCTCGTCCGTCCGAGATTGTCAGAAAAGTCTCAATTCAGGACGAAACATTCGAAGATATTCTCTTATAGTTGAGAGATTTGTTAGGTCCGAATAAGGTTGTGAATCAGAAATACACAGAACATGTTCGGGACAGTCATAGAATTAAGTTAAGTTTGTAAATAATCGTTAGGAAGTAATAACAGTTAAATAAAACTCGATTTCCAGGCCGTTCTATTAGAGCTATACAGAAAAGGCCGGCTTCGACGTTTCTAGATTTTTCTCGGTCGTGTAGCGACCGACCGACGTCTCAAGGAAAAATCTAGAACCAGCATCTATCCATATCGTTCGCATACTGTCTCGCTCTAATAGAATAATCTAGCGTTAACAGTTTCTATAGAGAAAATTACCGAACTTTCTGGAACTTGAGTTTTAGTATAAAAGCGGGCGCAAGCCCGCACTAGTCGGTCAGCTCAGTCAGTCAGTTCATTCAAGTCAGTTCAACAGTGAAGTCAGTTAGATTCAACAGTCAGTTTGATACAGTTTGACACCAGCTGCTGTAAATAGTGCTAAGAGGAGAAAATAAAGCTCAAGATACCGATCACTACTGGCAGTTTTCTTCAAGCGACGGGTTCCCCAATCCAGCAAAACGTACAAGCCGTACAGAACATATCTACTCAGGATCGCTTTCATATAAATTTTTAATTAAAATTAATACATAGATACACACACACATTTCGTGAATTGTATTATTTCATTTTATAAGGAAGTACTTACTTCAATTCTTGTTTACCTATCATACAATTTTAAATGACATCCAGCGATCACACATTTACTTACAGATACATCAACAGTGCTGAAATAGTGGCACGACAAAACAGTGCTTAAATGTACCCTAAGCATTCATTTGTCGTCAGTAGTGTTGAGCGCATCACGCGCAGCGGTCGCGTGCGGCGTGCGTGTTTTGTTTTATTGCAATATAGGTAGGTACGACAAATCTTCACTAGGTTCGAAATAAATCGTAGATCACAATGACTACGATTTTAAGATCAATTGCATAATATTAAGGCCAGATACTTTTAAATTGGTTTTGAATACAACACGTAAAAGTTCAAAACCGACTACATGAACAACCTGGTTTGTTTTAAGGCCACTTATAGGCTCCATATATATAAATCATTGTCAAATTACTTTTAACGTAGTACCGTTTAAATTTTTCCTATGTGAACTTATTACTCGAATATACGTAAATCTTTTTATTATTATAAGACCGCGACACAGAGAGTTAACAGACTAGCTGTAAGTAATTTGGAGTGGCGTGCCAAGAAAGATTTCTAGAATTTTGTCTTTATGTCGAGTTAGTATAAAAGGCTAGATGAGATAGTGCGAACCCATGTCCGGGTCACAGAGGACACACCGTGTTAATGCGGTCCCTAAACGATCATGCGGCATGACATGCATTACGTTTACGTGAATTATCATGCTGCATCGACCCTCATGCTTGCTATCAATCACATAGTACAGTGAAGCAATGGCCAGCACGTAGTTTGCATGACATGCACCTCAATCACTACAACTAGACGGTCATGCATGACTTGCATGAGTGACAGCACGTAATGCATGTCATGCAGCATGATCGTGTAGGGACCACTTAAACACGATGGGCATAGATATACGAAACAATTCAAAGGTACAGTACAGTTCATAAATGCAGTAACACGCTAAGAGTCATATTTCTGTACAACGGTGCGTTCAAAAACCGAAAATCAATTAGACGTAACTGACCACTCAAGTCAATGGCGTGTTTTAAACATTATTTTAATTGCAATAAGTCCTCAATTCATCGTAATATTCAGGAATAAATAGTATATATGTGCGTGTGTGGGTACAGAAACAACTTGATATAAAAGAAGGTAAATGAACTGGTATCTCAATCTATTGAATTGAAAAACTGTTACTGCACTTATTAACTTGAATGTACCTGATTATATTATGGCCCGGTCCCTATTATGGCCTATTAAGCCCTATTAGATCATTTTCGAGATATTATATCTTAATTCTTTGGTTTACAAACGTATTAGAGTGCAAAAAAGTTCAACACGCATTTTAGTTCAATTTGCATGTACCGTTATAACTGCGTATTATTATGGTCGAAGCCAAAGGGTCTAATGATCAAATTCCATAACCTCCCTTATATTAAAAATTGATACTTACTCATAATTCTGTCAATCTAATATTTTATGTTACCTTTTTAGGAAATGCCTTTGGAGTCTGTACAGATAGGGTGCTATAAATCTCTATTCGAATAATTTATGACCTAATACCTTTTAGTTACCGAACCTTGGACCTCGACCGTAACTCAATGTGTACCTTCTTTCTCGAGAAATATGCAACTTTATGTGAGCGTCTTTTAAACCTAACTGATAAAGCTACTTACATACCTGTCACGTTAAAAAATTGTTTGTTTTTGGTATGGGCAAAAACTTTGGTAGACGCCAACTGTCATTCCTAACTACACGTTCTATGTTCTCCAACAGATGTGACCAGCCCACTGCCACTTCAACATACTAACTTTTTGAGCTAGGTCGAAAGCTATTGTTCTCTGACGGAACACCTCGTCTCTCATGGAAACTCCCAGCTCGGCTCTTTCCATAGCCTGTTGATCGTAATTGCCTGACATCAAACTTCAGACCTTTCGATAAGATAGGCCGTGTTTTATCCCTGACGCCACTGACGTCAGTGTCCACGTTTACCGGGTATTTAAATAGGTGAGGTATTTAGCTGAATAAATACTTCTCTTTGACGTTATACCACTAAGCGATGTCGTGGGTAAGAAAAAGCAAGAAAATAAGTACCTACTTACATTTGCAAAACAGCTTCTATTCAATTAGGGCTAAATGTTGCAATCAAGTGAATGTCTAACGGCAAAGTACTTTTAAATTGCAAAGAGTTCTGGATTATCGTGAGATCTCCTTTGAGAGCCGCTGCGTCCAAGGCCTCATTACAAAGTAATTTCGCTTGAACCACGACACGGACTTTAGGAAGCGGCTACGAGCAAATAGCGATGCCAGTTCCTTCCCCTACCATCTGTTTACAGCGTCTGTAATAATTGCTACGTATCTTATCTTCTTCAGCGTCAGTGGCGCCGGGGATAATACACGGCCTATCATATCGATAGGTCCGGAGTTCGATCCCCGGCTGAGCCATACTGACTGCTCTCAAACGGTGAAGGAAAACATCGTAAGGAAACCTGCATACGCCGAAGAATAAATTCTTAGGCGCATGTGAAGTCCACCAACCCGCACTGGGCTAGCGTGGTGGACTATAGCCCGAACACCCTCGTGGAGAGGGTAGGCCTGAGCCCCAGCAGTGGGGACATGTTAATAGGCTGTTGATGATGATCTTATCTTCTTAGGGGCCAGAAATACCCGGCGACACTTCAACCCTTTTAGGATCTTTTGTTTTTCCTCCGGGGCACAGTTAATCTGTAATGCCTTATAATTGTGTATGAATTAATAAAATAAATAAAAATAAAATATGTTGTATGGTGGATATTCTGTCAAATTTGTAGGAGAAATTCTTTAAATATTCAGTTTATTTTTTTCTCGTTGCTATGGAAATAACACGATATATAAGTCATTGCATTGTGTGTTGAGTGGGTCCCACAGGCCCCGCCCGGCGCCTACTAGCCGTTTTAATTTTTTCTCAATAGCAGCAGCGGCCGCATTAACTATTTAGCTTCATCATAGCGAGTATTGATGCTGTACACCCGTGGTAGGGGTACTGATGTCACAGAGTAAATAAACAGAGTGTCTCAACTCCTCGTGATATGGAGAATAATTTTCTTTAAAATATTTAAATTTCGATTATTTGGTAATAATAACCCTGATTGTCACAAAAATATATTGTGACTTTCTATAACATTTATGCAAGATGCAACTGCCAAAACTATTAATTTTGAAAGACCTTTTTTTCCAAGTTATCTTATTGTGTATATTTTGCATACTTTCAAGAGGTAAAACACCACAGAGAGCCCTAAACGTTTATCTCTTTTGCGTACCCTGTGACCATGTAGCTTGTTCAAAAGAATAGTGTCGTTAAAGTGGAGTGACGTTCGGCCGGACGACACGAGAGCCGGATTGGGCGGATCACGCAAACGAGCTGCCTTCACCATGCCATGACAGATAAGTTGCTGAAGTCTGCTTGTGGCTTTATGTGGAATAATTACCCATAAAGTTAGTATACATTACGGAAGGTATTTATTTTCTTTTTTTTCTTCTTTTTCTTCTTTTTTTTCTTTTTTTTTTCTTTTTGGGGTACTTACAGACTAATTACAACTTAAATAACAATATGTATATAAATATGCTGATTGATGCTAACAAGTACTCACATATATAAATATACCGTACAGTATACAGTAAATAGTATACCAACTATGTACAGTAGCGTTCATTAGCGCAGTAGTAGTTATGTAAGGTAATAGAATGAGAGACCAGTTTCACTGAGGACCTTCTTGTATCTAGTTTTTTCTGTACCCACACACTACTAATATCTTTACCTGCATCTGGACCTCTATTTTTGAATCGCTCTCCCCGCTTCGAGCGGTCGATTCTACTAATTTTTTTTCAATCGGTATCGTAAATGACTTGCTAGCACAGCGGCTAACGTGCTCGGTAATTGTTGGTTTGTAAATTAGTTTGCATGTTTTCATTTCACAACCGAAAAATGATTCTTAGCGTGATACTGCGCTTATGAATCATGACTGTACCTTTACCAGTCTTATCAGAGAAGTTTTAAAGCTACTATAGCACACGCCCCGCGGCTTCGCCCGCGTTGAATAAGTTTCCCATTCGTCTTACTTTCAGTCGTTTTCTCGCAAAACCAGGTTTCACTAGTTTTACTTCAATATCGCGCAAATGAAATGTTTTCCGGAAATTTCTATTAATTATCATTCCAATAGTTTCAGAGATATCTGCCGGACAAACAGACGGACATAATGGTGTAGGGTGTAGATATTTGAGTGAACGCGCAACAGATGTATTTTGGCAATCAATAACAATCTAATTATTTTACGGTAATAAACCTAACCTCATAATTATGTAGGTAAGTAGGTATATGAGAATTTACAAACGGGTGTGGAGAAAATACCTATAATATAATAATGTATGTCTGTCGCACATCATTTTCATAATAAACATGTTTTGATGTTAGCAAAACCCTTCAACATGCTCCAACATATAAAAGGCTTCTTCAAATTACATTATTCACGAATATTAAAGCGGAATTCTAATAGAAAATGATCCTTGTGACGAATGCATAACGTTTAAAATAGCTTGAGAAATTGAGATGAGGGAATGTAAAAATCGATTATGTTCGTTGCCGACAAAGAAAATTATATTTTTGTTTGTTTTTTGGGTTTCAACCTTATGTTATTGTCTAACGGTACTTCTTTTTTTGCTAAAACACTGTTATACATGCCATATTGACATTATTCTGGGTCTAGTATCAGCAGTGTACTATTGTTACCAAATGCTGTACTTTTTTGTACTATTGTGTGCATAAAATCACTAAATGAACATCAAAAACTTTCATGTAGTTTTCAAGTTAAGTCTATAGGTAAATCCGATTAGGAATTGGCAGTTTGATGTTTGTTTGTTTGTTTGTTTGTTTGTTTGTTTGTTTGTTTGTTTGTTTGTTTGTTTGTTTGTTGGTTTATTTGTTTGAACGCGCTAATTTCTGGAACTACCAGTCGTATTTCAAAACACACTTGAGGAAGGTTTCTGCTATTCATTTTATTGTCACGCTACGACCCTCAAGCGCGACACAGACAGAGCGGCGGCGCGGAAGCGGTGCGGTGGCGTTTTTATGTCGCGCTTTAGGCGCCGAGCAAAGAGAAAAAAAGGTCAGAAATAACATATAAAAATGCGACGAAACCGCGCGAAACAGCTAGTAAATAATAATGTATTACAAAAGCAAAAGTGACCGACGCGCGGTCAACTGGTGGGTGGGTGGTCGGTGGTCACCACGGGTCACTTGACTGCACGCAGTCTCCTGACCCCTGCCCCTGACCGACACTCTCCAGGTTGACTGTACATAGGTAAGCTAGATAAGTATAAATTTATTGTAATGTGTTGCCCTGTGAGTGCCAAATAAATCTATTCTATTCTATAAGTCTAATAGTTATTTGTTATGCAGGCTGCCAAGTTGGTTATTTTGAGCGATTACTAGTATTGAAAACTGAGCAAAGCGAAGGGTAGAAATACCTGAAGATAGAATCCTGAGCGTAGCGAGGGTTTCAAGGTACGAGACGCAAAAGAACTTTGCTGCGGAGCGCAACACACAATTTTTCACCTCACTACAGCGAGGAAAATACTAGGTGAATTGAATCCTTTCAGCGGTTTAGAACCACAAATAATAATAACCACAATTAGAATTGACCACTTCTTTAAATGTCCACCTTCTACAAATTAGAAGAAAAGTTTTAAAAAGTTTTTTTCCAGGTGCCGTTTTCCACGCAGATTTCGAATGAGAATGTATACCCTTCCGAGCCGGTGAGGTGAAAAATATATTTAAATCAAATCTAAACAAGCCTCATTTTCCCTGTGAACACAGGTTAAATATATTTCTGTGGTACGGAGGCTGTATTAAATACACGTTTCCTCGTGTTTTGGATTTGCTGAGGATATTGTTTCTCAGGTAAATTCCCGTATTTTGTGAAACCTTGAACCGGATTTGGATTTGTGCTTCATTTGCCGGGTTGAATCTCGTTAAAGGTCACAAAATAACCTTAGTAACTGGATACAGTGAGTTTTAGTATCAAATAATGCAATCTTTAGTTTTACTTTTAAAAATTCTAAATGGAATAACTCTATAATAAATAAGTAGGTATTATAAAATATAAATTTACTTATAAAATATTGGACATATTTATTTTAATTTTTGCATAATAATTTTTTGTTGTAATGTGACCTTCAATGTTTATCTATTTAACATATATATGTATTTCTTTTTATTATTTTTATTTACGGTCTTTTTAATATTTTAATATTATTTTCTCAAACATGCTTGGAAATGAGAACATTATTTTGACAACCTTCTTCCAGTTAAATCGTCATTGCTGTACTGGTCAAATAAATGAGAGCAGACGGGCAAATAATTTGAATGAAAATCCATATATGTAGTGCCTAGCGGTCAAATAATTACCATATTAATTCATATCATGTCATGTGACCATGGCAACCACTGAGGTAAAATAACAACAGTTTTTTTTTAATTTCGAATTGCCTTGCAAATTGCAAGCAGTTTAGTGAAAAAAAACAAATAAACATTTTGGCGCGTGGAAATTTATTGTTGTTCGTAATTGATTTTGGAATGTATATGTATGAAATAAAATGGTGTACATAGGTAATAGTTTGAATTTCCGCGCATTTGTTTGAGAAAACTACTATACAAGTCTTGGCCACAACCAGGCATTGATGGACTCACGTATGTGTGCCTCGGCTACCGCCTCGGCCCACATGCACACGTTCATCCATCAATGCCTCTGTTGCGGGCCGCGGCAGTGATGTACTATTCCCACACAATGTATTTTGTTATGGATTAAATGAATTGAATAGTAATTGATTAAGTACTTACGTACACTAATTATAAGTTGCTTGTAGAATTCAAGTTACACGGAAACACACCACGGTATCAGAATTCGATAAAAACGTTCTTCCGGGAATTCCGACGATCGTCAATACTATAATAGTGATCGACGGGGAATTCACATGGGTGGATATTTTCCGAGAGTTATAAAAAATTGTCGACTATTAACCATATACCATTTTTAATTTAATTTCATACACAGTAACTAATATAATAATAGGTAAGTCCCCATGTTTTAGCCACGGTAATTACTGACTTCAAACTTCACCATCATACAAAGTTCAGGTTGCTCTTTTCAACATGCCATAATGTTACAGTAAAAGTTCAGAACACTGTAATTCCTAAGATTTCCTAGTAAAATGTAAGATACGCCAATAGTTGGCCGAAGAAAATCATCATCATATTATCAGCCTTTCGGCGTCCACTGCTGGAAATAGGCCTTCGAATTCTGGTAAACGGCAGAAAATACAAAATTAGAATTCAAAATGGTATGTTCAAAGCACAATCTTAATACCGTGTGCTGCTGTATAAAAAGTTTCGAGTCAAAGTCTCCGGTCTCATTGGTAACGCTTTTCTTTTATTTTTATGGGGCTTACGGCCCTAGAAACAAAGTCATTTTAAGCCCATCATAGTTTTTAAAATAGTCATACCTATAACACAAAAAACGGCGCTTACAGCACAGCCTCCACAAAAACAAGGCACGACTAGAGTTACTAAATTTACAAAATACATTTTCTAGGAAAATAAAATAGAAGAGACGAATATGACTCTTCCGGCCAAAATACAGGCTTTTTTTCTAAGTGTCTCAAACTCTCAATATTTGGATCATTCTCAGTAGTTTCATCGTGCTTTTGTTCCATGGAACTAGTGCAACTGTTTATTCTCATTAGTTCTGTACCTTTGTAGTTTCACGCCGTGTGGTGACGGCACCCATACTCTTCCCGTCTTCTTCTCACCCAAGGAGATTCGAACCTCTTTTGTCGCGCGCGCGCTCCCTGTGGAGATCGCATCTTGCAAATTTAGTATGGGAAACGATGAAAAATTCTGTGTCAAAATCAGGGGGGGGGGGGTGCGGACAAATGAAGCGGATTAGCGGGAGGAAGTTGTTCATACAAATTTATATGGAGTTTGAAAATGAGAATGTGTGAGTGAGTATCAATTTCGATATACATTTGGCACGATTTTGGCACCCGCTAAAATGATTTCGTAACTCATCCATATGGGAGTAGCTTTTTTTTAAATTCATGTTCTCACCAGTTCCCTTTGAAAATGATTAGCCGAAGGCACAGACGTTTCACGTCAAAAATCATTGCCAGGCTTTCACAGTAACATGATAACCTCCCCGAGTATGAGGTTGTTCATTAGAAGGCTTCATTACTGCTCACATAAAATTAGCTGCTGAAACTTCGTAAACAAGTGTTATTAAACAGCAAAATCAGCTACAACGTCGAGAGAAGACAGAGTCGGGGGAAGTTGCGGGTTGTATATTCTATGGGCAAGTAGGGAGCGTCAGTGGTCTCGGGGATAAGACGCGGCCTATCATATCGAAAGGTCCGAAGTTTGTTCCCCGGCTGGACCATGTACCGATGGGTTTTTTCTTGAAACTTAAGTACATATACTGACTGCTCTCAAACGGTGAAGGAAAACATCGTGGGGAAACCTGCATACGCCGAAGAAGAAATTCTTAGGCGCATGTGAAGTCCACCAACCCGCACTGGGATAGCGTGGTGGACTATAGCCCGAACACCCTCGTTGAAAGGGTAGGCCTGAGCCCCAGCAGTGGGGAGATTAAGTAGCTTTTGATTTATATAAGTTACATACCTACTTAAATATCTCACGCTATGTCCCTGACGGGTAGGCAGAAATAACGGAGCGCCAAAGCTTTATTTGACTTTAAGAAAAAAGGAATTTAATTGTTAATTTTAAGACGAAAGATAATTTCAAGGGTGGTTTAAATACATTCATAATAAGCTTCATTAAAATCATGTTAAACATACAATAATACAAACTAATAAAATGTCAATATCTCAATTCAAAGCTAAACCTGCTTCTTTAAGAGAAATTGACCACTCGATATCCTTTTTGGACTCAGGCCTTTTCTAAACCCAGGCATACTTGCCAAGAGTAAACACATTTTATATTCACCGACTTGAGAAGGTTTTAAAATTGGTTTCATCTAAAAATTCATAACCACGGATCTCATAAGACTTTGTGAAATATGAAAACTGTTTCAGTTTCTATCCTTGCCGGTGCAGTCGTATTCTCAATCTCGGGGGAGTACTTGACAGGTATGTGAGGCAGGCACGTACTCAGACTACCCTCCCGACCCTCCCATTGACTACTATTAAACTAGACAACCAGTTCCAAGAAAATTCCCAAGTTCTGGGTGTCTAACTAAATATTATATCTATTCTATCGACCTTTAGGTTTTTTTTTTACTGTTTGTTTAGGTTTAGTTTATTTTTTAAAATTATGTTTGGAGGTTAAGTTATTTTAGTTTTTTAAGTTAGTTTAATTTTAGGTTATTTTAGTTTTTATTATTTGATTGGTTTAAAAATAATAAAGATTTATTTAGTTCACAGAAAAAATGGATATAATGACAAAAATTCATATATAAAAATAAAATCATATAAAAATATTATAAAGTAATCAAACTCTTTAACGTCAAAGCGTTACAGTAGCTTAGTGGGGAAGACTGGCCTGTCGTGTCCAGAGGTCCGAGTTCGATCCCCGGCCGTGTCATGTAAAAATGAGGTTTTCTCGAAACTTAAGTAATTACATTTCATGACTACCTCTCAAACGGTGAAGGAAAACATCGGGAGCAAGCCTGCTGAAGAAAAAATTTCTAGGCGCGTGTCTTTACATGAACCAACCCGCACTGGGCTAGCGTGGTGGACTATAGCCCGTACGACCTCCATGTGCAGCCCGCCCCGGCAGTGAGGACAATAATAGGCTTTTGATTGATTGATATCTAAATTATACTAAAATGTTTGATCTCTGTTAAGTCTAAAATGAAATAGGTAACTATTATACAGAAGGCACATGCCTTTATGAACCGGTAGTGTATATTTATAAAGAGCGGCAGTCTGAAATTCTCGCGGAGGCTTTCACTGAAATAGACTACATGCCTGCACACTTAGGCGCTCATATCAAGGATGTTGACATCCAGGTGTGAGCGGATTGTAAACAGACTTAGTGCATTCTATGTTGACTTACGACACTCTCAAGACATTAAGTGTTCACGATGAGTAAAAAATGTATTCGGATGTGTGTGTGAAATTTTAGTTTAGTAGCATTAGGTATCCCATTCGCGATTCGTCACGTAGACGCAATTGGGTCCCATTCGCGAGTCGTCACTTAGACGCAATTGAGTTCCGTTCGCGATTAGTTACGTAGACGCAATTGGGTCCCGTTCGCGATTCGCCACGTAAACGCAATTGTATCCCGTTCGCGAGTCGTCACGTAGGCGCAATTGGGCCCCGTTCGCGATTCGTCATGTAGACGCAATTGGGTCCCATTCGCGAGTCGTCACTTAGACGCAATTGAGTTCCGTTCGCGATTAGTTACGTAGACGCAATTGGGTCCCGTTCGCGATTCGTCGTATTCGTATTCTTTGCAGTGATGGAAAAATTATGGAAAATTTCGTAGAAATCTTTTCTCACTTCATATATTTCTGTAGATGTTTATTATTAAGTATAAGAAATTGTTTAATATTTTTATAGTAATATTTGACAACAGATCAATTTGTTTAAAATTCAAATATATTTCTTGTCGTTATACTTGTAATTTTCAATACTATTTCACCACGAGTTCGACGTGACGTTTCTATTTGCCGTAAAACCATTTTACGATAATATTCTGAATGAATGAAATATTTATTTAGTTCCCGTTACCGCATCCAAACACCACATGTTTCCAATAGTGACTCCGCCCCGTAATGTTGCCCTCGAATCGTAAAATACTGCAGAACATCTCTCGACTTGGCACTCGTTCGTTCTATAGATAGCTTGATCTTTTGGCGGGAACCGAAATGTCATGTTTGTTTCATTCTATTTATTTTTCCTAAAAAATTATAGGTACCTACTTAGGAAGTACCTAAGTACCTAATTATAGGAAGAAAGTACGGCAGGTACGTGCGGTGAGATTGGCATTTCGTCGAGATTTGAGGTTGTAGTGTACACCTTTAAACATTTATCCTTTAAAAATTTATTGTAACTTTTATTTTGAGTGACTTCCAAAAAATCTTTTACAATATTCTCGGCGTATCGCAGATATAAATTCCTATGAAGCACATTTCACGTTTTCAGTCGGAAGTAAAGCGCTGTAACTTGAATTTTAACGACGCTTTCTCAAAAAATGCAGGGAAATTTCACGTGACACAATGCTAAAATATAGCGGCCATAACCGGTGTTTGGCCGCGATTTTGACGGCGTCGTTTTCATTTTGCTTTTGTGTTATTTTGCACAGTTTTTGGAACAGTTTCTTTGCCAGTGTTATGTAAAAAAAAAACAATGGATATCATAATAACGAACAATGAAGAATTTGTTTATATCCATGGATATCTATCGTATAATACCTGTCTGTTGAAGTTAAAACTCAAGTAAGAAAAGTAGCTTAAATAAATAAAAAATATCCTTTATTTTTTAAAGCATAACATTTGAAATGAAAGTTGGGGCAGAAAGGTTCTTGAGTGGCGAACACGTATCGGAAGACGCAGTGTAGGCAGGCCTCCCACAAGGTGCACCGACGATCTGGTGAAGGTCGCGGGACCCGGCTGGATGAGGTTAGCGCAGGACCGGTCGTCGTGGAGATCCTTGGGGGAGGCCTTTGTCCAGCAGTGGACGTCTACAGATGATGATGATTTTAAATGAATATTATTTACTATTATTCATTTAGTTAGTTGGCGTCTGCGATAACAGCAGCGGTCAGTGTAGGCGTATTGATAGTGCCGTTTTGTGGAAATACTAATACCTATTATTTTTTATATCGCTGTATTTTTCTTGATGCCTTTTTCCGAGCAAAGAACTCCTCCAATTTCTCCCACTCTATCATTGCGTCACGTGGAAAAAAAAGGAAAAAATTACATAAAAATCACTTAGTAATAACTTCAAAGTACAACTCTATCTTAGTCGATAATTAAAAATTGTATACCGTTTTTCCTTCGCTGTCAAGAAAACAAACTTTATTTGCGTCTCGGCCACGTGCGCGAGCAATGTACTGTAACATTACAGTCAAGAACAAGTTTGTATTACCATTTAAACTTTGCGGCCACTTGGGAATGTCATCTATCGATAATTTGACTTTCTTAAGACAGCTAAGGAAAACCGAATTTATTTCATAATTTATGACCCAATAACTAAAATACTAAACTATTATAATATAAATTAATGCCTAGATAAATAATTTACCTATAACATTTTTATTGCCAAAACTTTTTAAATATATAATAGAAGTATCTGAATCTAGATGGCTGTAAAGAGGAATAGGTAGTACATTGTTAACCTAGGGGTGAAAGTAACTTATTTAAGTCCCGAGACGGGGTTTGGCGCCCGACGCGTAGCGAGGGCGCCAATAGTTCGAGGGACCTCTAAATAAGTCTTGAATCCGAGGGAAACACTGTGCTTTTCATTAAGAATACACTGAAAGTAAAAACAAAAACATAAAATGAGTGTTAATACAAATCTCTGCTATACGGAAGTATAAACAAAACTCTACAACTCGAAAAAACAAATGAAGATCGGATTGTCGCTTTCCCGTCTACTTTGTTTTTTTTTCTGTGGCCGGCCAGCTATTCTGCCATTATTTTTCATTTCCATCATTGAAAAAATGGTAAATATTTTGCCCAAATCTATGTTATTTTAAAGAAATAGTTGACAGTAATAATTATAATAAAGTCATTGAAAAAATATATATTCTTTAATTATTACATAATTTTATGTTATTTCAATTTTACATCGCGCTGTAATTGAGTGGCTGTATAGACAGTTGGAACTTGGTCCAATAGAAATGTCAAAATAGTACTAGTTTTTTTTATATAATTTGACAGCTGTCAGTTGAAAGCGATTCTCCCTAGGGCTGAGATGTATTACTTTCAACCCGCTCCTCAGGCAACTTCAGACCTACTTTCAGAGTATAAGTAATGAAAAGTAATATAACCAACTATAGTTACTAGTTAAAGTTTGATTATAACGATAATATCAGAGGAATGAGCTATAATAACCCTGACGGCAGTTATTGTCTCTTAGATAAGCCATTTCGTGGCATCACCTCTTCGTAATATCACTGTAATAATCTTAAGTTTAATAGAGAGTTAAGTATCTACATTAAGACCATAACTTTACTTAACAGTTATGTGGTCAGAGACCGGAATTTTTGTGGCACTTTTGAATTGTCATAATGAGTTCTCATTTATCGATTTCCGATATACAATATACATAGGTGGACGGATAATTAGAAACAGGGCAAGATTTTCAAACAATCGAGGTCACTTTGAAGCCATGGGTCTCCGTGAAGGATTGATCGGGGCATGATCTGATGACGGTCATCGAGAGAGTAGATGAAGGACTTTTAGATCGCTATAGACATCCAACTGATCAGATGAGCCGTCTGGAAGAAGCATCGTCATGATTCCATAACTTTTAGAATTTCATACATTTTGATGCCATTTTGCGGGTTTTTTTCTTTATGACGATGCTGGTTCCAAACAGCTTATCTGATCGGTTGGGTACAACTCTCCTATCTCAATTTTTAGGATGATTACATCTGTACGTAAGATCAAAGTTAACCGATATAGGTTAACGTTCGCCGGTAATGTCGGTATTGTCCGACGAGTTAACGAGCGGTCTAACGCGAGGCCATCACACGGACCGCTAACTCCAGTTTGTTACTGTTTGCTGCCAATTAAACTGATGCAGCAAACTCATTCTGAACTCAAATCTCAACTCTTTAACTATACTTATTAATATCTATACGAGTACTATATCTATACTAATCTACTAAAGTTGTCTTTTTGTTTGTTTGTTTGAACGCGCCAATGTCTGGAACTAAAAGTCGGATTCGATAAATTCTTTTTGCATTTGATAGCCCAATTACTAAGGAAGGTAAGGCTATTTAACATCACGCTATGACCCTTAGGGGATGAGGAAAAATAATAAAAGTCATAAATCTATACTAATACCATATAGCTAAAGAAGATTTTATGTCTATTTGTTTGTTTCTTTAAACGCACTAACCTTTAGAACTACCAGTGAGATTAATTTTGCATTTGATAGCCCAATTTTTGAGGAAGGTAAGGCTATTTAACATCATGCTATGATCCTTAGGAGATGATGAAAAATAATAAAAGTCATAAATCTATACTAATGCAATATAGCTAAAGATTTTATGTCTGTTTGTTTGTTTCTTTGAACGCACTAACCTTTAGAACTACCAGTGAGATTAATTTAGCATTTGATAGCCCAATTATTGAGGAAGGTGAGGCTATTTAACATCAGGCTACGATCCTTAGGAGCCTAACAAATAGGTCAGAAATAACTTATATACAACGCGGGTGAGGCCGCAAGAAACAGCAATAAAATATTTTGACTTCGACTAAGGCTCTTAGGCTGGTTTCACAGCTGTACGGAGTCCCGGACGGGTCTTCCGTATGGGCTGCCGTACAGCTGTGAAACCAGTCCCGTTTACGGAAGTCGTCCAAATCCCAGAGAATGTATTCACAAACTCATTTCAAAATCCATTTCCTTTGCATAAACGTTATGCAGTTTCGCTTTAACGTGCTATGGCGCGTTCGTTAATTCAATGTGCACGTTTACATAGCGGAGACTTTCTAATATTATCAGAATATAATTATGTGGTCCCTACACGATCATGCTGCATGACATGCTTTACGTGCTGTCACTCATGCATGACCGTATAGTTAAACGTAACGCATATCATGCAGCATGATCATGTAGGGACCGCTTTAGAGCTCTCCCTGCAATGAACTGACAGCAGTAGAATTTATATATAACTTCGAAGATGGAAATACTAATTGTAGAGTGAATAACTCATCTTGATCATTTTAATTTGTTTATTTATTTACGAAAACAGTTACAGTATCATTACAGACGTGTCCAATGAAACTGTAAGCACAAACATAATGTAGTTCAAATTATATAAACTGACACACATTTTCACACACACATATTTTAGTTTTTAGCAATTTTATTTTGCTAAGTACAATTTTATTTATGTTTTTTGTTCGGCTTAATTAACTTACAGACTAAACAACCATGTGTGAATTTGTCTAAAACTTATTAGGCAATATAGTTAAGCCCTTTACGCACTATCCATCCTACGTACATCAAATACTGCACCTGTGTGCAGCGAACGCGCAGCAATAGGTGCAGGCATGTGTGCCAAGCCCTCTAAATATTGCAGCGACGCGGAATGTTGGCGCAAATGCACAACTCAAGTATATCCCCTTGCATCACATCATTATACCATCGTTTTAGGGTTCCGTAGCCAAACTAGAAACCCTTTTCATCAATGTCCGTCTGTCACGTCAAAAAAATCGAGGTGGGTAGAAGTCGGGCTACAATCGCAATTTTTTTTCGTGATTTGACGATTTCCACTTTTTTTAAATTATTATACTTAATTAACTCTTAATATACTGAGGCGCCCGCGCAACACGATTACTCCCGCTGCCTGTCTAACCCGAGGGTGGAAGGAGGGTTATCCATATATTGTTGTGTTGGCGGCAGAAGGATCTTTACAACGATTTAACTATGCTTTTTGTAACTTATACTTTAGAAGTATGAAGCTTTCGAGAGTACATGCTTTTCGTTGGCAATTTTTCCGGAATGCCCGCCGGGCGCCGGGACGTCGAGGAAGACGTTCATTCGAATTCACGTCAAAAATAATAACCCGCTTTTTACTAACGTGTCTTACTCTTTGCTGGCTACATATTTTACCTTTAGAACCCTTACTTTCGTTCAAAATATACCTACATTACAAGAAAACCGCATCAATATCGGATCCATCTTTGACGAACAGTCGGTTTCGTAATCGAGGCACAGACAGACGCAAAATACAAAATTTATAAGAACCTCAATTTATATGAAACATTACTTTTTTGCGTCAGGGCTGAAAAGTATTTATGCGACGACGGTTTAAAATGATATTATTCTATTCAAAAACTGTGAGAGTGGCTTTACACGAGCGAAACGCCCCGTTATTCTAGTTATTTGGTTTGTTTTAAACGCTAAATAACCGTTCACACCGCGAGCGAGTGGGCTCAAGCCGAGTGGAAAGTTTGTGTATAGGATATCCAGTCAGTAATGGAATAACTGGTACCTAACTGACGATGGGTCGTTTCATTACCTACCACAATGTTACAAAATGAAATGACCCCATAGAAAACCCCCTCACGTTTTCGTTTTATTTGCAATTTTTTTTAAGTAAGTATATTTCTTAGAACTACCTAGAAGTATTGTACATTTTTTATGGTTCCGTACCTACCACAAAAGAGGAAAAAAGGAACCCATAAAGGATCACTCCGTTATCCGTCAAACCTCACTCTTCAAAGCTTCAAAATAGCATATCTTTCATTCCAGACTTGGTTTAGTAGGTACCTACTTTTATCTCTTTTTCATACACAGACGCAAAAAAGTCAACAAAATTGATATGGGAGTTTGCCATTGTTTTTTTTATTAATGATTTTCGAATTAATTCTTTAATTAAGTTTGTACGGAACCCTCAGGGCGCGAGTCCTACTCGCACTTGTCCGTTTTTTTATTCCTAATATACCCAGATAATATAAAAAAATGTACTTAATGCCAATACATAGAAAACAGTGAGGTTTGGTAGGTAATTAAAAGAGTCAACAATGGAGTTCGGTACGCGTTATCAAAATACCACAGGCTTTCAGATGAAGGGAAATATCGGGACGAGAAATTCAGAATTTCTATTCTAAGGCGTATGTGAGTCCACCAAAGGATTGGAGCCCCGTTGGTGGACAGCTAGGAGTTTGGCGCAAAAGATTCCAAAAGTATCGCCAGTTTTTCCGGGCCCCCTAAGATTATAGTTAAGTTAAGCAAGCCAACCAGAGATACTAACTCTATGAAGCCAACCGTGAAGGAGGAAGTCAAAATAAATAGTAAAAATATAAGGAAAGGCTCGCCAGCCACTCAAAAATCCAGATGCGGAGATGAAGCGCCATAAGAGATTGTCTATAATGAACCTGGACCAAAGACACTAAATAAGTGACTTTCTAAGCCGGCCTTGATATTTGATGAAATATCGGCCGTTCATATATCTACCTAAAACTGCAGTGCAATTCTGTAAAGTACGACTTAAAACTCGATAATCACATCCCAAGTATTCCCAAGTCACTACACTTTCGCATCCGATCCTGAAAGACCGTGATTTCGTATTCTGTAAACAAGTACAATTTTTATTTTATTTATTGACCGAGCGAGCGAAGCGAGCGAAGCGTCTCAGTTTCGAGATTGGGCAAAAATGCTATTGTCCGTCTGTCAGTCTTTCTGTCTTTCTGTCCTTCTGTCTTTCTGTCATTCTGTCCGTCTGTAATTCTCTACAGGTTGCATTTTTCAACCGATTTTGACAAAAATTTGGCATACATATAAATTAATTAAGCCGACAAAATGAGTAGAATAAAATTTTGAAAAACATTTTTTTTAGAGTACCTACCATACTCGCAAAGTGGGAGTGAACTTTTTTTTTCTTGTGAATCCCATAGTGTGGGATATCGATGGATAGGTCTTTCAAAAATATTGCTGGTGTGTGAAAACCATTCTTTCGGTTTAGGGATCCGTTGGCGAAATATTAAGCTTTAAAGCGGTAATTTTTGGTAGAGTCACGTGTCCCCCCCCCCCTGCCAGCTAAATGGTTGCTTCTGGAAATGTGAAAAAATTCACGGCAGTAGCATATATAACGTAGTTAAAAGGAAAACTATGACGGCTAAGTAGGTTCAATTAGTTTTTGAGTAATAGTCAATTAACTTAAGAAAGTCGAAAATTTTAATTATGTTCATAAAACTGCATACGAAAAATGGGAATTAATTTTTTTTCGCTTGAATTCCATGGTGTGGGGTATCGTTGGATAGATCTTTCAAAAATATCGCGGGTGTGTAAAAACATTTTTCGATTCCGTCTGCGAAATCCGTTTGCGAAATATTAAGCTTTTAAGTGCTAATTTTTGTCACATTAGTACTTAATCTGTCTCCAACTGCAAAATTGACTTCTGTTCGTTTCTTTTAGGTTTGGTTTATATGGGCTGGCGAGGTCTACTGTTCTCACGGAACTACTAGTTTATTTTTAATAAGTACAGTTATGGCTCCTACAGCCGATGGCAGATCAATTCTGAAAAAAAAGATAAGCAATGGAGTTATAATTTTCCTGAGACATCTATTTCCTCTAGGTGTTTTCCTTATTTGAGTCCTAATAGAAAAGTCAACAGATTAATCATTTGCTTGCAAAATGTGTAATAGTAAGTCATACAAACATGTGTAAGGCTGTAAGGCTACCAAGAAATGTCTCATCTTTTTAAATTGGAAGTAATACGCGGAATGTCCGAGGGGCCGGATTAATATGTTTGATTGAATATATTCCTTACAGCCTGGCATGACATATATATAACGACGTTTCCAGCGGATTTTATAAAGAAAGTAGAACGGTAGTTCAATCTTCTGAGTGTATGCTGTTCCAGTTGGATTAAAAAAGTAAAAAGGCTAATTCTATGCTTATATAGATACAAGAGAACGCAGTCCTTTATAATAATGGGAGATTGCAATCAGATTGGTGATAATTAATGCACAGTATACGGTATCTTCACACACAATATAATAAGTAGGTAAACAAGAGACAGAGATGATGAATGATAGACAGCTGTAGATAATGTCATCATCAATCCAAGCGCTGGAAGAAGCCGTGAAGAGATGAGGGCCTAAGAAGGACCTGAAATGACTGGTTGAGGGGCAGTAATGAGACCAATGGCGTCTGGTACTACATCACATGTCTGGTACACATCTATGCAACCATACCAATTTATAAGTACATTATATAATAATTATATGTATGTATCTCTCTAGTCTCTAATTTTTAAATCGTCAAATTGCACTGTGCGGGACGGGGACACGCGCGTCGTCTCGTCTGGGCCCTGGCAGAATTACCAGCGTTGCAGACACCGCCGGCTGCAGCACATGCTGAGTCAGAGCCCTTCCCCTGGCACGACACACAGGCACACGCACGGCTACTGTGCGCTCGCGGGCTCCCAACGTCTTCTAGACAACAGTAGGAGTCCTATTGTGTCTCGTTGGGTGCCCGCGAAGCGGTCAGTTAAATTAAGCTAGTTTTTGTACCATATGTCATCTTTTAATTGCTTGTGAGTTTGTGTTGTGCCAGTGAATAAATGTCTATCTATCTATCTACTATCGGAGGGCAAGGTCTGGTCAATTAGCTATCAGAGTATATAGCATGAGACGATTTTGTGCGAAATAGTGTCAAAGGCATAGAAACGAGAACAATGGCGTCTTTTACTATACGCAGTCAAGGTTCGGCCACTAAGCCATAAGAGGAAGTAGGAATCCCTTGATTAATTAGGTACAGAGCGACCAGCAATGAGTTACAAGCAAAAAGGCACAGAAATTAGAGCATCTTTGACATCTTTTACTATGGGCGATCATGATTCGGTCACTAAGCCATTAGAGTAAGTAGGAATCCTCTCATAATAGCAGTTACAGAACGACCTGCAATGAGCTTCAGGCAATCAAACATTGAAAAAAGGCACTGAAATGAGGAATCTTTTACTACTGGCGATCATGATTCGGTCACTAAGCCATTAGATTATGTAGGAATCCTCTCATAATAGCAGTACAGAACGACCTGCAATGAGCTTCAGGCAATCAAACATTTTAAAAAAGGCACTGAAATGAGGAATCTTTTACTACTGGCGATCATGATTCGGTCACTAAGCCATTAGAGTAAGTAGGAATCCTCTCATAATAGCAGTACAGAACGACCTGCAATGAGCTTCAGGCAACCAAATAGTGGTAAAACGCGCAGGAATGAGAGGAATGGCGTATTTTCTTACTATCGGTAGCCAATATCTGGTCACTAAGCCATCAGAGCAAATATCCCTGATCTATTTTAACGTCCTGTCGATAAAAGACACCACTACACGCTATCAACTTAAAAGCCTCCTAATAGCAAACGCCTTTTCAGTCGGACACTCAAATCCATCGAGTGGACGCGCGCTGTCCATCACGTCACCTTTCACATCCTTCTAGGGTTGGCTACTTTTTAGAGAACTTTCGTAGAAAATGATCTTTCAATTGCGGGACAGGGACTAAAGGCGGGACTTTGTGAAATTTTGTAGGTGGTCTTAAATCTGAAAATTGTAGTGAAAAACGTACTTTTAATGGAAGCTTGTTAATATTCTCTTAGTATCAGATATCAATACGTCAAATAATTTATAAAATTCTAATTCTGATCCGGTGTTCTCCATTGGCACTTAGGCCATTCACCCCTATATATGTGGGCATGTGGGCCACTGAGTCCCGGAATCATTTTAACATGCCCTATACACGGGACGCCCTGTAACATTTGCCAACCCTACACGCTTCCCTTTCCCCTTCGTTTACAGGTGACCGAGTAATTTCTTTTTCAATTTGGCAAAAGGTTTTTCGATGAGACAAAATTTTTCGTCGATAGATTTGAAGAGACGGATTAATATGAGATTGGAATGGTAGATTTTTTGTTGAGGTTTCTTGAGGAATTAATTAACATAAAAAATATATATTACAGATAAAAATATATATGAGAGCTACTGACATATCAGGAACCCTATTTTTGAATCGCTCTCCTCGCTTTGAGCGGTCGATTCTACTAATTTTCCTCCGACATCCGATACAAAAACCAGTAGAAGCGAGGAGAGCGATTCAAAAATAGAGCTCCAGGAGCAGTGTAGCGGGTGCTCACTAACGTACACGTGCAAGAGCACTCGCGTCCCGCGGCGTGCGTGTTTGAAGAGAATGATGAGACTGAGCGAAGCGACAGAGGTGTGTTAAGATCGCGATATTTGGCGCTTAAGATAATAATATGCGGCTACCAAACGGCTTATCTGGTCAGTTGGATATCAATAGCCATCTAAAAGACCTCCATCTACTCTCTCAATGACCGTCATCAGATCATGCCCCCATGAATCCTTCACGGAGAACCATGGCTTCAAAGACACCTTGTTTGCTATCCTGCCCTGTTTCTAATTATCCTTCCACCTATGTATGTACGGTCGACCGCACATCAGTGCAAACCAAACCAGTATAAACTGGTCTCTCATAGTAGGTACTGAAACTCCGTAATAGGTTAAGCCAACTCAAGGTCAAAGTGTTACCACTGACGTGCGGCCGACTGCACCTACGAGTAAGTGTGTACTTTATTTATTTGATTTAACTTCACAATTCAACACCACATTTTCACTATCGCAGTCAGACATCTCGGCAATCTATCAAAGAAACGACTCCATAACTTTTATCAAACATCGTTAGGGAGACGAAATAAAATATTTGTGTTGATCCCGCACCCAGTTGAGGCAAACTGCTTTGAACGAGTTCATTTTCTAAGCGATCGTTTTTGAGCCGACGAGACTGTACCGACACGATTCCCATGATATTTTGGATGTCGTTATGTCTCGTGCTTGTCAAATTGAACCAAATAAATGTATTTTCGACTCAAATATTAAGGCCATCAAACGTAACTAAGTACACGAACGTTGAGGGATTTGATACGCAGTGCTGATGCGTCTGAATCTATTGTACTTACCTATTACGTTACCTAAATAAAAAAATATATTACCTAGGTACCTTTGGCAACCAATTTTTATATTTTAATTTACTTTTTTTTTACATTAAAAGTAAAGTTATAGGTATCGTACTTTCTATATTATTTTTTTATTAAATTAAAACTTGCAGTAATTACATTCTCTCTGTAATTTTTATTTTAATTTAGACTACTAATTGCCTCGTTTTCTCAAGGCTATCATAATTAAACAACAAGATAAAACCATAAAATTTGATTGTTTGTCAAGTACTTCTTTTATTCTTTACCCTTATTACGTCATGATTTTCTTACCGATTTGTTCTGTGTCTCTAAACACTTAGAGTTATAAAAAGATAAAATATAATAATTATTATTGGAAGTTAAATATCATAAAACATACACGATTTTTATTTACCAACGATTGTTTTAAAATTTTAACCTATCCCGATTTCGTTTATAATCGCAATGTGTAAAAGCGACTTAAAATCAAGTTAACTGGCCGTGAATCGTGAAAGGATGATTTACAACAAGCGACTGGAGTAACTTGGGTCAATGTTATTTATGCAAACAAACTTTCGCTCTCGCTGTTACGTTAAATAATGAAAGATTATGTAAACACATTCATGTTCTACATTATTTTAGATGTAGTGTTAATGTTTAAGTAAAAGGAAAAAAACTAAGTTTAGAATATGGAAATATGGCAAATGAGTTATAGATCTATCTGTTAGTTTATGGTCGCTCAGCGAGTTATGGAGAGGCCTATGCTCGGGGTTTCTTTGAAGGATTTGATCCGCAATGTAGAGATCTACGACGAACTCGTTCCGGTAGGGTCGCCGACAAAGCCGAAATGATTAGCAAGTTGAAGTGACAGCGGGTGGGTCACGTAATTTATGTCACAAAACTGACGGTCGTTGGGGTATAGGTACTCGTCTATAAGGAATGGAGACCGCGGACCGACCGATACGCGCAGCGTGGAACGCCCTCCACCCCCAGTTTACCGTTTTTTTTATTAATCTGCGATCGGTCCTTAGACCATGAGCGGATCTTTTGGGGTTCCCTTGGCTTGTGGAATGTGGAGTCCACCGACTTCACTCTTCCTTATTGTTTGGCTATATTATATGTGATCTGTGTCTAAAATTTTTCGCCGTTTCAGTCGATAACATACGTTTGACAGGGGAGACCAGCGCGCGGGCGAGGGTGTTCTTGTGGATGAGTTTATTTTTGTAGGTTTCGTTGCGTGTCTTTATTTCCTCCTTCACTGTTGGCATTTTCAGGTACTCGTGGTTTACCGTAAGAACAGTTTTCCCCATGGTATAAATCAGTTTTTGTTAATCTATATCACGTGTCTATATGACACCAGATAATTTGCATGCCAAAATATGACACCAGATAATTTGCATGCCAAAATATGACACCAGATAATTTGCATGCCAAAATATGACACCAGATAATTTGCATGCAAAAATATGACACCAGATAATTTGCATGCCAAAATATGACACCAGATAATTTGCATGCAAAAATATGACACCAGATAATTTGCATGCCAAAATATGACACCAGATAATTTGCATGCCAAAATATGACACCAGATAATTTGCATGCCAAAATATGACACCAGATAATTTGCATGCCAAAATATGACACCAGATAATTTGCATGCCAAAATATGACACCAGATAATTTGCATGACAAAATATGACACCAGATAATTTGCATGCCAAAATATGACACCAGATAATTTGCATGCCAAAATATGACACCAGATAATTTGCATGCCAAAATATGACACCAGATAATTTGCATGCCAAATTTTATGAAGAAACTGAAAAAAACAGCTTCATAAATACCTAATTTTATAGAACAAATAAATGTTTGTGGAACTGTCAAAAAATTTCGCAGGCTGATTAATTATTTGGTTTTTGACAAAGTAATAAATTATAGTTAAATACCTAGAATCTGCTTATATTTTAAAAGCCAAGTAAGTTGATCATAATTGCTACCATATAACTAAGCAAAGAAGAAGACCCTATAGGTAACACCCAGTGTTGCCTAAGTCATATCCGCACTCAAAAAATTTTTATACATTTTACATAGGTACTTATAAAAATGTATATTCTTCGTACAAACACGACCCCTGAAATGTTTCATATCCTCCATATTCTGTGAAAGAGTCAACGAACGAACGTATCTCTACAGCAAACTCATAACATAACACATAACCCTTTACTGCACGGCGCAGCTAGGCAATTCTTTTTTATAATATCACATTCACAAACTCTAAACCGATTTTTCTTGTGAGGAAAGATGTGATTAGGATGAGAAAGTCCATATTTCGAGTCCCATAAAGCAGGTTGTTCTGAAATTTTTACAGCATACAATATCAAATTTCTCTCCGGCGTTATCGCGTTCCATTCTTAGGGTTCCGTTGAGAATAGAGAACCTTATGAAGGTCAAAGTCAAAGGGATAAATTTTGCTTATTTTACTTAAAGGCAGAACAAATAATATAGAACACGTATGTACCTACAATAAATAACTTATTTATGGTACATTTTAGACATACAAATATATAAAGTTATTTTAAATTTAATCAAATTAGACTAATCATAAACTATTATTATAAACTATTTAAAAATAAATAAAAAACTAGTCAAAGTCAAAACTATTTTGTTGCATGTAAGTACAGTCAACGTAAAGTAAGTTCAACGGTTTCTTGTCTGTTGCGTGTCTCAGTGTATAAAGACTTGAAGTTGTAAATATTACAGCTGATAGAAATGATAGCTGACAGATAATAGTACGGTCGACCGCGCGTCACTGGAAACAAAACTAATATATATAAACTGTTCTTGTATTGAAACTCTATATTATAAGTATTTTGAATTGACGATCTCATTATTGTTGAAAATTTTTAACTTTTTACTAAAACGCACGACAGCGGAAAGACTTTGAGCTGGCCTATACTATAATAGACTATATACCTAGTAGTCTAATATAGACTAGGCCAGCTAATAATAGACTATAGTAGTCTATAATAGACTAGGCCAGCTCAGTCTTTCCACTGTCGTGCGATACTGTAAGAGTTTTAGTAAAAAGTTAAAAATTTTCAACAAAAATGAGATCGTCCATTCAAAATATCAGTATACTCACAGACATCAAACGTGTGGTGGCCTTCTCGGGGGAAGGCCTAAGTCCAGCAGTGGATGTTGACAGGCTGATGTGTATGTAAGTAATCATAAATAAATAGTTAATTGAGATTTATGTGTCGTGGGTGTACTTGGAAACTCGCCCCATTTAGATTCGTGCGGGGTTGAGTTATCTACAGACATTATAGTGACGGAAGTAATCGTGATCAAAGAAAACTCAACGCACAGATATTCTAAGGCCGTAAATTAACACTTCGACTCGCATGGTCAAGAAGTTTAAGAGAGATAAGTTCGCCCTTTGTACTTATTTTTCCCTGTATTATTTTGTAAATGTTTTTCTGTGTGTGTGCAATAAAGTGTTAAATAAATAAATAAATAAGTTTCAAATATTTTCCTGCGCTCGCGCTCCCTGTTCGCTGCTCCCTGTGGAGATCGCATCTTTCATAATAAGTATCGAAACCTATGATGCCATTTCCCGGGGGGGTGCGGACAAAGGAAGCGGATTAGCGGGAGGAAGTTGCTAGTACAAATTAAATGGAGTTTAAAAATGAGAATGTGTGAGTGAGTCATAATTTTGTGATTAGTTTGACACGATTTTGACACCCATAGAATGCTTTTATTACTCATCCATATGGGAGTGGCTAAATCTTTTGATTCATGCGCATGGTGGACTATAGAGGGAAACCCCAAGCTTTGACGGATGGGTATCAATTCAAATCAGTTTCAGACAATCTGTTACAATAATACATCTGCCAGCCTAAATACGAGAAGCAATTGTAAAAGTCAAGAAGATACATGAGTCAGCACGCCATCAGTCTGTCGACGTCCACTGCTGGACATAGTCCTGCCCTAAAAAGTGCCATCACACCCGGCAGCGTGATACAAATGTGTATGCAACACAGACTGCTCTGTAATGCCGCCGTGTACGGATACAATTTACACGTAACAAAACCAATTACACTACAGACTAATGTATTATGTTGGTACATAGACGTTAGAGTTGTTTTGGTTAATTAGGTTTTACCAGCAACCTAATAAACCAAAACAACTATGTCTATGCAGTTAGCGACAGGACCCAGAAAATGACATAGAAAATTTTCATCAATAAGTCATCATTTCTTTTCCCCGACATCACGCACTTTTTTTTTTATATATCTATAATATTTTAGGGGGTTTAGTCATATGAGATGGTTGACTATGTCATCACGCACTTAATTACATTATTCGCCGCGCACTGGTTTCCGCCAACATCCCCTGCGTCCTAGAGCCCCCAGGCCTCAGCCGCACGTCAGACCCGATGGACTCACACTTGTGCCCTGGGAGAAAGGCCGCTGCTTACTGTGGGATGCGACTTGCGTGAGCACCTACGCAGCCTCACACCTCGCGCGGACTACCCAGGTAGCGGGTTCAGCGGCGGAGTGGGCAGCGCGCCAGAAGCACGCCAAGTATGCGGACCTGGCGCTTACTGACTTTTTCGTGCACTTCGCGGTAGAGACGTCGGGAGCGTGGGGATTGGAGGCGAAGTCGTTCGTGCGAGAGGTGGGGAAACGCATGAGGGAGCACGGTTGTGACCCCCGGGCCGAGTCGTACCTGGTTCAAAGGATATCCATGGCGATTCAACGTGGCAATGTAGCCGGCGTCATGGGTACCTTTGAGCCGAGTACGATCCGCGGGGGCATTTTTGACTAAATTTTATCATTGATTTTATAGTAGCTTAGTATTTGTGTTTAGGTTTAGGATAATTTAAAGTTAATATCAATAAGTTAATTAGTAATTTATTAGATAATTATGTTCTGTATTAGTGCTGTGCTTCAGCTGGGTATGGGATGGACGATTGTGCGAACGTACACAAGACGCTTCAGCACAAACTATAGGTGCCTTAGTGGTTTGTACGCCATTTGTAATTACGCCTCCCGGTCCTCTGGATTTTAGGACGTCGGTCCATTTGCGCAGATGTGGCCCGCCCACTGTCACTTCACAAGGCATTACAGCACGAGTGTATTGAACCCTTGACTTTCGTAAAATCCTACGCTTCACATATTTGAGTAGGTATCCAATAAAGCGATTACGTCTGCCATTCGTTTTTAATCCTGCAGAATATTGAAGATCGTTTGTCGATTTGTCTGGAATTGATTAGAAGGGAATGAGACGTTCCTTTTGAGTCGTTATTCTGTCTGTTCCTAGCCATTGCTCTTTTGGGAGCGGGAGAGATCCCTTTGTTTGTATCACGTTCTTATTTAACAGTATCAATGACCTGCAAAATATTCTGGTGATGTAAGTAAGGGGGCGCAATGTTATGACATATTTATGTAACAATAATATTATTTATTTATTTCATTTTATTTTAAAAGGAAAGGCAGCTTACAGCTGATGCTTCCATATCAGCAGTCGACTTGCTTTCATAATTTATATTAATTTATTGCGTCTTTTTAGATTTGAGAAAGTTGTCTAGTCTGTAATATCTATAAACAATATTATCGTTTGACTTGCATCAAATAGAAATGGAATATTCCTCCCAATTTCTTTATTATTAGTTTAATTAAAATAAAGTAAGCAATTTGATCCGCACGTATACTCAATTCAGAACTTCGACAGAATTGTTTTCTTGTAAATTAGGTGGGCTTATTAGACCATGCGGGTCCCACAAGGTGGACGATCTGGTAAAGGTCCCGGGACCCAACTGGATGAGGTTAGCGCAGGACCGGTCGTCGTGGAGATGCCTGGGGGAGGCCTTTGTCCAGCAGTAGACGTCTACAGGCTGATCTGATGATGATGATGATGATTAGACCATTTAGAGAACCGATCTTCATGAAATTACTGAGAAAACCACAAATTGAAACTAAACGATGACGTAACAGTTTGCTGTCTGTTTTCTCATCACGAGAAATGGAATGTAAGCGTATTTTCAATACTTTGAGGCTATGGGCCCACAAACTTACTTACATAAGCAATAATTAGCAGTAATCTGATCAAACAACAGTAACTAACGTACGCGAACTTCAATTATCGAATCCTGATAAGATTGGCCAACAATCCCCTTAATGACCTAACTTCACTCATAAGCACCGTGGCTATGAATTATGAGCGGAGTGTTTTAGTTTTCTTGTTAATATTATTACAGTAGTCAACAGAATAGTTTGAGGAAAACTTGCATCGTGTACTGTAACTGTGGTCTATCTATAATTGCTTATAAACTTTAAGAGCGAGCTAAATATATGCACACAGAATGGCAAAATGAATTCCTGTAAAGGAGATAGGTACAGGATTGACACGAGAAGTTTTCAACTGCTTTTGCGCTTAAAAATGTTAAATTGATCCGCTTGTCTTACACAGTTATAATTTTGTTCCAGGGAGTGAATGCAGGAGGGTTAGATCCATGTATTTATCCTACTAATATTAAAAAGGCGAGATTGCAAGGATGTTTGTTACTCTCTCACGCTGTAACGGCTGAACGGATTTTGATGAAAGTTGGTACAGTGGTAGCTTATATCTTGGAATAACATATAGGCTAATTTTTACCGCGGTATTTGTTCCCACGGGCAAAAACTTATTTCACGCGGGCAAAGCCACGGGCAACAGCTAGTTATACATATACATAGGTGGACGGATAATTAGAAACAGGGCAAGATTTTCATACAATCGAGGTCACTTTGAAGCCGATGCTGCTACCAAACGGCTCATCTGATCAGTTGGATATCTACAGCGATCTGAAAGTCCTCCATGCATTCTCTCGATGACCGTCATCAGATCATGCCCCGATCAATCCTTCACGGAGAACCATGGCTTCAAAGTGACCTCGATTGTATGAAAATCTTGCCCTGTTTCTAATTATCGTCCACCTATGTATATAACCATGTAAATAAAGCAACATCAGATCATGCCTCGATCAATCCTTCACGGAGAACCATGGCTTCAAAGTGACCTCGATTGTATGAAAATCTTGCCCTGTTTCTAATTATCCGTCCACCTATGTATATAACCATGTAAATAAAGCAACATCAGATCATGCCCTGATCAATCCTTCACGGAGAACCATGGCTTCAAAGTGACCTCGATTGTATGAAAATCTTGCCCTGTTTCTAATTATCCGTCCACCTATGTATATAACCATGTAAATAAAGGAACATCAGATCATGCCCCGATCAATCCTTCACGGAGAACCATGGCTTCAAAGTGACCTCGATTGTATGAAAATCTTTCCCTGTTTCTAATTATCCGTCCACCTATGTATATAACCATGTAAATAAAGCAACATCAGATCATGCCCCGATCAATCCTTCACGGAGAACCATGGCTTCAAAGTGACCTCGATTGTATGAAAATCTTTCCCTGTTTCTAATTATCCGTCCACCTATGTATATAACCATGTAAATAAAGCAACATCAGATCATGCCCCGATCAATCCTTCACGGAGAACCATGGCTTCAAAGTGACCTCGATTGTATGAAAATCTTGCCCTGTTTCTAATTATCGTCCACCTATGTATATAACCATGTAAATAAAGCAACATCAGATCATGCCCCGATCAATCCTTCACGGAGAACCATGGCTTCAAAGTGACCTCGATTGTATGAAAATCTTTCCCTATTTCTAATTATCCGTCCACCTATGTATATAACCATGTAAATAAAGCAACATCAGATCATGCCCCGATCAATCCTTCACGGAGAACCATGGCTTCAAAGTGACCTCGATTGTATGAAAATCTTACCCTGTTTCTAATTATCCGTCCACCTATGTATTATAACCATGTAAATAAAGCAACACCAGATCTCTCATAAATCACACACATTCCTACTCCGACACTCCTAAAGTCGTAATAAACAAGTTAAACACAACTTGCATCAATTTGTTGCCGTCTGACCCATGCCGAGTGAAAGATCGAAACTTAGTCGAGAGGCCAGCTTCACTTATATTATTGTTAGTCTTAGCTTAACTTAGACCGGGTCCGAGCTGACGAATTGGTTATGAATTAGTCTGCTGACAAATAATGAAGGCTTGTCTCTACTACGGGTTTTTCGCCTTCATTGTTCCCTTAACTATCTCATGTACAGCTTCTCATGACATTTTTTCATTTTTTCTCAGCAGTATAAATCATCTATATCTCAAAAATATTGTACTTGAATAATTAGTTGTTTCCCTGAAATAAAAACTTACTTCTTTAACTACTTTCTGTAATATTAGTAAGTATGGATTATTTATTATCGAACGGATTTTTAAAAATTTAAATACATAAGTAAGGGGGGGTGTCATTGCACTTGATTCTTTATGTTCTTGACACATAATACCATGAATTTTTTTAAAAAGCTCCTTCCATATGGATGAGTAACAAAATCATTTTAGAGTGTGCCAAAATCGTGTCAAATGTATATCGAAATTGATACTCACTCACACATTCTCATTTTCAAACTCCATATAAATTTGTATGAGCAACTTCCTCCCGCTAATCCGCTTCATTTGTCCGCACCCCCCTGATTTTGACACAGAAATTTTAATCGTTTCCCATACTAAATTTGCAAGATGCGATCTCCACAGGGAGCGCGCGCGCGACAAAAAAGGTTCGAATCTCCTTGCATAATACCAATTTTTCAAGTTTCTAATGCCAATACACGTCATAAATAAATATTTTGAAATGTCAAACAGTACATAACAACAGTACAGTAGGTATCTCTGGTATTCAAAACTTTAAACCATAAAACATTCAAAACTTTGGAATTTATTTACGAATTTCATGAACAAACATACCATAGACACGATAACACCCAGTTGTTATTAAATTCCTAAAATTAAACGGAACCAAAATTTCTAAACATAAAGCGAGGCCGTGGTTGACACATTCCAAACTGCGAAGTGCGAATTCCGTTCCATAAATACACAGGGACGTTTCAAGGAGAGCCCTGAAACAGTACCCCCTAGAAAAAGTATTACAATTATATTTTTAAATAATAACCTTCAATCATAAGCCTAATTATTATACCTACCTAGACAAAGAACTTCATACCAATTAAACCAAATGTCTCGAATTTAAGGGTTATTCACCAACTGGACACAAGTTGAATATTTGTCTGAATTCTTTGAAAAAGTACAGTCAAGCAGATTCATGCTTAAATCATTGTCAAATTAAAAATATTCTTTAAAGACGACTGATAGAATATACAAATACAGTCAATAAATAATTATTTTATACAAAACAAGTAAAATATTATACGAATTTATCTTCGATTTATTTCATACATAGGCTAGACACGACCTATAATTATTGAATTGACATAATATGCAATAGATTAAAAAACAAGGCTTTAAGCGCTGTTTTGTCGTGTAACAGTTTGGAACTTATTTAAGGTATTTTTAGGTAATATAATAATATTACAAACCTTTACACGCGACCCCCTTACGAAAAGTTTACCTGCGTACGGCCCTGTAAATAATTACTCTTACATTATATTGAACCAACCTAAACTTTACTCGTTAATAAAACTGTCTCCTGATCAAGTGGTGATAGGAGATAATCTGAAATCGCTTACAGAGTAATCTGGCTCGTGCGATTGTGATAGGCGACGGCGATGATGACGGTATCGGCTTAGCCGGTTGTGATAGGCTTAGGCGGTTTAATAAGCTAAGGTGATTCTTATAGGCTAAGGATATTTTACAGGCTAAGGCTAAAGGTTTATAGGTTGAGTGTGAATACCTAATCTATTGTTGATTTAGTGTGTAGAGCAACCCTGAAAGATAAGTATGTTTTAGGATTTTATTTATTTATTTAAAGTTATATTCCACTAAAGTGTACAAGCATTCTCTACCAGCTGACCTTTGGGCCATGCAGATCAATTAAATTAGTTGTAGGCGCAAAAAGAAAGATCATTTACCGATGAAGCTAAAATCTCTTTTGTGCGCCTGATGGGAATTCGAACCTTCCTGGTTTTATTAGTATTCCATTATTAGTTTTTTTTAATATGATTCTAGTACGTACATTGTATACCTACTACTCCTGAATGAATTTCCGGAGCATTTTTTGTACGTAACGTACGTTAGCCAATATGGATGACAACCGAAAGTATATTATTATATTTTATACTCAGTTCTAGCGATTTTTTAATACTTCTCTTTCTGCCATAAGTACTTACTTCTTTCTTGACCAGTTTAGTACCTATGGTAGCAGAGAAGTATTGCTTAAACTTTAAGCAAACAACTAAATAGAACCAAAGCATTTAACTCGATCATAGTCCGGCTAGTTATTAAGTGTAATTTAGCCAGGGAGATCCTCGCCCTGACTTCGCAGAAGCCACTGAGGATTTTCCAGTCGTTAGTCCACCCTCAATTTGAAACTTCTGGATCATAGTTAGCGAGGTAATACCCGCCGTGGAGGGTAGTCCAACTTTTTCTAATGTAAAAGGGATAGTTTGAATAATTCGTTCCCTGGCTTGGGGGTTTATACTACCTTTTTTACGCGGATCCGTCCGGATAGATAGTTAGTTAACGAGATGCTTAACTATTAAAACTTGAAAAACTTACAAGCCATACTATGTCTTTTATAAAGCTGATATTATTAAACAACTGATTAAGATATTAAGATATCACCCTCCTAGAGAATGTGCAGAGGCGAGCTACAAAACTACCGCATGCACTCAAAACTACCGCATGCACTCAAAACTACCGCATGCACTCAAAACTACCGCATGCACTCGAAAGACTTGAATATGATGCTAGATTGTCGCGCTTGAACCTTACTACACTTAAAGAACGCAGAGAAAGAGGTGATCTAATTGAGACCTTCAAGATTCTGAGCAACCATTACAACTCATCTGTCATAAGGAACATATTTAACCCTAACCCCATAGAGAGACTGAGAGGGCACAACATTAGAATACAAAGAGCCAATGCACAGCTGAACCCCTACAGAAATTTTCTAAGCAACAGGGTTGCATCCAAATGGAATAATCTGCCAGAATCTGTTGTATCTGCCACTTCCGTAAACATGTTCAAGAACAGACCAGACAACTTTCTCAAATCTAAAAAGACGCAATAAATTAATATAAAATATGTAAGCAAGTCGACTGCCATTTAAATAAAATAATAAATAATAATAATAACTAGCTGACCCGACAGGCGTTCGTTCTGTCTAAAGGTATTTGACTGTGGAATTTTGTCTACGCACAAAGGACGTACTTAATTCAGAAGATTTAACATATCAGACATACCTACAGAAATGTAGTCTATCTAGACAAAATAATAAATTATAAGAATCACATCAACAGCCTATTAACATGTCGCCACTGCTGGGGCTCAGGCCTACCCTCTCAACGAGGGCGTTCGGGCTATAGTCCACCACGCTAACCCAGTGCGGGTTGGTGGACTTCACATGCGTCAAAGAAATTCTTTTTCGGCGTATGCAGGTTTCCTCACGATGTTTTCCTTCGCCGTTTGAGAGCAGTCAGTAAATGTAGGTACTTAAGTTTCGAGAAAAAACCCTTTGGTACATGGCACAGCCGGGGATCGAACTTCGGACCTTACGATATGATAGGCCGCGTCTCATCCCCGACGCCACTCACTCTCTATGGGAACAGAATAAATCATGCAAATTTTCACCCCTCGTTCCCCCCTCCTCTCCCTTAAAATGTGAAATCCATACACCCGTAATTATTTATAATTATTTAATTGTGAATCCCATAAGTACGCCACAGACGACTCGAATTAAAAATCAATAGTTTGACATTTGCGATGTTAATAGTTTACTTTACTTGACAACAGTAAACCAAGAGTGCATCGGACTGTTATTTCTATAGTAGTGCTAACATCAGTTGTGCCAGACATCTCCAACTACATTTACCAGCTCGGCTGGTACAGGGACGTTCCTACTTGGGGCGCCAGGATGTCCCCTTTATAACAACATTTTAGTGACTTCAGGGGCCTGCATGTGTGCAAGTAGGGGGCAAGTAGGGAGCGAATTATCATAGGTTAGGTCCATATTTGTAGCACTTTGTATGTAAATACATCGTATCAAGTATTCGTGTTTAAGACTCCTAAGTATTGACGGCCATTTTGGCCACATCGTATTACTAGCCTAAACTAGCGCATTACTAGCCTAAACTAGCGCATTACTAGCCTAAAACGTGCCCTTATTATCGTATCGTGTCAATGTCCCTAAATCGGCGTAGCGTTCTGTAGAGTGCATGTGGCCATGCTACATACTTATCTTTTTGTTAGGGAAACAGAGTCACAAACAAATATGGATACTAAACTAAAGAACTAATAGACCTACAGTTACGCTAATTATAATCACAAAAGAAAGAATTACTAGCCTAAACTAGCGCATTACTAGCCTAAAACGTGCCCTTATTATAGTATCGTGTCTATGTCCCTAAATCGGCGTAGCGTTCTGTAGAGTGCATGTGGCCATGCTACATACTTATCTTTTTGTTAAGGAAACAGACAGTCACAAACAAATATGGATACTAAACTAAAGAACTAATAGACCTATAATAGGTCTATTAGTAGGTAACTAGATAAGTATGTAGCATGGCCACATGCACTCTACAGAACGCTACGCCGATTTAGGGACATTGACACGATACGATATTAAGGGCACGTTTTAGGCTAGTAATACGCTAGTTTAGGCTAGTAATTCTTCCTTTTGTGATTATAATTAGCGGAACTGTAGGTCTGTTAGTTCTTTAGTTTAGTAATAGTTCCACTAATTATAATCACAAAAGGAAGAAGAGAAGAGCATTAGAGACAGAAACACACTACTAATTAGTCTAATTGACTTAAGACCATACGAAAGAGGAACAAAGCACGTTCTTTCAGTGTACCCTTCAAATATACTGTCACCAGAAGGACTAAAATGGCGCCCCTGACCTTCGATACAGCCGTTGCTTTGGAGGGGTATCGTTGTATAAATGTACCTAGTGTACTTACATGCAATAAAATACTTTTGAATTTGAATTTGAATTTGGGGCGGCATTAAGGGCAGAGGTGGCCCTGCCTTTGGGAACTGGAAGCATTGTACTTAACTAACCGTTTCAAATGCTAACCGCACCCGATGCAAATTGCAAAACTATTGCGAACTGCGTCTTTTGCAAATATATCGGTTAACAATAAATTTGTATGCAAATGTTCGAGTACACAGCTCTGTCTTTCTGTCTGGCTTGTTTAGAGAAAATTATGTCACGACAGGGCGTATAAATTTGCGATGTAATATTATTATCTAAAGCACTAATTACACCACACATCTTGGGCGTACGCCCGCCAAGGTCATGTTAGAAGGTCATCCAAAACTGTCGTGAAAAGGCTTGCTATACAGCAATTATTATTATTATTTGCTTGCACGACGTGCAGGATGTGTGCTGGACCTAGCAAGGCATAGACAAGCTCTAACGTTTTTAAAAAGTAGGTTTTGGCTTGGTTGGCCTAGACTTTTAAGCCATATCTCAATTAAAATATCAAGTAATATGGTTTAAAGGTCTTGTAACTAAGCCAAAACCTACTTTTTAAAGCTTGTCTGTGCCTTGCTGGATGCCGCGCTAGATGGTGTAAATGCTACGTCTAACATGACCTTCAGCGGGCGTACGCCCAAGATGTGTGGTGTAATTAGTGCTTAACACATCTCAACATATCTGACTGTAAGAGCACATCTCGTACAATTATATACACGTAAAAATAATAATAAAAACGGTTCTATCCCGGGCATGTACAGTCGAGGTTTATAAATGCAGTAACAGTTTCGCAACTCATTAGATTAAGAGACCAGTTTCACTTAAGACTTTCTTTTATATCTGTACCCACACACGCACATATTCACTAATTATTCCTGGATATTACGATAAATCGATGACTTATTACTATGACAATAAGGTTTAAAATACGCTATTGACTTAGGTGGTCGTTATAACTAATTGGTTTTCGTGTTGCCGTGCGCACCTTTGTACAGAAATATGACTCTTAGCGTGCTACTGCACTTATGAACCTTACTGTACCTATATTATTGGGTTTTCCTCGAATAGATTATTGCATTTACTGACTGCAGTGCTCTCGAACGGTGAAGGAAATCTCGTGAGTCTACGCCGGAGAGGCGCATGTGAATTGAGTCCACCAACCCGCATTGGACTAACGTGGTGGACTACAGCCTGTAGCCCCTTGTTGAGGGTGTTGGCCGTACTCCAACCGTGGGTAAATATTGATAGACTGTCTATTTGATTTTAATTGATTTTTTAACTTATAGAGAGATACTTTATAAACTTTCTATTATATATGTACTTACGTTTTAAAAAAGTAAAGAAAATCTGTTCGAAAAAAAGTGGGTGCAGTAGGGACTTGCTTTTCTGTCTCCATAAATGAATGTCGCACCGTTGTTTCGCTCCCATAGACAAACTCAAAGAACCCTCCTTTTACTCAGAACTCAGTATAAATATAAGTTACACAGGCCACCATCTCAATTGACAGTTGTATCAAGCAATAGTTTTTATATGTGTATAAAGATTTATAATAATCTACCTGATATATATAAAGAACAGAATGACACTAAATTCAAGAAACTAATAAAGTCGTGGCTTGCGGAAAGATGCTTCTATAGTGTTAAGGAGTACATGAACTATAAATAGCTAGTAGGTAATTATATTTATACCTTTTGACTTCATTGCATTTATTTTCTTTAGGTTGACTGACATTGATAATTAATATTATCTTTATATTATAATTTAATACTGACATTTAGTTTTAGACAATTAGATTTTCTGTTTATTTAGATTAGCTTCAATCTTGTATATGCCTGGAAAGGTAGAATTACGGTGATACTAATACTAAGTAAATTAAGCTGCTAAAATGCTACCTGTAATTCATGCATTAAATTTCATTTCATTTCATTTCACTGCTATAAAAGTCTTCCTACAGCGTTTTCTTCGCCTTTTTTCAAGCGAGACCATCTCGTTAGTACTTCCTTTCTTCGCAAAGTATACATCAATTAACAGAAGTAGATTATCAAAGGGAATTTGTCTAATGATGAGCGGGAAAAACGGATGGAAATTAATGAGGTCCCGACAAATTGGGAAATGGATCTCCATTTCATGTCAGCCAGCATTTTTGTGCGGTTTTATTGGTCTTCTTACCTACTTAAATGTCGTTTGTAAAGTGCGATTTTCAAGCCCAAAAGCCCGTCAACCAAGGCCACCAGTTTATACTGGTTTTGTTTCCACTGACGTGCGGTCGACCGTACATACTTACAATAATTTTTCATTTCCTTTATGTACCTACCTAAGTAATACAATCTTTTTGGACGTTTATTTTTTTAAATTAAAATAGCCGGCAGCATTTTAAATAAAAACTTCAGACAACGCCATTTGGTGCGAACGAATAAAATTAAAAACAAAAGCAAATGGCATTTACAAAATATTTTTCGATGAAAACTGCCATGAACAACTTTAATACAACTTCTAAGGGTATACCATCTTTTTATGTAGGTATTTTTTCTTGGAAATTTTGCCATAGAAATAAGTTTTACTAGAATGTTAACTTTATCGCATTTACCTACAGTTCAATCATGCTACTAGGCCACAATAGAGTTGGGGTCGGAGTAGGTCAAAACATGTTTTTTTAGTACGCCTACTTATGTAAGTGTAAAGTTTTAGTAAGTAAAGTAAGAATAGTAATCAAAAATAAATTCCGTCTCCCAAACAAATTGCAAAGAAGAAAAAAACATGTCAAGTACCTACCTGCCTACAAAGGATTTTTTGTTTTTATTTTTAAACAACATTATTTATTTAGGTATGTATTTATTCGCACGAATATTTTTACATTCTTTCAATGGAGAACGTAAGCCCTTTTCGATTAAAGCACACAAATACACATGAAACGATTCCAGAAAATCCTTAAAAAGCCAACGACGACGGGGCACCAGTAATAGCGGATTATGGTAATAAGTTGATTTACCGCAAACCCGACCTGAATAATCCCGTAACGGTGTATACCGCGCCGTTCCTGCAGGAAACTATTAAAACTGAATTAAAATAAATCCCGCGAAATTGCGGAAACTCTCATATAGGTATTTGCATGTGATATTTTCTATCTCGTAGTAAATTTACAGCTACTTAGGTACAGTCGGCCGCCGTCAGTGGAAACACTTTGACCTTGAGCTGGCCTAGCCTATTAAGGAATTTCAGTACGATATGTGTGAGATACCAGTTTATACTGGATTTGTTTCCACTGACGTGCGGTCGACTGTACTTATGGACTCGAGTTGGTTGAGTACCTAGTTGAAGTGAAGTTCATTTGTTTACAAAGATATCTAGCAGCAAGTTCGCAACTAGCACAGTATAGGCGCAGCGTAACAATGCCAGCCGACCAATCACAGCGCAGTGCGATGGCTCCGCGCATATGCAGCTAACTTCACTATCCTGTCTGCAACTACAATACTTTATACCAACACTAGGTCCGATTCTGAAGGCACACATTTAAAATTTAAGAGCACTAAAATTAGTGTCGTCTTTAATACTACGTGAAACAGTTTTAGTGCTGTCAATTTTTAACTTTCTGCTTTCAGAATTGGGCCTAATATCTTATTTAATTCGCAAGAGAGGTATATTTGAATATCCAATGCCACGGAAGAGGGTGAAACATCCACGTTTCTTGTCATGTTAATTTCCCGCATTGAATGTATCTGGTCCGTTCTCCATTCACATGGTAATACGATGCCATACTCACCTACGCACCGGTAATAGTGGTGGAATTAATATGATTCCAAGGAGGCCCACCCCTGAATACATTATCTCCTCCTGTTAGAAGACAGGTATTTGTATGGAAATTGATCTAGGGAATATTGATCTTTTGGAATGATTGAATCAAAATGGAATGAATGAATGAATGGTAAAAAAGAGCCCTGGTGCGACTTCAGTTTCAGTCATTTATTCTTATCTCGCTGTTGTCCGCGGCTTTGCCCGCGTGGGATAAGTTTTTCCCGCGGAAACAGTTTACAGCGGTAAAAAGTAGCCTACCTGCAAGATTTTCATACAATCGAGGTCACTTAGAAGCCATGGTTCTCCGTGAAGGATTGATCAGGGATGATCTGATGGCGGTCATCGATAGAGTAGATGGAGGACTTTTAGATCGCTATAGATATCCAATTGATCAGATGAGCCGTTTAGATGCAGCATCGTCATGAAGAAAAAAACCCGCAAAATGTCATCAAAATGTATGAAAATCTTTAAGTTAAGGAATCATGACGAGACTGCTCCCAGACGGCTTATCTGATCAGTTGGATATCTACAGCGAACTAAAAGTCCTCCATCTACTCTCTCGATGACCGCCACCAGATCAGGCCCCGATCCATCCTTCACGAAGAACCATGGCTTCAAAGTGACCTCGATTGTATGAAAATCTTGCCCTGTTTCTAATTATCCGTCCACCTATGTATATATTATTTCAGGATATAAGCTATCACTGTACCAAGTTTCATCAAAATCCGTTCAGCCGTTACAGCGTGAAAGAGTAACAAACATCAAACTCACAAACATCCTTACAAACTGTCGAATTTAACATTTATATACACGTAATTTTATAAATTATACATTACAAAAACTACTCAAAATAAATTATATTAGTACCTAACTATACAGTAAGTACACAGTTTTTTTTTAGAAATTTGCAAAAATCCTTTACAAGCAAAATTAGAAGTAGGTAAGTAGGTACGTTTCGTTCCAAGGTGCGGAACCATTAGTACGGAACTCTAATAGGTGCGCGAATCCGACTGGAATTTGCTGTTCTCTGACATGTTAGCAATCAAATACGAATGCTATCACTTCACCTTGTGTTCCATAAAGCGCTATATCAACAGTGTAGTGTCGTAGGCATGTGACGTCATTACCATACATCTACAGTTCGACACGATTCAATAACACGCTCTCCGAACTCCCATCTCATAGGCAGATGCCTTAATGATGCAACGTTCATAATACCTAGTGAATTTAAATTTAACTAGGTACTGTGTGGTCGGTAAGCTGAGGATGTTCGAATTCTGCATCGGGAAATCAACAGCCTAATAAGTAGGATTTAACAACAAATTAAGAGCCTATAAGTTGGACTTAAAATCAAATCAACAGAATTTAAGTAGGACTTAACGCCAAATCAACAGTATAAGTAGGACTTAACATCAAATCAACAGCCTATAAGTAGGACTTAACATCAAACCCTCTAAACCCTTGTATCAGTAGTATGGGATATAGTTCGCGTTGGTGGACTTCACTGCGCCTAAAAATTCTTTCATCGGTGTATGGAGGATTCTTCACGATGTATTCCTTCACCGTTTGAGAACAGTCGGTAAATAAACCCATTGGTATTGATATTAGTTTTTTTAAATCTCCTATTTGAGGAATGTGTTATCTTCGAATTTTAAATGTTTTTTCCCCCTTATCTTAGATAGCGTTCGCGTTTTTCCATCCTGTATATTCAATAATGTAGGTATACCCACCTAGGTACTTATAGTTATTAATATGTACTTGCGCCACGAAGCGGTGTTGCGTATTAGTCAATTGCACACGACATAATAGCTTTGACATCCGTGATACAATTTATGGAAACTGCATATTAGATGGCGTATGGACTTGAATATAAATTACCTAATTGACAGATTGAGCGGCTTAATTGTTCCAAGTAGTTCAATGGGAGTATGTCCACCTGTATATAGATACAGGTGTATCGTCATGATAGGTCAGTATAGAAATAACTAACGAACGCCCAGCGACATCGTTCGCGTTAAAGGTATCCTAACTATATGTTATTCCCCCTATTTCCCCCTTTCCGGACTAATCCTTAGCGGACTTACGTTAAAAAATAAACTTATGTTCCAAGCAGCGACTTGGCTGTGCGTTGATAGGTCAGTCAGTCAGGATAGACGATTTTATAAGTTTAGTTGAGGTAAGTTTGTTTAAATGTATTTAAGTTTATTTAAAAGTCTATTTATGTATGTTTATCATTTGTTGACTTAAATATAAAATTACCTAAACACTAAAGCGTGACACACACTGAGCGGCGGCGTTGCGAAAGCGTTGCGGTTTTTTTCTGTAATGTTCAAAATAGATAGTATGTAGCCCTTTACATCAAAGCGGCGGCGGCGCGGCGCGTTCTTCATACAAACCTTCGCCGCCGCAACGCTTTCGCAACGCCGCCGCCCAGTGTGTGTCACGCTTTATTTCATCACGCAGTCTCAAAGTAGGTATCATCTAAATCATTTACCTCTAAGATACTTACTCAGTTATTATACCTACTTGTTAAACAATTTTAAAATCTTTGCAAATATATTCTCAAAAATTAAAATATTGATTTTCAATCAAATAGGAAGTAATATATTCCATCTAAAAAAAATTGGAGTGCTTTTGAATCTGAATGACCTGTACGAAAACTCTTAGGGCCTCTTACACCGCTTGCTGATAAAGTCACAGATACCCTATCTGCAGGTTAATTGACAGATAGCCTATTTTTTTGGTTTCACAGGTATCTGATTGCCTATATATTACACATTTTATATAGTCTATCACACAGATTTATCTGATAGATTAGTTTATCACTAAGATTACTATCTGTAACAATATCAGGAAGTGGTGAAAGAAGCCCTTAGAATTACACACAATATTCGTATGGAGTATTCAAAAAACACATTTTAATCCAAAGCTTGGGGTAATGGCGTGAGACCCGCCGACCCGTGGATTAGGCAGAACCCTCTAGTCCAGGGCCGTATTCAGGATTCTGATTTGGGGATCTGTCCAACCGACTCCTTTAACCTAGCCTATGAATCCTATAAAATTTTCTGAACATACCTGACTTTGCAAAATTATTTATACATAGAGATGTCCAAAAATTGAAAGTTTTATTCGGTTGATCGAATCAATGAACTATTTCTTGAAATTGAATGAGCGTTTCTAGGGAAGCACAGCTCTCCTTTGACACCTTAAATTAGTCATTGCGCAGTAATCAGTCAACTGCACACAGCCCCCAAAAAACTCTACGGGGACTATAATAATCCTAGAAATATCAAAAAAAAATTAACAGCCTATTAATAAGTCCCACTGCTGGGGCTCAGACCCTCTCAACGAGGGCGTTGGGATATAGTTCACCACGCTAGCCCAGTGCGGGTTGGTGGACTTCACTGCGCCTAAGAATTTCTTCTTCGGCGTATGCAGGTTTCCTCACGATGTTTTCCTTCACCGTTTGAGAGCAGTCAGTAAATGTACATAAGCTTCGAGAAACACCCATTGATACATGGCCCAGCTGAGGATCGAACTTCGGACACTTTTTACTAAGTACATATTTTGGTATTAATGCCTGTATTTCCTCTAATCCAAACAATGTAATTGGCATTTTTACAATTGTTTAATTAAGAATTAAGAGTAGGTACCTAGGCTAGGTACGGTCGACCGCACGTTAGTGGAAACGCTTTGACCTTGAGCTGGTTTAGCCTAGGGAGTTTCAATACTATGAGAGACCAGTCTATACTGGTTGTTTCCACTGACGAGCGGTCGACCGTACATGTCACAAGTCCGACCTCTCCCTGCTACATCCCTGTTCGATTCCATCCCAAGTCCATTAAGGACGTTTCTCAATTAAGTATCTTTTTTACTGTTCGAACAAACGCATTACAGGTCCGCACGTATTTTTTTGCAATTCGATTTCATTTGCAGAAAAGGTATTGAATTGCTTATTAGCAAAAGGTTTTATTTTATGAAGAAACGGTTCGCCTTTCTGTGCACGAGTATCAAGAATATAGGAAGACCAGTATTTGTTACGCAATATCCTCATCATATCAGCCTTTCGACGTCCACTGCTGGACATTGGTGTTCCCCCATGAACGCCACTACACTAGGCCACCTTTAGATCGTCAGTCCACCTGGCGGAGGGGCGTCCCACACTGCGCATATACGTATGTTTATCAGTTGTTGAGTACCCATAGGACAAGCATCGGCTTAATTTGGGATTAAACAGCCGGGTGTGAATTTGTCCAAAAACATTATTATTATGTCTATGGTACTGACATGGATGCCTAATGCTAGTGATGATTCGGATAGTTTTGGTCCGACGAGGTAAAATAAAACAAGTTTTTCTTTAAAACTATGTTTATTTAAGGTAATTAGTAACCGGTTAAAATGATTAATTAAATGTAATTAAATAATATTAGGCATATTCTAAAAATACATTAACTTAAAAGTACTTACATATCCACAATAGGTAGTAGCTGCTTAAACATACGCTAAAATTTCGTTTCACACCGGTCACCAACAAAATCACCCAAAGGCTGTTAAGGCCACAATCTATACCATTACCTATCTATATAAAAATCTTAAATTCTTAACTAAATATCTGACTTAAAAAGTTTGAGTTAAGCGAATCTCTTATGGAAGCTGCTGTTAGATTTCTTCAATGAGGCCTAGGTAATCAATGTCACAATTCTTTCACCTTGATCTAAGTTTGTAACCATTTAAAACCACAACTTCATAAAATAAATTCCATTTAACTACTAAGTATATTCATTTTCTTATTAGGTACGTACTCAATTTTTTTTACTTAAAATATAACCTGATTAACTTAAAATTGAAGTTTGACTTTAAAACTTTGAAAATTAAAAATTGATGTCTAGGATTTAAGTTAATTATTGCAAATTGTACCTGTTTTTAGATTCATTTGTGCAACAGAATAGGTATATTGTTTTGTAAATTATCATAATAATCAGCCCGTAAACGTATCGTAAAAGCGAAAAAAGAAGAGGCAATAGTCATAAAGAGTTTGTGAGATTAGGCCGGTTGAAGGAATCTTTTAATAATCTCCCAGTAAGAAAAGCGTATAATTAAAAATTAAAATTCAATTGCTTGTGAAAACAAAAAAAAATGCATGAGCTAGTTCTTTCTTTTAAGTACGTAAGTAATACATATTAAACTAAATATTTTTTTGTAACGTATCAGTAAAAACTTAAAATAAATGTAACTCCTTTTATAACTAGTAGTTCCGTGAGAACAGTAGACCTCGCCAGCCCTTATAAACCAAACCTAAAAGAAACCAACAAAAGTCAACTTTGGAAACAGAAAAAGTACCTACTAAAGTGACAAAAATTAGCACTTTAAAGCTTAATATTTCGCAAACGGATCCCTGAATCGAAAAATGTTTATCACACACCCGCGATATTTTTGAAAGACCCATCCAACGATACCCCACACCATGGATATCACGCGGAAAAAAATAATTTTCCATTTTACGTATGCAGTTCTATGAACATAATTTATTTTTTCAACTTTCTTAAGTCGATCCACTATTACTCAAAAACTAATAGAACCTACTTAGCCGTAATAGTTTTCCTTGTAACTACGTTATATATGCTACTGCCATAAATTTTTTCACATTTCCAGAAGCAACCGTTTAGCTGGCAGGGGGGGGGGACACGTGACTCTAACAAAAATTACCGCTTTAAAGCTTAATATTTCGCCAACGGATCCCTAAATCGAAAAAATGGTATTCACACACCAGCAATATTTTTGAAAGACCTATCCAACGATATCCCACACTATGGGATTCACAAGAAAAAAAAAGTTCACTCCCACTTTGCGAGTATGGTAGGTACTCTAAAAAAAATGTTTTTCAAAATTTTATTCTACTCATTTTGTAGGTTTAATTCATTTATACATATACCAAATTTTCGTCAAAATCGGTTGAAAAATGCGACCTGTAGAGAATTACAGACAGACAGACAGACAGACAGACAGACAGCCGGACAAGAGCATTTTTGGCCAGTCTCGAAACGTAGACGCTTCGCTCGCTTCGCTCGCTCGGTCAATTACAAACAAATAACAATTAGGTAGGTACCATTTATTGCGTAATCACACGTGGTTTTTTTCATGAATGCATATATTTATATAGGTAGTCTTAAAACTAGGTGAGCATTATAATGCTACACATTGTTATTAAATATTAAATTACATTTACCATCTTATTTAGCTGAAATATAGAATGCTAATATGTGATATACCTACCTAAGTAGTTCCCGGTTATAATGTTCCAATAAAAGTTTAAGTAAATACAATAAAATTAAAGCAGAATAACCTATCAATAAGTCTAATACACATGACTTAATTAGTATTAAGTTACAATTATGTATAAGTTTAATAGAAATCAGTAAAATTACAAGTATCGCAGGGGGTTTATGAGCGGTGACCTTGAATGCGCAGAATTCATTTTTTGGGTCTCTTTGGCGGGGGGACTGAGGCGCGACGCGGGGAGGTAGCCCGCCACGCGGCGCTAACGCGCGTTATTGGTTAACTCGGTCGCTTTCCGCTCCCGCGCCCCTTTTCTCGCGTTCCAGAAGTACAGTTGGGCACACATACTGTTCGACTATTAACTGTTGGTTGTTTTCTGTTTGTTTTTGTTGTTTATTTTGTTGATTTATTTGTTATTAGTAAGTCGTGTAGTGTTGGTAAAATGCCAAAAAATAAAGTATTAAACCGGCAGGCTAGAAAAATGGTTTATGATGTAAACAATCACATAAAAAATGAATCGCAAGAAATACTAGGCAGTAAACTATAAAAACCTCCTTGGGGGAGGCCTCTGTCCAGCATTGGACACCTACAGGCTGATATGATGATGATGAAACCATAAAAAACAGAAACCATAAAAACGGGTGATTCGATTTTTCTAATGAGAAGTATATATTTTATTACAGTCAAATCTCAAAAATTGACTAAGAAACGAGCTGAAGTAGGCCTTTAGTACTCATTGTAAAAGTATTTGTACTTGGTATTAAGATTTTTGTGCACGACAGTACACCTGCGCAAACGCCCCCACCACTTTTGCCGAGCGCTCATTAATCGTTGCGACACTTATATAATATTACAGCTTTGACAATATTCCTGCGACACATAGAGCGTGAGATCCTTAACTAAGTTTTTCTACTTAACTAAAATAGTTTAAAACACCTGAAAGATTTAAAGTTATGGAAATTTTTTACGTTAAAACTTTGCAGATTTTGGCTAAATTTACTTAATTTTTTAACAATACATTAAACAATTAGTTCATATGATTATTGATTTTGTCTTAAATAACAAATACAACGTTCTAACGTTTAGTACTATAATAATAGTTAAGTAGTTACTAATTCCTTAGTAGGCGTTTATGAAACCCTAATACCTATATCTATTGATTAGTAATCTATTTTCATGAACGACATGCACACAGAAGAATTTGAAACTTAAAAAATAATGTTCTAAGTAATCCAAATATACATCTAGTATGAATATAAAACTGTATAATAATTATAATAAATAGTGCAACTTAAAATAACTTAAAAGTAAAAACCAAAATTAATAAAAAAAATGAATTTAAATTCTCACCTCACGGAATCAACCATCATCGAGTCACCAGGCACCAGAAGTCAGTCTCGAACTGATTTGACCGTCTCGTTGGCTTAGTCAGAGGACGTGGGTTCGACTTCCGCTGGGAAAAGACAACTATGTGTACAAGTTGGTGATCTAGCTTATTTATACTTGTCTAATTACAATACAGGGGAATTTAGTTTGGGATGAGAGAGGTGTACCACTGACGTCCACAAAGGGATTTTTTCCCGAGGAAAAACTTTTCTACGAAGGCGAAGCCGCGGGAAACAGCTAGTGTTTTATATGAGCAACAATACACACTTGACATCAGACAATTTCATTTTCTAGATTTTGTTTGGAACTCGATAACTAGTTCAAAAAATAGTGAGATGACAATATGATGGCCCCAGTACACGTTGGCCGAGCGCGCTCGACCGAATGCACTCGGCCAACGTGTACAGAGCATATTTGTTTTTATTCCAGAGACATTAAATAGTCGCTCTCTTTCTGTTATGTTGTTTGACAGATAATACAAATTTTTGACAGAGATTACAAATTTTTGACAAGTTAACCGAGCGCGCTCAACGTGTACTGGGGCCATGACACTACTACCCTGTTACTGGCATAGTATCTCATGGCGGCGCCATTATGAAAGCTAGCCGCCGTGTATTAATAGAAAAAGAAAACTAAACCCCGCATTTCTTTCCGTACCTATCAGTGGCGTCTTATTATTTGCTACTGCGCAACGACTCGCGCTAATTTCGCAGCATTCTAGTTGTTTGCGGGTAAGTCCCTAGTTCTATAGCGAGACGGACGCGGGACGGGCCACTAAGCCAACGAGGCAGTCAAATACATCGTAAAATCTTACCGTCTCTCTCACACGAACCTGACCTTGATAATGTTGCCCAACACGCAGGCATTGTTGTATTGCTCTGTGGCATGGAGTTAGGAAAAACATATTTTGCAATAATGTAGGGAAATAATCAAGATATACTTAGTCACAGCGCAGTGCAGTTTAGGACGTTGTAATGTAGTAACCTCAGATCACAGCAAACAAGGGAGATTCGGTAAGGCAGCTCGGCTCCTACAAACGCATCTGGCTGTAATTTGGTAAGGCGGCTCGGCTCCTGCGAACGCATCTGGCCGTAGTTTGGTTAGGCGGCTCGGCTCTTGCAAACGCATTTGGCCGTAATTTGGTAAGGCGGCTCGGCTCCTGCAAACGCATCTGGCCGTAATTTGGTAAGGCGGCTCGTCTCCTGCGAACGCATCTGGCCATAATTTGGCTTAATGTAAATGACCGCTAGTCGACAGCTCCTACGCGTCTACGTCACATCTCTCGATTTTGACAAGATGCCAACTTGTTCAGTGGTTGTTTGCAAGAATACAAGCAGCAAAGTGAAACTACATGAAAGTAGCATCTCATTTCACGTGCAAAGTATTACAATATTTACGTTTGTTATGCCTGTGGGTAGTGGTAAGTAGTAGAAGCCGCGACACCACACGTTTGGCAAACCTTTACAAACGCAACCGTGTGGAGCAGGGGTTTGGTTTGCGTTTGTAATGGTTTGCCAAACGTGTGGATGCAACATAACGTGTTTGGTTATGGTTTGGATTTGGTAATATCGTTCAGAATTAGCGCGATTGGGTTTCGATACCATTCGCGCCGCGTTCCAAATCTCTTGTTTGCTGTGATCTGAGGTTACAGCTGAGTGCGTGGTTGGTTGGTTGGTTGCTAGTAAAGGATACGGTAGCACCTGTCGGCGTATGTGCGGTGCGAGTACTGCACGAGCGCGCGGCCGGGCCCCGTCAGCTGAAGGGACAACACGGGCCCGCAGAGACCCATCTTCTCGCTCAGCAGCGGGAACGTCGTGTTCAGCGGCAGCTGCCAACACACATCACCAACAACACCCTGTATAGTACATTTTAGACTTTCGCGCTTTGTATTCATAATTATATACGGGTCTTACACACGAACAAGTTTTATTTACCTTTGCCCGACGTTTCGACCAGGTTACACTGGCCGTGGTCACGAGCTGATAACGACAAAACTGAAACTGATAACTGAAACTTGTTCGTGTGTAAGACCCGTATATAATTATGTAATTATGAACACATTTATAGACATTATATAATTTTATATCTTATTTTGACATTAAATAATTTTATTTAATTAGATTTATACAAAATATTGTATTGACGATCCCTTCTACACATAAGACTCATGTTGTATATAATTTGACATACTGTTTTGTGATGTAGTAGCGAAATAAATAAATCTAAATCTATTACTATATTTATTACTATTCCATTAACCACTCTAATCCACTAGTCAAATCCAATAATGGATTTAATTTCACTCTTTATTGCACTATGCATTTGATTAGGGGAATTCAGACTAGGAACCGGACGGGACTTTCCCTTTAAAATTTATTTATTTATTTACGAAAACAGTTACAGTGTCATTACAGACAATTTAAAAACAGTAATACAGTAGACGGTTCCTTTTCCGTCTACTGTGGTTGCGAAGATTCTCATTAGCAAACTCCACGTTGTTCAGGCGGGGATTTTGAGATATGTGTACTTACATTACCAAGCTCCACAGTGACGTGGTCCACGGGCGATGGGGCCGCATTCATCGGCCTGGTAAGATCCGGCATGGGGCCGGTAGGACCTCTAACGGGGTCTATTGCACCCGGCATGGGACGCCCTGGACCGGAAGGCCTTGGCCCATCGATCATGGAGCCAGTAGGACCCACATGACGCGTCGGCAGACCAGACATGGGGCCAACAAGACCCATGGGGCGCTGTTGACATGGCCTAGAAGGTCCAGATATAGGGCTATTAGGACCTCTTATAGGGCCAGGCATCGGGCCACTTGGACCGTTCCTGGAGCCTGGAGTTTGACCAGGAAACTGCGGGCCAAATACCACTGGATTAGACTGAGGTCTATAATTGAACTGAGGGACTGACGGTCTGACTTGATTGCTTATGGACATTGGCGGTGGCTCCCATTTCATCACAGGCTGCGATTGATTGCTCTGAGGCACATTCCGGGGCACAAACTTATTAGTCTCTGCCTGAGGGATTTCTTGCTTCAATTTCCTAAAATTTGCATCAATCGTAACAGAAGAGGGCGTCTTCTCGTCTGGTTCATGAAACAAAGCCGTGTTGATAGAGGAATGGAAGCCTTTAACGAATCTCTCGTAGTGTCTCACTATGTCCCTCAACGGGGACCCGTTTGAGCCCAAGCCGGGGCCAACGTTGAGGAGGCCATTCGGAAGTAGGTAGCAGGAGCTGGCCGGGCACGTGTCCATGACAACTTTCAGTGCGGTGCCGTGGTATTGCCGATTGTGGAGCATTGACACAGCCTGAAACCAAGATTATAAAGGTTTACTCGCTTGGCACGACTCGAGCGCCAGAGGTCGTCCACTGGGGCACACAACTTTGTACAATTTGTATTAGTTATTGTGCTGTTCTTGTCTAACTAATTTCCATAACTGGAAGACCTGGACGTTAAACGTCACATACGGAAGACGCGGCCGAAGCCCTCCTATACCTACACCTACAACGCCTGTGGGCACCTTTACTGCGCAACATGCGACCGGACTTTCAAGACAAAGTTTAGTTTCGCGAGTCGTATTCGGGCACACTCCAGACGATGACTGACAGGGTGACTGATGCGTCGAGGAGGACATCATCATCATCAATTTCCATAGAACAGCAAAAAGTCATAAACTGCAAGTCAATACAATGCAACAATCCCATGTGTATATAGAGAGCGTCGGTGGCGTAGTGTGGAAGTCGCAGCCTGGAGGTCACGGCTAGAAATCTGAGTTCGATCCCCAGTCATGCCAAACATACCGCTGGTACCGCTGGTGCACCAGCGGGTTTTACTCGAAACTTAGTACATTTACTGACTGCTCTCAAACGATGAAGAAACACATCGTGAGGATGCCTGCATAACCCGCACTGGATTAGCGTGGTGGACTATTATAGCCCTAACGCCTTCGTTGAGAGGGTAGGCCTGAGCCCCAACAGTGGGGACATATTAATAGGCTGTTGATTTGACTTTGATTTGATTTGAACCAACAAATGAAGAAAACATTGACTCCTGAAATACAGCTTGACTAGTATGGGAGTCTTCCTTGAGTGAATAAAGTTAAGTTTTAAATGTACCCACTTGGACCGCCTCCAAGGGATGGCTGTACATGACCTTCGCGTACATCTGCTGGCCCGCGACCACCGAGCACACCACCACCTCGCCCGCCAGCTCCATCACCTCCCTCAGTTCTGCTTTGGACGTTCGAAACTGTAAAAACAAAATTATATTATCCATAATGATACCGTTTTTGTACAATTGGGGATTGAAAAGGTCAGTTTCAAATTCTTTCCTTCACATTGTCGCGAGCACATGCTACCTTTTCAAACTATACTATAAAAATAAAAAAGCCTATTATTTCCTGGTTTTACAAAAAAGTCTAAATGTAAATCTTTAATCTTATTTTTTGTCAGGAACCCCAGGAAGGCCTCATCCCAGCGTGCTGGTGTTTTTCCCTTGCGACGTTTTCCCTGTGGTCCTTTCCATTTTTAATGCCCATCTGTCTTTCATTCGTGCAACATGTCCTGCGTAGCTTAGGGCGTCTGTTGTTGTACTTTGGTTGCTGATCGTAATTTTGTATGTCGTATTTATTGGATTTTCTTTATATTTAGCATGCTGCCTTCCATTCCTCTTTGGCATGTATAATTTTTTGTTGAATTTCCAAGTCTGACAAGGATATGTTAAGCGAGGAAGCAAGCATGAGTCAGTCAAACTATACTACTTAAATAAAAATGCTGACGCGTAAACTGACTAGTGCATGATGAAATGGCTTGCCTGATCAGTTAGGTGTATGGCTTTCTGGTACTTCGGACGGCCACCATCAGATCTCATTCAAATTGTTCCCTGACGAAGATCTAAGGGCTCAAAGTACGCCAATGTAAGCATTATAATTCTAATTTTAGATTGATGATATACTTACGGAGCGTCAGTGGCGTAGGGGATAAGACGCGGCCTATCATATCGAAAGGTCCGGAGTTCGATCCCCAGCTGGGCAATGTACCAATGGGGTTATTCTCGAAACTTAAGTACATTTACTGACTGCTCTCAAACAGTGAAGGAAAACATCGTGAGGAAACCTGCATACGCCGAAGACGAAATTTTTAGGCGCATGTGAAGTCCACCAACCCGCTCTGGGCTAGCGTGGTGGACTATAGCCCGAACGCCCTCGTTGAGAGGGTAGGCCTGAGCCCCAGCAGTCCCCACTGCTGGGGCTCAGGCATTAATAGGCTGTTGATGATGATATACTTACATTTGTCACATGCACCCATCTGTCAATAGGTGGTTTGATTCCCATCACTTTCAGATACTCCGGTTTCAAGCCGTACATGCCTTTTGGATCTTTCTCCCATATGTCCATATCCGGTCTCCATTGGCCTTTGTTCTTTCTGGAAACATTAAGAAAAACACACTGTTTATCAAAATATTTACAGTAAGGCAGAAAAACAAAATATTTGGCGGCAGATTAGGGAAGAGGGTTTGGGTCTGATTTCATTTATTTTGGGCTGGGGGGTGTCCAGGTTTGCACAAAACTTCCAATTTCCTAGAATCAGAGCAAGGCATAATTATGTCCTCATCTAAGAATAAACCTTTTTAGTAAATATTTCCTTGTAGTGTAGCGTAAAGAGCGTCAGTGGCGTCGGTGATAAGACGCGGCCTATCCTACTGAAAGGTGCGACGTTCGATCCCCGGCTGGGCCATGTACAGTCTACCGCACATCAGTGGAAACACTTTGACCTTGAGCTGGCCTAGCCTATTAGGGAGTTTTAATACTACGCGAGACCAGTTTATACTGGTTTTGTTACCACCGATGTGCGGTCAACCGTACCAATGAGTTTTCTGAGTTTTTTCTCGAAACTTAAGTACATTTACTGACTGCTCTCGAACGGTGAAGGAAATCATCGTGAAGAAACCTGCATACGCCAAAGAAATTCTTAGGCGCATGTGAAGTCCACCAACCCGCACTGGGCTAGCGTAGTGGACTATAGCCCAAACGCCCTCGTTGAGAGGGTAGGCCGGAGCCCCAACAGTGAGGACATGTTAATAGGCTGTTGATTTGATTTTTGAGTGTACTTACCGTTTAGCCTGTGGCTCTGTAGATTCCACATCACTGTCAGATTCATCTTCGGAATCTGTAAAATTAACATGAAGAAATCACAACAGTCCATAGTCATGCACAAATATTTTTTTCTGTGTGAACAGAGCCAAATGCAATTAGAAAGTAGAATGAGAAAATGAGGCAATAGAAAGTAGTTAATAAATTCTAATTGTATCAAATCCAAGACTATAATAGAATTAATTTAATTTTTTAGTTATCCAACAATACAATGCGCACGTGTGTATGTAAATCAACCCTTACCATAAGCTTCAAGTCTTCTTCCTTCAACTTCTTGGCCCATAAATTTCGCCTTCGCCAGTTTGCATTGCTCAGGATTGTTGAATGACAACTGTATCGTGCCAATGAAATTGTCATCTTTATCTAGTAACATTTCTATGTTATTCACAAGCTCGAACTGTAATGACATAAAAAATAAGCAATAAAGGATAAATTCAGATATTTCTGATGCACCTGACCCGACATGACGGGTAAAGGAAACCACTATTAACTAAATAAAAAATAAAATAAAAATAGCCTTTATTCTGGTATTACATGCACTTATTAATTGGATTGAAATACATTCAAATTTGCAATTTTCCTTAAAATTAACATTAAAATTATGAATTAAATTGAACTGTTTTTATTTAATATTATTGTTATTATTTATTTTTATTTGTCGGCAACCTATTTATTTATTACGTATTATATTAAAATTGTATTGTTCGCCGTCGTTTCCCCACCAGATTGTCCACTGACAAAGGCCTCCTCTAGACTCTTCCATTTATTTCTGTCTTTAGTCATTCTTGACCACAGCGCACCCGCCACTTTCCCTATGTCTTCTTCCCATCTTTTTATCGGTCGTTTATCCCACCACTATTAACTAGATGACTTTAATTGCTACATGGGGAATCTCTTGGCTATTGAATCAGTCCAACATTTTTAACTTGCAGGATCTACTGGAGGTTATCTGTGTCACAATCAGGCAAATCAAATATAAAAGAAGCTGACTCACTCACTGACTGATCAACGCACAGCCCAAACCACTGAGCTTAGAAACTTGCAATTTTGCACAAATGTTCCTCATGTACCTCTGACATCCACTATAGGTTTTTCCCACGGGAAAAACTTTACTACGCGGGCGAATCCGCGGGAAACAGCTAGTAGTTAATAAGAAAGTATACTTACTTCCTTCTCTACGAAATCTTTTATTTGATTATCTTTCCAGTTTTCCGGAAAATTAAATACACTCAAGAAATAGTCTTTATCACTTTTTACTGATGAGGCATCGTTCCCATCCAAAGTGTCCATTGCGTTTGCATTATAAAGCAAACATCCCTTTACCGTCATAGGGTTAATGAAACGTCTGCCTAATGTTTTATATTGTCTTCTACGTTTTTTTCTAGGTTCACAAAAGTACTCCTGATTTGTTGACTCTATTATTACATCAGCCCTTTGGTTTTTAGTGTCTGGGTCTGCCATTGAAATAACTGGTTTGATATCTGGTGGACAATTGGCTTCCTCAAGCGTGGCATTTTCCCTGTTCCCAGCTGATGGGCTTCTCATGCCAGGGGAAGTTCTTTCAGATCCCGGGGGCAAGCAATCATCTCTAAGATTCTCAGAATTAATAGGTGTGCCTTCAGAACTCATTGATGTTTCACGTTGTCTGTAATAATATAGGAATAAGTAAAAACATTTTCGAATAAGTACCTACACAATAATGGGATTGTCAAATCCTAAACACTATTATTTAATGTGACCACGCTAGGATTTTCTGCTGCCTTAAGAGGATTTCAAACGAATGAAATACACAAGTGTACTAATAACATTTTTATGTATTTTATAAATGTTTAAAATACCGACCACCTGGCGCTCGAGTCCAATCCATCCAATGGCTGACTGAGTTGGCAAGAAACAAAGAAAGATTAGGAATCTAGGTCAGGTGAACAGTCTGAGATTGCAAAATGTTATTATTTAAACTAGGTATACCGTTTACCTAAACTTGCCTGCCAGTGCCAGCGAAGCCTGTCGAAGTTCTATATCATTAATCTGTGGCAAAGCCGAACAAAAACACAAACAATCACAAGGAAATTCAAGAATTGCATGCAAAGTTGCAATTTTGCAAACCAACCAAAACAAAATTATGTTTTTAAATTCTAGTCAATCAATCAATCAATCGATCCATTTCTTAATTGATTTTACGGCTATAGAAACAAAGCATTTTTCAGCCGTGCAGTTAGCAAAGTACAAACGTAGTAGTTCCTTGTCTACGAATACAAAGGATAAAACATTTATTGGTCTTTATCAGACCACAGAATAGATAATAGTAGGGACAGAAAGGTATCTTCGCAAGACATTTAAACAAATAGCGACTCTAGCTACGACACATAAAGTGCAATTCAGCGCTCACGGACGCTAAATGCCTACAAAGATATTCACCTACGACTTCCCTCTCTTTCTAACGCGTCACTGACTCAGTAAGGGTTGCCTTCTTGAGAAAAATAATTAATCTGAATATTTAATTACCAGTTGTGTACTATTAATCTACTATTGTGATAAATAACAATTTAGACATACATAAGTAATGGGTATTAGATCTGAAAACTAGTTTATATATTTTAATCTAACAAGATACTACGTAGGTACACTTTATGTGTTTATTTGTCTACGAAACTGAATTATCTCTTATGAATCTGATACTTATGATATGATGACGTATGATGCGAACAGCCACAACTAGTCCGGGAGCCGACACCCAAAAATCGTAATGATGGTTCTTATCTATATTTATTTGATAAGCGCAAGCTAAATCGAATCTAACGCACTGCGCTTTTCTTCTATTCGACGCGGCGCGTGTGTATCGAACTAACGTGCGAGCCGGCCGGCGCGCGGCAGCCCAATGAATTAGGCCAGTCCGGACGAGTGCGCCGCCTACTTGTAGCTTTATACCTAAACTGCGGAGTGCGCCTGGCCTGATCAGACTGAGCAAACATATGGATATCAAATAGGTAGGTAACCGTTAGTACATAGAACGAACGGAACCGTTCTACATCCTCGCGATCATCATTAAAATTACCTATTCTCTTTGGCCGCGCCCGCCGCGCCGCACAGTGGGCTGAAAATGAAGCTCCATAGACTTAGCGCCGCTCAAAAATCAAGTACCTAATTATGAAAAAAGAAACATGCCATCGTGTTCCTCTACTAAATAGCAATATTTAATGTCATGTAACATTTTTTGATAAAGCTATTATTTAGTAAGTTATTTGAGATTTCTTTTTTGTTTTGTTTGGAGCTGAACAGTTTTTTGGATTTTACTCAATAAACTTAAATTTTCTTAAGAGATTACTGTATGCGTCATAAAATGCATCATATATCCTATATTTTCACAAAAGTCTGAATCTCGGAAACCCTCGGAACATTGTCATTTTCAAGTTTCAAATTTTTTGTATGGAGCGGAACAGTTTATTGGATTTTATTTAACAACAATTTATTGTACACACAAAACATTAACAAGATACAAAACAAAACAAAAAGAACATGTACAAATGGTGAGGCTTATCTCTTTATGAGATTTCTGCCAGCCATGATGATTTTAGTCATTATTCTTAAACTTTCTTAAGAGATTACTGTATGTGTCATAAAATGCATCATATATCCTATATTTTCACCAAAGCTTCTTTGTTCCAATCCAATGTTTCTTTTTTCAAAATTAGGTACTTGATTTTTGAGCGGCGCTAAGTCTATGGAGCTTCATTTTCAGCCCACAGTGCGCCGCCCGCGTTGGAATTCGAGCGGATTTATTTCTAGGGTAGATACTCAGATGAACCACCCACCAGGGTAGATAAGACCATAAACATTTATTTTTATATATATTTAAATTATAAAAAAAATAAAGTCTGTGTCAATCAGTGACAGTGATTAGTAATGACGCTCACTCACTGACTGTGATTGACTGATTGACAGCTCAGTCAGTGTTTTGTTTGTTTCTTGTCCCATCCTATCCTCCCTCGTTCGTTTGTTTCTTCTTGTTCTGCGTCTGAATTCGTGTTATTTTCTTTTCATTGGTTTAGCACGCTTTCGTTGTAATCGATAGCGTGCTGATCCAAAGGAAAATCTGTGGAATTAACATTTTAAACAATCCAACACAAAAAAAATACAAAAAGAATACGTTCCAAGAAATGTCCAAAAGTGAAATTCTCTACGTGAAAGGCATGTATGCTGTAAGTATGGTTTAATACAACTGAGGGTCTACACTGCTGTGCAATTTCACCGCAGAGATCATACAGCTTCCTATTGCAATTTCTTCTAATTTTTCAGTCGGAATCGGAAGACGGTGAAGACGATGTATGGGACGATAGCAAACTGAACGATGCGTACGATAAGGCTTTGAAAATCGCTAAGGAGGAAGTAGCTAGACGTGTAGCAATGTCAACAAACAGACAGGAGGAGAATGGTAACTATCGTGAGCATCTATCAACATAATATTGGGGTGGATGAAAGTTTACCTCAGGTTTTTTTATTATTTCAAGAATTTGATGAATCAAACAGGTTTTAATAATGACAGCTGTAAAGTGCTCAAAAGAAAATCTCACCGCAGTCCTTTATTTTGTTGACACCAAAAATTTCATACGGTCAGTGAATGAGACCAATGAGACCGTATGAAATTTTTGGTGTCAACAAAATAAAGGACTGCGGTGAGATTTTCTTTTGAGCACTTTACAGCTGTCATTATTAAAACCTGTTTGATTCATCAAATTCTTGAAATAATAAAAAGACCTTTTAAATGGGGGTGACGGTCCCTGCACTGACTCCACAAAACGGGAGTTTTGTGCAATTTTATTATATGATTGCACTTAATATCATGTCACAGATTCGCAAGAAGTCACTTTCTCAAAACGTCCCTTTGTAACAGAATTTCAACCAAATTGAAAGACTGTCAATATTTTCACAAAATATGCATGTTTGTCAGATAAGATAAGCCTTTAATGCTGTATAAAATATTACAAAACATTATTTTTAATTATTTTATTTTCCTTCAGCTTGCCCTTGGACATAGGCCTCTTCCCAGGATTTCCACTTCTCTCTCTCTTTTGCTTCTCTTCTCCATATTGTGCCAGCGGTTCTTTTTATTTCGTCCTCCCACCTCATAATTTGCCTTCCTCTGTTCCTTTTTCCTTGTCTTGGATACCATTCCGTTATATCTCTGGTCCATTTCTCAATATTTGATCTCATCATGTGTCCTGTCTACCTCCATTTAAGCTTTTTAATACAAGTCGTCATATCCTTTACTTTTGTTGTTTTTCTTATAGTTGTTAATTTGATTTTGTCTATCTTTTTTATTCCTAACATGCTTCTTTCCATGTTATGTTGACAGACCTTGAGTTTTTGTAAATTCTTTTTTGTATGTATGTCAGTATGTATGTGTGTAGTACTTTAGTACATTTTTCAAAAGGCATGTGCTTCGAAAGGGAATTTTTAAAAGAGAAACATTTCAATGGAGACTGAGAAAGATACATTTTTCTCCAGTTCAGCATTTTGCAAACAGAACCTTAGCGCCTAACCCCCTTTAAACATACAATCAACTTCCACAGTTTCCATTTTAATGATTTCGCAGACAAGTCTAAGAAAGACAAATCGTCCAAGCTGAACCCATGCAAGGAACCACGGAACTGGAAGGCGGGCATGCCGTGTCGAGCCGTGTACCAAGGTGACGGGCTGGTGTACGAGGCCTTTGTACTGAGGATCATCAGTGATAAGGAGTGCATTGTTAGGTTTTTAGGTAAACGTTAGGCCCAATTGTGAAGGCACACATTTAAAATTTGACTGCACTAAAATTGGTGTCGGTTTCATCCCTTGGTTTCATCTACATAATACTATGTGACAGGGTTAGAAACAATTTTAGTCATGTCAAATTTTAACTGTGCCTTCAGAATAGGACCTATTTAGTCTTATTTTTGACATGAAATGGCAAGAATTTACACATGTACCTCAAAAGATCACTTTGTTGTCCATCTGTCTGTCTATCAAGACCCTTTTTCTCAGGGACACGTGGAGGTATCCAGTTGAAATTAATATCAAATACTCAGGTCTGCAATCCCTTGGAGCTGTGAAAAATTCCGACTTCTAAGTCAACGCAGTAAGAAGATATGGCCGTTTTTGCTGCATTTTTTAGTATTTTGGTAATCAAAACCTATGGAGTACTCCCGGTTGACCTAGAGTCATATTATACTACTACTAGCTTTTTCCCGCGGCTCCGCCCGCGTAGAAAAGTTTTTCCCGTGCACATTGTGAAACAGCGCCCTCTATGTAGGCGTTTTGTTACTTAGGGGGTATTAGCGGACGCCCCGCGACTTCGTCCGCGTTAATAGGTATCCTATATGTTATTCCAGGATTTAAGCTATCACTGTACCAAGTTTCATGAAAATCCGTTCGGTAGTTTTTGCGTGAAAGAGTAACAAACATCCTCACATCCAAACATCCTCACAAACTTTCGCCTTTATAATATTAGTAGGATAGGATAGGAAGAAGGAAGGATTAGTATGATTCATAAATTTTATAATTCGTAAAAAAAATTCAGGGTACGAGAACTCGGACGTAGTGTCTTTAAGTTCATTGAAGCCCACTATGGGCAAGGCATGGCGGAAGTTGCAGATTGAGCAGGCCGTTAACTCTAAGACTGAAGACAGCTTGAGCCAATCACCTGATGTCGACAGGATTGAGACGGGAAGTGAACAAATGCAGAGTCCTGGAAGCGATGGTATGTACATCACTGTCACTACTACTTAATACATTTCTAGTCCAGTGCGGGTTGGTCGACTTCACATGCGCCTAAGAATTTCATCTCGGCGTATGCACTTCACCGTTTGAGAGCAGTCAGTAATGTACTTAAGTTTCGAGCAAAAGACCCATTGTTACATGGCCCAGCCGGGGATCGAACTTCGGTCCTTTCGATATGATAGGCCGCGTCTTACCCTCGACGCTACTGACGCTCTCTGACGTTTAGTAACCCAACTAGCAAGAACAAGACTTAACTATCCTATAAAGAAAGACTATTATTGCAAGAGCACTTGATCTTGTATCAATTTTGTAGTTGTTTCATAAAATGCTATTTATTTGGACTTATAACCCAGGAAGGTTAAAGAAATAACATTTTATCAAACATGTTAATGCTTCAACAATATTTTATTATTATTTTATTTAGAAATATTTTTATTAGGTAAGGTAACTATTTTTTTCAGTTATATTGTGTATAATTTTCAGCCACCTTTACAGAAAGTTCATCCCAAAGGAAAAAGAAATCCAAAAAGAAGAACCATAAGCAACCGCCGCTGAATGGATTCCAGATGCCGTTTCCTATGCCCAATTTAGGCCTTCCGAGAAATGTATGTATGTCACGGTGGCACATCACTTGGTGTAGCGTATTTGTGTAGCGGCATCGCTGTATTTGGCCAAATATTTGTGCAAAAATTGAAATACTCGAACTGGCCATCCACATAAATAAGGAGGACCCAAACAGCTTGAAACTAACTTGAATATTTGCCTATTGAGTCCTTTGATGTGTGACCAGAGTATTTGCTATTTGCACAAATAAACCAAATGAGACGAATATCTCCTCTACACATGGGCGTTTTCGGACGAATTAGGTAAATACACTACACCAAGTGAAGTGCAACCATAGGTTGTTTGTATTTTTAAGTTTATTGTAAAAAAATTAGGCCATTACTCAGTATTTTTCTGGGGCATATGGCAACACTCATGTTACACTTCGTTAATAGCATTATCGCCGTTCTCTAGGGTGGTATTATACGAAATTACATGAGTTTGTAAGAGACGATTATTTGTATAAGCAGCGGCGGCGTCTCTTGTCAAATCTCACAGAGCAGCTGTCTATAATGCCACCCTTAATAGCAGTTCGGTCTAAGAATAAGTCATAAGTTGGTCTAAAAATATACTACCTAATATGTAGAACACTACCACCTAATATTGTGATCAATCGTGATGCTATCGATAAAGTTCCTATCGATATAGTTGCTAACGATATAGTTGCTATCTGTCGATTGGCTTGGCACCACTAGTTTGAGGTTCTGTCGTCACTCTACAGGTTGGTTCTGTGGAGATGCCGATGCCGCCGCCGCCGCTGGCGTGCCTCGCGTCCTCGAGCCGCGACGACGCCGACGACCAGACCATCTCGTCGATGCTGCTCAGCTATTACATGAGCGGGTACTACGCGGGACTCTACCAGGGGCGCAGGTAACATCATTATATTAGGCCCTTACGTATCAAGTTGCCGATTAAAAAAATAATCAAATCAACAGCCTATCAACATGTTCTCACTGCTGGGGCTCAGGCCTACCCTCTCAACGAGAACGTTCGGGCTATAGTCCACCGCGCTAGCCCAGTGCCGGTTGGTGGACTTCACACGCGCCTAAGAATTTCTTCTTCGGCGTATGACCACTGCGTTAATTTATTATCTCTATAAAATCTGTATACTAATTTATAATTTGACAATTTCTGAAATGTGTAATGAATGTATATTGTAATGACGTATAATGTTAAATTATTAATAAATGACTGAAACTGTATGCAGGTTTCCACGCGATGTTTTCCTTCACCGTTCGAGAGCAGCCAGTAAATGTACTTAAGTTTCGGAAAAAACCCATTGGTACATGGCTCAGCCGGGGATCGAGCTTCGGGCCTTTCAGTATGATAGGTCGCGTCTTATCCCCGACGCCACTGACCGATTTGTATGGAGAAAATTAAGTCCCGGTTGGGACCTGAGAGTCAATGAGTTAGCATATCCCAGACACACGCATCCTGCGGTGGCGGCCTACCGCAGGCCGCAGCCTCAATATGCAAACGCTCACTCTGAAGTCTCACATACATTGCATAGGGAATACAACAGGCCGTCACCGCCACCGCAGGCCGCGTGTGTCTGTGATACGCTTTAAACACAAAGTAACAAATAAGCCTTGAACAATTTACAATGGTCTCTCAAATCTCTTTAAATTGTTTAATTATTATGCAGGTGACTAAATTAAATATACATCTAAGTATGTATGAAATATTTTAATAAGACTTTCTTTTCCAGGGCCAAGTCGAGCCGTAGGAACTAGAAACTCGAATGTAAGTATTAGAGGAAATCAAAATGTGTTCATTTAAAAAAACCTTTAATTTTTAGCTCGACATTTAAATTAAATAAACTACTAATTTTAAATAGAAAATGATGTTATCAATTTATTATAATGAAATAAGTTATGCCTCCCAGTTCTGTGTAAGACTATATACAAAATTTACATATAATTAAGACACTGTTAATGTAATTTGTATATCTTCGTGGTTACATAAATTTCATACTTATTGGTGGGTATTTCATTATTTTAAAGACTAAATCGTCGGTACATTGCCAAAAATGATTTACTGCATGAAATAAGTATAACCTAAAAGTGCCCCTAAACGATCATGCTTGCATGTCATGCAACGTTTACGTGAATGTCATGCTGTCAATACAGTGAAGCAACGGCCAGCACGTAGTTTGCATGTCATGCACGTCAATAACTACAGCTAGACGGTCATGCATGAGTGACAGCACGTATTGCATGTCATGCCGCATGATCGTAGGAGCCCATTAGAAATTGTAAATTAGCATGGCATCCTTAAGAGTCGGTTCAGACCAAGCGGAAATTTGCCCGAGCACTTTTTGGCGTCATTGTCAAATGAACCATACCCCTAAAGAACAAAATCGTATGGATGACTTCGAGCGCGAGGCTCGAGGCCATTCATACGATTTTGTCAATGATTTTTTTCATTTGACAATGACGTCAAAAAGTGCTCGGGCAAATTCCCGCTTGGTCTGAAGACTGCTCGCAATGAACCGACGAAATACACGATACCTTAGAGCACTTCTAAATTCACAACACCTCAAAAATATTTGTCTTTCTGCCTTATCTAAGGTCTTGAATTTATATATTTCTAGTGTGCTGTGGATTTTATGAAAATAAATAAAATCTACACTGGATTGGCTGTCCTGTACAAGTGACAGATCATTTAATTTTTGTGCGCCACCCGTGTCCTTGGAACTAAACCTAAGTAATCAGCGCCAAAATGTTAGTTTCACGGACACGTTAGAAGGGTCATAATAGACACCGTAGATTTTTTTGGCGGTTGTGTGAAGTTGGCTGATATCTGCGCAATGACTAATTTTAGGTGTCAAAGGGGAGCTGTGCGGTTCACTAGATACGCTCATTCAATTTCAAGAAATAGTTCATTGATTCGATCAACCGAATCAAACTCTAGAAGTTTTTGGACATCTCTATGTGATACGCACGCTTACGCACGCATAGACTGTAAACACTGTCTGCGAAGTGCAAACAATCTGCGACTATGTTCGCCAAAAAAAATCTACGGGGACTATACCTATTGTTTGGACACTTCGTGATAATAAAACCCTTGATACATTGTTTCAGTAATCAATGGGCATCACTATATTTTTTTTAATTTTTATATAAAAAAGGTGTGTATTAATGTAAACAATTGAATAAAACACAAAGTAAAAACATTTGTAATCAAATTACGATTGATCATGTCGCCTTTTTCGCGATCGTCGGATATAGGCTGCATTTGGACTGCGAACCAGCTGCGAAATTGCAGTTTGTGTGCAGGCGAACTGCCGACCGACTGCGTTCGCGGTCCAACATCGTACCACGAGCGAGCAATTTGTATGTATTGGCGAAATGGCGAATTTTTTATTATTAATTCGTCTGTCAGACAAATTGCGAACAACCCCCACCATGCAGTCGGTTGGCAGTTCCGATGCAATTATTCAAACTGCAATTTTGCCGCTGATTTTCGGTCCACCTTTCCATTTATCTGATCCCACGATCGCAAATTAGGACTTTTCTACATTTTATTACATTGACATGTTATTGTAACCAGAAATAAACAAAAATACGGAAAATATTTTGCATGAATTGTCATTTTGTAAACATTTCATGACCTCCTCTCCACGGTATAATAAATAATTAAGGTACATCTAGTGCATTCATACATTTTCATGCAATTGATTTATGCAGTAACAAACTTCAACCAGACATTTTTGACAGCAGTAGAGATTCTTATGGGCTCCCTAAACATGCGGCATGACATGCATTACGTGCTGTCACTCATGCATGACCGTCTGGCTGTAGTGATTGCTTGGCGTTACTTCACTGTACTGATTGATAGCATGCATGATGGTCCATCGTGCAGCATGACATGCAACGTATGATTGTTGAGGGATACTTATAAATTATACTGCTATTTTTTTTGTCAAAATGACCGATTATCTTTAAGTTTTTCCATAGATATCTTATTTGTTAATTATTGGGCGTCAAATACTAACAACTTTTGCTTAGTTCATTTTTCTCTGCGCTTCCTACTTGACCTTCAAAAGCTTTAAGACAAGATATTTTTTGGAAAAAAATTGATTTTCGATGATTAGTTTCGTGAGATATATTTTGAGATATGAGGATTTTGCGTCACGTATATTGTGCCAAGTAAACTCGTAATTTTTTTGTCGAGGTGAGTTTACAAAATAAGACACCTAAGGAAAAACCTAGTTTAATATTTTGTTGATTATGAAATCTATATAGGTATATAGGTATATGTTAAAGTACATGGCAAGGCACACTACTTAGCAGTGACAACTAAGGAACAATATTTACAACAACCATAATATACAAACAAATTGACAATACACTATATAGTAGAAAGTGGGCGGCACGTAACTAAAGCTCTGGTTTGAACCGGCGGTCATACAGAGCTGAATTTACGTACCGTTTTTATGTAGCACGTTAATGAGTACAGACTCCAAAGGATTAATGCGATCTATACATTGATTATAAAGTGGTCCCTACACGATCATGCTGCATGACATGCATTACGTGCTGTCACTCATGCATGACCGTCTAGTTGTAGTGATTGTCGCGAATGACATGCAAACTACGTGCTGGCCGTTGCTTCACTGTACTGATTGATAGCAAGCATGATGGGTCCATCATGCAGCATGATAATTCACGTACACGTAACGCATGTCATGCCGCATGATCGTTTAGTGACCGCTTAAGATTGCCACAAATTCGTGTCGAAAAATTTGATTGTTGGTATTTTGCAATAGATGGCGTTCCTAATACGTAACCCCACTGACCTGTAATTACCACGGGCTGGACTGGCTTTCCCATGGATTAGAGAAGGAGGGCTTTCCCATATAAATGACAGCTAACTTTGTGTGCCAATTTGAAACGCCATCCGCGAGTGTCCCGGGAACTAATTTTTAAAGGACTAAAATAGGTAATTCAAAGTGTTTAGTTCCATGGACATTCGTTGCTTGTCGCCATAGACTTCAGCGCCAATATGCAAAATGGCGTTAATCAAATAGGCACGAATTAATTTGACTGGAGCCAGCCAGCGGTAATCCCACATACAGGTCATTGCGTGACACACTTGTTGTAGTTGACGTAGTATTTATCTCAGTTGGTTAGAGCAACAATTAGGATGGGCTCAGGTTCAAAGGTGTGTATATGTATTAGTGATCTAGACCTCCATTCACTCTCTAGATGACCATCATCCATCAGATCACGCCCCGATCAATCCCTGTCTAAGAACCAAGGTTTCAAAGTAACCACGTCAGTATAAATATATTGCTGTGAACCCAATCTTTTGACCGTTACGTGGGTCTAGAGGAACCCCTGAGCACGGCTACTCCCCTCCGAGTTGCGGCGACTCCCTTCCGAGTTGCAGTGACTCCTTCCGAGTTGCGGCGACTCCCCTCCGAGTTGCGGCGACTCCTTCCGAGTTGCGGCGACTTCCTTCCGAGTTTCTCTCACACGAATAGTCACAAACTCACTGGGACACAATTGTCACAAACGCGTTGACACGCAGCGGCTCAGACGAGTGTGCTGAGCTCGTGCGTGTCGTGGCTGAGGTCGATGGTAGCGGCTGGCACTCCGGGCGAGGCCGCGCCCTCCCCCGGCGGCGTGCTGGTCGGCGGCCTGCAAACGACATACAAATAGTTCATTTGGTTTCCTTTATACATAGTAGGTATCCAAACTATGCGATTGAGCAAGACAAAATACATATACAAAGGGTTCAACTACTCTGGCCACAAGACTGAGCTCAATTTTTGAATCGCTCTCCGCGCTTCGAGCGCTCGATTCTACTGATTTTCCTTCGACATCCGATACAAAAATCAGTAGAATCGAGCGGTCGAAGCGAGGAGAGCGATTCAAAAATAGAGCTTTAGGTTACGTAGTGGAAAACCTGTGAATTTCAGCCAGCAGTTTTCCGGGAACTGTAGTAGGTCACCTTTTTTGATGAAAACCGATTGTATTAGGTACCTATTCAGAGTCTGATACAGTGGTATTTTCACTCAAAATAATTAAATGTACACCTGTAGGGTAAGTGTAATATTGTAAATCCTTTATTGGCAGTAAAAAAACGTCAAGAAGAGACTCACCTTATAATATATGGCCCTCCTTGCTGCAGCAACGTTATAGGATGCGTGTACGGCGCCGCAGACATACTGTGGAAGCTGATGTTGCCTCCAACCCCAGTATTGTTCAAGTGCCCATTGCCTAGCACCCCGTTAGAAGCGTTCAGGTGTGGGATAACTGCGTTGGAGCTGGACTCCTGGCCCCTTAGAGCTTTCACCAAGGAGGTCTTCTCTTTCTGCCACACGAACACGTTGTGGACCATCGCGCAGCCACAGAATATGATCCCGACTCCGATGAAGACTGACGTCACGATGGCTGGCGTCGAGTGGAACTGGATGAATGTGTACAGTATTATGCCTGCAATTAGAAACAGTTGGAGTTAGAGTGGGAAAAAAACAGAAATAGTTTCAAGAAACTCTAGTTTCAGGGGTTCGGCTGTTTTGTCCGATACCGAACTTGTCTACTGAGACTAAAGAAGGCTCAGTAGTTCGGCTCCTTTATTAAACCGAAAGTTGTATTATGAGTAAGATTTATTTACAATGTTGAGAAGTTAGGTCAGTGGATTTTCATTATGGTTTCGCTCAAACTGCGTTCGATTTTAAATAAGTAAAAATGTGACATAAGTAACTATGAACCAAATAAAATTTCTGCATTAAAAATAATAATGAAAAACACTTACCTGTTAAAAACACTGGTATTGATATGAAGAAGCCTCCGACGGCGCACACCCTCGTTATGGCTGACTTCTGCAGATATTTGTTCGTTCTGAAATGAAGTAGGTCACTGTTACTTTTGGTCCTTTGAACCGGATTAACAAGCGTCTCACCATAGAAAAAGTACGTTTACTTTGGTCTCACTCAGGAGCACCAGTGTGTCTCCGCGCACGTGGTTTTGTGTGTCTGTGTGCGTGTTAATATGTCGGGCTATCAGTAGCGAGCGCGCGAGTATAGACGAACCTCCCTGCGCGCACCCAGTGGTCGACGACAGTCAAGTAATTTTGTGGTAACCATCGTGCTATTCGTTTGGTGGCGACGAAAAACTGTGGCGGGGGGAGGGCAGTGTCGCTTCTGTACACAGTAACAGAGGTAATAGTAAATATCCTGATACCTAACGTTACTGGTTTAAATACGTAATATAAGAATGTTGTATCATTCTTGAAGGTTTAAGAATTACAAAGAAAAAATTTCGTTTTTGTACGGAAGTGGGTTAGGTAAATTTATCTTGTAACTTCGCTGCAAATGCACATATTGCGTCGGCTAAAGTTACCTTCATGCCGATTAGCGTCTATTATACAAAGACGTTGAATAAGATGTTTGTAGATATGTATAAACAAAGGTTGTGACACAAACCGCGTAAAGTTTTCAATAAAAAACATATCCTTCAGAGTGTTAAAACACCCGATCGGGTTTTATTAATATTGTCTGCAGAATGTTACGCGACCCGTTTGGGTGTCGTCGCTGTAGGCTATTATCACGTATATATATGTATAGGTATGAGTGATTTCTCGAAAATCAAAAAATGACGTCCACATTCTGCGGAGTTTTCTAATTTTGACAGCCACATTCTACAGGCTATTGGGATATAGTCTAATTTCATTAGTTCGTTGTCCGATAGTAGGTACTATACTAATGAGCCTACTTTAGTTTCAATAGTTCGGTTCCTTTGTACAAACGACTCCATACAGATATTGTTCACTACTGAGCCTTTCTTGCTTTAAGGAACCGAGCTACTGAGACTAAAGAAGGCTCAGTAGTTCGGCACCGAAGAAAACTTATCTGAAACTAGACGCAGGATACCACCATACTCAGTGGTAATTATCACATCACTTTAACCTTTATCCGTATGTAATTAAAATCGGTTTAGCGAAAATATTTATGGAAACATCATCATTTGTCCACCAATGGCCATACGCCATAAAAACGGACGAACAGACTGGACGATCTTTTAAAGGTCGCATCCTAAAAACCCAATTCTGTTGCAAATGTAATCAGGGCTTTGGTTTAGAAAGGCTGACGTCTCATATTTATTTATTGTATGTACGAATCATGAATCGATGCACTCGTATCGTATCGGAACTTGTTTGAGCATAACGGGCCCTCCACCTGTTCTTCGCGATAGCCCAGATAAATTAAATACACCTTTATACCTCCAAGACTGAATGTTGGAGCGAGACTTCTATTTTTAATCGGATGGCTTGTATTGGACCCATGTCAGTGACACTCAAGATATTGGTAGGTATGTTTAATATTATGATTATCTAATTAATAACCATAAATACTAGTTTAGAAACATGAAATTTTCCATAATTAGATCAAAGAGTAGGTATAATACATTAACTATTACTAGACATAACTAAGTTAACTCTGTAAACTTAACCCCAATCTAACCAATTGATTTAAAGAACAGTTCGGGCTTTATAATCACTTGGTAAATCTTAGGTTTTACCAGTAAAACTTAGGTTTTTATAGTAACGTAAGTATGCATTTATTAACGGTTTTTCCATTTGCTCGTGCAACGGTGCGTTACGCTTGAACACTTGAAGGGGTGGATGGGGTAAGTTGTCAATTTTACTTAAATAATTAAATACGAGTACCTTAGCATTGAAAAAATCGTTGATGTCCACTTTGCCCACAATTTAAACTTTAGTAAGCACCTACAACTATTCGTAGGTACCTTGCCAAGTTCTTCATTTCATCATATAAGTGGAATATAGTATTAGCAATTTGTCAAATTTGCCAACTTTCTCAATTTGTCAACATTCATATATCAAAAAACAGCCTTTATGTCCCCACTGTTGGAGCCCAGACCTATATACCCTATCAACGAGGGCGAGTACGAGCTATAGTCCACGACGCTAGCCTAGTGCGGGTAGGTGGACTTTCCATGCGCCTAAGAATTCTTTCTTCGGCGTGTGCAGGTTTCCTCGCGATGTTTTCCTTCGCCATTTAAGAGCGTCAGTAAATGTGAAGACCAAAGTCTAACTTAGATTAATTGTTTAAGACTGTTGCACTGTAGATTTTTGACAAATTAATCCGCCTTCTCTGGACGTAAGGTTGTCAAATTAAATGTATTATCACAGGCAACAGTCGATGACGAAATGACGATGCTGCTCCCAAACGGCTCATCTAATCAGTTGGATATCTATAGCGATCTAAAAGTCCTCCACCTACTCTCTCGACGACCGTCATCAGATCATGCCCCGATCAGTCCTACACGTAAGAACCATGACTTCAAAGTGGCCTCGATTGTATGAAAATCTTGCGTTTCTAATTATCCGTCCACCTATGTATATCTTTGCGTCTGAACACAGACGAGACGATAAAAATTAACATCAAAGCGTGAAGGTCAGAGGAAGCGGTGGAGGGGCAATGTGGGAAATTTGAAAAGAATGTCTAAGATTACATCTTTTGCATTGCTCTTGGAATGTTATCTGTGCCCATTTGCATTGCGTTTTCGTTGGACACACTTGGATGTTGTGATAATAAATAAGATAAACCTTCCTTGGTAAATGGGAAGGAAATGGGCTAACAATGATGCAAACCCGACTAAATCCCATCTGCGCGGGCCAGACACTGCCAGAATTTACTGTCATTCTTTATTACACTAAATAAGTACCTACCTATCACTTACACCATCAAATGAACAGTCGCCTTGGCTGTATGGTTTTTTCTTTGGTCCCTTCGATTTTAAAAAAGTTTATTGTAGCGGGAAAATAAGGAATTTTCATAATTTTAGTTAATTTTTTTAAGGGCGAAATCTTATTACTGGTCAGAGGGCGAAAACTTCCTCCCGACTTCGTTTTTCAAATGAAAATCGATTCTTTTCGAGCTTATAAGCTGAGAAAGAAAAATACAAGTAAGAATGTTTGAAAGTATACTTGTATTTTTCATTCTAAGTACATAGGTTAGGTGCTTTACGCTCACCCACGCATTGTTTGAAATCATAAATTAATCGATTATTTCCGTATCCATAATCGTTAGTGTGACATCGTTTTAAACCAAAGAAATATGATAATTGCGAAGTTTATAGGCCAAGCCAAGTCCTTATTTGCAAAGCAGAAGGACAAACGTAGAATTTAGTAATCTAATAGGAAAATACAAGACGTTGACGACTCAATCAAAGACGTTTGCATTTGTCAAACATTTCACATCCAGTGGTCGCTTTTGCAAATTTTGCTAGTGTATGTATTCAAAATGAGGGAGTAATGCCCATGCCACAAAGGATATTATAGGCCATGCTGGACAGAGTAGTAAGTTTACTTGATTTTATGTCAGTTTGTAATTTACACGTATTTAGCGGTCGTGGTCTATCAGCTATGGACAACCAAACCAAAGTACATGCGGCACCTTTTGTGAATAAAAACGAAATAAGTTTTGTGGCTTTCTTTACTCATACAATGGCAATAATATTGTTAGGTGATGGCAATCAACACATCTTATTAAAACAACTTACTTATTTACTTTACTTATTTTAACAAATTGAAAAAATAAAACATACAATTACATACTATGTACATCGAACACGATTTTTAGATCACTTGAAAAGTGGAAATTTAACTCTTTGGAACCCTTTTTTATACTTTTCGTTATTGTAGGTGACAAGTAGGTTTAAACCGCTTAGGTATTTATGGCTTTCTGGGGGTTGGTTGCAGTAGCAGGTAAAATAAGATTTCGGCGGGTTTCACTTTTAATTAAGTACTTATACCTACTCAGATCTTTAAATGTACTTACTAACTTACATATTGTAAATACTTAGGTAATTTTTTAAAATAATTAATAGCGTCCCTTTGTAATTAGTTCGTTCCGCCCGGTTCCACTGATTCTAATGTTAGGCCATCACATCAGTGACTTCTCCCGCGCTTTGCAGCCATTTTTGTTCGCGTCAGCTGATGCGACCGGTTTTGCTCTCGGCAACTACAACACAAATTCCGATACGTACGTATACGTGCATATTGTTTGTACATGTACTTAGTTACTGTATCGTGGACATTCCTCAGTCGCCGTGGGAGTTGGTTTAGTTTGTTTTATTGTATGCAAGGTGTGTTGGATTGGTGTTGCCAAATAATTCTGTTTAGTTCTTCATTATGTTTGAAAGTCCGACTGATATGACAAACGGTCACACAATATAATTATTAACCTGATGATAGATAAATACCTACAAACTATAGCTTATTCCTAAACATCCTTAAAAAATAACTCTATCACAAACTAATATATATACTAAAAAATACTTAACAGGTTTCCAAACTAAATTTGAAATAAAAAAAGTAATAAAGAGCGATTTTCTAATAATGTCTTTGTTTTCGAATAGGGTACCTACCTCTCTATCCTTGGATTTTTCCGACTCAATTTCCGTGTCCGTTCACCTCAATTTCCTGGCAACACACATTTGAATGGCGGGAAAGAAAAAATGGACGCCACTTGGCATATTTTCGTTAATACAATAACTTGGTCCTGCATAAACCTGCTTACACTGTATTCATAACTGACCTAGTGCTGTTGGTGTATGGTATGCCATGGCTTTTATCGCAATTCAGGTTATCTAACAGCCATTCTGGGTTAAAAGGTTAGGTTACGGCTATAGACTTTCCAATTCCCTATAGGTAGGTAATAGCGTCTCGCCTTGTATTGATTTAGTGTGAGTGTCCATAATTTTGTGCATCAGGTAACCTTTATGCGATGCTGAGACGGGTTGGTGCATTAAGTTATGCCAAAGCTTGTAACCTTGACAAATACTCCCCCTCCCCAGCTCTCTCCTCGATGAAGAGCCGAAACCCAAAACCCAGCCCTGCTGTGGCTAATGATGCTTTTGGGGGGCTCATTGTAGATAATCAAAGTACCTAACTCACTCATGAAGATTTGAAGGCCTTTTGCAAGCATTCTGGCATAAGTACCTACATTAACATTTGATGCTATGCCAAAAGTTTATTAACCTAAAAAGTCATAGTATCTTTAGAAATAAAATCATAGTTGGTACTAGGTATATAGAATTTAAGAGGTCACTATGTAACTGGAAAATCTCTCATTGTAGCATACTCAATTCAACTAATTCGTGAAGATTAGAGAACTCTTAGGTTTTTGCAAGCCTACCCGGGACACAAAAACTTCGCGTTAGAAAGTAGTGATTATTCCAAAAATAGCTCCAAAAGATATCAATTGCCGCAGCTAAATGTTCGGACAATAATCGATTATGCTCTTCAAGTGTAACGAATCTGCAAATTGCTCTTGCATTTAGATCGCTGAAGCGAATCTCGCTTGTTTAATTGTCTGTTTGTTCAGATCTATTTTTTGAACAAGTTAAATTGATTTGTGATTTACTTGTGTTTATGCTTCTGTGTAAGAAAGATCCTCAGAATCATAACTAGGTAGGTACTTATGCAATTACCTACTTACACTTACCTGTCATCGAAAAAAATATATATTTCGTCATCGGAAAAAGAGAGGTCTTTTCCATGGCTATTGTGGTCATTCATAGTTTTAAAACAATAATGAATTATTATATATCATATTAATGGTGATTTTGTTCTCTAGTTGACATTCAGATACGTTTACGATATCCCTAAGAAATACAAGATGAGCAAAGCAAATAAATCTCTAGACTCCGCCATAAATCACTCATAGTCAAGCTACTCGAGAGTTGTGTTGCGAAAATATCGATAATCCATAAACTTAAGTTAGTCGTACAAAAGCGGATTCTGTTTTATTTTTGTTTAATTTTCCCGGAATAGGTAGGTAGGTACCTCAAATTGTTTTTTTTCTGATATTTCCATTATTGTCGAGGAATGGAGGAGGTACAGAGTTATCGGCTGGCATACTGACATAAGCTTTGCTAAGGGCTACGAATTCATTTTGAAGGTAGGTACTACTTTTGTAGCTTTATGCGCCTGGAGGAGGGGAGGGCAAAAGATTGGGGAAGGTCTGGACAATCGACAGATTGACACTACAATATTGTGACGTCACGATGGCGTCGTAGAGTCGATACTTTAGGTCATACCTATCCATGGTATAGAATACCGATGTCTATCGACCTATCTACAGTCATTGTTTTGGAACTATCAATAGTCAGTTTTTGGATTCTTTATTACTTTTGTGATGAAGTAGGAACCAGTCTCCTGGCTTGTTCCCTCGCGGACGACCAGGTCATTGCACAAATAGTACAGAAAGGTAGAAAGTTAGTTTTAATTACCTAATTATTTTGATTTGTATTTGTTACGTAAGTACAGAAAAATACTATGAGGTGACTTTTCTTAATAGAAAAAATCCTCTCTAATCTAAATAATGGTTAAAAAAAACATCGATAGATGTTCCTACAACACTATCGAGTAGTCGGTTGCGTCAGAGCCTGGCGGCTAGTCTCGGAATGATATGAATCCGTCTACCTGCTTTTGTTGAAGGCCGCAAGGTGCATGCACGGATGCTATATGCGGCCCGAAACCGGGATTTACCTTTTTTTCACGGAATAATTCTATCCGAAATATTTTGATACAAATTCATGAGATGTTTTTTTGTTTTGCAAATGTAGGACATCTGGATTGACCTATTTATGCCAAATTAGGTGCTCGGAGTTACTTTAAAGGACATGACCCGTAATGAGGAGATCCGACGGAGACCTAAGGTTGCCGACATCGTCGAAAGGATTAGCAAACTAAAGTGGCATTGGGCGGGTCACATCTGTCGCAGAACCGACGGCCGTTGGGGCAGACGAGTTCTGGAGTGGAGACCGCGGGACGCCCCGCCTTTAGGTGGACCGACGACCTAAAGTAGGTGGCCGGAAGCGGCTGGACGCGGAGAGCGGAGCACCGGGGGTGGTGGCGTTCGTTGAGGAAAGCAGTGGACGCTAAAAGGTTGAAATGATAATGAAGTGTTTTAACTTTTAATTATCAAAGTTATATGTAGATTCTAACTATATATACCTACTTTTACCTGTCTAATAAAAGTAAGGATTTTGTAGCGACAGAGCGTAGGTACAAGTGAACATGTGTGGGTGAAGAGAGAAATGCCAGGGTGTTTGCATCGAAAGAGAACGCCAAAGAAAAGTTATATTATATAATACTTTAATTTACAAAACTAGAAGTTTCTAAAGTGCTCTACAAGGCTCCACTGAATCAGACAGAATTGGACTTTCAGAGTTACACAAGTTGGTAGATAAAAAATCATCATACGAGATAAGTGAGATAACGTAAAGTAAAGATTACGTAACCAGAACTACTATTATATATAAGTAGTAGCATTTTATGAAAACGCATATTTTTCACGGTGTTCGACTTCAAGCGTGACATAATTATTCGTAACTTTGAGATAAGCATAGTGTATGAATGTATGATTTCATGTTTCCATCTAGCATCTTCCGCGGCTTTGTCCGCAACTATTTACGTTACCCAGATTTTTCCCGTGGAAAATTACTTCGGAGGGATAATCACCTTAACCAACAATATAAATTTTTGGAATCCGTCAGTAATGGGTAATTAATTGTGTAAAAGACCTTTACCTTACTTAATATTTTTTTGGAAAATAATGCTTTTAAGTATGCCATTTCAATTTGCTTAGCTCTATCTTGTAGCAAAAACCATAGCAATAATGAAACTATGAATGACAATGTCATTTGATCTTAGTCTAATAATTTAAAAAACTATAAAGAAGAAACCATAAACACGCCATTTTAAAACCGCCAACTACGCTTTTCCTAAGGAAGTAAATTGATACTTTAGGAAGCATGCGGTTAGCGAAATTTAATTAATATGATTCTAACGCTTTAGGAAATAAGGTTTAAACTGGTCTAGCTAAAGGACGGACTGGTTGCACTGGGTGAAATACAGGTGACCACAAAAAGTAAACTGATTTTAGAAGGTAAGTAATTTAATTTGTCAAAAAATTTCACTGTACAAAAATTATACATAATTTAAAAGAGATTATAATTCTGGAAGCCAAAAGGAGTCGTCTCTCTTACGTTTCGTTCAATTTCATAATAAGTATGCTTTATTTTATGGGCACCCCTGTAAATAAGCCTTAAAGACCGCACACATCGCCTTCGAAGCAGAAAGCCTACAAATGTTAAGGCTGTTAGGTTTAAGGATAGGTAATACCTTTTATGATGGACATAGACTACAGGTTAACGTACCCCTACTGTGAAAGAAAGGGACAGTACACCTGTTGTGATAACTCGCTCGGTTCGTTTTTCCTGGAGCATGAGTGTACTAATATTACTATTCCTGGTACTGGTCCACTTCCATGGCGGTACTTATGGGTCAGAAATAGATGTAAAGTATAAAATTGACTTCAACGTACTAGGCTAAGGTCCGTATTATTTTGTGCTTACAATAAAATATCAAACTATTGAGTGCCATTTATTAGCTGTTTAAAATCGTAAAAGACCGCTCATTGGTTTACGGGGTATTTTGTAGAAATCCCTTCAAATAATTTCGAGTAGAGCGTCGTCGTCACGTTGGATGGAAGCGTGGGCGGTGAGGCCAGTCTGCCCACGTCTTGACCCCACGTGCCACGGCACGGATGACTCTTTGACCCACCCACAGACTACCGGTTAATGACTGGGCCGTCATCAGTACTTATTTATAGCATTGAAATTGGAGATGACCAACGAGATGACGCTGTTTTTTTACTTTTGTTAGTTCAAATCAAAGGTATTTGGTAGCAGGTAAAAGTCGATTCAATCGGGCGTTCCAACAAGTGGATGAATCGTCCGTCCGGAAGGCTTTTCTTTTGTTTTTGTGCTTTTATTGCGATTATAGTAGGCACACCCAATTAATGCCTATATTGTCTGTTCTTATAATTCAGTTACACTACATTAAATTACCGCTTTCTTATCTATGCGCTACCTACCCGTGCAACAATAATGACGTAGTCCAGATACAGCACCCATCTGAATAGCTTCTGCGCCAATAGCACCTTACCTAGTCCACGAAGGGCACCGATCAATATATTTGGCTGGTGCTATTCGTGGATTGAATTTTATTTAGCAAATATAAAAAACACCAAGTATTTTGACTTTTTTTTGTATTTGTTGTAAGTCCGACTGGACCTCCTCCATCCGTACTACAGCATCAGATCTCATTAAAATCAATCCCTGGCGGAGATCCAAGTGCTCAGAACAACCTCAAATCTATATGAATAAGACCTGGCCCGTTATTTTAGCTTCTGAACGTAGTTTTAATAAAAAAAAGGTGGTGCTCTATGATTTGACGATCTATATCTTGCTACTGATTGCCAAAACTTCGCCACGCCCGCCTGTCTCCGCCCGTCATCAGGCGTGACGAAAACCATAAGCAACGAGGATTTGAGGAAACGACTCGGTTACAATGTGGGCAATCGGAGCGGAACTCTGTCATGACAATAGTTGACACCGTCATGCTGTCACTGTCATGCTGTGACGACTTCTCGTCGGGCTGAACACCTCTAAAAGACCTGTTCAAGACCGGGGGCGGTGCAAAGACACGTGCCACAGACAATTGCCAGTGTTAGGAATTTTAAGCGTAAGTTTTGGCTTAATTGTACTAGACCTTAAGCCATATCTTATTTCGCGAAATAAACTTGGGAACTTTAACCTGTAAGAGTAGGTACCATCAGTGGGAAAGTCGCCTTAGGGGTTTTAAATCTTAGTACTGGAGTACCTAGTTAGGTACCAGACTTATGTAAGTTCAGAAAAGCAGTCAGTGGGAAAGTCGCCTTAGGGGTTTTAAATTTTAGTACTGGAGTACCTAATACCTTACATTAGGTACGTAATTTAAGAACCTCAAAGAAAAGATACCTACCACCAATATGGTGATTAATATTAAATAACTATCGTAGTACGATGGACATCTAATTATACTTTGGGAAAGTATTTAACCTCTAATGAATGGTGCCATTAACAATAGATATAGTAGAGTCAACGAACTCTGACACACAGACGTTAAAGATTTATTTATATACGGATGCTAATGAATCATTGTCTATTGAACAAAACTATTGGTAAGTATTATTATAATGATTTTGTACAAGAAAAAGAGAAACTTAAAAAGAAGAAAGACGAGAAGAATGCACAATGAGAAACTTATCCTAGCTCGCTAAGTACGTTGTTTTTCTTACGAAAGGAATTTCAATTTCAATAAGGTCAAAGATCAATAAGGAAGGCGAAGAAAGGTAACATCTAATTGAAATTCAACTATAAGATATTTATAAATATGGACTCAACTCTTTCAGTTGAAATGTCAATATTACAAGGTTCTTGAAGCTAAGATGATGGATTACCAATGAAAGTTCAATAAAGTTGTCAAGGTATGAATAAAAGTACGCTTAGATTATGAACCTACGCTTAGATTAATTAATAGAAATTACTGCTGTACTCAGTTAAGATTTGATATGAGGTTACGTACATAGGCTACTCGGCGTTGGAGTTGTGTGAAGATAAACTTATCAATTGAAAGTTTTATTGAAATTAGTTCAGCGGTTATAGATAAAGCTTTAGTTACGATGGATTTACAATCACTGGCTTCACACTACTCGTCGGAAATTATTATTTTAGGCTTGTGAACTTTTGAACTAAGATAAGTAGGTAACGACTTGATTCGTAAGTTCGTATGTATTGGGTATATTTTAAATTCCTACCTAAGTAATACAATGACCTAATAAAATAGCTTCACATGATAGAAATTGTCCCATCCAAATAGGGCAGTAATTAATCTGCCTTGACATTGGCAGAATTCTATAAAAAACCACTCTTTGATAGTTAGTTGCCTACTATATCTTCTTTAATGATTCTTATTTCTGAGAAATAACATAAAGGTGCTAACGTATCTAATAGGCACACGACCTCTCTACAGATCTGCGCTGCAACATTCCCAACTCTCAGAATCTATTACGAATGACCGGAAATAATCGGAATACCCGTTCGCGCCGCGCGGCCTTGTCCAAGGATTCCTTCTCTTTACTTTTTAGTTGTTTTTGGTTTAGCTTCGGAAAAGACTTCACTTCACATCGTTTTGTCTATGACTTTGGATTGTTCGTTCTTTTGAAGTTTTAGATTGATGAAAAATTTTACAACATTGCTCTACAATTTTATGCATTTTGAATGAAATATACATTTTCTTACTAATTTAGAGCGCCGATAAGGAAGTTTATTAAGAAGAATTTATAAGTTGATTTATTAGGAAATAAGAGCTATGATCTTTCACTCGGACAGTGTAATTCTCTTTATTCATTACAGCATAAATCCGACCGAACCTACGTAAAACATACCATACAATTATAATTACAATAATAATATACTAACAAATAATATACTAATAAATTACAAGCCTAGGTACTAGGCTTCTTAGTAAGACCATCCATATAATACTTTTCGAGATCAAGGATATAATCTATATCAAGAAACCTGCAAAGTTCTTACTACGTTATCCAATTTCAGTATAACTATAAACTAATAAACAATAATACAATTGCAAATCTGTGAAACTGCAGATCGACGGAAAAGAAAGGAAGTTAACGAAATGCAGAACAAAACAATTAGGTAACAGTAGAAAGTTTTTAAACATATTGGTATAAAAGTGGTCGAAACTCTGTAAAAAAAGAAAAAAATTGCATTATCAGCCGCGGTTCTAACAAAACTGCAGTAAACTATAAAATAACCAAAAACGCAGATTGTTAAGATGTTTAAGAGCACCGTGTTTGGTTATTAAATAAAAATAAAATCTGCAGGAGACTTCTTTTTAATGTGGGTAGGGTTAGGTATGTGTCCAAGGTTAAGACAAATACGACAGTACTTATTACCATGAATTTAAAAAAAAAGCTACTCCCATATGGATGAGTAACAAAATCATTTTAGGGAGTGCCAAAATCGTGCCAAATGTATATCGAAATTGATACTCACTCACACATTCTCATTTTCAAACTCCATGTAAATTTGTATGAGCAACTTCCTCCCGCTAATCCGCTTCATTTGTCCGCACCCCCCCTGATTTTAACACAGAATTTTTCATCGTTTCCCATACTAAATTTGCAAGATGCGATCTCCACAGGGAGTGCGCGCGCGACAAAAGAGGTTCGAATCTCCTTGCTTATTACTATGTAAAAATATTCAATGCAGAAAATTACAAAAATAGAGAGTACCTCTGTACCGAGTAGGTACTGTTTAAATACCTACTTACATATTATAAGTTCTAATATAGGTAATATTGATGATACATTAAGATTATCGATGATGTTAGATATAATGTTGGAAAGGCTGTGATACGAAAGAAGAAGCATGAACTAAGAACAATGATGATAATTTTAACACCATAGAGGTATCTCTAGATTAAGAGAAATTTCGTTAGCACAAAGTCGAAGTCGAAGTCGTGTGAGTGAACGAACGAATCTGAGAATGGAAACGCATCGAATGCTGAGACACGGCGAGGAGGTGATTTTATAAATAGGAACCGGTCTCCGATATTCGCTGAATGACCTCGCGTGGCAGTTCATTCAATAACACGCGGATAGACGGGAATTTTTCAAGTGTACGGTTACAGATAGGTGCTCTTATAGGTGAGTAAAGATTTCTTTGAGATTTCATTGCAGTTTTCATTTCACACTGGGTTACGCCTTACGCCTACGGTAATATTTACTGGCTTATTAAGTGGACATCAAAATTTAAAGCCGGTTTTTACTGCTCTTAAAAAGTACTATAGAAATTTTCTCCTCACGATTACAAGAAAGCCCGAAAGGGGATGTAGTAGTTTTTTTTTCTGACAAAAGATTCGGATGTTCTTTTTTACAGATTTCCCGTGAGAAAGATTCTATTGAGTGATTTATGTATGTGTTGTTATTATTTTTGGTCTTACTTCCTTCTTGGGACATTTTGTAGGTATGTATGAAAACTGGGTCCCTTGGCTTTGTCTTTTTTGGCATCTCTATTTACGTAATTTCTCTGATTATGTTTAGTATTTCTTCTCTAATTCATTTTGTATTCCTTTTAAAGATTGCTTCTACTAACGCAAGTGATCGTACTTTACATAAATTGAAGTACCTTTACTTATTTAATAATAGTAGGTAGGTGCATTAGGTACCTACTCTTGTACCTTGTAACTCCATAGAGTAGATACGTTCAAAAATATTCAATTAAGTCTAAAATCAAAACAATTGAATTACTTTTAAGACTTCTCACACTACATTAAATCGCTTTAAATCTCGTTTATCGCATAATTAAACCCATTACGTTACACGCATCATTTACTACAAGGAACCTTACGCAAACGGAATGAGAAAAATCAACAAGTGCTTTACAAAGAATACCTTGGTACTTATAATTCCTATTCTTCTATTGTTTGTAATAGAATTTTACGTTGATGATTTTTGACGATGACGAAAGCGATTCGTTCATTATTTGCAAGAAGTTTCAAGTCTCTTTGGCCGCGCGCGCGCGTAAAGTTTTTTGATTCAAGATTATTTTGATGTTTGTTTATAAACAACAGCACCATGTAAGTATGTACCTTTTATTCCGATAACTGTAGAACAATTATTTGTACTACGTGTTATTTGGTTTTAAAAATTCTAAAGACATTTATCTAGTGTCTAATCTCGTTTTATTTCATCTTCTTTCGTTAGTTTTTATTTTTATTTAATATTTTCTTTTTTAGCGATGAGCAACAACGGTATAATAATCATTGATAATTCGATCTAGGTAATTGTTTCCGGAAGTCGTTTCAAAAATTATTTCTCAATTAGTACTTTGGTTACTAATGACTTTAACACAGTCACTGCTTTCAAATGCTGAAAACAACAACGAATAATTTCATACCTTATTGTCGGACATTCTTCAGTTTCAGGAAATTTTAAAGCTTCAAACGAAAGCAAAGCCCAAGCTTACATCATAATAAATACACAACTAAAAATGAGTGTATGTTTGTTTACGTAATGATAATAAGATGGGTTCATTACTCTTGCATTCCGCGTCGCAGCTACTGCGTTTTTAAAATTGTCTTTACGTCAATTCCATACTAATGCACGTCTATATATATTCTTGCTGCGTATTCTACATTTCTTGCATTACTTTTACTTCACGTAGAGTAAAATGCGCTTGTAAAACTTACATTGCATCGTTTCTCGGACAATCACCTTCTGTAATGGCTTATGCAACAGTGCATCATTGGACAATATTTTCCCACAATCTTGTACTATCGTGGATGTTGCACCTGCTCTTAGATTCGCTATAAATATTCCATTGGAGACTACAAAACGGGTTTCTGTGTCTCCTTCTAAGGAATAATTAACTAGATCGCTTTGAAACTTAATGCGTCTTAGGTATCTACAGTATTTTAAACACCTGTGTATGAGTAATTTGTCAAATCATAGTGTAGGTACTTATTGAATCTCAAAAGTAGGTACCTAACACCCAATATAACGCGCTCTGAGGGTTCCATACAAACTTAATTACCTATGTATATTGTAGATAGCTTCAATATATATGTAAGCTCGTTGTCTCAAAAAATATTTTTTGTTTTATAACTACAAATTCGATTTTTACCTTTACTTGTGCAGTGAGACCTTGCTTCTTGCCTTTCATGATTCTAGGTCAACCTACCTAAGAGGTTTTGAATTTTTATTAAGTTTTTGCAAGTATTTTCGTTAATTTAGCAGATACTACAAAACTTTAAACCGATATAGGTAGAAACAGTGTCGTTTAATGTAAAATATGGAATAAAAAAGCTTATAAAAATTAACTCCATGCGTTCAAAATCAATATCAAGTTTTGCAATGTCTTTCAAATTAACTACATAATTGACTGGATACTTATCGTTTCCAACCTGTATATTGTTAGTTTACAACACATTTTCTAATCTAATGTCATCTAAACAAGCAAAGCAACCAGTAAAGAGGTCACTGTCAGACACTACGGAAGACTCAGCGAAACCAGTTTCGGCTTGCAAATTAGTCAACCAAAGTTGCCAACTGGCTGGATTCCTTAAACATCACTAGAGATATAAAATCAGCTCGTGTCTTTGAACTAGTGCTCTCCCAGCAATGCGGTCGCAAGACTAACTTAAATATAAGCTGAAACACGGAAGCCAGTTGTGTTCCTAGTAGTTATAGGTACAACATAGATACCCAACGAGTATAATGTTAGCATAAACGCTGCAGATGCCCTAGATTACGAACTAACTATTGAAAATGAATTTATCAGATACACACTCATACAGTAAAGCTAAGAAAGCACGTTATACATAGTTTTCTTAATAGTTTGTTCTACGAAATAGATAAAAAGTAGAAGAAACGGGAAGCAAGACGCGGTTTTGACCTAAAAATGATGCAAATCAATTGCAAATCGAAAAGAAATGAAAGAAAAGATAAACACCGGATTGAACATAATACATCTTATCAATGTTTTGATATACGATCTACTAACGGCATTCAATCAATGTTTCTCATAGATACTCGAACAGTGAATAACGATATTGCATTTATGTGAATCGAAAACTCAAGATAACTAAATGTCGGTGGCGCGTGCGAACAAATTATCAACCGTTGAACGCGGAACGTTTTTTATCGAACCATTCACAAGTAACCGCCAGTTGGGGACCGTTAGCACCTGCCTACTGGCTACATCCAACATATTTACTTAGTCAGACGCATAGAAACGCACAAACAATGCAATAAAATATCGATCAAACAACGCAATTCTGATAAAAATGTTGAGGTTTCAAACACAAATTTGAAATTCCAACGTTATGTTAGATCGAAATGATGATCTTAAACGTGCGAGACGAACAATAATTTAAACATAAACAGTTACGATTAACGAACCAGTATTAATTAAAACTAAAGACTATAACGATACACGAAGTCGGAAACTACACGATTTCCTACAGTTATGCGTTGTGTAAGAGACAACCTGAATTGAGATAAGACTGTTTGAACGTAGAGCTTTCGTCATGTCGGTAGAGCATGGCCTAACAAGTTCTGGCGAGTTAACTTAATATTTGTAAGCTCACGCTATGTAACCTTTGCAGACACAACCAGTTTTGAGGCATTCTTAACGGTAGAGGCTATGTTATGGGTGACTTTAAAAAGTTTCTACAGATTGCGAATGTTTGGAGTACTACTAACAGGGGCCCACTCACCGTCCGTTCGGCGCCGATGGCGAATGCACCAGCTTCACGGCGAAGAGGAACTGTATTGCACACACAAGGAGACAGCATAGGTTCAGTGATAGTGTCAACGCACACAATGCTAACGTCACTTCGTACACAACCGCGAACTCCTCGGTGGCACCAGTCGTCGGTGCTGAAATCTTCAGCAAAAACAACAACGCTAACAGCGCCAGAAGTAAACTGACGAGGCACAGCAGGGCTAGGGAAGTCAAAGCCTCCTCTGTTGCAGCTCTGGTGCTCTTTCCTCTATGCGAAGTGGATTTGGTCGCCGGCAATCCAGTAGCGTTCCCATTGGCGAGTTTCGGCGGCGACACGACAGGTATCGGAGCGACCACGGACATAGGAGCCGCTGTGATCGGGGGAGGTTGGCCGCCAGGGCTGACGCTGGCGGAGGTTCCTCCGACGGAGTGCTTGGAGGAGTCCAGCGTGGACACGTTGAGGGGCAGGTGGTGGTGCGGCCGCCGCGGCATGTTCTGGTAACGGTGCTCGGCATCGTTCGCCGCCGGCGGCCGCTGCGCATGCTTCAACATGGCGCTCTCACGCCGCGGCCCGCCATCCCGACTGGTTCCCCGGCATTCGGGCCGGTTTTCGATTGACGAGAGAACGCGACGCGGCCGGTGCCGGCGACGGGCGCGAGTCGACTGCCGGCGGCGCGGCGGGGCTCCTCTCCTTGCACTCGCGCTAGGCTCTACCTGCGCGCGCGCCTAATTATGTCAATCAATCCAGGGTGCGCGACTCAGTGCGGCCCGACCACCGCCTCATCGCGCCTGTCGCCTACCCTAACAATAGAATAAAACACTCCAAACACGATTGTCTTAACATAAACACGGTACTTTCTATTGCAATGTTTACAAAATATAGAGACAAGCAACGTTTATAAATTCTCACTGCTGATCACTTTCATTGTATTGTATAATTAAACTGGAACATTTCTATTAAAGTCAATATCAATACAATAAAATATAAAATAAGCACATAACTACTTAGGTAGGTACCTACCTACCTAGTTCGTGTAGGTCTATAAATTTTCTAGCGATTTTCTCCAGACAATATTCGGGTAAGAATACATTTGCCAGCAAAGGTAGCGTTAATTACGTAAAGAAAGATTTTTGGAATAAACAAAATGACGTTCGCCTTTCGAAACGGTCATAATATTAAGATCAGCTTTCACTCAGACCAGATCCTTGCAAATAAATACCACACAAACTTACTACACCACTCTTTATGAGGCAATCTGACACGAATACATATTTTTAATTCTTTTTTAAAGTCCACAAAGTGCAGCGCGCCCGTGGGAAACCACCTACAAACTGGACCATGGGACCTGTTCGATAATATTGACTTCACAGGGACGGACATTAAACAAAAACTATAAAAAATTCACTGATGACGACTCCACAATATCTCGTTACAATGATGGAAAGGCGATGCCGCACAAAAACGTGGCCCATAAGGCAACAAGTTTGAGCTAAATCTGCAGAGGTAAGGGAGTTGATTCACTGGCCTATTCGAACGCTATTTTCATACGTACTAATAAGTCGTAGTTTTTTCTCAATAATACAAAATAAATTCACTTCAGTGCTTCTAGCTTCAAAACTCAAGAACAAATGGATATATTTTCAGGACTTGCTGGATAGTGAAACACATAAATCTATACAGTTCCTTATTTACAAATACATGCCAACTATATAATTATATTCACAACAGGTTGCTTGTGTTGTTACAAAAGCCGGCCTCACGTAACATTGGCATTTCGCGTATTGGTATTATCAGAATTTGGCGTTTTGCGTATCGTGGTACGTCTTTGGCATTTTGCGTTTTCGGTGTTAAGCGCCGAAAGGAACACGCCGCGGTCCGCGCGTCAGTGAAACAGCTCCCTAAGCCAGCCCATTCGTCAGGAGTACAGTTATCAGGGCGCATCCATCTCCGCTGGTGTCGCCATTAAACCGTCGCCAGGCATCGCAGGAAGTTGGGTCATGACACAAAGAGATAAAGCCAAGAATTCACAAGCCAATGAACTTTTGTTAGGTTATACCAGTCCTATTAATAATGACTCCTAAAATACAGCTTGACTAGTTTGGCCTGCAGAGTCAGACTAGGGCTTCGATATCCTGTAACTTTCTAAGTAACTACCTAAATAAAGTTTATGTTTCCATAGCATGTGTGGTTATGGCGTCTCCTTCTTCTCGCCTTCGTAAGGTTAGGGGTTTGATTCCGAGCTCGCGGCATGTAGAGGAAAGAATTTGTAAACTGAAGAAGAACCTTTTCGTTCGCAAATATACCTATCCTATCAGAGTAACTCTAAGACCTGACAAAGCACAATTGGCATTACTGATGTACCTAGAAACAACTTTATTTAGGATGACAAAGAAATGACCGCGACCCCGTTCAATCAAGCCCACTATAATTTATACTGACTTTTAATTGGTATTTATTGGTCACAGTAATTTTTCGTTTTAAAGACGCAACCTGTGGAGAAAGAAGAGACTAGAAAAACGTACAGAACCGAAAATCAACGAGAAACGTCGCGGGGCAGCCACGGGACAGACCACATAAAGGTTCTACGCCGTTCTCTAGGAGCTGCGGTCAGCGCCCGTTCTGAACACCTGGTGTGCAGGTGGCCCTTACAAATTTTGCCTGCAACATGGAGCCAGGTGCCACCGGCAGGTTAGTTACTTAAGTGTTGAAGATCAGTATAGGTACCTATGTAATACATATATCACTACCTAGGTACCTCTTAGATAAAAATGACACTTGCTTTTCGCGTTGGCACTCTTCCCCAAATCCTGAATGGATTCGATTGGGGTTTAATTACAGCAATCAAAACTAAGAGAACCGAAGATCGGGTTCAGTGACTCGCCTTGGGGAAGCCTATGTCCAGCAGGGACTGGTACAGTCGACCGCACGTCGGTGGAAACACTTTGACCTTGAGCTGGCCTAGCATTAGGGAGTTTAATAGTAAAGTAGAATACTATGAGAGATTAGTTTATACTGGTTTTGTTTCCACTACGTGCGGTTGACCGTACAGGCTGATGATGATAGAGACAGTTGACATTTTTGACTGACATTATGATGACAGTTTTGATTCCTTGATCACAAGAGTAAAGGCTGTCATTAAAAAATGATAGGCTACAAAATGGCCATAGCTAATTCTAAGGGACAATGTTCCCGGGAAGCCATAAAATGTTGCGTAAGCAAACATTGAAAGGACGTTGTCCGTCCGTGGGTGCGACGGCGAGCAAAAAGTTGCATCTCGCGTCGGGTGGCCATGCGACCGTGCGAAACGGGACCGATTTGTCAGTCAAGTCAACATCAGGTGGGGTGAGAGGGGACACATGAGGAAAAGGAATCAGATCTAACAAACTATATAGAAATATCTATAGACATCTAGTGTACTCTGATCTGGTCGATCTTCTTTCTCCGGTGTCCCTCTTACCCCGCCCTTGTCTTAGATATCAATAATAATATTAATAATGTTTGGACAAATTTACACACGGCTGTTTAGTTCGAAACTAAGCCGCAGCTTGTTAATTACCAACAACTGATAAACATACATAAATACTTTTAAATAAATACTTAAATAAATACAAACACCCAGAATCCGAAAACCAACAGTTATGCTCATCACACAAATGTTGGTCCCGGGTGGGAATCGAATAGTGCGACATGTCATTTGTGCGATGTAGGTACATAGTGCGTCAGATGTTAATAATGGCTGCGTAAGCTTTTCCGCCTCGCGGCATACAAATTTTAAACACTTAATAACAAAGATATTAAATATAAACTTAACAAAATGAATTAATTATGCATTTATTAAATAAATAAAATATAAAAAAAGATTTTAAGTTCGTTAGTTAGGGTCAAAATGTGTAAGTGTTTGCGAAAAATGCCTGCCGACCTTTCACGATGTCTTAATCTCGATTGACGATCAAAATTTACTAATTATGTAGGATTTTGTCTCGAAAGCTAGATGATTTAAAAATGAAAAACTAATCAGATTTGTTTGTTACACCTGTATGAATCGAACCCACGACCCCTGGCGCTCGAGTGAAACGACCACTAAACCAGCGGGGCAGTCAAAATAAACATCCGCAAAATTAATACATACATGGTGAGCACAATAAAATTACGAAGCCCGTTGCGTCGCGACACGGGGCGGAGTTGTCTAAGAATGCTGCGAGTCTAGTCTCCGCATCTTAGCGCCTTGAGTTAGATGTCGCAGATGCTTTTATCGAAGGAATGGAAATTACAACTGAAAGCATTATCTATTCTGTGCTGAAAGCTCGATTAAGACGGCGCCACTAGCGTAGCGTATGTAGTAAACATTGCGGTAAGGGGAAGGCAAAAGATCGAATTGAAAGGTTTAATACAGAAGTATATCATCATCAGCCTATTAACACGTCCCCACTGCTGGGGCTCAGGCCTACCCTCTAAACGAGGGCGTTCGGGCTATAGTCCACAACGCTAGCCCAGTGCTGGTTAGTGGACTTCACATGCGCCTAAGAATTCTTATTCGGCGTATATGCAGGTTTCCTCACGATGTTTTCCTTCACCGTTTGAGAGCAATCAGTAAAACCCATTGGTACACGACCCAGCCGGGGATCGAACTTCGGACCTTCCGATATGATAGGTCGCGTCTTATCCCCGACGCCACTGACGCTCTAACAGAAGTAAATGCAATTTTATCATTTCTGGATCAGGCGCGTAGTCTTTCAGATCTAGATTGAAGCACAGTAGTAGATACCGCAAACACCGTAACTTATATACATACAATAGGTACATACGTAGATCTTCACGCTATATTTTTATGTGAAGGGGCAATGACAATCAAATCAACAGCCTATTAACATGTCCCCACTGTTGGGGCTCAGGCCTACCCTCTCAACGAGGACGTTATCACCTAAAGTTAAATATGGCGGCAATTTAATGCTAGATGACTAACCACAATAAATATTTGATTGATTGATTGACCCAAAATCTTAAAAAAATTACTTACACTTCATGTTTTAGTGGCCTTGCTAAATACGAATTACAAATTTTAATTGACTTCGGTCTAGATCGAATCTCGATATTTCTGATATAATATTTCGTATTGAAATTGTAAGCCGGCGACATTATATATTATGCAATACAATGAGTTAACACAGCGTAACTGATAACAACAATGATAATGAATGAGCTAACAGGGTCACTGTTACGATAGCTCTGATTAGAGACTGTACGGAGTTTCGGTTTCGGTCTTTCGGATTCACCCATCTTACAAACAAACCGTTAGATTATTGATACAGGGCGTGAAATCACAAGAACATTATAATTGAGAATGTTAGGTAGGTACCTACTTATTGATTACTTTTCCAGTAGGTCAGTCGAAACTCGAAAACTCCAATATGTTTGCCAATATTCTCGCAGTCTTTCTTTGACATTAGATGACACAGCTGTTAGGGCCACCTATCGAGATTATTCAAACCTTTTTATTGCCTATTACAATATTATGTAACTACCTACCAACCAAAAAATCATACCTTTTGTTATTGTACATTTTTTAAACAAAAATTTCATCAATTTGTACCCTATTTGATTTGAATCTAATTACACAACACACATAGGTAACTTAGTATATAGCTTTCGATTTTTCCTTTCCGCCGAAAGATGCTAAAAGCCGAAGTTTCGGAGTCAGTTTCGACCGCCATAAATTTCGGCGGGCTCTGACTCTATTATATCCACAACGTCGTGTTTTTCTCAACGAGTGCACAATTCCTCAGTGGTTTAACCAACAATAAGATAAACTCGTGCCACATTGGACGACTGTATTGCAACTTTGTAAGTAGATTTATTTTCACGTGTTATTAAAGTTATCGGGACTTTTTTTTGTACTTAAAACTCTACCACTAATATGTATTTACATACAATTTGTTGAATATTGTAATAAAACTTCAGGATTTCAATATTTTTATTTCATATTCGCCAGATTCCATGTAATTTTTGTATAATTTTTATTTAACTTAAATGTTTGATTTTGGCCTTATAGTATTTCTCAATCTACTGAATTATTATCCTTAAGAATTGCATGTTAAACGAAGTCAATACGAAGTAGGTATCCCAACGTGATCATAATGAATTATTCTACAAAAAGTACATGCCTAAAATGCCCAGGTAGTATTTATTTATTTGCGTGTCTAATTTAACTTGTGGGTCAAAAGCCCTGTATTTTTTTTGTTTTAAAGAAGATTTTGAGTTATTCAGATGACAGTTTTTTTTTAAATATTATTTATCTCGTTCAATATTTTTTAAAGTTATTTTAACATTACTTTATTTTTAAATCTTTCCGAACTGGACTACCTAAATTGTAATTAATTGGTTAAAAAGCAGCAAATTGCACTTCAATACGTATAATTAACAAAAACCAAGGTTTATGAATGAGGAAGTACCTAACATGTAGCAAAAATGCGTACCTAACGTTACGTATTATTAGTGGTAACATGAGTCTCGACCGTGACATTTTGCAATCTATAAATTCGCAAACAACTAAATCGCTACTAAAATTTGATAGGTAACGTAATCAAATTAAAATTAGGATTAATTATGCTCCAATTTAGGCGTGTTGTGTTGATTTGTGCTATAGACAGTATATTTACCTAGTTGAGTTTAGTTTTTCTGTCTTGACATCGAAGGATCATCCTCCTCATTGAGGGGATGATTCCAAATGCCAATGGAGGGGAGGGGTTATGTTTGATGTCAAGACATATAAACTAAACTTAAAAGTAAAAGTAAGTATACTATCTGTAGCACAAATCAACACAACACGCCTAAATTGGAGCGTCATTAATCCTAATTTGGAGGGGGATTCCCCTTAATTTGAAATTTCCAAAAGTGAATAAAATGAACCTATACGTTCCACTTAGTAGGTAATACTTTTGGCTGTGCGTTGAAAGATCAGCGAGTTAGGACATACGATTTTTTATAAGTTTAGTTCATAGATGGCGTCTTCCCTCCAAATCTGTTTCAAAGTCAATTCAAAATATTTTATTGATGAGTACGCTGGGTACATTTACGTCAATTTCTTGCTTTATCTATACAACGTTTTCAGACAAATGATGGACGTAATCGTGGTAGGGTGCGGCGCTTCCGGCACCGCAGCCCTGCGGAGACTCCACGACGCGGGGCTGAAGGTCCTCGGGCTGGAGGCAGCCGACAGGATCGGGGGGCGGATCTGCACTGTGCCGTTTGCGGAAGCGGCTATCGATATAGGAGCTGCTTGGTAAGTTCATTGCCAAGTGTAGTCAGGTTGTTCAGTGTAGTCAGAATAAAAGGGTTTTTTGAAATCCCACCCGTAACTTCGACAAATTTTGAGACTGAGCGAAGCGAATGAGGTGCGTGTCAGGATCGTGATACTTGGCGCTCCGTTCTTTCTACCTGCCCCGTTAGGAGCATAGCGTGAAGGTATGTAGGTAGGTATAGGAATGTAATTCCTTATAATCATACAAATATCAGTAAATATGGCAGGTCACATCTGTCGCAGAACCGACGGCCATTGGGGCAGACGAGCTCTGGAGTGGAGATCGCGGACCGGTCATGTACCGGTTCGCTGCGTGCAGCGAAGGACGCCCCTCTACAAGTGGACCGACGACCTGAAAAAGGCGGCCGGAAGCGGCTGGTTGCCGAAGGCGGAGGACCGAGTGTGGTGGCGAGGGAAGTCCAGCAGTCGACGATGAAGAACTGATACGAATATCTAGATTTACTTCTCTCTCACCTTTCAATTTGATCTTTTCTTCCTTCTAGGTAACGTCATCAACAGCCTATTAACATGTCCCCACTGCTGGGGCTCAGACCTACCCTCTCAACGAGGGCGTTCGGGCTATAGTCCACCACGCTAGCCCAGTGCGGGTTGGTGGACTTCACATGCGCCTAAGAATTTATTCTTCGGCGTATGCAGGTTTCCTCACGATGTTTTCCTTCGCCGTTTTACAGCAGTCAGTAAATGTACTTAAGTTTCGAGAAAAAACCCATTGGTACATAGCCCAGCCGGGCATCGAACTCCGAACCTTTCGATATGATAGGCCGTGTCTTATCCCCGATGCCACTGACGCTCTGAGGTAACGTACCTGCCGATTAAGTTAGTGGCGCCATCTAAGTAGGTCGAGCTTTTACTAAAAGCTCCCATTGGATTGAATTCTCAACCTTTTTTTAGGTGTCACGGAGAAAAAGACAACATAGTGTTCGAATTGGCCGACCCTTTAGGTGCGCTCGGCAGACCGGCCCCCGACCACAAGTGGTTCGTGCTGTCTGACGGCGAGCTGGTGCCAGGAGGCAGCGGCGAGGGCATCGTGGGCGCGCTGGGCGATGCCGTCGCGAAGGCTGATAAAAACAACGCGCGATCCATCTCGGAGTGTGTGAGGAATGCGTAAGTATTGCCAGATTACGACCACGCCAGAAGGAGGGTTGATTATTTTTTTTATAATAATGTTTGGGTTTGGACAAATCTACACACGGCTGTTTAGTCCCAAACTATGCCGAAGCTTGTAAATGGGTACTCAACAACTGATAAACATACATAAATACTTTTAAATATAATATTTAAATAGGTACCTACCTACATATAACACCCAGAATCCGAAAACTAACAGATATGCTTATCACACAAAAGTTGGTCTCGAGTGGGAATCGAACCCACGACCTCTGGCGCAATAGGCAGGGTCAATACCATAGAGATAGGATCTCTTTGGTGGGCGGCCGTGCGACCTAAGTAGCAAATTTTTTTAAATTCATGATGTATAAAAATGTTTGAAAAATTCACAGTAGTTTGACTAGTGCGAACAGAGGACCAATCGGTAAACCTTTACAAACACAAACGTGTGGAGCAGGGGTTTGGCTTGCGTTTGTAAGGGTTTGTTAAACGTGTGGATGCCGCATAACGTTTTTGGTTATGGTTTGGATTTGGTAATATCGTTCAGAATTAGAGCGATTTGCCCCAGTCTTTTTCCCTAGACCTTCCGGCCGCTTCCGGTACCCTCTAGAGAATTAAAGGTCCGGTTCTCCTTCCTCACTATTCAGTTGTTTCCGGAGACCTTTTCTCCTAAAGCACCTCTTAACAATTAAGAAGAAGTGATTTTGTACGGTCGACCGCACGTCAGTGGAAACAAAACCATTATAAACTGGTGTCTCATAGTATTGACACTCCCTAATAGGCTAGGCCAGCTCAAGGTCGGTGTTTCCACTGACGTGCGTTCGACTGTACCAGGTGTGTTTGACTTTATGTACAGGGCGAAATCCCACCCAACCCTACTGAAGAATCCTCAACTGACAAACTCCTTCATAGAATGGTACGAAAGGAACAGTCACCTGGGGGGTCAGGACGACCCTCGCAAAGGCAAGTCGCTGAGGAGTCTAGTGGAGTCATGGGAAGCGGAGGGGGAGTTCATGCTGCACTGGAAGGGGAGGGGATATAAGACCATATTGGATGTTTTATTGGTAAGTGTCAAATGTATTTTGTAAGTGATTTCAGTTTAGAACAAAAAAGCCCTGAACGAAGTAATAGACTGAATTTTCAGTGTCAAAAAAGGTATTAAACTGGTTTTCTACGGGCCTAAGTCATAGAACTCTAGACTTAGGCTTTTGTCATTTTCTCCAAATTCCCATTTTAAACTGAGCGATCTTCTTACGCGAAGGCAGAAATTCTTAAAAAATTACGGACTTTCAGAACAAATATCCGGATCCAACCAAAGAGGTGCCAGTGCAGATCCTAATGAAGAAGGAAGTTGAAGGCATCAAGTGGCGGACCAACCTCGCGGGCACGGAGCACAACCCGCTCGTGCAGGTCAAATGCAAGGACGGCAGTCTGTATGCTGCCAAGAGTGTGATAGTCACAGTCTCTATTGGGGTTTTGAAAGAGAGGTAAGACGCAAAGGCAAAAGCACAGACTAAATAATAGTACAGGCTAAGAGTGTGATAGTCCCTATTGGCGTTTTGAAAGAGAGGTACGCAGCAAAGGGGTTCGCAAAGCAAAAGCACAGACTAAATAATAGTACAGGCCAAGAGTGTGATAGTCTCTATTGGGGTTTTGAAAGAAAGGTAAGACGCAAAGGGGTTAGCAAAGCAAAAGCACAGACTAAATAATAGTACAGGCCAAGAGTATGATAGTCTCTATTGGGGTTTTGAAAGAGAGGTAAGACGCAAAGGGGTTAGCAAAGCAAAAGCACAGACTAAATAATAGTACAGGCCAAGAGTGTGATAGTCTCCATTGGGGTTTTAAAAGAGAGGTAAGATGCAAAGGGTTTAGCAAAGCAAAAGCAGACTAAATAATAGTCAGGCCAAGAGTGTGATAGTCTCTATTGGGGTTTTGAAAGAGAGGTGCGAAGCAAAGGGGTTAGCAAAGCAAAAGCAGACTAAATAATAGTACGGACCAAGAGTGTGATAGTCTCTATTGGGGGTTTGAAAGAGAGGTAAGACGCAAAGGGGTAAGCAAAGCAAAAGCAGACTAAATAATAGTACAGACCAAGAGTGTGATAGTCTCTATTAGGGTTTTGAAAGAGAGGTGCGAAGCAAAGCAAAACTACTAGACTGGTTGACCAGGAAATATACGAAACTTCTATAAGCACCTATGTATATTTGCTTAACATCTTTGTAATATTAACTGCCCTAATGTCGGATACGTAAAAATATTCGAAAAGAGACAGCACTATTACGTATTTACCCAGTCGTTAGCGATATCGGCGCTGTCAAGTTGTCAACTCAAAGTACCTACTTTCATAATAATTTATACTTATTAACATCATAATTTCATATTTTGAAACAAATCTAGTAGTACCACAGAATATATGATAGTAGTGTAGTACCCCACTACTAGATTTGTTTCAAAGTATGACGAATGTGGTAAGAAACTATAGAGTTCTACTATTAGGCAGTTTGTAGCTCACTTAAGTCTTTTTCGACTAGGTGGTGGTTCGCGCGACCGACCTTCAAAAATACATAAACATAAATTAAAAACATTAATTTGTCTCTTTCAGACACAACCAACTCTTCAACCCTCCTCTTCCTTCAGAAAAAATAAGCACAATAAACAACCTACAGTTCTGCGTTTTAGACAAGATTTACATTGAGTTCACGAAGCCATGGTGGCCGAAAACTCCTGCCAACTTCACTATCTTGTGGCGGCCGGAAGACAAGGCGAAATTATCAGGGGATGAGCAATGGGTCTCCGAGGTCTTTGGCTTGCAGACTGTGGAGTGCCAGCCCAATGTGCTGCTGGCCTGGATCTATGGGAGTGGTGCCGAAGACATGGAGAAGGTCAGCTTGGAAGGAGTCAGGGCCGGGGTTGATAAGTTTATGGCGTTTTTGGGGAAACAGTTTGAAGTGACGCCAGTCAAGAATATTATAAGGTAAGTAGGTCTCTCGCGGCCTCGCGCGCGTTTCATAAGTCATTTCTTACTTATCTATTTGCTCGGCTCCTGAGGGTCGTAGCGTGATGTTGGATAGCCTATAACCTGCCTCAAGAATTGGGCTATCAAATGCAAAAAGAATTTTTCAAATCCGACTGGTACTTCCAGAGATTAGCGCGTTCAAACAAACAAGCAAATAAACAAAACAAACTCTTTAGCTTTAATGAATTAGTATAGAAAAGTCACGTCAATTTTTGGGAACTGAAAAGCTCGCTGAAAATACTGAGTAGAATGACACTTACACTCGAGAGCCAGAGGTCGTAGGTTCAATTTCCACTACAGACATCTCTATAATTACAAATTAAAACCTGTTTTATCTATTCCAGATCGCAATGGGCATCGAACCCACTGACCCGCGGCGCGTACTCCTACCGCAGCGTGGCGACCGAGGAGAGCGGCGGCGGCGCCGTCGTGCTCAGCGAGCCATTATACCACGGGGAATTCCCTATAGTCTGCTTCGGTGGTGAAGCCACGTCGCACCATAGACACGGCGCAGTGCACGGGGCTATAGAGGCAGGGTACAGAGAGGCCGATCGGTTGATTGATAGTTTTAAGCGGCTGGGTTGAAAAGCTAGATCTTTTTAGTAATACTTTATTTTTTTATTTAAAAGCTTTTTTCTCATAGAGGGGAATGAATAGTAGAGTGTATCACTCGGCCGCAGAATAACTTTTACCTCGGGCGACGTATATTGAATCCCTCGATGCTCTCAGGATTCTAATTCAAAATAGCGCTCTCGCCTTAAAAATATTATTTTGCTCCCTTGTTATACAATCTACTATTAGATTGTAAGTTCAAATGCTAGAATGGAAAAACCTCACTTACGTAAAACTATGTATTTCACGAGTTTCTCATTTATTACAAAATTATGTGATAATTGCTTTTAAAAAAATATCAAAATATATATTTTTATAGACATTTAAACCCTTTTCCTTTCTTTTAACATATACATCCTGGAATGAAATAGTTCAAAATAAAACAGTAATAACTTGAATGATCTACAATCAAGCAGTCTTGCCCCTTTTGCTTAGACCCAAGTTTCAAGCCAACGTTTGTCCAGCGCGGCTTTATGGGAATCACCCCAGCAGTGGACATGAGGTGTAGTATCAGCAACCTACGTAAAGACAACGTCAGAATTAATCACCTTGGAATGTAATATGTTTCCTTCTTCATCAACGTCACACATCGTGATCTCCACTGCATTATCTTGGGTTTCCTCATCCATTTTGGTTTCTTCGTCGTCACCGTTCTTCTGGGTGATTTCGAAGCGCCTCGGGGTGGTCTCCGTGGCCTCAGCCTTCAGTTCCAGGTTGAACTCGAAGGAGTTCGTGATGGACTCCTTCGGCCAGCTGTAGCCGTCGACGATTTTCTTCGAAACGTCCAGGAATTCGTAACGCGTCGTTGTCAGCCGGTACATTCCGTCGTCGCTTATTTGGTATCTGTAAGTTAAAGTGTATGTAAAAATTTGGTTCAATTATTTATATATTAACGATAGTTCTAATTGAAATTGACTACAATGCGAGGCAATGTTTTAATGTTTTTCTAAATTGGACATAATTTGCAGTCTGAAAAATAAACTATAGTTGAAATGAATGGACATAGCAGACTAGGCAATCGAACCAGGCATTTGAAAAAAAAAATGTTATGTTAATGATACTGATTGTGTAGGTAAGGTAAGGAGTAAATAATGGTTTAAAACCTTGTATCTATAAATTTTTACAAAAAAATAAAACCGAATTATTTGTAAAATTTAGGATTTTTATATACTGACGACTTACTGTTTACCCTAATCCTAATTAATTTATATTATTTACAATTTTCTGTAATTTTCCAGCCTTAGACGTGAAATTTTTTGTCAAACTGAAATGGGTGGGATCACCCTCGCAATATAGCCTATTCAATAAAAAGAGAATCATTCAAATCGGTTCGAAGATGTCGCGTACATACACACACAAAAAACAGTCGAATTGAGAACCTTATTTTTTTGATGTCAGTTGAAAAGAAATTAAAGCATCCTCACCTAAACCGGCTGTGTCCGAACGGCCACTGGGCCTCGTGAACCTTCACCAGGTGCGTGGTCAGCCTCGAGCCCCGCGAGAATATCTTCATCTTGCTCGCCGGGCACATGTGGCACGCGTACTTCTTGGTGGACTTCTTCTTGGTCTCCGTCTTGGTGTTCTCCTCGTCGGACAGGTCGTGGTCGCTGCCGCTCGCCTCCTCCCGCTTCCGCACCCGCTTCCGCTTCTTGCGCGTGTGGGTCGGGATGTGTTTGCGGAGGTCCGATTTTGTTACTGCTCTGCGGGAGAATAATCTATTTAATTCAAGTGACAATCAAATAAAAAATATTTTATTGCATGTAAGTACACTGGGTACGTTTATACAACGGGGATCAAGCTCGGTCTACGTGAGTATATTCGATTTACTGTAATAGTATATAAGCTAAACTTAAGTTAGTAATAGAGATATTATAGAGAATTGTTATGGAGAGAACATCAAGTGCACGTCCAATATAATTGCAAATGACCTTCTACAATGTGTTGTCATTTCATCAGAAGAGCCACCCACCTACAACATCACACTCAGACCTCTGCGTGCTGGCTGGCTGACCCACCAGTAGCGCACGTGCTACGCGAGCGCGGCGGCGGACGGCGCGGACATGTCGCACAGCGAGCACGCGTGCGCGGACACGTGCTGGCGCGTGTGCTCGGTGCTGGCTGGCTGACCCACCTGTAGGGGCAGTGCGCGCAGGCGTGGCGGCGCGCGTCCGCGGGCGCGAAGTGCCTGTAGCGCACGTGCTGCGCGAGCGCGGCGGCGGACGGCGCGGACATGTCGCACAGCGAGCACGCGTGCGCGGACACGTGCTGGCGCGTGTGCTCGCGCAGCAGGTACGCCGTCGCGTGCGCCGCGCCGCACACCGGACACACGTGCGTAGAGTTGGGATTCACGTTCTGCAACATACAAACAGACATGCCACTGAGGCATCATCATCCAAGGCCTCCCCCAAGATGCGCCACCGAACCAGATCTTAGGCTCTCCGCATCCAGTCACTGCCACCGCCTTGTGCAGATCGAAGCTTCAGTGATACTGTCCCATACAGTAATAGTTAATTGAATGACGTCAGGTGTGACTGAAGCGAAATACGACCATTTATTTAATTAGCAACCATGTATTTGTGAACCATGGTGTTGTAATATTAATCGTACTTCGACATGGACCCTTAGGGTATGGGCCTCTTAGGGTATGGCTAACATAAATGTACAAATTTAAACAAAAGAATGTAGGTGGTCATTATACATTCTAGACCTCGGGTTTGGAAAGGTTTAACAGTTCAAAAACACTCAAGGCTGCTTTTCCAAGACATGTGCAAGGAAGGTGAGCGGTGTGTGAGGAAAAAATCCACCATATCACATCATTTTCTTAGCCACGAGCACAGCTTCTTGTCAGAGTAGTTTATATGCACTGTTACCAGACACTAGCACCCACCTGTCTGAGCAGGTGGTCACTGAGCTTCCTGTTGCACGCGAAGTGCCCCCCGCAGTGGTAGCACGCGATGAGCCGCTCGCGCGTGTGCGACCGGCAGTGCATCGCGAGCAGCACCCGCCGCGGGAACGTCGCGCCGCACCCCGCCCACGAGCACAGCTTCTTTTCGGAGTAGCTTATGTGCACCTTTACGTGGTCGAAGAACGTCTGGAATTGTTTTAAATGTTATTACGTTATTTACTTAGGAACCTAGCAAAATTTGCATTTATGACGACCAACACACATGCACACACAAATAAAAAATATGATGATGAACAGCTTTTTTATCAGTGTTTAAATTTTAAACTAAGGCTTTATTATCTGTCGCCCATACGGGCAAAGGTATCCCCCAATCTTCTCCACTCTTCCCTATCCAGAGCCACTCTGGTCCATGTCCTGCCAGCCTCACGATATCGTGAAAGATTCGCTCATTTATACAGCAGTAAATAAAACCGCATACCTGAATGGAATTAAACGTCTCCTCACACCCAGTCCACATGCAGCAGTGGGCGCTCAGTAGCGGTGGCAGCTGATTCCGCTTCCCAGATTCCTTTCTGCACCTTGCCAGCTTCAAGGTGGCGCGTCCGTTGAACCCGATGGCGAGCAGCCGCGCGTGGTACGCGTGGTAGTTGATGTGGCGGACCATCTCGTTGAAGTCTGATGTTTTGTGGCCACACACGTCCCACAGGCAGACGTATGTGGCTGTCGAATAGGATATTACGCGTTAGAATATTTTTTAAACTTCGGTATTGATTGTAAGCCGTTCTTGATCATATTCTATTAATTTTAGATACAAGGTTTCATAGCAACATTGACTCCTTACAACCTACTCAATCAATATCCATAATAAAATAATGCAAGATTTTTTTCTCAAATTGTACAGGTTTGATTCCCGATGTGTTTTTTTTAATCTATGTGCAGTTTTAGTTTTATGGTTTCTTGGAGCATATTTTTCTATCTCTTATAGTTTTGGTCTACCCCACACTGATTGACCCATCTCAATGTGAATGATGTTTAGTGAAGAAAAACATTGTAAAGGGAACTTGCATATGCCCGAGAAAAAAATATAAGCCATAAATGGTGGTACATACCACAGTCCTTATCATCAATGACGTGTAGATCGGAAATATGGTCTCGCACATGCTTCTGGAACGCCTCGTAGTCGTGGAAACACCAGCCACACGACTGCCACTCACATTCCATCCGCAGGTTCTCCACTCTTAGATTTCTTATAGCCTGCATTTTTAAAATAAATTCAGTTTATTAGAAGTGCCATTGTTGGTATTAATTAGTATTTAAGAATTTATGTTGCAATACCTGAAAAGGGCGACTAAGTGAATTTAAAATTTTTCCTGAGGCCTGTAACCTTATAAAAATAAACTTTGATTTGAGTGTTAGCCTTCATAATCTAGTAGGTATACTTAGATGTTTCATTGGAACACTATGTAGTGATCAATTTTACCTGAACAATTTATCAACAGGTTTATGAACAAAAGAAGAAACTCCTAGCCAACTCCCTAGAATTCAGATATATAGGTACATGGGATGTGGCCAATTATGATATATAAGTAGGTACTAGATGTTTCTGTAGGTCTTCCCGCGGGAAAAGCCCTTTCTGAGTGCACATGCTATTAGAATAGAGGCATGGAATTGGCCTCATATCATTCAGATAAAAGTTATATTGTTTTTTAATTGTCGGTCTTCCAAAAAAAAAGGAAAAATTCAAGTCTCTATCTAGGCTCAGCAGTTTGGGCTGTGCATTGATCAGTCAGTGAATCAGTTTCTTGTTATAGTATATATATCATCATCATCATATCAGCCTGTGGACGTCACTGCTGGACCAAGGCCTCCCCCAAGGATGTCCACGACGACCGGTCCTGCGCTAGCCTTATCCAGCTGTGTCCCGCGACCTTCACCAGATCGTCGGTCCACCTTGTGGGAGGCCTGCCTATACTGCGTCTTCCGATACCGACAGTGTATACCTATTGAAATGAAAATAGGAATGGGATTGTATGGAGGATACCGATCGATACACATCATCAACAGCCTATTAATCTCCCCACTGCTGGGGCTCAGGCCTACCCTCTCGTCTTATCCCCGAGGCCACTGACGCTCTAACAGAAGTAAATGCTATCGATACACATGGAGGGAGCCAAAGCCGCGCTATGCCTAACGTGACCAGACGTCCCGTTTTGAACGGGACTGTTCCTTTTTACAATCACGAGTCCCGGTGTCCCCGAAATGAACTGCGGGACGCAAAATTGTCCCGTTATCAGAAACCGCGCGAAAATTTGAGTAGCGGACGGCCGGATACAGCTCGCCCGTCGCCGCGATGTGACGCCCGCACCAACCGGACGCGAGCTAGCGGTGTGCGAGAGCGAGACCGCGTCATCGTCAACATAACGATAGCGGAGAGTGTATCGCTCGTGTTTTGTTTACTTAGGTATTTACTATTGTGTGACAAACTTTTCATTCGCCCACTTTTCGCTATTTGTTTTGTTTTTATTTGATACTCGTGTAGTAAATAATTTCTTTTGCTTCTCGCAAGTGTTCGTTCAATGTTAGCTTACAAGCAAAATATCCGTTTATCAAGAAAATAAATACTCCATCAGATGTCAGATGTGAAAAGTGTCGTACACACATGACATCATTGTCTCCAGCTATATTAAAACAAATTTGTTCCGCTGATAAATATAAATATAATTAAACATTTTGGGTACCTATATTTTGTGATTCGTAACTTTTAACCAACTTTTTCTGAATAAATAACTTTAAAAAGTGTTTTTTTTTCATTGACAACCTATTATTTGACCGAAATAAACCGATGTCCCGTTTTGAGTCAAACAATAAATGGTCACGTTAGCTATGCCCACCACATTGACACCGCCAGTGTACCTGCCTGTGGGTTTATGTCAGTCTTGAAAATCGGCGGGAAATACTGCTAAGCTCTGTGGCGCTGTTCTAGTCAAATACATAGCAAGTTCTCATTTCTAGGACTTAATTAATAGGACTCACTACAAGCTTGGGCTCCACATCAGGCTCGTCGATGCCCGGAGGCACCGTGGCTTCGTCCTCCGCCACAGATAGCAAGAAAGTCTTCCGATCGGCGTTCGTCTGCATTATGAACTGAATATCGTTTTTGTTCTGCAGAGACAGCTTCTTGGGCTCTAGGCTGTTTTGTTTCTGCAGCCAGTCCATGCACCGGAGCATGCTCTGGGTAGCAATTGGGGGTTTCTTTTCAGTTTCATCTTCCATTGTAGTAGGTACCTACTTCTTTGAGCTCACAGATGAAAGTATGATTTAATTATTTGCATTTCAATTGCATGTTCGTCTTTAAGTATTTAAATAACACTATTTGGAGTATTTTCGAGGGAATGTTTATTTTGGCAAAAACTACTTTTTTTCGTTTCGGTTCGGATAGTGAATGACAGAGAGAGAGAAGGAAGATAATACCATGACAACATCAACAAACAATTGTTTTTTTAGTTTTACGGCCAGTTGGAAACGAGTCCTTATAGGCAAACCGTAGTTTAAAATCTCGAATACCTTCAAATGCCTACAAGTCGAATACTTGTAACCGCAGCACGGCCTCGGAAATATCTTTTGTTTTCACAGAAAATAATTTATGAAAAACGGAGTAGAGTTTATCTTTGCTCATTCCGAGCGTTGCGTTCAGTCCAAGTAGGTAGGTACCAACTCGTTACTGATATCACAAAATAATAACTAATATTTTGATGGAACGGATAAACCTTAGGTTTAAGGTAAAAAAAATACTAATAAAATAAACCATTGCACATTTTTTATTTCTGTATTCAATTAAATTACATTGTGTTTGAATTTCTAATTAATTACAAAATTACCAATATCCATAAAGTCACTAGCTTTTTAGTAGCCTTAGCGCTGATGGACTTGAGGTGGCAGCAGCCAGTGTATACATCATTTTATCGCTCATTTCCTTGGTTTATGTCAGTTCAGTTCGTAACCATTTAGTTACTTCCGGTAGGAATTTTATATAAATTACCTATGGTAACATTTTGTTTGCCAAGTCGCACTCGTCCGTCCCGTCCGTCCGTCTGTCATCCACAAATTAGATAGTATACGTCCAACTGTCATCTTCTCAGTAGTCTGTGCGTCTGTCGTCGCTCATTCATTCCCTCATTCGTTTAGTCCGTGTAGTTGTCGGTCTGTCTGTCAAATCCATCGAAGGAAAAAACGCACGAACGAGGCGAACGCGTGAAGTGCGGCGTATTTACGGCACTTTGCGGCAAGTCCCACGTTGCTCCTACTGTATCTTATCGGCAACGAGACATTCATAAATAGTCGAACTTGTTATTCTCGCGCACACAGTGGGTGACGGCCGAGAGGTCAATTTAATCCGCTGATGAAATCAATTGCTTCGTTCGAAGAAGTAGTGAACAAATTAGAAAACACCGTACTTCCCCTAACGACAAGAATGCCGAACATCAAAGTCTTCAGCGGGAGTTCCCACCCGGATCTGGCGCAGAAAATCGTCGACCGCCTCGGGATCGATCTAGGAAAAGTGGTAACCAAGAAGTTCAGTAACATGGAAACGTGTGTGGAGATCGGCGAGTCGGTGCGAGGAGAGGATGTTTACATCGTGCAGAGCGGCAGCGGTGAGATCAATGACAATCTAATGGAGCTACTTATCATGATCAATGCTTGTAAAATAGCGTCGGCGTCTCGCGTTACGGCTGTCATTCCTTGCTTCCCGTACGCTCGCCAGGACAAGAAGGACAAAAGCAGAGCTCCCATCACAGCGAAACTTGTCGCCAACATCCTGTCCGTGTCTGGCGCCGACCACATAATCACGATGGATCTTCACGCGTCCCAAATCCAAGGATTCTTTGACATACCTGTTGATAACCTCTTTGCGGAACCCGCTGTGTTGAAATGGATCAAGGAAAACATTCCCGACTGGAAGACCAGCATTGTTGTATCTCCGGACGCTGGTGGTGCTAAAAGGGTGACTTCCATTGCTGACCGGTTGAATGTGGAATTTGCTCTAATTCACAAGGAAAGGAAAAAAGCAAATGAAGTCGCATCTATGGTGTTAGTTGGTGATGTTAAGGACCGTACTGCCATCCTGGTCGATGACATGGCTGATACTTGTGGAACTATTTGTCACGCTGCAGAGAAGCTCATTGAAGCAGGCGCTATTAAAGTATACGCGATTTTAACTCATGGTATTTTCTCCGGACCAGCTATATCTCGAATCAACAATGCTTGTTTAGAAGCAGTGGTTGTCACAAATACTATACCTCAGGAGAGGCATATGCAGGAGTGCCCCAAGATCCAGTGCATTGATGTCTCGATGATGCTCGCAGAGGCTGTGCGGCGTACGCACAATGGAGAATCTGTTTCGTACTTATTCTCCAATGTTCCATATTAGTTTAATTTTTTTTTACTTTATGCATTTTTAGGAAGCGGTCTCCAACACGTAGTTTTGCTTCAACAGACCCTTTCTATGGCATTGTTATACTAAAACGGCACAATCAGTTGTGCACTGGTGTAGTGTAATCCTGATATGGCTCAGTGATGTATTTGTTGTTGGAAATTAATTCAAAGGATTGTTGGAAACCTACCAATTAACTACTTTTAGCTATAACTATAATCTCATACTAGAAATGGGATTATTATGTGAAGTGTGTATGTATGTTTAATATTGTTATTTTAAAACGATATTGCAAAAGTGATAACCTTCCATGTCAATGCAGAATTTCTATAATGCTATAGGTCGTGCATTGCAAAAATGAATGTATTTTAATCTATAAAATGCTGATTTCATATTTTTTGCCTTATATGTAGGAACTAGAAGTCATTCCACATTCTGCCATAGTATAAATGCTATATCGTTTTGGAAGTAAGGTCTGCATTTAACTTTAGACGTAGTTGTTGAGAAGTTTTAATAACTTGACTAAAAGTATTTTCATTTCTTCGGTAAGTTGTTCCATTTAAAAGACATTTTTGTTAACAGACTTAATTGAATTATTGTTTGAACTTCTCTATTTGTCGTCAGTTAAGATTTGATCTTTGGACACAAATTGCCCTTTAAAAAGAATCATGTTAAATACAATACTTAAATTCTTTGTAAAAAAAATCAGTCATGAACACTTGTAGAATTTGGCAAAAAATATTAGGTATTAGATACAATTCTATCAGCAGGTGGCAAGTTGTCTAATTAAAATTGTGATGAGATTTTCTAAATTTATAGAAATATATTGTGTATATTTGGTCGATATACCAACTAAACGTAATATTAAGATATTAAAATACATTATATTAAAATATGTTTGTTAAATCATTTATGTACCTACTTCTGGGAATACTATACTATGATATCTTTCCTCAACTCTTTTATCTTGATACAAAGGAATCTGTCAAACAAATAAGCGTCCTATCTAGGCCAACTTATAACTAAGTAGGTACATATGTTTTCCTAACATTTAATCAGAGTGTCAGGAAAACCCTGACAATTCTCATTATTTGGACTAATAATAATCTTTAGTTCTAATAAATAACAGAATTCGCAGACATCGGGCTGTAGGCTGCTTTGAACTTGACAGGGACGTAGGTAGTTGAGGGGAGGCATTGTAAACCCCCCTTCATGCAATATGCCTAGAAGTAAGGCCCTCGCGATGAGACTTGATTCCTGTAAGATGTACAGGGGTCGTCTTGAGGCTGTGGCCCACTCAAATTGGGTGATGGTGTCATAAAGACCGCCGTACGCAACTTGCTTGGTATAGTCCCCGCGGAGTTTAATGGCGGCTGTGTGAAGTTGGCTGATTTCTAATGACTAAAATAAGGTGTCAAAGGGGGGCGTGCGGGGGTCTATATTTCCATTTACGGGGTCATAATTTTCCATAGCTCCAATTATACCCGCCATCCTCGTCGTCCATTTGTTGTGTTCTAATCTATACATATAATAAAATCGTAAAGGCCAAAAAGTCTGTACATTGAATATATTCGAAAAAAAACCAACCAGGGCGACTTAAAATGAGTAACTGAACATGTTAGAACAGTTTTTAAAATTTTTGTCTGTCTGTCTGTTTGTTTGAACGCGCATCACGCCTAAACCGCTGAACGGATTTTGACGAAACTTTGTATAGTGTGACAGTGTATATCCCGGAATAACATTATAAATCACAAAAATCTCGAAAATTTGCCGAGAAATATCAACCAGCAATAAAAAACTCTCATTTACTAAAATTTGTATGAACTTACAGGTCAGAGTAGCCTGGAAACTTTTGAAAGTGTTACAAGTGAGCCCAGTTCAAAGTATAGGGCTACTCTGCAAACTACCATAGGTTTTTTATTATAAACCCTGACTGACTGACATACAGGATGTAACAAAATCCTTATATTGACCGGTTACAGGGGCTCTCGGTATCGAATACCTACTGATTTGTTTTCTACAGTGACTGGCCGTTGGCTTAGTTGATGGTGAGTGGTAACCACGAGTGGTGACCCTGCCTACTGAGCTAAAGGTTTTGGGTTCATTCCCACCCGGGGCCAACATTTGTGTTCGCGCGTTTGTACGCGCGTTTGGTTGGTTGGTTCGTTGTTCGCGCGTTTTGCGCGTTTGTTGGTTGCGGGTTGTTCGCGCGTTTGGTTGGTTGGTTATTTGGTTGGTTTGTTCGCGCGTTTCGCGCGTTTGTTCGCGCATTTGTTTGCGCGTTTGGTTGGTTTTGGTTATTTGGTTGGTTTGTTCGCGGGTTTCGCGTTTGTTCGCGCGTTTCGCGCGTTTGTGTGCGCCTTTGGTTTGTTGGTTGGTTTGTTCGCGGGTTTCGCGTTTGTTCGCGCGTTTGTTCGCGCGTTTCGCGCGTTTGTGCGCGCGTTTGTGCGCGCGTTTGTGTGCGCCTTTGGTTTGTTGGTTGGTTATTTGGTTAGTTTGTTCGCGCGTTTCGCGTTTGTTCGCGCGTTTCGCGCGTTTGTTCGCGCGTTTTGCGCGTTTGATCGCGCGTTTGTTTGCGCATTTCGCGCGTTTGTTCGTGCGTTATGCGCGTTTAATCGCTTGGTAGGTTAGTTGGTTTATTCGCGCGTTTCGCGCGTTTGTTCGCGCGTTTGTGTGCGCCTTTGGTTGGTTGGTTGGTTATTTGGTTGGTTTGTGCGCGCGTTTCGTGCGTTTGTTCGCGCGTATCGCGCGTTTGATCGCTTGGTAGGTTAGTTGGTTTTTTCGCGCGTTTCGCGCGTTTGTTTGCGCCTTTGGTTTGTTGGTTGGTTATTTGGTTGGTTTGTTCGCGGGATTCGCGTTTGTTCGCGCGTTTCGCGCGTTTGTTCGCGCGTTTCGCGCGTTTGTTCGCGCGTTTCGCGCGTTTGTTTGCGCCTTTGGTTTGTTGGTTGGTTATTTGGTTGGTTTGTTCGCGGGATTCGCGTTTGTTCGCGCGTTTGTTCGCGCGTTTCGCGCGTTTGTTCGCGCGTTTCGCGCGTTTGTTCGCGCGTTTGTGCGCGCGTTTGTGTGCGCCTTTGGTTTGTTGGTTGGTTATTTGGTTAGTTTGTTCGCGCGTTTCGCGTTTGTTCGCGCGTTTTGCGCGTTTGATCGCGCGTTTGTTTGCGCATTTCACGCGTTTGTTCGTGCGTTATGCGCGTTTAATCGCTTGGTAGGTTAGTTGGTTTGTTCGCGCGTTTCGCGCGTTTGTTCGCGCGTTTGTGTGCGCCTTTGGTTTGTTGGTTGGTTATTTGGTTGGTTTGTGCGCGCGTTTCGCGCGTTTGTTCGCGCGTATCGCGCGTTTGTTCGCTTGGTAGGTTAGTTGGTTTGTTCGCGCGTTTGTTTGCGCCTTTGGTTTGTTGGTTGGTTATTTTGTTGGTTTGTCGCGCGTTTTGCGTTTGTTCGCGCGTTTGTTCGCGCGTTTCGCGCGTTTGTTTACACGTTTCGCGCGTTTGATCGCTTGGTAGGTTAGGTGGTTTGTTCGCGCGTTTCGCGCGTTTGTTGTAACTAGACGCTGTCTGAGTATAGGAGAGACAGCTATACCTACTTCCAAAATCCACGCATACGAAGTTGCGGGCAACAGCTAGTTATATATAAAATCTCCTGGATTCACTATATTTAGTTACTTGAACATCGTACTACCACAGATTACCTCTTCCCATCTTCATACACATAACACACTAGAGACGCTCATTCAATTTCAAGAAATGGTTCATTGATTCGATCAACCGAATCAAACTTTAAGTTTTGGTAGCACACCTCGCTTACGCACATAGGATGTTCACAGAGTTCATGCGATGTGCAAACAATTTGTGACTTACCTGTCATTCAGCCGTCAAGAAATTCCGTGTGGACTATAACAAGTTGCTTTCAAGTTCACATCAAATGGGGAAAGATGGGGTTGATTTGGGTATTGATCCTGAATCGGTGCCTGGAGCATTGTCAGTGTTTCTTTTATCATCATGCAAACATGACCCGAGATCAGTCCAAATGATGTAAATTGTTTGTGGGCTCGTTCGTTCGTTACTGATTATGTTATTTGTAATGATATTAAAACGTAAACAGGTCTACATAATGTACAAAGTACCTACCCTACGTAGAAGCATCGTAGAGTAACAAATGGAAATGATTAAGTGCGACAATTTTTTACCGAAGAAATAACATGGTCCCGCCGCTGGTTTGCCTGCCCAGGGACAGCTGAGGTCGGAGGGTATTTTTATAGAGACGAGGGTACTTCCCTAATTGCAAGCTACTTCTAAATAAAAAGTAACTTACCTAGGTATCTGTATCTGGGTACCTATCGTAAATGTAAATATAATAGTGGGCATTAAAATTCAAATAAAACATTCAGGAAAATTTCGAAGATCTAACAATTAGATCTATTTCTAATCTTTATTTCCTTGTATTAATTTAGTTCTCTTCGCATATTTTCCTGAATTTTATTGTCCAAATCATGCAATTTTTTCCTACAGCGTATGTTGCTTTTTTCCCCGATCGATATTTCCTCAGTAATTTTCGAGTGTCGGCGGTGTGGACAGTTTTCCTTAAATATGTCGGACAATATTTTCCCTGAATTTTCCAAACGGCTCAATCGGTCCAGTAGTTCTCGAGTTATTCGCCAGACAGACAGACGGTCAAAAGTATTACTTCGCTATAGGGTTATCCGTCTTGACTTTTCTGATAGGGACGCTTCAAAATAGTTGGAAAACCGCTTGGAAACAATGTTATTGATAAAATAATGAAAAATTACCAGCGTCCGTCCGTGACGCAATGCGATATCTCTCGACCTTTTGAGACCCCCTATCCTAACGTGACGTCATACGTCACACTTGGCCTCTACTCCCATTAGTTCAGTGAACTAGAATCCAAACGGGACTAAAAACTAAAAGGGAAAAAACCTACCTATTTTAAGTAATATAAAGTACCAAGACCGGTCGTCGTGGAGATCCTTGGGGGAGGCGCTTTGTCCAGCAGTGGACGTCTACAGGCTGATATGATGATGATGAAAGTCTACCAACACGTATTGATGGACTAGCATGGTGGACTTTAGTGAACTGTACACTCGATATCGATAGGTAATAACTTCTGGTGTTTAGGGCGAACATTTATTCGCTCAGGAACAAAATTTTGAATTCTCTTAATGTTCATCATCCTCCTAGACCTTCCTCCCATTTACTTGGGGTCGGCCCTTCTTGTCCTTCTCCTCCATTCAGCGCGATTTTGTGCTGAGTTTTTATTTAAATTTGCCTCCTTTAGGTCTTTTTCGACCGTCGTCAACCAAGTGGCGGGGGGTCGTCCGCGTCCTCGCTTCGTCGTTGGTAGGTTTTGGGCTATTTTAACAATGTGATCTTCTGGGCGTCTTTCTACATGCCCGTACCACCGGAGTCGCTTCTCTTTTACTTTGTCGATGATTGGTGCCACCCTAAAGCTCCCTCTTATATACTCGTTTTTAATTTTGTCCAATAAGGAAACACCCGCTGACCAGCGTAACATGCGCATTTCTGTGACATGCAGTTTGTTGAGATGTTGTTTGTTTGTCGCCCAACATTCAGTTCCATACAGTATGGCAGGTCTTATCGCCGTCTTGTACATCTTGCCTTTTACTTTTAGAGGCATTTTTCTGTCACACATGACGCCAGTGAGTTGTCGCCATTTAAGCCATCCCGCTGTGGTTCTATGGGAAACGTCGCTATCTATTTTGCCATCATTGCTGATAATTGATCCTAAGTATTTAAACTGACTAACAGTGGGTACCCGTGTATTTCCAATGTGGAAATCTATATTATTTATGTTAGTAGTATCATCAAATACACAGGACATATGTTCCGTCTTCTTTCTACTGATTTTAAGCCCATTTTCTTCCAGTGCCTTTGTCCATAGGTTGAGGGTATGTTGGAGATCATCAGTGTCTTCGGAGGCAAGAACGACATCGTCTGCGTATAGGATATTCCATGGTAGTGACTGCTGACAGCCCTTGGTAAGGTAGTCCATAGTAACGTTGAATAACAATGGGCTAAGTGTAGACCCTTGGTGAACTCCGACTTCTATGTGAAATTCATCACTATTTCCTGCTGGGCAAAGGACTTGAGTGGTTATGCCTTTGTACATATCCTGTATTAGGGAGATGTAATTTTCAGGTACATTTTGTACCTTCTTTTAATGTTGTTGAATTCTCTTAATGTTGAAATCTCAAAATGTTGAATCTCAATTTATTATACTTGGAGTAATAAAATATACAAAGCGACATAGAACAGTGCTGACATACTTGCTATTTTTTCGGCATTGTATATTTTGACTAGTAATTTGCATAGTAATGCAACGGATTTTGATGCGGTTTCGACTATCATTCAGATATTTTCTTCCCGATGGTTTACTTATCCCATGCGGGCGAAGCCACGGGCTACAGCTAGTTCATAATGAAGACGAATCCCAAACTAAAATTTTCTGCTGCACAGGACAAATTCATAACGTAGGTACATTATCCAAATTCTCTATCTCTGGGAGCACCAGTAAGACCCGATAATAAAAACGTGTAAATAACCCATAAGCTTAGGCGCTGCCTAAAGCCGCTGTCCATGGGTAGAGTAAACTGTAGAGTCAATTAGCATACTACTCTACCAGTTCCAAATTTTAAACAAAATATGTACCAAAATTTTAGTACCTACTCTACCGGGTAGGGTAGTCTACCATATACTACAGTTAGTACTCTACCGTTTACTGTACTCTGCCTTGACGACAGGAAGAGCTAGAAAAAAAACCACAAGGCTAACTTAAGTCAAGTTTATTATTAAGTTAATGGTGGTGGTGGGCCGCCTTCCTCATCTGCGCGAGCACGTTGCTCAGCTCCTCGCGCTTCCTCTTGGCGCGGATGTGCGTGCCCAGGCGACGCTTCAGGAACTTGAGGGCGCGCTTGTCTTTTGACACCTGAAACAAACAAACGTCATAATGTAGTTTTGTTATGGTAACGTCAAAACTCAAAAATAAGGGTTGGACCCAGAGAGTTGTTAGTATACATAGAGCGCGCGTTAGCAAGTCTGAACTGTAAGCACGGGTCTGAACAGTCTCGAATGTTCGGGGCAACGCTACTAGTCACAACACGTCAGGAGCGCTGATTGTTGCTCTCGCCGATATTTATTAAGATTTGGAGTAATCATGGTAAAATGTGCGGTGCCAAGCTGTAAACACAATTCACGGAAACAAACGATCTAGAAAAAATCGATATTGAAGCGTCCATAGAACACCTGCTTACACTTGGCACAATGGGCAATGAGCGATGCGCGCGCTCTATAGCTAGTATACTAACTCTATGGTTGGACCACATATGATCACCATATCAGCCTGTAGGCGTCCACTGCTGGACAAAGGCCTCCCCCAGGGATCTCCACGACGACCGGTCCTGCGCCAACCTCTGTAGTTTCGTTATGGTAATGTCAAAACTCAAAAATAGGGTTGGACCTTCTGTCAGAACGGAATCGCACTTTCCCATTTCTCTATCCTTTTCTGTAGTTCAGGAACGCCATTTGCAAGAGCGAGAAACATAGCGGGTGTGCGGCAGTAGCGGCGGTGCGCCCGGCACAATGGACAAAAGTTCTGACGCGTGCTATCCGCTGTTTCTCGCTCTAGCAAAATATTACGTTCTGTCAGCACGAAACGCGACAGCATGCGATCGCACGTGATAGCGTAGCATGCTATACAACTGATCAACATCACATTATATTTGGTTCCTCATCAAATATCAAGATATGATTATGGAAGCTTGAATTCTTCATACAATTAGGAGAAAAACTTCAAATAGGCCACACACAATCAAAATGGCCAAGTGCCAGTACAATCTTTGACTATGCTCCAAAAATAAATTGTTACTCAATTAACAAAAAATTGTTTACTTCGTGAGACCGGTATCCATGACAGGCATGCCCTTAAAATTTTAAAATATACCCACCCTTGTAAAAGGCAGACTACTATAAATCTAGGGATGAATGGTAAACGTGGAAGGAAAGATGAAGTAAATTTTGACGTCATTGACAAATGAACCATATCACCATAGCCTACAGTACAAAATAGTATGAATACCAACACAGACGTCAGCGTCGCCTCGCGTATACGATTTTGTAGTTTATGCTATGGTTCATTTGACAATGACGTCAATAAGTGTGCGGACATTTTTCCGTTCTGTCTGCCTCGTCAGTAAAGGGTTGAATACAAAAAAAGTTGAATAAGTCATCACTGTACAGAAATCATAAACATTTAGAGGGTTTTATTTTCGTGCGTTGCCCATGGTACCTACCACAGGACATTTTTCCTTCCCATGGTAAAATTTGTTACCACTATGTGGTGGTAACAATTTTTTATTATTATTTGGAAACCAAAAAAACAAAAAAAACTATATGGTTAAAAATGGTCCAAACGTGGTGAAGGTAACCATTATTACGGACAGCGCAGCCGTCCTCATGGGCCTTCACAGACCAGTGAGCAGATCCAGGACATTGCTGGAATGTCACACTGCACTACAAAACCTGTCACGCAACTATGAGGTAACACTACAGTGGACCAAAGCACATGACACAAGCGCGGGCAACGCGGTGGCCGACAGGCTGGCCAAACAAGCAGCCAAGTCGGCCGCGCCAAGCCAAGAGACACCACTCCTTGTGAAAAACACAGACAAGGAACACGAAAAATTGTGGGAAACCTGAGTGGACTGCGAGCAAGCGCGCTCCATGCTCCCTCACAGTGATGGGAAACTCACAAATTTTCTAATAAAACGCAACAGAAGCGACCTTAGACTCCTGGTCGGCATCATAACGGGTCACTGCAACCTGAACAAACACATGCACAATCTGGGCATCACAGACAGCCCCCTGTGTAGGGGCTGTCTGCAGGAGAGCGAGACGGTGGAGCACACAGTGCTTCACTGTCCAGCAACACAGGAATTCAGATCCGAAACGGGCCTGGCAATAGATCCCGACCCCTCGGCAACGAGCAACCTGCAACAGTGCTGCCGTCAGCCAGAAGTCCTACTCCAGTACTTCAAGGAGCTGGGATGGCTGGACTGAGGTTCCCGGGGGGAATTGCACAAAACTCCCGTTTCGTGGAGTCGGTGCAGGGACTGCCACCCCCGTCTAAGAATAAGAATGGTTAAAAATAAGAATTTTGGTACCACCACCGCCATGGAAAGAAAAAAGTGCACGTCATACCACTGGTGGTACAACGGGCAACGCAAATCCGTTAAAAAATATTATGATTATAGAAGAATGAGTTACCTTCAGCAACTCCATAGCCCTCTTTTCATACTGGGCATGTCCGACCACTTCTCGTACGAGATCACGTACAAACTTGGAGTGCTTCGTTTGCAGCTGGAATCATACAATGTGAATTTTTAAATTACCTTTACCAAAACTATGTAAGTATACTCATACTCCGTGTGAAATTTTCGAACAAATTTTAAAAGATGACTACCTCTCATCTTGTTGGGATAGGTATTTGAAATATATGCACAGCTTCCTTCCAGTCTAGATGTTATACGTAGGGTACATAATTGTGAATTGTCCTTTCCATGTTTAATTCCAATACCCACTAGAGAAAACCGTAAGATTATAGTCAATGTAGACAAAAGGTACTATACACTGTTGAGCTTTAAATTATTTTTTAAGTAAAATACCTACCTACCTACTATATACCTACTAACATAAAAATACACACAAACATAACCTATGAAATATTATTGATATGAAAAAGAAACTTACACCCTTAAGCCTGGCGGGTCTGACTTTGATGGTTTTATCTGTGATTCCCTTCTTTCCAGCCGAAATCTTTGTTGTTTTGTGGCCTTTTCGCAGACCTACTGCGATTTCGAACCGGGGAGCCATGCTGAAAACACAAACACGGATACAGTGAGCAACAAAATAAGCACTGTGAATTATAACTAGTTACATGCAGTCACAAAAAACGAATTGAAATCTAAGTAAATTTATGGGATTCTCACGATAATAATAAATTTATCTTTACAAAATTATCTATACGTACATTTCGGATTGACAGATCCGACCAAAGAGAATATATTTTTCTTTATAATTCTTTCTTTCATTCATTCAATCAATCCCATTCAATACGGATGGGTATGGGGGTTGTTATGTATGTAACTGGTATTAATATCAGTTACTTTCATGATACTGGCTATTTCATTTCAAATTTATCTTAGTAAAAGCCAAAAATGATTAAAAGAAGAAAAACTTTTGTTTTTTCGCAGTTTATGGCTTTCAAATTTTTTTTTTTCTAGTTTCTTGCCAGTATTTCAACTTGTGCAAAAGGTTTTTATTTACCTACTAATAGCGCCATCTCTTTTCTGTTCCATTTAAAAGTAAACTGCGCGTATCAATCAGCTGTTTAGTGTCAATGTCAGCGAAGTAACTTGTGTACTCCGCATGTCGTATTTAATTCATATTATGTATTTGTAATTTGTGCGATTAATAGTGATTAAACCAAAGAAAATTATTACCTATCAACTTTCCTGGAAGCACCTCAAAAAATCTTTACAGTGATTGCCCATTTCTTTCTTCGTGCTTTCAGTACTTTGCTCCGCAGAAACTTCTACATAACCTTACTTTTTTAAAAAACATTGCCGATTTATGAATTAAAATGGAAGTTGGCGCAGTAAAACAAGCTTTCAACAATGAGGTAAGCGTTGTTACTAACGAGTTTCTACCCCTACACGTTGTTATACAAGTTTTTCAGCCGTAAAATTTCCAAAATTTTGTGGGTTCAATTCTGGTTGAGGGCTGTTTATATTTGTAAATTGTCTTGTCTAATTCCCATAGCCGGTACTAGAGAACATCCTAGTTTGGAATTTAGACAAGTGTGTGTAATTTACCTTTGTGTATATGAAATTTCATAATAATACCTATGTATTTAATTAACTGTTTGTACTTTTGTGTATTACAGCTTATTTTACTAAAAAAGAAGCTGAACCAAGCTAAGGTACAAGTCATAAATAAGCTGACAAGAAAAGCAAAGACATTAGTGGAGAAGAAAGTGCCGGAACCACTGAAAGAAAAGTGGAAGAGAAAAGCAGCATCGGCGGTCAATGAAGTTATGATTATAAAGGTATATAATATGTCGTTTTTAACATCCTATTTAATAATATCTGGCAGCAAAGTGGTATGCAAAGTGTTCCAAATTAAATAACAGACTTCTGTGTGAAATTTAAATACTTTCTAATTATTAATTGAATACTTCTTCTTGTTATTCCTGTCATGCCCTAGAAACGTCTAGAATTCTAGATAAAACGATCAAAACATGTTTCTTTTTTAATAAAGTACCTACCTAATTGTTTGAAAAACAATGTTTAATTCACAGAAAATCAAAGCAAGGGACATTGGAAAGTTTATAGTAACACATACTGGAAAACTCCAAGATTATTTGAACAAACCTGAAGTGGACCACAATAAGGCTTGTGCCAGACTCTTACTTCACAAAGCCTTGCAAGACAAGTACAAATTCATTCGAAGCCGATTCACTGATGTTCCCATAAAAGATTTGTTTATGTCTAGACAAGAACGACTAAAACTTAAGAAGGAAGCTAGGGATAAAAAGAAGGAGAAAAAGAAGAGAAAAGCTAATAAAGCCGCCAATGCAAAAGGTGGCTGGGATGTTGAAGATATAGAAATGGGTGATGATAGAAAAGAATTGAGTGATAATAATCAATTGTCTGGTGAAGAAAATAATTTGTCTGCTGATGAAAATGAAATGTCCAGTGAAGATAATGATGTGTCTGCTGATGAAAATGAATTGTCTGAAGATGGAGAGGCGTCTGATGATGAAGCAAGGGAACATTTAAATTCTGAAAATGAATCTGATCAGAATTCTGACTCAGATAGTCCTAAACCTAAAGTAAATGAGAGTGATCGTGAATCAGAAAATGGAGAAAATAGTGACGATGAAAAAACTGTAGAAACTAACATTGGAAAATTTGTTAGACTTAATCCTGATAAAAAACCAAGTAAACCAAGCGTTAAAATACTTGAAAGTAAAAACATTGAAAACAAATTTAAAGAAATAGAAAAAGAGATTAAAAAGAAACAAGAAACCAAATGTAAAGACCCTAACAAGAACAAGAATTTTAATGAAAAGATTATTCAAAGAAAGTTCAAGAAGGAATCAAATGAAGCTCCAATACAGGAAAGTAAAGTTGTTGATCCTTTCTTTATTACATCCAGTGGTGAAAATTATTTATCAGTAGCTGAACTAAGGCAGCCTGATGAAATTAAGGAAATTCACAAACAAGGAAATAGGAAACTAAGAAGAGCTGTCATGTTTGGTCATGTCCCAAAAGCTAAACCAAGACAAGACAAATTTAGGCCTGAAAACAACAGATTTAATGAAAGAAACAGCTTAGATAGACCAAATAGCAGATTTGAAAAACAAAATGATTTTAAAGGAAATAGAAATAACAAAGTCAATTTTAATGAAAGGAAGACAAATTTTGAAAATGGATATTCAAACTCGAAGAGAAGTGAAGAGGAATCAAAGCCAGAGAAATTGCACCCTTCGTGGGAAGCCAAGAAAAAGCTGTCTGGTATTTTGCCATTCAAAGGTAAAAAAATTGTTTTTGATGAATGAATTATTACTTGATGAAAATATTACTAAGTGGGGCATAATAAATAATTGAAATTTGGCTTTTTTTTTCAATTTTTTTTTTCAATTTCAATTTATTTATTACAGCTTAATATTTATTTCTAGTTTACAATGCAATATACTTTAGCTCACCATCACAATAATTATAAGAAATACTGTTGGGTACAGCTGTGTGTAGATAATATGTACCTAATACAAATTTCTTCCACACAACCTTTATGCCAGAAAAATGGAGATTGTGCTGTTTTAAACATCATTGTCATCATGTCAGCCCTTCAACATCCTCTGCTGAACATAGACCTTGCCCAATGAACGCCACCACGCCTGGTCCTCCGCCCTCCGCATCCAGCCGCTTCCGGCCGTTCTTCAGGTCGTCGGTCCACCTGGCGGAGGGGCGTCCCACGCTGCGCGCACCAGTCCGCGGTCTCCACTCCAGAACTCTTCTGCCCCAACATGTGATGCCCACTGCCACTTCAGCTTGCTAATCCTTTCGGCTACGACGGTAACCTTAGTTCTCCGCCGGATCTCCTCATTACGGATCATATCCATCAAAGACACTCCGAGCATAGCATAGCTGTTTTGGACGATTAAATAATATTTTGTAGTTATGTTCAGATTTGTCAAGATCGCGATACCTGGTGCTCCGTTCTTTCAGAGAGAGACATAGCGTGAAGATATGTATGTATTACCACAGAACATGTAATAGTTACTAGGTACAGCCATTTACTTGAATGAGTAAGTAAGGATACAATATTTCTCAGATTTTCCGAATTTAACATTTACTATACAAACAATGACAGATAAGAAGAAACAAAATACAGAAATAAACATAAAAATCCCCAACTTATTTCCAAACTTCCATTGTACTTTTCGTCCTGAGTTCTAATTTAAAAATTTTAAGAGACTTGTTTTTGTATTTAATAAGTCTATTAATAGACTTAAATAATGGACCTACCTATGTGTGCAGTCTAACAGTCTAAGGGCTTCTTTCACCACTTGCTGATAAAGTCCCAGATCCCGACCCAGACCCTATCGGCAGGTTATCTCACCGATAGCCAATTTTTTTTGTTTCACAGGTATCTGGGCCTAATATCTTAACTATTATTATATATTTTATATAATCTATCAGACAGATTTATCTGATAAATTAGTTTATCTCTAAGATTACTATCTGTAACACTATCAGGAAGTGGTGAAAGAAGCCCTAAGTATCGAGTCCACAATTGAATTCCAAGTCTTTATCACCGGCATTACATCGCGGCGACTTGTATAACATTCCTCGGTGACGCGATTTATAGCTCCACATGACACGGCTAAATGCGAATGCCACCTGCATTTGCGCCCACAGTGGTTCGACGACGTCGCACAAGCCGGACATTCAATTTTATGAACAAATTTTAAAAGTCGAAGTATGCTAGGTTTTTAAGTGTAGTTAATTGTCTGCAAAATATTCTATGAATTTTTCTGGCATACAATGATAATGGCGTATTTTGTTTTGATGATAATAAGCGGCCTATGATACCTTGAACTAATGAAAGTTATAACCTGTAAGCTTTGGGTTGCTGCGTCGCAAAACCTAATGGCAACAGTTGTGTTGCTGGACGTGGACTGGCTCTTTTAGTCTTCAAACACAGCATTATACGGATTACTGTTTAGCGGCAGCCTCAGCAACAGATCCATGTATACTACTTTTTAATACTTTATAGGTACTACTTTTATACTATAACTGGTGGTAGGACTGCTAAACTTTAGGAGGATCCGTATTTTAATCGATCATCCGTTAGCCACTTAAAAACTAGTTTTTTTCGTGAATTTTTAAAAAAATATAATTTGCAAAATGTTAGGAGGAGGCATTAGTTATGTATAATATGTCCGACCTTTTGTAACGCAGAACCACTGCCCGTCGCAACCGTGCGGACGTTCGCACACAGTGCCACCTGGCCGGGCCGGGCCGGCGACTCGGATTGGTCACTTTGCATCACAGTGACAAATTACTGCGGAACTAGCGATTCAAGTCGCGATTGTTGTTTCTTATAAGGAGTTCCCGGAAAATTGTAGAAAGTGTTACCTCTACTCGTATTTGCGACCGCCTCGTCTTAATGGGAAGCCCAAGAACTTGAGCGCCAGGGGTTGTAGGTTAGTATCTTGGCAGTGACAGTTTATATCTCAAGTTGTCGGAACGCAATTGGCCATAAATTTATGGTTTGGCCCTTTGCGTTCTTGGTAATTTACTAACTTGGCCATTCACCAATCGAAGAATTTAAACACGCAGTTGGCCATAAATTTATGGTTTGGCCATTTGATTTCTTGGTCATATGCGTCGAAAGGTCTCAGCCTATATCGACGTCTATAACTGCTGGGCTATACCTTTAATTCGCGCTTGCTCAATGACTGGCTCTTGTTCTGCGACAGGTTCGATAAAATTACTGAAGTGACAGTAGACTGAAGGGATGCGTTGATGTCGCAGGTTATTCGTCTATATCCTTCAAATACATCCGGTGATTCATTCAACAAGTTCTAAACAAAATCTTCCATAGGTTTTAGGCATTTTGAAGGTGTCGCGCCCGACATTGGTTTCTCGACTGATGGTAAATGACCTCGCGTCTCGAATTGCGAGCTCGTTCGCGTTGCCGTTTTTCTCACAGCAGATTAGAAAAGTAGGTGCTCAGCGAACATCATTGCAGTGGTTATTAAAACCGAGCGAGGTAACCTAGTTAGTGTGCATTCGCCTCGCGTTCATGACGTTGTGGGTTCGAACCGGCCCGTATACCTTCCAGGGATTTTTCGGAACTTCAGTACGGTTTAGTATAACACCACAGCCTTTTCCGTGAAGGAAAATTTCATAAGAAAACCTGCATACGCCAAAGACGCATGTGTCTAAACGGATTGTGGCACCGTTTTGGACAGGGGTTTGGCACAAAAGATCCCCAAAAAAGGGCTGAAGTGTCGCCAGGCATTTCTGGCCCCCTACGAAGATAGGATATTAAAAACCGCACGAATCAAGGAGACGTAATTGACCGCGTTGCCAGGTCAATAGATTGCGGCCCCAGCGCTCCGGGACTCCCGCCGACCATGCGGTTGAGTTATGGTCGCCGCACTACCGGCGCAGAGCACTTTTTGCCCCACTAAATGATGAGAACAGCGGTGTTGAATGTTACACTCGACTACATAACTTGTTACTACATAATTACCCGCGACTTTGCCCGTCTCGAATTTCAACTTAAGGTTTCTGAACAGACCTGATTTCGAATCCCTGTAAAAAAACTGTCATTCGTGTTGATTCGAATGGGCAACGCTTTTACTAAATTAAGGGCTTCTTTCACCACTTCCTGATATTGTTACAGATAGTAATCTTAGTGATAAACTAATCTATCAGATAAATCTGTGTGATAGACTATATAAAATATATAAGATGTAGGCAATCAGATACCTGTGAAACCAAAAAAGTAGGCTATCTGTCAGATAACCTGCAGATAGAGTATCTGGGACTTTATCAGCAAGCGGTGTAAGAGGCCCTTAGTCTCTTGTTTTTACTTTAATAATAAGAAAATGGTGGTGTAATGGAAACAATGATAAAAATGGACTGTATTATCTATGCATAAATCAAAAAAATTTGCTAGGGAGCGCGCGCGCCACCAAAGAGATGCGAACCTTCTTGGTAAGTAGTATTAACTAACAAACGATGCAAAAAGATAGAAAAAAACAAAAGCATATCAAAAACAAAAGAACAAAACATTGCACTTTAAAACATGGCGTTTAAAATAAGTAATACTCCTCGGGGATAAGACACGGCCTATCATATCGAAAGGTCCGAAGTTCGATCCCCGGCCGGGCCATGTACCTACCAATGGGTTTTTTCTCGAAACTTAAGTACATTTACTGACTGTTCTCAAACGGTGACGGAAAACATCGTGAGGAAACCTGCATACGCCGAAGAAGAAATTCTTAGGCGCACGTGAAGTCCATCAAGCCGCACTGGGCTAGCGTGGTGGACTATAGCCCGAACGCCCTCGTTGAGAGGGTAGGCCTGAGCCCCAGCAGTGGGGACATAAATAGGCTGATGATGTGCCCACCCAAATCGACACCTGTATTGTGGCTTGAAGCTCCCGACTCCGCCCCTGACGGCGGTCGTAAATCTCGCTACCGCCATGTAAGTGCTCGTTGCAATTAAGCATTCCAGCCCGTAATCAACGCTGCACGCAATTAATAGCGGTCACCTATCGCCGTGGGAGATTGTGCATTCCCCAACACCCTGTATATCCAATAATTTAATAACCTTCACCTGACAGAGAGCTCGCTATGGTAAACGGAAATCACTCTGCCGTTTCTCGAGAGTCGCTTTTAAGAAAACAAAGGACTTAGTCCGAAGAATGATAATAAACTGCATTTAGGAACCGGATGGTCCTAAGACAGACATATTGTACGGTGTGGGACACCCCTATGTCAGATGGACCGACAACCTGAAAAAGATATTCTTTTATTTTAGGTAACCAAACTACATAGTTTAGTTACAGAACGAGAATCATTTCATAATTATGATTTCAGTAGAAAACGAGTTGTAGTTTTTTTTTCAGATAATTCAAATACATACCTACCTATTACATAGGTATTACCTTCCTATGTATTTTTTAAAATCATTTTATAAAAATTGAAATGATTTAAATAAAAGTAACTAAAGCTCGAAAGGGTCACCAAAAAATTAAAATTCCTCTGCCGAAACCTGTTAGGCTAGGCACCAACAAAGACTAGATATTCATCTGCAACCAGTAAATTAAATTATTTTCAAAGCTATTTATGATGTTCCGTCCACTAAAAGACATTTTCTCATGAAATACATTCAGAATAAAATATTCCCGGTATCCGACCCAACTCTTAGCATTCCTGAACTATCTTAGACACTGACAAGGAAACTTCAGAAACCCTACTTAACTTTTTTCCTGGTACAGACCGAGTTTTGTGAGGGGAGACCCATAGACTTCCTTATTTAAGACCCGATTTATCGGGCATACCTACTTAATATGGTAGATCGGAAAAATTGAAAAATTGACAGCTCCTAAATTTTAGGAACTAAGAAGTAATCTGTGACTACGCCTTAAATTAAAATAAAAGCGTGTAACAACTCTTTAAGCTCGTGCCAAAATTGTCCATTGGGAATCTTCATTATAGTTATATCGATTTAGTGAGGATAAGAATCTTAGTGAAAATCGCCGATTAACTCTAGTCGTGCTCTGTTTTTGTGGAGACCGTGCTGTAACCGCCGGTTTAAATGGATATAAAAAATAAGACTTTAAATTCAAAATAAGATATGGCTTAAAGGTCTCGTTACCAAGCCAAAACATACTTTTTAAAAAAATCCGATCGGCATATCTGACCGGATCAGACGGTCTGTGGGGCATATTTAGTGTTCATTATACCGGGTGACGTTTTTCCGCGAGTTTTCCCCGCACGGGGCACGGGCCCAAGTATTAAATGCAAATAAATGTCACGCGGCGGAACCCGCTGGAATTTTATTCTGTTCCTCTTCTCGTTTCTTTGCGCGTCGCCGCACAAGTTTGTCGGAAGTTCGCATTTTGTGTAACTTAACTCTTACAGATCTATAGTCACAGAAGGAATTGTGAATACTGGAGGCATACTTTTCCTAACTACCATTTTTGAATAAGTACCTACCATACCAAGCGTCAGAGGCGTCGGGGATAAGACGCGGCCTATCATATCGAAAGGTCCGGAGTTCAATCCCGGCTGGGCCATCCAATGGGTTTTTCTCGAAACTTTAGTATACATTTACTGACTGCTCTCAAACGGTGAAGGAAAACATCGTGAGGAAACCTGCATACGCCGAAGAAGAAATTCTTAGGCGCATATGAAGTCCACCAACCCGCACTGGGCTAGCGTGGTGGACTAAGTGTAGCCCGAACGCCCTCGTTGAGAGGGTAGGCCTGAGCCCCAGCAGTGGGGACATGTTAATAGGCTGTTGATGATTGATGACCTACCAACATTAGAAATTTATGATTTGTCAAATTAAAAAATATATGTTTTTTTAATTAAATTTGTTATTATTGAGTAGGTACATAGTTACTTACAGTGTCGAATTGGACATGTATGTAATTAATAATTAAATTAAAACAAATATTGTATTCCGCCTCGGAACTCCAAACATGTATTCTTTTTATTTATTCCTGAGACGTAAATGCGTTTGTTTTTGTCCATTTATATTCGAACAGATGTTAGATGCGGTTTATTAGAACTAATCTCATAAAGCTCACATCACACGAGCCGTACCGGGCGGGGTTTTAAACCCAAGACATTCATGTGTCCCGACAAAAAGCCCCAGGGGTTCCGTGGCAAGAACTAGCACATTGTTTTTGCACGAATAACGCGTGTCCTTTGACCGATTTAAGGTGTTTTTTGCCGAGTCCCTTGGTTGAAGCAGAGATCCAATGTTGCTTGTCGTAAGCAGTTTATGGTTGTGATGGCGCTCTGAAGAAGGCTTTTTAATATTACCATGTACTTTACACGCCCAAAATATACCTTCGAGCAATATAAAATGAATGGACCGACCGGCCTAGTAAGTACATACTTTACGAGCAAGGAAAATGAAGCAAAACAATAAAGGACTCCCTAACGATCATGCGGCATGACATGCAATACGTGCTGTCACTCATGCATGATCGTCTAGCTGTAGTGATTGACGTGCATGACATGCAAACTACGTGTATGACATGCAAACTACGTGCTGGCCGTTGCTTCACTGTGTTGATTGATAGCAAGCATGATGGTTCGTCATGCAGCATGACATTCACGTAAACGTTGCATGTCATGCAAGCATGATCGTTTAGGGACACTTTAACGATATACATTATAACATTGCCCAACCATTATTTGTCACAAGAGAACATTACTTAAAAATACACGAAGACATTATTCTATAATAGCATTATGCACCCGTATAGCACTTCGATTACGTTCCGAGACTGAGGCGAAGTGAGTGCATGCGCTTACTATGTTGCAAGATGTATTCATTTTGAAGATTATGTATAGTAACTGTTTAAATATTTAAGTCATTATGGGTAATGAATGATGATTTATATGAATTTTGACTACCTATCTAGGGGAGTATTACCTCGTCCATTCCATTATACTGCCAACTAGCATAATATAGCTGAGCTAGCATTTGCCTAGGTATTTTTTCGTAATACTGCCATAAGTCTACTGTGTCACGTACGCAGAAATGGAATCACGTTCTAAACGCATAATTACAATAGCGCACGAGCCGGACACGCGATTTTGGGGGTTTATTTTTAAAGCGTCAGTTTTTAATTCGGTTTTTAAATTTAAAACCAGGCGTGACTCATCTGGATTCTAAGTTGAAGGCAGCGAACTTTAATAAGTATAGTTCGCTGGTTGAAGGTAATACCTTTTAAATTTTACACATGTTTTATGGCTTCGTTTTCATTTTCAACCGACGAAAAAAAAACAAAAGAGGAGGTTCTCAACTCGACCCGTATATATTTCTTTATAATGTTTTTTATTTATAACTTAAGTCATGGTTGGAAATTTTTTTGAGGTGTCTAGTTTTATTTGTGTCTTCCAGATTGGGGCCCAAACGGACTTATTTTTGTTAACTACGTAGTTCTGATTGGACGATCCAGTCGAAGGACCATAAATACTTAAACACAGTAGTTTTTATTAAATTCCTAAAGTACAGTTACTAAATTACAGTTATAAGTAGGTACCTATGTTTTATAATCTAAATGTTAACATAAGTATTATAAAATATCACGACTTGTTCTTAACTATATTACAAGTATTTTGTCAACAATTTTTATGGGTTTTATATAAGTAATTATAACCTCTATAAGTATAGGTTTAATAAGCCGATTTAATAGGTATATAGTAAATTAACATCCATGGACTTATTGTGTCGAAACCAATACTTAATTCAAAATAGCCTAAACATAACAGAAATCAGTACCTACTTTCTTTATTGATCGAGCGAGCGAAGCGAGCGAAGCGTCTAAGTTTCGAGATTGACCAAAAATGCTAATGTCCGTCTGTCCTTCTGTCTTTCTGTCCTTCTGTCTTTCTGTCTGTAATTCTCTACAGGTCGCATTTTTCAACCGATTTTGACGAAAATTTGGCATAGGTATAAATTAATTAAACCTACAAAATGAGTAGAATAAAATTTTGAAAAACATTTTTTTTAGAGTACCTACCATACTCGCAAAGTGGGAGTGAACTTTTTTTTTCTTGTGAATCCCATAGTGTGGGATATCGTTGGATAGGTCTTTCAAAAATATTGCTGGTGTGTGAGTACCATTTTTGTTAGAGTCACGTGTCCCCCCCCCCACCCTGCCAGCTAAACGGTTGCTTCTGGAAATGTGAAAAAATTCATGGCAGTAGCATATATAACGTAGTTACAAGGAAAACTATTACGGCTAAGTAGGTTCTATTAGTTTTTGATTAATAGTGGATCGACTTATGAAAGTTGAAAAAATAAATTATGTTCATAGAACTGCATACGTAAAATGGAAATTTTTTTTTTCGCGTGATATCCATGGTGTGGGGTATCGTTGGATGGGTCTTTCAAAAATATCGCGGGTGTGTGAAAAACATTTTTCGATTCAGGGATCCGTTTGCGAAATATTAAGCTTTAAAGTGCTAATTTTTGTCACTTTAGTAGGTACTTTTTCTGTCTCAAACTACAAAGTTGACTTTTGTTCGTTTCTTTTAGGTTTGGTTTATAAGGGCTGGCGAGGTCTACTGTTCTCACGGAACTACTAGTTTATGTATCAGGACCTTTTATGAATAAATCTGATATTGATTATTTACAAACCACACTAAATTAAATTCTTGTACCTACCTAACTTAAATCATCTTGTACATACCTGGTCTGTTAAAAAAGTTACTACCTACTTAGTACTTAATTAAATAAAATGCAAATTTCTAAGTACTTACCTATCTTAAAAATAAATATTTTTATTTTTATTACCTACTTATTAAGAACGTCACAAGCCTTGTTAAGCAGACACATTTCTGAGCACCATAATAATGCCGTATGTATCATTTGTATTTCTTACCAAGCTTGGTACAGAGACCAGACCCACCTTCCTGAAAATGACAGATTGTGCTGCCTTTGTACTAAAGTTTTCTCAAACGTTAATATTTTTCATCCTTTTCAAGTTACAACTTGGATTATTTCAAATTTCAATGCTAACCAGCTGATCGGGTCAATGACACTGTAATATAGCTGTCATTTCGCACCTCCACTACGCCTGAGTTGACAACGTAAAACTCGCTAGCGTATACGCAAATACTTAATCATCGTCATTTCAGCCTTTGAGCGTCCACAGCTGGACATAGGCCTTCCCCAACGAACGCCACCACACCCGGTCCTCCGCCCTCCGCTCCCGGCCACTTCCTTAGGTCGTCGGTCCACTGGGCGGAGTCTCCACTCCAGAACTCGTCTGCCCCAACTTAATATATACTTAATATTGCTATTACATAACTGTGCTTATTTTTTCCGACTAATTACGAATTTTTTTACGTACGCGTTAGCGAATCGCTAACGTGTGTTGACGTTGTCATCTCATGGAACATGTAAAGTACTATAACGTCAGAATTTGCAAAATTGAGTTAACAATGCCAGAACTTAGTCAGAAAAATATTAAAACCTTCAAAACGCTCTCCTGCAAAATTGACCAAATATACAGTTCTGACCACAGATCATTATTTTTCCGTGTTCTGTGGTTCTGACGTTGTACTACTGGAGGTGCGATTTGTAAAGTTCAGAGCTGCAGGTTGGCACACTTCCGGCCCAGAGGCTGCATAGATTTTTGCATCTGTCAAATCCGACTACAAAACATATAATAACGCGATTACAGCTTTGTTTTATTGCACATGTCTATATAATTAGATCTATACATCTGTTCCACTTATAGTCTAGTCTTATTATTATCTGTGTTTCTTTCTTCGTTCTCTTGGACGTCGGTTTTTCTGTCCTGCTCCTGCGCCTCCCTCAAGGAGTCAGGGAGTTTGAGGTTGTTGGTCTCAGGCAGAGTCAGCACGAGGAAGCCAGAGATGGCAGCCATGATGCCAAACAACATGGTTGGCAGATACTCGTAGTATCTTGTCTGTAATTTAAAAGAAAGAAAATATATAAGACATTGATGCTTGATTGTTAAATTGTTTCGTTCATACGCATCCTACCAGAAACGCAAATTAACTTAAACGCGATTTATTACCAGAATTTCATTACACGAACTATTTGGAGCCCCTTAATAATTCAAAACTATTTAACATAAACACATGAAATTTGGTTTATTTATTAAGATCCCTTAAACAAACTAAAACCGCACATTTCATAAATACAGCTCAAATAGTTTTTGAGATATTAAGGGGTGAAAAGAGGCTCCAAATAGTTCGTGTAATGAAATTCTGGTAAATCGCGTATAAGGTAATTTGCGTTTCTGGTAGGATGCGTATGAACGAATTGATTTTGTGTCTGTAATAGGTACCAATATTGTAACCCAGAATTTTTATTCTGCATCAAAGAAAATTGGAATTACATAAATTGTAGCATTCAATCCGTTTAGAGATGTTACTACTACGCAAAGCTAAAGAAGCAGTGTAGCCAATCAAATTATTTCGACACTACTGTGGACAAGGTCCCAGTCTCAAGCAATTAAAACGTTTTTAAACCATCTTACCAGCAAGGGCGTCTGCGGCGCTACGGTAGAGCCTATCCTGCCAATGGTAGAGCATACGGCCAAGAGTGTAGTTCTGTAGTTAGTGGGGAAAACTTCTGCAGCGAACACATACAGGGAGTTGTATGCCAGAGTGATGAAGAACTTCCCACCTAAGTAAAGAGCTATGGACCAACTGCCGGCTGAAAAGAAAATTATAGTATTCATCAACATATTCTTCATTCATCATAAGGCTGTCTCGTTAAATATGAATGGCCTACAAAATTATCGTCTCGTACAACCAAAGTCAACATCATTAATTGAGTTGCACAAATCAAATTGGTGTCTATAATAGTTAGCAAATACAATTTGTATGAACCTTGCTCTTTAGATAATGAATATGATGATTATGATCGATTGGTGTGAGAATGAGTTGGTAACGTTGTTAAGTTTTTCTAACATGACCCGTAGGTATATAAAAATACACTAATGGTAATCGTCTGACTACAAACAAAATTATATTTTAACATTTTTGAAATTTTACAGTAATTTACGTGCACAGGTGCACATTTTTTGACACTGTTTAGATGGAATCTTTGTATTTGCTAAAAGCTAGAAGGAAATATATTTACCCGGTATGAATCCGTAATTGATCAATATTAACGCAGTCAAGAAGAACGCGATGGAAATGACCCTCTTCCGTCCATATCTGTCCAAGAAAATCAACTTGCAGACGTTCGCGGGAGCCTCTATTATTATCACCACTATGTAGTTCATGTAACTGTTCCCTGATAATTCTATTGCATTTATAGACAGTCCATAGTAGACCAGCGTCGATGAGGTCCATAGAAACGAGCACGTGAACAGTCTTTTCCAGATCATCGAGGACATCAGAAGCTGTTTGAAAGAGGACTGATTTGATTCTAAGTTCTCAAACTTTCTCGCGTCTCTTTGCTTAGTCGCCTGCTTCTCGACTTGGTCATAATGGTCTTTTGGTACCGTCACTTTGTTCATCTTCTCGCTTTTGCTTAAAACCGTCAAGCCTTCTTCGTACCTGCCTTTGCTGAAGTACCATCGGAAGCTCTCGGTAAGAGTCCACATGTAGATGAAGACGAAGACAGCGGGCGTGTAGATGATGAATATGATGTACCTCCAGTTCTGGAGCCACCAGAACAGCAAGGTGACTGTGACCCCTCCCAAAATAAACATGGTGTTGAAGAGTAAGCTGATGAAGACCCTGCCTTTCGGCCCGACGAGTTCCAACGCTGAAAAAGAGTTCAAGCGATGAATAATAAAAACTTTTGACCTTCGTTAATAGATAATTACTGATTACGTAATTTGGTCGTTGCATTATTTATCATTCATTAGTTCAAGACTTGACCTTTGTGCATTAAAGATGTCAGATAACTCTCTCATTCTTTTGATTATGTTGATGCTCAAATTAACATCAGTAAATTCTCTGAAGTAATGTTAGAAATGTTAATAATTGTCATTGTCCTCGACATATTTCATCAAGAAAGATATTAGGCATTCTTAAAAAGCGCATTACATTACTTTCATTAGGTCAAAGAGAATAGAGAAGACTATTATAATAGTCACAAATATAATGAGTCTTATAATATAGGTCAAACAAAAGTCAACATAAGGAATAGTTGCCAGAAAAGGTAACGACTCTTGTCGCAAACTTCTTTTCATTACAGGAAAAGTACTTCATGAGAAAAATAAAGTCAAATATTGATCAGACAGTAAGTTTCTGATTTCCGATGTTTATTTGTGGATCTTAGACGTCTTTCTTTACTGAGGTCACCGAGCCTAGCGACGATGTCACCCCCACGGACACAGACTAAGAAAGTGCCTAAAACAATCGGAAATGATTTCCGTGACAGAAAAACTATAATTAGTGACAACCGACTAATTAGTCGTTCAAACGTGAAGGTTGCTCGACGCCAATCCTAATACTAAATTAAAATCATTTCCGATCAAAACCTCAGGGAGAAAAATAAGGATCGAGAGTCGACTATAAAAATTTAGAACTGATTAGAATATTGCAAGGTAAAAGCTTAACTACTTAAAAGAAACCTTAACAGATAAAGATACATACTTAGAAAATGACATTAGACATGCAAAGAAAAAGGAATTATTAGCAAAGCTTTTTACGAAAATATCTTGCAGTCAAACGAATTAGGTGAATGTCAATGCACATTATAAAAACCAATTACAAAAACTGTCTGCATCTGAACAATTTACTTTCTACCAGCTACCCAACCCAACTAACTAGAGCAGCTATTGAAGTCTATATATAGACTTCACCAACAAAAGGATTTGTTAATCTAAGAGACTGTGCTCGATAACTGTTGTTGTTTGCATTGCTAAACATTGGCTGTGGAAAAACAAAGTACCTTTAAATAAGTAAAGGGAGGAAATTAAAGACGGTAGTTGGAGGAAAAGTACCCTAAATACTGAAGATAGCAAATTTTACTATGTTTTATTTGTATTCTTGTTGTGGTATCTTGTTATTTCATGGTATTCCTTTAATTGAAGATACTTAGAAGAAATTGATTCTGATGATTGATCCTTTCGAACGGTATCATAAAAATACATTTTTTTTTATGGTTCGATTCCCGGCTCACCCTGGAGATTTTTCCCTGGCTGCGTAAAAAGCGAAGATACAAGTGACAAAGGAAATACAATTAAGGCGTTCCTATATCGTTTCAAGCGATTTTTTTCAGACAACCTCATATTTCATTCTCGGGATTACGACGAATCTAATGATACCTCATTTATTAACAAAATCCATCCAATCATGTCAATGCAACCCTGTTATTTCTATGAAACAATATCAACTAGACAATTCAATGTTATAACTAAAAGCAGCGACTCAAGTTTACTTAGGATTATCTATCGAATCTGTGACCGAACTCAAAGTTGATTGTTAAACTTAACATAGATCAATTTATGCAGGCTTGTCCAATAATTGAACAGCCGTTAACCGTTGAAAAGTTTATTTAACGAAATAATAGTTGATACATAATTATATTGTTCTATCTAATACATTTCTAATACTTAGTACTTATCACAAGGCTACCACGTTGTGGAGCACAACATAAATAAAACTGTTTTTTGGTAGTTAACACACTGATTTTATTCTGCAGCTGTATTTTTGAATCGCTCGCCTCACTTCGAGCGTTCGATACTACTAATTTTGTATGGGTTGTCGGTAAGTATCGGATGTCGAAGGAAAATTAGTACCTAGAATCGACCGTTCGAAGCGAGGAGAGCGATTCAAAAATAGGGCTGCTGATCTGTGACTGTGACATCAGTGTGATTCCATCTCAGGAACCCTATTTTTGAATCGCTCGCTACGCTTCGAGCGGTCGATTGTATTAATTTTCCATTTAATTCGACATTCGATACAAAAGTAGTAGATGAAGCGAGGAGAGCGATTCAAAAATCAGGTTAGGAACCTGACCATGCCTGACTTGAGGGTTGACTTACTAAATTCCATTCTAAATCAATAAATTGGCATTGGCATACTAAAACAAACGCAATGTCGAGAACAAAATAAACAATAGATGGTTTTCCGAAGTGACCGCAGAGTTTCTGTGAATATGAATAGTTTTCGGGGACAAACCTAGATGCATAATAGGTAGGCATACGCTACTTATGTTAATTTACTACTTATTATTTTCTGATAAACATTAACCGGTTAATGGTAGATTAATGAATGACTATCAAATCGATATTATCACCTCTTAAAATGTTTAGGGCCTCGAAACACTACGCAATTCACTTACGTAGTTTCTACTAGCTTTCCGGACGGGTACCTTATGATGACCTCAACATTCTTTTTATTATTGAACCTGCATTAAATTTATTTATGTATATAAAAAACGTATGCCGCGTGACTTCGCTTATGAGGTGCGTAACTTGTTTTATTATTTCTTGTTTGTTAACAAATTAAGCGAAAATCATTTCCGCCTTCCTTCGTGGCAACGCTCGACGTAATTTATACACAATTATATTATTGAAATATTATTAAAAGAGGAAGTTTTGGTCTTTGCAGATCTTTCTGAAACTTTTCTCATCATATCCCATGTCTTCATAGGGCTGATCTAGACAAGGCCTAGCCGATAATAGAGAGTTAGTTTTAGAGTTACAGATATCTAACTCTAAAATTCCTTTAAAAAATTATGTTCCGTTTGTTCTTAGGCCTCCCTTATACATAAGTAGTAGTTTCCCGCGGCTTTGCCCGCGCGGAATAAGTTTTTTCCCGCGAAAATAGTTAGCCGCGGTAAAAAGTAGCCTATATGTTATTCCAGGATATAAGCTAGCACTGTACCTGCCAAGTTTCATCAAAATCCGTTCACCCCTTACAGCGTGAAAGAGCAACAAACATCCTCACAAACTGTCGCCTTTATAATACTAGTAGGATAGGCCTAACTAGGCTTCTGATGTCGCAAAGAATAACTTGCTAATAGGCAGATTAGAAAGGTAATATTTTTTTACTCACCAAGTACGAAGCATGCGGTGTAGACTCCACCACCGAACGCCGGCTCCAGGAACTCAAAGACAACGAACATATCGTAGTTGACTGACAACGCCCGAATGACGCCGAAGACGCCATTGGTGACGGACGCGAAGACCAGAGCGAGGCGCCGCCCGTACTTGTCGGAGAGCAAGCCCGTGAGTGGGATAGAGATGAAGAACCCGGCGTTGTGTACGGTCCCGACGAGGGAGCGCTTCCAGTCTTGACAGGCGAGATTGAACTGGAATTCAAAGTTTAACTGTTAATTGCCGATATACCTAGCCCAAGTTAGCAAGTGCTGGTGGCAGTGGACAATGGTTACCTACATATTCGGTGAAACAAACGATGGCCTTAGGGTCATAAGTCTATAGAAGCCGTCATGCAAGGTGAACACTTTCTGGCAACACATCTGACTATTGTTTCTTACACATCACCACATTTGACAAATATTAAAGAAACGGATCAAATATGGATGGACTTTGTCTTATAGAACTCAATAGAAAGCATCTCCATCCAGATCTATTGCGCAAAGCAAAGAAGCAGCGAATCAACAGTGTCATACTTCCGACCAATCATAACATGGCGCTACCTTGACCGGACCAATCAGCGTGCTCCCTCCGCCCGCACACCTCAGCACTTTGACAGACGTTGTTTGTAGAATTTTGAAGAGTATATTGGGCTTATTAGTCGACGGTTCGGGTAAGCGAGTCCTCATTAGAGTACGCAATTAGGGTACTTTGGAACGAGCCCTTAATAGACGGAGCGATGAGCCAAGTGCGCCCGATAGGGACGCCAACCAAGTCAAATTTCTCAGTTAGCTAAGTGCAGGGGGAGGGGGGGGGGGGGTGATGGTATCAAAAGAGGTCAAAATGGAAATACGTGGATTATGATCACTCCCTTAGAGACCTACTGCCAGCAATGGCCTGGTGCCACAGGTATCCTAATATTCATAGTTTTTCAAAATCTAAATAGGTTTCCAGGGAAAAGATCACTTAAATGAGTTGTTTTTCGAATGTAGGTATATACAAGATTTCTAATAGTCTTCCTACGACCGTGGGAGTGTCAGTGACTTTCCAATGCATGAGCGGGTTTGGCTTGTTGTCATCGAGTTTATTGTATGTCAAGCAAGAAGAGAAGTGGCTTCAATACTATAATAATAGTGGCGAAAAATATTCACGTTATATTTAAGTGAAGTGTCAACCGCAAACTTATTCAAAATCCGCAATGTAAATTAACAATTTAAATCAACTTCCTGCTGGAAATAGGTACCGGTTTAAAAACAACAACAAAACAATGAGCATAACGGAGATCCTGACCGGCGAACGGACGGCAGCGGCATAATCTATGAACTGAAAGCTCAAACTCCTGCTGTATCTAAAACTTCAATGTTAATAGAGGTGCCTGAATTGATAGGATTGTTTCAAATATCCACAGGAGTCGAGAAATTTACGAAATTCCACGAGGCACAGAGGATCATAATAGCTACTACGTAATCGAGGTAAAATTCATTATTTGCCATAATTTTATAAAAGACGTAAAATGTAAGGTCAGGTCCCCTGTACCTGACACTACTGGGGAAAAAGAACTAGAAGACCAGATCTCACAAGCTATAGATAAACTCTATATACGTCCAGTCTACTCTGCTCTGGTCATTCCTCTTTCTCAGGTGCCCCTCTTACCCCATTTCGTTACAAACTTGAAATTTATTTAGTTTAATGATTGTAAAAGAAGTTCAACATTGGCACCAGAGAGGCACCAGACTTCTTCGTTGTATCGTGTCACAATCATTTATATTAATAAATCAACAATCAAGACATCATCTTCAAGGATCATCCGTATATCAATAGGAACGAAATCACTACGATAACACAGATCTGCAGAAACGTGACTTATAGATGAATAGAACCGTCATATTGCCACGTGACTCACTAAGCTGGCTGTGAAATCACAATTAGTGGCACTGAGCCCATGTATTTTTGCTTCATTCCTTCCACTCGTATTAAGATGGACCTTTCGATTGGTATCATAAAAAATACAGGTGTTTTTTTCCACTTTTATCCAGTTCAGCAGGTGATTTCTTAAAAATCTTTGAATGAAGTTCAACTTATTTTTGATATAATAAATTAAAGTTGTCTTTATGTAACATTTCCTATCTTCAATATTTCAAGTAGGTATGTACTTTCATTACATCGCGGCATCGTGAGGAAACCTGCATACGCCGAAGAAGAAATTCTTAGGCGCAAGTCCACCAACCCGCACTGGGCTAGCGAGGTAGACTATATATAGCCTGAACGCCCTCGTTGAGAGGGTAGGCCTGAGCCCCAGCAGTGGGGACATTATTATTAGGCTGTTGATTTGATTTGATGTACTTTCATTGCGTATTCCTTAGCCGTGGCACATAAGTAAAGAAATTCCGTTTCATTACTCACGTGGGACGCCCTGTATAACATTATTACTCTTAAAGTTGTTACTTATATTGATCTCTACTGATCATTCGACTTGTTTATATAGTTTTCCCAAATGCTCTGATAATAGACTTAGGTAAGTATGTACTGCGTGTTTTAGACCAAATGCGTATTGACGAATCACGTATTGGACCAAATGCTCTAAATCTGTTATGTTTGCTAGGGAATGATTGTAGCCGTAACTTCGCAGTCTCAGATTGTGTTTTAATTTGTGCAGGTATTTGTTTATCACATGTCGATGGTCGATTGACATTTACTGCCATATTAATTGTAGCATTTTTTTCTGCATGTCTTTTTTTTCGGGAAACAGACAGTCACAAACAAATTGGGAAACTAAACTATGGCACAATTAGTGGAACTGTTAGTCTATAGTTCCACTAATTAAAATTAAGATGAGAAGAAGATAAGAGCATCAGAGACAGAAATACGCACAGTAGATTAGAAAACACGAAGAGGAATATTTTCCAAAACAGTCTCCATCACACTGCGGATGGAAAACACGTCAAAACACGGCGTTTTGTCCGTCCTATATTAAATACCATTCAGTGATCCCAGACAATGCGTGTTATTTTTGTAATCGCCTCTGTAAAATAGATGTTCAAGTGCAAAAGTCAAGCATTACCATGTTTAAGTGACCGGAGCGAATACCTATATCCAATGAGTTACATTATGCACCATCATGTTTCGCATACATTGAAGCTCTTACAGTGATACCACTGGAGAACTATTCCTACATATTGTTCAATGAATGCTGTACATAGCGTTGTTTTGGCCAGGGTTTCGGCTTTAATTTGAGAGAAATAATCCGACACATTTTTATCGCATAATTAGGTACCTACCTACTATAAGTACCACATACCTTAATCTACTGAACATCAAATCGGAATAAATGGAACTCTGAACTGACGTTTTTGGAAGTCCCCTATTTAAGTTGTCTGTTATGTTCAGAGTAGGCTACTGACTTGCTTTGTAATGATTTCACCAATCTATAGGAGAGTAACCATGCCGAGCACTTTAATAGGCAGGTTAGGTATATATGTAACCTAATGACCGATTTTCCAGTAGGCATCAAAAACTTTTTTTAAATGTTTATATTAAATAGATACCTATTTTGAAAGATTTCCTTCTTTAAAGGAAAATAGACAAATATTACCAAAAAAAATACTTTTGCAGGAATCATTACAATATGACCTAACGGATGCTCAGTGACCATTTCAATAATTTTTCCCTCGCAAGTACCTACCATAGGATTAAAGTTCAGTAGTCGTTCAGACCCAGAACAATTTTTTTTGATATTATATTGAGTTTTTGTGTCCTATGGGCCTATAGGTACCTATTTCTAGGGCCAAATCAACTGTAAATATTGGTCCTATAAAGACACTTGGGTCCTTAACTCCTTAGAACACAAAAACTTAAAAATAGACCTGGCCTTACGCGGATAAAACCAAAACGTGAACAAATTACCAACTTCGGACATCACATTTTATCTATCTGAGTTCTTGATCTGTGATACCTGATAACTAGGTAGGTATATATCTCCTTTCATCGATGCCTTCACACGTTCGTTGATCTTAATATCTGTTTTAGTTAATTAATTGGTAAAACTAGCTTAATCAAAGCGTTTGCCTATTGTTCGTAAGTTCTTTATTTCAAAACTATACAAAATGCTCACTTTACCGATGTGGTTCATACATTAAATTATTTTGTAGATGGAAGCAGTAGATATTTATGTAGGTTTTCATATTATGATAGTTGAAAATATAAATATTTCCTTAATCTCTTTAATGACAGAATATTCTGTCAGAAAGGTATATCTAAAGGGTAACATTTATCATTGTTATGGTTGGTACGGGTTGCTAACGTACACATATTAAGTAGCGTGACGTAGATTACAGTGGAAACACGCGTAACACAATGGAAAAAAGGACGTTAATCTCAACCACAGACCATAGTGGTCTGTGATCTCAACTCATTGAATACAAAATTGTTCGTTCAAATGACCACTGGTGGTCATATTCTGCGGCCTCATATGCAAAGTAACATTTATAATAATACTAGCTTTTTCCCGCGGCTTCGCCCGCGTAGAAAAGTTTTTCCCGTGTACATTGAACAGCGCCCTCTATATATAGAGGGCGCTGTTTCACAATGTACCTACGCCTCGCGACTTTGTCCGCGTTAAAAAGTAGGCTATATGTTATTCCAGGTTATAAGCTATCACTCCTGAAATACAGTTTGACTAGTTTGGGAGTCAGGGCTTCGATATAAAATGTATGCATCTAATAAGTGAATAAAGTTTATGTTATGTTATCACTTTACCAAGTTTCATCAAAATCTGTTCGGTAGTTTTTGCGTGAAAGAGTAACAAACATCCTCACTCACATCCTTACAAACTTTCGCCTTTTTAATATTAGTAGGAAGTAGGATATTGTCTTAAATTTGGGCGGTTATGTTTTCAATAGTGATTTGCAAAAGATTTTAGACTGCAAGTTTTTTTTTGTAAGTTTCCTTTAAAAAATTCACTAAGTCCCTAGTTAAGGGAATTGGGAAGGATTAAGGAGGGTCAACGAACATCTTACGCCAACTTTGTAATTCAGAAAATATGGGTTTCCAAACTATATTGAAACATTTTGTAATATTGTCTTGATTTGATTAATGTATTTCTCTATTAGTGGTTTGATACTTACTTGAAAATATACCTACAGTATACAGAATTTTAAAATTTTAAAATTATAGTGGAAAATTCACGTGTGTCCTTTCACGTCCAAAGGGTCCAAATTTTTGAGAAATACTTCTTGTAACTAGCGGAAACGGACGCCCCTTAACATTCTATTCACGTCTCAAGGAGTGGAGTTTTGTCTTGGTAACATTGCGGAACGGTAAAGGGTAACTAAAAATTTGTGTAAAATTTTCACTTCTTTAACGATAGAATGCTCTTCTAAATACACGTAGGAGTCACACATCGTATCTCCCTTGCAGGGAGTGGAGTGTTAATACAGATTCTTGGTAACATTGTTGAACGGTACCTACGTCATGTAACTAATAATTTGTGTTGTGGAATCCTAACCTCTCTAACAATAGAATGCTCTTCCAAATACACGTAAAAGTCACATGTACTTATCACCGTTGGAGTGTTAGTACAGATTCTTGGTAACATTGTTGAAAACGGTACCTACATCAAGGTAACAAAAATTTTGTGTTTATAGAATCCTCACCTCTTTAACAATAGAATGCTCTTCCAAATACACGAATGAGTCACATTCTATCTCCGACGAGATATCGAAGTCGTGCGGCATGCACTGGCTCCGGTTGGAGCTGGTAACGTTTTTGAACGGCGCGTAACGCACGCATTTGTACGGCGTGCCGTCCTCATCGTGCGGTATCGTGAGGTTTAGCATTGACTCGTCTCCCTCGCATTCTGGTACTGAACATCTGTAAGCAACAAAGTAGTAGTTAGCATTGATGAAATTGTCCGAAACACTCCGAAAGTATCCGGTAACTGTTTTGGGACTTAGGACTTCCTTGACTTAACATTTTGTCAGGGGGATTTCGGCCCCTTTTACAAGAGAAATAAAAGCATTTTTTATTCTTAAATTTTATTAGAGTTCGGCAAGCGTTGTTTAAAACTACCTATTCAACCATTAGTAGTTGTCGAGATGAGATGGCAGCTGTGACAGACAGACAGATGGTCGTCCATCGGTCGGACCACAAGGGTTCCTTTTTACCATTTTGAACCCTAAAATGACAGCAGGTTGTAAAAATTCATCGAAAAACTTCTCTGATAGTTTCTCTAACTAAAGCAGATTGAAAAATAATTGCATAAATACAATTTTTAGTGCACTTAATTCAATATTTCGATTAATTTTCTTGGAAATTTTACAAACTTTCCCAGACATTTTCATATCTAATTAGCCGCCTTTAAGTTTATTTTCTGACACTTTATTTCTTAGTGCAGGAGTTGATGTCTCTAATGGCCTTGCTGGAAACGCAACCGGTGGGACGATTCCAAGAGCCGTGTGGAAAAATACAAACGTGGATGGATGCCCTGATGCCTTCGCTCCAGACAGTATAAAAACTGGTTGACCGTCATAGTACTGGAGGTAATGCACACTTTAAATATACCTACACTAAAAAAACTGTAAGGATCTGCATAATCATGTGCTAATGACGATACAATTTACTTATTACATTTCTAACTCGTAAACAAGTTTTTTTTGCATTGTTCTCCTTTTTAGAGGCCCTACGTCTACTCCAGAACTCTGCCTCAAAGGCCGGTTTTGCCACAGAGCCGCCCATTACTACTTCAGCTTGCTAAAACATTCGGCTGTCGGTGAGCTTTGTTCTTAGAAACAGCAAACGAAAGAGCTTTAAACTTGTGGACACTGACGGTGGGCCTGCATCGTGTCTATCTATTGACGCTTCTTGCTTGCAAAGGAAAAATTTATGAAAGTGTTCAGTAGTAATTTTTACTGACCGTACATGAATCAGGAGATACGGTAGTTAAAGAATTAAGGAAATCCTTCCAGTGTGTTTGTTGGAACAATGTAGAATACAATAAGCCTCGTACCCATGCCTACAATAAAGGTATTTACGCTACAATAGTGACCAATCCAAGGTTATGAACCAGTCGCGTTTCATTGCCCTTTACGAAATAATATGTAGAAGTACCTAGAAATACATGTAGCTAATAGGTACTGTAATGGTAGAAATCATACTTTTAAAAAATTCCATCCAAAAATGTCCTAATTCTGAAAAGTTTATGGTAGGCTACAACTATTTTAGACAAGGGAAAAGTCAGAGAAAACATGAGAGCGGCTATCGTTCGTTACAGTACCTATGTTAAAAGTTATAATAATATTAAAAATTGTACTCTGTAGCTATAGGTAAAATGTTAATGCGAACTTTCCTAAACTTGTTTTCAGTTGCATACATTAACAGAAATTGCTCTGTATCAGATTGTAAACAATTTTTTCAATTATAATTTAAAATTCCCGATTAAAATGTATAATAAGTATTACGTAAACATAACGACAATTACATACAAAAATTGTTATGTTTAACCTTCCTCGGTGGCGAGGTCACATGGAACAATATTAAAAGAACATCAACTGCCTATAACCATTAGGGTTTACAATTATAAAATACACTGTCGTTTGCTTGTTGTTCTTTGGTCTTATAAGTTAGGATCTATTGAAAGTGTAACGGTAGACCCATTGTGGGTCAAAGTACCACGGAGAGGGACGCAGACCAGTTTGTAAAATCGACGTCGCTGCGTGTTCCTAAGCTCATTCATTACTAAGCTAGCACGATTTTTTATTATTGAGGAACTTACTTATATCAAAATCGAGAAGTTTTTGCCTAGTTGAAAGAAAGAAAGAAAATTTATTGCCACACGAGAGGTACTTACATAACAAACAAAAAATAATAATTAAAAATATGTTAATAGTTGACTGTGCACTCGCTCCCTAGTTCTGTTCTGTTATCTCGTACTTATTAAGGGCTCCCTAAACTATCCTGCGGCATGTCATGCATTACGTCTAGCTGTACCTGTAGTGATTGACGTGCATGACATGCAAACTACGTGCTGGCCGTTGCTTCACTGTATTGATTGATAGCAAGCATGATGGTCCATCGTGCAGCCTGACATTCACGTAAACGTTGCATGTCATGCAAGCATGATCGTTTAGGGACACTTTATGAGTTCCATTTCGGCTATAAATCATGTGTAAACATAATTTAGAACATGGATAATTATTGTGCAAACATTTGACTGACTTAGATTCCAAGTTTTATAGGTACTCATTATGTTTTGTTTAAGTATCATTAAAAGTTGGTATACATACGATGACTATCGATAGTCATTCATGATGATCAGCCCTTCGTTCATGTAATTAAGGTATTGCTTTTATACGTAACATCTATTGTATTTGTACTAAATTAAGGGCTTCAGGGAACAGTAGAGCTGGTTACCTTCAATGAGAAGTGATACGAATAATATTATGTAGTATACAATTTTAATCTGATTTTATTATAGGTATAGTCTTTGTTAACTATATTATTTCAAAAGTTTTAATCATATTCCGTATTTATTAGTGATCAATAAAATCTCTTTATTGATAAAATCTTTACATTGGTAAAGCTTAGCAATTAGCATCACTAAGAAAAAAAATATAAATTTCGATTTCGAAAAAATTGTACTCAAAACTGAAGCATTCGCTTATACCACCGGTTTTTAACTTACAAACAGGTTGATATTGACTTCCATATACATAAACAACGCTCTTTCCATTCATCATCTATATCTGTATTTCCTGACAACAGTAGTGACAGTCCTACTCTGACCTAGATTGAGGTAATTAGGTATTTTTAGTGGACGAGAAACTTCAATAGATTCCCCATATAATCTGCTACTGTAAGCAGAATCATCATCATATCAGCCTGTAGACGTCCACTGCTGGACAAAAGCCTGGGATCTCCACGACGACGACCGGTCCTGCGCTAACCTCATCCAGTCGGGTCCCGCGACCTTCACCAGACGTCGGTCCACCTTGTGGGAGGCCTGCCTACGCTGCGTCTTTACGTGGTCGCCACTCGAGAACGTTTCTGCCCCAACGGCCGTCAGTTCTACCAGCGATGTGCCCCGCCCACTGCCACTTCAGCTTCGCAATTCTTCTGCCACTTCAGTATTCGCAAGCAGAATACAACAACCTAATTAAAACTTTAAAAATTTACAACAAGTCGCTATCAAAAAATTGTTGATACAAACGGTCAATGTATCATGAATTGTGGTATCGGCTCATAGTGTGATGAAGCGTCACATCATCATCACATCAGATACACCTGGGTCTAACATACACTTACCTAACATATTTATCTATTAATGTTGTTAGTATTATTTAGTAATTTATTTTTTAAATAAACTTTTATACTTATTGGTATTTTGTAAATTTTGGTTTTGTGGTAGTATCTAACAAAATTATTGTTACACTGACTGGGAAGGAAATGGCTTCTGAACATTATAGGAGCCAGAATCGCATTGTTACATTTACAAATATTTTTGTTCAATAGATTTATTTTTATTCGGTACTTATTTTTATTTCATATAACTTCGAAATCGTGCTCACCTGTAGTTGAGATCCATAGCTTCAAAGTTATATACCGAGGAATACATTCCAGCCATAAAAACAGGTAACAAAATTAAAATAAAATTATAAATATTGAACCGTCCAAAGGGTCCCAATATTCCCAATATATCATCCACACTCACTTCGCTGTTTTGCTTTTTTTCTGGATCCATTTTTAATTAAAATAATTTATTTACACACTAAACACTAATTGTATTTATTTAATTTATTTAACTGTATTTATTGCTGTCATTAATTTGAATAAATACAATTTCTCTGTTATTATTAAACGTGTTTTGAATTGAAAAGGCGGCGCGACGCGGGCGCTGCTCCGGCAACTATAGCGGTAGTGGCCGCGATTCTGTCGATATAGGCTTTTTATTGTACTGCTGTAAAAATCATTGACCATAAGTAATAGAGCTCAAAGAACAGGCAATAGATTACGATAACAATCCTCTTGTTATAAATTATACGGAATGGTTTAACGTAAATACAGGCATCGTGAAATGAAGGAAATTAGTAATTCAATTAGTATCTTATCTTCTTTGGACCAGGAATACATTTGGCGACACTTGGACCCATTTGGCATCTTTTGTGCCAAACCTCTGTCCACCAACAGTGCCTCAATACGTTTTTGGTGGACTGACTTCACATACGCCTTAGTATTCTAATATTTGGCATTATGCAGATTTCCTCACGATGTTTTCCTTCACTCGAACCCACGACCCTCACAACTCATGGACATGAGGCGGGTGCACAACCAAGGTTACCATGGCTCTCAATTGCCAATGACTTTTTATTCTTTTTTTTTAATGCGGCTTTGAACCTTGCAACCCATGCCAGCAGTCTCATAGGGAAACTACCTTTTTGGGGCTTAGGCAGGATGTCCTTTGTTTTGTCTTTGTTCTATATCTTCGCTAATAGCACATAGGATCATCATCATCAGCCGAAAGACGTCCATTTCTGGACAAAGGCCTCCCCTAGGGGTCTCCACGACCGTCTATTCTCAGTAGTTCAATTGTCTATTCAATTGATTGTACTTTGATACTCAAAAATCTCAGAAGTTCAATTGCTGAAATTATAAATCCTGACGACCTAATTTAATTTATTAATATTTAGTTGCACAGAAAAACTACGTACTAGCACATACTAATCAGCTGCTGATTGAGCCTTCCATTACCAGTGAATGTCTTCTGGTTGATATTACGATGGTGATATTATGAATTACAAGTGGACCCGTTGCTTTTTGAGCCCACGTAATTACTGGACGACCCCTTACATTCTCAGTTGGTAAAAGTGTTAAGTTGCAATACCTATCTATTGTGTGTGAAACTAGATATGAATGAGACCCGAGTCGAAGCGTGCCTTGGCGTCTCACGCTTGACTTTTATTCCCGCAACGCGAAATACCTTACAAATACAGGACTGCCGTATACTCTAGGAATATTCTACTACTGTGTAATACTGGTAGAACTTCCTAGTTCGGCTGCGTGGCGTTTGCGGCGCGTGGCAACAGATTCACCGCTACGTAGTACTTATTTCATCTCGAAACTTAATTGTCTACATTTACTGACAGCTCTCAAACGGTGAAGGAAAATATCTTGAGGAAACCTGCGTACGCTGGAGAAGGATTTATATAGGCGCGTGTAAAGATTACCAACCCGCACTGGGGTAGCCTGGTGGACTTAAACCCTAGTCTATACGCCACTGCGGCGGTTGGGCTTAGTTGGTGATGCCCTCAGCCAGCAGATAGGGGACGGGGGCGTAATGAAACCAAGTACATTTGGTAACGGACACAAGGCTTTAATTGAATATTGCATTGCATTGCCCCCTCGGTTACGACTAGTCGACCCCAAGGCCAGTGACCAGTGGTCCTGCGCTAACCTCATCCAGCTTGGTCCCGATCGATCTAGTGAAGGTCGCGGGACCCAGCTGGTTGAGGTAGATGACCTAAAACATAATAATTTCTTTTCTGTGTATTAAAGTTATGTCTTTTCATTTATCTACACCCTGAATACGATACAATTTTCATTCGCGACCGCGCCGCGCCTCTGCATCTTGTATCTACGTGTTTTATTTCGTCGCCGTGAACCAGCTATCTGATATTGCACTTGCGGACGCGACGTATGGTGGGACGTGTCGGTCGCATCTAAATTATCGACAAACGAGTCGATAACTTTCAACGATGTTTTAGTGTATTTTGTGTATTCCTTTATGATTTTATAGCCGATGCCCCGCGACTTCATCCGCGTTAAATAGTATACTAAAATGTTATTCAAATTTTTTTAACCCGTTCTAATCATGCCAGTTTCTTAGTTTTAAAGTTTGTCAATAGATGGCGTTAGGTGTATTTTACACCCGCTGTGATTTGGTTCTTCGCAACATATTATATACTTAAATTAAGCGTGCAAATCATCCACCAGTTTTTACCTCTTTATTAGTTTAGATTTACGACGTCGACTTGCCTTTGTACTTTGATTGATCTCTTTATGAAAAGGTTTACCCGGACCTATAAATGCTGTAAAATACGACTTTCTAGGTCACCTATCTATATATATCAAGGTTCTTGAGTGCAGTAGCAGTTTCGCGACTCAATAGATTATGAGACCAGTTTCACTTACGACCTTCTTTTATATCAAATTGTGTCTGTACACACTCAAGGACATCTCCACTAATATATACCTGGATATTATAATGGTTGGATGACCTGATGGTTGGAGGAGCGTCAGTGGCGTAGGGGATAAGACTCGGCCTATCATATCGAAAGGTCCGGAGTTCGATCCCCAGCTGGGCCATGTACCAATGGGTTTTTTTCTCGAAACTTAAGTACATTTACTGACTGCTCTCAAACGGTGATGGAAAACATCGTGAGGAGAAATTCTTAGGCGCATGTGAAGTCCACCAACCCGCACTGGGCTAGCGTGGTGGACTATAGTCCGAACGCCCTCGTTAAGAGGGTAGGCCTGAGCCCCAGCAGTGGGGACATTAATAGGGTGTTGATGATGATGATGATGTGTTACTGAATTTCTCAACCTTTCTGTACCTACATATTTTTAGGGCTATGTATACCTACTATATAAATATGTGGAAAATCTAAGAATTCGACTTTCCGTATCATTGAGTGTGATACGATCAATTGAAAAAGTTCCAAACAAAAACGATACGAAACTCTACCTCTAGACCTACGATAACTGTTACAGCTATCGACAACTATCATCCCACCATTAGCTCCTTAAAGAAAGCTCTTTGTGGGATTGAAACTTTTTGACTCTGAGGGATTGTTATCTGCAAAGTAGCTCCAGATGTATGCGCTTCCACTAAAGAGGTTTAACTCGAAATAAACCGTTTCGTCACATTTTCAAATGGGACGAGTATGACAATAAAGGGAAAAATGCTCAAAAATTGATCCAATTCTAAATTCTCGCATCATCATCATCATCAACAGCCTATTAATATGTCCCCACTGCTGGGGCTCAGGCCTACCCTATCAACGAGGGCGTTCGGGCTATAGTCAACCACGCTAGCCCAGTCCGGGTTGGTGGACTTCACATGGGCCTAAGAATTCTTCAGGTTTCCTCACGATGTTCTCCGGCACGGTTTGAGAGCAGTCAGTAAATGTACTTAAGTTTCAAGAAAAAACCCATTGGTACGTGGTCCTCCAGTCGGGGATCGAACTTCGGACCTTTCGATATGATATATGTCGTAAGACATTTTTCAGGTTGGACATTGTGCAGAATCGCACCTCTTTTGTGATTATTGTTTATTTATACTTTTTGAACTTACTTGTTTTTGTTCTTCTTCTTCATTTTTGGTCCTTCGATCCGGCTCGAAGGACCAAAAATGAAGACGACTAGAAATGAAACCCTGGTTTTTCTCAAATCTTCATTGACAACCTAAAAATATTTTTTTAAAACAAGAAAATACCAAAAGGTCCAAAAAGTATAAATAAACAATAATTATAAAAAGAGGTGCGGTTGTGCACAGACATTATTACAGTAACTCATCCTGAGCCGCAGGGAACGCCGCGGAGCGAATGACTACTTTTTACTAAGTATGCAGGAATGATGTCATGTGTATAATTACGATTTACGGCTGTGGTCTGAAAATAGGTCCCTAAGTGTTTTGTGGCGTAATTGCCTTCTGCAATCAGCCGTTTACGTAGCATTATGTCTCTACGGATATTATTGTAATACTAGCTTTTGCCCCGGGCTTCGTCGTATTTGTCCCCCTTCTAATTCCAAATGCAGCATGCCTTAGGGTGTCATTCAGCATTTTATTTTAGGAGATCCTTTCAACATTGTCTAGAGAACAATTCCTCGTAGGCAACTTTGCGATGAAACACAGTTGATGATTGAATAGTGAGTATAAAGCGCGAAAGTCTAAAATCACGAAAGCGTTGATGGGTTACATTTATTGTAAGTGTTTTATATTAACTTTTTAGGGATACCACTAATAGGTTATTAAAATGTTGAATTCAATGGTCTTTAACTTGTCTCGTTAAACATACGAAAGAACTGATTGTAGGACCGTTTCGTTTGGTAATTTGGTATCTTAAAATAGATGTAGATTTTTTTTGTTCTATTATTGTTCGGTTCGATTCGGCTCAGGCAGGTGAATGATAAATAATCTCTGAATGCAGTTCAACTTATTTACGTTTCCAATACAGTTGAAAAGAAATAATTAAAAGTAACACTACAATCAAATTAGAATAGAACAGAATGATTATTTAATTATTTAAGATAGCTCTCCATTCTCTCTGCCTACCCCGCCAGGGACATAGCGTGAAGATATGTATGTAGGCATAAAATATCTAAGCCTAATTTTATTAGGGTACGAGTTTTGGCGCTTCTTCCCAAGTATACACCCTAATATTACATTTTAGATTTTCGCGCTTTGTATTCATAATTATATAATTATATACGGGTCTTACACACGAACAAGTTTTATTTACCTATGCCCGACGTTTCGACCAGGTCACACTGGCCGTGGTCACGAGCTGACTGACTGACTGTCAGCTCGTGACCACGGCCAGTGTAACCTGCAAAGGTAAATAAAACTTGTTCGTGTGTAAGACCCGTATATAATTATATATACCCTAATTCCCATGCCCCCTCCTAACAAGTATCTGACTATATCACCCCCCACAATCCCCAGTAGCAGAATAAATCTGGGCAAACTTAGTGCTGTGCCGTGTATGCGTTAGACACGTATCTAATGTAACGTACTCCGCCCGTAACTACCCTCGGATGAGCTCTAAATTCGCACAGAAACACGTTTTTTGCAAGTTCATAAGCGCAGAGTTTGTTTTTGAGCTACGGACGTGCTTGGCACCACGGTTTTGGGATATTACTTACACCTCTTTTTGGTGTGAGATAAATGTGAATGCTAAGGCTTTCTGCGCATTGTTTTGGTATCTCGTCGGCTTAGTTGTTTGGGTGTCGGACTTATGGAAGCACAGCTAGTCGTGGTCTGGGGTAAAATTACCGGGAACTATACTCTATGTTGGTTGTTGTCATTACCAATTCTACACTAATGCAATGCTTTCCCACGCGAGCGAAGCTGTTTCAGGTAATTTTATTGTTTGGCTGACTATTGTTGGTCCAATGATTCGAGGGTTACCTTTAACACCGAGAATTTTGGGCTTACTCCCGCTAGGAACATCAATGTCTCAGTATGATTTTTCGCAGTACTATTCACTCATACAATGTATATTGTTTTTCATCACACTTGCTCGTTCAGGGTCTGATTATATGCGTACTTATAGAAACACAATGGCCTATATACACCCGCGGGAGAATAATGAAAATCAGTACAATATTATACATCTAGGGCTGTAATGTGTAGCTGGCTGTACTGAACTGGTTTATTAAATTAATTAATATAAAAATTAAGTTAAATTGAGTATGTAACTTGACTTATCTCGACTAAAATCGACTAAACTCGACTGTGCTCGACTGTACTCGCCTGCACTCGACTGTGCTCGACTGTGCTCGACTGTGCTCGAATGTGCTCGACTGTGCTCGAATGTGCTCGACTGTGCTCGACTGTGCTCGACTGTACTCGACTGGACTCGACTGTACTCGACTGTACTCGACTGTACTCGACTGTGCTCGACTGTACTCGACTGTACTCGACTGTGCTCGACTGTGCTCGACTGTGCTCGACTGTACTCGAATGTGCTCGACTGTGCTCGACTGTGCTCGACTGTGCTCGACTGTGCTCGCCTGTGCTCGCCTGTGCTCGCCTGTGCTCGACTGTGTTCGACTGTATTCTACTGTACTCGCCTGTACTCGACTGTAATCGACTGTACTCGATTTGACTCGACTTGAGTTAAACTGAGTTAACTTGAGTTATATTAAGGTAATTAAATTTAACTAAATTAATTGAATGAACTTAAATAATATCAGCACAGTCAAAGAAAATAAATTTGTTCCCTTGTGTCGTAGGTATTTATTTCCTCGCAAATGTGATGAAAAACATTGTGTGCATCACGGGCAGTAAGGGTATTACAAACTCGAGTCATTAAAATCCCTCCGCCTTCGGCGTCGGGCTTCTAACAGACTCTCGTTAGTAATATCCTACTTACTGCCCTTATTGCACAATGTACTAGTGTCGGATTGCCAGGCGGGGTCGAAACCTGTCAGACACAATCCGATAAAAATTTATCTTCGTGTCATCATCATCATCAGCCAGCAAGAGTCCGTTGCTGGACTTAACCTCTCCCAAGACGCACCAACGAACCCGATCCTCGGTTCTCCGCATCCAGCCACTGCCAGCCGCCTTACGCAGATAATCGCTCCTTTAGATTCGTCCCTCTCATAAACTCGTCTACCCCAGCGGTTGTTGGCTCTCCGACAGTTGTTACCAGGCCACTGCTACTCCTACGTACGATCTCCGTATAATATAGAGGTCGTGGGTTCGATTCCCACCCGGGACCAAAATTTATGTGATGAGCTGTCGGTTTTCGGATTCTGGGTGTTTGTATGTATTTAAGTATTTATTTAATTGTATGTTTATCAGTTGTTTAGTACCCATTGAGAAGCTTCGGCTTAGATTGGGACTAACCGTGTGTAAATTGGTCAAAACATTATAATGATGAGTTGGGCTGAGTGTATGTAATGTGAGCTATAACTAGAAACTGTTTCGGTACAGCAACAATAAATTCTACATCACAATAAATACGCCACTAAATCTTAGCGGCTGTGTATTCGGCGGCGCGGCGCGATCCCATGTTGTGTGGCAGACAGTAATTGAACATTCCCCACGCACTGGGTTTGGTCTAGAATCTATGCCCCTAGCTATAGTACTCGACATGCTACCCATCGATAAAATAAACCAATAGACGCCTCACATTCCCCTGGTAAAAAAGTACCTACAACTGGTTGTACCAAACAGAATTTTTGTTTCCAATGAACCAATTATACAGTGATATCCAGTGGTAACCTACCTAGTGAATTTTATGGTTGTATGGTTGAAATTGAAGTTCAAAATCATTTCTACTATTTCCAAAATCTTCCTCGGGTTTATGTTTAGTTGTACATTCTGCTTGTTAGACATTCTGAGTAAATAAATGGACGTTTCGCGTTTTGGACTAAATGCGAAACAAAATCAAATTGGACATTATGCGTTGGGACCATATCGAGTGGTCATGAAAGATCACCTTCACAGTCAACCTGTTTCTCGTTTACGAACAGCAATAAAAATTGTCATCAAGTAGCGCTTCATAAATATGAGTTTCTTTTAGAACTGCAATATCCCGCGACGAAGTTTTCCAGCGCTGTATAACGCTAGACGGGGAAGTTCCAACGCCTCGCAGCGGCCAAACTGCTATCCGATGACATTAGAAACACATTTACTTGATACGAATTTTATAAGGATGCCGGAAAGATACCACTTACAAGTTACAAGCTTATCCTGGTATATTTTGACTGGTGGGGAAAGAAAGTAACTCGCAGATACCCTGGATCGTTCCGGGTGAACAAATGAAATAGTTTGACATTTGGACCTATCCATTGAAATTATTTTAATACCTATTATTTTCTTGATACAGGAGCCTGGCCTCCGCTAAGCATCACACTGTTTTGATTGCACATTATTTAATGACAGATCGCTAGCTATGATCCATCATCAAGATGAACGATGATTATAGACCTGTAGGTAGGTACCTATACTTACAGATGGCAGTTCTTCGCTTTAATCGCACAAAAAGCCTTTACTTATGCGCTTGTGTCAACTCGTAGTGAGAGGAATTCTTTAATGAAATATTTTATCGATACTAATCTGAAAATTGTATTACTTAATGCCTAAGAATAGAAAATGCGGAATGGGCTTTCCAGCTCACGTCTGCCCCTTAAATTACGGGTATATAGGTAGTCTGAAATAGTACAAAATGGGCTTAAGCCTTTGCCCAACAGTGGGACGGTACAAAATCTTAATAATAATAATTAAACCTAGCTATCCCAGCTAGCGACGATACCCATGGAACAAGACGTCACAAAAACACAAATGTGATTTTTCCAAAATTTTTCCATAGTGCAAATATTATAAGTCTTTGCGAGAGCACTTTTAGACACAACCAAAAAGGCGATTTTTCTGTTTAATTACGTAACTGAAAAGGAAGGGTATAAATGATAGGATAGAACAATTAAATCAAAAACTATGAGGTGGAACAAGTGAGAACTAGAGCTCTGCTATCTGCAGCAAATTATCGATAGCTATTCAGACTTTTCTGTGCCATCACTACTGGTGCGATTTAGAGTAGTGCAGTATTTCGGCCCCTCCGCGACCCGGCGCTGTTCGGGACAATGGGGACGGAACCGCAGCCTTGTGCAACCCTTGATACCACTGTCTTAAGTGTACCTTGCAGTCGCGAAAATACCTTGAAGGTGGCTTTTCTGACGTCCGATGGCAAACTGGATCATTCTCAGTAGTTCCATCCTTTGTAGTTACACGCCCCGTGCGGTTATGATCAATCCGTCCAAAGCGCAATTTACCTATAAGACAAAATGCCTATAACGTACAATGTCTAATTGTCAAACTGAAAACCGCTGTAACTCGGAATCTATTGATCCTAGACTACTAGTTTGTATGGAGGAATGATAGATCTCTAAAACCCTACAAACCCCTAACAACGGCCGACTGCACTGAAACGGGGTTGACAATAGATCCCGACCTCTCAGCAACGAGCGACCTGCAATAGTGCTGCCGTCGGCCAGAAGACCTATTTCACTACTACAGGGAGTTATGGGTGGCTGGCGCAGTCAGTGCAGGAACCGCCACCTCCGTCTAAGAATAAGAATATACCTACGTAAACATTGTTATTGGAAATAAATATTGCGTTCAAATTCTCGATTTGTAGGCGACAACCAATAGCCCACCATAACCTAGGAAGCGGTGGTACACGAAATGATTTCTGTATTGTGACGTGTATAAATGTACCCTGCAGGTAAATAATTTGACTTTTCATTACTCATACTCTGAAAGTAGGTCTGAAGTTGCCTGAGGAGCGGGTTGAAAGTAATACATCTCAGCCCTAGGGAGAATCGCTTTCAACTGACAGCTGTCAAATTATATTTAAAAAACCTAGTACTATTATTGACATTTCTATTGGACCATATTCCAACTGTCTATACAGCCACTCAATTACAGCGCGATGTAAAATTGAAATAACAAAGTTATGTAATAATTAAAGAATATATATTTCTAAATGACTTTATTATAATTATTACTGTCAACTATTTCTTTAAAATAACATAGATTTGGGCAAAATATTTACCATTTTTTCAATGATGGAAATGAAAAATAATGGCAGAAAAGCTGGCCGGACACAATAAAAAAACAAAGTAGACGGGAAAGCGGCAATCCGATCTTCGTTTGTTTTTTCGAGTTGTAGAGTTTTGTTTATACTTCCGTATAGCAGAGATTTGTATTAACAATCATTTTATGTATTTGTTTTTGCTTTCAGTGTATTCTTAATGAAAAGCACAGTGTTTCCCTCAGGTTCAAGACTTATTTAGAGGTCCCTCGAACTATTGGCGCCCTCCCTGCGCGTCGGGCGCCAAACCCCGTCTCGGGACTTAAATTACTTTCATCATATCAGCCCGTAGACGTCCACTGCTAGACAAAGGACTAAAGGCTAGGCAAAGTTACTTTCACACCTAGGTTAACAATGTACTATTGCCTTTGACCATGTCAATCCAGAAAGATGTCCACCAAAGGTTGAACTAATGTAATAATGAAAAATAAATATAAACTAATGTTTGGACAAATTCACACACAGCTGTTTAGTCCCAAACTAAGCCGAAGCTTGTAAATGGGTGGGTACTCAACAACTGATAAACATATACATAGGTGGACGGATAATTAGAAACAGGACATGATTTTCATACAATCGAGGTCACTTTGAAGCCATGGGTCTTCGTGAAGCATTGATCGGGGCCTGATCAGATGACGGCCATAGAGAGAGTAGAAGGAGGACTCTTAGATCGCTATAGATATCCAACTGATCAGATGAGCCGTCTGGAAGCAGCATCGTCATGATTGCTTAACTTTAAGATTTTCATACATTTTGATGCCATTTTGCGGGTTTTTTTCTTCATTACGATGCTGCTTCCAAACGGCTCACCTGATCAGTTGGATATCTACAGCGATCTAAAACTCCTCCATCTACTCTCTCGATGACCGTCGTCAGATATGCCCCGGTCAACCCTTCACGGAGAACCATGGCTTCAAATTGACCTCGATTGTATGAAAATCATGCCCTGTTTCTAATTATCTGTCCACCTATGTATAAATACTTAAATACATACAAACACCCAGAATCCGAAAACCAACAGTTATGCTCATCACACAAATGTTGGTTGGTCCCGAGTGGGAATCGAACTCACGACCTTTATCGCAGTAGCCAGGGTCACTACCACTACGCCAACAGGCCAGTCAACTGACGTTGGACGCGATATTAGATCTATATTTAAATGTTGCTCCAGAATCAGCTGTTTAAAAGTTATTATTACTGAACAAGAGTTTAGTTTACTATTACTTATTATTTACTATTTTCTAACTCCTCGACATTGTTACGTGTGGGGCGGCTATATTCACACTCCAAAAACTACAGTTAGCAAGAAAGAGTGTAGGGTTTTAATGAGGAACAAGTAAAAAGAACTCAAAACGACAAAAGAATAATCATGAAGGCTTTTTGTGGAACACGTTTGTGGAAAATAGAGGGGTTAGAATAATTTTCGGTCTTAAATAACTTTCTGAAATTGTAGAGCTTTATTGGTTAGTAACCATTTCATACCTAATTTATTACATTTAGATTAGAGTATTATAATATTGGATAGGTACTCCTCAGAATTTAAACTATGCCATATTATGGGTTTATACCAATACTTGTTATGCTTATGTATTTGATTAATAAATAAATAATAATAATAATAAAAATACTTATAAAAGTAAATGCGATGGTTGCTTGCTCAATCACGCTGTAACGGCTGAACGGATTATGATGAAACTTAGTACAGTGATAGCTTATATCCTGGAAAAACATATAGGCTACTTACTTATTTAATACGTAAGCTATCGCGGAGCGTACGCTAGTATCCCTTATAATGAGTATAACAAATAACATTTAGAAAACTTTTTGACTTAAGTATAACTAGAGAAAAATATTCAGAATAACTTCTTTACCATCCCATCCCTTTGGATTTCTACATCAAACACCCTGTATAGATTGCCATAGTTTGCTGGAAACATCAAACCACTCTATTTGAAAACAACGAAACAGTTTCGCTGAAGATTTCCGCCTGCCGCAAACTTTCCGCGAAGATTTTTCAGCAAAAAGGCGTCGCGAGAAATCCTTCAATAACGGAAAACCGCCGCGCGCCGCCCCCGGATAAGTTTTCCCGGATAAAGTGTGTTTCAACGTAACACCTCGCAACTATCCGCCTATCGCGTTCATAGGAGTTGGGAAAAATTCTGGAGGTGCCGATTACAGAAATAAATTGTCATTTAAATAATACATAATTAGTCAGTGGCGTCGGGGATAAGTAAGGCCACGTCTTACTTATCTCATATCGAAAGGTCCGAAGTTTGTTCCCCGGTTGGGCCATGTACCAATAAGTTTTTTCACCATCCAGAAGCTATACCAGTTTGATTTTTTTGTATATCTATCTTTATTTATAGTTACCACGACACCTCTCGTGTTTTAAATGTTGTTCTGGATTTTCTGCTTTTTACTCGACACGGAAATGAAACTCGAAAATCTTTCCATAGGACACGGAAGCCCTATCAGCTAAGTATTTACAATGTATCCCACACAACATCTTAAAACTGTACTTAGTCGTCATGTGAAGAAGCGCGCTTACTTAAATAATTACTTAAGCTTGGTTAAATATTAACTTAAGTTACGTGCTCGTACTGTCGGCACGTCAGCGGTAACACTTTGACCGTGAGCTGGCCTAGCCTATTGGGGAGCTTCAATACTAAGAGCGACCAGTTTATACTGGTTTTGTTTCCACTGACGTGCGGTAGACCGTACCGGCGCAGCGGTTCAAATGGGCCTGCAGGTGTGGTGTACTAACGGTGACAACACTTATACGTATTAGCTTTTACGACGGTGCAAAACTTGCGGGGAAGAGTGTACGGCATGGCGTAAATTGGCGTATGAGGCGACTAGCAGTTTCTCGCGGCTTTGCCCGCACACGCCACTGCACGTCAGAGCTATATGAGGAAGCTTTGTGCAAAATTTCAAGGCTCTTGGATCCGCGGTTTAGGGCTGTGCGTTGATCAGTCAGTCAGTTAAACTGACTCACTGACTCATTAATTTATAAGAATAAACTGACTCAGTAGAATAAAGTGACTCTTTTATATTAATTACGCGGGATAAATTCAGATGTCGCCAGGTATATACTGGCAAGATAAGTATCAGTCTTAACTATCTAGTTAATTAGTTGGTAGAAAAAATATGAGAATCTGTTTAAAAAAGATTTATTGTAAAAAAATGTGAATTTAACAAAGCGTTTGTTTGTACTAAATAGAAATAAATAAACACAATTAAACCAGCTAAATGCTGGCTTTAGCTTTTACTGGATTTTATATAATTTTTCTATTTTTATTTTCATTGGTCCCATGCTGCGGTTCTTAATTCTAAGATTTTAATTTACGAAATGGATTATATGTAAATCTTTCGTTACCTGCTAAAATACTGCAAACGGCAAAAATATAGAAAATCTCTAATCCAAACAAAAAATCATAACATTTCTAAATTATTATCAAATCGGGAGTTTCACTTGAACCGTGATGATTTTTATTTTTTACTAAAATAAATAAAAGCATGTATAACTATATATACGGATAATCTATAAATGGACATTATAGTTACATTATGTAAAAATTAAGTGCATATTGTCAATTATTGGCATTATTCGAGTTAAGTAACTTTTAATACCTAATAACAAGGAAAGTCTGACCGAAAATAAATAAATAATCTTAAATAAATGAAAATAATATGACCATAAGATAGTGTTAGTGATCCACGCATTCAGTATAGAAAACCGATTTGACGTGTAAACTCATATTTCCAATAAATGATTGAATTGATCAACTTATTCTACGATTCTAGAAGTTGGAAATCCAATTTTCAACACAGAATTGTTATTCCAAATTCCTAAAAGCTAAAATATTTTTGGAACTTTATACGCTTTCGGCCGCCTTAATACGGTTTTTAGGGAAAGATCCTCATTTTCATGCTCTCTTCACCTCCCAACTGTTTAGCATCTAAAATGATAAATTGTCACATTTATTTCATAGCTGTAGTATAGATAGGTACTGTAAAAAATCTAAGGAGTAAGTAATTACTGCATATTAAAAATCTTAGTAACTACAGGCATTTGCTTTGTGTTTTCTTCTAAAAATAAAAGTAAACCTCACTATTTTCTGGTCAGACTTTAGTAGGTCGCACTTATTAAATAAAGGTGCTTAGAGAAAATTAATAAATTCCCAGGCACCGCCGCTTTATAACTAGTTGTAAAAACCTTACTAATGGGTTCCACGGTTATGACGACATATCCCCTGACCTAATAACTGGAGTAAACAGAGCTGTTGTTATAAAACCATTAAACCACTATGTCTTAGCTACTTCGTCTTTACTCGATCGCCGGTCTTTTGTAATGAAATGAAACGTTATTGTATTGACATTGTATAGAAAAAAAGTATAATATGATTATGTATGTAAAGAGAGACAAATACAATATAATCCTTGATGCACTCGGCTAATCATACTGTCATTAAAGAGTGAAATGATACCTATACCAAATCAACTTTTAAAAACGTACTTACCAGCGTGTGCCTTTAATTATTATGTAGCAGTAACATTGTCACAGCCGGAGTATTATAATAAAACTAGGAATATTGTAATCCAACGGATTATTGTCAATTTGGTTCTGGTCTCCACCCTCGGCTTGTGTGGCAAACCATTACCATCGCAACTTTGACATATTCAAATTTATTTTATCATTTAGAATCTTGATTTATTTTGTAATTTTAGTAGCAATTAAGATACGCTGGATTCTAATATGCCTTGTTTTATCAGTTATAATATTCCGGCGCTGACAATGTTCCTGCGACATAATTTTAATAAAGTTATATACCTATTGATATCAATATTAGTGTTAAATGAATTCGCTATTCAGTGGTCGCAATCCACTTATTTTTTAACCGTTAACCTCATTAAAAGTATGTATTTCATGAAAAATTTAAATGGTTTTTCGTGTAACCGTATTGCATGGTTATGATATTTCTAGAACATAATTGTTGAGCTCCGTGTATACCTAGTACTGTATTATGTATATGTACGATAGTTTGCCAGCAAACCTAATTATTACTACTGTACAAATTCAAACCAAGCGGAACCCATTGAACTAAAAGTCTTCGTATCTTAACATTTAAGTATCGTCTTCCTGTTTGCTCTTCATCCGCGAGAGCTGCTCGGCCTCCTCGATGGTGTCGGGGAGCCTCATGTTCCTCGTCTCCGGGAGCGCCAGCACCAGGAAACTGGAGATGATGCACATGCCTCCGAAGATCACGGTCGGCATCGATTTGTGGTAGAGAGACTGGAAGTACAACAATGTGAAATTAATAAGACCCACGGCACTATACTAGACTATCCTATCATACTAATTATTATAAAGGCGAAAGTTTGTAAGGATGTTTGGATGTATGTTTGTTACTCTTTCACGCAAAAACTACGTACACGCCTAACAGATTTTGATGAAACTTTCCAGTATTTCTACATTATACATCAGAATAACACATAGGCAATAGATACTTCGGGAAAATCGGTTCCCGCGAGAAAAACTTTTCTACGCGGGCGGGAAACAGCTAGTATTATTAGAAAATCCAAAAGAAAAACAGTTCCAAGAACAAAATTTTCAATTTGAAATGATTTTTGGCTCAATGTCAGTAACAATTAACCAGGAAAGGTTTCCAGAAATCCACCCATGGGGTGGATTTTTTGGGGTGGATTTCTGGAATATTTAGATCAATAAGGCGGATCTAACCGTATTACAGACTTACCAGCAACGGAGTCAGAGGAGCTATGAGCGATCCTATCCTTCCGGCCGTGGAGCAGACGCTGATGAGGGTCTGCCTCATGTTCGTGGGGAACACCTCGGAGACGTAGATGTACACGGAGCTGTACGCGAGGGTCACACTCCACTTGCCGATCAGGTACAGAGCGATGGACCACCAGTCCGCTGCGACCAAATTGAATCTGCTTGAAAAATTGATCTTATGTTCTTCCCGCGAGATAAGAGAATTACATTGACGAGTGATTGATTAGAAATCTTCATAATTGAGTCGGTTATGGGAATATGTTTCTTCATTTGATAAAGGAAAGATTGGCCGGATAAATAACTATTTTTATCCCATGGGTAAATCAGATAAAAAAAAAAGATTAGTGTGAAGAAATAGCGAAAGTTTGAAAGGGGAGTCCACGTGTGAAACAATTATATGAGTATAGTTTATTCAGCAATAGAAAACTTTGTAAGAAAATATCATTAATTCGGATACGACTTTTTTTGCTATAGCATCCGCACAGCTTAACCATCGATTATTAAAAGCGAGAATACTATTTTAATAACGTTTCATTCCTGAATAACGATCCATATCAAAAAGATAGGTTCAACAATACATAAACATTATTGATAATGTGTCCTTTATTGCGGTGGAACAAAGTTAGACTATACTGCATACCATTAATAGATATACGTAAGGAAGTACTCTGCATAAATCAGCAATTAATTATTGAGTGACCATTATGAATACTAAATTAGAAAAACACGTGTAAACTCTACTTCGGAATCAGCGACGTAAAATAGCTCGGTCAGGTACAATTACGTGAGCAATATTCCAAATTACTGTTATTTATTTTACACGTATGTTGATGTTGTATTAGATTGTAATTATAAGTAAGCAAAAATATATCATTGACGCAACGTTCAATCCAAATCACATCTGTTTAATGTTACGTAGATATAAATAAGGCTGTGACCACTTCGATTGCCACGTAGTTCTGATACCTATAGCAGAGTTTCATTTGGTCAAAAGTTTATTAGTATCGGTTGAGATCTCTATAGCGAATCGCTCACATGCTGACATCAAGCACTTTCCTAAAGACCTGTCCAATATTTTGTATCCAGATTTTTAAACTTCTTTTTCCTATATTTATTTGGTGTTTTACTGCGCCCCATTGTTCGCCGTAGGTTATCTAAAGAAATTCCGAAAACTGACAAACACTATCGATCAACTGAATTTCTGAGAAATGATAGTAACTAATACCCCATTGATTGAAGACACAAAATAATACTCCCATTTTACATTTTATGTTTTTTTCCAGATAAGAACGTTGAAACGAAAACTATATCTTTATGTTAAATCTATATAATAGACGTACTTACTAGGTATGTTATATTCGATTTTGTCAAACTTCTGACGTGTAATATTTTCATTACCAATAAATATGATTATGATTAATAAACTAGGTTAGATAGGTAGGTATATAAAAGTGATACCCTAGCTGGCTGAGCTCAAACCGCTGGGTCTAGAAACTACTTGATGCTGAGAAAGATAGATATTTCTGAAGATTAGAAAAGTGTTTTTGAAATTCCACTCCTAATGGTTGATATTCCAAGCAAAGTTGCGGGCCACAGATAGGTTTCGGATCAAGTTAAGTTTATAGCAACAGGGTTATACTTACACCTCGGTAGAAACGCGAAGAGCAGACATGTGACAGCACACGTCACGTATGTTGTGATTAATGTCTTTTTCCTCCCATACTTGTCTAGCACGATCACCACCACTATATACGCCGGTATTTCCACCAATACCACCAACATGAAGCTCACGTATCTGTTCCCACTTAGCGACACTGAGTTTATTGACAAACCGTAATAAACCAGAGAGCACGTCACCCATAGAAATGAGCAGACAAATAACCGCTTCCATATTATGCTTGATCGTATCGCTTTTGAGAACTGACTAAGAGTCTTTTTGTCTCCAATGTCATTCTGTTGCTGTTTAAGTAGAGGGTCTCCCAAAGAGTCTAGTTCAAGTTTGCGAGGATCAAGATTGTTAATTTTTGCAGCGCTTTTTAGGATTTTTATTGCTTCGTCTCTTCTGCCTTTGCTGAGGAGCCATCTGGCGCTTTCGTTCATGAACCAGACGTACACAGCGACCAGGATGGCTGGGGAGTACAGGATGAGGATGTACGTTCTCCAGTTGTCGACGAACCAGGCCAGGAGCGCGATGAGGACGACGCCGACGACAAAGGTCATGTTGCACATGGCTGACACTATGACCCGTTGCTTAAGACCGACCAGTTCCACCGCTGTAATGAAGATGAAATTAAATAAACTTAGAACAAAAATATGCTAGATGCCAAATATGAAGTACTTTCAATTAAAATTTAAACTTTATAAAAGAACGTTATTGAAAATTTTAAGATAGGTACTGTACGCAATGCTCACCTAACACATAAGCCGAAGGATACAATCCGCCACCGAACCCAGCCTCCAAGAAATGCATGGCCAGATACGTCAGGTAATCAGGAGCGAAAGCTCTCGATATGCCGAATATGAAGCTCGCGCATGACGCAAAGCCTATGGCCACCTTCCGACCGTATCTGTCGGATATGGCTCCTGTGAACAACATGGCTGCAAACATTCCAGAGTTGTGGACTGTTCCAACTAATGCTCTCTTCCATTCTTGACAGCCTAAATTAAACTGCAGAAAGTAACAAATTTTAATGAAAACGTACGTGGAAAATAGCCGGATGTAATATTACTAATCGTCTAAATGATTCATTCGACAAGACAGTACGAGATTCTTGATATGGACAGAACTGGGTTCAACGACAGAGGTCATTGATTACTTACGTTTTATGTTGTTCACCTCCAAATGTAGGTATTAAAATGGAGCTCATACTATTAAATCACTCATTTATTCGTCTGTGTCTGTCTATCATAGACTTCACTTATTGCGTTACTGGAAATTTTGCTTATTATTTAAATTAGAGTGCTTAGTCATGGAAATTGTTAGTTTTGCTGCCAATATCGGTTTTAAAGGACATTCGGTAGCCTTGGGTATTTGGATGTTACGCCTTAGCCGAAGGCAATATGTCAATAGTTATCATTATCAATGATTGATATAAAGATTATAGTTTTATCATCATTATAATAACCTACCTCTTTAACGAAGGAATGCTCCTGTTCATAGACAAAGGTCTTACAAGGCACTGTCTTATTTGTAGAGAATGCTTCTGGTTTGCACTGAAGATTGTTTTCATCTATCGGAGCAAACCTCTCGCAGGATACTGGCCTGTTCTTTTCATGGTCTCTCGGTATTGCGAACTCGAGCCAGGAGGTGTCGTTGAACCTCTGTTCGCAGCCGTATATTTCGCATCTATAAATATAGGTATCAATATAAATATAGCGTTGCTATAAAAAGTTTGATGACAATTTGTTTTTATTACTGTTAGCATATTTATTTTTACACGATTTTATTTATTTATTACGATTACCTACGCTGGTTTGAGTTATGTGATTTTGTTATTGTTTTTAATAATTTATGCTACAAAGTTTAAAATATAATTAAAGTTTTAAACAATCTGTGTTTAGATTTTAGTTAGGTATTTTGTTTTACGACAGGAATAAATAGCAAAACAAATTATAACGTCTAATGTGTACACGAAAACGAAATAGCTAATATCTACATTTTCGAGTCTATTACGAGAATCTCACAAGCTCATATAAACTTCGTTTCGCTTTGAAATCACAAATCGCAGATGAATTCGGTAATCACCACACGCCGTGGTCTTTGATGAATTTTCGAACAAATATTGAAGTGATTTCACATGAAATTAATTGAAATTAACTCAAACAAACGGATGGAAAATAACTTCTTTCATCAATTTACTTAGAATATTCGTAATTAGTTTGAAGTATCTTGAATTACTAATTTGACAGGTACCTAATGTACTGAATAAATTTTATATTCATTCATGATTTTTTAATTCTTTATAATTTATAGGCGGTAACAAGCATTTAGTTCTTGCTAATCGGTTCTTTCCTACTGCGTCTAGATTAGAAGTTACAATACATATGTACATTGAATTAATCTTAGTATCACAGAATAGATAGTAACTTAGCAACTTTAACACACAAAACGTGTATACCTACAAATCAAAGCAGTAAAATAAAATATGGGATTTTAAATCTAACACTCGATTGTGAACTGTTGAACTTCCAATTCGGTCTCAAGTCGTTCTCAATAGAGCAACTCACCTGTAAATCTGTTCCTGCGCTTCAAAAATGAAGCCGCATTCGAAGAAGCTGCTCAGCAACACGGGGAAAAGCAGCAGGACGAAATTCAATAGGTTGTATCTGCCGTACGGGCCGAGACTCTCCAGTACCGAGTCCAAATTGATTTCTTTCTTCCCCTCCTCCATCCTGTCTTACCCCGACACGTTTCGTAGATTTAACGGAGTTGACAAACGTAACTTCGAAGTTCTTAAGTCCGTTAACTGGTGCTCTGAAAATGGATTGCACGATTTAACTCTGGATTGGTGGGCATTAAAAACGGAATTGTTTTTCTTGAGAGTGATTTCTGGTGCTAAGTGAGTTTTACAATGACTTTTATTGGTGTTTTAAGGCTTATAGAGTAGCACAGACAAACAGCCGACATATTAAGTGGGTCCAACCGCTGTGGGATCTTTTGTGCAAAACCCCTGTCTACCAAAGGTGCCTCAATCCGTTTTTGATGGACTTCACAAAGTCCTTAGAATAGAAACTCTATTAAACTGTATTACTTTTAAAATTAAACTTTTTAATACCTACCTAGAAACATTTTACTATAGTTGTTTCCTTCAATCATTTCTGTCATTTGAGCATAACCCCTAAACCAGGGGTTTCAACCGGTTGGTGCGTTGAAAAATCAGTTAGTCAGGAACATCCATAAATATACATTTTATATATATACAATCTATACTAATATTTTAAAGAGGAAATATTTGTATTTTTGTGTGTGTGTATGTTTGTAATGAATAAACTCAAAAACTACTGTGCCGATTTCAAACATTCTTTCACCATTGGAAAGCTACATTCACCCTGAGTGACATAGGCATAGTGACATCTATATCTATGTCCACCCGTGCGAAGTCGGGACGGGCCGCTAACTGGCAGATAACTATCTATAAAATACAGAAGTAGAGCTAGTATCTAAAGCCTAGGAGCTGCTTCACGATCCATTGTATGGCACAATATGGTGAGTTGAGTGGCTCACTCATCCATGTACTCACACCTACATCTGACGAGTACGATATAAATTACAATCTCATTAACATACTTTAACCTTGGCTTGTAGTTGTTTGGACACAGCAGTTGTTTGGACACTTAATCGGTGTATTTGAATTCATACACGAGCAGTCTCGGGTCCTATTTGTAGGAGTTTTAATCGTTTATTCGTTCAAGACCCTAATTTTTTTTTAATTGTCTAGAAGTTAACTAAGTAAGAAAGTCAGGTAGACAGGTAACTTTGTAAGAAAGCTTATTTAAAAAAGTCGATTATTTAAATGATAATTAAGCCTGGTATTAATGTTACTTCAGCCTCGCACAATTGCCTACAAACAAAAAACAATTTCTTCTTCTCAGCGCTAACACCTAGGTAGCTGGAAGATGTACTCAATATGCAATAAAATATTTTGAATTTGACTATTTATTAGAACTCATAGGTATAATTTAGAACCATAGGCATGGACAAACGTGAAAACACCTCGTATGAATCACTGTTATGTAAAGTACTGTACTGGAATCCTAATTCTAAATTTAGATTTTTTGGCGTAAATAATGAGTTGCTTTGTTGTCGGTAATGTCAGCTTCTTTTATCTAAAGGTCATTTGTGTTAGTTTTGTACAGATTCGAACTGGATAACCCTTTTCAAATTTAAATGAAGATAGTATTGTTACTAATAAGAAGGGGCAAGATCTATAATCTCTATCAACTTCAATAATACACGAACTATAACACTGTTTAAAAACCATCGGAGAAACGACTGTTGGAGGACGGTTAAGTACGGAATCACAAAAAATTGATCTTAAATCGAAATTAATTGAGAAACCTATAAATTGAAATTTTCAAGTTTCTAGACCCAGCAGTTAAGGCTGTACGTACACTAATAATAGGCCGGTCCGTTTAATAAACGGTATCTTTAATACAGATAACACTTGAAAACATTTTTTAAAATGTCACTTCGTATTTTACTTTATAGCTCAGCTCTATAACTAATTGCTTAATGAATTAATTAATCACTAGGACTAAGAGGTCAATTAATGAGTTAAGCCGGTTAATTGGGTATGGACTTTAATTCATTCAATTAATTGTTCCATTCACCCAAGAAATTGTCTATTAATTAATTTACACAGAGAGAATATGGCTTTAAATATTCATAATAACTGCTGACAAAGTCAAATAATGTTGTTGTATTGTGTTACAAAATTTTCAAATCATTTCTCTCTGTAGTAAGTCATTAAAAATAAAACTATGGCAGCAAGGAAAACCTGGGAAAACCAAAATTACGTTTTAGGTCTCTTTTTAGGTTAAGTCACGCAGTTTTCAGTTTCCATCCTGTATTTAAAAAAAAGAGAATTTATTTTACATAATAATGGGGTTACTTATTATTAATATAAACTACCCCGACAAATATCCGAGCTTCCCTTCCTGTAAAACGTTTCTAGAAACTAATGTATTTTATACTATACTTACATATATGAATATTATTAAAATTAAATTAAATTGCATTTATTTCATCTTTTCTATAGGCTGTACCGGCAGCCCAAATTCCAAATAAAGAGATAAAGAGAGAAATTCCAAGAAAAGACCAAATTCATAATAAAGTTAAGTACACTTCCACAATGTCTAAAAACGAACTCTTAGACTTGATATTTTTTATTGTTTTGATAGACATTGAAAAAAAAAGACTAAATGACACGTATCCTTGCATGATCAATACATTACATATTTTCATTAATGTCCGCAACCAAATGGCAGACTAGACGTCTGCTACTGCCCTAAGGCTGCTGCAGTTTATGCTTATGCTACATTGTCACAAAATGTAGTTGATGTGTGACGAGGCACTGGTGCGCGGTTCCTTGATAGCATTGTTGTCACACTAGCGGCCGAAGGTCGAGTGTCCGATGCCAACGGGTAATATAATCCCACTAGTGGCATTGTGAATACAATTCTATATAACAGCAAACTTATAGCCAAACCGCTGGTATTCAATTGTTTAGCCATAACTGTTTACCTAGTGTCTTTACGTCCTTAACTGTAATGAAATGGGGGCTATTATGATGCCCAGTGCTGTTAAGAAACGAAGATGAGTTTTATAATAGGCTGCAAGAGTATAATTTGGATTATTATGTTTAGTTGCACACAATATTTCACCTACGCCCATAAAATACTACTTCATACTAATATTATAAAGGCGAAAGATTGTAAGGATGTTTATGAATTTGTGAGAATGTTTGTTACTCATTCACGCAAAAACTACGTAACAGACTTTGATGAAATATTACAGTATAATATATTATTTAAGTATAATAAATAACACATAGGCTACAGATACCTCGGGGAAAACTGTTCCCGCGGGAAAAAAACATTTGAACGCGGGCAAAACCGCGGGAAACAGCTAGTATAAATAACACATAGGCTACAGATACCTCGGGAAAAGCTGTTCCCGCGGGAAAAAAACATTTCAACGCGGGCAAATCCGCGGGAAAACAGCTAGTATACAAAAATAGGGGCATACGAAGTGAAAACGGTCTCAGCTATTCAGTCTAGATATTGTTGCTCATTAGTCTAAACTGGTGTTACAATAAAATTGACCAATCATAGTGCTGGAAAATGGTGTCATCATCATCATCATCAACAGTCTATTAATCTCCCCACTGCTGGGGCTCAGGCCTACCCTATCAACGAGGGCGTGCGGGCTATAGTCCACCACGCTAGCCCAGTGCGGGTTGGTGGACTTAACATGCGCCTAAGAATTTCTTCTTCGGCGTATGCAGGTTTCCTCACGATGTTTTCCTTCACCGTTTAAGAGCAGTCAGTACATGTACTTAGGTTTCGAGAAAAAACCCATTGGTACATGGCCCAGCCGGGGATCGAACCTCGGACCTTTCGATATGATAGGTCGCGTCTTATCCCCGAGGCCACTGACGCTCTACTAATTTGACAGTTCTAAAATTCATGCCATCTCTTTCTTATTTCTACAGATCAAAAAAGAGTATAATCAGACTAAATTTAGTTTAGTCGTGTGCTCTCCAAATCGACACCACTCTCTGCCCTATCACGCACTTTTCCCTGTCACTGGTAGATTCCACGCTACAGACGAAATGCAAAACTCTCACAAATACTTTGGCAGTCCTTGGCACATGCATAGGTCGGTTCTCGTAGATTCAAGAGGGTCGACTCGTGATCAATTCATTGAAATCGTTTAGTATTAAAGTGGTCCATTTAGTCATCCAATTAGACGCATCGATACTTTTTATTGCCAAGCAGAAACGTTCACTGACAGGTAGCAGGTCAAGGTGATCTTTATTCGACATTTTGTTTGAATGAATCTAAATAAAATATAATACAGGGATTTATAAATCAAAGACTCTATACGTAATACAATTCTAGTTTCTAGATAAGAGTCTGTCTGTACCTTCAATCTCTATTACTAATAACTGTATAGATTACGTTTTTATACCGAGTAAATAAGATTTCAGCACGTGACCTTAAACAAAATTTTAGCATTTAATTCTTTATTTTAAAAGAACTCGATATTTTACGCTCTCTCTAGAAAATTTTAAATGTCTGGAATATTATGCGACTGATTAATAAAAGCTGTCTCTGGAAATTTCTCATGAGATTACTGACTGATAGCTCTCCAGATGTTGGACATATGGTGCACATTATTTCAATTTTATTTTTTAGTTTTTTTCAAGTTACTCTGTAAATGTAAAATTGACTGGTAGATTAATTTATTTAATTCTTAACTGTCGTCAGGCTAGATGATTGCACCCAAAATAACTGTAAAGTAATCATTAAATTAAGTAGAAATTAAGTTTATGGTTAGTTATTGTAAATTTAATAAAATTAATAATCTTATCTCTCCGTACAAAGTAGGTAATTACAATTCAACATTAGCATCCTTTTAGGGACCTAGACTATTGAAAGATAAATTTGATAGGCAAATTTAGATTATAGGTTCTTTAATAAATTTAATGCTGATAATATTTTAATTTTTCTAATAATATCCAGTCCCATTTAAGAGGAAATAAAACAACGAAAATGAAAATAACCAATAGACTATTGACAGATGTAAAGATGAACTAAATAAGCACCTTCAGAGCCATAACTAATACGTACTTATGGTAATAAAACAACAAAGTAAAACAGTTTTACATATTTGTACAGTGACAAATTACAATCCCGTAAAATATAATGACTGCATTGTTACTGGTGCTAAATCAAATAGTGACAGAAACGTGAAAACGTGGAACAATAGGTCGTATAACGTGTCAATTGTGTCTACCGTGAGAATTCAAGGAAACCCAGTTTGTGACGAAATTGTGGGCGAGGGTACATTGTCAGTAAGCACTCGAGATAACAATGTCAGATTATAACAAAACAGATGCTGAAAAGTAGGAGAAAGAAGAAGAAGCATTGTGAATGTGACTAATAATGATTAAAAAAAATAATATAATGTTAATTTATGATCAGACAGAAATAGGTAGGTACTGCGAAGACGAATGTAACAGAATTGCGAGTTAGGCTTTCTGATTAAAACTCAAACTAAAGTCACTATACTGTCGATACATGAAGGCCACATCCAATGAAAAATTGATAGCCGTGGTGGCATAGTAGTTTTGGAGAAGAGACTACAAGCGAAAAGCTAAACGTTGGGCGCACTACTCAGACGGATTATAGACGCCGTGAAAAAATATGAATCCTAAAGCGACTATAAAGAAAGTAGTTGGTGAATAACAAAAAAGACATATCCAACCTAAGGAAACTGACTGATGAATATGATTAGACTATAGGAGCTAATAATGATAAGGAAAATACGCTAATCGCGAAACAAATACCACGAGTTTCAACAACTAAAAGGTACAATAACTAAGAAACATTTTATTTTTTATTATTTACACAAATTAATTTGTTTGGGATTAGATAATTTGTTGTATAATGTTACCTATGTAAGTATAGTCATGTATGCACATAAATAAATTAATTTAGTGTTTTAATAAATAAACTAGTTTTATAATAATAATAAAAAAACATTACACTAAAATAAATGACAGACGTTGCTTCTGTCACGTCCACAGTCTCTAAAAAGTTGAAAATGAGGCGCAGACAGGACTGAACACCTTGACCTAGTTACCATGTTTAATATAAGAAGAGTTGTCTTGCTTGATATCGTGAAGGCCAATTATTGGGCCATAGGAATCCTCGTAAAGAAGGTTAAACTTGGCAATGTAAAATGAATAACCATAGAATACTTCGAAGAACCAATCTATTGCTTGATGTTTACAGCTACTAAGAAACGCCTTGTTGGTAGATTACGGACGGATGAATGCACATACTAGGTCAGATTTTAAATGGACAGGTAAGCCGAACAGTCCTTGTAGTGGATGGAGCAACGTTAAGAGAGATACGAGCAGCAAAAAAGTTAAATCAAAGCTGTAAATTATCGATATGGAAATAATTTATGAGCCCACGGCTCCAGAACTAAGATCCAGAAGGATGTAACTACGTACGGCTGCCAAATTTGTTGCACACAATACAAACGAATAGATTTATCTGATTATTTGGAAAGGGAGCAACCGACTTATAAAGTTAAGTCAAGTGATATAACTTGAACTAGGTAACAGTTGAAGCACAAATCACTTCTAAATAAATGTTATTGATAAGCTATTGAAAGGATTTTATCGTAAATTTAATATTTTAATGAGGACATGACAGAATAGTAAGTCAATCCTTCAAACAATCATCTCTTGTTTAAATTATAATTCCAATATAGGTTTAATATTATAGGGTATAACTAATGATATTAAAATGTAAAGTCACTGCTACTCAGTATCTTTACTCAATAAGAAACGAATTTGTTGTGATCATTTATCATTATTATTATAAATAGATTACATAATGGCTGTAGGTACTCTCCGATAAAATAAATTAACAAAAATAAAATACTCCAATGTTATCGGAACTTTGTGAAGATAAACCAAGTTATTTGGGTTTAATTAAAACCGTTCGCTAAAATTCTTTTATAATAAAAATATTAAACTGCCAACCGCTTCAAAAAAGGCACAAACATTATTTTAACGAATACTCAAAAATATCATCAAAGAGTTCATAAAATGTTTAGAGTTTATCACCCAATAACAATATTAACAGGATGTTATCATATTTCTGACACCAAGCCATTGTTAATCCATAAACTGCATACTAACGAAAAGTATACAAGCACAATAATTGCTTTTAAGGTTGCCGAATTAAAAAATGATAATATACAACATGCCCACAGACAATGTACTCAAAAATAATAAAGAAACAAGAGAATCAAGCACAAACCAGGGAAATAATATTGTAATAAAACAGCCAAATCATCAACAGGTGTTTCTGATTCAGACATCAGGTACCTAAACTGTATCAATATTTGTTATCATGTTTCCACAAACGCAAGTTGTTTAGACGTCGTCGCCGAACGCAGACGATGGAGTTACAAATTGAACAATTGAATCAGTGGTTCAGAGACAACTATTTTTCTATTGTTAACTTTTTAGGGGATCGCGAACGTTTAACAAAGCGATGAAAGGCCACCAACATTTGATGAGCTGTCTATTGCAATGGGTTTCCCCCTCGAGGACCCAAAACACCTTTAGAAGTGGGAAGGCAGGGAGCTCTTGTCCATAGTGGTAACTGGTACCGCACAATGACACCTTTAGTTGCAGTCTTGGCATGGCAACAGCAATTGCAAAATGAGGCAAGTTTGAACGGTTCAATAACCTGGGTTAAAACGAAATTTATTTTTGTATCGATGGAACCGAGGGCTGCGAATATGACGATTAGACACTTCAATACTCTTTGATTTATTTTTGATGACGAAAATGTGAGTGAATATCCATCTACGAATAAAGGTATGTACGAAAATAGGTAAACAAGTATGAAAAGTTCTTTAAAAATTCGAAGGAGGTTAGGTATAAAGACATTTCTCTCGATCTTGAAGAGCGCGCGTATTACTATTTTACAGTTGTTACCAAATTATTAACATGTTTATTTTTTTAAGTGAATAGAAATACTACAAAGAAAAGGCTAATTTTGAATGTGTAGGTACACATTGTGTTTCAAATGTTCAAGCTAGTACAGTAGGCAATATTTAGTTGAACCTGTCAAATTAAGCATAAAAGAGCATTGAATTCAACTGATCCGCTAAGTGGAAGAACACGACAATAATGTCATTCAAAACATTGATTGAACGAACCAGACTGCGGCGAGGAATGTGTACTTTTACAATTTAATTATCGGACATGCGCATTGTTCACAATTTCACTATCATCATGGCTTTTGAAAAGGTTGTCTTTATCTATTTTATGTTATCTAGGCATTTCTATAATAACCTAAAAGATCGTGATTTTAACTGGATTGTATTTAGCAGTTCAATCAAACTGATAGACGTATAATTAATTTTAGAAGTTCTAAATAAAGCTAGGTACCGTTGCGTTGTTTCTATTAAAAATATTATAATCAAAATCACGAAAGTGATTGAAGCTTAATTAAAACTGTGAAAAAGTACTTACCTACGTTAAAATGCAAAACTAATTAATCGTGTACCATGCATGACCCATTTCACACAAGCACAATACTCGTCGGAATGTCGAAATCGTTCGATTATAACCTCAAAACTTTGATCACGCTCTCCTTGCTTCACTCTCAAAGCGCACTGCGGTTCTTAATTCAAGAATATCAGCTGAGAACCGGCTGCAATAAAGATGTGAGTTTTAAAATTGATCGTTTTACTTTTTTGTGCGGGGACGGCCGGCCGGCGTGTGACCGGTACGCGTGTGACTTCGGAAGTTCGATCCGAACGAGTCGGATACGTTCGTTCATTGGCTGGAGCCCACGCCAACGCTCCGTCTATCGAGGCAGTGAAACGTCATTTTTATCGCGCCACGCGCATACGCTGCTTTCAACCAGCTATTGTTACTGTCGTCTGTTCGTGTTCCATTTCTGTTTCTACCGACTGCTTTTGATGCCTCATTCATGCTACGCTTCAATGGATGACGAATTCCTGTCGGATTTCATGGTGAAAATATTTTATGATGTTTTTAGTACAGGAATTTGTGGTGGTCGTATTCGTATGCGTTTGGGATTAGCTGACGAATGTGAATAGTAAAGTGTACATAATCATATGTTTACAAAATAATGTAGGTTAGTGTACTAGTGGACTTAGAACTATTATTAGATAAGACTGTAAGTAGTCAATAGCTATACTTATAAATCTGTTTAATAATCTGTTTTACAACTCAAAACCACGAAATGGACTGTGAACTAACATGTGTTAATTTTCATTCAGAGTATCTTTCGAGAAAGGTGTGCGAACCGTCAAGCTATAATAAAAGTGAGACGAGAAGTACTCCTACCTATATTTAATGAACCAGGTTTGGATACAAACGGACTTAATATAAATTTATAAATAAGAAAAAATAAAAATCCAAGTAAGAAACTAAGTACATACAATGGCCAAATTGAAAAAGCATTGAGAGGAAATGATGACGTCAAACTCAGTCAAGAGCGAGCGCCATGGTTAATTTATATACTTACCTACTCCATCAGCGGTCATAAATTATAAACCAAATTTTATGTATGTTCTCGTACATGTTGTGGATTATCTTAATTATGCTATAATCTTTATTTATTACAGGCAGCACAAAATTGTTGATTGATTTTACAGATGTTGCTACAGAAATCTTCATATAGGTACCTAAGTAGGTAGTAGTAAGTAGGTTTCAATATAATATCTTAGTGCTGCCCATTCTGTCCGAGAAAGTCGATATTCGGAATCTCACGACAGAAAATAAGTCATGGAAGAACCGTCGCAGACCCTACATTATAAAATAGTTGAGTCGTGTAATAAAGGTGGAAATACGACAAAAAATTTTAGAATTATCTTTTTAAAATAAAACAAATATTGCAAATAAATATCAGCATGTATTTTTTTATTCAATGCCTATTTAACTCAATTCATCTCATGTCAAATGCATTAACCTGCTGTCGATAATTCTGGACCGGAGATCCGTTTATATTCTATTTATACACTTCTACCACAGTATATAAATGAGGGAGAGAAAACGAGCAATAAAATTGATAAACATGATGATCTCGGGTAAAATGGAAATGGACAAGTTGACATAGGTGTTTGCATTGGAAAATGCCTGAGTCAAATGCTATTCAAACGACAGTTTTAAATTTTTAATAGACTTTTTCATTACTCATACTTTGAAAGTAGGTCTGAAGTTGCCTGAGTAGCGGGTTGAAAGTAATACATCTCAGCCCTAGGGAGAATCGTTTTCAACTGACAGCTGTCAAATTTTTAAAAAGAAAAACTAGTACTATTTTGACATTTCTATTGGACCATGTTCCAACTTTCTATACAGCCACTCAATTACAGCGCGATGTAAAATTGAAATAACATAAAGTTATGTAATAATTAAAGAATATATATTTTAAATGACTTTATTATAATTGTAATACTGTCAACTATTTCTATAAGTTAACATAGATTTGGGCAAAATATAATTTTTTCAATGATGGAAATGAAAATAATGGCACAATAGCTGGCGGCCACAGAAAAAAAACAAAGTAGACGGGAAAGCGGCAATCCGATCTTCATTTGTTTTTTCGAGTCGTAGAGTTTTGTTTATACTTCCGTATAGCAGAGCTTTGTATTAACATTCATTTTATTTTTAGCTAATTCATGTTTTTATTTTTACTCTCATTGTATTTGCAATGAAAAGCACAGTGTATCCCACGGGTTCAAGAATTATTTAGAGTCCCTCGAACTATTAGCGCCCTCGCTACGCGTCGGGCGCCAAACCCCGTCTCGGGACCTAAATAAGTTACTTTCACCCCTGGGGTAACAATGTACTATTGATTCATCGTAAAATATAGGTGTTGCGTTTAATATTGACATCTCCACTTTTGACGTTAAACTTGGACCTTCTGCTTTGAGGCAAAAGTCTTCACATTGTGCAACCATAAAAAAATAACTTTGCGCATTTGCCGAACCTGAGCTCTATTTTGTTAAAACTGATGAGTCCCCCCCTCACTTCCTTCTTCCTCAATAAGCTGCTTAATAAGCTGGTGGTGGTAGAGACTATAGTGGAACTGTCTACTCGTAAAGTCGACCGCACGTCAGTGGAAACATTTTGACCTTGAGCTGGCTTCGTCTATTAGGGAGTTACTATGAGTGATCAGTATTATACTGGTTTTGTTTCCACTAACGTGCGGTTGACCCTACATCCAGTATCAGTAGATTAGATTTATTTATCTCACATTACAAATATTAATACATAGTTTTCTTACGTAAAAAGTCAAAGTTAATGTGATCGTCAATAAAATAATAATAAAAAATAAAAAACCATAGTAAAACATGTCAAAATAAAATGTACAAAAATGTCAAAATAAATAAAATGTCATAAAGTAGATATTACCAATGTCACTTTTACACAAATTGTGTATGAAAAAATGAAATTTTTTAATAATAAATTAAGATATGAATGTCACAATTGAAAATTAGAACTTTGCGTTCATGTATTCTTTTACAGAGTATAATTCTTTATCCAATAAGAGGTTTTTCAGTCGACGAGTAAACGTTTCGTCATTCGTCTCATTCTACACAGTAGTCAGATCATTGAGTCCGGTGATTAGACTGACGCTTTTTCGTCTCATTAATTCGATGCTACAGACTACTGAGCCTTTAAGTTAGATTTTACCACTACCTCCTACATTAATGATGAATCCAGTTACTGAAGTTATTTTATTATTGAAATCACAGAACACCGGAAAATGCTCGCTACATGGTTTTATTAAATCTGTGATTGAAACGTATCTGAGTTACCTATGTTATCATAAATGTATAGAATTTAAATTTTATCTACTAATTAGTACCAAATTACGTATACTGTGATAAATACACAGACAAATTGACACAGATAGAGGCAAGCAAGAGCGCATGAGTCAGATCACGCTCTGACATGTGGAGTTTGTTATCAGGGGTTATCAACTTATCAATGTTGTCAGTGACCACTCCCGGTACAGTAGTCTCGTCGCAGTTGAGCACATAAAAGTGGTAGTTTTCTAAACGCCCAGAGGACCTATTTTTGAATCCCTCTCCTCGCTTCGAGCCATTGATTCTATTGATTTTTCTTCGACATCCGATACAAAAATCAGTAGAATTGGCCGCTGGAAGCGAGGAGAGCGATTCAAAAGTAGAGCTCCAGGCCGCTAGAGTGTTAGCTAGGCGTGAGCCACTAAAACTAGCTAAGCTATAGTAAATCCATTAGAACTAGCTAGACTAAAGATGTAAATCTAGATAGAACGGTGAATAAACCATAAAATTGTGCCAACAATAAGGAATATATTGCGTAAAGTTGAAAATGAAAACTAATTCAGTATAATATAATTAATGCCTAGCTTAGAATTTAAGTCAAGTAACCAAGTGGACGAATGATCTCCACGTGTTGGTTTATCTGTAACTTTGAGACACTACAAAAGACCCGGAAATGAGGCGTGGTTTATCAGAAAAAGCTGGCACGCTCCAAACGCAAGTAAAACAATGATTAAGGCCATTCTATATTGATATTATTATATTTCTGTGTGCTAGACCATCTCTAAAAGCGATTAGACCGCCTCTAGTACGCTTGCATTCAGAACGCGACTGTATATGTATGTTACTAGTTATTGTTAAATAAAGTACCTATATTCAATTCAATTCCATTTCGATTTTCTATGAATAATTGAAAACACACTTCCAACCAGATGCGGATTACACTTAACGGCTTCCGATAAATCGTTACTATCCAGTTAAAGGGTTGCAGTAAGTTTCATATTTGTCCTAAATCCCGTCACTACCGCAACATAGATCTAGATACATAAGTGTACGTCGGACGATGCGCACGCGAGCCCAGCTACTTGCACGATATCACTTAGTTATCTAGACGGTATCTTGGCCAGAATTTATGGCCCTACTGGTGATTTCGCGTGTATTTAAAACTGAAAAAGAATGTAGGTACCTATCTTATAAAAAGATCGAAAACTAATAAAATAATTTATGCTGAAATTATTAAAAAGGCCCACGATTTGTTCATAAATCTGACATAATAATGATGAGTTTTAGTATCTATTTAAACATCCGCAGACGCCATTTTTAAATCTGTTTTTTATCCTAGACAATATGGCGTGTAAGGTATCTTAGATGAGCGAGAGTTCTTCCTTTTAAACTATTGCCACATTATCCCTTCAATTTCCATAACTTTGATTAGTTTGCCCATGATAAGATAAATGAATACCTATCGACGCGTTAACATGGTATTGGTTAAGACGCACTCACCTCAGATATCACCTGATTTTATTGCATCATGGAAGACATCACCCACCTAGATAACAAACACTTGTATGACGACGTTGACGTGGCGTTTAGTTCGGTAGCCACCACATTCATCAAATTCGTTATTGTCAAATTCTACATTCGTCAAGTCATTGTTTCGTCAAACTCGCTTCACGTCAAGCCTAAGTAGTGTCATTAGATACTTTTAATCAATCAAATGGCAGTGTGGTTCTGGACTCAGAATAGGTCCACCCTCAATCATCCCGAAGAAGTCGTCAAGACGACTAAGGGACCATGGACGGGCAGCAGCGTGCACCTGTGTATATTGACATCATTACTGCGATGATGCGGTCACCAATCCGTCAGCCAAGCGTGGTGATTATGGCAAATCCCTTAATCCGTAGGCACATCAAAGTGCTGTTCTGTTGGTTCAGCAGTGGACGTATTCTAGCTGATGATGATGAATCAATCACAGGACTTACTACTACTTTATCTGAAGGGACGCTATGGTAGTTCGCTACGTAAGAGCGCCTACAGGATCGAACGCCGGAGTCATCACCATGATGCTGGCTAAAAACATCTTGTCCTAGCTGCTAATAGAAAAGGCCTGTTCGCCGATTTACTAGTGCTCGCATCCTGTACTTGGCTACATCTCGTCTCTCAAATAAAATCATTTCTTTCATTAAATTTAGGTAGGTAATTATTGTTTGTTACAATTTAATAATGAAGTTAAGTCAAAAATGCAAAATCGATGAACATCAATTAGGTATGGGAGTCAAGTCCGGTTTGAATAAAACACCTGTAAGTATTATATTTTTGTCAGTCATTATAATACATAATTAAATGGCACATTAGGATAAAGTCATAGTTTTTGAATCCTCACAATCAGTTTCTCCATTTCGGAAAATGAAACGTTTACCATTACCAAAAGTCTTAAATCTATTTGTAATCACTTAAAAACTAAAGGAATGATTATTAGAGACAATAAATAAAATTGTAAATGATAATAATTATGACTTGTCTATGAATATAACAGTACAGTCAGGCCCTATGATAAATGACCAAGTCCGTACTAATTTCAACGTGTTTATCACCATTTGATAAGGTGCCTATATAGGGCTTGAGACGAATGTGACTGAACTATACAAAGCTATGGTAAAACCCACCTATTAATTTTCAATAAGGTGAAAAAATTGAAAAATTTACGAGAATGCAAAAATCTTGCTGTAGAAAGTAGAATTGGATTCTGGTTTCCATAACAATTCAATTTACAACATAATTTCTTAAACTTACAATCAAGTGAGTTTAAAACATTAGACAATAAATATAAATAAATATAAATAAAACATTAAAAACATTAGATAGCTAAATTACAAAAGTTGAAAAGCAAGTTTTGTGACATGCTTTGAGAGAGTTTTCATCTTCACAGCGTCAACCTACGACCAGGTAGTAAGTAAGTAGATTATGCAAATTCCTTTTCATTCTTCGTCTTCGATAGCCTTTCAGCTTCCTCGATGGTATCAGGTAAAGGTACGTTGATGGTCTCGGGTAGCGTGAACACCATCACGCTGGCGACTAGAGCGAGACTACCGAAGAATATTGCAGGCAAGTTGTCGTAGTACAAAGCCTGGGAAGAACAAATTTAGTTTTTGCAAAATTACATATTATATTTATCCCGGTATACCTAGGTACTATAGGGACCCCAGTCGTGCCATGTACCAATGAGTTGTTCTTGAAATTTAAGTACATTTACTGACAATTGGTGAACGGATAAGGAAAACATCGTGAGGAAACCAGCATACGCCGAAGAAGGAATTCTGAGGCGCATCTGAAGTCTAGGGCTGGGCACTGGGCTAGGTCGTCAACTAATAGCTCGGAGGTCCTGAGAGTTGAGTGAGAGGTAGGTGGTATAGACATAGGCATTATGCATAGGCTGTTAATTTTTGATTTTGAATAAGAGATGAAGGTACATCTAAAATGGTTATCTGGAATCTTAATCCAATAAGGATACAGAAGAAGGCAAAATGTGGCAATTAGATAAAGGATAACTGATGAGAATGTTTTAACCATAAACTTATAATACTTAGACGCCCAATGGTGCAAGTGAGAAAAAAAATTATGGCGGCGTCACAAGTATGAAAGAGAAAACAGAATCAAGGTCATTGTGATGGTTTTGAATGATAGATAGGCCACAATGGGGCACGCTGGTGCATGTTAAGTAAGACAAGTCGTAAGATGGTATTTTGTTTGTCACCTTATCACCTTGACAACAAAAATCGTTACACGTCAATATGAGATCTTTGTTTATAGTTTTATCTACTAAATTTATGGTTTTAACTATTTTGCCTGATAATTCTGAATTACATACTTACCAACAGCGGCGTGAGAGGAGCCAATGTGGACCCGACCCTGCCCAGGGACGAGCAGACAGCCAGCAACGACTGCCTGACGTTTGTCGGAAACACTTCGGAGACGTATATGTAGACAGAACTGTAGGCGATGGTGATGCAGAACTTGCCAGAGAGGTACAAGATCAGGGACCACCATTTCTGATCTGTGATCAAACATTTCATGGGAAAATTAAGTTTAAGATACAAGGACTAAGAATAAAAAGTAAAAATTAACACATATATCAGCTCAGCTGTAAGAACTAATCATTATAGCGTGGTATATAGGGGTAAACCTCCCAAAGACGAATTCTTAAAGGACCTTAGGTTCTACAATGGCTATAAAGATAGCGATATAAGGGTGGTAGTATAGTGAGTTCTATAGTAGTCTCTAACAATTTAGTGAGGTAGAGGTTATGAGTGAGCACTGGTTAGGAGAAATGGTATATTATAAGAAAGGTCAGTACAAATGTGAATGAAATCGGAGCGTTGTAGGCACAGCCGGTATGAAAAGTCGTAATTAATCTAATCATGTTAACTCTTCGGAAGCCATCCCGTATAGAGAGTTATTACAACTATGGATTACTAGACATATTTTTATCAAAAACAATGCATTTATTAGCGTTATAGTCAATGACGATCCCTCTACGAGAGAAGCACAGAAGACTGGCTTCACGGAACAAGTTTTCCTTCTAATTTTTAATATTTGCGAGGCGTTATTTTTTTTTTCTATTGCTCATCCAAAGCCAAAGTCAAACAGCCAAGGGGTGTTGGTATAACAGCTTAACCTAAATATTCCATTAATTCAGGCGGTTGAGTAAACAATTATTAGTAAATAAACAGAGCTTCGCGAAATCCTGGCGCGCATTAGTCGCATATTATCGAATCAGCGGGCGGGAGTCGGTTTAATAAACATTGTTGTATAAGAATCTTAATTAACACTAACTGAAGATAATAATAGAAGAAAACAATACAAAAATAGGCCAAGAAAATTAAAAGTTCTATAATATTCTTGAAGATGCTGACTAAAGTAGTAACATAATGAAGTCATTATCTGGGTCTGGAAAGTAACAAAATAATTAAACATTTTCTAAGTCATTTTGTCGGTCCTGTCTGTAATGTGTCGCTCACTTCGCTCGCTCCGTGGTCAGCAGCAATATTACTTTTCAGGAACCAGAATTTTCAATCATATTTTAATAAATCTTTGCAAAAACAGACTGTAAAAATAAATAGACAACTGCTTTGTAGCGTCCAAGAAGTTTTAAATCTCTTTGGCCGTGCGCGCGCTCCCTGTGGCAAAATTTTTTGATTCATGGTAACGTCAATGTAACAAATCCAAAAACTTTTTCAACAACTTTTTGAGATTCAAAGAAATTAACTTCTTGCACAAAATGGTCTCCAGAGCGATGTAGGTATGTGCCTTATTTTTTAATGATAAAAAGTTATTGGAATTGATTAGTTTATTTATTTGTAAGCCTAATTTATTTTAGTATTGTTACTTACTTTTAGGCAGAAATGACAAGCTTATGCACAGGCACGCGCTCAGCACGTAGGTGATGATTAACGTCTTCTTGCGCCCATACTTCTCCAGCACCCACAAACACACAAAGTTCGCCGGTATCTCCACAAACACCACCAACATAAAGTTTACATACTTGTTACCAGCTAACGACACTGAGTTTATTGACAGCCCATAATATACAAAAGTACAAGTTATCCACAGGAATGAACACACAAAAACTCTTTTCCTTATAATACTTGATTTGAGCACTTTTCTAAAGTTCGACGTCTTTTTCTCTCTACGTTTTTCTGCATTTTCTGTTAGTTCCCCATTGTTCTCCTCAGGGTCAGATAATCCTGTCTTTTCAAGTTCTTGAAGAGGGGATAGGACTTCATCCGCAAGTTCTACTTTGTTCATTTTGGCAGCCTTCTTCAGAATCGTTGCAGCTTCATGGTTGCGACCTTTGCTGAGTAGCCATCTGACGCTTTCGTTGAGGATCCAAAGATATGATAATACCAATAATGCTGGTGTGTATATGACTCTGAGGACGACTCTCCAACTTTGAAGCGACCAAGATAAGCCGGCTAATGTCATGGCGCCCAAAACGTACACTACGTTAATGATGGTATTTCCAAACACCCTGCCTTTAGGTCCTACTAGTTCCATTGCTGAAAAAGAGACAATTTTCTATAACTTTATTGAGTGAGATGCACTATATTTGAAAATTACTGAGTCGGTTTTAAAAATTCTTAATTCACCTTGGATAGGCGATGTTTTTCGTTCGGATACAGTGGCTGGATGCGGCGAACCGAAGATCGGCTTCAGTGGGCGCCTTGGGGGAAGGCTTACGAGTACGTCCAGTGGTGGACTAGTGCAGGCTGATGATGATGATGATGATAAACTTGTTACGATTTATTTGAACCCTTACCTAATACAAAAGCGGTACTATAAGCACCAGCTCCCAGTGCTGCTTCAAGAAACTCGAAGGTGAGTAACATGGGATAATTCACCGAGAAAGATCTTGTAATGCCGCACAACCCGTTCATAAGAGACGCCACGGGCAACGCCACTCTTCTGCCGTACTTGTCCGATATAATTCCAGTGAGTGGGAGTGAGACAAATAAACCGGCGTTGTGGATAGTTCCTATGAGTGTCCTTTTCCAATTTTGGCATCCTAAGTTGAACTGTAACAATTGATAGTAATGATAAACATCGTAATTTTGACGTCTGAGGAAGTCGTTTTTATAAAACGCCTACAAATAGATACACGGCAAAAACACAGAAACGTATGTAGCAACTTAGAACGATTTTGACGAAAAAAAATTTTACCGGTAGTCTAATCATTTTCTAATTTAGTTGACTGCTACATTTTAGGAATAGGCTTTCTGATCAACCCTCTAAGTCTGGAAACTTAAAATAGAGGTTTGAAAATAGAGATCGGTTATAATTAAATAAATAAAATAGTATATAATATTATTTATTACATGTGAGCAGGTTTCTATTGCTTTCAAATCGAGTCTCAAATATTGACTTGCTGCAAAGTAGACATTTACTATCTTAGTGCTAACACGATAAAACCAACGATAACATTCAAACTCTTCCTTTATGATTACAGGTTGTGTATTTTGCAGAAATGTTACAATGCAATGTTGTACTCTCATTTAAGATTGATTACCTGGTCACGAAATAGTATTGTCTTCTATTTGATACATAGAGGAATAGTCATTGTTTTCCTTGACTAATCATCATCATCAACAGCCTATTAATCTCCCCACTGCAGGGGCTCAGGCCTACCCTCTCAACGAGGGCGTGCGGGCTATAGTCCACCACGCTAGCCCAATGCGGGTTGGTGGACTTCACATGCGCCTAAGAATTTCTTCTTCGGCGTATGCAGGTTTCCTCACGATGTTTTCCTTCACCGTTTGAGAGCAGTCAGTACATGTACTTAAGTTTCGAGAAAAAACCCATTGGTACGTGGCCCAGCCGGGGATCGAACCTCGGACCTTTCGATATGATAGGTCGCGTCTTATCCCCGAGGCCTTGACTAATGCTTCATGACAATGAACTATGTATAATACCTACTTAATTACAGAGAACTAATGTGATACAGGTACATATTTATTAAACGTCAGAAATTTTAACTGTTACTAGGTATTTAGCTTGAATCAAAAAATTTTGCCACTCCCATTAGAGAGCGCGCGTGCGACCAAAGAGATTTGAAATTTCTTGCTATTTAGAAAGAGATCGAGCTGTAATATTTTTATAATGTCTACGGAGAAACGCATGCTTGCTATTTAGCAGTAAAAAGCGTTTTTGCAGTTATTCCATGAAATAGTAGATTATACGACAAGTGAATAAAAAGTCAATTTAATTCGAGGGACTAAGTTGGATCCCAAGAGCAGCGAAGGATTCTAGATTAGAATCCTGAGCGGAGCGAGGGATACAAAAGGACCGAGATTAATTATTTTTTTTCACGAGTTGTGTTTGTGTACTCTACTTTATACCATTGACTGCGAGAAAATAAATAGTAGTATGGTATTTACATTTATCACATTTTATTATATGATAGGAAGGTTGTAAAAACCATCCTTATCCGACAGATAAAAAAATAACATCCACTTGATCTTGCTGTTAGTTTATCAGGCAGCTATAAATTAAGGAAGGTTCGAATTCTCGGGCGCCCACCAAAGAGATTTTAGCTCCATGGTGAAATTAGAACATAGCTCTCTAGTCAGCTATCTTTTTTTTATTTTTATTATCTAGTGACTAAAAGAGAGTTTTATTCACTATTTTCGATGAATAAAATACTCTTTTTAGAGTGACAATGGTATAAAAATATATTCTAGACGAGACTAAACCGATAAATAAGTAGGTTTTCAAACGTAACGCACTCAAAACGTTACGCGTTGAATAAAAGCCACTTTTTATAAATCCAAGCAACAATTTAGGCGTGTTTCGTGACGTACTGTTTATTCACCACACGTACCGAGGTACGGATGTTGCAAACGCGTGCCGGTGTCGCGATGCTACGTTATCTAAATAAGGCAATTATTTAGTTTGAATTGGGTTAACAAGAGAGACTTATGATACTAGATCTGTGCCAGCACTTATGAAGCAGTATCAGCTCTGGTATCAGTGCGGAATTGTGTAACTTCACAAACAGATAATTAGACTTGCGTTAGTTTGTGATTTATAGTCATTGCATGTTTAAAATCAACTGTATAAAACCTACATTATAAACTTACAAGTTCATTTTACAGAGACTTCCTAGACCAGATTTTAAAAAATGCAGTTCACAGGATAGATTTTTTTAAACTTTCTAATTTATGTATGAAACAGACGAAATCCTGTCAAACACAGTTGATTTAATTGAATTCGGTTGATAATTTTAATAAACCACAACGAGGTTACAGATTTTCTTAGTCAACTGTATTTTTATTTTTTAATTCTTAAATTTATAAGGGTTTTGTGGTATATGTGTCGACATATCAATATAATAAACCATTTAGCCTTTGTCCAGCAGTGGACGTCTACAGGATGATATCATGAAACCATTAACAGTGTCATTTTGAGTACCACAGATGACCAAGTTTTAGATGCAAATTTAGATGTTAGGAAAGGTGTATAAGTGCGCCTTCACATTAGGTCGCGGGTGGTGCGGCTGTCGCACGACAGCAGCGCGGCAGCAACAGCGCGACAGAGGCGCGGCTGTCGCGCTGCTACTTCCATACAAAAGAAGCCGCGCGACACGTGATTTTTCATAGCGGACGGCAGCGCGGCAGCCGCGTGCGATCAGTCGGCTTCGAGCCAGTGTCGCAATTGCACGTTCGAACATAAATTTCACAATGAGCGATTTTGACACAGAAACACACTGAAATTTGGGCACTAATTCGGTGGTTGGTTATGATCATTCTTAGGCATTCTACAATTTAGACATTGATTTTAGGCATTTTGCGTTTTAGACCTATTGCTTTTTAGACGGAATGATCATAACCGGCCGAAGGAGAACCAACAAAAGCAGGAGCAACAGTGATATGTTTCCTCGTTGGAGTCCATTATTGAAATAAACTGGCCTCCCTAATCTAAGCAAGTCGCGCGGCTGTATTTGTAATAAGAAGGCATCCGCTGCTGCCGCGCTGCTGTCGCGCGACAGCCGCACCACCCGCGACCTAATGTGAAGGCGCACTGATAGTTTATAAGTATACTTAGTTCAAGGCACTTACGTCTCTAACAGCTGAGTCTTCGTCGTTATATACAAAAGAATCGCATGCATGTGTCACTGTAGTGTCAAAATCCTCCACGGCACACGTGTCATTGTCATCCGTCTGGTTGTTTATTCTTTCTCTGAAGTGGTATTTTTTGCACTTGGAGAGGCCATCTTTATCTTGCGGGATGGCGTGTTGGACCCAAAGGCTCTCATTAGCTATGTGCTCACATTCGGTTATGTTGCATCTGGAACAAAATATTTTGAATTAAATTAAATCTATGAAAAGGAAAAATGATTTGAGAAATCTTACCAACATCAAAGACATAGATAGAAAGGTTGGTATTAAAAAAAACAGAAACATTACCCACTATTATTACTATTTGGTCACTCAAGCACAAAATTTATAAATAGTACTCAAGTCCATAAACAGTCGATGTGTAGTAACAAGTTAACAACATGCAAATGAAGCATTGTCTAATATTCTAATAAAGTTGTCGTCTGTTTTATAAATATCTTTAACTTATTCTACTACGACATTCTCGTTTATACGCACCCAACACCTACAATCCTCGATAAATTCCCCATTAACTAAAGGTTGCCTGGAAGAAATCGCTGAAAGTGATAAGGCCGCCATTGTTCACTAGCTTATTACCCTTGTGTCAATTTATAGGTTTAATAATGTTTTTGGTGCAAAATAAGGTATATTTCGATTTGATTTGTTCTATGTACATACCTATTTAAAGATATAATTAAACTTTGTTTCTGATTAAAAAACACAGCGAGTATTTGGCCTACTTAAGATTCAAAATGGCAAACAACTCGTCAAAATATAGTACGTATGAAAAATACCACAAAAATACTATCGATAAATCCAATTTTAATCAATGCCTACACGTACAGTATAGGGATTGAGTAGGTGCAGTGATTGCTAGTCCATTCCGATCTGACTCGATGCCCGACCAAGCCTTGAAAGGATTATGTATAGCCGCAGTTGACGCTTCAAAGCTCATCCCGTTTTGATTGCATACTATGTAGAATATAATAGAGTTTCGTATTCGTATGTACCCGCATGATACGATGGTATCTAGAATTTCAGAATCCTACATAAGAAACTTTGTAATGAAATAAAAACTTACAGACGGATAGATTTATTTTGATTTATACCTAATGAGCAAATGTCTCACATTCAAAATAATCCTCCTTTGACCCAAATTAGTAGCTATTAATTTTCGGTTATGATCATATCGTCTAAAAAGCAATTTGCCTAAAATCAAAATGCCTAAAATCAATGTCAAAATTGTAAAATGCCTAAGTATTAAAATGCCTCAAACTTAAATTGTTTAAGTTTTGAAACGTCTAAAAATCATTTTGCCTAAATAGTAAAATGCCTAAAACCGAGAATGCCTAAGTTGTGTTTCATTAAAGTTTAGAGAAAGGGGGAGGGGATTAATTTTCGTGATTGGTCGGTGTGGACATGCTAAGTAGCTACCTACTTAAATATTATGTTCACGAACTTAGTGATTTTGACCAATAACTAATTTGACCAGTTATTTTAAAGGGAATCTGAAACATTTTTGATAATAAAAAAGAATTTTCAATGATATTTTATAAGTGAACCGACTAAAATAACAACCTGTGTCAGGAAGGTGGTTGGACTATATGTATTAAATGGCAGTTCACGCTATGTCCCTGGCGGGGTAGGCAGAAAGAACGGAGGGCCAAATAACACGAATAATTTTAAGATAAAACTATTTATTTACACTACCTATAGATTTGATTTGTTACGAAAGGGGTGGTAGGTAATTAATTATCTACACGAATTATTAACGAAATTTATAGGCAAAAATTCGGTTATGGTCATATCCAGCGAACTTTAATATGTACATGTACATGCGTTCGCTGGTCATATCGTCTAAAAAACAATTTGCCTATAAGAAAAAATAAAACGTACAATAATGTCTAATTATCAAAAGGTCTAAAAAGTATTATTAATCCGCCTTCTATTCGTGCATATAAGTGTCCATAAACGATCATGCTTGCATGACATGCAACGTTTACGTGAACGTCATGCGGCATGATGGACCATCATGCTGCAATCAATCAATACAGTGAAGCAACGGCCAGCACGTAGTTTGCATGTCATGCACGTAGTTTGCATGTCATGCACGTCAATCACTACAGCTAGACGATCATGCATGAGTGACGGCACGTATTGCATGTCATGCAAGCATGATCGTTTAGGGAGCCCTTATGCCTTTCAGCAAAATCCGCCTAATTGATCAGACTTTACGCAATGATATCTGAAAAGATAAGGACCAATTGATAGGCACAATCATCGCCGCGTAATATAATTAATATCAGTCGGTTGGCGTCGGCGCGTGATTGATTATACGGGGTCGGAGCCCGCTGTAAGTGATAGCGGCTGTATTGGTTTGGTACATAGAGTTAGTATACTAGCTATAGAGCGCGCGCATCGCTCATTGCCCATTGTGCCAAGTGTAAACAGGTGTTCTATGGACGCTTCTTAATAGATTTTTTCTAGATCGTTCTTTTCCGTGAATCGTGTTTACAGCTTGGCACTGCACATTTCACCATGATTACTCCAAATCTAAATAAATACCGGCGAGAGCAACAATCAGCGCTACTGACGTGTTGTGACCAGAAGCGTCGCCCCGAAAATTTCGAGACTGTTCAGACCCGTGCTTACAGTTCAGACTTGACTGTAAGCACGGGTCTGAACAGTCTCGAAATCTCGCGCGCTCTATGTATACTAACAACTCTCTGGTTTGGTACAATACATGTACTGTAAGTAAGTAATCCGTTTATTTCAGGCAACAACAAAGAACAAAAAAATACAAGTAAAATATTTGACTTAATATTAAGTATATTATGCTGATACTGATATCCAAAAATTGTAACAGTTTTAGGTTTCTTAAGTCCTGGTTGTTGCCGTGAAAAGGGTCTCAACTCAGCTTAGTGCTGCCACAGAGAAAATAGAAATCAAATAGTAAAATAAAAATAAGGAACAGGAACGTGATTATTGTAATCGATTCAATTAGATTACAAATAAGAATAATATTTCAATTTATGTTAGGTATTTTTATATAGTTACTTTTCTATGTTTGAATTATCGCAGTTATTATTAAATTAAAATTTTTAAAAATCCGCCAATAGTTTATCAATCATCATCATCAACAGCCTATTAACATGTCCCCACTGCTGGGGCTCAGGCCTACCCTCACAACGAGGGCGTTCGGGCTATAGTCCACCACGCTAGCCCAGTGCGGGTTGGTGGACTTCACATGCGCCTAAGAATTTCTTCTTCGGCGTATGCAGGTTTCCTCACGATGTTTTCCTTCACTGTTTGAGAGCAGTCAGTAAATGTACTTAAGTTTCGAGAAAAAACCCATTGGTACGTGGCCCAGCCGGGGATCGAACTTCGGACCTTTCGATATGATAGGCCGCGTCTTATCCCCTGGGCCACTGACGCTCTCGCCAATAGTTATTTTCAAGAAATTTCAAACCTCTTTGGTCACGCGCGCGCTCCCTGTGGAGATCGCATCTTGCATATTTAGTATGAGAATGAAGGGATGCGGACAAAGGAAGCGGATTAGCGGGAGGAGATTGCTAATACAAATTTATATGGAGTTTGAAAATGAGAATGCGTGAGTGAGTATCAATTTCGATATAAATTTGGCACGATTTTGGCACCCCCTAAAATGCTTTTGTTACTCATCCATATGGGAGTAGCTTTTTTTAAAAATTCATGGTTATTTTAGAAAAATAAAATAGAAGAAGGTAGGATAGAATAGAATAAACATTTAAATCAGTAAAATGGACCTACATAAACAAATAATCGGATTAACGTAAGGGCCTAACGTTTCAATTCAATAAAATGACGTGTTTCCTAAAACATTTTAAAAAACCATTAAGTACATCCAAAATCAATCACATATTCCTGTTTACATAATCATTAATTACCACTTCAGCCTACACAAAAATAAAATAAGCCGACTAAATCAATTTACGTGAGTAATTATAATTAAAACGGAATTCCTCGATATGAATGATGATTAGTAAATAATAAAAGGTTATTGACCGATGTCTACATACACGGTACCTGTATATTTACCGAGTGAAACATTGCGTAGCATTGTCATACTATTGTAGTCATAGCTTAGAACAACCGTTTGTCTCCAATTTAAGAGTAAATTTATAATTTTCGTTTAATTCTTTAAAAAACCGCTATATACACAAAAAGTACGCTCCGGCCACGTGGTTCGACAACGTGGTCCAACAGTCGAACCACGAGGAATTTTGATTCCTCGTGCTTCGACATGTCGGACTATCAGGATTTTGATATTCCACTTAGTTCGACCATCGGACCAAGAGGATTTTTAAATTCCACTTGGTTCGGTCCTCGAACCACGAGGATCATTGAATCGGTTATGATCATTTCTTCTGAAAAGCAATTTGCCTAAAATCAATGTCTAATTGTAGAATGCCTAAGTAGGCAATCAATCACTTAAATATTTTGGACAACATGTCGAAAAAGTTTGGCGTCAATAAGATCCGAGAATCTATCGACACCGAGTAGTTTCGAGACCCTAAATCGAAACCCGAACTCATATTGAAAACCGTCTAAAGTGAAAAATACATAAAACATACATATCTTCACGCTATGTCCCTGACGGGGTAGGCAGAAAGAACGGAGCGCCGAGTATCGCGATCCTGACACACCTCTTTCGTTTTGTTCTGTTTCATAACACTCTTCGAAAAATACATCCCTAAGAAAAAAACGTTCAATTTGAATTACCTATAGGTACGTCCAAAAGAAAAACGTAAAATGTTACAGCAATTACTATTTACGAATGAAACAAATGTATGGAAATTTTAATTAGTTATACTACAGTTTCTCCTGTGTCGGAATGTCATGGTAGTTAAAGCAAATACCTCCGTAATTTTGCATGGACGATGGAGCTCAGACATTTGACTAAGACATTTAGACAACAATGCCTAGCTTAGTCTAAGCCCGACGACGTGATAGGAGAATTCATGTCACTGGGATTTACTGGAGTCTAGCTCACGTATTGTCTAGAATTCAAAGGTATTTAATAAGTTAGGAATATTTTACTAACAGAACAAAAATCATGAAGTTGTTAGATTTTGACAGTTATTAGATACTTTTTAAGTAACTATTCAACATCTTGTGTTGTGATATATGTATGTATGTGGTGGCTGTGGATGGCTGTATTCTGTCAATTTAGCATACAACAATTTGTAGTTTATAGCCCCCAAAAATCACACGCTTGTGCGAAGTATCGTTTGCGAAATACGAGTGTGCTATGTAATGTATATCAAGTCAAATATCTGCGAGGCTCGAGACTGGCAGTGATTGGATGCGGAGAACCGAAGATCGGGTTCAGTGGCGCGCCTTGGGGGAGGTCTATGTCCAGCAGTGGACTAGTGCAGGCTGGTGATGATTATGATACATTATGACATTACTAAAAATATCTATTGACTGTACAACAGTACATTCAAATACCGGTATCAAGCGCTGCTAATAACACAATAGAGGACCCCAGGCGTTGCTCGGTGCCTCGACTGAGATGCAAATCTATGTAAATGGGTGCAGGATGCACCGCGGCGGGTGCGGCGGATGTGACGCGTGCCTGACGTGGGGCCAGGGCCGGTAATGGGATGATGGGTGGGTGGAGATGTGGTCCCTAACCGGACCACTGAGCCTTTCTTGATCTCAGCAGTTCGGTTGTATAAAGCAACCGAACAAGTGAGACTAAAGAAGGCTCATTAGTTCGGTACCGGACAAAACAACCGAACTATTGAGACTAAACGTTCAATTACCTTTCACTAATAGATTCAAGAAAATCGTTTTTGTCGCAAAGTTGAGCGAAGCTTAGCAACAGGGCCCACAAATGGGCCCAAAATTTCGAAGCTTAGCAACAGGGCCCACAAATGGGCCCAAAATTTCTGCCGCTGCCGCCGGTCCTTAGTGGAAGGTGTCTTTCAATCCCCGACGTGCAAGGATTCCCTTAGAATATTATCACTAACAAAGATCTTCGAGGTACCGGATTACATGTGGGATGATCGTACCTTATAGGTACAGAATAGATAATGGTATAGGTGTTAAATTATAGCTAGGTACATATCTAAGACGCCATAATGGATTATTTAAATCTTGTTTTGGGCTAAAATTAAAACAATTATTTAGACGAGATGGGTTAACTCATCAACAGCCTATTAATCTCCCCACTGCTGGGGCTCAGGCCTACCCTCTCCACGAGGGCGTGCGGGCTATAGTCCACCACGATAGCACAGTGCGGGTTGGTGGACTTCACATGCGCCTAAGAATTTCTTCTTCGGCGTATGCAGGTTTCCTCACGATGTTTTCCTTCACCGTTTGAGAGCAGTCAGTACATGTACTTAAGTTTCGAGGAAAAACCCATTGGTACATGGCTCAACCGGGGATCGAACCTCGGACCTTTAGATATGATAGGTCGCGTCTTATCCCCGAGGCCACTGACGCTCTTCAAGATGGGTTATCTGGATTAAAATTACTACTATACTTACACATCAGTAGTCTTAAAGTAGTCTTATAATCACGACGGGGTGGAATAATACGATTAAAATGATCATTTACTTTGAAGCTTAAAGCGGTTTTGGCTTCACTTACGGTTTTACTTGAAATTAAATAACCAATGAGAATAGATACGTACGTGCTCTTAAATGCAAAATTGAGCTTTTAAAACGTTGCGGGTACGATACCAATCATATCCAATCTACAAACGTAGACATTGCATTTTGTAAATACACTGATTTTGTTCCCTAAGCTTACTTCACACACAATACAAAGAAAACAGGCACTATGTCATTGTTAGCGCATACGTATTATTTATTATCTGTGGCAGAACGCTTATCTCATGAACACGGCAGACAATGCGATGATTTAACTTTTAAACCAGACTAGCGAACGCTCCGCGACTTTTTCCACGATAAAACATTTCCCCCCCTAAAAGTTGAAATTTCCAATAATCCTTTCTTAGCTGATGCTTACGCATGTTCCAAATTTCAGCTTGCTAGACTTATTAGTTTTGGCTGCGCGTTGATACATCAGTCTGTCAGTCAGGACAAACTATTTTATTAGTTACAATTAGATCAACGTATGTTACTTTTTGCTTCAAACTGATACTCTTTTTTTGGTCAAAATACGTAACCTTCTTCGTAAGATGACCTCAGTTTGCAATTGCGGTCAATGCTATAGGGTCTGGAATATGTAGGTAAGGAAAAGGCTATAGCATTTCCTCTTGCTTCACTCCATTTATATGACAGTAATGTTTACAATAATAGCGTATATAGCTAGGTTTGTGAAGGCCACGAAATAGGTAGGTAACCACATATAATATGTAGTAAAATAATAATACATAGTAAAAGAAGATTAAACGTAACAAAATCCTCACACTTTAAGTATATTTCAGGGTAAAAACATGTAGGTACATTCTACAAACCTAACAGCTAACAAAATACATTTGAAATCTGTATGCGTTTTCTGATATTAAACAAGGTTTCTGAAGCTCCGCGGACTTAGTAAAAAAAGCATTGGAAAATAATTTTTCCAACCGGAAAGCGGAACACTTTCGGTAACTCCTGATAAAGAAAGTCACTCTACACAAAATATGAAAAAGAAAAAGTTGGTGAGTTTGATCGTAGTTCGCTTCCTCGGTTCACTTTTCCTTAGCTTTTCCTATTCCGGAGTTTTCCTACAATATCTGTGGTAATACGACAAAAAAAATCCTGAATTTTCCATAAGGTTTCCACCTTTGCTGGCCAAAGTTAGACTAGTTGGAATGATTAATTTGTTCATTAGTTGATAGGTAAGTACTTAGGCCGTTTTATCCCCCAGGAAATTACTGCTCCGTAGTCAATTTAGCCCACTGACTTGACTTTGTTACATTATAGGCATTGAAAATTTGTATTTTAAGTTTAAATTAAATACACGTAAGGTAAGCATTTTTGACTCTTGTTTTAATGTTAAATTATAACATTTTTGAAATAAGGACAGCGGGCTAAGTTGACTACAAAAAATAATAGGTAATTGAAAGTGGACAATTCGGGCTGACCGGGCCATTGGCTGGGTTGACAACGGAGCCGAAAATATTGACTTCCTACTGGAAATGCCTCGGGGCGAAATGCTATATGAGAAATAAGGTAGCTTGCTCTGTACCTAGTAGATATCCTAATTTCTAAAAAGTTGGCGTTCTGCAATCGCTATGAACCATTTTTTAGATGACATTACTAATGTTATTGAACAATCTTGGACATTATGACGTTATTCTAATATTGTATTTCCTATTTTACTTTTGCATGCCATAAATTATGGTAAATCATGTAGAACTTTATTAAATAAGAAACATCTGTATACAACCATGTTTTACGCAAATAAATATTACTTACTTACTTACCATAACCTCACCTTTACCTAACAATAATGTTACCTAACTAACTCGATTTAAGATTATTAAAATATTGACACTTGTAAACAAGTTCTTTGTTAATGCCTCATTGATTAATTTTAAGACTGGTCATTGGGCAAAGAGAAGTCATTCGTTCAGTTCGTTTATTTTGAATAACTTGTCATAAGGGTTCGGGTTATAACTTTGGGAGCAGCCCTACTTGTATATCCCTACGACCCCTAAATTCACGCATGCGCCCTTTGAGACAGGATACTTACAGGATAACGCGGCTCCTTAAAAAATCGAAACATAACCTCAACTATAGTTAGTGGATTCCTTTCTAATTATGTGTAACGTTCTGCTACACAAATAGGAATGAATAAATATTTATAAGCTGTGTAAATATTTGTTGCAACGCGCAAGAAATATAGAATCTTTATGCTGTTACATTTGCAATGTTATGAGGAAAATTCTTTGGCTGTGTTTCTCAATACAAAAATCATTTAATTAATTAGCCTATCAATGTTCACCATTGGGCACTTAATCTGATATTGCTTCCTCATCTGGTTTTCCGGCTTCCCATATCCAGCCGCATATAAATATTGGTACTTACCTAATTAATGTACCTCAATTCAAACCTAATTAGGTATTTATTCTCGATTTATAAAACCATTGTGCTAATAACGTCAATTTTTAACTTTAAAAAATGTGCGAAAGAAGCCGATAAAATTTTGTTACAATTAATTTTCCTGCTTTTAAATGTCATGAAAAATAACGAATGTTGTAACTTACCTGTAGCCAATGTCGGGGGCTTCAAAAACGTAAACAGATGCGTACATTCCCGCTAGAAATACGGGAAATAGCAGCAAAATATAGTTGACCACATTGTACTTCCCAAAAGGTCCAAGCTGCTGCAATATGTGGTCCAAACCGATATCTGTGCTGTCTTTGGCCATTTTCAATCAAAAACCTAAAATTATCAGTCTCTAATGAACACTGTATTCTGAATAACTCTAAAATCTACAATATTTTGTACGTTCTGTTGCGATTATCACAAAATACGCGTGTTTTTGACGTGCGTGACCCGGTAAAATTTCACGCATGCGTATTCCGTTTGTTTCTCGCGCACGTGGCTTGAGAAAATAATATTTTCGATGACATTTTATGTTTATTTACGTCCGAATAGAGCCGCGACGTGTTCCCACAACAAATGTCGGACGGCATATGTTTGTTCGCGCGTAAAAATAAACACGAAAGTCCGATTTAACTTGAAGCAGAGCGTCCAAAGATATTACAAACTGGTTCCGTTGGTCGGAAAGAGATGGGAATACACGCATTTCCATTGAGGTCTTGATGTATGAGGGAGACAGAACAATGTCGGACGATTAACATGTGATAATGTAGTGCCGCTACTGTAACAAAGTCTACTGATATTATTGCTCTGACAACGATACCATTGATAACAGAAACATTATTGAGTGATTATTGCTTTGGAATATTGCGATACCTATCTGAAATATTTCAGTTTTAAATCGATGGTAAATGTGGATTGTGGCAGGAACCCTATACCTATGTTTGGTCGGCTAGGTATTTGATTTTTTTTCAGAATTAAATTTTGTCGTTACATATTGATAGACCGAATTTCCGTTTTGATAATTAAGTAGGTACCTATCTATAATTTCTTACCGCTTAAAGTGGATATTAAACGAATTTACGTTTTGATATTAAGTATAGGGTATGTCTATCATTTCTTATCGCATATAGGCCTAAGTGGATGTTACGTATAAAACTTTAGTAAAAACAATAAAATTCAATTTTACTTACATGCGCTTACCTACTTGAAGGTAGTTAGGTACTGTTTTAAAAATTAATCTAATATATAATAAAATTTAATCTATACGATAATATGAACGGTAACTAGATAATAATAATTTAATTTTTTTAACATTAAAAAACAATAGTGGAAAAGTTTTGTTCCTTACTCATCATCATTTGAAGTGATTGTGATAAATTATCCGCCTTCACAAAGCCACATCCTGACATTACAGGATGAAATTATTCAATTTGGGTAAGTAGTTGGTTCGTTTATACTTGCCAAGAGTCAAAGCGTACTAAGTCCATATTTGTCACAAAACGGACTAACCTCAAAAACAGACTTTTCAAGCTTCCATAATCCTATCCGGCTTAAAGCAGGAACGCAACTGGTTACGAAACTCCGGTTACGTACGCGGCCGAAAATGAAGTTTTGTGATAATGTTACAAGTAGGTACATATTTACTATGTACTTCAGATCGGATTTTTACCGCAGAACGGTGCGGTTGGTGTGCTAACGCGTAACGGTATAAACTTTCCGAAATTAGATTGGACATCTTGTTCCGCAAAAAAAAACAGTTCAAACAATCTATACTAAGAGGAAAGATTTGTATTTTTGTGTGTGTGTATGTTTGTAATGAATAAACTCAACTATTGTGCCGATTTCAAAAATTCTTTCACCATTGGAAAGCTACATTCACCCTGAGTGACATAGGCTATATTTATTGCCGAGACGGGCCGTTAAGTTATAAATAGATACCTACCTAGGTTAAATAACTTAGATGTTTGTTTCTTGAAATTGTATTAATGGGACTTAGGACGGTGTGGCTCTGGCTGTTATACGAATTGACAAGACTGGACTAACATTGTTGAATAAATTATGAACATTGCCAGTAAGATGTCTTTGTATTATTTTTAGGGATCCGTCAAAACGGAATGTACTCAGCAAGCGAAGTAATTCGTTCAGTTCGTTTATTTTATTTCAAATAAATTGTCATTATACAGGTGTACATTTAGTCACCTGCACAAACAATGCTTAGTCCACTACTAAAAATGGTTCAATGTTCATTTTTACCGACTTCCAAAAAAGGAGGAGGTTCTATGTTCGGCTGTATATATGTTTTTTTAAGCGTACGAATAACAAACTGCGTTTCAACCCTATTTAGCCGCATTCAGGCTATGCTCCGCTCCCGTCCGTCCGCCCTCCCCCGCCGCCTTACAATGCTAGTTAGGGTTGGTATTTAATAAAATAAACAAAATTATACTTCAAAATTACGATTTTATTTGTTGTATATAGATTGGTCAACTACTACAACAACTTTTTTTGTTGCCGGTGGCCAAATTGTGTACTATGACTTACTGTGACATAGAGTCACTTGTAGGTAAGTACCAAGTACCTACTTATTAGACTGTGTATATTTACATGCTATTGAATTGGCACTTTGATTCTGGAACTCTATTATAGGAGACCACAAAAGTGCTCTACCGCCAACGTTTTATAATAATGAAAATATAGCGATCCAGACTATTGCTTTTATAATTATAGTAGGCGCTTTTTTCGTCACATTTCATGAAAACCTATAAACGCAAAAAGTCTAGCGCATTATTTTTATTTCGTAAATTTGTCATCGATAAAGTAACATGGAGTGGAGTCTTTATATATTCTCGATTATGTAGGACATCGCTTAAGAGCTAAAAGGAAAATTGAAACGTTTGTAGGTACTACTGGACCAAATCAACTGGGAACATAGGTAAGTACTTTAAGTAAGTCATCAACAGCCTATTAATGTCCCCACTGCTGGGGCTCAGGCCTACCCTCTCAACGAGGGCGTGCGGGCTATAGTCCACCACGCTAGCCCAGTGCGGGTTGGTGGACTTCACATGCGCCTAAGAATTTCTTCTTCGGCGTATGCAGGTTTCCTCACGATGTTTTCCTTCACCGTTTGAGAGCAGTCAGTACATGTACTTAGGTTTCGAGAAAAAACACATGGCCCAGCCGGGGATCGAACCTCGGACCTTTGGATATGATAGGTCGCGTCTTATCCCCGAGGCCACTGACGCTCTAGTACGCTTAAGTAAGTACTTATTTATAAATGCTCTGCAATGATGAGAAAATTACGACAATAACATTACAGGGAAAAAATACTTTCCAAGAAAAAAATGAAAAATTTTTCGATAGTAAGTAGGCACGTTTGTTTGGTATAGTTATATCTCAATTTGATTCGCCCGCATTTCGCCTGCCATGTCTGTTTACTCACCTATAAGCAATCACGCATTGATGAGACCCATTAATTATATAATCAGACTAATTTATGAACTACCAAACGTCTGTCTGTTAATACTCAATAGTACTGCAGAACCAATGGGTAGTTTAGTTCATTTTCGTAATGTTTTCCGTAACCATAGTACCTATCTAAACTGGATATGTTTTGTCCAGTTTCTAAATAGTCTCCAAAACTAGTCTGACACACAGAAAGAAATCAAAACTTGTTTTTTGATTCTGTATATTTACTATTATATATTTTTGATTGTTACACCAATTCGATCTAATATTCAAATTCAAAAGTATTTTATTGCATGTAAGTACACTAGGTACATTTATACAACGTAAATTTTTTATCTACCACCGCCTCCAAGGTGTTATATAGAGCTGGGAAGAAGAAGCGGCGCAACAAACTTCCGCAACACATCTTTTAAAATCAAGTTTGTACATAACATTATTTTGTAAAGATTGTGCGAGGCTGAAGTAACATTAACACCAGGCATCTTTGTCATTTAGATAATCGACTGTCCTATAATAAGCTTTCTTACAAAGTTGTTGTTTAATGTGGGTCTTAAATTTTCTGTCATTCATATTTAAGATTTCTTCTGGTAGTTTGTTGTAGAAGCGTATACATTGCCCCGTGAACGATTTACTGACCTTACTAAGCCTTAACTGTGGTGGTACAAGTTTGTTTTTGTTTCTTGTAACATAAGCTGTGTTCATGTCACAGTGCCTCAAAAAGAGAGATATATTTTTGCGGACATACAAAATATTCTCAAAAATGTATTGACTGGCAACGGTTAATATATTAATTTCTTTAAACTTTTCTCTTAATGATTATTATTCGTTTTTTTATTATTATTCGATTCTTATTCGTACGGCGATAATATGTTCCAGACATTGTATCTTCTATCCTTAGATAATTTCTTTGAAACATCATAAGGCTGGAAAATCACGAAGGTCTGGTCCCTTATCCGATCTGTGCAGAGTTGACTCCTTTGTTGGAAAACAGATTATCTTGTGGATTCAGGTTGGCCTGTCCCCATTGTTGTAAGTTAGATATAATCTGGTTAAGTTTGCTACAAGCTTAAGATGTACAGGTTGAATTTGTAGACTCTCAGATTGCGGTCCTTGGTAGATACGTTTCCGTACGAATTATGCTGGCTTACCTACTAGTTATTTAGAAATGAAAATGCATTGAGATTTTATTCGTACAATTTTCTTAATTCAGAAAGTTCAAGGAACACAGGATGTATAGCGTCGGTGGCGTCGGTGATACGACACGGCCTATCATATCGAAAGATCCGGAGTTCGATCGCCGGCTGGGCCATGTACCAATGTTTTTTATCTCGAAACTTAAAGTACATATACTGACTGCTCTCAAACGGCGAAGGAAAACATCGTGAGGAAACCTGCATACGCCGAAGAAGAAATTCTTAGGCGCATGTGAAGTCCACCAACCCGCACTGGGCTAGCGTGGTGGACTATAGTCCGAACACCCTCGTTTCGAGGGTAGGCCTGAGCCCCAGCAGTGGAAACATCTTAATAGGCTGTTGATGATTGATGAAGGAACATAGCAATAAAGATTTTCTTTCACTTTGCTTATTGAAGTTATGGCAGTTTATGAAGCAACTCATTGCCAACGTAAAACAGCTGTCTTTCATGAACTGGTCTATGGTGAAAACGACTCGCCTGATCAGTTACGTGTGTACCGCATTCTGGACCTCCTCCTCCGTACTCCGGACAGCCATCATCAGATCTCACCGTAACCGTTCCCTGACGGAGATCTAAGGACTCAAAGTGACTTCGAATGTATGAAAAAGCCTTTATTTTCTTTTGAGTAGTATATAAAATGTGCATATACATAGGTGGACGGATAATTAGAAACAGGGCAAGATTTTCATACAATCGAGGTCACTTTGAAGCCATGGGTCTCCGTGAAGGATTGATCGGGGCATGATCTGATGACGGTCATCGAGAGAATAGATGGAGGACTCTTAGATCGCTATAGATATCCAACTGATCAGATGAACCGTCTGGCAGCAGAATCGTCATGATGAAAAAAATCTGCAAAATGGCATCAAAATGTATGAAAATCTTAAAGTTAAGGAATCATGACGATGCTGGTGCCAGACGGTTCATCTGATCAGTTGGATATCTATAGCGATCTAAGTGTCCTCTATCTACTCTCTCGATGACCGTCATCAGATCATGCCCCGATCAATCCTTCATGGAGAGCCATGGCTTTAAAGTGACCTCGATTGTATGAAAATCTTGCCCTGTTTCTAATTATCCGTCGTCTTAACATCAGGAGGCCCGCCTGCTTGTTGTCCCCGTAGCAAAAAAAAAACCGTCCACCTATGTATGTTTCCGTTGTGTGATAGAATCATACTAAACTCAGTTCAAGTCAAATCTCAATAAAAATGTACGAAACAGTTTCTGCACATAAAAAATAATGAACAAGATATTCTGCCAGACCCTTACTCTATCCTGGCATACAAAACAAATAAATAAAATTGTTTATTCGATGTGGCCATTACAGGGTGATCACCAAACAAAAAAGCAAGCAGATGTCATTGCTAAATAAAATAACATTTTCTTAATTTGTACGTTTGTAGGCATATGTAAATTTTTGCAAGGCGCAGTAAATAAAAACGCTTCAAGATATTGGTCCTATATTAAGAGATATTTTTCTATTTCTGAGTCGAAATGTTTTTGAGAAAACTCTGTAGTCCTACCTTTGACCTCTTCACCTTCACTTTTCAGTTTTATTTAGATATTTATTATTACCCGTAAAAATGTGAACTTGAATAAATCGTTCATTAGAACCAGCTTGATTTTAACTCCTTTTCGTTCGACCTTCTGTAATTTGTTCTACGCTTAACAAGTAATTTATATTTCGAGACAGTTTCAATCTCATGTCTCAATCGTTTGGCCAAAAGTCCTATCTCAATTTTATTTCTAAAGCTGAAAAAAAATAATTTCACATTCGACCAACTTGATTCTAAATGAAAAATTTTCATCAAGAATTAGAAAGAAGAACTCAGAAGTATCTTATGACTGTCAGATATTTTGTTAGGTACGCAATTAAAGAGTTATTTCTTGTTACACTTTTGCACATCCTGTATAAAGCTTGTTACCCGCCCTCGTTACCGACAAGTCTTGTAAATGAGCGATCTATATTTTTATTAAGGTAACAATTGACTTTTCTTGTATCTCTACGGTTCTTCGAGTAGATACGCTAGTTTACAATCAATCTATTCCATTCACTGATTATAGAAACTAAATGAGATGCCCTATTCAACATATTTTAATTTGTTGAGCGTGCCGATTCGCCATATTGTGTTTGATGCTGTTTACAGTGAAATACAGTGTTTTCGTGTACCTAATTGCTATAATTGCGATATGGACCAATAAGAAACATGTCAAAGTGTTCAATAAAACGGTGTAGTGCCAGGCTAATTGTCGGCCATTTTATGTTTTCGGAATGTTTAGATATACACGCTTTTTTGTAGGTATGCCCACTCCTCCTTGCGCAGTAATGAGTTTCTTTTGTCATTGATCCATTCCAAAAGTGTTTTGAACATCTATCTAGAATTTGTATCAGAATATAATATCGAATAAGAAAAAAATTTCACCAAATTACTAAGGAATACTTACGAAACATTATGAAATAGAGTCATAATAATAAACAGTTTTCAGTTTGAACAAATCGACAGGTAATAAATAACACCAGATCACAGAAGTTTAAGAGTTAAGGCGCACGAGATATCCATAACGTAAAATTTCCTAGTTTAATAACAAAAAGTCTTCCTAAATAGTAAAGTTTAAGTCATTGGGAAAAATCTATATTACCTACATAATTCATTTTCTGAACGATTTATAATCATAAAATAAGTACAAGATTATTGTCCGGTTCGATTCCCGGCTCAGACAAGTAGCTTCTTTTAAATCTGGGAATGCAGTTCTACTAATGTTTTCTTTCAGTAAAAGCTATCATCGATATTTAGGTTACTTTCCCTCGAACCATGGCTTTTAATTTCCATCCTGTATTATGTATACCTATAGGTACTAAGTAGTTCCGCGAAGTGTCAGTTGTACGGTCGACCGCAATTCAGTGGAAACAAAACCAGTAAAAGCTGGTCTCGCATAGTATTGAAACTCTCTAATAGGCCAGGCCAGCTCAAGGTCAAAGTGTTTCCACTGACGTGCGGTCGACTGTACCATTGAGTAGTACCATTAATGGTACAAGTGACACAACTTTGTATACTCAGTACCATGAAAAAATTAATATAGATATTCCTATTATCGATGGTACTAGGCACAGAACACGGAAAAAGCTCGCTACGCTCCCGCTCGCTAGGACTTATATTTCTATGGTACTAGGACACAACTTTGTACCATTCCTTAGTACCATTAAAGAAAAGTGGACATTCCTCGCAATTGTTGATGAGATAGGTTAGATCAGTTCGTCTGAAAAGCAATTTGCCTAAAACGCCTAAAATCAATGTCTAAATTGTAGAATGCCTAAGTATTAATATGCCTAAAACTCAAATTGCCTAACTCGAAACTACTGATCCTAGACTACTACTTTGTATAGAGGAATATCTTCGTCGAGATCTTCAATAGGTAATTATGTGACATGTCGCCTAGTCACAGAGCAGTAAATTACGGACGGGTGTTATCTGTAGCCGAGCACGCGCTCCTCTTGTCGATACCGTCATGAGCATATTACTGCTATTTACATGCACATGTAATTGTAACTCTATGCATCGCTTCAGGATTAAGCATGTTATTTATGTCGTCAATGGTCTATAACTAGTAGTTCCGTGAGAACAGTAGACCTCGCCAGCCCTTATAAACCAAACCTAAAAGAAACCAACAAAAGTCAACTTTGGAAACAGAAAAAGTACCTACTAAAGTGACAAAAATTAGCACTTTAAAGCTTAATATTTCGCAAACGGATCCCTGAATCGAAAAATGTTTATCACAGACCCGCGATATTTTTGAAAGACCCATCCAACGATACCCCACACCATGGATATCACGCGGAAAAAAATAATTTTCCATTTTACGTATGCAGTTCTATGAACATAATTTATTTTTTCAACTTTCTTAAGTCGATCCACTATTACTCAAAAACTAATAGAACCTACTTAGCCGTAATAGTTTTCCTTGTAACTACGTTATATGTGCTACTGCCATGAATTTTTTCACATTTCCAGAAGCAACCGTTTAGCTGGCAGGGGGGGGGGGGGACACGTGACTCTAACAAAAATTACCGCTTTAAAGCTTAATATTTCGCCAACGGATCCCTAAATCGAAAAAATGGTATTCACACACCAGCAATATTTTTGAAAGACCTATCCAACGATATCCCACACTATGGGATTCACAAGAAAAAAAAAGTTCACTCCCACTTTGCGAGTATGGTAGGTACTCTAAAAAAAATGTTTTTCAAAATTTTATTCTACTCATTTTGTAGGTTTAATTAATTTATACATATGCCAAATTTTCGTCAAAATCGGTTGAAAAATGCGACCTGTAGAGAATTACAGACAGACAGACAGCCGGACAAGAGCATTTTTGGCCAGTCTCGAAACGTAGACGCTTCGCTCGCTTCGCTCGCTCGGTCAATGAGCGTGAAAAAAAAATACAGTAGTTTTTGTTTCACTTCTTTACGATACGTATTTTGTAAACGGTTACAAGATTACGGTTACAAGACTTATTAGTATGGTTAAATTACTGCACCTCACTTTATTGCGCTAGTAAGTACAGTCGACCGCACGTCAGTGGAAACATTTTAACCTTGAGCTGGCCTAGCCTATTAGGGAGTTTCAATGCTATGAGAGACCAGTTTATGTAAGGCGGCGCCCGCGCATCCCGCCCCACCCGCGCGCAACCATATTTTTCGAGAGAAAGGCGCATGTATGACGACGTCACACCGGGCGCAACGAAAAAAATGGAGCGGGAGCATTTTTACCAATCTTTAAAAAAGTATTGTGAAATTTGAAGGGCTAGAGAAAAAAATGTCATATTTTAAGTTTTAAGTTGAAACTTGTACATAATAATATGTATTAAAAATATTCTAGTGCTACAAATGTTCAATTAAACATCCATACTTTTGAATTTATAATATTACCTCTACAGTACCTATAGTTTGTTGATATCGTGAAGCTGTTCCTGACATGGATTCCCAAATTAGTTCCGAGTCAAAGGAAGGCAGTTCGAGTATATGTGCATATAGGTAGAACTAGTATGGAATAATTACCCAGTAATCTTCAGCAATGTCAGTGACCAACGACCACACTAACTTCGGATAATATTAATTGTCTATTAATTTTGGTACGTCATAGTAACCAAATGATACTTTTTCTCAATTGTTCCATAGAATTATATAGTAGTATAATACTTACTCATCCAGCTGGGACCCAGCTGGTTGAGGTTAGCGCAGGACCGGTCGTCGTGGAGATCCCTGGGGGAGGCTGTGTCCAGCAGTGGACGTCTACAGGCTGATATGATGATGATAATACTTACTAGCATTTGTACTCGAGCTCACACTAGGTCTTTAGCTATCAGTTTTCGGAATTTAAGTTCAGTTTGTACCACTTTGTACAGCCTCTTCGATGAAGGAAATGATCTGAACGATGAGGATGTGAACATTATTAACGATATACCTTCTTCAAGATAAATCGATAATGCTATACTAGTCAAATACACAAAACACACACATCTGTCAGGTCACATCTGACGCAGAAACGACGGCCGCTGGGGCAGACGGGTTCTGGAGTGGAGACCGCGGACCGGTACGCGCAGCGTGGGACGCCCCTCCGCCAGGTGGACCGACGACCTAAAGAAGGTGGCCGGAAGCGGCTGGATGCGGAGAGCGGAGGACCGGGTGTGGTGGCGTTCGTTAGGGAAGTCCTATGTCCAGCAGTGGACGCTAAAAGGCTGAGATGATGATGATGACACAAAACAATATGTATAGGTGCAGTCCTCGGCTTCGCCTCGGCCCACATTCACACGTTCATCCATCAATGCCTCTGTTGCGGGCCGCGGCAGTAATGTACTAAAGTACTCTTTTCCGGGACCTATACATACGTATTGTATTGTGCCTAATTGTCCAATTTATTTTATTTATTTAAGTCAGCGAACTTTAATAAGTATAGAAATACTACTAAGCCCTAAAAATGATGACACCAAAAGAGTCGCCGCGGCGACTTGAATATCTGTACTAGACATGAAAATGTATTATGTAGAAATCAATTCAAGCAAATGTATACTTTGTCGCATAGCGATATGGTCTATAATCATCTTACACGCTTTGTTACTTCAGACTAGCATATCATAATTGCATTTGTTTTAATTCGAATCTCACATTTTCAAATAAATTTGTATGAAGTAATGCTTCTATACTTATTAAAGTTCGCTGATTTAAGTGCCTAAATTCACAGTTTTCAAAGTCTCGAGGCTACGTAAGCATAGGTTATGTACACCGCAGCAATGCAAGGGCAGATTATTGAAACTAATGCCTATTGTTGATGCGATATTCGCCATGAAACGTGCATTATATAATAATATGGAGAGGTTATTATATATATCTATGCGATTATACCTACATAATATCTAATTTGCAGAAATGTTCAAAACAGTTTTTTTTGGGGTTAGGTTATGTTAGATGTTCACATATATGTATTTTAATAGTATGACGATAATTTTTGTTATAAAAAAATTAGGATATAATAAAACCTTGTCACGGTAAGTTAATTTTTTAATGAACTTTCTGTGACAAGGTTCAACTGTGAAGGTTCTATGAACTATTATCTAATCTGTGGTTCTATTGTCTCAGTCACAGAACACGGAAAATAATAATAATAATGTTTTAGACAAATTCATACCCGGCTGTTTAATCCCAAATTAAGCCGAAGCTTGTCCTATGGGTACTCAACAACTGATAAACATAAATGTTGGCCCCGGGTGGGAATTTATATATAATATATTATATTATATTAATTATATTATATTATATTATATTATATTATATTATATTATATTATATTATATTATATTATATTATATTATATTATATTATATTATATTATATTATATTATATTATATTATATTATATTATATTATATTATATTATATTATATTATATTATATTATATTATATTATATTATATTATATTATATTATATTATATTATATTATATTATATTATAGAAAGTACCACCTGGGTGATGAATGAATGACGACGCAAATATATCGAGCGAATGTGATTGGTAATAGGAGCCGGGGACGACCTAGACTGACATACGAGGATCAGATAGAGCGGGTGCTCACAGACGGACACGTAAAGAGCACTCGCGTCCCACGGCGAGCGTGTATGAAGAGAATGATGAGAATGAGCGAAGCGAAAGAGGTGTGTCAGGATCGCGATACTTGGCGCTCCGTTCTTTCTGCCTACCCCGCCAGGGACATAGCGTGAAGATATGTATGTATGTATGTATGTACCACCTGGGATTCGAACCAACGACTTACTTAATGCTTTTAAGCCAACAAGCTAAACGTCATATTTGGTTTTGGTTACACTTTGGCATTAAAACCTCCAAAGTTCATCGTGTCATTACTTAGAAAGTTTTCTTATTATCCGCTTGGTGGACAAAAAGTGATCTAAGTAATAGATATCACTAAATCAATGTAGGAGAATCGGGAAAACCTAATATAGTAAATTGTCCGTGAAATTAAGCTAGCAGTCTCCAGGATGTATGGGGTCCTGGCGAGGACCTACAGACGGAAATACCTATTACAATAATAGGTAGGATTCGAAGTGAAGATTTGGACGATTAACGTTAATAATGTCCAATCTGAAAAATGTCCAACCGTTAAAAAACGTCCAACCTGAAAAATGTCCAACCTGAAAAATGTCCAATCTTTAAATTTTCCAATCTGGAACATTTTACACTACAGAACCTTAAATACCGCTATTTATATATTTTTCAGAATGGTCATTTTTCAGGTCGGACGTTTTTCAGATTGGTCATTTTTCAGATTGGACGTTTTTCAGATTGGACATTTTTTTCAGATTGAACATTATTCAGTTTGGACATTTTTCAGTTCGAGCATGGTCGTTGGACATTTTTCAGATTGGACATTATTACAGTAAATCATTTGGACCTATTATATAACCCGACAGCAAAAGGCAGGGTTATGTTTTTTGCGTGTTCCTATCTATGTATGTATGTGTTAAGTATGTATGTATGTATCTATGCACATATGTATGTATAATGTACGTATATATTTTTTAATATATAATTCTGTCAATCTGTAGGCATTTGTCTTATTTTATTTCTTTTGCTCCCTATTAATATGAAATATTAAGATTTAAGAGAGTTTGCTTTAGTTAAGATTCATAACTAAAGGTACCATACATAACAAAACTATCAAGTTGGGTTACCTACTATGTGTTGAAGTATCTAAACCGTAAAATTATCATTATCCTTGGCTTATACGAGTCCACTGCTGGACGTAGGCCCTAGGGACCTTCAAGGAGCGCTACTGATCCCGATCCTCGGTTCTCTGCATCCAGTCACTGACCAGCCACCTTATACAAACAATTTTGTGCTACGAAAAGTTAAAAAAAGTTAAAATTATACTTATTAGAGAGCATGTGTCCATAGAAAGTAACAGGAAACAAATCATTTTTATTGTACCTAACTAAATTTAATCGATGATGAGACTGTACGATCCCCCAGTCAAACCGACAAGACGGTTTTGGGGGACAAATATATACTGTTATGCTTATGTATTTGATTAATAAATAAATAAATAAAACAGGAATACAGGATGAGTCACAAAGGCTTCCGGGCGTCCAAGTCCGAAAGGCACGTCCATGTAACATGCCCGTAACAACGACTCAACGGTGCAGTTACGTGTAATCGGTTTGTAAAGGTTGCGGAGGCTGAAGGATTTATTGCGACTTAAAAGTTAAAGCGAGTTAAAAGTCCGATCTATAAGCTATTCCAGGATATAAGCTATCACTGTTACCGACTTGGTATTCAAAACATTCAAACAACCTTACAAACTTTCACGTTTATAATTTTAGTAGATATTGCTAAACTAGACAAGATATTTCAAACACATTGAATATTCACTCCAACCTCACGTGCACGTGGTACACCCTGCTGGTTGACGGACGAGGGTCTGGCGACCGACAATGGCGGTATAACCATACTAGGCCATAAATATCACAGACCGGCGGCGGGCAGCAGCGCCACCGGTGCGATGGCCAACAGTCTGCCCAGCGTGGCCATTATGGGCAAAACTCCCCATGAATTACTACCAATTACCACGGCCCCCATTTCCCGGTAGCCCTACTATTCCTGGCTACGGTAGCGGTCTAGGTAACGGTAGGCCGGGGGGTGCTAAGAATCCCCGGGTTACGGAAGGCGACTTCATAATGCCAACGGCTGGCGGCCATGTACCAATGGGTTTTTTCTCGAAACTTAAGTACATGTACTGACTGCTCTCAAACGGTGAAGGAAAACATCGTGAGGAAACCTGCATACGCCGAAGAAGAAATTCTTAGGCGCATGTGAAGTCTACCAACCCGCACTGGGCTAGCGTGGTGGACTATAGCCCGCACGCCCTCGTTGAGAGGGTAGACCTGAGCCCCAGCAGTGGGGAGATTATTAGGCTGTTGACGTGACGTGACTTCATAATAATAATAATGTTTGGACAATTTTACACACGGCTGTTTAGTCCCAACTAAGCCGAAGCTTGCACATGGGTACTCGACAACTGATAAACATACTTAAATACTTTTTAAATAAATACATAAATACATAAATACATACAAACACCCAGAATCCGAAAACCAACAGTTATGCTCATCACACAAATGTTGGTCCCGGGTGGGAATCGAACCCACGACCTTTGGCGCAGTAGGCAGTGTTACTACCATTACGCCAACAGGCCAGTCAATATGGCTGTACGCGCAGCGTGGGACGCCCCTCCGCCTGGTGGACCGACGACCTAAAGATGGTAGCCGGAAGCGGCTGGCGACCGGGTGTGGTGGCGTTCGTCGGGGAAGGCCTATGTCCAGCAGGCCTATGGACGCTAAAAGGCTGAGATTATGAGATGATGAATATTCACTCACATGGGACCGGGCAAGAAGTTTCAAATCTCTTGGGTCGCGCGCGCGCTCCCTGTGGAGATCATATCTCGCATATTTAGGGCTTCTTTCACCACTTCCTGATATTGTTACAGATAGTAATCTTTGTGATAAACTAATCTATCAGATAAATCTGTGTGATAGACTATATAGAATATATAAGATATAGGCAATCAGATACCTGTGAAACCAAAAAAATAGGTTATCTGTCAGATAACCTGCAGATAGGGTATCTGGGACTTTATCATTAAGCGGTGTAAGAGGCCCTTAGTATCGGAACCTATGGTGCCAATTACCGGGGGGGGGGGGGGGGGGGGCGGACAAATGAAGCGGATTAGCGGGAGGAAGTTGCTCATACATATAATAGTTTGAAAATGAGAATGTGTGAGTGAGTATCAATTTCGATATACATTTGGCACGATTTTTGCACCCCCTAAAATGATTTTGTTACTCATCCATATGGGAGTGGCTAAATTTTTTGATTCAAGGGACCGGGTATGCAACCGCTTTACCTTAACCCTTTGGCTCGCCAGATTCAGAGCGCAATACCTTTAAACTCGGACGTATTTCGCGTCAGTCAGACACCCTGACATTGTCACTCAAAAGTCTGTTATTTTTACTAGGTCAAAGACAATGTCAGGATAATAGTATTCTATTAACATATAAGAGCGTCAGTGGCTTCGGAGTTATGACGCGATCTATCATATCGAAAGGTCCGAAGTTCGATCCCGATTGGGCCATGTATACCAATGGTTTTTTCTCGAAACTTAAGTACAATTACTCTCTCAAACGGCGAAGGAAAACATCGGGAGGAAACCTGCATACACCGAATAAGAAATTCTTATGCGCATGTGCCCTCATTGAGAGGGTAGGCCTGAGCCCCAGCAGTGGGGACATCTTAATAGTCTGTTGATTTGTTTTGATGACATATTACCCGGCGGAATAATTAGCTAGCTGTCATCCTACTACATTTAGTAGGTTGAGAGTCAAAGAGTTACATCTATTTGCCTGATGCCACGTCAATAGGTAAAAATAATCGTTCAATGTTTTCGAAAACAAAATAATCACATTGCGGGTTGTTTAAAATTTTCCCGTTTACGTATCTCGCCAGGGCCCGCCCAGGCCCGCGGGCCTCGATTAAACCTTCAAAGGTTTCTGGTACATTTATTCGGTAAAGTTAGTTTTGGAACGAGTTCCGAACTTTGCCGGTTGGCCCTACTACGAGACCCGCAAACGGTAGAATTATAATAGACATTTTCTGTCTTACACAAACTGCAATTAACATATTTTGTTAAGATCATAATGAAAAGTCATTTATTTCCTAAAATAGTATAAGTTTACAAAATAACAAATACTAATGAAGGAAAATATAGAAATAAAAATAAAATAGGTAATGTAAATAGTACCTAATTGCATTTAAAATAAATAAAAACTGTAAGAATAGAACGACTCTTTGGGTGTTTAGTTGAGACCAAATTAAATAAATTGTATTGCAAAAGTAAATTGAATGGCCAAAAAATAAATGCTGTAGGAAAATTATCCTAAAACAACATTTATCAAAGGAACAAACAAGGCAGAGGATAAAAAAAAGTTAGTATTTTATTTATTATTTATTTATTTTCTAAAAGGAAGATTACGACTTTTATAGCCTGAATAGGAATACCTACACACATTTAGTTAAGTTAAAAGTCAATTACAATCTTCGCATGTTGAACACGTACCTACGCGTTATGGGTTAATTTTCAATGCACTGGTCGATCAACATAATATACATTTTCGAACACGATTAAGAGTTTTTTCGAATAAGTTTATTACCTAGCAACTTTTAAGCTAAAAATTCATTTAAATTAAAATACAGTACAATTAATTAATAGCAAGTCAATTAATGACAGTATCTTTAATCATATTTTTATTCGTAAGTAAAAAAAAACGATTATTTGTTATTTACAAGCAGAGAGGTTGGAAATTTATATCGCAGCGCAGCGATGGCCGCGCATGCGCTTTCTGTGCTCTATGTTTACAAGCAATTTTTATATGGACTCGTTATTCATTGGCGAATAATTCAACTCTGACCGGAATGTTTTGTAAACGAAAGCAAATAGTAGAGTTTTTGTTAAGAAGTTTATAGACGTTCGTGCCGCGGGACGGCTCGCGATTCTCCCTGGAGGGATACGTGACGCATTTAAATCTTTAAGGCATCGATTAGGTGTTGCCAGTTGCCTTGGATTAACCGTAAAGGTACTCCCGGGGGTAAAGAAGCCGACTGGCGGGTTGACATTGGATCAAAGTTGTTTAGTTAGGCTTAGGGTTGAACCATATCTGTCAGCACGGAATCGCACTTTTGTCGTCAGAGTTGCGGCTTGTTATAGCATGCGATCGCACGCGAATCCATGCTGACAGAACGTCATATTTTGCTAGAGCAAGAAACATAGCGGGTGTGCTATAGCGTGCGGTAGCACGCGCCAGCACTCCATCGCCTCCCGCTGGTGAGTCCGTGCTGCCGCTGCTAGGCGCATCCGCCCCGGTGCTGCCGCGTGCTATCAAACCTGCTCCACAAGTTTGGGTTGGCCGGGCTTTGCCGATTGGAGGATGCATAACCTTTTTGTTTATGGTTTGGATTTGGTAATATTGTTCAGAATTATCGCGATTGGAACCCTGTTTCTCTATCAAACTATATACTAAATAGTTGTCGATTAGGTTTCCATCAGTGGATAATCCGTTCCAAGAAGACCGTTTTGATATACAATACCCGAAGTGCGAAGCCGGGGCGAACATCTAGTTCAAAATAAAACAAACAAAAATAGTTTATTACACTGACGTCACACACTCAACAAAATGGCGCTTGAAAATCAAAATGGCGGCGCGGCGTGGCGTTCCACGTCGCCTGCTCACTAACGAACCTCTTTGTTACACCTGCGGACTGAAGTCTGGATACGACCATTATTTTAGGCTTTGCTGACCATTCGCTCTCGTTACCGATGTGCAGGGCCGGCATCTACTGGCGCGGTCTAGGTAGAAAGTCACACGATTCTCACGAGGGCCGTATGCGAGAAATTATCAGTGTCATTATTGTTTATAGAGAATAATAATATATTTTTAGATAAATCTGATCAATCAATCAATCTCGGCTGAGAATATTTCAAAAGTTATTACCTTGAGAATAAAGGAAGAAAGTTTAGCTCCACCACGCATCTTATCGTGTCAGAAATTTTATAATTTATGCTTTGAGTGCCAAAGTAAAATACATCATTTTTTCTACTACATTCGCCCTCAGCTCACGTCGAAATAAGTTTCCTCTCTCGGGCTAGAACAAGCGTCATTTTGTACTCTGTACGAAATTTACTATTACACACACCAGTCTTTAGCGGAAAATTAGAATTTTTTCCTGTACTCTGTGATTTAGACAAGGATATGGAAAGTGGGAATCGAACTCACACGATCGCTGAAACTCGAGTCTAACGATCAAACCACTGTTGCTACTCTGAGGACTTGACTCTTTTGTCTGTCTCGTAGGTATGACTTTTAGTAAATTGTGAGATGTTTCACGATACGATATTTCCTGCCGCCGCCGGCTCTGTCGGTAAGCACCGGTGAGATTTATAAAAGGACCGATGCGACTACGTAGGAATTTTCGGGTTGCGATTTAGTGTTTGCGGCGATTTCAAACTGTTTGTGGTGAGTTTCTATCTTTTATTTAGTTGGTCTACGTTTTAAAATCTTTATTTAAGTTCTATTTTAATTTAGTTACATAAGTATGTTCCTAGCTTCTTGCGTTTGTATAAGAAACACCAGAACACTCAATAATCAATCGCTTGTCATAATCAATTATACATCATAACTGACAGAAATAAGAATATATGATTGATTATATCTGAAACACGAATAAAATCTTTAGGTACTTCAAACACTAATTTAATACAATTTTTACTTCTTAGAGTTTAATAGCCGTCTTTTTGCAATTAATTTATTTAACTAGCTCTGTAAGACTTCAAACAATACATCTACCTAGGGTTTTAAAAACAAATTGCCAGAGATTTTCTTCTACATTATTTAATTTCAAGTAAGTAAGGTGCTAACAAAATTATCTTGATACGTACAGACACTTTTAAGCTTACAAAGCTCAAGTAAGTTTCAAAGGCTTAGCTTTATTACGAGTTTCCCGTTACATATCGTATATATAATGTAGATATGTACCTACATACTCTTCAAAAGCGTCTAGGTAATAATAAGGCACTTTCTCCGTAAAGCCCATTTTAATGACTCAAATGACTTTCCACTCAGGTCGACGACCTTATAATTGCTCTCATGAGATTCTGGTGCAAATATTTATTCATTTCTATTTATCGTCTATGTAAATAGAAGTGTATTTTTATGCTTAATCTATATAAACTTATTATTATATTATTACTAGCTTATGCCCCGCGACTTCGTTCGCATTAAAAAGTATCGAATATTATGTTACTAACTGTTGCTCGCGGCATGTAAATTTAATCTGTAAATTTTTGTTTATTTATTTATTTAAAACTTTATTACACTAGTTTGTACAAAAGGCGAACTTAATGCCAATGGCATTCTCTACCAGCTGACCTTTGGGCCATGCAGATAAATTAGTGGTAGGCGCAAAAATTTAAAACAATATTTATTTAAAACAATATGATAATATAAACAGTAATTAAATGATTTTTGTTCCGGGACCTTAACATGCCTTTTCACCCCTGTAGGGTTGGAATTAAAAAATCCAAATACACCAAATTTTAAGTCAAACCGCCTGCTTTCAAACAAAAAAATGGTTCAAATCGGACCAGTAGTTTCAGCGTGATGCGGGTTCAAACGGCGGGTTCAAGAAAAGTGTTTTGGGGTCAGTTAAGCCTACATAACGTATTCCAATAGTTTTTTAAAATCCCTTCAATTTACAGAAATACTCCCGTTACGATTTTATAAGTAGTATAGATAAAGGTATTTCCCTCGTGTTCGTATTAAGTTCTTATACTTGCATTATTATAATGTTAGTGGCGTCTCGACTACGTACGCTATCGGTCCACGTATCAGTGAATACTCTGAGGAGCAAACCGTATCCCAAAACTTGGGGTGTTACCCTTACGTATCTATTTGTGCCATCTCAACTTTAAACTTTACTAAAACCTCCGAAAGGGTACATAGGGTCGCACGGGAGGGAGATAGTAATCTTTTTGAACTTTTGCGTTAGATGTTTTACTTACTTACTCTCATTTTATTTACGTCTCTTCATTTTAAGGTTGGTATACAGCAATGAAGGTATTGCCGAAAATCGGAAAAATATGCGAGAAAACAACATTTCTATGCCTTTTATGACGTGTAAAGCCTAACCTTTAATTACGTGTGAAGAGATCTTTACTCAACTATAGTTACCGTAACTAATAATAGATGGCGTTACTTGTGTTGTAAGTAAACTTCATTGTAACCATTCACTAACTTAAAAATAAAACTACATACAATTGAACATTCTCTGGCACCTTTCTACATACAAACGCATAAACATACATTTTACAACACACCGTTCGTAGCAACCAGTACGCTACGAGCCTTCGTAGCGCCTCTACGTCTCTACGTAGCCGCTACGCCGGGATTTTACGATCCAATAACAATGTTATAATGCCGGTAAATTGTGAATACGTGTAAATATATACAATTTAACTGTTTACATACATTCAATTATGTTAATTGGATGATATTGCAGTTATGTATAGACAGTTTGAAGTATAGGAAGTGTTTGAAGCAGTGATACATTGGATTTTGCGGCATAATTTATATCGCAGCCATACCTTTGCGTACATGCTTTTTGAGTTGTATGCAAATTTGGGGTAAGTTTCGGGATGGAATACTTTTACAGTTTAATTTGACAACTTATATTTTCTGCGTGTTTCATATTCGGATTAATTAATATTTGCAGAAGTAATTTTTTGTATGAGCTATGTACCAGATTTGTAAACTTATAATACACTTTGCTCAAACAGTACGAATTTTATGTAATACTCTTTAGGTAGGTACATATACTGATGGTATATTACAATTAATGGGAGTAAACATTTCAGTAACATGACATACAAGATCTTAACCAAGACTAACCGTGATCTCAATGGTTATTGCCAGTATAATAAAAATAACAAATTGTTTCACGACTGTTGAACTACGGAACCAGTTAAGATAAAATTAGGGAAATAGTCGGTAGGCCTACTTAAAAAAAAAACTTTAATACCTTTTTTTCTAAAGGGTGTTTGGTCAGTTTCGCCAAACGTCTTTCACCAAGCGATTCGTCAAAATATTTTTCGTCAAAGGTGTGGTTCTTGAAAGTTTATATATAGGTACATAACTGTAGCATATTTACCTACCGAAAGCAATTTTATCAAAGCAAATATTGACTAAAAACAGTTTGACCAAACGCGCATTTGGCAAAAATTGTATTTTGACGAAAAGCAATTTTGACCTAAGGTCCACGCCCCAAACATATCTGAACTGATCGAATAATGAAACACGCAGCATATTAACGTTTCACTGGTTATTCCGATACTGGAGTAAAATTATCGGCTCTCTAGTGGGCTGGAAATTTTGTTTGGCCCATCATTATGAAGCTATGTCCCCATTGGGAACATTGTGCTACCGCTAAGAGTACAAAAGAGATCTGTTATATTAATGGTTTTTCCTCATTTATTTATTTAAATTATTATAGGATTGAAGAGTGGTAATGAATATTACACCGGCGGGGTACATTGACCTCTAAGCAGTTTTAAAAGATCAATGGCATCATTTATTTTCGTATGGGTGGGACGTAAGGGAGCACAACAACATGGAGTGCTTCAAATGTCAACCCAGTGCATCCTGCTATCTAAATACATTGTTGGTAGCACCAGTTAAAGTAACTAGACAATAAAGGCCGGAGCACACCGGATGCGCACGCAACGAAATCCGTGTTAATGCTTGCCATCCGGTGTGCACCGGTCTTTAACATTTTCACCGCCAACGACCTTTATAGTGTAGTTGTCATAGAATTTGTGCGATATCAAACCTTAATAAACCATATTCAGTGTCATTGTCATTACTTCAATTAGATGAGAGGTGGTTAAGGGCTTCTTTCACCACTTGCTGATAAAGTCCCAGATACCCTATATGAAGGTTATCTACCAGATATCCTTTTTTCTCTGTTTCACAGGTATCTGATTGTCTATATCTTATATATTTTATATAGTCTATCACGCAGATTTATCTGATAGATTAGTTTATCGCTAAGATTACTATCTGTAACAATATCAGGAAGTGGTGAAAGAAGCCCTTAAACTTTAAAAAGCATAGCAAGGCCTTCAGTTTATTTAGAGTGCGGTTATGGGACTGTTTACGTAGATACGTCTGTCCAGCAGTGGACATTGATAATTTATTTTCTGTGCCTTCAAAGATTACGCAGAAAAGTCCCTCTAAAAATCCGTAAATCGAATTTCTCCCCAAGCTTCACGATTTAAAAAGTTTGAAGCTTCGTAAACACTTTGTAAAACATACAAAGTAAAAGCTGTTCGCAACAAAGACAGATGATGAAAACTCAATTACAAGTCTTCAACTCATCACGGGCTCAGCGCGTCGCGTTGCGTCGCGACTCGTTCCCCTGCCGCGGTCTGATGGTGTACTGGAAAATGTAAACTACATATTTGAGTAACGACAGATGGCGCCAGTAGTGAAATTATAGTATTTTATTTTTGCTGAATCTACACCAATATAACAACAAACAAACAAACAAACACAAACAAACAAAGAAATAAACAAACAAAGAAACAAACAAACACCCTCTCGCCCTAAACGCATATACCTTCTCCGTTCCGTCGTTGGGTAAAAACTAAAGTGTTCTAGCTGTAACTACCTACCAGTGGGATTAGAAAATTTCATTTCGTATTTGATAGCCCATTAATTAGGTAACATTGCTTTAACCAATGATGTTGGTATATCTTTACTTGCATATTATTTTCTCTATTATTTATCTCTATTAATCTCTATTAATATTCTCTATAACTGGCCTTTAGACCTCGTTTTATGAAAAATCAACATAGACATGAAAACTGCTTTCGAAGGTTTGTTGATTTGCAGACGAATGAAAAAGAGCTGCAGCTGTAGTTATTGAATTAAAATTTAAATTATAATACGTGTTAGAATTTTGATTCATTTTATCTCATCCATAAGTATACTTTACTTTTATGGGAACAAAACAATTCATAATGATTTGATTAGACATGTTGACTTAGGAGCAACAAATGGATAAAGAGTCCCTCCGCGAATCTTCAAATTAGAGGTTTTTCACGGAGGAGCCCTTCTAAAAGGTAATTACTCTATTGGGCCGAATGAAAAGGTCTTCCCTTTTCAGACCCTTAGGTTTTCCCTCGTTGAGTGGGAGTAATTTTGCCTTACTGACCTGCATGTTTTTCGAGTGGGTAATCATGTTCCGTATTTCGTAATCTTGTTTAAACATAATGGTACGCCAACTAACGCTATTTACGAGACATCTAACCGCTGGTCGAGAATTTCAAGTTTATTTTCAACCGACGAAAAAGGAGGTTTTCAAATCGACCCGTATATTTTTCTCGTTTTTTTTATGTATGTCCACGCATAACTTTTTACAGAGCAGTCCGATTTTGATAATTCTTTTTCTACTAGTAGTTCCGTGAGAACAGTAGACCTCACCAGCCCTTATAAACCAAACCTAAAAGAAACCAACAAAAGTCAACTTTGGAAACAGAAAAAGTACCTACTAAAGTGACAAAAATTAGCACTTTAAAGCTTAATATTTCGCAAACGGATCCCTGAATCGAAAAATGTTTATCACACACCCGCGATATTTTTGAAAGACCCATCCAACGATACCCCACACCATGGATATCACGCGGAAAAAAATAATTTTCCATTTTACGTATGCAGTTCTATGAACATAATTTATTTTTTCAACTTTCTTAAGTCGATCCACTATTACTCAAAAACTAATAGAACCTACTTAGCCGTAATAGTTTTCCTTGTAACTACGTTATATATGCTACTGCCATGAATTTTTTCACATTTCCAGAAGCAACCGTTTAGCTGGCAGGGGGGGGGGACACGTGACTCTAACAAAAATTACCGCTTTAAAGCTTAATATTTCGCCAACGGATCCCTAAATCGAAAAAATGGTATTCACACACCAGCAATATTTTTGAAAGACCTATCCAACGATATCCCACACTATGGGATTCACAAGAAAAAAAAAGTTCACTCCCACTTTGCGAGTATGGTAGGTACTCTAAAAAAAATGTTTTTCAAAATTTTATTCTACTCATTTTGTAGGTTTAATTAATTTATACATATGCCAAATTTTCGTCAAAATCGGTTGAAAAATGCGACCTGTAGAGAATTACAGACAGACAGACAGACAGACAGCCGGACAAGAGCATTTTTGGCCAGTCTCGAAACGTAGACGCTTCGCTCGCTTCGCTCGCTCGGTCAATTAGATAGGGTATACTTCGACGTTGTTCCCATTTAAATTTGATGAAAAAAATTCAACCATAAGGGTAGAAAATTAAGGGATGACTGATCGTTCACCAACCTACTAAATTTTCATTTTTGAACTGATTCTGTTGAAACTAGGCACATTTAAGTAGTTCTAATGACACTAAAACATGACGGAGACCTGAAGTTGATCTGATGTCGGAGACGGAAGACAGTCGAGGGAACTCTTCAACAGTGCACAGCAGCTGCCTCGTGTTTGGGCTATTTATTCATCTTAATGAGAACCTCTCTTTCTCTGAGAGATAGAATTCGAAACGATAGGTGATCCGCCAGAGAACCTAAACCTTTGTCATAGCTAAAAGGGTTACCACGTTGAAGTGGTAGTGGGCTGGTTACATCTGCCGGAAAGCCTGTCAATAGGAGATTCAGGAAATCGACCTTATAAATAACTCGAACATTCCCTAGGATGCTTAATTTATTTATGTTTAATTATGGGTTAAGGTTATCTTATTCAGCTTCATCTTCAAAGGTAAGTTGCTCAGTTTCCTGAATAAGAGCTAATGGAGTGTTAGTTAACGAGTTAATTAATGAGCACTAGTTAACGAATTGATGAGTGTAAGGCACAAGGGGATTTGGCACTTTAATCAGGAGTAACTCGTCGATCGAAGTAACTTTCAGTCTGTAAACAGATGTAGGCCAGACAGAGCTTGCTTGGCAGTCATAATCCGCAGTTAAAAGTTACATAAGTTTTTTTAAATAGGTACCTACCTAGTGTGTAATTTAATCAATTAATAGGCTAGCATTTTATCATTTTTTAAAGCATTTTTTTGATTTTACTGGGCTGGAGTGGTGGTCTATTAGCTCAATTTAATTTATGTTAATTTGATGAAAAAAGTATTTATGTATGTTTATCAGTTGTAGAGTACCCATTTACAAGCTTAGTTTGGGAGCATACCCGACTAAACAGCCGTGTGTAAATTTATCCAAACATTATTATTATTATAATTTAAATAAATTAAATTAAATTAGGTCATCAGGAATTATAATTTCAGCAATTGAGACTTTTGAGTATCAATAGTTCAATCAAATTACGTAATTGAACTGATGAGACAACAATCTCAGTGGTACAATCAATTGAACTGACAAAGGCACTGAGAATAGACCACACCCCCTACTTATCCTATTAGAAATTATAATCTTTGGCATAGGTATGCAGGTTTCCTCACGATGGTTTCCTACACCGAAAAGCCGGTGGTATTAATAAACCGTAATTATAAGTTCAACTAGGCGCCACGTCTCAACAACTACTAGAATCACAAAGGTAGTTTGCTGTGAAGATGTATCTTTATGATATGTATAAAACCGTAATAAGATGTTGATTGAAAAGACGCATTTGCAAAGCAAAATCTTTTTTCAATCGAAAATTACTATCTAAGATATATTACTATCCAATCCAACTACCCCTAACACAACGACGGGCCCTCGTATACATAAAATAGAGGAGCAACCATAAAATGTCTAAACGCGATTCAGTAGTAAACAATTTATAGCCCTTTATGTTGTTTTCTTTGATTTCCTACGGCTGATGAAAGTTTTATGAAAACTTGCTATGTATATAACATTCTAATAAATTGTTGTTGATTGAAAGTTGTAAATTTTCAATTTGCGATCTCTAGTGACCCAACTGAATGAATTTTGTGTCTGACTTGTATTATGTTTTCTGTTTATTTCTGTGTATATGTATGTTATTTTATTTTTATTTTTAATGATTGTATTGTATTGTATGTGCTGTTTTGTGTGTCTAATAAACTTTATTCTTATTCTTCTTCTATTATGGGTGTATACCTGAAATAAAATTGATTTAATTTAATTTTAATATTGGCATATTCATTCATTCCTTTTATTTATTATCAATTCTACGGCCTATTAATTAATGTCCCCACTGTTGGGGCTCAGGCCTATCCTCTCAACGAGGGCGTTAGGGCTATAGTCCACCACGCTAGCCCAGTGCGGGTTGGACTTCACATGCGCCTAAGAATTTCTTCTTCGACGTATGCAGGTTTCCTCACGATGTTTTCCTTCGCCGTTTACCGAAATCATTGTTTCGAGAAAAACCCGTTGGTACATGGGCCCAGCCGGGGATCGAACTCGCACCTCTCGACATGATAGCCCGCGTCTTCCCACGACGCCGCACTGACGATTTATTATGGCAATATTTATTTATTGGTACAATTATAATATTTCAACTATTCCTACTACTTAGATTATTTATTACCGACTTCCATAAAGGAGTAGGTACTATGTTCGGCTGTATGTATGTTTTTTTTTAAATTTAAGATCCTTAACACTGTCCCCTATCGGCCGCCCTTAATACAAATCTCTTGTCATTTTTGACGATTCCCTACATTTGCCATTAGGTATAGTAGGTACCTCGCTTTGAAACCTGGCCAATTCACTTAAAAAATTAAAGTTTCACAAGCGATACACAATCAATGTAGGAAATAAATAAAATACCGATACGTCGCCACAGATCCCCGCCGTCCGGACCTAATAGCACGGAATGCCATATCTCAATCCGTTATCCGGGCTGCGATCTCATCAAACTTTTACGTGCCAGGATATACCTACATAACTTTGGTAACTTGCGACCATTTTTCGTTACACTTTATATGGTTTGTTCTTGCCTTTGTCACTTTTGGTTGTACAGCCATGGGAAGGGAATATTTAGCAGGTTAACCCCAAATTGACCTACCTGTACGATCGACCGCACGTCTGTGGAAACAAAACCAGTATGTACTGGTCTCTAGTCTCATAGGCTAGGACAGCTCAAGGTTAGAGTGTTTCCACTGACGTGTGATCGACTGTACAATCACGAGATTTGCGACGATTAATGACTTTTCCACGAACAGCTCACGATGATTGAAGTGAAACATCAAGAAACATTTCTTTTAAAGGGGTTAAAACATATTTGTAATAAACGATCATGGGGCATGACATGTTACGTCTACGTGAATTATCATACTGCATGATGGACCCTCATGCTTGCTATCAATCACATTGACAGTGGAGCAACGGCCAGCACGTAGTTTGCATGTTATGCACGTCAATCACTACAACTAGCCGGTCATGCATGATTGACAGCACGTATTGCATGTCATGCAGCATGATCGTGTAGGGACCACCTTAACAAGCCTACTTAAACTTTTTTTTCTAAACTTCTTTTTTTTCTGGAGACTGCTTATCGACAGACGACATCATTAAAAACAAATACGTTCCCTTGTCAAAATCTCCCAAAACATTCAGATTGCACTGGTTACATTGAAATCAAATCACCAGATAAATGTCTCTACTGTTGGACTATAGTCCACCACGCCAGCCCAGTGCGGGTTGGTGGACTTCACATGCGATTAAGAATTACTTCTTCGGCGTATGCAGGTTTCCTCACGATGTTTTCCTTCACCATTTGAGAGCAGTCAGGAAATGTACTTAAGTTAAAAAAAAAACTAATTGGTACATGGCACGACCAGGGATCGAACTCAGACTCTGGACATGGCAGGGCCGTGCCACAGCCACTGTTGTTATTACTAATTGCTCTGAATTAAGCAGTTTACACTAATTACGCCGTTGGGGCAGAAAGGTTCTCGAGTGGCGACCACGTATCGGAAGACGCAGCGTAGGCAGGCCTCCCACACGGTGGACCGACGATCTGGTGAAGGACGCGGGACCCGGCTGGATGAGGTTAGCGCAGGACCGGTCGTCGTGGAGATCCTTGGGGGAGGCCTTTGTCCAGCTGTGAATGTCTACAGGCTGATATGATGATGATGACACTAATTAGTTCATAATATTATCTTTCCGACAGGGACCTAGTCCAGAATGTTCTGTAGTCTATTTGTACTTAAACTAAGATTGACTTAAGTACCTTTGAAGATGAAACATTATCTTACTTAACATTCTGTCATACAACGCACTGAAGCGTAACACACCCAGCGCGGCGGCGTTGCGAAAGCGTTGCGGCGGCGAATCTGCGGAAAGCGAATAAAAAGCGGAGCCCTTCAGACAGGAATACCGCTAGCGGCGGCGGCGCGGCGGCGGTGTGTATGAAGAACGCTCCGCACCGCGCCGCGCCGCCGCCGCTCTGTGTAGGGGTTCTCATACACTACAAAGGAATACAACGCGCCGCCGCCGCTCCGCAACGCCTGTCTGCGCAAATATGTCAAATCAAAACGTCAAATCTGTACGCGCGGTTTTGTCGCATTCGCCGTCGCACCGCCGCCGCGCCGCACCGCCGCCGCGCCGCTTTGATGTAAAGGGCTTCATACTATTTCGAACATTACAGAAAAAAACCGCAACGCTTTCGCACCGCCGCCGCCCTGTCTGTGTTACGCTTAATAGTACCTCAGTTATAAACGTGTACATATATATTTGGTATATTACTGACTCGGTTCGTGTTACAGCAAGTTTGAGGAAAGCTCAAGTGTCTGTATTAGGAGTTTCTCGGAAATGTTTAGGTAACTTCTAAGAGTTGCTCTTAGTCAATAATGATTAATGGTATTTACAGCTGACTAGTATGAACCTCGAAGATTTATGTCCACTTCATATTTTAACCACCTAAAAAGTAAAAGATCACTTTTTACAATTTACTGTCGGCCAAAGGTAACGTAACGTGGGTTGCCATCCTGATTGAGGAATATATTTTAGGTACAATGTCTTTTCTTCTATTACTAAGTAATCTATAACAATTAAGTAGGTCTAATTCGTTCGTTCATTCGTTCTATGTCATCATCATCATATCAGCCTGTAGACGTCCACTGCTGGACAAAGGCCTTCCCCAAGGATCTCCACGACGACCGATCGTTCTATGCACTTACTGGTTTTTCGAAACGAGTTGAAACTTTTCTGTATTTTAACTAATCGAAGTTATTGCTCACAAGATATAAAAGGCGTTTAATATTAATCTTTTTAAGGGGTAAGGAATACCTGGCGACACTTCGACCCATCTAATGTACAGTCGACCGCACGTCAGTGGAACCACTTTGACCTTGAGCTGCCCTAGCCTATTAGGGAGTTGCAATACTATGAGAGACCAGTTTATAGGTTTAATTGACTTTTACAGGTTTTGTTTCCACTGACGTGCGGTCGACCGTACTACCAAATCTCTGTCCACCAACAAACACCTTAGATTATACTTCACATACGCCTTAGATTATAATAAAATTCTAATCTTTGGCAGTCAATCAGTGTGCAGGTTTGCTCGCGATGTTTTCCTTCACCGGAAAGCATAATAATAAACATATTTAGTAAACCTGTAGTAGTACCTGTAGTATTATAATAAACCTTAAGTTCTGAAACGCTCACTGATACGGGGCTAAGGTTCAAACCTGCGACGTTCATGAGAGGCGAGTGCACAACAAACTAGGCTACCGAGGCTCTTTCAACTTAATCATTAGAATGTGGCTGTCGTCATATTTTAGTTTTTGAAAAAAGAATTCTATCTAGACTACATAAAGTTTAGTATTTGAACTACATTTGAGACCCGAACGGGTTTTTAACACTCTAAGGGTTAAGTTCACTTAGACAAGAAAACTTACTTAACTTAAGTAAACTTTAGCCTTACAAAGCAGCAGGTCATGTTTTTATAATTAATATTTAATGTTGATCGGGCCGGTTGAACCGAATACAGTTCAATATGGAATCCCAATTAGAATCGTCCGCGTCGTTAGAATATGAAATTCACGATATTCTTTCGAACCTGTGTCCACGGATCTATAGAAACTAGATGTGTCATCCTTTTAACAAACATCCGCCGTTTGATCTTGCTGGAAAATTTGGTTGTTCTTAAATAGACAAACTTAACATTAAGAAATGTCAAGTACCGACATGAGAAAAATATACAACTTAAAGAAATAAGTAAAGACCGTATAACTAATAATAATTTTAAACTATGCGAGTATAAGTACCTATACCTACGTACATCATTAAAAGTGTACAAATTAATGTTGCTATATATTTTACCTACGCTACGCTTTGCAATACTACGGATGATTATTATTATTATATATTTATTTAATTTCACAGCAAATAACAATTTATTACATTACAATTACATTACAAAAAAAACAATATGCCAATTATGAAATTAAAGAAACAATTTAAAAATTATGTATAAAATCTTACATGGGATACAAAAAACAAAACAATAAGTTACAAAATTAAATTACAATAAATTACAATTGAAATACAAATAAGATAGGATAAAATTATAAATAAGCATTTAAACATTCATGAAAGGAGAGGTGTGTGTGTGTGTGTATGGTGAGAGGTGTGACGATAGAATAAAATAGTGGTTATTGATGGGTTAATGTCTTGTTGATTTCCTTAATATATTGGGTGCGTTTGAGGGAAAATATATCTGCTGTTGGGATATGTAGCTCGTGCAGGTCGATGCTGCGGTTCAGGGATAGAAATAAGATGTAGTAAACGGTCGATGTCTTATCTAGACGACCTATGTCGCTGTCACCATTCAAAGTGGGACTAACGAGGGGGAATGTATGCGCATACATTTCGTACACTCGTGCTCGATTGAATGGCATTGCGTTACTGTACAGATTTGTATACCGCGCGCTGTATGTTCCGCGGAATGTCGGATACATAGGTTTACGTGAAATTGGCAAAGCAACGTTCGATGCCGAACAGCGCGACAAAGACAGAAGACCGACACCAATAAATTTAGAATCTGATCGGGTGGGTTATTACCTCAGTCCTTATATCGTCGCTCTCATCACATACTAGCGTAACTAGCATCAAGCAAATTGTTCATCATCAATCTGCACAAGTCCACTGCTGGACATAGGCCTCCCCCAAGGCGCGCCACTGAGTCCGATCTTCGGCTCTCCGGCGCATCCAGTCACTGCCAGTCACTGCCAGCCGTCCTACGCAGGTCGTCGCTCGATCTAGCCGGGGTGCGTCCCACACTACGCTTGCCTAGTCGTGGTCTCCACTCGAGAACTCGTCTACCCCAGCGGTTATCGGTTCTCCGCCGAGAGATGCGACCAGCCCACTGCCACTTCAACGTGCTAACCCTTTGAGCTATGTCAAAGGCTTTGGTTCTCAGGGCAACGTATTTTTGGTTTTGATGTCAACATTGTAAGACACACCACTAAGCATCTTATCGGATACGGGCAAACAATTATTGTCTAGACTAATCTCGGTTGCATGTCTTTGTCTTCTGTCGCAGGAATGTTTGACAGAATTTTAATTTTGTCGAATCCAAATTTAATGTATAATTCAAATAGGTATATATGTATTATATCATCTGTATGAGATAGACATAAATATAGTCATGAGCAATCTAAAGCGTATGAATATGCGTAGCGAGCGACGCGAGAAGTATTTCTGCGAAATGAAAGTTATACCAGGAAGGAATTCCGCGACTGTCAAAACGAACCCTTCCAACTGCAGCATAAAGCCTTTCACATACATTATAGACCCTTCAACAAACAAACATACATAAGAACTATCTAACAATAAACATTATGTACCTACAAAGACATATTGAATCAATTTGTTTGCCCAATTCTCAGGACAGTTGGGTTATAAATCACATTTCACTATGATATATTACCAAGTACAACACCAACGTTGCCAGACCTGCCTCTGCGCTACCATTAGTAGATTGGTGTATAGGAAGCATAATTTAGACAGATCTCATTTAACTGGTCGTTTTCTTCTCAGATTTTCACAAGGTTTCTGAACTCGGAAGCTGTAGCAATACAATACCTGGGAAATATTACTTAAATATGTAATTTCAATGTATTTTAAACTGAATGGGTTTTCACTGAGATATACATAGGACTAATAAAAAATAATATTGGGAAATTTTTAGTAAATCGAGGACTTGAAAAGGGTTAGTCCACCCTCGCAAAAATCTAGAATTTCAAACCTCAAACTACTTAAGTGAATTAACTTCAGCCTCTAATTCCTAAGTAACTAAAACAAAGTTGGTATCCAATGATGGATTATGAAAATTCCTTTAATATTCTTGGCCGAAATATTTTAACTTTAAGTTGGCGATCGACTGGAGAGGAAATGAATTTCACTTTAGTCTAATGAAAATTCTTTGGTACTTACTTCGCGATAAGCGGAGAAATTTTCCAGTATTTTAGGGTTGACTATTTAGTGAAATTGGATTAAAATAGATTTTAATTACCTATCAGCAGAGTAATCTTTATCAACAGACCTACTCATCTAAAGGTTCCGTGCTACGGGTTTAAACTGAGGATAATATCAGTTCATATGCAAAAGCTTCTATGAAATGCATGTAAATTCCCAATGAATAGTTTTTTAACTTTGTTTAAAGGGTTTTTCCAGGAAGCTTACACCATTTTTATTTGCGTTTTTTGAATTTATTTTCCGGTTTTTATATATTATTTTTTTAACGGCTTTATTTATTTTAAGAAAATTTTAAGAATTTATGTTATACCACTGTGCCAATTTTGATAATGGCTTGACGTTCCACTAGATGGAGCCTTTCGTCCAGCAACTTCATAGCAAAAAGTAATTAATTTTTAATAAGAATATCCTACTAATATAATAAAGGCGAAAGTTTGTAAGGATGTTTGTGACTGGAAGTTTGTTACTCTTTAACGCTGTAACGGCTGCACGGATTTTAATGAAACTCGGTACAGTGATAGCTTATATCCTGGAATAACATACAGACTACTTTTTACCGCGGTAAACTGTTCTCGCGGGAAAAACTTTTTGCCAACAGCTAGTATCAAATATTTTGATAATTCAAAGGATGTCTAAGATCAGTACATAAGGTTTACATTTTAGACTTTTGCACTTTGTATTCATAATTATATACGGGTCTTACACACGAACAAGTTTTATTTACCTTTGTCCGACGTTTCGACGTTTACACTGGCCGTGGTCACGAGCTGACTGGAGAGGCGAGCTGTCAGTGTTTTTTTGTCACGCTGACAAGTGTAAGATCCGCATATAATAGTTATAATTAGGTTGTAATAGTCTGCCTTGAATGCAAGTACAACTTTATATCTTTATCTTTCTACCTAACATACGTATACCTACATGCGTGCAATTCCTTAAGCAGAGTGGTTGAAAATTGAAATGTCTTCCTATCGCAGCATTCTTCCACGTTCTGCAAAGTGTCACAATTCTCAGACTCACTGAATTGAACAGTTCGAAGTTTCGAACATCCGCGTTCCACCGACGCGAAGCTGTTTGCATGAAAGGGTTTGTTCATCTATGTTGTTTGATCTATGAAAAATACGTCCTGTCTGTATAAAAGGAGTATTTTGTTTACATAACCGATGCTCGCAGAAGATTTTAAAACAGTAATTATGTAAAATAAATAGTTGTCGATGTAATGGTCTATTTTAAGGTTCCAAAACGAGCGGCATGCTTCTCGCTATTTTTAAAAAGAATAATGGAAAATTAATAAAGGTTGTTTTTACTTAGTCAACATTGAGTCTAAATTTAATTATAGACAATTGAAAATTTGATTTTGTGGCTTGAAATTTCATTTTCTTTCCAAAAATATAAGGATTTGTAGACAGGAACTTGATTATTAATGAAAGTGTAAAAGATGTTACCCTCTACACTTCGAGCTCGAAATGCGACGTCAAAGACGTGACGATGTGTCGAAATTGTAGAATACCAAGCCATGCTCTGACGAGTTGCAGTCATTACTCCTGTGTAATGGACAGCGGTCGTCAAAGTTTTCACTTACACCCTAGACAGTGATATTTTCGTCTGGCAACTCTGACAGTAACGCTGGAATGACACCTTAAATATTTAATTCCACCTTTACTAGTTTTTGACCGCGAGTTTGTCGCTAGATATAACTTACATAGTATGTAATACATGTATACATACGTACTACATACTTATCAGTCGTTCAAAGTCCACTATTGCACATAGGCCTTCCCCAGTGAACGCTTCCTCGCTTCGATCTTTAGATCATCGGTCGTCCTTCGTTGCGTTTACCGGTCCGCAGTCTCCACTCTAGAACTCATCTACCTATTCCTATGGCCGTCGGTTCTGCGAGAGATGACCTGCCCACTGCCACAAAGATGAGCTATGGATATTCTTTGAAAACGAAAATATCGGGTACACGTACTGGTCTACAAAAGTCGTGGTTTTATTCGATTAGGTCAGGTGAATGGTTACACCGCCTCAGCTCTCGCCAGTCGATGCCAACGACATGCCAGTTCATCGAACTCACAGAACGAAATAAATGGCGCATGCCGCTGAAAATTGTACAGGTATTTTCTTTAGAGGCTTTCCGAGAACCTCTCCACGTGTCCCGAATGGAGCTTTGGGAAGAAATAACATCGGTTTTTCTTGCACGAAATATTATGATGATATAATTTTCATAGGTATCTATTTTCACCTATAAATAGGTACGTTTTACGTTAACACGTGTAGTTTAGGACACAGGTGGGTTAACTTAGGCCTTAATCTTTAACGATATGGAAAATGTGCAAGGGACGACTCATTTAGTACCATTTCGTGACTGTCATTGGTAACTAGAATCCAAGGAAATTCCAAAATTTCATAGGTGGAATTTCTAATTACCATTCCGTAACTGTGAGCGCTCTCACACTTCTTTGCATAGTGCAATAATTCAAAATTCTTTGCAAAGAAGTGTGTTTGTCTGTTCTTCTTTAAATCAAGAACTACTTCACGTATAATATTATGCTCGTACGTAGGTACCTACTTGAAAGTTTATTCGAGAAAGGTTAGGCATAAATTATCAAGCCGCGGCATATGCGTGAGCAGAATGGTTTTGATAGTAACAAAACGGAAGAAAAACGTAGCCTATTCTGGCGAAGCCGCGGGTAAAGCTGTGTTTTACATTTATATAGCGAAAAAGATTATTATATAATAACGTGAATTGATAATATTTATTTCCAATCACTTCTCGCTATCAGAATATTATCTGTAGAGCCACTTATTCATCTTCCGTTGGAAGAAACCTGCTACAGTGATCATTTCAGAATGTGAATATAGGTTTGTCATGTCATGACGATATTGTCAAGCAGTCCTTAGACGATCATGCGGCATAACATGCGTTACGTTTACGTGAATTATCATGCTGCACGATGGACCCTCATGCTTGCTATCAATCACTTAGTACAGTGAAGAGTACATTCGCGATTGTCAATCAACGGCCAGCACGTAGTTTGTATGTCATTCGCGTCAATCACTACAATTAAATGTAAATTTTTAGGTACAATATTGGTGCTCAATAAAGTATATTTGATTTGATTTAATTAACTAAACAGTCATGCTGTCACTCATGCATGACCGTTTAATTCGTAACGCATGTCATGCCGCATGATCGTGTAAGGACTGATAAGATGATTGTAAGAATTTTTCCATTAACAACTGTATCGATTTTGCTTGCTATACTGATATGATAACTGTTTATTGCGGTTTTATCCGTAAATAGACTTTTTCGTTATATGTCCATAGCTGTTCGATTTATCTTCCCCAACATCGTTCCATACATATTCATTAAATACACTTACAGTCTGTCTGTCTGCCAACTCTAATTAAAACAGATAGAAAATTTTGATGCTGAGTTCAACATTATTATAGTCAACCTTTCCATAGGTGGATACTGTCGGTTATGGACAACTACATCCTTTGGGTTTTGGGACTTTTGGGTTTTAGGCCATTTAAACCAGAACTTTTGGAAACGGTTGAAATATCTATGCGCTGGAACTGGGATAAAAAATGTGAGTTCTTTATTTCCTAAAATCTTCCTCGTCCGCGACTAACATAACAAAATACTTTCTGATTGTTCATAAATCCTATACTAACCTATATTTTTATTTGTAAAAAACATAACTGTATCAAACAATTAAAAATATAATGGAGTACTTACACCTACATTATATTACTTATAATAGATTTCTATCATTTAAATTACACTCAGCGACCTTAATCATATGATAGACCTCATTAAATCGATGACGATTTCGCAACATTAAGAAATTGTTTATTAACAACAAGTCATGGAAATACAACCAGAATTAACAACTATGTGCCATATCAAGGTGTGAATTACTTAATCACGGTACCTTATCTACTACACACGTGGTTCCACGTTGTAAGTTACACATCACCGATGTAGGCTGTGATACCTACACATGCTACAAAAACTATAGTTTGAAGACGCTTTATTGAAAGACTACGGTCAGGTGAGGTAAAAGGGACACCCGGGAAAGAAGATCTAGAAGACCAGATCCAACAAACTATACGTAAAGATCTGCAACGCTAATGAAATGAGTCACTCCATGGTCACTCCGCGTCCCCCGCTTCCGCCTCGCCGTGATAGGTACAGAGTGCAAAAACGATTGAGAAAGTATTAGGTGTGGAATAAAAATATTTTCAATAAAAAATAATACATTGTGTAAGAAGCAGTTAGATACATAAAGAGATTTTCATCATTTGTTAATGGCACGACGACGTCACTATTTCCGACCTCTCACAGTTATATGCGAACGGTACTTTCGCGCCATGATGCGAGCGGGCTGGCGAGGTAGGGAAGTGGGAGGCGGAGGGAGGCCAAGGCCAAGTGACTCGTTTCAGTCATCGGGTAGTAAACTCTATAGACATCAAGTCTACTCTGGTATGGTCGTTTATCTTTCTTCGATGCCCCTCATACCCCATCTGACCTTTTATTCAAAGTTTTACTAAGCAATACGATATTTAAAATAAGCATACTGATAATGTCAGAGGATACAGCTGATAGGGCATTCCCTCCTCCACATCTCTCCCACCTGTTCCCACAAAAGTAATCATAGAAGTAGGAAAAGGTCTCTACCAAATGGGAATGTAGCAAATAAATGTGGACCAAAGTAATCTAACTGGTATTGGAGACTTGGTGTGACTAAGTAACAAATAATGGTCTAGCACTGAATTAGTAATGGTGTGCCACTGCCTTAAAGCATCTGATAGTCATCATAATCAAGCAATTGAGTTATATCTATGAGTAGGGACATCTGAAATCACGTTGCTGTAGAAATGTTCAATCATTCTCATTGCAAATTTTCTGAATGACTGGGATATTGTGTAGAGTTAGGTAAGTACTATATTGAGCTTATCTGTGTTATATTTACTTTACTTATCTCATCACAAAAACAAGTCGGTAATGTTGGCTGTGTTATATCATCGATATGTGATATGAGTATTATTTTTCCGTGGTGCGGCTGCACTGCCGACTCATGCACGATTATTAGATTTTATCATTCACGTGGATTTTTGGAAATGGATAGGATGTCATGTCATCACACTCCATAGATTTTTTTGCTATTTGACACAATTATCTGCCGACTCCTATGAAGGACATCAGTATTTACATTTCATCATGTCTTAAAAAGTTCATTTGTAGCGAAATTATGGTCAGACTAGTAATGAGGCCCACTACACCGACTTTTCAAACTACTTATCCACTTGCTGCTTTTGTCGGTCCATCGGAGGCATAGCAATTCTGGCAATATGACCAGCGTTGCAGCCCGGCTTTTTTATATACTACGAATACCTGGCGACACTTCGACCCTACATGGTCTAATGTGTCAAACCCCTGTCCACCAAAACGGTGCTTCATCCCATTTTTGGTGGAATTCACATACGCCTTAGTATCTAATTTCTTCTTCGGCGTATGCAGATTTCTTCACGAGGTTTCCGTCGTACTTAAATCCCGAAGAAAACCCACTACATTGCAACATTTGAATAACCTAAAAGAATTGTCAAATGAATCGAATCGATAATAATGGATTTAATATGTCATCCTTAATTTGTAATATAGTAATTATAATAGTTTGAAAAGGTACAGGCTGATATGATAATGATGATGAAAAGGTAACATGTGCTCGCGGTATGTAAAAGAAAGAATTTGGAAACTGACGATACTTTTCATTTAGCAACTGTACCTACTTGTCCCAGGTAACAACTGTGTCCTGACGATGTCTGATCCAACGCAGCCGGTGACAGTCCAATTATCAACCAACTCCCGATCCCGGGTCTGCTCTAGATGCCTGTCGTTTTTTCCCGGAAAATAAGAGACTAAAGTCGTTGTAAATAATTGCTTCGGATACTGACTAGTATTGATAGAGTTTTATTGAGGCTGTTTCATTGGAAATGAGCTGGTATCGTAGACTTCATACTATGTTGATTGATTGATAGCAAACTGCACATACTAAAAGTAACTCAAGTAGGTAATGTGAGTCCAATGTATTGCAAAATTATAAAAAATACGTTTTGTAGATATTTTTTTTAAAATTTTGTAGCACGACAATCCTCTTGAAAGATAAATATTCAATTTTCTTATAATTATGTTCCATTTACGTAGTTTCCAACCTCCTGAGTCCTGGGATAAGTTAACGAATTTTTATTTATTTCTTTTAATTTTTATGTTTTACGTTTGTTTTATTTATTTTTAATTTTTAGTCTTCAAGAGAATTGTTTTTATGTCCTCAAGCGAGGCCGTGGGGTCCCAGGAGGAGAAGTGGCGAATGTATAATTTAAGTATAATTTATTCTCTTTTAACCATATCTCCAAGTGTCTAGAAATACGCTGCAACGACGCGATAGCCGCGTTTTTTACGCCGTGTGATCACGTCCATACACGCCATGTATTACTTTTTCCGAAGCAAGCGTTAGCGTATTTTTAGCTTCGGTGGAGAGGATCCTTTAAGTTGCATTTACAAAATCTTCGAAACCCGCAGCTAAATACAAGATAGCTAGTGGACAGTCTCGTATACCAATTCTGAACACTTGCTCTGTTAGCACTGCAAGCCATTATACCTCTACAAATACAAATTTATCTTTTAACTTGTGCTAAGGAATATCAGTTCTATGGAAACGGTTGGTAGAGCGTTCGGATATGCAGAGAGACGTTGTAAGTGCACCAATCTATTTCACGGGTAGGACAGCCAATTTCGTCGTCGAGTCTGAACGTTCGAACGAGCCCGAGGACATGTTTGTTGAATAGTAGCTGCGCTGTAATGTGTTTTAGAATTTACGTTTATGTTATGACTGTTCATTTGCTGGAAAATGTTACAAAATTCTCAGTTTGTTATTGTGTATTTAATGGTCTCATCAAATACACAATAACTACAACGTGACTCGCCGTCGAGGTCATATTTATTATTATTTAACATCAATAGTTTGATGTTAAACGTTTGTCCATTTTCATAAAGATAAATAATCTAATTACGTAACCATTTGCCAAAAAGGAGACGAATATCCGTTTTTGAAACTAGTTACGAAAATAGGTACGAAATGATATCAAACTAGTAAACCGTGATCAACAAGATAGCGCTACCAACTAAATACGTTTGGAGGATTTATTGTAAACAATCTATATTTGCTGTGAACAGGTTTTTAAAAGTAGCAACTTTAAAATGTACCGGATCTAAATGTGTGGATAAGGTGTCAATATAAGTAAATAATTTTTATTGCAAATGGCTTTTAATAAAGTTGTAGAAACTGTGCACCAATGATACTTACAAAATATAATACTTACCTATGTCATGAATATAAGATAAGTACTTCCAATTCCAATTAATCGACCCCATTAACGTTATACATAATCAGTACTATCATGTCTTATCTTTGTTGTTCTGAGTCTAGACCTATACAAACACTCTAATAACGATAACATGTTATCATAACATTACCTAACAAGTGTAATAATAAGTAAATGAAGCATCAACAAACTTTTTGAAACAATAATTTTTATTTAGAAATAAAATAATGTATGTTCATTGAAAAAATTTAAAACAAATTTATTTTATAAAACGCCGGATTCTTTCAAAACCTTCTCGAAGACTGCAAACGTGCAATGTAGACGCTGGCTTGGGTCTGACCAGTCCTTCTCGGTTTTATCGAACCAGAAATATTTTCCTTTTACAGACTGATCAATATCTAATGCAAGATATGCGGGAGCTTTACCAGATTCTTCCAAAGTCAGCATTCCGAGACCACTCGTCATATCAGTCTGGACGAAACCAGGATGTAAGGAGTTTATAGAAATACCTTTCCCCACTTGGCTTTGCTGTACCCTGGTCAGTGCACATAACGCTACCTTTGATATTCTGTAGGCAAGCATTGGAGTTTCGGTGAAGTCATCTTCATTCAGGGTTCCATGCTTCACTGATTCCAGGAACCAATCCACGAAAGCGTCGACATCCTCAAGCTTTAAATCCTTCTTGGTAAGTCGCTCAATCCAGAAGGGACTTTTGATGTTAGAAATGTGACCACAATCGCTGGAAATATTAATCACTCTCGCGTTTTCCTTGAGAATTGGGAACAAGTATTCTTGAAGCACCAATATGCTTCTGTAGTTGACATTGATAACTCTTGAGGCATCTTCGTACGTGGTCTTATAGTAATCATTGATAAGCACTCCAGCATTATTGATCAAGATATCCAGTCCTCCATGTTTTGATTTTAAATGATCAGCCAATGCCTTAACGCTGCTCTTCTCTGTCACTTCTAGCTGATGAAACTGCGGATTGAGGCCTTCTTTCTTCAATTTCTCAACTGCTTCTTTACCTCTGTTCACGTCTCTTGAAGTAAGATAAACAACTCCCACTCCTCGAAGACACAGTTCTCTTACTATGGCATAGCCTATGCCTTTGTTCGAGCCGGTGACAACTGCGACCTTATTCGCCATGTTTGCTACAGTGCGATGTTCTGAGCGTACTGCCGCACTGTATCTATTATGTGAGTATTTAAGCGCTATGATAAGAGTAGGTTTTGTGTTGCAACCGATCGGTACTTTTCACGAGTAGATACTTGATATTTGTGATGAGTCGCCGATTTCCATCGGATGACAAACCTTGAAACCCATTAGAGTTAGACCAGTCATTCCAGATATCGTCATTTTTAACGGCACCTTTTTGGCGCTATAGAGTAACGATAGGGAACCGTTTCACTGCCTACTAATTCCTCTCTGAAACATAACGCTTTTTAAAGACTTACTAAACTTTCGGAAGCTCTTTAGAACACGACACGTTAGATACCGAGTTCATAATTTTTTTATAGATAGTACTTGATGGTAGGTTTAACATACCTAAAGCGCTACTTACGAAAATTAGTATTTTTGAAGATATGAATTTTTGAAAATTTTGAGGTTAAGTCACTATGTAGTGTACAGCTATCGCTTTTAAAAAAAGTCATCAAAATCTCTTGTGTCGCACCCTCTTCCACGTACTGTCGCTCGCTTCGCTCGCTCCAAGGGTCACCAGTAACCTAACATGCTCGTCGCTCCGCTCCTCGCACCTTACCTTCGGGGTGGTCTGACTACATTTCTGGGTAACCTAACAAACCTAAAAAATGAATATTTTTAAAACTACAAATTTTCGCAAGTAGCGCTTTTCGTATATTAAACCTACCATGAAATACTATCAATAAAAAAATATAAACTCAGTATCCATTTATTTTGCACAGTTTGTGGTAAAATTGCTATAGAAAACTCAATTTTCAAAAAATAATATCTTTAAAACTACTAATTTTCGTAAGTAGCGCTTTAGGTATATTAAACCTACCATCAAGTACTATCTATAAAAAAATTATGAACTCGGTATCTAACGTGTCGTGTTCTAAACACGATCCAAATTTTCTATTTATAAGAAACAATGTAAGTAAATTTTGAAGCGATTTCTACTTTCCATTTCATGTACCTATTTTTGAAATGTACCTACTTGAAATGGTAAAACCGTCGTACTTACAACCAATACAACATAATACATACAATTTGTAAGGTAAGTTATTATTCACGCTTGGTATTTACAAAAAAATCATGTCATAGGCATAGGTGATTGTAACTTAAAACTAAATGAAGTCAATTAGACGTAATGCCTTATGCTATCGATGAGTATTATAATTATGACTAAAGTCAAATGGCTGAACTTGTGTCATAGTATAAATTAACCAGTACGTCTGGGTTTAACCTAACCAACTTAACCTACTTAGTTATTTTTGTATAAGTAGGTAGACTGGTCATTTTAGACTACCGCTCTTTTCACACATTATTGTACGAGTTATGAGTATGTTATAATTATTATCAGACTTGCGAGTACCTAATAAAACTAGTAATTAACAAAAAAAAAGACTAGCTAAGTTCTCAGTCAACAGTAATTCTTATATAATTTTTCCATGCATAGTCGTTTTTTCTGCTTTATTGACTATTTCAATTATCGCTCGTCCAAATTCGGATATGTTGCTTGAAGGCCAATTGACACTAATCAATTGTCATATTACTGTGGGAAATCAATACAATCCGTATAATATTGAAAAATCAATTGACTATTTACACTTATCATTTCATATTATCTAAACATCCCACGATACGTAAGAGGCAAGTAAAATGGAAACTTTCAAATCATGGTTGTCGATCGAACCATCTGCTGCATTTTTTTGTTCTTCAAAGAGAAATCAATTTTTAACTAAACATGTAAACTTTTATTAAAATGAAATCTTTTCCATTGAATAATCTTGCGCGCTGCGCATGCACGCGCTGCGCATGCGTTATAAATTCTTTTGTCAATGGTGTTTCATTCTATGTTGCCAGCTTCTTTTATTCGAAATCTCCTACACATTAAAACTACTTGGAGAACAAACTAACAGATTTTTTTACAAATGGTCCATTTGAAATGGAGTCGGATTTGTGGTTTGTTCGGGAATACACGAACCCTTGACTCCACTATGACTCCGCACGGCACTGCTGAGTGTAAACGTCAAAAATTGAGACCTTGGCACTGAAATGGCTATGACGGTTTTAAGAAGACTGAAGGAACAAAATGGAAGTCTCTTACCGTACAACTTCTTTTATTATTATTCAAAACATAAGATACAGCACTTGATTGTTTGTAGAAATAGATTAAATTGGGTTTTTACCTGTCTACGGCTTTTACCCTGCAGGCTTTTACCCGGGAGGTGACATCTAATAGGAATGTGATGGATAACTAGCGAGTTGGCCCGCGAGTCTCTCGTTGTCTGTGGTCACATGGCCACAGTAAGCCAATTATGGGCACACGCGACTAACCATTTGCGCTAATCCACGTGATTAACCTTTTTGCCGGCTGCTAATGAGCAATTTTTTGCAACTCGTCTGTCGACCTAACAGCTCGTAATATTATTGGGACTGTTTTATAACCCTGGAAAATGTTATCAATGAATATGGGTGTCTTTATGAAAGTATACAGTTCAAATTAGACAGCTCTGTAACTGTAAACAAGGACCTCTCACTGACCACATCTCTTACAAATTATGTCCGGGATAAAGTCGACCGCGGGATAACTGAAACCTTTTATATACTGTTGCATCTGTGTTTAATACTCTGTGGCGTAACTCAAATATAGATTCATACTGAGAGCTTAGACTAAGATCACTTACGGACTCTTACGCTTTTTGATTTTTTAAATAAATGTCAGTCATATGTGACTGACATACGAGGATCAGAGAGCGAAGCGAAAGAGGTGTGTCAGGATCGCGATACTTGGCGCTCCGTTCTATCTGCCTACCCCGCCAGGGACATAGCGTGAAGATATGTATGTATGTATGTATGTATGTCAGTTTTGTTATCATCATCAGCTTGGACTAGTCCAATGCTGGACATAGGCCTCCACTGCCTGTTTGGTTATCATTCGACGCTAACCATAGCGAAAAAATTGGATTTATGGCAATTTATGGAGAAACGCTCAGATATTATCAGATTAACATCTCTACAAGTTTAAATTACTTCTTGACTCTTATATCCTCAGTCATTGTCACAAGTGCAATCTCTGATTTTGCCATCTTACTGAATGTGACGTTTCGCTACTGCACTAGCTTTCGCTCTTGGTTATTCGTGCGACGAAAGCCTTACGAAGAAGGAGATCAGATCAGAATCTTCCGTGATCACATCCATCAGAGAAACTGTAGGAAGTAAGGGGGGTAGTAAACGTTAAAATATTCTAAACAACGCGACGCATACGTGTTTACGTGACGCGTGGCGAATCGCGCGCGTGCCGCGGTCGCGGGCCAATCTGCGTCGCGTTAACCTCAAAACCGAACAATTTAACACTACAGAGCGACGGTAAACAAGATTTATGAATACCTTTGTAGGATCTAGTTGAGAGAGAATTTTACTTGGTAATCCTTGGAAAGTTAGAAAAAGTTCACAAGAGTATTCAAAGTAAGGATACTCGGATATCAAAGTTTTCTTTTTCAGTCTCAGAGGTTCAGTGTGGTCAGATCGCTTTGTTAGACCGATCTGACCAGATCCACTCTTTACGAAGCACCTAGGATCTAAAATGAGGTGATCGGCCAGAGAACTAAAGCCTTCAGTATAGCTCAAAAGATATTATATACGTTGAAGTGGCAGTGAGCTTGGCCATATCTGTCAGAGAGCCGGTAACCGCTGGGGTAGACGAGTTCCCGAGTGGACAACGCTAAACGGAGCGACGATCTGAGCAAGGCGGCTGGCAGTGACTAGATGAGGAGAACCGAAGACAGGGTTCAGGCCTTGGGTGAGGCATAGTAGGCCCAGCAGTAGACCAGTGTTGGTTGATGATGATACGTAATTTGAGAAAACTTATGCAAACAAAGTTGTAGACTCAGTGTTTAAGCTATTAATAAAAAGAATATAAAAGATTGTGTGTGTTGTTAACATAACTAATTATAACTTAAAATAAAATGTAGTATGACTACTTTGACTAACACAAAACTTGCAAACAAACAACTAGGTTTTAAGAAGTGGATTTTTCTTGATTAGGTCATAGAGTTTAGATTACAGATAACTTGACTGATACAATCAGTGGTCTGTCAAGCGGGAAATGGAGATTTCCTGCAACTGGAAACTTTCCTAAATATTGTCGTATTTGGCAAACTTAGTGCATATGTCAGCCCGGACGAAGCCGGGTTGCAAAGCTAGTGATACAGTAAAACTGACTAAGTAGGCATGGCTCATCTCGAAAGTGGTAAAAGTAACAAAAACTGTAAAACCTAGGATAGTGATGCCGAAAAAATCATATTATAGCTTATCGACAGTGATATTTTGATCTCTGTTCTCTGTAAGTAAAAAAATCTTTAAGGCTTTTTAATAAATTAAAAAAAAATAAGTTTTTCAGAGACAAAACAAGTCAACCGAAATCAATGTCCAACTTCTGCCCTTTTATTTTCACCTTTGTCATAAAATTTCTTATTTGGCATATGCATTTTTTCTCACGATGTTTTCCTTGGCCGAAAAGCCTATCGATTATTATTTAAATAACAGAAAGAAAAACCAAAAAATTTAATGACCAAAAATGACACAAAAAAAGACCCATTGGTTTGAAGTCAAGCTTGCTAATACACTATTGAGTAATTTTGATCAATCGATAATATCGACGGTAGATTTTCGGCATCACTACGCCTCGGGTCATGCCCGACACGCCACTCGGTCGTTTGGTAATGTTTCCGTTACAGCTCGTAATATAAAAACCTAATAATAGTTATTTTGATGCTATCAGCCCATTCGTTGTAACACCACCTGGTAGTAATTGAAAATTCATATTTTATTACATTTTAGTTTGACAATTACATTTGTAACGGACTATTATTAAATATAATATGTTTTTCAACACACTTGCTCGCAAAGTGGCTCCTTTTGCATCGCTTTTAGGGTCATAAAGCAGCTTATTAAACAGGCGTGCTTTTTTCATCACCATTACCGCACGTGTGTTTTATTTTCCAGTTTATTTTAATTCTCATCAAAGAGTTTTTTTTATGTTTACCAGCACCAACATTTTTGTAATGAATAAAATATGTAATTACACAATAAAAACAAAGTAAATAAAAACTGCAAAATATAGACAGCCAATTGTTCGCGCATTTTCTTAAAATTGATGAAATTAAATTCTTACATACTATATTATTTAAATTATTAATTAATTTAATTTAAAATTGATGAAATTAAATTCTTACATACCATATTATTTAAACATTTAATTTCATCAATTTAAAGAAAACGCACGAACAAGCGGCTGTCTATATTTTGCAGTTTTTATATATTTTGTCAGAATCCACCGTAACAACTTAAACACAGCTTACAGAAAGGGTCAATTCCAACAAGGTTGGAGTTGAATTAAGATATTAATCACTCGACAGTATAAACAGTGGTCTCGCGTGCCGTGGGCGACGGGCAGGCAGACTACCCCTCACTCGCCTGGCTAAGTGGGAAGTGTTGTTTCGTAATCTGCACTCAGAATTTATTGTTTACACAGGGATAAGTCATGTACACCATTTCATAAAGAATTTTTTTTTATTATTAACTTTTAATATTTATTACTTACATACTCGTATATACAATATACAGTACGATTGTCTGTAGCATCGAATCAATTGGATGAAAAAGTCTCACCAGCCCGATCACCGAACTAAATAATCGGACTACTGATACTGTCCATTTATACATGTCAAATAAGGACTCTGTAGTTACATTTTCCCCGTTTACAATTGCCCCGGTCGACCTCCAACCAATACTTGACTGAAATCGTAAACATACTGATTACTAAATAAATACAATTCAGTTTCAAACGACACCTTACTCAATCAAGTCTGCGTCTCAACCATTCTAATTTTGTCTGATTCCGTGGGTTGCCTTGGATTTAAGCACACAATCCATTGGTTAACCCGGTTTAGTGCTGTTATCCGCCAACGGTTTCCCGGATATATGTAAACAACAGCGTCTGTTTGATCCGTCCGGATGGATTGGTCTATTCCATCTATCCTCACCGATCTATCTATCCCAATCAATTTGTAATAAATGGAACTTTTTTCCATTATTCCAATAATAGCTAAAGTAGAGTCCAAAAAAACTATGTAAGTAATCATTACTTAAATTTTAATCGACCAATTACTTGCCGCCAATACTGTCATCTTAGCATTTTCTTAAAAAATGTTTTATGTCGATAAAAGGTTCATTATAGTAGTAGGCTGTAAAAAATTGAATTATGAATAGAATTTTTTCATTTATTTAAAATTAATAAAACTTTTAATTCAAACGTGTTTTATTTGTGTAGGGACCTACACATTAATTAGAAAGTCACTCTTGCTTCGAAAGCTTTAACCACTGTTAAGAAAGTTTAGATTTAGTACGTAACACTTAAGTTTTCACAGAATAAATAATAAAAAAATCTCATAGAAGTCCGACTGTTAAAAAAGTTGAGCTAAAAAAGAAATATCCTGGAAGGTTTTACGAATTCGGGTCCTCTTTCTTTTCAAGTGTCCGGGTTTCTATTAAAATATCCGTGTTACTATAGACATATTCGGGTTTTCAGTTGTTGGCAGCACTATATCCAACGGTAAACCTCACGCGAGGCCTTTCCGGGGCGTAATTTGTATTGTTGAACGATTCCCGACTAACTTCACCTACTATAATTATATCTGCGCCCACGTGTATAGGTACATGTTTATATTATTTATTTAAGAAAGAAATCCTTCAGCTTTATTAATATTAATAGATGCATGCACAGCTGCACATGCTGTGTAATATTTTAATAAGTAAATAAAGTCGCAAAATACGGTACAATAAGCTGAATATAAGTAAAATATTTGCCATATCAAAGAAAATTGATACAAATAAATTAAAGTACACAATTACCTCCAACAGTACACATAACACACGAAGCTGATTGCCGCAAACCTTTCAGGGTAGAGAGATTAATCATAGGCCGGGAGCCGGGCTGCGGTTAGCCTTCGTTTGTTCCACAATAATTTTCTCGTGTAGACAGGGAGCTCAGTGCGAATTATGTCAAATTATATTATTAAACCCCAAAAAAGGCGTTGAATTTTATTTTTACGAAATTTTAACGTTTAGAACTCTGTACAGTTTAAGGGTAGTTTTCGACGCATTATAATGCCAAAATAGAAACTTTTGGCGATTAGAGTTATTGAAACATTATTTACGCAAAATACCAAACACCCATTAGCCCGGTACGTAGTATATGTATTCTGTGCCGGTACTAGAGGGCCAGTCCTTATAATAATGTTTGTTTAAGTATTTTAAGTCCGTAATAATGGTTGTCGCAGTTTTAGCACCCGGGGCGGAGGATAACCCCCCATAATGATCAACTGACGCTCACCACACGTCAATGCTCTTGCATCTTGCAGCTAGGTTAAGATTCGCAGTCTGATCGGTAGGCGCTAACAGCTATACAAAGACCGGAAATCCATAGTAAAAAAAAGTTTTTTTTATAATTTTTGACATATTAAGTATACATTTTTTTTGTTGCAGGTTCTCAAGATACGCGCCTCGCACAGTGTTGTGGTTGAAACTGAAATATTTAGATAGTACCTACACGAAACGTGGACATGATATCAAAAGTTAAAAAAATACAAACATGAAGACATTAACAAGGTTATTCTGGGCTTCGCTTCAAGGATTCATCTTTCTGCCTACTATAGCAATGAAAGGTAAGATAGTTTTATGCTTAAACTAGCTATTGCCAGCGGGTTCGCTCGCATGGGATAAGTACCTATAAACCATGCGGAAGAATTTATCTGGATGATAGTGAAAACCGCATCAAAATCCGTTGCGTAGATCAAAAGATCTAAGCGTACCGACGCCGACATATTGTTTTATACTATGTAAGGATGAAGAAAGACAAAGCCTTCGAGCTCATAAAGTTACTGCGTTGAAGTGGCACTGGGCTGGTCACATCTGTCGGAGATCCGCTGGGGTAGACGAGTTCTCGAGTGGAGACCACAACTGGGCATGCGTACCCCCCGGCTAGATGGAGTGGCGATTTGGGTAAGGGGCGGCTGGCTTTGACGGATGCGCAGTACCCAGGATCGGGTTCAGTGGCGCGGCTTGGGGGAGGCCTATGTCCAGCAGTGGACTAGTGCAGGCTGATGATGATTCCAAATAGACGAAATCTTAAAAAAGGAACAGCCAATTATGTACTTACCTGCATCATATTCCTAATCTCAGGCCACCTGAGAATTCAATATTACTTTGCACTGATAGTGAATATATTATTTTGGCATCGTTCCAAGGGAAAGTAAGTCATGTCCACTTCGGAACGTTGCATGGGGACTTAGTGTCAATCAATTTCAATCGCCCGGTAGTTTAGGGCTTAGATAAGTTCTTAGTCAAATTTGCAGCAATATCCTATCCTACTAATAAAAAGGCGAAAGTTTGTACGTATGTGTGTTACTCTTTCACGCAAAAACTACCGAACAGATTTTGATGAAACTTGGTACACTGATAGCTTATATCCTGGAATAATATATAGGCTACTGTTTGACGCGGACAAAGTCGCGGGGCGTCCGCTAATACGCCCTAAGTAACAAAACGCCTACATAGAGGGCGCTGTTTCACAATGTACACGGGAAAAACTTTTCTACGCGGGCGAAGCCGCGGGAAAAAGCTAGTTTATTATAATCTGTTAAAAATAATGACTCATGGCTGAGAAGTGTGAATGTTGTTTGTTTGTATGAAGGTTGGTTTGTTATTACTGAATTTACCAGTTGCGTCCGAGCACGGTTTAAAAAATACTTCTTACGGGGCTACCTGCATTTTTATGTTTTTTATTTCCTTAAATTACATTAACATTTTTAAACTACAGAATAGATATATAATATCATTATCATTACTAGCCACTAGTCCACTGTTGGATAAAGTCATAGGTATTAGTAGCCCTCTCTCTCTTCTCTACTCTACTCGTAGTAAATGAGATGTCTCTATAACTTGGAACATAACTATACCTATTAAATAATTTTTAAATAAATAAATCTCATTATCACATGTCTATGACCAAAGACACAGTCGCTGGTAATAGCTTGTACCTATATTATTTGTCTTGCTTGTTAATCAAGCTGAGTATACCAGCTCATATACCTGAGCAAGGCTGTCACGTCAATCAGCCTTGTTGCGACAGCTTAGAATAATATTGTACACAACTTTAAACTTACCTGTTACAATAATCACTGTAGTTAAAGTTTAAACCTTAAATCTAAGATCATAAGTACTGCTGGAAGACTGGACTAGTATAGGAAGGATAGAGTTATTTTCGTCCCTAGTTATTTCTGTTTTTCTTAGGTAGGTAGGTACTTAATTGATTATTTAGAGTGGATGATGGCACATGACGCAGGCTATTTATAGTTAGTTGTCTTTATTTAGTAAACTAAGGGCTTCTTTCACCACTTCCTGATATTGTTACAGATAGTAATCTTAGTGATAAACTAATCTATCAGATAAATCTGTGTGATAGACTATATAAAATATATAAGATATAGGCAATCAGATACCTGTGAAACCAAAAAAACAGGCTATCTGTCAGATAACCTGCAAATAGTGTATCTGGGACTTTATCAGCAAGCGGTGTAAGAGGCCCTAAGTGTTTGTTTTAAAAATAAACCTGCAAGTGAAAGATTCGTGGTCTCTGGACTTTTACAAGCAGAATTTTTCATGTAAATTACCTTCCATAAAAGGACAGGTTACCGCCAGAAGACCTGTCTAACCGTTTACCACTCAGAAGTAAAAACAACGTACACTAGCTGTCTGGTGCATTTCAGCTATCAATGATTCCTATTTTGTTCCATGGAACATGACGTCATAGTATAAAATGTTACCTACTATTTTGTCCCATTTATGGTTCCAGAGACCTACATCCACCTCAGAATACAGAATATTCTAAGATACCCATTTAATAGGGTATCTGCACATAGAACAGACTGAAGTTATTAGTGCAATGCACCGCCTTGCTCCGCGCGCTGTGCTGTGATTGGTCGGTTGTACTTACGCTGCGCCGATACTACGCTAGTAGCGAACTTGTATTTTGTAGATACCTCTTTCTTTGTAAATAAATTCTCTTCAACTAGGTACTGAACTCGAGTTTTCATCCAAGCTCTACCATCTCCTATACTATTTTGTCCTAACCGTATACCTAATAGCATTTTTTACCTCAGCTCGCTTGTCAGTGACGTCACTGAACAAAATACCTACCTATTTGTTTTGTATTTTTAGAAAACAAATTGGAAGTAGGAGAAGCGGAGATTCATTAAAAGAGACGGGATAAAAATAATAGCAACATAAATCGAGATAGCAATTTAAGTTTGCTCGACAAAGTCCGTTTAGTAATTTCGGAGGTCCCGAAGCGGATTTACGAGAAATCTGGAAATACTTTTTAGAGATAAAATTAAGACTTATTAGTTATAGAAATACCATTATTGTTTATGTATTGACGAAGAGACAGAACTAATCAGAAAACGCGTACTTAGTAATTTTGTTCAAATTCAAACTCTTTATTCGTAAACATAGGTGGTTAACAGTATTTGAAGATGGTACACTTTAAATTTGTATGAAGCTATTTCAGCTTTCTTAGCATTTCTGTATTCTAAGGTCATTGCAAACTATGGGATAATATAGAAAAGTGTTCTTGTTTAAGTTAAGAATGAGGGGGCCCCCGTGAGCAAGTTAATAATAAGGGGCTCACGTGAGAGGTTATACAATGCGCGCCGCCTCTTTCTGTATGTCTTTTAATTTTTATCCTGGTTTAACCACGGGATAAACTATTTTCTTAAAAAGATTTTTGCAGGAAGGTTCGAATTAGGGGCGCGGGCGCCCACCAAAGAGATCCTAACTCTATGGGTTTTTGTACGTATAAATTCTTCGATATTTATGTGTAAATGATATAAAGTAGCCGATCCAAATTGGTGTTACGTCCTCTATAAAACCTCATTGGATTCGTCTTTTTACCAAAATAATCTACATTAATATAATATTTGAATCTGAGCGTTTATAAACTGATAGGAAATTATGATTACATAGCTCCCACAAACCCAAAAAATTATGAAATAAGTAATATTCTGAACAGCTGTACCTACCTAAATAAAGAAATTAATTTCACATTTGAAAAGAAATAATTATAATAAAGCGAGAAAAAAACAATTATAAGTGGATTGCAAACGCTTGTTTAAGCCCAACGTAGGCCTTTCAATTAGAGCCCGTCAACATTTTAATAAAATTTGCGAACCCAACCCTCAGTCTTTCAACGCAAAAATAAAAAATAAAAACACATTCTCAATAGACACTTTATCGTTTATTTTTATTAAAAAAACTTCTCGCTAATTAATTAACGACTTAAGAACCTTTTTATTTTTTTGCAGAAAATTAAAACAAAGTTTTCCACGAAAGCGTGGTCCGTTTCTAATTTATTTTTTAAGAAGATTTCTTGAGATTAGAGAAAGAGGAAAAGTCGAGTTTCGTTTCGCGAATTAAGTTAGGTTGTGACGAGATTGTGGGGAATTCTTAACAAACCGAGTTACCTAATATAGTTTTGATGTAAATAAATATAGAAGCTTTATATGACATTTTTAAATGCTGTTACAAACTATCTGTCCTACCACATGTCTATCCTCAAACTTGTTCGGCTTCGAATACTAAGACATTATGGGCCTCTTTCACCACATGCCGATATTGTTACAGATAGTAATCTGACAGATAAACAAATGTATCCGATAAATCTGTCTGATAATATTTTCGTGTTTCACACGTCAAGTCTCTGATAAATAAAATAACAGCCACTTGATCTTGCTGTTAGTTGCTATTAGTTTATCAGATAAGGCAATCAGATAACTGTGAAAAAAAATAGGCTATCTGTCAGATAATCTGCAGATAGGGTCTCTGGGACTTTATCTGCAAGTGGTGAAAGAAGCCCTCAGTTTAGTGAACTACAAGTAGGGGACAATTAATTTGTATGTCTTAAACCATTTACTTTTTTCAATATCAATAAAAACATTCATATTATTGTATGAACAAATGTGGGTGAGCCTAATTAAAGTACATAATGAACAAGATAATGGAAACTAAGTGAGATAGAAGGAAATACACCACAAAAGATACTAATAATAATTTTCCTTAAACAGACCGAGATGAAATTACTAGCTAACAATAAGGAAGAAAGTAAGACATCAGAGAAGATGTGCTAATATTCTCCAAACTTAATAATGGAATCTAACATCATAATAGTAATAAACCAGCACTTCATAACAGCTGTGAGAACCTTTGGCCCAATGCCACTGACTTGTAACATAGTTTCGGGCCCGTGTTTTGCCGATATAATACTCTGCCATCTAATGTTAGTGTTGGAGAGAAAATAACATAAGTAACAGATAGACTTACGTAGAAGTCATCTCGGTGGGAAATTCATTGTAAAATGGTATAAAAATGCGGTACGAAGCGAAAAGGGGGCATAAATAAAATACTACCGATAACTATAAAAAACTATAGTACATTGTTAACCTAGGTGTGAAAGTAACTTATTTAAGTCCCGAGACGGGGTTTGGCGCCCGACGCGTAGCGAGGGCGCCAATAGTTCGAGGGACCTCTAAATAAGTCTTGAACCCGAGGGAAACACTGTGCTTTTCATTAAGAATACACTGAAAATAGATACATAAAATGAGTGTTAATACAAATCTCTGCTATACGGAAGTATAAACAAAACTCTACAACTCGAAAAAACAAATGAAGATCGGTTTGCCGTTTTCCCGTCTACTTTGTTTTTTTTTCTGTGACCGGCCAGCTATTCTGCAATTATTTTTCATTTCCATCATTGAAAAAATGGTAAATATTTTGCCCAAATCTAAGTTATTTTAAAGAAATAGTTGACAGTAATAATTATAATAAAGTCATTTAAAAAAATATATTCTTTAATTATTACTTAACTTTATGTTATTTCAATTTTACATCGCGCTGTAATTGAGTGGCTGTATAGACAGTTGGAACATGGTCCAATAGAAATGTCTAAATAGTACTAGTTTTTTAAAAATATAATTTGACAGCTGTCAGTTGAAAGCGATTCTCCCTAGGGCTGAGATGTATTACTTTCAACCCGCTACTTAGGCAACTTCAGACCTACTTTCAGAGTATGAGTAATGAAAAAAATATTACCGCATCCATTTCTTATTTCGGGAAGCGAAATGTGTAAATAATCGGACTAAAATTCTCAGTAGTCCGATGATCTATAATCATCTGCATCATCGGACTACTGAGCCGAAAAAGTCTCAGTAGTTCGATCATCGGACTACTCAATTGGACTACTGATACTAGGCCTAATGATGTAGCAGCGTCGGTCGCCATGACCAATCTCCATAGTTACACCCTTGAGTTCTGTTTGCGCAAGTGATTTTTATTAATAATTCCAAATTTAACCGTTACCCAGGGTTGGAATCAGACCCTCAAAAAATTATACTCTTTGGAAGTTAAAATTATACTACATGGCCTAAAATTATACTACGTTTCGTTTCTTGTCGATTTTGTCTTGAATTTAAGTAAAATTGCATTTGTAAGCGATTTTTTTTAATATTCACAAATCCTTCGATTATTAAACGAATTTAATCAAATTGAGGCTTGTACATATCATCGTCTCACTCACACTAATACATAAAATCAAATAAAATACATCCATCCTACTCTGTCACAACAACCGGGATAAAAAATCTAGACCGATGTTGCCATGCATACCGAAATTCCCTAAGAATAAGGCTTATTCTAAGAAAATTCCATATAATTGTTGGGTATAAAACGAGTCTGCTAAATTATGGTACTTTCTCGTAGTATACTGGCATTACGATACTACATACTACAGATCGTTAAATTATGGTACAAATAGTATAATTATACTACGAATTCTAACCCTGCCGTTACCTACCTTCATTTTAACCGATTTCCAAAAATAACGAAGGAGTATTCTTCGATTGGAATGCCACTTGTTTGTTGTATATTGCATCTAATGAAACATTATTATAGTGTTTTTGAGGATCCAGTTGTTAGCTTTTACTGTGACGCCCCTAGCGTAGCGAATAAAGCGTAGCGAGCTTTTTTTTATTTTTGTAGATGTACTAGAGTGGGGGAAAGCTGCAAGTTAAGAGTACTATTCTTATTGGCTTAAATTTTTCCTACCTTTCATCATTGTGAATGCTTCACACGAATTTAATAGATCCAACCAGTTGATTCAACCATTCTTCTGATCTTCACCGCCTCGTAAACCAAGAACCCATGAAGATCCCAGACCAGCGTCCTCTCTGAGAGCGAAGCTACAATAGTAGCACATTTTGAAGCCTTGGTTCTCCATCACACTATGAATTACTAGGTTTTTCCCGTGTACATTGTGAAAACAGCGCCCTCTATGTAGGCGTTTTGTTACTTAGGGGGTATTAGCGGACGCTCCGCGACTTTGTTTGCGTTAAATAGTAGCTTATATGTTATTTCAGGATATAAGCTATCACTGTACCAAGTTTCACCAAAATCTGTTCGGTAGTTTTTGCGTGAAAGAGTAACAAACATCCTCACATCCTTACAAACTTTCGCATTTATAATATTAGTAGGATGTGCAATCTGGTGACAGAATCCTATCACTATCAAAGAGCTCAGAATGCAACGGTTCAAAAAAAGTACTAAGGTAAAGTAATTATTGTGATGGGGCTCTTTGAAGACCTACCTAGCCTTATATCACTGCGATCATTACTGATCTATTGTGATCACCAACTTACCTATAGTTCGTGCTAAGCTTTCTTAAGTCAAAACTTCTGCACGCTTTACGCACTGATTTGTTTTACTTCATAATGTTGATAGTTGCCAGCGTGGGTATTTAATGGCTAATTACCTTGGCAACAATAGCCTTTCTGAAATCAATAAAAGAATTGAAACTCAAAAATTATTTAAGAATTCAAGGAAAATAGGTATAAGTACTCTACTCTATCTCTGACTGAGCTAAATAGCTCGACAAAAATTTCGTCAAACTATACCCGTTCAGTTAACCTAATTTATGTAACACCCTGTAAGTAGGTTTATTGCTCTAGCGGCTCCTTTTAACTAATTAACAAAAATTACAATCAACGAAATGAAAATACAGTTTGTAAAACTGAGACTGTAAATAAAAACACAATAACTGGAAAATCCTCTGAAGCGAAACACATTTGCTGGGGGATTATAAAAGTGCATTCGCAATTTTTCGTTTAATAATAATAAAATCCATTATACGGAATGAGTCGACACGAAAACATCAATTAAGTTATGCAAATGCGAGTGGACGCGGCCGCGACGTTTTTACCACATTCGTGTGAAAGTAGGCGGTTACTTGACATTCTGAATGCAGCGAAGTAAGATCAATATTTGGATACGAGTGCATTTTGGCAACAATTCCAGAATTAGTCATATCGTGGTCTGTTAATGATGTTGTGGCATCCTATAAAAAAAGGTCGGCGGGACCTGCCCGCTCCCCGTATTGCATAAAGTAAATATAACTGGCAACATTGCCGCAATGGACTATTGATTCTGTAGCATTGGCAACACTGCGGCGACAGTGCTACGGCCGACATGGCAATTTAGAAAATGTTCGAGTTGGGAGTGTGGAAGAGTTAGAAAGTGGACGACTTAGGAATGTGGAAGAGTTAGAAAGGGGACGGCTTAGGAATGTGGAAGAGTTAGAAAGTGGATGACTTAGGTATGTGGAAGAGTTAGAAAGGGGACGACTTAGGAATGTGGAAAAGTTAGAGAGGGGACGACTTAGGAATGTGGAAGAGTTACAAAGTGGATGACTTAGGTATGTGGAAGAGTTAGAAAGGGGACGACTTAGGAATGTGGAAAAGTTAGAAAGTGGACGACTTAGGAATGTGAAAGAGTTAGAATGTGGACGACTTAGGAATGTTGAAGTTAGAATGTGGAGGACTTAGGAATGTGGAAGTGTTAGAATGTCGATGACATAGGAATTCGTTGTAAACGAGTGGACAAATACTGAAGGGTACAGTTCAGAAGGAACTTTTAAGAACTTTACGCTTATTGCTATATTTTCACGACTGTACTTTGCAGAGCGGGCAGAGCTAGGTACATTTTGTCGTCTCATATTTTTACGTTTTATTTTTTCGTTAAAAAAATCTAATAACCCTTTGTCCAGCAGTAGATGTCTATAGGCTGATATGATAAAAAAAATCTATGTTCTACACGCAACTGTAAAGCAGCTCATTCAGCCAAATGAACCGACAGTTTGCGAGTTCTCCCCCACTTTTGAAACAATTCCACAAGTTTGGGCTTCAGTAACCAATTTTAATTTGAACTTTCGGCTATTCAGTAACACTGACAAAGACGCGATTATCCAACTTTATACGTACTTACTCTTCATTTTCTGATACCAACCCAAAAAACGGGTTGGTATCGGAATGACTGGATCGCAAATTGACCACGTCGCTCTTAGTCAAATTCTCAAAATGTCGTGATATCAAAATACCTAAGTCGCTCAGTCACTTATTGGGATATTTCCTAGTGGCCAGGCATGAAATCTGTACAGGTACCTACACAACTGTTCGGACTTTCTGCGATGTAGTCATTTTGCGACTTAGGTATTTTGAGATTAAGACATTGGGTTTGGACTAAGAGCGACGTGGTGAATTTGCGATCCAGTCATTCTGATACCAACCCAAAAAAACCTGTGTGAAGTGTTACCAAACCTTCAGCCATCTTTTTTAGTCCAACTTTGTACTGTTTGTTCCTCTCTCTGTCTTACTTTAGTTTCATAATTTGCGCAATCTCTGTGACATAACACCATCATAATCTGCCGAAATATTTTAAAATGTCAGTATAGTATATTTATTAAATAAAGCATGAACAAATCGGTTCTCATACGTTGCCCAATCTTTTATTATTTAAAAACTCTGAGTAATATATTATAGGTGTCTCACTTAAGTCCAGGAAGGTTCGAAATGGGGGCCGTCATTTCATTTCTCTATGCTTAAGTCTGTCTTTTGAAAAATTGGATGTTGCTGGATCACGAAAGAAAGAAATGTTCGCAAATGAGCATGATTTGATAATAATGACTTCATCAACAGCCTATTAATGTCCCCACTGCTGGGGCTCAGGCCTACCCTCTCAACGAGGGCGTTCGGGCTATAGTCCACCACGCTAGCCCAGTGCGGGTTGGTGGACTTAACATGCGCCTAAGAATTGCTTCTTCGGCGTATGCAGGTTTCCTCACGCTGAGCAGTCAGTAAATGTACTTAAGTTTCGAGCAAAAACCCATTGGTACATGGCCCAGCCGGGGATCGAACTTCGGACCTTTCGATATGATAGGCCGCCTCTTATCCCCGACGCCACTAACGCTTCAAATTGAATAATTACTTAATTAATACTAATTAATAAGATAGTAATACTACTTTCTCCAACGTTTATATGAACAATTAGTAATGTTGTTGTATCCTTTAAGTTTAAATACAAACAATGAACACCTAAAGCTCATAGGACCAAGAAACAGTATGTTTTAGAAGCAAGCTGTATGTACTACTAGTGAACAACAAGGTTACATCTTGACGTAGATGATACTAGCCTCCCTCTATATACTCTGAAAGTAGGTCTGAAGTTGCCTGAGTAGCGGGTTGAAAGTAATACATTTCAGCCCTAGAGAGAATCGCTTTCAATTGACAGCTGTCATATATATATTTTTTAAACTAGTACTATTTTGACATTTCTATTGGACCATACAGCCACTTTCTATACAGCCACTCAATTACAGCGCGATGTAAAATTGAAATAACTTATAGTTATGTAATAATTAAATAATATATATTTTTAAATGACTTTATTATAATTATTACTGTCAACTATTTCTTTAATAACATAGATTTGGGCAAAATATTTACCATTTTTTCAATGATGGAAATGAAAAATAATGGCAGAATAGCTGGCCGGCCACAGAAAAGAAAACAAAGTAGACGGGAAAGCGGCAATCTGATCTTCATTTGTTTTTTCGAGTTGTAGAGTTTTGTTTATACTTCCGTATAGCAGAGATTTGTATTAACATTCGTTTTATGTTTTGTTTTTACTTTCAGTGTATTCGTAATGAAAAGCACAGTGTATCCCTCGGGTTCAAGAATTATTTAGAGTCCCTCGAACTATTGGCGCCCTCGCTACGCGTCGGGCGCCAAACCCCGTCTCGGGACTTAAATAAGTTACTTTCACCCCTAGGTTAACAATGTATTATCTTTACTGAAATACAACAGTTTAAAAGTAGGTCAGTAAACAAATACTATAAGTACTAGTAGTTACCAGCCAGTAGTTTAGTATTTAGTATTAATTTCTTGATATTATTGTTATAATTTTGTGCAATAATCTTTGAATAGAAGTACAAAATCGTTAATTACAGCGAATCATAAATAGACATACCGAAAATGTACGATCTATTTTCACTATCCTATATTCACATTTAATCAGTCATACAGAGATTGAATTAAGTTCTCATTCGGGTCGACCACATTACACACGCTGCGTAACGAACGGTGAACTTTCTATTTTATTGTATAATAATCCATTTTCGTAACTTTTTAGTAACCAATTTCTAAACTGTATAATATGCAGAATAGACGAAACATACACTGCCAGTTTCTGAAATAGATTTAAAGATAAATAATACACTCTTTAGCATGGAGCCAAAAAAACAATTTCGTCATTTATTAAAATGGAACCAAATATCCCCAATTTCGCATTCAGTTTCGAAACTAGAGATTACTACTGATCCGTAACCAGTTATAAAAAAAGCATAGATAACCACTAAGAAATATTTTTAAAATTTAACTTGGACCATTTCTATGCGTCATTGTCTGTCAAATAAAATCTATTCAATTCATTCTCACCCCCTTTCTCTGTCAGCAAACGATTCACAAATAGTTTTTCGTTTCTTCGTATACGAAAGCAGACGGATTGCAAAAATAACAAAGGTACGCCTAGTTCAGCTGTTGTTAGGACTGTACGTTGAATAACAGAGTGTATAATAGCCGGACCACATAATTAAATATCCTGAATGCGGCCCTGACATGCTGAACAACGCAGAGCAGAGCGAGCTTAATAGTGTTTCAGTTCCAAAATTAGCATAGTTGAATTTTGATTAGCAGTAAAACACAGAGCTGAACTTGCTAATATTATTCCCAGGAATGTTAAGCCTCTATTAAATATTCGTTAATGACACATTAATGGACAAAACCTTCAGTCATTATGGGTGGAAAACGTCATAAATTGTCCGTTGGATGGCAAATTTCATGTTCCAATTTCGTTATTGTAAAGTTGAGAACACTTGAGGGCTTTTTAGCAAATTAATTTTTGAGGGATTGAAAGTGAATGGGAGAGTCAAAAGTTTGCTACGAGCGATGCACCCTGGGGCAACGATTAAAAATTTAACAAGATTATGAAAATTTGGCTCGGTGATGTTTGTTCCACATAGGCGCAGTGTATATAGGTGGGTAAGAGATACCTACTTAATGTTAAAAGCAGTCGAAATTAGGCTTGAGTTTGCACCAGAAGTGAAGTTATAATAATCATCGTTGTGAACTAGGATTCAAATTATAGGACGATCGTTTAGTTAAATAAATAAAAGGCACTGCCACATCGCACAAGTTTAATTTTTTACAAGAAAAAATGCACGACGAATCCACTTTTCTGACTCGTCCAATTTATTCCTAATTAGAGTCCCAAGTTTAATTAGAGTCCACCGTTTAACATATAATCATATATAGGACTAGTTTAACGCCGTTTAGTTACAACGCAAAACCGTTTTGCTTTTCTATAATATTTCATGTTCTCCTTTGAGGCTTGGCTGTTAGGAAAACAGGACTTTCACACAGTTCCGGCCCCCATTCAACGAGGAAAGGAAACATCGGAAAGATTTATTAAATTCAACCGAAATCCCCTCGGCAAGACCCTGTCGCTATGCGAATATTGTAAAAGGAGGGATGTGTGTGGAAAATGAGAATTATTTGAAATATTTTCTATATGAGTTTCAGTGTGATTCATGATTTAAGGATTTTGGTTGAGATGAGGAGTACGTTTCGCAATACGATTTTCGTTGAAAATGCACGTTCTTGGTGATACGTATTTGTACGAGTATATCTTCCAAATCTTTTCTTAGCTACCTTTAACTACTGATATAAGTTGTCCTTGAATATTTCTGAAAATTTTTGGAGTAAAATTGCTTGGTTTTTTTGTAAAATTATGAAGTATTTTGTACACTACTTTTGCAATTGATGGCTCTCGTAGACTATGTGCTTTTGTTTCATTGCTAAAACAGTTACTTCTAACAAGATTTTTGTTAAATCTCGTTATTTTCTAAATTAATTACCTTCCTAAACAAAAAAATAATCTTCACAAATACGTCATCGCCATTTAATTTTACCTAAAACTTTGCGCCGAGCTTCTAGGTAATTCTTAAAGCTCCGCAAACCAAAACTCCTTTGACGGAACAAAGAACTGAAAAAAACACCCTCTAGAGTTTCCAACGTGATTATCTCGAATAGATGTGATTAATTTGACGTGGCCGGAGCGTCCCCTTAATTACGGCCCGGTTCAAATTAAGACGCCTTCGTAACATTATATAGGACATTTCGAGACGTTTTCACTGTCTGATGATAGCTTACTGTGTAAATGCAGGCTTTGAGATACTTTATGTTAGAATTATGAGCGTAGAGTTTCTTTACCCTTCGCTTTTTCATAATGCACCTGGCTGACTTCTGGTCTCTCTGATCGATATCTGGACTTCGCATGTTGTAATGAAATTTCGCAATTGTCATTAACGTATTATTTGCTCCAACGAAATTATTTTAGCGATTACGATTTACGTTTTCTTCTATCGATTTGTGTGCATCTTCTAAACCAATTGCAGGTTCCGCTAGGTCCATATTTTTAAAGGTAGGTTGCTTTATGTCACATATCTCCTTCATGATCATCCCGCACTAGTCCACTGCGTCACTTCGGTATTCCGCATTCGCTCACTGCGAGCCTTACGCAGATCATCCATCTAGCCGGGGGGCGTTCCAGACGCTTGCCCAGTCGTGGTCTCCACTCGAGAATTCGTCTACCCCAGCAATTATCGGCTCTCCAACAGATGCGACCAGCCCACTGTCACATCAACCTACTAACTTTTTGAGCTAAGTTTAGTTTTCTGGCGGATCATCTACTTTCGGATCCTGGCTCTCAGATCCTATCTTCTTAAAGATTTAATATTCAATATGACCTAAACGACAATGGTGTAAGTGCGTTCATAAGGCATTATGATGGTAATATACGGGTAGCAGATCAAATAACCGCTTACGTAACGGCGAGAAATATAAATATTTTAGAGGCCTCGCGATGAATGGTGCTATGCTTTCGTTGAGTATTCAGTTTTACGCGCACTCAGTGTATACTTTGTGTCATTCGTAAGGCAGGAGAGCAGTTAGGGTAGTGGTACAGCCTATAAGTCCAATGCTGGACCAAAATTCTCCCAAAACTATGGGAGTCTAAACCACCTATACACCTGGAGAGACAAAAAGACTCGAGGTGCGTTTACAAAGTCGGTTTAAATTTTAGACATCAAGTGCGTTTATAAGGCTGGTTCCACGGTCTCCCGGAGCGGAGACACACGTGAGGGGCTAGAGTATCTTTCACAGCGACGCGGGTTGTTCCGTATGGGACACGCTCCGGGTGGAGCCGGTACAAGGCATCACATTCATATTCTATGCGACACTCGTTTTAGCATACCTACTGCAAGGTATTGAACTAGAAACTCCTTTGGCCCTTCCGACCTTGCGGTTATACGGGCCGATTCCGCTACTTGTAGTGTTATCTTCAATTGTTTCCACGTTTCCTCCTTCTGGGCGTGACGTCATAATATGTGACGTCACATCGTCTTCGAGCAGCTTGGTTAATTCTTTCCTCTTATGCCAATCCTTGGCAAATCTCTCAGTCGCGCGAAGTTCGTCTCCGAACTAACAAGATCAAGTGCACCGGTCCCGCTTGCGCTCTATACAATCCAGCATGTTGCGGCGTCCAGCATGTTGAGGCGTTCTTCCTTGTACACGGCGCTGTTGGCGTTGTTAGGCGTTGTTCCTTGCGGACGCATTCATAGAGCATGTGGTCTCTGTACTCTTCGGGTTGTCTGCAGTAACATGTTCCCGACTCGCTCAGCGTCATGTCCCGAAGCCTTCCCATAAAACACCCGTGGCATGTCAGTATTTGGGAAGTCTAGAAGTCAGGTGGATATATTTTCTCTCCTTCTGGCCCCTCCAACCTTGCGTTACGAGGGCCAAGTCACATGAGAGTGCACCGGTACTCGCCAGGGGCTCTTTCCCGATGCACTCCATACATTAAGCATTACTTTTAGGACACTTCTCCCCCTTCTGGGGCGAGACTGTACACCACACTAGTCTCAGCGTTGAGCAGCTCCATACATCTTCGTCTCCTAAAACACCCGTGGTCTGTCAGTATTTGGGAAGTCTAGAAGTCAGGTGGGTATATCTTTTAAATTTTTCCGCACTCTTTGAAACATACTCGTATTTACTCCCGGTGTCACGTAGGCTTTAAGCCCACGTGAGCCCGCGGCCGGCGTTAAGTACAATGTGTGGATTTAAAATTCCATTTCCGCGAACGTGATCGCGTAAGTTCCGATCCGGAAGCCCGCGGCTGCTGTTTGCGTTACACTTCCGGCTGGAATGGGCTCTAAGTGTGCTCGGCTTTTGTTGCTGCGTTTTGTGGACTAAGCCTTTTGTAAGTTACTCTTGTGAAATTATGATGGCGTGAAGTTTTGTTGGCCTTAGTGCCTTTATTCCTCTGTCTGATATGTATCAATTCTTTCTTTTTTCAGACTACATTGGAAACGAGTATCAAATTCTGTCTAAATATTTTATTGCTTTGAGTACACTGGGTACATGTAGTTTTTTTAGGTATATTTACCACAATTTCATAGTGTTAGCTGAGTAGAAGCGGCGCAACAAACTTCCGCAACGTGTATTTTATAATAACCTTCTTACAAATTTGTTTTTAATGTTATTCTTAAGTTTTTTGTTCGTCATTGTCGTATGCCATGTTATCATCTATTTCCTCTGGTAGTATGCTGTAGAAATTTTGATCAAAACATATTTTCCAGATACCATAAATATTTATTGTAAATGGTAATTAATTACTATTCAATGGACGATTTTGACGAAACCATAAAAATATCTTGAATATTTATTAGAAATGATAATTAAATATTTATGATACAATGGCGGATTTTGACACAGCTTTCATGCTCTGGTCCTATGTTAGGAAATTAAACTTTTTGTTTCGGGATATTAAGGTTAACATCGTGGGAAAAGCTCTGGCAAAATAAGTTCTAGCGCAGACATTGTTGTCACCTATTTATTGTGGCAATACTACATGACCTTACAATTCCCAGCCACCAAGTTAAATAAGACATTGTTAATGATTATCTACAACCTACTCCCTCGAGCCGCTTCACAAATCATTAATTTTAAAGGTCTAAGATGTCCTTCCTTAGGCCCTTCCTCCGGAGCTATTACAGCCCAACTATTTGTCACTGTGCATTAGTCTAGGGCGAGAACAGACCCGTATTCAGAATTCATAATTATATAATTATTTACGGGTCTTACACACGAATAAGTTTTATTTACGTTGCCCGACGTTTCGACCAGGTTACACTGGCCGTGGTCACGAGCTGACCACGTAATGATATGAGTCAGCTCGTGACCACGGCGAGTGTAACCTGGTCGAAACGTCGGGCAAGGTAAATAAAACTTATTCGTGTGTAAGACCCGTAAATAATTATATAATTATGAATACAAAGCGCGAAAGTCTAAAATGTACGTATTCAGAATTGTAGTAAAGGGAATCAAAATCCAATTTTATTTTGCCTTTTTTAATTCAAACTTTTTTAGCATCTTCCCGTTTACCTCATCAGTTTCTTCCTGTCAAATATAAGCATAAAACGCACTTGGTTTGTTGCATGCAGCAATGTTCATGAGTCTCAGTGGCCGCATGCCATCAGATCTATCTGATTAGTTAAACAGTTGAACAAATTTCATTTTTGACAGAAGTCGATGGCAGTCCCGAAAAAGTACATCTCTCTCCAGATTGTAAATCGAGAATTGACATAATATCGTAGATCTGTAAATAAATGTCATCAGCTTGCACTTATGAACAAGTGTAAGCTGATGACAGCTTGACATAGGCCTCCCCCAAACTGTTTATTCATGATATTTAAATTTCAAAAAAGATAACAATGTACTTAGAAGTACCTCAGAAAAGTCAGATGAACGGAGCAATCCGCTCACTTCACCTGATTACGTATCTGTATCAGAAGATGCATAGGTTCCAAACTTCACTTTCTATGAATTAATGGCCTCAACTAAATTACAGGACGTTTTAGTGTATTGTTTTGTACAAGGTTGTCAAGTAGGTAGACGAGTGGTAGGAGTGCGGATGTTTCGGGTAAGTGTAGGTAAGTCTTACTGAATTGATATTATTGACTAACAGCCAGTTTATGTATACCTCTACATGTTCTGTAGTTTTTTTTTGAGTTGTTCGATGGACAGAAAATAAGCTTCGATAAAAAGGTACAGTCGACCGCACGTCAGTGGAAACACTTTGACCTTGAGCTGGCCTAGCCTATTAGGGATTTCAATACTATGAGTGAGTGAATAGCAGTTTATACTGGTTTTGTTTCCACTGACGTGCGGTCCCACCTAATTCCGCGATGCCTAAACCCTGAAGATAATGAGGAAAGTCAAACAGCGTATGTATCTGTGGTTTATCTCCAATTGATTGAGTGAATGACATTATTCCTTACAAATGATTTAAGTGGACATGTTAAAAGCAACTGTATTAGCGTCACCATCATCATCATATCAGCCTGTAGACGTCCACTGCTGGAGAAAGACCTCCCCCAAGGATCTCCATGGTGACCGGTCCTGCGCTAACATCATCCACCCGGGTCCCGCGGCCTTTACTAGATCGTCGGTCCACCTTGTGGGAGGCCTGCCTACGCTGCGTCTTCCGATTCGTGGTCGCCACTCGAGAACCTTTCTGCCCCAACGGCCGTCAGTTCTACGAGCGATGTGCCCAGCCCACTGCCACTTCAGCTGGATCTGTTAGTTCTATTGGTTATCTTGGTTCGTATTAGCGTATTGTTGGGAAAACTTCCGGTTTCCCAAATCAGGATTAGCTAAAATTAAACTACAGGGCTTACAAGTAATCACGGACGTTCCCATCAGTTTGTTCGAAAACGCTGTTTAATCCAATTTGAACGCAATATTCATCGGCGTTGAGAATTTGTTGGGGCCATGGCCAAGGGACAAACTGAAGGAGTGAAAGTCAGCTTTATATCTCTTCATCATCATATCAGCCGGAAGACGTCCACTGGTCGACAAGCCTTATATACACTTAAACAAAACCGGCAGAGAATGAGTAAGAACATCTTATTGGACTGTGTATTTTATGATTAATTATAGATCTAAAGAAATTAAAATATAAAAGCGTGTAACTCTTTCAGCTCGTACCAAAATTGTCCGTTGTAAACCTCCAAAGTTACTATCGCTTTAGTGACGATGTGAACCATAGTGAAGATCGTTGACTGATCGTGACCTGGGGGCCAACCATAACCAAAACCGTTATGCTGCGTCCACACTTTTGGCAAACCTTTACAAACGCAAGCCAAACCATGCTCCCCACGTTTGCGTTTGCTAGGTTTGCCACACGTGTGGATGCAGCTTATCGATCTTGGTTATGGTTTGGATTTGGTGATAGATGTCGTTCGGAATTAACGCGATTGGCCCCCGTTTTTATAGAGGCTTTGCTGTAACTGTCGTCGGTTTGTTGTAAGTATAATATACGATTATTAATTAATTATTAATTCAAATAAAAAATCAACAGCCTATTAACATGTCCCCACTGCTGGGGCTCAGGCCTACCCTTTCAACGAGGGCGTTCGGGCTGTAGACCACCACGCTAGCCCAGTGCGGTTTTTCGGCGTATGCAGGTTTCCTCACGATGTTTTGCTTCAATTATTTTTTACTAATTATTAAGTAGATTATTTTAAAACTATGATGGGCATGAAAAGATTTTGTTTCCAGAGCCGTAAACACCATAAAAAATAGGAATACCGGCAACGGCACACAGTAAGCACACAATGTAAATTCGGTTGATTTAAATGCTCTTAATAAGCACTTTTCCTCTCCTCCTGTCTCTTTAGTAGACCCCATCAAAGCGAATACTCTTCTTGAACTTTCTAATGTGTCTTTACCCCAGTGCACACCTTTCAGTTTTGAAGCAGTCGCTGAGGATGATGTTAAGAAACACGTCCTCGCCATTTCCTCCACTGCAGTGGGTTATGACAATGTAAGCTCGCGAATGATAGCTTTAATCCTTCCTGAACTTCTCTCTATCCTCACTCATATCTTCAACTTCTCTCTGGAAGTAAGTAGTTTTCCTTCGGCCTGGAAAAAAGCTCACGTCATACCCCTTCCCAAAAACTTGAATCCTACCATTTTCTCCCACTTTCGTCCTATCTCCATCTTGCCATTTCTCTCCAAAGTACTTGAGCATATTGTTCACAAACAACTATCAGCCTTTCTCACTGTCAATAACCTGCTGAACCCCCTACAATCAGGCTTCCGTTCTGGCCATAGCACAGTCACTGCTCTACTTAAGGTCACTGATGACATTCGCTATGCTATGGAGAATAAATCCCTTACCATCCTCACTCTTCTCGATTTCAGCAGTGCCTTTAACTCTGTTGATTTCGATGTTCTCATTTATATCCTTCGTTCTCTTAATATATCTCACTCGGTGACTGCTTGGTTCGATTCTTATCTTCGGGGCCGCTCCCAGTGTGTCCGCCACGAAGAGGTTCTTTCCGACTGGTGTGATTTAACTGCGGGCGTTCCTCAGGGTGGCGTTCTTTCTCCTTTACTTTTTTCGGTCTTCATCAACACTATAACCAATGTTATATCTTCCAACTTTCATCTCTATGCAGACGATTTACAGCTTTACCGTCATTTTCATGTTAGTGATACCACTAGTGCTATTGCTGCCATGAATGATGATTTGGAACGTATTAGTTTGTGGGCCAGGTCGTATGGTCTGTTGGTTAATCCAAATAAATCTCAAACATTGTTTATTGGCAGTAGGTACATGTGTAATTTACTTGATAATTTATCCATACCTCCCATCTTATACAACGGTGTACCTATTGTCCTAACAAAAACTGCGAAAAACCTGGGAGTTATTCTTGACAACAATTTGTCATGGAGTGGGCATGTCAATGAAATAAGCAAAAAGGTTCATTTTTCTTTTCACTCTCTCAAGCGTCTCCAAAACTTTCTCCCCCTGAAAACTAAGATCACCCTGGCTCAGGCTTTACTACTCCCTATTATCGATTATGCGGATGTTTGCTTATTGGATGCCACCGAGGAGCTCTTAAATAAACTTGAGAGACTACAAAATATTTGTATTCGCTTCATTTTTGGTCTTCGTAAGTTTGATCACGTATCTCCCTTCAGGTCTGAACTCAAGTGGCTCCCTATCCGTTATCGCAGAAATACTCACATCCTTTGTCTTTTGTTCAAAATCCTTAAAAATCCCTCCTCTCCCACCAACTTGCGTGAGCGCTTCAACTTGTTGCGGCCTCCTGAACGGTTGTCTAGATCCCACATCGCCTCCCTTCTGCAACTCCCATCACACACCACCGATTTCTACAGTTACTCCTTCTCTGTGCATGCTGCCAGGTTGTGGAACTCGTTACAGGCCGGCATTCGTGATAGTCAATCTGACTATATTTTCAAAAAACGCGTTAAAGAGCACTATCTGTCGCTGACATAAAATCGATATTCATATATAAGTATTATATGTATTTTATGTGGTATTGTATTATATTTATTGTATTATATTAGTATTCATATTTATTTTATATTCTCTTTATTTTTACGAGTATTTATGATACATAGCATATATATTTCATATTATTATGTATTTAGTGCCTATATATTTATTATTATTATATTTTTTGCATGTAGGTATCTAGTTTATAGTTAGTTTAATGTATGTACACACGTGTCTGCCTTCATATATATTTAAATTATCTCTCTCAATCAATCAATCAATCAAATATACTTTATTGAGCACCAAATTATATCAAAAGTTTACATTATAATAATTTACTAAACTGTGTACAATCAAAAGGCGGCCTTATCGCTTTCAGCGATTTCTTCCAGGCAACCTTAGCCAACTCTCTCACGGGTCTGCTGGAAGAAATCTCTTCGAGAGATAAGTTCGCCCTTTGTACTTATTTTCCCCTGTATTCTTTTGTAAATGTTTTTCTGTGTGTGTGCAATAAAGTGTTAAATAAATAAGCTTAACCTGTCTGTCTGTCTACTCGTATCTTGTTACTTGTACCAATTCACAATCATTATTTACAGTCCCCTAATCAAGTGGTTGGTGTTAAAATTAAATTGTTCTTGCTTACATTTCCAAAGCTCTCGAGTAAATTGAGTAACTCTCACTTCTGTTCGGGCTCGATTGTTTATGTTCAATTTTGGGACTCTAGAGTTGGGCTCAAATCTTAAGGGTTTAGGTACAGTCACCTGACAAATCTGTTAAGCATAGAATAAATAGGTATTTTGCCTTATTAAATAGATTTAGGGGACATTTTCCTCCAAATAAAAATACAGTAATCGACTAATCGATGTTCGATTACTTGTTGATGATCGATGTTCGATCCCCGGCTGGGCCATGTCATGTACCAATGGGTTATTTCTCGAAACTTAAGTACATTTACTGACTGCTCTCAAACGGTGAAGGAAAACATCACGAGGAAACCTGCATACGCCGAAGAAGAAATTCTCTGCGCTAGGCCGCCACCGCAGGCCGTGTGTGTCTGGGATACGCTTAAAGCATTATCGATCGGTGGCATAGTGGAGAACAAACTTATATAGCCCTGATTTGTCGAAAGGCCTGAGTTCGATTCCCAGGCTTGGGTATAACTTACATTCTTTATATTACTCAACTCAACAGCCTATTAATATGTTCCTACTGTTGGGGCACCGGTCTACCCTATCACAATTAGGCTATAGTCCACCACGCTAGCCCAGTGCGGGTTGGTGGACTTCACATGCGCCTAAGAATTCCTTCTTCGTATGCAGGTTAGCTCTGTATATTTTCCTTCACACCAAGAACAGTCAGTGAATGTACCGACTGATTTCTTTGAAGAATCAGAGCTGAAGAAAAATATTGCGGGCGTAACCACCACAGAAGCTAACCAAATGTAAAGTGAATTAGCGAAATAAGTCGGAAGTAATCACGCGAGATTATGGAGCTTTGAGATTCCAGTGAGATTGAACTTCCATTATACAAATTGGAAGAGGTACACCGGCTAATTGCAGGAGGTAAAAAATAAGAGGAAATAGGTAAATAGATTCAGTTAAGAAGTATTTACTGGCTGTAAACTAAGATAAATAGATTTTTTGTGGCTTAAGACTAAGTAGTAAAAAGTTAGTTTACATTTACATGCAAGTAATTATAGTACTTGTGAGGGAGTTTCCTAAGAGGCAAAGAGACTTGCTGACGTCGCAACAGATGGACCAACGTTTTATTTAAATACCTACTTTGTTTAATGACCTAAATTGAAATCAATCCAATTAACTTATTTATTGCTAGTCAACTTTTTTACAAAAAATACTTAGACTTAGTAATTTATGATTTTTGTACACCGATGATTTGTTATTGATCTAAATTTTTATTATTATTATTCTTGGTAAAAAAAATAATTAAATGAGACCATTATTGAAATATAGCCTATTGAATAAATAAGAAACCGATTTGATATAAATGAAATGTTTCACAATTCAATTAAATTTCTTTATATCAGCAAATGTCCATACGCACATTAAACCACATGCATACATACGTACACACATAAAATTACACTCTTAGGTATTAGCTTAATTAATAATAATAATAAATATATATAAACTTACCTACATAAATTTCAGAACCGATTTGAATAATTTCAACGTAATTTCAAACGGCGAAGATATCACGTAACATACACAAAAAAAAAATAGAATTGAGTCGAATTAAGAACCTCCTCCGTTTTGAAGTCAGTTGAAAATGGATCATAATACGATCTGCACAAGCGAGGCAAAATATAAAAGGGGCCGTTTAAATCCATATTCATCAAACTCGATAAATACGTTAGATTCGCATTTAAATGGGACAAAGAGCCACACATTTCCACTCCCGCGAGAGCAGATCAATCTTTCTCACTGACATTAGTCGGAGACATATCAAATGAACATCAATCACCCGATTTGATCCCGAGAATATTTCGAGAAAACATAGAGGTGCGAGAAAAAACATTGTACGCAGGGCCGGCGTTAGGGAAATTCGGGCAGGGCGACGACCGACGCCATGAAGAGCGTTTTATCATGGTGCGTGTCGAATATTAAAAAGGAAAATAATATATAAAACAAATACTGCACTTGAATTAATTAATTCACCTTTATTTACCTTACAATATCTAACTGGATCTAATCGATATCTAACTGGATTTAAGGTTTTATAAATACTTAATTTAACACCTGTTCTTTGTAATGATAAATCAAGTAGAAGAATGTCTCATTGATTAATAATTGGCAGTCTATGTCATTGGCTAAATCAAAGTCAGTTCAGTTCGTTTATATTGAATAAATTTTCATATCTACAATTTATCATTTTAGATTTTCCCTGAACATGGGCATTATATTATTTTATATTTATTTACACTAAAATGTCCAAACACCAGAACATTAAATCACAAATACACATTATAAATTAATTATTATGGTATCCTTAACAACTTTGAAAAGTGGTGATTGGGGCGATGGGGTACCAAAATTGGCAGTGCCTAGAAACGGCTCTGCCTGTAGGTACGTATATTCCCGAGATCACGAGCTGGGATGACAGATAGAATGGGTAATTTGTCGCTCGCAGATGGGGAATGGATATCCTTTTTCTGAACGGGCCTGGAAGAAAAACAAACAAGAGAAGGTGGATAGACTAGGATGTTTCTGAAATATCAGATCTGTAAAACCTCTAAAACCTTGGTGTTACCCATTTTTAAGCACTGTTTTAAATATATTATCGTATTGTACATACAAACAACGTAGACCAAATAAACTTATACCTATCTATTATCTACAATTTTTGTTCAATTACAAACATATATAGGTAGCTAGTAAGTAATGTTTTGACTAAACTGTCAGAAAACTCTTGTTTTATTAATATTTTTTTATAAATGGTTGAATTTTAAGATACTATGTAGTATGATCAAAGTACCTGTAACTAAACCCTAATTGAGACATGATTATCTCTCTTACTTATCTAGTCTAATGAAGTTAAAATATAATAAAAGTAATCCAATACAATTCAATTTTCTTTAAAAACAAACATTTCATTATTTCCAATATCTCCAAGAAAGTGCGAAGTAAAACTCAAGTTCATAGTTTTAGGATTCGTAGGGCATTCTTTCTTCCTACCCAACAAAAACCACTTAGTAAATGCTCATGTAGTTACTATCAGCTGTTCCTTATTTAGGCGTATCATATCTTCAGCGGGCTCTAAACGCGAAGAAACCTCATAGTGTAAGCCTTATAGGCTATGTTCATCCAACTTGTGGCAAGGCTTTTATCTTGATTGCTTCAAGGCCTGCTTTGGACTCGACCAATTACTCCTAATTTTCTGGTGAATAATTGAGAACCCGACTGTACTTGGAGCTGGGGAACGACGCATAAAAATGTAGTTGGAAGAGGCAATTCTTTTATTATGGAAATCGAGAAATAAACCTAATAATTTAATAAGGTTTTAATCACAAACAGTAGTGTAAAATAAGTTATACAGTTCTATTCGATAATTAATTTTTAGCACCAAAGTCTTGCGTATCGGACGAACGTTGTCAATATCAAAGGCGGCCATCTGACTTTCAATGACAGTTGAACTTCTAATTTTCTTTGTACCAAGACTCAAAACTCCATTTTGCGAAACGACAGATTGCTGCTTTTGACATAATACGAGTAATTTGATACCTAAATTACATCAGAATAAAAATATCACAATAGAAACTTGCGTGTAAGCAAAAATGTTTCACGCACCTTTTTCCATAGAAAAAGTTTTACATTTTCCGAACTTTTGCGCTCTGTGTCATTTTCAGTAATCTTATAGATCAACGGTTCTCCAAGTTCGAGCACAAGTCAATGGCGAGGTAATGTTATAAATTCGAGACTTGTCGTTTCTAAGAAAGTGATTGGGTAGTTAGGCGGGTCATTTTTTCCTTAAGGTGGTTTTAGAGGTTTATGAATATTGGATTTAGGCCGCTTTCATATCATTATAAGCTGATCCTAACGAGGCAGCTGGTCGGTCAACGGACCGTACGCTTTTATTAGACCATTCCTCTGTAATATACAGCATGATGTAAAATTGCACCAGTCGTTTAAAGGAAATTGCAATTAATGATAGCGGAAATCTTATGTTGCCAGACGGTTGTAATGAGGAGTAATTATTTTAGTTCAAATCAACATTAGCATAATGTATCCAATATCTACTATTATTAGCAGATATAACGCGCCTATCTGATATGTTAGACAACGTGTCAGAGGACGTGTCATTAGTGGCGTCGGGGATAAGACGCGGCTTATCATATCGAAAGGTCCCAAGTTCGATCCCCGGCCGGGCCATGTACCAATGGGTTTTACTCTAAACTTAAGTACATTTACTGACTGCTTTCAAACGCTGAAGGAAAACATCGCGAGGAAACCTGCATACGCCGATTAAGAAATTCTTAGGCGCATGTGAAGTACACCAATCCGCACTGGGCTAGCGTGGTGGACTATAGCCCGAACGCCCTCGTTGAGAGGGTAGGCCTGAGCCCCAGCAGTGGGGACATGATAATAGGCTGTAGTATGTTCCTGAAGATTCTCAACAAATTTTCCATTTTTTCTAGAAACGTTCAAATTTTGTCAGCCTATATTTTTCCGTGCTAATTTCGCAGTAACATTATTACATTATCATTAAGGGTATGAAAGTACGGTGCCAGGGTGTGACCATTAGCTACGACTGTCCCTCTGTCTCAGGGGATCACAGTCTGGTATATTGTTCGATATAGTTGAGAGCCTTGGTCCTTATACAATGGTTCGTTCCTATGTGGTCTACAAAATCTTAGTAAACCAGTTGGTTTTGAGTGAGCGGGGCATAACTATTTCGTTTTCCTAGCTTATAGGTTACATTGAAATTTTTGTATTTCATGGAAAATTTATGGAAATTTCATGATGAAATTAATAACATTTTTTGCTTTATAGAAATATATATAGCTTGCTATATATATAGCTTTAATAGAAAAATTAGTTATCTATTATCGGCTTCGCCTAGCACTCGTCGTCATTCATACGATTTTGTTCTTTAGGCTATATTGATATGGTTCATTTGACAATGACGTCAAAATTCGGGCATTTTTCCGCTTGGTCTGCGCAGTCCCTAAGGGTGGAAAATTAGGGGATGAATAAGTCCGCTTTATTTGTTTGTAAAATTTTAAATCTTTAACTTTAACATTGAACGGTACTTTGAAATAAGCAGGTTCGATATTACGTGCCAGACATTTCAAGCGACCGCTTGATGTCTTCGCCGGCCGCAGCTTGGCTGGCGGTCAACTCGTTAACGGGCCTCTGGGACCGGAATAACCGGCGCTATGTCTATTACCGGTAGGTACCGGTAAAGTACCGGTAGTGTGGTCTGTAATGGCCCGATACTCTCCTTGAGATATTTGGTAATTTTCAGATTTGGACTTTTTGGGCCAAAATAGTATAAATAGATGGAATAATCCGATTAATGTAATTACCTACTGCAAAGTCGTACATACGACGCTTCGATCATAGTACAGGTAGGTTTACCTAGATAAAGCACTTAATACAAATTCAAATAAAAATAACCCTTGAACTTATTATACCTACAGGCACAATTAATGCACTGTAAAACAAAGCTTTACGATTTATTACTAAACATCTCTTAGAGCGTCAGTGGCCTCGGGGATAAGACGCGACCTATGATATCGAAAGGTCCGAGGTTCGATCCCCGGTTGGGCCATGTACCAATGGGTTTTTTCTCGAAACTTAAGTACATTTACTGACTGCTCTCAATCGGTGAAGGAAAACATCGTGAGGAAACCTGCATATGCTGAAGAAGAAATTCTTAGGCGCATGTGAAGTCCACCAACCCGCACTGGGCTAGCGTGGTGGACTATAGCCTGCACGCCCTCGTTGAGAGGGTAGGCCTGAGCCTCAGCAGTTGGGAGATTAATAGGCTGTTGATGATCGCTTAAAGTACATTTAAGGACTGTTTTGTGGCGTCACAATTTTGAGCACTGATGCGATATCTGTACCTAATAGAAATCCTACTTTCGTTTGAAAGCCGGTTCTTAAAACAAAAAGTTACTTCCCAAAAAGTAAGAACGTTCCCTGAAAAGCTATAAGATAATACCTACTAACCTCACGTCACGTCACTAGATAGCTAGAGGGAGGAGGGGAGGTCGAGGAATGAAGGTAGGGGGTGAAGCAGTCTTCGTAAGAGGATTAAACACGGTAATAAGGTTTGCTTGCACGCCGGCACACTTGGCTAGGTCAAGTAGGGCTTACGGCAAGTGTATTGTTGTACTATGCTTCTTATTAAAACTATAAATAGTCTATTCTGCTCTTTTTTCCTACGATACTTGGGCTATGTAGTCTAAAAGTTGTACCTGATGCTAAATCAGGAGAAGATTGCTAAACAGCGGGTCAAGAAATCGGACTAACAAAATATCATAATTTGAGATTTATATAGTAATATTATGTCTCGTTCGCAAAATGCATCGTTCGCAAAATGTCTCGGTCGCAAAATGTACCGTTCGCAAAATGTCCTGCACTTCCGCCGCGTAACCAATTAACCCTAGACCAGTGGTCTCGAAAGGAATGATTAGTTACGTGACATTATTGTAACATGAAACATGTACTTTATATTTCATTTTCTTAATTTATAATGGTTATGATGAAAACCTTTTATTTTAAGTGCATTGTCTCCCAAATTAGTAAAAAAAGGAAGTATTTCATGTAAGGGTATGTAAATAATAATTTGACTGGCCTGTTGGCGTAGTGGTAGTGACCCTGTGGGTTCGATTCCCACTCGGTACCAACATTTGTGTGATGAGTATATCTGTTGGTTTTCGGATTCTGGGTGTTTGTATGTATTTAAGTATTTATTTAAAAGTATTTGTATGTTTATCAGTTGTTGAGTACAAAATTACAAGCTTCGGCTTTGTTTGGGACTTAACAGCCGTGTGTAAATTTGTCCAAACATTATTAATCTATACTAATAACATTTCAAGTGCTGGTGTGCTATATATAGCCCAGTGATGTCACGCGCATGTTCTTTATTTTTTTTTTGATATGAGTGATTTTTCAAAAACCACAACTGACAGCCACACTTTAGGTACCTATTCTTTTTTTGACAGCAGCACTACATTGGATAATAAAGAGGTAAAAACTGGTGGATAATTTGCACGCCTTATATATGTTGCGAAGAACCAAATGATAGCGGGGTGTAAAATACACCTAATGCCATCTATTGACAAACTTTATAACCAAGAAACTGGCATGATTAGAACGGATTAAAAAATTTGTAATAACACATAAAGAAAGAAAGAAAGAAACCATTTGTTCTAAAACACAGCACAAGGACTCACAATTATACACATAGTATACTATTTATAACGCAGAAGAAGTCGCGGGGCATCGGCTAGTTATTAATAATTTACTGAGTCAGAAAGCGACTTTTGATCACGTCTTCCAAGTCGCCCTGTATTGCACACAAAATCGTAATACCTTTATCGTAGGTTGGCTAAAAAGGTCTTCAGAAAAACAATTTTCCATACCCTCCCGTATGCAGCCGGAGCGAGCGGGTGGGGACGGCACATTTCACGCAATCATTTCCGTGTTTACCGGTCCAGTGATCTTTAATAGGCAAAGGTTATTCCGTATTTCTGATCGCGATCCGTTATTGTACTTATTTTGGTGCCTTCTTCGCGTTCTCCGTCATCCTGCCGTTCAAAATCTTCAGTTAAGATGATATTTTTGGCTAGTTTTCGCCACGTTGTCAAATGTCCAATGGAACAATTATAGGTCTAGCTTAGATCTATAGGTAAAACTTATATCCAAGAGAATAAATTCTGAGAATTAAAGAACTTTTGTAATCGGTTCTGTGATACAGGAAATTACTTTTTAAAATTCCTCTTACGTATAATTAGCAAAGATCACTAATTTTTAATTCCTTGAAAGGCCCTTCTAACAGTATAATGTACATTCATGTATGTATGATGTATTGTAATAAACAAACTTTCATGAATTCAAATCCTAATTCACTTCTAAAACTACTGCAACGTTATGGCAAGGATTTTGAAGCTTCAATTCGGGCCCAAATAGCTTATGAACTGCAAATACATCTTTGTCTAAACTTGGTGCATTCAAAACCTAAACTCGCTAGTAGCAAATATGTACTTAGTAGTAAATAGGTACTTACAAGATAATTACAGGCTAGTATACTAGCGGACGCCATAAGTCCTCGTTCCCAAAACATAGTTCCAAAATGACATCAGTTAGGTACATAGTTTAGAAAGACGCGATGTATCCCAATCCCAACTTTGATTTTAAACACTTTACCACTTTTACTTTCTTTTCTTTTCTTTTCTGATAAACGGAACCACACATTATCTGAGATTCACACAGTATCATTTACATCCTCGTTAAATAGAGGGCGGACTCGTCGTCACACCAGGTTGTCACACTGGTGAATAAGGTTTTTACTTTACCAGTTTATTATACCTTATCTTAGCTAAGAAAATTAAAACCCATACTATCACTACTACTTATTTTCTAATCTAGAGGATTCTTTTCGCGTTGTTACTCTTCACTGAACTAACTGGGGTTTTCATTGTTGGATAGCTTGATGGCTTTTCGGCGGGCAAATAACTTATATAGGTTGCTCGACAGATGTTAGAGGGAAGAGTTTGGGGCGATGCTTCGAGTTTCATATTCACAACATAAATAAACACACTTCTGCAATAATATTAGCTTAGGCGTGCCGTCGTTTTCTAAGATAAATTTCACCAAGAACCATTTCTTGTTATGAAGGAGAGTCTTGGTAATTTAACAAACCTTGATCCAAATTTCAGCTAAATCGCTACAGGAGTTTCAAATTGTCAGGCCGGCAAACTGTTTTCCTTCAACAACTTGAATTTTTTTTTCTGATACCTACCATAATTTTTCCATCATTGCTGGGCTATTTAGCTGTCAATGTTTATCGGTTAAATCTTTAAGCTTAAAGTTTCTGAAATCAGCCCTTGAACGTTCACTGCTGCTGGGCAATGTCATTCCCCAGTGAATCACCACAGCGGCGGGCCTCTTTCGGCTACCTTCTTTAGGTCGTCTGTCCGCCTGGTTTGGGTGCTGCGTGTACCGGTCCGCGATCTCCACTACAGAACTGTTCTGCCATAACGGCCGTTTTGTCTCCGACAGATGTGACCTGCCCAAAGCCACTAATGCTTGCTGATCCTTTCGGCTATGTCGGTAATCATAGTTCTCCGTTTGATCTCCTCATTGTGGATCATATCCTTCAAAGAAACTCCAAGGATAGCCCTCTCTATAGTTCGCTGACATCGTCCCGCTATGGAAGAATTGCTTAATATTCGAACCGAGCGGGCGACGAGGGTCTGTTAGTAAAGCAATTCCTGCAAAATTAGTCGCAGGCCTAGTGGGGACCTTTCATTGTTTAACTTGGGTAATTACTTGGCAGGACTTTACTCTAGTGTCAGATTTTACATTAGGTGCGGGTAGTTTCGCTGTGTAATTAAAAGTTGGGTTGGCAAATAAAGTGCGCTTTCTGGTTTTAGGTGAATTTCTGGGTCTTTGTTCATTTTCATCTGCTTGTTTATGCTTTGCTTTTAATTTCTCCGTTTCTATGTTTAATGTATCGGGTAAGCGAAAAATTTTGTTTGTATTATTTCTCTTCTACTTGCTTTTAAGCTAAGAATTGTTCAACATTTTGAACTCTTTACCGATCCTCGTCTTTTATGATCAAAACCTTTGGTTACGTAAATGTATTGATCTAAAGCTTACCTGCACTACTCTAATTTTACGGACTAATTAACTTTCTTCTGTGTTTTGTCCCTGTGCTATGATAGTATAGTAAGAGTAAGTGAGATGCCACATGAGGAGTCACTACGTTCATTGAGGTTACTACTAACAGTGTCCAACAGTGTCCTGACGATGTTTGCTCATCCAACGTAGCCCGTGACAGTCCAAATATGAACTCACTCCTGATGCCTGTCGTGTCTGTGATTTGTAACGACTACTTGAGGCCCGTGCTTTTCCTCAACAATGTGTTACAACACTCCGATTAAACCTAAAGTCAGGTTTACACCTGTTAAACTGACACCATCTAAAACGACTCACGTTTCACCCTCGTAAATGTCCCAGCATCACCCGAACGGGATGTAAAACTTTACTGTACTGACGTAAAACAAAATCCAATTACAATCTCCAGTAACGCAGCATATAGAGTGGTACATAGGTCTTTTACAACCTGTTTAACTCCCTTTGTTAGGTAGCGGTCTGAACGGTCTACAATAAACGGTGTGAAAGGCCTACGCAAATTAATAATTGTTGTATGTAGATGACATACTTCACCATATTTCCCCTTTCATCATTTTCATGCCGCAAAACTAGCTCAGGCTTTGGTAATCAAATAAAAGCCACTAGATAAATCAATCTAAGCCTTTAAAATTATATCGACAATTAGAATTACGATCGTTTTTGTGAAAGCTTGTATATGTTACGCTACAAAAAGACGCAATTTTCCTTCAATCTTACCAATCGAAATCACCAAACGCAAAGCCTGTAATATTATAATAATATTTTTAGGTTAATGAAAAGGCATTGTATGCCCTTGGGCTGATTTGCCCTTTAATGATAGGGGTCTTGGGCTTATTCTGAAATAAACAAGAATACTTTAAGAAAACTAATTCTTGATTGAAGCAACCACGACTCAAAACATCATCAAAGTAAAGCGCTTACACAATGTGTGGATTTCGCCAATTAAAGTTAACTAGGTACCTACCTAAATATTCTTATTCCTGAATTTTGACCTATTTGACAGTTTTACATAGGTAGAGCTGAATCGGTCCGACAGACTGATAGACTATAAAAAGCTTCGCTATCTGTTTCAACAAAACCCTAAAAAGAACAAAAATGAACTCTAACAACAAGTCTTCAGTAGGACAGCAAATATTTGCCCCCAACGCGCCACTGGGCAGTTCAGAGAGGTAATTACCAAAGTTAAACAATGAAGGGACGCCGTTCGGCCTTGACGAGTAATTTGCTTGTGAGCTGTAATTATTTAGACAAGGACCCGAAGCACGCGGAGGTAGATCTTAGAGAATTGTGGGATAATTTAAATCTGAAGGTTGCTTCAAAGATTTTGCAGAAGAATCCAGTTGCTGCGATTGTGGAGATGAACGAGTTAATATAATTTTATTTTATTTTATGACTTTGGGGAGCTTACAGCTACATTACAAAATAATCAGTCAACTTAGAAACTAAACGCCAATGACAAGCTTCCACATTTAAAAAGCAAGAGTGAAGTTGAATTGACTCGAGAAACAACTCACAGAATACACACCAATCAAGTAGATAAAGAAAAAAGAAAACTAGGATGGAACTGACTAATCAATCCAATCTGACTCTGACTGACAAACTCAACCAAAATCCTGACAAAAACATCAGCTCAGGATCTCGCCGCAGGTCTTTAGAAGCCTTTACAGGTGTAGCACATAATATCAGTATGGCGAATGTACAGCACAGGTGCACTACACTGTTAAGTAGATAATGTCTATATAATTCGACCTTTATAATTCGAGGGGTACCTATAGATGTTATAGTTCTTAAAAAATCAATGTGTGTGCGCGGCGTTGAACTATCTGATGACTATAAGAAAAATATAAAAGTGGAAGAAAATTTTCGATGCAGTTTGACTTTTGACAAACCAAATTTTTTTACAGCGTGTCTTAGGAATGGTCGGCAAATATGAATAGAAATATTGAACACGCTATAAGGAAAGAAGCAAGTGTCTAAGTATGAACCAGTAATTACTTCAGATTGTCAATTTAAATGTACTCCATACATTCCTAGGATACCTTAGGTAGCGGTGGTAAACTCATGAAACTTTAGTTTGAATTGCCTGGAGTCTACTCAGAGCATTAAGTGCTATTTGCGATTGCTCTGTTAGTTTGCATGTTTAAACATATTTCAATGTTCAATTTCCACTTCACGCCATTATTTGATTAACGGCTAGTCACCGTTTTATTTAAACTGAATCGAAATAACATTTTTGCTTTTCATGAATTATTTACACCTGCCATGAAATTATAATTTCTATTTGTGCTGGAGTATATTTTTGGGGATACATTATCGGTCTGCCCATTCTGCCTGTACTATTATCGGTATGTTGTTAAAGCAGAACTTTTTACAAAATAATAACAATACCGTCTACAGGTGTTGGGGGCCAACTATTAAGATGAAATCAGGGGTTAGATCAAAATCCTAAGATTTTATAAAAAAATTTTTTTAAAAAAACCTAGCCTAACTACCATAGCTATTCGGCGATCACACTTCAAGGGTGAATTTGGAGCGATGTGTCCACAGGATTACATGACGAAGAAATCAGGGGTTTTTTTTCAAAGCCGGATTTCATCATAATCCGAAGTCAGCGGTGGGATCCAAGTTAGCCGTTTTCCACATTACACTTTTTTTTATTGCTACGGGGGCAACAAGCAGGCGGGCCTCCTGATGTTAAGAGGTCACCGCCATTTACCAAATTCTACGTTTTACCCATACTTGCGACACTCATAGCCTTCAATAGAACTTCACAATAACTAAACCACCAAAAAATCAAATTCTAATATCAAACAAACTACATGAACAGTTGTCTAATAATGCAATCAATCCTTACTTATTTACTAATATTATAAACGGGAAAATAGCTCTGTGTGTCTGTCACTTTTAACGCCTAAGCCACTGAACTGATTTTGATGGGTTGTGGAGATACATCGAACCATGGGAGGACTTAAGCAACTTTTTAACCCCGATAACCTGATCCCGCGAGAAAAACTTATTCCACGAAAACGAAACAGCTATTAGTAAATAAGCCCGTCTTACGCCTATAGTCCACCACGCGAATCCAGTGTGATTAGTTCAAATAAACCTAGATATTACACAAAATTTTACAACACAACATTAAGTGTTTACCCGTACCTCCCTATGTTCGCCACACACATAACTAACGTCCAACTTGGAAACTGAAATCCTAACGAAAATGGTTCGACACTTCCATTAAAACCCTCGTTACGTAAGCTGTAGTTATTGTTACCGTTAAAAGCTCTTCAGTCTGAATTATTTAGGTTTAATCGGGTAAACCTGCCTTGACCTTATAAGGTGTGATGGGTGTGAATAAAAAAGTTTAATTGAGTCTTCTTTGAGTTCAATGTCCTGTCATTTTTTTATTTGGGTAGTTACATTTTAATCTATGGAGTTATGTGATTCCGTGCTATCGATTTTACCACCATGGTATTTGGATCTAGGATGATTCCAGACCAGATCAAGTAAGTAATTTACTTACTTTAGTTTAACAAAGACATCGAATAGAAACAAAATGAATACCTACAGCGCGCACACTACAGGTATGTACAAAGCAAAGTTATTTTCTTATAACATAAATTATTCCGTTATGTTATATGCGTTATACTACATCTTCTTCATTTTTCATATCGTAGAAGCTTCCTAAGAGATACAGAAGAGCGTCAGTGGCCTCGGGGATAAAACGCGGCCTAATCATATCGAAAGGTCCGAAGTTCGATCCCCGGCTGGACCATGTACCAATGGGTTTTTTCTCGAAACTTAAGTACATAATATACTGACTGCTCTCAAACGGTAAAGGAAAACATCGTGAGGAAACCTGCATACGCCGAAGAAGAAATTTTAGGCGCATGTGAAGTCCACCAACCCGCACTGGGCTAGCGTGGTGGAATATATATATATCCCGAATGCCCTCGTTGATAGTGTAGGCCTGAGCCCCAGCAGTGGGGAGATTAATAGACTATTGATGATGAGACTTCCGAAGTTGTACTTACCGAAACGCGATGTTCTGTCATACGGGGAAGTGGACATCGGGGAAATAGACCTCACGGACGAAATGGACATTCCGGGAATAAGACCTAACTGACTTGAATGTCTGTAACTCATATCTACCACTTACTATCGACTCCGAATGTGCCTTGTCTGTCATTTCTACTTGCAAATTCTTCAACTTTCTTCCTGAGATAAGTAAAGTTATTATTACAAAAGCTTTTTCTAACTATTGTAACCAAACGAGCACTTTCCACTGCCAATGTCTGCAGTAATAATGTTTATTGTAAGGCTGCAATTAGCTTCCATATTAAGCTATCAAACGTCTATGAGTCACTTAAGACAAAGGCCAATAAGGCGTGTTAAACACAACACATAAATCCTAGTTCACACTGACGGCGGAGCAGACAATAATATCCATTGTATGAGCTTCAAAGATGCACAGAAACAAAACTGCAATGGAAGAGACATAGATAGTAAACAGTGATTTATGATAATTAACACAGTCTAACATAATAATCAAAATATATAGACAAATCCCTAGAAAATGATTATTCAAATGAAATAATTATGATAGACACGAAAATTAGTTATAGGTTAATTATGATCTATATTCAATGAAAGGGTAATATTACCCATTAGGTGGTTCAAAGCCACAAATTGGTTATTCCTCGCCGCTACATACAAGGCAGACCTCATTTCTCCAAAAATATCAATAGGTAATTTTATATAAATGGAAAACAGCTTAAAGATAATTTCAGTGAAACAAAGATTGGAGATGGACTTATGACAAATCAGTCTCAGAACAATAATAATTATTAAAGTATAACAGCTTAGTACCAGCAAACATTTAAACATTCCTGTTTAATTCCTCACCATGGAGCATCCTTTATTTGCCGACGGTGAGGAAATGAAACACTCTCAAACTGAAGGAACGAGAGAGGACTGCGAACGTCGCGTTTAAACGGATCATTCGTATTCTGTTAACACAAGTAATGAATTTGCTACTACGATGATATTTTAGTATTTTCTTCCCGTTCTCGGGAGCTTTTATGAAAGTTAATGGACGACTCTATTATAGAGCTGATATTGTTCGAGTCAGCATCTAATTATCTTTCTGTTTCTAAGGAAAGTAGAAACAATAATAATGGCGTTCTGAGTACCTAAGTAAGTATAACTCACTCTAACGCTGTTTATAAATCTTTTTGATGAAACGTCACAGGAATTCTAGGGAAGATTTCTTATATTTTATATTTATTTCTTAGTTTGTAGTGGTGTCAATAAAGAGTACTCTTTCTCTTTTTTTATTGCTACGGGGGCAGTTTCTTATCATTACCCACCACGTAGATCGCCACTATTGGCCAACAAATATTATTAAAATTATTTATTTTCGTATTAAGCTTTAAAGTAGCTTAGGACTATATTATTAACTCCAGATGACGAACCACCATCAGGTTACAAAAAAATTCTGCAGCAGATTAAGATAAACTGTCAACAAAATAATCCTAATAATATAATATTTACATGACCTCTGCCTCTCTCATTGCTAAATAGTTTGTAATGTAAATTCCATGAATAAATCTCGAAACATTTAACACCAATTACCACTAAACTTCCTATCAAAGTGACTTCTTAATTGTTTGATCCTACAACATCCTCTCAGCCCGTATACCAGCACCCTTTCATTACCATGAGCGAAGGCAATGAAAGGGGAGAACCTCTTGATGATACGTGAGGAGGATTCAAATAGGCCTCTGGTTGAGATTGAACGGGGCGTATAATTGAAAAATCTTAGGGCTTGAATGTCTAATCGCTTAAAGTTCCGGATATCATAAAGGAATTTCAAATTGTCACAGTATGTTTCAAACATTGCTGCCAAAGGATTTATTTGGTTTCTTTTAGTAGAATTGGCTTCCATTTGGATTATTGTGACTTCCATTGTGACTCAGACACAAGAAAACTACTTATTGAAGAGGCTTGTTACTCGTTGTCTTGACTTTGTGCTCTAAAAGCAGAAAATTTCTTGTCGAAAGCTTTTATCATGAAATCCTTTTAGATTCACCTTCATTTTTAACGTTGTGCCTTTTAGACGATAGTTTTACTTTGAGATAATGGCATGATAATTCTTTCATTCATTTTAGTCGTGGTATCCCTGGTATTTCAAGCGGGGTCAAATTCATTTGCACGCTTTTTCTTCCGGCTTATTTTATCGCCTCTCATTAGCTTTTACGGCTCGGGCGCCAAGTCAGCGTCTCACCCACTAATGCGTACTTGGGATTTTAAACGCAAGGAAAAACGTTCATTATCCAACAAAAAGGTTCGCAAATTAAAAGTAAACTGTTCAACTGATTGATGGGAAAACGATTCCAGTTCCACTTGGAATGCTAAATTTTAATTTGCCGAATAACGGAAAGGAAAATGTTAATTCAGTTGTAGCAATTATATCCACGGAAAGGCTTAAATGCGAGGTGCTGGATCGGCGGTGACAGGTGCCGACTGTCACGGGCTATCTTTGTATGTTTCCATTGTGTTGGCTTCTTTTATTCTCCTTTTGGGGCAGGTCGTGTGTAGGTACTGTAGGTAAATGTTTGATATCTAGTTTTGAGTCGAATATCACGGAACGGTTTCTTTGCTGACTAATATTTTAATCTACGGGACACTCCGATGTAAGGCACGTCCTACAAGATGGGGCTATCGTAGACCGTCATCTGTAGAGTCTGTGGAAAAGACAGCGAGACGATTAAACACCTGCTGTGCGAACGCAATGCACTAAAGAGTATCCTGGGCATAGCCTATCCTTAACCCGAGGTCTACAGGCTCCTACCTCTTAGCTGCATAGTAGATTTTGTGCAACGAACACTTGGGGGAGACATGACATATAGATCCCATAGGGTCGCAGACAGTGCCTATTTCAAGAATATTATCGCCTATTTTAAAAATAAGAAAATTGCAAAATTACACAAAATAGGTCGATTCTTTAGTCAATGTTGTATCCTCTCCAAATCTGAAATAATGTAAAATAAATATTATCCTAGGATTACCTGAAACGTTTCAAAGTAATTCGTTGTATAAATCTGATTGCTTATATTTTAACGGATGATTTACCTGATAGTCCAATGGAAACACAAAACCGCGGTGTGGCGTGACCCCGCATGGTGGCATGATTCAAAATGAAGCTCGGACTTGATTATGTACCTCATTTTGATGTCTGAAGCTAATTATAACGTTTGCCTTTTGATTGCGGCCTACAATTGCTTTTTCGGAAGGAGGGAGTTAAAGTTGGCAAGGTTGTTAGCCGATAAAGTAATTGAAGGCAAAATTGGAGTAAGGTATTCAAGTTTCATAGACATTAACTGCTTATGATCAAAGCTTCTTTGTTTGTTATTGACTGATCTTTAGACGGTTAAGTTCAAAGTAATATACTCAATCACTTGATTCCTGGCACTTGCTGTCAATTTATCGTGAAATACAAACATAAATAATAAATCAGGTACTGGAGTATTGTAAAAATCATTATAATTTATGAGTAATTTGTATGTTTTGGACCGAATTCTGGCCACGTATAAAGTTTTCGATTCTATCACATTTCCAAATTATTTTCTATTCACTTTTTGAGTAGTCATTCAAGGCAAATTGCTTTTTAGACGATAATATGATCATAACCGATTCAAGAAGTCTCTTTTCTTATAAACAATTTTTATACAATCGCCTACGTAATTGGGTAGCTTCATATTAAATAACAATGTTTAATCGATTTAATGTGATCAAAAAGTACAATTAAAGCTTAACCTTCACAAAAAATACAAAAACCTTGTGAGTACCTACTTATCGGCGATCTACAATCCATTAGAGCTTAAATGGGGAATTGGCGATAGTTCGAGTTTGGGTCGAATCCATGTTTAACTTCCACTAATTGTTTGCCTAGTGGCTGACTTCGGTTCCAAGATATCCAGACCTATGTAGGTACTACTAACTCACCCTGTTGTAGTGTACTAAATTACTGATGCAGGAGGCGGGGTAGTTCTAGTTGGATTGGTCGGTCAAACAACGTAATCTCATGAAAACCCATGTTACATAGCAAACTTTTTAATTTGATTATTATTTAATTTGTCTATTGGTTATACAAACAGTCAAAGCAAGTTCTCATGTTTGGATGCTTTGGTTTGCCTTTCATGTTAACTAAGAAATATCATAAATTATGGAAAATGCGCAACAAAGGTTTAATACATTTTTACATATTATTATTCTGTGCTTGTTTTTATATGCAAATAATGTACTGCGCTCGGGAACGTTTCACGGCGGTGATATCAGTGTAAATTTATTTTATGCAAGCCGTTTGTTTTATGTAATTCGCAAGTCGTTTCAAAATGCTTTGAGTTTTCATACTACCATGTGAGTCACTGAACTGTCATTGAGAATACAATTCATGTATACTTTCTGTACCTATCTAAAAATCATATTTATAAAGTTTCCGATGCACATGCACAAAATATAAATACTGGTTTGTCGTGAAATCCCACGATAACCTCATAAACTTACAGTTTTATGTAGAAACCGCATGTATCAAGATTTACGTTGTACTGAAAAGCGCAGCGTAAGACGGCCTTCGACCAAAAGTATCTTTGATCTGTAAAAGGTCATGAAGAAAGCGTAGATTGTAGTGGCAAGTATACTTCGGTAATAATCAGGAAACAGTTTTTAGTTCAGTACAAAGTAAATTGGACGGGCTGAGCAATCACAATATCCTGCTTTGACAAGCTAATTAGAATAGAATATTGAATTGAATGTTTGTAATAGTATTATCATGTAATCTACTGTAAACACTAATCGACGTCAATTACGGTTACGGCAAGCAAACGTTCAAACAAGGTGGCGGATCAATATATTTTATTGAACTGATTCCCTTTGTGGTTTTGTTTGCGTTGAAGGTAATTTATTGATTTATAGGTTAGTTGCCTGACATAAATATTTTAAGATAGAATACGATGGAAATTAATTGTGTAAATAATTTGTGCATTGCTGAAGAAGAGCTGACGAGGTTAATCACAAAAACTGAAAGATACGGATATTTTGAATCGAAAACTGTAGCGCGTTACACTTGTTACAATATTTTAGTTATTTTTTAAAGAATTGGAATTGATGAATCAAATTCAAGATCTAAACAAAAATTAAATTCTATTCAATTGATTCAAATGGAAATGGAAAGAAACTACGCGTCGACGTTTAAGACCGACCCACCAAACGGAGGAATGCTGAAATTTCTCCTTTCCCCCCCCTTAAGCGTAACACGGCGGCGGCGGTGCGATAGCGTTACGGTAATTTTTTGTAATGTTAGAAATAGTATGAAGTCCTTCACATCAAAGCGGCGCGGCAAACGCGCGCTGCGCGGCGGTGCGAAGGCGAAAGCGACAAAACTGCGCACGCAGATTGGTACGGCCTGCGCGGCGCGGCGCGCGGCAGTACGGAGCGGCAGCGGCGCGTTGTATGTCTTTGTAGTATATGAGAACCCCCACACAGAGCGGCCGCTGTGCAGCTGTGTGATTCTGTAAAGTATGAATTAAAACTCGACCATCACATCGCAAGTCACTTACTTCACTCCGCATCCGATCATGAAAGACCTTGATGTCGCATTGTGTAAACAAATACTTAATAAACACTTCACTTGCGAAGTAAAGTGAGTATTGAACTGTAAATCATTGAGTTAGAGACCGATCTCACTGCGGATTCAGGATCGAGTTGCACAAATACGCTTACAGAATAGCAGGGCTGAGCGTTCTTCATACGCACCGCCGCCGCGCCGCGCCGCCTCCGCAAGCGGTATTCCTGTCTGAAGGGCTCCGCTTTATATTCGCTTCCCGCAGATTCGCCACCGCAACGCTATCGCACCGCCGCCGCCGCCCTGTCTGTGTTACGCTTTAGTGTATAAGTCGGACCAAGCATCACAGAGTACCTAATATACTTAGAACCTTTTTGATTGAAGTCGGTTAAAGCGATGAAGGCACTAAGAACGAACCATAAAATTAAATCATAAACGACTTCGCCCCTCAAGTCACCGAAGGGTCTAAGGTTTACGCAAATTAGGACATGCACACGTTGCGTGACCCCGGCCGTAACAGTCCCCGATCGATAATCGTAAATACGAAGGTAAGCGATGCATTCTTAGGTTCTATTCAGCCAGAAATTGATGAGCTGAAGCATTCGAGGACACTACCCCTCGGGGCTCAGTCAAACCATCAACCGAAGGAGGGTGGGAAGCGTTAGAAATTTATGTCGTACAGTATAAAATATTCATTGCAAGGCACAGCTGGTGTCTGTTACGGTTCACTTACATTAACGGTGGACGTAAAAGGTTTGTTTATTATTAATTGAATTATGACTTTGAAGTATTGTAAACAGAATTATAAAAATCTATTGTAAGTAGATCAAAATAAATTGGAGGAGGGAGAAATGGTAAGCAAACACAAAGGAAATCGGAGGAAATAAAGGTTGTTGATAAGAATAATGAGGCGGTTATTATAGACTATTCCACAATCACATCCGGCATTTCCTTAAAGTGAACTTTGATTGTACAAAAGTAATAGACGTATAAAAGCCATCTTATTTGACTTCTGTGGAGTTCTTGCAAAATTCCAAGGTATAATTTAATAATTTAAGAACCTTCCAAGAATGACCTTAGGCTGAGAGCTTTTCTTTTGTTCGTTTTACTAAAAATACTGGTGATTGTTGTTGTAAAGAATAAATTTAATGCTGAAGATTTTCATCCAGGATCTAGGATCAAGGGTGTAGGGAAGATTGTGCTTTGTCAGTTTTGAAAAAATGTTGCAATTAATAAGTCCAAAATTATCTCAATGCTTTTGGAGTAGTAGACGTAAAATTTCTCTGTGAAACGGGAAAAATTAAAGAAATTTCAGATTTTTTTTCATTAGAAATGAAAAATGATATTAAAGAAACCTAAAATACATATCAAATCAATCAAATTATATACTTAGTCAAAAACACGTTAACAATCCTCACATAACAATATCTCAGAGGCCCATACTCTGTTCTAACAACCCCAAACAGACTTATGTCACATATTTCGGACGAAATGACACATTGCGGGTAACGTGACAAAGTTACCAAGCCGTGGGTGCGTGATTGTTAAAACTTTAACCATTCAAATTTTACCCATACTTAGGCTCTTAACCTCCTCTGAAGTGGAAGGGGGAGGATTTATGAGCCCAACAGTGGACTATATCATGCTGATAGTGATGTTGAGATCCCTATTTCGAGGTCGATTACATCAAAGCAACATTTCGACGTTCTCTAAACTACACAATATTATAGTACAGAAACACAACCTGAACATATCAGTTCCACTTTAGTATGGCTAAACTACTCTGTAAGCTAGATGTTACTACCTTCTAAATGTTCAAACATTGTAATTGTAGGTATTTTGAACCTTGGACTTTTACTATTTATTAACTTTCTTCCTTTTGTTCATTATTAATGATACGAGTACTGCTATATACCCCAGCAGGAAACCAGCGCAGCGCCTCTCAGGTGCAGCACTAGCTGAGCTGGCGACCTCTTCACATCCTCTACTACCTACGGCATCGTCTACTATCTGATTTTTATATTAGGTTTAATTAATTAATTTAATTACTTATTGTATGTTTGTGGTTGTCGAATAAAACGATTTCTTGATTTCTTTCTATATGCAAAAAGTAAAGAGTTCCGAGCTAAGGAAGTTTCTCAACATATAATAGCCGAAGTCACAAACGTTTCAAGTAAAAATATTTTCAGTATACGTGCAGTAAACCATCTTTGTTCGCAGATACGCAAGTTATTACCCGCAAGATGGCGGATGAACCTCAGTTCGAGCGACCCATCGGTAACCACACCTTCCACATAGGCAGGGAGGCGGTGCTGGGATGCTCTATCGTCAACCTCGGCAAACATAAAGTACGTTCCTTTTGTAGTTTTAAAGCAGAGATCCAAGAATGGCAAGTAAATCTGCCACTGGTCACTATTAGGCGGCGCTCTAGATTGGTACCTAAAAAAAGATATCATTTTTAGGGTTCCGAACCTTAAAAGAGGAAAAAAGGAACCCTTGTGGGATCACTCCGTTGTCCGTCTGTCTGTCAAGAGCATTTTTCTCAGGAACGCGTGGAGGTATCAAGTTGAAATTAATATCAAATACTCAGGTCTGCAGTCTCTTAGAGCCGTGAAAAAATCAGACTTCTAAGTTATCGCAGTCAGAAGATGTGGCCGATTTTGCCGCATTTTTTAGTATCTTGGTCGTCAAAACCTACTTCTGGTTGACCTAGAATCTTGAAATTTGGCAAGAAGTAAGGTCTTATATCACAAGTAAAGGAAAAAATCCGAAAACCGTAAATTTGTATTTACATCACAAAAATTTCTTTTTTTTCTTGTACCAACAAACTTAACTTTGCGTATGAAATAATGTTATTAACGATTTTCTAATTATTTCTTTAATTATGTTTGAACGAAACCCTCAGGGCGCGAGTACTACTCGCTCTTGTCCGGTTTTTTTTTCATGCTACCTGCAAGCTTCAATGTACTATTATTAAATATCGTACAGATTTAAAAAAATACAAACTTCACATAAGTCTAGGTCGGCTTCTGTGGTTCGAGCTAGTTAGTGGCTCCATCTGAATCGAGCTTTTAATAAAATCTCCCAAGTCAGATTTTCAAAAAAATATGTCCAACAAACTATCTAAATATATCCAACCTAACTAAACACTAAAGTTACTCAACACACCACTGAAAATGTATTCGTTTATTCAAAATCGGAATACAATATTCACTTTTTGACGTCAATTCTGTCTAAAACTACTCTGTTTCCACCTGTATAGCAGAGGGGAAGAAATAGCAACAAACCGAACAGTACAGCGTAGGACCCTAACTGCCTTTGTTTTATACATAGCTTGTTCATTACAAATATTTATCTATGTTGAGCCATCAGGCACTCATGGAATTTTATCATATATGTAATTATTTATTTTCCTTTTTGCCCAAGTTTGATTTTTCAAAGTTTTTACACAAGTTCGATTGTTAAATTTTACTAGTACCAATTGCGTATAGTGAAATCTATTCATACCACCTTTTATTTTCCAAACATCAAACGCAACAACACGGAGCCGCTAAAACTTTAATTGGCTCGTCAGAATGGATGCGGCATTATTCGCTCGGAGCTGTAATTACGCGTTGTTTATTGCACAGTTAAGCGAATTACGGCCGCCATTAGCTTTGACGTAACGCTCACCTGTACGTACCTTTGCGCTCCTGGATCGCGCAACTATAAAAACAGTTCTCAGTCGTCTCCGGAATTGTACGTTTTATTGGCCTGTCAAGTTTGTGTTTGCGTTTAACTCTAAGTGCGCCTTCACATTAGGTCGCGGGTGGTGCGGCTGTCGCGCTGCTACTTCCATACAAAAAAAGCCGCGCGACAGCCGCGCGACACGTGATTTTTCATAGCGGACGGCAGCGCGGCAGCCGCGTGCGATCAGTCGGCTTCGAGCCAGTGTCGCAATTGCACGCTCGAACATAAATTTCACAATGAGCGAATTTGACACAGAAACACACTGAAATTTGGGCACTAATTATGTGGTTGGTTATGATCATTCTGTCTAAAACGTGGTCTAAAACGCAAAATGCCTAAAATTAATACTTAGACAATGATTTTACTACAATTTAGACAGTGATTTTAGGCATTTTGCGTTTTAGTCCAAATTGCTTTTTAGACGTTTTACAACTTAGGCAATTTGAGTTTCAGGCCAATTAAGACTTAGGCATTCTACAATTTAGACATTGATTTTAGGCATTTTGCGTTTTAGACCAATTGCTTTTTAGACGGAATGATCATAACCGGCAGAAGGAGAACCAACAAAAGCAGGAGCAACAGTGATGTTTCCTCGTTGGAGTCCATTATTGAAATAAACTGGCCGCCCTAATCTAAGCAAGTCGCGCGGCTGTATTTGTAATGAGAAGGCATCCGCTGCTGCCGCGCTGCTGTCGCGCGACAGCCGCACCACCCGCGACCTAATGTGAAGGCGCACTAAGACATCGTTGTGTGGTCACAGAAGAAATAATTGGTGTGGTTGGGTAGACTACAGTGTAAGCGGTCACTATTACACCTCTGTGCGCATCTAGCGGATGATCCGCAGCGCATTGTCCGCTCTGTTTCAGATATGACACAATAAAATTATTCTTCCCAGCGCTAAGCACCTTGCACCTTGGAAGCGGTGGTAGATAAAAATATGACGTTGTATAAATAAATGTACCCAGTGTACTTACATGCAATAAAATAGTACATTTTAGACTTTCCTGCTTTGTATTCATAATTATATACGGGTCTTACACACGAACAAGTTTTATTTACCTTTGCCCGACGTTTCGACACAGGTTACACTGGCCTGGTCTGGTTGTAACCTTGTCGAAACGTCGGGCAAAGGTAAATAAAGCTTGTTCGTGTGTAAGACCCGTATATAATTACATAAATATGCAATAAAATGGCTTTGATTTTTTGAATTTATAGAATAGTACACTATAGACCAGATAGCTAAACTAAGATTTTCCTACCTACCTACTACCTAACCTATACAAAAGAATTGGAAATTGGACAGATCACAAATATAACATCTAGGACTACAAAGTACATTTTTTAAGACTTCAAAATGACTTTGATTACTTAAAGGTGATTGCAAGGTGTATTTTAATCCCTACCTATTCTTCACCATATAATCTTTTGTTTGAGAAAAAGCCGTCGTCTTTATTTATTAACGAACATCCACCACCATACGTCCTAATTTGCCGCGTCCGAAGTAAACACAGCTTTTCTAATTAGAGGGCGCGCGTTAATCTCAATTGGTTGCCTACGCCACTACACTTGCTTTATAATGCGTGACACCATTAACTACGGAGGGCTTCGGATCGTATTACTATGTACACTCAGCCGAAAAACTAAGGAAGGCCGCTAATCCCCGAACGGCGTGATGCAGGAGAAATGCGTAACATAAAATTATTATTATGCTATGGGTATCACTGAGACGTTTCATTTTCATTACTCTTTATTGCACAATAAAACACAGTTACAATCATACAGTACTTAGCTTACATTGGTACATCAATCGGGCTTATTGCTACAAGCGATTTCTTTCAGACAACAGTAGAGTAAAGGATATGAATAATTATGATTGTGCAGTTAGTTAAAGAATATAGTAAGTGCAATGTTACAATGTTCAAACATTAAAATAAAATGCATACCTACATGCCTAAATACATAATAATATTCGTACATACATTTATAATGCAATTCATTAGACAATTACATAATAATTTGGTAAAAGGTGAGTCCTAAATCTATATTTTTTCTTAAAACCTCAAGGAATACCAACCCAACAAACATTAGGATGTTTAGATAAACACGATTTCAATTTTTATCTCTGCATACCAATGTTTTTGTTTATGGGACTGTACACATTGCAGGACAGTTTCCTAGAGATAATGTATGAATTATTTATTTGTATTTAAATCCCCTCTGGACTGCCGCCGTCGGAGGGTTTCGAATTGAATAGGCGCGCGACGGAGTAATGAGGTTTTTTTTACAGAATGTAAAGTATTTGTTTTCTATACTTATTATAGCAGCATAGTTTTTTGTTTGTTTGTTTGTTTGTTTGTTTGTTTGTTTGTTTGTTTGTTTGTTTATATGTTTGTTTGTTTTTTTGTTTGTTTGTTTGTTTGAATGCGCTAATCTCTGAAACCACCAGTCGGTTTTGAATAATTATTTTTGCACTTGTTAGCCTAATTTTTCCTTCAGTTTTTTTTACAGAATGTAAAGTGTTTGTTTTCTATACTTATTATAGCAGCACAGTTTTGTTTTTGTTTGTTTGTTTGTTTGTTTGTTTGTTTGTTTGTTTGTTTGTTTGTTTGTTTGTTTGTTTGTTTGTTTGTTTGTTTGTTTGTTTGTTTATGTGTTTGTTTGTTTTTTTGTTTGTTTGTTTGAACGCGCTAATCTCTGAAACCACCAGTCGAATTTGAATAATTATTTTTGCACTTGTTAGCCTAATTTTTCCTTCACTGTACTATGTGATTGAACGCAAGCATGAGAGTCCATCATGCAGCATGATAATTCACGTAAACGTAATGCATGTTATGCCGCATGATCGTTTAGGGACCGCATAAGGTAACACTTTAACCCGTTTAGTGACCAGTTATTATTATACACTACACATTATTATTACAACCTGTAGGTGTAATAGTATATTTTTATTCTGTGAGAATAGTATTTTACTTTCCTCTGTGGTAAAATACATTAGTCATTCATTTACCAGGACTTAAAACAAAAGGTGAAAACATGCATTATATTTTAGCAGCATTCTGTGAAACTATAAACAACGCTCTCATTATTAGTTTTGTGGATTCATTCAAGTATTACAAATGTGAACGAACGTAGCTGACCACAAAGTGTAATGCGAAATAATATGCCTTCATTCCATTTATAAATTAATCTATTTTAGCCATGTATTATAGTTATTCTATCTGATAACGCTTAGGTAAGTAAGTATTTCGGAATTTAAGTACGGTCTTCCTCCGGCGATATTTACCAGATCGTCGGTGCACCTTGTGGAAGGCCTACGCTGCGTCTTCCGGTACGTGGTCCCCACTCAAGAACCTATCTGCCCCAACGGCCGTCAGCTCTACGAGCGATGCCCACTGCTACTTCAGCTTCGCAATTCTTTGAGCTTTGTCGGTGACCTTGGTTCTCCTGCGAATCTCCTCATTTCTGATTCGATCTCGCAGGGGAACTCCGAGCATAGCTCTCTCCATTGTCCTCTGGGTGTCTTATGAGGCCCATAGTGAGCGACCACGTCTCGGCGATCACTGGAAAAACACTGGTTGAAGACTTTCGTCTTGAGACACTGCGGTATTTGGGACGAGATGATATTAATTGAACCTCATTTTAGAACTGGTCTGTCCCAAAAGTAATACTCATACACTGCGACTTTTGCACGCCCAGTTGCACATAGGCTTGTTCTTTCTATTTATTTGGCGACCTTCATCAGTTCTTTACATTTTTGATCACATCCTTCAAATAAACTCCGCGATTATTATTCATCATATCAGCCTGTAGACGTCCACTGCTGGACAAAGGCCTCCCCCAGGGATCTTTACGACGACCGGTCCCGCGCTAACCTCATCCAGCTGGGTCCCGCGACCTTCACCAGATCGTCGGTCCACCTTGTTGGAGGCCTGCCTACGCTGCGTCTTCCGGTGCGTGATTATTATTTATTACACGAAAAGTTACACAAAGAAACTTCATTAAACTTTATTAATTAAAATAGTCAAGACATTATCATTACAGGTCAATTCCCAATTCAATAATGTCAAACATTACAATTTTACAATTAGAACATACTTACATAACTACAGATAAACATGTCAACAACATAATAGGCTATAAATACAATTTCATTTGTTAAACTTACATAAATAATCTAGGACTGTGTTTGTGAACCCCGCCAGTGTACAGTTAAACAAATCAATTTTTGGGCTAATTTCATTAAGCATCCATAACGCTGTCGGTAGAGGAGCGTATTTCAGCAAATTGGTCCTGCTCTTTGGGATCGCAAATACCTTCTGCCGTGGCCCTCGACGTAAACGCATATCTGGGATAACAATGTCAATGGATGCAAGCACGGTAGGGTTGGAAATAAGACCGCGGAATATTTTATAGAATAAACTAACAAACACTCCATTAACTTCAATGAAAACTTAATCAACCAGAATCATCTTTAAAATCACCTGCATCCCCATCCAAAAACGTAGATACCAGAAACGGCCTCAAATTGATTTGGTGTTCGCAAACAACTGGATTTAAGTCCTCGGTCACGTCCGCGTTTATTGTGAGGCAAAAGTTACAATGGGCCGGGAATAGTAATCGTTTGCCGGGTAATGTTATGTAATTCCCAGGAATTGCCTGGCCCCTGGGATTGGGGGCCGAATGTATTCGTTACCGTGGATCTTCAAGGCGATTGAATTTTTGCATGATTTTGCCTGTGAAATTTATTCAGAAACTAGCTTTTCATGTAGCGTTGCTCACGTTTAGTCGACTTTGCCTTGGTAATCATGGAAATTAAAACAATCCGAAGTTTTTTTTTAATGTTTATTTTATTTAGGGACTTTTGTGTTCTCCACATGTCAGTCCCATCGTACCCTGACCAAGATTTACTGACGAGGCGACTCAAAAATGTCATACAAAGATCGTGCCGCCACAGATGCAGGCTTGGACCAAATTGACTGAGCCAAACCCACATCTAGTGGATTCAGCTTGAGTCGCCTCATCATTAACTCCCGCTTATTCCTGAACCTGTCACACTCCATCAGCAGGTGTTGGACATCTTCAACAACTCCACAGACTTCACAGTTCGGAGTGTCACACTTTTTCATGAGATATCCAAAATCCAAAGATAAACTTCTGGTATTGGTCAGCAATAGCTTACTTAACTTGAATGATCTATGAAAGAATATGAATAATTGGATGCTAGAGAATCTGTAAGCATTCATAGCTGGATTATATTTAATTCATCGATTCAAATGGTACAAGGCAAGTTCATCTCCACCGAGCTATCAAAACTTGTCAAGTCTATATGCCATGGTATTCTTGAATTAACTAATGAATTTTGGTGAAATTCCTTAGCTACCGCATTCTCTATAATCGTGGCTCGAGCCATGAATAATATCAGTAAAAACTTCTTTCGACTTTGACATTCTTTTAACAAAATGATTCATAAACATCCAAATTTATTACTTCTTTTGGTCTACAAGTGTTTCGACTTCTTATTATTATATCAATTCAACCAAAGCTTTGACTGCCACCAAAGTATTATCATCCGTCCTACTAATATTATAAAGGCGAAAGTTTGTAAGGAGGTTCGGATGTTTGTTACTCTTTCACGCAAAAACTACCGAACAGATTTTGATGAAACTTGGTACAGTGATAGCTTATATCCTGGAATAACATATAGGCCACTTTTTAACGCGGAGAAAGTCGCGGGGCGTCCGCTAATACCCCCTAAGTAACAATACGCCTACTTAGAGGGCGCTGTTCACAATGTGCACGGGAAAAACTTTTCTACGCGGGCGAAGCCGCGGGAAAAAGCTTGTAATATCATAATGTCAGGGGTATTAGCGTAAATACATACCAACGTGTTGTTTGATAAATACTTAGTAAATGTAAATAGAGACTGTACGTATTAACATAATTAAATTATACTTCAGTAAATAAAGATTTCACGTATCTTTATTTACTGAAGTAAATTCACTCATACCGTCGCGGAGTGGGCAGAAGAACAATACAGCAGCATTTTGTGACACACCCCATTTCCGCTCTCTTATAACTTATCTATCAGTCTCTTTCTACCTGCTCGCCTATGGATGGACCACCTCGTACATATAATTAAGCTCAAGTAAAACATTTGTATCTAAATAATATCATGCTATAAACACCGCATTAGTTCTCCAAATTAATTTCTCTTTTATATCACGACACCACTAGCACGTAAAAGCTTTTAATGAAACGTAAATATTATCTAATAAAGCACCTAACTTTCAGCACCTAATATATCTTTATGGGATCATATAACCCTTAATATGGCAGCGGAAATATGATTATCATCTCGCACAAACACTTGGTTATTAAGCTTGCCCCGCAATTTAGGGTTAATATTATACGTTTGCACAGGCCTTTATGAAAAGCTGATATAATTAAAAACATTAAATGTCACATGGGAAAATTAACAAAAATAATTTATAACGCGAACTATTAATTTGGCTTTAGACCGCGATGTTTGTTTTAAACATTTATACAATTACTTTTCCAAGAAAAACAATCGTAGCAAAAAGATCTTATTTTGTATTTATTACTTTCTGAAAATCAGCAGCCCTTCTAAGAAAAACCAAAACAATCTTTTTGAAGGAAGAAAAATAAAAACGAGGAAATACGTAGAATCAGAAATTAATGAGGTATAGTTTTTTCGCGGAATTAATTTGGGCACGAAACAAAGCGGTAGTACGGATTACCTCAATTTGTAAAGGTCGGTGAAAATAAATTTATAAATAGCAGATTATCCATCCTGTCGAGCTTGCTTTCCATACGAAAAGAGTTACTGTCATCGTTAATAACTTTCCGGACAAACTCGTCCGCTTTTCTAACTCGTCCATTTCCGGTCACAACGCTTTTTAGTTAAATAACAACTTCAATTAGAAAAAGTAGCGATCATAACCGTTACTACATCATCATCATCAACAGCCAATAACATGGCCCACTGCTGGCCTACCCTCTGAACGAGGGCGTTCGGACTAAGTCCACCACGCTAGCCCAGTGCGTGTTGGTGGACTTCACATGCGCCTAAGAATTTCTTCTTCGGCGTATGAGGGTTTCCTCACGATGTTTTCTTTCACCGTTTAAGAGCAGTCAGTAAATGTACTTAAGTTTCGAGAAAAAACCCATTGGTACGTACATGGCCCAGCTGGGGATCGAACATTGGACCTTTCGATATTCGACACACACACTGTATTGTAGATAGATTTGAGTTGCAAACCAAAACATTTGCAAAGTGCTCCGAGAAACCTGCGAAGCGTTGATGATAGGGAAACCCCCTATGACTTTCTAGTAAACGTTTCAGAATGATATTTCACCGTTGGCATAATCATAAGAAATTGTACCGTTGGGGACTGCGTATCAAATTAATGGTGCCTGTCAGAATTTATTGAAAACGCTCCTCGAGACGTGAACGTTGTGTACAAAAGGAGGAGCCCTAAAACGGTCATCATTCACTTGTACCTACAATGGGGCAATAAAATGTACAAGAGATAAAGGGAGCACTACGAATGTATGGGAAGCGGACGGATTGCAGCACATCCGTGTGTGATTCTTATGCTTGCAGTGTTTCTATTTCAGTTAGTTTTCGGCTTTTTCCTTGCATGGTCCAGTCTTTGCCAAGATACAAGACTTTTACACTTCGTTTTCGGATCCTGTCTCTTACATTAACAATATCTCGTTCCACAACCGTTGAGCCACTTTCAGTTATCGGACTAGTCCCACCAGAGTCGTCTGAGTCGCAGCCGCAGGTTATGACGTGTAGAACAAACACACTGAATGAAGAGATTTGTTTTCTGGCATTGTGGTACCTATATGCGACGAGAATCAGCTGGCCGATTTTCTAAGCGCACAGCCTTACACTTCCTTGTGATCAATTATGATACGGTAAGACGTCAATTCTCACGTTAATGAATTGTTATGATTTTTGTCAATGAATGTCAGTGAGATTTGACGTCTCACGGATGCATCAACGATGAAGTCTAGGTTGTGCGCTTAGAGAATCGCACTGTGGAAGAGGGGCGCCCCTCCGAAAAGTGGACCGACGACCTAAAGAAGGTGGCCGGAAGCGGCTGGATGCGGAGAGCGGGGGACCGGGTGTGGTGGCGTTCATTGGGAAGACCTATGTCCAGCAGTGGACGCTAAAAGGCTGAAATGAGGGAGCCATTGTCTGTTCAATAAACTGTACACTTAGTACATCACTAGCCCACCTTCCCAGGCTGGTATGGAATCACCAACATCTTAGAAGAGCATTTTTTGAGAGAACTTTCCAATATTTTGGGAGAGACCTGGTTCAGCAGTGGATTAATTATTACCTATGGGCTGTTGGTCTTCAGTATTATGGGTAATGAAATGATTTCTCAACTGGCAGAAGCCGATGGGGTTGGATTCCAGTAACAACTGTTGTTATTTTGTGTTTCCAAAGTGTAGTGTTAGGTATTGGTTTACGTTAATAGTGGTAGGTAGTACTGTGGTATAATAATTAATTATTCACCATTTTCATTAATTTAATTGATTATTTTGTCGAATTGTACATTACTGTATTATTAATTTATTTTTTCTTTTATTTTTATTAGTTGAATTATTAATTCCTTCAGACTCGCTTTAAGTTTCGGACCATGCAAATCAATGAAAGTGACTTTGCAAGTTAATGTTATATTTATATTTTATTATTTTGTGGGGAATTCAGAATAAATTCTGAGTTCGTTTATCAGAGTTTATATGGAACAAGAAATGATACCAGAGCGGAGGAAATTAAAAGGCATGATAGATCTAAAAATCTCATGGAAGTGTCTAGCGTTAAGTAAACTATATATTTTTAGAGATTTATGAGAATACTTCATGAGAATGAACCTGCTCGTAGGTCTTATTAGCTTGTTAGTATACTGAAAGACTTCCTTTGTACAATTTTTTTAAGCAACTAAACTTTACTAAACTTAGTAACTTACTTAGTAATTAACTGTTGGTCGTAGATTGGATGTTATATTTGTAAATTGTCCTGACTAATTCCGTAGAGTAAAATCCTAGGTTTAGACAAGTGTGTATCAAATGAAATATTTAATAAGATTATTTTAAAAAATCATCAATGTAAAATAAAGCACACCTATTCATTATTGTAATTTTACTGTCACTTTAGTTATATTATATTATCTTTAATCTTAATGTACGCTCCATATAATACCGTGTAATGTTATCACACCAGCATTCATTTGAGACCCTTTATCTCACACTAAAGTATCCTTTTGGAGAGCTATTTGACAGGCACCATTAATTTGAGCCATAACGGTGATGACGTCACTCGCGTGTGATAAAGCGCGCTTCTGATGTTCAAATGAAGGTGTCGTAAATGTAACCATCTGATGCTTCATATCAACCCTAATGCAGTAGAAGAGGTTTTATTACATGTTTCAATATGTAAAGGTATAATGGACCCGAAGTTTGGAACAAAATAAAATAAATAGGGACAAATATTTAATACTCTGCATATAAAAAGTAATACAACACTAAACTTGTTATGGTGAAACATACGTACGAATCTTATGTAAAGCAGAAGGAAATAAATGATACAATATTGAACGAAGAAGCCTTTGTTTAATATTACTATAACAATACTTATTTATGTAACGTGATACTACTCATAGCGATATAAATAGAAGACAAATAACATCTTATTACGAAGTAAGTAATAATTAATATCGTAACTAATACATCGAATATTATATGCAGAATCGTAATAAAGAAGGAATTTACCAAAAAAAGGAATACGAATATGACGGTGTTAAGGAAATACGAAACGAATATGATGACGAAGTGCTTTAAAGCAAAACAACACTTTGGTTATTTGTAATTTTGCGATTCTACGCAGCTACATTTTAGTTTACTGCGTTCACGTTAATTCTTACTGTTTAAAATTCAAAGAGCTTGCCTCCACTGCAGCCTGGGGTGAACTAAATTAAATACAGACGCTAGTCTTGCCAGGGACGTAAATGTAAAATACTAAAAATAGTTTAGTCTGTGAACTCGAGAAAATTTTGGAAGTAGGTAGTGAATTTTTCAAGAAGTTAATCTTGTGCTCTGCAGCATTCTGTCCTCGACGCGGGGAAATTGTATAAAATGCAAAACATAAATCTAGTTGCACTCGTTCAAACCCCGAAATTGTGTTGTAAGTTTACAAAACGCGACTTCAATTGTATTTTCGTTTCAAAGACAAGTCTCTAAGTAAATGATTAGAATTCTACTTCCACCGAGGATTTTCTCAACATCAAGCAAATACGATTTATATGAGCAATTTGTAAAATTATACAAATCACAATTACGCGAATGGAAAATAAAATACCTACAATGATATAAAAATAGTTAGGGAATAATTATATATACAAATCGAAGAGATGTGAAATGTGTCACAATTATAATGTTATAGGTAGCAGTAGTAGTGACCATTTTCTATTTACAGGTAGGGTGGCTAAGAGCGGAAGACCAGACCGTGCTGACGATGCACGAGCGGGCGGTCCTCGGCGCGCGGTACTCGGTGAGTGTGGACTCACCGCGCACGTGGCAGCTGCGCATACGCCCGCTGCGCGCCGAGGACCGCGGCTGTTACATGTGCCAGATCAACACCCAGCCCAGCATGAAGTGGCAGATCGGCTGTATCGACGTCTACAGTTGGTCACTTTTATCTTTCTTATCTTTTTAATAGGCCAGCAATACCTGGCGACACTTAGACCTTAGGATGTATTGTGCCAAACCCCTGTCCGCTAACGTACCCCGTTAGTTTTTTTGGTGGACTTCACATACGCCTTAGAATCGAAATTAAAATCTTTGACGTTATGATTTCCTAACTATGTTTTCTTCACGGAAAACCGTCCCCGTACGCCCCTAGTCCGGGGATGGGATACCGAGTCTTTCATTGCCCCGGACACAAGACAATACTGTCTCTACCCTAAAGCAACTTATCAAGATCAGGTATATTATGTATAAATACTCATTAATTTTCTAAGCATTCCTCGCCCAGGAAAAGTTTTAGCTAAAATGCCACGGTCTTCACATAAAGTTTTCATAGCAGCAGCAAGTTTTGTAATGAAGTCTTCCTAAAGCTTTTTATTGTCGAGTCAAGGCCGTAATTGAATGAAAACAACGTCAGCGTTGTGAGTTGTCGAGGCTTCTTAAATGAAATGAATTTTCTTGTATTTGTGTCGTACATAAAAATCTTCAAATTTATAGACAGATTATACATTAACGGAAAAGGCGTTTTAAATGTAGAATTTAGAAATTATGGAGGTGCAATGGATCCTCATCTCAATAAAAATTATAGCAACTTTAGAAGTACTTAGGTACTACTGAACTGAATAATCTTGAACACATTAGTAGGAAACTTTAGAAAATGAGATGTTAATATCTTAAAACGTTTACCTACGTAAAGTGGAGAACGCGTAAATGGGGGAAAATTTTCTCTCCATCTGTAAGAAGGTAATATTGAAAAGGTAGGCTCAGAAGCTTAAGTAAATTAGAGAGCAACAAGCCGAATTGCAAACTTTGAACAGAAGAATTCAACCGTGAACATTTTGAAAAGAAATTTGAAATCGAAATTTTTTTTGGTCATGTAATAGGTAAAAATAAAAGAAGGGAGGTTCTAAGCTTATTAAAGATAGGACCGTTCACAAACTTCAAAACATTTCAAAGTACTTACTGAACTTAGTAACAAAACTCAATACCAATGAAACGTCGCGAATGAAGACGGTGGAAAAGTATTTTCTTCGCAAAAATAAATCACCTTAGGAGAAGTTAGCGTTATTTCCCCGCGCCATTGGAGGTGGGTGCCAACTTTTATCGCTCACCGTTCAAATTAGTTCAGTTACACTTTTTTTACTTTTGAACTTTTTGAAGTATGGTTTCCAATATTGAATTTTTACAATGTCTCTGGCACGAAGATTGTAAGTTTCTGAACATTCTGTGGAATTTAATAAAGAACACGACAAAGTTTTGCTGTCACTCTGAGATTTGGCGGAAATAAGAAAAGATGAATAATACAATTTCGATTCCAAACTTGAGACCACTTTCAATACTTTCTAATCGAAAACAGCTGATGCTGTCAGACTCCGGGGTTTCTTCATCTTTAATACTTATGGTTTCAAACCAGTCCCTGGAAGAGTCATCAAACTAGAGGCATATCAATGTTTCTAAAATGTTAAGGTAAACTCATAATATCTATCAGTTTATTTTTTTGTTTTTTCTCCAGTTTGATACAAGAACTGCTGCTCTAGTCGAGAAACAAAATATGCACTAGTAAAACTCTAAACGATGACAATATAAAATATCCTCATACTAAACAAAGATTCACTATCCCAAGTTACAGTCACTTTCAAAACGGTGTAAAATTGCGAAACGTCCAAAGGCCACAAGGTTAAAAGCTAATAAAACCCAGCAGTTACTTTTGTCAGATCCCTACACTCGCTCCGTTTATGTAAATACAGAGTGATTCTGACAAAACTGCTCGGGCGATACACTCAAAGAATCGTAAAACCAGCAACGTACTGACTCAGCCCGCTGCTAAACTGCAGAAAATATTCAAGCTCAGTTTAGCTATGATACGGGATGCTTTTCTAGTTGTTGAGATAAAAATTATAAGTATTATGTTGCTAGAAATAAATATTTTTATTTATACAGTTTAGAATTGAATACAGTTCAGTGTTGAATATTAGCCTTTGTGGAAATGCTAGTAAATAATAGGTTACATTAATATTAAGTAGTTTGTATGTGTCGTAGGTTGTGTATGACATATCTATGTATGTTATATCTATCTACTTTACCGAATACGCACTTTGCATTTTTATTACTTGCAATTAAAATAATAGTTTTACGGTAATAAAACACAGCATTTCAACGAATACAAGTAGGCTTAGCTTTCTAATAAAACCTTTTAGATTAAAAACATAAACTCCTAAATTACTAAATACGTCTACCTACGGAGGCACTAGCTAGAGTTGCATGAAAGATATATAAAGATACAACATCTACGCATTAAATACTAGTTGTATTATTAACAGTACCACCAGACATAATAAACGAGGAGACATCAGCGGACGTGTCAGCCCAGGAGTTGGAGAATGTGACCCTGATTTGCAGAGCTACCGGTCATCCGCCTCCGAAGATCACGTGGAGAAGAGAGGACCACGAGCCTATGCTGCTAAAAAAGTTTAGCGGCAGAGATTTTTACAAAGGTTTGAGAATATTAATTTTATAGTAAAGATAGTCGATTAGTAAAAAGCTGTACATATAAATAAACAAAGTCTGCAGGCAGTTATACGATAATTTATATTGTCACTTAAAATGTAACAGAATTATTTGTAAAACAGTGGATAAATATACTTAACCTGCAGAAGTATCTCCAAGATATCCTTACAAAGAAAACCTTTTTCATGTAAGTGGAATACCATTTTATACACACAAAACAATATAATCCGTGAAACAAATACAGAAAAAAACATGTATAGGACAAAGTTCTAGATTAGATTTCTTCCAGCAAACAATGTTTGTAGAACTATTATTATAGGGTACATGTAGGTAGTTGGTATAAGACATTGTATGTATCAGTGGTATCTAGAGAAAGGTATGTATACCTATCTAAAATGTACCTGTCTTTAAATTGACCTATACACAATCATAATGCTGAATAAACCTAATGATTTGAGAGAATAGTTTCGATAAAACACTGACGTAAGTAGAAGTGTTAGGAAGGACTACGACCCTTGATGACGCTAGTGGTTTAACTTATTTCTAGCTTTGACCTTTCGGATGTAGTAATTATTGAATTGGAAATTTATATGGTTGACTAATTAAACTCCTTTGACATTTAATTCGAGAGGAAAATGGATTGAAAAAGTTTATGCTGAACTAGAAGCTAAGCACTGCGTTATTTAGAGTTTAAAAAGTACACTTAATCCTAATTAATTATAGGTATTTTATTTATTTGTTTATTAGGTAATCCAAGTAAGTTGTTACATCAAGTTTCGAAATTCTATTCTACTTTATCGTAGGTAAATAACTGAACTTTAATAGTTTTGAACAGTAAGGGTTTTATTTTGTTTATTTTTGGTCTAAAATAGGTGAAGCTCTAAGTGACAAAGGATTAACAAATTATAATATCTCCAGTGCTACAATTTCTTTTAACAGTTTTTTGTGTCAGAAGAACATTCCTATGACCCTGATCATTGTAATAAAGATGATAATAGGTAAAATCAAAGAAGGGATCAACATTTCGGATATCGTCAATAAAGTTAATTGCAAGAACACTTAACAAGAATTATTACTAATTAGGAAGACGAAACTATTCGGTTTAGTCAAGCAAAATTATTTGAAATTACGATATAGGTACCTACTCGTAAAATGGTTTTAGCAAAAGTTACTTTAATTGATAGAAATTACCTTCCACGTGGGCAGCTCAGTAAGAAAAAGCAAACAAGTCAAGTCTAAAGTAAAAATAGAGTATGTAGGACTTCTATAAGAAAGCAAGTGGGTGCCAATAAGCCGGAAATATCTTCAAAAATCACATCAAACACACTAACATCTTTTGTCCACAGTGGAGAGCTATGTGGGCAGTTCACTTCCTCTGTGGCGGGTGGACCGACGGCAGATGGGCGCGTTCCTCTGCATAGCCTCCAATGACGTGCCGCCAGCAGTCAGCAAGAGGATCATTCTTAATGTTAACTGTAAGTATGACAAATGTCAGATTCCCAAGTATAAGTACAGGACACAAGGACAATAAATAATGATTTTTGTTCACTGCAAAAAGTAAATTAATTGGCTATGCAAACAATAGAAAATGTGATAGCATTAAGTGTATATTTAGGCACTTATCTATGACTCGATACTTGATAGTTAGAAAAGGTGGGATCATTTGCTGAACAGACATTAACATAGTCTTTGAATAGGTAGTTGAACCAAACTCATCGGCAGACAAAACATTCGATTCTGAAGCCAAGCTCACCTTTGACGCCAATACAATTAGTAGGCGATTACTCTCGCTACCTGTGTGTTTTCTTCTGCTCTGGTATAAGTCATCAGAAAATATCATATTCACTGTACAATATTATTAACGCAGTTACATAATTATTATTGTGGAAATGTCCCGTCGTAATTGAGTAAAACTTGAGTACTTACATACTTTTCTTACTTTTCGGTCCTTTGCCAAAATTATTGCCTGCTAATGTATCGTAATCTAAACTAATTCTCCGGGTGAGGTACAGATTTTAATCATTTTGGTTTATTTGTAACATAGTTATGTGTAGTTTTATGTATTAATCCGTAGATTTTTAAAGAAAACTTAAATCAAGATATGACATGGCACCAAATAACCACTGAGATCAATAAAATAAAACCTTGCACCAGCCCCCAAATCCGTGATAAAGCTGAATTGATCTTCCCTCTTGTAAGCCATCGTTGCGTATAATTGACTCTTCCCTGTCATTGGCTTCCGGTTCCTCCGTTGGTAGAGGTGATTCGCGATAGGTATTTTCACCTGAATCACAGTCTTGTTTGGCTAGTGGATTAGTTGGATATAATTAATTATATTCAATAACAGCATTGGTAGGTATTATGTTCCATTCAATAATCCCTTTTGAATACTGAGGATATCTTTGAAAAAGTTTTGAATAGAATTTACTTTGTTTATTTAAAAAATCTTCTTTCGTTGGCTGTAGGTTTATTTTTTCGTAGGCTTTGTTAAAAACAACTGATTATTACACCAGTTTTCGCCTGAGGTAATGTTTAAAATCTTCGATCAAAAGCGAAATTGAAATCCGGAATCCATCCAAGAGTGTAGTGAATTACACGACTCATTGGACGCAGGGCCTCCAATCCCGGCTGTGGGATCAATCCCAGTTTATCAGAACATTGCCTTTCGCACACTAACCGCTAACCAAATCCCCAATTCGAGGGTATAAAGAAAAAACCTTGCGGTATAAAGAATCTAGCATTACTTTTGTCGCTAGTAAGTGCGGCTTACGCCATTAGAGTTTTTTACTTTCTTCGAGGATTGGATCTACCTTAAAATTGTAAACTTTTCCCAAAAAAACATGTACCTAAATTCTATTTTAAAGTTAGTCAAACATTCGGTTTAAAATTTTTATTAAATTATTATTCTTAACTACTACGTTACCTAGTAGTTAAGAATAATTTAGTTTACCCGTTGGTAGCCAGTGAATTATTTAGTTTTGTAAAGTGGTGACATCAATTAGCTAGATCGTAGTTCTAAATAATTAGATAGGTACCCCTTGCTAAATATATTACCTAAGTGTCTGGCTCATCTTCTATTCAAATGAAAGTAGCTTCCTCCTCAGAATATTCTCCGCTCTGTATCCCTATCCGTCGGATTGGCCAATTTCATTTCGTATCCGACGGATCGTTTGAGCTGAGTGTTTCATTTTAATGCATTTAGACAGGTTTCAATATCACGGTTCGGGGGTAATTTGCAATTATTCCGGATTTTTCTGATCGGGAAATGTATGCGGATGATTTATTTTGATGGGATTTCTAAAACCTATGCTTGGATTTCTACAATTTAGACATTGATTTTAGGCATTTTGCTAGACGATATGATCTTATCCGAATACAGAACCACATGTTTCGATAGAAGTTATACAATTAGAAATAATTAGGTCTTTTTTGTGGCTCCCAGACTTTCCAGAGCTAAACCCTTGTCATTCACTCTTGTTTAGAAAACAACCTTTACAAGGGCATTCATCTTCAGAATTTCTATTACGGACACAACTAATATAAATATTGTTACTTATTTATTATTTTTGTTGCCTGCGGTTTTGCCTGGGGTGGAATTATGTTTGTTTCCAGTGGGAACAGGTATTTTGTTAGTCAGTCAGTCAGCTTTATTTTAGTTTAAGCTTAACAATGCAGTCCTGTCATTGTTGGCTTTATTACCATTATAACGAAACCCACGTAAATACTGTAAGTATTTATAACAAAATTAAGTCTAGACGACATTTTCTGCTCCTCTATTACCTTCTTGACGCCGTGCTCTGCCGCCGCCGCTGACGCACAAAATCACACTACCTATCCTTCGTTAACTGGCTTTTACCTTCCTTAATTGCCTCCTTTATAAATAACATGACGCTCTGAATTACATGAATTAATTGAAATCGAATTATTTCGTAAATATAATTGGGTGGAGGCCAGTGTGGAAAACAATGAAATTGTTTGTGGTAATTGGAAAGTGTGGATGTTTAGAAATTTAATTGTCGATTCTATGTGAACGCAGGCGAAGTTGCGTGGAGAAGCTAGTTTGCTATAAATTGTTTTATCAAGATATTTTGTAATTGAACAAATGGAGCAGTTATTAGCTAAATGCATAAAGTTATCATTTTTATTTCGGTTAGAAGCGGATTACCCGCCGCGAGCAGTGCCACTGTCCCGGTCAATGAAATATTAACATGGCAACGCCTTTTTATTTGGTTTATTCTTAGACGGGAGTGGAGTCCCTATACCGACTGCACGCCAGCCATCCCTACTCCCTGAAGTAACGGAGTAGGGCTTCTGGCCGACGGCTTACTGGTAGCTCCATGCCTTAAGGTCGGGATCTTTTGCCAGCCCTGTTTCGAACCTGCATTCCCGGCACAAATGCTTACATAGGCGACAGTACAGTGACCGATTATGGAGCGCATATTTGTCCGTTTGTCACTTTAGGTCGTATAGAAATATCATATCCTTACAATACAGTATTCTTTATTGCATTACCTACTATGTTTTATATATGTTTGCAGTTCCACCAACAGTGATAGTGCCAAATCAACTGCTAGGAGCGCCATTGGGGACTGACGTGGTGCTGGAGTGTACGGTGGAAGCGTACCCTAACACCATCAACTACTGGCTCAAGAACCGAGGAGAGATGCTGCTTGATGGGTCAGTACAAAACGAAATAATGTTACATATTCTTTAAGAGAAGTCACAGCATTTAACAACATGGAATAAGTACAGCAGATTCCATTTCTGAGTATGTACCTGCCAAAACTATTTAATTTTGTGTCTCAATTAAAACTTAACAAATTCGAATAAAAGCGATAATTTTTATAAAGTGAAGATAAACTGACGTTATGAAAAACACAAGTAATCTTTCTGATACAGATATGATGTTAATAGACAAACAGATTTAAAAATAGATAACAATTAAAATAATCCCAAAAGACAAATCATATATTAGTACGCCATTCAAAGCTGAACATCTGTATAACTGGCTAAAACTATAAGCTGAATGAACTTACTCTATCTAGTAATTAAAAGAAAACTAAAGATTAACAAAGAAGCAAGAACAGATAACCGAACTGCTTGTTAAGGGTGTATCTATCCCACAACAAAACAAATTCCAAATCCCACACCCGTTTAGATTCCAATACGGTGCAGTCTTTTGTTTCCATTGTTAGGCTGAACAAGGCGGATCATTGCGGGCCCGCAATAAAGAGTTCGCTGGGAAGAGGGTTGATTGATTCCTACTTGAACCTATTGTGAAGCGCACGATCATAACTGGGTGGATGATAATGAAGAGCATTGTCGTGTACTTGAATGATGGACCAGGGTATAGAAAGGAGAAAATATTAACAATGTGTACTTGAAACAAAATTTCCCTTGAGTTGGTATTAATTTTGTAGAATATTTAGGCATAAATTGTACAAGATCTTAATTAAGAAATCTTACAGGAGTACGAAATGCAACTGAATTTTACGCTTTGCTAACCGAATTAATTAAGGCCATGTACGATTTTGTAGATGATAGCGGAACTTCAAAAATTTCATAATCTTCTAAGAATTTTAACACAATATGTTTCTTCTAGGCCAAAGTACACCATAACAGAGGAGAGGTCATCATACAAAGTGATGATGAAGCTCTCGATACGAAATTTTGTCCGGAGCGACATCGGCACCTACAACTGTGTCAGTACTAACTCTTTGGGCAAGAGCGAGGGCACCCTCCGGCTTTATGGTAAGTGGCTCTCAGCTCGCTCTCTTTTGACTAGCTAGAGCATAGTGATAGGAAATAGCGGCAAGCGATACACTGCGAGTTTATTTGGAGTTAAGCGTGTTCTTTGGAGTATAATTTTCACGCGATGTTTTAGTAAATATAATATTTTTGGGTCTACACCCTTACTTGCATTGTTGACTTAAATGTTTATATAAATCCAAGAAAAATAAATTTATTTCAATTTTATAAGCAGTTTAATGAAAAAATATCAGGTGTATTTTGTAAAAAAATACTATTTACATAAGTAAGTAAGTAATAATGTTCGGAAATAAGATTAGTAGTTTAGTTTATTACTATAGTTTAGTTTCTGTTTGTACAGAACTTTCAAAGTTTTATTTCTCCATGCAAATTGCAATAATTTCAAAGTAGAATAATGAATGCGTAATAATTCTGTTCAAACTTGTTTTTTCCGTCAGTGTCGCTTTCGTTTGCATGTACCTTTAGTTTGCAAGACGCAAATGTATAGCTTTTATTTTAGAATGTTATTTCATTTGAAATAGAATGTAAATAAATATAATATCCATCATTGCTTACTTAATCTTCCACTTAATTATAGTAGGTACAAACACTTTTCTACTGCCTTCACTTAATCGCTATCGCTTATCACTAAATGAAGTGCTGTAACGTTACACGTTAGAGACAAAAATCTGTGCTATTTATCATCCCGAGATAAGCTTTCTCCGAGTTCATCTAGCAAAAGAGTGGGATATTTTCCGTTATCTCTTTTATTACTTAGAAGAAAATCTACGCTCTTTTTGATGTCATCTGCTAGATAATTTGTTATTTTTTCTTGTTTTAATATTGTCAGCTTTTACTTTCTGTTTTCTTTCTAATGAAGGACAGGACAATGGACTCGATTCTGAAACATGAAAAAAATACACTTTTCTGCTGAGACTTGTCTCTATCTTTCTAATACCTATTGTTTGTAGCAGACAAAATATTTTATTTATAAATTTGGAACATAAAATGTAAAATTGCCAAATGGACAAAATTTTTTATATTTTGAGAGATATTAAATTAAAATAAACTGACTAAAGGATATTTTGACGGAACCCGTACCTTGTGTACGACGGGCACTTTGTTGACTTTTTCTGTTTGTTCTAGAAATAAAACTGTATCCAAGCTCGCAGTCATCAGAAGAAGTAAATGTGGGCGGTGAGTAATTAAGATCTTATCTTTTGAATTTAGTCCCTGGGACAAATTATACGGGTTGCAAAGGTCCAGGGTAGAAGAGTATGGCGATCCTGATTCTGAAGCTTATTAACCTAATTTTAACACCACAAGTAACAACATTTATTGTCGAAAAAATCTACATTGTTCCAAAATTTACGACGCTTTTTGACAACGCAATTTTGAATCCACCTGAGTTAACCCTGCCCTCTCACCGGAGCTCAAAAACGCTGACGCGGCGGCATTGTAGCGTTAAGTTAAAGAGAGTACCTAGGTATTATAATATCAAACATGAGGCCACTTTTGGAATGTATGTAAACGAACATAATTATAAGAAAAAGCTCCGGCGAAGAGGAGGCCTAAAAGAGAGTCATAGAGATGATTGATACATACAACGAGGACTTTTCTATTTTGAACTTAATGAGATATAATTTTATGCGTTTTGCTACGTCACCGTTTTAAAATAGAATAGAATGGTATTTATTTACTGCCACAATGTTAATAAATGTCAAAGAGCGGTCGGGTGGTAATTTTTCATCTCTCACCTGTTTTACATGTAAATTTTATTTATACCTGTCAAACGATGAGAAGAAAACTCATTGGAAAACTGCGTGGGTCAGACCAGTTGTTGTTTTGGTTTAGTTCCTTTAACAAGATTTCTACAAGAATTTGTTTTATTGCATTTGTCTGTTACGATTCTTCTTTCAAATGATTGGTACGAGGTTTTCTGCAAACAAAGTCTTCAATTCAATCAAATGCATTCTTCTCAGTCTAATGATTTGTCAGACGTTGTCTATGTCAACTTTCAACATTTTGAATATCTTTTCACGTCCGTTAGTACACAAATAGTTTTTTTTTAATACTGCGTTTTAATTCTCAGGTCTAACCGAAGGCGCTGTGCAACAGAACACTATTTACAATGCAAGTGAAAAACTAGTGGTTACCAGGACTTTTCCAACTGTTATATTAGTTTTTATCGTTAGGCATTTAACATTTACTTAGATGATTATTGTAAAGGTAACAATACTGTATAAATTGTAAATAAGACGAGTATCCTAAGGTTAAGGTAATCTACTATCCTTACCTACTATTAGAATTCATATTTCTTCATCATCATCAACATTAAATTAAATGCAAATATGATGTTGCTACGGTTGCTCAAAGGTCAACTATTACTTAACTTTAGTATAAAGTTAAATAAGAAAATCAGTTTAATGTTATCAATTAGATAAAAGATTGTTTCAATTCTGCCCTGAAACGAGTAAAGGCCTGAATCCCTGAATTCGGCAATTAAAGAAATAGTAATTAATTTTCATAGAATTTTAGAAAACCAATTCACTAAAAACCCTTAGCGGCCTTATCTCTTATCAGGGCAGAATTTGCATAGCAATTTATCAACTCTTCCATTGAATTAATTGTAGACACGAATCGAATAGCTATCGAAAATGTATAAGTATCGAGTTCAAGATCTTACATTAAACAATATAGGCAGCAATTGGTTTTTTCTTTATCATTTCCATCGGATTTAGATTCTACATTCTTCCAAGAAACTCTATAAAGTCAAATTAGGCATAGTGAAGGTCCTAGGCTAGGTCCACAGAACAGAAAAAGCTCGCTACGCTAGGTCCATCTAGCCTAGGACCTTCAGCCTAAAGAAGATAGTCAGAAGCTAAGAAGATGAGGAAATTAGACGACCTGGTTGTGACGATACGTGGACCCTGAACCACCAACGAAGTATAGAATCTATTACGGAATACTTCCGCACATATAATTTCTGACCAATCTCTTTACTGGAAACCATAAACTTTAATAAAATTGGACAAACCTACATAAAAATGCTGCTAAGTCTTTCTCTACTTCTAATAGTGACGTCGATCTTTCGTTTATGGTACAGTCTCGTTCCGAACAAGTTCTAGCACCTTATCCAATGTGCTAAAGTCAAAATTACAAAGAACTTGGGCACTGACTGTACAAACGTACATTCATAAGACTCAGTATTGTCGCATATTACGCCTGATAGTACAACAAAGCGACCACTCCCGTCTTTGTAACCACAAAACCTAAACCCGGCAGCGGCAGTAAAAGTGGACATAACATGCTACTAAGTTCTTTATCTTCCCAGATAATTCTTAAGTACCTCATTCTGTTTACTTTACGGCCGTGTAAAGCCTAACTCGTCGGTTGTAAAGTGAACCTAAGTACGCACATATACAACACTTATTTACATGTTTTATGGAGATAACCGTTTTAAAGAATTAAGTACTGAGAAGGTTCTCATTACATTTTGGTCAATTTCTGTCACGTAAGGTGTAACAGTAACGAACTGTCAGTAAAATCCAGAACGAAGAAAGAACCCAGACCAATAAATTCTGCAGACCGATGACGGACATCAGCGACATTGTGTTACTTCTGATACTGGATGTGTGTGATAAACTAATTAGTCATTAGATTATGCTTTTATTTTAATTATTTATTTTTATTTATTTCACAAAATCAACAGAGGATTTACAATATGCAAAATTTACTGCAATATACATTTATCATAAACAGTCTGTATGTTTATGAGTGTGTGTGCGTGTATATGCGTGTGTATATGTGTGTGTGATGATGTTATAAGTATGTTACATGTTTATTATAATATATTATATAATTAATTACTTAATTTAAAATAAGATATCTGTATATGCTTTAACAAGAAACTTTAATTAATAAATTATCATTATTATATCAGCCCTTCAGCGTCCACAGCAGAACGTGGGGACTTCTCCAATGAACGCAACCACACCTGGTCTCCGCCCCCCGCATCCAATTCTTAAGGTGTCCCGACCCGCGGCGGTCTCCACTCTAGAACTTGTCTGCCCCATCCAGGATTGCAATACCTAGCCCCAACTCCCAAGCCGTCGGTACTGCGCCAGATGTGAACTGCCCACTGCCATTTCAACCTTATAATCCGGCTGTGTCGGCAACTTAACAAATGACCTGTAATAAATTATTACAGGTAAGACTGTATATTATTACTAATAATATAATAACAGTATTACCTATTAACAACCTTATTTTAACTCCAAAATCCTCAATGTAAACACGTCCACCTAAACTTTCTTTTTTATTGCATTCCCCGTCGCAAGAGGGCCTTAATTTAATATGGCTTGCTCGATTTGTTTACAAAGGAAAAATTTATTCATGAAATTTGTTTTCCGAGGGTCCAGGCTGGGATATAAAATAAACTTTTCTCCTAAGTTACTTTGACCCGGCCCTTTATTTTGCGTTCAACAATATTCTTCATATTTTCTTCGATTCATCTACTTCCAAACTATTGCGATATTGCGAACCCTACTACGGGTCTGTATGAAATCATGAGATTAATGAAAGTCGTCGGGCAAGCTAAACTACTTTGAGAACTAAAGTTCTGGCGATAAAAAGCCGGAAAAATATGAATTGTCAGTCCCGAGAAGTTTATCAAGGAGAGAACGATGCAGACGAGTTATCAGACGATTTTTAGGTCTTTTGACTTCGTTTGAGACCAGAAGAAGTCAAAAACACCAAAATAAGTCGGTCCCTTCTTTCCTTACGTCAATTACTTATTTTATTAAATATTAAGTCATCAATATAGTTCGAAAGGTCCGTTGTGGTCCTTTCATAAAACCCACAAATGCATAATATAGGATAATCAAAATGGCGTCCTGTATTCGCCATTTTGGATTTCTGATTCTGGGTAAAGCTATACATACTTAAAATGATGAAAATACATGGAACTAACGTAGAGCATTTGGATCGACTTAATTTTTTTCCTTGCGACTTCGATTTCAAGTGGAGAAATTATCGAAAGCAAATAGTAGTCATTCTCATGTCTGGCGAAACCCCTGAAAGTTTCATAGCAATCTATGTATTCAATAAAAGAAATTGTATTTCTATTTGGTCCTGCATGTCGTTGATTCTTTTATGAAAAAGTCTTCGCTTTACGCCAGGGCAATTTTCGCCTATGTAGGACTTTGCTGAGAAACCCGAAAAACTCATAACTCCAGTTAGAACCCTCTATGTTAGGAAAATATACTAAACTGCACGAGCTTTGGGAAATAAAATTACGATCAAACCTAAAACTCATTTCGTGTCGTAACTTATTCCAAAATATTTTTTTATGCGAAAGAAAAACATCTCAAAATTCAGTTCGTAAGAAATTACTGAATCAATCACTCTTTGCTGTCAATTCTCCTTGGGAAACAACTTGAGAGGTGAAAATATACAGGTTATTTTAAGGAAAAAGTGGAGCGGATAGGCCATTCGTCCTACTCTTGGTTTTAAAGGTCGCCATTTATAAGGGTCAGGAATGAAATCGAGATGAATGAGGAACGGTTAGACCGGATCTATAGGTTGGACTTGTTAGTCGAACCTAGCTAGGACTCCGAAAAATATAACCCTCTTCAAAAAATGAGTTTCTTAATCTGTTTATACATTTTTATTTAAGAGGTTGTCTGAGAATATCCGAAATCTACTGAACAGACTATCCAGACTTCAATGTATTGACTCCACAGACTAGACTTGGCCAAGTCAGAGGTTAGTTACTTCTAAAAAAAAAAATTAGATACAGTAAAATCACATAATTTTGAACTTGTGGTTGAATAGTTTTAATAGGTTAGGAGAAGAAATAAACCGACAGAGCAGCTGTAGTTTGGTTTAGTATAATACCTACTTTTATATTAGCTTACCAGTAGGTATTTAGCTAGAAATGCGATAAGCCAAAACTGCACCGTTAAAAAAGGAATCCAACATTTCATTCCGTTTCAAGAGAAATTTATGGGAGTCTTTTGTATTACTTTTATTTCTTGAATACTTACGTTACGGGGCGAAAAACGAGATTTCCTTTTTTTGTAAGACCTGTTTGTGTATTGTTGGCTTCGTCCCTTGATGTATTTTTGGCTTTGTCCAATTTTAATAAAGATTTGATTTACAGATTCATAGTGGCATTCGCTTTTATCTTACTTTGTAACTACAACGGCCTACATTTAGTCCACTTCTGGACAGGACTCACCCGAAATAATAAAAGGTTTAGTTGTCGCACTATTATTATCAAGAAGTTTCGAATCTATTTGCTGTGGAGATCGCATCTTGCATATTTAGTATCGGAAGCTATGGTGCCATACAGGTGCGGACAAAGAAAGCGGAGTAGCGGGAGGAGGTGGAAGTATCTTTTTACCGACTTCCAAAAAGGAGGAGGTACTATGTTTGGCTGTATGTATGTTTTTTTTTTTTCCTTTTATGTATGTTCACCGATTTCTCCCTCAATTGTGGACCGATTTCAAAATTTTTTTTTTGTTTGAGAGGGTCCGATTCCGAGGTGGTCCCATTGTCACCAAGTTAGGATCTGATGAAGGGATCCGATGGAAATCGAGGAAAACCCTCAAATTTACATACATAGTTCGAGTTACGGCACAGTAGGTTTAGGGCATAGGAGCGGAAGGGGAGGGGGAGGATAGGGGGAGGTGAGGGGAGGGTGTGGGAGGGGTGTGTGTGTGGGGGGGGGGGTGTCAGGGAGAGGGGGGAAATGCAGGGCATGGAGAGGAGGGGGGGGGGGGCGGAAGGCAGGGAGAGGAGATAGGGGCGAGGGGGAGGGAATAAGTATGTGTAGTATTTTATCGCGAATGAAGTGGTAATGATGATGAAATGCTTTACAACGCTAAAGCGCAATACAGATAGGGCGGCGGTGTTGCGAAAGCGTTGCGGCGGCGAATCTGCGGAAAGCGAATATTGTAGGATTTGGGGTTCCTACTCCCTGGTCGGTTGAATGAAATAGTCTATTTGGATAAACTGTATTTAATTACTGTCCAAATACTTTCTTATGAATATACGAGTGTTACGAGTGTGGGGGGCGAGTGATGGGGAACGACTGGCTCGGCGGCGGGCTGCGCCCGCGCGGCCGGCTGCTTATTGTCGTGTCATGAGTTTTGTGCCCCCACATCACTCTCCCCTAAAAACAAAAATTTTTCATAAAATTTTTCAAAATACAAAATCTTAAATACTAGTACAACAATATGTTAGTTAGCTTGCTATTGCGCGCCGCTGACACCATGCGCGCAGTGCGCTCGATTATTTTGCTGACGCGTCGTCTAACGGCCGTCGACACGAGTTATCGCTTGCGTGATGTCATCGGTCGCTCGCTACTAATAATCTATACCTTTTTTTTTTCAAAATATATACTGCACTACAAATTTATAATAATCTTTTGGTGCATTAATATGCGTGTATAGTTTTTTACGGACACAAATATTTTATAAAAATACAATTTCAAAAAATTACATTGCATATTTGGATATTAACTGGTCACATTGTTTATTATTTTGGACTAATAATTTTACATTATTGAGAGAAAATACCTGTAGTTCAAATTTTCACATTATAAATATTGTTGCACAAAGTTTTGCGTATATATGAGAGACGGCACTTTGTTCACTTTAGAAAGCACTGCACAACTGTACTGCACCTATGAGATGATAACCTGCGACGGATTGGGCCCCTTTCCTGGTTGCGCCAACACCGCAGTCATTGTAGGTGGTGATGCCCTGGGTTGCAGGCGGACTATTTGGTTTCTCATCCAGCCTTCGGTGCCCCTTTTGCACCTTTTATACATGCAGAAAAATATAATCACGGCCACAATGGCTAGTACTACTAACAACAGTATGGAGATTCTATTCAGTTTTTCTTCGAATGTCGCGGTCGCGTAATTCGCGCCGGATTGGGCGATGATGACTTCGTCTTTGCTCTGAGTCTGACCCATGGTTATTATCATAATGCGTTGTCGCTTGCTTGTGCTCTCATATATATGCAACTACATTCTTATTTAAAAATACAGAATATTGCTTATTACTATTTATGCTAGTTAACTTCTAGTCATTGTCGATGTCAGTCCACAGTCCAAGTTGTGTCAGCTAAATCGCACGGGTGGCCTGATTGTGCGGCCACTGCGCGTTTTGCGCAATGATATATTCGTAGCCTTAGTTGGTGCGTCACTGCCCGCTACGGGCTTGTCTACGTTTTGCCCTCCATCGGGTGCTACGCTGTGGCTACGCGCCGATTGCGTCACACTGTCTTTTAGGTCGTCATTTAATAAGTAGGCCGGTTTAAGTCTGTCAATTGATATACGTGAGGTCCTGTTAGGTAACTGTATTTCTACTACCTTACCATGTCTGCCTATGATGCGGTATGGGCCATCGTACGCAGGTGTTAATGGTTTCCTCACTGCATCTCTTCGTACGAACACGTGGGTGCATGACTCCAAGTCTTTATGTACGAACATCTGACGTGTGTTGCTCGATACTCTTGACACAGGCCGCAGGCTCCTAATTACGCCTCTTAACCTGTCTACGTACGTGTACACGTCGCTGGTACTTGACTTACTTACCTCGCTGAAGAACTCTCCTGGGAGTCTCAGCGTGTGTGCTAACGTCATTTCTGCTGCACTCACTCCTGTGTCGCTTCTGCCGGATGCTCTCAGACCAAACATTACTGTTGACAGTTCATCTGCCCATGACGACTTACCTAATAAACGAGCTGTTAAAGCTGCTTTAAAGGATCTGTGCCATCGTTCTACTAACCCGTTAGCTTGTGGGTGGTAAGGAGTTGTCCTTATTTTATTTATTCCTAGCAGTGTCATTAGCTCTTTAAATAATTGACCTTGAAATTGCGTACCTTGGTCGGACGTCAGTCTGGCTGGGCATCCATAACGACATATCCACGTCTCATATACTGCCCTGGCTACTGTTTCAGCGGTCATATCTTTTACCGGTACTGCTTCCGGCCATCTGGTAAAACGGTCTACCATGGTTACGCAATACCTATAACCCTGCTCCGTTGTAGGTAGGGGACCTACTAAGTCTATATGTAAATGTTCGAAGCGCGCTGCTGGTTCGAACTGCCCTAGCGCCGACTCTGTGTGACGATTGACCTTGGATTTCTGGCACTGAACGCAGGTTTTGGCCCATGTGCCTACATCTACATTCATCTTCTTCCAGAAATACCTTTCTTGCATCAACCTTTTAGTCTCACGGCTTCCTGGGTGGCTAACGTTATGCACACTGTCAAATGCTGTTCGTCTAAACATTTCAGGTAGGTACGGACGTGCCTTATCTGTGGATGTTTCGCACACGATAGGTACGTTGCTACCTGGCAATATGATCTTTTTAAAGCGTAAGCTGTTCTCGGCCTGCATGTTTTGCAACTGCTTATCGCTACTTTGTTCCCTGGCCACTTCTACGTAATCTATTGGTGATGGACACAATATTGTTTCAACACCACTTCGGGATAGACAGTCTGCTACGCTGTTGTCATGTCCCGATACATGTCGAATATCCGTTGAGAATTCTCCTATAAACATAATCTGACGCGTCCTTCTCGGTACTTCTTTAGCGCTACCTAATTTTGTGAACGCGTAGATCAGAGGTTTATGGTCTGTAAAGATTGTAAATTTTCGTCCTTCTACCAAATATCTGAAGTGTAGGACAGCTAGGTATATTGCTAATAATTCTTTATCGTAGGTGCTATATCGCTTTTCCGTATCGCTGAGGTTTTTTGAATAATAACCTAACGGTTTTAAATTTCCGTCTACAAGCGTATGTAGGACGGCGCCTACACTGTCATCCGATGCGTCCGCCATAATTGATAAAGGTGTATCGCAAGACGGGAAGTATAATGTTACGGCTTCGAGCAAACTGTTTTTACAAGCGATAAATGCATCGTCTGCTCGCTTGGTCCAAGGTATGGGCGTTTTGTCCCTTTTCTTGGAATTATGCAAGAATTTATTAAGTTCGGCTTGATGCCTCGCTGCTTTGGGTAAATGAGACCTATAAAAATTCATCATACCTAGAAATCTTCTGAGTTCTTCTACCGTTTTAGGTTTTGGGAAATCCGAAATCGCTTTCACTTTCTCTGGTAGTGGTTTCACTCCGTCTGCTGAAACCTCGAAACCTAAAAACTCAATTTTGCTTTGACCGAAACTACATTTAGATAAATTTATAGTAATGCCATATTCTTCAAATCTTTCGAAAATAAGTTTTAAATGTTCCCTATGTTCTTCCTCGGACGCGGATGCTATTATGACGTCATCGATATAACAAAAAAGAAAATCTGATCCGACCTGATCTTTTCCGCTGTCGCTTATGCACTTAATACCGTGTAATACTGTGTCATTCATGAAACGTTGAAATGTAGCGCCTGCGTTTCGCAATCCGAACGTCATACGTTCGAATTCATATAAACCAAATGGGGTCGCTATTGCTGTTTTTGGGATGTCTTCTGGAGCCACGCAAATGTTATGGTATGCCCTGTTGAGGTCTAAACGCGTGTACACTGACTTGTCCTTTAAAATATAAGTAAAATCTTGTAATCTAGGGATTGGGTATCTGTCTGGCTGGGTGATTGCGTTTAGCGCACGGTAATCACCACAGGGCCGGATTTGGCCGTTCTTTTTTGGAACTATGTGTAGTGGACTAGCCCACGCACTCTTTGAAGGCCTACAGATGCCCAGATCCTGCATTACCTGGAATTCTTCCTTCGCTTTTTGGTACCTCTCCGGTGGTAGCGGCCTGACGCGCGCATGCACTGGGGGTCCAGTTGTTTCGATGTGGTGTACGACGCCGTGTTTGGGTGCCTCTTTGAACGACATCGGCTTGGTTATCTCTGGAAACCTAGATAACAAATCACAGTACGGATGTTTAGAGTCTAGGGTTGTCACAGTCTCGTTTTTACATTTTGTCACAGTGCCTATCGTATTTAGCGTCGTCACTTGGTCAATCAGTTTCCGTCTACTTAAGTCGACTAGTAACCGATATTTTACCAGAAAATCTGCCCCAATGATGGGCTGCTTAACGTCCGCTATGATAAAAGTCCACTTAAACGCTCGTCTTAAACCTAAATCTAACTCTAGCGTATGCAACCCGAATGTCCGAATTTCGGTGCCGTTCGCTGCGTATAGACAATAAGTTGCACTATCGTTTAGTTTTGACTTTTTATACACTGCACTTTTAGGTAACACTGAGACATTTGCTCCACTATCTATTAAGAAACGTAAACCTGACCTTTTGTCTGTTATGCACAAGCGGTTTTTTTCGGTGGTGGTACAGTTTCCCGCGGCCGACTGTACCTCTTTTAGTTTCCCTGTTGTTTTTCATTTTTCCAGGCGCACGGCTGTATGCACTTCTTCGCCTTGGTTTTGAATCGGTAGTGGAAGAAACATAACCTGCCTACGTCACTGGGCGCTGTCCCGCGACTGGCTTCTGCGGTTGCTGCGAGCTCTCGATCCTGTCCTGGCATGGTCGTTGGACTCTCTTCTGCGGGACCTCCCTCGGGTCCTCTCCATTCCGTCCAGCCTTGTTGTTAGCCTGGCGATCGCTGCTACTAATTCTGTATCCTTGCTGGTCGAGGGTTTCGGACCGCTCACCGATGCTATGCTGCCTCCGCTGGTTGTCGCCTCGATTACCTTGTCGGCGATGGTGGCCTTGACCGTGAGGTCTTTTTCCGCTACGGCCAGTACGGCTTGCACTGCTGTGGGCAACTGGTTCTGCCACAGTATGGTGAGGGTCTCCTCCGTGACCCTGCCCTTGGCGAGATCCTTCATCCGGCGCAGGAGTTGCGACGGCTTTTGTTCGCCTAACTCCATCTCGGTCATTAGTTTTTTCACCTTCCGCGCCTCCGACTCCTCGTAAATTTCTAGCAACCTGGCTTTCAGCGCCCCGAATTTGTTAGCTACGGGTGGCTCTGCCAGAAGGTCGCTCACCTGCAGTATTATTTCCCGGTCGAGTTTTGCCACGACGAGGTTGTATTTCGCCTCGTCACTCATGTGCTGCGGGTGCAGTACCGCTTCGACCTGGACGAACCAGAGCCTGGGCTGCTCTTTCCAGAAGTCTGGCAGCCGGGCTTGAATGGATACGGCAGCCATGATGTCTGGCTGCTGGACTGCTGGAGGTGGGTTCTCTTCTGGTACGATTGCTGGGTTTTGCATTTTATTTCGCACTTTACTTAACGCTCACTTATGACTCGCGGTTTATGCGTGTTGATCGCGCCCTCACACTCGTAAGCCCACGCGGCGGGCGAGTCGCTCCCTAATTAAAAATCCAACCGACACTAAAAAGTTTTCACTAATCACGTCGGGGTCACCAATGTAGGATTTGGGGTTCCTACTCCCTGGTCGGTTGAATGAAATAGTCTATTTGGATAAACTGTATTTAATTACTGTCCAAATACTTTCTTATGAATATACGAGTGTTACGAGTGTGGGGGGCGAGTGATGGGGAACGACTGGCTCGGCGGCGGGCTGCGCCCGCGCGGCCGGCTGCTTATTGTCGTGTCATGAGTTTTGTGCCCCCACAATATAAAGCGGACCCCTTCAGACAGGAATTGTATGAAGCGGTTTGTATGAAGAACGCTCTGCACCGCGCCGCGCCTCCGCCGCTGTGTGGCGGTTCTCATATACTACAAAGGAATACAACGCGCCGCCGCCACTCCGCACCGCCGCGCGCCGCCGCGCCGCGTGGGGCGTATCCATCTCTGCGCGCGGTTTTGTCGCTTTCGCCTTCGCACCGCCGCCGCCGCAGCAAGTTTTGCGGTGTACCTACCTACCTAGATCTTTTTACGGGGATTATTAGGGATGCAATGAATACTATTATAAATATATTAACACTAAAAATGGAAAAATAAAAAACTTTTTAACAAAAAATAAAACCGACTTCAAAACCACAAAAAGGCACTAAAAAGCGTAAAATAACTTTTTTATTTTAATCCAAAAGACAGAACCCTGTTACGTATTATTTTAACTAAAATATTATTACAATATGTGCTATGTACTGAATTGTTTGTTACTTGTTACACTACGTTCTGTCTTTTGGATTAAAATAAAAAAGTTATTTTACGCTTTTTAGGGCCTTTTTGTGGTTTTGAAGTCGGTTTTATTTTTTGTTAAAAAGTTTTTTCACTATTGAAATTGAAAATGAGAACGTGTGAGTGAGTCATAATTTTGTTTTGTGATTATTTTGACACGATTTTGACACCCATAGAATGCTTTTATTACTGATCCATATGGGAGTGGCTAAATTTTCATGATAAACTTAATATAAAGCACAGCACCAGCTCAGTCTACAGGTAAACAGGGATTGGTGATATTCGGAATCGTCTAAAAAGGAACCAACTAAACAGGATCGCCATGTACCTACTTGGTACTATCCTTTTTAGGTGGTCCTATAAGATTTCCCTGCAAGGAAGCCGCGAGCCTCTGTAAATTTGGGGCTATTTTAAGCGGACTAACTGACTGTACTACCGGATTCGGAAAAGAGTTTCTGGCGAGTACCGGTGCGATTTGGCCGTTATAACCGCAAGAGTCGCCAGGTATTCCTGGCCCTGTGGGAAGATAAAGTTATCAAATCATCGCCATCATCATCATCAGCCTGCACTAGTCCACTGCTGGACATAGGCCTCCCCCAAGGCGCGCCACTGTGCCCGATCTTCGGCTCTCCGCATCCAGTCACTGCCAGCCGCCCTACGCAGGTCGTCGCTCCATCTAGCCGGGGGGCGTCCCACACTACGCTTTCCTAGTCGTGGTCTCCACTCGAGAACTCGTCTACCTCAGCGGTTGTCGGTTCTCCGACAGATGTGACCAGCCCACTGCCACTTCAAAGTGCTAACCCTTTGAGCTATGTCAAAGGCTTTGGTTCTCTGGCGGATCACCTCGTTTCGGATCCTATCTCTCAGAGAAACTCCGAGCATAGCTCTTTCCATAGCCCGTTGAGCGACTTTGAGTTTTCGGACTAGTCCCACTGTCAGTGTCCACGTTTCGGCGCCGTAGGTCATTACGTAATAATTATATAAGTTATCAAATTCTTTTAAGTAATCAATAAACATTTAATTACCCACCATTTGTTGCCCAATTTCCTTCGAGATAACTATTTTAAACCTCAGACAGTTGTACCAAGTGGTACGCCACTTAATTTTGCTGCGGGCTGCCAAATTGGCCGGCCGTACCTACGTCGTCTGGCGCAATATCCGTCCGATCTGTGTGTCCGCCGGATGAACAGGGTATATTTACGGGTCGTGTAGCGAGAAAATGTAAAACGATCAAAAATGTTTTAGTGGACTTCGAGAGACTAAATGATTTCACGCCGAAAGAGAAATAGGTAGAATGAGTTTGAGATCTGAAATAGAGAGCATGCAAACAAGTCATAAGTTCTCTGGATGGGATCAGCTTACAGAAGTCAAATTTTTAAAAATAAACTGTACTGAAAGCTATGGTCTTTCAGTACAGTTTATTTTTTAATTTTTATTTATTTATTATACTTTTTAAATTTGTATTTATACTGACTTAGGATCCTTCCTCTGAGCAAAAACCACCGACCATAGAGTAATAGTTGCTACTCGTGTCATATCACGAGAGGGCAGGCCAGTAGTGTCAAAACAGTGGAGACAATTATATTATTAATAATAGGCTGTTGATTTGATTACTCGAAAACTACCGAGGAGGCGGCAGGGAGGCAGGGGAGGCAACATGTGGTGACCAGAGGCAACCTAATCTACCTAATAATAACACATCCTATTTACGATAAGTATTTATTTGTTAAACATCCAATAAAACACCTGCATTGAGCTAAAGGAAGCATGTTATAGGTTAACAAATAATGTATAATACCACAGAAAGTAGCGTGTCTGTCTCATTAAAGCTTGCTAGCTTAGAGAGATACTACAAAGATTTTTATGAAACGACATCGAGAAAGGTTCGAGTTTTCAACTGAACTATAGTAGCTACTATAGTATAATATATAGTAACTACCAAAGACAATTAATCTCGTATTATTAGTAACCGGTTTCCGATCAATAATGTAGGGTACAGGAAGAGTTACATGCCCTCAAAGTTGAGTAACTGTTAAGTTACACACCACCTTCCGACTTTATCGTACACCGATTTTACCTTTCTGTCATTAACGTGGATACTTTAATGCTATACACAATATTGTATACGGATTAGGGTAAAAAAAAAAACAAGAAAAAGAAACCATTTTATACCGATCTTGCCTTTGAAAATAAGAATTGGAAAAAAGCACCGTCTTGGAAAAAATTATGAATTTTTCATTTGGGATAAAATAACAGAGATATTAACAAAACCGCCATCTAGTTAGTTATGGTGGACCATGGGTGTGATCCACAAAATTCATAGGTACCTAACCGTTTGTTTTTGAGAAACAAACAGTCTAGTCTCTCGAAACACTGTAGTAGGGGACCTAATAACGTTCTAGACGTTCAGCGTGCAGCGGACTACAGCGCTCTCCTAAATGAAATATGTTACGATTATTATATAGGAGTATGTTGCAGTGTCAAATTGTCCAAGCACGGATTTTCTGTGAAACTTTAATATATTGTGCAAACGCGTACGTTGTTCGAAATTTATTTATGTAGGTTTTTTCCAAGAGTAACTTTATCCTTACAAAAATCTGCCCAATCCTCCGATGGACTAGTGTTTACCTATGAGGCATCAACATTCAGACGCATAGTATTGAAGTATCGTATTTCTTATAAACCGGTTGGCAAAACAAAATCTGGTCATATTATGCGTATCTGGTAATTTGCGAAACAAAATCTGGTCTTATGCGTATCTGGCAATTTGCGAAACAAAATCTGGTCATACGCGTATCTGGTCATCAGCGGATCTGGTCATCGGCGTACCTGTCTGGTAATTTGCGAAATGCACATCTGGTCAACCGCGTATAAGTTAATTTGCGTTTCTGGTCTATGCGTCTGAAGGGGCATCAAATAGTCCAAAGTATCGTTAAAAAAAAGAAAAAGTAGGAACAGTACACTTACAAACAGTGAAATCAAAGTTTCGTTTGTCACCAGTAATATAGTAATTACGTATTTTCCACTAAATAATAACGAGCGACTGTAAAACAGCAATTTGCCGTTGTTCCTGAGCAAAACTAAGTACCTACGTAGGTACTATCTTATCTTCTGAGGGGACCAGGAATACCTGGCGACACTTCGACCCTAAGGGATCTGTTGTGCCAAACCCCTGTCCGCCAAACGGTGACCCAATCCGTTTTTTGGTGGACTTCACATACGCCTTAGAATAGTAAATACCAATCTTTGGTGTATGTAGGTTTCCTCACGATGTTTTCCTTCACCGAAAAACCTGTGGTATTTTAATAAACCGTACTTAAGTTTCGAAAAACTCATTGGTACGGGCCGGGATCGAACCCACGACCTCATGAACGTGAGGCGAGTGCACAACCAACTAGGCTACCACGGCTCTTTTACGTAGGTACTAAGTTCAGTATTATCGTATCTTCCCTTTTTAGTTTCATGTATTAAGCCTTCCAGTGAATTCAGTGTAAGGTTCGTGCGATGTTAACAGGTGACTACCAGTAAATCTTCCCCTCGGTAGGGCCCGGGTCCTCGGGAACAATACGTTGGACCTCCGAGCCCTGACTTCCCGATCGTTATCGCCCTTTTTACCTTTTGTTATGTTAGCAAAAAGTCATTTATCGGACGACTAGCGATTTTCGCAAGCCGATCGAAGAGGTTACGTTCTGTGAAATGTAGAGAGAGATTTTTGATAGTATATTATGGGCAGTTTATTAGGTATAAGTAGAAGGGGGTTGTAGGATTTTAGGCTGGAACGTACCAAATGCTGCTCTCGTATGACGTCGGCGGCAGCTCCGTTGTAATATAATAGAGTTTCTCTCAGAACTAAAGTTTCCGGCATAGCTCGAAAAGTTGCTTGGATCGTTGAAGTGGCAGTGGGCTGGTCACATCTAACGGAGAACCGATTCCGTTGGGCAGACGAATTCTCGAGTGGAGACCACGAGTGGGCAGACTTAGTGTGGAACGCCCCCGGCTAGATGGAGCGAAGATGTGCGTAAGGTTGGCAGTGATCTGGTTCAGTGGCCAGCAGGTCCCTCAATGTTCAGCAGTGGTCTAGGCTGATGATGATTTGAAGGATAGACAAAATAGGTTTCAATTTGGTCGACACCTCGAAACTAACAAACGGACATTATATAACGATAACCAGCCATTCATCATCATCATCATCATATCATCCTGCAGACGTCCACTGCTGGACAAAGGCCTCCCCCAAGGATCTCCACGACGACCGGTCCTGCGCTAACCTCATCCAGCCGGGTCCCGCGACCTTCACCAGATCGTCGGTCCACCTTGTGGGAGGCCTGCCTACACTGCGTCTTCCGATACGTGGTCGCCACTCGTGGTAACCAGCCATTATCAATGCATTTATAATTCCCGTTAACTTTACAATCAATATTTACCTAACTGAATCCCTCGGGAAAATTTAAATAAAGAAGAGGGATTTACCGGGTAGAATTAATAGGGTACCGTTTTAGGGTTTAGTTGGTCATAACCCAAACTAATTGATCGACCTATAATCTCTAACGGGTTATTATAAACCATCCATTATTTATGTCTAATTTGGTTCAGATAAGACCTTGTAGACATAATTTTACTCAAGGATTACCTATCTAAAAATAAAGCGATTATCTTAAATATACAACAGTGAAATGAAAAATGTACTTACCTATTTATTTTAGAGGTGTATATCCTTTAGAATGTGGCTGTCAGATTTCTTCGACTTCACATAAGTCTAGTATTTGATCTTGTTTTTTGGGTCGCAAAACCCGTTTCAACACTCTGAGGGTTATAGGTTTTAAACACCGATATAAACAAAATACAAAATAGTGTTAAGTCAATTTGGGTTTTATTCTGTGAATTTATTAAAAATATCAAATCTAATCAAAATCAACAGCCTAGAAATAGGCATTGGTGACCAACCCTATACCCACAGAATACGGAAAAAGCTCGCTACGCTCCCGTAATCTATACCTATATGTAGTCGACCACGCTTCATAATACAGACATCGTGGAAGTATCTATTCAGCTATGAAGTTTTTTTCTTTTTTTTAGCTCTGTGCAGAAGCTCGAAACCATGGAATCTGACAAATAAAATTAGACTGTATAGTTTGGAAACCTTAGCCTAGTCAACCGATGAAAAAGATGGTCTTTGTTTTCCGATCTGTCGCGATCTCGCAAAGTATAGCAAAATATAAAGTAGTACTTATTAATATAGGTGCTACCTACAACATTATAAGAGTACAAGCCACTCTCTGAGTGAGCCGGTTCTTCGTCACGATCTATTTGCCAATATTATTAACACCTCCAAGGCTTTCAGGTGAATTAAATGACGGCGACCGATAAACGCTTTTAAGGCTGACACGCAATTTAGTTTGCATCGTTTTACGAAAGAGTTTCCCCGCTTGCGAAAATATGTATGTAGGTAGTATGTTTATGAATCATTTTAACATAATCTAACTTTTTACAAAAAATGAAACCGTATTCTTTGTTAAAAATATGTTTTAAGCACATCGAATGACTTATAATTATACATACTGTTTATAGACATATTGTTTTCAAATTAAAATAGAACCACCTTTAGCCTATTCAATAAAAAAAATAATTCAAATCGGTCCACACTTGGCGAAAATATCGCGTAACTACACAACAAAAAAAACCATACGGTCGGATTGAGAACCTCTTAATTTGTTTAAATTCGGTTGAAAATAAATCTTTGCTGTTCAGTGACAATATATCAATTGCCATGAATTTTAATAATCATTATCATCATCAGTCTTTGGTTGGACGGTCATAATTTCGCGTCATCAGGTGTATTGCTACGATAATATTGATTTATTAAAACCTCCCTCCACGCAGTTCTAGATCCAATGATCAAGTACAGTCAAGGTTCATAAGTGCATTAGCAGTTTCGCAACTCAATAGATTGAGAGACCAGTTTCACTTACGACTTTCTTTTATACCTATCTATTCTGTACTCACATACGCACATGTCCACTAATTATATACTAATAATTGTTTGTATGTATTGCTATGACAATAAGGTTTAAAACATGCTATAGACTTAGGTGTTCAGATAAATCTAATTTTCGTGTTGTCGTGTACATCGTTGTACAGGAAAATGACTCTTAGCGTGCTACTGCACTTATGAACGTTACTGTACCTGTTTATACAACCTTCTCAAATATTTATAAGACGTTTGTTCGTCCCTGCTGTGTCCACTTCAGTGACAAAGATCTGTACGACAATGCTATTCCAAATCAAGGAAAGCAACAGAAAAGCTCAAAATTCCCTTTTTTTCCTTTTTCGCTTTACAAAAGTCGCCCCTCGGGTCGTTATCACGCGAAACTTGCTTCTACGTAATTGTTTTCAATTTGTATCCGTATTTTTTTCGTGGAGCTTTTGTTTGGTGGAAAAATTTGCAGAATCATTGCGATGAACGTGAGCTATTTCAGGTGCAAATTTATTATAAAAATCACATTAAAATTTTATGTCTCACCTACTGAAGTGTTTTTGAACTGTGTATTAATCATTTGTTAGTCATTCATTGCGACCGATTCTAAAGGTAAAAGGTGTTGTTTGTAGATTTTTTTATATATAGGAACGTGTGACAGAAGGACTTCGTCGAAGAGCGATAGTAATTAAGCAGATTGCTGATGTGGACTAAAATAAAAATGGGTTCAGGAGTGGATCCAGGGGCCTCCCTCTTAGTCCCCCAAATGTTTCTGAATCTCCTATGAATATTCCTCATCGCACCCCTGATTCGAAATCCGCCCTCGAATAGACGAGTTTTATACTCATTACGTGTAGTAACTGTTTTTATTATATTCAAGCAGCTATGAAGAGAGTGTCGCTAATATAAAAACAAAGACCATAAAACTGTCAAAACACACCCTAAAAAAAGTCCATAGCAAATAGGAAATGAAAGTTATAAATAAGGCAAACTGGCAGTTATATTCGTGTTATATTCGCATAATAAATTTAATTATGGCAACACTGATTCACGGGCGACGCGACGCCGGGCGTTGATGTCTCATGTCATAAATAGGCGAGGGATAGCTTACAGACAGATACGTAGCCAGAAAGGGTATATTATTATTTAAATTATATTAATATTATTTATTTATAAGATATTATATACTTACACCTTTTAGGTAAACTATTGAATTGTATAATATTATCTTAATTTTACCTATAGTTATGCAATAAATTAATATTTAGACACTTTTCCGGGTCAACATTACAGCTATGATAACCCCAATGTCCTGAGTACGTCCCTACAAAGCTTTGGCACCAAATTATATTTAGCTATTTTTAGACAGAAGCGGGGCTGGGTTTTGTTTTCCAATTATTGAGATGTTTTCCTGAGATTTTTAAATTGGATTAACTTTCTTGGCAATTTTGCTGTAAATTAACTTAGCATAAAAATATAATACGGTCCTTATTATCCGCACAGTTTGAGAAGGCACCGGAAGATAGTGGTAGCTCATAGCATTTTTCTCTTTATACAAGCACATTAGTAAATAAGTGCATCAAAAACATTACAGCCCTTGGAAAGTAATAAAAGTATTATATATCTATACAATTCAAAAAAGGAATAAGCACTTAATAATTATTTATTATGTATTCCATCGTCGGTATGTTGTCTCCTGCAACCTATAATAACGTACCTACTTACCTACATAATATTATGAAAAGTCGTAAAACTAAAACTTGTAAAAGTCATTAAAATAAATATTTTTAGCCTATTAATACCCTATTCTATATTCAACTAAAGTACAGGCTGTATCAGAAGGCGCAGTCCACATAATTATGATTTGTGAAACTCTTAGAATAGGTATCTATCTCGATTAATACCAAAAATCTGGATTTATTCGAAACAACATCCAATATAAGTCTGGTAGTGGTATACTACTTTCTTGGCAGTGGTACTCAAGTATTTTCTGTTCTGTAGTCTATAATGCTACTCTTTACCGCAGTTATAGCCACGGGACAGTAACAAAATTTTAATATACCTGCCTCTGTTCAAACGACTTTAAAACTTTTAACCTGCCCGAAACTCTATCACCCACGTCCCTGTCAAAAAGAACAGATTGCACGTAAAAGCACTTTTTCCGCGTTAGCTTTTATAAACGTTTCAGTGAACGCAATCTTCTGGGGCACACAACAGACAGCCGCAATGGCATTGTAAAAATAAAAACCTTTGCGCGGCTGCAGTCACGCGAAAAAAGGCAGGAAATTAGATTATGCAGCGCACTGCGTTACATTTCATGTTATTATTATAAAAAGTTAGAAGGGGAATGGTCCGCTATGTGGGTTGGCGCAGAGAAACATTCTGTGGTCTGTGTGAAGTTGCTCTAACCAAAAATTTACTTAATAAAAAGAATTATACATTATCATTTTTCATATATAACCACAGAGAGCGTCAGTGGCGTAGGGGATAAGACGCGGCCTATCATATCGAAAGGCCCGGAGTTCGATCCCCAGCTATGCCATGTACCAATGGGTTTTTTCTCGAAACTTAAGTACATTTACTGACTGCTCTCAAACGGTGAAGGGAAACATCGTGAGGAAACCTGCATACGCCGAAGAAGAAATTCTTAGGCGCATGTGAAGTCCACCAACCCGCACTGGGCTAGCGTGGTGGACTATAGCCCGAACGCCCTCGTTAAGAGGGTAGGCCTGAGCCCCAGCAGTGGGGACATTAATAGGCTGTTGATGATGATATATAACCACCACATCATAAAGTAATCAAAATGACATTCTCACGGTTTGATATTGCACAAATTATCTGACAACTGACTCTCTTATTTAATTCCTTCTTTTTAAATATATTGTGTTCAGACAAAGCTGACGTTTTCCTTTCGATCATTATTTCTGTCCAATCCTTCTTATAGTCAATGTATAGTATAGGGCCTTCAATTTGCTGGATTATGTGTGACCAACCGTCTTGGGTCTGTCAATACTTCGTATTTCTCTACCAATCTCGAACAATAACGAAAATTTCCAAAGAAATAAATGTACTCAATCTTTGATAATTTTCTTCTGTCCCTTCTTTATCAGCATTTCCAATAGGTTACCTCGATTGTCCCTCCCCTAATCCTACGAGATGATCCACCTTGTCAACAACACTCAGCCCAGCGCCACAAAATGTCGCTAATTTCCGACATTTTATATTCTCGTCACGAGCCGTGAATCAATAGAGTTCGTCAAGCGATGCTAATTCACGATTCACGTACAAAATATATTCAATTAAACGACTGTAAAACGATGGTGTAAACAGAGTTCTATTTAAAGGGGAGAGTGTATAGTTATTTACAGACGTAATAAGGGACTTCCTGTCCTGCGTGTGTGTAAATAATGAACGGTACGGCCACACCGCACAGCTTACTCTCTTACTCACTAATCAACATAAATAAATAAAAACTGGAGTAAAAATAATATTCGAAGGCTGACAAAAAACATAAATATATTACATACACACATACATAAATTTATCTATTTGTAATGTATGTAGTTACCTATCATTTAATTACTGTTTATATTATCATATTGTTTTAAATAAATATTGTTTTAAATTTTTGCGCCTACCACTAATATATCTGCATGGCCCAAAGGTCAGCTGGTAGAGAATGCCATTGGCATTAAGTTCGCCTTTTGTACAAACTAGTGCAATAAAGTTTTAAATAAATAAATAAAATATATAAATCAATATTATCATTTGATACTGAACATTATAAGAATGGATAGCAGATAAAGTCTGGAGACTGAACCAGGAAATGCTCCCATCACAAGAAATCTACGTGCAATTTATTTCCTTATAATGTTCAGTAATATCTATAAAAGTGTCCCCTCGCTCATTTTTCCTGCAGTCGTCCATCAAGGATGAAATTACACAGAATCAGGAAGGAAAAAGCATGTAGTATTCATCAACAAGTGAAACTATATGAAAGTTTACGGACAGGGGAGTGACAGCACTGCGTGCAAAAGGGACACAACACGAGGGGTGGCTTATCTTTCACCGTGGCTGTATGATACACTAAAACGTAATGAATATCACTAGACTATGAAGAACACTATGGTAATATAAAGTTCAAACTCAAAATTTGCCAACAAGAGAGAGAAGCATATTAAACGTAAAGTAAAGAAGACGGACCAGTCCACTCGGAAACTCGAACCGTGAACGTCAGCACTAAAGCCGTTTGAAATAGAAGTTGGCAGGGCACGTAAGTCTCATGCAGCCGAAGAGATGGGCAAAGAGGACAGCCACTGTCAGCCAAGCAGGGAGGATTCCTGTAATAATCCCTACAGCAGTATCTCAACCAAGCTGGATCGGAAAAGTAAAGGGAGGTGCCCAGCAATGGGAAAGTATACTTAAACAAATATAAAGTGTAAAATATTTTGTGCAGAGTAGATGCAAAATGCCGAAAATATAAAAGTTGTATTTTAAATAAGGAAATAACCATCACACAAAATCAGCCTGTTGCAGGAGATTGAGAAAAAGGAACCATGATCCCAACTGCCAAAAAATGTGACAGAACAAAGTTAATAAAACAAACATAAGATAGAAAACCTAGCCAGCCAGCTCATTCCAGTTCGAAATTGTCTAATTGTCTATAATAATTATTCAGACATGCATTACACATGAAAAACAAACAACGATACGGTGTTACAGCACGTCCCTCAGATTCCTTTGCGAAAATTCCTTCCACTAAACTCGGAAACTTGTGGAAACGGTCGAAACTACTAAAAACTTGTAAGTAGTGTTACAGAATAAAATAAAGGACGTGGTCACTCGAAGAAAAGAGATTGAGGCGAAAAAAACACTAATACTGTTTGTAGAGTAGTTTTCCTGTCACGTTCGGACTTTGAAGGTGCTTTTAAACGTGAGGAAGTTTGCGTTACTTATACGTACGTTATCGGAATTGAAGCCTAGGAAGGAAACCTAGCTTCAATTTTTAAACTTAAAGTAGGTAAGTATGGATTTTAAATAAGTATTTGAAATAAAAAAATATTTGAATTGAATTAGTCTGGCTATAAGTAAGTCTTAATCGAAGAAAAAATTGTCTAAGCAGATAGACGATCTTGCAACAAATCCCATTCTCTAGGTAGGTACGGTTCAGACGCATACTTCCCTAAACCTACCTACCTACTTGATTTGAAATGCAAACTTGAATTTTAATTAAACCAAATTATAAAGATTTTAGGGAAATGAAAGTTATAAATAACATATACCTACAATAAAGGGACATTAAAAATAGATACTTTAGAAGTATTTAAAAGAACAAGAAATTCAAAAGGAATACAACTAAGTAATAATATAATCTCACAACGAATAAACAAAATATACCTACTCTTGAGAAAAATTTGCTTGTTTGTACAATCATAACGACATAAAAACTGATATAAATATGTACCACCAACTTTACTTTGTCACTGAAGAGACACAAAAAAAAACAAATAATAAAAAGTAACGACCGGGTAAGGGAAAGAAAAGGCCCATTTGATAAGTACAAGTGTGGTGCGAAATGGGGGCGCATGTTTACAGCTAAGATTGGGGGTAGATGTGATTTTACCATTGTTCCTCGAGCCTTATATGGAAAGGGTCGTACCTAATAAAAAGTGCTGCAACGTCGTGATAATGAGTTTTCATATAGGTAAGGTAACAAATATAGAAAACATTTCATTCGTTTGGACGTGAACAACATTAGGTGATACAAGTGACTTCAAATAAAAATTAAAAAAGGGGGGACAATTTTAGCAATTAAGTACATAGCGTATCTTCTTCATTTGTTATCATACAAGGGCAACTACTTATCTGCTGCTTCTTGAAATTATGTAGCCCCAATAAAAATTCCTGGTCTTACGGCCAAAGAAAAGCATTAAGGTTGACTTTGGATCCGCGCGTCAATAACGCCGGGCGGCGCCGGAGCCGCTGCGTCATTGACGCTGCGACAGTACTTTATGTTACTATGAAAATATATAGACCGGCATTGGAGCAGCGGGACACTTACGCGCGCGTCTCAGTTCATGTATTTTACACTGTCGAACTGACGTAGCGTCAATGATGCGCGGATCCAAAGTCAACCTTTACAGGTACATCCAAATTCCTTAAATATTAGTGTTTGTGTATTCACTTAGATTAAGCAATATAGCTTGAACTCTGCAATCTCTCTCACTTAAAGTTCTCAGCAATTATACTGTCGTTAATCTGATTGCAGCTATATCACTTTGCTTCGAGGTACTCAAGATCACCGTACACTGCAGATTCCTATTTATTTTATGGTCGTCTTTTGGTAACGAATAGAACACAAATCTGAGCATCTTTACAATTTTTGTTATGTCAATGGAATCGAAACCTTTTGCACTTCATATTAAAAAGCAATATCGCTAAAATAAAATTCATTACTCGTAAGATATTGCATAAAATATTTAAGCTTAATAGGAAATAGACAGGGTACAAGATTAGATTTGGCGTTTCTTCTCATATACCTTTTTCGCTGGACTTGTCTCAAATTTTTTCGAATTCATGAATACTACTCGGCAACACTATAATGAGTCACTCCGCGTCTCCCGCTTCCGCCTACGTTGCCCCGCCGTCATAGGTACACAGTGCAAAAACGATTGAAAAAGTATTGGGCGAAAGTATGGGAATAAATTATTATTTATTTATACTTTCAATAAAAAAATAAAACATTGTGTAAGAAGCAGTTAGATACATAAAGAAATCTACATCTTTATCATCATTTGTTAATGACACGACGTCACTTATGCCAAGTGACTCGTTTCAATTGTCGGGTAGTAATTGGGTGTTTTGGTTCTGAAAGTAATACAGACTTAAATTCCATAGGTATTATAACTGAAGAATCAATGGGTGCTGTGTAAGACAACATTAACAATGTTATTCGGGAGCGTCTGCAGGGAAATTATCGAACTGGTAGCCTCCACTCCGGTAATTACCGTTTGAAACTTAGTCTCATTCGATCTGGATTTGAACACACAGCAGACTTGACAGCAGACAAACATTACAGCAGACTTGTTGACAGACTTATTTATAAGGTCATTCAACATATTTTTTTGTTTTATTTTATTTGTTTATTGGAAAATCTACAGGAATATATTAACATTATTCATTAACAGTTATACATTTGTAGGCCAATTATAGATTTTCCTGCACTTAAACTAGGAAATCGTACAAAGTCAAAACTATTTTATTGCATGTAAGTACACTGGGTACATTTATACAACGTCAATTTTTTATCTACCACCGCTTCCAAGGTGTTAGAGCCACGTAAGTACACATAAGTACAAAGTACTTATTATGTATCTGATAATTATTAATAGCGTAGTGAGATGTAAATTGTTTTTTTAAATCATTTATTTGTTTAAAAATATAATATCAATGTAGCAATAATTCAAATAACTTTTATAATAAGTTAAGTATCGTTATATTATTCCTACTTACAGTTTTGTTACATACTCTTTTTATTTCTTTTGCGTCTCACGTTGAATAACGTACGATTTGTATTTACTCAATTTAAATTTTCTACTGTTTTATCGTTTATCTCGATAATTTATCAATTTTATCAACAAATATGATTTTACAGCCTATAGATGTAGGTAGTTGCTAAAGTTTTAGTTATTTTGAAAGACCCGGTATAATAAGGCTTAAAATCTGTGACTGTTAAAATCGCCATACCATAAACTACATAGCCTTTCATTTCTGTAATAATGTGGTAAAATTTTAATCAAAATAATAATCTATTTATGTACCTATCTAAAAAGGAATAGAATACTTTTAAGTAAATATTGCACTCTAAATCCACCAACAAAATAAGAAATAGCAACGTTGTAAAAAGAATTAAAATAAAATGAAGAAAAGGAACAAACTTTATGGATGTAGGAAAAGGAAATGAAGCAAAGAATCCACTGTGAGATTAGCAAGTTACGATTCCGTCGGCATAAGATTTATACAATAAACACGACATGAGTCTACTTTCTTTGTATCACATTGTAGCTCGTATAATCTCCGTTAAAGTCTCAAGAGAACAGCGAGAATGATTTTCTGAGATTTTTTTTCCTTTATGTGTTTTAGCTTAGAGGCAATCTGCAGCATCATCTGAGAATATTTCTGAGAATTTTAAAACATTAAACTGACTCTGAGATTTATTTGGTGTGCGGCGTGATTCTGATGAAGAAAGATGAAATATAAATACAATTATTAACTTGGATAAAAATCCATGTATGGAACAACAGTAAATTAAAAATAACTTAATAAAAAAACTAAAACTAAACTACTAATAAATTATAAATAAAATACCCCCTCGAGGCTCCCCACCGCTGGGAGCGCGCCGCTGGCTGGCGGCATTACCTCGCTGAATGGTGAGACTGATACTCTGAGCGAGGTAATGCCCATCCCTCTGGTCGTTGTTTTAAATTGGATAAATGAAAATTTTCCATGACTTGAAAAAAGAGATAGTGTAAAACTGATACAATATGTTTGCAATTTTAAAATAAGAGATGTGCTAAGGTTTTGTATCAAAGCTATGGTTTTGTATCAAAGCTATGGTTTTGTATCAAAGTGAAAGTCAAAACCTTTTGCTGGGTGTATACTTTCTTCAGGAAGGTTTGAATCTCATTGGTGGCGCGCACGTATGGGAGTAGCTAATTTTTTTCATCCAAGGCTTTCTTTTACATTTATAAGTATTTTTTGTCACACACCGCTTCCAGATTTTTCACAGGGTGTTTCGATTCCCATACCTAATTCAAGAAAGTTATTTTGTATCACCTCTTTCACCTTGCACCGAAACAAAACTCAGGAACAGTTTAAATTGCTTTTTCAGACAATGTCTATTCGTTGCTGCGAACTAACAGTTCGTTCAGTAAAATAGTCTCAGATCAAGTTTTAACGTATTTTGTCTTGACTTACTTTACTATGTATGCAAAAATTAAACTTCGGCTGAAGCAAATTTAAGTTTTACTTGCGCTGTGCGATTTAGAATGTATTATAGATTATCTAATTAACTCTAGGATCTAGATCACAATCGTGAAGTGAATTCGGGAATTTGCGTATGGCAATGCATGCATTGCTTGCTCCGTTTCGGTTTAAAAGGGGCTTCAGGTTAATGAGCGACAGTTGCCACTTACCATCAGGTGAACATTCAAACATCATGATGATCAGACTAAACAACAGATTTAGAACTATGGATTGGCTACTGGGGAGAAAATCGAAACTGTCTTTAGAAAATAAACTACTGATCTACAAATTCATATTGAAGCCGATATGGACAACTGTGGGGTTCTGCAAGCAACTCTGTCATAGAGATCCTCCAAAGATTTCAAAATAATGTTCTGAAAACAATAACACAAGATCCATGGCTTACAAGGAATCAAGAAGTCCACGAGAACCTGAAGATTCCAACAGTGAAGGAGGAAATAAAGACACGCAACGAAACCTACAAAAATAAACTCAATAGCCCACAAGAACACCCTATAGCCCGCGTACTGGTCTCCCCTGTCAACCGCCGTTTCAGTCGATGTTATATATATATTGACTGAAACGGCAAAAATTTTTAGACACAGATCACATATAATATAGCCACACAATAAGGAAGAGTGAAATCGGTGGACTCCACATTCCACAAGCCAAGGGAACCCCAAAAGATCCGCTCATGGTCTAAGGACCTAATGCAGAAAAAAAAGATGATCTGACGGACACGTGAAGAGCATTCGCGTCCCGCAGCGAGCGTGTATGAAGAGAATGATGAGACTGAGTGAAGCGAAAGAGGTGTGTCAGGATCGCAATACTTGGCGCTCCGTTCTCTCTGCCTACACCGTGAACTGTGGTGAAGAATGAATATATTTATGATGATCATCCATCACAAACAACACCAAAATGGGGTAAGTAAGACACAGATACGCAAGGTTGAAAATATTGTACTGACTTGAATTCCGTTGGTTATTTCAGGTCTCATCAAATTGTAGATCTGTGACACGCATCAGTTGCCCCGTAACATATCTTTTGGGAGTTTTTTTAAGTATTCCAGAAAGGGAATACCACTCAAAAATATTGATCTCTCGATCTATAAATACAAATTCGGTACTCAACTCAGTTTATGTCTGGAGTTATCTGTGGTTAGGTGTGACGTATCCCTACCTATCGAAAACACTAGTTGTCTCGTTCTGAAAACCATGACACTTTAACCATCGCTCACATTACCTAACATTATTGGAGAGCGGAGTGGAGGCGAGCGGAATCCCGCGGGATCGCTCCCACTAAAGGGGGAACTTTAAAACGCTATCCTAAAAACCCCGAGAAACAGGTCGCCTCCCCCCCACCCCCAGTTAAAAAACGGCAGGTGTGCCCCGCGATGCACGAGGAAATTTCTTTCGAGAATGAAATAGGAAGAAGTCTCCGTACTATAAGATAACTTTTGATTTGAATTATAAGAGAAAGGTTTTTATTAAACATAGCATTTTTTTTTACTCAGAAATGCTCGCAATATGGTAATAATTTTGACAACCTTCATTGAGCAAAGGCGACCTTGCCGCGGTACATGAATAGGCGCCAGCAAAGTTGTATGGAATTGAAACAAAACTCGTCAATAATGGATTTTCAAAGGAAATTGCTGGTGGCTAAAACTCACCACAATTTCAATTTTTTATTGACATGACATCCGCATTAGTATATCATAGATCATTTTATTGTTTCAACCACAGGGTTGAAACAATAAAATCCACATTTAAGCTGTGTTACGCTAAACGTGTAATTTTTAATGTTTTTCTAAGGTACTGAAAAAACACTTCCCGAAAATCTTCGCAATGTAGCAATAAAACATATATTTTTCCAATAGTATGATAAATTCGTCATGATTTATTACTTTAAATTGTCGGTTCAAACTTAATAAGTTACTTTAGTAATCAATGTTAAGTAACTATTACCTAACGCACACGCACCTAAACCCTCAAACGTGTGTTCACGCTTAGTTAAAACAAAATTAGCACAAACGCCAAAACTAAAATTAGCACATCGGAAATTCTATCAAACAAAGTTCAACAGAACTTCGCTCGAGCGTGAAACCTGGCGAGAATATTGTGAGAACTAATAGTAACTACTAACACACACTGTCTATGTGAACTCGAAACTTAATGTTTGTAAGCTCGGAAGATGTTTATTTTCTTTCTGTCTCAAAAGCAGTTGGATGTGTGGTTGCGCTTGAAATTGTAAAATGTGTTTCACGCTTAGATGAATCCAAATGCAAGATACGGTAGCTTTATCATGATCATCAACAGCCTATTAAGATGTCCCCACTGCTGGGCCTACGCTCTCAACGAGGGTGTTCGGGTCTACGCTAGCCCAGTGCGGGTTGGTGGACTTCACATCCGCCTAAGAATTTCTTCTTCGGAGTATGCAGGTTTCCTCGCGATGTTTTCCTTCATCGTTTGAGAACAGTCAGTAAGTTTTGAGAAAAAAACCATTGGTATATGGCCCAGCCGGGGATCGAACTGCGGACCTTTTGATATGATAGGCCGTGTCTTATCCCCGACGCCACTGACGCCCTCGGTTGATTTATACAGGAGGCTAAACATAGGTGAAATAATTTATCAACGGCTGCATACCACAAAACAGCAATTTAACAATAATTTGATTGAACCGACACTGCAATCAGAGATCCGCAGTCAGTAATTGTGGACCTTAATTATCGATCGATAGACCACCAATTAAGCGGTCAGACGTCGTCGCACTTCACGCGAGCGGACTGTGGTCTCGGTGGATGCTGGATGCGGCAAACGCGGCTGCAATAAAGAGCATGCTTCATAGCCAAAGATCGAAAATATAGATAGATAATAGATAGCCATGTTTAAATGTTTTGTGTATCTCTGTTTTGTTATTTTGCAATGTCCTGTATATGTGTTGTCTTGTGTGTCAAATAAACTTTATTCTATTCTATTCTATTCTATTCTATTCTATTCTATTCTATTCTATTCTATTCTATTCTATTCTATTCTATTCTATTCTATTCTATTCTATTCTATTCTATTCTATTCTATTCTATTCTGTTCTGTTCTGTTCTGTTCTGTTCTGTTCTGTTCTGTTCTGTTCTGTTCTGTTCTGTTCTGTTCTGTTCTGTTCTGTTCTGTTCTGTTCTGTTCTGTTCTGTTCTGTTCTATTCTATCGGACTTTGGTAGTGCAATGACGTCACATTTCATAAGTTATGGACATTCCCTTTTACCTCAAACTTTAAATAAAGTTACGTTGTCTAAGTTATTAAATTGATTATTTATTTAACATTTTAATTTTTTGTTTCTTTATCATAATTTTGATACATGCTAAATATACTTTTATCAATTTCTCAAAGGTAAAGGTCACTCGTTTTTAATTCCGTCCGATCTCTTAAAAAATCTCCTTACTTAGGTAAGGTGGGTCGTGTGTGTGATTTTTGTGGTTATAAGTATTTAGTTTTTTTTTCGTTAGTGTGCGTGCTGGGTGAGTTTATCAAGTCGGGCGTATTACCGAGTTTTACCCTAGTAGATTAAGATCATTTTCTAAACCGGTTTCAAAAAGTTTTTATATTAAATTCTCATTACCTTAATTATCAAAAACTATTTTAGTGCATAATTAAACTTTTTAACACGGTTACAATTAATGCAGTTTCTGGATCAGTCGCCGACAAAGTCGGCTCTGAAAACGGTTTTATATTTAAACCGGATGATCCGGACAAAGGATTATTAACTAGCGAGCGATGGAAACTGTTCTGTACCCGGATATTTTTCCGTGTTTAAATTTGTTAGAGATTAATTATATCACAAAGTAGAACGCAATGCATCACGCATGAGTACTTCTTGATTATGAATATGGCGAGAAATCCTTTTTTGAGAGTCAAATATTTTATATTTGACTCTCAAAATTGTTTAAAGTCAATTTCAATATCACAAAAGATAATGAAGGTTTACAATGTGGTTGATTTTTATTGCCTTCTATACTAAAAGAAACCTAGTAAGATGTACCGAGTACGATGCAACTCACAAAAACTAAACTAACGTTATACGATCCACGTTTCGGTTCACACCAAAAACGTCACTTGATTACGTCTGTCATGAGCAAAAACGTTTGAAAAAGTAACGCAAAAATGCCACAATAGCGCGTGAGAACAAACAAATTTGCCATGACAAGGGAAAGGGCCCTATTTAAAGAACAAAAGCTCGGAAAGCGGCTGTTTTGTGAGAAAAGAAAGATAAGTTGGCTACTCGTTGCGGGGGGATACAGGCTGCATGGGGGATGAGGGGAGGAGGTTGCGGTAATCGTATTATCATATTCATAACAGTATGCAGGTCTCTAAAAGCAGGTTCTATAATGTATTGTTATGTGCTATCGTCAATTTGTAAAGACGGACTTTATATACCGGATTCGAGATACCTAACTACATCTTTCCGTAGTACGTTCAGTGACTGTTTTTTTAGACTAGTTCCACTGTCAGTGTCCATGTTTCGGCGCCATAGATCATTATGGGTAGAACGCACTGATATAGTTAGAACAAACAAACAACCTCTCACCCTATAGCATATACCTTCTCCGTTCCGTCGTTGGGTAAAAATTGATAATTATAAATTATGATTCTTGATCAATCTAGCATCCGATAAAACATCATTATTGTTATTGGTCACTATACGATCAAAAACAGAGAAAAGAAATAAGTCGGATAAACGCCTATACTCATATAAAATCATAAGTGTTATGTCGACAAAGTAGGTCGGCAATCAGTTCCGAAATCGTTGAAATATAGTCACCGATACCCCTTATAAAAAGTTGCTCAAATACAATAATTATGAAATATACCGGATGTAGTTGACAGCCAATAGTTAAATCATTATGATACGGATAATAATATGATTAATGCTACAGTCAGACTATTCACAAAGACTACTAAATATAGACAAACCAGCAATTGCTGTTTCGTGTCATAATAATAACCGGCAACATTGCTGGTACCTTAATGAACGCAGTGAGAGCCATTAAAAAACTTTTTGTATCAGATATCTATACCAGCTGTGGTCTGCCAGTGTCGCGACAGAGTTTATTTTTGTTCGTTTCTTTATCTGCGTTTCTCGGTCCCGTCTCGTTTGGAAAAAGGAAAATGAGTTGATTCAAAGTTTCAATAGGTACCTTGTACACCGTGTCGTTAGAATTTAAATTAAAAGCACTTATTTGAACAATTACACGGCAGGTACAAGTCAATAAAAGAAAAACTTTAACGATGTTTAAAAAAAGAGATTGCGCACCTGGCTTGTCAAGCAGCGCTCTATAGTTTTGGCAAATTAATGATATCATTGACATGTTAATCAATTTGTTGACATTATTTTAGTTTTGATAATTTTTACATTTTATTGACATTTTTATTTTTGACTTGAGCACCTACTTTGTTTTGTATTTTTAGTTTGACTTGGTTTTTTTGTTTATTTTTTATTAACTAGTAGTTCCGTGAGAACAGTAGACCTCGCCAGCCCATATAAACCAAACCTAAAAGAAACGAACAGAAGTCAATTTTGCAGTTGGAGACAGATTAAGTACTAATGTGACAAAAATTAGCACTTTAAAGCTTAATATTTCGCAAACGGATCCCTGAATCGAAAAATGTTTTTTACACACCCGCAATATTTTTGAAAGAACTATCCAACGATACCCCACACCATGGAATTCACGCGAAAAAAAATCATTTCCCATTTTTCGTATGCTTTTATGTTATTATGTTAGTTATTATGAACATAATTAAAATTTTCGACTTTCTTAAGTTAATTGACTATTACTCAAAAACTAATTGAACCTACTTAGCGGTCATAGTTTTCCTTTTAACTACGTTATATATGCTACTGCCGTGAATTTTTTCACATTTCCAGAAGCAACCGTTTAGCTGGCGGGGGGGGGGGACACGTGACTCTAACAAAAATTACCGCTTTAAAGCTTAATATTTCGCCAACGGATCCCTAAATCGAAAAAATGGTTTTCACATACCAGCAATATTTTTGAAAGATCTATCCAACGATATCCCACACTATGGAATTCACAAGAAAAAAAAAGTTCACTCCCACTTTGCGAGTATGGTAGGTACTCTAAAAAAAATGTTTTTCAAATTTTATTCTACTCATTTTGTCGGCTTAATTAATTTATACCTATGCCAAATTTTTGTCAAAATCGGTTGAAAAATGCGACCTGTAGAGAACTACAGACGGACAGAATGACAGAAAGACAGAAAGACTGACAGACGGACAATAGCATTTTTGGCCAATCTCGAAACTGAGACGCTTCGCTCGCTCGGTCAATAATAATTTGATGTTGACATTGATCTGCTTTGAATTTAATGACGTGTAACAAAGCTTACTATTTTATAAAGTACTGTGGCTAACTCAGCGCGTTGCAGCATGACAAATACCGCCATACTCTCGCATGACAGAAGACCATAATCTAGCAGTGCATGTTGACAGATTGACGATTGATGCATATAAACATCAGTCTATAGTCTCCGCAGTTCGTTTTTATGTCCTGCATTGAACTAATGAGCCTTCTTTTCTTCGTAGTTAGAAGTCCATTGTGAAACCGCACTGCTGAAGTAAGGTTCAGTAGTTAGGTTATCGATTATCGGTGTTATAATACCTATAGATGTTGGTCCCTAACCAAACTACCGAACCTTTCTTGGTCTCAGCAGGTCGGTTGTACAATACCTCACAACTACTGAGAGTAAAGAAGGCTCAGTAGGTCGGTAAGTACCTGACAAACCGAACAACATGAAACTAGACGAAATAATCAACTGTAAAAAATCATAATAAAAAACTAAACACATCATCTAAACAAAGTTAAAAGACAGTTAATATATCATTCAATGTCTATAGGATCAGTATAGTTTGTTGCAGTTTTCAGTAGTAGTTATCTTTGCCCCAGCATAATCTTCTTCAAGAATAAATGGATCACTCCAACAATGAAGGACATGAACAATCCTCCGGCATCGCCAAACATTTGTAAGCGCTGGAGCGATTTATCAGAGCTTATTGTTAGAGGACTGCTCTATATTTCATCTCTCCACCTCGCCGCCGTAATGATAGCTATTTGGACAAGCCTTCTTTGGGGATGGTGTACGAAAAGCACAGGTAAGAAAAAAGGTCACCTTGAAGATCAAAACAGTACCTATATAAAGGTAGCTTTCTTAGGAAGTTCCACAGGGCAAGGATTTTGACCCATCACGCTTCAATAATATTATCAGAATTTTTTGGTCAGATCTCCATAGGAAAAAATTGAACTAAGGTTAATTAAACCTCATGTTTTTGGCATCATTTAACTTATGAATGCAGTTGTATCTAATTTGACAGATTTTAGGGTAATGTTGTCTAATAATGACTCCTAAGCAAGTATCATAATCTTAAGTACCTTTTGATTTAATGTATTGCAATAAATTTGGCCTAAATTGTACACCTAGACTTTGTATTGTCCCCCCCCCCCCCTACTTTTATCTTATTTTTATAACTTACTCTGATGACTGTGGGAGCAAAATATGGTATTTCTTTCTTATCTACAGAGTATTTGGTCAAATTATAGATTTGCACCGTTAGCTGTTAACTCACGCATGTCAGTGGATATGATCAAATCTAGAGAATGAGAAGACTTAAAAACCCTTAAAGGCAATTTGCGTTCCAAAATAGCATTTAATGTATGTAAAATTTGGCCCCTAGAGTTAGTTTTGGCTCGCCGGGGTGAGGTCATTAAATAGCTGTTGGAAACTTTTCTAATTAGGCCCAAGGCATTAATCTTCCGACGTCCGCGGCTCGGTGTGACTGGCACGACGGGCCAAATTATACAAATAATTAGCTCCTCCTACATTTGTATTCAATTCTTTCTTTAACTGTTTGAAGTTTTGAATTTCGTTATTATGTTTGTGAAAGGAAGAGGATACTGGAGTCACAGGAACGGATACCTCTCTAGTGTCAGTACCGGATAAAATAGTCAAACTGTCGAGAATAGAGGTGGATACTAGACAGAGTAAGGAAGGAAACATAATAATGATAGAGTAGAAATGAACAAAAAACAATAAACTTTAACAATTGTGAATTTGAGTGCAGTTTTTTAAATTATTTAAAAAGTAGATGGGAAATGTATAAATTAAATAATTGTTTTTAAATATTATTAACGCCTATTATCATAATATCAGCCCTTTAGCATCCACTGCTGGCCTTCCCCAATGATCGCCACCACATTCTCCGCCCGCCGCATCCAGCCGCTTCCGGCCACCTTCTTCGGTCGTCGGTCCACCTGGCGGGTCCCACGCTGGGCGTACCGGTCCGCGGTCTCCACTCCAGAACTCGTCTCGGTTCTGCGACAGATGTGACGTGTCCACTTTCACTTCAGCTTATACTAATCATTTCGGCTATGTCGGTAACCTTAGTTTTCCGTCGGATCTCCTCATTAATAATGCCTTTAAACAACAACAATTTGACTAATCTAATCAGACTTTTAACGTTTTAACACATTGATCTTAGTGAGGGTTTTCTACTAAGAAAATGTCACTGTGAAGTGTGTTCCACCTATTAAATTCGATACTACATTTCACGACAGGAAAAAAATAAGAAGTTTGATTCCGTTAATAATATAGACGTATTTTCTCCAAAACAGTCTCTCAATGAAACGATAGCTACTCAACACTACACCATTATCATGTAAACTCGTTTCTTGAACACTAAATGACCCAAGCAAGTCCATAAATAAAAGTGTAACATTAACAAACATAAATACAGGTGTTTTCCATACACATTAAGTTGAAAAACAGCGAACGCCGCGCCCGGAACGTGTACAAATAACCAGGCATCTCGCTTGTTTTACTAAACAGTACCAGCCTTTAATAATGATGTAGTTACAGTACTTTATTGTAGAGAAACACTGACATAGAATGCATTCTCCTACTCATTATGAAAGTGATGATTTAAAACACGAGCATAAAATAGCAATAGAGACGCTATAAAAATACAATTTCATCTGAAATACACTTGTCTTAGGCCATTCTAAAGTGTTTTCCTGATCAGTGAGAATTAAATAAGGATAGATATTTCACAATATAACATCTAGAGCAAGATCAACTTGTACAAATTTGTCTGTCCCTAAGCCCTAGAAACGAACGCCTGTTGTGTTTGAATCTACGAGCCAATAATTATTATGTAGATACATAAGTAGGCATAATATTACTGAGATGTTGTTCATGAAAGTCACTGTAGTAAAATCTGATATTTAAATAATACTCGGACGGATCATACATGTGAATATTTTTGTTTGCCTTTACCCATGACGATGCGATTTCTTCGAACAACTTCATTTTTCTCCTGAACTATATGTTTTCTATGATGTGTATAAAACGTCTTTCTACCTGTCCGCCTGTCCAATGGATCCTGTTTTCCTCTCTTACATTTTACCGCCTACGTAATAATATATAAGCCCAATGGTCTTTATGTAAACATGTTTCTGCTTTAAAAATATGATTCTATAATTATTACATAAGTCTCTAATACCGAGTGTAAATTCAAAAGTGCGTAGTCACAACATTGATATTATTTTCTCAACCTGACTAAAGAGCAACCCTTTAGCAGCACACCCTCTATACATACATTAATCAATCCACAACAATCGTCGACACCCTATATATACCTCCACTCCATCCAATTTGGCAAATCTGCTTACATTTGCTATACACGTGGGTTTCTCTTTGTTGTTCGAAACGTGACGTCATAATCCTGAATCTACCTTACAGAGATTTCTCCCCGGTTGCCATTGAGAACTGAGCAGTAATAAAAGTAAAAGAAAATTAAAGGCAATTTAATACAAGGAAAACGAAGAACTTTGATTAAAACAACGTCAAGCGGAAAAGTAATAAGAAATATAAATATTATAAAATAATTTGACAGGTAACAGTGATTACATTTCTCCTTTTACATAACTGAAATATGAAACCTCAATGGAGACAAATCTACAGAAATGAGAGTTGAAAGTCTGTTTTATTTAAATGCGAATATAACTGTAAGTGACAGGACGGGTGTGAGAGAGACAGATATCCAATTGTAGAGAAAATGTAATTTCCTTCTCTTTTCCACAGAAATAGGCAATCAAATAAAAATCTTTCGAAAGGAGAAGGAAGCTAGATAAATAAATTGATGTTGCTAGGTGAATTAAAGTAAGATGAAAAGTGATAGAATATAAAAAACCTGAAGAAGTTGGTGAAGTATTTAGGATTAATTAAATAATTTTTTAAAATAACCGAACAAATCTTAATTACGTTGAGTTCACAGAAGGCCCAGCAACTCCCGAAACGTGATAGATAAAAGTTTACTCAAATAACTGGGGAACGTTTAAAAGCGCTTCCAAGAAAAATGTTAATTGCGTTTCTTTAATATTGGAAAAGATAGCAAAAAAACGCGGGAAGAGCACTTAAAAGCCATCGAAGGATGAATTTAAACATAATTGAGTTATGTACCTTTCCTGACGGAGATATTGAATTATAATCGTAAGTAGATAGAATACAAGACTATCAGTTTATCACACTCGTAGGCTTAGAAACACGACGGAAAATGAAGACTTACTTTAGCGGTTACGCAGTAAGAAAATTTTTGTGATGCAAGAACCTAAAGATTTAACAAATAATTCTTAAAACTATAATTTCTTTAAGACATTCTGAAAAAATAACTAATAGTTATAGAAATCGATCAAAAGAAAGAGGATTTCTTCAGTACTATTCATTACTAGTCCCGTCCGATTTACTTTTATGCGAATTGTTTTCCTTGTTCCGTTTTCGTAACTATTTTTTACATAGAGCTAGTATCTCTTTGGTGGGCGCCCGCACTCCCTAAATTGGTTTTTCTTTCATGATTTTTCATAACTTCTACGAAAAGGGATCTTTTTTTTCTCGATTTTAACAACTGGTTTTTCCCCCGATGAAATAGTTGTTGAGTTTGACGCCAGTTTGCTGTGTGCCTATTTATTTGCAATTAATTATTAATTAATAATTTTTATTTGCAAATATGAGTACACACACATAGGTTAGTTGTAGTAAAGTTTAAGGATCTTCATAATCTACCATGAAAGGCTTGCAAAATTACTACTAAATATGAAATACATTACATTTATGTCAGTCATTCAACAGTAACAATAATAAATTATAATAAAACAGTAATTTAGATACAATTACTTAGCTTGTGATTTATCATTTAAAAAATCATCCAGTTTTTAACTTTTTTGAGATTTTCTAAAAACATTTTGCAAAAACAATTATAACTAGGAATGTAGGCACAAGGCATAACTCATTGGTAGCTCTTGTTATTTTACGTATTTGGACACTTTGACTATTCACATAGGTAGCTCTAATACTTGAGCCTGAGACCATTATCTACCTATAGCTTTACATTTTTAATGTATATTTTTCGAGTAATCAATCATGATTTGCAAGTTGCAACCCCTGGGCGACTATATTAATCAAACCACCAAACCAACAAAAGGGGTCGCTCCCCGCCTGCATCCAAGTGCTCAAATCTGCTTATATTTGAATAATGTCGTCCAAACCTGCACCAACTTTGCCAGGAGAACGCTTATTTTATTAAATTATTCGCTTTTCCATTTACGCGAAGGGGTTATCAAGTTTTTATAACCCTTCATTTTCAATTTTGTAAGATTCTGAGATTTATCTATTGTGTTGTTTAATTAATCAAAGTCTTTTCTCAGTTACCAGACCCTTAAATTTTCTACATATCTATTAATACTATTATCTCATTAGAAAAATGCATACTTCTTAGTATATTACAAAACTTATCAAAACTGAAACTCCATAATTCTTAATATAGCAACACTGTAGATACGAGAAGGCATTACCATTCCATTTGTGCGAGTAAGTGCTTCTTGCCATCAAAGGTGCAAACGAGGCGCCTGCAACGAACTGCCTTCGTATTTGAATAATACGAGGATTCGTTAAACGAGATATGGATGGAGCCTTAATTAGTGGGGACACAAGATATTACTATCTCTTTCTAACGTTAAGCGCTCCTCTCAACCGTCGCCGGTTGCGAACCTAATATTGTAAATATTATTATTAACAATTGTCCTTAATAATATTTACAATATTAGGTTCGCAACCGGCGACGGTTGAGAGGAGCGCTTAACGTTAGAAAGAGATAGTAATATCTTGTGTCCCCACAGAGGCATTTCTTGCTGAGTTGGGAAAATAGGAGGGAATCACACTATGTGATATGCGAATTGTATACCTACTTACTTACAAAGTTGGTGCAACATTTATTGGACACTAGCTTTTTACAGCGGCTTCGCCCGCATAGAAAAGTTTTTTACATTGCAAAACAGCGCCCTCTATGAGGCGTTTTGTTACTTAGGGGGTATTAGCGGACGCCCCGCGACTTTGTCCGCGTTAAAAAGTAGCCTATATGTTATTCCAGGATATAAGCTATCACTGTACCAAGTTTCGTTAAAATCAGTAACAAACATCCTCACATCCTTACAAACTTTCGCCTTTATAATATTAGTAGGATTTTAGAGGTCCGATACGCAATATCGAATAATACTGTCTACCAATTTATATAGTATAGTATAGTATTTATTTATTAATCACAATAAAATACAGTGTAAATATATTACGGTGCAACAAAAACCAGACTCGATTTGTCTGTGCACCGCGACGTCGTACTTAATTGCTACTAAATATTACAAATATATTGCAGTATTATTATTTATCCTATGTGCTAATCCAATTTATTATCTTATATTTATAAATATATATATATATATGTATAGTTATGAATAAACTTAATACAAACAGAATCCATACCTACAGATTTCACCAAAGCCTTAAGTTACATACAAATTTAACACCCCAATACCTAACACTAGTCCACTAACTACAGCGTTTAGTGCTAGTTAAAAGTAATAATAGTAATAATAATCACAAATTAACAATAAATAATCGTCACTAATATAATAATAATAGATTAACCGTTTAATTATCATTAGAAAGTTACACTTACCTACAAAATAAATCTTAATTGGAGTTACGTAATATTAGCTAATTGTTAGGTAAAGTTGAATATGGTGTATAATAAGATGGTTCATATAGTTGCAAGTGTTTGGTGCGTACCTGCACGAGAAACTTTAAATGCATAACTGAGACCTATCATGAGTTTGAATTTAATTTTACTTCATCGCTCGCCAGTGGAAACAAGATCAGTATAAACTGCCTCTCATAGTGTCGAATATCCCGAATAGGCCAGCTCAAGGTAAAGTATTTCCACTGACGTGTGGTCGACTGTACGATTACCTCGCAATTTGTCGCAATCCACTTCCCACTCACATCCAATCCCACTACTATGTAAATGAGAAAGATTGGATTTTTGTTGCTCAATCACGCAGAACGGCTGAACGGATTTTGATGAAACGTGGCACAACAATAGATTATATCTTAGAATCCTTTCAGTAGTTTCGGAGATTAGCGTGTACATACAGACAGACAGACAGACAGACTAAAATTAGAGTTTTCTGTCTTCTGTTCCTCTTTTTTAACGCCCACACTCATTTTTTTTTAAAGTACAGACACACAATTTCTAATGTTTTATTATAAGTATAGATAGACGCCATTTTTTACGCTCCGGTCTTTCAAAATGCTACAAAATCACATCGAAAATACGAAAAAATAGACACCTAATTATGTTTTTTCCGCAGTCTTCAATTCTTTTCAAACTTTTCTGTTTCATGAGTAGAAACCTGTGCGGCAAATTAATATAACTCCATTACGTGCAAATCTATTATATTGAGTCACAGTCACCACCATTTCTGGCTCAACTTGAGCATACTTGTAACAGAATATAAATGGTGGAAGAACTTCGCTAGGTGTTTGCGGGAAACTGGTGGCTTTTGTATAATATCGTCATCGGTTTATGCGGCGAGGAAGTAATTATCAGCGAATTGTTTTTGGCAGAAGTTGGCAGAGCGTTTGTTATCGATCGATTTCATAACATTATGCATTATTTATCAGTAGCATAATATACTTATACTGCACTGGTTATAAGTCTTAAATAGGTAGTATGGAAACTGGGGAAAAATGTCTAACAATTTTATTTCCAACTAGCTTTTTCCCGCGGCTTCGCCCGCATAGAAAAGTTTTTCCTGTGTACATTGTGAAACAGCCGTTCGTTCTCAGTAGATCCATTGACCAGATCCATCATGGATCTAGTGAGATATTTTTTTCTCACTTGATCCAATTTTTGACAGTGTAGATCTACTGAAAAGTACTTTTCACGCTAGATCCGTTTACCAGATCCAGATTTGAAAGTATGGACCTACTGAGGAATTTACAGCGCCCTCTATGTAGGCGTTTTGTTACTTAGGAGGTATTAGCGGACGCCCCGCGACTTTGTCCGCGTTAAAAAAAAGCCTATATGTTATTCCAGAATATAAGCTATCACTGTACCAAGTTTCATCAAAATCTGTTCGGCAGTTTTTGCGTGAAAGAGTAACAAACATACATCCTATCATCCTTACAAACTTTCGCCTATATTAGTAGGATCACATTTCTTACTTTGAAACGAATTATTTTAATTTACTTTAAAAAATCTCGTTTATCAAAATTTAAGTTTAAAGCAGTTTGTGCTTACGTGTTTGTTAAACTTAAAATTGTAACATAAAGGAAATGGAGATACAAGCTTCTTTCGTGAGGTTATTTTTTAGCGTGAGCTATTTTGAAACAATAACTAGTCCCAAAACAATGTATTTGAGAAACCGTTAGTCGCTTCACAGCTTTGCTTAGCAATTCTCTGCGAGCTAAGGTTAGTATTGACTCAACAGCTGCTGTGAGAGTTGCTAGCAACTGGATGTCTCAAGTTAATGAGACGTATTCAAATCTCAGTGACGTTGCAGCTGCTGAAACTTGTCCAATCAGTCTCGTGCTGAGCTGGTGTGATGCAGACTTACAGTTTAATAACACCAAATATACTAACGCGTCGCCTTAGGAGTTCCTACTCTCTACTAACTTGCTAGGCCATGTACCAATGGGTTTTTTCTCGAAACTTAAGTACATTTTACTGACTGCTTTCAAACGATGAAGGAAAAACATCGTGAGGAAACCTGCATACGCCGAAGAAGAAATTCTTAGGCGCATGTGAAGTCCACCAACCCGCACTGGGCTGGCGTGGTGGACTAATAGCCTAACGCCTTCGTTTAGAGGGTAGGCCTGAGCCCCCGCAGTGGGGACATGTTAATAGGCCGTAGATGATTGATGATGACCAACTTGCAAGGAGACGACGATGTATGATATGAATTATGACAAAACTGAAGAAATAAATAATAAGACCAGGAACTTATGAAACTGACATTTATTTACACTTGTGTAGTGGTAGAAGGAGAAAAGATTAATAATGTATGGAATGCATTCGGGAAAGAGCCTCTAGTGAGTACCGGTGATGCACTCTCGTGCGATTTGGCTCTCGTAACCGCAAGGTTGGTAGGAGGAGACAATATAACTTGTTTTCTGAACACAATTTATTTCATTAAATAACTATAAAGGACTAACAATAGCTTATTATAAAACTGAAACTAAACTACAAATAAATTATAAATAAAAAACTTGTTTTCTTGGCTATTTAAAATAACAAAATATACAATTGAAATTTATTAAGGTTCCGCCCTTGATCGAAATCAACAAACAACTATCTGGTATATCTTTGTTGTAATCTGAAGCAGAAATGTACAATACTAAAATAGATCTAAGATATTTTGAATTCAAAATGATTTTTTTATTTAGCAAACAAGGAGATAGCGCGCTTACACAATATGCTTTAGTTATAATTAACTAACAAGTCTCAATTTTTATGAATTATGTAATTTGTCTAGAAAACTGACGATAATACGACCCAAAAAGAAATAATGTTTGTCTTCTCGCTGTATACAACCCTCAATACAAAATTATCTTCTCAAATTTTCGAGAACTTGTAAAGAAGTTGCTTTTTTTCTATAGAATTTGACTCTTCAGTATTTCGCAAGTTTTTTTTAAAGAATTCACAAAATCCGCAGAACAAAAGTTGTTCTAACTAAATGCACCTTAAAAAAGGATTCTCAAAGATATTTTGTTAATGAAACGTAAAGAGATAAATCTTTAGAAGAATCTAATATAACAACAACGGGCCATAAAACAATATTTCCGCAATACAGACGCCCGGGGAATTAGAAAGAGCAATAAGACCGAGCGACGAAAACAGGAATTTCACGTTTGATTTGTAATCTAATAATATTAAGTTATTTACGGGCGGTTGGCAATAAGTTCTTGTTGCCGATGAAATGTTGCGAGAGGGCCAGGTCACGCCGGAGTCCAAGCCATCGGCTGAGCATCCGCTCACCACTGGAAAAAATTGTGTCAATGACCTGCTTTGACGTATCTACTGAAACGAAAAACTTGAAAAATGCAAGAAATAAATCTCATTTAAATGAAATTTAGCCCGAACGCCCTCGTTGAGAGGGTAGACCTGAGCCCCAGCAGTGGGGACATTAATAGGCTGTTGATGATGATGAAATGAAAAATGCAAGTATCAAAAGCATTTTAATAACAACAATAAAATATTTACGCTGTCTGTCCGCCTAACTGCTGACATGGACATCAATAGTAAAAAGCCACGTTATAAAAAAAGATTTTAACAAGAAATCAATAAAAGTTGTTGGGGAGATTCCTAAAATTACCATAAGGAGAATTAAACACGCCTGATCTCAGATTGATCGAAATACCACTATCACTTCATAGAATCCCCAGGAATTCCCGCTGTAAGCTCGTTACTTTTAAAAGAGTTTCAGACGGGAAATTTATTCATAGAATTCAATTTACTCCAGGTGTGCCTTGACCCTTAGCGGGGAATAAACGGGCCTTATTATAGGTGACTTTTGCTTTTGTTTCTCCGGTTTTTTTTCGAATTGGGGGTAAAATTTCCTAGATGAGGACCTAATGATGAATAAGTAGGCTTTGTCAAACCTTTCGACGTAATATGGAAATAATCTAAATATAATTATAACTTTATTTGGAAACTTTGTTTTGTCAAAGAAATAATACCACTTGATCTCGTCTCGAACTTCATGTAAGTAGATATACTCAGTAATGTTTCATTAAATATTGGGCGTAAGAATTAAATACCTAATGGTGAATGAAGGAATAATTTAATGAATGAGTGAAATCTTTTTAAGTGAAAGTCAAACTCTTATACCGCATATACTTAGGTACTCACATATAAAATTCTTTATTATCAATAAAATACAAATAAATTTACATAGATAAACTAAAAAAAAAGAAAACAAACTAAACTAAAAAGATTACCTACCAAAAAAGAGGGGACAGCCCTACACTAATATATATATATCTTCTGTGCCTACAAGTAAAATATCTCCTCCAGCTCTGCGGATGCCTTGATGGTCCCAATACTTAGGTACTTAATACCTCGTATACCTATACACTTGGTATATATAAATTTTTATGTACACGTAAATTTTTGTGACTATCACCACTTCCTAGTTAGAATTGAATAATTGATTTCTATATCCCTTAGAGTGTTAAAAAACCCGTTCGGGTCTCAAATGTAGTTCAAATACTAAACTTTATGTAGTCTAGATAGAATTATTTTTTCAAAAACCAAAATATGACGACAGCCACATTCTAATGAATATAAATCTCATAAAATTAAAAGAACAGTTTGACATGGGCATTACTCACTTGAGACAGAAAGGCCTATATTTTTCCATCAGTGGAAGTTGACTGACTGATGATTATATGGGCTCCCTAAACGATCATGCGGCATGACATGCATTACGTTTACGTGAATTATCATGCTGCATGATGAACCCTCATGCTTGCTATCAATCACATAGTACAGTGAAGCAACGGCCAGCACGTAGTTTGCATGTCATGCAAGTCAATCACTACAACTAGACGGTCAGTAACAGCACGTAATGCATGTCATGCAGCATGATCGTGTAGGGACCACTATTAGGTGTGCCACAGATTAGTGATATGGTGTCTTCGGCATGTATGCACCCCCCCTACATTCGACATAGAGCAGTAAACCCCTTTTGCCAACCAAGTCTTCGCTCAGGAACAAAATGTTGAATTCTCAAAATGTTCGATTCTCAAAATGTTGAATCTCAAAATGTTGAATTCTCAAAATGTTGAATCTCAAAAGGTTGAATCTCAAAATGTTGAATTCTCAAAATGTTGAATTCTCAAAATGTTGAATCTCAAAATGTTGAATTCTCAAAATGTTGAATCTCAAACGGTCTCTCTCAGGATCGGGCGGCATTTGCCTACAACGCTGAAAGTTTATTAGCCATATGGTCAGTAACGCATAAAACCTTCTTTGTTATTTAGTCTACATCGTAAAATGTCTTACTCGCAAAATGCAAGTCTTTGAGCAAATTTAAATGGTTAGAAATAAATGCCTATGTAAGCGTCTACCTGATATTATATTTTGTATTTGTCGAGTTTCCTTATTTGAATTTGCCGTGCACGTGGCACCAGCGTTCTGGAGGTTATTGTTCGCCGGTGTGCGGTATTTTCCAAGAGATCGGGATCAGTTCTTGGAAAAATAAAATGTTCATTTGAAATTATTTAGGGAAGGAAAGAGAAAATAGTAATGTTTACGTTCGTCGTTTAAAGCTTTGATCCCTAAAGGGGTTGAGATTGAATTAGCAGGTTTCGCCAGTAAAATAAATAAAGCGGGCCCAATTTCTCTTTTATATACTTTACTAGCTATTGCCGCGTGGAATAGGGTTTTTCCCGCGGGAACAGTTTACCGCTGTAATCGTATCCTATATTTCAGGATATAATAGCTATCACTGTACCAAGTTTCATCAAAATCCGTTTAGTTACAGCGTGAAAGAGTAACAAATATCCGTCCTCACAAATTATATCCTTACAAACTTTCGTCTTAAAAATAAACCCTGTGGTGGTGAAACGGGGTTTCAGAATCTGTAGATGTTGGGAAACAAAATATTAAATAGACTTTTCAATTAGAACCTACTTGGGTTCCAGTTAAAAGTAGGTAAGTCAGTAATTAACTTCCTAAAATCGACCCCTTAGAACAGAGGGATAATAATTTTATATACATTATACATTATTCATCGTCATCATATCATCCTGTAGACGTCCACTGCTCGACAAACGCCTCCCCCAGGTATCTCCACGACGACCGGTCCTGCGCTAACCTCATCCAGCCGGGTCCCGCAACCTTCACCAGATCGTCGGTCTACCTTGTGGGAGGCCTGCCTACGCTGCGTCTTCCGATGCTTAGTCGCCACTCGAGAGCGGCCGTCAGTTCTACGTGCGATGTACTAATTAATGATGTGCTAATGATTTGTTAATGGACTTTGTTAAAAATAATTCAAGTAGGTATGGGTGGGTTTGACCCAAACGCAATTCCTAATATGGAATTTTTAAAAAGGCAGCAGAAATTCCTTGTTCTAACAAAACTGTGGCAACATTCCTCACGGTCAGACCGTACCGGGCCGGAATGTGCCGAGTGCCGGCACACCTGCACCGGGGCGTGAAATATTATCGCGAGATCCCCAAGTTTATGCACGAAAATAAAATATCTCAGATAAATCGTCGGAGACGAACAAAATGTATAGCGCAGCGTAGTGTTAGATTTTGAGGACGTTGTTTTGTTTTGCTGATAGAGATTTATGTATGTGTGTGTTTCCTACATTTATCACTAACTGTTGCCCGCGGCTTTGCTCGAGTAGACTAAGTTATTTACCGCGGGTAAACTTTGTGAGGGTGTTTGTTACTCCTTCACGCTGTTACGGATGAACGAATTTTGATGAAACTTGGTACAGACCAAGTCATGAGGATCAAATGGGAGAACGTCACGAGGAAACCACCGCGTATCACTTGCTTATGGTATTTTTTTTAGCTGTAAATATTTAGGTAAGTTATATAATAATACTTAAAAATAACTTAATATAAATCTAAAACATAAAACTAAATTATCGTAAAAAACTAAACTAAAACCTATATAAAACTACAATATCCTAAAATCGTCGAGGCTGGGCGATGGACCCATAGTGCCGAGTTGGATGGCCAGACCGATCCTCTGAACAAGGTAGGTATTCCTTGCATAGAGGATCACCCGTGGCCTCCCTCAGCTTTGCAGCCAAGTCTTGTGTAAAAGACTTTGCGTCCTCGGACCAAGGGCCCATCGTCTCAACAGCGAATGGTACAAAAATGTATCAAATTAAATTATCCAAAGCGAATAAATGCATTTCGGATTGATATTTTTGATCGTAATTTTTGAAGTTCGTAAGGGAAATCCCAGTTCAATTGTCCACCAGTTGTGAGAAAAGCGAAGGTGAAAGTGAAGGCGTCGACGAACTTGAAGTATGGCGGGCACTCCAGCGTTGGGCAGCACTCGGGGTAGAGCTGCCTCCTGTCCTCCGCCACGCGGCACGGTGGAAGGTACCGCGGGATCCCCCCACACCTGTAAGTAAGTAAATAAGTTCCTTTTATTTCAGGGATATCCAACTGATCAGATGAGATGTCTGGAAGCAGCATCGTCATGAAGAAAAAAACCCGGAAAATGGCATCAAAATGTATGAACATCTTAAAGTTAAGGAATCATGACGATGCTGCTTCCAGACGATTCCTCATCTGATCAGCTGGATAGATATCCATAAAAGTCCTCCATCTACTCTCTCGATGATCGTCATCAGATCAATCCTTCACGGAGAATCAAGGCTTTAAAGTGACCTCGATTATATGAAAATCGTGCCATGTTTCTAATTTATCCGTCCACCTATTAAGTAGCCGATACTTACATCTAAAAACTTTATATTTTAGGTCTCATGTAGGACCAGTTGTTGTCGTGAAAAGGGTCTCAACGGGAAAATGTGTTTTTGAGATCATGAGATTAATTTTATGCATTTTGCTTTTGCTTATGAATAAGTTGAAGTGTCAATACTTAGTCTCATACTTAGAACGCAGTCCGCGCCCCCTCTCCTTGTCAAAGCACCAGTACTTGTTGCATCTCCCCTTTGGAGTCACAGAGCCGTCGTACAGTATCACCGCGGCTATTTCCGCCACGTAGCATCCTGACTCCGTCACTGTAAGTACAGTCGACCGCACGTCAGTGGAAACACTTTGAACTTGAGCTGGCCTAGCCTATGAGGGACCGGTTTATAAGTATATTGGTTTTGTTTCCACCGACGTGTATCGACCAAACGGCAACCAAATACGTCTTCTGCTGGGCTACATAGACACCTGGCGAAACAACGGGATATTTATGCCATATTAAGCACCCGTTGGTTTATGCCATATTAACCAGAATAGATGATGGAGAAAGAATTGGGCTATCGAATGCTTTATTTATTTAGTCCACTTAAAAAAACTGCTTGCGGAAAACTTCAACCTTCACCAAAGCTGGAAAGACGAGTGGACTAAAGTTACAGCTGGCACACCCGCAAAGTCCCTAGATGCGACCAAGAAGCTTAAAGGTTCTGAGCTACCCAGAAGACAGTGGTGCCGGCTCAACCGACTGAGAACTGGACATGGCCGCTGCAACTATTTCAAGCACAAGTGGTGATGGAGAGATTCTGCCCTGTGCGACTGCGGTGAGGAGGACCAGACTGTGGAACACATCATCCTGCGCTGCGGCCTACCCTGGATCTCCTGCCGACCTGATCGAGCTCACACCTGACGCGGCCGACTGGCTCCAGAACAGAATGAATGTTGACCTATGAGCTAATTTTATCTATCGAATGCTAAAAGAAGTTTTCAAATCAGACTGGTATTTTTAGAGATTAGCCAAAAAAACTTTTCAACGGGGGCGAATCCGCGGTAAACCTAGTCATAAGTTAAAAGAAGACAATGAAATTTAACATTCAATTTGAATTTTGTTCAGGAAAATGAAAAGTATAGAATGCCCCACGGTTAAGACAAAAGGTAGCCTAAGTATTTCCTCCAGGTGCAAAATCTGTTCAGCTGTTTAATTTAATTTAGTTTAGTTTAGTCGTGAAAAGGTAACAAATAGACAGACAGTCTATCAAAAAGTCTGTACATTGAATATGTTCGGAAAGAACCAACCAGGACGACTTAAAATAACATGAACACACACAATAATAATGAACATGTTAGAACAGTTTTTAAAAATTTTGTCTGTCTTCCTGTCTGCCAACCCCACTATACGGATCTTGACGAAACTTTGTACAGTGACAGTGTATATCCCGTAATAACATAAAGGCTATAAAACATCTATATGTACTCACAATTTACAGGTAAAGGGTCGCTGGTATGTATACCTCGATAAAACAAATTATTGTATCCGCTAGAATTTCTACACAGCACGCTTATTAACAAAGCTATTGGTATGTGCCGGCGCATACTGGACTAACGAGCAACTTCTAGCTACCGATATAATTATTATGCCGATTGATGAGTGGAACGCAGGAGAGTACCACAGAGGATTATTTTATAATAGTTACTACGAGAGTACACCAGCATGCTAAACATGATTGCCGAGCGGTTTGATATACCTGTATAGTAACGAATGCCGCCAGAAAGTACCCTAAATATTGAACGAACATTTTAATGACATTGAATGTAGTTTCTTAACGTACATTCAATGGCATTAATATGCCCGAAATGTTTTTACTTGCGCGGTAGGTAAGTATTGTTTGCTAGCCGACGAAATGGAGGGTTATGGTTTTTAAATATTTTGTTTGATCGCCATAGCCTTAATTTTAATTGTCTATTCACTATTTGGAAAATTGACATTGTATTGCCCCTTTATGTCCTTGATTTACTCTTGTATCACATTTTTATTTATTTATCAACATTAAATTAAATTAAGTACACTCGTCGTTATCATTAATTAACTAATTATTTTTATCAAACATTTTTAATACACTGTTTAACTAAATACAGGTTGTTGTTTTATTTAGACACTGTCAAATTTAAAAATATAACCCTAGTAGAAGTCAGGGTGCTACGTGGCGGATATCGCCACCAGAACCGGTCCTCTGCTCTAAGTTCCCCTAAGTCCCCCTAAGGTGCCCTAAGTTCGTCGGTCCACCTGGCGGAGAGGCGTCTCACGCCGCGCGTAATGGTCCGCGGTCTTCGCTCTAGAACTCGTCTGTACCGAAATATTAAGAATTAAAAAAATATAGATAAGTTTAGTTAAAATAGTTTTGAGGGTCGAACCAAGTGGAATATCAAATTCCTGATGGTCCGACATGTCGAACCACGAGGAATTAAAATTCCATTTGGTTCGACTGTCGGACCACGTTGTCGAACCACGTGGACGCACCCCCTTTTTTTAGGGATACTGAAATATTTTTTAAAAATTATTGAAGGATTCCGCTACTACGATGTGTTTGTTAATTAGAAAAAAGTGTCGAAGGCGTGTTGTTAGGTGCTCCTGTTTACCATCGGCTAATAAGCCCATAAACGCCTTATGCAAGACGAATACTTCTGGCAATAACTTATCTCCCAAAGTTTATTTAAAACCGCCGTTTTTTTCCCACTTCCGAAACGTGAAATCCGAAGTGCTGATCTGTTTCTTTTATATTTCCGCAGCAAAGTTCCGCATTCCGCCCTTAATCGCCCGCTTAAACTACCTACTTTTAACCGTGGCCCGGAGATATCCCAAATTGAAAAATAACTGAGCGTCCCCGCGATAAATTTTAACTCGAAAACTTCGCTTGTAATCGCTTAAAACGAGTATTCCGGTGTATTTTAAATAGGACTTTTATTATGTCTGAAAATGGAAATATCTTAGGCAGACGATGCGCCGCATTCTTAAATCGGTCTTAACTTTACTTAAGTCCCTACCACTTTCTTTGGATAAATAAAATTAAACACAACATTTTAGTTAAAAAGTAGACGCCTCTCAAGCAAATCCCATCACTTGCGTATCTAGCGTAGCGTACACACTTTATTGCGTAATTTTTCCGTAGGCGTCTATTTTGCGTCTTGACAATAATGTGCGTTCTATAAACTAGCAGTCAATGCAAGTCAACTTAGGAACACCATCTATTGTTTATTTTGCTTTCCAGCAGCAAAATACAACTAAAAAACGAAATGAAACAATTTTGCACCTAAGTAATGTACATTTTAAAATATTCTTGCATTCTTTATCTAACTGAACAACCTACCTACCTCGGATATTATTATACACTACCAAAGGTTGTTTGAAAGAAATCGCTTGTAGCGATAAGATCGCTCTCATGTGCTAATGTTATGCTACTTCCAGTTTTGTCATGGGTGATAGGAGTAAGTAATCAATCATACAAAAATAGTAATAGTAATTTATGACTATATTTTGGTATCGACAATTTCTACCTATTATGATTTTGTCCTGAAAAGTTCTCCACATTAGTATATTACTCTGCTATCGAAATAATTTGGCAGCAAACGTTACCATTTCAATACTCTTTCATACACATCCCATCAATTTAATCGTTCGTCATCAAAACAAATTGATTTGCTCTGTGACAGAAATCTTATCTCTCCGATAATATAACATTTTCATCACATTATGTGGTAGGAAAAATCGGTTCCAAGAAAGAGAAAATCATAATAAAAAAACCGGACAAGTGCGAGTCTGACTCGCGCACCGAGGGTTCCGTACAAACTTGTAGGTACGGTCGACCGCACGTCAGTGGAAACAAAACCAGTATAAACTGGTCTCTCCTAGTATTAAAACTCCCTAATAGGCTAGGCCAGCTCAATGTCAATGTGTTACCACTGACGTGCGGTCGACTGTACCTATGTAAATTAGTTCGTCGTTCACGGGAATCGAGTCAATGTCAAAATATTTTATTGCATTATGAGTAATTTATACACGTTATATTGTATCTACCACTGCTTTCAATATACAGGATGGAAATTTCAGACGCCACCTGGAGGCAAAGTAGGTAGGTACCCTAAATATAACAGATTCCAAATTTTACTGAAAGGAAACATTCTTTTATTTTCAAAATTAAGTAAAACTGAAGGTTGGCGCAGGACCGGTCGTCGTGGAGATCCTTGGCGGAGGCCTTTGTCCAGCAGTGGACGTCTACAGGCTGATATGATGATGATGATGAAGTAAAACTGCATTCAAACATTTTAAAGAAACCACGAGTCTGAGTCGAGAATCGAATCTGACAATAATGTGGAAAAAATACATGCTATGTATCTTTATGATATCGATCGAAAAGGTTAATCATCAGAATAACTTTCCCTCCATGTGGCGCCTGAAATTTCCACCCTGTACATAGGTGTTAGCTCTCGGGAAGTCTCGAAGATTTTTCTTGGAAATCAAAGTTCTCTAAGTATACCTATTCATTAAATTTGACCCAGATTTGTAAATGGTGACTAAAAAAATGAATAGTACCGAATTGTATATTAAAATTGGAAAAAACATTATCTATAATTGTGTCAGTTCTTGTAGAGTTAGTACTGTTATTATTGGTAACTAACATGCCATGCATTCTATAGCAGTATTGGTTAGACATCGTGGCGACCTATTTAGATTCAAAACCTTTCTTTTTAAATTTCGAACTGGCACGACAAAAAGAATGCGCCAATAAATGAATTTAAAAAATAATCAGAAATAAATTGACCAATAACAAGTCAAACAAGTCCTGTCATGTCAAATGCTAAATCACGTGTTTACGTTATTGGTCAAATGTTATTCATTTTTTAAGTGATTTTATTTCCAGACTTAGCTAAACCTTTAGTATAATTTGTAAAACCTTACGAAATTATTTAATATAGATCTGTAATGATGAAATTTCTAGACGCTAGCGAATTCTTTCAATAATTATTTACGTCATTGTACTAATTTATAACGGTAGCTTGCTCATACGCAAAGTTAAGTTTGTTTGTACTTTTGTACAAAGAAATTTTTGTGATGTAAATACAAATTTACGGTTTTCAGATTTTTTCCTTTACTTGTGCTATAATATCTTGCTTCTTGCCAAATTTCAAGATTCTAGGTGAACGGGAAGTACCCCATAGGTTTTGGCTACCAAGATACTGAAAAATGCGGCGAAATCGGCAATATCTTTTAACTGCGATGACTTAGAAGTCTGATTTTTTCACGACACCAAGGGACTGCAGACCTGAGTATTTGATATTAATTTCAACTTGATACCTCCACGCGTTCCTGAGAAAAATGGTCTTGACAGACGGACAGACGGACAACCGAGTGATCCCATAAGGGTTCCTTTTTTCCTCTTTGAGGTTCGGAACCCTAAAAAGAGCAATGGCCTGCGACTTCGTTTGAGTAGATTTTCAATCTCATTTCTAGACCTAAACAAAATTCGACAGCCTATCTTGGGGCACCGGTCTATCGTCTTATCGAGGGCTACGGGCTATAGTCCACCACGGTGACTTTACATGCGCTTTAGAATTCCTTCTTCGGCGTATGCAAATTTGTGCACGATGTTTTCCTTCGCCGTTTATAGAGCAGTTATTACAATAATTATGTTTCTATAAAACCAATTGCGGCCGGGGATCGAACTCGCACCTCTCGGCGTGACAGGCCGCGTCTTCCCCAATAAGCCACCGATGCTCTGTAGATCATCATCATCATATCAGCCTGTAGACGTCCACTGCTGGACAAAGGCCTCCCCCAGGGATCTCCACGACGCTCTCTAGATAATAGACATACGAAAAATAGACAGCCATATTTTTCCTTATAGACAGGTCTTCAAATGTTAAAATTGAACATTTTTACGTCTAATAAAAACATCCTTACATTGGATTAAAAGGACGTATCAAATAAAATCATCCCGAGTGGAATCCAAGCATAGGTGTCTGAATTTTATGAAACATAAAAGTTTTACACCTTTTCAAAATGGGGGAGGAGAGGTAGGGAATAAAAGGGGGGGTAGGACGAAGCGTTTTTATTGGGCATAAAATTTGTAATTTATGAGGTTGGACGGATGAGATAGATCGCGTCGATCGTTAGATGGACCGCGGCACCACAGATGGACCGCATGACATTACAATGTTGTAAAAGTTACATTCAAGTGTTATCTTAATGACTGTAGGTATAAACCCTTCCTTTGCATGGCTTTTGACATGTTTTAGGGTCCCAACTCCCAACAAAATGGAAACAAATAACCAAAGCGTAGAAAAGAAAGCGCCAATATTCCACTGTGTACTTACTATAATGTATGGTTTCACGATTAGTGAAAGTTACATTATCAAAATGACCCGGCTGGATGAGGTTAGCTCAGGACCGGTCGTAGTGGAGATCCTTGAGGGAGGCCTTTGTCCAGTGGACGTCTACAGGCAGATATGATGATGATGGTGACATCAAAATTCATTCAACAGTAGGATTGTATATAAGTACAAAGAAAACAATAGACTGGTAGTAAAAAAAACGCCACAGTCCGGTAAATAAAATTACCCGACTGCGGCGAAAGACAAAAGGAGGGTTATATGTTTGACCTGTATGCATTAAAAAAAAAAAAATTTATAAATGGCCAATGGCTATGGTAAACAAATTATTCTATGTAGAGTCGCGAATTTAATAATAATAAACACTTAATATACTTAAAACCTTTAGAGTGTGGCTGTCAAAATCAAAAAAACTCTGTATAAATTAATAAGATTAATTTATAATGTAGGTAATGGTGGTTCGTATTCGGTCTTACTTTGTATATATTATTCAATAAATTTTATTAATTTCTTCTAGAAAACGACTGAATAGATTCGAATGCAGTTTTTATTGTTGGATAATTTGTTTCTTCGGTAAAATTATTCAAGGCGGACGACGCCGCGGGCAACAGCTTGTGTATAATAACTCAAAACATTTGAACTTTTCACAGTAGGTATTCGTTCTCCCATGACGATAGGAGCAGTTTCATTCATATCTCCGCCAAGTCGAGTTTAAGTCTGGCGTAATGAAACAAGTTTTCTTTTCAACGATACCTCCCAGAGGAAGATTCTTTAATACTTTTAATACCCTGTCGCGCTCAAACTTTTTATATTAGGTATAATATTATTATAATACTAGTAGGCTAGCGGCTGGGATGCGGACGGCGGAGGACCGGGTTCATTGTGGAAGGCTTCTGTCCAGCAGTGGACGTGTTGGTTTTCGGAGACAAATAAAAGGCAACCTTCTTGTTCCATTGCTTAGTAATTATTGTGTTGAGTTTGACAGTTGAGAGTGAATGTCTTATTGAACGATGATCTGATGGATCGAAAGAACGGGTGAATGTGAATGATACAGTTCAACGTAGCTAGCTAGTTTAAGATTGAGTTACTTGATCGTTCAATAGATGACGCGGAACAGGACGGAAAAGGGCTGATAATTGATGATGATGACGATAAAGAGATCTTCGTTCTTTACGCTGCATATCTGATACTCTTCAAGAAAATTTCATCTGAATGTTATTCCTGACAATATACAAAGTTTTGTCAAAATGTGGTTTTGGCGTGATACGCGTTCAGACAGACACGCTGGTTGCTAAGCAACAGATATAATTACGATTCATTCCATTTCGTCTTTGTAATTCTCATGTTTGCTCATGTTTGTCTTTGATTGGTTTACAGATTACAACATTTTTGTTTCGGACAAATAAAATGTCATCCGAGTAAACTACATCCCTCCCCATAAATATGGTATTACTTGATTTCTTATATATACCCACCTCCTTAATGGCATAGGTATCGTGGATCATCGAAACCTAACAGATATGGTAAACCTTGAAGGTAGAAGTCAGTAAATACAAATTCCTAGTGGCATTACGGGGTAACTATCAAACAACATGAAACCTGAGTTACTATACCTACCCATGCTACTTAATTAATGACTGTCCGTCCTTAATACATACATACATCTTCACACTATGTCCCTGATGGGGTAGGCAGAAAGAACGGAGCTCCAAGTATCTCGATTCCGGCTCACATTTTTCGCTTCGTTCAGTCTTAATAACTGATTCAAAAATTGTTTTTTAAAACAGACCCAACTTTTCGGTATGAATTTTAAAAGATCTTAAATAAACAGACAGGCTGTATATAGTTCCTAACCGTTAGCAACTAACGATTGGACATATTTTTTTACAAACTTTTAAAAGCTAAAAATTAAAAAGTTAATTTAAAAGTTATATAAAAATAACTTGCATTGTTTGTATGTTAGTTTGTTCAGGACAAATGTTGCAAGCTGAATTAGAACCACTTCTCTATTCCTATGGGGTTGAATTTTTACATGTTGGATCAGTTCCGGTGACAATGCATTTTTAAGGTAAACAGGACCTGAATCGGCATCCAGGATTAGCTCCAGATAAAGGAACACCACGTATCGGAAGACGCAGCGTAGGCAGGCCTCCCACAAGGTGGACCGACGATCTGGTGAAGGTCGCGGGACCCGGCTGGATGAGGTTAGCGCAGGACCGGTCGTCGTGGAGATCCTCGGGGGAGGCCTTTGTCCAACAGTGGACGTCTACAGGCTGATATGATGATGATGATGATGAAAGGAACTCCTTCAACGGTCAACAGCACAGACACAAAATTTATGTACATATATTTTCTTATTTTTAGTGCATATAAATAATGGAAAATAATGTTTTTCTTCCAAAATGTTATTTCACCTGCATGTTATACCGCATCTGCTTTAGTTCATGGGTCCGCGTGTAGCAGCCGCGTTCGGAAATGGGATGTCTCGTCGGAATCCCACAATGATTGAAGACAGCCTCGTCCGCAGATTGGTGCCTGATTTATAAATTCACAACTCGTTCTATTGCTACGACTAGTTGCTGCTCAACTTGGTGTATTATTCTACATTCGCACAGCTACAATGTGTATATTTCTAATCATTCTTTTTTAATAGTATGGGATACAATCTTAGAGTATAGCTAGCTAATGTACACTCTAAGGATACAATTACATCTCCTTCACAACTCGTTCTATTGCTACGACTAGTTGCTGCATATCTTTGTGTGTTATTCTACATTCGCACAGCAACAATGTGTATATTTCTAATCATCATCAACAGCCTAATAATGTCCCCACTGCTGGGGCTCAGGCCTACCCTCTTAACGAGGGCGTTCGGGCTATAGTCCACCACGCTAGCCCACTGCGGGCTGGTGGACTTCTATCATATGCAGGTTTCCTCACGATGTTTTCCTTCACCGTTTGAGAGCAGTCAGTAAATGTACTTAAGTTTCGAGAAAAAACCCATCGGTACATGGCCCAGCTGGGGATCGAACTCCGGACCTTTCGATATGATAGGCCGCGTCTTATCCCCTACGCCACTGACGCTCTGTGCCACTGACGCTCTATTTCTAATCATTCTACTTTAATAGTATGGGATCTATGGGATACAATCTTAGAGTATAGCTAGCTAATGTATACTCTAAGGATACAATTACATCTCCTTCTCGCTTACTGGTGGTGCCTGATTTATAAGTTCACAACTCGTTCTATTGCTACGACTAGTTGCTGCTCAACTTTGTGTGATAATCTACAATCGCACAGCAACAATGTGTATATTTCTAATCATTCATGTTAATTTATTAGATTTAGGTCACAGTATCAGTGCCTTGGCTTTCCCTCTATCGGAGGCTGCCAAGGCACTTTATAAATTAGTTAAGGTAGGAATCAGCAGAAGAAGCCTATAAGGTACTATACCGGTAGACTTCTTCGGTTGATCTACGCTGATCCCAATAGAGCGACATAGTCGCTTTAGCGACTAAGCTCTTTAAATAAGAGAAAAAAAAAATCATTCTTCTTTAATAGTGTGGGACACAATACATCTCCCTCTCGCTTACGCATTGCGCACTCGGTCAACCAGCTACTATTTGCGTACGTAAAATATCGATACGACATCGATTCGATTCCACTTAATGCAGCCTATCATTCATTTCCACTCAGCAAAAAAAAAAATTCAAAAGTATTTTATTGCATGTAAGTACACTGGGTACATTTATACAACGTCAATTTTTTATCTACCACCGCCTCCAAGGTGTTATATAGAGCTGGGAAGAAGAAGCGGCGCAACAAACTTCCGCAACACATCTTTTAAAATCAAGTTTGTACATAACATTATTTTGTAAAGATTGTGCGAGGCTGAAGTAACATTAACACCAGGCATCTTTGTCATTTAGATAATCGACTGTCCTATAATAAGCTTTCTTACAAAGTTGTTGTTTAATGTGGGTCTTAAATTTTCTGTCCAACAGTTCCAAAATAGTAGTTTTCTTAAAATTAGGAAACGTTGCATTTGACATCGTCGATTCCTTCGTTGTGACGTTGGTAATCGTTTCGATAAAATATTTTCGATGATGATGTTTAGGTGATGTTTCGGCCAAGAAGGTATATCAGATTTAACAAGTTTTCAGTCCTCAAATAATTTGCAATAAGGACTGCTTTAGTAATAGTTAGATTGTATGCATACATGTGTGTATGTATATATATATATATATATATATTTTTATACCTATGTATTTAGTGTATGTAGATTTTTAAAATATGCCTAAAATTGCACAACCTACCTTCTAATTTGCTGTAAATTCTCTACCCAAAGGTTGTCTGGAAGAAATCGCTCTTAGCGATAAGACCGCCTAGATGTACATTACTGTATCTGTTTTTGTTTTTTTTTGTCTGTAATTTTTAAACGTGCAATAAAGTGTATTGAATTGAATTGAATTGTTTTGACCAGGAAGGTTCGAATTTAGCTAGCGCGGTCGCCCACCAAAGAGATTATAGCTTCATGGTTTTGACAGTGAAAATAGACCTTATTACTTTGTGGCGAGCAAACGAATGTTAACCATTTTTTTGGCCGACACCTTACGTAATTTGTAGTAAGATCCTATGTTCTATTTCATCATGCAACTATGAAATGTTTCAAGTTTTCAACGCTGAAAAAGATGCCAGAACTGTGAAGCAATTCGGAAATCGACTTGCAAACGTTAATAAAGCACTGCTGTGTCACTGAAAATAATATGAATATCAAAATGGGAACGAACAAATAACATAAATAAAACACATAAAATGAAATAAACACACGTTTTAAATCCATGCTTCACACGGCGTACGGCGTAAAAATATTGCAATATTCGGGTAATTTAGATGATTCATGGGCCATTTACTTTGTGTTATTGGAGTTCTCTGAAAAAAAGGGCAAGGAAGGAACACCTCCGGGAGTGGCCACGGTTGAAGCGGTGAAGTAATCAGATTTTTTACAAAAAATAAAACCGACTTTCTTTTAAAAAATATGAAGTACAGTAAGGTTCATAAGTGCAGTAGAAAGCTAAGAGTCTTATTTTTCTGTACAACGGTGTGCACGACAACACGAAATCAATTACATATTATAACTGACCACACAAGTCAATAGCGTGTTTTAAACCTTATTGTCTTAGCAAAAGTCGTCAATTCGTCGTAATATCCAGGAATATATTAGTGAAGGAAGTCGTAAGTGAAACTGGTCTCTCAATCTATTGAGTTGCGAAACTGCTACTGCACTTATGAACCTTGACTGTACTTGATGGATGATTTTTTTAAACTTACTTCTATCGAGTTATTGATACCCTATTTTTTAAATTATCTAGCCTTAGATGTGTAATATTGGTTTCAAATTTAAATGAGACCACCCCTGAAATATAGCCTATTCAATAATAATAAAAAACAAAAGAAATAAATACTAAAATAAAATAAATATTTTTTAATTTAAAATAAATTAAATATTACTTATACATAACACTTAAGAGCTATAAGTATGTACGTCGTCGTTTTATTGAAGTAGGTATTTCGGTGAATTTAATTCTACATTTTAGACTTTCGCTCTTTGCATTCATAATTATATAATTATGAATTTAATTCTCTTGTAATTAACTACATAATTGTTTAACTGGTTTCCGTCAGTTTAGTGGCCCCATCATCAGAGGGCAAAGGACAGAGAGGTGATATTATAAAGTTGTTACGCCTTTCGTTTAACAGCCATTAGGGGAATACCATTTCTCTCTCATTTTTGTTTATCAAACCCTGAGATTATTTTTGTGCCTCATTTTAGGTATTGTAATCTCAACTTATTGACTTATTAAATAAAACGAAATCTAATGTAACGTGTTAAAATTATTCATCAATGACTACCAGCAGAATAAAATTATAATAAAAAAGATTATTATAAAAAATTGTTTGCAACGAAAGTACCGAATATTCATTTTCTTACATAATATCTTGTACCTTGGACTGGAAGACAATGGTGAAAATATTTGTGTATATTACCTGTTTTTATTTCTGCAATAAAATTGTGTTTGTCTATGGGAAACCGACTGAGGCGGTCACTGCAGTTTATAGAAACTGTCAATATCAAAGGGTTAAAACCCTTATTACAGTACAATAAGACTCAAACGAATACCTAACTTAGAAAACCAAGGCTTTATAGACCTGTCTCTTAACTAATTTTAAACTGGCCCAAGAAATTTGCAAGTGCCTTATGAATAATGTCTCTCAATTATTTCATTTGTTTATGTTGCGAGTAACGACGACCATAAACTGAAAATTAAGCGGCAAAGTCAAATAATGGGTCTAGAGTTACCGACATTTTGTTTAATTAAAACGCAAGCCTGGTTTCAGGTACCTACAGACTGTTTCGACGATAGACATTTATTTCCTTGAGAATTATTTATGGACTTGGTCGCCATTTCCATCATCATTTTTTCAATTAGGGTTTTTTTTGTTTCAGATGTGTAGTATTTTATAGATATTGTATATTTTTACCTTTCGAAATAAGAATGATTGAGATGCCAATGTCATCTTCTTCATCTGCTTGTATTAGTTCACTCCTGGACCAAGGCCTCTCACAAGGTGCCGCATCTCCGCATCCAGTCACTGCCAGCAGCCTTACGCAGATCGTCGCTCCATCAAGCTGGGGGGCGTCCCACACTAAAAATGATGATGAAAAAATATTGACGGAATCCCTGCGATCATCAATGGAATCCGCACATTGTGTACGACGACGTAAGCAAAACGTAAGCAACTTTAGTTAAGAAATTGACCAACCGTTTTCTTTACCAACTTTTTTGGCGTGAATACTAATCATATGGCTCTAAATTAGTCTAAATGGTTCCAAGCGACACCCCCTCCAAGCCTTAAATGTTTATAATCGAACAAAGTGCCGTAACAGTATTGCTTGAGGTAATTTGAGAGAACAAAACAACTGTATAGTTGCCAGTTATCCGGAGGCAAACAGTTTTGAATAATAAACTAGATTATTTGTTAGTCAAACTAAAAGTTAGTTACGAACTATAAAAGACTAAGGGCCTCTTACACCGCTTGCTGATAAAGTCCCAAATACCCTATCTGCAGGTTATCTGACAGATAGCCTATTTTTTTGGTTTCACAGGTATCTGATTGCCTATATCTTATATATTTTATATAGTCTATCACACAGATTTATCTGATAGATTAGTTTATCACTAAGATTATTATCTGTAACAATATCAGGAAGTGGTGAAAGAAGCCCTAAGTCAATGTCGATGAGATATCAGACAGTCTTTTGTCTTATGGTCTAGTCAAGACTGGTGATGTGATTGCATCACGATTGCATTGACTATTCGTGGTCTTATCGCAAATACAAAAGTTTTTTTTTATACTAAAAAAAAATTTGGTACTATCATTTATGTATCACTGCCACCATTGCTGATCTATTGTGATCGCCACCATCAGTTAAGAACTTCAGCACGCTTTTAACCCACCCAGGTGGGTGTTTCTTTTACGCATCAGTGGGCCACACTCGCCCAGGTGCAATAGAGTTTCCTCTGAATCCTGGTAGTGTCTTTACACTTTAGTATAAAAAAAATTAAAATTTAAAATAACTGTCAAAGCCACCTAATGGAAGTGAGAGAGACAGACGTCCGACTGTAAAATAATATAATTTCCTTCGCTTTTAACTTAAAAACTATAGTTATCTACGTTAAATTGCTCAACTAAAACAACCATGATAATGTCCAAATTGTCGACGTCATCACTAGGAAATTGCATGAGCAAATTAATTTTCAGGTTTACAGGTGTTAAAGGTAGTTGTGCCTGACAGCAAAATTGCTATTGATTGCTATTTATTCAGTAGCAAATTTAGTGTGCGTGCTGCATGCCCATTTGCCCACTGTTTGCTTCCACAAGACTTCAGCATATTCTTCTGTTCTATCTTTGGATATTGGTTTGTTGTTTTGAAAGTAAAGTATTTGATTGTAAAGCTAAACTGCAAGAATGGAATTTTAATAAACCGGACAACTAGTTGACAATAGTGATTCATGATAATGGAAATACCTACAGAAATTTTACACATAAAAATAATTATGTAGGAAAAGTGTTGATTGATATCAAGTTGATTTCATCAAATAGGTATTATAGCTACTGTAATTGGATGTTTAAAGTGTTCCACAGTTTTGAAACATAGCTCACTAATCATCATCATTCAGAAGAAAGACGTCCACTGCTCCCTCAGGGATCTCCACGACGACCGTACCGCGTACCGGAAGACCCAGAGTAGGCCTCCCACAAGGTGGACCGTCGATCTGATGAAGGTCGCGGGACCCTACTGGATGAGGTTAACTTACTAATCAATAAATAAAATTCACTCATAATACGTCCATCATAATCAAGTCACGTCAAGTCTAGATACTTCTAACGCATTCATTCTAAATAAGACAAAATACTCCTAGAAAACTACTAGAAACAAAGTTTTATTTAGAGCAAACTGTGCCAAGTCAAACTCCAAAAACGTAGGGTAGTGGCAAAACAATCCATACATTAGAGAGTCAAGTGGCGTGTCTTTAAAGGAGTGTTCCGTCACGGTGGCGAGTTGCAGACTTATGGCTGGAGTTAGAGGGCGATTCCTCCGGTAACAATTCACGGTACTTCCAGTGGGTTTTCACGGGTAAAAGATAAGAGAAGTAGCGTGTGACCAGCTTTGAACCTTGCAGGGGATTTTTTTATTATTGCTAGGGGGCAACAAGCAGGCGGGCCTTCTGATGTTAAGAGGTCACCGCCGCCTATAGACACCTGCAACACCCAGGGGGTGCTGGTGCCTTGCCGTCCTTGGTTGATGGGCTCTTTCACGATCAGTTAACTTTTTTTATAAAGCTAGTTTTAACCAAAAATCACAATTTTAATTAAAATATAGGAGAAGAAAGAAGGACACGTAAAGGGGACTCTTGGCTCTTAATCTCTTCTTTGTTTATTGTCTTCTTTAGGATTTATGATAGAATAATGTTCGTTGTGGCGTTCGTTGGGGAAGGCCTATGTCCAGCAGTGGACGCTAAAGGGCTGAAATGATGATTAAGTACTGTGAGTTTTGCTTTCATACGCAAAAGTCTAGAAAATATATGTGTGTCAGTGTCAGGGTGTCATTTTCTGATGCTCGTTTCATTATTACTTTTACTGCGAAACGAGCTGGAAGCCTTGAATTCTTCACAGGACCCTTCTCCATATCTTTTAAAAATTGTGCCCTTTGGTAGGAGCTAGAAGTTTTTTTTAATTAAAAGAAGTATACTAACCTGAATGTTTGTGATAATTTCTGCATGACTCGGTCCAATAGAACTTCTTTATCTGCCTCATCTTGTAACTTAAGTCTTTCCAAATTCTCATCAGAGACGAGAAGTGGCGGATATACGATGGCACCAGGTTTTATTTTCCGTCACACATTGCTCGCACTAAAATTGCGGCTGCCAGCTAAATTACTTGCAGGATAATGTTTACCTTGCCGGAGCAAACATTATACTATACCTAGGTCATCGTTGTAGGTATTGTCATTAGTAGATAAGGTTTAAGGGGGAAAACGCCAAACTTGTACCCAATCTAATAAAATTAGGCTTAGATTTTTATGTTTAATTAGTTTCACCGTCCCACACTACGCTTGTCCAGTTTTGGTCTTCACTGGCGACCCCGGCGGTTAACAGTTCTCAGACATATATATCAAGATATATTATGTCTATCTTGGTAAACCTATTTATTCTACCAATTCCATTTCTTTTAAACACTAGTCTACCAAGATAGAGGTAGTCTATCTGCCTAGAATAAACACTGATAGCACATAACAACCGCAACAAACAGTCAAACTAATGCCACAGTCGTTAATATCTCAAACAGTCATTTATCAAAACCCATTAGTTCGGAGACAGCGCCAATTTCCCTCAGATATCACGTCTTCGTAATAAAGTTTGATAATTCGGATCAGAATTGTACGTACGTGTGTCTGTCACTGATCTATGCCTGTATACTGAATTCATGAGTGATTTTGTGTTTCGCGAATCAATGTGGTTTGGGTTAAGGGTTGTTTTCATCGCTGCGATCACGGCTGACGAGGTTTTGACGACGTAATAATCTCATACTATTTACATAAATGCGTAAGTTTCGATGTTTGTTAGTTTGGATGTTTGTTTGCTCAGACGCGCTATGACGGCTGAACGGATTTTGATGAAACATGGTGCAGTGATAGATTAAAATCCTAGAGTAGCGTATACGATATTTTTAAAGTCGTGGGGCTACCGCTAGTAATGTACTACCAGTAGTAGTGAAATGGGAGACGGATGGGACACACACACACTAGTCAGCTAATCGCAATTTTTTTTCATTCAGACCTAGACCAACGTTGTCTGTCTCTAGCGAAAATCGGACCCACGATCTCTACCGATCGAGTTAAGTGTCTAAGCCACAAGGCGTCGCCATTTAAAAATTTGTAGTTCCGAAACAGGAAGATTCGAATCTCTTTGGTGGCGCGCGCGCGCGAGCACGCACCAATGAGATCCTAAGTCTATGTCCCGAACTTACTAGGAAGCGTCATTCACGAACAATACTTTTAAAAATCTACAAAACATGCACCGTTGAAAAATTGAGCTCGACAGTTGTCAGTTCCGCATTCGGGCGCTTATTACATTTCGGTCAGGTGTAGCGTCGTGACGACACAGAAGAAGTAAGGGTTACTAGTGTAGTGACGATCTTATTCTGAAGGTTTGTAGGTTGTAGGTTGAAATAACTGCGGCGTTCCACGCCTTAACTGTGGATTGACCTCTGTGGGATTGACAATAGGCATGGAGCCTTATTTTTGAATCGCCCGCCTCGTTTCGAGCGGTCGATTCTATTAATTTCCCTACGACAACCGATATAAAAATCTGTAGAATCTAATTGTGAAAAGTGCGATTTAAAAATAGAGCCTCAGTCTTGGTGGTGGAATCGTACCTTCACAAAATGGTACAACAAATCATCATTATCTCTCGCTTAATTAGGTAAACGGCTACTGCACCGGAACAACAATATATCAACGTGATTCATATTTTGTAAGCATTTGCATATCGACTCGTGACATTTTGTGATGCGGTTTATTGTTTTGTGTTACTAAAATCAATCGCTGCAGAGGACTGCGTATGAGCCTTCATAACCCACTTGTACCGTACAGATCTTAATAGACGGTACGTTCACACCGCACAACTCTTTTACTCACTCACTAATCTGATTTACGATAATAATGTCCAATCTGAATAATGTCCAACGACCATGCTCGCCTATTAATATGTCCGAAATGTCCCCACTGCTGGGGCTCAGGCCTACCCACTCAACGAGGGCTATAGTCCACCAAGCTAGCCCAGTGCGGGTTGGTGGACTTCACATGCGCCTTAGAATTTCTTCTTCGGCGTATGCAGGCTTCCTCACGATGTTTTCCTTCACCGTTTGAGAACAGTCAGTAAATGTACTTAAGTTTTGAGATAAATCCCATTGGTATAAGGCCCAGCCGGGGATCGAACTCCGGACCTTTCCCCTTATGATAGGCCGCGTCTTATCCCCGACGCCACTAACGCTCTTATTTATCGTTCTTATAAATAATCATTATTAAAACTTAATAGTAAGTTCTAGTTCTAGTTTCGTCTGTATCCTCATTTCCATTTGTGTATGCTTTGCTGACTTTTTAAACATCGCAAGTCATTTGACAATATTATTTATTGTTCATTTTACAACATACGTTAACAGGTTGTCAACATCGGCGTTGAAGTACATCCTACTAGTCTCGTTTAATTCCAAGTTTCCGGCTTCACCGTTATAGAACCTCAATAAAGCATTTCCCTAGACAGAAGGGTCAAGGTCACAGGTTGGAGCACGACCTTCTTTGGAACAGCTTTGTAGTTTCCGTCCTCAGGGAACTATTGAGTGATGTAGAGGTACCGACTGATAAGCATTAAGCGAACTTTCTTGTCTAATCTAACACAGCGACGTCGGAAGGCAAATTACATCATTATCTACCAGGTAGAAATCGACTGTTCGAAACACCAATAATTATTACAAATATGAGTTTAAGATCATAGATTAGATTCAATTACCTATTTCACTTTTACATGCCGAATTAAATTCATTACCTATACAATCATTGACATGTCGTTATTTTTGGTAAAAAGGATCGTCATCAAAATTATTTGTCAAAATAAATAATAAATTACCTACAATGTCAAAAATACAAAATTATTAATGTTATGTCAACAAGTATACATACCATCAATGTGAATGAATAAATAAAAATAATTTTATGTCAGAATACAAATTGATAATTATTACGATTATAATAAAATAATAATCAAGCAAAAATTCTTATAGTAATGTCAATGATTAGATTGCATATTCGCTTCATCGTCAGTTATACCAGATTAAGGTCCTATATGAAAATGTAGTCTTATATTATTTGGGCACAAAAAAAAACTACTGACAGTCCATAAAAAAGGCAAGCAGAAATTGTTAGGAAGTTAGATATTGCATAAGTTTCCCCTCGCTAGAAACCGATTCCACAAATCCGTGAATTTTTCCATTTAAAGAAAACTCCTTCGGAGCAAAATTTAGTTCAGTAATTTGCTCACTATTTGATACCATCACTGAACATACTACAGTAGCTGATCAGTAGCAGATCTGTTGCAACTCAAGAATTCGAATTATCTTACTAACTCCTTACAAATAATAAGCCCATAGATGTCTCACGGCTAAGGGAATAAAAGCCTATATGTATACCTAGGTAATGTAATGTCTCACGGTAGGTATTTTAATGACTTCACCATTTCATGAAATCGCAAAAAGAAATCGTCAAGACTATCTCATGAGACAGTGCTCTGTGACATATGACGTCATATCTCACATGTACTTAGTCGGAAGAGGATTAAGCGAAGCTCTCAGGGGGCTGACGTATGAAGGCGCGTTCCACTTGATTCATGCGCCGGCGATCGGCTCAAACCTGTGGTACTACGGGAAGGCCTAACGTTATAAGAGTCAGTTAGCTCACTAGATTCCCGCTGTAGTTCTTTAGCGACCACATTAAGGGTATTACAATTTGTTGTCTTTATTAGAATCTCATTGAAATTATTGACCAGTTATAACTACGTCAGTTAGTAGGTAAGTCAGTCCATCGGTAAGTCAGTTAGTAAATCAGTTAGTCAGTCAGTAAGATTGTCATTAGGCCAGTCAGCCGTTTGCTCTGAACATGGGATGTTCAGAGCAAACGGCTTTGCGTCAAAAGCGACAAAATATGATATTAAAACACAACTAGGATTCCTTAATGTTTGGTTTTATCAAGTTTCTTCTCTCTGTCTTATTCGGTTTGATCTCCTCCCACATTTTATTGTGTTTACGAATTATGCACTATTAGGTATGTAAATTGTTTTTACCAATTTTCAAACTGCTGCATAAAATTGCTGAGATTCATGTCGTGAGAACTTTTGATCAATAGTAGGGGATTTCTCAATTTTATTAGGCAACTTATCATCTTCGGGAGAGCTATTTTTCGAATGTTTCACATCGTTTAGCTGATATTTGATTCCTTTGATGATATCTATTCGTGAGTTCGTGAACCGTTTAGGTTCGCACCGAATTTTATCTTCATTTTCTTTGGCAGTATTTATTAGGTTGGAATTCAGAAAAAATGTTCTTGTAGATACGTGTGTCTTTCATCTCTTAAATATATTTTGTTTTAATTTGAATATTTTATAGGGGTTACGTCATGGATCCCATATAAAACGTTTAAGTATAGTTGTTTTTTAAATTAAATTAATATCAATTATCCTTTATAAATAGAATTAATTACAACAATTAATCTTTATTAAGTAAGTTACTTATTTTAATATATAACATACTAAAACTAAACGTAAATACAAAACTAAATTAAACTAAAACCTATATAAAACTAAAATTACCTAAATACTAATCGATTGAATTTTGAATTTTGATAAATTAATGTAAGTATTGTATGTACCTAAAAGATACCCGAGATACAAATTAGAATGTTGATGCACTATTCAACACACCATAAGTGTTTTAGATCACAATATTGACATTTTTAAAATGAATACAATATTGTACTTAAGTAGGTATACTTAGGTCATTTAATTTTGAAACGGATATCGAAAAAAGTCTGCACAGTAAACAAAATAAAAAATAATATGGACGTATTCCTTATTGGACATTTTTCAGGTGGGAAATTTTTGAGTTTGGACTTTTTTCAGTTCGAGCATGGTCGTTGCACCTTTTTTAGATGGAATTAATGAGAAGAAATAGTTGCACTAGTTCCATGGAACAAAAGCACGATGAAACTACTGAGAATGATCCGGACCAGTAAATCATAAAAATGTAGGACTGGAGTATAAGTATGGTTAAGAATATGAGATGCTGTGCTGAGAAAGATACCGATCAGTTTGGATAGAGAAAAGTATACAATGAAGAAAGCTTTTTCAAAGTCAAAGTCAAAACTATTTTATTGCATGTGTACACTGGGTACATTTATACAACGTCAATTTTATATCTACCACCGCTTCCAAGGTGTTATATAGAGCTGGGAAGAAGAAGCGGCGCAACAAAAAATTTTTATCGACAAGATAAGAGGAACATCTATAAAATAATAATAATAATCGGAAAAGCAACTTCTATCCGTGTCTACCTTCTCATACATACGAGGAATAGAAGAAAAAAATAATAATACAAGCGATTTTAGCATAAAAATAACAAAAATAAAAACTTAGAGATGAATATGCTATGAGGTCAGTTGTATACAGTTTAAAACGTAAACGGACAACATCATTGTCTGGCGAGAGCTCGAAACTATATTTGTGTCGTGCGACCGGTATGGCTCGTTTATATGGCAGCCGGCATCATGACGTCACTTGCTGCATTTTACCCGCTACAATACATAATTTGGATGTACTTACTTACCTACCTATATATTTAACTAGCTGTTTCCCGCGGCTTCGGCTAACTACCTATAATTAATCAATATGATTACAGACTGCACAAATAAACACACTTTGATGGGTCATTTAATAAATCAACTCAAGTTAAAATAAAACTGAAAATTGGTGTGATTTCGTCACATAATTTATTTTATCCAGATATGTAATTTTTTCGCTGAAAATAGTGTACTTAAAAAGCAAGCTGACCCAAAAACCGAGATTCATAATCCACCCAAAAACAAACCTTGCAAGAAGACGAAAGGATTAAAAAAGCAAGCGCGAGAAATTAAATTCGCAAAGATTAACGGTAACGAAATAACAATCCCGCTTTAAGTCGACTTTTTTACCCGCTCATGAAACAAAGCGACGCCACAGTGAACGAGTAATGCTCCTCTAAAAGCTCACAAGTCGACTGGTGGAAAGATTTATGTAGCGGAGTGAAACAAAGTCGGCCGCCGTGACGGACAAGCTGCGGAACGGAATACAAAGCGTTCACTACACCTTGAGCGTAGCTACGCTATAGATTTACCTTTAATATCTAGCGACCATCGGCTTATAAACACCTCACGCAAGACGAACATTTTCCGGTTACATAATCAGATTTAATAAGTCATAAACCAATGTCATCTTTGTTATCAATCACAAACCTCAACACTTGACAGATCTGATTGAAGAAATAGCAGCATTAAAAGGTTTGTGGATTGAGCTATGTCAATCATTATCCTTGCTGCTGATGCTGAACATTCATCCGATTTACATTTCACTCGTTTTCCCAATTCCCTGACCCTCATTATAAGATAGGTACAACATGCAGAAGAACTTTTAAGATAAATTATGTAGGTAGTTACCTATAAAAATCCCATTGACTTCAGCATAATGCCTTTAACTTAAATATACAGCCCGGTTAGCTTATCTATCCCATGAGGGGAGGCCTTTGTCCAGTGGACGTCTACAGGCTGATATGATGATGATGAATCCCATGAACTCTTTTCTCCTCATCATATGAGACAAACTTTCATATTCAAATGTGTTTTATTCCGTTAGTTCGCTAGCACTGGACGCACGGTCTAAAGAAGATTGCGAGACGAATTGTTCTAGAAACTAAGTTTCCATGAAGGGGTAAGGGAGGAAAAATATGTTAATAGTACTTTAGACTTCTTAAATTACTGTTCTTGTGGAATCCCATTGCAGTTATGTCTTTAACGCTTTGACCTGAATAAAGAAATCGGGAGCATTGGTTTACTTGTGCGCGTGTTTGGTCTTTAATTACATATTTAGGTTTTTTTAAATATACTTAACTAGTAGCAAAGAGGGAGTTAAAATCAATATTTCAATCAGGATACAGGTACATGTCAAGTATCACCATTCATAGTTACCAAGATTTTCTTAGAATAAAGTTATTTTGGGGAAATCAAGGCTAGAATCTGTTCTGTCTAGACAGACTTGGTTCATGCCGTTCAACGTTTTCTTCTGGGTATCGGCCTTCCCCAATAACCCCCACACCCGGTCCCCCGCCCTCCGCATCCAGCCGCTTCCAGATACCGTCTTTAGGTCGTCGATCCACCTGGCAGAGGGGCGTCCCACGCTGAGCGTATCGGTCCGCGGTCTCTACTCCAGAACTCGTCTGCCCCAACGGCCGTCGGTTCTGCGACAGATGTGAAAGATGAGCTAATCCTTTCGGCATTGTCTGTAGGTACCTTGTTCTCCTCCTTGTTCTCCCAATTGCTAGAGGGGAAGTAGAAACTTTTTCCTACTTATTTCCTTAACTTTTCATTAATTTGTCTGGGGCCCAAGGTAGCGCAGAGTCAGTCCCAGGGACGTGGCCTACCCTCACCGGTAGGTGTTTTTATGTTGGTACCCCTGTTGATCCTCGCAGCAGAGGAGTAGCAGGGGAAATGTACCTTGTTCTCCGTCGGATTTCCTCATTACGGATCATCCTTAAAAAACTCAGAGCAATTCACCTGGGTGTAGTTACTAGTTAGAGCTAGATGTGGTATACGTGCGAATTTATGCTTCTTGGTCGTAGTCTATTTCTAGAGTACGCTTTCTTAAACATATATTGTCTTCTATATCAACTGCTAATTCCAATAGATTTGATTTTTTTCTGAAAATATTAATATATCTATATGAGATAAAGTTTCTGTCGCCAGACTTTGTAGTCGGCCGGCGTGTCACCGGACCGCTCGACCGGACAGTCTCACCGGATATTACGGCTTGTCTCGGTCGCCTCCGGGAATAAGCTGCGGAGTTTCGCTGGTGCATCGACCGAACGAAAAATTTCATTTTGATATTATTATGGCCATCTCTCTTGTGTTATATTATAGAAGATAGATATTCTCTTCTAAATCAGGACTCGTAGGGAGATATTTACTGATTTGTGGGAGTAAATTTCGGAAACTGAACATCGTAATGCATGAACTGATACAGGACTATGAACATAATTTATATCATTGTTTGTACAGTCGACCGCACGTCAGTGGAGACACTTTGACCTTGAGCTATTTGGGAGTTTCAATACTACGAGAGACCAGTTTATACTGGTTTTGTTTCCACGGACGTGCGGTCGACCGGACTACAATAATTACAGAAATCAAATTTAAATACAATTCTGAATATGTTGGTATTAACGTTTCGTTAGCAGACATTTTTTACTTAGACCTATTTAAAAATGAAATAACCTGACAAAATTAATAATCATTAGGCAAATCCTTAACCTTCTTAACTTTTGCTAACGGAACCTTTGCAAACGAGATCATCTTTACCCAAGAAGGTTTAAATCTCTTTGGTGGCGCGCGCGCTCCCTGTGGAGTTCGCATCTTGCATATTTAGTATCGGAACCTATGGTGCCATTTACAGGGGGGGTGCGGACAAAGGAAGCGGAGTAGCGGAAGGAGGTGGAAGTATCATTTCACTATTGAGTTTGAAAATGAGAATGTGTGAGTGAGTCACAATTTTTTGATACATTTGACACGATTTTGACACCCATACTGCGATCATTAATACTAGTATTGACGATCGCCGCACCCATAGAATGCTTTTATTACTGATCCATATGGGAGTGGCAAAATTTTTTGATTCATGTCTTTACCAGTTAGTTTAAAAAACATTAGACGTAACTTAAAGATTAATTTAAACATTATACACTAACATGTTAATTGCTAGCACCAAAACGTCCACAACCCGCGGCAGGCACTCCCAATAAATGTCCATGAGGTGTAAAACTCCTAAAATTCTGAAAACTAGCTCCGTTTTTATCCTGTGCTCCGTATACTCTGTAACGGGAACGTGGCAACTGTACGTTGGAAATTCGCAAAAAAACACCCGGGGAGTTCATTTGCAGTGCATTCATACTGAACTGTATTTTTTTTATGCAGCATCATTGACTTTAAGGTGCACTTTTAAGTTTAGACTTTTGAATATTTACTAAATAGCCGAGGGATTTTATCGTTGTAGCAGAAATAGAATAAAATAAAATAAAATAAAGTGTTTAATTTCCTTAAATTTTACTACATCGTTAAAAATGATGAGCATCTGTCTTAGAGCCTTTCTTAAACGTTTCGTCTTTAACCCCTTTTGTGCAAAGACTTATTCGTTGAAACAATCTTTGTAGGGTTTTTAAAAGGATCTTAATAATCTTTATAATTAATCCAAACCTATGAATTGCGACAGGTTTGCCACTCTAAGTAGGTAGGTAGGTACTTAAACAGTTATAAGATTCTACACAGATACATATTCATGACATGAGACATGACTCTCACATTGTGAGCCATTGTATCCGTACTTGTATGACGGATACAAAAATAGTTGAAAAACGATAAATTGTGTCTTTTATTTTAAGTTTTTACTAACCTACTCTAAGTTTTATTGTTACTAACATAAATATGGATGTACCAAAGTCCGAAATAAAGAACTTTTATTATTATTATTTTTTTATATTCACCAAATGGTTAAATTTTTAATAATTTTATTTTATTACTAGGGTAACTGGCTAGGTAAAATTCCTGTGGGAAACTTAAGTCAAGTTGATTTATAGGTACCTTTAATACCTATTTAATTGAATGCAGTATTGTGTGTAATTCTGTTTCCAGCCAATAAGCCTTTTCCATTAGGTGGAAATGAGATAGCGCAGAATGTTTTGTTTTGTTCCATTTTCTACTAAAGCTAAGCACATTGCATGCGGACGTTAAAGCCCAGGAGCCGGCTGCTATTGTAATTTCCCTCTTTCACTATATTATTTACAAAACGCAATGACTATGTAATTGCTTCGGATAGATTTTGATATACAGATTTTACTGTAAGGGTGGTATTATACTGAGCGGCGCCGCCGCTGCTCTGTTAGTTTTGACAAGTGGCGCCGCCGCTGCCCAAATATTTCACCAAATACAAACTCATGACGTAATCTCGCCATCGGCCGCTCACTATAATACCACCCTTACTTATAAGTCCATGGAGTTACAAATTAAAAACTGTTTTATTGCTGTACCAACAAGCCACCAAGATATTAATAAAAACTTATTTCAAAATGAAATTCTGTGTTAAAAATTTCAGGATTCTTGTCTTCATTATTACTTTAAAAATTCTAGACCTAAGGTGCAATGACACTTTCCACGAATTCATTTCCACTGGATTCCAAAAAGAATGGATTCCAAAAATCAGGATTTAAATTTTAAGACAGCGAAATTGAACTAAAACAAATTAAGACGTTTTGTTCATTTTACTCCTGGACTATGACTAATGGACGTTAGGTGCATACTGTTGCTTTATGTTACTTGTAACATTTTCTGCAGAGCTACTTACTTCTTGCACTGTAATCGATCATGTTTTAGTTCTGATGCCATCGAGAAGGTAATTTACTAATGACTTCCTTCTCTTTTACACTAGTGTTGCTAAAATGTCGATATAGTCAATTATCAAATTCACAGGCGCAGCTTCGGTAAAAACCCTATAGTTTTCCGCTGTCCGAGGACTTAAAAATATTTTTCTCTCGGCTGCATGTGCTTATTAACTTTGCCTTTACAATAAAATTCAAGGCAATGTTTCTTGCAGCGCAGTACCTATAAGTACTTTGTTTTTTTAGGTGGATAAGAATATTTAATTAAAACTAATTTCATTGCATTAAAGCCACCGTCAGTGGCCTCGGGGATAAGACGCGACCTATCATATCGAAAGGTCCGAGGTTCGATTCCCGGTTGGGCCATGTACCAATGGGTTTTTTCTCGAAACTTAAGTACATGTACTGACTGCTCTCAAACGGTGAAGGAAAACATCGTGAGGAAACCTGCATACGCCGAAGAAGAAATTCTTAGGCGCATGTGAAGTCCACCAACCCGCACAGGGCTAGCGTGGTGGACTATAGCCCTTACGCCCTCGTTGAGAGGGTAGGCCTGAGCCCCAGCAGTGGGGAGATTAATACGCTGTTGATGAAAGCCACCGTTGCGACGACGAGTTGTGGAGTTTTATTTTGCGTACGAAGGGGATAGGTATCTCAGGGCTACCATCGCTTCGCGACGGCACAGTACAGAAATAAGGTGAGCGATGGTTATGCCCGAAAGACGGTCTGAAGGGGGTCTTTCACGGTGTGGTGGCCCGGGTATTAGGGCTCATAAATGATACGATATTTAGTTATGGGTTTGTGCGTGTGACTCGACCGCTCAGCGCAGTGTTGGTCGTAGCACTACTCCAGTGCTGCCAATGCCCCAGCATAAATAGTACACTGCGGCAATGTTGCCAGTTATGATATTTACTCGACACAATGCGAGTAGCGGGCGAGTCACTCCAAATATTTATTATGTGTCAGAATGCCACATACAGAAAAGGCCTTGGTGACCTACGAACCCACCTTTAGAGTTTTTTGTTGGCCGAGAAGACTTTCACAGCGTCACGAGTTGTGGAGTGGAGACCGCGGACGGAGTAAAGAAGGTGGCTGGTTGCGGTGAATGACAGGTGGAACGGATGCAGTGGACATCGACGATGGGCAATGACGACACTCTTGTCCCACAGAGCACAGAATGCGCATGCACGGGCATCGCTGCGGGGCGGTCGGTGACATACATTTCCAACCTCCTTGTGTTGCACCCCTGTGTAACCCTTGTACTTGTACCGGTTTCCGGTCTCAAGTTATCAAACTGTATGTTTTATTGTTTCTGTATTTAATTTTGTGCGAGAGATAAATAAATTTGATTTTTGAATTTGGGATGTTTTGCGTTAAAGAGAAACGAACATACAAACTAATCTTCATATTAATGAAACTAATTAATGAGCTAATAGCGTCATATTTGCTTTCCAAAGGAGCGGTAAACAATATAACGTCACTCTCTATTTTCAATACGCTGTATGTGAACACCATCTGTCACGCCATAACATCCGCAAGATTGATGAAGACGACACGCTCTGACGCGAGTAAACATGTCCCTATATCCTGGTACAGTCGCCGGATTAAGCAGATGGCACAGTTCCCGTAATATTAGCAGGTAACCTACCTGATCAACATGAAAAGCGGTGGGTGAAACTGAAATTGAAAATACCGCCTTTATTTTACAGCGCAGGCAAGGTACTGTAACGAACTCATAACACTCCAATTTATATAGATTGCACATGATACGCAAGTTTTACATGCAAAATTTTTATTTTAATTTGCGTAAAATGTAGTACATTGGTCAGCTCGTAACCACGGCTAATGTTACCCGTCGAAACGTCGGACAAAGTTAAACAAAATTTACACAGAGCCTGGTACTATTATTCATTCTGTGACTGAGCGAAAAAATATCAAATGTACTAAGACTGTGAAGTTTGGGCCGTCACAGGACTTTTGTCTTAGCCGACACAAGCACTACTTTCGGTGACTGTACCCACAATTAACGTTACCCCTGGATTGCCCCAGAAATCCCCGCGGGTACAAATGAACGGGGAAATTGAATGATGGAGCAACATCCGTTGATTTATTAAAGCAATTTTTGCTCTAGAGTCCTGCCATTGTTGTTACAGTGGGGATTTTTGATTTATCGATTTGATTAAGATAACATTCTTATCTTCTTCCGGGGGCATTCATATTGTTACACAATGTAAATTGAGCATTTATGATTCATCTTCCTTGCCTGAGTTTCCTTACATACATGGTGTACATATCTTTGAGAGGTACCCTTCAATTCCATTCCAACAACTGCAGTTGTTCATTGACTTCTTGAAATAAATATATATATTATATCACAAAATGATCGACGTAGCCATAGATGTAACTGGTGTGAAAGATTTGAAATGAATTTTTCATTACTCATACTCTGAAAGAAGGTCTGAAGTTGCCTGAGTAGCGGGTTGAAAGTAATACATCTCAGCCCTAGGGAGAATCGCTTTCAACTGACAGCAAAGTCAAATTATGAAAAAAAATACTAGTACTATTTTGACATTTCTATTGGACCATGTTCCAACTGGCTATACAGCCACTCAATTACAGCGCAATATAAAATTGAAATAACATAAAGTTATGTAATAATTAAAGAATATATTTTTGACTTTAATGACTTTATTATAATTATTACTGTCAACTATTTCTTTAAAATAACATAGATTTGGGCAAAATATTTATCATTTTTTCAATGATGGAAATGAAAAATAATGGCAGAGTACCTGGCCGGCCACAGAAAGAAAAACAAAATAGACGGGAAAGCGGCAATCCGATCTTCTTTTGTTTTTTCGAGTTTTCGAGTTTTGTTTATACTTCCGTATAGCAGAGATTTGTATTAACACTCATTTTGTTTTTGTTTTTACTTTCAGTGAATTCTTAATGAAAAGCACAGTGTTTCCCTCGGGTTCAAGACTTATTTAGAGGTCCCAGTTACTTTCACACCTAGGTTAACAATGTACTACTGTAAACATGTCAGTCCAGTGCTGCCATTTTGACTATAAATCTCATGCAAATGCCTTTTAATGGACGATTTTTATCCAAAAAAGCAAAGGATCAAAATCTACCAGAGCCAAGACAACGAGAAAAGCTGGCGTGCCTATTTAATCAAATCACTCACCAAAAGACATAGGGAGATTAATTTCCAGCAAGATTACTTACATATATGGAAGCTTGACGAAATTTGAGCCACAATATTCCCTAAGGCGTACAAGTATAATAGAAACCTTTCCACTATATCCGTATACGACGTACGTATCATAGTGATGCAGTAATAGTATGGGAAAAGTATACGAACTTTGTCGAAAAGATCGCATTTTGGATTGAATAATAATTATTATTAAGATCCCAGTTTCTTCTTGAGCTTTATAGACAATTAAGTGAAAAAATACAATCAATTTACAACAAAATAAAGGTAAGTACTCACAAATAAATAAATCTAACACCACTTGCCTAGTATTTATTTAACTCATTATTAAAAGAGTGAAAAGTTTGATTTAAAATAAAATCGGCGAAAATTTTTCTTTTCTTAGACTTTTGTATGTGGGTGTTTCATTCGTCACTCAGGGGAACACTACGTATGACAAACCAACAATGGGAGCGTAGATAGAGTGAGGAGAACTATCATAACGAACCTATCAGTCCAATGCTAGACTGGACGTAGAAGTGATAGTTCAATAGACATTCCCTAACCGAACTACTGAACCTTTCTTAGTAAATAAAACAGTTCGGGTGTACAAAGGAACTGATTTACTGAGACTAGAGGGTTCGACCAATCAGAGAAGATCGGTTTAGCCTCCTAATTAAAATTAAAATAAGTACCATATAATAATGTTTGGAAAAATTCACACACGGCTGTTTAGTCCCAAACTAAGCCGAAGCTTGTAAATGGGTACTCAACAACTGATAAACATACATAAATATTTACATAAATACGTAAATACATGTACAAACACCCAGAATCCGAAAACCAACAGTTATGCTCATCACGCAAATGTTGGTCCCGGGTGGGAATCGAACCCACGAATTAGGTTTCAAATAAGCTAAGTTATTTTGTTGGAAGTAAAACGCTGTCATTACCGCTCCATCATATACTTGTGCCGGTATCGTAGTAATGCAGTAATACACCGGTAATATTTCATTCGTCGCCCAGGGGAACACCCGCGCGACAAATCGATGTGCGGTGCCGCGCCACACACGACGCGACCGAGTCGCGTAAATGACGCCATATTCAATATCTATACTTATAATAAAGGAGTAGAAATCGTGTGTCGACTTTGAACAAAATTAGAAAAAAATGAGTGTGGGCGATAAAAAAAGAGTAACAGAACACAAAAAAGTTTTTTTTAATTTTTTTGTCTTTCTGTCTGTCTGTCTTTCTGTCTTTCTGTCTGTCTGTAATCGCTAATCTCCGAAACCACTGAACGGATTTTCTTGCGGTTTTCACAGGTAGATTAAGCACAGCCTGGGGCAACTTATAGGCTTTGTTTCATTGAAATCGGATGACAGCGAAAAAAGTTATCGTCATTTACAGATAAATCATTTAACGTAACAAGACGATGTCATGGACATAGGACATATCAGTGTTTTTTTTAACTGGGACAGTATAGGCAAGACCGAAACCATAGGAGATACAGGGAAACTGTCTTAGGAACCTTTAGGTATATTTTCGTGATAACAATTTTGACATAGTAATCGGCGCAGCTGGAGTTCAGGTGGCTTTGGTTTTGCCCATACTGTATTAGTTAAAAAATACACACGTATAATAAAAATTGATATGAGAAGTCTTATGAGCAATAGAAGTGAAAACAACATTTTTTTAAATTTTTATCTGTTTTCACCAAATTGGATACGGTGTTCATAGTTTGTTCCTGAAGGTATGGTATACCTTTAAATTATGGTGAATAATATATACTTAGAATGATCCATTTTACCATTGGAAAATTATAACTAGACGATGTATGTCTGTACATAGTAGCGATAGGTACCCACTTCCAAAATCCACGCCGACGAAGTCGCGGGCAACAGCTAGTCTAATAATAAAAATATATTTCAGACTAGCTGTTGCCCGCGACTTACCTACTTAACCACCTAGATTTGTAAAATGCTTACACTATCAAAGATCGGGAACCCTTTCATTTCACACATAGGCTATTTTTCCTTTGGGAAACTTAAATACTATAGGTATTACAGCCTTTAAAGTGTGACATAGGCCTTCCCAAGTGAACGCCACCACACCCGATCCTCAGCATCCAGCCGCTACCAGCCTTTCCCGTGACCCGTCTTCACTCCGCAAAGATGTGACCTGCCCACTGCCAATTCAGCTTGCTAAACCATGAGAATCCTGCGGGAAACTTATTTAATTATTTTATTTTAAATGGAAATGCGGCTTATAGCTGATGCTTCTATATCAGCAGTCGACTTGCTCTCATAATTCATTATTTATTTATTGCGTTTTTTTTTTGTTTGAGAAAATTGTCTAGTCTGTTTTTGAACATGTTTACAGAAGTGGCAGATACAACAGATTCTGGCAGATTGTTCCATTTGGATTTCTGTAGGGGATCAGCTGTGCATTGGCTCTTTGTATTCTCATGTTGTGCCCTCTGAGTCTCTATGGGGTTAGCGATAAATATGTTCTTTAAGTCAGATAAGTTGTAATGATTTCTCAAATGCTAACCGCAAAAGGAAATGTTGCATGTTCTGAAATTCTCTAACGCTGGCAATATAGAAAACACGGTCGCAGCTGCACAGTTTTCTGCAACGGTGAGAGACAAAACAAAAACGCAGCAACTGAATATTTTATCAAATAAATTTTGTTTCCTTCCTTTTGCGTAGCACCGCTGCTACGCGCTACGCGAGCGGAAAACTTTCGTGAAATATTTGATAGTGAACATATGCGTTTTCGTGTCGTCTATAATACGATTCAAAGCACAAATATATTCCTGAAGTGTGTCAAATTAGAGTGTGTGTAGTAAACAAAGATTCGCAGTGGAAAAAACTGACATCTAAATGTCAGTATTTTGGCGTGGCGTGAGTACAACTTCATTATCTATTTGTATAATGTATCGATGAAAAATAAATGGAACAAAACAAAAAAAAAATTACTATTATTGGAATCATTCACATTAAAAAAATTACTGTTTTTTTATACCTACACACCACAACAACAAAAAATCAGCTTTTTGATCCGGAATCTTTTACAATGCAAATATTACAAAGTCATAGTGACTGAAGTAGAATGCTGCGATCATAGTATTCATGATCGCAGGTAGAATGTGATAAAAATAAATTAAAGACGTTTGTATGTATTGTACCCTCATTAAAAATTGTGGATGCTTTTCAATAAAAAGCATTGTGATATTTTTATGCAGTTGAATCTAACACTAGCAAACGTATTTCTGCTACTAAGAACTGGTCTTTACTCCTGACAGAAAAAAAATTGAGCCGGGGGCGTCCGATCCTACGAACTACGCGCTACGCTGCGTGCTACGCCACTAGTAAATCTTACAACATTCGACCCTGTTCAGGCTAAACAGTGCAAGCAACAAATATGAAATATTACACACATATTAATTTTATTATTTGCACGTAAAAAAGCTGTGAAATTGAACATTTTGTGTATGCCGCATACTTTGTTTTGGCTGAACAAGTTCGATAAATATTTTTAAACCAGTTAGGGACTTAAATAAAAGTCGTAAGTCATCATTATATTGTATTTGTTGTAAACAGTCTTATAATCGAGCGCTCAGTTTACATTTTCATGTAAACATTTACTTCAATTTTGGCGGATCTAAGCGAAACTTTGGTTACACGAGCTAATCTCTGTAGGTATGTCTTACTGTTATCGTTGTGTTCAATTCTTAACATAACTTAAATTAACTTAAAAATAATATTTACAAAGTTTTAAACATGTAATTGAATTACGTTTCAGTTTTTAAAGCATTAAATATAAATATGGAACTGGATGTTGCGCAAAATAGTTCGCCTTTAGGCGCATTTTCATATTTACATATTGGAACAGACTTTGCTTTGACGTGGTAACGAACGTCATCTGACCAATTGGATGGATAGGGAGAGGGGGGAGTGATTGTGTACCACCGAAGTTCGAAAAACTGTTGTTCGAAAAATTGTTGTTCGAAGTAGGTATGTTTGTTGTTGTACGTTGTACTTTCCACCAAACGTGCTCTCGAACAACTGCGTCTCGAACTAATGTTTTGTCGATCAATTAATTGTAATTACGATCAAACGTACCTACCTACTTTTAATAAACAAGCATACTTCGAACAATAGGTTTTTTAAACGATAGTTTTGTCTTTAAAAGCGCGATCACAAAGGTTTGGTTATCATATCACTTATCGTCACAATGGATTCCTTTTTTTGTAATTACTGATTAGATTTCAAAATCTAATTATAAAAAACCAACTGTTTCAAACCCCTGTCCGTAGGTTTGTTTCGATTGTTTACACTCTTGACACCAAAACTGTACACGAAAACAACAAATTCTTTATTACTTTAATCCTTTCGACAAAAATGATAAAATTGCAAAATGTTGCGCAACAAACAGAAACGTTTTCAACAACTTTTATTTTTATTTACATCCCGTTACGAACTACGTAATCACGTACAAACTGACAGTGTAACATAGCAGTATCAGTAACAATGTCCTTTGAGATCGTAACCTGTTCGCGAAATTTCCTTTTGCCGCTTCTGTGAGACCTGTGCGAAAAAGTATCACTTTAAATTATGAAATATCAAACTTTTCCTTATAGGTATTTTTTTTAATTGCTACGGGGGCAACAAGCAGGCGGGCTTCCTGATGTTAAGAGGTCACCGCCTATAGACACCTGCAACACCCAGGGGGTGCTGGTGCGTTGCCGGCCGCGGTTGGAGGGCTCTTTTGACTCTCTTCTTGAAGGACTTCATATCGTAGCACTGTGGAAAAGCGTCAGAGGGAAGGTCATTCCACATTTTGCACGTGCGCAGCAGAATATAGGTATATTCCTAGTTTTTAATAATACCACACTTCGACCAATATAAAATCAACTTCAACTTTCAATTTGATAATGGCTTGTAATAAATACCATTAATACCATAATTAGCTTAAATGCCTATACATACCTCCAGCAACACTTATTTGATTGCTAAAGTCCTCCGAATGGGAGTTGAGTTTTATTTCTGGAAATAAAATCAAAATGTTAAAACTCAATAAAAGGGAGCTAACAAGTTTGGACGCGCCATGAAAGGTTTTTATTACAGTCCGAGCGGTTTACACGGGAAAAATAAACGGAGAGGCTGCCAACAGTCGGGATCATTTCAGAGCGGGTACAACTCAATACGTATCTATACTATTTGAACAGAGTGGAAAAAGTAGAGGAGATTTGATTGTAAATACATATCGAATGGGATCAACACATCATACCAGGATTTAATTAGAAAGGAACGTGTACGCTTAGTTTACAACAAATAAAACTAATATCAATTCAAGCTAGTAAGAGTAGGAGGTAGGACATCCAGACGCTTTCATACTGTTTCACGCCGGAGCACTGACGTCAGTGCTCCGGCGTGTTATAGCACGCTGTCGCGTGCGATCGCATGCTGTCGCGTTTCGTGCTGACAGAACGCGGCATTTGCTAGAGCGAGAAACATAGCGGGTCTGCTATAGCGCGCGGCTATTTCTTCTGGGTGGTTTATAGACGCATGCAAGCGAAGCCGCGGGCACACACGAAATAAGAAGACTTACCATACAATCTGAGTGTGCCTTCACTCTTGCCCAAGGAGTTGGTGCTGACGCAGTTGTAAGTCCCGATGTCGCTCCTGGAGAACTGCCTGATGGTCAGCCACATGGATACTTTATACGAAGACTTCTCTTCTCTTATTGTGTATTTTGGCCTGGAAGAAAACCTTGTGTAATTATATTATTATAGGCTTTCCATGTCTCGATGGAACTCATGGTTTGATGCCCATATTCGGTTTCTCATTGGGTTTTTAGGAAAACAAACAGTATTTGCGTTTTTGTATTAAGGTAACCAGCGGCTATCGTAGCTAGAGGCAAATGTAGTTGACTGAAAATGACTCGTTACTGTTACGTTATTAGAATGAGTGACGTCTGTGGCTTTAATGAGTAAAGAGTACTATCTAAAGCCACAGACGTCATAGCGTAATAGTAACGAGTTATTTTTAGTAAACTACATTTGCCCCTATAGCTACAATAGCGGCGAGCGACTGCGCCGCTACTCTGTGAAATTTGTATGGGATCTACGAGCGGCGCGGCCGCCGCCACTGCCTAAATAATTCTTCTCATGCAAACTAATCTCGTACAGAGCGGCAGCGCCGCCTATAACCATACAGCCCTTAGTCTCGATCGATAGTTACTTTTTTGTTTGTTTGTTGTTAGTTATGAAATAAGGATGCTTTTTATTTTAAAATTTGAGTCAAATTAACCTCATTAAGTATGCACTATAATTATTTTAATTAAGTAGGTAATTGTACGTACTTTTTATTTGATATTCAACTAAATATTGTGTTTTTCCTTTAGTCTAGCTAGCACAGCAGCACAGTATTTATTTACCTTTTTCATGAAAATAATTTTTGTTAAAATAAATTCTAGAGAACTGCGATAGAAAAGTAGTAAGTTTGAAGTACCATAAAACGTCGATTGAATATCGACGTTTTATATTGTATGTATATTTTATATAGGAGTTAAGTATGCAAAATGGAAGTCTGGTGTAGCTAGTTCGGATTCATTGAATAACTGTCCTGTTTGCTTAATAAGAAATATAGAAAACTAAATATTTAATGACATTAATTTTTCCAAAAAAATAATTTGAAATTGAGAAAAATATTTGACTTCTTACAACAACGATATCAAAGCGCAATTTGAAAGCTTTTATCTTTATTTATTTTTATACAAAAACAGCCAAGAGATCGTCAGAAGCTAGAGTCTTATACAACACCATATTTTTTCGTCATTTCAATCTACAAGACTTATACAGGTTTCCTTAACAAACAATCTATTTCCATGTAAAACTAAAATAAACTCAGAAATATCACATGAACATTATACCGATATTATTATACAGCTTTTCCCAGAACATCGAATATATGAAACGTTGAACGGGAGATGAGTAAACATTCCCCAGTGTGTACTTAAACGAAACAAAACAAAGATTAACATTAAGAATGGTCTCCCATTTAAATTAAGTTTTGGAGTTATTATATTAAAGTCGAGATCCCTTGCCAATTCGTACCCTTTGAAATGTCGAGATATAAATTAACCTAAATCAGATCAATAAGTCTCGAGACTGATACAAGAAAAGTTCCATTTTAATTAAAATGACTAGACCAGAAAACTGAGAATTTGAAAAAATTGCTTTTAATAAATCTCAGCGAGTGATTATAATATTTAATTATTATGAAAGTTTCATTTTACTCTGATATGGTTTATCAGAAACTTAATATCGAGTCGTTTAATTTTCACTTAACATCTTAATAAAAATAACTAAGTACAAAATTAAACTTAAAACAAGCCATTCAAATAATACTGTATTCTACTCTTTATGCCATTTCCACCGCGATATTGGAGGTACCATAAAATTTTATTTAGGTACAGTCACCTGCAGATAATCCGGACCCCCGGATGCAAAAGATGCTAGTAAGCTCAGTAAAGTGAGGGGTCCGGTTTATCTGCAGGCGACTGTACATATTGTAGTGTCTTCAGAAGCAAAGATGAGTGCAAAGTTTGAGCATAATCGGATATCGAGAAGTGGCCAAAAAATCAATCGCGAGATTCCTCCCGGAAAGATAAACAAACAGGAAAGTGGAAACCGAGTTAAATAAGAGCTTATAAAATAACAATATTGTGGTTATTAATTTGCTTTTCCCGCGAATAAACTTTATGTTATTATATATAGTAAGTAATACAGAAATAACAACAATAACAAAAAAAACAATAATAACATAAAGTTTATTCGCGGGAAAAGCAAATTAATAACCACAATATTGTTATATAATGGATTTCCGCAAAGTAACGCCTGATACAATTAAATGCTTATAAAATAGGTAGCAAGCAACCCAGACCGGTAGTTCAAAAACTTTGATTGTTTTAATGTCCCAAACGATACTTTTTATTAAAGAGACTAAACAAAGACAAAGACGCAAGAAAGTTCCTTTATTGAGAGAATCATTACGAGACACATAATTCACGTGCTTACACGGGACATTACACGCTCCCTATTAAACTTTTCGCTTCTAGTGTTATGGTATAAGAGATGGACTTGAAGCGATCGTTTGAGCGTTTGTTCCAATAAATAGAACACATTTCTGGTAAAAGCCTTATTACCTTCAAAAGCGTGTATATTATTCCTGCTATATCAAAGATGTACTGTACTGGTAGAAAAGTACAGATTGAAAACTTCACATTAACAGATGAAGAAGTTGAAAATAATCAATTCAACACAAATGACGTCCCTGTTGAAAATATATAAATATGATGTTTTTGGCTCGATCAAACAGAAGACTGTCATCACAAATATTTTATTAGCTGCGAATAATATCTGCATCCTACTAATCATCAGAACCAGCTAATGAGAGCCATATTGAGAGCTTTATAACACCGCTAAAAACCTGTATGCCAGGAAGTAAAGAGTGCAAGACTTCAGTTGCGAATAAGAAAAATTAAAAAAAAATCACAGCATATAAAAAGCCATACCTACTAAGAATAATAGTTATTGATTGCCATGAATAAAAGATCTAAGTTAAAACAAAGGACAGAAGATAATAAAAAATTTGGAGTGGAAGGAGAAATTATCCCTACATACATTACATTCAAACAAACACACTTTAATAAAAAATACGACCTTATCATTTAACAGTATAAAATATCGTTGACATCAGGTGACCTTCCAATGTGACATTCCCACATAAAATATTGGCGACCTTTCTGTGTGACGCACTACGCATTGCTGGTAGGTTCTCCTTCCTTCTTTTTACAATACGGCCACCTCTGTCTATCAATTACGTTTGTTACTCAAGAAGAATGAACTGAACTGATTATTTTTGCGTCATTCTGTGATTAACCACTTCCATCTAGTAAAACCCTGCAATTCTGAAGGCAATATGTAAAATTTGACAGTACTAACAGTGGTTTTCTAAAATAACAGGTTTAAAAAAAAAAAAAACTTTTTCAAGTTTTTACTAACGCTGGTTTTGACGCCGCTAAGTATTGTAACTTACCAATAAGTTTTAAATCTCTTTGGTCGCGCGCGCGCTCCCTGTGGAGATCGCATCTTGCATATTATCGGAACCTATGTGCCATTTACAGGGTGGGGGGGGGTGCGGACAAAGGAAGCGGAGTAGCGGGAGGAGGTGGAAGTATCTTTTCACTATTGAATTTGAAAATGAGAATGTGTGAGTGAATCATAATTTTGTGATTATTTTGACACGATTTTGACCCCCATAGAATGTTTTTATTTTGGCTAAATTTTTTGATTCATTTAACTTACCCATCAAGCAGCATCTCCCCTCGGTTCTTGATCCAGTAGTTGATGGTGTTGGGGTACGCCTCCACGTAGCACTTGAGCTTCACGTCGGTGCCCAGCGGCGCGCCCAGCAACTGATTTGGCACTTTCACTGTCGGGGCGACTGTTAGACAAACGGTTTTTTTATTAGCTACGGGGGCAACAAGCCGGCGGGCCTCCTGATGTTAAGCGGTCACCGCTGCCTATAGACACCTGCAACACCCGGGGGGTGCTGGTGCGTTGCCGGCCTTGGTGTAATGGCTCTTTTATGTGATAGATAAATATGATGATAGAAGAAATTTGTTTAGCACACACAAAACAACAGTACAATATTATTTACACGTACGGTCGACCAGTGGAAACAAATCCAGTATAAACTGGTCTCTCATAGTAATGAAAGTCCCTATTAGGCTAGGCCAGCGCAAGGTCAAAGTATTTCCAATGACGTGCGGTCGACTGTACTAAATTGCACCTATGCAAAGTTAATACGATGCCTGTTCTTTATTTTATTTTATGGTTGGAAATTCGGACAATGACACCAAGTATTATGTTAGCGTCGAATGAAAACGATACGTATCGCTCTCCAACACTTATTTATCGTTACGAATCTTACCGCGTTTCATAGTACGGAGAGGTCAGAGGTCAGATACGCAGTCATTTAGTCATTCTCATCATGATCTTTGAATTTCGATTCGATGAATTTCTCGGGTTTTCTAAGGTTCGATTTTGAAGCTTAAAACGTTGCACTTTCTAAAAAATTTTCATTAAGGCTTTGTTTCAACACGTCAGGCCCGTTTGATCCTGTTCCCGGAATATCCACTCGGTTCGTTATACAGTATGCGCCCGACACTGTGGGGTCATTTCATACATTTTGGCTTTTACTAGACAGTTCACGCCTAAATTGCACTCTAATGTCAGTCACACGTTTGTTAAACCGTCGTTTTGTTATAGCAGCGCTGCACTTCGTTGGTGTTTCTAAAAATTAAATACGTCCTATGTGATGCGAATATTTTAGCATCTATTCCTTTGGGAGTAAGTTTGAATTTTGAATGCGTATAAAAATGCACGTAGGTCTTTTGTAAACAACGACGACATAGTTGTAATTTTTCACACACATTTTGACTGAGAGTGCAATGATGAGCTAGATAACAAGCGGTCTTATGGAAGGCGATAACAGCTATGCTCTTCAAATCTATAGGTACTAATAAAACTACCCAGCTTTTGTAGCGCTTGATAACGGGGTATGCTGATAACATATATCAACATACCCCGTTATCAAGCGGGCAGTTTGGTAGCTACCTAACATTAGTGATGTGCAAACTATTCAAGTCGCGACGTTGTAGCTATGTATGGGAACTTCAAAATTTTATTTGTGAAAATTGTTCAGTTTCATTAGGAGTCACTAATGTTAGGTACCCACCAAACTGCCCGCTTGATAACGAAGTATAGTTATAAGAATAGAGTCACGACAAATTGGAAGCCTTTTAAGACCACCTCACAGATTGTTGATTGAAGCGCTGGTTGAAAAACGCCGATTATTTTTGTTAGATCTTGAACTTTTTACACTTTACACTTACAATTTACAAGGAGAATGATCCTCTTGCTGACTGCTGGCGGCACGTCATTGGAGGCTATGCAGAGGAACGCGCCCATCTGCCGTCGGTCCACCCGCCACAGAGGAAGTGAGCTGCCCACATAGCTCTCCACTGTGGACAAAGGAGTCGGTGAGCGCTACGAGATTATTGGAAGTCTTTCTAGATCAAACTCTGAGCACTCACGACGGACGATTCGCAGCGGATTGTCCGTTATGATTACAAATTCTATGGCTTTGTCGTCTATTTTTTTCCCTAAAGTATGTACAAAAAAACTTAGTATACACACAAAGATCTCATTGGTGTAAAGGTATGTAACGGTTTTTGTTATCAAGACAGGCTATCACACAAAATACAAACTTACTACGTATAAAACAAAACGTAAGTAGGTACCAGCGGCAGCGTCATTCAAGAATAGATTACAATGACCTTGAGTTCGTCTTGTCTTTCTTACTTGTGACGCTGCCATAATATTTTTTCTTACTCGCACACTTTGTCTGTCTAGATATTCTATGTTCTTCTGTAAACCTAAGATTTACCAAATGAAGTAAAAGTAAATTAAGTAAAGTAATTTATCGTTAATTTCGGACTTTTATCGACAACCTAAACCTAATCTAACCAATTATTATAATTTAAAGAACAATTCATACTTTTGCAATCATCACTTGGAAAATATTAGGTTACCTTCTAGGCTTTTACAGTAAATATACTGAGAACATGTAACTTATCCTATGATAAAGAAGACTATATATACAAAGAAATATAAGTCTTAAATTATATTTCCACATCGATTTCAGCACCCAACGTGTGACCTTTAAATGTTATGAATAATTTATTGATAGCTATAAGCCACTAATACAGAAAGGCTGAATTGATGGCATAGCCTTTACTTATTAACAAAATTGAAAGCCTCTTTTCATTTACATTGTAATTGTGGCTATTCGAGTCTGCGTTCATGTAATAATAACCACTATTTTACTGCCTAAGGTACCGATATATTATCTATGTTCTAGCATATTCTGTACCTTAATACAACATTTTCTATACTGAAACACGGTAACATGAAATAATTGAGATGCAAGCTTTTTTCGAAGTAGATACGATTTGTTGACGTGTGTTCCACTTATCAGTTGTATATATATGTACCTCTACAAATGATACGAAATGGACAGAAAATCATAGCGACTTTGCTGTTTATTTGCAATAAAGAAGTGACAGTGATTTTCTTTGTGGACTGTACCTACAAATTTTTACGTCAACTACATATTTGATGTGACTGAAATATTAATATTACTAGTAGTTCCGTGAGAACAGTAGACCTCGCCAGCCCTTATAAACCAAACCTAAAAGAAACCAACAAAAGTCAACTTTGGAAACAGAAAAAGTACCTACTAAAGTGACAAAAATTAGCACTTTAAAGCTTAATATTTCGCAAACGGATCCCTGAATCGAAAAATGTTTATCACACACCCGCGATATTTTTGAAAGACCCATCCAACGATACCCCACACCATGGATATCACGCGGAAAAAAATAATTTTCCATTTTACGTATGCAGTTCTATGAACATAATTTATTTTTTCAACTTTCTTAAGTCGATCCACTATTACTCAAAAACTAATAGAACCTACTTAGCCGTAATAGTTTTCCTTGTAACTACGTTATATATGCTACTGCCATGAATTTTTTCACATTTCCAGAAGCAACCGTTTAGCTGGCAGGGGGGGGGGGGGGGACACGTGACTCTAACAAAAATTACCGCTTTAAAGCTTAATATTTCGCCAACGGATCGATAAATCGAAAAAATGGTATTCACACACCAGCAATATTTTTGAAAGACCTATCCAACGATATCCCACACTATGGGATTCACAAGAAAAAAAAAGTTCACTCCCACTTTGCGAGTATGGTAGGTACTCTAAAAAAAATGTTTTTCTAAATTTTATTCTACTCATTTTGTAGGTTTAATTAATTTATACATATGCCAAATTTTCGTCAAAATCGGTTGAAAAATGCGACCTGTAGAGAATTACAGACAGACAGACAGACAGACAGCCGGACAAGAGCATTTTTGGCCAGTCTCGAAACGTAGACGCTTCGCTCGCTTTGCTCGCTCGGTCAATAATCCTAGTATTTAGTAATAATAGTAAATTTTATAATTGTCGATTTAATTTAATATGGGTATACTTAATTGTAATTTGACTGTCTATATATAATGTTTGGTATATCACTGTTAGTACCTATTTAACCTGTATTAAATAAATTGAAATTATTTTAAAGTTAATTTCTAAATAAAAGAATTTGGGTTTGGTAAAATTTTGTTATAGATTTAAGATTCATGAGTCCCTGGTACTTTGTTGTCAACCTTAAATGCCTACAGTGCCGTTGTAAGGGTTCCACATTTTTAATTTAAACGCTCCAAACACTACCTCGACTGTCACCAACAGAACCGGGTAATGAAAATATAGGGAAGAACCTTCCCTCGGGCAAGTAATCTGTGAGCACACCTGCGTCTGAACGCACGAATTCTGGAACACCTGTGGATCGGATTATTTTTACACGAGGTTAGGTCTATGAATTGCAAACCTATCAGAGAGTGAAAATAAATAAACTATTAATTACGCAAATTACTGTGTATTATATAATCAATGAGATTGAGATGAGAATTATAATTATTAATTTTAATAAATTTATTTTAAAAATGAATAAATCAAATTATATTGAATGCTTGTTTTCATTAATAAATTCTCTCACGAACAGAAGAGTAAAGTCACGTAAAGTATTGCGCTGTTTGTTGTGTTTTTTACAATTAAATTAAATTTTATTTAAATTTATACCATTAAGGGCTTCTTTCACCGCTTGCTGATAAAGTCCCAGATACCATATCTCCAGGTCATCTGACAGATAGCCTATTTTTTGGTTTCACATGTATCTGATTGCCTTATTTGTCAGACAAACTAACAGCAAGATCAAGTGCTGTTATTTTTTTATTTGTCAGATATTGTATCAGAGACTTGTGGTGTGAAACACGAAAATATTATCAGACAGATTTATTTGATAGATTATTATATCTGTCCGCTTACTATCTGTAACAATATCAGCAAGCTGTGAAAGAGGCCCTTATTGTTGCAATAAATAATTTTAGATAAGAATAAAACTGAAATCAAATCCTCAATCCTACCTTTATCAAACTCCCTCGACAGTGGTTTCTTCAGTAGTATAGGCTCGTGGTCCTCTCGCCTCCAGGTGATCTTGGGTGGGGGGTGTCCCGTGGCCTTGCAGGTCAGCGTGGCGTTCTCCAACTCCTGGACGGAGACGTCCCCGGACGTGTCGTCGCTGATGATGTCGGGTGGCACTGGATACAAGGTAGATAGATTGAACATACATCATTAATAGGTCAAGATAAATCAATATTTTTCTATTGTTGTCTCTCTAAAATCGACGACAAGGTTCCATAGAACATATTTTTCTATTTCTAATAGTTTCCGATACCACCATTATAAATTACTGACCCATCTCGATATGCCATCCTGTATACTGACATATTGGTCGAAACACCAATGATTGAAACGGCGTATCTCAAAAGCGCTGGCCGTAAGCTCATGAAAAGAACGAGCAGACCTTATTCGCAATAGGCCTGTCAATTTTAACGCGAAAACTTTTTGTGCCGCTCGCGGGAAAAAGTAAATTTTCACAATATTGTTGTGATTTATGGTCCCCTGGCTGGGATAACATGGAAACTTGCCGCGACTCGCAGCTTCTTTTAGGGGTGCTGTTAAAATGTATTTTATCTGCCTGTCCATCTTGGTTTCAAGTCATTGGATTCGTATATTGGGTTCAATTCCCACCCGGGACCTACATTTTCTGTGATGAGCATATCTGTTGGTTTTCGGATTCTGGGTGTTTGTATGTATCATCATCATCATATCAGCCTGTAGACGTCCACTGCTGTACAAAGGCCTCCCCCAAGGATCTCCACGACGACCGGTCCTGCGCTAACCTCATCCAGCCGGGTCCCGCGACCTTCACCAGATCGTCGGTCCACCTTGTGGGAGGCCTGCCTACACTGCGTCTTCCGATACGTAGTCGCCACTCGCGAACCTTTCTGCCCCAACGGCCGTTTGTATGTATTTAAGTATTTATTTTAAAAGTATTTATGTATATTTATCAGTTGTTGAGTACCCATTTACAAGCTTCGGCTTAGTTTGGGACTAAAACAGCCGTGTGTCAATTTGTCCAAACATTATTATTAGGTATTATATAATGTCGTAGGATATTCGAAAAATTCGGATCTTTGCGAAAATTATACGACTTTCTATGCTTGTCAAACAATTTCTGCCTTCAAAATCACGCATTTCGCGTTGTTACTCTTCAGCCTTCTCCTCAAAAACCGCGGAATGGATCGAAGGGTGATCCATCGTTGGGTTTTTGGTTTTAACTTTTACAATACGAAATTATGTTCGAAAGTTTCCTTTCTCACCCTTCAAAGAAATTCATGTGAAACATGAATTCATTCTTCATTCCTATATCCGAACACTTCAAACACTCACGTAATCTGTTTTCTGTATCTCTACCTATGTATGCATCTCGGCAAATGCCAATCAAAAGCCGGGTGGGTTCTATCAATACCTTTGATCAATGATCGGGGGGCGCTTTATTTACGTTACGAGAATTGAAGGGTGCGCGTTAAGCGCTTTCGGCGCTTGATGTTGCGCTTACAGCGACAAGGTAAATGTAACTGAAAAGGTGAACCTAAGTGGTCCCTAAACGATCATGCTTGCATGACATGCAACGTTTACATGAATCATGATGCATGATGGACCATCATGCTTGCTATCAATCAGTACAGTGAAGCAACGGGCAGCACATGTCATGCACGTCAATCACTACAACTAGACGGTCATGCATGAGTGACAGCACGTAATGCAAGTCATGCCGCATAATCGTTTAGGGAGCTCATAACCTTCCCTTGTCTATTGTATTTAACATGGAGCTAGGATCTCTTTGGTGTGCACCCGGTATTTAACATGAAGGTAAGAATAAGTATGTGTCGCCAGAGACCCTTTGGAGTCAGTGTAATGCTTACTTTGTATGGATACATGCGATGGTGGTGCCAGTTTTGGATGAGAATTTCATCAATTTCAGTTAATAATTCTCGTTGCTATGGAAATAACATGATTGAAAATTCAAAAATTCAAAATTCAAAAGTATTTTATTGCATGTAAGTACACTGGGTACATTTATACAACGTCAATTTTTTATCTACCACCGCCTCCAAGGTGTTATATAGAGCTGGGAAGAAGAAACGGCGCAACAAACTTCCGCAACACATCTTTTAAAATCAAGTTTGTACATAACATTATTTTGTTAAATCTGAAGCTAAAAAAGTTGTCTGTGGGCAGCGCATGAATACGGTTGCTAGGTGCCTGGCCGGCCTTGTGGGACGCGCTGAAAACAATATACAATGACACAAGTATCGTGTCTAGCCTGTTGGCGTAGTGGTAGCAACCCTGCCTACTCCGCCAAAGGTCGTGGGTTCGATTCCCACCCGGAACCAACATTTGTGTGATGAGCATAACTGTTGGTTTTCGGATTATGGGTGTTTGTAGCTATGTATTAAAGTATTTATGTATGTTTATCAGCTGTTGAGTACCCATCTACAAGCTTCAGCTTAGTTTCGGACTAAACAGCCGTGTGTGGATTTGTCCAAAACATTATTATAAACATTATTATTATTTCCATATCAAAAAGAATATACCTGAATACTCAACGAAATTCTGCTCCAAAATTATCACCGCCAAATTGACAGAGCTATCCAAAATAAGCGCGATATTGCCTCCACGGGGCCAATGGCGACACAAACTAATTTTTACCTCCATGTGACGCTGTCCCATATAAAACATGTATACGGAACAGTTTTGTATAGGCAAAGTACGATCGACCGCACGACAGTGGAAACAAAACCAGTATAATCTGGTATCTCATGGTATCGAAACTCAATAATAGGTTAGTCCAGCTCAAGGTCAAAATGTTTCCACTGACTTGTCCGCTATAGGGAATTTAGCCCTAAATTAGAGGGTGCACTTTCTCTATTATCGATAAACAACTATAAAATATCAAAATATAAAAGGTTGATGTTCCCATTAAAGAATAATAAAAGGCTTCGCTGTAGTTAGGTAAAAGGACCGTCTAGCGGAGCACAGCGTTTTTTCGCTGCTCTCTAAGCGGCTGAATAAAAACGTACCTGGCAAGCGGGAGAGAGCACGTGTCAATCAATCATGGATTAAACCGTATGGGCGAAGAAATTAAGCCTTCATTGACACTCGAGGGAGACACTCTTTTAGCTGAAATACTTTCTAAAATAACGCTATAGTAAGGTAATACACTAAAAACTACATAAACTTTAAGGGAAGACTTTTAGAAATTTGGTCCCAATCGGACCAAAGGTTTAGCCTCCAGAGCCAAGACTGACGGACGGACGCACGGACGGGCGGATGGAATCGAGGTACTTGGTTTTGGTAGTGTTATTATCGTTATAGAACACATTTTCGCGAAAATTGGAAAAACAATTTTTTTCGCGATTCCTCTACTTACCTAAAAATTCATTTCTAAGTTTTAAAAAAAAATTTGACTAAAAATATTTTTTTAAAATTTACCACCAGTAAGAACCGTTTTAGATGTTGTTTTCGTGCCGTTACCTAGATTTTATATGTGTGCCTTTAGAATGAATAAAAATATACATTATATCACGAAAAATGTAGACATTAGACCACCAAAAATCCTTCATATTTCCCCTGTTTCCTCTCCGAATGTATATTTAAGGTAATTGGTAAACAAACCTGAATTTTGTACGGAAAAACAATGGCTGTAAATAAAACTTGGAAAAAAACTAATCGATTTCATTACAAATTCACAACGAACGTTCGAATATGGACAAGTTTGAAATTGGAAAAGAAAGTCGAGTGTAAGAGTACTGGTACAGTCGATTCTAGCAAATCGCGCGCGCAAATAAAAACAAATTGGTAAACTTTTAGCAAAGAATACCTACTAACTGTTACTACTACGTACAGAAGCGACACTCGCTTAACCCCGCCAGTTTATTGTTACCGCAAACAAGTTGTAGTGTACTTATATCAATCAATCAATCACGCATTCAATCAATCAATCAACAGCCTATTTGTCCCTACTGTTGGGGCACAGGCCTACTCTCTCAACGAAGGCGTACAGGATATAATCCACTACAGGCACTAGCCCAGTGCGGGTTGGTGGACTTCACATGCGACTAAGAATCCCTTATTTGGCGCATCTATGCAGATTTCCTCTTAATGTTTTCCTTCACCATCTGAGAGCAGCCAGTAAATGTACTGAGGTTCGAGAAGAACGTATTGGTATGTACATGGCATGGCCGGGAATCGCATTCCGACCCCTCGACGTGACAGGCCGCATCTTTCCCACTGCGCTATCGACGCTCTTCTAGTACTCAATTGCGTGATAAAATTATATTTATAAACTAAAAGACTTCATAAACTTTCTATGTATATGATCCAAAGGTCTAAATCTTGTTAGACGACAGACAAAGTAAAAATATTTTTCACCTCACAAGCTCTGAAGGGTATACTTTCTCATTCGAAATCTGCGTGGAAAACTGCACCTTGAAAAAAACACAAAAAATTGTGTGTTGCGCTCGGCAGCAGCTACGCTCAGGATTCTATCTTTGAATCCTAGAACCCTTCGCTTTGCTCAGTTTTCAATACTAGTACTCGCACAAAATAACCAACTTTGCAGCCTTGCATAACAAATAACTATTATTGCATTTGAGTACACTGGGTACATTGAGACATTTGAGATTTAGACTAAAAGCGACTTGGTCAATTTGCGATCAAGTCATTCTGATACCATCTTTGACATACTCCTGAACAACTTCGACATTATCTACTGTTAAGCCCAACAGTGCCGAACAGTGCAGAAGCTATTGGGTCGAAACATATCGCAGCTTTTCGTACACCCCTGAGAGGCCATTGTGTAAATGCATTGGCGTAATAAGGAAACGTCATTTGTGGGTAAATAATGAATTTTGGATGGACGACTTCCGCAGAGATTGGAACGTACCGAAAGGTCAACTCGTAGAGGGTTTTATTCGATTGCTCCGTTTTTATCCGGGTTTTGTTATTTTCATTAGCGAACGTAATATTCAATTTATTTTCGGACGTTGACTGCGATACATAATGAATGAGATTTGTTATGATAAGTTCAAGAAATTCAGTAAATTCATAGACGATAACGACAAGAATGAAGATGAACTGTACTGCACTGATTTTATTTTACTTTAGGGAGGGAGTCCCTTTGTTAGTAGATATAAAGCGCTTCACAAACGTAATGAATCCTACCTAATGAAATGATTTTAAAATATATAATGAATACGAAAAAAAACCTGCCAAATCTAGAAATTTCTGAATTTTTTACATGGCTAATGCCGTATATCGCACAAGTCACAAATCGAATCCTTCAAAGAAAACCCGAACATAGTCCGAGAAAAAAATTACTTTTAGTCTGTTCTAATTCATCAATTGAAGTTAAAAGAAACCATAATAAATCTTCATCGGGCCGTAATCAAGAACAATTAAGACTAACAATGGGGTTAATTCTGCAAAGTTAGGGCCGTCCAGGGTCCAAGTGGGCAATTCGACTAACAAATTATACCCGAATCGCACTGAAGTTCGGTGGTTAGCAATCTGCGAGCTGGGAAAATGTTTACTCGTAGTTTTGGGGTAATATTATTGTGAATAGTTTAAAATGTATGTAAAAATTATAAAATCTTTTATTAGGCACGGCCTATTCTATTCAGAATAGCTTGATTAGTGATTCATTTTTAATTTTTAAACTAGTACAAATTAAAACGAAAATAAAGACGTACCAACTATATAAATTTACCTAGTATGACGGGGCTCTGGCAATTTTATAATAGCCATTAGCCATGTTCATTTTACCCATTCCGGTCGTCGATCCCCATTTTCCCCAGAGCCACCACACCGTGCGCTCAAACATCTCACGTCAGATGTGAAGTAAGTGTTCAACAACTTGTGTGTTTGCCAACAGAATCAATCGGAACTTCGCACACACCGTTATTTTTCTATATCCACCGTAACACCATCTGTCCCCCAACTTGAGATGGCCAGGGGCGTATCCAAGGGACCCCCCGTAATGTGGCCCTTGTAGTAAATTAGCTAGTCGAATTTTTTCTAGGCCTTTTTATTGTCCTATTTGTTCTAATATTTATTCAATTGTAGGTACTTTGTTAATTTTATACCTATATCACTAGTGCCTGTGTGATTTTTTTACAAAAATTTGACTTAGTTTACGGTTACAGACCAGAAGTCAAACTCTACTTCTACTTTATGTAAAATAAAATACAAGAAAATATAAAAAAAAGTGAAATAGATCTAGATGTTACCGAAACGTTAAGAGAAATTAACATTTTGTTACACATAGATAACTAAGTTTGATAACCGTTATCTACGTGAAAAAATTTTCTAGACAGGTGCCTAAGAAATTATCTGGGGGTAGTCCCCGTTCCAGCTAGATAAGTAATGTATGATAACCACTTACCTAGCTAATATCATTATTCCGTGCTGATATAACTAGTTATCTACGTTGAATGATGGAAATTAGACAATACATAAATGGGATAAGTATATATTTCACAAATACAAATATCCTACATACATTAATTAATTATTTATTGAATATTTTTACCACAGAGGCCTTAGTAACGAAATCAGAGACAGTACTAGGTAATTACGTAAATGACGTGGTATTAAAGCAACATCGCCGTAATAAGCGCACGAAGGTAATTTTCTGTATTTAGGAATTAATAAATCGTCCCTAGTGAGGCCAACAGTGTCCAGAATTTAATAAAGCCTCCCACTGCACACTACTCCCTAATTGGAACACGCCCCCTCCTGGATCCGTGCCTGTTACAGCGCTAGATAGAGTTCCAACAGACTCTACGAAACTTTATTTATTCCCAACTTCCCGAGGAAATGTTTAATGTTTGCAATTTTTATTTTTATTTCCTTTGACAGGGACGTTAGGAAGACGTGGCGCGTCGCGTGGAGTACGCTCCGCTTTGCTCAAGAAATTCATTTTAAATTGCAATATGGCTGGTAAGACGCAGGTTTTGTAGGTTTGTTTAGATAAAGTAACATTTGGACAGATCTATTTAGGCGGACTACCAGGATAATTTGAATGAAAAAGGCAGACAGAAAAAAACAGACAGAGGATCTTATCACCTATTATAATTCTGAGAGTACATTAAAATTACCTACTATAAATCTAAGCCGGTCCTTAATAAGGCAGTTGACAGTAAAACACCTATGTAATCGACTTATATAGACTTTATTGATAATCAATGGGTGAGTATTAATAGTAGTATTAATAGTAATACATGACGACTCCCTCTAGAATTTATATATATAAGTACCAAAGAAACCGCGGGCGGTCTCTATACAAGTGTAATAAAAGCTTTTTCTATTAAAAAGTTTCGTGTAAGGGAGTAAAATGAAAGTTTATATGTGCACGGGGCTAAACTGGAGGCGCTTAAAGTAAACGCAAGTTTAAAACTAAGTGGTCTATATAAGCTTGAACCATGAAGCTGTGTTTATTTACCTACATGTATGATTAAAAGTCTTCTCCTACCAGGTGAATCCCCCGACCAAAAGACAACATAAATACACCCGAATGTTGGCGTAAGTGACAATACGAAAAGTCACACCGCAAGCGAGAAAGTTAAAAAGGATTTATTTGACATTATTGGTCCACGGCGAGCGTGTATGAAGAGAATGATGAGAATGAGCGAAGCGAAAGAGGTGTGTCAGGATCGCGATACTTGGCGCTCCGTTCTTTCTGCTTACCCCGCCAGGGACATAGCGTGAAGATATGTATGTATGTATTGGTCCATTAGAAAGGCTAAAAAAACTAAAAACTAACCTGGCTAATTTAGCCGTGTGACGTAGCGTATAGTCACTTACGCCAACATTCGGGTGTATTAACACAAGTTGTCTTTTCTTCGGGGGAGTCACCTGCGTACCTGGTAGGAGAATACTTTTAATTACAAATGCCCAGATTAGAAACAACTAAAACATGCACTCGCGGACTATTTCTTTCAATGTAACTAATAAAAAGAACCCTTAGGTTAGCACGCGACAGAAAAAAACTATTAAACCAAATTAATTGTTATTTGTTATGCAAGCCTGCAAAGTTGGTTTTTTTGTGCGAGTACTAGTATTGAAAACTGAGCAAAGCGAAGGGGGCTGGGATTAGAATCCTGAGCGTAGCGAGGGTTTCAAGATACGAGACGCAAAATAACTTTGCTGCCGAGCGCAACACACAATTTTTCACCTCACTACAGCGAGGAAAAAACTAGGTGAATTGAATCCTTTCGGCGGTTTCGAAGGGTGCCAGGTGCAGTTTTCTGCGCAGATTTCGAATGAGAAAGTATACCCTTCCGAGCCGGTGAGGTGAAAAATAAATTAATACTTTAGATTGAGATACGATTATTTATTTATAAGTAGGTAGTAAGTACCAGAGGTAATAGTACTACAAGTAAAGTCACCGGTACTCCCACGGGTAAGCAAGGGTAAGTATCCTTGTTAAAGAAAAATTATCAATGAAACCCACTCAAGGAACGGAAACATTTTCCGAACGAAATAAAATATAAAAGAGTCCAACTACGCGAAACTTCGAAATTACCCTAAAGTTACGCTTCGCTAAACATTCGGAAAAGGAACGTTTTGCGTTCGAAAACGTTAGTAACTTACGACCAACACCGTAGCTTGTCGACCCAAGTGACACCCCGCTTCAATAAAGTAAGGAACAAGTTCGAAATTGAAAAAGAAATCTCGGCTCGGCCCGCTGAATGCAAATATCTACGCGACTACAAAATTGCTAAACTCTTCGACCCTGGAGGGTTTCCGAAAGGACTTCGAAATTACATAAATTACTGGCAGGTTGTGTTGTTTTAAGAGTTATATTAATGTAGATTTCTGGCTTCGGCGAGTGGGGATGCTGGCCTGGTCACTAATATTTATATCCTGAGAGATGAGGGGCGAGTAGCCCATTCGCGGTTGATGCTTTGACGGCATGGACGGCCCTCAACTCTGGCATTCAAACGCCGGAAGCTCCACATACTCAGCGCTCCTGGGATCAAAAGTCTTGACCAACTCATTGACGGTGCTTCGGGGGCGGATCTAGCGGGACTCAAGGCCACACGGCCACACGACACGGCCGAGAGCTTGATTGCACGCACTACCTACCATCGCCCCCACCTGGGCTCTCTCCTCGACAGCGACTCTCTGGCAGTGGCTCTGCATCTAGACTGCTTTGTATACATGCGAACCCCAACGATGTATCTGTGGGTCCATGGGGGAGCCAACGGGCATCACACCTTGAGTTACTGTCAGTGCGCAGGTTCCCTCGCCATGGTTGCGAGGCTCTCAATTACATAATCCGTCAGGCGCTATCATCAACCAGTGCCGTGTCCCATCCTATTTCCTACTAATAATTATAAACGAGAAAATTATAAGGATGTTTTGTGAGTTTGAATGTTTGTTACTCTTTCACGCACAAAACTGCGTAACAGATTTTGATGAAACTTTACAGTAATATAGATTACACATCAGAGTAACACTAGGCTATAGATACTTCGGGAAAAAAACTTTTCTATGCGGGCGAAGCCGCGGGAAACAGCGAGTCTACTTTAATTCAATGACAGAAATTACCTATAGAAATAATGTAACAGGTAAATCATTTCCCAATGTGTCGGTCGCGCCTTGGACCGGTGGACCGATCGATCAAGTCTCGTCTTACATGGCCCAGAAAGTCGAACGGAATAAGGTGTGGTAGATAGTGTCTCAGGTGGTTTAGTTTTGCCCGAAACCGAAGGTGCTTATAATATTTTAAACGAAAATCCGAAACTAGCACAAACGTAAATATTGTCTAATGAAAATTACAAAGATATTGAATGATTATGTAAAAAAGAAAAAAAAAACATAGATACGAACAGTAGGTAGGTACGTGTACGAAGAAAAAAATAACGAGAGGTGCCGTGGAACACCTGTTGAAACGAACTTCTTTTCACTATTAATGAAGTAAATAAAGGGCACAATGAAATAAATCTCTGATAATACCTTCAGGAATGCTCGGCTATCCTTGGGACACATTGCAAAGTGTCGTGTCGGTCGAATTCTTAAACTTTTTCGGCGTAGCTCTCATTCGCAAAGCGCGGGAACTTCGTTGCAAAATCTTTTGGTTTAGAGCCGAAATTCAGCCGAAAATAAAAAAGTTGATGTAAAATAGAAAATGAAGGCGAAATCGCAACTGCAGTCGGACACTAGCGCGCTATAGCGATACGTTATCGGAAATATACGGGCGGCCAGGTACGGCTCGTATAATCTGAGAAAGAGGCAATATTTTTAGGGTTCCCTTGATAGGATTGACAAGAAGCTGCAGAATAGATTCTTCAAAAGTCGTACATAACCATAGATGAAATAAAACTATAGAACAACGACGGGTTTTTGCCTTTCAATACTTATTTTTTTAAAATTACAATTTATACAGACTGACAATGAAACATTGGGACAAGCAAACTATCTTAATAAAAGAAAATCATAATATAGATTTATTTTCTATTAAATGGTCGTGGAGAACCTTGGGGGACACATTTGTCCAGCAGTGTACGTCTCCAAGCTGATATGATGACGATGATGATGATTTTCTATTATCCAGAGTATTAGTAACGGAGTCCAGCCAGAGTATAATTTCTTCTTTGAATACAGTCAAAATCGAACTCAAGCTAAGCCCATGTCAAGATCCTATCAATTTCACAGACAGTATTTGTACGCCCTTACCGTGATATAAAATATGTAGTTACTTGGTGGCTATAGTCTTTGATACTACGGTGATCTAGGTTGGTATAAGCTCCATCGCAGACGTAAACTAGGTTGAGGATTTAGGTCACACTGTGTGCCAAACAAAACTGTTAAAGAACTAGAACGTCAACACTAATACCCAAGTCTAACGGAAAGGGATGGACTTCTGACTCTCCAGGTAATAGAGGGGATTGTATAGTATTATATGCTAAGCTGAAAATGAGTGAGAGCCTCAGAAAAATGGAAAGCTTTCTGATAAGGTAGTGATGCTTCAAAAGAAACAGTGCAATAGACTCAGAAAAGATAAATTGTACGACTTTACAAGCTGTTGCAGAAGTGTGCGTTTGTTCAACGTTCGATAAAAATAATAAGACCAACCAAAAATGAATAATTAAAATGATTTATCGTTACACGCATTGACTCGCCTTTTTCCACAAACTAGCACTCTTGTTTCTGTAAGTGTATTCTGCTTCTGATCCTTTCAACCCTGAAGTTATAAGCGCCAAGTCGCACGAAAGTGCACCAGTACTCCCCAGAGTCTTTTTCCCGATGCACTCCATAAATGTTTTAATTTTTCCTTTTGTCCACTCAATCGTCTGTACCCCAAAGCTTTGACTTTGGTCGCCTGTCAGATTATTTCGGATAATAGATTTTTTACGATGATTTTGTATAGTTTTAGCTATTCATGAGTATTCTTTTTTATAGTTTATGTAAGTTAGTTTTTTCTGTAGTTTGCTAGCTATGACGTTTCTTATTGGAACTGTACCAGAATATCGTTTGGAAATTTGGCTGTCAAGCTCGGGCGTTTGAGTGGCTATCATTTCTCCCCCTTCTGGGGCTTGAGCATGATTGTGATTGTAGAGGAAAGACTCACCATAGACGTCGATGCATCCGATCTGCCACTTCATGCTGGGCTGGGTGTTGATCTGGCACATGTAGCAGCCGCGGTCCTCGGCGCGCAGCGGGCGTATGCGCAGCTGCCACGTGCGCGGCGAGTCCACGCTCACCGAGTACCGCGCGCCGAGGACCGCCCGCTCGTGCATCGTCAGCACAGTCTGGTCTTCTGCTCTTAGCCAACCCACCTGAGGAAGCAAAGTGAGGTGTAATTCAAGTACTGGCAGAACGCTTTCATTCTCTTTAAACTGATAGTGGTATTATAATTATTATGATCTTCCATTGAAACGTTCATTGAAGAATTTGCACTCGGCTCGTTGGCTTATTTGTGTTCACGAGCTGACTGGAGAGGCAAGCTGTCAGTGTTGAGCGCTGCGAGTGTTTCTCCAACTAGATATACCTACCCATTGTTGATTTTGTGTTATTGGAAAGTTGGCCGAAACGGCGGGCAAAGGTAAACAAAAGTATTCGCGGGTAAGACCCGTGCATGAAAAACAATGGTAATGGTGTATAGTTATCTAATGAAATATTTATCTTAGTTGACAGTCATGACTTGAAAAATACAAACAAATACCTAAGTACACTGGTGATGAATAATAATATTATCGAAACAATATTAGAACATCAGAATCTGATATGATCTCTACAGGAAACATTTTTATGAATTGACTCGTACATTATTAATAACATGACAACAAAATGAAGCTACCCATGACACGGCCTGATAGGAAAACAATTTTGTAATATTGCTCCGTTTATTTGATATAGAGATAGGAATAGTAAATATGAAGAGGGCAGACGTATCACCGCAAAAGGGTAGAGGGGGAAAAATAGGTCAGCTGTAGATGCCGTCGCGTCGTCGCTTATATTGACACTTGCAACTTTTGAATATATAGGGTGTTATAGTTTTAAGTGTGGGCATAGTGTTTTCTTTATACTACTAAATTGTGTGGGCGTGTGGGTGTGGGAAAACTTTAAACATATATCGAAAGCACCTTACCTAATGAGTATAATGACACCAATAACTTTTTAATGAGACTAAAAATATCCAAATTTTTTACTATACACTCCCATACATATGCAGAAAATTTGTTATATTATTTCTAAGATTGCAATTATTTTCTTCAATTATAGTCGAAATAAACCACAGACCACAGCAGAAGATCTATGACGTTATTGTGAAGATTGCTATAAATATGCGTATAAGACTTGCTTATAAGAGAAATAAATACTCCTGTATAGTTACAGAATACACATATAATAGATAGTTAGGTACGAATGTCCATATCTTTTCTAAAAACGAAGATTTGTTAGAAATCGCAACTGTTTTCAGTAACAATTTCTATTTCCAAATTCATAAAATCTCCTAACAATCTATCTGCATAAACATTGGAAAGCGAACCTTATTCGGAATGAAACAAACGTCTCCAAATCCTTGTTCGTAACAAAGAAATAAATTAAAACACAAAGGGTAAAGAAATAAAGCGATTGTCTTTGCAGAAATTAACGTCTACCGATTAATGTTCATTACCTGTGTCATTGTTGTTACTTGTTACAGACTGTTGGATTCCGCGAGCAGACTTTGGCTCGTCGCCTACAGCATAACAATGCACAAAAATCAAGCTGCACCTTCCCTGGTTTACGAGACATGTCGTGAATTTTAATACTACCCACATGCAAGCAGAATGGAAACCAGCGCCAGGTGAATTCGTGTATTTCATTTCTTTGTTTGCTTTTTCGTTTTCTGATTTCTTTTTGTTTTCATTTCCCCGATTACAGAGAGTGTTTTCTTTTTTTATTATTTCTTTAAAAATAAAATCTAATTTCCTAGTGATTAGAGTCAAGGGAGGATTTTTGTGGTTTTTTTTCCTCGCCGTTTGAATTGGATATCACGTTTGCTTAGGACGATATGGTTGTTGATATCTAAATATTATTTCGGTCTATATTGTGGTTTTGTGTCACGGTTTATTTCTTGTTTTTTTTTTTTTTTTTTAACTAACCTAAGTTAAGTTATAAAAATTAGATAAATAAAGAACGTAAAAATTTTGACAAAACAAAGGTTGCATTTCGAAGACACAACTCTACGTTACGTATCAGGAAAAAAACTCAAGTTTGCAGCAGACACAAATAACTTCTTGGCAAAAGGTAGGTAATTAAGTTCCACGTAAACCTGGTAGACGTTATTTTATTATAACAGCAATTCACCTATTTAATAATAGAGGCATTTTTGTTTTAACAAAAGTTACAGAATTGTTACATCTAGCTGTGACTTAGCTTGCTTGGTAACCTCATTTTAAATTAAAATTACAGTCGAAAAAACAAGAAATCCTGAAGTTTCTTGTAATTACCAACCCACACAGTTTCGGCATACTTTTCTATGCCTACTATCTGGGGCACAACTGTTGTTTCCCAGGTAATGAGGGCTTTGGCTCGAAGTTCACTGTTTACATACGTACATATATTACAAGGCGCCAGGCTTAAATAAGGTTCTAACCTTCGTCGGTTCTAACACACTTATTTATGTAAACCATGTCTTAAATTATACACCATAATTACATACCTATCTGTTTTCGTAATTATTATACCTACTATCATCATCATCATATCAGCCTGTAGACGTCCACTGCTGGACAAAGACCTCCCCCAAGGATCTCCACGACGACCGGTCCTGCGCTAACCTCATCCAGTTGGGTCCCGCGACCTTCACCAGATCGTCGGTCCACCTTGTGGGAGGCCTACGCTGCGTCTTGTGGTCGCCACTCGAGAACCTTTCTGCCCCAACGGCCGTCAGTTCTACGAGCGATGTGCCCAGGCCACTGCCCCTTCAGCTTCGCAATTCTTTGAGCTATGTCGGTGACCTTGGTTCTCCTGCGGATCTCCTCATTTCTGATTCGATCTCGCACCTACTAACTTATACCTACTAACTTTTAGGCAATTAAGATAACATTTTTTGTATCATTAAAGTTTGAATGTTTAAGTGTATCTGGTCCGCTGTGGATACACCCACCCTAAGACCTCCTAGGATAGAAAGCAACGTTTATAGATCTTGGAACGGAAGAAATAGATCTTGAAGGTACCTACTTAAGTAGCCTGGCTATTATCAAAAACAACTATTATAAATAGTTTATTTCAAATAAGTACGAATCACATCATTAATACCATGCTGCATGCGCTCCAGAGCTTGCATAGCAGACGTGGGTATAAAAGCCTGGAGGTTGTAGTGGGAGTGGGCCGGCAAATTGAGTGTATACCCACTACCCAGGGCGATGGTACCTCAAGACGGTCGTCACAGCATGTTCGTGGGTACCATAGACTCACTTGTGAATGAATTCGCATATGGCAATGCTAGAGAGGAATGCCTATTTCATCCCTAGTATTATTATCATTCATTCATCCATCCCATTTCATTCATCCCTATATTTTTTTACGCTTAGGATCATTTGGTGGCAATAACTTTATTCAACAGTGCGACAAACAAAAGCTAAAGAAAAAGAAAAATCAATATGTAATACTCACTTTGTGTTTGCCAAGGTTGGTGACAGCGCAGCCCAGCACGGCTTCCCGACCCAGGAAGAAAGTGTGGTTACCAATTGGCCGTTGGAACTCAGGATCCTCTGAGAACTTCCTGGTTGTCATTTGAGAATCTGCAACAAGGAAACAAAGATACGGATACGGCATAGAAGACGGTCAATACGTTTGACGTATAATACGGTCAATTTAAGGAGACGGCAGGTAGCAGTGAGCTGGTCACATATGTCGGAGAATCGATATCCACTGGGGTAGACGAGTTCTCGATCAGCGGAGAACCGATGACATGGAACTGGTGCGCCTTGGGGGAGGCCTATATCCTGCAATGGACTAGTATAGGCTGATGATGATGATGACTGCTAACCTGCTAAACATTCACTTTCCGCACAGAACATATTCTCTAATTCCAAATGTATACTCCGTAGCGCATTCTAACAAATAGCTCCAACCGAATAAATGGCGCAAACCATACAAATGGTTACAATCGCGCGGTTCGTTCAGAAATCGGTGTAGTCCTTCGGTCTAGGGCTGTTTTTCTACCTTATGTTATGATACTTTAACATTTAAATAAGCCTTGAATAGTTATTTTTTTAGATTCAGTCTTCAGTTTTTATAATAATATGATGATGGATTACAAAAACCAAGAAACTAATTGTCATGTCTCTGACGATATGCGCATGTGAATTATTAATTGCACTTATTAGACATTGATTTTAGGTATTTTGCGTTTAAGACCAATTGCTTTTTAGACGGAATGAACATCCGAAATATAATATCTGGGATTGTTAGTTTGGTAATTATAACTTCTTTTTCTTTTTTTTATTGTATTTATCATTAGTCATTTATAAAAAAACCTTTTTTATAAATGACTAATGGCTTCATTAATGTATACGAGTACTAAACTTATAAATTTAAAAATATGTTTTAAATAACTTATCTATACTAAGGAAGTAACTCTGTCTGTAAGTTTGTTACCTTTTCACGCTTAAACCGCTGAACGGATTTTGATGAAATTTGGTGTGGAGACATATCGAACTATAAGACAGGACATAGGCTACTCTTTACCGCGATAAACTGTACACGCAGGAAAATATCATATTCCAGGGCGCGAAGCCGCGGGCAACAGCTAGTTTACTTAATAAGTGTGCTTTTAATAAGGGTTTAATACTCACCTATTTTCTACCAATTCATTTTGGAGATAGTAAAAGTTTTTAAAATGCTATATTATTCCTGTATTTTAAAACAATCCCATGAATAATTTTTAAATAAATAAAAAATACCCTCTTATCTGGTGGACTATACGGCGTTTTTGTGTGACCCGCCCCGAATTAGCATTTGGTGACAGGTGCGAACTGCCGCCACCGACCTTTGTAGGGGTATTTTCACCACATTTTCTTCTTTTTTTAGTTTTTACGCATTTTTTATTGCACTTTTAAGGCTGTTGTTTCTTGTTTAAGATTATTGGCGTTCTTCGTTGTATTAGCGTGATAATTTTCGGGTAATGGACCGTAAATAAATAATTTTATTATTTCTGTCTCTTAGGTAAGTACTTACATAAAGGGCTATTCGAAGAAATACATTTTTTCATAATAATTTATTTGGTTTCGAAATATTTCTAGCTCCTGATTATTATATTGAAACAAAATAATTTTATTGAAAAAGTTTAATCAGGGAAGTGTTATGATGATCAACAAAATTACTAGGCAAGTAGGTACTATAGTAATAAATAATGTGGAAATAAAAATTTGTAAATGTGCAAATTACTATAATAATATCATACTTAAAGATACGTCTATTATTAGTATAAATCCTGAAAAATATATTTATAAAATTATCAATTAACTGCTTCCTGCCGCAAAAATAATAATCAAACAACATAAATCACGTTTGAACGTCAAACTTCTATCTTTAGAAAAAAACACAGCTCCGCTTAGATTTCCAGCGAGAACCCTAAATATTATCGGCCTAAAAAATGGCGAACCTCTACCCCTGTACACCTTTGCACAATAAATCAAATACACCCGAGCTCCCCACACGTGCCTGGGTAAATGCAAACGTTTAGCCATTGTAACATTATGTCCTATTATGACCTGTTTCCAAAAATTATAAACTGAAAACTCCATTCGCAGACAGGATTTAAACTTACGACCTTATATTTCGTGGCCTGTTTTCACCAAAGGTACCTCAGAATAGGACGTTTTACTTAAAAAGCTCGACTCAAATTGAGCTTTCTGACCCGAACTCTCCAAAATTAACGAAACTTTGTACGAATGTAGAGCTGGTGGTTCTGAGCACAACCTGCCGAATAAATCTTAACTTAATTCTGATAAACTTATCTCAAAAACATTTTGTGCGATGAGCTTATCTGTTAGTTTTCATATTCTGAATGGATTTTATGTATATATTTAAAAGTGTAATACCTATCGGTATATTTATGAGTTGTTGAGTACCCCATAGCACAACTTTGGGCCTAAACAGTCGTGTGTGAATCTGTCCAAAAACATTATTTATATTTTAGCTGGTTCTGAAAATGAACAAAACATAATTCCAGTTTCAAAAATGAACTAAACAATTAACCAATTTAAAAACGAGTTGTACATAAACATTTAACCTTACCTAATGCACATTAAAATAAGAATATATCGACGGGGAAGTGCTAACAACTCCTAACTTACAAAAACCAAATTTTGCGAATTTCAACTTAATTCATATACCAGTAGACGCGTTTAACGAACTGCATTCATAAGTCGTTTTCTAAAAAAAAATGTAAGTTAGGAGTTGTTAGCACTTCCCCGTCGATATATACAAATTAATACTGATTTGATTGCACACAAATGCGCATTCTGATGCCCAATCAGTATATTTGGTATACTTACAATTAAGTATTTATTGGTGTGCACTTAAATAAAATCTTGTACAAACTGCTTGTGAAAATGGACAAACAATTACCAAAGTGGACTTATTTAACTCACCTTTCAAAGCCATGGTGGGTAACAAGGCCAGAGCTTGGAGCATGGACCAGAAGCAAGACCGCTCGGTCCTCATCCCGCCCTCATTCACTATTAACACTATATCACCCGAAACAGTGCATTTTCACTCGGAGTCACTCGTCGTTCGCACCCGTTCATTTATGTTTATTTATATTAATGAAAGTTAGGTACGTTTGTTTTTTTGTTGGTATTTCATGGGTCGTTCATTTTATACTGCGACTTTGGTGGTATCATCATGAAGATATCGCTTTTAATAATAATAGGTACGGAATTTAAATGGTACTAGAAAAATATTTATATAGATAAATTCACGTTCTATTGAATTATTTACTATTCTTCTACAGAATTGGTTCATTTATTTTAGAATTACTATTGACTCTCATATTTAGTTTATTACCTTTATGTGCTCTCTTCTCTATCGTCCCTTCTACCTTCTTACGTCCACTGCCGAAAATAGTCCTTCCTCAATATACGTCTAAATATATAATTGTTCACAGCAACTTTTGATAATATTTTGTATGTCCCATACTTACTCAATTTTTAAAAAGCGAATTGTACGATTTTAGCAAGATATTAAATTAAACTTTAGCTCCGACTTTATGCCATCTTTTTTTCCCCGAAACACATTATAAATCTAATTAAAAGGCAAGGGTAATGTAATGCCTACAGTCAAAAGGTAAAATTGGACCAAATTCATTCAAACTGTCGATTCCAATAATTATTTTAACGAGAGGATCAATCGGGTCCAATTATTTGTACCCTCGCTTCATCGGAAGCTTTTTCAGTAATTTCAGTTGACATCATATTCCTTTCATCCGAACTCTTCGTGTATATTTCGATATTTGCAAATTTCAATTAAACCTTGAATTTCGTACTGGAGTGCTTTTGACAAACCGGGGCTTTGAACATTTTAATAACAAGGCCTTATTAGGTTCCTACATAACATGAACCTTATAGGCGCCTCTTTTGTAAGTTTGTCTATTGAATATAATAAGTATCGACCTACTATTAGTGGCCAAAATATTATGCTTTGCTTACCTTCTCATATAATATTTTACATTGTTAAACTCTAATTTGAATTTCAAGCACCAAATGGATTCTAAATGATTCTCACCATAACCTAATGCATTAATTATAGAAAATAATGTTTAGTGCACCTTGCTAGGCACTGAGAATGATAATGCGTATATTGTATTTTTCCTTAGGTGTCTTAAGATAACAAACGATTTTGCGGCTGAAAGCAAAATGTACGATAGACGACGTTCCTTAGTGGACCGCAAAGTTAATAATGGTAATACAAACTTGTTTTTCTGGTACCTTGCACGCTCATGTAGACGAGACGCAAACATACACCCAGCTAAGAAAAACGGAATAACGGTACGTAATCGTAAAAGAGAGAGAAGAATCTATGAGGCTTGAATACGGTTTATTATAATACCACAGTTCGGCAAAGAAAAATTGTGAGGAAACCTGCATACGCCAAAGATCAGAATTTCTATTCTACGGCGATGTGAAGTCTATTAAAACCGGATTAGGCCACGGTTGGTGGACAGGGGTTTGGCACAAAGACCCCAAGTTGATCGAAGTGTCGCCAGCGTGTTCGTGGACCTCTAAGAAGAAGATCGTCGGCCAAGTGGTTAACCATTCTCAGTACATACCATTGTCATATTTATTGCAATAGTAAGGTATACATTTCTTTGTTACCAAATCATTAGACATTATTTTCTGCAAATCTTTTTAAAATGGTATTTGCATTTCTGTAAGTATGCCATTGAATTTTCTTGTCTTCCAGTTAGTGTCAAATGTCAAACTATTCTATGTGAAGCCTATAAAAAAGTAATGACTCTGGTACTACCTATCTATAGGTATGATTTGAAAAAAATCTGCCCTTAAACATAACAACAAGTCCTCTTCTGTACTAATTTTATTAACAGTATGCATTGTTAGTTTATTGACTTAGTATGAATGTATTTGCTGCGACAAAGGAGGGGAACTCGTCCGGATAATTAAATAATATCGTCAGTAATTATAAGCCTGCGGTATTCACGGTTGTTCCACAAAATGTAACTAACAGATTTCTAGCTAATTCTTCATAATACCTACTGTGTGGTTTGCTTAGATTAATTTTAATTAATTATTCTTTTGTATAAAAAACATATAAAATCTAACCGTAACTTCATTTATTATTTCATTGCCTATAATACACCAACACTGTGCTACAAATTTTACACTCAAAAAATCAATTTATCAAAATTTAACTCTATCACATTTGCAAAAACTCATACAAAACCCGATTAAAACTATTTTCATTTGCGTTTGGTAAACTGAGTTTTTAAGTTACGGATTGAGCTGAAACCTTTTTATTTAACTGCATTTAATCCTTCTGAGCTGAATCTTTGTTCACACATCGCGCATCGCAACAAGTCGCGGGACGGTGCGATGCCAGAAGCCCGGAACGCGTCTTGCTTCTGACGCTTCTCGTAGACCACTGAGCTACGCGGCGCGACGTTCGTAACGCGTAGCACCCACAGCTACATTTGTTCGTAGCTACGATAGGCTGTATTCACACTTTGAAGGTGTAGAGTTGTTAGAATATGGATTATTGTTATTTAGTTAACTATTGTATGGAATTTAGTTTTAAGTATATTGACTAATTTGCAATGGCGATTGGTTATCAACTGTAAGCTATGCAATGTACATTAATTGAATAAATAATAATAATAATATTGTTCAGTAACCTCAAAGATAAAAGTCAAAATTATTTTATTGCATATGAGTATACTGGGTACATTTATACAACCTTAATATAAACTAAAGACTTTGGTTAGTAGTAATTTACACTTTACCAGTTTTGATTTTGAGACTGTATGGTTCCTAAAACTACTTATATAACTAATTAAAAATAACTCCTATTATCCACTCAACCGCCCCCCCCCCCCCTCCCCCTCCCGCCTAGTACTCAACTGTCCGAGTTTGACAGCCAGCTACCCCTTGACGTCTCCCACCCCCAAATGAAGGGACCGTGAGTTCCCAAGTTCCCATGACATTTGGCGGTACATTTTTGTCTACTGGCTATCCATTCTCCAATATTACTAATTGAAATTATTAGGTAAATAATTAGGTATTAGGTGTATCAGTTGTTAGGAATAGTCCTTTGACGTTACGTAGTTATACTGAAAAAATAAATATTTTTAAAAGTTGTTGCTGCATTATGTAGGTATATTATCTTTTTTATTTGGATGCTCTTTATTTTGTAGAGTTTTAAATAAAAATCGACAATACTGTGAACGCGCCGCTACGCCGTAGCATCGCCTACGGTGCTACGCCAGATGAAAGGTTGGAACGTTTAAGTCTTGCGCCTTTTGCTTCAATAGTAATATATGAATGTTTTGTTCTCTTTTTTACCTGTTGTACGAGAGATTTTTTGTATTTTTGCTTAGAAGTTTACGTACGTTATTAAAAAAGGAAAGATTTCAACGCGGAAAGTGGCTTTCAAGTATTTAAAAATGTATATAATGTAAACTATAGAAAAATCTAATAATTATTTTTGAATTAGGCCACTCTAAAAATAAAACAGTTTACTCAAATTTATCGTAACCTCTGTGTATTCATTAAAGGCATGTATCCCGTTTCAGCTTTTATTTGATTTCAGTGTAGAATTTTACGCAGAATACTTTTTATCAACAACTATTTCAATTTTGCCCAATCGTCGTGGTGATATTAAAATATATCGAATTGCAGTTATTGATATGAAATGAAATTGAATAAACATGTATAGATTTTTGCAAAAGCTTAATATTATTTGGCATGTTCTTTTTCGTAACTAAAAATCAATGTACATAACCTACCAATTTTTTGTTACATTGCACCTACTGTGTGTTATATGATACTTAGGTACTTGGTTTTGGGTAGATTTACATAGGTACATAATGTATGTACCTAGTATCTGTCAGTCTCGTTTTTATTATTTTTCCACCGCAGGTTTACTGGAAGAAATTTCTTTAGGAATAAGCTCAATCTGTCCTTAATCCGTTTTTAATAGACTTAATATAAGTAGGTACTATAAAGAATAGAAATTTTTACCAATGACGTATGCAGGTTTCCTCACGATGTATGAGAAAACCTGCACACGTCATGAAGGAACACCGTACCTACTCAAGGAATGTCGTATTGCCGTACAAGGCTCGAACCCACAAGCTCATAAACGAGAGGCGAACGAGTGCATAATCCAACTAGGCTATAACATAATAATAAATAACATAATTAGTATAAAAAATATTTGTCAATTTCGTCATCATATCAGCCTTTCAACGTTCACTCCTGGGACATAGGCCTTCCATCAACGAACGCCACCACACTTGGTCCTCCGCCGTCCGCATCCAGCTGCTTCCGGCCACTTTTTTCAGGTCATCGGTCCACCGGAGAGGCGTCCCACGCTGCGCGTACTGGTCCGCGGTCTCCACTCCAGAACTCGTCAGCCCCAACGATCGATCGATTCTATGCCAGATGTGACCTGCCCACTGCCACTTCCGCTTGCTAATCCTTTCGGCTATGGCGGTAACATTAATTCTCCTAGGGAGGTAAGGGAGCCCGACGACATCTGATGCTCCAAATACCAACCTCAACTGCTCTCAATGACGGTATAACAATTTAAACTTTAGGTCACAAATACCATAGACCGGCAGGGCAGCAACGTCACCGGCGCGAGGCCTAGTACCACAATGGCCAATATGTCTTCCCAGCTTGGCCAATAAGCGAAAAGCTCGCAAATGTCCTTTAGGTATTTCATAGAAATTGCAATAGTTTGACGTAAATAGATCGAAGTGGTAGAGCGACGTTAGCCGGCTATACCCCGGCTTAAGCCGATATGTCTTAGGGCGCTCGCAAGCCGAATGAGCCGGCTTTGCGAGCTCGTGCGGTGTTTTTGATTTACAACCTCCAAGACTCCGAGACGCCCGGCGGTGTTGGGTGATGTTTACATTGTATAATGGAGCAAGAGACTCCGGTCTGTGGTTTATGGCTTGTAGTATTAATAGCAAATTCAGACCTGACGACTGGTAAGTACCTAATCTGTATATTTTGTGTTATACATCTCCTCACAAGGATCCCTGGCCATCAAGGTTAGCATTTATTTATAAATTTTATTTAAAACTAGCTTTTCCCCGCGACTTCGCCCGCATAGAAAAGTTTTTCCCGTGTACACCGTGAAACAGCGCCCTCTATGTAGGTGTTTTGTTACTTAGAGGGTATTAGCGGACGCCCCGCGACTTTGTCCGCATTAAAAAGTAGCCTTTAAGTTATTCCAGGATATAAGCTATCACTTTACCAAGTTTCATCAAAATCTGTTCGGTAGTTTTTGCGTGAAAGAGTAACAAACATCCTTTAACTTTTGCCTTTATAATATTACTAGCTTTTTCCCGCGGCTTCGCCCGCGTAGAAAAGTTTTTCCCGTATACATTGTGAAACAGCGCCCTCTGTGTAGGTGCTTTGTTACTTAGGGGGTATTAGCGGACGCCCCGCGACTTTGTCCGAGTTATAAAGTGGCCTATATGTTATTTCAGTATATAAGCTACCACTGTGCCAAGTTTCATCAAAATCTGTTCGGTAGTTTTTGCATGAAAGAGTAACAAACATCCTCACTCACATCCTTACAAACTTTCGCCTTTATAATATTAGTAGGATTAATAGGACAGGATATAATTTAAAATATAATGCCGTGATATAAATGTATCCCTCAATTTTTCATTTCTAATACAATAATAGTAATAAAGGTTTTTTTATAATTTTTTTGTAATTATTTTGTTTTATTAAAATATTGTAAAATGTACTTACACCTGAATAAATAAGAAAATAATAATAATTATTTACGGCTGTTATAATCCCAAATTAAGCCTATGGGTACTCAACAAATTGATAAAGTATATAATTAAAAAGTATGTATCTTTTAAAATAAATAGATACAAACACGCAGAATCCGAAACAGATATGCTAATCACACAAAATGTTGATCCCGGGTAGTAATCGAACCCACGACCTTTGGCGTAGAAAGCAGGGTCACTACCAACTAAGCCAACAGGCTAGTCAACAATAGATATCTTCACGCTATACTTTTTCAGAAAAGTTCAAATTAGACCACTTTCTAGAAAACTCTTTCAGCAACAAAGTATCCAAAGAAATACACGTGTCAAATTGAATACAAATCTCTATATAATTTACCCTAACTGGCCACAAAATAAATCAATACAAAGTAAATTAGTGCCGATAGTGGAAACACTTTGAATCCACCCACGCCATTAGTCTACGTATGTAAGGGTAATTCCGTGTATTAAGTTGGCAACACTGAAAACTTTGGTCATTAGGACGAGGCCACTCTAGCAGTGTGGAGGGCCGTTATATCCACCAAACGTGGCCAGGTGGGACCGCGTACTGATCACATTCAAGTCACAAGCTTTAAGCGGAAATTTCTACATAAAATTAATAATGCACGAACTAATCAAAATAACATATTATATTGATGTTCGTTTGATGCATATTGATGTATTTTTTGAAGGTGTCACAGTTTTCCCAATGGCTGACGGTCTGAAAGAACTTAACTTATAAAAGTACATTGACAGAGTTGGGTGACCTCTTCGTGTAGCTTCAAACTAATATAAGCGGTGCAATGGTGCGAAAACTAACTATAATTATAAATTATAAGTTACATAGGTAATCAGTGCAATGCCTAACTTAAATGTTTTGTTGTTTCAAAAGGATACAAGAAAAGAACAAAATCAGAGAAAAAAACACTAATCGCATAAAAAAACAGAGAAAAAAAAAACAACATGACCGAACCAATGCCTATTTTCATTTTCATTGAAAAAAAAAACTAATATTGCTCGTCGTTCGCGCTTATCACTTGCACCGTCGCTGAAATTTCTAGGCCTGCTACTGACAGTTAGCAGGCCTAGAATATGTATATGTGTAAAAAATTACCAACGAAGCATGTCTGTGTCATTTTCGTTAGAAAAATCTGACATTGCTCGTCGCTCGCGCTTATGACTTGCACCGTCGCTGAAATGTCTAGGCCTGCTAACTGCCAAACTTCCGGCTATTATATCGAAACAAGTTTCATCGGAGCCTTTCCTTACATGTATCTCGCTTTTGTGGCTAATATTAATTAGGCAGTTAACACTTTAGGACATGTGAAGGTCATTAATAAGAGTCCTCATTACCATATCAGCCTGTAGATGTCCACTGCTGGACAAAAGCTCCCCCAGGTATCTCCACGACGACCGGTCCCGCGCTAACCTCATCCACCCGGAACCCGCGACCTTCACCAGATCGTCGGTCCACCTTGTGGGGAGGCTTGCCTACGCTGCATTGTAAGAATCATTAAAATTTGGAAGATATTTGGTAAATTGTAGATCTCATAGTATTCAAACTCCCTATTAGGCTAGCCTAGGCCAACTCAAAGTCAAATTGTTTCCACTGACGTGCGGTCGACTGTACCAAAGCTCGTATGTACGACTCGCCATCAATAATAAAGTGGAGGAAAAACAGACACATACCATCGCCCGCTAAAAACATTTAGGATATTTTTATTTCATCAATTTTCGACGAATTGATGCCTTTATGAGGGACGGGGGCGGGGGAAGTAATGGAGGGAAGCGGGGAAGGAGGGAAGTGATCTCATTTATAGGCCTCCGTTGATGAGACTGCCTCCGTATCGGGATATGGTATCGCGGTATTATGGCATTATGTTTTTGGAATCTTTCATTAGACTCTTGTAAAATAATACCTTGCTGTATAGCAAAGAATAGATAATCTTAGATTTATAAGTGGTACCTAATGGCACGTTTTTAACGTGAACCTTCTACAGGCTGTTTATTGGATCGATTTAGAAAGTTAAAGAAATTATAGAAGGTTATTCTGAATATTTTAGCTAGATTTAACTTTTATTAAGCAAAGTCTAATAGTTTTACTCCTAAAAAAAATACAAGTTAGATTTTCCTCAGAGGCTCGTTTGGTCCTATTCCCGGAATGTCCCCTCGCGAGCCGAGTCGCAAATGATAATTAAGTTTGACGATATTTTTTTACCAAGTTTTTAAAACTAGAGTTGGTACTGACTTCTGTCTGAATGAAAGTCTATAGAAATTAATAAAATAATGGAAACTATGAGAAAATATTACAAACAAAAATTTAAATGGGACCAACTTCGAAGTTATACCATATCCAATAAAAAAAGAATTATCAAAATCGGACTGCTCTGTAAAAAGGTATGCGTGGTCATACATCAAATATATATAATATACAATATATTATATACGGGTCGACTTGTGAAACTTGTCCTTTTGTTTTCGTAGGTTGAAAACTACAAAATGTCCCTAAAGAACTCATTTCTTAACAAAAAAAAATCATTTAAAAACAATACCACAACTATAATACATCCACAAACTCAGAACACCCCCAAGGAAATATAAATACTGTATTGAAATATCGTATAATGTGTATCGAAATCCCTTTCCTGGGTAATGTACAGACGACCAGATTAGCAGATCTTCCCTGCCTCTCTTCCTGCTTACGATGCCGGGATTATTGAGAGGAACGGAAGGGAATGTGAGGGGTCTGCCTATACTGGGCGTGTAGTAAACGTTCGATAGGTTGAGAGCTACTTATGACTATGAATATTTATAACATATTAGCTGAACGTCGCTTGTGTTGCCACCAGTTGGTTTAAGGCGAAGGGATATACAAAGATACGTTCAAGTTAACAATATTTATTAAGGTACAGATAAACCCTTCTATCTACATAAACTCAATTTTTTTAACAAGAGTAACAAATGTGATAAATAAAAGATATAGATACCTACCTAATACTTTCAATTGCTTGCACTTTTACAAACATCTAATGAACAAATTCATAATTAAAATTACTAACTGAACACGACCTCATGGAAACCAAGTCCTCAGTAAGTAGGTACCTCTACTAAATACTCTGCCTAATGATCTAATTAGAAATGAAAAATACAATAATTAAAATCCATCATGTTAAATAAAAACCATAATGAATATAATAATTAAAAATTATTACTCATTGGTACTCAAATTTAGTGACTAACTGTATCTACTTAGTCTATTGGCTTAGCTGACCTCCTGTCTATTTTGTCCTAAGTTAGGTCAAAATAGACAGCGAGTTCCAAACAAAATCTTCCTGAAATGTCGAAAGTTGTGAAGTGTACTCATACTATTTACTCGTATCTCTTACACTAATAATGTGTTTGTGTATTTGTTTGTTTGTTTGTTTGTTTGTTTGTTTGTTTGTTTGTATGTTTGTTTATTTGTTTATAGTGTTACAAGTATTACAAACTCATTTTCTTTACGTTTTTTTCACTTTAGATTACTATAATAAATAATGGACCATCATTGACTGGCCTGTTGGCGTAGTGGTAGTAACCCTGCCTACTGCGCTAAAGGTTGTGGGTTCGATTCCCACCCGGGACCAACATTTGTGTGATGAGCATATCTGTTGGTTTTCGGATTCTGGGTGTTTGTATATATTTATGTTTTTATTTAAAAGTATTTAAGTATGTTTATCAGTTGTTGAGTACCCATTTACAAGTTTCGGCTTAGTTGGGACTAAACAGCCGTGTGTTAATTTGTCCAAAACATTATTATTATTATTATTATTATTATATCATTATTATTGACGTCTTAAGAGATTAAAAAGAAAACTATATATATTTAAAACATTCTGTGCATCAGACCGGACGGCGCCTTAAATGCAAATTATAAATGTTTATATAAAGAGTTCAATTTATATTCTAATTCGATGGCTTCCCGCTAGAGGGCTATCAATGGAGGTGTCGGTGTTGAACGCCCTTCTCAACTAAATAAAGCTGTAAAATTAAACTTTAGAAAGCTTAGCCTTGAGAAAGACCATTTTAATAAAGTCAAGGATCCTAGTGTTACTAATGCAGACGAATTATTAGCCGTAAAGTGACGTTAAGACAATAACCACATTCTTTAAGCTACAAATATTATCAACGAACATCTCTTAACGTCTCTTTATTATTTGGAAATGATAAAACTAACGGATTAATAACAAACAAACATTATATTCAAATATCTTTAAAATTAAATTAATTAAAATTTACTCACAAAATCTGTTATGATTAATCTATAATAATTCTAGTATAAATACATGTTTAAAACGAAAACTCAGCCCGGACCGCTAGCTTAAAATGGATAAGGAAGGATAAGATAGGCTCAACTTATCTGTCAATTTAAAAAACACATTCAACAAAAGTTAATCATAAAACAACACTATCTAGAACATTCCATGGCTTACGCATACCTAATTACGTATTTTGAACATAATTAATAACATTGAGATGGCACATAGAATATGTAGAATTGATTTTATTATGTTTTATTGTTAAATTCATTTTTCGTTGTCAGTCGCTCCTCGTGATCCACATGAGTTCTCCACCTGGGTGGAACATGAGGAATTGTACGTCAAGTAAAAAAGTTCATTCCTATCTATATCTATTTGACCAATGATCATATATTAAGAAGTCAATGTTTTCGTCAAGACTCCAAATTATAACTATGTCTATGTATTATGCCCTTTCATTACGTTGCACCAAGGACACACCTGTCTATCTAACCAATCATTTTTGTATTGGCAGATCTATCTAGAATATGTCTGAATATAATTCTAAAAACTTTGTACATAAACCGCCGGCCATTGTTTTACAAGATAATCATAAAAAATCCATCTTTTCTGGCTTTACATTAACATAATTTAATCACTAAGAAATTATTGTGAACGATAACTAACGATACATGTATTAATTTGAGTATCTCATAAATTTAAGTAAAGTGCTTTTAATACTAAGTCTACCGTTATTTTCTAGTGGTAGTGAGGTTTCTTCACCTTCTGACTGCACAATTCCGTCTTCCTTACTATTTTGTTTTCTATTCACTCCAGATAAAGGATTCGTGGGTCCGTCTTCTCCTTCGGTTTCATCAGATCCAGGAATCGTAGGTCCGTCTTCTTTGGTTTCATCAGATGCCGGGTTCGTGGGTCCATCTTCTTTGGTTTCATCGGATGTAGGGCTAGTGGGTCCTTCTTCCTCGGTTTCATCAGATGCAGGAGTCGTGGGTCCGTCTCCTTCGGTTTCATCAGATGCAGAAGTTGTAATTCCAGCTCCTTCTTCTTCGCTATTTACAGGTGGAGTAGTTGTAGTTTCAACTACCTGTGGAGTTGTGGTAACATCAACGGATGGTGGATTTGCAGCCTTGTATTCCTCAAACGCTCTGCTTATTCTGTTCCTCTGCCCGGCAATAGCAAGTGTCGAAACAAATAAGGAGAACGACAACAAACTCAGTACCACTATCATTTTGTTATTCAAACACCACGTCAAGAAAGTCTCGGTGTAATACCGACAACGCAATGCGCAACTCATTTTGATTATTTTTGTTCTCAACTAAAAACACGACTTTTACTTTCATGTGAGTTTTAATCAATACGTTTCATTTATTTTCCGTATCTTTAGTTATCTGTGAACCATTTATCTATTGGTCTGATATAGAATAATCTGTTACATTATGTCAAATAATATGAATCCGTAATGTAGGAATAATAAGGCTCATTTTGTGTTTGTCTTAGTTGAAGCTATTGATTATATTGTTCAAAGGTGGATCCGTGTAAATAGATATTGTGACTAATAATAATTTGGAATCAAAATATAATAAACCAGTTTTTCGCAACACAGCGTTGACTCTCGTTTGATTGAGTAGACCTCTACCTTAGATCAGTAAGAAAAAAAATCGCATTGTACCTACTGAATTTCTTCACCAATAGTTATTGTTCATCTTTTAATAACATGGTAGGTATAATATATACTTAGTTATCGCAGTACGGGAATTTGCTCACTCTCGTTTAAGGTTAATGACGTCATCCGAATAACAAATTGAACGAATTTATATGAAACCCTATGAACCCCCGCCCTATGTCTTCAAATGAAGTAATTCCTAAGAATAATCTGCCATAGCGCTACACAAATTTAGAGCCGGTTTATAATCATTGCTTGAAACACTCTTTGTCTTATTTTACTATGTCATGTTAAAAGCGAACATGCAGATATTTTTTTTCCTAATCATTGTTTAATTATTGTCATAATCAGACTTTTTTTGATAACAATCTTTATTGCCTGCCACCTTATAAGGAAAATAAAGATAAAGTTATTATTTTTGGACATCAGCCGTGTTGTTTAGAACCATTTGACAAGGTACTCGCATAGTATAGAATGGGTTATGTACGCTTATCTACGAACCAAATTCCATCCAATGACATTTTGTTGTGTGTTTAAAATGATACTATTAACAAAAAGTCCCTATCCTTATCAAAAAAATTATCTTTAGTATTTTGAAGATAAGACACATTACATTCAATGAATAATGCGTCAGTCGATACCTACCTGTTCGTATGTCTTTGTTGAAGCCGTGGTAGATTAGATGGTTGTGCACTCGCTTCTCGTTCATGAGGTCGTGGGATCGAAGTTGAACATTGACTTTTACGGAACTTACGATTAAGTACCCGTTTATTATAATACCACAGGGCGTTTAAATAAAAAATTATAATGGATCAACACGTCATCTTTTTTTTGTACCTATATGTATAATCATATTTTTTTTACAAAGAAGTCGGTTTTATTTTTGTTAAAAAAGCAGATTATATTTTTTGTATGTAGTGAATGGTTGTCAGCTCTAAACTGTTGCTGTGTCTAGAAGCCAGCGGGGGCGCCGCCGAGCCATTCTGTTATCTAACGGTTCTCATTCCTTACATCGAACCAACGACAGGGGAACATTTGTCTCGCGACCGGCACCAACCCTCCCCGGCCCTATATTTGGACTGAAAGTTCAACTCTTAACCTTTCAGCCCTGATTTTTAAAAAAGTGTTTGAAAAAATGTTATATTGTTAACATTTTAAACTTTAGTACCTACCTATTAATAATATGTTTGTATTTCATCATCATTATCATTGTATTATACTATTTTGTTGTTATACTACATTGTATATATAGTACCTATTTCATTGTCTATTATATTAGTTTGTAATTAATAGCTGACAGCTACAATTGAAATTGTAATATGTAAAATCTCATTATTGGCTTACTGAATTTTAACCACTGTTATAAACTATAATTTTCGCGCTGTGTGATTTTCAAATAAATAAATATAATTTAAAAATTAAAACTGTATCATTGCACTGTGAGTAAATGAAATAGTCTCTATGATTATCAAAAAAAAATCATATAGGTACCTACATAAAATTATGCCTTAGTATCGGAATGAGATAAGTCCTAAAGGATTGACTATCTTTACCCCAGTGCCTAAGACATTGGATTCATAGGCCAGTGGTCGTGGGTTCGTTCAGCTTTTAGCAAGCTTCCTTTCTATGTCGGTGGTCTTAGTTCTTCGTCGGATCGCGGATCGTATCCTTCAAAGAAACTTCGAAAACACTCCGGGCATAGCCCTCTCCATAACTCACTCAGCGATTTTATAATTTTTTTAAATTCCCATTTATTTAATTTTATAAATCAATGGGTCATTTATACCACATTAATCCAGCTGGTCAATTTATTTAGATAGATATATTAGGTTGTAATTACAATAGCCTGTATATTTCTTCCCTTTGGCCGTAAATCTGAAAACACTCATTTCCAAGAGCCGTAAGAGACATTACGGCCTAACCTAATTTGCTTTAAAATCAATGAACATAAATCAGAGCATAAAAAAATGAAATTACATTTTGTATGTGTCCCTGCGACCCTGGGGAAATCATGAGTCAAACGAGAAGGGCTGATTTGATGTTTTGATTATAAAACCGGTTATTTGATGTTCGATCACTCTTTTATATGAGAAAACCTTTATTACAGATATTTTAATCAGTGGGTCCTTAAAGCTAGCAACACAGGAGCGGAGTTGCCACACTCAAGCGTTCCCTCATGCTAAGAGTATCAGAGAGGCATAAATATCAACTAGGAATACCTACGAAGCGGTGGTAAGAAAATTACTAGGTACGTATATAAATGTACCCAGTGTTCTCGCAATCAAATATTTTGACTTTAGCTAGAAATTTCAACAATTTTGTGTTCCCAGTACAATGCTTGAGAATATCCCAAAGTGATTTAAATGTCAAACTGTCGCCACTTCGCGATTCATTTGATGGGTTTCCATTTTATTGGCTGTTAAAAATAAAATTATATTGCATTGTCAGCTTGCTTATTGGTCTTTTAATTTTAGTGATCATTTCAGTTTTGTAGACTTCAATTCAATTTAATCTTAATACCTTTTTACGATCTCAAACAGTCTCTCTGTTCGATGCCCACTTCTGACAGGTTTAACACACGAAATTCGGCCATGTGAATACCTGCAATACTTCTATTGCTATTTCGCGGAAAATAAAGCAGAAACAAGCGGCAGAAAAAGTCGTATATACCCAGAACTTAAAGTTCTAGCGCCTTGTTATTCAAAATTTTTAACCCGTTCTAATCATGCCAGTTTCTTAGTTTTAAAGTTTATCAATAGATGGCGTTAGGTGTATTTTACACCCCGCTATCATTTGGTTCTTCGCAATATAAGATAAGCGTGCAAATTATTTATTTATTTTATTTTAAATGGAAAGGCAGCTTAAAGCTGATGCTTCCATATCAGCAGTCGATTTGCTTTCAATTATTTATATTAATTTATTGTGTCTTTTTAGATTTGAGGAAGTTGTCTAGTCTGTTCTTGAACATGTTTACAGAAGTGGCAGAAACAACCGATTCTGCCAGAATATTCCATCCATCATTTTTTACGTCTTTATTATTAGTATAGAAGATAGATACAGATGTTGATGATCTTACAACAAATAACAGATCTTGAATGTCGCCGAGACGTCGCTATAAACCTCCTTCTATGCCAGTATGATCTGTTGATTCAGACACCCGCGAGTTGGCTCCAATTCAACAGATTAAGTCCTATCTAATGCTATCTTAATTTTACAGCCGAAACGGTTAGCTGGAATTAGTCTGAGCTTAAATCAAATTCCCTTGATGTCGTACGAGACTCGAGAGCGTTTTATACCCGACGAGGCGAAAGCAATAATAGAAGTCTGTCTAGGTACCTACATGTTTTATCTTCGTTGAATATCAAGACTCCTAGTACCGACTTCAAAGTTGAAATTCTTATAAACCGGCTGCGCGACAGCAAAGGCAGGGTTATGTTTTCACGCGAATATATTATGTGCGTATAGGCAAGTGTGGGACCCCCGGCTAGATGGAGCGACGATCTGCCCAACTTAGTACTGACCAGTAGACAGCGTAGACGAAAAGACCGAAAAACAGACAAAAAGGGTTCTTTGGTTACCGTTTTGACGGAATCCTAACAATTGATAAATACGCTAACATACGTATGTACACCAACGGATGTTTTATGTAAAACATGGGTTAGATTTAGATGCAACATAAATTATCTTGTTTATAGTTTGTGACATAGGTAACTAAGGTGCTGTAAGGCGGCTGGCAGGGAAAAACACACAAAAACCAATTTATTGAACAATTCCTCTTAATTTTTATACAGAGGATAGCGTAAATCATCTCCAATCCGCCATTTTACTTCTGAAATCCGATTTTAACAAGTTACCGGTTACATTATGTGACTTTAACATACAGTTCTGTTCGGGTGTGGACACAGCAGAGCGATGAGCGTGTTATGAGCATACCCCGTTATCAAGCGGGCAGTTTGGTATATAATAATCTTGAATCAAAAAAATTAGCCACTCCCATATGGATGAGTACTAAAAGCATTCTATGGGTGTCAAAATTGTGTCATTCATTCTCATTTTCAAACTCCATATAAATTTGTATTAGCAACCCCCTCCCGCTACTCCGCTTCCTTTGTCCGCACCCCCCGGTAAATGGCACCATAGCCATAGGTTCCGATACTAAATATGAAAGATGCGATCTCCACAGGGAGCGCACGCGCGACCAAAGAGATTTGAAACTTCTTGCTTATAGTTCATCATTGATATTGCAGGGATACTATATTAAAAAAAAGATAGATAGAGTGCTGCCTGTGAGCGAAAGAGATCGAGTGAGTGAATCATAATATACAGTATACAGAGATAATAATTATGAAATTCATAGTTATTATGGTTCGTTCTGAACAGCCAGTAAGCGTTATTTTGTTTGTTTGTCGGTTCGGTGAATAACTCAAGGCCTAGTCCTATGACTTATAAATAGTGGACCTAACTTATAAATGTGAAACGTGTGCGTCGTATCCTGTGATGTGTCGCCATATTAGGTACGAAATGTGACACAATATTATCATGAAAAATTAAAAGAATCTTATCTTATCTAAGCAACCAAACCAGACCGCCAAAAAAATGCAAGATAACTATAATCAAAGTGAGATAAGTAGGTATGACAACTCAGATCACTTTATTGACTCATCATCATCATCAGCCTGTACTATTCCACTGCTGGACATAGGCCTCCCCAAGCGCGCCACTTAACCCGATCCTCGGTTCTGCGCATCCAGTCACTGCCAGCCGCCTTACGCAGGTCGTGGCTCCATCTAGCCGGGGGGCGTCCCACACTACGCTTGCCAAGCCGTGTGCTCCACAGAACTCATCTACCCTAGCGGTTATCGGTTCTCCGGCGGATGTGACCAGCCCATTGCCACTTCAACGTGCTAACCCTTTGAGCTATGTCGAAGGCTTTGGTTCTCTGGCCGATCACCTCGGTTCGGATCCTATCTCTATATCGACTCTATCAATCAACTCTATATTGACTCACACCACAGTATAATTATGTATGTACTAGCTTTTCCCGCGGCTTCGCCCGCGTAGATAGGTTTTCGCGTGTACATTGTGAAACAGCGCCCTCTTTGTAGGTGTTTTGTTACTTAGGGGATATTAGCGGCCGCCCCGCGACTTTGTCCGCGTTAAAAAGTAGCCTATATGTTATTCCAGGATATAAGCTATCACTGTACCCAGTTTCATCAAAATCTGTTCGGCAGTTTTCGCGTGAAAGAGTAACAAACATCTTCACATCTTCACATCCTTACAAACTTTCGCCTTTATAATATTAGTAGGATAGGATGTATGTATGAACTCACTCGCTACTCGCATGAATAAGGTCGCACCCGAGACGTCGACTGAAAAGCGCCCGCCTTTCAGTGAAGGACTTAAGCCTCGCTATCGTGGCCGACAGCCCACTTGCTCGATTGTTGGCTCAAACGCTTAATTAGTTGCGGCTCAACTGAGCAATATCGCTCAATTGAGCAGTGGAACTTTTTGTTTCCGGAGCGGAAGTTTCGTTTTGTTGCGGTGAGACTTCATATACTCGGTGTGAAGATACTATGAAGGTACTTTATTAGATAGGTGTAAAGGCCTTATTGATTAGTTATTTATTTCGTCATTTTCCAGCTATTAACCCGTCACAGTCGAATAGCGATGGAACTCACATTTTCCCTGGAAGATTACACAATTCTCAACTCAATTTGTCCAGTGGTTTCTGGGCTCTCTTCTGGACCTACCTACAAACAAATTAAACAGACAAACAGAACCCTTAAAACCTCCGCGACACCTCCAATCTGAGCAAAGGTCGTAAACTCAGAAATTATTTCAAACAATCGTATGTTAAGAACGGACGTCGATCTCTTAGGGACATCTCCTGTGTATACAGCGACCATGAACCTAGACACGTGTCCCTGGTCAACATTACCCCTTCCAGCCTTTGTTTTAGACCGTCACCGGGAGGGGAGAGAGCTCAGGTTCGGAATGGTCGCACTATACATAACAATTGGCCCGTCGTCTTATCTAAAAGGATCATTTTTCACGTCAGAGCAACCACGGAGGGGTATTTGTCACAACTCCTTCAAGGGTTTTTATGGGTTGAATCGGGGGAGCTACCTTTTCTGTCCTTTGCTAGAGAACAAGGATTTATGCCGCGTGTATTTTTGTAACTATGCCTACCCGTTTTTATTTTGAAGCCCTTTAAACAGTTTCTACTGACCTGTGATATATTATCACCTCTGGACTGGTTTTCCCATAAAATATATTTATAAGGTACATACATAGGTGGACGGACAATTAGAAACAGGGCAAGATTTTCATATAATCGAGGTCACTTTGAAGCCATGGTTCTCCGTGAAGGATTGATCGGGGTCATGATCTGATGACGGTCATCGAGAGAGTACATGGAGGACTTTCAGATCGCTATAGTTCTCCAACTGATCAGATGAGCCGTTTGGTAGCAGCATCGTCATGTAGAAAAAACTGCAAAATGGCACAAAAATGTATGAAAATCTTAAAGTTAAGGAATCATGACGATGCTGCTCCCAGACGGCTGATCTGATCAGTTAGATGTCTATAGCAATCTAAAAGTCCTCCATCTACTCTCTCGATGACCGTCATTAGATCACGCCCCGATCAATCCTTCACTGAGAACTATGGCTTCAAAGTGACCTCGATTGTATGAACATCTTGCCCTGTTTCTAATTATCCGTCCACCTATGTACATACTCGTACATCTTCATACATAACTTACATAAATACAAGTGACAGATAATGTTGTGTGCCAATTTGAAACGTCATCCGCGGGTGTCTAATTACGTTTAGTTATGTCAAAATTAGTTCTATGTCTTGTAACTAATTTTGACGTTTAATGTGGAAGTCAGCGCCTTAATAATTAAAAATGATAAGTTCCATGGACATTACTATTCGCAATTCAAATAATTAGCAATCACTAAGATGGGATTTTTTTAAATCCCCGAAGGAATATAAAATAACGGGATAGTCAACTTTTAACATGAACGAAGTCAGGGAATGGTTGCTAGTAACATGATAATTGAAATGAAAATTCGTTTATTCGAAATTGGAATACAATAATTCTCTTTTAGACGTCAATTCTATCTAAAACTAAAACTACTCTGTTTCCACCTGTACGTCGCCGAAGGGAAGAAACTGCAAGCACAGGTTTCATACATAATTATAGATTCTTCATTACAATATTTATCTATGTCGAGCCATCAGACACTACATGGAATTATGTACCAATCAAAACAGAAAATGTATTTGTAAGCATTGACTTGATTTTATTTTGTCGTTCTTTTCTGCTAAGCAGATTACTGATTATTCACTTATTTAATAAAGCACCTTCTAAAGAGAAAGTGTGTATAAAGACACTGGAGGTGTTTTTATCCGAAACACAAAAATACATTATTCACTCCCACTTTATTTATTCATCTCTCAAACCTTTTAATAAATTACCATAAACATAAGACGCATTCACTGCACCGTGGAAAAAAAATTGGTCGTAAATTTTCATAAAACCAAAATTACGTCGCATTAGGGGATTATTTCGAGGGGAGCATTTGGCTACTAATTTATTCAATACATTTTGCATTATACATGAGTAAGTAAGTGTGCGAGCTCCCTTATGATATTACTCTACCCCAAGTAACGAAGTACCTAGGTATGTCATCAAGTAAAGGTTTTTGATCGAATTGTGGCTCCGGCCGTGTTTGTAACCGAGTTTTGTAACCAGCTACAAACTAAGATTCTTTTTTTTTTGTTTGTAACCAAGTTACGAAACAAGATAACACATAGGTTGGTCCTATATCCAGCAGCGGACGTTAAGGGCTGATAACATGCTGATGGAACCCATAACAAAGTACCAGATAAAGCAAAGCAAAGCTCAACCGCTGAAAAACCGTCAGAACATCGCTGTGTAGTGCAGCCATTATGAAAACGTTCCCGGCTACGCAATAATGTACTGAACCCGGCTATTGCATTTGGCGGAGTCAAGTATGCACTCATGGGGTTAGAAGAAAATCTTATAATATTTTGTTTGGAGGTGGCATCATAAGATATCTCTTGAAATGATTTAGTCGGCTCATTTTCGACGTGTTTGTGTACTTGTCCAAACGGTCTATTTTCCTCATCGGTCTACTTGTCCAAACGGTCTATTTTCCTCATCGGTCTACTTGTCCAAACGGTCTATTTTCCTCATCGGTCTACTTGTCCAAACGGTCTAATTTACTCATCGGTCTACTTGTCCAAACGGTCTACTTTACTCATCGGTCTACTTGTCCAAACGGCCTACTTTCCTCATATCGGTCTACAGCACAGAAATATAAAACCGTAGCGAGTTTTTTCTGTGTTCTGTGGTCTACACAAATATAATGGAACAAGGGACGGTCCCTTTGTTTCTTACTTATTTAATAAATGATAAATATCTTTTTTTTTTGTTTTCAGATGGTGGTGACCATTCACCAAGTACAGTCCTACCTACGGGAAAACTGTCGGCACTGTATGAGCAGGCTGAAGATTACGCACCAACTTTTGCTGACGCAAGAGCTCAGATGGACCACCTGAAAGAGTGTGGCCATAATACCTGACTACCTGTAAAAGTGTCCCTAAACGATCATGCTTGCATGACATGCAACGTTTACGTGAATGTCATGCTGCATGATGGACCATCATGCTTGCTATCAATTATTACAGTGCAGCAACGGCCAGCACGTAGTTTACATGTCATGCACGTCAATCACTACAGCTAAACGATCATGCATTAGTGACCGCACGTATTGCATGTCATGCCGCATGATCGTTAAGGGAGCCCTTAAGACCGGTAAGATCATTTTGTAGCAGTTCGTATTGCGTACGGAATCTTCCGTGTGATATTTTCTTGCCTGGTTTAAAAATAAAATTATCTCCAAATCTTATTACGTTTACATTTTTACGAGGTTAAGGGCCTCTTACACCGCTTGCTGATAAAGTCCCAGATACCCTATCTGCAGGTTATCTGACAGATAGCCTGTTTTTTTGGTTTCACAGGTATCTGATTGCCTATATCTATATATTTTATATAGTCTATCACACAGATTTATCTGATAGATTAGTTTATCACTAAGATTACTATCTGTAACAATATCAGGAAGTGGTGAAAGAAGCCCTAAATAAAATAAGGAAATAATTCACATACACCATACACGTCATTCATTGCGTGAGATCAAAGAGCATGATACTTACCTTAGAACTTTTTCCGGTAACAATCTTCACATAATCGGATTTGTTTTGATATTTTATTTGCGTATTTCTTGCTTGTATTTATGTATGAAATAGAGCAAAGAGTGAAAGGAAAATTAAACGTCTTTTATAATCATCTCATCTTACATGTAATACCTACGCTTCTTTACTATTTGTTTTTCATGAAGTAAGTAATAAAATCGTCGAGCGTCAGTGGCGTCGGGGATAAGACGCGGCCTACCATATCGAAAGGTCCGGAGTTCGATCCCCGGCTGGGCCGTGTACCAATGGGTTTTTCTCGAAACTTAAGTACATTTACTAACTGCTCTCTAACGGTGAAGGAAAACATCGCGAGGAAACCTGCATACGCCGAAGAAGAAATTCTTAGGCGCATGTGAAGTCCACCAACCAGCACTGGGCTAGCGTTGTGGACTATAGCCCGAACGCCCTCGTTGAGAGGGTAGGCCTGAGCCGCAGCAGTGGGGACATTTAATAGGTGTTGATGAAGTAATAAAATTATCGGAAGACGCAGCGTAGGCCTCCCTCAAGGTGGACCGACGATCTGGTGAAGGTCGCGGGACCCGGCTGGATGAGGTTAGCGCGGGACCGGTCGGCGTGGAGATCCTTGGGTGAGCCTCTGTCCAGCAGAGGACGTCTACACGCTGATATGATGATGATCATCAAGTAATTAAATAAAATGTCTGACATACTGGTCGACGAGGTGAATGACGCATGTTTTATATACCACATCTACCCTTCCTGCTACATACCTAACCATACTACATCGATGTAAACCACAGAACTATTATGAAATCATAAATCGCACTCGGCTTATTAACTTGGCAACGTTGTTTGTTTGTCTACTTCACCATAACTATTTTATTTCGAACTAGTTTGTATAGGTATAGGTGTTTTGTTTAACTGCATTTAAGAATTTAAATTCATCATAATAATTAGTCAATCAGGCACAGAAGTGATTTGATTAATTGTTTTATGAAGACTTTTTAATATTTTTCTTTATTCTTATAGTTTCCTCTGCGTCATTCATAGATTCAAAATAAGGTATCCCTTCAGTCAGAAAATATTGAAGTCAGTCAGTCCACAGCCTTCCCTCTCAACGAGGGCGTATGGGCTATAGTCCACCACGCTAGCCCAGTGCGGGTTGGTGGACTTCACATGCGCCTAAGAATTTCTTCTTCGGCGTATGCAGGTTTCCTCACGATGTTTTCCTTCACCGCTTGAGAGCAGTCAGTAAATGTACTTAAGTTTCCAAAAAAAACCATTGGTATACGACCGGGGATCGAATTTGGACCTCTCGACATGACGGGCCGCTTTTCCCCACGACGCCACTGCCGCTCTCGAAGTCATATTATCTCCTCTAAATACCACAAAACATCTCCGCTAATACGACCTTAAAACCTCATAAAAACATCCAGTTACACAAACTTATTACGGGAAAAAATAAAACTGCCTAATTCGGAACTCGGGTCGTTACGCCGCGTACGAAAAAGTCTGTAATACCCGAAGATACCGGTTTAATCCAGTAACGGGCAAATTACGTGACGTAATCCCTACTCGAGGGAAGCAATCAGCATTAAATACCTGCCGGGTATCGAGATCGGAAAGTAATTCGCAGTCTTGGAGCTCAAAGCGTAAGGGTTGAACCCCACTATCGAGCGCAATCAATACAAATTCTTTTAAAATTAACTATCACACAAACTTTGGCAATTACAATTTTAATACATGTACCTATAACATTTTTCGAGAAAAACGATAAAAGAGGTAGTCAAAATTGAGCTGAAAATTCTAAATTTTTCAACGTAAATGCAAAATAAATTAAAGAGATTACGTAATTACTGTAAGCATGAACAAAATAACAATAATGTTACGTACTCGTAGTTAAAATTAAAAAGTGTAAGCTGAACGACGTCAAAAAGGGAATATTATATTTCAATTTTGAATAAACGATTTTTTTTCATTGCATTGAACAGGTATAGTGGTTTTAGCACTAAAAATTCTTTGCAGGTGGCTAAATGTTCATCACCGGAGCGGCGCGGCGCGGTGCCGCCGCTCACGATCTTGCGCCTGAAATGCGTGCTTATGTATGTAGTTCAACCCTAAAGGTATGTGCAGAAGAAGGTAAGTTGAATTTTATTAAATGAACATAGAATACCAACACTCTAATTTTTACTGTGAATGTCGAAATTGCAATGATTTATTGAATATATCCGACATCCGACAGACTCTATGTTGTTATTGTGTTCATTGAGTAAAATTTGACTGTGCATTATTTAATTACTGCGATTACAAATGCAGGCCGTAATGCATGCTTATTTAGGAAAAGTTACTTCCAGGTATTGACGTGGTTTTGACTACCTACCTACTTTTGACAGTATAGCTATATACATTCCGGATTTTTTTTCAGGTTCCACGCCTCCCTGCTATATGGGCACACAGTAAATAAATCAGGGGGCAATCGCTCTAATTCTCAACGATATTACCAAACCTAAACCATAACCAAAAACGTTGTGCTGCATCCACACCACACGTTTGGCAAACCATCACAAACGCAAACGTGTGGAGCAGGGGTTTGGCTTGCGTTTGTAATGGTTTGCCAAACGTGTGGTGTGGATGCAGCATAACGTTTTTGGTTATGGTTTAGGTTTGGTAGTATCGTTGAGAATTAGAGTGATTGGCCCCAGAGAGTTGTTAGTATACATAGAGCGCGCGTTAGCAAGTCTGAACTGTAAGCACGGGTCTGAACAGTCTCGAAATGTTCGGGGCGACGCTACTAGTTACAACACGTCAGTAGCGCTGATTGTTGATCTCGCCGATATTTATTTAGATTTGGAGCAATCATGGTGAAATGTGCAGTGCCAAGCTGTAAACACGATTCACGGAAAAGAACGATCTAGAAAAAATCTATATGGAAGCGTCCATAGAACACCTGCTTACACTTGGCACAATGGGCAATGAGCGATGCGCGCGCTCTATAGCTAGTATACTAACTCTATGGATTGGCCCCCAGTATACTTAGTTTCGGATTTCTTCCGCACCATAAAAGGTCTGATCACACAATTCTGCCGGACTACAAACCTTCCATAACCCAGTACTATAAAAATAATCTTTCATGACGTCACGACATGGCGGCGTTGATTTCCCACGAGTTCCTTAGGTAAAATTAAAATACGCCTATTTCTGCGCCTCTAACAAAAACAATAACTACCGGTTCATTTATTTACTAGGGGGCGGTTTTATTTTACCCACAAATGACGTCTCACAACCGGCACCTTTCCAAATCATTTTTTTCGCAATTTTTTTACGGTTTATGCGTAGTGTCAGTAGTACCATTGATGGTACAAGTGACACAACTTTGTATCGTTAGTACCATCAATGGTACTAGTGACACTAATTTAGGATCTGTAGTACCACTATGAATAGTTGTTATGCTCGCTAGTACCATCAATGGTACTAGTGACACTAATTTAGGATCTGTAGTACCATTATGAATAGTTGTTATGCTCGCTAGTACCATCAATGGTACTAGTGACACTAATTTAGGATCTGTAGTACCATTATGAATAGTTGTTATGCTCGCTAGTACCATCAATGGTACTAGTGACACTAATTTAGGATCTGTAGTACCATTATGAATAGTTGTTATGCTCGCTAGTACCATCAATGGTACTAGTGACACTAATTTAGGATCTGTAGTACCATTATGAATAGTTGTTATGCTCGCTAGTACCATCAATGGTACTAGTGACACTAATTTAGGATCTGTAGTACCATTATGAATAGTTGTTATGCTCGCTAGTACCATCAATGGTACTAGTGACACTAATTTAGGATCTGTAGTACCATTATGAATAGTTGTTTAAGTCATTGGTACGGGCCAATGCTCGAACCCACGACCTCATGAACGTAAAACGAGTGCAACCAACTGGGCCACCACGGCTCTTTGCTCAGTATGTTAATATCAGATGATAATAGGCGGTAACATCAGATCATCATCATCATATCAGCCTGTAGACGTCCACTGCTGGACAAAGGCCTCCCCCAAGGAACATCAGATGATAATATTGTATTTACTAAGGCGACATAGGGTAGTACCACCGAAAGGGTAGCTTCTTGTCGCCTAAAAACCAGCCCTTTTTCCTATCAGTTGTATATCTGTGACTGTTTTAATCATGGCCTTAAACAAAGCGAATACAATCGCATTTACATTCTGCGCGCGACTAAGTATTTATTGCCTTAATTAAAATTTACTCAAAAGGGCAAAGGGTGGAATTTCCCAAGTTTTTAAGCTCCGGCAGTACCTGCGGGTTAATACACTTGCGAATAGAATTATAGGGGTGGAAATTATTTAATTATGTATAAGAGGAAGAATAAATAATACATCTGCAGGTTGTAGAGAACAGGCCAATAAAATCTCTCGTGTATAACAATCGAGACGAGACGAGTTCTGGAGTGGATGACCTGAACAAAGTGGCCGGGAGCGGCTGGATGCAGAGAGCGGAGGACCGGGTGTGGTGGCGTTCGTTGGGGAAGGCCTATGTCCAGCAGTGGACACTAAAAAGCTGAAATGATGAATGATAATGATGTGAATAACTGTGTATAACAATCAGACTAATTAGGTATTAGAGTGACCTCATCAGATAAATATCACGAAAGGTTTATAACAAACTAGCTTTTCCCGCGGCTTCGCCCGCGTAGAAAAGTTTTTCCCGTGTTCATTGTGAAACAGCGCCTTCTATGTAGGCGTTCTGTTACTTAGGGGGTTTTAGCGGACGCCCCGCGACTTTGTCCGCGTTAAAAAGTAGCCTATATGTTATTCCAGGATATAAGCTATCACTGTACCAAGTTTCATCAAAATTTGTTCGGTAGTTTTTGCGTGAAAGAGTAACAAACATCCTCACATCCTTACAAACTTTCGCCTTTATAATATTAGTAGGAAAGATTAGGCATCCCCATAAAACGGATACCTACTATCCGTAAACAGATAGCAGTTTGTATACCTATTTGGTCTACTACTGTCAATAACTCGAAAACTACTACGATTAGCTGAAATATTAAACGCCATCAGAACAAAACACGAACTGCTTTTAAAGTATTTAAATTATAAAATGACAACTTGAAAATACCGACGTTTCTCCGGAAATCACTCACTGGCGCCGAATTGTTTTAATTCAATTCGCAACCGTGGCCAGTGTACCAAATAAATACCTGATACCATTAATTATCGCCTCTACTGCCTTATAATAAGGGTTGTGTTGATTTTTAACTGTGGCTCTTAGGCATAATGGCAGCGTTCCAATGTCCTGCCTCGATGAACTTGCATGGAATTACATTTTTATTCATGTTGTTATTATAGTCAATGTATTTCGCTGCAAGCGCAGAGTAATTAACACTTTAATAGGTATATCTAGAAGAACAATCGGAAACAAATTTGATGATGTAGGTACCTATCAATAATGCTGGGCACATCGCTCGTAGAACTGACTATTCAAAGCTACAAACAAACACAAAAGCTTCTTCGTCATCAACAGCCTATTAACACGTCCCCACTGCTGGGGCTCAGGCCTACCCTCTCAACGAGCGTGTTCGGGCTATAGTCCTGGTGGACTAGGTGCTAGCCCAGTGCGGGTTGGTGGACTTCACATGCGCGTAAGAATTTCTTCTTCGGCGTATGCAGGTTTCCTCACGATGTTTTCCTTCACCGTTTGAGAGCAGTCAGCAAATGTACTTAAGTTTCGAGAAAAAACCCATCTAAAAGCTTCTTACGTGTGCCTAATGAAATGACTCTTTTCCGAAATTTTACTTTCTAATTAACTCTGTGTGGAAAAAGCCACGGAAAATTTTTGCTTGGACAAACCACCTTTGTACGATTACGAAAACTGCGAACCTCAACTCTCTGGAAACGGTCTTTCATTTTCAAGTCAGAGTCTCCATCGGTTTTCCGTCTCTTTTGATGTTCACCGGTTAACTTTTATTACTCTTCTCGATTTCCGTAATCATTATCTTGATTAGTATAAAAATCAAATCAAAGTCAAAACTATTTTATTGCATGTAAGTACACTGAGTACATTTATACAACGTAAATTTTTTGTCTACCACCGCTTCCAAGGTGTTAGCGCTGGGAAGAAGAAGTGACGCAACAACCTTCCGCAACACATCTTTTAAAAATGTTGTGAAGATTGTGAGAGACTGCAGTAACATTAACACCACTCATCTTTGTCATTCATTTAGTCGACTATTTTATAAATAATAAACTCTCTTACAAATTTATTGTTTAATGTGAGTCCTAAATGTACCCAGTGTGTACTTACATGCCATAATTATTATTTTTTTTAATTTTGAGTCTTAAATTTTCTGTCATTCATATTTAAGATTTTTTTCTGATTATTTGTTGAAGAACCGTATACATTGCCCCGTGAATTCATTGACGAATACCCAAAAAACCATCAGAACTCTGCCTGTCTGGAACCTCCATGGTCATCTCAGTCTCAACATTAGCGGTGACACTGTTTACATTCGCCGGCCCTCATTAAACTGAGTCGCTAACTTTTTGCTGGTTTGCGGCCTCAAAAATGGACGGAAAGTGCCTCTCTTTAATTTTATACCGTTTCGAAAAACAAACAGAAATACGAGGCTGTTTGTGCACAAATCCTGGCTCTAAGGGCCTGTCATTAATTAATGTGTAAGTAATAAAAGGATGCTAAGTTGTTGCTTTGTTGTTAATAACGTACACAGTTAAGTTCTTTTGATGCCAAGAGCTAGATATCAAGAGCGTTACTTAGTATTATTATATACTAGCGGACGCCCCGACTACGTCCACGTTAAAAATTTGTATCATCAATGTTATTCCGGGATGTAAACTATCGATCACTGTACCAAACTTAGAACATCCAAACTCACAGACATCCAATTTTTGTATTTGTATAGTATTTATTTATTATTTATTTATTACTTTATTGTACAGAAAATAAAAACAATACAAAAGAACAGAGAATTATACAAAGGGTTAAGCTTATTTCTATGAAATCTCTTCCGGCTAACCCTATAGTAGTGGAATAGTACCAGGAGAATTTTATTACTCCAGATAGTGCGAGGATTCGTTAAAGTAGGTATGTATATTACCTACATAGGGCAGTGATTGGATGCAATATTTCAAAGTTGTAAGAGGGACTCATCAACTTCTAGGTAGCGCTCGGAATTCCAACCTTATCTAAAATATTATAATGCCAGTTCACCGACAAAAGCTTTGGTCGAACCAGACAATTTCAGTTCGACAAGCTAACATAAAATTAAGCAAGTAAGCCATATGTTTTCCATTTTCATACTTAGACCATACACATACTTGCCAAACTCCAATATATCAGAAAAAAAATTAGACCGTTTAAAACTTTAAACAATGTTGTTCAATAACCCAGTTTATAAGAGTGGACTGTATTAGTATTAGGTCACTGCGAGCACCTCAGGATCAACATAATAAAGAAAATCGTACCTGTTTCGATGGTATTCGAAGTGCCTGACGTGAAACCGAAGATATGGGCGTGCTCTCGTGCAAGGGTTGCAATGTTCCGATGACGCAAATAAAAAAGTCCTTGGATGATTTTTCTGGTGCACCAGGCCACACTTGATACACTTATTTATAATATGAAAGTCTTTCTTCAATTATTTAATATATACCCGAACAGAACGTGAAAAAGCCGAGAGAAGCTTGTCGCCCACCATTGACGTCGTGGAAGCCTCAAGCCCTTGTTTCTTTTTGACACATATGACAGAGTTCGAAATTCAAATACCATGGAGATCCGAGGTGCTCGGACAAATGTTTACACACGAAAACGGAGAGAGAACAATTTTATTTCTTTTAAATCTCATGGAGCGGAGAGGGCAACAAAACTAATTAAAAATGCGCGCCGTAACAGCAAGGCAGCGCTTAACAGCCAAGATAAATTACCAAGTTTCTTTCTAAAACGGACATATTTTTTCCAACTTCAATGTTTTGCGTCAAACTCGGAAATGGTTCGTTTTTCCGGGTTCCAAATGGTATGTTACATACTTTATTATAACTTTTTACCGCGGGTTCGTTTGCGTGTTTTAAATTAGTAACCACCAAGAAGTTTCAAATCTCTTTGGTCGCGCGCGCGCTCCCTGTGGACATCGCATCTTGCATATTTAGTATCGGAACCTAAGATGCCATTTACCGGGGGGGTGCGGACAAAGGAAGCGGAGTAGCGGGAGGAGGTTGCTAGTACAAATTTATATCGAGTTTGAAAATGAGAATGTGTGAGTGAGTCTTAATTTTGTGATTAGTTTGACACGATTTTGACACCCATAGAATGCTTTTATTACTCATCCTTATGGGAGTGGCTAAATTTTTTGATTCATGGTAACCACCGACGCTCGAGTTTTATTGATACCGTCGAGAGTCTATTGATAGTTGATAGATATTCTTGCAATACTTTAAAATGATTCAAAATAATGTATCCCATTTAATAGGCATAAACGTAATAAACGACAATTCCAGAAAATATTTTCCAAGACCTCTGGCTGGGTTTTCCATGTGTTTAATGTCAGTCCCTTTTGTAGGTCTGTTTACCCCTTGGCTCCCAGACAATAAGGTAAAAATTATCGCGTCCTGTCGGATTTTCCGGATGGGTACGGATGTTCTATGTATTTGTGAGTATTTTGGAGACTGTTCAGTGTAAATGAAGAAAAAATATGTAAATTAGTCTCATTTTATACTTCGGTAGCTGTTAAATGCGTTAGGTACGTACAATTACAATACAAAATAGTAATCACAAAATCACGTTGACACCTCAGAACGAAAATAGTTTGGTTGGAAGAATTTATTAGAATTCTTCCAACCAAACTATTTCCAATTTGAAACTAACGAGCCAAAATGTATCCCGTATTTGTAAATAAGCAACATTGAGAGAAGCGACCGAAATAACCGGATCGGGGAAGTGCTGATGAAGGGTTACTCCGATTTCGTCCGGGCCTATCCGGATTTAGTGGCGCCCCGTCCGGTGATCCGGTCAGGGTGAGATCCGCAGCGATACACGTGAGATCGAAGGACATACGCACCAATAAACAGTCTGTTGTTACAGAAACTTTGAACTTGGGTAAATTGATAATTTGAGAAGACAATCTGATGTATCGGTATCGGTCGACCGCACATCAGTGGTAACCAAACCAGTCTAAACTGGTCTCGCGTAGTATTGAAACACCCTAATAGGCTAGGCCAGCTCAAGGTCAAAGTGTTACCACTGATGTGCGGTAGACTGTACCTACTCTGTATTATATTGTTAATCCTATATCCTTCCTACTAATATTATAAAGGCGAAAGTTTGTAAGGATATGAGGATGTTAGGATGTGAGCATGTTTGTTACTCTTTCACGCAAAAACTACCGAACAGATTTGGATGAAACTTGGTACAGTGATAGCTTATATCCTGGAATAACATATAGGCTACTTTTTAACGCGGAGAAAGTCGCGTTATCAATCAATACAGTGAAGCAACGGCCAGCACGTAGTTTGCATATCATGCACATAGTTTGCATGTCATGCACGTAGTTTGCATGTCATGCACGTCAAACACTACAGCTAGACGTTCGTGCATGAGTAAAGCATGACATGCCGCATGATCGTTTAGGGAGCCAATATGGTTGAGCAAGACCGGGGACAGTCTCACGCTCCCAAGTTCAAAGTTTTCCCAGTCGCAGTATACACTGTATCTAAAACAGGCGGATTGTATTAAAATTTGCATGCGTTTGTTTCCTGCTGATTTGGTGAATAACGCCCACGACTGAGGTTTACTGCACGGTGAGTGCGACGAAATATACCTGCACGTAGACTTTAATGTTGCAGCAATATATTGTTGGAGACAGTCAGCGGTTTTATTTTACAGTCTTCCTGGCAGTATCGAGTGTTCTTTTATATTGACACATAGAAAGGCGATGCAAAGAAGGTTATCGCACGTCTGGTTAGGGCAAATAATGTGCAGCGTCGATTGGAATTCACGATAATTAAACCTCTCTCTGACGTCTCTCAAACGGTGAAGGAAAACATCGTGAGGGAACCTGCATACGCCGAAGATGAAATTCTTAGTCGTATGTGAAGTCCACCAACCTGCACTGGGATAGCGTGGTGGACTATTATAGCCCGAAAGCCCTCCTTGTAAGGTAGGCCTAAGGCCCAGCAGAGGGGACATGTTAATAGGCTGTTGATGATGAAACCTGTTAACTATATCTTACCTCTCAACTATAGATATTTCGTGCCAACCCGAAAACGCCCAAATTAAAAAGGTCGTAGTCTTCATTAAAATAGTAATCAGATCACAGACATAATATTTAACTAGATTACGTCAGTTGATCTACCTTATTATAATCCTGATTGACGACCTGGAACAAAATCGTTCACACCTAAATTCTATCTAATCTCAACCGTTTGTATTGAAAAAATTACTAGTTAACTTTTACCCTTTATAAAGCCCCAATTATACAGATATGCTACGTGAAAGTTAATAATACACTACCATGTTTGTAATGCACTGGGGAACACATTTACGGTAAAAAAAATCATTAAGAAAAAAACATGTGGTCAATATATGCACTCAGCCTGTTAGTGCACTTGAGTTTTCAGAAGATCTGTTTCTAATACACCTATTCATTGACATTGAATGAATGAGGAAAGAAAGCCTGATATATTCGCTATATAATACCATTATAGTTAAATAAAAAAGAGGATGTTCTTCTCCGTAAATGTTTATTAACTAAGTGGTATCCAAATCGCCTCTGCCTTATAATAGGGTGCCTTATAAGGGTTAAAACCGTTCCTAACAAAGCTTTCAATGCATACCAGAGTCGCACCGGACAACTAAAATTACATTGTAAAGAACACAATCCCACAAAACCAATAACCGCCGATCGAGTGATTGAAATAAAGGTGCATACACAATAACGCTAAACACAAAACGCCCCGGGGAAATCACCGGCCGACGACAAATCTTCCCGGTGATCGTATAAAAATGCGCGGGACCGCGATAAATCGCGTTTATAGCGGCCACCGGCTACTGCCTGCGATCGTGGTAGGCGTTTTTTAAACTGAAAATTATGTGTACTACGCCTAAAATGTATGGACAACGCGGTGGTAGTATTTGTTCATTGTCCTTGAAGATTTTAACCCTTTTGGGGTGAAGTTCTAGAAATCCTTTGATCCTCGTAGTTGGAATTTTCTTACGATGTGAAACTGAACTGACCTAAAAATTAATGAGTTGTAGAATCCCCGTTGTGTTAGTAGTACCATTAATGGTACAAGTGACACAACTTTGTATGGTTAGTACCATGAATTTAAAAAAAAAGCTACTCCCATATGGATGAGTAACAAAATCATTTTAGGGGGTGCCAAAATCGTGCCAAATGTATATCGAAATTGATACTCTTATATTAATTAATATTAATTTAATGATATAATTTGTATGAGCAACTTCCTCCCGCTAATCCGCTTCATTTGTCCGCACCCCCCTGATTTTGACACAGAATTTTTCGTTTCCCATACTAAATTTGCAAGATGCGATCTCCACAAGGAGCGCGCGCGCAACAAAAGAGGTTCGAATCTCCTTGGTTAGTACCATTAATGGTACTAGTGACACTAATTTAGGATCTGCAGTGCCATTATGAATAATTGTCATAGTCACTAGTACCATCAATGGTACTAGTGACACTATGGTTCGATGTACAATCACGATGTACAATAGAATAGTGAATGCCTACTTAGATCTTGTAAGCTTACTTATTTTAAATTATTAGATTCCTTCACAATTTACTGTCAAAACTGGAGCCCTTTCTCGAATTGATTATCTAAATGAAGATTTATCTTTGTTCTGAAGAGGCATCTTGAAGTATTCTAAGATATTAAAAAGAGTTAATTGAGTTTCCCGGTAAAATCTACATTTTCCGGGAATCAAAAATAATAAAACATCAAAGCGTTTTATGTCGGATACGTATGAGTACTTGGCTTCTACTGTTGTATCATCAACAGCCATAACATGTCCCCACTGCTGGGACTCAGGCCTACCCTCTCAACGAGGGCGTTTGGGCTATAGTCCACCACGCTAGCCCAGTGCGGGTTGGTGGACTTCACATGCGCCTAAGAATTTCATCTTCGGCGTATGCAGGTTTCCTCACGATGTTTTCCTTCACCGTTTGAGAGCTGTCAGTAAATGTACTAAAGTTTCGAGAAAAAACCCATCGGTACATGGCCCAGCCGGGGATCGAACTCCGGACCTTTCGATATGATAGGCCGCGTCTTATCCCCGACGCCACTGACGCTCAACTGTTGTATACTAAAACTATAAAATAACGATCTTTTATATATATATAGCTATGGCCTTTTGTAGTATAGGCGGAATTTTTTCACGTTTTTGTGCCTTCTCAAGGCTATGGTGATTTGAAGCGTGTGTTTAAACTAAACTTGTTGCTTAAGAAGTCTTTTCTTTCTTCTTCTTCTTCTTCTTTCTTAAGAAGTTGAAGTTTTTGATTTATTATATTATTATACTTACTTAGAAATAATTTTCCCAAAAAGTAACTTATTACAGACCTTAGTTTTAATTTTAATTACATGCGACCGTCCACATGTGGCACAGTTCCACATTATTTTCCCTTTGGCAGCACAGTGACAGAAAATGGTTTAGTGTTCCACCCATGCGAGTATATAACCAAAGAGGCAGCTGTGGATCCGGGTTGGTGGACCGTCAATTTCCACAGCGTTGATTTATACTGATGCCGCATGGTGGAGTTACCAGGTCTTGATACTTATGCAGGACTTAGTCGCCTAAATATTTAATTTTTAGCGTTCATTCATACTGATGTCGCATTTTTACTAATGCAGGACCGAACCTCATTGAGAACATTTTTTTTTTTAATTTTAGCGTTGATTTATACTGATGCCGCCTGGTGGAGTTACCAGGTCTTGTTACTAATGCAGGACCGACCTCATTGAGAACATTTTTCTATTTGGAAATTAGTCGCCTCAATATTTTAGCGTTGATTTATACTGATGCCGCATGGTGGAGTTACCAGGTCTTGTTACTAATGCAGGACCGAATTTCCGAAAAACTGTATTCCCTACTAAACATTTATCTGGAAATTAGTCACCTAAATATATTTTTTTTACCCAAAATACATTATGAAAAATGCCCGAAGTTGGAACAGTATGGTTTAAAGTGATGAAAATCTACTAAGATATCTGATTTCCATGACAGTTTTGAAACATTAACAAATCTTCCAAGAAACATTGAGTTATTAGTATTTGTTTGGAATTTTGTATGATGTAATAAGTAAATAATAAAATCGTTTAATTCACAATGAACGCCACCACACCCGATCCTCCATCCTGGCGGGGGGGGGGGCGTCCCACGCTGAGCGTACTGGGCGACGATCTCCACTCCAGAACTCGGCTACCCCACCCAACGGCCGACATTTCTGCTAATGTTGGTTTGAATGAATGTTGCTCTGTCGGTATCCTTAGTTCTCCGTCGGTACTCCTCATTACGGATCAAATCCCTCAAAGAAACTCCGAGCATAGCCCTCTCAATACCGAAAGGTAAGAATAAGGGTAACCTAAAGGGTAACCTAAACTGTAACCTAAAGGGTAACCTAAAGGGTAACCTAAAGAGTAACCTAAAGGTAAGAGTAACCTAAGGCAAACCTACTAAAAAATTACATTTCTTATTACGGTCAGAATTGAAGGCAACATTTTACAAGTGGGCACTTAACCCGACGAAATAAAGAATTATTGTCACCTTATGCATGCCGCGTGTGACCGACCGTTTGGGGCAACCAAAACCGAATGCCGTCCACTCGCTTGTGTTTCTGTTGATATTATACACTTACTTCCTCTTATTTAGGGACTGGGTAAAATACATAATAGGTAAAATAATACAGGTTGTAGAAAACCAATTATCAGTATTACTCTACAGCAAATAAAAATATTTCATTTCATTTCAAAAATCGATCCTTATTAGGTTCGGATTTTAATAATAGAAAAAAATACAACTACTTAGTAGTTCCGTGAGAACAGTAGACCTCGCCAGCCCTTATAAACCAAACCTAAAAGAAACCAACAAAAGTCAACTTTGTAGTTGGAGACAGAAAAAGTACCCACTAAAGTGACAAAAATTAGCACTTTAAAGCTTAATATTTCGCAAACGGATCCCTGAATCGAAAAATGTTTTTCACACACCCGCGATATTTTTGAAAGACCCATCCAATGATACCCCACACCATGGATATCACGCGGAAAAAAATAATTTTCCATTTTTCGTATGCAGTTCTATGAACATAATTTATTTTTTCAACTTTCATAAGTCGATCCACTATTACTCAAAAACTAATAGAACCTACTTAGCCGTAATAGTTTTCCTTGTAACTACGTTATATATGCTACTGCCATGAATTTTTTCACATTTCCAGAAGCAACCGTTTAGCTGGCAGGGGGGGGACACGTGACTCTAACAAAAATTACCGCTTTAAAGCTTAATATTTCGCCAACGGATCCCTAAATCGAAAAAATGGTATTCACACACCAGCAATATTTTTGAAAGACCTATCCAACGATATCCCACACTATGGGATTCACAAGAAAAAAAAAGTTCACTCCCACTTTGCGAGTATGGTAGGTACTCTAAAAAAAATGTTTTTTAAAATTTTATTCTACTCATTTTGTAGGTTTAATTAATTTATACCTATGCCAAATTTTCGTCAAAATCGGTTGAAAAATGCGACCTGTAGAGAATTACAGACAGAAAGACAGAAAGACAGAAGGACAGAAAGACAGAAGGATAGACGGACATTAGCATTTTTGGTCAATCTCGAAACGTAGACGCTTCGCTCGCTTCTCTCGCTCGGTCAATAACAATATCAGAAAAAAACATTACATCCAATAATGCATTCCGATTTAAATGGTAAGTGGCAAAGCCTGTAGGCGAAGGTTGGTGAGGATGCATGGATGTTTGTGAGTAAGATGTTTGTAATTCTTTCACGCTGTAACGACTGAACAGATTTTAGTGAACCTTGGTACAATAATAGCTTATATTCTGGAATAAGATATAGGCAACTTTTTACCGCGGTAACTGTTCCCGCGAGCGAAGCCGAGGGCAACAAGCTATGGTATTATAATAAACCTAAAATAAGTTTTTATACACTCATTGGTACGAGACAAGTTTCGAACCCACGACCTCGTGAACGTGAGGTGATGCGCACTAACTACCACGTCTCTTTAAAAAGACGGGCAATTTACAGGTACCTATACTGCAGTTTAACGCGAACGAAGTCACGTGAATCAGCTAGTGGTTAAATTATATAAAATGGTATTTAAGGCACTAAAATATCAAATAAATACTTTGGTTTTATTCCAACAATGTTTGCGGTATTTCACAGACAAGGTTTTCTAGAGCATTACAGCAATTTTCTAGACTTCTTACTGACGCCTTTTTTTTCGCTTTTCCTTCGCAACGAGGTCGAGCTGTTAGATAGAAAGGCTAAGGGATTTAACCCGCAAAAGAAATTGCACCTAGAATATATTATCTAACTAGAGTGCTTGAAATTAGAATTCAATGAATAATTTTATGACGTAACCTTTTATATCCCTTCTAAATCTGTATATCGACGGGGAAGTGCTAACAACTCCTGACTTACATTTTTTTAAGAAAACGCCTTATGAATGCAGTTCGATAAACGCGTCTACTGGTATATGAATTAAGTTGAAATTCGCAAAATTTGGTTTTTGTAAGTTAGGAGTTGTTAGCACTTCCCCGTCGATATACTATTCGATTTCAAAATAATAACAGTAAAACCTTCTAAACATAACTTAATTTTAAAAATACGATTCATATTTGCTACATTAAAGCTGTTTCCGAGGGAAACTTTACAACGCGGGCGAATACGCGGGAAGCAGCTAGTATTACTTATTGACACTGCTCACTGATGCTATGTTTTTTTACATAACTTTAATAATTTTGTATTTTTAACATTGCTACTTATTTTTGCATAATGTTATTGTGACAATCCCTTTTACAAAAATAGTGAGTGTTATTTAAATTATGTAAAAGCGTAATAAATGAATCTTAAATGTAACCCATATCAACATATGATCATATCGTAGAATTTTCAAAGTTTAAAGTCAGTTTTAATACTTTAGCATACATTTTAAGTCTTTATTTAAAAAATGAATGTAACGAAAGAGTGAAACACAAATGATTCCATTTGATATTACTGAACTATGGCATACAAACACGAACAAAGTCCTTTGGTAGTGTTCTGTTTGTGTTACAGACAAACGACCGCCCCTATTTATTTTGTAGTTCCAACTGGTGGCAAAGGGACGCACTTCGGATCTTTAGGGTTACCACTTCAAATATTATAGATAACCATCATCAACAGCCTATGAATGTCCCCACTGCTGGGGCCTATCCTCTCAACGAGGGCGTTCGGGTTATAGTCCACCACGCTTGCCCAGTGCGGGTTGGTGGACTTCACATGCGCCTAAGAATTTCTTCTTCGACGTATGCAGGTTTCCTCGCGATGTTTTCCTTCACCGTTTGAGAGCAGTCAGTAAATGTACTTATGTTTCGAGAAAAAACCCATTGGTACATGGCCCTACCGGGGTTATAGATATCCATGATCGGTGTATATCTGTGATAGTTTTATGTGCAACAAGTGCCTATTATAGTGTATATTGTGCGGGATAGATAAATAAAAGGGTGTAATGACTCTAGCGGAGTGTTCCAAATTGTCCCTTGTTAAATCGACATTAAACCTACTGTCAGTTTAGTGCGGTCTTAGCTGCAGTGTGGATCACCGAATGGCACTAGTTATGCCCTGGAGGTCGTGCTGCGGTTTTATGTATACGTGATTTTAAACTACGATTTGTCCTATAAGGACTTGTTTCCAACTGGCCGTAAAACTATAATATAAAAACCTATAAGGGTTCCTTTTTTCCTGTTTTGAGGTACGGAACCCTAAAAATGACAATTAGGCGGTGAATTCCAATAAGTACTCAGTTGATGTAATTCTCGTTGCTATACACCATAATAAATTCTGTACCCTCGGTGAAAAACGCGCTAAGTAAAAAAATCGCGTTTTGAGAAAAATTGAATTGAACTTTTTAAAATTCAGATGCTCGTATTTTTTTAGTAGATTTTATTTTACGTAAATTGTTTTTGTTAAAATTATGGTATACATAGTTATGTAATTTCCATAGTGTGTTGAGTGGGTCCCACAAGGCTCGATCTGGCTCATAGCATAGCAACCGTATTCATCATTCATGCTATCTCCATAGGGACGGCGGCGGCACCCAAAAACGTTATGATGAAGCCAGCCCTGGCCTCTACTCCAGTAAATACAGACTGTTTACTTCAGCAGTGGGTACACTGTGTTGCAAGTTTTGAGAACTATAATACTTATATAGATATACTGACATACCTAAAACATTAGATAGGAAATAGACGACCTTAAACTCTGTCAGGCCATTTGTGAAATTATGTATTGTACCTATTTACACCAGAAATATGTTGTATAATTATGTATGTAACTTATATATAACTTAGTGTATGTCTTATCTAACTGCACAACATAACTTTTCTCTGATTTTCTTTTCCTTTACCCAAAGGTTCGACGTACTAATGTAAGCCTATATAAAAATATAAAAAACTGAATATTTATATAAGTATGTAATTACTTAAAAACAAATTAATGTTAATATAATATTTACATAAATAAAATAAAATAAAAATTCAATTACATGTACCTCGGGGGGGTTTTTATTTATAATTTATTTTTAAGTTTAGTTTTAGTTTTATATAATAAGTTTTTTATTGTTATCCTATATTTATTTAGATTTATAGTACCTAATTAATTACTTGTACCAATCGATTGCTGTGTATATACTTTATAATTATTTATTATCAAAATAGATAGTTTCTAAAGAAATAAAATTAAATGTTAATTTATCACATTTTTTAACTACCAAAGTTTAATTACAAACACTGCTGACCTACCTTTATCTGAAACTGAGCTAAAAGAAGTGTAAAGTAAAAAGCACGCGTGTTTTGTAAGCTGCATTATGAACCTAAAAGCGGTGCAATAAGAGCCGCCTTACGAGCAAGTGTGTTGAAAAGTAATAATATGTTTCCTTATGTAATATAAGTAATTCCCTCTGCCGAGAAAGCACGCGGTTTAATTAGACTCGAGGTTCCCCGCTCAAAGCTCTAGCAGGAAAAAAATAAGACAAAATTCCCTTCGTTTATAATTAAAAACGCGTTCCAATTAAGATTTTGAAGATACTTATGTCTTTTTAAATTTACAAAATATTAATTTAGCTTTAGCGTAAAATTAAATTATCCTAAAATATACTTTTGTCCTCGTTCTCGTCTTTTGCATAAAATTAAGTACGAATCTCAGAACGTAATGGAAGTAATTGTGGTGGTCATGACAACATTAAGGGCCTCTTACAGTGCTTGCTGATAAAGTCCCAGATACCCTATATGCAGGTTATCTGACAGATAGCCTGTTTTTTTGGTTTCACAGGTATCTGATTGCCTATCTTATATATTTTATATAGTCTATCACACAGATTTATCTGATAGATTAGTTTATCACTAAGATTACTATCTGTAACAATATCAGTAAGTGGTGAAAGAAGCCCTTAATATCGTTAGTGAAATATTGTTTTTGTTCTACTTGTTTAGTTAAGTTTATTCTACGAAAAGCGGCCTAGGGTCCATACAAAATTGATCCTTTAAAATCCCATTAAATGGGAGGTTTTCTTTTACATCTGTGGCATTCAGAAATAGTTGGTTAAATTAAAAAAAAACTTATTTTTGAGGGATAATTTCCTAGAGACATAGCTACCTACCTATAGAGTTTACTACAGATAGTCATCTGTAAAGATAAAAAAGAACTTAGAAATGACACTTCCTATCACAGTTTGACAATTTGACAGTTTGCCACAGATTATATATATGCCGAAAGCGGCTGGATGTGGAGGGGCGAGGACCGGGTGTGGTGGCGTTCATTGAGAAAGGCCTATGTCCAGCAGTGGACGCTAAAATACTGATGATAGCATATGAGAGGTTGGCTTTTTTAGGGATGGTAATGCCCACAGAACATTGACTGGCCTGTTGGCGTAGTGATAGTGACCCTGCTTACTGCGCCAAAGGTCGTGGGTTCGATTCCCACCCGGGACCAACATTTGTGTGATGAGCATAATTGTTGGTTTTCGGATTCTGGGTGTTTGTATGTATACATAAGTATGTTTATCAGTTGTTGAGTACCCATTCTTCGGCTTAGTTTGGGACTAAACAGCCGTGTGTAAAATTTGTACAAAAATTATTATTATTAACACAGAGAAAGCTCTCTTTATATTTCCGTGATAAGGCCTATGTCAAACTGTGAATTTTTGCAGTTAAAAAAAAATCTGTCTATTTAAATATTTCATATTTAAATATTAAATAAAATTTCTAAAAAAACGTCTAAATTAAAAAGGACTAAAGCAAGCAAGCCACAAGTTAAGGGCGTACGTGAAGCTAATAACTTTACTTCTTACGCCGAAGCTGATAGGCCGCGGCGCACTTTATGATAGCTTCAGGCGAAAACTTCCCCGAAATCTTTATTTATTTTAAGACTAAATTTCTTATCGTGGGAGATAAGTTTAAGGTTTAATTCACTAGCTGCTTCCATGGTTTCGCTCATGTAGAAAACTTTTTCCTGCGGGAACAGCTTTGCCCGAAGGATACCTAGATAAAGCTTCGTGTTATTCTGATATATTTATAACCTATATTACCTACAGTAGTTTCATTAAAATGCGCATGTTTCGTAGTTTGACCTTTTCGGAACTTAAGTAAGCATCCGCTAAGTAAGGATTTTTGGAATAATAATAATAATAATAATGTTTGGACAATTTTACACACGGCTGTTTAGTCCCAACTAAGCCGAAGCTTGTACATGGGTACTCGACAACTGATAAACATACTTAAATACATACTTTTAAATAAATACATACAAACACCCAGAATCCGAAAACCAACAGTTATGCTCATCACACAAATGTTGGTCTCGGGTGGGAATCGAACCCACGACCTTTGGCGCAGTAGGCAGTGTTATTACCACTACGCCAAAAGGCCAGTCAACTTTAAGAAATTTCAACTTTAAGAGGGGGAAATCTGTAAATTATTATGTTTAAAGCGGACGAAGCCGCAGGGCGTCCGCTTGTATGTAATATACATAAATGACATTCCAAAATAAATGATTCCACCCTAATGAAACTGATAATATAAATATAAATGTCTGCACCCAACACCTACACTCCTTGAAGATTTCAAAATCACCCTAAGGTTGCCTGGAAGAAATTGCTGAAAGCAATAAGGCCGCCTTTCGATTGTACACAGTTTAGTAATATTTCGTAATGTAAACTTTTGATATAATTTGGTGCTCAATAAAATATATTTGATTTGATAAATAAGGGTATGGGGACCATGAAGCAGAAACAAATACTGTGCTTAATTCTTATAAAGGTAGGTACCTACATGTTGTAAAATACCAACTTCAGGGGCAGTTACAGTAACTGTTTCCATGAACAGGTAGTAAAGGTACGTTGCAGAGCCCCGGACAAGTGTAAAACCATTTTACTGGTACGTAAGAGCTCGGGCAGACTGGGCTTCCTTAGTCGCTACACGATTACCTCATCAACAGACTATTAACATGTCACCAATGCCCTCTCAACGAGGGCGTTCGGGCTACCACCACGCTACCCCAGTGCGGGTTGGTGGACTTCACATACGCCGAAGAAGGTTTTCTCGAGATGTTTACCTTCACGTTTGAGAGCAGTCAGTAAATGTCCAACTGGGGATCGAACTTTGGACCTTTCGATGTGATAGGCCGCGTCTTATCCACGTCAGTCCACCTGGCATCCCCTGGCACCTGGCATCCCAGCTACGCATACTGGTATGCGGTCTCCACTCCAGAACTCGTCTGCCAAACGGCCGTTGGTTCTGCGAGCTTATTATTATATCCTTCAAAGCCATAGAATACAGAATAAGTGGAAAAATGAATAGAGCTTTAAGAATCCCTGGATTGTTAAGAAACACAAACCCATCAAAGAATTGCGAAGCTGAAGTGGCAGTGGGCTGCGCACATCGCTCGTAGAACTGACGGCCATTGAGGCAGAAAGGTTCTCAGTGGCAACCACGTATCGGAAGACGCAGCGTAGGCAGGCCTCCCACAAGGTGGACCGACGATCTGGTAAAGGTCGCGGGACCCGGCTGGATGAGGTTAGCGCAGGACCGGTCGTCGTGGAGATCTCTGGGGGAGGCCTTTGTACAGCAATGGCTGATACAGGCTGATATGATGATAATGACAAACCCATCGCCGCGTTTACCTTTAAAAAAATCTCCAAACTAACCTCCAATGCGCTTGGATCCTAACTGAAGGTATTATATGTGGTTAGGTGCACTAACTTTCTTCTGGAACCGAATTAATGGTTCATTATTTTGCAGCACTTAATGTTTGGAGCGGAACCGGCGAGGCTTTACAGCTGGGTTCGGCGGAACTGTACCTTCGCTGCGGAGCGGTAACCGTGTTTTATGTTTGCCGGTAACTCGAGAATTAACTCGTCTAGCTTAAAATTTAAACAGCTGGGAGTATGGGGTAGTATGTTAATAGTATAGGTAAACTAAGACGAATTACAATGAACTATTAAACGTTAGAAATTAAAGTAAACTTAATCCTATGTTCAGGAGCTCTATTTTTGAATCGCTCTACTCGCTTCGAGCGGTCGATTCTACTGTTTTTTGTATCGGTTGTCAAGACAAATCAGTAGAATCGATCGCTCCAAGCGAGGAGAGCGATTAAAAAATAGAGCTCCAGAATGGTTCAGATTTAGCAGTGAATGAGTTACCTTCAACTTTAACGATTCTTCAGAATAAGTATTTGATAAGTTTTAAAGAGCGTCTGTGGCGTCGTGGGGAAGACGCGGCCTTGATAGGCTTGTCGAGAAGTCCAAGTTCGATCCCGGGCGGGCCGTGTACCAATGGGTTTTTTCTCGAAATTTACTGACTGCTCTCAAATGGAGAAGGAAAACATCGTGAGGAAACCTGCATTATGCCGAAGAAGAAATTCTTAGGCGCATGTTAAGTCCACAGAAATAGTAATTTCAAGTATTCACGTTTCGAGTTCTACGAGTAGAGTGGAGACCGCGGACCGGAACGCGCAGCGTGCGACGCCCGCCCCTCCTCCCGGTGGACCGATGACCTAAAGAAGGTGGCCGGCGATGATAGGTCTATGTCCAACAGTGGACGTTGAAGGGCTGATATGATCAAGGCGAAAACAATTTAAGAAATTTGTTATGAAGTTTTTAATTTTAAAGATGTTTCAACGGTTCTGCAATAAACTTTTTATACGAAGATTACACATCTGACGAGGTGACCCTTACCCCACTAGGCCAACAGCGTTCAGATTTATCACATAATAACAGGCGATAATAACATAGTGATCGATTATATGAACGTCGTCGGCAGATCCGGTTCTATCAATCAACCTTTTTGTCAGAGCCGACCCATTGTTTCCGTGTATCTGCGGCCCGGCGGACAGGGCCGGAGTGAGGGAGGCTGGGCGACCTAAAGGGGGGTCCACAATATAATTATGGTTCGTATGAAGATTTACTGTAACAATGTTATATCTGAAAAACGTCCAATCTAGAAAAAAATACCAAATCTGAAAAACGTCCAATCTGAAAAAAGGCCGGCCGTTAAAAAACGTATAATCTGAAGAATGTTCAATATTTAATTATTTAAAAAACAAAAATATATGAATAAACTAATGAATGAACGAAATAATTTCAGAATAACATAGAAATTTGTCAGTTTATATAAAACTTTTTTTTTTCTGTTATGACCCATCAGTCACAGTCCTCTAAATGAGGGCCTAACAATGCACCTATACGAAACGAAATTAATAAGTACAAGCTAATGAAATGATAATTATGTACTAGTAGTGCCGTGAGAACAGTAGACCTCGCCAGCCCTTATAAATCAAACCTAAAAGAAACCACAAAAGTCAACTTTGTAGTTGGAGACAGAAAAAGTACCTACTAAAGTGACAAAAATTAGCACTTTAAAGCTTAATATTTCGCAAACGGATCCCTGAATCGAAAAATGTTTTTCACACAACCGCGATATTTTTGAAAGACCCATCCAACGATACCCCACACCATGGATATCTAGTAGGTACTCTAAAAAAATGTTTTTCAAAATTTTATTCTACTCATTTTGTAGGTTTAATTAATTTAAACCTTTGCCAAATTTTCGTCAAAATCGGTTGAAAAATGCGACCTGTAGAGAATTACAGACAGAAAGACAGAAGGACAGAAAGACTGAAGGACAGACGGACATTAGCATTTTTGGTCAATCTCGAAACTTAGACGCTTCGCTCGCTCGGTCAATTATTTTAAATAGGTAATTATTCGAAATACGCGTAAGTTCACTTACAACTTGTGTACGCTATCGTGCATTTTTAAAATGCCCCTCAGTAAGAACCCTGATTACATATCTGTAAGTAACCCGGGTAAACCGGGTGTGCCGGCTAATGTAATCTTTGCCCTGTCACTTTTAGGGGAAATACCCTCGTTTTTGGATGGAAGGATAAAGGCTTAGTCGGATTCGGATGTAATTGTTGCGTGTTGCTTGTCATAATATTATTTTGTAGGCTTTCGTCAAAACTGAAATGTATAGCTGAAACCATAAGCTTGTCCATCCTGTCTTTCTATATGGAGCATATCTCAAAACACTGTACAAAAAGGCTAAGAGGAAACCATAAATAAGAAGATACCTTCATTATTTATTTACTGAAAATGGTCCTACAAAACCGACTACTAAGTCAAATTTAAAAAAAATCTATTTCTTTGTGTGTGTGGTCATGCACCGTGCCAAGTTTTCGTTTATGGAATGTAAAAGAGTAAGTAAGTACTATTTCTTATTCTTTTGGTTTCATCTAAGTATGTATTCAGGAGTTATTTCCGGCTCAATTATCAAAAAACAATAAAATAATAGATAATAGTAGGTATACGGCTAGCTATACACGAGTAGGTGTAATAGCCACACGTCATTTAAAATTTCACAGCACTGCAAATAGTTTCATCCTTAACTTCACAATACTCTATTGGGCTCCCTAAACGATCATGCGGTATGACAAGCATTACGTGCTGTCACTCATGCATGACCGTCTAGCTGTAGTGATTGACGTGCATGACATGCAAACTACGGGCGGCAACGGCCACGTTGCTTCACTGTACTGATTGATAGTGTTAAATATTGAAACACGTGCTTACTATAAACCATTTAATGTACGACTGAGTGACAGGCCACAAACAATAAAGGGACTGATCAGACTTAAAACTACCCTACGCGCACAAACATGTATAACAGATAGCAAGCATGATGGTCCGTCATGCAGCATGTCATTCACGTAAACGTTGCATGTCATGCAAGCATGATCGTTTAGGGACACTTTATGACTGTGATAAAAACATTTTTAGTGATGTACAATTAACTTTGTGCCTCCACAAGCGTGATCTATGGCTGTCTTAAAAACATGGCACGCATCAACCCTAAAAATAGTAGAGCTATTTTTATAAATATCAGAACTATCGATTTTCCATTAGACCAAATCCTAACCTGTCTAATAACTTCAGGTGCACCCTCAAAGAATATTCGTCGGTAAAATATTATTTATTTTGTCCGTTTAAAAGCCCACGTCACACGACGTGCTAAGTATATTATAATATTAGCTGACATATCAATAAATATTACTCAAAGGCTGGTAATTAACCGAGCGACTGAAATAATAAGCCGGGTGACTAAAATTATATGTTGGGTGATTAAAAATAATAAGCTCGGTGACTAAAGTTATATGTTGGGTGACTAAAAATAATAAGCCCGTTAACGAAAATTATATGTTGGGTGACTAAAAACAATAAGCCGGTTGACTAAAATTTTATGTTGGGTGACTAAAAATAATAAGCCGGTTGACTAAAATTATATATTGGGCGACTAAAAATACAAATATAACTTAACCCAATTTAGTCGCTCGTTAATTAGGCTGTTTTATTGTTTATTTCGAACACTATAAGATTAAACGGAAAAATTTACTCCCAAAAATTGCTGATTATGTTGCATTGTTAAAATTTTTCCAAAGGAACTATTTTAATATTTTGAAGCGTTTTCAAGTAACAGCTCCTTTAGTAAGATACTTTTAAAAGACCTTGTATACTCTAAGCATTATTGAGAGAACTGCGAAATCTAGGTATAGTGAGTGCGGTATTCAAGCTATACTATAAGCATAGTATAGCACGAAGTCCGAAACGGGCTTTACATAATAAATTCTGGATGAAAAAGTGCGCGGCGCGGGCTTACTCACGCTCTGTTAAACAAAGATATTTCGACATGACCGGTAAAATGAAAAAATTAATAACACGCCTCACGTGATGCCTGCTGAGTACTGCGCTTATAATTCTTGCTTCAAGAACTCACCTGATAAATGTTATGGGTATTTGATTAGTACCTACCTTCGTTTTTTGATATTTAAAAAATATTTACGGCCTACGGCGGAAAAGTGATGACAAAATTATGAAAAGGCGTGTAATTTTTTTTACAGTTTTACCTTACTTACTTATACTCACTCACTAACTTACTTGGAAATCGAAAACTGTATGTCCCCCGGATAACTTAAAACTGGACCGATTGATCTAAAATTTTGAACAATTTCTTGATAATGGCAGGAAATTAGGGATCGTTGAAAAATATTTTCATAATGTAACTGAAATGAGATAAATGAAAAGAAGGTAATAGTAAACCTAAAAAAGGGGGTGCGTCCACGTGGTTCGACAACGTGGTCCGACAGTCGAACCAAATGGAATTTTAATTCCTCGTGGGTCGACATATCGGACCATCAGGAATTTGATATTCCACTTGGTTCGACCATCGGACCAAGTGGATTTTTAAAATTCCACTTGGTTCGACTGTCGGGCCACGAGGATCATTGAATTCCATGGGCTGGATGCTGAGCGCGGAGGGCCGGGTGGTAGTGGCGTTCATTGTAAAGGCCTATGTCCAGCAGTGGACGTTAAAGGGCTGATGTGGTGATGATAAAACATGAAAGACAGTTCACAAATTTATTATTAGTATATTTAATAACAGTTTCAGTAACAACATGTAGACATAAGGTACTTACAAAGATTGAATATTTTATTAAAAACTTATGGTTTTTTTTTCAAGAGCGTCAGTGGCCTCGGGGATAAGACGCGACCTATCATATCGAAAGGTCCGAGGTTCGATCCCCGGTTGGTCCATGTACCAATGGGTTTTTTCTCGAAACTTAAGTACATGTACTGACTGCTCTCAAACGGTGAAGGAAAACATCGTGAGGAAACCTGCATACGCCGAAGAAGAAATTCTTATGCGCATGTGAAGTCCACCAACACGCACTGGGCTAGCGTGGTGGACTATAGCCCGCACGCCCTCGTTGAGAGGGTAGTCCTGAGCCCCAGCAGTGGGGAGATTAATAGGCTGTTGATGATGATGATTATGTTTTTCAAATAAATTTAAAACTTGCCTGGAGTTATCGTAATTGGTGCATTCGGTAGGATTTCTCCAGCCAATGTGTTTTAGAAAAATTCATAATTTATATTTAACTAAGAAAATTAAAAAATAAGTACAAAAATGGTAAAAGAAAAATTATGGATGTTTATTTACTTAATTGCAAACTGTTTACTCAATCATACAACTTAAGTGTATTAATTTTTGGTCGCAGCTTAGCGAACTCTTAATGAAATAACTTCTACAGAAGTTACAACAATTTTATTTATTGAATAACTTTAACAATATAATGAAAAGTTTTCGCTTGATTTTAATTAAGTTCAACTTGCAGTGAAGGAATTAATTTTTTCTTTCTTCTCTTTAAATAGTAGTTTTGCGTCATATTTAATTTCTTTGAATTGTTAAAAGTAAGACGCCGCTTCATAATAAATATAAAATGGTCTCTACACGATCATACTACATGACACGATCATGTGCATTACGTGCTGTCACTCATGCATGACCGTCTAGTTGTAGTGATTGACGTGCATGACATGCAAACTACGTGTATGACATGCAAGCTACGTGCTGGCCGTTGCTTCACTGTACTATATGATTGATAGCAAGCATGACGGTACATCATGCAGCATGATAATTCACGTAAACGTAATGCATGTCATGCCGCATGATCGTTTAGGGACCGCTTATAACACTCACAACAAAAACAAAAATAGGAGATAGTAAGAGAGTTTGAAAGCAGTCAGCTAATGATCGAAGTTTTAAAAGAAACAAGACATGATTGTGTAGGAACGCCATCATTCACGAGGGTAAGCATTACATATTTGTGTATATTCAGATAGATACGTAATTACTGCATGCCATCGCCTCGGGATACAAACTGAAATGCGACTGAAACTGCATTCTCTAGAGATATTATGGCAGCTATCACATGACTTTAGATACCAGCGACTATTTCAAATATTATGAAATGTACATATATCCTGTGATTACGGTTTAAGTAACAATCTTAGATCGTTATCAAATGATCGATTTGGTGGCAATATAAAGCGGTCCCTAAACGATCATGCTTGCATGACATGCGTGACGTTTACGTGATTGTCATGCTGCATGATGGACCATCAAACAGTACAGTGAAGCAACGGCCAGCACGTAGTTTGCATGTCATGCACGTCAGTCACTACAGCTAGACGGTCATGCATGAGTGACAGACGTAATTGCATGTCATGCAGATTGATGGTGTAGGGACCACCTAGGGCAAGAAGGTGGGGGCAGTAGGAACTATTATCTAATCTGTTGTGGGGGTGCGGGCGCCCACCAAAGAGATTTTATCTTCATGCTGTAAGGTCAGAAAAAATAACAATAATAATCATAATCATACTTATTGGTAATTATTCAATTACATGTCAAAAAATAAAATGTTAAATACAAATTAAACAATACTAAAAATAAAATAAAAAATGTCAAAACATAAAAAATAAAAATAGAATAACCAACAGTGGATAACAATAAAAAATAATCAAGTCAATCATTCATTACCTGGAACAATTATGGAACATTATTATTATAAGTTATTATTATTATTATATTTATTATTATAAGTTTACATGGAACAATTTTCGATTGTCAATTGTGTTGCACGGGTTAGTCACCAAAACTGGACACACGGCGCCCTGGACTCACGTGTGTCCAGTTGGTGAAACCCGAAATAAGTAATATTGTTATTTCGTTAATTCGACCCACTAAAGCGTGACACACACTGAGCGGCGGCGTTGCGAAAGCGTTGCGGTTTTTTTCTGTAATGTTCGAAATAGTATGAAGGCCTTTACATCAAAGCGGCGGCGGCGCGGCGCGTTGATCATACAAACCTTCACCGCCGCAACGCTTTCGCAGAGCCGCCGCCCAGTGTGTGTCACGCTTAAAATTTTTGTGGGTGCCCAGATAATGAAATTTAAATAAATCCTTTTATATGACCGATGGTTGTAAAAGACTGGACATCGACGTTTACCTAGCATTAAGTAAATTTCGCAGAAACCTTCAGTTTGGACTGGAACAATCCATTTACAGTATTAACGCCTAATTTCTATAGAAAGGGGATTAAGGCCGGCTTTTTGCAGATTAAGACTTCCTTAAATGAGATTAAGAACGGTTGAAGTCTTAGCGACGATACACTTTGTTCCAAGTCTAACAATTTTGTAAAGACTTTTGTAAAACTAAACTAATTAACTGTACTTACTACAAAAGTAGTTAATAAAATCGATACTTTTCAGTTTATTACCGACTTCCAAAAAAGGAGGAGGTACTATGTTCGGCTGTATGTATGTTTTATTAAACATATTATCTATGGTACATAAATGTATAGTATAGCCTTTATCATGTAACGGTACTATTCGTGCAATTGTGGTGTTAAAATCAATCAATTGAATTGAATTCAAGTCAATGTGGAACAAGGGTCGTCGCTTCAGAAGGATGTGGTGCTAGTTTATGATGGAAATCCAAGTGTAGATTCGAGTCCAGCGGCCGAATTGATGGTGAGGAACATGGAGTTAGGAAATAAACCTTACGTAGCATAAACCAACACTGGACGGTTTGGCACAGAATATAAAAAAGGGTCGAAGTGTCACCAGGTATTCCTGACCGCCTAAGAAGACAAGATATACTTAAACGTCAAAAAAAGTTAAACATTTACAACTTTCAAAACTTCCAGCGGAATAAAGACCTAATATTTTACTGGACAGAACTAAGAAGAGTACTTCTGTTCCACGTTGAAAAGTATGAAGAAACAGCTGGTGAGGTGTGACAGGATCGCAATCTCCTTAAGGACAAAGATACCTATGCACGTATTTAACCACAATGGGGTTAGTATGGGAAAAGCTGGTACTAAGGATATTTGACAAATCTGACCCTTTAACTACTTCTCGACTTCACCCCTCCGGTTGGATCGCGGACGACTGACGTTTATTCCGAATCGGGCACATCATTTACACTCGAGCGCGTCGATGTCGACGTCGAAAACGTCGAAACGTCATTTCGGTCGAATACGCTCGGTGACAGCGACGTTATCGCCGACTTAGTCGAAATACCGGTTTTAGAGATGACGTCATATTCGATGGGCTGAGCGGGCCGCAGCGTAATTGGGTTTGTCGAGTGGTTTTCGGAATATGCTTCTGTGAGGTCAGGAATCACTTCATCTTGCCTTGCTATTTGTATTTATTGCCATCTCAATGCAAATTCAAATTGCATACAATTTTAGCGGACTGGTGACAAATGACGGAACATACTTCACTGAAGAACCGCTGCCCGAAAAGTGCAGCAATAGATTTCGGATTCAAATGGGTACATAAATAGCCCTTCAACCGTGGCCGGCAACGCACCAGCACCCCCCGGGTGTTGCAGGTGTCTATGGGCGGCGGTGACCTCTTGACATCAGGAGGCCCGCCTGCTTGTTGCCCCCGTAGCAATACTATATAAAAATATATAAATAATTTCTATCTCTTTCAACTCTTACCCTACAGCTCTGTCTTTAAGGTATCTTAAGTCTATGGCTGGCTATGCAATAGATCTTTAAAATATCTAATTATTTGTCACATTTGAGTTTGTCTGGTACCACAAATAGGTATAATGGACTGACAACGAAAAATTGTAGAGCAGAATCGCGGAAATTATTAATTCCATAAAGCGTCATCAATAAAATTCTTGTTGGCATTGCTTGGCAAATTGTCTTTTTGCATGAGGAAGAAATATTATCTAAAACATTGTGTCATATCGTCAACAATCCATTTCTCCGACCATACCTTATATACCCAGACGGAATCCTTCAAGCGGAAACCCTAGCGATTACACTAGCGGCTAAAGCAATCTCATCCGTAACTACGAATCCAAACGTGGTGAAGGTAACCATTATTACGGACAGCGCAGCCGTCCTCATGGGCCTTCACAGACCAGTGAGCAGATCCAGGACATTGCTGGAATGTCACACTGCACTACAAAACCTGTCACGCAACTATGAGGTAACACTACAGTGGACCAAAGCACATGACACAAGCGCGGCCAACGCGGTGGCCGACAGGCTGGCCAAACAAACAGCCAAGTCGGCCGCGCCAAGCCAAGAGACACCACTGTGCCTGCCATCAGCAGACACAGTTAGGAGACTCCTTGTGAAAAACACAGACAAGGAACACGAAAAATTGTGGGAAACCCGAGTGGACTGCGAGCAAGCGCGCTCCATGCTCCCTCACAGCGATGGGAAACTCACAAATTTTCTAATAAAACGCAACAGAAGCGACCTTAGACTCCTGATCGGCATCATAACGGGTCACTGCAACCTGAACAAACACATGCACAATCTGGGCATCACAGACAGCCCCCTGTGTAGGGGCTGTCTGCAGGAGAGCGAGACGGTGGAGCACGCAGTGCTTCACTGTCCAGCAACACAGGAATTCAGATCCGAAACGGGCCTGGCAATAGATCCCGACCTCTCGGCAACGAGCAACCTGCAACAGTGCTGCCGTCAGCCAGAAGTCCTACTCCAGTACTTCAAGGAGCTGGGATGGCTGGACTGACAGCCCGGGGGGAATTGCACAAAACTCCCGTTTCGTGGAGTCGGTGCAGGGACTGCCACCCCCGTCTAAGAATAAGAATAATAAGAATACCCAGACGGACTGTACAGTTTACTATAGACCTCCATAAAACATTAAGATTAACGTATTCTCTTTCACCAATTTGTAATTTGCCATTAGAATTACCTTTGCAAATGACAGAAAGTATTTGTAGGCTAAAATAAGTATTTCTTTTCATTTGCTGCGGGCCGTTGTCCCATGTTGTTTTTCTAAATCAATTTTCCTTCAATGTCAAATTGTCAATACTGTCTGTGTCTCAAGCTCGTCTCAAGTACCTACTAGTATAGATTAAAAACACTTATTGGTTTGTACTTAGAGCAATATTCGTATTTATTTCATTTTTCAGTTGGTTTGCTCTTTAAGAAGCTTTTAGTCGTACCTCGGTTTTGTCGGTAGAATTATTCTACTGCAGAATTCATACATTATCATCAGCCTGCACTAACTAGTCCACTGCTGGACATAGGCCACTGATCTCGATCTTCAGTTCTCCGCATCCAGTCACTGAGTGAGAATAACAGAGTCAGAGTAATTCTTACTCATCATGAACAAATGTCATAAACCGATTACGGACAGCAGCCGACTGCGATGGCCAGGGACTTAACCAGGCTAGATGATTTATGGTATGATACTTTTTAACGCGGACAAAGTCGCGGAGCTTCCGCTATACCTAGTTAATTATACGTAATTATAGTTTTTGACTTTCTCATACTGACCGGTCTTAATGATACATCCTGTAATGAAACATGACACTGTCCTCTTATGGAAAGTATGTAAATCGAACATAATTGTAAGAAAATGGAATATTTATCTTTCAATAGTACATTTTAGACTTTCGCGCTTTGTATTCATAATTATATAATAATAAATAAAACTTATTCGTGTGTAAGACCCGTAAATAATTATATAATTATTTATCTTTCAATTGGGTCTTTTGAAAACATCGTGAGGAAACCTCCATACGCCGAAGAAGAAATTCTTAGGCGTATGTGAAGTCCATCAACCCGCACTGGGCTAGCGTGGAAAGCCCTCATTGAGAGGGTAGGCCTAAGCCCTAGCAGTGGGGACATGTTAATAGGCTGATGATGATGAGGGTCTTTTAACTTTATCTCCAACTTCTTAATGGAACAATCTTGAAATACGCTGCAAGACGGCTCCCGCATTTTTAGACGTCATTGACAAATGAACTATATCACCATAGCCTAAAGCACAAATTGTAATACGCACGGTGACGCTGACGTCTGTGTTGATTAATTTGACAATGACGTCAAAAAGTTTGCATTTTTCCGGTGTGTCTGCCTCATCCCTATTGGGCTCCCTAAACGATCATGCGGCATGACATGCATAACGTGCCGTCACTCATGCATGATCGTCTGCTGTAGTGATCGACGTGCATGACAAGCAAACTACGTGCATGACATGCAAAATACGTGCTGGCCGTTGCTTCACTGTACTGATTGATAGCAAGCATGATGGTCCGTCATGCAGCATGACATTCACGTAAACGTTGCATGTCATGCAAGCATGATCGTTTAGGGACACTTTAGGACGCCATGTAATTACTTTTGCGATTTTGACGGAGCGTTAGCGATGAGTTTCGCTGAGAGGATACTTCAACTGTATTCAGATTGCATTTCGCATAATCGCTAATGCCACAGCGCAGTTAAAATGCATCTAGGTTAACTATTTAAAACCAACCTGACTTCCAATTCACCTGTCTCTTTCCTTCGCCAGCAGGCTCAAAGGGCTGGCACATTGCTGTCTCGCTCGCTAATCGTATTTAAATTTGCATATTAAAAAGTCGCGAATGCAGAAATACCCTCATTCTGTATGCATTTGAAATGGACGGGGAAAATATTTTTTTAAAGGGTCTTAGTTTGATCATTTCAGTTTGCAGCGTTCGTATAATAGACATACCTACCTAATAGTATCGTATTACTACCCTGGTCGGTATTTTATTTTTATTTATATTATATTACTACCCTGATAGTATCGTATTAATACGATAGGTTATTATCACAAGATTTTTTTCAAACTGAATCGTAGTCTTAAGAAGGTTCTCGAGTTGTGACCACGTATCGGAAGACGCAGTGTAGGCACGCCTCCCACACGGTGGACCGACGATCTGGTGAAGGTTACCCGGACCCGGCTGGATGAGGTTAGCGCAGGTCCGGTCGCCGTGGAGATCCTTGGGGAAGGCTTTTGTACAGCAGTTGACGTCTACAGGCTAATGTGATTATGAATCGTAGTCAAAGTTTTTGAGAAAATTTACATAATTTTTAATTTTTTGTATGGGACTTTTTGTACCCATACAAAAAAATTAAAAACTAGATTTTCTCAAAAACGGTGACTACAATTTGCATGAAAATTTTCCTGTGGTAATTAATCTTACCTGAATACATGAAGTACAAAATTTCATTCAAATCGCTTCACTGGTTTAGCTTCTAGTAGACTATATTTTTATTATTTATTACTTTTTACTGCTATATTTATTTTTATTTTTTTTTCATTTTCATTAATAATAAATTATTATTATTATATTATCATCCTATGTTCTCTGTATGCCTAGAACGTTCGAATATTTAAAAAATCGGGGTATTAGTTTGGTTTGAAAAGATAACAGAAACAAAATGATAGATTTATTATACATAGAAGGTCCATTTCAGAGGGGACTCCAATTTGGCTTTTCAATCGAGGCAGTCCCCTGTAAGCCTTTTGGGAGTCTGCTAGTTAGACGTACTTACATAGTCTTACTTAGGACGGCGCTTATAAATTTCAAATGTGCAGCTTACAAATACTCAACTGGGAATTTCATCTAAGCATACTAGCTAGTGAATTAATTTTCGGAGAATATTCGATTTAGTCAATTTCATTGCATTCAGGAATTTTTATGCGGTCTTTTCATCCTACTAATATTAAAAACGCGAAAGTTTGTAAGGGTGTTTGTGAGGATGTTTGAATGTTTATTACTTTTTCACGCAGTAACGGCTGCACGGATTTTGATGAAACTTAGTACAGTGATAGATTATATCCTGGAATAACGTAAAGGCTACTTTTACCGCTTTTAATAGGTAGGTATATTTCAGTTAATACCTACTGCCTTTTTATGGTACTTACATAGGTAGGTTAGAAAGAATTAGTCCAGGATTTCAATATTTTTAAGGCCACAAAATTACTAAAGAAAGCCTAATCAAATACCCTAATTAAAAGATTTTACAACAAGAATTCTCTATTCCTGCCATAAGAATTTATTCTTTTGAAATTTGTCGCTGAAACGGCGACCAAAACCAGCTGATCTTACTAAAATCAGACACATAACGTGGGCCTAATACAATTTGTCAAGTGCAAACACAATAAGGAGCGCCCTCGTCACGTGTGGGAGGCGACGAAATTAAATATTTCACGGGACCGTATCGCCCCGGCCCGGGGGAAATCAAGACCTGGAGCACGGCGTTAAATCTCATGATGGGTGTGCGAGATCTCGAGGCTTCGAGTGCTTCCAGAATAGGGCCGGCATATTTCCAGATTTGGAGTACTATTACTAGCGAAGCGAATGAAGGCACGTCATATGCCTAAAGATCTTATTTACGTGGAACGGGTATTTTCTTCATAATTCCTGGCTCACATCTCGTGAATGGGTCCAAAAGTAAATGGTAAATAAATGGTATGATATGGTATGGTAAATGGTTAATGGTAGTAGATGGTAGAAAGAGGTCAATCTTGACTATTGTTACTCCTAGTTTGTTTCGTTGTCGCTTCTTCTAATTTTTACAGTACTATATAGCTTTTTCCCGCGGCTTCGTCCGCGTAGAAAAGATTTTCCCGTGTACATTGTGAAACAGCGCCCTCTATGTAGGCGTTTTGTTACTTAGGGGGTATTAGCGGACGCCCCGCGACTTTGTCCGCGTTAAAAAGTAGTCTATATTCCAGGACTTAAGCTATCACTGTACCAAGTTTCATCAAAATCTGTTCAGTAGTTTTTGCGTGAAAGAGTAACAAACATACATCTTCACATCCTCACATCCTTACAAACTTTCGCCTTTATAATATTAGTAGGATAGGATAGGATAGGATAGGATAGGATAGGATAGGATAGGATAGGATAGGATAGGATAGGATAGGATAGGATAGGATAGGATAGGATAGGATAGGATAGGATAGGATAGGATAGGATAGGATAGGATAGGATAGGATAGGATAGGATAGGATAGGATAGGATAGGATAGGATAGGATAGGATAGGATAGGATAGGATAGGATAGGATAGGATAGGATAGGATAGGATAGGATAGGATAGGATAGGATAGGATAGGATAGGATAGGATAGGATAGGATAGGATAGTAGGATAAGATTAGTAGGATGGAGTGAAATAAAAAGTGGAAATAAATAACTCCATTAGATTTGACCAGTCCATTAATTTCAATAGATTGGAATTAAAGTGGAAGCATACCTAAGGAAAATTTTGTATGGAATTCGTTATAGTTCGTAAATCAGTACCTACTCGTAATTCAATGGTCAAAAACATTGTTCTCGGTGTTTTCATGATTTCTACATGTTCATCTAACACATTAACCTCAACCAAAAATGGCAATAATAAATTTCACATTTGTGAAGCATTTTAATCGTTTCCATCGACCCATAGAGCCGCTCTAACACACATGGGACAAAACGTTAGACCGCCGCCGTCCAAAATATTGTCCCGAAATTGACAAAGCTGGCGTATTCTGTGCTATTACCGTTCGTGAAATGAATGACATGTACCAAATGAATTTAGGCGAAATAATTCAGTATGGGTTTGTTTATAGAAAACTGAGTGAGCGTCAGTGGCGTGGGGGTTAAGATATTATGCAGCCTATGATAACGAAAGGTCCGGAGTTCGATACCAATGGCTTTTTTCTCGAAACTTAAGTACATTTACTGACTGCTCTCAAACGGTGAAGGAAAACATCGTGAGGAAACCTGCATACGCCGATGAAGAAATTCTTAGGCGCATGTGAAGTCCACCAACCCGCAATGGGCTAGCGCCCAGTCAACCAAGACTATAGCCCGAACACCCTCGTTGAGAGGGTAGGCCTAAGCCCCAGCAGTGGGAATATGTTAATAGGCTGTTGATGAATTTCCCCTGATTGTTTTGGGTATATTAATATATATATCATAGTTTTCAGAATAGGTATACGGGTCTCATACGGACAAGCGATCAGGTATGTCAGTCTTTCATATTGTGATTGGTGAGACAATTTCAGTCTAGATAGCGCATTGCAAGGTATTGATTTATTTGGCGTCATAGCCCGCGGTTTGTTACTCACATCAGTGCATTGAGTTTATAGTCTATCTCACATACCCACAATTTTGTCCTATTTTGCCAGGTATAAATTTTCGGAAATTCAAAAAACTCGGTTTGAGAGAATTGCTTTAAACTCATAATAATAATTTGAATATGGCAAAATACTTTTTACTGATATTTATTATAAACAAAATCATCAAAGTATGATTGTTAATTAATTCCTAAGTAGTAAGTACCTACCTGAAGTTATTTTCAAGAATTTTCCGATTACGTAAACAAAGCACTTCGTCATTTACACGGTGTAAATTATTTTATTATTAATGAAATTTTGATTTTTCACTACAATTTTTTTACACTTTTTGTAGATAGGTAGGAACGTATAGTTAGGTTTTCAGATAAGTTAATAACAAAGCATATTTTAGAAATGTGAGCTAACCTTAAATTGTATTTAATTAATCTCATTCAGCTGCAAATCAGTAAGAAGACATATTTTACTCAAAAGGCAAAAAAAGAAATTTACACCTCCGTATTATAAAAACACGTTAGAAATATCCAAGCCGGAAACCATAACATCCCATGCCACTAGGGGCCATTAGTCCGTCCCTGCGTGCCCAGAGACGGCACTATTGTAAAAACCGTCCAGTAAATCTCCAGAGCGAAGCCTCCGCATTGCGGTGGGCACATTAAACCAGGCCACGAGTGCCCAGGTAATTACAGGTGACCGATCCATTACCGGGCCGTTTACACTGCGCTCGATGGGAACCGATGCATTGTAACACAGAACCTGGGGAAGACACGGACTGTCATGCCGAGAGGTCCGAGCTCGATCCCCGGCTGGGTACGTCATGGTAAACACCCACTCACCAAGCTCATCATGACCAACGAACTTTTTTTTTCTTTTTTTTACTTTATTTACCCAGGGTACTGATTACCTGTGGCATTAAAAAAACTCTTTTTTGTGATGTAACTACAAATTTACGGTTTTAAAATTTTTTCCTTTACTTGTGCTATAAAACATTGCTTCTTGTTAAATTTTATGATTTAAATTAAACGCGATGAACCTCATAGGTTTTAATTACCAAAATGCCATTATGGCCATGGTTGCCGCCAAATAAACGTTGTCTTTCTGCATCTTCCCCGTTCACCAGCATAATAATCCTCTAGATGTAAATAAATGACGATCGCTCTCCACTTGCTCCTGTAAACATCTCAATCACGAACAACATTCACTCGTTCAATATCATTCAATACACTCACACGCCGTAACCAAATCACACACTCCTTCAACAAATCCCTTACACATCATTCCACGCGTAGTCTTCATGTGAAACCCGCATTTCACCTGTTTATTAACCAAACACGATTTCTTCAAATCGCTATTTTTAAGGTTCCGTATGATACAGCGTTTTGGTATTTACGTCTGGTCACTGACGTATTTAATATTTATAATTAATTCAGTGAAAGTTAATATGTTTCTTGAATTTTTTTACATAAATCGTCTGTAACTCCCGCTGAATGTTGAGAGACTTTACCAAAGAACCTATTACGAATAATATCGGAGACATTGGCTCGAAACTTTAAACGTAAAACAGCAGCTATACCGAGTACAGCCTACCCTTTTTTTATTGGTGTTAAGCGGTCACATTTATTAACAGAGCAAAGGCAATGATTGCGTTCCTAACCCAATGCATGGATTGTCAAATGACATTATAAGTCTCCACACTAATTTACCTGGCGCATTTTGTAGCTAATCGTCAAGTTTTCTCAATAATAAAACCGCTCCAAAAGAGCTTTTAAAACGCCAAAACCGTTTTTAGCCTAAACTAGAGGCGTGACGGGACAAAAACGGTACGAAAACGGGACAAAGGGGCACTCCGCAATCACGCCGTTAGCAGGCATTCCACGTAGACACTGGAGCTGTGTTGCCAGTCAGGATTTTACACGATTTCAGCCGTAAATATAACATATTTTATAATGCACATTATGTCTGGAAAAATAATAATACTTACTTTGTATCTATAATATATTTACTATGCTGTTTATTAATTAATACTAAAGATTATGAAAAATGCTTTAATTTGTAGTATCTATAACTTTAATAAAGATTTTTTTTGCGAAGACATACTTAGGTACCTATGTATGTATGATAAACTATCTACATATGTACCTACTTAATTATTAAGCTTGGGCAGAACCCTCAGGGCGCGAGTCCTACTCGATTTTAAAAAATATATTACGATCGAAATTGTTGACAAAATAATTGGTAGCAAAGAACAAGAAATAATTTCGCCAAAAATTACAGAAACAGAATCACCTGGCAACGCTGACGCGTGAGCAGGAATATTGAGTATTGAGTCCCACAACGGAATACAAAATAATAAGCTTGTTTCCCCCTAAATATGGGGAAATTGCGCGAGTAATGCTAATATTTGCCGATGTATATAATATTTAATATATAATATGAAGTATATTATGAGCCGACGTTCCGTTATTGCGTGAGAAACATTCATATACTGTTGAATTCTGCGGCTGGGAACAGCCAGATATCCGTTGTTTATAGAAATAGCAAGAAAGCGTGCCGACGACATAATTTCATATATGTATATGTATTTATTTAAACTAACTACAATATAAACTAAAACCTATGTAAAAAACTTGGTACCTATCAAAAGTTACTAAGGATAGATACAATACATATATACTATGCTAACCTACTTACCTACCTAAAATAAATAAATAATAAAAACCCATCATATCACGAACACGTCGTCCAGCTCATGTGTGCACGGCATGGTTCCCAGGACACTGGCAGCGTTACCTCGCTGAATGGCTAGGCTTAGCCTTTGAGCGAGGTACGCGCCAGCCCCCTTCCAGCCAGTTTCATTTATTTATGTATATTATTATAATATAATATGTATATAATAGTTATTAACATCACTCTGATAAATGTATTACCTGTTTCAATTATAGTTGTGATTTCAATTAATTGAACTGCAACTTCAAAAGAATAATTATTGTGATGACGGGAGGTGTTCATCAGTGGCCTTACTTCGAGCGGCCAGAGCCCTTTATTCACTTGTCATTAAATTACTTATGCCAGTTTGATTAGGTATTCATTACAAATACGAAATATAGCGACGGGAATTAGTCGGTAATAAACAAGTACCTACATTGAGTAAGTAGGTACCTACTATAGAGAAACTTGTAGCCGCCTGCTTGCAAACTCGGAATTAAGTTATATTCGAACGTTTGAGTTTCAATGCTTAATGAGTAACCCTCATTAAATGACTTGAGAGATATAAACTTCATAATGTGATTTTATGGATTGTACAAAAAGATTTTCCGGGATTTTGCAGCACTTTGAAATTGTAAGATTTGTTTATTGTTTAATGTGTTTATTAAGATATACCTTAAGATGTTAGATAAGCGTGTGAGATATCATTGGGAATCATCGGGTCCGTGGAAGCTCCATAAATATAAGTTAACAATGTATTATCAGATCACATTCAGAATGGACTGGAACACAATATTGAAATTATTTGTCTGTAATTTTTAAATGTGCAATAAAGTGTATTGAATTGAATTGAGCTATGCTTTGCATCAGTTAAGAACTTCAGCACGCTTTTTACACTCATTTGTTTTACTTCATCAGGTTGAAGTGAGTACTTGGCCAGATATGTTTGTTTTACGCATCAGTGGGTCACACTCGCACAGAAGATGCAATGGGGTTTCCTCTGCTTTGTGAGTCGTAGCTTTGCGTATGGTCGAAAAAACTGTTGAATCATGATGAAGCTGATGAACCAACCAATAATGAGTTACCATTTTCATATCATCATATGAAGACGTCCACTGCTGGACAAAGCCTCCTCCAAGGATCTCCACGACGACCGGTCCTTCGCTAGCCTCATCCAGCCGGGTCCCGCGACCTTCACCAGATCATCGGTCCACCTTGTGGGAGGCCTGCCTACGCTGCGTCTTCCGATTCGTGGTCGCCACTCGAGAACCTTTCTGCCCCAACGGCCGTCAGTTCTACGAGCGATGTGCCCAGCCCACTGCCGTAAGCATCGCAATTATTTGAGCTATGTCGGTGACCTTGGTTCTCCTGCGGATCTCCTCATTTCTGATTCGATCTCGCAGGGTAACTCCGAGCATAGCTCTCTCCATTGCCCTCTGTGTGACCTTGAGCCTTTCTTATGAGGCCCATTTTCATGTCTCAGTTCTAAAGGTAATGCCCATTTTGATATTGAACGGGTACCTATATATATCCATTGTACATTTCAATCAGGAACGATCAAGTACCCGCGCCCCGGTCCTCCCGACCTCCGACTACCCACAAGCGACTGCCAGTCGCTGACTGCGGTCGCATACATCACTGCGGACCGACTATTTATCAATTACTCTCCCGGTCTACCGTCTCGACACAAAATTAGCCCTTTAGTCAGTGTTAAATGTTCGCGGGATTGGAAAATTGTACCTTTTTGCATAGAAGTTGTAGTTTAGTTGCAGTTCCGAAGCAATATGGTAAAAAATAACCGTTATGGTCCGACTTTGTTCGTCTGTCTGTTATAGCTGCTTAACTCACCAAGTACGAACATACAATAAAATATATAAAATGTTCAGGAAAATTGTCTAACAAATTCCTGTAGATATTTTCTTGCTGTGAGAAGTAAGTGTAGGTACTTATTTCGAAAATTTGTTTTTAATTTATTTTAGTAGAAAATAACAGCTAGTTGCTTGTATTGACTTGACCTAATTCCAAATTTTAATAAATCGATTATGATTGAGATAATGCAAGGGGTACATCGCTCGTAGAACTGACGGCCATTGGAGCAGAAAGGTTCTCGAGTGGCGACCACGTATCGATAGACGCAGCGTAGGCAGGCCTCCCACAAGGTGAACCGACGATCTAATGAACCCGGCTGGATGAGGTTAGCGCAGGAACAGTCGTCGTGGAGATCCATGATCCGGGAGGCCTTTGTCCAGCAGTGGACGTCTACAGGCTGATATAATGAATGCAAGAGGACTATGAAGCAGTATCAAGTAAGTCTTAGTTCTTCTGTAGCAGTATGCCTTTAACGCATAGTGACTGATGTGAAGATGCTGTATGCTTTGATTTTAACACATGTCATCTTTAATATTTGATGAATGATGATTAGAATGTATGACATGATGATATTTTAGGATCTCTTGCCCGTTATATACCAAATAGTCAATTCCTGCACAGTGAGGGGTGAGTTGGAAACTTTATTTTCAAACCGTCACGCTCCGGTCCGCTCGTCGGCGCCCATTGAAATGCTCGGTGGGCACGAAGCACGTGCGATTGCACCAAATGAAATTTCATTCGCAACTGTGGGCGGAATGGTTTATACTTTATAACATTTTGCCTTGCCTATTTCTGTCGTCAAATAGCAATGCATGCATTACCGTGGAGAAAGTAAAATTTCAACGTATGTACATACATGGTGACACAAACTTGTTTTTGCTGCTACTGTAAGTATTCCGAAACTCAAATAGACTGTATGTTTATGTCCGTGTCTATATCTATTTGGCCCACTTAGGTTTTCGTTCGTTTTCATATGTAATTTCGTTTGAAATGTACCCACCCGACTTCTCAGGGGCAGACTAGAAACAACAAAGTTGCTTTTAGCGTGTTGCTTCAGCTTCTGAAGTTTTCTATATTTTTAAAGTTTTCTTTGTTTTGAAGGTTTATTTGTTTTTAAAGGTTAATTTCTATGGTTTGTTCGAGTAACTAGCACCACTCTATATGTATCTTTTCACAGATTGATTATTAATCACCTACCTATACAAATACGTCAATTTTTATGAGAATACAAACAAAACTCTTGGTTTGCAAACCGCATAGGTACTTACTTATTGCCTGGTTAGTAGGATTTTCATGTGTTTTAATAGATAAGTAGGGTTTGTATCTTACATGCCTATTAAGACTCCCCACTATCATTGTGCTGACCCTACACAAAGTATTCCCCTGACCGCGCAATAATAATGTCCAATAAAGAATACCATGATTCATACATTCACATAAACATAAGGAATAAAACTATTTATGTGTTGTTATGGTTGTAGCGATGCAGTAATAAATTGCAAACGCAAAGCACAATATTTAGTGTGATAGAAGTGACAATATTCATATAAACTTTTCGCTTGATCATTTATTATGCGGACTACCAGGGAGGAACCTATAGAGTCAGAGAAACAAAAAAACCTAAAATCGAAGAAACAAAAACTCATAGAATCAAAGAAACGAACAGTCCAAGAAACGAAGAGTCGCATAACCTGAAGAAAACTAAAGTCGAAGAAGAACAAGACAAGATAAGAATCTCTTAAGTAGGCAGAACCACATTTGTTCTGCCAGTAGCTAAGCTTAATAAGTGAGCGTGATTGTATGGAGCTCTATTTAGAAAATACCAAACCACTCGAAGTGATTCGATGTACCAGGTACAGATATGTGCAAAAAATACAAAAGCAATAACAGTTTCAGCAACAAAAGACACCGGGATTCCCGGAGTCCGGAACTCATTACCGGATTCGGGCAAGTGTCCCGTGAAAAATTTATTACATTATGATTACAGAGTCGAAGCACAAAACCTTTATGAAAAAACATTGTTTAAAACATGTTTAAAAGCTCTTTGGGCTGCTAATGAAATCCCGTTTAGGTTGTAACACCTTCAGGGCGAATTTTGTTAAAGAAAATCACGGGAATTGTTCACGGGAAATAGGTAGATTTACAAAATATATCAAGGTATGTTAAGAGGCATATACGTGCCCGCGGCGTTTTGCGAATTTATATGTGCCGTTTTCGTCCATGTATTGTGTGTACCTACTGTCATAATATTATGTTATTGGGACGCTCCGCGACTTCGCTCGCATTTAAAAAATTCTTAGGTCAGGTGGGGTAAGAGATACACCGGGGAATGAAGAACTAGGAGACCAGATTTCACAAAATAGATAATAGAGTTAACTCTTTAGACGTCCAGTCTACTCTGGTCTGGTCGTTCCTCATAACCTTATATGTTACTAGCCTTTTCCCGCGGGTTCGCCCGCGTAGAAAAGTTTTTCCCGTGTACATTGTGAAACAACGCCCTTTATGTAGGCGTTTTGTTACTTAGTTTTTGCGTGAAAGAGTAACAAACAACATCCATCCTCACATCCTTACAAACTTTCGCCTTTATAATATTAGTAGGATTCCAGGATATTTAGCTAACACTTTACAAAATCTCATCAAAATCCGTTCATTCAATGTCGTGTCTGCACTTTGATTATTTTTGACAATATTTAGAGTCTTGCTTAGATTACCAATCACGCGAGATAATCACCAAACTTGGTTTAACCTTATAAGCTTTGTGTGTCTTTAAGTAAATTAAAAAACAACACAAGATATATTGAACGTTTGAAGTGATCCTAATACATTGTAATAACAGTAGATTGGTTTAATTTTGTACATAGGTATAATTAGACGGCGTCGACTATTTCAAGTTGTATTCCAATTAATTTGTTCAATATAACTTAAAAACAAAACAAACTTGGGACGAAACCTTCTAATTTCTAAGAAAATGCTTCCGCCAACTTCAAAGTAAACATGAAAGTAATTTTCGTTGAAATTAAATTAACGTGAAAATTGGGGATGTTACGTAATTTTAAACTGATTTTGCTCAGGTCCTTGAACGCTTCGTTGAATTCGAATTGGCAGATTAATAAAGACAATTATGGGAAAACTTGAAAAGGTGAAAAATATAAGATACCTACATAATTATTACTAGTAGTTCCGTGAGAACAGTAGACCTCGCCAGCCCTTATATACCAAACCTAAAAGAAACCAACAAACGTCAACTTTGTAGTTGGAGACAGAAAAAGTACCCACTAAAGTGACAAAAATTAGCACTTTAAAGCTTAATATTTCGCAAACGGATCCCTGAATCGAGAAATGTTTTTCACACACCCGCGATATTTTTGAAAGACCCATCCAACGATACCCCACACCATGGATATCACGCGGAAAAAAATAATTTTCCATTTTACGTATGCAGTTCTATGAACATAATTTATTTTTTCAACTTTCATAAGTCGATCCACTATTACTCAAAAACTAATAGAACCTACTTAGCCGTAATAGTTTTCCTTGTAACTACGTTATATATGCTACTGCCATAAATTTTTCACATTTCCAGAAGCAACCGTTTAGCTGGCAGGGGGGGGGACACGTGACTCTAACAAAAATTACCGCTTTAAAGCTTAATATTTGGCCAACGGATCCCTAAATCGAAAAAATGGTATTCACACACCAGCAATATTTTTGAAAGACCTATCCAACGAGATCCCACACTATGGGATTCACAAGAAAAAAAAAGTTCACTCCCACTTTGCGAGTATGGTAGGTACTCTAAAAAAAATGTTTTTCAAAATTTTATTCTACTCATTTTGTAGGTTTAATTAATTTATACCTATACCAAATTTTCGTCAAAATTGGTTGAAAAATGCGACCTGTAGAGAATTACAGACAGAAAGACAGAAAGACAGAAGGACAGACGGACATTAGCATTTTTGGTCAATCTCGAAACTTAGACGCTTCGCTCGCTTCGCTCGCTCGGTCGAATTATAAAGAATGCTCTTCTATACACGGAATTAAATGTTGTTTTTAGGGTTCCGTACTTCAAAAGGAAAAGAGGAACCCTTATAAGATCACGTCCGTATGTCTGTATATCAAGACCCTTGTTCTCAGAAACGCTTAGAGGTATCAAATTGAAATTAATATCAAATATTCAGGTCTGCTCTGAAAAAATCAAACTTCTAAGTCAACGCAGTAAAAGGATGTGCAGTTTTTGCCGCATTTTTGAGTATTTTGGTAATGAAAATTTATGGGCAAGAAGCAATTTCTTATAGCACAAGTAATGGAAAAAATCCGAAAATTGTAGTTACGTCACAAAAAAAGTTGATTTTCAATTACAAACTTAATTTTCCGGATAACCAAATCATCCCTGTAAGTTAGTACCTAAGTCATAACCCTTAGAGTGTTAAAAAACCCGTTCGGGTCTCAAATGTAGTTCAAATACTAAACTTTATGTAGTCTAGATAGAATTCTTTTTTCAAAAACCAAAATATGACGACAGCGACATTCTAATGAATAAGTACCGATAAAGACTTTCGACATTTTTTTACATTAACTTTGTACGGAACCCTCAGGGCGCGAGTCCTACTCGCACTTGTCCGGTTTTTTTAATAAGCTCTTACAATTACTTAAAAGGCGCACACAAATCGTTTTTATTTTACCCAAAGTCCAGTTGGGTACAAGAATAAAACAAACAGCTCCCGTGAAAATCTACTTATTTCGACCTTTTATTGGATTAACGCCGATAATACCTACCAATTAGAAAAAGGGAGTATCGGGGGGTTTCCACTTGAGGGACAAACAAATTTTAAAGTCGCTGTTAATATCGTTAGGTAACACTAGTTTCTGCCATTAGAATAACAAATGGACGAGACTTAAATAAACGAACCTCCATATTGCGTATTTCAATTGTTATAAAATTGCTTTAATTGTACGCTAAATACATATCTTCACGCTATATCCCTGACACTCTTTCGCTTCGCTCAGTCTCATCATTCTCTTCACACACGTCTCCGCGGAACGCGAGTGCTCTTTACGTGTCCGTCTGTGAGCACCCGCTTTATCTGATCCTCGTATGACAGTCTAGGTCGACCCCGGCTCCTATTACAAATTACATTTATCGATATACTAGCTTTTTCCCGCGGCTTCGCCCGCGTTGAATAGTTTTTCCGTGTAAATTGTGAAACAGGGCCCTCTATGTAGGCGGTTTATTACATAGCGGACGCCCCGCGTCTTCGTTCGCGTTAAAAAGTATCCTATATGTTATTCCAGGAAATAAGCTATCACTGGTTCAAGTTTCATGAAAATCTGTTCGGTAGTTTTTGCGTGAAAGAGTAACAAACTTTCTCACATCCTAACATCCTTACAAACTTTCGCCTATAAAATATTAGTAGATGTAGGATAGAATGTGATGCGATTAACTTTCCAAAAAATACATTTTAAAAAATTAAGCTTCTGCGGTTTCTCGAGTTCTCTGCGCTTGCCCCTCTATTTAGTAAACCTTTAAAGGCGGTAGAGATCAACATCATATTCAAAATCTTATCGGCCTGTAGACGTCCACTACTGGACATAGGCTTTCCTCAACGAATTTGCCGCCCCTACGAATGCCGCCCCCCTTCCCTCCCCACGCTCTGATTCTGATATTTTAGACTAAACTCGAATTCCGACTCAAATAGACTGTCGTATAAACAAACTGAAGAAAAAAGAAAATTGCAGAGCGTTTTGTAATTTATGTTGCAGCGACTTTATAAAAGCTTTGTTTTGTGGAATTTGGACAATTTTCTGGGAGTGTTTCGATTTTGCGAATTAAATGGGAGAGATTAGTTTGTTTATTTTCGTTCGGGTATTATGGAATTAACGGTATTAACGTTACTTTACGGATGAATACAGCCGGGTCCGAAGGAAAATTATGTTAAATCCTTTTTAACTGAGCCCAGGTTCTTTTAAACTTCGAAAAAGTCGCAGCGGATTTGGAAGACGCGGCTTCGTCACTTGAGAAGTCCGAATTTGATTTCGGACCCTTAATTAAAACGAAACCTTTAACTAATATGTTATCTGTGCCTTTATGGACGAAACATAAACAAAATATAATAATAAAATTAACTTTCTTTGTCTTAATAAAAATTTTGGTGGTACTTATTGCTTGAGCTCATAATGCTGTCGATTTTCATCAAAAGCGCGTATTTTTCATCATCATCATATGATCCCATCATCGTCCACTGCTGGACATAGGCCTTCCCCAATGAACGCCCACACCCTGTCCTCCGCCCTACACATCCAGCCGCTTCCGGCCACCTTCTTTATTAGTTGGTCCCATGCTGCGCGTAAAGGGGACCCCAGTCACACGCGGCCTGCGGTAGCGGTGGCGGCCTGGTTGTATTCCCTATGCAATGTATGTAAGAATTCAGACACGCGCGGCCTGCGTTTGCATATTGAGGCTGCGGCCTGCGGTAGCGGCCTACCGCCGCGTGTGTCTGGGATACGCTTAATACCTAGTGCGCGGCCTCACTCCAGGACTCGTCCCCCAACGGCTGTAGGTGCTGCGATAGGTGACCTGCCCAATGCCACTTCAGCTTGCTAATCCTATCCTAATCCTAAAGAATAGTTGGAAAGTAAAAACAAAAGTTCCAGAAGCCTGAAGAACCAAAAGACACGAGACAGCAACCGTCAAAAGACAACAGCTCAGATGGATACATGACACAGCATCGTTTGAAAACACAGTATTTCATATCCCGAGGCAAGACAGTGTAAGTGTCCATCTTATTCAGAGCTTTACGCATATACGAGGGTGCTTTTACGATGAAAATAAAGAGAGGTCAAGTTATCGTGGTGGCCGGATAAAACGTGTAACTCGAGACTGACATGTCGCGCTTGCAGCATGCAAACCTCCTTTGTCCGCTGTGAAAGAAATAAAAGGAGTGACTGATTATTCTTTGTATTTCTTTTTACGAATTCCGAGGTAGTTTTTCTTTGTCTGTGGCCATTTCGTTTCTCATTTTTGTTGTCGGTTCATAGTTCAAGCGAGCTAAAAGTACCTATACATATTATGAGATGTGTTACAGATTACAGTCCAGGAAAAATAGAAAGATGTTGTTCGAGGAAATCCCATTAAATCCAACGGCATTTCTATGTGTAGTGTTAGTTTTAAAAAATCCCCAGTATTTTTCGTTAGCTTTTTGAGATAAAATAAACAGTGAAGTGGCGACCGCGTACCGGAAGATACAGCGTAGGCAGGCCTCCCACCAGGTGGACCGACGATCTGGTGAAGGTCACGGCTGGGTGAGGTTAGCGCGGGACCGGTCGTCGTGGAGATCTTTGGGGGCGGCCTTTGTCCAGCAGTTAACGTCTTTCTTCTGATGTGATGACTTCTTACTATCATTCTAGAAGAAAATAAAGGTACCTACTTCTAAAAAATTAACGCTTTTTTTTTGTGCCGTTTATCTTACTTATAATAAAAAGTCAAATAATAATAATAATAATAATAATTGTTTGGACAATTTTACACACGGCTGTTTAGTCCCAACTAAGCCGAAGCTTGTACGTGGGTACTCGACAACTGATAAACATACTTAAATACATTTAAATAAATACATAAATACATACAAACACCCAGAATCCGAAAACCAACAGTTATGCTCATCACACAAATGTTGGTCCCGGGTGGGAATCGAACCCACGACCTTTGGCGCAGTAGGCAGTGTTACTACCACTGCGCCAACAGGCCAGTCATAAAGCTTATTTATTCTATTCTGTTCTGTTCTGTTCTGTTCTGTTCTGTTCTGTTCTGTTCTGTTCTGTTCTGTTCTGTTCTGTTCTGTCCTGTTCTGTCCTGTTCTGTCCTGTCCTGTCCTGTCCTGTCCTGTCCTGTCCTGTCCTGTCCTGTCCTGTCCTGTCCTGTCCTGTCCTGTCCTGTCCTGTCCTGTCCCGTCCCGTCCCGTCCCGTTCCGTTCCGTTCCGTTCCGCTCCGCTCCGCTCCGCTCTGATCTGCTCTACTCTGCTTTGCTCTGCTCTGTTCTATTCTATTCTAAAGTGATGGCAGCTTTAATAGAGATAATTTTCAATGGACAATTTTATTTTGGAACGAACTGGAAGAGTGATTACACGTATATTTATTTAGTTTTCTGCACAATGTACACATCTGCAAGCACTTACTGTATAAATATACTATTACAATTATACCCGCAATATACATTTTTATGGAATAGAAGACACAAACATGATACTTCGGCTCGCGCAAAAAGAGTAATAGAAACTTCTAACAATAGTATTTTCGGCCGTTGCAGGTTGCAATGTTTGACGTCTAATAGAGAAAATATAATTACAGTAATACACTGGCGTTTATGGCCCATGACGTAAGGAGCATATGGCCGGCCCACTAATGGCTTATTGTGCTCGCTCCATAAATACCTATTACCGACGGTGAAAGGGGAAAATTCGGTGCTTACGAGACGTAGGATGTATTGTTACGTCTAAGGATGTTATTAGACTTGTCTAGTTCAACTGTCCGGAACCTTGAGTTGGAAATATGGGATCCAGTAATCGATAAACTAAAATCTCGCGGGTGTCTGGAAGAAATCGCTCTTAGCGATAAGGCCGCCTAGATGTACATTATTGTAGGTATCTGTTTTTTTTTCTTTTTGTCTGTAATTTTTGTGCAATAAAGTGTATTGAATTGAATTGAATCTCGCGATTTGTCGTCGAGATGCCTCCTCCCGCCGTCATCTAGTTATACCATATCATAGGTCTGTGTATAAATATACCATAACTTTTGTTTGAAGTAGCTAGGTACCTACTCTACAACGTGTTACAAAATACCTATTAAAAATATATATAATTATCAAAGCCAAACCTAGTAAGCTCTCATGTCAGGGACCCAAATAGGTTTTCTAAATAGGGTTTGCACATCAGTAAAAATAAAAATTTATTTTATTTTTTCTTTACAGTGAAAAATTTTTTTTTTTTGAGTATGTGAATGGACTCGTTATAAGGCCCCATTTAACCTCCTTTCGGCTTTACTACTTGTTTTGTAACACCCTGTATATTACTTACCTCAATGTACAAATTAAAAATTTAAATCAAAGAAGCTGAAACTTTCCTCTTAGCCAATTTGTCAAAGTATAAAAATCACACTAAATTCAAAGTAACCGCACAGTTGTGCCACCAATTTTATTTTCACCCCACACGTCACTATTAATCTTGCAACTTCTAGGCACTTTAGCAACTAATGTAGGAATTGCTAAAACTCCTCACCGAAGTGGAGGTCGCTAGTTATGCCATCTGTTGAAAATAGCTTTGCACACTGCACCCGATCTGGTCAGCTGATCCGATCAGCTGATCGTGTCGGGTATATTACGTACACCTAGAAGTTAGCTAGATAGCTAGACTAGAAGTAAGTAACTAAAAATGTTACTTAGTAGGTAGGTTAGATAACAATAAAATGGTACACCTATAGTACATTTTACACTTTCGCGCTTTGTATTCATAATTAAATAATCATTTACGGGTCTTACACACGAACAAGTTTTATTTACCTTTGCCCGACGTTTCGACCAGGTCACACAGGCCGTGGTCACGAGCTGACTGGAAAGGCGAGCTGTCAGTGTAACCTGGTCGAAACGTCGGGCAAAGGTAAATAAAACTTGTTCGTGTGTAAGACCCGTAAATGATTATTTAATTATGGTACACCTATGTTATAACCCCCAATCCGCTCTCATATAATACTAACTAAGTATGTACTGCTGCTTTGCTCGTGAGTTAAATCTCTCTGACTCCAACCGAGTACAGTACCCCTCCTACGACTACGTAAATACGTAGTGTTGTCTCTTTCCGACAAACTACAAAAGACAGAGATATATCGATATAATTTTTACGTAGTCGCTATATAGCGAGTATCGACGTTGTTTAAGCTAATGGTACAGTCGTCTTTGAAATCAATACTGTTGTCACTGAACCATAGCAAAACAATAGCCAGCATTTCATGATAATCCCTGATACGACAACCAATCAAGATCCGGGGTTTAGGTCAATTAGACTCTTTTAAGATAACATTCTTCCACGAGTTCGAGGTCGGCCGATTGTGGAACAGTGGAAGACTTCCATTCATTTCATCTGTCACTATATTCACGGCAGTATCTGTCAGTCTGTTCACCTTTAGCTCACGAACCGCCGAACCAGCTTGTCGTTTTTCGAGTAAGATTTTCGTGCATGAGTGATCAAACAAAGTCGAGATAAAGTGTCACTAGTACCATTGATGGTACTAAGGATACAAAGTAGTGTCACTTGTACCATCAATGGTATTACTCAATGGTACAACTGACACCACGCGACATATTCCTCTTTAGGCCGGCCGGGCTGGAAAAATACATGCATATTGGAACTAAATATTTCAACATCATAAATTACAAGCAAATACAGGTCTCAACCTAATGGATGTCGGAAAGTTCTAATATACGCCAGGCTAATAGGGCACGAGAAACTTTTACAAGCTGCGAGTAACATGCGCTGTAAAATACGGTCATAAAGTTTGGACAATTTCACGTGAGAAGCAACTTTTAATACCTTTTTTATAGTTAGCTAGATGTTAGGTAACTGTCCTATGAATATTCGTACGTTTGTTTTAATCGGACACTCATGCTCCGTTTGCTGCTTGATTAGAGCAACACGGGGCCGCCGTCTCGACATGCACGAAGAGGGACGCCATAGTTTTTTTCCGATTCGAAACAATCTGTCATAAAGAGAGATCTACGCACACATGCATACTTTTAAGCTGTCGCTACGACACACTCGCAGTAATAAATCAAAAAACATAGTCATTAGGTTCTCGTAGGTACACATAGATACCGCGCCAAACTAGTGGTCTCATACCTTTGACAGAAGGATGGGAACGACTGGGCGGGCATGCGGTCTTCCCTCCATTGTTGCTTTATGTTAAAATGCTTAAAAATATATAGGAAGGTACTTTTACTAAGTGCATACCTACCCATAAACTGACATGGAAAAAAACAACCTTCAAGCCAATCAGAGCATCGCAATAAGTCAAAAGTCTTTCCCTAAATTATTGCTGTACGAACGCCAAAACAGTGTGTAGTCAAATTTCATAAAAAGTACGTTCCTTGACACGTGCCCACTCTTTGGAAATTAAATACTTGGTAAAAGTGTAAAGGTTACGCCGAAGTCCACTAAGTTACACCAGGAAACAAAATTAGGAAAAAACGTTTTTCCGAACATCGCATTTCAACGCGGATTTTACCGGGAAGTAATAAAAAGTCCAGTCAAAAGGACACGGCGCGTCCTGAGGGATAGAAGCGGGGCTCGCCGGGAGATTTGCTAGTAGCGACCCTGATGGATGACGATGGAAGTCGGTGTGATGCCGATTGGTGCCTTTTCGTTTGGGAAACGTGAATTTTCACAAAAATTATACTTTGCTCGTAACACAATGCCTATGGCAATGACAATTAGGACTGGATATTCACGTGACTATGTTATGGGAAATCCGACATATTGGAAATACAACATTTTGGGAGTTAGACATTTCAGGAAGTCTACGTTACCGACGTAAAGGCGATAGTACACGAACGTTTCTCGCAAAATAGTTAATAAGGTATGCCGGTTTTGGCAGAACGAGATGCAGTAATTCTTCATAACCGGTAAAAATCGTCAAATGTCACCCTTCCTAAAAAGTTGCATAGGTAAATTTATTGTAAAATTGATCTTAATCCGCGGGCGAAGCGTAACAGGAAGTATAATAATATCTAATGTTTTCCTAATAAACGAGATGACCGAACGGGAGCGACCTCAATCTACAACTCAAGGTTTTTATTAGACGTGAGGTGAATCAGTATGAGAAATCTTTTAAATTATGTAAGGTAACCCTAAAATGTTGCCCACACTTACTGTGGACTGCCGTGTTACGAAGTAATGCCCACGGATCCCTATAAACCTCCTTGCAAATGACTCTGTGGTAGAATATAATGCAGGATCTTTTTTTATAAAGGATTTTTGGGTTCAGTAGTCAATATGCTTTTTTGACCTTTTGACATTCACGTTTTAGGTATTTTGTCGTATGGGCAAATTGCTTTTTAGACGATATGATCATAACCGTCCCGTGGTACCTCGAAAATTTAAAAACGAAAGTCAGGAAACATTTTTCCACCATTCATTCAATTCTTTTCATGATGACTAATAATTTATTAGGGAGGCACAAAAAACTGATATAAAACATTATGATAAAAAATACAAATACTACGTGTCAGAGAGACCGCCCCGGGTCTGACCTGGGCCAAAGGTACCGAAAACGCTAGCGGCATTGCCGCGCTGCACAGCTATCGATAACCTTTGGACCAGGAAAGATCCGGAGCGGGGGTCCCCTCCTCTCTCTTTGAGTCTGCGGCCTAATGTCTCTGTATTCTTTTCATTCTTCTTCTACTTCTAATTGTTATTTTTTCCACGCAACCCATCATGCATTTACTTATATTACCAGCTTTGATAGACGTCAAAACCAAAATTTACAAAACGAAATAACAAAATGTAATAAATAAAATAACCATTCGTTTCTCCATGGAATACCGCACGAGAGGAAAACGGTTGTGGCTCTAATATCACACACAATCTGTCACTGTCACGTAGCCCTAGCTCAACACCTGGAAACCTGCGAACAGAGACGAGGACGACACATCACAAAGCTTTTGGACGTAAATTCGATGAATGTCTTACTCCAGGTTTAGGAAGCATTCCGTTAAAGAAATTGTAACTTAACTAATTAATTACTTTATTTGAAACGCTTGCCATATTGTCTGTATACATGCAAAAGTTACAGTGATCATACCGATAAGTTTCTCAAGATAGGCAATCTAGATTTTAGGCATTTTACTACTTAGGCAAATTGAGTTTTAGACAAGTCACAACATAATTATAGGCAATCTAGGTTTTACTACTTAAGCAAATTGATCTTTAGACATTTCACACAGGTACCTATGCAATTTGAGTTTGAGGCATTTTATTACTTAGGCTTTCGTATTTTTGGAAAACAATTTAGACATGATTGATTTTAGGTATTTTTCTTTTTAGGCGATACGATTATAAAGGTGATGTGTTTTGGTTTGTTTGAATGACGATATTCACCCTCCCCTCACGTGGTTCCCCTCCCCTCAGAATGAGCGAGCGAAGCATCTTAAATAGACTGTCGGTTATTTATCGATACTTTTAATACAATGATTTTAGTAATTTAAACAACTTGAAGTAATGAATAAGACTTAAATATATTGTTTGATAGTGAAACTATTCAAAACCTAATGCCACAAAAAAGAGTGCGTGTAAAAACATCCGCAAATTATTTCCGACCGAAGCAAGCTTTTCTCTCTCAAACTCTCAATACAATCTTGATTGACATGTGTGAGTGCTTTGTAGTCATGCATCGAGCCTAGTTTTCGTTAAGAGAGTACCGTATATTCCTCCTCTGGTTTCATCTACGGTTAAAGTTTTGCATATTCTCAACCCGACTGTAATAAACATTGTTTATTTAATGTGTAACAAGAAAATCTGTAGAGGCATAGTTGCGAGTGGATTGGATAGTATTAATAAAACCGCGGTTAGATAGCCATGGGGGATGTTTCGACAAATTGGGCTTAAGGAATTTAATATAAATCCGGGGTGAAAAGGGGTTGGCCCTTGCCCCATGATTATTAGTCTTGGCCGGGTAAAATGCCGCTGTTGTTTATTGTATGCAAAATATTTTAGGATAAAGAGGTACGTACCCACCTACGCATCTATGAATAATAAAGCATATTATTATATGAGAAATAAATAATTAAAAATAATATTGGATGTAGGAAGTACCATAAAATTGAAAGGAGTGCAAATTTGAAAAAGCACGTTTTAGTGGAATTTAATATTTTCCAGTAAAAATAAACTGGTTTTTCTTACTTATTGATGAAATTCAATGTTCATTCACTGGACTAATAATAGTATTCAGTGGAATATAAGTAGCGAAATAGACACTTTTAAATGAAATATTGATTATGATAAATAAAACTATTAACTACTCGTATATTTACAAAAAAATTCATCTTCGGCGACATTTTAGCGCCTCCATAATACCTCCTAAAACGGTAGAATGCCACAGTTTCTTCCGGAGAGTTTAGGAGCAATTTGTTTTATTTCTGGCATTACCTATAGGGTGCTCTTCTAATTTGGGTAAAGCCGGTAAGTAAGGTTAAGATAAGGAAACAATAAAAGTATATTTTACTTAACTTTGGAATTAAACAAATTGTTGACATAGATAAGTGATCCTAACCGCCATAGAAAAGCTCTGGGGCGTTTGACACCGTGGTCCTAACCTCATCAGCTAATTAAAATGGTTCGTAGGCAATTGACGCAGGTGGTCCTAAAGGTTAGGGCCTTTGACACCGCACGGTGTCAAACGCCTACGTACCCCAAGTTTCTGACGCTAAATGTTATAAAAACATAAAAAGTAATTTAGTTAAATTCATCGACTTTGTCATAGCTTTAGTTTCTATATAATTTCCTAATTATGGAGTTAGGGATATTTCTGAGGGTTGAGACTTGAAATAATTCGACGATGTGTATTTTACTTTTATACGGATTTAATTTAAAAGTGACGGTTTTAGTGAAAAGTATTTCCCCTCTTTCCTCAACTCCGTTACTCCCTGCCTACTCTTTCACTCCATCCCACCTTCCCCACCTCCCTCCATTCCTCTCTATCTATAGCTACAGGTGAAATAGCCATGGCTTCGGTATTTGAGACTATATAAAGACCGAATAGATAGAAATAATGCGAAATATAAAAGTTTCATATATTTTTAGTATGAACCATTTCATATCCGTTATCACTGTACTTGCTTACCCATTTATTGACACTCTAAACAACACGTAATAATCGTTTTATTAAAGGAAAACACTAATGATTTTATTACTGGAATAAAAATACCAAATATTCCTTCACAAGTCGTTAGACAAACATCTAGGGAGAAAGAAAAGTCATTGTTGTTTTTATTTACGTCTATATCCCTCTGAACACCTAAAAGAAAATTGCCCTTTCGACACTCCATAACGGCCCAACTTTGTGAGCAAACAGTTTTTCAGAATGGAGTTCTTAAGCTTGATTTTTCTGAGAAACGAATTGAGTTTCTAATTCTATTTGACTGGGAGATTTGTTGTAAACTGATGTTTGAGAAAATTAATTCAAGATTAAATTAGTGTCCTCCAAACATCATCATCAACAGCCTATTAATGTCCCCACTGCTGGGGCTCAGGCCTACCCTCTTAACGAGGGCGTTCGGGCTATAGTCCACCACGCTAGCCCAGTGCGGGTTGGTGGACTTCACATGCGCCTAAGAATTTCTTCTTCGGCGTATGCAGGTTTCCTCACGATGAGAGCAGTCAGTAAATGTACTTAAGTTTCGAGAAAAAACCCATTGGTACATGGCCCAGCTGGGGATCGAACTCCGGACCTTTCGATATGATAGGCCGCGTCTTATCCCCCTACGCCACTGACGCTCTACCAATATGTTATCTGAAATCAAAATGTAGCCCCGTCACGTACCTTTAAATTAGTTACTTATTAGCTCGATTTTGGTCACTTTCACCCATTTAGATATACTTGCTTAAAGTACACATCTTTTCCCCATATTTAGCTGCAATTATAGGCCTAAACCTAACCCAATAAACACACAACCTTAACCTTACACAATAAACCTGAAAAGTATTAAAACTACTAGATTATAGGCTATGTTCGTTCCACGGAGCCACTGTGTCATTCATTCTGTCATTCACTCTTCCACTATATCACTCTGCTTTTTGATGCTCTATCACTCTTCCATTCTGCCGCTCCGATACTCTGCCTCTATACTAAGAATTGCAAAATGAACAGTTGCAATTTACTCAATACCATTTCAAGTCTTCAGAAGATTGGTGGAATACAATCATTTTTTGAAGAACGAGATTTGAGGCGTAAAAATTAAATGCTTCGTAGAATAGACCCCGGCCAACAAAATTAACTGGCACAAACCTTGACGGATTTATGTATGCCTATGATTAAACAAAAACAGAAAATTCCAAACATTTCCTTTTCAAAATTTTGAAGGATTATTTCAGAACACTTTTTTGAAAACTAGACGAATAGGCCAACGAAAATTATTAATGCCTAATCAAATTGATTGTTACACCCTGTAAAGTGTGTGTGGTTATTTTTTTAAAAGACCTTGTACCTCCATAATATGGTAATAAAATGTGAGGTTTATATTGTCTAACCACCTTATTGCTAGCCACTTGGATTGGAGATATCTCTATCACCTGGACTTATCCCCTAGTCTTGTACAAGATCTGCGGAAGATTATGGACGTTTAGTATAGCGTTCAGTTCCAAATAGCTCACTTCCCCACTAGGAACCTAATAAAATTTAATCAAAATCTTTTGCATGAAGTCTTTAAGCCGTGGTCTCATTTGCATAGTCCTCTAAACATCATGGACCCTTGAATTTGCATCGAAATGAGCACAAAATGACCGGGACCGCTATTAAAGGACCAAACCTTTATTCTTTTGTCTGTGCGGCGGCCATTTTGCTGTATCCGCCATTTTGCGAAGCGAAGATTTGTTTATGAAATAAGTCTTTTGTGTACAAATGTTACTTTACATGGAAATTGCATTTTTTTAAAGAATACAAAGTTACAAAATGTTTGTGGTCTATTAAATTACTTACCTACATTTCAAATGTAAGTATTTTGTTAAATGCCTTAGGCTTTCTTGTAATAAACGCGGCATAGGACAAATTAATTAAATAAACCATTTTTTTTTCAATGGTTTTACGGCCAATTGGAAACAAAGTCCTTCTAAGTCAGGTTGTCACGGCTTCATTATAAATATGACACAACTTCTGCCAGTCGGCGACACAACACTGCAGGTCACATCCTCACTAATCTAATAGGTAGTAACTTTAATGAAGAGAAGCAACAGACAATTTCAAAACTGTACGAATGAATGCTTGTTTAAATAGGTACCTAGTTATTTAAATAAAATAAATATTTTACACGTTTTGTAGAAGAGAAAATAACGTGTCAATATACCTCTCAGAGTTTTGTGAAGCGTTCGCCGAGTAAAGTGCTCAAAACAGTAAATAAACAGACGAAATAGTTTCAAAATCGTCTCGAGTAATGGGACATGTAAGTGTTGGGTCTTGGAGCAAGCCATGAGCGAGAAGCGATACAAAAAATTCCATCCCAATTCATGAAGTTTAGTCAAGAACACCAAATCAAGCTATAAGAGCACAGTGGTAGCCTTACCATGAGAAAAATAAGGTTGATATTGTAGTGTAGTGTGTAACACCCTTAATAGTTGGACATAAGTGTGTGTAGGTCCCTTAACAGTGTTATCCATCCGCACGTAGCCGAAGTTAAACACGATTCATGCTAATAAACTCGAATTCTCTATAGTAAAAACCGGCCAAGTGCGTGTCGGGCCACGCGCAAAGTGGGGTTCCGTAGTCTAGTTCAAAAACGAACAACAACTTCAACAACTTGTATGCAGTTTTTATTTTATCACTTTGTCAGAGTGATTTAAATTAATGTCCCATGCCAAATTACAGCTTTCTAGTAGGCACTAATAGTCTCTGAGCTAAGCCGCGGTCGGACGGACGGACGGACAGACGGACATGGCGAAACTTTAAGAGTTGTTTTTACTACAGAACCCTAAAAACTAACAATGACTTCTCAAAGAGCTTCTCTGAAAGAGCATCAATTCTAAATTGATGGATTATAATATGAAAAAGCTGCAAATAGCCAGCTTTAACCACATCTCACGTGCGTTTTAAAAAAAACTGATTTCAAAATTCGACAGGCGCCTGTCGCTTGGACCACAATGTAATAAAGCACGCAGCAGGACATCGCTTCACATTCCGATGTCCCAGTCGAGTTTACTTTGCGGGAAATGTACTTGCCTCTCGGAAAAATGTACCAGAGAGAGGTGGTTAGTCTTTTATTATCTGTGGAAAATCTACTTTACCGAACTGCCAAGTTTTATTTGCAGTTAAACAGGTGGCGCTGCACGGGAAATGTCTGTTATTTTTGATTAGCTCCGCATTTGACCATCAGCAGATAAAAGTTGGTGAAGGGAGACATTTCGAACACGCCATTGCATTGGGATCTTCAACAAAGTTTGGGGAGTGGTCAGCAATATTGTTTTATTTCATACTACTGAAGTTGGAAGAAATGAGGAGATCCGCAGGAGAACCAAGGTCACCGATAGATCAAAGAATTGCGAAGCTGAAGTGGCATGGGCGGGGCACTTCGCTCGTAGAACTGACGGCCGTTGGGGCAGAAAGGTTCTCGAGTGGCGACCACGTATCGGAAGACGCAGCGTAGGCAGGCCTCCCACAAGGTGGACCGACGATCTGTAAAGGTCGCGGGACCCGGCTGGATGAGGTTAGCGCGGGATCGGTTCGTGGAGATCCCTGGGGGAGGCTTTTGTCCAGCAGTGGACGTCTACAGGCTGATATGATGATGATGATGACTGAAGTTGGAAGTCTTGTATTTAACAGGAAACTTACCTAAATGTGAATTTCACTAATAAATACACCATCCCAATTCATTTTCTTCAGTAAATAGTGCAAAAAAAAATTGAGATCGCGCCATTTGAAGAAACTTTATAGCCTCCCAGAAGATTCCCTCAAATAAGCGCCAGTAAATACACCTAGAAAATGCTTAACTCCATTGCAATGTTATCAATAAAATCGTAAAGTATGACCTCTGACAGTTAGTGGGCCGACCGCGGAATAAAATGACGATTATGCGTTTGACCTCCCGCGGCTCAGGCTGATCCCGCCTTTATCACACCATGAATTCTTATTGATGCGACGTTAATGCCCATACTTGAAATAGGGCTTGGGGTTTTATGATCGAACATTTTTTAAAGATTTTAGTATTACTTATTTGATTTTTAGGGACCAACCACAAGCAGAGACCCTAATTTGTCAGATAGCCTGAACTACTGAACCGATTGAGATGTTTGGAACATACGGATGTAAAACTCCCCGGTGACATGGAAAAATAATTATACTGAAAAATGTTAAAGAAAATAAAACAGTTGGTCCTACAATAGATCCAAAACAACTAGACCGATTTAGCAGAAATGTGTAATATTGCTCCGTGTAATGACGGAAAATTAACAGAAAAATACATATAAATATATACATTTACATGCTTTGTGTCTCTGACGAAAGAAAGGAGCGCCAAGTATCGCGATCCTGACATACATTTCGCTTCGCATAGCGTAACACACACTGAGCGGCGGCGTTGCGAAAGCGTTGCGGTTTTTTTCTGTAATATTCGAAATAGTATAAAGCCCTTTACATCAAAGCGGCGCGGCGGCGGTGCGACGGCGAAAGCGACAAAACCGCGCGCACAGATTTGACAGATTTGCGCAGACAGGTGTTGCGGAGCGGCGGCGGCGCGTTGTGTTCCTTTGTAGTGTATGAGAACCCCTACACAGCCGCCGCCGCTAGCGGTATTCCTGTCTGAAGGGCTCCGCTTTTTATTCGCTTTCCGCAGATTCGCCGCCGCAACGCTTTCGCAACGCAGCCGCGCTGTGTGTTACGCTATAGTCTCATCATTCTCTTCACACACGCTTCTTCGCCGCTGGGACGCGAGTGCTCTTTACGTGTCCGTCTGTGAGCACCCGGTCCACAGATTATAAGCCCGGTCTATCACCCCCCGGTATGTTAGTGTAGCTCACAGATGATGGGAGCGTAGCGAGTATTTTCTAGTCTAGCTTGTCCCCGGCTCGTACTAGTAATTATATACTCGTACCAACTATTATGTATTCTGTGCTCGTACCTATAATCAATATACTCCCGAGATATATGTATCATATTTTAATAGCAGACGAAAGTCGCTTGCGCATTATAAAGCAGCCTTCTTGGATAAATCCCCTTAATCTACATTATACCACAGATTAGATAATAGTGATTATTATGTCGACAACGTGAACCGTCTTGCAACGTAATACAGCCCTTTAAATGTACATACACTCTCTTGTTCGGTAAACCGGAGGTATTCGAGTACGTTGAACGAGAGATATTCGAACGGTCCTCAAATCCGCACTCAATTCAACTAGAGAGTTCGGTCTCCAAGCACGCCTTAATTAAACTGCCAATTAGTCCCCAAACGAACAGCTTCTATGTGACTTTTGGTATAATGAACTAAATATTTCTAGTGATTTCTTGTCGACTTTTTATCGATAACTTTGACCAGCATAAAATGCTATGCATCTTGATAAGCTAGATAATATTGCATAGAGGTCGATAACGAAATATAACAGACGTCTTCTTTGACATTCAGGGAAAAGACATTCGAGGAAGTAGACATTCCGGGAAATAGCCGTAACGGACCCAGTGGACATTCCGGGAATAGGACCTAACGGGCCTCTGGGGAAATAATGACATCTAAATACGACAGTTTTTTTCGATATCTAGTCGATTAAGTACAGTTTATTCAATCACTAGGAAATTTTCATTTATAAACATGTTTCATTTTCATTTCTGTAAACATGTCCAAGAACAGACTAGACAATTTTCTCAAACTAAAAAAGACGCAATTCATTATTAATAATGAATTATGAAAGCAAGTCGACTGCTGATATGAAAGCATCAGCTTTAAGCTGACTTTCCATTTAAAATAAATAAATAAAATTGACATTAATCAATGCGTATGTCACTGACAATAATTCGTCAGTGTTTCTACACTTGCCAACTCTGGGTTGAGTTCCGTCGGAACTAACTTTCAATGCAATGCAATAAAAATCAAGAAAGAACATTAAATAATTTCCTCTAAGTACTTACTTCAAATACAAATGAAACATCTCAAAGCAAACAAAACTTTAAAATGTAACGAGAAGTGTAACCTATTATAACTCGTTCCGTATTCGGCGTACTCGTTACAAAAATAACTGTAACAGTAACAACACAGTGTACGCTTCATCAAAATTCTACGTTTGTTAACTTTTCGTCCGGAACAATTCCGCTTTCTACAGTCTGTCTTATGATCACTCCAGCTAGGGTGTCTGTATTCAGTCTTAGACAAGACAACCATTCGTACATTAAATGTAAAGCCTTCTTAATCACAATAGGCCGTTTGAGATATTCAGAACTCTAGGCCAAAATCCTTAGTTTTCCTAAAATATCTAGAAAATTATAAACCCGAAACTTCCTCAATGACATTTGTATGATCCAAGTTTCAACTCAATTTAATTTCTAAACGTTTTGCAACTAATAGGTTATGCAATTTTTTTAGGTCATTTTTGGCTAGCTATGGGTAGTCTCCTATAAGTGGTAAATAACGTAAGTTCAATACAGATGTAAGCTTATATTTAAGAGAATACATCATCAGATTAATGATTACGAATCCAATGCTAGTAAAAGCGCTACCGAAAATAAAGTATCAACACTGAAGACAGTACGGCGAGTCCATATAAAGGAAACAACTGTTAATTCTGACTTCCCGAATGCTAACAAAGGAAGCGGCTAAACGCGGTGTTTCCGCGACAAGTCGCATCGCAGCGGTTGCAATGCTGCTTAAATTAAAATGCAAAGTTTTGTCAGTGCATCTACTGTACTGTTTCGTTATTCAAAGATATTTTTTTTCGCAGATTCATTTTTTTTGACAAATTTTCGCAGATCCAGGGCACTACTGGAAGGCTCTCGACCAGGAGGTAGGTAGTCTTTTTCCCAGTAAAAAAACCATTCAAGTGTTGCGAACGAATTTGTCAATTTCTTGACTTCGCTGAAAATTGTTATTCACGTATTTCTTAAAATTTTATTTGAATATAGTTTTGTATAACTGGCGTACTTAGTGCCGAACCCATTCTCCACCAGTTCACCTTTGGGCCAACATTATGCATTTTTAATCCGCTTATTTCCGATTCATGCCGCAGCCAGACTGTAACCCGCTAAAATTGTCCTGAAACATGACTTCTCAATTTGCACTAAAGTGCATAATAATTCAAAACGTTTCCACAATCGCACCGAAGCTGTGAAAAGGTCTGACGCAGCGGCGCCTGTACGATTTTGAATAGTTTTAACGAGACGCCTGGAAAACTTTGTGCAATTAGGGGCAGGCAAAGATCCAGAAGCATGGGTGTTTAATGAGGATGTCATAATTATTTGAGACGTGTGAATTTGGCAGGAGCTTTGAGTGCAGCTGTGAATGGTTTACTCATTGTATAGAACTTTTAGCAGGTATACGAGATGAAGTAGGTGGTAGTGGACTTTTGAATATTGCTGATCATGATCACAATACATTATTGACCGAGCGAGCGAAGGGAGCGAAGCGTCTAAGTTTCGAGATTGACCAAAAATGCTAATGTCCTTCTGTCTTTCTGTCCTTCTGTCTTTCTGTCTTTCTGTCTGTAATTCTCTACAGGTCGCATTTTTCAACCGATTTTGACGAAAATTTGGCATAGGTATAAATTAATTAAACCTACAAAATGAGTGGAATAAAATTTTGAAAAACATTTTTTTTAGAGTAGCATACTCGCAAAGAGGGAGTGAACTTTTTTTTTCTTGTGAATCCCATAGTGTGGGATATCGTTGGATAGGACTTTCAAAAATATTGCTGGTGTGTGAATACCATTTTTTCGATTTAGGGATCCGTTGGCGAAATATTAAGCTTTAAAGCGGTAATTTTTGTTAGAGTCACGTGTCCCCCCCCCCCTGAAAGCTAAACGGTTGCTTCTGGAAATGTGAAAAAATTCATGGCAGTAGCATATATAACGTAGTTACAAGGAAAACTATTACGGCTAAGTAGGTTCTATTAGTTTTTGAGTAATAGTGGATCGACTTATGAAAGTTGAAAAAATAAATTATGTTCATAGAACTGCATACGTAAAATGGAAAATTATTTTTTTCCGCGTGATATCCATGGTGTGGGGTATCGTTGGATGGGTCTTTCAAAAATATCGCGGGTGTGTGAAAAACATTTTTCGATTCAGGGATCCGTTTGCGAAATATTAAGCTTTAAAGTGCTAATTTTTGTCACTTTAGTAGGTACTTTTTCTGTCTCCAACTACAAAGTTGACTTTTGTTGGTTTCTTTTAGGTTTGGTTTATAAGGGCTGGCGAGGTCTACTGTTCTCACGGAACTACTAGTTACGACACGCAATCTATACTTATAATAAAGGAGTAGAAATCGTGTGTCTGTACTTTGAACAAATTTAAAAAAAAATGAGTGTGGGCGATAAAAAAAGAGTAACAGAACACAAGAAAGTTTTTTTTAATTTTTTTGTCTTTCTGTCTGTCTGTCTTTCGGTCTGTCTGTCTTTCTGTCTTTCTGTCTGTCTGTAATCGCTAATCTCCGAAACCACTGAACGGATTTTCTTGCGGTTTTCACAGGTAGATTAAGCACAGCCTGGAGCAACTTATAGGCTTTGTTTCATTGAAATCGGATGACAGCGAAAAAAGTTATCGTCATTTACAGATAAATCATGTAACGTAACAAGACGATGTTATAGACATAGGAGATATCAGTGTTTTTTTTAACTGGGACAGTATAGGCAAGTCCGAAACCATAGGAGATGCAGGGAAAGTGTCTTATGACAGAAATTTTTTGGTCAAGCGTGTGTTGTCCATAAAAATGAGACAATTTGCACATTTTTTTTTAATGCGGTTCGACTCAGTTTCATGTAGGGATCACTTCATTATATTAGAAGAAAAAAATCTGAGCAGCAGAAGTTAGTCAAATTCAATAAAATGTTTTCTCATAGAACGCCAGTGAAAAATAATTTTTATTATTTTTAAAAAATGCGTATCGACTTAGTTTCATGTTAGAATCATTTTATTGTATCGGAAGAAAAAAAATCCAAGTAAGTAGCAGAAGTAAGTCAAATTTTATAAAATGTTTTCTTATAAAACAGACTGTGCAAAGTACTTAGGTACTTACTACTTATTCATTCATGCCACCTGAACTCCAGCTGCTCCGATTACTATGTCAAAATTGTTATCACGAAAAAATACCTAAAGGTTCCTAAGACAGTTTCCCTGTATCTCCTATGGTTTTGGTTTTGCCCATACTGTATTAGTTAAAAAATACACACGTATAATAAAAATTGATATGAGAAGTCTTATGAGCAATAGAAGTGAAAACAAGAATTTTTAAAATTTTTATATGTCTTCACCAAATTGTATACGGTGTTCATAGTTTGTTCCTGAAGGTACGGTATACCTTAAATTATGGTGAATAATATGTCGGAGCTTTAAGTACACAAGCGCCATCTATCGGTAAAGTTTGAAACGTCGTCGTGGGGTCGTTACGGGAGTTGTCGCTAACAGCCGCTGGGGCGCAGCTGGTCGGAAAGCTTTATAAGCGAGGGCCGAATGGCCGACGCGTCAGTTTGAGTTGAGCCGTCGGATGGAGCGCCACGCCGTAACGAATTCGCCGCGTTTACCAATTCGACTATTATTTCGGATTCACATCATGTCGGACCACTCTGATTGCAAGCCCCGTACCAGGCGTCGTCATCAGAAGCGGGATCTGAACTTGGCGTCCCACAAAGACCGAGGTCAACACTAACGAGATTCGCGGTATCTGCCGAGCTACAACGGTCCGGTGAGCTGTATTGTTTCGATTATGATTCAGGGGTCTATTTGAGATCGTTAAGGTTACGAAAGGCGACCTTTACGTTTTCAAAAATTTGACAGGTAACTGTACCTACTTACAACCATGATCGTTTTAGAAAAATGCCTCAAGGTCAAGCGCGTGTAAAACCTAAATGTGTAAGCTTTAATGAAGAATCTCGTGTGGTATACGGATACCAGGTAGGTGGTCCATGAGTAGTGTTGTATACGGACACCAGGTGGGTGGTCCATGAACAGTTTGGTATACGGACACCAGGTAGGTGGTCCATGAACAGTGTAGTATACGGACGCCGGATGGAGGTTACCATAGTGTTTGGAGGAGCTGTGAATTTGGACTCAGCGTTTATCTTTGTGTGTAGCAAATCTAATTGCAATGGTTGAGCTTCAATAACTTTTGATTAGGTACCTACTGTTCGACTGACGATATGATTGAGTTAGCTTATTTAGAGAGAGGGAGTAATTTTGTAATTAGCGAGTTTTTAGTTAGAGTTGTAATAAAAACTGTACGCTTTCAAGTAAAGCCTGAACCGACCTGACCTTGGTCAGGTTGGCCGAACGAACAAGTACTGTCTCGGATCTTTTGTTCTAAGCGACTCACACGGGGACGTGTGAGATGTCAAGATGGCCGTGTCGGAGCTTTAAGTACACAAGCGCCATCTATCGGTAAAGTTTGAAACGTCGTCGTGGGGTCGTTACGGGAGTTGTCGCTAACAGCCGCTGGGGCGCAGCTGGTCGGAAAGCTTTATAAGCGAGGGCCGAATGGCCGACGCGTCAGTTTGAGTTGAGCCGTCGGATGGAGCGCCACGCCGTAACGAATTCGCCGCGTTTACCAATTCGACTATTATTTCGGATTCACATCATGTCGGACCACTCTGATTGCAAGCCCCGTACCAGGCGTCGTCATACTATACTTAGAATGATCCATTTTACCATTGGAAAACTATAACTAGACGATGTATGTCTGTACATAGCAGAGATAGGTACCTACTTCCAAAATCCACGCGGACGAAGTCGCGGGCAACAGCTAGTATATAAATATTAATTTAAACTTAGCTACAAATTTAATGGTGAATTTACAAAATTATATCCTGCAGAGTTACTTTTTGTGTCCCATGTGAACAGCTTTTCATGTGGTAAAAATTGATCATGACACTTTGTGTAAGCAACATTTCACATATTCGAGCCAAGAAAGCTAAACAAACTTAGGTACAAACACATCTGTGGGTACCACCTTACTTAGTTTCAGATTATATAGATATTAGTTAGGTTAGGATTACTATTAAGTTAAGATAGGACAATATTAGTTAAGTTATTCATATCTAATAGGTAATACCCAAACTTGCTGCAAAATGACGAATCGCTTAGATATAGCTGCATTTAAAATATTAATCAACGGGAATTACACCTGAAGACATGTGACCAGAAAAATGCAATTTATAGACAGGATGATGATCTGTCTACGGTGTCTATTTTAAGGTCAGGATGGTAAAAGGGACACCGGATAAAGAAGAATTAGAAGACCCAGATCTAACAACTATATGCAGTTAAGCTCTGTACATCGGCACAGATTAGATAATAGTTCCTAATTGGTACCTCTGGTCTGGTCGTCCCTCTTACCCCACCTGACCTTGAGCAGAGTATACTCTGCCTTGAGTGAACAAACGCCGTCAAAGATTTCTATTTCTATAGCAGCCCGCATACATCAAATGGTCAACATAGAATCTTGTGCTATCTATACCAAGACAGCGATTCCGCATTTATGTCTTTGTATTAAAATCGGGGATACTTTAACACAAAGTAGTATTCAAATAATGTCGGGTAAACAATCACGGACCACAATTCAGTTAGAGGCAAAATAAAAAGCGGGACTGATGTCGTGCCTTTATCGGTGGAAAATTTCCATGTATTAAAATTCGACGGCGTCTCAAATTGTTATCGTCGGAAGCCTAATGACGTATTTGCATTGAAAAAGAGTTTTCTTTCGAAAACGGGAAATTGTTACAAAAATATCGTTGAGGGGATGGCGTTGGAGGAATATTTATGTAGAGCAGGAGAGCCACAGAAATAAATCAAGATAGGACGGTTTTATAAACCGACATTGGTTAACTTGCGTTTCGCGCGCGCCACGTACGCCGCTACCACCGACTGACCCATGTAGATAGTTCGGTTCACTGCGCGGTTGGTGAAGTTTCTATGTTAGGGCACATAAGTATACAACGCAATAGATATAAAACAAAACCAAAATGATCTAGAGACAGAATGATACAAGCTAAATGAGTGCTTCAAATTTAAAATCTACGCGAGATGCATTGGTTAATGTTAGCACGCGTGTCCCGCCCTCTTCAGCGTTCAATTACGACAACACTTACCTAGAAAAGATATACCCAGACCCAAGAGTGAAAATTTGCTTTTTCCACGAATAGATCTGTATCGTTATGCATTTACATAATCTGACGATTTTCTTAGTCGTTTGTGTTGTATTCTAAACTTTAACTTGACACCAAATTTTATTACTGTAACTTTCATGTCTGATTTGGGGTTGTACTAGCGCGCCCCGCGGTGTCATCTGCTGGTTCTTCTAAGTAAATGCCCTCGAACGGGGTCGAAACATGTCGGATATCAGTCGAGAATACAAACACACGTGGATAATTCTAAGTTGGCATTAGATTAATGTCTACATATTTTAAAAAATCTAAGAATACATACTTACATTCTTCTTTTTCATATTTATCGCATTTTTTCCAAGCAACTTATTGCAGTACGATTACCTAAATGAATCAAAAATAGAAAGTATTTAATGATTTTTCAAAGACCCTTAATCGCCTTTTAAATGTGAAACGACGAACTTGAAAATACACAATATTTAGATTTCAAAAGAGAAATACAGGAAAAGGTGAGTGAAGCTAGTACATAATATAGAAATCTGTGAGATGAAGGAACGAGATGTGAAATCGAGCGATGGGGTGAATAAATCAACATTAATATCGGCGCTTCTGAGGAAGTGGATTTAGAAAAGAAACATGTCAAATGAGTGAGACGAGACGAAACGAATATCTTGTATATCAAAAAAATCATAAAAACGTCTCTAATTACTGATCAGGTGGAAATCAATGATTTCTATGTCGATTTCTTCACGACACTGTCTCAGGAATTCGGTAATATTTTTAAAACTAGGAAAATTACTATTAAAAACAAGTTTAAATTTAGTGACTGGGCAACCACTGGTATCCGGAAAAGCAGGACCAAGTTATTTGATTTGTACAACGAAAGGTCCTACAGAGTTGACGACAGATTCCATGAATATGTCAAAAATTACTCTAAAATTTTTAGGAAAGTTTGTAAAATAGCCAAGTCATATTATTTAAGTAATAAAATTAAAAATTCGGATAATAAAGTTAAAGCAGTATGGAAAATCATAAATAATGAAACTGCCAAAACTAAACCACGTGAAAATGAATATGCAATCAGAAATAATGGTAAAATAATTAATTCTAAAACAGAAGTAGCAGAGTCCTTTGAAACTTTTTTCACTAACATCCCTATTAAAACCACCGAAGCTCTGCATTCATCGCCTATTCTTGCCGAAAATTTGCTTGTAAATAACGTTACATTATGTGAAACAGTTTTTAATTTTAGACACATAAACTCTCTAGATATTATTAAGGCTTTTAAATCATTAAAACTAAAATCTTCTGAAGATCTATGGGGAATGTCTGTTAAAGTAGTTAACTCAGTCATAACGATTATTGCGCCTTACTTAGCTTTTATATTTAACATGAGTATTAATCAAGGTATTTTCCCTGACCTAATGAAGCAAAGTAAAATCATACCACTGTTTAAATCTGGTGACAAACTAGATCCCAGTAATTTTAGACCAGTGTCAGTTCTCCCCGTGCTTAGCAAGATTTTCGAAAAGATCATACTGAATCAACTGCTTTGTCATTTCAATCTCAAACAACTTCTTCACGATCGTCAGTTCAGATTTACTAAGGGACGATCAACCACCGAGACAGATTTTTTTACATCGTTTGTATATACATTTTATCTACGTGAATATCGCGCGAGTCAATTTGTGCTTCGTTGCGGCGCGTAGTGGGAGAAACTGGCTAGCGCGGTGCGGGGCGCGGTGCGGGGCGCGGTGCGGGGAGTTTGTCCACTGCGCCATCATTTGGCCGGTCGGCGCGCGCGCGACGCTCAGTCGGTTCGCTGCCTTCGCTCGTCGCCGTCGTCGCCTTCACTTGCTTGCTGCGCGCGCTCACGGACTGCCTCGCCTCGCTCGCTTCCTCGCCGCGTGCTTGATAGTGACGACTCGTCGCATTTCTTTTTAACTGCGCTTGTTATTAAGAGTGTCGTCACTATGATATGTACATGAAGATTGAAGATGCGTGCACTTAGTAGTCGTCGAAAACGTTCTTTTCAGAGCGACTGAGCTTCCAAATGCGAATATAGTTTCTCGACTCCGCACCAAAACGTTCTTTTCAGAGCGACTCATTGCGTGACGTCATAATATAAACTGCTCTTTTCAGAGCAAATTGCGTGACCATAAAAACTGTTCTTTTCAGAACAATGTTTCATTCGCCTGAACGCTTGAAGTCGTTGTGTGTTGACAGTGATACTCAGTGCTTTTTAGGAGTGATCTATAGTTTTGTGAAGTGCTTAATTTTGACGTTTCAGGCTTGTGTTGTTTTTTGTTCGGTTCGTTGCAGTTATTCAGTCATGCTGTTCCCCGAGATGCGTACTAATGCTATCATGTCGGTGCCAGCCGGGTAGTTCATCCATGGTTTCTGTTTTGGTATTTTTTCGTTTCAGGTGTCCAGCAGGTACGATTGGTTGTTTCATAAGGTACGCTTGGTTGTTTCTCCTCTTGCTGGGAATAGGTAAATGGCGAGTCGCGTCTTTTTTGTTTTAGGTTGTATAGATATATCGATAGGAAAGTAGCTGCTTGTTTAAAATAGTGGATCGTTATTCCATATGCACGGTGGGCTGCATTTATGTGCTCTTTTACCGAAACGGTCGTGGTAGAAACAAACTGCGTTGGGTGTCGTTCTGATTCTTTCTATTCCGAACTTTTTTAATAAGCAATTAAAAATGTTCGCCTCGAACTGTCTGCCTTGATCCGTGGTTATTCGGATTGGACAACCGAATCGTGATATCCAGTTTTCGTAGAATATTTTTGTTACAGTTTCTGCGGTTATTTCGCGCGCCGGTACTGCTTCAGGCCATTTCGTATATCTGTCTATCATAGTGACGATGTACTTGTAGTCGTTTGATGGCGGTAACGGTCCGACTATGTCTATGTGTACATGTTCGAATCTAGATGATGGTGGAAATGTGCCGATTGGGGTAATCGTGTGACGATTGATTTTAGCTTTTTGACATGCTATGCAGGCTCTTGTCCATAGGCCAATGTCTTTGTTCATCCCAGGCCAAAAATATTTTGCTGTTATTTGTTTCCTCATTGTACGAGTGCCGGAATGACATAATTCGTGTTGCATTTTATATGCTTCTTGCCGATATGCCTGTGGTAAATACGGTCTCGGTGTGCGAGTAGACATTTCGCATGATATTGAGTTCTTGGCTCCCGGAAGTGTTATTTTTACAAAATTAAGGTTTTCCCTTTTCTTTAATTGTTTCAACTCTTCATTACTGCTTTGGTCTTTAGCTAACTGATCATAATTGATTTTCATTGGACAGCTAATCACTTCTATTCTCGATAGCCAGTCTGCGACTGGATTGCTTGGACCTTGTAGGTATTGGATGTTGGAGCAAAATTGACTTATGAAGCTGAGTTGTCTTTCACGCCGTGGCGTGTCGTTGTTGCTGGGAGCTTTTGTTAATGCGTAAGTCAAAGGTTTATGATCTGTGAGTATTGTGACGTCGTTTCCCTCGATTAATCTTCGGAAATGTTTGACGGCTGCATACATCGCTAATAACTCACGATCGTACACACTGTAGCGGCGTTGTGTCTCGCTCATTACTTTTGAATAAAAAGCTAATGGTTTCCAAAAATTGTCTTTGTTTTTCTGTTCTACTACTGCTCCCAAGCTGTGGTCTGATGCGTCCGTCATGATGCGTAACGGTGCATTGCTGATGGGGTGCGCCAGTGTAGTAGCTTTCAATATGCTTTGTCTGCATTTTTCAAAAGCCTTCTCTGCTTCTGCATCCCACACTATTGGGGACTTGTCGTTCTTCTTTGTGTTGTGAAGGTATTTGTTCAATTGTAGCTGAGCCTCTGCTTGGTGCGGAAGGCAATCTCTGTAAAAGTTTAGCGTGCCTAAAAATCTGCGTAACTCTTGAACTGTTGCTGGTTTTTTAAAATTTGAAATGGCTTCGATACGATCGATAGGCGGAGTGATGCCGTCCGATGTTACTTGGTAGCCAAGGAAGTTAATTTTCGATTTTCCAAATTCACATTTTTCGATGTTAAGAGCTACACCGTGATTATTTAATCGTTCTAGTACTTGCTGTAGGACTTTCTTGTGCGATTCTTCGTCTTTTGTATACAACAATATGTCATCAATGTATGGGAAACATCCTTCTACGCCCCTTAGAACTTCGTGCATAAATCTTTGGAATGTTTGTCCTGCATTTCTGAGCCCGAATGGCATTACTCTAAATTCAAATAATCCAAACGGTGTTATGATCGCTGTTTTCTCCGGATTTGACATTGGGATCCAGTAGTAGGCGCTTTTTAAATCCAGTTTTGAGAATACCCTCATGTTGTGTAATTGATATGTGAAATCCTGGATGCGTGGTATTGGGTATCTATCTGGAAGCGTTACGGCGTTCAATCGACGGTAATCACCGCAAACTCGTAGGCTGCCATCTCGTTTCTTTACGATGTGGAGGGGGCTTGCCCATGGACTTTTCGAAGGCTGGCATATTCCTGCTTCCATCATTCTTTCGAATTCTAATTTTGCTACTTTGTACTTGTCTGGCGGTAAAGGTCTGGCTCGAGCATATAATGGTTGGCCGCTGGTTTCGACGTGATGCACGACCTCATGCTTTGCTGGTTCCCTCAATGATAGTGGTCTGAGTACGTTCGGGTATTGTTTCAGGATATCATGATAAATGTGGTCTTTATTTATCATATGCACTGAGTCTTGTTCCGCCTTAATTTCTATTGCGTTGATGGATAAGGAAGTAACTTGGTCAACTAACTTCTTATGGTGTATGTCCACCAATAGCTTATAATGCCCGAGGAAATCAGCGCCGAGGATTGACGTTTTTACGTCCGCAATAATGAATGCCCATCTGAATCGGCGTCGTAACCCGAGGTTTAATATTAATGATTTCTCCCCGAAAGTGTTGATAGGAGAGTTGTTTGCTGCGAATAATTTGTGTGAGCTCGATCGAGCTACTTTTGACTTGTTGCTAGCTGCTAGCACGGATATTTCTGCGCCCGTGTCGATGAGGAAACGCTGTCCCGTGTCGCGGTCGAAAACGCATAGGCGGTTGCTTGCGCTGGGAACACCGATGCCCGCCACCATCGGTGTTGAATTTAGTTTTCCGAAGTTTTCTTCGCTTTGCAACACGGTGGTTCGCAACGCCGAGCCTTATCCCCAAATTTATAATGGAACCAACATTCTCGATTTACGTCGTCGTATTGTCTCGAACTTCTGTCCGCGCGACTGATTGATCGGGAACGCGGTCGTGTTTGTTTTTTAAAAGAGTTTCTGCGATATTTTTCTCTACCTCTGCGTAGTTCTGCGACCTCCAATGTCAGTTTCTCTAGTTGTGATGCTAAATTTTCAAAATGCGATTGTGATGGTTGTGTTTGTGAGGTTATTGCGGCTATACTGGTGTTTGGCCCGTATTCCAGCATTTTATCGGCCATGTTTGCTAAGGTGTCTAAAGACGCCTCTGTATTTACTGACAGTACAGACCGAACGTGAGCGTGCATTTGTTTCAACCATTCTATTTTTAAACCATCCTCCGTGATCATATTACCACCGAGTTCGCGCATTTTTCTTAATAATTGTGACGGTTTTTGATCGCCTAACTCAAGACCGCTTATTAACTTTTGGAAATTTTGAACGTCTGACTCCTCATATACGGAAATGAGACGTTGTTTAAGTGTTTCATATTTATTAGTAATGGGTGGTTTTTTTAAGAGATCTGAAATGTGTCTTAAGTCTTCGTTTTTTAACTGTTGAAGTAGGTAACGACATTTTTGGTCGTCCGAAGTTTTTAGCGGCTCAATTACTGCTTCGAACTGGATGAACCAAATGGCAGGCATTTCGCGCCAAAATGGTATTAGGCGGGATTGAATCGAAACCGCTGCTATCACATTTTCTTTTTGCATTGTTTCTTCTTGAGGAGTGGGCTCCGTCGGAGACAACATTGCTGCTCGAAATTGTACTTGTTTATTTGCTTGTCGGGGTCACCACTTTGGGGTCGCTGCTTGCAGGTGAGAAATGAAACGACTGATGATCTGTAGATGCATATTTTATTAACAATTGTCCTTATTATTATTTACAATATTAGGTTCGCAACCGGCGACGGTTGAGAGGAGCGCTTAACGTTAGAAAGAGATAGTAATATCTTGTGTCCCCACATACTTAAATCTTACCTTGAAAATAGAGTACAAAAAGTTGATATAAATGGAGTTAAATCATCTGGTTCAGTTGTGAAAATGGGGGTGCCCCAGGGCTCAGTTCTGGGTCCTTTTCTTTTTCTTGTATATATAAATGACTTGCCATTTGTAATACAAAACATGTCCAACATAGTATTATTTGCCGATGACACTTCTCTGATTTTTAAAATTAGCAGAAGAGCTTGTGATCTTCCTGAGGTAAACAATACTCTCACACAAGTACTTAACTGGTTCAGCATTAATAATCTAGCATTAAATACAACAAAAACTAAATGTATTAAATTTTGCCTACCAAATGTAAGACATGTAGTTAATAATGTAACTTTAGGTACAGAAAGATTAGAATTTATCAAAAGCACGGTGTTCCTAGGTATAACTATAGACTCATCTCTTCAATGGGGGCCCCACATAGCTTCACTAGCTGGCAGACTAAGCTCGGCCGCCTACGCCGTTAGGAAAATTAGACAATTAACAGATATTGCTACTGCGAGATTAGTCTATTTCAGCTACTTCCACAGCATCATGTCATACGGCATCCTACTGTGGGGTCAAGCGGCAGATATAGAAACCATCTTTATTTTGCAAAAGAGAGCTGTTAGGGCGATCTATAATCTACGTTGTAGAGAATCATTAAGAGAAAAGTTTAAAGAAATTAATATATTAACCGTTGCCAGTCAATACATTTTTGAGAATATTTTGTATGTCCGCAAAAATATATCTCTCTTTTTGAGGCACTGTGATATGAACACAGCTTATGTTACAAGAAACAAAAACAAACTTGTACCACCACAGTTAAGGCTTAGTAAGGTCAGTAAATCATTCACGGGGCAATGTATACGCTTCTACAATAAACTACCAGAAGAAATCTTAAATATGAATGACAGAAAATTTAAGACTCACATTAAACAACAACTTTGTAAGAAAGCTTATTATAAAACAGTCGATTATCTAAATGACAAAGATGCCTGGTGTTAATGTTACTTCAGCCTCGCACAATCTTTACAAAATAATGTTATGTACAAACTTGATTTTAAAAGATGTGTTGCGGAAGTTTGTTGAGCCGCTTCTTCTTCCCAGCTCTATATAACACCTTGGAGGCGGTGGTAGATAAAAAATTGACGTTGTATAAATGTACCTAGTGTACTTACATGCAATAAAATACTTTTGAATTTTGAATTTTGAATTTCTAATGTTGGTCTTATTGCAAGCGAGCGTTCACTGATCACTTCAATGCTTGGAGATTCATGCATGAATGTGTTTCATTACTCCATAAATACCTTTTTTATTGCATATTTCGACAAAACTTTCAATTCTAAATTTATAACAGTAAAACTTCCGTGGCTTTTAAAGATTTAAATTCAAAGTTTGTATGGGAGATGAGTAGGAAATAGCCATCTAAAAGTTCTGAGCAAAATATTGACTTTAATCTTGAACCTAACTTTGCCAATAATGGTAAAATCTCAGCGTGGCTCCGTCCGTCGTCGCCTGACAGAATTTCTAGGCCATTATTGACAGTAAAATTGGCCGAGTGACAACCGGATTGATTGCATTTAAGGCACCTAACCCTAACCCTTTCATCTTGCGTCACATCCACGCACTGAGTCGCGTATTTACATGTAGTGTTTTATCTGACATTAATGGAATCAGCTCTGAAACATGGTATGTTTTGTTACCAGTTTTCCTTGTTATTTTGAGTAACTGTAGTAATTGCTAGATGTAACATCAGCTTTTTGATTTTTTTATTTTTCCTTCAAAACAAACTACTATTAATTACACTACTATTTTTATAATTATATAATTATTTACGGGTCTTACACACGAATAATTATATAATTATGAATACAAAGCGCGAAAGTCTAAAATGTACTATTTTTATAATTAAGAGTAACTTTTTGCGTTGTTACTCTTCTCCTCCAAAATCACTGAAAGATTGTACTTCTTCATTATTTAACTTATTCAGGAGTGATTTTTTAAATGACGTATCATTTAACTCCGATGGGAGTATATTTTAATAATCATATGGGACTCCAACGGTCTTCCTCCATTTCCTACGGTTCATCACTCTCTGTTTGACTTCCTGCCATGCCATGCCCATATGTTTCAGCTCGGCCTGATGGATCGCCTCCAAGTAGTTGTGGATCGGTCCCTTCGTCTTTGTCCGTTTCGTGGATTCCATTCGAGTGATATCCTGGCGATGCTATTTTCCGACTTTCTTAAGCTAATTTTAGGCCTGATTCTGAAGGCAAAAGTTATTTGACAACACTAAAATTGTTTCCGTCCCTGTCATGCAGTATTATGAAGATAAGGACTGAACGAGTTTTAGTGCATTTTCTTTAAATAACTTGTGTATTTTTTGGAGCTTTTTTTGGAGCCCAAAGTTATTCATTAAAATAGTGTATGCGTCAGGAATTTGTTGATGCAATTTGCGAGTCTAGTTGTCACCATGTTTCGCAGTCATGCAGAAGGAATATAATGTTGGTTTCTTGAATAGTTATTGAAAACGCGCGGTCCGGAAGCACACACGTCATCAATCACGGGTATGTCTGTAAGCGTCTCGGGCGGGGTAAATCTCTCTTTTTACCCCGTTATACCCCGCCCCGGGGCTTTCCGATCCGCACATCAATGTAAGAGCGATATAATACGTTTGATTTTGTTGTAATGTTCGAAGTGAGGCGTGTTTTGTGCTTCGAAGTTTTTTATTTATCATTTATTTTGTTGCATCGCGACGAAATTCATAATTATTTATTTAATTAGTTATTTCTACTAATTATGTTATTAAGTTTAAAAAAACTCTTGTATTGACGTGTATGAGCCTCGGTGGCGTAGTGGGAAAGACGTCATTTCGAGAGGTCCGAGTTCGATCTCCGGCAATGCCGTAAGTACCAATACTTGGGTTTATCTCGAAACTTAGGTAAGATTTCTGACTGCTCTCAGACGGTGAACGAAAACATCGTGAGGATTAAGCCTGCATACGTCGAAGAAGGGATTCTTAGGCGCATGTGAAGTCCACCAGCCTTCACTGGACCATCGTGGTGGACTATGTAGCCCGTACGCCCACGTTGCGGGGATAGGCTGTGCTCCAAACAGTGGGAACAAATTAATAGACTGGTGATTTTGGATTGACTTGACTGGAATCGAACTTGGACCTACCGCTCGACGTATCTATAGAAGACCGCGTTTCCCCATTGCGCCAAAGAGGCTCAAATTTTTGATTCCCTATGTATTCGAAAGCAATTGTTGTCACTTTAAATTTAATTACAGTCAGTGTTTAAACTAAAACTTGGGGTATTGTTTTCATCAAAGACATTCCCATTTAATAACGTAGACGGAACCCAATATGGATGTAATTAAATTATTTTGTCTTTTCGTTTATTTAATGAACTTTATTTATCTTAACTCATCTAGTGTTATGGAAATGTTGTGACGGCTTAGAGACCCTGTACCAAGATTCTTAACCTCCAAAAACATTGCTAGAGAAAATAAAACATTTTTAAAAAATCATAAAATAATTGTATTTTTTAACGTTCACTTCTCTTGAGGACTAAAAATTAGAAATAAAACAAAACGTATATAAGTAATAAATAATAAATAAAAATTCATTCACATCTCCCAGGACTCAGGAGGATAAGGTTAGATTAGGAAGGGTTCCAATAACTTATCTACTAGCTGAATTGTCAGACTAGGAAATAACATAAACTCAAATATGCAACTTAAATAGGCAAGTTATCGAATGGGCAACTTCTCAAATGGCGAATTTTTCAAATGGTCAACTTCTCAAATGTCCAACTTCTCAAATGGCCAACTTCTCAAATGTCCAACTTCTCAAATGGCCAACTTCTCAAATGGCCAACTTTTCAAATGGCCAATTCTTAAGTTAGGTATCTTATCTATAATTCTTTGCCGCTGGGTCACTGCAACAGAAATGCCTTGGTACAGGGCGCGTACCTAATCATGGCGACGCTCATTTTGGCGCGAAAATGTGACAGTTCGTTAGCCGGACGAATCTTGGCGGGAAATAGAATTGTTACGTTACCCTCACAGAGATGTTTGTTTCACTTAATGGGTCTTAAATACACAGGGTGGAAAAAGGAAGCCGCCTGTGCAGAATCACACCTCTTTTTTTCAATTATTGTTTATTTATACTTTTTGGACCTTTCGGTATTTTCCTGTTTTTAAAAATATATTTTTAGTTGTCAATGAAGATGGAGAAAATCCAGGCGTTTTTATTCTAGTCGTCTTCATTTTTGGTCCTTCGAGCCGGAAGGGAAATACCCTAAATCTCGTTGATATAACAAATTTTACTAAAAGGAATTATTCCTTTACTTTTTTAATTATGTAAAACTGCATACAAACATTTTTTTAAAATCACAGAATTTTACTTATTTTTTATAACACCAAGGAGTGAATGGATGTGGTTTGAGATTATTTTTTCTCCTTTGAACTGTTGATTACTTCGATATCCGTTGTATAAACACGTGATTATTCGGAGCACAGAGCTGTCGCGTGTTACAATAATTATTGTATAAGAACATAACATTATAGGTACAGAGGCGATAGCAAAGTGTGTTAATTGCTATCTCTAAATATAAACTTTGAAACCTAACAATTTAATTAGCTCTTACACCTAAATAGAAAACAAAGAGCTGTGGTAGCCTAGTTGGCTGTGCTCTCTCTCGCCTCACGTTCATGAGGTAATGGGTTTGACCCGAGTACGGTTTATTATAATACCACAGGCTTTTCTGTGAGAGAATCCTGCATACGACAAGGGAGTAAGGTTTCTAAAGCGGTCCCTACACGATCATGCTCCATGACATGCGTTACGTGCTCTCACTCATGCATGACCGTTTATTTGTAGTGATTGACGCGAATGACATGCAAACTACATGCCGTTGATTGACAATCGCGCGTACTCTTCACTGTACTAAGTGATTGATAGCAAGCACGAGGGTCCATCATGCAGCATGATAATTCACGTAAACGTAACGCATGTCATGCCGCATGATCGGCTAGGGCCCGCTTATGGTGGACCTATGTACTTATACTATTATTATACTCTGTGCATAAGTGAAGTCCGTCAATATTCGGATTGGGCACCGTTGGAGGACAGTGGTTGTATTTTTTTTTTACAAATTCACACACGGCTGTTTAGTTCCAAACTAAGCCGAAGCTTGTGGATGGGTACTCTACAACTGATAAATATACTCAATATTAGTACTTCTAAATAAATATTTAAATTCATACAAACACCCAGAATCCGAAAACCAACAGTCCTGCTCATCACACAAAATGTTGGCCTCGGGTTAGAATCGAACCCACAACCCCTGGCACAGTAGGTAGCACTATCAACAAGCCAGTCATAATTACTTCCACAATATCAATTTATTTACTAAAAACTATATTTCTTGTACCGGCTGGGTGAGGTTAGCGAGGGACCGGTCGTCGTGGAGATCTTTGGGGGAGGCCTTTGTCCAGCAGTGGACGTCTTTCGGCTGATATGATGATGGTGATATTTCTTGCACTAGAATCACAGAATATAATAATAGTCTAGAACTATAATAAGAGAACAAAGCAGGCTAGGATAGGTATTATACAAGATTGTATAGGATAATGCATACGTTAGATTCCATATTAGACGTGCTTGTAGAAGTGCCGACGCTGTCTGGAATATCGAATGTTATTTTACAGAACTGCTAAAATATTAATACACTGAACGAATGGAACGGATACGCCACAGTTATTGCTCGCCCAATTTCCGTTTTAGATTAAAATTGCCTTTTTCGATCACCCCATTTTATTCAGACTGCATATAAAATACTAACTACAATACATTCACACAAAGATACATGCCCTTACTTTTTAAAGTAGGTAGTCGATTGCCTTATTGCCTCTGTGACCTGCAGCCACTGCTTCGCAAACCCACAGAGTACATAAAAGTGTGGTATGAACTCAGATAAATAGGATAGAAAGTACTACATCCAAAAACAAAGTTAAAAAATATACATCAAAAAGGACAAAGAATAAAAAGAAATATATTTAGGTATAGCAACACAAGAAATTTTGTTACAAGAGTATAAATATTTTATGTTCAGATCAGATTGTTTATTTTATTTGGGGATTATTACAGAAGTGCGACACACGCTTGTGCGAAGTACGTGAATGCGATGTACAGTCTACCGCACATCAGTGGTAACACTTTGACCTTGAGCTGGCCTAGCCTATTAGGGAGTTTCAATACTACGCGAGACCAGTTTATACTGGTTTTGTTACCACTGATGTGCGGTCGACTGTACGATAGTGCGACATGTGATTTTGCGAAGTATCGATAGTGCGAAATACGAGACGTGTGCGATGTACGATAGTGCGACATGTCATTTTGCGAAGTATCGATAGTGCGAAATACGAGACGTGTGCAATGTACGATAGTGCGACATGTCATTTTGCGAAGTATCGATAGTGCGAAATACGAGACGTGTGCGATGTACGATAGTGCGACGTGTCATTTGTGCGAAGTATCGTCAGTGTGCAATAAAGTAAAACATTTTCATAAAAAAATGTTTTGGCTTTTATTGTAGTCTATACTACAACGGGTGCGGTACGGGTAGACACAGACCCGTAGATAAACCACCATGACCCTTTCATGACGTGGTTACCCTAAATAAAATGAAACATATTGATGACTTAATTCTCCCTGTTTCAATATCGAATGCCAACCCTGGTCAGTCCCTAAATCAGTCATAATTACACCAATAAAAGGTCCAATTCGCGAGGACCGCGACATTTTTCACGACAAATAAACCGCCGCGATATTATTGCGATATTGGTGCGATAAAACACATTTTATTGCTCTGGCAATAATATTTATAACGGAACTTGGCATTAAGTAGAGATGCGACACGAGCCACACACAACATCAGAAGTCGAAAGACAAGAAACGAATTTTATGAACGACGGGTCTTTTCCGACATTTGAACTCGAGAGAATACAGGTAGTAAGGTACATTCATCATCATCAACAGCCTATTAATCTCCCCACTGCTGGGGCTCAGGCCTACCCTCTCAACGAGGGCGTGCGGGCTATAGTCCACCACGCTAGCCCAGTGCGGGTTGGTGGACTTCACATGCGCCTAAGAATTTCTTCTTCGGCGTATGCAGGTTTCCTCACGATGTTTTCCTTCACCGTTTGAGAGCAGTCAGTACATGGTCTTAAGTTTCGAGAAAAAATCCATTGGTACATGGCCCAGCCGGGGATCGAACCTCGGACCTTTCGATATGATAGGTCGCGTCTTATCCCCGAGGCCACTGACGTAGTAAGGTACAATTGGGCCTAATCCTCAAGTTTAAAGTCACTCAGCGAGCTTGGAGAGGACTATACTCGTGGTTCCTTTGAAGGATATTGCTCACATCCGACGAAGAAATAAAATCACAGGCATAGCCGAAAGGATTATCCAGCTGAAGTGAACCAGGGGGCAATCGCGCCAATTCTGAAAGATATTAGCAAATCCAAACCATAAAAAACGTTATGCTGCATGTACACCTTTGGCAAAACTTTACAAACGCAAACCAAACCCCTGCTGCACACGTTTGCTAAAACGTGCACACACTGATCGGCGGCGTTGCGAAAGCGTTGCGGTTTTTTCTGTAATGTTCGAAATAGTATGAAGCCCTTTGCATCAAAGCGGCGGCGGCGTGGCGCGTTGTTTATACAAACCTTCGCCGCCGCAACGCTTTCGCAACGCCGCCGCCCAGTGTGTGTCACGCATTAAGGTTTGTCAAACGTGTACATGCAACATAATGTTTTAATGGTTTGAATTTGGTAATATAGTTCAGAATTAGAGCGATTGGCCTCTGGGCGAGCCACATATCGAAGATACCGTAGAGCGCGGACACGTGGACGGAAGACCTAAAGAGATGAGGTTCTCGTGATAGAGGTGGCAATTAATACATTCGAACTGTTGCACGTAGCAATCTAAATGTTGCAGGTGTTCATGAGCAACAGTGGCCATCTGCCATCATAACAGTCCATCTGTTTGCCCACTTTGGCTTTAGTAACAAAATGTTTCTCATCACCTTTCGAAAGCATACCTATTCTGTCTCCTTTGTAACGGCGGAATCCGGGGACCTAATGAAAGTAACCCATAATAGAAAAGAGGTCCCAAAGCAATAACAGTTTTAATTACGTTAAAAATTACGCGAGCAACTTTCCCGTATCTCCCACTCCATTCTGCTTTAACGGTTATGTTTATTTCTTCGTACGGACCGGGCGCCGGCGAGGGCGGTCTCAATTTTTGTTATTGTTATGGATTTTTTACGTTTTTAGGTTAATTAGTAACCGCTTTTGTGGAAAACGGTTTTGAAAGGTGGTCGTTGTAAGTCAACGGTTTCTGGGCAACCGCACGTCAGTGGAAACAAAACCAGTATATAAACTGGTCTCTCATAGTATTGAAACTCCCTAATAGGCTAAGGTCAAAGTGCTGACACATCCACTGACGTGCGGTCGACTGTACAAAACAACTTCCCTATTATGGGCTTTGAAGCTTTATTTAGTCCGGTAAATAATAGGTTCCCACAGTAAAGTTTACCAGGCGTGGGTCCTCCCGTAAGGAAAGAAAGCTAGATTAGATGTAAAAAAACTTAGGAGCTATTTAGTTTTCTTTAAATTAAGTTACAGTTACGAGGTACCTACTGTGCCGACTGTACCTAGCCTGTACGAGACCTCGCACTTATTTTCTCGCTTAGTTCTAATTCGTACTTACCACAAATTAGTATTTGATAGTTACAAGTCGCCAATCTCCACCATCGAATTATTACATTCAAAATTTAAAAAATTAATTATTTAATTCCGACCGCCACGCCGGTGACTTATTGTTTACACCCCATCCAAAATGGGAACGAATGATGAACTCCCAAACGAGTTTCCATCAAGAAACAATCAACACGAAGAACTTTTCTTAAGTTATCTGTAATTAACAGACGTTACCCTGTTACGATGTAAACTTATTTGAGTTCGTGGACCCAGTTGAGGAAGAGGCATTTTCAAACTGTAGGTATCTACACTTAATTCATACGTAAATTTAATGAATTAATTAAAACGAATTTGAAGAATGTCGTGACTACCATTTCTACTTGCGGAAAAATTTGATACATACAAACTATAGGTAATGTAAGAAGAGGGGTATTGCCACAGAACACCGGAAAAAGCTCGCTACGCTCCCAGACTTATATTTCTATGGGTATTGCAATTTCATCTCCCATATAAACGTTGAATTCTAAAACGTCTTCACAGAGGAAAGTCGGATAAGGTAAAAAGACTAAACCAAAGTAGTAAGCATAAAAGCAAACGCATGGATATTATGATGGTCTAAGTACCTAGAAAACGCATCGCGTATCCCTTCCTGGGTATTTGACTGACTACTTAAAAACATACCTGACTGCAACTTGCAGCCTGCAAGGCGAGATTTCGAAGAAATCTGCTATCAAACGACTGTGTTTGACGAAGTTTCATTAAGGTTACCATTGAAGCATGTCATAATGTTATATAATTATGGTCTTGAGTATTTTCAAAATACCTGAGAGAACTGAGAGAAAAACTACCACAATGCAACTTCAAGTCGAGGTTCTAAAACAAAGAAACGGTTAATGTTCTTGTTATATTATCCTAAATTTCAATAATGACGCACAAAGTCTAGTGGAAAGTATAGAACGCGCAGCCGTTTGTCGCGTGTCTATACAAACATTTGCAGATTTGCCATTAGAATTCCGATAAGCACAACAGTCCAGGTCGATACCCTGTACAAAGTACGAGAAACGTATCACACAGAACTCACTCCATTTCAAAGTTATCTCTATGTAACCCTCGGATGTTGCCGCCGATAACCTTATGGCGATATTATATAAACGTCCGCTGCATCGCGTCGAGGTTTAGTCATTAGAGTGTTTACAATGGAGACAGAAGAGAGCACGCCCAAACCGTTCAAACACACCCTTGTCAAACACAATGTGATCAAGTTTGGGTATATGCACGGAGCTGCACTTTATGGAATTTATTTGTGCTTCACCGCAGCTAAATGGCCTACTATTATTTGGTCGTTGTTCCTTCTTGAAGCGGCGAAGATTGGTATCACGGCTGGAGCGCACAGACTATGGTGCCACAGAGCGTACAAAGCCAAATTGCCGCTGCAAATTATTCTGGTGATTTTCAACAGCATCGCTTATATGAACACGGCAACGTATTGGGTGCGGGACCATCGGCTCCACCACAAGTACAGCGACACCGACGCTGACCCCCACAACTCGCAGCGCGGCTTCTTCTTCTCGCAGATAGGATGGCTCTTTGTTCGAAAACACCCCGAGGTTTTGGAGAAAGGCAAAACGATTTACATGGACGATATCCACAGCAATCCGTTGTTGAAGTTCCAAAAGAAATACGCGTTTTTCGTGATCGGTCTGTGGGCATACGTCATCCCTACAATTGTGCCGATGTATTTCTGGGGGGAGAGTTTGAGTTGCTCGTGGCACATCGCTACGATGCTGCGTCACGTCCTCACGATTGAACTCATCTTCTTGGTGAACAGTGTTGGACACAGATGGGGCTACAAACCCATTGACAAGAACATCAAGGCTGTCGAGAACCTCGCCGTCTCTCTGCTGACAACTGGAGAATGTTTCCACAACTACCACCATGTGTTCCCCTATGATTACAAAGCATCTGAGCTTGGCAATTCGAAGTTCAATGCCGCCACCCTTTTCATCAATTTCTTCGCATGGGTTGGATGGGCGTACGACCTGAAAATTATTCCTGACAAAATGATCATTGCCAGGACTGAAAGAACGGGCGATGGAAGAAATCTGTGGGGATGGGGTGACAAAGATCAGACCGAAGAGGAGACCAAGGGGGTTGAATATATTTATACTAAGGCAAAAGCAGCTTAAAGTTTATTTATTTGTTTATTATGATAACCTATTGATCGGTATGTACAAATCATTTAGTATCTCTTTCAATAGGAACTTCGGTATCGTTGTTTAATATTTGGTCGTGTTCATACAAATTTTCATAATTATAAGACTAATGTATTATGTATCTACATAAGAACTTCTTCATCGCAATGTATAAATGTACGTAGGTAGGTACCTATATTTGTCGATAATCAAGCAATCCAGTTGTCGATCTAAAGCTGCTTCGTATCTAAGCTTATTGTCATTGCCATAACAAACTTAATTTTATTTCTATTTTAAGTAGGTAAGTAATTGAATTATTGTTACGTTTATCAGAAAACACACAATTTTATGACTATAATTAAAAATAATTAGCATTTTTGTTTGTCAATTTAATTGGAAATAGAAATGTTTAAAACGTCTACGTGACTTTTTTCTATCTGAGTTAGATTAATGTTCTTTTTTTGTCTGGGTTTCTGTGTTTATATTGCATCGGCCAGTAAACGTCCAATACAGGACATAGATCAAAAACCCGCTCGTCATCAGCTCCATGTATTACGAATACCTCCCCGTCGATCATGCAATGATGAGACAAGTGACGAAACATTTAGTCACCAACTAAATAACCTATTGTTGGATAGTAATGTTATTCTGTTGACGAAAATTTTTAAATTTAAACTTAGAATGTATCATCATTACATTATTATATAATCTGTAATTTTATGGATAAAATAATCTCAAAACCGAAGCAGTCTAATCTCAAATCCGGGGTAGATTAACGAAAATTCATAAATAATACTTTATTTATTAAACTCTATAATATTAAATCATCAATCATCAACAGCCTATTAATGTCCCCACTGCTGGGGCTCAGGCCTACCCTCTCAACGAGGGCGTGCGGGCTATAGTCCACCACGCTAGCCCAGTGCGGGTTGGTGGACTTCACATGCGCCTAAGAATTTCTTCTTCGGCGTATGCAGGTTTCCTCACGATGTTTTCCTTCACCGTTTGAGAGCAGCCAGTAAATGTACTTATGTTTCGAGATAAAACTTCGAAAAAAATCGAATTCCGGACCTTTCGATATGATAGGCCGCGTCTTATCCCCCTACGCTACTGACGCTCTTTGTATAATATGAAATATTAAATAGTATAATGTTATTAGGCTATGATGTAAATCGCTGTGTAAACATAGGAGCCATTAGAGTCCAAGATTCTGATCTCGTATCTCCGCACGTGCCAAATTTGCGAGAGTTTTTAACTTAATTTCCTGCCCGCAATGATCTTGGCAGCGCATCGCTAGAACACTTACCAACTCTATAATAAGTACCTACCTACACATACTTATATACCTATATTATATTTAATGTAAGTACCTTTAGTGGTCCCTAAACGATCATGCTTGCATGACATGCAACGTTTACGTGAATTATCATGCTGCATGATGGACCATCATGCTTGCTATCAATCAGTACAGTGAAGCAACGACCAGCACGTAGTTTGCATGTCATGCACGTAGTTTGCATGTCATGCACGTCAATCACTACAACTAGACGGTCATGCATGAGTGACAGCACGTAACGCATGTCATGCCGCATGATCGTTTAGGGAGCCCATTTCTCTTTTGTTTCTTTGATTTGTTTTCTTTTTTTAACCCACGACGATAAAAGGGGGTGTTGTAATTACTTTGTAGGTATGTAACTACCACAGAACACGGAAAAAGCTCGCTACGCTCCCGCTCGTTTTATATTTCTATGGTAACTACTCTTAAGCATAACATAATAATCACCAGGGTCCGTGCTGTAGACTTCGTTCACCTGTGTGTCTTAATTAAGTGCTTGTTTTTTTTATTATTATTCAGAGAGATTTTTTTCCTAACGAGAAAATGCCACCCTCATAGTATATTTGACTAAAACTACATTAATCAACATAATTTTATTAACTTTTAAACTACATAACTAACTTACTAGCCATACTTAAATACCTTTCTGTACTAATTTGCACGGCCGGAGTTGAACTCTAGTACCAGAAATGAAAAAACCATCGATTACATAAATAAAAACAGCATGCTACAAAAACGGGTTCCATAGTACGTCTACCGCACATCAGTGGTAACACTTTGACCTTGAGCTGGCCTAGCCTATTAGGGAGTTTCAATACTACGCGAGACCAGTTTATACTGGTTTTGTTACCACTGATGTGCGGTCGACCGTACACTGTGCGTCCGTGAGGTGGGAATGGCCAGGATACTGTTATACAATGCCTACAAAGATGATAAAAAGCCCTGTTAAAATAGGTAGAAACATAGTTACCTTCATGGTTAGACGTCATTCACCTGTCAAATAATAACCGGCCGAATATTAGACTCTCACTTAGTAGTACACGTTAGTAGATGATGCACCCACATATTATTTAGCCGTATAATTATCTTATCTTAGGTCACAGAACTATATTTTGCAGATAATTATTACAACCCATATCTCAGAGCGGTCAGAGTTGAGAAAGTTATCTAAATCTGTCCAAAATGTGTCTTTAATTATACCTAACGTTTAGTTATAGCTATCAATTGAAAATTATACTTGTAATTAAATTTAAGGTGATCAAAATCAAATAAGCTTAATAACTCCCAACCTTTGCCAACTATTATTTATTCTTTGCCTTTGGGTGGAAATCATAACCATCCCGCTGGCCCACTGGAAGCTCTATTCCACTCTAAACCAAACCAGAGTTTCGAAACCAGTTTCGAAACCAGAATTTTAATCCATTATTGGTTTTATTCCACTCCAACTCATCCATGAATGGATTTGATTCACATTTTTATTTCACTATGGATTTCTGAGGTCCCTACTTACCAGCTATCGCTTCCGAGCTGGTAGAGATATCCTATCTAGATAGGATCAACTAAACTTTTAAAATTGACTTTGATCAATGTTAATGAATAATAATGAGATGACGTTTTTAGCGATACGTCAAAACTCAAAACGGATGACTTTGTAGCGAAGCTTTTACACTTTTGTGGCAATATCAACTTTATTTTGATTGCGCTAAGGTCACTGTCATCTTGTCAAGTTCTCGACTGTACAGCGGTTAAAAACTACCGACTGCGTGCGCTACCTTTGCCACGAAAACTGCGATCATCAATGATCGCAGCACGAAAACTAAAGAAAAAAATTCACGGCATCCGCACACGATACACGTATCGTGACCAGAAAAAGACAAAGTAGCTAATACGTGTATTAGCTACTTTGTCTTTTTCTGGTCAATTCAAACCATTTCTAAGTTAACAATAGTTTACACAGTTTAACTATGTACAATACAGGCTCCAATTTATTGTATCTAAGCAACAATGTCTCAGCTCCGCACAATATCGAACTTTGGCTAAAGCGGTTGGTATAGCTTGCTTTCAATCTGAACAGGGTAAAGAAACAAACTGTACGGCGGCACCGCACTAAACATTCTCGCAATTTCAAAAGAAAGAGTAAACTGATGCAGCTTCGTCATTTTACTCAAACAAACAAAAATCATGCAATTTTGTATGAAAAAATTTGTATGAAATATTTTTTTAGGAAAATGTCAAAGCTGCATCATAGGTACTCTTTCTTCTGAAATACTTCCTCTTACTTAGGGTAGGGTGAAAGTAAAAACCGCCCAGCCCCGTATGTGGATAAATAAATAGACAATCCTCAAAATTTTATAACTAGCTTTTTCCCGCGGCTTCGCCCGCGTAGAAAAGTTTTTCCCGTGCACATTGTGAAACAGCGCCCTCTATGTCGGCGTTTTGTTACTTAGAGGGTATTAGCGGACGCCCCGCTATCACTGTACCAAGTTTCATGGAAATCTGTTCGGTAGTTTTTGCGTGAAAGAGTAACAAACATCCTCACATCCTTACAAACTTTCGCCTTTATATTATTAGTAGGATAGTGAATCTACTTCACTGCGAAAAAATATAAAAAATTGCTAAAACTCGTAAATGAATACTTGCCAGTAAATTACTATCAGGCATAGTACATATCTGTTTCTTCTGTTTCATCAAATCAACAGCCTATTTGCGTCTGCACTGTTTGGGCTATAGTCCACCACGCTCGATCCTGTGTGGGTTGGTGGACTGCACATCCTCTAATGAATTCCTTCTTCGGCGTATGCAGGTTTGCTCACGATGTGTTTCTTCACCGTTTGAGAGCAGTCAGTAATTATAAAGAAGCAAGATAATTTTAAACAGCCGAAGCGAAATTAAATCTAGTTTGTATTTGAAAGGTCGATCAAACAAAAATGATCTACGCGCGTAATAAAAAGATACCTCGGGAAAAACCGTTCCCGCGGGATAAGCTTTTCTACGCGGGCAAAGTCGCGGGAAACATTTATATTATCACCATCTCCAGCTGGTAACCATCCTTTAACTGTGTACCTGTGATACTGGAGTCAATTTAAGTTGGCAACTTAATGCACACAAGTTGTGGATACCTGCCTCGACTTGTTGGTAAGTAAACATTGTATGTTTTCGCCTACTCGGTTACCTCATAAGCCTAGTTAGATGTACACTCGCCTCGTGTTCATGAGGTGGCAGATCCGAACCTTGGAACCTTGAAAAACTCATTGGTAGGGATCAATTAGTTTTACAGACTATTCGATGAAGAAAAACAACGTGAGTAAACCTGCATACGCCAAAAATTAGAATTGCTATTCTAACCAAAAGGCGTATGTGAAGTCCACCAAAAAACGGATTGGGGCACCGTTGATGGACAGTGGGATTGGCGCAAAAGATCGCAAATAGGTCGAAGTATCGCCAAGCATTCCTAGCCCTCTAAGTTAAGATACGTAGGTAAGTATCTAATAAACCCACAGACAAAACCAAAGGTTACTGTGTATGTATGTTTACTATACTTTAGTACTCCCACTAATGGGTACGGTCGACCGCACGTCAGTGGAAACAAAACCAGTATAAACTGGTCTCTCATAGTATGTGCACTCCCTAATAGCTAGACCAGCTCAAGGTCAAAGTGTTACTACTGACGTGCGGTCGACTGTACCAACAGAAACGGAATAAACGGAAACACGCTACCTAGTATTTCCGTACGTATCCCGTATTCCTGGCAAGTTCCCGACTCTTCAATAACATTTATCCTGGAATGAAGTATAGCATAACTTTTAACGCAGAAGAAGCGGCACTAGTAAATAAAAAAAGTAATTTGTATCGGAAAAATATCAGGCGCTAAAGCGGAACACAGACAGGGCGGCGGCGGTGCAAAAGCGTTGCGGTATTTTTTTGTAATGTTCGAAATAGTATGAAGCCTTTTACATCAAAGCGGCGCGGCGGCGGCGGTGCGACGGCGAAAGCGACAAAACCGCGCGCACAGATTTGACGTTTTGATTTGACAGATTTGCGCAGACAGGCGTTGCGGAGCGGCGGCGGCGCGTTGTATTTCTTTGTAGTATATGAGAACCCCTACACAGAGCGGCGGCGGCGCGGCGCGGTGCGGAGCGTTCTTCATACAAACCGCCGCCGCGCCGCCGCCGCTAGCGGTATTCCTTTCCGCAGATTCGCCGCCGCAACGCTTTCGCAACGCCGCCGCGCTGTCTGTGTTACGCTTTAGTGTACATTAATTAATCCAATCTGAACAACGGGAATAAAAATTCCCGCTGTGGTCAGACTAGTCTGACCAACAGTCTGACCAGGTCTGACCACTGGCAACGATCGCTACTAACGGTGTGACAGAGTGCCGGAAGCATCGCGTCTATCGGTGTGTCACACGCTATCAGAAGTCCATTTTTTACCCCTTTTCGTATTTCGCCATTCCGTACGTACGGATATTTCGACCGAAAACCAGCGGGCCGCCGATATAGCGCATTTCAATAAATTAAAAACAAACTTTATTTGCTTCCAGTAAATAAAATAAATACATGGTATAGCTAAGCCGACGGCAAAGTTAAAGTGGTAATACTATGGTATTTGGTCGTGGTTGTAGTGTACTTAAGTAACTCATTAATAATTCGTTGGTGTTCCTAAAATCTATCAAAATATTCATGAAAAGTATTATAAATATACAATTGAAATACTAAAAAAAACTAGTAGGTAATAGCCAAAGCCAAATTAAATCTAAACAGGTTGAGTGACAAAAAGACCGCCCCGGGTCTGACCTGTTTCTGAAATACAATAGGTAACATAAAAAAATTTATTAAAATAGCTTTCAATAATGTTATGCCGCTCGAATACCCAGGTACGAAATATTTTCTTTTAGCACGAAATTAATATCCTCGGAGTTTCTTTGAAGGATATAATTACGATCCTTAACGAGGAGATCCGATGGAGAACTAGGTACCGGTACCGATATAGCTGAAAGGATTAGCAGGCTGAAGTGGAGGTAGGCAGGTCACATCTGCCTCAAGTTCTGGAGTGGAGACCGCGGACCGGTACGCGCAGCGTGGGACGCCCCTCAGCCAGATGGACCGACGACCTGAAGTATGGCCGGGAGCCGCATCCGAGGGCGGAGGACCGTATGCGATGGCGGTTATTGGCGAGGTTCTATGTTCAGCAGTGGACGTCGAATGACAATTTCAATCAAAAAAATAAAGTTTTTTTTTTCATTATTTTATTTTTTCTCTAATAAAGTATGGAGCAGATGTTTCAGGCGTAGACATAAATGTCAAAGTGCATCTTCTCCCCTCGGTCGCTCTTCAGGCGAAGCTTCACGAAGTTCATGCCGAGCCCGCCCTCCGTCACGTTGCACGTCGCGCCAGAGTTCCGCAGGTCATACGCCAATATACCCTGGAATACAAAAAAAATACAAAATTGCTTTATTTAAAAACCTTCATCATCATCATATCAGCAGGTAGACGTCGACTGCTGGACAAAGGCCTCCCCCAGGGATCTCCATACGACGACCGGTCCCGCGCTAACCTCATCCAGCCGGGTCCCGCAACCTTCACCAGATCGTCGGTCCACCTCGTGGGAGGCCTGCCTACGCTGCGTCTTCCGATACGTGGTCGCCACTCGAGAACCTTTCTGCCCTAGCGGCCGTCAGTTCTACGAGCGATGTGCCCAGCCCACTGCCGCAGGCTCCGAAATTTGGCTACGAAACGGTCCGAAGGGAATAGGCTAGGCCAACTCAAAGTTAAAGTGTTTACACTGACGTGCGGTCGACTGTACGCTTGGTGGGTTGGCGTTGAATTTTGAGACCCTGTACAATCAAAAGTTAAGTTATTATGTAACTAAACAAATCCATAAATACCTGAATCCTTTTACCGTAGTTTGCTGGCAAATTGGGCATCGTAAAACTAATGTACTCAATCCTCTTCTGGAATACCTTGGCATTATAACTGGCATCTTGGTGGAATACTACCGGTCTTTGCACACTGGTACCCAGAAATGTATTTTTGCACTCCACTAGGACCACAACCAACAAAAGTGCAATGTAAAATCTCATTATTGCATTTAAAAAATCTAAAATGGGAACCAAGTGTTTTGCTCAGAGGCGGGGATTATTTTGACACTAGAATAACAGTCTGGATATTTTTATCTCGAGCGCTGATAAGGAAATTTAAATATGGTAGTTAATTAAGTATACTATGTAGTTAGGTAAGTGCTTTATAGATGAAACTAAATGAGGAAGATACGGTGCTTACTTTGCATAAACGGCAACTAGGCTCGATCGGTGAACGACAATGCTACTCTAAATGTACAGTTTCCACTAAAACAGTAACAACGAGCGAACCATCATCAACAGCCTATTAACATGTCCCCACTGCTGGGGCTCAGGCCTACCCTCTCCACGAGGGCGTTCGGGCTATAGTCCACCACGCTAGCCCAGTGCGGGTTGGATGACTTCACATGCGCCTAAGAATTTCTTCTTCGGCGTATGCAGGTTTCCTCACGATGTTTTCCTTCACCGTTTGAGAGCAGTCAGTAAATGTACTAAAGACATGCCATACGTCACACTTACTGAAACTGGTTCTACAAAACCTAGTTCTAAGTGCTGGTTTTCGTATCAGTCCAGCAAGAAACGACGGGTTGATTGCGTAACGTCATCCTGTGCACAATTACAGATGTGTGAATGTGTACATTGTATTCTCGTATAGTTTTCGTCTATGCAATGTAAGAGAATACCGTCTCATTCCTTTTTTGGTTTCACCTAAGCATGCAATCAAGGCACAAAGTAAAAGATCTACGCGTTCCACGCTGAACTGAGCAATACCTGTACTTGGTAAGTACTCGGTTTAGTTGTTGAACCATTTTCAGTAACGTATCTACGTTTTTATGTAATTGTCTAATTATTTTACTGCTTATACGTATCTATTTGTCTCGTCCATTTGTTAATACAGATAGCAGGAGATCCAACCTGGGTCAAGGGTAGTTATTTGATGAAGAAACTAATACGTCACGACTTTATTATCTCTGTAATTACGTACTTATTACCAATGTTGCCATAACATACAGAATTGTCTGTATCTATACAGATTTTCGACTACCGATACAGTAACAGATTTTGCCCTACTTTTATACAGATTTTTGGAATTTATCTTATTTTATGTCAAAATATGGTTTAAATTGAAGAAAAGAATAGAATACATGGATTCCATGATGATGTACATTTGGGAATAAGGATTCGTTTTAGTTTTGGTGCGGTTTTTTTTCTATTTGGTATGGGTACTAAGTAGATTGTTATATTAGGGCAATCGTTAGGCGTTTTTATTATTATTAAAAACCTTGGTTCATTTCATTAAACTACTACTTATTCATTAGATTTAAAACATCAATATACAGTTTTCAGTGGATTTCATACAGATTTTGGCTTATTTGGTCTCATATCATACAGATTTTATAAAGATTTTTAGACAATCCAATACAGATTTACGGGTTTGTGATATGGCAGCACTGCCTATTGGTGGTTTCTCAATCTACTAAGTATATTATTGCACAAATAAAAATCGAAAACATGCAACGTGTGTATAAATTTTTTAGTAGTACATTGTTAACCAAGGGGTGAAAGTATCTTATTTAGTCCCGAGACGGGGTTTGGCGCCCGACGCGCTGCGAGGGCGCCAATAGTTCGAGGGCTAAATAAGTTTTGAACCTGAGGTAAACACTGTGCTTTTCATTACAAATACAATGAAAGTAAAAACAAAAACATAAAATGAGTGTTAATACAAACCTCTGCTATACTGAAGTATAAACAAAACTCTATGACACGAAAAAACAAATGAAGATCGGATTGCCGCTTTCCCGTCAATTTTGTTTTTTTTTCTGTGGCCGGCCAGCTATTCTGCCATTATTTTTCATTTCCATCATTGAAAAAATGGTAAATATTTTGCCCAAATCTATGTTATTTTAAAGAAATAGTTGACAGTAATAATTATAATAAAGTCATTTAAAAAATATATTCTTTAATTATTACATACTTTATGTTACTTCAATTTTACATCGCGCTGTAATTGAGTGGCTGTATAGAAGGGTTGGAACATGGTCCAATAGTAATGTCAAAACAGTACTAGTTTTTTTTATATAATTTGACAGCTGTCAGTTGAAAGCGATTCTCCCTAAGGCTGAGATGTATTACTTTCAACCCGCTCCGCAGGCAACTTCAGACCTACTTTCAGAGTATGAGTAATGAAAAATACAATAAGGTGTTTACATACAAGGTTGCATGTAAGGTTGCATACCCATTGCTTCGCTCGTGTATGAGGGTGAGCGCTTAAAGGTAGTGCTTCACTCTAAAGTATGGCAGGACATTGTTGAACAATGTTTGGTAATTTCTGAGCGTTGGCACCCACCCATGTGTGCGCGATGCATGTAGTTGTATAAATCAGAAGCCGCAACGGGGACATTTGTCCTTTTTCTTCACATTTCCTACAACTCGGCACACAACATGTGTCACCAACTGTTCGAGATGGTGGCGAAGTGGAGAAGAGAGATGTCCGAGTTCAACCCCCGGCTGTACCATGTTACTTAAGTACATTTACTGACTGCTATCAAACTATGAAGATAAACATCGTTAATAAGAAACCTACATACGCCGCAGAAGGAAATATTAGACGCATGTGCTTGTGAAGTCCACTAACCCGCGCTTGGCTAGCATGGTGGACTAATAGCCCCTAATATAATAGCTCCCTAATAGACCCTCGTTGAGAGGGTCCATCATGAGCATATAAGCCGGAAGACGTCCACTGATGGACTAAGACCTCCCCCAAAGGTCTCCACAATCGGCGGTGCGCATCCAGTTTTGGTCCAGCCTACCTGGGTAACAGTTTGACACTTAGGATTTTTAATGATAATTTATCTGATATCAACACAACATGCGACTCATAAATAATCCATTATATTTGTTAAGTAAAGAAAAATTATAATAAGTTGTCTAAAAGCAGAATGTCCTACAAGCGAACCGAGTTGCAGCCACGTTACAGCAAAGTTCTAATATTTTACAACCCATAAGTAACGGTCGCATGACGCCTCAAGGAATTACCATAACAAAACACGACCGGCGAGCAGTTCAGAGTTCTATTGTAACAGGAGTGAACTTGGTATATGTCAAGTACGACTTTGTAACTCCCGTTTCGTTGCACAAAACTCCCGTTTCGTTGCACAAAACTCCCGTTTCGTTGCACAAAACCCCCGTTTTTTGCACAAAACTCCCGTTTCGTGGAGTCGGTGCAGGGACCTTCACCCACATTTAAAAAACATAATAAGTGGTTTTAAATTATCTACTTGACAACAAAAGCTAAGCTAAGGCAGGAATTCGAAACGAGGTGATCCGCCGAAAACCAAAGTCTTCAAACATGCGCCCCGCGGACATTGTGGACATTTCCCCGCATGTGGGAAAGCTTTTGTCCAATAGTGGACTAGGCAGGCTGACTATGACCACGCAGCAAAGTAGTACGTCTAAGAAGGAAATGTATCCGTCTGCGATTCTAATTAACTTTGTTTTCGTAAACTTATAATACAATTGTGGTGTGATGGAAGTATCGTGGTGACAATGAGGCGAGGTTATGTGTGCGGCGGCAAATCAAACTCTTGTTGGTTTCAGCAAATCACTCCTTCTTTATTACTCAGAATAAAGTTGAATCATTTCTACGTCAATAAATCATTAAAATATCATTGGATTGTATTAATTAATTAAGATATATAGGGACAACACAAAAACACAGTCTATCGGTTGGCGATCGAGATGGAAGAGAGTGACACAGAGAGCTGTCAATGTCAAATAGTATAAAACGTCAAGATGACGTATGTCACTGTCAATGTGAAGTTTACTCTGTATTGCTAACGCATCAATACAAATTTCAACAACAATGAATTAAGTTAATCGATTTATTGTTTAGCTGTTGCCGGCTTTGCCCGCGTAGAATAAGTTTTTTCCCGCGAGAACAGTTTACCGCGGTAAAAAGTAACCTAGGTATATGTTATTCCAGGATAAAAGCTGCCACTGTACCAAGTTTCATCAAAATCCGTTCAGTCAGCTGTTACAGTTTAAAAGAGTATTAAATATTCTCACAAAGTCTACATCCTTACAAACTTTCGCCTTTATATTAGTGGGTTATTCCCAACGGATCATATGATCCGTTCGGGGTTGCATAGTTTTAGTTTTAGACAGAATTGACGTCAAAAAGAGAATATTGTATTCCAATTTTTAAATAAACGAAATTTAAATTTGAATTTGATCACACATAAAGTTCCCATCGGATCAGTAGGCGTAGGTTAAAACTCGAAAATCACTGAGTAAGTAAGAACGTTGTGCAGTGTGGCCGTACCTTTTATAAGACACATTAAAAGACCTAAGTAAATGTCTTTAAGATCGGTAACCACGAAGTATCTGCTTCATGTCGGTACCATCACTTGCTCTAAAAGCTTGACAATGGCCGAAAAGGGGACAAAAGGATGGAGACAACATAAAGTATCCAAGTCATTTTCAGGAAGTCTGTACTCGGCGAGTGGATATCTGGAAGCTGTGAGTGCACTTCCGGCCGAGGGCCGTCAAAGGGGCCGCCGGATGTATCAATTCGACGGCCATCTTGGAATCTCTTCAGCGTGTGAGATTGGGAGCTAAGGGCTTTTTCGCTGGTAACTTGACCTAAATTATCTGCTTGTCAAAATGACACGAAATTGTGATGTTACTAGAATTTTGTACAGTGTGGAACAGAAAAAGGGTCAAAAGATGGATTCAAATCAAATCAACAGACTATTATCATGTCCCCACTGTTGGTGCTCAGGCCTACCCTCTCAAAGAGGGCGTTCGGGCTATAGTCCACCACGCTAGCCCAGTGCGGGTTGGTGGACTTCACATGCGCCTAAGAATTTCTTCTTCGGCATGTGCAGGTCAGAAAACGTACTTAAGTTTCGAGAAAAAAAACCATTGGTACATGGCCAAGCCGTCTGTACCTAGAAGTTTTTTTGGAAAAACCGACACCACGACGATTGCTCGCAATCGTTGGCCAACCGTGGGCGACAAACAACAGGCGATTGACCCCTCCACACAATGATGATGGCCTGTCGTCCCATCGTGGGCCATTCCTCATTTGCCTGGAGGGGCCTTGAAATCTTTGAAAAATCATCTCATCTCCGTCGTGAAACAATTTCCGAATGCCACAGATTAAAAAGGAAACCCTTTTAAGTTTCCATCTGCGATGCAATTCAACTGCATTATTCAAAATAAGATTGAAACGGAACGAAACCGCAGTACCGTCACGTAGGTAAGTTCAGGTGGGAGTGGAACGGAACGCACTCGAGCGGCGTTTTATTTAATTTTTTACGTGACTTCCTTCGCACCAGCAGTTACCACTATACAGCCTTTCCTATAACCTAATTCCTTCCTTTCTTATAACGAAACTGAAGGGACCGGGCAATTTTTCTCATTATTGAGAGGATTTTTTTTATATTGGCACTCATAAATACATTTCCGAGCCTTTTCGTATACTGACATACTGAACAATTATATTATGTAGTTACTTACCTACTATAAATATACATTTAATTTCACGATTGGCGTATTTCTTTCGCTACAGAGAAGCCGTTTCATTACAGAGAGCGAAGAAATAAATGAAAAGTACAAGGTAATCACAACTACAAGTTACAGGCTGACCTAGTTTTGGGAGTCAGGGTCTATTGTATGTTCATAAAATAGGTAACTGTATTCAATTGTAAAAAAAGTGCAAAAAAGCAGTGCATTTCTTATCAATATCGGCCACTTAAAACGTACAGTTTATTGCATATTAATGACGTATTGTTACCGTTATTAATTAGAGTGTGTGTGATGATATATAAAGTGTATCATGTATGTATGTATGTAAACACTTTATTGTACTAAAAACATTACAATAACAGATAGTAAAAACCAGTGAAACTAAGTACAAAGGCGGACTTATCCCACTAAGGGATCTCTTCCAGTCAACCTTAGAGTTACTGAGAGGATTAGCTTTTGCGTTAAGTACCACAATTTCGTAGTAAAGTAGGAGAAAGAACTACTTGTCTGTAAACTTACCCTAAAAATACATAAACCAAAATAATACATTACAATTACATAGATCATACTATTACACAGATTATTTATTTACATATACAGTAAGTACATATATAATACATATACTTATACATACATATAAATATATTTAATAATACATATATTATAAATTATATATTTACCTAACCTAATATATATATAAACTAAATTAGTTGATAATATAAACTATATTTGTTAGCTCAAAGCATCGATGTTGAACCCAGAGTTAGTTTTTAATTTATTTTTAAAGGATGCCAGTGAGGGAGATTTTCTTACCTGGATAGGGAGTAGGTTCCAGAGCCTCGCTGCCTGCACTGTGAACGAGCTGGTGTAGCAATGTGTGGTGTGGGGGGGGAGGGTGAGCGCTCGAGTGTCGCTGGAGCGCAGCCGTCCGCCGCTCACTTCCGTGAGGTAGTGGAACCGCTCGCGGAGATAAGGAGGCGCTAGGGGACAATGTAGAACATGGTAGAGGAGAGACAAGATGTGGAAATTCCTGCGTTCTCTGATCGGGGGCCAGTTCAATTTTTCCCGAAACTCCGAGACATGGTCGAATTTGCGGAGACCAAACACATACCTGATGCACAAGTTTTGCAGGCGCTCGAGTTTGTCGACCAGTTCGACGGAAGGGTCAAGAAAGGCTACGTCACCATAGTCGATAAGGGGCAAAAGGAGTGAACGGGCAAGCATAATCTTGGTGTCGAGTGGAAGAAAGTTTTGCAGGCGTTTCAGGGAGTGTAGGGATGCGAAGAGTTTGCGGCTAATCTCATTGATATGGGGAGCCCAAGACAAAGTTTGATCCATTATGATGCCCAGGTTCTTAACGGTAGAGGATAGGGGAATGACAGTTCCGTCAAAAATTATATTGGGTATCACCATCGACTCAACCTTCGAAATGAAGTGGGGACTTCCGATAACAATTGCCTGAGATTTAGCCGCATTTACTAGCAGACCGAAGTTTCTCGTCCACTCGGATATGGAAACAAGATCAGCATTGAGTTGATCGATAGCGACAGAGAGTTTACTGCAGGGAGCTGCTGCGTAGAGTTGCAGGTCATCGGCATATAGATGGTAAGAAGAGCGAAGAGTAGAAGTAATACCATTGATAAAAATTGAAAAAAGGACAGGAGACAGTACACCACCCTGAGGGACACCAGCAGTCAAGCAACACCAGTCGGACCGATCACCATCAACCCTGACCATCTGTCTGCGATCAAACAAGTACGATTGAAACCAGGAGAGAGCAGACTGAGAAAGGTTTATCGTCCTGAGCACTTCCAGAAGTATGTCGAAATCGACTGTATTAAAGGCACTGCTGAAATCCAATAGGACGAGAAAAGTGAGTTCTTTATTCTCGATGTTGAGCCGGATGTCATCAGTGACCTTGACAAGGGCAGATACGGTACTGTGTCCAGGACGAAACCCAGATTGAAGAGGGTTGAAGAGATCATAACGTCGAAGGTGATCTGAAATTCGCTGGTGAACGAAGTGCTCTAATATCTTGGACAATATGGGTAGGATGGAGATAGGCCGATACTGGGAAAATGAGGAAGGATTGGGTTTTTTGGGTAGGGGAATAACGTGAGCTTGCTTCCACAGAGCAGGAAATACACCGGAAGAGAGGGAGAAGTTCAGTATGTGAGCTAAGAAAGGCGCAATAGTACTCTGAACACGAGTAAACATGTCTAGACTCAGGCCGTCGTTACCCACCGCTTTAGTTTTTATTTTTTTCAAAATCTTCAGTACGTCTTCAGAGGTTATCCCACCGAATTCAAGAGGGGAAATATCCGGACTAGGAGTACTGGCAAGGATAGACAGCGTTCTTTGTTTGATGTGAGGATCTAAGGTAACTGGTGATGTACTGAAGTGTCTATTCAAAACGTTTAGATCGATATTACTAGGACTGTCATTTTTAACTTTTCCCACTCCCAAAGACTTGAGAAATTTCCACAGCTTATCAGGGGGACAGTTTTCAATGGAGGAATGTATATGCCGACGTTTAGCATTCCTGCACCTTCTATTACACTCTGTCCGTAAAGATAAATAGATCTCTCTATTATAGTCAGTGGCGTTGTGGCGCAATTTGGTGTGAGCCCTATCTCTTTTAGCCATGAGGTGTTTAAGGTCAGGTGTAAGCCAAGGGGCAGGGTAGTGCTTTACCCTGGTGGGTTTAATGGGAGCATGCTTGTCGTAAATTGACAAAATTATTTGGTTAAAAGCACTGACCTTGCTGTCCACGTCAGAAGCAGAGAAAACTGTGTCCCAGTCAGCATGGCTTAGATCATCTTGAAGCGCCACATAGTCGACATTGCTAAGATTGCGAAGCATAACAATTTTGTGTCTACGTTTGGGAGGGCGGATTTTGTAAGATGCATAAATTAAATCATGTTTAGAGAAGGCCGTAGTATGTATATATCATTGTATGGATAACAAGGTAAACCAACCAAAGTCAAGTAATTTCAACGTTTTAGGGAGTTGGTTGTTAAATCAAGCGGCGTTAAATGAAGTTTACACTGTATATCTAACACTAATCTATACTATTAATAAGGAAGTAAAAATTGGTGGATAATATGATAGCGGGGTGTAAAATACACGTAACGCCATCTATTGACAAACTTTAAAACTAAGAAACTGGAATGATTAGAACGTGTTAAAAAAATTTGAATTACATATAAATAGTATACTTTATAACGCGGATGAAGTCGCGGGGCATATGCTAGTTTAAGGTTAAGGACACATTTCTATACTAGTTTAAAATGTATTGTCTTTTAAATTAACGAAAAAATCGACTGTAGGTAACTGTAACCTTCCATTATGTTAGGGGCACAAAACACATTAGTTTTGACTTAGAATTTCAGCGATTACTACGCCATCCAGCGAGCTGTGGAAAATCTATTTTTTAAGAAACCGCCCCATAAATATAATGTAGAACAAAGCGCTGTCTGTGTACTGTACAGGGTGAGTATTTCCGCGCCATATAAATATACGGGGGGATGCGTAGAACCGCGAGCCGCGCGCCATATATCACGTCGGTGCAGTTCACACACGAAATGCTTTACAATTTACTTCGCGGCGTAATGTATGAACTTGTCCTAGCACAACTATTGCAACTGACGTATAAAGTCTGAAGCTAGAAATATACAAGTCAATGGTGCTGTTTTAGGATTCCGTACGTCAAGAGGAAAAATATGAAACCCTCGTAGGATCACTTTGTTGTCCGCGAAACTTTCGCGTTTTTAATATTAGTGGTATAAGATTAGGATATCTTATAATATATTTGTGTCTTGGCCTCTCAACCCAATCAAGTCAATCTTACCTGATGGAAAGTGAAGATGATACCGAAATGCTGAGCGTTAATCCAGAAGCTGCACTCTTGAACAATCGAGACTCGAAAACTCCAAGGACCAAAATTCGGTCGGCAGTTTTTTTTTTGTTTTAAGGCCTTACAATATTCTTTTGTCGACATTCTGAAGGTCCAAATATGGGCCCAATACATGTTGGCCGAGCGCGCTGCCTGCCGCGCTGGGAGAGCGCATTCGGCCAACGTGTAGAGGGCCCTTTACATTTAATTGACATTTGATAACAGTGTTGCCATCTCTTTTCTTTTTTTTTAGCTTTTTGGCAATTTAAAAACAGGTAAGTACTCAGGTCTCAGACTCAGATGGTAAGTATTTGGTAAGTATACATTTAATAATCTGAGGGTATTACCTACCTGCATATTTTTTGCAATTTATTAAATTACCTTTAATTAATTTTGTAACGTTTAGTACAAATAATCAATTCTTCACCTCCTCGTTTGGATTTAAAAACTTTTGTCTGCGAAACTGAAATTTAAAAAAAATTAAAATTACATCCAGAAAACAATGATCCTAGGTAGTATTAAGTACTTAATTTAATTAGATTAGGAAAAAACTACATTTATGTGATTTATATAAAACAATAACAAAATTAAACCTGCGGATTCGCCTGTTGGCAAATAGTGTTTGTTCTTCTTCTTTTTGGTTTTAATTTTGTTTTTCTTGTAAAATTTTGCTAAGCTTTCAGAGCCCAAAACCATAGACAATTCAAAAATGTTGAGCTTTTCACTTAATTTTCTATTGGACAAAATAATCCGACTCCATATTTCGTACGAATGTGTTGCCGTGCGCAAGGAAACGCCATCCAAATAACTGGAACAAAATGTATTAGTTTAAAATTTTTTATCTATAGATTTTGACCTGCGGCGCCGAAACTTGGACAGTGACAGTAGTACTAGTCCGAAAACTCAAAGTCGCTCAACGGGCTATAGAAAGAACTATCCTCGGAGTTTCTCTGAGAGACAGGATCCGAAACGAGGTGATCCGCCAGAGAACCAAAGTCTTGGACATAGCTCAAGAAGTCAGTAAGTACGTTGAAGTGACAGTGGGCTGGTTACGTCTGTCGGAGAACCGCTAACCGCTGTGGGTAGACGAGTTCTCGAGTGGAGACCACGACTGCCGAAAGATGCCCCGGCTAGATGGAGCGATTACCTGCGTAAGTCGTACGTAAGACGCTGGCAGGACTGGATGCGAAGATCGGGTTCAGTGCAGCGCCTTGAGGCCTATGTCCAGCAGTGGACTACAACAGGCTGATAATGATTATTGATTTGGTAGCTTTCTGTAAGTATATAAATATATTGTATATACTTCGCATACTATGCTATAAGTGACTTTAAAATCCTTATCCTTGCCTTTTGGAGTGTTTATATATCCCCTAATTCTAATTTTCATAATGTAAAGAAGGGTGAGAATGACTACTGAAAATGGTTGTTATATTTTCATGAACGGGTATATACAAAGTACAGCTTGGCGCGTCTGCGTGCCGCGTAAAAGCATAACAAAATAATCAGATTATACTCTAAAATATGTGTACAAACTCACGAGAATATTTTCCAAGACAGCTCCAATGGCAAACAAGAGATGGCATCTCGCTTCGTCTCGGAGAGCGCTTCCAAGCCGAAAACAAATATTCCTTTGTCGTTCATATTTCTACGAGGGTAGGCACAAAAAGTAAGTAAGCTGAGTTTTAAGAGAGAAGTAGATATAATAAGCGGTCAAACTACGGTCGAAGAAATTGTACCTAATAATTTACTACGACACGCAGATAATTTACTATGATACGCAGTGTATGCAGGCCTCCCACAAGGTGGACCGACGATCTGGTGAAGGTTACCGCTGGACCGGGTCGTCGTGGAGATCCCTGGGGGAGGCCTTTATTCAGCAGTGGACGTCTACAGGCTGATGTGATGATGATGATGAATTTACTATGACAAGGTCTATCAAGGTTTGCTGGCAGCTTGTAAAAATGTTAATTTTGTTGTTGTATGTTGAAAATATAGTTAAATCACTAATTGCTTATGGGCACATAGCACATACTTACATGAAATAGCACACAAAATTTTGCAATCAATTATTTGACGCTTTCCTTAAGTGTAACGTTAGATAGGTACCTATTAGATACAAAGCGTAGTGATTACTGCTCAGTGGTTAGGTAGGGAGGTACATACCTACATACGAAGAAAATGTTGATAGATGCCCATTTTGCCACTAGCGATTTAGTTACTAGGTAGTGTGGGTAGGTAGGTGGGTACATAGCCTTTATTTTCTCGTAGTCAATCCTTTAAAAAATTTGAGTAGGTTATAAGAAAACGTAGGTAGGTAACTCGTGGAAAAAATTTCACCCTCGCTTCGCTCAGGTACCTGTTAGGTTTTATACATATAGAAATTCCCATCAAATTGACGTCATAAATACACAAGCCGCCGGCGACACACCATCAACTAATTTCTAATTTTTATCTTCATGACCGTACAATCGAACCATCGAACGCGCCGAATCTGATGAATGAATGTTATGACGCCCATTATGGAACTATGTCCAACTGTGAACCTTTACAGGCTCGCTGCTTGATTGATGTGCTAGAAAAAGATTTTACAAAATAATGTGGCCGTAGCAAAATGACTGATAAATGGTAATGGTAGATTTCTTCCTTCGATCGAACTGAAGTAAACGATTCTGTAAGGTTTGTGTTTATCTAGCTTTATACAGTCAAATCAATTTTATTAAAGCGAAAAATATTGTAAGTTGATCAGACTACTCAAAATTTTATATAAACGAGTGAAGAATTATTTTGTTTAGTCATTTCATTGTTTAGTAGGATAATTAGTACTTTTTTTTTACACTGGCAACATTGGCCAAATCAACAAGCGGCCTCTTGCTCGATTTTTTCGCACAATTACAAATAATTCGACATTTTTTCTATTAAATCTGGTGTTCTTGCAGTATAATTTAATTAATTTAGTTCTCTTATATTGTGTAGCTTCAGCATATATTGGTTTACTTGTAGAAATGTGTGTTGTTTCGCCTTATTCCAAGTGACAGATGGTACAGTGCTAATTCGCGCCAGTTTATTGCCTAAATAAAGTGGGATTCCTGCGTGCGACATGGAAGAATCAATAGGAGACATCGTGGGAATCGAATCAGATACTCAGCAAATAGGTACGAACGATATCTTCAATAGAATTGCCAACAGAAATTTAGGTGAAATTTGACATTCGTAATACAATCCAACCAAATGAAAGAGGTATTCATGTAACCAGTGATATGAAAGGAGTTTTGTTGATTTTTTGCATCGTTTACCGTTTATTGTACATTTTGTTATCAAAACCAAGCTTTGCCCATAGAAACCAGATAAAATTACAAAGTATGGATATGGCTCTCGTCATGTTACGGTTTCTGTTCGAAGCTTACGTTTCTTCCCACCCAAGACATTCCAACATGGCCGCCTTATAATCCAAACATCAATAAATTGCTACTTTTTAGTTAAATGATCGATATTATTAAGGATTTTGATTTAAATTCCACTATTTACTAAAAATATCATTGTAACTATGTATTTACCGATAGTAAATACGTAAACAAAATATCTACAAATCAATACTTTTTTGATCACACAATGACAGGCAAATATAAATCTTATCTTGATAATTTTAAGGTATATATTTCATTTGTTCATTTTTGTAGGTTATGGTGAAAGTACCAGTCATATCATTGGGTGTCTGATTTTATTATCTAAGTAACAGTTAGTCCTTTTTATTACTTTTACACTAAGAGGAAGATAAATAGCTTAGTTAAGGATGTAGTTAAAAATAAATGGCCTTTTTTAACAGGCAGGATGTACTTACCTAGGTATATAATTATTTATTTGTGTAGGTATGCAATGTATACCTAAATGCAATGTATAATATACATAGACGGTTGGCTGTAACAAAATAAATACCTGCAGAGTTCTGCAAATGATTCACAGAAATTGAACTTCTCACACTATTTGGTACGATTTTGTATTTTTTTTTTCCAAAAGCTTTTGATGTTTGTTACTGTCTTTGCCATCGTGTGTGTTAAGTTGGTAACCACTGTACTGTACTGTCAACAACCTTTTTATTGGTCTGTCAAAACTGATATATGTATTTTGTATAGTGAAGATATTTTGTCCTGTTTATCCTGGCAGATAACTCGAAGCTATTGGAATTGGACTCATTGTGCTGAAACTTGGAACATAATAATATAAAAATTCCTGGCAACTAGGGAAATTTCAGGATAAAAAAACCACTAATATTTTAGGAAAATCAAAATACCTAAAACCATGAAGTTCTGAATTGTTAGAGATCTGAACAATTTACTGAGAGTAAATTGACTATTATATTCTATTGACAAAAGGACTTCACAGTCAACAAAGTGGCCAGTATGTAAAGTCGGAAGGCCAAAGAAACAATTGAAACTGCTGACAAGAACTGGTGTAGTCTCGGTACAGAGAGAGAGAAATGGAAAAAGATGGGGAAGGTTTATACCCAAAAGGGATCCATTTAATTAAACCGCTAAAACTAATTATATCTAAACATTGACTAAAATATGGCAAAGCTAACAAACATTTAATTAATAGTACATTTTAGACTTTCGCGCTTTGTATTCATAATTATATAATTATTTACGGGTCTTACACACGAAATAGTTTTATTTACCTTGCCCGACGTTTCGACCAGGTTACACTGGCCGTGGTCACGAGCTGACTGGAGAGGCGAGCTGTCATTGTTAATTGCTGTGAGTAGTTTCAGCAGAGGGTAGTTTTAGAAACTACTCACAGTGATTAACAATGACAGCTCGCCTCTCCAGTCATCGCCTCTACAGCTCGTGACCACGGCCAGTGTAACCTGGTCGAAACGTCGGGCAAGGTAAATAAAACGATTTCGTGTGTAAGACCTGTAAATAATTATTAATATTATTAGTATATAAAGAATTGGAATAAAAAGCATTATTTATTCATTTTCACTTCTCATGCTCCTACAGTTCTTGTTTATGCTGGATGTAGATGACATAAATTGAGTTTTTATGCTCTAGTTCATAAAGTAAAAGTCTTGTTTCTTAAGATTTTTTGATAATCCTTGTTCTATATTACTAAATTATTAATACTAGGCAATACTAATAAGTTATTATAGAAATATAAATGTATAAAAAATAAAAGCTTGTAAAATATAACTGAGCATTATGTATTCCAACCTTAGTTAAAATATTATAATTAGATTTTTTTTATGAACATTTATTTGCAATGTTGCTGTTTAATTTCTTCGCAATCGAAGTGAAAAGCAGAGTGTATAACTCGTTCATAAAACCCATTTTACCCTCGACTTAAGTATCTCTGGTAAAATGGCGCGTTTTATGCATTTGTGGTCCAATCAACTATTATTATTCTATTCAACTTCCAGCCCCAGACTCTACTGCTGGCGGTGACACATCAGCAGTGAATACCAATGGCAACACCTCACAGAACCTCTTTCCTGAGAGCCCGGTGTACGAGCCCGAGGAAGATATACTACTGAAAGATGATGATGTATGTGTGACATTCCGATATTTATTTTATTATAGATGTGTGTATACTCAAGTCTCGGAACAGGTTTTGAAATAGCGTTTGTTCACCCCTTAACATACTTATGTATTTGTTTTGGTAGGAATACTGATATACATCTATATAAATGCTATTTGATTAATTTTTTAATTTATTTCTTGTCGATTTTCAGGTCAACATTAACTCGCCCGACGACGGAAAAACTGTTATTTCAATAGGTATGTTGCTTTAGTAAAGAATCAATTATTTTGTGGGCTAAATTTTAGAAAAAATATTTAAGGAGACACTAGGTTCAGAGTTCCAGGTATTGTCTTGCCTTTAGTGTAGGTGTTGCCTTTAGTGTATTCATCACCGTTTGACTCATTTTTGCCACTGCCATCTGAATAAGAAAGATCTAACTAGAAAGACTGGTCTTTGCTTAGCTTAATTTCGTTTGCCATCATTTGACTTGACACAATCCCTTTGTAGGCCTAACCTTCATTTCTATAGCGTTTGGACTAAGTAGTGATTTGTATATTGTCGTTAATGACTAAGTCGCATTTGATATAAGTATGTTTAGAAAAATCTATCTATTTCATCCTATTTCAGATGACCAACCGCTCACACAAACAAAAAGGAAACTCAACGACCAGTCCGGAGACGGCAATGCCAAAATTCAGAAACTCGACCTTTGCGATCAGGAATTCACCGTTTCATCGCAAACGTTAGATGACGAAGTGTCCGAAATTACCGGTTCTTCCAAACGGAAATTCGAGGACCTGGCAACACCGTCCACCTCTCGCGTCCGCACCCCAGTGAGGGCCAGTCCCAGGAAAGTGTCGAAGAGAAGTAACAGCGCCGATACTACCTCTAAGACACCGAGAACGCCTAAATCTCGACCAGCCAGTGTCGACGTCACTAAAACACGTAAAACACCCAGAAAAATCAAAGAGGTCAAAGAAAAATCGACAGTAGAGGAGATTATCATTTCAGACAGCTCAAGCTCTCGCCCCAGTGTCGAATTTGTAACAGAAATTCCGCCGCCAAAAGCTGTTCCAGAGATTATTGAGGAAGAAAACTCTGAGCTTGACGACTCTCAAAATATACACCTAGCGTTATCACCGACACCTGATATCGAAACTAGTGATGAGAAACAAAAAACAAACACTAACTACAGCAGCGACCCAGTGATTGCCAAAGACAGACAAGATGCAGTTGACCCTGGCAAAGTACCTCGGACACACAGTGAAGGCTACAATTACTCTGATCTGAGCAGCAACCACTCACAGCCAAGACCCCACTACAAAGACACTGACCGAGATTTTAAAGGTAAAACTACAGATCAGGAAAGCACTGACAGTGTTTGTTCTATAAGTATGGAAAGTCCCGATCATGTTCCATCTGTTGCCTCCAAGATGATATCTAAGTTGTCCAATGGCAACTCGTCTACGCCCACAGAAATTGCCGGAGGGAAAACTGGAACTGAAGACAGTGATTGTACCCCAGATACACTCAAATTAAATACTAGCAAAGGGAAGAGACTTAAGAATGAATCGTTCAGAGTTAGCAACACTACGACTCCATCAACAATATCGCCTTTACAAAATGGCCACTCGTTGCCAATCAATACTCCCCAAATGCCTGTTTTCGATGTCCATACTAGTTACAATGAAGATTGCGAGTTTTTGTCTCTGGTTGTCGTTCGCACAGATAATGATATAGGCAACGATATTTGCAAGGAATACCAAAGAGTTTCTAAAAGGTTTACCATAGATCCGTACTTAGGAGATGTGTCAGTCAGCAATTCTCCTTCCAGTGTGACCAGTGGCGGTATGATCAATCTACCAAACAGAACATCTTTTGCTTCAACTGTGTGCTCGACCTCCACTTCCAGCAGCAACAGGACAAGTGATGGTAATTTCGTGGTACCACAGCCGCCACGGAAATCTGTATCCAATCCAGCCATTGCGGTTAAGGGCTACGAAGCCTTAATGAAGAAGTTACAAGACATATTATCTCATATCAGGGATTCTTCCATAGAGGACGGTAATCGTTCCCTCAGCGACGAAAAGGTCTCTGTTGGTATTCAAACTTCACTCAGTGATGGATCTACAATGAGCAACGGTAATGCCAGCCCAGATGAGGTCAGTAAATGCGACAAGGCTACTCCAAAGAGTTCACTGAAGAAGACTCGAGTGAGGGGACGAAGGCCCATGTCTGGTAAAACCAAGAGAGCACTTCTTCCAACACAACCTGAAGAACCAGAGTACATGCACGGTATGAATTCACCAGAAATGGTGCCCACAAATGGTGAAAATGGCAATGGAAAGATCTCCCCGATCAAATCACCTAAAGAAGAGAAACCTCTGTCTTCGTTAGTGGCAACACCGAAGTCTGTGGGTAAATTGAAGCAGAAGAAACGACCGATTTCACCCAGACCGGCAACTCCAGTTGAAAAGACCCTCGTGAAGCTGGAATATTCCGGATACTCTCCGGATACAGTCGTCTTAGCCAAATGGGTGGACAAGAGATACTATTCAGGCAAAGTCTTGGAGATAACGGAGCCGAATAAGTACTTGATTAAATTCGACGATGGACAAAGCAAGGTGTTGTTGGATGACTTCATAATATTTGGTGATATGAAGAGACTGCCGTTGCAAGGTCAGTCGGTGTATGCCATGGTGGATGAGGAGCAGAACTATGAGCCGGGGTTGGTGCTTGAAGTGGAGGAGAATGACAGCGGCACTGTCACTTACAGATGTACTACCGATGGGTAAGTTTACTTTTGTATTTTATAGTGGTCTAGTTAACTTATCTTGTAGAAGGGGGCCAGGCACACCCGGCGACACTGCGACCCTACGGGATCTATTGTGTCAGCCCCTGTGTTTACCTGTTGTTCTCCTCCCCAAGTATCCGCTTCACAAATGCTATTGTGCAGCTGAGTGGTAGGAGCCTGTAATCCTCGGGTTCAGGATAAACCACACCCAGGACACTCATTCGCCTTGCGGCTAGTGCGTCGCATTCGCATAGTGGTCTAGTTAGAATCAGTTTTTTTTATTTATAATATTAAATATTACAATGAGACGTATGTTTGAAGAGAATGATGAGAAATGCCGAGCGAACCGAAAGAGGATCGCGATACTTGGCGCTCTGTTCTCTCTGCTTACCCCATTAGGGACATAGCGTGAAGATATGTATGTATGTATAGAAATATTACAAAGAGAGTGAGTGAAAAGAGATTTAAATAGATCGTATGGGTCGTATGATAATATAATATTATTATGGTTGTCTATGTAACACAAATGTACTTTTAAAATTTCCCTATAAAAATTACCGCATACTTTTTCTAGCTATCTTGTTTTTCTTGAAAACGCTGAGACAGCCCACCTGATGGTCAGTAGCAACTGTCGCTGAGGACTGCCATGCGTGATCCGTTGCAGAGACACGATGGTGATGGTGACCGCGAGCGAGCTGTACCTGACGGAGGACCAGGCGCGCTCGCTGCAGGAGGCGGCGCGGCCGCGCTCCCCCGCCGCGCCCGCCACGCCGCGCCGCCGACACCACCGCGAGCTGGATCTCGACAACATCATACAGGTGGGCTACCCCTCCGCCAGGTGGACCGACGACCTGAAGGTGGCCGCGAGTGAGCTGTGCCTGACGGAGGACCAGGCGCGCTCGCTGGAGGAGGCGGCGGGTGGGCTACCCCTCCGCCAGGTGGACCGATGACCTGAAGGTGGCCGGCAGCAGCTGGATGCGGAGGGCGGAGGACCAGGTGTGGTGGCGTTCATTGGGGAAGACCTAGAGAGCCAGCACTCTACGACAATACATTCATTCATATTTTTGCCGTTAGTACACTGTGTCGTGAGTTATATGGGAACGAACGCAGGGACTTGAATGAATGAAATTATTTAATTGACGCACACAAGAGCAACACAACACTGAACATAGAAAGACTAAAAAACTAAACTAAAGACTGCTCTAAGGTTCAAATGAACCAAGTCTATGTAGTAAATGATTTGTCTTCGACATCGTACGCCAAAGTGGACATGAAGAGAGTCATATAAAGGGTGTATGCGTGTGCAGGGCCCGCGGAGCGCTCGCAGCCGAGACAAGAACAACTCCAGCGCAAAGAAGCGTGCCGCCTCGCCGAAGAGCCCCAAAGCTTCCACGTCAGGTGAGTGAAAGAAACAAAAGAACACATTTTTCAAAGTCAAAATATTTCATCTGGGTACATTTATACAAGTCAATTTTTATCTACCACCGCTTCCTAGGTGTTAGCATATTTTAAATCAGTACTTACCTGAGAGCCAGATAAGCTTTTGAGAATTGCTTTTACAAGTTAATTTTCATTCCAAGCCACATTGTTTTATGTACTTAAATACTGCTTAATGAAAGTAGCACCTAAAAAAAAAAAATGTTAATTCATCTTCAATACCTTTCCGCGACCAATACGAATCAAGCTAAAAATTAAGATAAATATCTTATATTGCTATATTTTTTGAAATATTTCAAATAGAACTTGGGATGGTCTAATTAAAAAAGGCTATTCTTAAGATATGTAGGAACAACTTTGGTCAAATTTGAGTATACTACTAATGAACGCATTTCCAGGGTTGAAAAGCAAAAGTGTGCCAACGCCGGTGAGCCGCAAGCGTCTCGCGAGCGAGAGCAGCGAGATGAGCGAGAGCAGCAACTCTGCGCCGCCCGCGCGGCTCGAGGAGGTCGCCGGCGTCGAGCCGGAGGTGCAGCGCACGCCCAGGAAGATAGACGGCGTCAAAGGTAATAATAATAATTTTTATTCAGGAAGTATAACAGTTATGTGACATTTTTAATTTAAGTTTTATAAGTTGTATTTTGTAACCGTAGGTTTTCCTAATAAAATAAAAAAATAAAATAACATGAATCCTTATATTATTAGTATCATTAGTATTATGAGCAGAGGTCGGCGGGGGTGTGCTGTTTTCAGTTTTTGCATAACATGGACATACCTTATCATTCAATGGTAAATGCCCCATGTGCAATTATAATAAACTAAAGAAATGATTTTATTTAGTCTGCCTTTCTGCTACGAGCTTTACGTCAAAATAAATGAATTTTATTAGAACCTACGGAATGTGATTAATGATATTAAACTCAAGGCGAAACTCATTAAAAATTGAAAATATAGAAAAAAATATAGTTAATTATTACAATAGCACAGAAAACTTACAATAAAAAAATTTCAGTTATTTCTTCTTTTAATATTTCTTTAAGAATCTTATCCATATTAATATCCACAAGACACAACTACATGACATTAATGATGTAAAAACATCACACCCCCGCCGACCTCTGGTGATAAAGTAGGGAAGTAAGCTAGGGACAGACGGCGTCAGAGATGATGCTAGCTTCTTCCCTATTTACACTACACCGCTATAAGAAATGGACTTCAAACAATACCTACACTTAATCTGGATAAGACGCGGCCTATCATATCGAAAGGTCCGAAGTTCCATCCCGGCTGGACCATGTACCAATACCAGGGTTTTTTCTCGAAACTTAAGTACATTTACTCACTGCTCTCAAACGGCGAAGGAAAACATCGTGAGGAAACCTGCATACGCCGAAGAAGAAATTCTCAGACGCATTGTGAAGTCCAACCTGCACTGGGCTATCGTGGTGGACTATAGGCCGAACGCCCTCGTTGAGAGGGTAGGCCTGAGCCCCAGCAGTGGGGGCACGTTAATAGACGAGAATCCATACTAATATTATACGAGGAAAATATTTCTGTATGTATGTATGTTACTTATTCACGCACTGATCGGATTTTGATGAATTTGCAGTGAATATATTTATCCCACGCGGTTGAAGCCGTAGGCAACAGCTAGTTAACAAAATAAATAATGTATTAATGTCAAAAGTAAATAAAAACAAAATGATATAATAATAGATTTGTCACTGATTTCAGCCGGCCCACTTCAGTTGAAAGGCGCCGCGAAGCAGAACGTCGGCAAGAAGAACTCGAAGCTGACTAAGTTTGAGAACGACGAGGACACGGTGTCCAAACTGGGCCCGATCGTGCCGAGCGGCGAGTGCAAGCTGTTCGCCGGGCTGCACTTCCTGTTGACCTGCACCGAGCCGCCCAGGCGGAGCAAGGCCGAGAAGGTACTGGTTGCCATCAGCTGGTTACCATCAAAATCAAAGGAAAATAACTTTATGACATTTTATTTGTTTTCCTCGCTAAAGTGTGTTGAAAAACGTGATAAAGCACACGGGAGCATTGGTCATTACACTCTCGGCTTCATCGTGTACTGTGCATTCCAGACCAACTTGGCTCCCCTGTATCATGGATTCATAAAGGCCCGGCTACACGCCCAATCTTGCGCAAATTCCATGTTTGCACAAGCAAGAAGGTACTGTTTTACCTGTTTTAACGTAGCGTTTTGCCGTCTGACTGAACGTTCGCGCTTACTTGTGCAAACCTAGAATTTGTGCAAGCAAGATTAAGCGTGTAGCCGGGCCCTTACTTACGGGTTGGCTTTTTGATATATTGATATTTATTTATTTCCTGCTACAAAACACATTCACAAGAATCCATTACTTAGATGTGTTTTCAATTTTATTTTGTCTTAAAATAAGTGTGTGGATGTGTGCGTACCCTTATTCAAGTCCGGTTTTATTTTATTCAAGTGCGAATAACTGTCAATGTCACGAAAGAGAAGTATTTCCTTCACAATCGGACGTCCATCTCACACCCATTGTGTAACTTTGACAGTCATTCTCATAAAAACAGAGTTTTGTCAACAATCCTTTATCCTTTAGAGTCATATAACTATGATTGTATGATGATAATGCACTATATTTATGATTTATTTAACATATTAAAAAGCTCAGTGAAAAAGTACGTTTCAGATTTAGTAATAGACGGAAAAGAAGGCGGAATGAGCACGTGTGTTCATCAGTTCCAGGACACGCGGCACTACTCCTCGGAGGAGGATGGGGAGACCACGTCCACCATGGCCGGGACGGACACTGAGGACCTGGAGTTCTCGGACAGGCCGTATAATAAGGAGCGGCTGAAGGAACAGCTGGAAGCCGGCGGTGGCACAGTGTACAGGTGTGTTAATTTCCATAACAAATTACATCTAATTTCTGATGATTTTTTATCATCAGAACTTTGATAGTACATATATATCTTCACGCTGTGTTCCTGACGGGGTGGGCAGAAAGAACGGGGTGTCAAGTATCGTGACCCTATGACGCGAGCGCTCCTCACATGTCCACTGTCTGTTGTCTGTGAGCACCGCTCTATCTGATCCTCGATTGTCAGTCTAGCTCGTCCCCGGCTCCTACCAATCACATTCGCTGTATAAATTTGTAATTCATATATGATGATAATAAATTATTTATTTCGACCGGGAAGGTTCGAAGCTCTTTGGTGGCACGCGCGCTTCCTATGGAGAGTGCATCTTGCACATTTAGTACGGGAACCAATGGTGCCACTTACAGGGGGGGGGGGGGGATGGGGTGCGGACAAAGGAAGCTGAGTAGCGGGAGGAGAAAAGCGCGAAAGTCTAAAATGGACTAGCGGGAGGAGGTTGCTAATACAAATTTATATGGAGTTTGAAAATGAGAATGTCACAGTATTGTCATACATTTGACACGATTTTGACACCCATAGAATGCTTCTTTTACGCCTCTTTAAGTGGCCGCGTGCACGCACCAAAGAGATCTTAACTCTATGATTTCGACCAACTAATGGGCCATATTACAAATACCTTACAGACTAACATACATAATAGTAACAATATAAAAATCTATATTACATATACCTTAGACTAACTTAAATATCTATAACAATATAATATATATATAATTCTTACAACTAACTTAAAACTAAAGTGCACCCTTCATACTGATGACTCTCCTTTCCCTGTATCGCCGGAACACTACTCCTACTGGCCAAAAGTCGGGATTCAGGAAAACATCCTTTTGTTCACTCGGAGCTTGAAGGACCTAAAGTTGGTAGTAGGTCCACTTGCTTCCACCGGTGGTGTAATGTCCTTCCAGCTCTATGTCTCCCTTAAACCGTCCCTGAGCCTTCTGGCGGATGTGGTCCTCGAAATAATAATTCCTTACATCAATGTGGTAACTGTTGTTGCAGCCATTTCGACGACGTGCCCAAAAACAAGTACTCTGTGTGCAAGCTGATCGCGCCGCGGCCGTGCCTCACCGCCAAGTACATCCAGTGCCTGGCGTGCGACGTGCGCTCCGTGTCGCACGCGTGGGTCATCGAGAGCTGCACGCACGGCGCGCTGCTGGACGCGGACGCGTACGCGCTGCCCGCCGGGTGGTCCATACAGCGGCAGTGCTTCGTCAACTGGGTGAGTGTGTGAATATTTTAGAGTTCGCGCTGTGTATTCATCATTAAACGTGACATCAAAGAAGAAGTCGACTTGAGAAAAATAGAAAGTTATATCTTTGTGAAGATCCATCTGCCGCCAACACAAAAATATATGTATTGTTTTTATAGAATTGTAGAACATTCGTATTCGCCAGCGGTCGTCATGAACTGTGCATGCCACCCGCGATACAGGGAGGAGGGAATCCTCCCTAATGGGGGGGTATGAGTGTGTCGCGTTTATTTATTTATATTTTTCCAGGTCCCAGGATCAGGCAAGCGGAACACATCGATCTTCAAAGACAAGACTATCCTCCTGTGCGGAGACCAGGACACCTTCGTCAGGTTCTGGGAGCGAGTGTGCACCCTGGCCGGGGCCAACACCCGGGTGGTCAACGAGGATGACATCAACATGTCCGGGGCAGTGGTCGTGGTCACCGAGTGGGACTGCCCCCACGAGGTCCAGAACAAAGCCAACCAGGACAACATCCCGCTAGTATCCACAGTATGGGTGGTCCAATGCCTCATCGAAGCCAAGCTCCTCGCCCCAACCAGCCACGATAAGTTCTCATTCATGTACACGGAGCCCGAATGATCCTGGGACTTTAAGAAGAACTTCATTATACGTGAATATTGAAATGGACAATTGCGTGTAGTGACGGCGCGACAGTGACGATTAGTGTTTAGTGACAAATCTATCCTTATTACTGTGGCGTTTCAAGACAAAATGGTCCGGGATGTGTTTGGTTTGCAACTGTCAGAAGACTAGTTCTATACCTACCTAGTAGTTCTATAAGACTGAACGGAATACTTTAAATTTCTTAGTGAAGCATAATATGTGGTTTGTTTGTTACCTATGTCAATCTAAAGGTACAGAGGGCCATCCAAGGAAGACAAAGACACTTAAGCGTGACACACATTGGGCGGCGGCGTCGCGAATGCGTCGCGGCGGCGAAGGTTGGTATGAAGAACGCGCCGCGCCGCCGCCGCTTTGATGTAAAGGGCTTCATACTATTTCGAACATTACAGAAAAAAACCGCAACGCTTTCGCAACGCCGCCGCTCAGTGTGTGTCACGCTTTAGGGTAGGACCATATCTGTCAGCACGGAATGCGATCGCATACTGTCGCGTTTCCGTGCTGACAGAACGTCATTTGTAATATAGAGAGAGAAGCAGTGGGTATGCTATAGCGCGTGGTAGCATAGCACACTCGCTATGTTTCTCACTCTAGCAAATGACGTTCCTGAACGACAGAAAAGGATAGAAATATGAAAAAGTGAGATTCCATGTTGACAGATGTGGTCAAACCCTTAACATGCTCTGGTATTTGGTATTAATACTCTTGGGTATTTTGTATTTCATTTTCAAGCTTTCCTTATAGATTCATGGGCACATACCTAACGATTTCCAATCCAGTGACGCATTGAATATATTGCTATATGCTATGGTCAATTTTGCTTATAATGTAAAAAGGTGGGCCATTCTATTTTGAAATGTTACTTGTTGTTGTGACAACATAAAAGTGTTTTCTTGTATCAAAGAAGTGATTGTTGAGTGTTGATAAATTCGTGTACTAAGTGTTAGTGTTTAGTATTAGTTTTGGGACATTTAACCGAATAAGTAAGTATAGTATACATACGAATGTCAGCTAATATATTGTTCTACGGTGACTGTCTATGGATATTTTTGTAAATTACATTGCTTATTCAAAAGGAACTACATAAGATAACTATATTAGTAAACGATATCATGAATGTCATTATACGATAAATCTGATGTTGATGTGTGTAATAGAACATAGTTTCTCGAAATTCACTGTACAAATCATATTTTTTCTTATAAAAAGAAATTGTTAAATGCCTTTACCTGGCCTACAAATATTTAGTCTTCTAAATTAGAATCATGTCATGCGTAATGTTTTATTCCTAATTATTGTTGGTTAATAAATGTTTTGACATTTGATTAGGGATGATCGAATATGATTAAAATATCGATCATGATAAATCCTTATCAAGTAATTAGTGTAAGATACAAATAGAGAAAAAATTAAATGTTAATATTAAAGTGATTGTAGAATTTAATTGCTTGTCATTCAAAATGGACTGAGAACAATGGGTATGAATACTGAAGGATAGATGTAGATGGCTAAGTTTGTGATTGTATTTTATTCGGTGTAATGTAATATAAGTGTACATGGTCTCATAATTAGCTCAGGTGTTATAAGTAGGCGCTGAATGTAGCGTGTAATCATTTCATTCATCGACTAATTAACCCACTTACACTGCGGGTAAAAAGTATGGATTCACAGCAACATTTTCATACAAACGGTGAACTTTGAAACCTTCCTCCGCCAGGGATTAATAATAATATAAATAATGTTTGGACAATTTCACACACGGCTGTTTAGTCTCAAACTAAGCCGAAGCTTGTGAAAATGGGTATTCAACAACTGATAAACATACTTAATATAATAAATAAATACTTAATATAAACAAGCACCCATAATCCGAAAACCAACAGATATGCTCATCACACAAATGTTGGTTTCGGGTAGGAATCAAATCCCCTACGTCCTCTGGCTCTGTAGCAGGGTCACTACCAACTAAACCCACAGGCCACAGCCAAAAAACATCGAAATGTATGGAAAACCTAAAACTAAGTACTCCAGATCTGGACCTCCTCTGTTCACTCTCTGGATGGCCATCATCAGATCATACCCCGATCAATCCCTAGTGGAGGACCAAGTATTGAAAATTACCCTCGTTTTTTTATGAAAATGTTGCTGTGAATTCATACTTTTTGCGACAGTGTACGCCTTCCTTCGGGGACCCCATCAAACAAGTCATAATATAAATTATATCATCTTTACTTTGATATAATTGTTTGTTTTTAGAGTTAGGGGTATGTTGGACTCATTAGTCGATGTCACTTTAATTATACGCTATCTGCAGCCACTGTTAGTTAAGAATAGGTTAAGATCAGGTACCCACTTGGCCAGTTCTATGTTTTCGCTGTTTGTTTACCTCCTTCCATCCTTGCGTTATTTTTGTGTATAGAATTCACTGAAAATATAGTATAAAATTGATGAAACTGAACCAAGGCTTTAGGGGGTACGTCCACAGGTGGAGTAACTAGATGCGCTAGTAGTCGATAATATAGTATTTATTTTTCTGAATTTATTTGGCCACAACATTGCATTTATACCAATTTCGCGGACATTTATTTGTCTAATTATTTGTGATAGTTTGTCTGGAAGAAATCGCTCTTAGCGATAAGACCGCCTAGATGTACATTATTGTATCTGTTTTTTTTTTCTTTTTGTCTGTTTTTTTTTAAAAGTGCAATAAAGTAAATTAAATTGATAGGATTCGGTGAAGTTCTGTTTGTACACTTTAATTCAACTAAACCTTAAATCTTATCACAAATGATTTTGAGTTGTGATCTTAGGTTCGCGAAATATTATTGAGGCCACATAAATTTAGAAAAAAGTTATATTTTTGACTACTGGCGCCGCCTTGTGTAAGTCTGGACACAATTTTAATAAGTGTTTATTATGGTGTATAATTTTGTCAAACATGTTTTTTTATGTGGGTCAAAACTCTGAAAAGTCTATAGACTTTGTTTAATATCAACGATACACTTCGTCCTTTTTGACGAATATTTACGAACGAAAGTTGACTAAGACGTTGACTATTTGGAAGCCTAGATACCATACCATACAATAATAATAATGAATTAGGAATTATTCCTATTTTTCAGTGTTATTCTTAGTTACAAAATGTGTTCCACAACTAAGAAGTACTGGTACTTACTTAAAAGTAACTTATTCTGTCGATTTCATTCAAATTGCATTTTTAAACCTTGAATTACCAATTTTAGTTGGATTTTGTATGATATATTTGTTTTGTCAAATTGGGATTTATTTTCGACGGGAATTTGATTCACAAATTAATGTTAGCTTAGTTTTAAGATATGGCTTTATTTAGCGATGTTCAAAGTAAGCCAGCTTTGACTCATAAATATTATAGTGACTTATAGAATCCCGACTCATACAGGTGGTATTTTAAGTATTTGAATGCAGTTCTACATATTTTTGAAAATACGGGAAAGCTTCCTTTGAGTAAAACTTGAGATATTTCTGCTTTTATTTCCACCCTGTAGTTGACAATTTGATGTGATGTTTTCCTCAGAACATAGTGTCATTAAGTATAGAAAAAATATATCATTTCCAAAGGCATGGTTTTGTAGTCCCCGCAAATTTTTTTGGCGATTTATGAAGTTGGCTGATTCTGACTAGTTCACTAGAGACGATCATTCAATTTCAAGGAATAGTTCATTGTATCGATCAACCGAATCAAAATTTTCATGGTTTTGGACATCTCTACGCATCACATTATGTCAATTATGCACGCATAGACTGCAAACAATCTGTGACTATATTCACTCAACCGCCAATACGGGGACTATAACAAAATCGATTGAACTCATATCTCCCCACTGTTGGGGCTCAGACCTGCCCACTCAACGAGGGCGTTCAAACCAACAGCCTATGGTGGCCAACTGGCATGTAAATATATCTAGACGTACACTATTATTATATGTTGTGCTGAGTGTGAATGATTACCTAGTTATTGACGATTATGTAAGCTAAGTGGTAAGATGGAAGGACTGAGTGTGGGGAACTGTGATCATGGCTGATGACACGCTGGGGAGGGGGGCGTCCTTTATTTACTTTAGTTTTTTTTTAATTCCCCCCACCCCTCATTATTATTAAATAAATTAATAATTATGTCTATATTTTCAAATGGAGACGCCCCCAAAAACCTATATCCATTAAAGTATTCCTAAACGATCAAGCTTGCATGACATGAAACGTTTACGTGAATGTCATGCTGCATGATGGACCATCATGCTTGCTATTAATCAATACAGTGAAGCAACGGCCAGCACGTAGTTTGCATATCATGCACGTAGTTTGCATGTCATGCACGTCAATCACTACAGCTAGACGTTCATGCATGAGTGACAGCACGTATTGCATGTCATGCAAGCATGGTCGTTTAGGGATCCCTTTAGTACAATGGAGATGCCTGGGGCGTATAGCAAGCAAAGTCGTTTGAATTTTGACATTGGCATGTTTTTTTCAAAAACAAATAAATTCCTCTATTTAAATGTATGCCATAGACAATAGTTGAACTGTCATTCGATGTACTGTAAATTCAGTGTTAATGTTTATACTTTTTTTGTATTATTTTTAAGTGTACGAACAACACATTTATCTGTTTGCAAGAAGTAATGAACTAATAAAAAAATCGCAAAATAAAAATCTAAAAATAAATACGATTTAGATTACTATTATTACTATTATTTCGATTTACGATTTATTTCTATTTGATCAATTTTGATTACTTCGTTGGCCTAGTGATTGGAGCAATTGCCTCGTAAGCTAGAGAGAGATTAGAACCAAATATGTGTATGTATTTTACTTATTTGTTATTATTGCAAACAAAAAGTAGGAGAGCATTTTAGTTTGTGTCATCTCAATGCATGCACAAAAAAGCAATGCATATGCACAGAAAAATGTGTTGATCTGTACTCAAAGTGATTGACGTTCTTGACATTCGATGTTGCATTTTAGCATGATTTTTTGACATTGTTTTTTGTTTGTTGAACTCTGTAATTAAAATAAGTAAGGAGTCAGTTAGATGTAATTTGTAAACTGAATAAAGTTATAGACATTATTTTTGTGATTTTATTTCATGGCTGCAAGGTCTGGGTGTGGTTGCGTTCATTGGGAAAGACCTATGTCCAGTACAGGACGTCGATAGGTGAGAAAATTTCATAATGCCACTGTGCATAGAATGAATTTTTGGAATTTAGTATAGTTTGACATCACACGGTGACAGCGCCATCTATTGCATAAATTCGGAACTAATGCACTGCTGTTCTTAGTATGTAGTAATGTTAATTTTACATAGATGAAGCTAGTTATGATTACAGCTCTATCTAGCGGTACGTGTATAAAACCAACAAGTTAGAGACTTTAATACTGATGGTGTTAGTAAACATTAAGGTCAACAGATGGCGCTGTAGCACATAATAGTAAGTGCGTTTTGGTTTTATTAAAATTTTTCGGTAATTCTACATAGGTTCTAGCCTTTACTATTATTTCTATTAGTAATAACGAATATATTTGTGAACTTGAGTAGGTAAATGAAAATGAAAAAAAAAAGAAAAAAATATATATATCTAACAGTGCATTTATTCCCACTGATGGATGGTTATTCCACTCCAATTTTCCAAATGAAATGACGAAAACAAACGCTACTTGCGCCTCTGTGTCCAGATGTATTGCAGGCTGATGATGATGATTATGGAATGTATGTCCATGAGTGAATATAGACAGGCCGATAAAAATGACAACAACGGCACATAATTATATAATTATTTACGGGTCTTACACACGAAATAGTTTTATTTACCAGCCACGGCCAGTGTAACCTGGTCGAAACGTCGGGCAAGGTAAATAAAACTATTTCGTGTGTAAGACCCGTAAATAATTATAAATATAATTATGAATACAAAGCGCGAAAGTCTAAAATGTACTATAACAACGGCACAATTGACCGCTCAGTTATTATAATTCATCATCATCAACCTACTTAACCAAACCCAAAATCAGCACACAATAACCCATTTTGTATTCATTTAGTCTTGAATCGCATTTAACATTTATTATTAACTAAGGAACAATGCATTCACTGTTCGATAGTGACCCTGCCAGATACGGGTGACATTATAAAAGTGTATCGTGTAACCCTAGGCCTGTGGCATAGGGCTTAAGGTTACTAATATAAAAGCAGCTATTGAAACCAAGCGCAAAACAGTTTGTTGCTTACGTCGGCGATGGCTGGTGAAGGATTTTTTTCAGTGTTTTGTGTGTAATGCGAAGAAAAAGGTCACACCAGCGAAGACTGCAGTGTAGTGCTTGTTACGTCGTCTACCCCAGCGGAGAATGGGTAGACGAATTCGTATCGGAAGACGCAGCGTAGGCCTCCCCAAGGTGGACCGACGATCTGGTGAAGGTCGCGGGACCCGGCTGGATGAGGTTAGCGCGGGACCGGTCGTCGTGGAGATCCTTGGAGGCCTTTTTTCAGCAGTGGACGTCTACAGGCTGATATGATGAGACGAGTTCTCGGGTGGAGACCACGAGTGGGCAAGCGTAGTGTGGGACGCCCCCGATGTAACGACGGTCTGCGTAAAGCTGGCAGTCACTGGATGCGGTGAACCAGTGGCGCGCCTTAAGGGGGGCTATACCCAGCAGAGGACTTGTGCAGGCCGAGAGGTTTTCAGGGGTGTGTTTCGTGGCAACCACGTACAATGGAGCATGTGTTTCGCAACGGAAGAAATCGCCTCTCCCTCCAGCCATAGGTAGAGCCGGCGCCCCGTGTTGCTTTAAAGAGTGTAAGGGTCAGTTCAGACCAAGCGGAAATTTACCCGAGCACTCTTTAACGTCATTGTCAAATGAACTATATCACTATAGCCTAAAGAACAAAATCGTATGAATGACTTCGAGCGCTAGACTCGAGGCGATACCTATATTTGATTAGTGATATGATTTTATTAAGAGCGTCAGTGGCCCTGGGGATAAGACGCGGCCTATCATATCGAAAGGTCCGAAGTTCGATCCCCGGTTGGGTCATGTACCAATGGGTTTTCTCGAAACTTAAGTACATTTACTGACTGCTCTCAAACGGTGAAGGAAAACATCGTGAGGAAACCTGCATACGCCGAAGAAGAAATTCTTAGGCGCATGTGAAGTCTACCAACCCGCACTGGGCTAGCGTGGTGGACTATAGCCCGAACGCCCTCGTTGAGAGGGTAGGCCTGAGCCCCAGCAGTGGGGAGATTAATAGGCTGTTGATGATGATGATGATGATATGATTTATTTGACAATGGCGTTAAAAAGTGTGCGGGCAAATTTTCGCTTGGTCTGAACTGACCCTAAGAAGCTTACAACAATACGTACCCTGCTAGGGACCCGTCAACGTGCACTGTTGGACATTGACGAGCAACTGCCGCTCACCACTCATTAGTGCATTTGCAACTTTGTAACGGCGCTCTGTGATTATATCTCCACTTTTTTGCAGAGGCTTGACTTGACCCTGTTACTAAAAAACAATTACCTAGCTTTCTAATGAAAACTATAGGTTATAACATAGGTAATTGTGGTGGGTGGAGGCCTTTGTCCAGCAGTGGTCGTCTACAGGCTGATATAATTGTGGTAGGTATAGAATATAAAACTTATGTAAAGTTCTCTAAGTGATTTTAAATAAACTTATGACATTTATCAAATAGTTTTATTTGTGAAAACAATTCCTGCGTATGCGGTTCTTCACACATTGTGTCGCCATTTTAGATATTTTTTCTGACTATAGTCTATGGTGAAACCGGCTTGGCTGATCAGTAGTATACGGCTCTCTGGACCTCCTCTATCCGTACTGAGGACAGCTACCATCAGATCTCATGCAAATCGTTCCCTAACAGAGATCTAGTGAGACCCAAAAGAGACCCAAGAGAGACCCAAAAGAGACCCAAGTGACCTCATTTGAATGAATGAGGTGACCTGAATTCATTGCAGACGAGTTTAGTTTATATTTTCAAAGGGCCCGATTCGATCAAGACCTCTCGATATATTATTGTAAAAATGTTTGCACAAATTTACACACGGCCTAAGCCGAAGTTTGTAAATGGGTACTCAACAACTGATAAACATACATAAATACTTTTTAACCAAAAACTTAAATACATACAAACATCCAGAATCCGAAAACCAACAGTAATGCTCATCACACAAATGTTGGTCCCGGGTGGGAATCGAAACCACGACCTTTGGCGCAGTAGGCAGAGTCACTGCCACTACGCCAACAGGCCAGTCAATATTTCTCAATATTTATGTCATTTATCATTATTATTAATATCAATAAGTAGAGACAGCAATAATGGTGGAGTGAGATAAGGCCTTATAGCCATTATAATGAAGGCCTGTTTACGTCTTCGGTTATCTTGGCAGATAGCTGGAGCTATTTACCATGTGCCGCTTGTATGGCTGAGATCATGCCTTTATATAATGCTTCGATAGTAACCTAATAAATAAGTTAAACTAAATTGTTGATAACATGAAATGATTTTATAATAGGTACCTAATTATTTTTAACTGGCTGTTGCCCGCGGCTTCGACTGCGCTTTGCTGAAGAACCAAACAATGAACAACCATTAGAATCAACTCAGGTTTCGGAGAAGAAAAGTAACAAATCGCAAAGAAATTTCTCATTTATTTCAGGTGCTAACAAATTAGTTACCGATATTCTAAGACAAGATTCTTTACTTAGTAGTTTGTTAGCACCTTATATAACTATAGGTATAGGTACCTACTTAAGTAGGTAGCAACGCAATATCTTAATCTTCACAGTTGCTCAAAAGTTGACTGGAATCCGAAGTTTCATCAAAATCCTTTCAGCCGTTCGTTACAAGGAAACAAAAATAAAAATACACGCTTTCGCATTTTTAATATTAGGTACCTACCTACCTTCGTAATTAGTTGGATATTTACTGAGAGATAAAAAAATCGTAACAAGTGGCCTTTTCGAAATGATTGATTCACTTATTTATACCGGTATACCTAGGTACGTGCTGATGATGCCCACGAGGAAAGTATAAATAAACCTAAAGTCCCCTAAAAAGTAAGAAAACATAAACAGATATCAGTAAAGTCAAGATAATATTCCCCGATCGGCAGTTCCACAACTGGCCGCTTCTAAAAACGGCGCTGAGATATCGCCAAACTAAAGTATCTCATAAAAATAATACTCCTAACTGTCAAGCACGAACAGTTGCAGGAAATTTGGTTCCGTATTAAGTTATGTGTTAAGTATGTGATTTGCTTCTTACTAGGTTATTGTCGACGATTCAATATAGGATAAAATATAGGACGTCCCGCGACTTTGTCCGCGTTAAAATTTATCCTACGTTATTCCAGGATTTATTGTCAAAATCCGTTACCCTTATTGTTTATGTAGGTATAGTTACTTAGATGAAACTGATCTTTTGATTGATATCAATACTGCCCTGATAAGAAAGAAGGCCGCTATGTGCATAAACTGTTTATGCACATAGCTGCCTTCTTTCTTATCAGGGCAGAATACAACTTGTACTTGTACCATCAATGGTACTACTCAATGACAACTGACACTACGCGTAAAATTCAATATGTTTTTTTCACATTTGTCCGGTTCGATTCCTGGCTCAATCAGATAATTTTGCAAAGATAATTTTGCAAAAATCTGCGAATGCGTTCCAAATTTTTTTTAAATAAAATGAAGTATTTTATTCTTCTTCAATTCTTCAAGAACTTTCAGAACCTCTTTCTTTTTGTACAAAAGTTAGTCCCGGTAGAAGTTATAAGTAAGGTTATGTTTTAAGAATTGTCCTGACTATTTCTAATTTTTAATGTATGTACATGAGAAAATTCTAGTTTCGTTGTATGCATACATTGTGCATTGCATGAATATTTATATTTTGAAGTAGGTATTTAATTTATACCTATTAAAAGTTATGCATGGTCATACGTAAAAAGAAATATTTAAAAAATATACGAGTCGAATTGAGAACCTCCTCCTCTTTTGTTTTTTTTTCATCGGTTGAAAGGGCATTTTCACCGCTAAGGTTTCATTATTACCCCAGTGAACCCAAACAAAAAAACTCATAAGTTAAGGGAAACCCTCCCAAGAGATCGCTTGTCACGTCTTATCTACGCAGATAGAGCGGGCGAGAGTTGGTAACATAAAAATATACACAGCTTATGATCATGGCAGCTACTTTTTTCATAAACTTATCGATAAAATAAAGTAACAGAATGACTGTATTGATATTCTCGGGGGAGATTTTGGAGAACAATATATCTATTTTATAAGTCTATGTCCTACTTAGAAGAAAAGCTGTATAACCTACTCGTATTATGCTGAAAGTTCTATCTATTAAAAGCAATAATAAATTATGCTGAAAAAGTTCATAAAACTAATTTTGTTCATTTAGGATTCCATAACTTTAAGATTTTCATACATTTTGATGCCGTTTTGCGTGTTTTTTTCTTCATGACGATGCTGCTTCCAAACGGCTTAACTGATCAGTGGGATATCTATAGCGATGTTAAAGTCCTCCGTCTACTCTCTCGATGACCGTCATCAGATCATGCCTCGATCAATCCTTCATGGAGAACCATGGCTACAAAGTGATCTTGTTTTATTAAAATTTGGCCCAGTTTCTTAATAACCGTCCATCTTATTATACGAATGCTGCTATGTAAAAAGTTTCGAGACAAGGTATCTGGTTTCATTGGTAATATTCTCCTGTTTTGTAAACATGCAGCACAATAGACGAAAAATGGAATAATTTCACTATGAACGCTAGTTAAAACAGTCAAATTCGACTGATTTTGCCACCAACAAACCCCCATCAGATAACTTTCTGTCTTTATTTTTTTTAGTAGGTTTTGGCTTGGTAACGAGACTTTCTGTCTTTACGAGTAGACCCAACGGTCCTGTAGGTAGACAGAGAAACTTTATGACTTTTCAATAAAGAAAATTCGTATTTGGAAAGAGGTGGGAGGTTAGAATTGGACCAATCGCGGCGCCTCGCGGGGTCGTGACCCCGCCAATGACGTGCGGCGCCGCCCTTACGTAATTACCTTGTACGACGCCACAGAGCTGAAAATATATATGCAGTCTGTATACATACTTATTCTTCCTTTCAATACCTTTCAAGGCTATCTCAGCCCATTATCACGGCGACCAATAATGTTCCCACTGCTGGGGCTCAGGTGTTTATCAACGAGGGTGTTCGAGCTATAGTCCACTACGCCAGCCCAGTGCGGGTTCGTGGACTTCACATGCGCCTAAGAATTTCTTCTTTGGCGTATGCAGATTTCTTCACATACAGAAATATTTTCCTCGTATAATATTAGTATGGCTTCTCGTCTATTAACATGCCCCCACTGCTGGGGCTCAGGCCTACCCTCTCAACGAGGGCGTTCGGCCTATAGTCCACCACGATAGCCCAGTGCGGGTTGGTGGACTTCACATGCGCCTAAGAATTTCTTCTTCGGCGTATGCAGGTTTCTTCACGATGTTTTCCTTCACCGTTTGACAGCAGTCAGTAAATATACTTAAGTTTCGAGAAAAAACCCATTGGTACATGGCCCAGGCGGGGATCGAACTTCGGACCTGTCGATATGATAGGCCGCGTTTTATCCCCGACGCCACTGACGCTCCTGCGACCAATACAGCCCTGCTATTCTGTAAGCGTATTTGTGCAACTCGATCCTGAATCCGCAGTGAGATCGGTCTCTAACTCAATGATTTACAGTTCAATACTCACTTTACTTCGCAAGTGAAGTGTTTATTAAGTAGCTTGTATTTGTTTACACAATGCGACATCAAGGTCTTTCATGATCGGATGCGGAGTGAAGTAAGTGACTTGCGATGTGATGGCCGAGTTTTAATTCATACTTTACAGAATCACACAGCAGGGGGCCAATCGCGTTAAGTCTGAACGATATTACAAATCCAAAACATATGCAAAAACGTTTATTTATTTAAAACTTTATTGCACTAGTTTGTACAAAAGGCGAACTTAATGCCAATCTCTACCTTTGGGCCATGCAGATATATTAGTGGTAGGCGCAAAAATTTAAAACAATATTTATTTAAAACAATATGATAATATAAACAGTAATTAAATGATAGGTAACTACATACATTACAAATAGATAACTTGGTACAAATTATTAAAAAATAAATACTTTTATTACATAATATATACATAAATATATTAAATACATAGATATACCTACATAAACTATTAAAATAATAGATATAATTTATGCTATATAATTTATAAAACGTTTATGCTGCATCTACACATGAAACCTCGGCAAACGCAAACGTGTGGAGCAGTTTGGCTTGCGTTTGTAAAGGTTTGCCAAACGTGCGGATGCCGCTTAACGTTTTTGGTTTTGGTTTGGATTTGGTGATATCGTTCAGAACTAGCGCGATTGACCCCCTAAGGATGCTCTAACTGAGTCTCTCTGGCTACGTAGTGGGAAATGTTTGTTAAAGTTGGAAACCAAGTTACACATTGGGATATTTTATGAGTAGTACTATATCTGTATTTTTTATAACATAATTAAAAACTGAGAAATACGTTACTCATACAGCATACCGAAACCGGTTACAAACTGCAACATTTCCCACTTTGTAACTGGTTACAAAACTCAGTTACTGGCAGGTCTAAAGGGGTGGGTAGGCTATGTAGCCTCTTTGAACCTCCAAGGTGAACAGTACAGTTACTAAACTAAGTAACCATTGTACTTATGTTAACTTCTCGAACTAAAGTATAGTTACTAATCTGCGTAACCATTGTAGTTAACTTCTCAGATAAATCCCGACCCGAGTGAAGGTAGTCACAAAAACAGAGTTGCGGCAGCGGGGGGGAGGTGCGGTGTGGGAGGGGGATCCTCCACGTATTGATTTTCAGGTCGCGCAAGACGCCAGGACTTCTTATACATATTACAGGCATGTGCCCAAAATTACGGGATGAAATATGGCTGCAAGGTTTTGTAAAGTTTTATCGATGGGTGAGATCTATAGTAAGGTTCAGGCCGACTGAAAATAGACCTGACTGAGCTTAAAGAATATTAAATTACTATAATATATTGTTTGTTTCAATGATAGTGTAAAGAATCCTATCCTACTAGTAATATTATAAAGGCGAAAGTTTGTAAGGATGTGAGGATGTTTGTTACACTTTCACGCAAAAACTACCGAACAGATTTCCATGAAACTTGGTACAGTGATAGATTATAGCCTGGATTAACATATAGGCTACTTTTTAACGCGGACAAAGTCGCGGGGCGTCCGCTCATACCCCCTAAGTAACAAAACGCCTATACAGGCCGCTGTTTCACAATGTCATGGAAAAACTTATCTACGCGGGCGAAGCCGCGGGAAAAAGCTAGTTATAAATTACTATTATCTTAATAGTAATTAATAACAATCCGTAATAGTAATAAGTATTGTTTGTTTCAGTGTTAGTGTAAATAATTAAATTACTATTATGTAGTAGTATTAGAATAACAAATAGCCTATAGATACCTCGGGAAAATGTAATCCAGCGGGCAACTTGGATAGTTGCGGGAGAAGTCGCAGGGCAGAAGCTAGTCAACAAATAAAGAAGTCATCTGTATTTACCATTGACATCAAACGATCCAAAGGAAAACATCCCACCCCCTGTACATCCACAGAGCACCCTGTAGCCTCATTAGAGAGGGTACTCTGTGCGAAAACCGGCTTTCATGATACCGCCTTTGATCTCGCCGCCTCACTAGATGAATGGAACTCGCATGCAAAGTTAGAAAACCATAGAGTAAAAAGCGGCAAGTGTGTGTCGGCCACGCGTAGTGTAGGGCTCCGTATTAAGAATTTAGGTACAGTTTTCCCTGCAGATTGCCAAAAGTGGCCCACGTACGTATATGTGATTACTGATTACAAGTTACTAAAACCAACTATCAGAGAAAATCTTGAAAAAGACTGACAGATAATTTAAAATATTATCATAAAAAAATTACTTAAATGTATATAAAATATTTTTAAGTAAAAAATAAAAAAATAAAAAAACAACTTTGTGTGAAAGCTTTAAAAAATATATTAAACAGATTATTTGACTGGATTTCGGTTTCAGATCAGTAAAAGTATAATGACGCTATGACAGACTGGGAGTTGGGACGGATGACCTTACCTATAAGGTTTCCTTGTTCGACTTCGGAACCCTAAAAAGTAAATATAAGTTTGGTCTAAGTAAGAATTGAACCAATGTACTGAGTGTCTATAAAATGAAATGACAGAAATATTGTTTACAAGAGTAAGTATTACAGAAAAAGATAACAATGTTAGAGTCCATAATATTTCGCCCAAGGCCAGCAGTGGACTATAGTGCAGGCTGAAATCATTATGCAGATGACTAAACTGGTACTACTGTAATGGCGGCATTACCGGGACAATGTTTGTGAACTTGCTTTATTTTTGAATCGGAAATCCCTCCAAAAGCAAAAGGAACGGAATTCGTGTAAAAACAAGGAATTCCAATGGGCGGAACCACCTGCCATTATAGCTGCGCATAGTTCAGTCGTATTGCATATTTGGAGCAGTACAGGGTGTTTATTAAACAACACTATTCTATACTTAATAATGAGAAAAAAGAATGTGCGGTAATCATGAATCGAAAAATTTGGCCACTCCCATATGGATGAGTAATAAAAGCATTCTATGGGTGTCAAAATCGTGTCAAACTAATCACATAATTATGACTCACTCACACATTCTCATTTTCAAACTCCATATAAATTTGTATTAGCAACCTCCTCCCGCTACTCCGCTTCCGTTGTCCGCACCCCCCCGGTAAATGGCATCATAGGTTCCGATACTAAATATGCAAGATGCGATCTCCACAGGGAGCGCGCGCGCGACCAAAGAGATTTAAAACTTATTGGCGGTAATCGATGAATTACAGAGATTTTTTGAAAAATCATTAACCCAAAAAGAAGAAGTCAAAAGAGCCCTTCGACCGCGGCCGGCGCCGCACCAGCACCCCCCGGGTGTTGCAGGTGTCTATGGGCGGCGGTGACCTCTTAACATCAGGAGGCCCGCCTGCTTGTTGCCCCCGTAGCAATAAAAAAACCTGACGGTTATCTGTCGACCAAGTGAGAAGTCCACTGTCACTTCAAAGTACAATCTTTTTTTTGTAATGGAAAAATACTGGACTCCCACTATCTGTGACCAAGGAGCCAGTGGAGAAAAACTACTCTTGTTTATTGGTTTCATACCTAAGAATCTCTGTTTTTATTTACTTTGAACTTTCTGGAACTAAAGGATTTAAATTACCCTTAATTATGTAAAAGAGGATTACGTAAAATTACAACTAAAAGGTTTCAAAAATACGTAATCGAAAGTTGTAAAATATAAACAGCCTGTATACGAAATCCGACCCCGTGGGAGCCAATGTCACATTTACTGTTTCTGAACCAGGAAATTATTATTTTTATACCCCGGGATGAGTGAAAACTAATAGACGCTTTCTAAGATTATACTCTTTTAAGAATGTTACTACGATCTGTTTTTTTCATGAATTTTAAAAAAAAGCTACTCCCATATGGATGAGTAACAAAGGCATTTTAGCGGGTTCCAAAATCGTGCCAAATGTATATCGAAATTGATACTCACTCACACACTCTCATTTTCAAACTCCATATAAATTTGTATTAGCAATCTCCTCCCGCTAATCCGCTTCCTTTGTCCGCACCCCCCCGGATTTTGACACCAAATTTTTCTTCGTTTCCCATACTAAATATGCAAGATGCGATCTCGACAGGGAGCGCGCGCGCGACCAAAGAGGTTTGAAACTTCTTGGTTTTTAAAATAAAATGCGATATAATTGGTAACGCTCTTCTTCTAGTACTTAGTTAATTGCTCGTAATTGGATGGGGCTCACGAAGAATGTACCATAACACACGCGAGAAGTTTGTCTGGAAGAAATCGCTCTTAGCGATAAGACTGCCTAAATGTACATTACTGTACCTGTTTTTCTCGTTTTTGTCTGTAATTTTAAATGTGCAATAAAATGTATTGTATTGAAATTATCACTTCCAGTCTCTAGACGTTACGATTCCATTTGAATTCCATCAAAATTTGTAATACTTTTACAACATCGCAAACAAACAGTGACAAACACAAGGGCCATTTTGAAGCCGTTCCAAATTCAAACAAAGAACAATGGAACGTCAAACTTTTGAGAATTCAAATCAGATTTTGTAATTAGAACACGTGCGTTTCTAAACTCGGTCCCGTTTGACCCATTTCTGAACGGATCCGTGGGAACCCGGGAACAGGTGTCGTTCGGAAACCAAATGTGCGGCCCGAACAAATCACGCGAACCAGGAAACGAGGGTGAAAGACAAAAAATATAATATTCCCATGAACTATTGGTGACAATTTCGTTGGAAAATGTGAATATTAATACAAGCCTAAAATACCTACACATACAGAAAATTAATTGAAACGTTTTTTTTGTATGGCCATTCGATGTATTATGAGCAAGAAGTTCCAAATCTCATTGGTCGCGCGCGCGCTCCCTGTGGAGATCGCATCTTGCATATTTAGTATCGGAACCTATGATGCCATTTACCGGGGGGGTGCGGACAAAGGAAGCGGAGTAGCGGGAGGAGGTTGCTAATACAAATTTATATGGAGTTTGGAAATGAGAATGTGTGAGTGAGTCTTAATTTTGTGATTACTTTGACACAATTTTGACACCAATAGAATGCTTTTATTACTCATCCATATGGAAGTGGCAAAATTCTTTGATTCATGGTTATGAGGAATCGACTTTTAAAAAGGGACTAAACCCTCTAGTTGTTTCTTGCCTTTAGGATATGTTTGAAAACATGAAAGAACGAGACTTATTAAAGCGCTCCTAACTCGTCAGAATCAAACCTTATCTTCAATCATGATGGAAAATCAAAATTTTAAAGACTGATTTCTTCACGTAAATATGAGTTATAAAGTTTGACTTGTTCTTGGCTGTACCATCAACTTATTGCGAAACGTGTTCCATACTCCTTAAAATCCGGAACTAAGATCCTGAACCATTTATTCCAACCGACACATACACCCAAACATGTACTTACTTAAGCTTTTCTAAAATCTACCCTAAATTCTTATTCGTAAGCCCTAATTTATAAATAACAATCCCTCATTCGATATAAGAAAGAAGTCAAACAAATTCAAATTCTTCACTTTTAGTACTAAAATCTAAATTCGTTTGTGAATATTCCAGAGGTGCTCAACCGCTAACGACGGCGGCCGGGATTCAAATTAGCGTGGTAAAGTTTTAAGTCGCGTCGCTGTGTGGAATGAAATTAATCTGGCGTCGTGTACGTCGACGGCCCCTGATTTATTACACCTGGACTTCCTGGTGACGGGGAGCGTTGTCTCGCACGTACAGAATAATTTTAATTTGTGATTCAGTTACGTCATGTTTTTCGTTCGCGTTTAAATGAATGATTATCAAATGCAGTAAAAAATTGTTTACTTAAGAATTCCTTTATTTCATTTATTTCATTAATTGTTTAAGAATTCCTTTTTTTAAATGTACTTGTGCATCTCATCATCATCATTAACAGCCGAAAGATGTCCACTGGTCCCGCACCCCGCACATAATTATATGCAATGAAGCCGTTAATTTGACAAAAACTTAACGTTTTTTTTGCTTAGTACTTATTACTCCAAAAATGAGGCACTTATCTGCATCATTTAGTACAAGACCATGCAGGCTCGAAAAAAAACTTCATTTATGTAATATCATTTTAAAAAAATCCTTTTTTATTTTTATATAATTGCCGGGCATACATTATACATTCTGACAATTGTTCCAAATTTCATCGCAATTGGTCCAGTAGTTTTCGAATTATCTGGCCTAGAGACCAATAGTTTGAGACAAAAATGTTTAGTTATGTCGTACCTGTGTTACTGTGTTACTCGTACCTTTTCTTTTCGTCTCTGAAAATAGCAAATTTTCTCATGCAGAACTTGTAAACACTTGTCCACAGTGTTTCTTTAAAACGAAAACGAAAGAGGACGTAAATACGGCAGACAACGGACTTACGGCAATAAATTACCCCAAGTGACATTCGTTATCAGTAACCGAGCTGCGAGCACAGGGGTGCTGGCAACTGCTTGATTACTTCATTAATTTTATAATTAATTTAAATTATACGCTTAAAAACGTACAAGATGTAATTAAGAGAGAGACGAAGACTAAATAATGTAACTTTGAATACATACTTTACTCTTCACGTTGCATTAAAAAGACACACTAGTAGTTTATACCTCATACAATTTTAAGTTTTATATTATTTCTGCTAATATTTTATTTTTTAATTAATTTTGATAATTCCTATTAGATTCGTAATAGAAGTTACTTTTAGGTAAGTTTCCTGATTAAAACAATATTTTTAAGCTAGATGTCTATTGGATTGGAATCTGAACAATGTACTGTTAGATGATTAAGTCCGTTCTAATTTTAATAAAATCATCACTGGATAAGGTAACTGTTCTGTAGACTCCAAGTTCCCAGCAGCCCACATTTGTTGCCCACTTTTTCCACGACAATTACCTAAAACAGCCATTAAATTAATTGTCACTAATGTCACTTTCACATGCGTGTCATCGCCAGAAATGACCGTAAAATGCGCTTGTAATGACCAATGTATCTTTTGTAGCTTTACAATGATGCAAGCCAAACGTTAATACCAAAATCTAAACAGAATTCCTTCTAAATTCACCTCTATCACCTCTACAATATGAGCTCATTGTAGTTTGCGGGTGGCAAATAAGAATTTTCAGAGCGATGTCTCAATTGTCAAATTGACAGCTGCATGCGTCCGTTTGTTATTGATTCTCAGATTTACGATGTCCACCCACGAGCGGGCGTGCGGCCCGTTTTTTGTAAAGGTTGCAAACGTCTGACTTGGTCATTACAAGGTCTTTATCATTATTGCATGATTGTGTGGTCAATTCGTATTGTGATATTTGTATTGTCGTTTTTCATGGGGAGACATGGTTTGTGGGCGATGGAATCGATATGTCAGCATTATTGTAGGGCTTTTACCCGCTTCTGGCTGGTGCGTAGTGCGTTAGCAACCGTCAAATTCCTTAGCTGCCTAACTTTGCATCAGCAAGGCGCCCTTTTACTGCCGCGGTACAAGCTCACATGGTTCATAGTTTTATTAGTACTTACCTACGTTTCATATTTTAGTTCTGTTTTACCGTTTATTTGTATTTTCTTTACTTAATGTATTTCTTATGTTTTAAAGTGCCTATGTATACCTATTTGTTTGTTTATTTATGTGTAATGTGTGTGCCGTGCCGTGAGGCAGTAAATAAACATTTTTTTTTTCTCATGGACGAAGTCTGTGGACTATGGACTGGCCAGTGCTCGGTCCACACCAGATATGAATCCTATCGAACACAATATATAGGACGAACATAAGCGAATGTCCCTTCGAACATCGACAACATAGACCACCCACCCCAGGTAGTTGGGGTAGGTAGTCTATGATCGACAAGCTTAGGACGGCGTTAAGGAACAGGACGGCATTCCTCAAGACGCCGTAAAAGAAATACCAGATCCATGAGAGAGTGCTATCGAGCTACTTATAGTTAGGTCTAGGGGAGGTCTGCACCAAATATTTTAATTTATATTGAGTAACCTAAAGAGTTTTCTATCAATTTTTCCTGCATTTTCATTCAAATCGCATTAGGTATGTCCATAAGAAAATACTGAACCGATTTTTATTATAATAGTGTCATCGCGGAAAAATGCACGCGCAATTCTTGACGTCATTGTCAAATGTACCATAAATAACAAATCATAATAATTATGAATGACGACGTACAGACGCCATTCATGCGATTTTGTTCTTTAGGGTATAGTGATATGGTTCATTTGATAATAACATCAAAAAGCGCGCGGGCATTTTTCCGCTTGGTTTGCGCACTCCCTTAGGCTTTTTTATATTATTTTTTAGAACTGCCTAGAGCTGACGGGCGTTGGGGCAGAAAGGTTCTCGAGTGGCGACCACGTATCGGAAGACGCGTAGGCCTCCCACAAGGTGGACCGACGATCTGGTGAAGGCCGCGGGACCCGGCTGGATGAGGTTAGCGCAGGACCGGTCGTCGGGGAGATCCTTGGGGGAGGCCTTTGTCTACCAGTGGACGTCTACAGGCTGATATGATGATTATTTTTTAATAAGTCGGTTTAGTTTTTGAGCAACGACACTATGAATGCCGCATGTATATACACGCAAGTGTACGAATATAAAGACAAAATTAAACCCAATCTAATTCCCGGGAAGCCTCACAAACCAATCCAGTCGGCAGGCTCAACTAGAAAAGTAACAATTCGTTTCTCCACCTTTTGTGCTCACTTCCGTTTGCTCAGTGGCTTCCTTCTTGACAGGGTAACCACGCTTCTGGGTCAACCAACATAACTTGTTAACATGATCTTTATTTTATTCAAATTTTACTAATAATATTACTGCAGTAAACTGTATTAAATAAATTCATGTGTGTGTAACTCATTGCTTTTAAAAAACATCTCTGCTGTATTTTGTTTTTAATCTTTTTTTTTATTAAAAGAGGGTTTTAAAACAAATAAGTCACCCTCTCTGCTGTATGACACTGCTTGCGTCAATTACAAATTACTAATAAAGTGCCTACTAGACTTTTAGTTCTGAATAGAGTTCATTTTTGGCACCTCATAAATAATTTTGTTTGTAAGATTTCTAAGATACTGTGCTCGATAACGTCAATTTTATTTTTACTGTTTATTTAATAAGAGATCAAGAAAAAAAATTGAGAAAAAATGGAATGGGAAAAATATTCGAGAAAAAAAAATTGGTAAAAAATAGTCATATTCAGATAATCAGCTGTGCCAAACCACCATAAGGCTTCCTTTTAAAAATTTTGGTATGGGACCCTAAGCTGCCATGGGCAAGCGTAGTGTGGGACGCCCCCCGGCTGCATGGAACGACGATCTGCGTAAGGTGGCTGGCAGTGACTGGATGCGGAGAACCTACAATCGGGTTCAGTGGCGCGCCTTAGGGGAGGCATGTACTCGTACAGGCTGATGATGATGATGAATGTCCTGACTACGCGCAATTCACGGCCACCCTACAATCAGTAAGTACAGTCGGCACCGCAATACTATTACATGTCAAACGAAATCCTCTTACCCCCTCCCCGCGCGCTTGGCTCGTCTTAACCGCGACTCGACCGTATGGCTTCCCGCAAACTTGACGTGAGCAAGGAAGTAGTTTGCTTCATGCCACCGCCACACTGGGGCAGTGGCGATGGCGGTGGCAGGGACGACCAATTGTCTTATAAGGGACCACACACTGTGGCGACATCCTACTTGTCCTATTACCTATTCCGTGGTCCTACTAAATATACAACTATATGCAACCATCCTAATAGAACAAGATGATATTTTGTACGAGCGCGCGATAAGGCGTATCACAGACACGCGCCCCGCGGTGGCGTCCTACCGCAGGTTCAATATAAAAACGCAGGCCGCGCGCGTCTGAAGTCTCACATACGTTGCGGAATACAACAGGCCGCTACCGTAGGTCGCGTCCGCCCAAAACATACTGATGTCGAATTAGGCGTCCGGAGTCGTCCTTATACAAGATTCTGAGACTCAGTGGCCCACATGTCAAAATGACTAATTTGACATTCGCGCGATTACAACGAATTTATTATAGCGAACGTGCGATGATCGCATCGCTTATTTCGCGCGATGATCGCGTTGTAAGACGACGCCTCCTCCGCCATCCACCGCCACGGACCACGGTCTTGGCGAAAATGTGCAGAGTCAAAGGTTCAAGTTATAATAGTTTATAATAAAACCAAAACAATCAAAATACTGCATAAATCATGTATAATAGGCGTATGTGACGCAACCTTTACCCTAGAACAGATTTTTCACAACTCCCTTCACTAGTGTTGGTAAGATCGATGACAGAATCGATAGAGCTTAGTTATACCGTCTAAATATTTAATTGTTATTTATATAAATTAACTAGCGAACCACCTTAAAAGTAAAGCTATTACCAAATCCGTTCAGCCGTTATAGCGTGATTTACCTACATCAAAACTATTGCAGTTAGGTATAAGTAAGTATGGAATAGATAGTATGGGATAGATTTTACCTAACCAAAGATCAACGCATCTTTCACTAACAACTTAAACAGCACCTTTAGTCGTTCATTTTCCACTAAAACATTCATATAATAAATATAAAATAAACAGTAAAATATTCGATGCTATGGAAATAATACGATACATATTATGTCATCTCAAAGTGTGTGGGGCCCAGCTCCTAGCAACCGTATTCATGCTTTCTCGCCTACCAAAAACTTTTCAGCTTCATTATTAAGACAGATTTTTATTTATTTTATCGATAGATTTTTCATCGCCGTATGCACAACACTATCGCCAGGTGAGAACTAAGCAAACAACACACCAAACTGCATTAGGGCACTAATGGCGGATCTCACCCCGACCTTCCGTTTCCGCTTCCTTGCGCGCGCATCAATCGCTATACTTATTAATAAATCAAATTATGTCGCGTTTCTCGTTTCTTCTATTTTTTTCTTCACCAAATACTCTTCTATTTCTTGTTTGTTTAATTCCTTCCTCGACTTAAGCAGACTTCTTCATGATGCTTTCCTTCATCTGAAAGCATGTGGTATTATGATGATCAGAACAATACACTTTGGACCAAATCTGAATGACTCGCCCAAAAAATATTATCTATAATTATCTATACTAATAATAAAGAGGTGAATAATTTGCATGCTTAATATAAATAAGTTGCGAAGAACCAAATGATAGCGGGGTGTAAAATACACCTAACGCCATCTATTGACAAACTGTAAAACTAAGAAACTGGCATGATTAGACAGGGTAAAAATGTTTGAAAAACATATTTAGAATAGTAGGTATACTTTATAACGCGGCTGAAGTCGCGGGGCATCGGCTAGTCTAAGCAGTAGCTTCTTACAAGCTTTCGGACTCGAACTCTCCGAATTGGACGATATTTTTTTTGTAAATATATTTTCATTTACAAGCATTATCATTACAGATATCCAAAGCGATAATGTTGACGTCAAAAAATTGGGGTATTACCCGTGGACCAACTGGATGGTCCATCTGGTTGTTCCACGAGGAATTTTTATTCCATTTTAAATTAAAACAATAAATATCAAGGCAAATAAAATTACAAAGTTAATATTAAAAAATAACAACAAACAAACTGGGAGTGCACGCAGTGCGTAATTCCGAACACACTTATAGTATTGATAATCTACTGCCATTTTTATTCTGCTAGGAAATTTAAGTAAGTATAATGAAGACCAGAAAAAACCGGGCAGATATAAAATATGTGATTGTGCTCAGAAATACCCGATCTACATTCCTGCCAAGTTTCCTCTATTTCGGAGAATTCGGGTCCGAAAGCTTGCCTTGTCACAGATATTTGTTTTGCTGTAACGTACACCTCCAGTGGAAGTGGTCTCGCTGTCCGAGGTAGGAAGTCGCACGTGCCGACCCCTAGGTGTAACGTTACATCTAGTGACAAGGACCTGTACAGTCAAGTACTTACACGTCAAGCTGTGCAGTGGTATCCTTACTGCGATCAGAATAAGGTTGACATTGCCACATAAGTGCAGATTCACCTGAGCTTTACTGTACAGGTAACGTCACACCCATGCTATTGAATAGAATATACGTAGTACATAAATAATTGCCATAATCATAATCTGTATTGTTGATTGCTTTACATGGATTTAAATGGATTAGATGCATGACATGGTGAAAGAGGCATTTTATATTGGTTAATGCTAATCTGACATATGCTAATCTGGCATTATGCTAATCTGGCATTATGCTAATCTGGCATTTTGCGAATCTGGCATTTTGCTAATTTGACATTTTGCTAATCTGGCATAAAACGTACAAACCTAGTTAAATTATACAATGTCACATTAAAGATTTAGGGCCTCTTACACCGCTTGCTGATAAAGTCCCAGATACCCTATCTGCAGGTTACCTGACAGATAGCCAGTTTTTTTGGTTTCACAGGTATCTGATTGCCTATATCTTATATATTTTATATAGTCTATCACACAGATTTATCTGATAGATTAGTTTATCACTAAGATTACTATCTGTAACAATATCAGGAAGTGGTGAAAGAAGCCCTAATTATTTAGTATGATAGATTACAATGAGATTTTAGGCAACTATATTAGTTAGAATACAATGTCAATATCAATCAAATTTTAATAAGATATTTACAGATGATACAATTATAATTGTTTCTTGTAATACATAGGATGTTAGTCTAAAAACCTAGAGTACCTACTGTAAATGCTGGGATTACCAATCAACCCTAAGATTTACCAAGTGATAATAAAAGTCCTAATTGATGGTTAATTTCGGACCAAAATTTACTTCTAAAATTTAAGTCAATGATAAAAACTGATATTTTAAGAAACTATTTTATTACGAAACTATTTTATTACGAAACTATTTTATTACAAAACTAATTTTACAAACCACATAACGCGGCAGTAAAATTCCAACCAAACGCGCATAAAATTACTTCCAAATAAACGAAAGAAAAACCTAAAGAAATCGCTAAGCAACCCTTCATAAAATAGACCTATTTAAGTGCGATCGTTAAAATTCATTGGCTCTAAACATCTTTTCCTTTGCCTTTACTTTTTTATAACGAGACAATTCGTAGGCGACTTCCCGCCATAATATTTCCATACTTTCAGACTACCAAACCGTATTACGTTACTCGATGCTAAAATCTTTCGGCATTCAAAACTAAGTCTTATATGCTACACAAATAAAGATCAAAATTTAGAATGGTTTTGAGGATTTTTATCTGCAAAGTTAAACTGTAATTTTTTTATGATTATCAAAAAGAGGAAGACACGATACCTACATAATGAAGAGGTACCAAAGTACTTGGTCCTTGTCCTGGTTTTGGTAAGACTAGCGCGGAACGAAGGCTTGATTGCATCCTTCCAAATTTGGCAAATAATAATCCGGGCACCTAGTAATCCTGAAAGTGGCGCCTAAAATATTGAACTGGGTAGGTTAGATACCTTGAATTTGAATTATTAGGTGCCAAGTTTATTATTTCAGTCGCCCTGTTTATTACATGCCGTTAAATATTGTTTTGTGGAAAATACTGGCTATTGCACGAAAACGTAACTTTGTTTTCAGTTGTGTGAGTGTGTGTGCTGAGTCGTGCACCGCGTCTAGTTTTCGTTCATGAGTATGATAAGAGTACCGTATCTTTCTCGTTAAGGTTTCATCAAAGTCAAAAGTCAAAGTCAAAACTATTTTATTTCATGTAAGTACACTGGGTACATTTATACAACGTAAATTTTTTATCTATCACATCTAAGAAAATGATTCAAATATTCGCGAAGATGTGTTCCGAAACTTCTAAATGTGTCGCTTTACAAAACATTAAAGAAACTGGACGGGAGGGGTTGGAGATTTTGTTTTTATTCATAGCTCGTACAAATATATTTTTATTGGTTACCAGACCTAAACCATATTTATTCTATAATAGATACTAATTTAATAAAGCTGAAGAGTCTGGAACGACCACCAGTCGGATTTGAAAAATTATTTTTGCATTTGATAGGCCAAATCTTGAGGCAGGTTATAGGCTATCTAACATCACGCTACGACCCTTAGCAGCCGAGCTAAAAGATAAAAGTCAGAAATAACTTATTAAACCCAGGCGAAGCCGCTTATAGTGTAGATTAGATTAGATTTATTTATCACACATTACAAATACTAGTACATAGTGTCACTTACGTAAAAGGTCAAAGTTAATGTGATCGTCAAAGAATCGAAATAAAAGCAAAATACAAAATGTCAAAGCCAAATACAAAATGCCAATTTTACACAACTTGTGTATGATCACTAATAATAAAATAATGTATATAAAATAATGAATAAATGTCATGTCAATGTTACAATTGGAAATTAGAACTTTATGTTCATATATTCTTTGACAGAGTATAATTCTCTATCCGAGGTTTTTCAGTTGACGAGTAAACGTTTCGTCATTCGTCGTATTTCGACGTGTACGTTATAAGACCGACGATATGAGCAGTCCAAATTTCCAAGGCGTCTACATCTCATCGCGTTAAATTTACTTTTATGCGCCATATATCGCGCACTCCGCGCGCAATGTTGCGGAACGCATTGAATCCCGACGTGAAACGGAACGGAGCGCTCCATTTTAAAAGTAACACAATTTATTGCTCTATATTACATATTTTTGTCCCTAGCCGTGACTGATCTATTATCTTTTCCCTTATTTATAATAAAAACTACCGAATACCATAACTAAAATGATAAATAGTTGAGAACGTCCGGTGAAACTGGGGAAATTGTAAAGTTCGCTTGACTTACCGCAGTTGTTGATTTTTTTTAATTTATCAGATAAAGGAACTAAACAGATGAAAGAAATAAATATTATACAGTATTTCCACTCAAGTGCTCAGGGTGTCACTTGTAAACCTTTGGATTGAGGCAAGAATATAAAGGTATCTTATCTTCTGGCTGTATATTTGATTACCGCTATAGGACTATTCATTATAATTTTTATCTAATTAATCATTCGTTCTCGTTCGAATCATTCGAATTATCATTAAAAAAGCTGAAAAAAAGTCAGTTCTTAACGAACCATTATCAGCTTAGTGAGGATGTGAACTGCTATGTGGACTGGCACTGGTTGTCCCCTATTTTGTGGAGGTTTTTGTATCCTGAATATTGCAAACTACGACTGGCCTATAATGACTTTGTTTCCAATTGGCCGTAGAATCCAAAAAAGAAAACGGTATTTTTAACACCAAAGTTCTCTAGAACGGAAGGAGATTCTTTTTCAAGAACAGTATGGTCTGTAAGATAAGCGCGAGTGCCACATTAACGGCACTTCGAGCCACTATCTAGAGCTGAAACGGATCTCTTTCAGTTTAATGGGTGATATTTTTTGTTCATGGGAGGGGTTAAAGGTTACCCCGACCAATGGAGACGGCCGTATAATGTGCTGCGTCTTGCTCCGATAAAGAACTAAAGCAAACGTTGGAGTGGGAGGAGAGATTCTATTCCTGGTTATGCGTCTGTTTGCAGTTCGGTACAGGTGACAAGAAAAGTGGTTGTCTTAAAAGAAAGTGCGTCATAATATTTTTTTCAGAGACCACCATGCGCTCAAACATGGTACTTTATTTTGTTCCGTGCGCTCATTTAATAACATTATAAAATATGAAATAAATTCCTGCCAAATTGTATCCAGTATTCATTCAGCTCTAGATTTCCTGAAGCGTCCCTGATTCAAAGGCTCATTTTTAGATCATCAACTTCTAAAAATTGTCGTTATTTTCTACTTACGCCAAATATCTACCTGTACGAAGCACACATTACTTTCTTTGTGCGGTACCTAAAGTAACTTTAAAAACTTTTCGTAGTTTTATAAACGCCTATGCTAAGGGCGGCATTTAACAAACGGCTTGCGACATAGTTTTCACCAATAAATGCAGAATGCAGATGCACTTAAAATTCAAACAGGTCGAGGAAAACGTAAGCGTTCTGTGGACGAGCGTACGCGGCTAGTTTATTCCTGTCCGGTGCACGTGAAATAAACCCGCAGCGGGATTGCGGGCGCAGTTGGGATTACTTGAATTTCTTCGCATTCTACTTTTATTCCAAAATCCTAATTTGGTTTCTAAAAAAACAAAGTAGGTACTTAGGATTTTGGATATTTCAACGTCACGACATGACTTACGTATTACAAAAATGACAACGTAGCATATTTTATTATTTAGGCTAATTTATCATTAGCTATGACAAATCTATCTATCTAACTTATTGCTACAAGTTGAAATACTCCATCATCAACGTGGTGCAAAAACTAGCTGTCAAAATTAACAGCCTATTAATATGTCCTCACAGTTGGAGTACCGGGCTACACTATCAACATGGCCACGTATGGGCTATAGTCCACCAAGCTTGCCAAGTACGGTTGGTGGACTTCACATGCGTCTAAGAATTGCTTCTTATATCCATGCTGAAGTGGCAGTGGGCTGGGCACATCGCTCGTAGAACTGACGGCCGTTGGGGCAGAAAGGTTCTCGAGTGGCGACCACGTATCGGAAGACGCAGTGTAGGCAGGCCTCCCACAAGGTGGACCGACGATCTGGTAAAGGTCGGACCCAGCTGGATGAGGTTAGCGCAGGACCGGTCGTCGTGGAGATCCTTGGGGGAGGCCTTTGTCCAGCAGTGGACGTCTACAGGCTGATATGATGATGATGATGATGATCCAGGACTGGACGTAAACATGTATGATAGACATTTTTTATAAAGGTTTCATCATCATCATCATCAGCCTGTACTAGTCCACTGCTGGACACAGGCCACTGAACCCGATCCTCGGTTTTCCGCATCGAGTCACTGCCAGCCGCCGCCGCCGCTGTAAAGTTTTGGGTTTGATAATTTCAGCAAAAACTGTCTTCAGTCAGTCTTAGTGCCTTAAATAGTTATAAGTGACACTTCATTCATTCCCCATCGAGCACACTCCACTAATATTTACCGCTGAACAAATCACTCAGTCACGAAAATAAATAAATTCCATACAAAAAACTCATTCCCTACAATTAAAAAAAGCCCGGCGTTATTTAGATTTCCATAAATACTCGACGCTCCACTAACTTTTTTGAGATATATCTTCCTGGCGACTTTTTTTCGGGAGCGAGGAAGGTGACATGTTGAATTGAAGCGAAGCGATTTCGTCAGTTTTGTAAAAAAATATAGGAATCTAAAGTAGTCCTACTTACTTCATATCTGGAATTGTGATCACATTTTGCTTATTGAATCTAATTTATCAGTTATTTACTATGTAATTTTGTTTCAACTTTTCAATTATATACCTACGCATACCTACCTATCAACCAAAATCTATCATTTTTTAAAATAATCGGTGCATTTGTAAAGTCATCATCTGTCTATAAATGGTTTTAATAATCAAATCGTAAATACTATCACAGTGTCGTTTCGATAACGAGAGAGTCGAATCGAAAACGCACCTTCCGCCCCCTTGCCAGTGTTTTACCGCTGCATATTGTATTTATTTGGTTTTCAAATCCACGCCCGCGTTTGTGTCGGCATAAATTGTCAGTCGCGACGTTTCCGACAAATACCTTCTTTCCTTCGTTCTTTCACTAATGACGTTTTGTTCACGACTGTACGCGGCGCTTCAAACGATAACGATTCGAGTTAAAATAGATTTGGGACGATTTATTAGTTGTCTATTACGTCTTTGATTGTTATACGTGATTGGAGTTTAGATAGTTCTTGTTTGAACACTCGAACAATGAGCAGAAAACTTATTTTTCCTGTACATTACACTTGTTTAGTTCCAGACAAGGATTTTCTCCCGTTATTTGGGAACTAGACAATGATAATACAATTCACAATAATATAACATGCAGATCAATTGGACAGATTTTATTTTGTAATTTATTCAGAAGTGTGTCTTCTATATTGTATTTGTCCACGCGACATCATCCCTTTGCAGCCCTTTACCATAAATAAAGCATAATGTCATCTCCCTCACTGAGACGACCTCACAAAAGGGGCAGCCTGGACCAGTGCGGAAAACCTGTTCTATGAAAAATATTTGTTAAGTACAGTCTAGATGTTATATTTGTCAATTGACCTTTCTTTTTGATTCCCTTAACAGGAGAAAACCCTAGTTTGTAATTAGAAAATTTAATCTATTTATGAATTTTTTTTATATTTTCTCCAGCGAGAAATCAACATAATAAGTATCTGGTGCAAAAAATTATCCTATGCAAAGCAAAACCGGAAGGTCAGACTGCATACAAAAGATTAATGACTCGAGCAAGTGACATGCGAAATGAGTCCGGTTCTCAAGACCATACATTACGCGTTCCCTGCGCTCTACCACTCGCGCATTCATCAATATTCAAGAAATTCCACTTTCCACTAACTAGTTCAACTATTCACGTATGCACATAAATCGTGACAAAGATTCGCGCGGCCATTATCCGCGAATTCGCACAATGGCCGGGATCGAACCCGGGACATTAATTATGAATTCTGAACGCGGTCTTATGATCTATCGCGCATTGTCCGGCAAAGGTCACCGCTTGACCCGTGAGAACTGGCCACTGTACAGAAAAAAAGTAAAAATAATGATTCGATATTTAAAATCGCGCGACCCTAAAATTTGAATATCCCTCGCGAGTCCGTTAAGAAAACAGTGCTTTGTGCGCGCTCCGGTCAGCTTTTGTGTGCAAATAATTTATTCTGTCGCATGTACGGCGGCCGGCGCTGCAGTGTCATCGTATTATTATTCAAATTTGGAAGCAGGTGCTATGTTGTGGACACAAACAGAACTGACCTTCGGTTTTACAAATCTTACTGGACACTTAATTTGAATTTTTGTTTTTAATCCGAGTTTATTTTAGTTAAATTGCCTAGAATTCCTGTCTTTGTATAGTAAGTTTCATTTAGACATTTGACAATTTGAAATCTTTCTTAATAACATATTTTATATTTTGTATCTGCCTATTATAAACTAAAATCATTTTAATTTTATGATTTTTACAGCATTAATTGAGGTCACTATGATAAACTAGAAAGGAAACCATACTCACTCGCCGTCTTCAATCATTTCATTCATGTCATTCACTCATCTCATTCCGCTTCGTTCTTCTCTCGCTCCTTTAATGTCGGTCAATGATTTTACTTAACTACAGTACTATTGTAATAAAAAGGTTTCTAGTTATTAAACTCGTAACATCTGATTTGTCAAAATATCCTTGCCTCCCAACATAGACTAGAGAGAACTCATTTTAATCCAGTATAAGTATCTTAAATATCCGCCATTTTCCGTAGTTCGACACTTTTCTATTATAACTAGGGAGCTGTATTTATATTCACCCCCTCATTGGTATGCCGCCCCCCTCCTCAGCGGTCACGGCCGCGGGATTTTCCCCAAAAAAAGGGAAAATCGGCGATACGCTTATCGGTCTCAAAGCGAGTCATCAATCAACATGGCGGATTACACGTCCGCGATGGTATACCCACTTTAATCACTGTACCCTTGGGGAGGTTGGAGACGCTCTAAATGTCATATTTTTGGGAACACTGCCGCGATTAATATCACATTTTTAATATTTTTTATTTTTAAAAGTGGTTTTGACTTGGTTACTATACCTTTAAACTATGTCTTAAATAAAAAATCTTATTCTGATTGATTAAACCGACAATTTTCCCTCAGGTTCACATCCTCAATGACACTGGCTCCCGCCTAAAGAGTCCATACATTTTCAGTAATGGTTACAGTATAAAAGTTCGCTGGTTCATCATCATCATATCGCCTGTTAGACGTCCACTGCTGGACCAAGACCTCCCCCAGGGATCTCCACGACGACCGGTCCTGCGCTAACCTCATCCAGCCGGGTCCCGCGACCTTCACCAGATCATCGGTCCACCTTGTGGGAGGCCTGCCTACGCTGCGTCTTCCGATACGTGGTCGCCACTCGAGAACCTTTCTGCCCCAACGGCCGTCAGTTACTCGCTGTGTGGCAGCTAGTCGCTGGTTACAATATATGTTATATTAGTCGCGACCCGCGGCTTCGCCCCTTTAAAAATTCGATACACCCATACAAATATTCACCTCCCGTCCAGTCTTGATTATTTTTTCATGCTCAGTAGCTGTAATTCACATTTTCATGTTTCTAACTTCAAAGAATGAAGACTTATACAATGCCTCTTAAAGTCGAAATTTCCAAAAAAAATTTTTTATCTGATCCTTACGTTATAAAATAAACCTATGTTCCAAATTTCAGCTTTCTAGACTTAGTGGTATTAGCTGTGCGAGATATATCAGTCAGTGAGTGTCAGGACAAACGTTTAGAAGATTGTGTGGAACTCTGTATTCGTCTATACCCAAATAATAATTATATTCTATGATTATGCTAATTGTGACGTTACATATACATAGAAGCATATTCGAGGCACCGTTTGGTGGATTCACTGTGAGGCGAGATCCTGTGATAAAATTTTACGAGCCTCGGTCTAAGGGTGAGAATCAGTCAAATGTATTGTTTCCATTATCGAGTTTGATATTCACGTATCGTCCATTGTTTTATTGGATTTAATCCTTGTCTCACATGCTACATGGGTGGGTGCCAAAGCCAATCAATCGAATCATGTTAAGGAACTCAGTGAGTGACTTGACAGAACCTTGTATCGTCGAACTCAAAATATTTTACCTACTGCTACTGCATAATAATTAATTAGTACACTTCATTTTATACACGTTATTTTTATCGACTGCCGCTTCTCTGTTGTTAGCCCTGTGAAGAAGAAGCGACGACACAGCAAACTTCCGCAACATCTTTTAAAATCAAGTTTGTGGCAACATCTTGTCATTCAAATATTTAATCATTTATTTTGTCTATATCGCCTTTCTTACAAAGCGGTTTTTCATGTAATTCTTAAACGTTCTGTACGTCATTCTCAATATTTCCTCTGCCACTGTGAACGACTTGGGTACTGACCTTACCAAGTTTTAATCCTGGTTACAGTACAATTTTGTTTTTATTGCTTGAACGAGCATCAAAACGAGATATATTTTTGCGAACAAGTATTATCAGATTAACAATTCCTAGTCACAACTTTGCTCATACTTCTGACGTATCCTACCAAACAGTGCACACTAACCCTCGGTTGCAAATCGGATCCACAAAGGGTTAACCAGTTATCCTTTAAGCTGGCCGCCTATCGCCCGCCGCGCTCGTGAAATATGTGCCAGCCACGTCTAGGGGTTTTAGGTTTAGCCCTATGGCGGCTTTATGTTGATTTTTGGCACTCACTTTATAGTTGCGAAATCGTTTGTTTTTATGTGATGGGTTATTTTTAAGGAATAGTTCAGGTTATTATATGTGTATATGAAAAAATTATGTATGAAGGTCTTAATATACTATAGGAGACTATGAATTCCTCTGTGACTATAGTCCCGATTCTATAAATATTAATTTAAATAATGAGGCTATAAATTAAAATTTGACTGAACTGAAATTGTTTCTCACCCTGTCACACAGTAAATACAAGGATGAGACTAATTTTAGTGCTGTGAAATTTTAAACGTCCTTCAGAAACGAACCTAATACATAAATTGATTAAACCGATCTTGGTTTGTACATAAATGCCGACCCTGTCTGTACTTTAGCTTCATAAAGCTCCCTTCATACTACGATGTTCAAGCCCCAATGTCCAGGGAATTTTACATTGAAATTTTATTTATAGCGAAATTATACGGCCTCTTGAGGAGCTCGGAACTTCCGCAAAGGGGATAGAAGTACTGCCAACTTATCATGGACGTATCGACTAGAATATTATATCATCTATAGGCAATATTGACCGCCTAGTTGGCTTAGCAGTTTCGTTCGTTGGATGGAAAATGTTGGCAAATGTAAGTAAAGATGTATGAATTTTGGGGACCCTTTTGCAAATATTAATCTCGTAAATTTTGTGTCAATAGGTCCTCCCCCCGCTCACAACCCCCCATGATGGATAGGGGTAGGCTATTGATGTAATATTTGCACTAAAATACCCTCATTTTATTAAAGGTTAACATATTCATGGCTTTACTACAGAAATAAAATTCTTGAACACAGAAGAGTTAGTTTTTTTCTTGAAAATGTTTTTCGACTTTCTGTTTTTCTACGGCTTGTTTTCGTAATGACGTTACTATTAGCGGCCCTTTTATTACTAAATGTATCAATGTATGTATCTATAGTTTTTTTTAGTGAACACACGGTCATAAACTCATAACATATGAAGTAAGTCAGTTTTGATCAGGAATAAAAAATCTTAAAAAAATTGTATCACAAAAAAAATATTTCCCAGCCACTCGCGGTAAGTGTTATACAAATTTGCCCACCTTTTGTTAGAAAAAAACTGACCACTAACAAGCTCTACTTTTTGTAAAAAAAAGTGTCTCACGCCCAGCAAATAAACGGACTACGTCAGTTTTTGTAGGTAGCGTTATTCTTAGGGTAATTTTTTTTTATAAAAAAGTACTATTGTTATATAATATGTACTAACACTGTGAATATTACCAGAGTTTACTTATAAAACTCACCTGGCTCTGCTCGATGTCTATCGACTTTAAAATCGGTAGGCCAAATCATATTAAAATTTTGGTTGAACGTAATAAACCGAAAAAGAACTTCAGAAATTTGAAGAATTATCTTTAATTGCCTAGACAATAATAATAACCCAATTTTTTTAAAAGCAGACTCAGTTTTAAGTTTTTTTTATAGGTGTAGTTAGTTTTATAGTCACAGGTGGTGCAGTTAATTTTGAATATCAAAAACCAAAGAACACAAAATTTAAGTAGGTACTTACCCTATAGTTACCCATTTACTTTTTACAGGAAAAATTGAAATGTTACAAAGAGATTTGATCACCGGAGGATAGTTGCCAGTAATCTTTAATCGTAGGTTTAGATTATGATCAAAGCCCAATTTCCAAAGCAAAACATGTCGGCACAATAAAGACACGCACGACCACATGTCAAGGTGCATCCCTAGCCATTGTCCGAACTAGTAACTATGCAAACTGTCCTTTTGCGAGCACAAAATATAATTGCCTTTGCCCCCATTCTTATTCAAAGCTTAGGGAGGTACGCCGCTGCTAGAAAAAAAGAAATGACGTTCGGTATTCAAAACACACGCAATTTTCTGTATCGATTTATCGCGTCTCAAATCGCACTGGCCATTGTAAGGCCTAAAGACCCTGCAGTTTTCGAACGAAACCCTTATTAGTTAAGCGTGAACGTGGCGACATTCCCATGACGACTGAATTTATTTTGGAATTAATTTTTACGATTTCTGGACGACATATCTCTTTGTTGATGTCAAAAGTTTTCGGAAGTGACACGGATTAGTTACGTGAACGCTCCGATGAATATTTTATTTAATTTAAGTTTTTTTTCTGAATTTAAATGTCCGATCCATTCAATTTTAGCGAGGACAGTACCGTAACGTTTTGCAAATTAATTCTTAAAGGTAGATGATTTTGATAGATATTCGCTGCATATCGTTTGACTTTTAAGTTATGGATTCTGACTCCTATATTTTTATCTTTTTAGTTTGAAACTTCAATGGTACTGTTTTGTTTTAGGGTTAGCAAGGTCCAAATAAATAAGTTTCTTCTTTCTCCTAAAACCTTGTGGTACGAAAATAATTTGAACAATTAAATTCCGAAAATGGTCCGGGTTTTGAAACCTTGACGAACGTGAAACGAGCAAACTCCCACTACTGCTTCAAAGCCTTTAATGAAAAAAAAGCCTGTTTACAATACAAATATATTCCTCGTCAACCCTCAACGTGATGGAGTGGGTACAAAAGACCCTACGACTAATAATCCCATCGATTGAGCCTCTGATTACAGTCGGTAACAAAAGTCTAGATGGTACAGATAACCCGCTAGTCGCGGTGGGTACATTACACCCCCGGGCGTTCTAGGGTTGTGTAAGGCATTTCAGAAAAATACAAACGATCATTTAGAAATAATCTTAGAGCTTTTACTCTAAGAAAATAAGTCACTAAAACGGATTAAAAACACCATTTAATTAATTTAATTTAGTTTATTAGACGTTGGAATAAATAAGTTAAATTAGTACTAGATATATTGGTATTACCTACTTAAATTATTATTGGTCGAAAAATATCTGGATCAATAGTAGGTAAGTATATTATATTATTACTTTTTCGCCAGCATTATATTTTTAAAACAAAAATAAAAACAAATAAAAACATGTACAACCCTGAATCATATTGCACAAAAGGTACTACATACTAAAGCCCACGCAATGAGTGACATAATAACCGACGAACTGATCACAGATAAGCTATTAATTTGGCTCAAGTATCCTATTTTATACATCAAAATTCCGCAATTCATTTCAACGCATCTGATAACCATTATTTATTACGTCATAGTGATCAAAATTGCTTATCAGTTGCTTATGCAAAGTATGTTTTAATGATGTTTTTCTATAAGCACAAGAAATTGACATGGAAATTCTTTTGTATGATTATCAACAATGGGGTTATTGTTTCCCATGGTTTTAGCCCGTGGTTTGCGTTGAATATGTTCTCTTGATTAGGGATCTTTTATTTTTGGCCGCTTGAGGGTTACCGTTGATTGATTAATATGCTAATTTGGGCGACTCCATTCAACCATGAAAGGAAAGACTAAAAAAAGTTTGAAGAATGTCGGGGTAAGAGGGACAGATTATGTTTATATAAAAACGTCTAGCTTTGCTTATGAGAAAAATATCTTCAGATTTCTAGAAGCTGACGAACCGATGTCATCAATTTTGCTGCATGGATGCATAGGTCTAATAAACCTGTCGGCAGAGGAGAGGGAGGACTGATTAGACCTTAGGTTAGGAGCTTGGATGGGGAGCTTATGAGGAATAGGTGAAGGGCGTCCACTCTCTGGCGCCCACGTTGGGCGCCAGAGACCTTCACCTAATGTCATACTTCTAATCAAACGAAGCTGACTGATGTTTACTGAGTTGCCAGGTTTTGAAATAGTGTTGTGACAAAACGATTGACTTCACTCACTCACACTGACTATCAAAATACTATGCGTTGCTAAGTTTACGAAGACTTTTTTACAAAATTAATTAAAAAGTAATTTATAATGGTCCTATATAAATATGACTGTTTACAAGACTCAAATAATTTGTATTCTTGATCCAACTGTAGGTAAGTACGCAGGTAATTGTATCATTCTGTTGTAATCGAGGGGTTAAGAGTGATTGCAGTTCGCGTGACAATAAAACACTTAAGTATAAACCTAATTGCAGGTTCAAAGGTCTGATGTCAGTGGTGAATAGTTTTTGCACGTGGCTTCGCGTGGCTTCTACCATCGTTTACCATCATCATATCAGCATTTTTGCGTCCAATGCTGGACATAGGCCTTCCCCAATTAACGTCACCACACACGGTCGCCCACTGAATCCAGCCGCTTCCGGTCAACTTTTTTAGGTCTTCGATCCACCTGCGGTCTCTACTTCAGAGCTCGTCTGCCCTAAAGACTGTTTTGCGACAAATATAACCTGCCCACTGCCACTTCAGCTTGCTAATTATTTTGGCTGTGTGTTCGCCAACGGATTTCCTTATTGCAGATCATATTCCTCATGGAAAACCCGAGCACATAGCCCTTTCTGTAGTTGACTCTGAGCTATCTTTAACTTTTTAAATTTATGTTTTAAAAAAGTACGATTTTTACAGCACTAATCTATCAAAACTTTTTTTTAAATCAAATAAATATCTTTAAAATGACAGACTGGATGAATTTATCTTCTAGACAGAAACATGGGTTCAAGATAAAATCAAGTTAACACCTCAAGTCAGGTTGATTATCCCAAATAATCTGTTCACCGAAAAACAAAAAAACCGACCGAAACCCCAAACCGTTCAGCACTTACGGGAAGCTATAAGAGCCAGCGCGCAAAAACTGTGGCAAAAAGGAACGTAAATTTGTCAAGAAACCCCGCCCTTGGAACGAGCCGGTGTCTGTAGAAATTAATTTTAACGTCAGTCCATACTAATATAACTAGTAGTTCCGTGAGAACAGTAGACCTCGCCAGCCCTTATAAACCAAACCTAAAAGAAACCAACAAAAGTCAACTTTGGAAACAGAAAAAGTACCTACTAAAGTGACAAAAATTAGCACTTTAAAGCTTAATATTTCGCAAACGGATCCCTGAATCGAAAAATGTTTATCACACACCCGCGATATTTTTGAAAGACCCATCCAACGATACCCCACACCATGGATATCACGCGGAAAAAAATAATTTTCCATTTTACGTATGCAGTTCTATGAACATAATTTATTTTTTCAACTTTCTTAAGTCGATCCACTATTACTCAAAAACTAATAGAACCTACTTAGCCGTAATAGTTTTCCTTGTAACTACGTTATATATGCTACTGCCATGAATTTTTTCACATTTCCAGAAGCAACCGTTTAGCTGGCAGGGGGGGGGGGACACGTGACTCTAACAAAAATTACCGCTTTAAAGCTTAATATTTCGCCAACGGATCCCTAAATCGAAAAAATGGTATTCACACACCAGCAATATTTTTGAAAGACCTATCCAACGATATCCCACACTATGGGATTCACAAGAAAAAAAAAGTTCACTCCCACTTTGCGAGTATGGTAGGTACTCTAAAAAAAATGTTTTTCAAAATTTTATTCTACTCATTTTGTAGGTTTAATTAATTTATACATATGCCAAATTTTCGTCAAAATCGGTTGAAAAATGCGACCTGTAGAGAATTACAGACAGACAGACAGACAGCCGGACAAGAGCATTTTTGGCCAGTCTCGAAACGTAGACGCTTCGCTCGCTTCGCTCGCTCGGTCAATAAAAGCGAAAGTTTGTAAGGTTGTTTGGGTGTTTGTTACTCTTTCACGCCAAAACTACGGAACAGATTTTGATGAAACTCTGCATTAATATAGATTAACACATTGGCATTATCCTACTAATATTAAAGGCGATAGTTTGTAAGGATGTTTGTGGGGATGTTTGTTACTCTTTCACGCTGTAACGACTGAACGGATTTCGATGACACGTGATAGATTATATCCTGGAATAACATATAGGCTACATTTTACAGCGGTAAACTGTTTGTTCCCACGGGAAATACTCTTTTCACGCGGGCAAAGCCGCAGGCCACAGCTAGTAACTCATAAAGATACCTCGGGAAAAGCGTTCCCGCGGGAAAAATTTTTCTACGCGAGCGAAGCCGAGGAAAACAGTTAGTGACTCATTGAATTAATACGTATACCCAACTAACTACAAGATACAACTCTACAGATTTTTTTAGTTTGTGGCTTAGTTACAAACAGCACACCCGATTTTATTTTTAGTTTGTGGCTTGGTTACAAACAGCACACCCGATTTTATTTTTAATTTGTGGCTTGGTTACAAACAGCACACCAGATTTTATTTTTAGTTTGTGGCTTGGTTACAAACAGCACACCCGATTTTATTTTTAGTTTGTGGCTTGGTTACAAACAGCACACCAGATTTTATTTTTAGTTTGTGGCTTGGTTACAAACAGCAAACCAGATTTTATTTTTAGTTTGTGGCTTGGTTACAAACAGCGCACCTGATTTTCGTTACAGTAACCCCCAGAATGCAGTAAGCCAGAGTAAACACATTCAGTAAACATTGAAACTACCATTGTTTGCTAATGATTTCCCGCACATATTAATTAGTTGATGAATACCTAACGTTTACATTACGTTGCGCGAAGGTAGACAATGGGAGTCTATACCAAGGTATATATTTGTGTTTAAATTGAATAATACGATTTATACATTTCAATTTTAGGTTTAGATAATGAGGAACTACCGAACATCAATTTAACAAAATTAAACAGATATTTTTTCTACAACTTTAAAAAATTGGTACCTTTAAAGATGAACTTGCTTTTTACAAAATTGGTGTGGTATAGCATTAACTGCTTGCACGTTTTCGCCCAAACTTTAATTTGGGCCAAAAGGTTTCCTGGAAAAAATAAAATGTGTTGTCTTTGGAAATTTTTAAAAGTTTTAAATGTAGGTACGTAGAAAATCTGAATAAATGGATATTATGAATGGTAATGTTAAAATAATAGAATTCTTTAAGGAAAGTCACACTGACCTCTTACTGTAAAATCCCGAACTAATAGTAAATTAATATTATCCAGTAAAACCTAAGATTTACCAATTAGTGATGATGGGAAAAGTTCGAATTGTTCTTTCATAATCGGTTTTATAAATTTGTGGTAAACCGTTATTTGTGGTTAGCCGGTAAAAGTCCGAAATTAACTATCAATTCGGCCTTTTTCCATCATCACTTGGTAAATCTTTGGTTTTACCGGTAAAATCTAAGTATAATCTATTTACAGTAACATTAAATAGGTACTTATACCATGTCAATAGAAAGGCCAGACTTAAAGAAAGAATAGCATTTCATTCATCCTACAAGTATATAATAATTAACCTTAAAAGTACTTACTAAAATGTATGTATTACAATATTTAACAATAAATACTTGTAACCCGCTTGACGACAGATCGCGTGCCTGCGCGCAGCATCCCAACCCTCTCGAACCAAACTGTTAACCCGTCAACGCGTGCCGGGATCAATACGAACCACCTTCGGATATCTCCTCCCCTATGTCCCCGTTTATCTTAAGCACAATCCCTTTTTATCCCTTTTACGCAGGGCTAAAGGGTACACGAATCGTGCGCAAGGATTCTGTGATATACCACGTGTCCTTTGTTCAGATAAAAAGATTTTGGTTTGATCCCAACCCTATTCTTTATGTGCAAGATTTTATGTAAGACGTATGGGTTAGATAGTTACTTAGCAAGTACTATACTCTTTTTATTTAGAACAATTTGTTGAAGATGTATTAACGGTATTTCATTGTCTTTGTGTTGTGATTGTCACAAACAAGGACATATTCTTGAAAATTGCAGTTCAAATTTTTTGTGTCGTAAATGTCAATGGTTTCATCTTTCTCATAATAGAGTAGAAACAAAATAGCAAAATATAACGGAACAAATCAGGTTCTTGGACACCACAGCCAATAAATTCCCAGAACACATTTGGAACACGTGAAACCGTGGGACCACACATGCGGTTTGAATAAAACTACTCCTTGCAGCCAAATCCTAAAACCAGATTCCTTTCTTCATCAATATTCACAATATTACAAGAAGCCCCTTTTTTATCCTGTTTTTTTTTCGTAACGACTTTTTTCTTTGGTCGAAAAGACGATGGTGACCTGTGACCTCCGTAGTTGGGGACCCTTTGAGCACCGAACGGTTGAAATCTAGTTTGTATAAAAAAGCGTGTCAGTTTTGTTAGACGTTGACAATGCTATGTGAATGGTTTTCATGTTTGGAACGGATTCTATGTGGTCGGGGCAGTTTTACGATGTTCTATGTACTGAGAAACATCGGGTTCGTAGAAATTAGTCGAATTCTGCGTAAAGGAAAGTTACCATCTATTACTTATATTCAGGAACTATATGTAGTCTATTACTTATATGCAACATAACTATGTTTTATAGCAACAGGCAGCAGGGTAATAATGATTTGAGGCAAGTGAAGGCAAGCAACACTTTTTATTCTAGATAGTTCTTAAAAAATTATACGAAAGATTACGAGAAGAAACGATTCCACAAAATATGACCCGCAATTTTCTGATAAGTCCGATGAATAACAGGGTGACATCATTAATAATTCTCAATCACCGATCTATTAATAACTGTTAATTATTACTCGTGCCTACTTCTCGTCTTTATCATTCACGAAAGAAAAGAAAAACTTCCCGCCTTTTTTTTCTTTAACTTTTTGCGAATCCCTCAAGACTTCACACAATAGTCCCGACGCGCTCCCGTTAAGTAACCCAATTTTTACACCATAAATAAAAAGAAAAAAAAAACACAAAAAGCTAACGGTCTTCCGTGTTTTTTTTTTGGAAAAAAACTGTCTATGTGGACGTATGAATTAATTGCGATACGCCCCGATGCTTACACACAAAGTGCGTATTGAGAGCGAAAATTAGGCCACATTCATGACTTTTTTGGGTTTTTGGTACTTTTTTTTCTTTTTTTGGCATCTATAATGTTTTGTGACAATATTGACAGATCCCGCCCGGTGGCTCCGTCAACTCAGAGTCGAGGATTTGTAAATAATCTCATTGAAAATTAATACTATTCTAAGAAGTTTCCAACGGTTGATTGGCGTTATTGTTAAAAGTTTTTTGCGTCTCAAACTGGGGAGATTTGATTTCGAAAACAAAATCATTTCCGCATTGAATTTTGATGAGAACAGATTATAAATCTTGAATATTTCATTAGCAGATGTTAGGTATCATACTTTCTGCTACAACGTTATTAATAAGTTAAAATTTGATATTTAGCTAACAACCTAGCACTATTGAAATCTTAAAAAATAGTAGGTATTTCTCGACTACTTTTTTGTAGCTTCATGATTTAAGATTAAAATATTTGATTTTTCTTTACTAGGAATAGTCTAAAATGTAATTTAAGTGCGCTACAGAAAAATATTCATTAAAACATTTTCTATGTACCTAAATAAATAGTAACTGAAAATTGCATATGAAATAATAACCAAGACAAGATACTGAAATAAACAACAGAGACAATATTAGCGCTTACAAAATTATATTCATCACGATATCTTTGTATTTTTAAAGGGTTTTACGGCAAATTTGAAACAAATTCCTTTTAAGCCAGGCATAGATTTAAATAAAATAGCTTTAATAAAGATTTAACAAAGGTGAACTTTTAAAGAACTACGATAATTACACGCTTTTAATTAAGTTTCCCGCTCAATATATACACTTTTATAAGCACTTGTTGCTTAAAATATTATTAACAAAACTCACAATTTTCATTTTCTCTCTGACAAAATCCCGCCAAAAAGCCCCACATCTATGTATTTCTTACACAACGTTAGTTTTAAAACCATATCCGACGACCTATGGGACAGACAGCGAATAAGTTATTACTTAGTTTAATATACTATGTAGAGAAGATTAGTGTTAATTTCTTAATCACTTACGCCATAAATCCTCGTCCCCCTACTTTTTAAACATCTTAAACTAATAATAAAAAGTTATCTACAAAACGGGTCATATGTAACAATAATAATAACTCGCAGCATCCGTTGCTATTTACGGGTTAATAACGATCTTAACCGTAACCCTACCCGTGCCACAAGTTGAGGGTTAAGAATTATATAAAAAAGTGAAGTGAGAAAAGGTTACATGTTTTTGAAAACATATATCTAAATCAATTCAATGCACTGTTTAGCACGCTTGGTAGCTTACTGATTTTTTGGGAAAAACTCGGTCCCTACACACATCTGTTCGGACTTTCTGCGATGTAGTCATTTTGCGACTTATATAGGTATTTTGAGATTACGAGATTTTGAGATTTGGACTAAGAGCGACGTGGTCAATTTGCGGTCCAGTCATTCTGATGCCAACTCATTTCAAGACTAACATTTATTTATTTATATTTATTTATTTACGAAAACAATTACAGTACAAAAAACTTAGAAAAACTTTTCTACGTGGGCGAAGCCGCGTTAAACAGCTAATAACTAATATAAATAGATTGGTCCAAGAGTCCATATTAAACATAGATCAGGGTACAAGCTTACTATTGATTAGTTCCGATCTCTGGGGAAATAATGATCTCGAAGGGCAATCTCCTCTGGACAGGGATGGTATAATCTTCACAAATGCATGTCCGATTTTGCCTTACAATATCGTATAAGTACCTATTGTATTTTCACTTACTTTGTAAGTCCACTTACTAAGTTGTTTTTAGTGTTGCAATTAATAATTTGTAAAAATATTGCGATTTAATTTCTGTCTAGGCAAATATAAATACTTTTAACGCGTTTTTTTTTTCAGTCTCTTACACAAAAAAGTAAAAATAAAATTCAATCCACGAATAGCACCAGCCAAAAATATTAATCGGTGCCCTTCGTGGACTAGGCAAGGTGCTATTGGAGCACGCGTGCTCTAGCTGGACTACGTCGTAATTATTCGTAAAAATATTACGCCGAAGGTTCAAAAATTATATTTATTATCACTTTTTGTTCCAGAAATTTCGTTACTCCCAAGTAGGTAATTATAAAGTCTAAAGTCTGTTTGTTAATTAAATCCGTATTTAAATAAAAACTAGTACCAAGTAGATTTTCAGCAACTTTTCATACCTAACCTACCTATTAGAGATCGTAGATGTTCACCCACAATAAATATGCCTTCTAAACGGTCGATATTATTTACCAAAATTGTTGGGTCCTCCTCCTAAATCGTACTACCACAAAAGGTACTCAAGAACGCAATACAAATCCTATAACTTCCGCCACCTCGAGCGGTGTGATCACAAAGAGATTTGTGAGAATTATTACGCTCATCTTTTTGTGACCAAACGGTGCGCACCATCAGATCTAGGTATAACTAATCGTTCGCAGCGGCATTAAGTATTAAACTCTCACGTAATCCTATCAATTGCCGACAAATCTGATTTTCAGTGCACTTTAATCCGACATCATCGGATTTCCCTTATTGCATTTCACTGTTGAAATTTTCCACGTATCCTGTCCAATGCCCCTTTGGTTCCGAACTTAATTGCAGCAGCAGTAATAAAACATCAATGTACGTGATACGACGCGATGGAGTTCGGGAGGGTGCAGTGATACGCAGAAGCTCTCGCCGTGTAGTCAATTAAGTGATCAACCAGGGGTTGTACACAATTGGTCGCCTCCGCACAATGCGACGGTGGCGCCGCGCGGTGGCGACGCGGCGGATCATTTCGAGCGTAGTTTTATTAGACTGATTGCGGGGGTTGACGTTTTGTGAGGGATTTGTAAATGAGGAAGCGATGGGATTTAGATGTTATTGGCATTATTAAGGTGTTAGAGGGAAGTGTTCGGATCTGACAAGTGGACTGTGAATTTTCGTAAGGCGGCTATAAGCACGGAGTGAAGATTAATTTTTGCAAGATTTGAAATAACTCTTTTTGCAATGGTACGCTTATGAATGATGTTTATTTGATTCTAGAGGTAGGATATCAACATATGATTTTTTCATGATTTCTGACGTATCAAGGACAGGTGTATTTGAGACAAATACAGGCAGACAAGCTAATACCGTATGTAGTTTGCAATTCAAAATCTTATAACATTTGAACGGAACAAAATCTTATAAGAAACCAAACTTGTTCCGTGTCTTGACTCAAAAACGTAACGTCCCATTTCTGAAATTCTCAACGCCTATGATTCTGGTTCCGCACGATCGAAGATCCATACAATTACCTCCTGAATCTAAATCTCCGACCCATTTTTAGCGTAAATTTTCGTCGTCCAATAAAATCGTGAGCGTTGAAATCTGCGTGCCGCGCGCGGCCGGCCGTGAAATCGCATCAGCCGCTAGCCGGCGGCGCCTGGCGGAGCGCGACCCACGGTTGCGCGCCTCTGACCGTCGACGGCGGATTATTGGAGGGACAGAATTTTACGGAAAATCTGTATTGTGCTGCGCCTATCTGGGTGTTGTATTGAAATGAGATGTTTTATCACAGACTGATCACAACAAATAACCGCTGGAACTAAAAAGAACAGAGGAAATTTTCTAGGAAGATGGCCTGGACAACAGGATATAAAATAATGGGCCCTTGGTCCGACGACGCAAAATCTTTTACAAAAGACTTGGCTGCAAAGTTGAGGGAGGCCACGGGTGATCCTCTGTGCAAGGACCTTGTTCAGGCAATGCAGCCAGCGTCCTCGGCACTATGGGTCCATCGCCCAGCCTCGACGATTTTAGGATATTGTAGTTTTATATAGGTTTTAGTTTAGTTTTAGGTTAATTTAGTTTTATATTTACCTTAAATTTACATTGTATAGAATAATAAATATAGATATCCCTTAGAGTGTTAAAAAACCCGTTCGGGTCTCAAATGTAGTTCAAATACTAAACTTTATGTAGTCTAGATAGAATTCTTTTTTCAAAAACCAAAATATGACGACAGCCACATTCTAATGAATATAAAAACATAGTAGGTTATCTCCTCCTTTTTTGGAAGTCGGTAAATAAGTAACGGGAGGGTAAAGAGCAAATTAAATCCTACAATTTTGTCAGAGACATAATACGAACGTTTGAATTTGTTTAGGTTAGATAGAGCAGTTTAAAAAAGTGTCATTCCTCAAAGTATTATTCGATCCATAGCCAAAAGGCTGCTTCCTTTCATAGTAACCTTATAACATGCAAGTAATATATTAATTACGTAACGACTATGTCCATTTTGTATTCGGAACAGACCACTTAAACTAAGCCTTCCTTCTTAAACTAAGCCAATAAACTTCCATTTCATTTTCATTCAGAAACCTTTATTCCTATTCCTATCCTATCTTATCTTATCTTACTAATATTATAAAGGCGAAAGTTTGTAAGGATGTGAAGATGTGAGGATGTATGTTTGTTACTCTTTCACGCCAAAACTACCGAACAGATTTTGATGAAACTTGGTACAGTGATAGCTTATATCCTGAAATAACATATAGACTACTTTTTAACGCGGACAAAGTCGCGGGGCGTCCGCTAATACCCTCTAAGTAACAAAACGCCTACATAGAGGGCACTGTTTCACAATGTACACGGGAAAACTTCTACGCAGGCGAAGCCGCGATAAATCAGTCTGACCGGCCCAGGATTGTGTGAAAGAATAATCTCCATTACATAGGGAAAGACCTGATCCTGTATAGACATCTAATAGGCCGCTTAAAAACTGTTTAAAAAGATAAAATATCTTTCAATAATATTTCAACGTTTCATATCGTAACAAGAATAATGATGACATCGGGAAAAGACAAGAGATAAGCACACATGCGCGTATACGCGTCTGTATCGTGAGAGGGCAGAGAACAGACTGATAACCTTATAACCTCCCCTCCCTTCCCGGCCACGTCTCAGCACCCTCTTATCTTGAAGAGAAATAGGTTATAATATTAATGTTTTATATAATATAGGTACCTACCTACCTAGTTGAATTTAATCGTGGAAAATACATACAACAAATACGAAGAAGAAATTCTTAGGCGCATGTGATGTCCACCAACCAACCCACACTGGGCTAGCGTCGTGGTGGACTATAGCCCGAACGCCCTCGTTGATAGGGTAGGCCTGAGCCCCAGCAGTGGGGACATGTTAATAGGCTGTTGATGATGATTGATTTCGAACATAAAAAGGATGTCCTGATTGACTGATACCCCACAGCTGAGTCTAGAAACTAGAAATTTTGCATAAAAGTAGGCACCTCAATTAAATAAGAGCTAGGAAAGGATTTTTTGAAATTCCGCTTCTAATGGGTTGAAACTTGAAATTACATGCGGACGAAGTCGCGGGCGTAACTAGTTTTCATATATTAACTTGGAGAAATCAGCAAAAATTTTAAGATACAAATACTACCGCTATGAATTTATTACTAATGCTCACGCGTATCATACGATGTTTTTCAACACACGAAATAAATAAAATCTCACTTATTTTCCTTTAGTTTTGATGGCAAAATATGATGTGAAAATTTATAGGTATTATTACCCTGAAATAAATTTCACCGCGAAACTATCTCCTATGTTTGTAAAGGATTTTAACTTTTTTCTTCAAATTAATAATATTATGTGCGTACGCAAGTCCGACTCGCACTTCGCCGGTTGTTATAATTTAAATCTAAAACTGAATCTGCAGCTGCAGCGAAATCTACAGCTGAAATCTACAACTGAGAACGTCAGAGGCGTCGGGGATAAACCGCGGCCTAATAAATTTACTGACTGCTCTCAAACGGTGAAGGAAAACATCGTGAGGAAACCTGCATACGTCGAAGAAGAAATTCTTAGGCGCATGTGAAGTCCACCAACCCGCACTGGGCTAGCGTGGTGGACTATAGCCCGAACGCCCTCGTTTAGAGGGTAGGCCTGAGCCCCAGCAGAGGGGACATTAATAGGCTGTTGATGAACTGAATCTGAACTGAAACTGAGCCCCATTCCAAACCTTAGATGACTAAATTAATAGCGCCCACAAATACGACGCCAAAAATTCCAAACGTCACACGCATCTCATTGAAGAGTTCATCAAACGATTCCAACAATCTTAAACGGCACAAAATGGAGTAACAAGCCGTCAGTGGAAGTCAGACGATCTTAAATTATCCCCATTGCTATTCAGACAAAGAAACAAACAGACAAACAAACAAACAAGTGCAAGTAAACGAGTGATTTAGGGATGACGGATTCGTCGTTTGGGGTTTTCGGTTTTGTTTTGGATCGATCTCAGTGTGAATTGTTATGGGAGCTGATTGATATACGGCGGGGTGGCGCGCGGTCTAAATTAAGTTATGTCGTCAGAAACACTGCAAATATGCCTGTTTTGCCGTTTTTCGGAACTTAAGTATTGGTTATTACTTTTATGAACATGTAATAAGTTATTAGAATACTGGCTTTTCGATGAAGGAAAATTACGCGAGGAAACTGATGACGTAGTGAGGAAAATGTTTAAAAGACGTAGCATAAAAAAACTCAAAACTTTTGATATTTCTGGAAAGCGAACTTTTTCCAAAAATCTCAGCTTGACTTGGATAGGAGGATACCATCTATCTACGCAGCTTGGCCAATTTTTTTTCTATAGTTTAACGTCAAATTGAAAAATAAGAAATTTCCTCAAACATGATATTCATTAAATACATGTAGGTATACCTACTGTCCGTCCCATTAAAAAATGCCCATGCATTTATGGATATTTTTTAACGGACGAAATCGCATGAAATAGTATGTACCTACCTCCAAAACATACTCAATTGAGATTCCCCATCCCCTGTAAGAAATTTCTTAAATATATTGTACCTAAATACAAAGCCACTTTTCATCAACTTGCAGCTTCTATCTGTCGTCATTTATTCATAAAACAGCGTAAAAAAGACCCGTTATAATATCAACTTGAGTACCTGAGCCCTGAGCCCAATTACTCAGCCTCGCTCGACCCAGATGGGGGGTGGGTGGGAGATGGGACGGTGGGACGGTGGGACGGTGGGGAGGGTCGCGGCGAGCCGGCATACAGACACCGTTGTCACGATCGATGATAAAGTTTAAGATGACTTACTGGACCGTATACTGGATAGTTAAATAAAAAGTTCTGCTTTAAGCAGACAAATTATGGTACGGTCGACCGCACGTCAGTGGAAACAACACCAGTATAATCTGGTCTCTCATATATTGTATTGAAACTATTTGGAACTCCCTGATGGGCTAGGCCAGCTCAAGGTCAAAGTGTTCGATTGTGGTCGACTACACTTGCAAAATAAAAATGTTCTTCAATTTTCAATCTCTACTTAATTAGGATTTAAGTTCAGTATTCATAAGACCCCAAGCAAAACTTTGACGTATTAAGTGTTTGTGTCCTACGACCCAAATATCTATTTCTAGGACCAATTCTGCTATTAACTATTGGTCCTTTAAGCACTTGGGTTGGGTCGTACCTACTTATAGGTCACAAAGACTAAAAACACATGCTACACCACATGCTATCAATTAAAACAATACAACTTATTTAAATTACAATTAAATCTTGTTATTATTAAATCTCCTTACATTTATGTAAGGAGAATAAACGGAGATTATACGAAAAATGGAAGTCGGTAATAATCAAGGTTATAACGAATATTCCTTTAATTTAAGATCTATGTTCCTTAACTACGGAATTTCACGACTTACCCTTTTGATCGGTATCATAAAAATACAAGATAATTTTGTTCACATTTTTGTCCGGTTTGTTAAAAATAAAAAATAAAAATTTGAATTTAGGTCTGCATAATTTTATAAAAATAAAGGAATGTTTCAGTTCAGTATTTTTTTCTGACGCTTTTAAATTCCACTCAGTATAGATAAGTATTTCTGTAGTGTCTTGTTCATAAATAAACCTGTTTCCCAAAAGGTTGTTAACGTATTTACAGCTCAGCTCCTCTCGGCTGGGCGGCTGGGCGCTGGGCGACTGGGCGACTGGGCGGCTGGGCGCTGGGCGGGCCGGGTGAGGGCGGCGCGACCTCTGACCCGCCCTCACACCCCCTCACCTCCGGCGCCCACACTTCACCCCCGCACTTTCACCTCGGGGGTGCAGATGTTGGGCTTTGTTCGGCTGCCTTTAAAATCTAAGGATGCTTGCACACTCCTTCAAGACGTTATTGGAAAAAGTTTTTTTAATTCCTTGACACCTTGTTTAGGTACTATCGTACATATTTAAAATACTTACCTACAACAATGAACTCAGACAGTATACTTAGGTGTGTTAAAAAAAAGGTTTTTAAGTTTTATAGCCCTGCTTTAGGCTGAGGTGAAAATTATTTCCATTTTTACTCTACTCTTACATTCTTACCCCGTCAAAGACATATCTGGGTAGGTACCTATCTACATTTTCCCCGATCCAGTCACATCTGGCTACCGTTTTTCTCCATCCAGTCGTATCTGACTAAAAAAAAACTGTTCGCAAACTTATTTTGAGTTCAAATCAAAATAAAATCATAATAAGTTTTCGAATAGGTACTTTGAATTTTTTTTCTCCGGATGTCACTTTTGAGCCAGATACGACTGGATGGAGAAAACGGTAGCCAGGTGTGACATGTGCATCGGGAAAAATATATTTTACGAAATGGGGGGGGGGGGGGGGGGGGTAAGCAAGTAAGATTAGAGTAAGATAGGACACAATAAAATTATTAGTAATCATGAAGCTAAAAACTTTTGGTATTTTTTGTCTTTCGGTATAAAAAAATCTTCATGGTATTAATAGGATCAACTATTATTATATAATACGAAATAATAAAACCTTATTAGGAGTTTCTATTTAAAGCAGTAGGTAGGTACGTACCAACGTTCCTATTTTTATTATAGATTTCAAGAGACAGACAACCCTGAAAGTTTTTTTAGAAAAGCGCCTACCTTCGCCCGGGCCGCTCCAAGTCAAGCTACATTAGGGGTAAAGACTTCTTAAAGATATGACTTATCTAATTCATCATCATCATCAACAGCCTATTAATCTCCCGACTGCTGGGGCTCAGGCCTACCCTCTCAACGAGGGCGTGCGGGCTATAGTCCACCACGCTAGCCCAGTGCGGGTTCGTGGACTTCACATGCGCCTAAGAATTTCTTCTTCGGCGTATGCAGGTTTCCTCACGATGTTTTCCTTCACCGTTTGAGAGCAGTCAGTACATGTACTAAGTTTCGAGAAAAAACCCATTGGTACATGGCCAAGCCGGGGATCGAACCTCGGACCTTTCGATTTGATAGGTCGCGTCTTATCCCTGAGGCCACTGACGCTCTTATCTAATTATTGACATTTAAATCTCACGAAGGAATCTTGTTGTTCTCTAATCCTCATCATCAGCCTGTATGAGTCCACTGCGGGACATAGGCCTTTCCCACGACCCGATCCTCGGTTCTCCGCATCTTCGCTCAGATCGTAGCTCCATCTAGCCGGGGGTCGTCCCACACTGCGCTGTCCACGCGTGGTCTCCCCGCGACAACCTCATCCACCCCAGTGCTCTGCAATAAAACATGATAGGAGTTTTTCCATAGAAAAGAGTTAATTACTATAACTTGACATGAGAACTACTTCGGATGGCATCTTCAGATGAAAAATGTAAAGTACAGTCGACCGCACGTCAGTGGAAACACTTTTGACCTTGAGCTGGCCTAGCCTCCGTTTCAATACTATGAGAGATCAGTTTTTACGCTTTTGTTTCCACTGACGTGCGGTCGACCGTACCATTTCGGTAAGAACATAAGTAGCTTTAAGTAGATAGACTTTACTTATAATATTGGGCATTTCTGTGGCCTTAAATAAAATAATTTATATAAAAACAATTTCAAAAAACATTTAGTTTACAGATTTAAACACAAAAATGTAAACCCAGCGTATACCGTTACAATTTTCTCTTAGTTCGAACAACGCGGCTTACAGCAAAAAGCGTGTAACTCCCAATTGGAAGATTACGCGTAACGCGACGTTGAGTGAAGCGTGACGCGCGCGGCGTCACCGGGGCGCGCGGGCAGGGGGGGGCGCCCCCCGCGCGCGGCCACGCCCCCTGCGCGCGCGCCGCCTACCCACACCTAGATCGATCTAGATCACTGCGCCGCGGTCTGCGTTTCAGGATTTATGTACAGTCAGTATTTTTATGGTTTCGTACCGGAGACTAAAGCACCTAATGTAATTCATAAATTTTTCTGTAAATCTAGAGGATTTTCTATGTGAAGTGTAAAATTTCTTAGGAGAATAAGGGCTTCTTTTACCGTTTGCTGATGAAGTCCCAGATACCCTATCTGCAGCTTATCTGACAGATATCCTTTTTTTTTGTTATGCAGGTATCTGATTATCTGTTTGATAAACTAACAACAAGATCAAGTGGTTGTCATTTTTTTCTGTCAGATATTTTATTAGAGACTTGAGGTGTGATAAAACACGATAATATTATTAAACAGATTTATCTGATAGATTAGTTTATATGTCAGCTTAAGTACTATCTGTAACAATATCAGAAAGCGGTGAAAGAGGCCCTAATTCTCATAAAACCTTACCATTTCGTATGTTTTATAATTGATCATTAATAAAAATACTTAGTATTAAATGTGAATCCCAATCCGAGTTTAAATTTTGCGATAGTAATAAATAAATAATAATAAATGTTGGATAGATTTTACAATTTAATGAATATTTAAAAAATACTTAACGTTGCCAGAAAAATGTTCGAGAAAAAAGTTGACTTTATTAAATTCAAATTGATGTTTACATTAAATGAAGTTAAAAATATAACCTACTTAATAAATTTCAACATACTTATTTTGAAATATGATTTGACCTAGGTAGATGATAGCCACAATAAGGTAGGAAACCTTTTGAGGCACCTTTTATTTCGGGCGCTACGAACTACAGAAAAAAACTAAAACTTGACAGACAGACGGACAACGAAGTGATCCTTTATGGGTTCCTTTTCCTCTTTCGATGTACGGAACCCTAAAAATTAACGAGCTACATTTCACGATTACGTTCATAGGAACCGTAGAGACAGGAAGAAAGAAAATTATTTATATGCTAGAACCATGGTATGTATACATACGAATACGATGCATTTATTTCTTAGTTTCGTATACTTGTATACTTACTTATCGTATAGGTACTTGTATACTTAGGTACTTATATGTTACTTAGTCGGGTGTAGAGTCCCTATCAGGAAGCAGAAATATGGAGGCGCTGAGAAAGTTGATACAAAGTAGGATTTCAGCAGGTAGAGTCTGAGAAATAACTCTGAGAAACCTAATCGAAATGCTATTTTTGTACATTTTAATTTCGTTTTTATACTGAATCATCGCTAGATCAACATGCTAGGTTATTTACGTAAAATCGGTAATTATACCTACCTAGTAAATGACTACATAAGCTTTGTACTTTTTAAATATAATAAAACGTTCACGTAAAGACAGCATAGATACAGTATACAGAACACATAAAAACTTCATCATTTCAATAAACATTTTGATACAAAACTACTTCACAAACAGTAAAGTATTTAACCAAAAGAAAACCGCCCAGCGATTTTCCCGACGCTACTCGACCGCTGAAAGATTTGCACCCCCCTCCCCTGCCCCCGTCCCCCGGCGGGCGCGGCGGCGGGGGCAGGGGGAGGGGGCATCGGTCGAGGTGGCGTGGCGGGGCCTCGCTCCCTGCCCCAGCGGGCACCGGGCCAATGGCGGAGCGGCGCGCCCTGTCCGACCCGACCTGAGCTCAGTCGCGACTCAGCCGCGACCCTTGACACAAGCGCGTCGCGTCGCGCGTCTCACCGCCGCGACGGCAACCGGCATCATCACGCACGGGGCGCTGGTGTACGGCGGGGTCGGCGGGCCGGGCCTGTGCCCCCCGCGGGGCCCCGACCTCCCGCCGCTGGAGCTCGGCTTCCGCGGCAGCTGGCGCGAGGACGAGCTGCTGCCGTCCACGCCCGCCAGCCAGGCGGCGTCCACGCAGAGCGGCTCCTCGGCCACCGACAAGGGCCAGAACGTGGAGTGCGTCGTCTGCGGGGACAAGTCCTCGGGGAAGCACTACGGCCAGTTCACCTGCGAGGGTACGTAGCGGTGCAGTGAAAGTGGCGGGGGTGTGCGGGCGGGGGCGGGCGCCGCGAGCGGCGGCGGACGTTCAAGTTTTCATTTGTTGTGTTTTTCGTCGGAACTCGTGAAAATTGTTAACGATAGGTCAAAACTCAAAGACTAGTTAGGTACGAAATCGTGATCTAAAAATATATTCATCCAACTGTTTCCTGTTGTCAACTTTACGTGTTAAATAAAATTAAATGCATAATTTCAACTAGAATTAAAATAAAATATTAGCCTACATACTTCTAGGTAGGTACATGAATGAGCCTAATGGTAGGGTGGATAAATTAAAGTGGAAATTCAAAATAAAAATAAAACGAACAAATGCAACTTGCGAACTCAAAATTAAACTGTATAACCGTTGGTGAATGATACTGCTACTTATAAATTGTGGTGTAAAATAAAAATGAATTAATATGTAAGTAGGTACATACTGATACTACATACCCTACCTATAGGAAGTTAACTGCAATATGGACCATTTTTATGTGGGATTTAAAACCGTTAGCCATTACTCAAAATAAAAATGAAACTAAGTAATACCTACAACTAATTGAAATAAAAAACTTTTTACCAAAAAAATTAAACCGCCGAAAAAAAGGAACTGAAAAGTGAAATATAATAAAAAGGAACCTTTTAGGTCTAACTACCTAAACTTAATGCATTGACGGGACCTGTGATAGTTTTGTAGGTCAAAAATATATTTCTAACTAATTGTTTCATCAATCATCAACAGCCTATTAATCTCCCCACTGCTGGGGCTCAGGCCTACCCTCTCAACGAGGGCGTGCGGGCTATAGTCCACCACGCTAGCCCAGTGCGGGTTGGTGGACTTCACATGCGCCTAAGAATTTCTTCTTCAGCGTATGCAGGTTTCCTCACGATGTTTTCCTTCACCGTTTGAGAGCAGTCAGTAAATGTACTTAAGTTTCTAGAAAAAACCCATTGGTACATGGCCCAACCGGGGATCGAACCTCGGACCTTTCGATATCATAGGTCGCGTTTAACCCCGAGGCCACTGACGCTCTAATTAATTGTTTAAACTAGTTTAACCTGCCTAATCTGTAATATAAATAAATTAGAGAAAATATAATTAGATTTTGAATTATAAAGCAAAACTTTATTAAAATTATAAAACAAAAACAGTGTTAGAATGCTTATTCGTGGGTCTCTCTAAAAACTTTAAAAAAAAGAATTAAGATAGTTACGAAATTAAAATCAAAAACACCCGGTTCTCAATTAAAACCTCAAATTAGCTCTCGACACTTCGAATCAGAATGCAATAAGACAAAGTTTTCATAAACTGCCTGCCGTCACAGATAAGGGGTTGTTGACTTTTATGCAAATCAGACAGGCCAGGGATTTGTTTTCTGCGTTACGCCGCTTCTTCATCGCATCGTAATTAATTGGTTTAGTACCCATCTACTTGATTTCAAATTATTGAAATCTTAAATTTATATTCGTGAGGTGTTTTTAAAATTAATTTCGCTTTCGTTTTTTTTTCGCATTTGAACAAACTCTTTTTCTACTACTTATTTAGTATGTAGGTTGGTAAGTTAAAATGGTTGGAACGTTAAAACTAAGTAGGTATTAGGGAATCCTTAGTTTATTGGTTATTCAAGGTTTAGTTAAAAGTGGACTTTTGATTTATGAACCATTTGCTAGGGGCAACCCTAAAATTGTTTTTCATTACGGTGAGTTACTGAGCGTTTGTCTCTTTTACAAAAAGCTCCCAAAATTATAACTCTGTACACTTTGTACAATAAAGTACTTATCTATAATGTATTGTATAACATACTATACCTATCAACAATTAAAACAAAGTACCTATAACATTCATCAACACGTAGGCATCATAGTTCCAAATTGAATAATCATTAGTCTATGATTAGTACGACGTATGGTTCTACGTAGCTAATTATTACACCTGTTGCCGTGTATAAACAACATTAAGTACTTATAAAGTATTAGTTTCCCCACGAAGCTAACGAGCGACGCCGGGGAGCGTAATTATGTGTTTCATGTCACCAAATAATTATACGTAAGTGATGACGATAGCCTCACGATAAAAACGGGAAACGACGTCTTGGGAACTTACTGCCTTTTACCGGTCGGCCTTTGTTATAATATTTGCGCTGACGTAACATTGTAGGGTTCTGGAAGTTTTGACTTTTCAGTTAATGTCTAAAAACTCAAATAATCTTTTAAATATAAAAAATAACTAATTAGCCACTAATCTTGTAAGTACTAGGTATTATATATTCTGTGCTAATATTATAAATGGGACAGCAACTCTGTGTGTATGATGTTACCTGACCAGGCTTGGCCTAAAAGTACCTACTTTGTTTCCAATTGGCCGTGAAATCCATTATTAAAAAAGTTGAGCATCCTGCATACCTCTAAGGCCAGTAACTGTACACGTTGTCCGAGCGCGCTAAGCGAATGCATTCGGCCAACGTGACAGAGCCTATTTGTGTGTAATCCAGAGACATTAAGTAGTCGCTATCCCTTTCTGATATATAATGTTTGACAGAGAATACAAATTTTTGACACGTTGGCCGAGCGCGCATAACATGGCCCTTTACGTCCACGTGGACATATATTATGTCTTGCCCAATGAGCGCCACCACTCACACCCGGTCCCCCGCTCTTCGCATCCAGCCATTTCCGGCCACGATCTTTAGGTCGTCGGTCCATTGATCAACGCACAGCCCAAATCACTGAGCATATAGAGACTTGAAAATTTGCAGAATAGTTCCTCATATACTTACGAGTAACTCTGATGACGTGCACTAAGAAAGGGTTTTTCCCGCGGGAAGAACTCGCGGGAAAACTTTGTCTGCGCGGGAAACAGTAAATAACTAATATTAGGTAACAAAAATCTATAACTCAGTCGAATTTTTTAGCTTATTTTGATTTTCAAACGGACGCACAGGTGCATCGCATCATTATATCACACGGAGCCCTAAAGCATAGCTAAAGCTCCAACCTTGACCCCCGACGGGTTAAGCGGCAACCTGTGCTTGAACCCGCGCTTTCAAGCGAGATGTAGAATACACTTGTAAACAAAACTTTTTTTTACGGATAGGAAGATTGTACTTTTTAGTTTTTTTTAGCAATAGGTAGTTTTGTTTCCAGTAAGTAAGTAATTGTTGTAAATAGGTAGGTAATAATAAATAAAACGTGACGTTCTAATCTAATGAGGGCTGAAAACTACTATATCATACTATTATCGTTTTGTCTATAAGAAAATTGTCAATCAGGTTCCTCTAATAAAAAGCAAAATTTGTTAAAATTTGTTTTTAATTAAATTAAATTAAATAAAATAGGCAAGTAATGGTAGGTAGGTACTACGTATATGTTATCCGTTTTGATTATATAACAAAGGAACGCCGGTGTTACCAGACTAATTAACAAAAAATATACCTAAGTATAATTTAATCACATTCAGTAACATTTGTTCGAAATAATCAATGAATGAAGTCATGAATGGGAGAACAGCCAATTATTTTTACGTTTTATCAGAAACTTGGATGGACTTTGATGGAAGGCCGCAAAGAGGCGCCAAGCGGGCGCCAGACTCATTGCGCGAAAAATATACTTATAAATAAGTCCACCGATAACTTGCTTCGTCCCAAAGACCGCGTGGTTCGATTGCTACGGCCGTCCGGTCGGACGACGCGGACCTTTTTTTCCAGTTGGTTCGATTCATCGGAACGGATTTTCCCTTTGGGCTAGGTACCTAACTTACTTTAGTCTAACTTGGTACTTAGATAAAAGCGGTGGTACTTAGATAAAAATTGACACGTGTAAATGTACCAAGTGTACCTACTATACGATGTTGCTACTTACGTATGTATACTCGTATACTTACCATGTTGCCTCTTTACGGCTTATCTGATCAGTTGGATATCTATGGCGATATAAAAGTCCTCCATCCACTCTCTCGATGACCGTCATCAGATCATGCCCCGATGCAAGCCTTCACGGAGAACCATGGCTTCAAAGTGACCTCGATTGTATGAAAATCTTACCCAGTTTCTAATTATCCGTCCACCAACGCACCTAGGTACCTACCCATAGACCTGGTTGGTACTAGACGAAAACTGGTGTAACATTGCAATTTCTGCTGCAATACTTTACACGAGTGTCATATAACTCTTATCAGACAGTTTCCGAGATATTTTGGTCTCAAACGTGAGGGTCGCGACCTCATGGCGCCTTAACTTATATTTCACCACTATGATAAGCAACCTAATACTCCTGTTAACGCCGCTGAAAACTATGGTTTATATTTCCTTTGCCTGCCTGTAATCTATGGTTTACATTTTCGATTGTGGCAACATTATTAAGAAACAATGGAGAAAATGGAAGAATACGAAATCTGTAATGATTTTTCTATAATCGCTTTAAATAAAATCGTTTATTTTCAACTATAACAAATACGCCGAAGAGTTCAAGCCCCATCAACTCCGTACCTACCTACCGTATTATTAGATTAATATTGAATTTAGTTGTATAAAATGTATGAGAGATGCAATAATTATTCAAATTTTTATATTTTTTCGACACGCAAAGCTCTGGACTAACTGTATTCGTGCAATATCAATGCACCTAACCTCCAAACCTCTGGCTTACTAATCCTACAGAAAACTATAAAACGATACTATTATATGTATGTACCGGTATTTTCTACTTTAATCCTATCACATGAATACTAAGACTGTATCGATCCAACCGCATTAGTGTCGTGACCATAAAGTGTTATTTTGATGTCGACAAATCCACTTTATTAACGGCTGGACCTCCCGCCGGTGCCTGCGCAACCTTCTCGAAGTAAAACTCGAACGGTTCTCAAGCCAAATGGTAGTAAACCGTTTATTGTGGTTAGAGCGACAAAGTTCTCGACGAAAGCGCTCCTTTTGACTTAAATGCTCGCGCCCGTGAGCGACAACTGTGATCTGAGTTGACACCTGCGTATAGTGATGCGAATTATCGATAATTTTATCGAAATGTCAGCTTTCAAGCCAGATAAAAATGTAATTTTAGCGTCCGGACATGGTAGTTGATTGAAAATTAAAACATTTATTACAAGCCGGAAAGATTTTGCGTACAAATTATTCTTAAACTAATTGGATTCATTTTATGGACTACCATTTTAAGAATCCATTAGGTTTCACATATAGGTGGACTTGTGTGCGCATCAATGGCATATAAAATAATAATAAAATGTTAAAAGTATGATAATATTTAAATAAATTAAAATATATTATTAAAAATTGACGGAAAGTCTCGATAATAACGGCGTGGGACATCACTATCGGCCACTATAACCGGTCAGTTTATGGTATGTTTTGTCCCGCGATACCGTGGCAGTTAACCCTATCTTTACTGCCGACTCTAAACATAAGTGTCTTTCCGAACTTATTTATTTTTATCTCATTCCACTTTTTAAATTGAATCCCCGACGGTGCGTGTGTGGCTTTCTGCTCCGCCACTAAAACTGTCAATAAAACCCTCAACTCGCTGAGTCATGCAGCCTTTTAATGAAAATTTTACGCACTTAACATATTATTTATGTGAATTAAATAAGTTCCCCTTAACACTACCAGTGTCCCCTTAACAAGGTAAATACACGGCACGCGTGACTTTAACGACGCATTATAAAAATTTAAAGCCTTTCCATAAAGTAAAAAATGTCCCGTATTTGTCACGTCGTAAATAGAAAATTTACGCTTTTTTCTCTATCATACCCGTTTATTCTAGTATTTTATTATATTAATAAATAAATGTAAACGTTACATACTTTAAACTGCTCTAAAAGTCAAAGTTTACAAGTTTGTATAAACAAGTTTTATGCACGATCGATGCCTCATTAAGGAAATTAACGGATTTCGAGTTTATCGATAATCGATGTCGACGTCCGTTATCGATACATTTATATGTTAATTCGGCCGCCCTCGGGTTTCAAAATGGAGTATTGTTCAAGCTTTGTTAAGCTAATTAATATTCTTTATTCCACTGCAACTAAAGACAATGTTACCAATTTAACTTATAATTAGTCAGTATTTTTTAAATCCCTGGAATTTTATTTTATGTACAAATACCTATCCTTTTTACATACAACATTTTTAGAACGTTATACTTAAATTATACTCCAACACTAGGCATGTACGGTCAGCCGCACGTCAGTGGAAACAAAACCAGTATAAAGTGGTCTCTCATAGTATTGAAACTATCTAATAGGCTAGACCACTCAAGGTCAAAGGGTTTCGTGCGGTCGACTGTGTACCTCCTTAAACATTTGTAAGTTACGTCCGAAATCAACGCTGCTTAAAATATGAATACTTAAATAACATCATCAATAGCAACACCTATCAAAACATTCCACTGTCCAAAGTATGTCTTCATACGAGGCAGAGCCACAATCGACTGCCCAGTAATAGCTGGACATCACATACGCCTTGGAGTTTCATCTTTAGCACTTTTCACCAAAACTATAACACCCTGTCCAAACTTTGTATAAAGTAAAACGCATTTACTCAAAGGGCGTTACTCAGTTTTTCCGAAAAACTTAAAACTTACTTGGGTGGATTCAGTTTTTTTTAATATACTCAGTAACTTCTAAGTTTTTCGGAATAAATCAGTTACGCCCATGCGTATTGCTGGGGACGACTTGTCTGTTTTTGTGAGAATCGAACCTGCGACCCCCTAACCATGGGGTCAGCTATCCTAATGACCATAAATACAAGACAGCGTCAGAAACAGGACCTAGATCATTAAGACCCGATCCGCTGCAGTCATTAAAGCGGGTAATATTTCATTAGACTCCTTCTTTTGTATGCGCGCCTTAATGAAATGATTAAGGGAAGTTACGTTCGCATATTAAAGCCTATAGACATAGCTATCAATACGCATGGTATATTTAGTTAGACGATGAGTGATTATTTTAGTTTAGTCAACAAAAAAATGTCTAGACTAAACATAGATCAGTCAAAAGACGCCTAACAGTCTGTTAAAATTTTACTAGCAAATGCTGTAACCTAAGTCAATTTTGTTAAATCAAAGACCTTATTTCGAAAAGTCCTTGTGAACTTAAATGTTGTTTTAAGTTACAACAAAACTTCTTTAGTTACAACAACAACATTGTAATTTTTTTTTTTTTGTGTTACAAACTAGCCGACAGCTAACACGAGGTAATATACAGGTAATAGGTACCTACTACATGCCTCATTGAGCGTAATATGTACTGACATTATATTGTTACTAATTACCTTATATTACCACTTTTATTGCATAATAAATTGATAAATAGGCACACTTAATTTATACGTTTTGTTTTGGTACCTACGTTTTGTTTACTTAGTTGACACTATTTTTGATAAGCCAGTCTGAAAATATGTTTTTAGCATAAAGGTAAAAAGTTTTTCATTTTGGTATTCAGTGTTTTTCTTAAATATTTACTTCCCATCTTTAGTAAGGCATTCACAAAACACTCCTTATATGTAAATCAATTTAATTGGTAATTGTGAAAGGTTTTACCTTGGGATTAATTTCTCTTACAAAAATAAAGGGGGGGGGGGAGTGAAGAATCCCACGCTACTCTTCATCAATCGTGGTCTCCGCTCGAGAACTCGTCTATCCCAGCGACATTGCATTGCAGTCATTTCAGATCAGTTTAAAGTGTTTTGATATACATTTGTAGCGTATAAAAAGACTGTAAATGTCTTCATTTTAGCGAACTAGTAGAAAAACAGCCAAAGTATGTGGTTCGCTACAATTATAGTCCAAGAGCCGCTAATGGTTCCAAGATTACACAGCTTACCGCCGCGCAAGTCCACTGGCCTACATGCGATGCGATGTAACATTGTACCATAAATTCACTTTTCTATGTTTTGTACACGATGACTGAGACTTAAGTAATCGATATTTAGGTCATCTGAATAATTATTGGAGCATCGTTGTTTTTGTTGCTTTAAAGGGTGTCATGTTTGATATGATTGTACTGTTGGTCTTATTATTATTATGTCAACAGTATTATTACAATTTTCTTAATGGACCCTATCGTATAAATAAACTAATTTAAATTAAAAATCCAAATCAACAACCTTTATTTCATCCTACTACACTCACAATGTCCAGTGCTTGTGTCCTACGCCGCAAGTACCTTCTTCTATGACAAAATCCACTATCTATTAGCTAAGTATTAATCCTTCAACTCTTTGACTATCTGGCAGCTACATGTAGCAGGATGATATCCAGCTGGTTATTCCGCCGGGTAGTTGGTATGTCATATTATTCAGTTCGCAGCTTAGAAAAAGAATGAACCATAGAACCGTAATCAGCGTATAGCATGAAATAGCAACAGTCTTTTACCCCAATAATTTGAGAAGACGCTTCTTATATGGCGGGGTCAAACTGAACAAACACTATCTATTTTAGTCGGGCTGTTGTTGTATGCAGTTACACTGTCCCCCAACAAAAAAAATCACATACGTAGATAGAGATAGAAGATATTATACCTGTCTTGCTTACTCTTACCACTTTTGTAATAAGCGTGTCCCTCTCTGATTATTATTGTTATTTTAGCAGCTGTTCTATGGGATCCTTGTTCTTAGGTTCGCAGTCACTCAGACACCTGTCATTGTCATACATTGTCTTGACCAATTAAATTTCTGTAAAGTTTCAAAATTATAGTTTTTTTTTTTACAATGTCAGGGTGTCTGACTAACGTGAAATACGTCCGAGTTTCAAAGGTATTGCGCTCTGATTTCTGGGAGCCGAAGGGTTAAAAGCAGCTCTTTGGTGGCGCGCGCGCTCCCTATGGAGACTGCATCTTGCATATTTAGTATGGGAACCAATGGTGCCACTTACAGGGGGTGTGCGGACAAAGGAAGCGGTGTAGCGGGAGGAGGTTGCTAATACAAATCTATATGGAGTTTGAAAATGAGAATGTGTGAGTGAGTCACAGTATTGTGATACATTTTACGCTTCTTTAAGGGGCCGCGAGCACGCACCATAGAGATCTTTACTCTATGGTTAAAAGGGTACTTTGGTCGTAGGAAATAAAAACTATACCTGGGCCTTACTTGGATATTTCTAAGCTTAGAAATAGGTTTCGCTGAACGAAGTCATAAATGTTTTAGAATTTTTACACCCCCTATGTATCATTGTTGGGAGTTTCACCTCATCTCGAATGCGATGTCAATGCCCGCTATCATCTCGCGCGGTGCACAATTTGCAACAGTTGATATTCCCAACGATAGTGGTAATTGGGAGGCAGTGTTCCCCGCAGGCAGGGCGGTCACCGAGCGCGTGAACGCTGCGGTTGAAACGCTCGCTTCTCGAAGTTTGATTTTAAAACTATAGAAATTAATCGTAGCCGTCAATACATTTTTGACAATATTTTGTATGCCCGCAAAAACAGGGCACGACTAACTAAGTCGTGGAACCGCCTCTTTTCATAATATGAAAATTTTAAATCTATGATAGGTCTAATATGATTTTTTCCAGGGCCGCAAAACCCATTATTAAGTAAAGTCAAAGGTCAAAATATTTTATTGCAATAATGAGTACACTGGGAACAATTTATAGGTACACGTCAATTTTTCACCGCTTCCTAGGTGTTAGCACTTAAAAATGGCAGCGTTCCATTCGAGCGTTCAAACCGCCTCGTATGCAGTGTACCAACTGAACGCTAGCTTATCTGCTAGCTCTCTACGTGAGCTCAGCCTTGCTAACGGTATCTTAAGAAATGCGCCGCAAAATGTAGGAAATATTCAGCTTTTGCGACCGCAACGCGCCAGAATTTTCACGTACAAGTTTATTTTTGCAAAAATGGAGGCACGTTGGCTGTCTTCGTTACGTACCGATTTAAAAATGTATAACGGTCATAAGTATGGATGGAGTGGTATGGTTTTTAGTTATGTTTCCACTGACGTGGGATCGATCGTACAATCCACCACAAATAACCATGATTATCTGGCAAATATACAAAATAAATACAAGGTTCAGCACACTTATTAACCGAAAGAGTCAATAGTATTAGATTCATGAGCAATCGGTTCTTTTTCTAATCAAATCAAAACTAAATCAATTTTATTTTTTAATTTAGTGTTTTTTTTTTCAAATCGGTGGAAAGATGTTTCTATCTTCAAATTACGTTTGACACGCAGCCTCTGGGTCAAAGTTCTTAAGTTTTGGTAATTCCAGGCCAATAAATTTGTCTCAACAAGATTAGCCCACGATTTAGTCACGGCTATCTATAAAACTAATATATAACTGTAACAAATATTAATAAATAGCAACATTGTACTAAACTAATGATGTTTACGAGCATTTTTATAAAATTTACTATAATTTTGATGCTATTTTTCTTCTAATGACAATCGAATTCTTTCCTGATCAGCGACAAAAACTTTACCGTTTGCAAATTTAGTTCTTAGTTAATTTGTGCCTTGTATCTTCGGAAATACGTACATTTCTTGTAAAATATTGATTTGTGAACGGAAAAACGTGATGTTATTTGCAAATTGTTTCTTATTCTAATGTTTACGTATAATATATTCATGAGAGTGGCCTTAACTGTCTTTAGATCGTTAAGTTGGTATTTTAACTGTTTTATCGTCTCGATTCGTTTCGATGCTTCCATACGAATAGTCGAATTATCGATACCGAGTAGCCGTTGATAAATGGCCGTATGTAAATTGTATATAATAATATTAAAGTTATTAACAAACTTAACTAACAAGTAATTACTACCGCCAATAAGCTGTTTTCGATCTTAATTTTAAACTTTCAGATTACATGTTCATTTATTTATATGGTTTTATAGTAGCCCACATCAGATGGAGAGTAAATTAGTTAATGATAGAAGTCATAACAGAAATCTGTTTAATGATCCATGAGTTCTTAATTTCTATTTTCTTAATGGCAATAGTTATGTCGCGTTCTCTGGGAAGCCTATAGCAAACTGGTGAGCTGTAATGATGGTTATTTTAATAGCCAATAGCACATTCTTATACTAGTATTGCCCATAAACACCAAAGCACACTGACATCGACCAAATACTGACTCATCAACATCATAATCAGCCTGTAGACGTCCATTGCTGGATAAGAGCCTCCCCCAGGGATCTCCACGGCGACCGGTCCCGCGCTAACCTCATCCAGCCGGGTCCCGCGACCTTCACCAGATCGTCGGTCCACCTTGTGCCGGCCTACTGAATACTTACTGACTGAAATATTAAAACACATACTTATGTTGAATTTTCTTTCGCAGGCTGCAAGTCGTTCTTCAAGAGGTCCGTGAGGAGGAACCTCACGTACTCCTGCCGAGGCAACCGGAACTGTCCCATCGACCAGCACCACAGAAACCAGTGCCAATACTGCAGACTAAGAAAATGCCTCAAAATGGGCATGAGGAGAGAAGGTGAGCCGAGACACATCATCGTTAAAGATCTGATCATACCGAATGCTGCACAGCACAGAACAGCGCAGCACAGCTTAAAAAGTTGTAATGTATGGAATATTATGGAAAATGACACCCAAAACGCGTAATTAGGGAATGCGCAGACCAAGCGGAAAAATGCCCACGCACTTTTTGCGTAATTGTCAAATGAACCATAACATCATACCCTTAAAAACAAAATCGTATGAATACCAACACAGACGTCAACGTCGTCTCGCGCATACGATAGTTTTTGAGGCTATAGTGATATGGTTCATCTGACAATGACGTCAAAAAGTGCGCGGGCGTTTTTCTGATCGGTCTGCGCATTCGCTAATGCGTAGCGCTGTGCAGCATCCGCGTTTGGTGTGTCATTTCCCATAATATTCCATACATTACAATCGTCTTACACTGCGCTGCGCTGTACCTGTGCTGCATTCAGTTTGACCGGCCGGCCTTTGAAACTACTTCCAATAATGAAAATCCTCTTGCTCGCTTGTGAATCGAGAACTACTGAACCGATTTTGACCACAGTTATGCTTTGACCAAAGACAAGCCCCGGACACATTTGTATTGACTGCCATGTTTCTAAGGTTCAAATTTTGTTATTGAAAAGGGGGGTTAAGTCGTATGGAATAAGTGAAATGAAAGTTCTTTGACTTGTTTCAGAATTTTTGATTAAGTGGGTTGAGATATTTTTCTAAATTTATGAACTACTAGCGGCCCGTCCCGGCTTCGCACGGGTGGACAAATAAATATAGCCTATGTCACTCAGGGTGAATGTAGCTTTCCAATGGTGAAAGAATTTTTGATATCGGCACAGTAGTTTTTGAGTTTATTCATTACAAACATACAAAAATACAAATCTTTCCTCTTTATAATATTGGTATGATTAAAAAGAAAATTTTACTAACCATTGGCCTCGTGTATTTGAAGAAATATTGTCACTAACATTAAGACCCTATTATAGAGACATTTAAAACCTGTGTTACTAAAGTTTTCTTTCTTTGTTCGCCGGTACATTACGCTACTCTGTAAGTACTATGTAATTTAAGTTCCAATATTATACCTTCTACATTACTTAGTAAAGCTGAGTAAACACGCTTAAAATCCGCCGTCATTGTAACTATAATTGCTTCTCGGAATTTAAGTATCTCTTAAAATGATGTAACGGTTGCTACCAGGAGTATATAACTTTATGATAGTAATTTTGCTTATAATATGTAACCTACTCGTACAATGATGTAACTATATACGTCAAGCATCACACTTTTACTCACTATTTTCATTTACCAGAAACTTTAGCACCGATCGGTGATTTACTTTACTGCAATTATGTGGAAAAAATAGCGTTTGAGTAATTAGATTAAATTGTTTAAACGATTACACAATAGAAACTGACAAGAATTAAAAAGAAAACTCAGGTCTGGTCTGGCATCTCAACGCTATAAATTTGACAAACATGAAAGAAGATACCATTTTCTGGTAAAGTTTTACATCAGCTGAAGATGCAGTCCAATTTCATAGACAATTAAAGATACTAGTCGAAGGATCAATTGCCTATATGCAAATCTGTGCCCCTACCAAAAGATATATAGGTATGGAAGATTTCTATAAACACTATTGTGCTATTTAAGTAACTAGATGCGAAACCAAAAGCCGACTTTAAAGATACATTGATTGTCACAAGTGTAATTACTGAAATCATTAATCTTGCTAAGTCATTAGTCGGACAACTGCCCAAGGGCAGGCCTAAGTAACTGTTGACGATCGGAGTTAATACTATACGACAGAAGCTCACAAAGCTTTCACCTCCCCTCTTAATATAGGCTTTGATGATCCCCTAGGGGAAGGAAAGATCATAGCCACAGTTCAAATTATACTGGTGGAGTACTATGAAGTTATGACCAGTAATAGGTTATTATAGTGGAATTAATATATACGGTTATTGTTTTAAAGACAGCCGGCTTGATTGATGGTATAGATCACGATGGATCCAAATTGACCTTCAATTTAAGAATCGTAGCTACTAATAATAAAAAATTCCGGTGATAATGAAACTATTAAAGCATGTGATGGAAATAGATATTTAAGTGTTAATGGAATAATACTCACCTAATATTGTAATTGCAAAGTGTAAGTGACGTGCGTCTTACTGACAAAAAAACTGAGAAAACCAGCAAGGTACTTATTAAAGTTCGCTGGAGAAAACAAAAAGACAAAAATGTTCCGACAATTCCCAAATTTGAAGGTTCAGACAGGTAAGCGAAGCGATTTAAAAAGAACTAAGCTAATCTTCTGTGAATTCCAGTGTGTTTAGTAAGTACCTACTTACTACAATTAACGTTTTATGTTACCAAAATAAATTCGAAGATAATCATGAAAAATTTTTGCTAAAAATGACTCCACGTAAAAAACAGGTTTCTTTTGTTTTGCCGCTTCAACTGGTAACTTCAACAAAACGCGTAAAAGTTTAGAATTGTTTAGGCCAAGGCTGACCGAACTAATGGAGGCGACTGACAGGTTGTCAACTTTTATGATGAGAATGTGACAATACATAATACTGCTTAGAAGTTAAAAGCTTTACACACATTTATTGGCGGGCCAGATGATGACACACTCGTAACTTCTTGCTTTGTAATGGACGTCGTAGTAGTAAATTTCAAAAGAGTTGCAATACAGGTGTATTTTAATCGAAACAATGACATTCAATAAAGTTCGAATAGGAAATTTATTGGCCAGAATTATGCGGATGTCCACATCGGTAAAGTCATTGAGAGGTATGACGATGAATCTTTTGGTTTTCCTATATGGGATGGAATATAAAGAGTTTTCAATTGCTGCAATTTAAATCATATACTCCGTAAATAATTAATGAAACATATCAAGAAAATAAGGTAGTAAAAATGGCAAGTTAATCAGTAACAAAGTTTGATATAGCTGCAAATTATAATAGAAAAAACGAAACTTACATTCTGACTTCGACCTACAATGTAAAAAATGTAAACAAAATCTAAAACACAGGTGCACAATTTAAAAGATAACATGCGACCAGACTGATTTCCTCTAGACATAAAGGAAGCGGTCTCGACGAGGGCACGGAGGTTGAGGAGTTCATATCGTGGCCGGGTCGGACACACGCTGTGGGTGATTATACTCGAGCGGGCTGAGCGTCGCACCTGTCGGAACACCTTCATTTTGATTCAATGTCATGCCTGATATTCTAATTTTAAAATTATGGCGAAACATTTACGCATTCGTCTAGTCTATTTTATGTTCTTGTTTTTGCGTCTATTAGTTACTACTCTCATTTTCATTTTACTCGTCATAATGTTTTATTCAGGTCTAAATTAAAATTCTTTATTGTATGCACCTAACTAAACCGGTTTTATGTATTCACTACTACTAATTAGATTATAACCGCAACAATTTATGTACATCAATTTGAACTTCGGCGTCACATATTTTTTGAAGTCTTCGTTTGGACGTCACGCGGAATGTTTTATTACGTTTTATTAAGTTCTATTTGAGTTTGAAATACTGAAAAGAAGGAAATTGTTGCAACTTTTACAACAAACCTTGCTGTATATACGATGTCCTATTTCTATCTTTTTGAAATATTCCTGTAAACAAGTTTACCTGAAACTTTTCGCTCATCACACCTTTGCAATAGCATCATTAGCAGCCCCTCACACTTCCGAGGTAGATAATGTAAAGGCCACATCACACCGGAAAGGACACGGTAACCCGCTGCTCTCAATTCAACCCTTAAGCACCCTATTACGTCTCAACCCTGCAACCCTTATATTTTGGGCCAACGATTTGTTTTCTGTCAACAAACAAAAGGAAGGTGACGGTCCAGACTTTTTCATCTGAGATTAACTGTTAATAGAAAAGAAAAAGTAAGTGTGCCGCTTTTGTCGTTTTATAATCGTCTTAGATATCAAACTTGTAGATCCAGTCGAGATTAGAACCGTCGCGTCGACGCATCTTTTGTTACACTTTTTCTCTATTCCATATTGTTTCGTGGTGGGATTGTTGCTAGGTGTTTTATAAAACGTTTTAGCGGTTGAAAAGATCCATTGAGAAGTGTGAGCTACTACCCAATACTTTTAATTGTTATTTGGAACTCGATCTGTTATAGATATGGTTTTGTGTAATGTTCGTTCTCATTTTGTTATGCAATTCGATAATGGTCATCGTTTCTTGTGTTGTTAGGGGTTCAGGGATGTGTATTGTTATTACCTTTTGTACTTATTGGTATTGGTAATTGTGAAAGTTTTTTCATGGCCTTAATTTATCTTAGATTTTTTCCTTCTTTTCCTGAGTTGCCAGCATCACTAACATTAGAATGAACAGTATTTGTATCACTTTCCTCACTTTAGATTCAATACCTTCAAGTTTCCCCATCATCAATCAGCAGTGAAATCAATTGTAATTTTTTTAATGGTCAAACCTCTTTATCCCAATTAAGTAATACTTTTGTTTACCTATATCGTTAATGTTAGTATCAAATTATCTCTGAAACTAGGTAAAGTACCTTAGAATAACACTCAGTTATTAAGTTTTCAATGACTAGCGTAATAGAGATCATTTAGCAATAAGTATAAGTTAACTAATAGCAGCCATTTTGACAACATTGTATGTAGTTGCTCTTGTTATAGAGGGAAATAAATTTAATGACTATGTTAAATAAATAATCATCGATACGTCCAGCAAGGATATAAAAATAGGAAAGATTGTTTCAGTATAGTAAGAGATAAACGACAAAAAAATTCAAAGATGATAAATAATGCCAAACATACAATAGTAGCCTGTAAGTTGTAACAGAAATGATTGACACTTGGACATTTAGAGTCATTAAAAAAATTCCATAACAGCAATATGCAAAATAACACACATCAAACAAAGCGCGCATACCATTGATTAATTAACCACATTACTGAAACCGGTTTATTAAATAAGTGCATAAAAATTACTAATACAAAAGGTTGTTCGTCCGTCAGACCGTCACTTGTGGAGTGAACAATGGCTGGAACACCTTTTGTTTAGGGCGCATCAATCATGGTTCTCTTTGTTTGGAATATCTTAATAAGTTTTTGTGTCCGACCGGTCATTTAGAAAGATTTCTGGTATCAGGAGATACCTCCCCGGGGGATTCGCGGGGAATTTTAATAACATTTGATTTTTGGAGGGAAATTGAAATGGTATCGCTAGATCTTTGGGGAAATGTTGCAGATTACCTTCTACTTTTGTTGAAGAACGAAATTAATAGATTCGATCAACAATTTTCTAAAGACATCATCAATAACACTTTACAGGACTGTGAAATAGCCAAAAAATTTTGAAGCATCTGAATAAAGGCAAAGACTTGGGATTAACCTATTTAGTTAGGTACATAAAAATGACAGTGTGAATTATAAAACTTTAAGTAACAATAAAATTATAGACCACCTTCTATCAGTCTTATGCTATAACTGTCTGCATTACTCGTATATATTTATTCCAAGGGCAAATTCCGGCTCAGTTTTGTGCAACGGAAACCATGCACAATGCATTCTCATTGTAAAGCCCACAAGACCTGTCAAAAACATCATCCTCCATGAAACATTCCCAGGGGCTGCAAATTATCGCAATGTTTGCTTCGGTTATTATTTTTGTTAAGTAAATGCCCTGTGTACGCCTCGGTGCGACAAAGGACACGTCAAAAGGATCGGCATTGCGTTCTGAGGAGGGTGTCAATTTGCGTCTTGAACCAGGTGTGGTCATTGTTGGCCAACTGACCGTAAGGATGGGTTTGTTTGGATTAGGCCAGTCTAGTTCGCCAAACATCGAACCGTGAGAAACAGTAACGTTCTTTTTTTTCAAATGTCCAGTTTGATTGACCACTCGAAGACTATGCTTATCTATTCTACAGTATAAAACGATGATACGGATATTAAAAATGTTCACAATTTTGGGGGATTCTTACCACATTAATTTAATGACTTAATCGTGTCAACAATCAGTACTGCACTTAGAATTACGAGAGCATCTCGAGGCGGTGCTACATCCACTTTGTCGTCTGCGTCACAGCCACACAGCCGAAAGATATTATCGTTTCTAGTGAGCATAATAACTGTGACATGTTCGTACGATGCTCCAGGGCCGTGTATAATGGTGCTCATTCTGGGAAAACTGTGTCTTACGTGCTCTTACTAGCCGCGTCCGACATAAAGATACCATCTAGAATCGTGCCGACGTTCCCACGACTACGGTCGCGAAAAAACCCCTACTATTAATAACTAACCCTTGCCGGACATCGGTCAGAAGTTACGCCTGGTCGAAAACATTAATTAAAAACGAAGACAACATTGACCGGTTCCGATTTTGCATGGTCAAGGTGCGCGACCCTCGGACCTGCCAGTGTTAAGCTAATTATACTTCCTCACGTTTTGTCAAACGATTTGCATGAGAATCGGGGTCCCAACTACAATAGAAAACGGCGCTAATCTGTTACAGAATGGTTCTTAGTCAGGTAATGGTCGTATAAGGGCATAGGACGGGTCGGGCCTCGGTAGTTGTTAGAAACTTGATAGGTTTCACCAAAACATTAGCTTTGGAGTGGAATAATAGCAGAAACTATTGAATTTCACATTGTTTGGACGCTGATTTCATCAAGTTATTGTACTGGTGAAATTCTGGCTTTCATTGATAATAGAATTATACTACCTTGATGAGATAAATATTATAAGATCACTTCAGAGCACAAGTAAAAGTATTTATTGAAACTGCATGTAAATCTAAAAGATGATGCAATAGACAAGGATTAAATGATCGATTGATTGAAAGTAGATATAAACAAGATAAAATTGATTGACTATTGACTATTACTCAATGCGCGTTGCGAATTGGTCAATTCTTAATAAACACCCGTGTCACTGTTTAAATTTTACTATCAACCGGTGATCAAGATATATTAGATTCTGGTTCTTGCAACCCAAACCAAGAATGAACAGAATCCAATTCGAACATCATAAACTCCAAAGCGAAATGGCGTTACAAAAACGAACTCAAAGTGTAAAATCATTTGTGTCGGATTAAAAAAGGAGCTAGCGAACAAGCGTGAGATGTATACCACGATCAATCACTTGGTGATTTATATTCTCTGTGAGGGATGATGTATCACCGTTGGCTCGGACTCGTCTGATGGTAAAAGTATTCGATAATTAACTTTTTAAATTTTGACGGACGCCTTCATCTCACACGGATTCGAAGAAAAAAATGTCTACGACGAAATATTCAATTGCCAAATTATTATCTGCCAATGCAAAATTATTCACTATGTGTATGTACTTTTGTACATTGTACATATCTTGTAAGGTTACATTTGTATGTTTTTCGTTAGGAACCTGATACTTACGTCTACAGTATTAGTTATGTGGAATGTCTTCAATAATTTCGTTTCTAAGTCTTCAACAAAAGATTCGATTAAGTCTATTAAAATTTTTGCATAATTTATATAAAATGACGCACTTTATTATTATGTAAGAGTTAACAAGAAAGTTTAAGCTTCTTAGGCAATGTCATCTGGTATGGCTATAGCTTTAGTAGGTGTCAGTTGTAGGTAGAACTCGTTCCTTTTGCTAGAGGTATTTTGATAAATGATAGTAATATAATTGAAGATCTAAAAACATTTTCCGTAGAAATTTAGAAACTCGACACGTATAAAATGAATTGTAGCTCCAACACAATTCATCAAGTACAACCCGACGTGACACTATATAGCACGTCAAAATATTCACCTACAGGGGGTTACCTCAATAGCTGTTCCACTTGCCAGCGCTGGAATCGAAGGTGGACCCCCGCGGTGCAGTCGGCGCGCGCCTAACGAACTATACAGGTGATTTATTGGAGCGGTCTCGCTCACACTCACTGATGCTAATTCCTTTACGACGTGTGATGTTAGGTAATGAAATATCACTGCATTGGATTCCACATTTAATTTGATTGTGCTCAACTTTTCATTTATATACTCTTCTCTAAGTACCTGATTTACAACTTCGTGCTGTACAGCCGAGGTAATAAGTTTATCTTTCGTAAGATCAACGGGATGTTATTCAACATTTCCACCACTGTCTTAATCACTGTTTTAATTTATTTTTACTTTGTTAAAGAGTCAATGGTTTGTTTAACCGCTCGTAGTCGGATTAGCATTTAAAGTATTTATGATAGAGTCAGCCGCGGGTGAAATTTTCTCACAGTCGGAGCCGTCTAACGCCATATAATCATGAATACTTGAGAGTAATGCACGGTTCGTATGTATATTGGTTACTACGTTAGTAGTTCCAACAAACCTGTTCCGCCTGGTCGTGCCCTCTGTACCGTACAATACCAGGTTACCATAGTACATCTGTAGAGCCTTAAGTTTCACTTTATATTTAACGTCATGTAGAAACTGAAATAAAACTGCAAGAAGGTAATAATCTCTACATGAAATTATTTTAAGGTTAAGTGTTAGAAGATCTCAATCGTCTCAATTTAATGTGCTAGTTATGTAAAACGGATATTATAAAGTTGACAGATCAATATCTAGATGATTCTATCAACACACAGACAAATTTAATTATGCATATCGAAAGCAAAAATTAATAATCAACGAAATTAAAACATTAACTAGTTTTATATGTAAGTGGTGCTGATAGCTTAATAAAGTACATGATCGTGTTCGAATTTACAACATTTTTTCTGAGCTGTCGCTTAGGATTCATCTAGCGGCCGCATCTCTCTCTCTATATGTCAGTCCATCTGTACGTCCATCATTACACGTGAATCATCCTCGGTATCGTGCTCGGAGAATTTCGTGAGGTCACAGTTTAGTATAGCGGTTTAGGCGCCCTGCGGTCGTTTGTCTGACAAAGACGGCGTTATGGAGTCGCTAGGGTGTATAAGAAGGATGAGAGGTATCGTCTATGTCTAACGCCAACCGTTCCGTGACCCCACAGCTAATCACATATCTGCAAGCGTATTATGATTATCGCAAGGCTTCGTTTCTCGTACGTTGTTGTGGTCAGTGACTTGGTAGCATACCTTCGTTTCATTTCTAGCATTATCCGAACAAGTTTATTATTATTGAAAATTGTAGTTACTTACTTATACGTTTATACTTGGGTAACCATATCTTTTCAATAAATATTATTTTATCACTAACAATCGGTACTACCTTTAACGAATCAAAGACAATATTTTATTGCTATTGACAGTTTCGAATACAACGTCTACATCGTAAGTTTATCGTCGATAGGTGTAACGAAACGCTTTACCTGTTGCTGGGCCCTCATATAAATCTCGTGGGGCATTTAATGAGACGATAATTACAAAAACCAGAGTCGGACTAATGCAGCAGTGGTCGGTTATGAGCTTAATTCTCCGCACGCGCCCGCCGATTGCCTTATTATACAATCTTTAGCATATTTTCTAAGAATTTTTATCTTTTCGATAAATTTAATTACATGATCTGGTACTGTTTTGATGTCTTCCGTGTCCGGTTTCTTCGTTTAATGTTAATTTAGATATGCAGCTCTCGAGGTGGGAGGTTTTGTTTATAGTTCTCCTTTACGTTGATGACTTTCTATCGGATTCCAATCATTGTTTATTCGCATTATAAAATCATCATTTCTCTTTAACAGAAGACAGAAAACAAAGGTGAAATTTTCATTTAAGTAATGTGTAATCAAAGTTTAATCAAGTACATCATCCATCAATGCCTTTTCATATATTTCGAAACTACGCTTTCTACATTAGTCGATACACACACAAATCTCCAATCTGTATATTAGAAACAATATTTCACACTGTCTTAAAACTCGAGAATTTCCTAATGATATCAAAACACAACCGTTAGAGTAACAAAAGGTGGTATGGTGGACCATTTGTCGTTGCTGGCCGCTGTTGGGCGACACTTAGTCGCGTGCTCGACTGCGGTTGAAAAATCGTCGACATAAATAACGGATTATCAACTTGTATCGAGACGTAACGAGATAGCGGATAGCAACTAAAATAAATAGGCGAACGGTAAATTAAGTTGTGTACAAAATTTAACGTGTAACTTAAGAGATGTATGGTGATGTATGTCTTCTTGTATCTTATGAATCTCGTAATAGAAGTAATGACTCGGTCATAGGAAATGCAGTCGTTAATGGTTAGATTTATGGTACACTTATTATTTGTATCTTTGTCAGCGATTTATAGTAAAATCTTAATTATTGAAGTTTCTTTACATAATATTGAAACTATTGATGTAACGAGCACGGATGACTGATGACTTAATTACTAGAATGTTTGCGAATCAATCATATTTCCAGTGTCTTCATTATTTTTTCTAATTTAGTGAACGTATATCTGTTTAATCAAGAATAACGAGCCGAGTGTGTTTTAAAATCACTTCGCATATTTCTCGTGTATATTTATATTTTGATTGCTTTGGTTCTGCTTAATCGATTACTATGGTTCAAAGTAAATGTTTGCATAATTGCTTTTAATTCATGTACTTTGAGTTGTCGTTGATCAATGATCAATCTAAAAGTAATGCGACGATCAACTACGACGCAGATGACAATTTTTTAAAGTGACAGACCTAATCATTTGATTACATTCATTCAAATTTTCATTCATTCATAAATAAAAAAACTAATATGTGATAGGATAAGGAGGTGATAGCTTAGTTGGTGATACGTACAGTTTAAATATTCCCGAGCCCTTCGAACGGGACCTGAAAAACTTTGTTAGCCGGAAGTAGCAGACCTGGATGAGGTAGGTGGAGGACTGAATGCAGTAGAGCCTATCAAATATGATATTTGTCATTAGACAAGCGAACGTCTGCAGTCTGATGTTATTAGACAATAACTAATTAATTGACTGTAAAATCAACATCAAGATCATTATCGCGGTAGCTTCTTGACATTGAGCCACAGTAGCGGCAACTTAGCACAAGGCTGTAATCAAAGCATGTAAATTAGAAATAATGGTAACAACGCAACATTATTGTAAATCTAGATCATTTAGTCTATGACTAACGCTCAGCACAATTATGTCGGTACTCGGTAACTACATATACAATATTTAATTATACTTCTGTATATAAACCAACTTACATAAATAATTACGAAGATTATTGACTATAGTTAAAATATCCTTTCATTTATAAGCGACGTCAAAATCAAAGACTTCATACTAAACCATAAGGATTTAAAAATTGTTAGTTTAGATCACAAAAATATGGCCATCTTTAATTACTGTTCCTTTGCAATAATCCTTTTTTCCTATGCTGGTGTATTAGTTTTCTAACCTCATTATCTGTAATAAGTAGGCACTTATTTTCTCTACCTTATTCTGTTCAGCATTTCATTTCTCGAACCAAGAAAAAGAATTTAGTAGAATGTGTATCATGCATTATGCGTGTTGAGTGTTCAGCTTTACTGTTATTACTAGTATCTCATGCTGAGACGTAGACATTTTTAAACAACAACATTCTAGGACAGTCATAATTTTCGGTGAGAAAATCTTAAGATCATGTCAAAACTCAGTGTGTGTCTGTCAGAATACCCCTCATAATAGCAGTAGCGATGCAAATTTTGAGCACAACAGTTTTATTTTTGTTTATGCGAATTTTTATGACCCTGGTAGTTCTCTAGTCATATACCTACATAACTTTTCTAGACTTCTGACGAATGTACACTGTAGTTGCGGCGGATTCGATAGATCTTAGAAACGGCACGACAGATTTCCTCTACACGATCTGTGTCAAGAACAAGTTAATACACATGACAAGTTAATTCAGGATTTGCAACCTTTATTGCTTCATTCTTGAGTTTATAATCCTTTGTTTTAGATGTAGGTGATAAATTTGCTGCCTCGATTATGTACGTGTTTGGAATTAAAAACAATATAAGTTTTTAACATAAGGGCGTTTAGTGTTGTGTCCACGTAAACGGGGTATGCGTGCTTTGATTGTCAATTGGTTCCATAAAGCTGCACATAATTATTTTTCTTCTTCTTCTTCTTCATTAAGTACCTCTTGGACTCCAACTAGTAGAGATTTATAGACAGACCTCACCATTATTGTCTTTCTCTGTCTATCATCCACTTACTCCTTTTCCTTTTAAACTTTTCGGTCAATAAACTGCTTCTTTCTTTTTTTGCTTTCTGTTGTGATCCTATGCAACGTGCTTTCTATGTCAGGTCAACTATTTTATGTTCTGAATTTGATGTCTACTTTACATTGTATCTCTCGCGAGATGAAACAGCACAAAAGCTATCTCGGAACCGGACGTGTCTACCTCGTGATGTTACGACTGATTCCTAGCAACAACGCTTCTTATACCAGTAACTTATTTTACCAATAGAAGTTGTATTACTTACATGTTTACCTATAAACATGTCTCCAAGATATATGCGATTTTTTTGTCTGTAATCACTAAGCCGCGGCGAGGCCAAACTCTACTGTTCGTGCACTAATATCGTTAATTTTGTTATACTTTGCAGTTTGCACTGGACTTTGTGGTTACTATTCAAATTCAAGAGCTTCTTTAAAGACGACACAGTATAGTAATAAAACAGATAATACGACATTTTCTGAATCATCATTATAGTTGACAGCTGTTTAATTAATTCGAATTGTATTCAAAGGCATGACCATCGGATTCATTATTTAGCACCCATCATAAACATGACTTTAACTTGCCTAACACTCTTTAATATCACTTGATTTTTCTGCATTATATATAACTACCTACTAATAAATAAAAAATATCCCTTTTCAAAAATACGTGTTTATTAGGTGGGATTACCTTAAGTTGTCTCTTATGAATTGTTCAATGTAGTGATATTTATTTTATTTTTACATGAAAATAAAACTTTTCGCAAATCAACATGACATAATTTATTTACCTTAAATGACTAAATCCTATTAGCAAGAACACCGTTACTAAGTAGCCATTCAATTTATATAATATTTATAATAAAAACAGCGTTAATTTCGCCTAATCCGATAAAATATGCACAGTGGGTGTCGGATGATTTAATTTGAATCAAAGAGAGTCATGCATATATCACGTAGTTTTTGAATCGTTCTTCCACCGCCGCAGTTTTTACTGCAAAAGTCTTGATTAGTCATTCATTAGCAGTAGCCTAATGCATCTTCGTGTACATCTTCGTTATAAATTTATTAATGTTTTGCCTTAAAATATTTCGGTTAACTAACTAAAATAATTTTGCCTAGATTTACAAATAGACGGTTAAGATTCAGACTTGTTTTGAAACTATTTGTAAAACGAAATTGTATGGTAAAACGTCACCATTTACGTTACGTGGTTTATGCACAATCCCTGTATTACTATCCTACAAGACTTGCCTGGCCTGTTGGCGTAGTGGTAGCGACCCTGCCTACTGCGCCAAAGGTCGTGGGTTCGATTCCCACCCGGGACCAACATTTGTGTGATGAGCATAACTGTTGGTTTACGGATTCTGGGTGTTTGTATGTATTAAAGTATTTATGTATATTTATCAGTTGTTGAGTACCCATTTACAAGCCTCGGCTTAGTTTGGGACTAAACAGCCGTGTGTAGATTTGTCCAAACATTATTATAATTATTTAAAGAGTATTTATTATCTCCTCTAACCTCTTCACTACGTACGATACGTAGTTTATGACAATCCCTATAGAGAAATCCGAAATGAGACGTAGCCGTATGCTAATGACCGCTAATGGATCTAGTTGTATCAAATGGGAAGCCCGTTTATATATTTAATTTAAATTTATTAACATTGGCATGATTATTTTTAATTTTACAAGATCCATCTTTTTCTAGCCTCTGCCGTGTGAGATGATTTGTGATATGTGATAAAAACTGTCAGTTATTGAGTTGAGGATTCAGGCCTCGAACGTTGAAGTCTGAAATTTTTTATCGATGTATTAGGACTTTTTCTGACTGTCTGAAAAAATATGATCCAATTTGAGCTGTCCTGCTCTGTGAAGATAATTTATCCACTAATCTTCCTAATATGAAGTAAGTAGTTTACCACTGTAATAGTATGTTTTTGAACGTTTTCTTCGTTTCTTTAAATATTTCAACAATTTGTGCCCAGTGCCGAATCTAGGGTTATTGCCGTCTGAAGAGAGAGAGAACTAGATCTTGCTAAGTTGGTAATGGAATATTCTGTGGTAATGGTAAAACGAAGAAGAAATTCTTAGGCGTATGTGAAGTCCACCAACCCACACTGGGCTAGCGTGGTGGACTATAACCCGAACGCCCTCGTGGAGAGGGTAGGCTTGAGCCCCAGCAGTGGGGACATTAATAGGTTGTTGATGAATGGTAAAATGTGCCATGGTTACGTCCACACAACTCACAATAAATTAGCACTAGAAATGTAATCATTTATGCTATTTTTAGGATTCCCATTTACTCGTAGGAGTTCTATAAACTCGCTTTGTTTTTTTCCCAGATCTAAGTATGCTAAAAGATAATGACCAATTTGTTCCATTTTGGACACTTCTATGCTGCAAACGTGTTTATTAAAAATTCCCAGTGAAATATTCTCTTTGTGCAGCTTGAGGAAGAGTTTCCGAAATTAGAATGCTGCAATACACCATTTTAGATACCATTTCACACACACGGATTACTGTTTTATTTACTCACTGGTGGTTTATTACGTCACCAGTGACGCAATGAGTTCGCGCGGACCTGAGATTTTAGTGTCTATTTCTTGTGAGTTCTCTGCTTGTCTTCGCCGACCCTGCTTTCAGTTCAGGCCCTAGCTCCGGCCCTGATAAACATGATCATGACTCATCTGTTATACTTCTTGAAATTCCAACATCAACGTTATAATTAGATTTTTAAAAGGCGGCTAAACAATCGCTTTGTCCGCGCTCGCGCCGTGGTCATCGATCGATCGATCGTAGATAGTGATGTTCCGTCGATCGCCCGGAGATGTATCGACAGATAGCGTAATCACGCGCTATTAGGCGAGGTGTCGACGCGCCGCAGCGTGGGAGAGCCCGCGCCCCACATTCGGTCTGAATCCACCTAATCACGCGCGCAATTACTCTAATTCTGCCGGAATTATTCCGATGCGATGTAGCACTTTAATTGAATGATGTAACTTACACGTCGTGGATGTTATTTTGATGATTGTACATAGTTTACATCGATGGTAGTCATTGGTGTTCGACTCGACGTCAAATAAAAGGTTATGTCACTTTATACACCGTACCGTATGGTGCCGTCGTATTCGTCGTCCTTTCCAAAAGTGCAAATATTAGGTAAATTTTAGATTGTTCAAATTTGACAGTTGGTTACGTTTAAACGTTTAATACGTCAAAACAGAAAAATTACAAAATTATCCGATAATAACAATGGTTTATGGCCTCAGTATACGTTGGCCGAGCGCTCGGCGAATGCACTCGGCCAACGTGTACGTCTACCGCACATCAGTGGAAACACTTTGACCTTGAGCTGGCCTAGCCTATTAGGGAGTTTCAATACTACGCGAGACCAGTTTATACTGGTTTTGTTACCACTGATGTGCGGTCGACCGTACATACAGCTCTATTTTTTGAATAGCTCTCCTCGCTTCGAGCGGTCGATTCTACTAATTTTCCTTCGACATCCGATACAAAATTCAGTAGAATCGACCGCTCGAAGCGAGGCGAGCGATTAAAAAATAAAGCTCCCTGGACATATTTATTTGTGTGTATTCCACAGAGACATCAAATTAAATCAAATTGTCACTAACTCTTTTTGTTAAGTAATGTTTGTCAAGAATACAAGTTTTTGACACGTACTGGGGCCACCAGGGTCCGACAAACCGCAAGTACTTAGGCTGTAAAACTGAAAAACCACAGGTAAAAGACAAAATTAAACTGAGCAAAACCAAAAATTCCATAAACAAATCGTTATTAACGGAACAAAAAATTAAACAACCTGCCATCTTTAGTCTGTGACGAAAAAAAGGCGCTCGTGCGCGTGCATTCGCGCCGGCGCGCGTCATCGCGTTCCCGCCAAAAAACTCGGCGCGCTCGGAATTCTCCGCGCGCTGGACATTTCTGTCCGAATGCTCCGTCTGAGATTCCGTGTTTTCTTTCACGTCGATTCGTCCCATAATTTGTTCGGTTCTCAAATGTCACGGTGTTTAGATTGACTCGCTGTTTAGAATATATTCTGGGCGGGCATGAATCAAAAAATTTTGCCACTCCCATATGGATCAGTAATAAAAGCATTCTGTGGGTGTCAAAATCGTGTCAAATGTATGGCAATACTTATACTAACTCACACATTCTCATTTTCAAACTCTATATAAATAAGTATAAATATAAATTTGTATTAGCAACCTCCTCCCGCTACTCCGCTTCCTTTGTCCGCACCCCCCCCTATAAGTGGCACCATCCGTTCCCATACTAAATATGCAAGATGCGATCTCCACAAGGAGCGCGCGCGCCACCAAAGAGATTCGAAACTTCTTGTGAGACTCCGTTGGATCAGCGACCCTGAGTAGACATTGGCCTTTGTCACTCTTTAAAAACCGACTGTTCCAAAAACATCAACAGTAGGGGAAACAGCGGCTATGAATGGTATCCTCCATATTGTACGTGGTCCTCATTTTTTTATTCTTAGTTTTCGAACGTCTGTTCAATGCACCTGTTCGTAAACTCGTGACCATGATAAAAAAATACTTCGATTCATAACTTTTTATAATCTGTACAGTTACGCGTGCGACAGTTCGAACTATTTCAAATGCCGCAACAAAGATGTGAATGGTAAGTCAGGAAAAAATAGTCAATGACAGACAAGTCAATGACCAAATCTTAAATAATCTGTTACTTATAACTCATATCTGATATAGTGATGGTGGACTATCTATAGGTGAACCCATAGAAATTAGCGAGCTTTTTCAGTTCCATGTGGGTGAACCAGTTGTAACCATTGGCTTTATAGCAGTACAAAAAACGGATTTCAAAAACTTCATCATCATCATATCAGCCTGTAGACGTCCACTGCTGGACAAAGGCCTCCCCCAAGGATCTCCACGACGACCGGTCCTGCGCTAACCTCATCCAGCCGGGTCCCGCGACCTTCACCAGATCGTCGGTCCACCTTGTGGGGGGCCTACACTGCGTCTTCCGATACGTGGTCGCCACTCGTGAACCTTTCTGCCCCAACGGCCGTCAGTTCTGCGGGCGATGTGCCCAGCCCACTGCCACTTCAGCTTCGCAATTCTTTGACCTATGTCGGTGACCTTGGTTCTCCTGCGGATCTCGTCATTTCTGATTCGATCTCGCAGGGAAACTCCGAGCATAGCTCTCTCCATTGCCCTCTGCGTGACCTTGAGCCTTCTTAAGAGGCCCATAGTGGGCGACCACGTCTCGGTACCGTATGTCATCCTAGCAACACACACTGGTCGAAGACTTTCGTCTTGAGACACTGCGGTATTTCGGACGAGAAGATGTTGCGAAGCTTCAAAATCTTCAAAAACTTATCTTAAGATTATCTTGGTGTTTTAGAAAGGATCAATCCAATTCCTCAGAAATCAGAACGACTTCACACTTCATTACTTCATCATCATCATCATATCACCCGGTAGACGTCCACTGCTGGACAAAGGCCTTCATTACTTACCTATAATATAAAATTACGTAGGAACGAGACAAATTACAGACATACAGAGAGACTAATAAATGAAGCTGGTTAAGAAAACTTATTTATGATGCGAGAGTAAAAAAACCTAGAAAGTAACCTAGTAATCTTATCAACTTTATGAATAGTCCTAAGCAAACTATTCAAAAGTAAGTAAAGGGTAATTCATTTAAACTAAACTTTTCATCCACACAACTTGACAGCGAAGCTCGTAAAAATAAACTGGACTCACAAAAAACAGGCCACAGCAGCAAGTGAGCATTTCACATAGAAACCATAGGTAATAGAGGTCAAACACTTGCCAGAGACAATTTAAAACGCATTAATAGAAATTACTGTCTCAGCCAAAGTCGGTTATATTGTTGTGGCAGTGAGACTTCGTATTACAACTGTAATCGACGGAAAACCTATTTTTATACGAATAATGATTTAGTCTCAAAACATACTCAAAAAAGTAGGTAGGTACCTACTTGTTCGGCGTCTAATGAATGAAATGATAGAACTTAATTGAATTAATTTGTGATATTTCTATAAAATGCAGTATAGATATTGCTGCCACTTACGCTGTTAAAAGCAACAATAGTCCAAATTATAGGTTCTCAATTCTCACAGACGTCGAAATAGGAAGTAATATTAGTATATTCACTCGGAGCCTCGCCTCTGTTAGTCCACCATAAACTCTGTTATGGCAGTCGTAACGCAATGAAATTGTGCCCACATGCTAATTGCGATATTGCATCTACCGCCACATTAAGTTGGGTTGTTGTATAACTTTAGTAATTTTCTAATCACATCCTACTACGGTTGATTTAAATTTTTATTTGCCAATTAAATTGGCAATAGAACAACCTGTCCATAAGTTTCGATAATAGCAAAGATCGATGGCTACCAGTCTACGCAACTAATTACAGAGTAGCTAATAAACGACAAATAATGTGGCAGTTTAATATGTGTATAATTAACTGGTCTTTTTCTTTTGTTCCAGCTGTCCAAAGAGGGCGAGTGCCTCCGACGCAGCCCGCCGGCCTCGCTCTCCCAGGCCAGTTCGCTCTCGCAAACGGCGACCCAGCGGCTGGTCTCAACAGCCACCCCTACCTCTCCTCGTACATCTCTCTGCTTCTCCGAGCGGAGCCCTACCCGACCTCCAGATACGGACAGTGCGTCCAACCGACCAACGTTATGGGAATAGATAACATCTGCGAATTAGCAGCAAGGTTACTGTTCTCCGCCGTAGAATGGGCCAGAAATATTCCCTTCTTCCCAGACTTACAAGTGACGGACCAAGTCGCTTTGCTAAGGCTAGTCTGGTCAGAGTTATTCGTCCTTAACGCATCTCAGTGTTCCATGCCCCTCCATGTGGCCCCTTTACTGGCAGCAGCCGGTCTCCACGCCTCGCCGATGGCCGCGGACCGGGTAGTGGCCTTCATGGATCACATAAGGATCTTCCAAGAGCAAGTGGAGAAGTTGAAAGCGCTCCACGTGGACTCGGCGGAGTATTCCTGTCTGAAGGCGATCGTCCTCTTCACGACAGGTAAAATTTTGGACAGTCTTTTTGGGGAGGCGCGGTTGTTGCTTTACAGAGTGGCCGGCGCTGGCGGTTCTGTTACTAACTATGCCGAGTTACTCTCTTTGGTGAGAACACATTTGGACGCGTATGCTGAGGCATCGAGAGTTCAGCAACCGCCAGCGCCGCCGCCACCTTCCGCGGCATCTTCAGGATACTATTCAACGCTGGACACATCGCTTGGCGTCAACTCCTCCTTGTCTTATGGCAGCTTCCTGTCCACGCCATCCCGTTTACCATCTAACTACACCAGCAGTCCCAGAATTGCGGAGGCTAGCATATCGTCACCATTTAAGTTGTGGGATGGTGGGACCGTGAAGATCCAGAAGGCAGATCAAGGGGGTTGATGCTAAGTTGACAGATTTGGAATGAGGTGTTGGACGAATGCCTTTGCCACTTTGCGCTTGAGAATATCTGGGTATATTTCGCGTACCTATTTAACCGTTACGTTTTAGGTTATGTCTGTTTGTATGCGGATAATAACTCTCGCTCCTTGAGTTGCGGTCGGACCGTCGCGATATTTAGGGAGTTTGGGACTTATTGTACTCGAATACGAGTTTCTACCGCGGATTAGTTGTGATATTAATGTTATAATATATCTATGTGTAAATAGATAGAGCCTAATTTATTACTCAAATCTTTAGTGTTAGCAGTTTGTTAGACACGGTCGTGTAACGTTGTAATTAAGTTTTATTTATTTCGTGTAAAATAACATAATTATTTGATTTATTATGAATATAGGCGCGTAATTTATTCTCTACCAACAACTTTGTTTCATTTTTGTTCGCTTTTTAAATTTATTTCCCTTTTTCTATTATGATTTGCGTATAAAACTGAGAAACATAGAGTTTCCTATATTAATTTTATAAACGATTTTAAATGAGAAAGCATCCATGAGTATGCTTACATGATAATCGTAAAACGGTAAGGTACTATCGTTATAACCTGGTAAAATGATAACAGCACACGTTCGGTTTCAGTATGGCTGTAAGTAAGTACATCGTAAATTAGAATGCTATAAACTTTCATTTTCCATGCAAAGCGTATACCTACGTATCCTTACGTAATATTGTACATAAAACGAACTCCCCTTTCCAAATCGGTGACAAATTTTACCGCTTTTGTGTGCTTCTTCATAATTCCCTTCATATAGCATTAGGTTAATTTAGGTTGGATAAGTCTTTATTTACTCCGCGCAATTTGTAAAACACATCAAAATGCAATGAACATTAGGTCATGTCACTTTACGTGTTTCCAAACTAAGGACATTACCTACACATATATGTGATGAGTTTCTTTCTAACCAAATAAAAAGTTTCTGACCAAAAAAAAAGGATAGGTATGTATTGTTTATATAAACTGGACTAGACTATTATAATAGACTAGAGTGTAAAGAAAACATTATGGTTTGTATCACATTAATAGACATTTTACACTTTTATCCTGATAAATATCAGCCCGAACAAACAAATTTCATAAAGAACAGCCGGCTGGCTCAGCAGTGAATATTGAAATAGTTATAGTTAAACTGGTAAATAATTACCAGTTTATTTTTTATTTTAATTTAAAAAAATGTTCCCAAATAGGTACAAGTTAATTATAATTACAGACAAGTCCAAATCGACTAGGCCATCATAATAAATATTCAGATATTTATATTAAGTAATCGTCTTTTAAATAGCTTTTTGGGAGATTTTTCATTATAACAATTATAAATACCATTCAAATGGAAACGGCAGAATTATTATAGCAGCTCTAATATGTATTGCATAGACTCCCCTAACGCTGTTTCTCACATAAAACTCGTCAGGTTGTCGCCCGATAATCTCGCAGCGGACACGTGACGAGACCGCTTCCGACACGTTTGCGACACTTTCGCCACACATCTGTGATGGACCACTGTGTCTGTGGACTTAGTGTTTTATGCACCATAAATATTTTTATTAATTTAGCCTTTTAATTTTAAATGACCGCAATATATATGTGACTTTTTCCTAACTGGACTCGCTTAAACTTAGTTGGAATTACCTACTGTAATTTATGACACTTCATTGGTTTAATTGAAACGGTGGTGGTGTTTTTATTAATGTAATGTGTAATGATTATGGTGTGTGTGTGTGTGTGTGTGTGAAAACGAGAAATGTAAATCATTTTCATAGGTAACTGGTTTACCAACCAGTCAACCCATTGTGTCTGTTCGTAACTGAAATTGCAACCAACTTCGAAACGAGCGAAAAATTCCTATTTCGTAACTAGTTACGAACCAAATGGAACAAATGTTTTCCTGATTCGAAGCTGGTTACACATAATTATCATTTACGGAATGGTACATGAACAGTGCTAAGAGTGAAGCGTCTGACCGCATTAAGTATGACTCTACGTAAACATGTAGCATGTAGGTTGATCACAGATATAGATATATTTTTGTCTGTGAGGTTGATAGTTTCCGTGGTCGTCGCATGTTACTGCGTGCAAGTCTAGGCTGTTAACTATTGAATGCGTAAAGTTCCTAGACAGGCGTCGGTTTGATGGAGGGATGCGCCGATGCGTCCGACCAAGCTAATCTGCTTTAACTTCTTGTGTTCGGTGTTAATGTTAAGTTAAGTTACCTACTATTTGTATCTCATTTATTGGGAGCGAGAGAGATGAAAATGCGAAAAAACACAAGCTTATGATGGCCATATTTTGTATTGTCTTCAGAACCGAAGACACGTGCAAATAAGACACGTAAAAATCGAACGCACTAATTCCTCCCGAACAGACAGACAGACAAACAGGAAATCAAGTTAAATAGTAGCTTAATTATAATAATGTTATTTATTTATTTCTCCGCACAGTATAATTTACCAACTAATTTATCTGCATGGCCCAAAGGTCAGCTGGTAGAGAATGCTATTGGCATTAAATTCGCCTTTTATAGAAATTAGTGCAATAAAGTTTTAAATAAATAAATAAATACAATATTTTATACTAAAAAGACATACAGCAAATAATAGGTCCGGCTTTTAGTAAAAAAAACACTCAATTCAATTCATCCTGTGACATGCCATTCTCAATAAGCGCCATTTATACGTAGCAACGAATGGTCCAGCCGCCTCCAACCAGCTTTCAATTCAATTCAAACACTGTTTGGACACTAACGTAAAGAAGATATAGATAATCCTATGTCATAAACTTATAACGTACTGTATGACTGCTACCTGAATCACTGTCACTAGACACTAAACAGAACATAAAAGTACTTACCAGTAACGTCCACAGCCGACTTCAGCAACCACCTTACCTGACCCTCCACGCCCCTCCTAACATCAACTAAACCCACTACATTACGAAGTGGAATGAAAGGTCTGGTTAAGATGGTTGGATGACTATATGCCTGGGGGTACTATGAATATGCAAACGCAAATAAATATAGTTTTATTCACGCTGGTAACTTTCTCTGTCGGCCAACTTTACTCTGGCATATTACAGTTTGAACTAACTCGGTGGGTATAGTTGGATTATTGTAGGTATAATATACCTTCACACGAACATAATTACACGTTTTAAATAGGTACTTACTATATTATGTTAATTTATAAAGGTTTATCTACATAATTCTATAGCTCTAATGGTTGGTAATATTTCTTTTAAAAATTACATAATTTTATCGCATGATGTGTCTATATAGTAAGTATCTGTGATACCTATTGCATGTTTGCTTAATTTTTTTGAAACAACACTTACAATTAAATAAACAATAACTTATAGTTTTCAGTACAGTCAAAGCTGTCTTTATTGATTTAGGCGATTTCTTCCAGACAACCTAACAAGTTCTAAAAGTATTAAGTATAGATACAATATCGATTTGTTTTAGCAAATTAACGTGATTTATTCTTAGAATCAGAAAATTATTAGGCAAATTGTTTATTTTACAAACCACGCCACGTTATGTTTTTCATTCAGTGTTGGAATATCATATTCATTCTCATTACTAACGGTGTATCTTTTAAATTAATTTCATTATGTACCGGCCGCGGTGTGGGCCCGGGTGACACAGACTAATGTACCATCTTTCACGACCAATATACCACATTAACGTGTTGTTTGGAGTGTCAAGATAATTTGTTATGTTATAAATTCTTAAACGCGAGTAAATCATACCTTATGTCGTGTTAAATGCGTCGATTGTACGTTAAATTCGGTTTTAACTCGTTAATTATCGATAATGGTGTATTTAACGCATTATTTATAGCACTAGGGATTAATAGTAAATCAATATTTATTAATTTTGTTATCTACATAGATAACAGTATGAGTTGCTCAGCATCGAAGTGACCTGTTTGTTTTCGCCGTGGTGTCATAGGCAACACATTTCGAGTTAACTAGCTATAACATAAAGCCTATAAATAAATAATGACAACAAACAGAACATAACATGTGGCATTCCAAATCAAAAGGGACCTTATGGCGTAGTTTCCAAGATAATTAAACACTCAAACTACGACGGTTGGGTCACTACAAATTTTTTTTAAAAGAATAACGTTAGGGGTTGGTTCTTGATCTATTATTAGATATATTTATGTAGGTTTCAGCCCTGTATAACTCATTTCCGCCACAAGGTCCCTTTGATTTCGATCGCCACGTAGTCACGATCTGGTAAGAATCCTTTAAAAATTATTAGATTACGTAGATTACGCATAAACATTAATTAAGTTTTACAACACGAAAAGGCATGAACATGGCGATAACAGTAATTACAATCAAATAGGCGCCACACACTCGGTAATCATGACTTTTACACACACAATTTGAGCACAAGTTCTCAAGGCATTGCACAATGAAGAATCTACGGTCCATTGAATCGCAGACGCGATATCCGTGTGTATCGGAATTATGCTTAGTCACGTCTATATGTAGGTACTAAAGATATTCAAAGTATGAGGTTAATTTACCTGCAGTCTGCAGTAGTAACTGATAATTATTAGGTTTTCGTTTCGATCTTGACACTGTTAAATTAATTTTCTTGGAAGAAGTAGGGTTAGATTTAAAAAATTTAATCGTCAATTTAATATGATATTTTCTTCTAAACGTAAGTAGTAGAAAAATTCTTATAAAAAATACTTTCCTTTCCTTGTCCCGTTGTTTCTGTCTGACTAGACTCTTTGATGTTTTTGCTCCAGATCTTAAGTACGTTGAGCCGTATCATTCGTTCGTTTGTATTTTGTGCAATAAAGGAAAAGAGTCCTATGATGACTGAATCTCCTCTTCACCAGGAGATGATATTCTGAGGATGCCTCCGCTATTCGCATACACAACATTTTATACGTGAACAAATCAAAAACAATCAAAAAGTCACAGTTCGGATCTTCAGGTTTTGGAATGCCTGACAAAATACACCTGTCTTTCTCGCTCCAATGGAGATGTGTGTGAGAGTGAAGGGGTGTGTGTTGGTGCCTAACGGTACAGAGTCGTGACGGTGAGACCGCGGGACGAGTCACGATTTTGAAAAAGTGTCGGACGGCCGGGACGCCGTCCCTGCGTTCCGAGAGGTTAGGGTTTGGCGCAAGTGACGAAGGCCAAGCGAGATCAAAAAAATTGAAATAGTTAAACGAAGAATAGATACTGTCGGACACTTTTTCAAAACCGTGACGCGTCCCGCAGTCTCTCCGTCACGACTAACTCTGTACCGTTTTAGGCACTAACACACACCCCAATCACTCTCACACACATCTCCATTGGAGCGAGGAAGACACCTGTGTTTTGTCAGGCATTCTAGAACCTGAATTTTTACCTCAAATTCAAATTTCGTTTATTTGCACACACCTTGGGGGAGTTGGACATGATGCAGGCTGGTGATGATGATGATGAGTTACATATATCGCCGTGGCATGCACCATTCTCAGGGGTAACATGCAAGGGAAATCTAAAAAAATCGTAAAACAATCACTTAAGATAGGTAGGTGTTTAATGTTTGATACTCTCTGCCTCTGTAACGGGTCGCTATACGTAATAACAACCATCAACCATCTTATAATTTTGTTATACAATGAATTAAAATTATTATATAAGTACTCAGGTGATGAAAATAGACCACGTTTGGTATTTACTATTTCACCACATAACCTTATAAAGGCTAGTCAAAGCTGTTAGGAGTTTCGGTCTTAGGATAACATTCGATAAAGAACTACGCACTTCAAATTAATAATTGAAATACAGACTGAAAAATCTTGAGTTCTAGTCATCACAACGTAGGTAACTTTTTCATTTAAAAACTGAATACATAAAGAATATAGATACGTTGTCGATATGTGGTTGGGCTTTTCCTCGAAACTTAAGTCAATTTACTGACTGCTCTCAAACGGTGAAGGAAAACATCGCGAGGAAACCTGCATACCGCCGAAGAAGAAATTCTTAGGCGCATGTGAAGTCCACCAACCCGCACTGGGCTAGCGTGGTGGACTATAGCCCGAACGCCCTCGTTGAGAGGGTAGGCCTGAGCCCCAGCAGTGTGGACATATTAATAGGCTGTTGATTTGATAGATACGTTTAAATTTCAGAGTGTTTACGATTCTCCTGTAACTCGCACCAGTCCCGCAAACTGCATACACTGCATCACAGCATTACACGACCCTTTATTCTGTTTCGCCCTTCCTCAATAACCGAGAAATAGGGCCCTGAGAGTTCCCAAAAGAATAAAGCTTGCTGGACTTTGAGATCTTAAGACACTAACTTAAGTTACTTACTTACTGTTAGTTATGTTTCTTCAGATATTTAAGACTCGCTTTAGATAACGGTTGTCTGGGGGAAATCGCTTAAAGTGATAAGACCGCCTAAATAGCATTATTGTATAGGTAGGTACGTACGTACGGTCGACCGCACGTCAGTGGAAACGAAACCAGTATAAACTGGTCTCTCATAGTACTGAAACTCTCTTATAGGCCAGGCCAGCTCAAGGTCAAAGTTATTTTTAAAGTGAGCCTCCAAAGTCCACCACGTCAAGTGGCTACTGCTAAAGGCAAAGGTGACCCTAAACAAACATCTGTTGATGTGTGCCGCCCCCTTAAGAGTGACTAGTCATGTCATTTTCGAGAACCGCGATGATTTATTAACAGAATATCACTGACAATAAAATTCCCGAGATCAGACCAAGTGTCTCACTTTTTTTTGTATCTACTATTCAAATCTTATTATTGTAATGACTAATGGATGCTGACGATTCCTTTCGGTTGAAAAAGTTATCGAAAGGGCATTGAAAGGGTTCCCGGGTGTTAAAAAAATAATAGTTACCTAGATCAAAATTCCAACCTTTAGAAACTACTTTCTGTAGCCAATAGTTAAAATTGAGACGGTTTTACGCATATTGGTACAAAATATGCTCACGCCGAACCTAGCTCTGAGTAAATTGAGTACAAATACTGAATTTTTATATAAATATTATATAAATATTTTATATAATTTAACTAATGTTTCCTTTACCTACTTTTCGGCATAAATTAAAATACCTCTATGTCTCAAATTATTTTGAAGAATCATCACTTATTCTTGAATTTCCCCTAACTTGCATGATAAACATTTTTAAAAATCAAACTTCACGCACAATTTGTTACACTGTAAGTCCGACCAAAAATGATATACTTCCCCTTTCAAACGCCATTGACCGTTCCAATCACCTTCCCATTGTGGCTGGATTACTTGCAAATTCTATTAAAATTCGCTTCCTAAGTTTCTCCCGCATTGAAACATTTAAAACTCGAACATTTCATATTATTTATAATTCATTGACGCGTTAACTCCAGTACTGGGAAATTTCATAAGGAACGGAGAAATGTATGCGGTAGTGGATTATAAATTTGTTTTCGGAGAGGTCGCTACGTGCGGTTTTGCGGTCAAGATATATGGAGAAGGTATGACTATGAGTTTTGCGAGGAATTGATTGAAACGTCAGTTGCATTGCAACAGTAGTCTATTATTCAATTCAACACAATTTTGTTCAGAATACATTTTTGCAAGTCTTTTCAAAAAAACAGCAAATAATTTCCACCCACGCCCGCCCCACAAAAACGTGTAAACAAAACCGAGGCTGGCATGAAAAGGGAAGTAACTCAGAAATTATCAATAAACGGACACAGATGCGTACCGAATCCATTGAGTCGCGTCTTGTTGCATAAAGTTAATAATAAAAAAAACAACAAGGCAAAAATTGGAAACGGCGGAACCCTTGTCACGGGGACGCGTGTCAAATGAGCAAATATCGAATCATCGCGCGAAAACCGCACGGGACCCTAAGTAGTTTCGTCCGGAATACGAATACGCATAGAAAGTTTTTGAACAAAATCAGTGATAGTACAGTCGACCGCACTTCAGTGGAAACACTTTGACCTTGAGCTGGCCTAGCCTATTTCAATACTACGAGAGACCAGTTTATACTGGTTTTGGTTCCACTGACGTGCGGTCGACCGTACATACATACATACCTACCTATGTGGAATGCAGTTTATTTCCAAAGGAAGCGATATGAATTCCTTCTGTCTATATTATAAGAGAAAAGTGTACAAGTATAATCATTTGTCAACAGTTTCGGGTTAACTCAAAACTAATACTGACGGCTTAATACCAAAAGGTCGTAAATCAAAAATTTACTAAAATACGTTTTGAATAGTTAGCTATAAGAATCAAACAAGTGCTTAGGTTAACCCTGAACGGTTGACGAATGGTTATATTAATCAGTATGATAAGTTGGGGTGCGCAGTCACGTTACGATAGTCTTGTTCGGATTGCGTTTCGTCCGTTTGTCTGTCAGTTTATCTGATGACATCGTGACGGAAGGGTTGGGGGTTACAGTAACACGTGCTTGGCCCTTATCGGAAGGGACGCGCTAAGATAATTTAAATTTCACGTCATGGTTTTTGTGCTAAAATGTCGCTACTCACATTGTATTCAATAATCATTTTTAGCAAGCAATACAACCGACTTTGTAAAATTTTTGAAAGTTGATCCCTGACGACTTATCCCCTAGAATGTTGCTCATTGGCCCTTTTTATCGCAGCTTTATGTACAGTAAGGTTCACAGGTGCAGTAGCATGCTAGGAGTCATTTTCCTGTACAACGGTGCGCACAAAACACGAAAACAAATTAGACATAACTGACCGCCCAAGTCAATGGTGTGTTTTAAACCTTATTGTCATAGCAACAAGTCATCAAATTATCGTAATATCCAGGAATATGTAAGTGGATGTGTGCGTGTGTGGGTACAGAAACAATTTTATATAGAAGGTCCTAAGTGAAATTGGTCTCTCAATCTATTGAGTTGCGAAACTGCTACTGGACTTATGAATCTTGACTGTACCTACGTGTAGAAATTTAAATTAAACCTACATAGCGCGTTTATTGTTCTTTTTACTAAAGTTTATCTTATTTGTGAAATATTGTTCAAAGATTCTGATAAATTCATAGTCTTTAGATTGTAGTCATGCAATAGTAATTTAGCTCGATGGGTAATAATTATGCCATTATTCCAATATGTCTTTGCTATTGGTCGGTTAAGGTTCTCCTTTGGATAACATCGTCGATTTACAGTGAACCACAGCTCAAGTTAAAGCCATTGCAATGTAGCCGCTCTTGCCGCTGCGTTAAGTACCAGTAGATACAACTGAACGTGCGGTCGACTGTACAAGTCATTTGTACTAAGAACAGGTATCATCATCATTAAAAACACAGGACTAAGTTTAAAATTGTTATAAAAGTTCATTATGGATATTTCAATAGATTCGCGTAATCAAGTCTATTTAGGTTAAAGTGTGAGAAAACCTGTAGTTGTGAGTAGGTTTTCTGGAAGCGTACGGTCTATCTATAGTCCACCACGCTAGCCCAGTGCTGGCTGGTTGGTGGACTTCACATACGCCTAATAATTCTTTCTTCCTCGAATGCAGGTTTCCTCGCAACGATTTCCTTCACCGTTTGAGAGCAGTCAGTTAATTTACATACGTTTCCAGAAAAAAACCATTTCGATCGAATTACTGTTTGTGCCATTAGGATTTTCAAAAAGTATGTGATCAGATCAAATAATACATATCAAGTATTACAAATTGCCATAATTTAAACAAAGGTTCACAAGGGTCAAGCAACCAATATTAATTAGTCGATGGTTATCTCAACATATTTAAAGCCGTCCGAGCCTTCCTAGTTAGCTAGGTCACTGCTTTCCTGTCGGGTCGAGCTTTACCGTTAACCTTTTAATGGACCCTAAGTAACTAAAAGCGATCTGCGAATCACAACCTTTAAATAATAGTCCGATCGACTAAGAAGTTAAAACTACCTAATTTGTTTTACGAAAGTTGTAGATTTTGTGTAATTCTAGTTAAATAAACTGTAGATAGCCAACAATATACCGGACTTGAAAGAATAACAGGTCAAGTGCGAGTAGGACTCCCACCGTTAGGGTTCCGTACAAACTTTTTATTATTATTATTTTATACAGAAAACTTACAATTTAACAAAGAAAATACTATAATCATGATAACAAAATTAACAAAATATAGACAGAGACAGTTTCCACAAATTACAATGTTATGTACCTATGTAGATAGTTCGTCTTCCATGTAAGTTATACTTAATCCCTAATAAAAACTTTTTAATAAAAAAATTAAACCGTCGAAAAATAAAATCATCATAAAAAAAATACGGGTCAAATTGAGAACCTCCTTTTTTTTCGTCGGTTGAAAAAGAGATATAAGTACAAATTATCGATTAGATTTTTTCCTTTACTTGTGCTGTGAGACCTCGCCTTTCGTGATTCTAGGTCAACGGGAAGTGCCCTATACGTTTTTTTGTTTGAGAGTATCGAAATAAATGACATAAATAACCGTATTTTTTTTATTGCGTTGACTTGTTGATTCCAAAGACGAAACCTTATTTTATTTACAAAATATCATTGTTGTAACATTAAGTTGGATTGGACGCAGCAAGCGTAAAATAAAATATATTGAATATTTTATCGGCCATTGTTTTCAGGTCACTAACATTTAGCGCAATTTATATTTTCAATAACATATTCAATATTCACACGGTGCATGTTTCTGACACCCGAAATATCGATATGCAATATTCATTTCGTTTTATAACCAGCTATAATAAGTTTTCCGTAAGAAATTGGCTATTCCTTGTAGAAAACCGAGAACCAATACTTCCATACAAATTTTCATCCCCCTCTTAAAATGTGAAAATCCAAAAACCCTGAAACAATTTCAATTTATGTAATGTGATTTTTTACGATAGTTGTAGAAGAGAAGTGTTAAGTAGTAAAGTTATTTGGAGTTTCACCAACTGGACACACGCGTGTTCAGTTCCTCGTGCCCAGTTGGTGAATAACCCAGTTTTTCAGTGTATTTTGTTGTATTTGGCACTTATAATACAGGTTAACATAGTATGAATATAAACATACTATGTTAACCTGTACCAGTTCAGATCAAGGAATAAATAATGATTGATGTCTCAGATGTCGAAGCTGACAAGTTTAAAGTGAGACATCATCATAGATACATTAAAATAAGCAGCCTAGTAATCTATAGTCTTAATGTAGTACATGACCAGGCTTTTAAAAGTACTTACAGAAAACGATTTTCTAACCTGATTCCAATTCACATATAAAAATCCAAAAATGGCACAAAAAGAAAATAGTGCAAATTAGTGTTATACTATTTATAACACTAATTTTCTTTTTAGTTAGTAAATAGTGCAAGTTTTTGTGGATCACTGTCGAACGCAAATTCACTTTCCAGTGTCCAATTTTAAATTCGATATTAAGATCCGACTAGACTAGACCAACGTGCCCTATATTAAAAATACTTTACGCTGCACAAATATTAATTTCTTTATTTATGGATCCATTTCTAAATTAAACGCTAAAAACCGCGGCGCCCACTAGGGGTCGAATCGACCGCGCGAGACAATAGCCGCGGCAGCGCAGGGTTGTGGTCACAGATGTTGTTTATCGGCGCGACTCGCTTCCTAATCTTTAACCCTCACCACACCACCCTATACCTATCATTGCGTTTTTGAAGCTGACTAACTGGCCGTTTACATTTTCTTTTTTAAGTTCTTGACTGTAAACCGAAATTTTAAAACAGACTAAAAATAATACTTACAATAATTTAAGCAAAATATTTTTTTCTTTTTCGTCCGTTTCTGATAAATTAACTCGCAAAAACCACAAAATATATTTATTTAAATTTCATTTTTATAGCGTATTTAAAACCGACTAAAATGTATAAAATAATTTAGCTATACGAAAAAATACTTGTAAAATTTAAAACAAAAATCGTGCGCATGCATGAGTGATAATTATGAACTGTTACGTGAGTTGTCTCAATGACAGTCTACTCTCTTCACTCCTTCCTTAATATGGTTATTCACCAACTGGACATGAGGGACTGCGTGTCCAGTTGGTGAAACTTGAAATAGGTAAAATTCTAATACTTTTCTATTTATTGCATGCGTCCCACGTTTTCGTATTTAATCTGAAGCTTTGACAGACTAGCAAGACGGGAGGACTAGACAATTTTAGGGTTCCTTGTCGGACTAAGGATCTCAAAAAAATCTCACCTTCGAAACTAAATTTTTGTGTCCTCAAAAATAAGTTTTCCTTTGATACACCGTTTCGTCACAGACTCATAGTACAATATGCAAATAGCGCAGTACAACGACACCGCTATCGAGAATAACTTTTTAGTGGATGTTTGTTCGTATCTCCTCCACGGGGAGGGGAGTGGGCAGAGGGTTGGGGGAGGTGGTCGGCATTAATTGAATTAGGTGTCGCTTCGCGTTATGGGGTTCATAGTTGAAGTTTGAGGTTGCATTAGATAAATTAATTCGTTTATGGTCAGCCAGTCATAAACAAAATTATAAACAGTCATTATGTCATAAATCCTAGTAGTGTTTCTATGTTACTTAAAATAAGCTGAGAATTAAAAGAAGATGCTAATTAGAAGAGTTTAAAACACTTTTTAAACACCACAAGGAACGAAACAAACACTAAAACATATTTTAATTTGCGTAAATATTAACAGCTATATATTATGTATATAAACTACCTGTATATTTTGTCTGTATTTTTCATAGCTGGTCATATTTTTAGTTTTAAACACAATGTTCAAAAAATTAAAAAAATAAGTCATTGTAATAGAAGCCGAAAACTTGCCGACTCATCGGCCTTGTATGACAGCTGAAAAGCCCTACGTCAGAGCCACGCAAACAATGAAATAAGAAACACAAATGACGCGCTAAGTTTTTAGAGTTCCGTGCCTCAAAAGAGGAAAAAAGGAACCCTTAAAATTTAACTCTATAAATGTTACTTACACTATATAAGTATTATATTTTACTAACAAAAATGGATCTGGATTATCTGAATAAATGAATTTGATTATTATTATTATTAAAGGATCACCTCGTTGTCCGTCTGTCTGTCTGTCGGCTAAGATCCTTTTTCTCAGGAACGCGTAGAGGTATAAAGTTAAAATTAATACCAAATACTTAGGTGTGCAATCCCTTAGAGCTGTGAAAAAATCAAACTTCTAAGTCAACGTAGTCAGAAGATATGGCCGATTTTGCCACATTTTTGAGTATTTTGGTAATCAAAACCTACATACACCTCCAAGATTAGAACCTTATCAGAAGACCACAACTTAATTGTCCAAGTGTCAGTTCAAAACTCCTCAAATCTCAATAACGCGTAATGGCGTCCCAAATGGTGAACAGGCGTCTGACGTCACTATTTATACATCTTCCCATTGTCTTTCAGCCAAAGTTCGGGGCGAGATAACACGGACAATGGACAGGTCCCAAGTTTGCTAACGTGGGGATTTGAAAAGCAATGTCTCGGTTAGACGTCGAATAGATAGAAGCTTCTTAAATGCTTTATTCACCTGTGAGATCCTAAAGGAATCAACTGAAAATCAACATGTATATTGGGACGTTCGGGGAATAGATTTCAATGATTCTCAGACTGCTCTGTAATGCCGCCGTGTATGTATACGATAAACACAACAAACCCTATTATGACTGGCCTGTTGGCGTGGTAGTAGTGGCCCTGCCTACTACGCCAAAGGGACCAACATTTGTGTGATAAGCATAACTGTTGGTTTTCGTATTCTGGGTGTTTGTATGTATTTAAGTATTCATTTAAAAGTATATAAGTACGTTTATCAGTTGTCGAGTACCCATTTACAAGCTTCGGCTTAGTTTGGGACTAAACAGCCGTGTGTAAAATTTGTCCAAACATTATTATTATAACTATGTACTCGTATAAGTTTAAGTCGATAATATTTATTAATTCAATTGTATCTAGTTAAGTTGGAGACTATTAATTCTTCGGTGGTTAAGTCAAGTAAGTCTTTGTGCCAACAAATTGCAATAGCCAAAACTTCATTGAATCTGTTATGTGGTTGTAATTTTAATTAAGTACTTAAGATAGTTAAGATACTCGTAACATGACAGTAAATCATCATCTTCGTCAACTACTTGATAAATATTAGTTAATTCCAACCGACACCTAATTGCCTAATGAAAATATTAGAATCGGTATCCAATTCCGTGTCGTAAAATCACACCCTTTTAGATGAGGTGACAGGAATTCCATGGATTTTGGAATTAGGCGGAGGTACATTGGAATTAAGTGGAATTGCATTGGGATTAAGTAGAGATATGTGGCATTAAGTGGATAACAGCTAGCGTTGACGGCGCCCCGGGCGGCTTACATTAACGCGGACGTTATTATTATGTGATGCTTTATTCGTTAGGGAGAATCGTCAGTGGAAACAAAACCAGTATAAACTGGTCTCTCATAGTATTGGAACTCTCTAATAGGCTAGGCCAGCTCAAGGTCAAAGTGTTTCCACTGACGTGCGGTCGACAGTACAATTCGACTCCATGTATGAAGCGTTGGACTATCTCATTAACATTGCTTTTCTAAACTAAAAAATATGTCCAAACGGTATGTCTACGTCAAATAAAATAAAAACGTCTTTTATTAGTATTAACGGAACAAAAAGGGGTCACGAGGAGGCATTTGATGTATTTTTGACTCGAATTTTTTTGACTTAAGCCTTCAATTTCATCAAAATACCTATGTTATCAATGTGTCTTCAATGGACTTGTTCTTTCATGTTCTGGACAGCCAACATCAGATCTCACTGAAATCTTTACCAAGCGGAGAACTTCAGTCCAACAACTTTTGGAAATGCAAAAAAATAATTCTAGATCCGTCATAGTTTACAAGATTTATAAAAGGAGTTAAAAAGTTTAAAATTAATTCGAAAAAATACACAAGGTTAGTTCACTTTAAAGTGACCCGTTTTTTACTACTCTACAGACTTATAAAATTTGTGTTGTTTCATGACAACATTATGTGCATACGCATCCTAACTGACATAGGTAGATAATTATTAAACCAAACTACTTCAGACCTTCCCAGGGTTAATATTACTCATTTGTATGCTAGATGACTGTGATGAGAGGGGGTCAAAGCTTATTGGAATATTGTTGCACAAGTCAGCACCATTGTTTACACAGGTCGAGATCGCAGTTTAGCTGACCCTTAATTGATTTGCGCTGGGTTTAAACACACCTTTACTGACTATTATCTTGTAGTAATGGAACGACTAGGATGATTTAGTAGCTTTGAATAGTTTGAGATGTAAATGGTGGGCAAAGTAACGGGATTTGAGTATTGATTTTATTTATTGTTTACTCTTATATGCAGTAGAATCATGCTGTTTATAAATATAGCTTTTGCTCGTAATAAACCGCGTTTGTTTTTTGACCTGTTTTCATTCTGTTGTACAGTCGACCGCACGTCAGTGGAAACACTTTGACCTTGAGCTGGCCTAGCCTATCAGGGAGTTTCAATACTATGAGAGACCAGTTTAACTGGTTTTGTATCCACTGACGTGCGGTCGGTCGTACTAAAAAGCTCGATACACTAAACATTTCTTGGAAAGACTCTTACTACCACTGCTACTATATACAGGTGTAAATCTGCATGCTTGCCATATTCACGGAATTAAATAAACTGCTAATACTAAACAGAAATAAATAAAAATACACATGTCCGAAAATTTGACTAATTTTAAGTTTTTGAGCGAAATTTTTTTTCGTCCAAAAAAATTTTAGTTTGGGTTTATCGTGAAAAAGTAACTCACAGAAATCGCCGTTTCTCTTCGTTTTGCCCATAAGCTTTATTCCCATTGCGCAATAGATAAAATTCGTTTACTCCCCTCTGCACTCCCAGACCATGTTACCTTAAAATTTTAGTACCTCCTGAACATGTGACAGTTCACCTTCCAGGTGTTCAGGGTCACAAAGATTATGGGCTCTGTTGGTTAAGGACGATACAACAGAGAGTAAGTGACGTGGTAGACGCCAGGTGTCTACAAGATAGATTGCAGCTGTGGTAGTTCGTATATCGGCCAGACTAAACGCACGATCGCGGAAAGGGTCAAAGAACATATCGCAGCTGTAAAAAACCGCCAGACGTATAAGTCAGCCATTGCGGACCACGTCATTAACGCTGGGACTGACCACTGGATTGAGCTCCACCAACCTAAAATCCTGTCCACCGATCGCCACTACTATCCGCGGATAGTGCGAGAAGCTATTGAAATCAAGAAATTCAAAAATTTTAATAGGGAAGATGGTTTTAAATTGTCACCGTCGTGGAATCCAGTGATCGATAAACTTAAATCTCGTGACTTATCGTCGAATACACCCGCGGATACCGTGAGTGATGTGTGCCGGGACTTTCCAATAATACAAGATCAGCAGAGGGTAGTTTCAGAACTACTCACAGCGATCAACAATGACAGCTCGCCTCTCCAGTCAGCTCGTGACCACGGCCAGTGTAACCTGGTCGAAACGTCGGGCAAGGTAAATAAAACTTATTCGTGTGTAAGACCCGTAAATAATTATATAATTATGAATACAAAGCGCGAAAGTCTAAAATGTATTAAATAGATTAATTTGTAATACTACTATTGTCTCTGAAAATATGGCAAGCATGGAGATTTACACCCTGTATAAGGTTGTAGTATATGACAACTTGAATAGTGTTGACAATGACCATTAGACCAAAACGATCCAGATTGCAAACTTGCGAACCGAAGTAAGCGCACAAATCAAGCGAGATATTCAATCTCTGCGCTAAGGGCCACAATAACATTAGAATATCGCATCTGATACTACGTGAAACTAAAGGGGGATTTTGCGACATTACGCCCTTACGGACCGCTGTGCAAGTTGCTACTGGAAGTGTTAAGCGTACTACGATATTAGGCCCAAATTCGATTACAACAAATTAAAGTCAAATTAAAATCAAGTCGCCTTGGGACTCTACCTGTAGACATGTATTTTCTAAATTTAAAATAAATGAATTGAATTGAAATTCTGAAGGCACAAAGTTAAAATTATTACAGTGGCTACTAAAATTGTTTCTACACCTGTCACTAAATATTATGAAGATAATTTTAGTGCTGCCAATGTTAAATGTTTGCCTTCAGAATCGTATTGTAAAAATGCGTTTCTTATAAGTTTACCCGTAGGGTTCAGGGTTGTTACTGATTGCTAATCTTTATTATATTGTTAGCGACTACATTGTGAACATATAAAACCTGTACGTATATTGTTAAATTTACTGTAAAATTTCACTTTCGTGATGGCATTACAATCGCATTACGATATATTTAGATCCTATGAGTTCCTGTTTGTAAAGTACTATTAATTTTTTTGCTATTCTGTTCTTCTTTATTATATTTTCCTTTCCCTTTATATTCTGTTACTCGTATATAAACAAGTAAAGTGATAGTACTATTATTTACTCTTAAATCTGCTTGTATACGTTCTGACATCCTTTATTATTATTATTTTACTATTCTTTTGTTGTGATTTTGTCTTGATCATTCGTTTTCATTACCAATCTCTTGACACATCTAGTAACTCTGATTCTTGCCTTAACGATCTGTAAAGGGATACGGAAGGGATAGGTGAAGGGCCTGCTGAACAAATTAAGGGATCCTAATGGTTATCGGCGGGATCTAAGCGTTAGGCAATGTTTAAACTGGCCCTTACGACGTTCGGGATGAATTTTAATGTCCTGTGCTGTGGCGTGTCACACGATCGTAGATGGGGGCATGAATTTGTAGAGTTTAGATAGGTGGTGGTGAATCAGATATGATAAGATAAGATACCATAAGATAGGTACATAAGATAGGTACCACACCCAGCCAGGTCAACACCTGATCCGGTCCAGGCGGGTGCAACCTGGCTCAACCTCGGACACATGTTGGCGCTTATATTTTTAGGTATAAGAACGATGATATGTCCCAGGTTGAGGACAGGTTTACCAGGGGATACAAGTTGTTTAGGAAAGACACGCCCCGGGATGGGAAAGGAAGCCCACTAGCCGCAACCGGTGGACCACAATCAGCCGACTACATAACAAAATTCTTGCATTGGTAGCAGTGTCACACGTTTACGGGATTGTTTTTTGTTTTCGTTGCGTGACGTATGACATCACAAAATTCCAACATTTCCAAAATCTAGCGTAGCGTCTCTTCCCATATACAATGCCTTTAGTTCATTTTATAAATATTAGACTCTAATATTCTTCCTTATAAAAACATATTTCTTATCATATTTGTTGTGCCTATACTGTTTCTAGTCCCTAACTCATTTTCTGCGTCCCGTCGCTCGCTTCGCTCTCTCCATGCCCACCAGCAATATTATTTTTCAATAAGACAACTTGACAAATTTTAAAGCTAGATTTAGTTATTAAAACTAAAGTGCATTACCATTAATTTTAAAACTAAGCGTATTATAGTAGGATTCATTATTTTTAAAGTTTCATTTATATGTACTTACATCCCATTTAGTAATTACATACCCTATAGCAGAGTCGTGTATTTTCAGTAGAGCCACTGCTATCGCTGTAACGAATATATCATTGAGCTGTAGACTGTAGGTATATTAATTGCCATCTTTGTTGTCTCGCGAAGGGAAAATTCTTAGAGATGTACTGCCGCATTCATCTTCCGAAGGCTGCAGCTTAATTATTCAAATTACGCCCTTATCAGGCTACAGCAGTTTTCCTCCCTCTCCTCTCGTTTTACAATCTTATTATGCGGTTAATTTGACCTTTGTCTGCTGAATTTTGGAACTGAAATGGGTTCTTGAAACGCAACTGTAGTTTGTGATGACTTTGTTATCAGTTTTTGTTGGTTTTACATGGTGTATTTTACACAACTTACCTACATGGTGTATTTTTAATAGGGCTCTCCTAACGAACTTCGAACGACTGTTAGTAGGTAAATCACAATAACTAAATATTGTTTTTGTCTGGTTTGTATGGACGGTAATTTTGTTTATCGAATTTCCATACTGTAATGTCAGTCTAGCTCGTCCCCGGCTCCTAAAATTATCATTTCCTTATCACTTGTGGGCATTATATTACCTTCAGGATTCGTGAGCGAAATTCCATTTATATTTCGATGTAAGTACGGCAGTCCTATCTGCTCCCATACGTTACAGCCGGGAGCCGCGATATCGATCTAATCTATCGATGCACGTTTATCGAGTACCGCTTGTATCGATACTCGGCTATCGATACCGCATTTGTCACGAATACTCAGCGTCGTGAGACAAATCGTCTTAAGTGCTAGTACACACAGCCAACGTCAGATTTCCTGCAACAAATGCTGACATAATTTAACGACAAGTTTCTTATTTAAATATAACATTTTTAGTTTCAATGAGATTTCATCAATCATTCAACACTCTTTACAATTATTTACATAGTCATATAACAATACCTTTCCGTAAATATACGCATTTTGGTAAAAGTTTTTTTTGTTCAAGCAAATCCGTATATTTATTTGACGTTTGAAAGATAAGCTCTATCACATTACAATTAATTAAGTATAATATAATTATACTTTTACCAGCTTCTTTTCTTATACAATTTGCATAAAGGTTACCTGAAGCTGTCATGTTTTTAAACAAGAAATTATCCAGTTATTTATTTCTGTCATTAATTTCAAACGTGTGTCTATTCCCCTTAAACATTATACAACGAATCTTTGCTTGCATTTAAAGATACCGATGTCGATACTATATATCGATAATCTGCCCATTGTTTCAATTCATTCGATTTATGTACCGAGATATACGATTAATAACGCGTGGGACTTTCGTGGATGACTAGTCGATATTACGATGTTTTAGGTACCTAACTAATGCGTAGGTTTCGTGTGATGTAGTTTATCGATATTTTTGATTTTGACGTATTCCAACATTAATTTTTTTGAAGTCTAAATGGCATGATGAACCACCTTGGTTGTTAGGTGTTTTCTAAATATTTTACAATATTGCATTATTTACAATGAATTGTTACGTTGTTTAAAGATCCATCAGCGTCCGTTGATAGATATTTCATACTTTTCTCATAGATAGATAATAGCAACAATAAGATACTTATTTCGAAAAACTGAGGATACCTTTACGCTTGGGATGACACTCGCAATTGCTTTTATACATTCAAAGTGCTCCAAGAAAGCAATAAAAAAATACGTTCACTTCTGTCAAGATTTTTGGTTTGTTAGGTTGTTTGGTTAGGTTAGGATAATGCTATAATTCATAACATAATAATAATCTATCTATAGATAATTCCCTATAAAGATAAGACCATTTATATTGTGTATTGTTTTAACTCTGTAATAGTAAAATAAATAAATCTAAATCTATTCATTTAAAACCGTTTAAAGACCATTTCAATCCATCTCTAACGTCTATGTTAGTTAACTGAGACCTAATTACCAAAAAAATACCATTATCATCTCTCGATCAGTGTAGTGTAGCGCCGAGCCTTATATAATTTTTAATCGTTTTGTTTTTGCGTGTGGTGCAATTTAGAAATTAATTCCGTCTCTATAATATTTTTCTCTCTTATAGATAGGTAGACAGAGAGAAACGACTGAGACAGGCAGAACCTGTTTTGGGTATGATATACCCAGGTTATACGGGTCTAAATAAGCTAGAAGAACCAAGAAGGTTATATATAAGCTTCTTGAGAAGAACCAAGAGGAGCGAGATAAAGCTTCTAACTGTCAACTAATGGGTCATTATAGAGGTCGCTACAAATAACTTTTGTCAGTCATATTATATAGGTATTAATGGGCGACTTAAATATGAACAAGTACTTAATATGTAGGTTAGATAGGTAAATACAAAAATTGTAATCCAAAAAAATCTTTTAACTTTTCTCACATTATTCCGTCAACAATTCTACAATTTGTTTTTGACATGCCAAATACGGTTGCAATTTTGATAATCGTAAACTCGCTGTCAGTTAACATTTGTCCCACACCCCACACGCCGCGTTCGTCTGTCAGAGCAATGTTGACAGGTGTTAAATCGTACGAGAAATGGCCGTGCACGCACACGGCGCGCGGGGGGCGCGCGGCGCATGCGCCATGCCGTAATTAGTTGAGTCATGCCGATTAAGTAATACTGCTCTGCTCTCTCGATAGTTGGGATCTCAGACGCGAGAACGGTACGAGACTGAAAATCCTAATATGGGAATCGTTCAAATGTATTCTCGGGAAAAACTATGGCGTTCGTATTGTGTTTTTCGTCCTGTAAAAACTCTGTCAATCCGTCTTCCAAGTTCAAAGTCAAGGATGTCTCCTTCATCACAACAGTGTCTTTCCAACTACTAAAGGTTCAAATCAAATCAACAGCCTATTAGTGTGTCCCCTCTGCTGAGACTCAGGCCCTACCCTCTCAACGAGAGCGTTATGGGTATAGTCCACCACTCACTAAACTCACTAAAGGTTGGAAAAATTAAATTGTCTAAAGCTAAGTTTTAATCTCTAAACACTATCAAAGTATCAGCTCCAGCGCGCGCGCATAGCTATGCGTCTCAGTATCAAGTGACAGACAGACAGACCCGCTGTAATACATATACGGCGACGTTGATTTAATACGGCAGTGAGAACGGCCCTCGCTAAGGCATGCTTGATGTATGCTTTATTGGGCAAATACCCGTTAAGAAGAAGCTAAGGCACGCTAAATGCAAGACTTCTTAAAGCATTTGATAGGCAAGTTATGACAATAATTAAATAGATATCTAAATGTTGTTACAAGGTATTACAACTTATGTGAACTCATTTACAGTCGAGACAAAACGTCCCAATTTAGATGAAAATAGAACATGTTTTATTTGATGAAAACAATGTTAACACATAGCGAGAGAATTTACAAAATAGAAGAAAATGAACAACGAATGATTGTCAAACAAAATTTTTTTTAATCACCGCAATTTTATGTACCTAAATGCTAAGAAATTACATTCTAAACTATTACCAGCAGTGCAGACTCTGCTTGCTACATCTTGGAAGACGGCAACTTACTTACTTCAACCTGATGAAATTAATCAAATCGTGCCAAAGCATGCTGAAGTTCCTAACGGATGCAAAGCTTACAAACTATAGTAAGGCGGCGATCACAATAGACCAGCAGTAGTCACTACAGTGATTCAAGGCTGGATGAGAGAGAAACCAATGAAAGAGAGGCCAAACACAAATAATAATAAACTGTTATCAGTAGAAGGCACTCTCTAAATCTAAACTAACAACCTTACATCTGTAACTTCATGTAGAGATACTTAAGACCACAGAACACGGAAAAAGCTCACTACGCTCCCGCTCGCTATTATAGTAATCTATGCTTATGACAGCCACAGTGTCGTGGCATGCAAACATCTTGACACATACAGCCTCGTGTGATTAGTGTCCCCATGTCCATCGTAAGCCATTCAGATATACCTTCCGGAATGTGTGACCCTAAGAGCTATAAATAACCTTGGGGGACTGCTGCACTTGGTAGAACATTATGTATAGTATCTAGCATCAGATGACAACCAAAGGAAGAAGATACGGTACTCTCTTAAATACATTGCAGAAACGAAGACTAGGTTCGGTGCACGACTATGGAATACAAATCCGGATCTTAATTAAAATTCGGACTTTGATTTTGCTGTTAGTTCGTTAGGCTGTTTATCTGACAGATAAAGCAATCAGATACCTGTGAAACAAAAAAATCTGTCTGATAATCTGCAGATAGGGTTTGGACTTTATCAGCAAGCGGTGAAAGAAACCCTAAGATTACCTAAATAAGGTAAAAATTATAGATGTTCTTCAGGGTCTGGCTAATTAATAACATTTTGATACAATTTTGAAGACTAACGATCAAGGGAAGAAATCCATATCTATTGACCGTTATTTACAAATAATCTTCTTGTTTGTAATGGACAAACAAACCCATAGAAAACAAAGGCGGAATCCACGATATTCATCATAAATCCACATTAAAGAATTAGACTCAAGCACGCCCAATAATTCTATCTCTACATCTTTACACAACCAATTAAAAGAGTCACCTGGGAGGAAAGTACTGTATGCACCTGATGTTGTCTGGATATAGCAGGTTAATACCGGTTCACACGCGAACCTAGGTGAGAGCGATCCAGCGGCAAGGCCGGGGAAACGGATCAATTTAAAACGAAACCTACCACTCATGTAATAAGGTCAATATTCCCACGGTCTTCCTTAAGAGCACAATTAAGAAAGTATCTGATAAGTTCGCGGTGTGGTGTTGGAATGGATGCTTTATTGGGATGGGTTAGAGTAGGTTTTGTTTGTGGCGGAGGTTAGAGGACCGGTCGTCTCGGTCGCGAACTTTTACCTATAAATTTGTGTCGGCGAGCCGGCATGCGGCAGGCGTGCTGTGTCTAGAAGCTCTTGTTTAGTCTGAGGCCTAAGTTATAAGCGGGCGTAGTAACTTGACAATAACTCAGCTGAACGTAGTACTCAACTTGTTTTTTTGCAGTAAATGAAAGAAAATAATAAAAGAACAACAGATTTTTTGACTGACCAAGCATAATCCATACAATTTTTGAAATAATTTGTATGCCTGGTTAATATATTATATTATGTTGTTTGCTTGATTGCTTGTCAAATTATTATAGCCATGGTAAATTCTATCCGAAAGTCATATTTGCTACCTACCAAATCTACTGGCATCCATCACTTTCAGAGGCTCAGGCCTGAAATATCCGTTTTCCTAAAATGTATTTTTTCGCAAAATGTCTGCTATTCCAGACTGTGAGCACGTCTTTCGCAAAATGTCAGCTTTTCAATATAACATTATGCAAAAGAAACAAAACTGACTGACTTGTCTAATTCCAAAAACTGAGTTCGCTGATTTAAAAAATCATAGAAATATAAGTCCATTGGGAGCGTAGCGAGCTTTTTCCGTGTTCTGTGTAAAAAATCATTACCGAAATATGTATTACACCAAATTGACTAAAGTAGCATTCTATTGTCAAATTCTCGACGATTGTTTGTACTCATTGTAGAACTTAACCAAATAATCAAGTATTCAATTACCAAGTAACCTATGAAACCCTATTTTAAAATATAACTGTAATCGCTCCCGCTCCCGCCAACGCTTCCGCTCGTGACTCGCGTCCGATTAACCGTAGTGAGGCACACACAACTGATGCATTTCACGACGATTCAATTATGCTAGAACCATTACTGCACACTGTTTTTACTGGGCAAATGTTAATAGTACCAATCCCGTACTGGACCTACTGTACCCACTTTTACTTCTAGTCTACGTTCGAGAAAGCGAAAATGTGGCTCATCTTCGTTTGATAGCACTACAGTATAAAACTAAGAGCTGTATCATTACATGAATATCGCACCTTAAAGGTACTTAACCAACATTATTTTTGGTCGACTGAAAGATAATAATGACTTTAGCATGAAGCTCTCTCTGTATAAACATAGTTTGAATAAATAAGTCTAGGGATTTTTTGCCTACAAATCCCATAATGACTGTTTCGTGTAAATTCTTAAACAAAAATAATTAAATTCTTATAATTTCTTTTTAACTGGGCTTTACGGCTCTGGAAGCAAAGTCCTTTTGAGTCAACTCTTAACGAATGAATAAAGTGTGGCCATGATTCTAGTTATTTGTCCAAAAATCCCACAAAACAGTCTGCTAGGTACTATTTTTAAACTGGTAGGCTGTACTCGATATAACCGCAGGTGTTTTACGTGACACGTATTTTCTTTCTCAACATGTACACAAAATTAGACGCTTCAGTTACCCCATTATCTCAATTCATTTCAAAGTGATTTAAAATTGTTCTAAGGAAACATGTTTTTTTATTATCAATAATACTCAGCTATATAATTATTATAGTAACACGTCAAACCCCACATACGATTCCAATAACAGGTAGTAACGTTTTGAATTATTTAAGAAAGACATCCAAATTACGGGTTTAACTAAAAGTAAAAACATCTATTTTCTTAATTATTCTTCCACTGTATCAGGAGCTGAGAAATTAAGCTATCCTTCCCCGCGGGGTTCCTAAAACCTTCAGCAAGAGGGGGGAGGAAAGGTTTAATTGATTTGGGATGTAAAGTAACCCGCCAGTCAAATTCCATTAGAAGCCGTTTGATATGGATGAATAATTTGTGAGCTACTACTTGAATAAATTGATTTCTTGGTTTCCACGGTTCTTTACCACATTATCACCGAATAGCAATGACCGCCTGCGGCTTTGCTTGCGTAGAACGTATCTTGTAATTAAGATAATTTCTATTTATTGATATATTCAAGTATAAGTAGGTACCTATGTACTTTTATTTTCAATGGAAAATATTTCATTTGACTAAAAGTTTACTTAAGTTAAAAATGGCTTATTCTAGCGAAAATGAGTCTATAACTCCGGAGAAATGTGTGATCGATAAGTTTATGTGAATATTACACGAGAAATCGTAAATAAATAATCATAATTATACTTTATGGGTAAGTCATTATTAAGTTACATGTCAGAAAAGAAAAAAAAAAACACAATAATACTCATAATATAGTACAGTTAAGTATGTCAAACTATTGTAAGTAGTGTGAAACCGCACTTAGATCTAAAAGCTTATTCTTTATGCACCCTTGCCTTTTTAGGGATCCGTACAACACCGCGTTACGTGCGACGAAGTGTTCCTGTTATTTATTACACTCCGGTATAGAGGCCATTTACAGATTGTGTAAAAAACAAGCTTTTGACGTAATGAAATGAACGAATGAACGGAATCTTTTGGCGGGAACCGAAGTGTCATGTTTCATTGGGCCCTACTATTTGTATAAATATTGTCTTATACATAATCACGTCATAAATACTTTTATAATATTTATAAATACCTATTACGAAAGTGGGTAAATCCATTCGTAAATCAATTAAACTTATATTATGATTTAAATGATTAAAATCAGCTGTAATTTAATTCATTTATACCGTTAAATCAAGATAGAATAACCAATGACCGCAGATTAAAAAGTCATTCTTCATTTGCAGTTAGTTTTCAGATTAAACACATAGTAAAAATATTAAACACATTTGAATAGTCATAAATATAACACAACGACCATTGTAAAATTATCTTTGAATTTATTAATATCTTTCTTAGTTAGGGTTCTAATTATATTGGTGCTATATTATGTGAAAGGTAACACCTCAATCAGTGGATTTTTATGGGGTTTAAAAAAGGGGGTATCAGGTTTCGTAGCTTCTTTGTAGGTCTGTTAACTAAATAACATTATTTAAAGTATCCGCGAGACGGTCAATTGCGATTGTCAATATTTACATGATTGAAGCAATGAATGATCGTTTACAACGGCAATTGAAGCAATTGTCAATTGAAACTACGAGATTGACGGCGAATGATGAAAATTTTGATTGACGGCGAATATTAACAATCGCAATTGACCGTCTCCGGGAGCCTTAAGACATCTTCTAGCTCGTCGCTTTTCTGTCTTTCTATGCGTGACTTCTAATCTAGCACTTAGCAGTGAATGTTTTATCGTAAGACCGGTAAATTTGATATAAAGTGGGATAATCGTTTAAGATTCAGTTATTTTCTAGTAAAATAGAGTAATCAAGGACAAAATACGACGTCATCTCATCTCATGAAACCTTATTGAATTCGTGCAAAACTTGAATTGAAATCTAGGTTTTTGTTTTATCACCTCATTACCTAAGTGTAGACCAAGTTATCTATAGATTCCCTAAGATAAGCTTTTTACATAAATATAGCTAAAATTAGGCATAACAGTTGTCTCTTTATGACCTCGCATGTATTTACATTTTATTTTTATGACTATTGCGCCATTAGCATTCTTTTTATACAGATATTTTATTTTCATTGACTCTGTTGGGTGGTCCCAGGTTTTATATACGGAATTTGTCATTACCTTTAGAATTTCGAGAATTTATGTCTGTCCATTTGTAGAATTATACACCTTATTATGGAACTATTTCGTATCAATATCACATCAAATAAACAGTCTTTAAAAACGTTTTGTGGTAACTGTTAGGTTTTTGAATTAATGAATGAGGTCGTAGCATAAACCACATACAGCTTAAATTCATGTATTTTCATAAATTAAAATAACATAATATTTCAAATTAGTGAATTTATTATAAAGTAAAGAACTATTTCTTGGAAGTTATATTAGGATTAGCTCGTTTAGATTTTTTGAAACAAATTAGAACTTTTATGTTTTAGCGCTTTGAATGCCTATTATGCCTATTAGTTTAGATAGACAAAAGGTCTAGTCGCCAAATTAATGTACCTTTCTTTCTATCCCGGTCAAAACATTGCACCAACAAACTCACACTGTAGTGGTATTGACGTGTTGCGGGCTGATTTATTCGGTCCGGCCCTCGGAATGAATAAAGAAGCATCGCCGGGGGCACACCATTTGTCTCTATCCTTTATGGCAAATGGGAGATTTAGGAGCTTTTTAGTTGGACGTTAGCATAGGCGCGTGCGGTGGCGCTGTCCGCCCTCCAGAGACTCCTACTTTCAATACCAATAGGTACCTAAGTAGATTAATAAAATATAAATTCGTTTATTTCGGCAATCGGTCCGACTCTATCGTAAAGTATAATTTTTAAAACACATATTAAAATAATCTAAAAACTTTTAAAAAATTCATGTCTGGCAGAAAATGCTACCAAAACATCCAGTCTTTCACTTTTTTACAAAAACAAATTCAAACAGTAATAAAAATCAACAATAAACAACACTAAAATAAAATAAAAACTCAAAACACATTAAGAGAAACATTAATAACTAAGTGAAAATATCGGTATGTCCCCTCGAATACCGACCGCAGTTCCCCCAAAACTATTTCCCCAAAACGGTTTCCCCAAAACAAGAGGAAACTATTTTCGTCGAACAAAAAAATGTTTCCGGGAGAAGATTTATTGGTAACCTTACTCACAGCATAGCCCTCTTCGTATAAAACGCGTGAAATGAAGTGTTGCCCTCCTCTCATTTTTTTACTCCCGACTTTTCCCTCTAACGCACAGACAGATTTTTTTATTGCTCAATTAATTCGATAAATTCGCGGAGATTTTATTTTTGACAGCCTAACTGTGCATTAAGTTTGAATTTACTTTTTTGTTGATTCAGTATTATTTCCCAGATGTGGAAGATAGTAAGATCTGTCTCTACTATTAAGAATTAATATACTTACCTATTACTTATTAAGATAAATTACCTTACTATTAAAAAAAAATTTGGACTACAAAATATTGAGTTCTTACGGCATAGTCTACCAACCACAGGCAACGCCGCGGCACGATAAGCTAGCGTAATAATTTAGTGGGTAGGGCCGAACTCTGAAACACAGAAGTGATTTATTGCATATAGCAATTGATATTAAAGATTAATGTGGTCCTATTGGATTTGGACGGAGGTTTAGCCTTAAGATTCTTACGGATTATTAAAAATCAATGAAAAGCACACTTTTGTATAAAGTGATAGCTTTTATTCTGAAATAAACTTTACTGTTCCCGCAGAAAAAAAACTTATTCCACGCGGGCAAAGCCGCGGGCTACAGCTAGTAATAATATAATGTTTTTGTCATCAAAGTCGTAGCACCTCGTAATATCTAAGTTTAGTAATACTTAAGTATAGGTTTACAATGAAGGCACCATTAATATAATGAAGACATTAGAACAGCTTCAAGTATGAGACTATTTTGTACATCATTACCACTTTAATCATTAAACTTTAATGACATGTTTTTATAGAACTTTTCGTAAGATAGTTAGTTGGCACATTATTACAAATTGATCGTACCTTAAACTATACTAATATTCATTACGACACAGTCTACTTATAAGCCAAGATTGACATCAGGAATGTATTTATAGCTTATTTTATTTCCTAAGTATTATTATTTTATTAATATTATTTATTAGATTACTAGCTAGTGGATTTTGAATAGGGGTGGTTCATAACTATGGATATAAAACGTTGTATGATCATTTTCAACCGGCGAAAACAAAAGGAAAAGGTTCTCAAGTCGACCCGTATATTTGTTTTTTTTTGTTACATCGTATCAATCAGAGATATATCTTTGCCATTGTGATCTCTCCTTTCCATAATTTACCATTACTAGATTATTAGATCTCAAGCAAAATGCTTTAAAATTCGTGTAACATAACCGGATTTGTAACATAAGTAACTAACTAGTGTTAAGTAACCGGTCCTACGCACCGGTCGGTCAATAAAAGTCCACCATAGCAATTCCTGTCACGTTCGCCCCTTGTCACTGAAACTATTCCTGAAATTGATATACATTACTTACAACCTTATTCCTTACACTTGAAAAACCGCTTACTGCCACGCAATTGTATCCTCGTTCGTTTATTTTAACCGCAAAGTTTATTATGTCGTTTGCGAAGAGTCCAATTTTTCTCGACCTCTGCAAATGTTAAGAGACTCCTTTTGACGGCCGGACTTTGTTTCAACGAGAAGGGAATGGGATGTCTCTGTTATGTGGTTGTACTCCTTGACCGTGCACTTTCTGGTCTCTCTGGGCGCCTGGTAGCAATTGCTTAAGAAATATTATTGGAATGACAGTGGGGACGTCGGAATTGATAAAGTTAAAAGGTTTTGTGTGTAAAAAGGTGCTGAATTTGATGTAACAGGGTTTTGTGGCGTCAGCAATGGAATTTGAGACTTATGGAAGTAAGACAATGTTTAGATCATTCCACAGACTAAAACATTTTAAAGTATGAATAAATAATTTTTAAATCTAGCCTACTGTACTAGCGCATCTTCTAAGATGTGACAGATATGTACCTATTATATAAAGGACATAATGACGAGTACATACATAATAGTTAGTATATAATTATAGTGGTTAATCAAATTGCAAGAACTTGTGTCTTGCTTACAGCGGTATGCATCTGGCAGACAAACCGCGAATTTTTGTTCTCAATTCGTCTGGCTTATGATCTTTGTATTTATTCTAATTCGCAATTTGTCTGGCAGACGAATTAATAATAAAATATTCGCAAGTTTGTCTGCCAGATTGTGAAGTTGGCGGCACGTATACCTACCAGCATATAAATTAGAGCACAAAAGAAAGTAATTTTTTTATATTAAAAAATCAATAAGTTGCTTTGTTCTTCATTTTTTCCCCTAAATTATAATCAGTGGCTTTGTTCTTCATTATTTCTCCTAAATTACATTAAGTTACTTTGTTCTTCATCATTTCCCCTAAATTAAAATCAGTGACACAGAATTTGACGTGACGTGAATTTGGCGAAATAGAAAACCAACCCGTTGCGCGTCGAGGTAAAAGTTGAACAACTAGATTTTGTCGCAGATAAGCGGAACACGAGGTAGGCGGCGCCGGGGCGCGGGGCGGTGCCGTGTGATGTATACGATACACGGCGATACGATACCTACGCTTGTATCGGTTTAATTAATTAACGTCCCTATCTGTGGAGATACGAGTTTGTGTACAGGGTGCTCCAGTAATCAGGTGAAATTCTATACTGAAATGCCATAATGACAATTTATTGAAAATATACAATAAACCAACTGTTAATAAAAAAAATGTTAGTTACTCAAAATAATGGTGATTGTAAGTAGCTGAACTTATTTTCGATACTTATATGTAATAAATTATTATTAGTATCGAAAATAAATTCTTAAAATGATAAAAACGGTATAATGATCGCAGGATAAAAATAAGTTTTGCAAAAACCGTAGAACTAAACGGTTCTATAAATTTATTAGATAACATTTTGTGTATCATTATCATCACTTTTACCTTATTTGTTTCATATTTAATAGAATTTTAATTTCGTGGTTCGCTTTCGAATAGGTACTTATTGATTTTTAATCAGTGTTATTATGCTAAACCAATTTTGATGGTTGTTATCACCGTGTCATAGCACCAGTTAGCACCAACAGGTGTCGATTTTGCATACGAATTTGACATTTATAGCTATTTATATAGCTTTTAAAATTATCAGAACTCACCCTAATGTGACGGCACAGCATATAAAAATGTAATAAAGATTAATTTTATTGATTTTGAAATTTATGATAAGTAATTTTATCATTCTGTCTCTGATGTTCATTTTACGGGATGTCCAGGAAATTATTTGTTTATTTATTTTCTAATTAGGGAATAATATAAATTACACTTTCTTCAAATATAAAAATACACAGTGTTACAAAAAAAATTTTTTTTTTGTATTATAAAGAAAATGAGTTAAGTTTATTACCAAATATACCAAAAAGGTACAGCCAGTTTGAAAACTTATTGAAAATACTTATAAAATTACCTAGGTATGTATTTATTGTGTTTCTATTCATAAGAATTTATGGCGTAAAACTTATATCGAATACAAATTTTTCTTCCTTCGTCGGTAAACAAAACCGAAGAAATTAGAAATCACGATATTTTTATGGTCTTAATCGTAACACTAGGGAAATTATATACGCTTCTCGTAAAATAATTTGACGGGCTTGATGCATTCGTCCGATTATCGAACGATATCGCAGCCTTGATCTATTTGTGGCTTATTTTAAATTCTATAAGAAATTATGTTAATTTTAAACGTAAAACGGCTGCTAACTAAATAGATCACTAACAGTTAAATTTAGATTGAAACTTAGAATTCCCTAAGTATCTTCATTTGAAGTAAATTAGAATTTACTTTATATGTAATGCATGACATTTTTCTTTGTTGTGATGGTGATATTTTGGGACATGGTGGTGGTTATAACGGTGGTGGTGACTCTTGGGGGTGGTTCTTCACCATTTCATTTCATGTCACAATACTAACCACATTTTTCTGTTTCTGAGTATATCACCTGTAGTAACCCGACCCTAGCTAGTTCACTCACTAACACGTGGAAGGAGGGCGCATCGAAAGAACATCATATCTACCGGGATCTGTGAGTATTTTAACACTTTTCTATTTTGTTCGTCTTTTTTAATTTATATTTTTACACTCATTATTTTAACTAGATGTGGTCCTAACTACGATTAGAAATTGTCTTTACAATAATTTTACCAATCGTAAAAAGTCTGTCAGCTGACATGTTAACAATACTTTGAAGTTGAAACAACTTAACTTGCGCAATTAAAAAACTATTTTAATTAAAATTTTCTTACAGCCATTCAATATTAAGAAACTTCTACTTACCTACCTACAATGTTACAAAAGAAAAAAATTATTAAAGTTAGCATTATTGTGTTCATTTGCGCAGCGCATAAACCAGTATTTTGCAGGGTTCGTAGGCGTTTGACACCACGTGCGGTTAGGACCACGGTGCCAATCGCCTAATTACTGTTTTTCAATGCGGCTTCAGTAAACAACACGCTAAAAACCATCCCATCAATGTGTAAACTAACACATAATATTCTACAGAACGTAGATGCAAAACCTATCCTAACCCTATCGCCGGCTTGGGTCCTTTCGACCGCGACCCCGCGGTAGGGCGAGAGGCTAATAAGTGAAACAGAGATTTATGAGAGCACAGATATGCAAATAGAAATTTGCGGTCCCCCGCCGATAAAAAGACGCCCCCGCAGGGAACTGTTTGTCCAACTGTCGGGGGATGACGGCTTATAATTATTTCGTATCATATAACTATGATGTGCGTATGTGTATTACAATAATTTATTACAGAATATAATTGCTGGATTATTTGTCGGTTGCATTAAATGAAACATAAGATTCCTATTTTCTATCTGATTCCCTGAGATATTCATCATTAATTGGTAATTACTCTAAATTAACACAAACTATAATTATATAGGATTCTTAACGCAAACGTAGGTATACAATACCGTGCTCATAAGTCTTGTTTCATAAATCCAAGAGGCAAGACTTCGTAGCAGTTTTAATAAAGAGAAAGACTTCCGAAATTCTTTCCAGAATTTTTTTGTCAATCATCATTAGACATTAGCAGATTCTGAAGGCACAATGTTGGAATTTGACAGCACTAAAAATGTTTCTATCATTGTCACATAGTATTATGAAGATAATATCGAAGCTAAGTTTAGTGCTGTCTTTAGCACGTGGGCCTTCAGAATTCGGCTTATTCATAGTTTTACTTTTGATTAAACCACATTTGCTTTAGCATATACATATTTCATTTCGTTCACTGTTTTTGTTTCCGTAAAGAGTCGAAACGTGTTACTAATCTCCACTCCACACTTTACTGCTTTATCTCGGAAAGAAACAACTGCGAGTTAGGGTTATCTTCGTAGAACTTGTTAAACAGATTCGGTTATCTCGGTAGGGGACTAATTATTCGCACCGGTGTGCAGGGAGGTGACGGCATGTAACAAGATTACGTTTTAATTCATTGTTGGTTGTCTAATTTTGTTTCGGGCGCGAGTTTTGATGTCTCAAAAGTTTAATAGCGAATTTATACAGCATTGTTAAGATCAGGATGTTAATTTATTGACAGATTTTGTTTTTTACTCTGCGCGACAGGAGAGTCAGGGGTATGATTTTTGCTGCAAATCTTAACGCTACAAATTGGCATTTTATTAAAATAAAGGAGCACTATCTCACACTGGAACTAGAATGCGACTAACTAAATTTTTTGGCAATGTTTCTGTTTTGAGCATATTGCGGCGAAATCGACCACATTTCACGAGCATCTGTTAGTTTCTGAAATATGTGTTTTCGCTCGTATCTTAGGTATTATCATAATCAGATAAAGAACAAAAATTTGCAATTAAATATGTGGTAGGTAAGTTACAGAGGGCAGTAGACCGTGTGAGTTAGTCCGCAGTCGGCGCGTCCCGTGTTTGATCCCAGCCTGTTTGCTCATTAGTGGCACGCGAAGGGAGCATCGGGATCAAACCATGTCATCGATATAGCGTGTCATTTGTAGGCACATCACTATATCAATAACAGAAGGAGAAGCGCGGTAGCCTAGTTGGTTGTGCACTCACCTCAAGTTCATGAAGCCATGGGTTCGAACCTTGGCATGTACTTAAGTACGGTTGATTTACTAATAATAATGTTTTCGACAAATTCACAAACGGCTGTTTAATCCCAAATTAAGCCGACGCTTGTGGATGGGTACTCAACAACTGATAACAATTTATGTTCGTGATCAAATTGAAAACAGTTGAGGTAGGACATTTGTGATTTTGTACTAATTATTAAATACTAGCAGACGCCCCGCGACTTCGTCCGCGTTAAAAGGTATTTTTTAAAGCGGAAGTTTTTTTGGCCGTCTATTTCAGATTTTGGCCAAAAATGTATGAAGCCCGAACGATGTCCTTTTAAAGGCTGACCAGTTACAAAATTAACATCGGGTGTCGGATTCCAATCCCCCGACAGATTGTTAATACTGACCGCCGGCGACCTAACGAGCTGTGACCACATGAATATGCAGCGGTCGCGCTCCCAACCCAGCGCTGTACAATACAAGGACGTATTAATTAATTCCGTCGACACCTCGACAAATGATTCTGATGTGGAATTTGTAAGGGAGGAAGTTTTTGATTTTCCCATTACAAGCCTTTGACTGGCCTGTTTTGAGAGGCCGTGGATTCGTTTCCCACCCGGGACCAACATTGTCTGATGACCATATCCTATTGGTTTTCGGGTGCTGTATGTATTTAAGTATCTAGGTATGTTTATCATTTGTTGAGTACCTATCCACAAGCTTCGGCTTATTTTTTAAAACTATTGTTCTACTTATTAAGCCCTTTTTATTGGCGTATCACCAGTGCTATTGGTTGGTTAGTGGGTGACACCAGTTTCCATACAGAAACGCCCACTTTCCTTTAAGGCTTAAAATTAACGTTGAGTCATTGTTTTCTAGGCTAAGTGAACTAAGCAACAGGCCTAGAAATTAATATTTTGTTTTTGAGCTAAAATTGTCCAAAAACCAAATTAAATATTGGAAGTAAGTAATTTAAATTAAAAAGCATTCTTAATAATAATAAAAATAACAACGACAGAACATAGTGTTAAAGGTAGGCGGTGTTGTTTGTTCAGCGAAGGGATAATAAAACCTGCGCTGCGCCCGCGCAAGTCCGGTGGCGGCGCCGGGAGCGACATCTGTCGCGGCCCCGCAATTACGGCGGATTTATAAGTTAACCGCCCTTTCGCCGGCCCCGATTATTACCTCCTCAAAATAATCACACGCTTTTTGTCTTCAGAGTAATCAAGGGTAAATAAAAAGCTGTAATTTTCTTTTTAGAACCGTACGCTGTCGTGTGGCGGGCGTGATTGCGGGTTTCGCGGTTTTGTTGTGGTTATATGTTACTTTCCCCCTTTGAAACCCTCTCTTTTTAATACTGCACAATTAGATTTCCACATTTAATAATAGATCTCTGATAGTAATCTCGGTGCATTTTTTTCATTGATTAGTGGTCAGGGTGAATAGGGGTGTCAACTCGACGCGTTGCGACTCGCGATTCAAGTGACGTGTGCAGATACGATTATCCGCACCCCTATGAATTAAAGATAAAAAACTGCACACATACAATTAGGACTGCTGGATGAGTCTCATGAGATGATCGACTAGGTATGTAATATTGTTTAGCAAATATTAAAGGTTTTAAAAGGTATATGAAATTAAATTATTTATTTATTTTTGAATGACATTATCTCCCATGGAAATAATAATAATAATGTTTTGGACAAATCCACACAAGGCTGGAAAAAGTTTATAAAGTTAGCCTGCTATACATCTATGTGGATATCCCAAGCTCGATACACAACCCAGTGATCGCAACCTGCACCATACATAATATTAGGTAGTTTTACGCTTTTTATAAAAAAAAATTTGGAATTTCAATAATATTTCCTTAAAATATTTAATAAGTAGGTATATAAATTATTAAAATTTAACTAACTACTTGTACCTAGTTTAAGATATGAGCTGCCTTTTTATAGTTCAGATAAAATCAATCTCCAAATCTATGTCGTCAGACATATCGCGAGCTCAGAATGCGTGAGAATGCCAAAAGTCGCGCTTGTATGAGAATTGCGACGCGATCGCACCGCGGTGCGTGGGGTCGCACCCCGCACCGCGCCGGCTGAGGGGTTACCACTATTACAATATTACAAAGTCAAACAAACCACCACTTTGTTTGCGGTTTTACAGCTGATGCTCGTTGTTGTTTCGGTTTTTTATTTATAAAAAAAATATTTTTATGAGATTTTTACATCTGATCTAGTCTTCTTAGGGCCTTAAGGGTGAAGAAACCTAGCGACACTTCGACCCTTTTGGGAACTGTTGTGCAAAACAAAGCCCTGTCCACCACCGATGCTCCAATCCGCGTTTGATGGACTTCTTAGAATAGCAATTCTATTCTTTGGCGTATGCAGGTTTCTTCACGATGTTTCCCTTGACCGAAAAGCCTGTGATATTTTAATATACCGTGCTTAAATTCCGAAAAACCAACGAGAGCGAGTTCACAACCAACTATGCTGCCAGGGCTCCTGTTTATATACTTTTAATCTTTGATTTGCATCCCGTACTTTCCACACACAGTAATTTTTTTCAATATTTGTCCTCGAACCAATATTGTCCCTGCAAAGAGAACTTAACGAAATTCCTCATTAAAAAGTTGTTCTAGTCGTTAACTCGTACGAGTCGTGATTTCCCGTCGGCTCGCGCTCAGAAAGTTCTCCTTTTGTGCTGTTTAATTGAGGCTCTCTACACCGGCTGAATTAACCAAATGAGGGTGACACACTGCTACTTTTCTATACGCTTTTGGTATAATCGTCTACAACTCCCTTAGAAGGTCACTAATAATGTTTGAACAAATTTACACACGGCTGCTTAGTCCCAAACTAAGCAGAAGCTTGTAAATGGGTACTCAACAACTGATAAACATACATGCTAATTAAAAATAAATACTTAAATACATACAAACGCTCTGAATCCGAAAACCAACAGTTAAGCTCATCACACAAATGTTGGTCCTGGGTGGGAATCTAACCCACGACCTTTGGCGCAGTAGGCAGGGTCACAACCACTACGCCAACAGGCCAGACTAATCATGTGAAAGTTGTTAAAAATCTGTAAATTCCAAAGAGATGAGAGCAGCTTCTGTTCTGTTCTCTTTGGTTCTAGTAGAGGGGTGGTTTTATTGTAACCGTCTGAGTAGGTTTCCGCTTCTTCGGTTACCTAATTGTAGAGCCGTGCTGGCCTAGTTGGTTGTGCACTAGCCTATGAAGCTGTGGTTCGAACCTTGGTTGGTACCAATTAATAAATATACGTAGCCAATTTTCTTACTCATCTAAAAACAATTCACAATATTTAAGTCGTATAGGCAATCTATCGTTTTACAAAAAAGGTGTGTGTTAGTACAATAATTTTTGGACTACGATTCTGAATATGTTAATTTGATCTTATTTATAAGTTCATTTATTTATTTATTTATTATTTTTAATGAATGTAAAAATACGAAACTTCTTTTTTCGCAATAAATAATTTTGTTGAATAAGTAGAAAGTTAAAATTTCCATTGTCATTGAAAGTCAGATTGCCGCATTTGATATTATACGACTCACTTAGTCTTGTCTACGGTTGGCATGATCCAGACATTGAGAAGTCCCTCAAAAGCATCTTAACCCAACTGTACCTAAACAAAAGCGCTTCGTGATCTTCGCTTACGCGCAGGCCATTAGCGCAGCCGTGGGCGTAATTAAAAGACTTACAATGCACCACTGGGCGAATTAAAAACAATTAACTCGGCTCCGAATCCAGCACAATGGTCCTCTGTGCACGACTTTACATCGCACAGTGGCCTGGACAGCGCTTGTTCCTGACTAAATTGCGATTGCGACCGGCCGCTGTGCGCGATTGTACCCGGTGGGCGATCGCGGAAGAGATTCTTTTTATGGCAGTTGAATTTGTTCGCATAATGAATGGGATTTAAGAAATTGGGTCCATTTCGGTGTACGTAGCGGTTGGAGGGTTAACTGTCGGGGTATTTCCGAAATAATCTGTTTATTTTTTAAATCTTAGTATATTTCTTATTAGAGTTATTTTAGTTAAACTAGTTTTTTGAGAAGTACCTACCTATGTAAAAACTGCGCTAAAAACCGCTAAAAAGTCACTGGGCAGCACGTCGTCGGCCGACATCAGTCCGCTAATAGAATCGCCACACCGTGAAAAAGAAAAAAAAGGAACTGACGTCACACCCTCACCCGACCGGGGGGTGTTGGCGCGACTCAGCGCTTTCGCAGAATGAGCTTAAACGTTGAAAACCCAATTTGACGCGCCGATTAGCACGCTCAGATTTTCATTTACGTCACATCGTGATTGATTCTAAGCCACTACTTATGAAATACCTACCTTTGAAAGATCTAACTAGGTCTTTCAAAACGGGTAGTAATAAAAGCTCCGAAAAATAAATAAAAAATTAACTTATTCAAAATATGAATAGGTAGTATTTTTTTGTAGTTTATCTAATAAAAGCGTGTTTAAAAAAACTATTAAATTTTATTTATTAAATATTAGCTCTGTGGTAGTTCCCAGCACTTTTACTGCGCTAGCGTCCGTCACTGACGCCCGCATGTCTTGTGACGTCATTCATCGTCAGTCACGGTTAGTTAGGCCTGACATTTTTATTAATAATCCAACATTAAATTTAAAAAATCACGTTTTTTTTATTAAATAATTAAATAGCAACCCTAATGAGAGTTTACGATTCTGGTTTCGGGTTTCGGCACGCGTCACACAAAAGCTCTTGGTTTTTGGGGTCCCTCGGGCCAAATTCGGTTTTGTTATTGTCCCCTGTTTTAATGTCTATCGATGATTATCAGTGTTATATCGTTTTACAACCAGAACAATAGAGATCAGTTGGTCGTATTATAGATGCAAAGGTTTCAGTTTCCATCATCAGACTATATCCGTCTCCATCAATATTATTATAAGCAATGACTATTTTTCTGTAAATCAGGTCAACGATATGATCCAAACATTTTTTACTGAAATAACCTTCGATCAATATTTTATTATACTTAGGACTTAGGTACATGAACATCGTGTAGTGGTATTAATATAGTATGTCCCCACAGGGCGTACAGGTTTATAGTCCACCACGCTAGCTCAGTACGGGTTGGTGGAGTTCACATGCGCTTAAGATGTGCATAAGTTTGAGAGCAGTCAGTAAATATACTTCAGTTTCGAGAAAAATCCCTGGTAAATATCGAACTACAGTAAGAAAGCAGTTTTACAACGTAACCAAGTGTTCTGTAGGTTCCTATGGTTTCAATAAAAAGTATAACAATCTACGATCTGAAAGCTGAAACCCGCACAAAACGTAGTATGAGGAAAAAAACGCACGTCCTCGTGCATTACTGGCCCGACAATGGTTCGACTTTTTGCCATTGGTGGTTACAGCGTGGCTTTTTGAACTGGGATTTTTTCACTCCATTCGCTCGCTGCGACGACCGACGTGTATAGTCGGGCGGTATTTCACCCCGCCGCCGCCAGCGGGTTAGGGATGACACTTCGCGGCTTGAATATTGGTTTGTACATACTAAGTGCTGAAAACTATTAACGAGAATAAAGAAAAATAATTAGTTGTTAAATTTTTAGGGACCTTTAATCGTTTTAACATTAAAATATTTATAGGCTTCCTACCTACTCGTACTATGTAACTTAGAAGAATTTGGTCCTTAAGATTGACCCTTTCGATTGGTATCACAATTATTATTTTTAACAAATTTGTCCGGTTCAATTCCCGTCTAGGCAGGTGTTTTTTTTTAAATTCCTTGAATGCAGCTTTTCTTTACTTATACTTTAAGTAAAGTTTGCTATTTTCAATATTTTGGGTACTTTCCCTCGAGGGGGCATTCGTTTAGTTCAACCTGTATCCCTATTTATGTAGCGTCTGCTCTGATGACGTTAGCTATAGATTTGAAGTTTAAATAACCCACTTAATTTTTACATTTTTAGTCTAGCTATCTATAACTTTCCTCTCTTCCTAGTTTTGCAATAATAAAATCCTACATTTTGTTTTTTGTTCATAAGTACTTTTAGGACCGTTTATTTTATTTGCCCCGTCGACAACCCTGCCACGAAACATTAGTTTCCAACTCGGACAGCGTCCGTCCTCCCGTTCCGTGTAGGTGTACAGTCGCGTTCAGCTAAATGCTAAGTGTTACGTCCCCGCCGTTAGTTACTGAAACTGATCACGACTGTACCCTCACAATTTTCCCTATTTCAATAGCAGTGAGACCATTAAATACTACCGTTCGGATGCACCGAGGTTTTCGATAACGCAAACTAAAGTATAATGGAGTTGCCTTTGATCCTGGTCGGAGGACCTATTACTTGAAGCAAATTTGGCAGTAATGTAATGTCCTTGCTTTACTTTCTATGCTAATGAGTACTTAGTTGACTTATGTCATTTCCGAACTTAGCCAAATCGCACGAGCACGCAGCGAACGGCGGCAGTCGAGTAGTTGCCTACTCACAATCGCATGTCGACTAAATGTGCTCACTAAAATTGTTTCTATCCCTTTCACGTAGTATTATGAAGATAAGGACGACAAATTTTACTTAAGTATTCATTATTCGAGTCATTATTTTACATACTTAACTTATTTACAAGATAGATTACGTTACACCCCCGTGTCCAGTTGTTGAATAACCCTACTCATCGAGGTCTGTCTATATCGTAAATCTGAAGCGCGATTTTTTATTCAAAAAGTCCGCCAAGATAACGATCGAATAGCACGTGGCACACAATGAGTAAAGCTGTGAGCACACTCGCCGCGGATATATCCGGCCGAAGTGACGTTGTCAAGGGGAATCGGCGGTGTCAAGAGCGCTGATCTCGCGCGAGCGCCACTAGCGCCCTCTGTAGTACGTGATTAAACCGCGAAATGTCAAAGTGCAAAGATCGGGCCTTTGTGTAAGCGCCTTTATTCGTCAGTCAATGCTACGCAGTCTGATGTATTCATTCATCAAAAAACTGCTGCCGGCGTACGTGGCGGGGAACCGGGAGGGGTTTTTATTAAAATGCGAGGATGCATATGTGCTATGAGCAAATCGGTTCACTGTTCAATATACGAGTAACACACATCGTAAGTAAATGAATACAGTAAGTATTAGAATAGATTGTACAGGTGTTTGGAAGGTTGCGAAGGTGACAGGGGGAGATCATGACTGCATTATATAAGTCAAACCTTAATGTATTCGAGATTTCCAAACAGCCTGTATAACCTAACCTACTCATTTGCACAGTATGTGGATACAAAACTCATGTAAACTTCCATGAATACATTTATAATTGTAACATTATCATCAAGCTTTTAGTAATCTTGTTGACTTCTTCAATTTTCATTAAATTTCTCTACACAGTAAAAAGCTTAACCTCTGTAAGTACATACTGATGCGGCTCAGCACTGGCTGAGCCGCATAATTTAGTCATCCCTTTGAACATTTAACACAAAACCTATCTTGATCCAGACCGCGGTATATCGTGCCCTCGGTCAAACGGAACGCGCGTGTCAATCTTGCGTTTTTCCGCCACAACCGAGCGGTCAGCAGTCAGCACCCTTTGTTATTCAAATCCCACATGCCCATCTGCCGACACGAGGGAATAATTAACTGATGTGTTTTTAAAATTACGCTTTTAGGAGGTGAAAATGTTTTGTCTGGATCCACTTGTAAGAGTATAATGAAATTTCACAATGCGTTTGCGTCAAATGTGACTCGTGACAATGTTGTCGATGGAACTATAAGTAGAGTCAAAGTTTATCTGTGGTCAAAGTCCTATTGACTTGTTTTGTCATTACCTACTTAAAATTGGCTTCAATGCATCAATCAACGAGCTAGAAGTAAAGGATCAAATAGGGAAAATTTGAAAGTAAAAGTAAAGATAATAAGAAAGTAGAAGAAAGATATAAAGTTGGTTTAGCGCCAAAACCAGTTGCAAATTAAATCAATGAGAAAAAATTAAAAGATATAAATAAAAGAAAAAAAGGGGAGTAAAGAAAACTAAAAAGAGATAGTTTAATTTCGAAACAGATTGTGATTTTTAAAAAACAATACAACGAAATTACAACAAGAATTTTCATTCAAAACCTACGAGTATAATGAATGAAGTCCTACCACACACTATCTACCCTATCAATCTATTTAGAAGAGATAAACAATATAAACTAGAACGAAGGCATAAAAATAATACATGACTTAAATACGCAACTTTCCTCTAAGACAAAATCCAGCTGCAGTAAAGTTCCCACACCAATCCCTTTACTAAAACCTACACACTTTCAGCTTAATCAGTAAAGAGGCTGCGATCCAGCCGAACAGGTGATTTACTTCGTCGTTAGCGCAGGCTAATTCTTCCGCGTTCCCAGTTCGCATATCTTCCTCCTCTGTCCCGCTCTTGCAGTTCGAGGCGAGTTTACGACGTCATTAGGGTTATCACGACGATGGTTCGTACCTCGTAGGGTTGTACCACCTTGGCTTACTCCGGCTCCGTAAGCTGGGTAAGGTTCTGGACACATTGAAAGCGCAAGCAAGAACTGAAATTCATAATTCAAAATTCAAAAGTATTTTATTGCATGTAAGTACACTGGGTACATTTATACAACGTCATTTTTTTATCTACCACCGCCTCCAAGGTGTTATATAGAGAAATGATGCGTTAGATTATTTAGATAGATTGCTAATTAATATGAGTGATTTATATCTATGTCACGTCATTGTAATGATAACCCTATTATTGGGTTTTCTTTCCTGGAGCCTTATTTTTGAATCGCTCGCTTCGCTTGTAGTGGTCGATTCTACAGATTTTTGTATCGGATGACGAAGGAAAATCAGTAGAATCGACCGCTTGAAGCGAGGCGAGCGATTCAAAAATAAAGCTCCTGGCTGATAGGTTTCGATCGTCCGCTTATGTGACTGTACCCTAAACTACTGTTTGTGGATAATGCACAGGTCTAGTTGAAACTTAGTATACTGAATTTTGATAAAACTATTTATAGAGTTTCGTAGTATCGACTATTATCTAATCTGTGGTATCGATGAGATGCTATAAGATGATTTTAAAATGCATTTTCCTTGTTATCACATGGATTTTTAACTTAATTGAATAATTGACGTAGCATACGTATATTTAAGTAAGTTTATTGAACATAAGAAATCAAGTATTAAGCCATTTTAGTGTAAATTTAGTTTAATTTAAAAAATTATCATCAGTTACGACACTAAATACATTACCTAAGATAGTATTAAAATACTATCTAAATAATAATGTATACTGGAATTTTTATTACTAATCTTAACTTTATGCAAAGTAAATGATGAGACCCAAACTACGCATAAAGCGGCGTACACAACCGCGTAATGCGACCGCATTCCTGTCAGATACGGTGTTGTGTGACACCTGACTGCGCCATTATGCGGCCGTCCTGAACTCGGACCCTGTCGCTATCAGTGACACTGCGTGACACAGTGTCACTGCGCGACATTGTCACGACGCTTGAGCGGCCCGCGCGTCGTGACACTCTGACCCACTTGTAAACGGTGGCCGTATTGTTCTTTTGTTGAGTGAAGCGTTTGTCTTTTCAACAAAGAATCCAGTGTACCTACTAAATCGATGATTTGATTTTCTGCTTTTCGGTAATTTCTTTCAATAGATCTTCTTTCAAATGATTGTTAAGAACTCCATCATCATTATTTATGAGCGAAATATCTTTGAATTAACCTCGACTCCTCTGTTCTCATCAATTTGGAGATGCATCCGTCCATCGAATTTATTTCATCGTCAAACTAAAACTTTCCATAAGATCCTTCTTTATCTTCTATCGTCTTGAAAATAAGATCAGTATCACCTTCTATAATTACTGCTCTAACTGCACTTAGCTACCGCAGTAGCGTAACAAGCATTTTTGTAGTGTCGTAAAGTGCGGCCTCGCCGGTAGCGCCACCCGCGGCGTTGTTTATGTCGCGCGATCGACCGATAGCGCGCCTTGTATTGTGTACACGCACCTTTATGGGTTTGTTTCGCACCTTAGCAGGAAGGTTAGGTGTTTCTTGTTTGAATTTGTACTTGTAGAGTTGTCCTAGATTCGAGGTAATACCTTAAAAGATATCGTGATTTAGAAAGCTTTATATATATATAAGAAGTCTAGAGCTGCGCTAGATTTAAAATCATTTTTAGTCCCAAAGTGCGCTCTCAACGAAGGACTATAGTATAGTCGACCACGTTTCTCCTGTGCTGGGTGGTGGGTGGTGGACTTCATATTGTGCACCTAAGAATTCCTTCATCAGCGTATGCAGGTCTCCTCACAATGTTTTCCTTTCCAAAGGCAAGCAAAATAATACCTATGCTTTAAATGCCTTACCAAAATCGGCTTCGATTAACAGTTCCTATTAATGAAAGTGTTTAATTCACCAAGCAGTACATTTCGCCCTTTCACTGACCTTTTCAAAAGGTTGTAGGCCTTTTTAAAAATTTCATAGGTCTTTAAAAATTCGTGGTTTGGTAGGTAATTCCGTTACGTCAGAAAGGTCAACGAGTACTTATATTACTGTAACCTTTCCAATTTCAGTTATTCCGTGAATTGTTCTGAGGATTCAATTTCTAGCTTTTGATCCAACAACTTCTTGCGTGTATGTATATTAATGTTAAGTTACCCCGATTTTTCGTTTTTATTTACCCCAAAATTTCGATAGGGTTGATTTTTAGAAAATATTGTATACTTACCTATTTATGTAAGATGTCCTAAAGGTAATAAAAAATCAGAGATAAAAGGAAAAAATAAATCATCAATAATTTTCCCGTACATTGCGTAGGTACGTTTTGCTAGCAGAATGCTAATGGAAATTATTAGGTAAGTAAGAATTAAAGTTTAAAAAATCGTTGATGCAATCCAAAGTTGCTTTTGTGACGTTAACTCAAAGACACCGGGCACGTGAGCGACAATACATTGTCATACAATTGTCACACAACACCTCCGCAGGGACCCGCGGACATTTCAAAGAAAAAAACAATTGTCAAATCATCACAAAAACCTATTTACAAATACTCGCTCACCCGCCCACTCCAAAGGTGTTTATTTTTAAATTTTCGATACACAATACTATTGTCACTTTCCTGTACATTTTTCTTTTTTCGCGCCATTTAATGCCATTTCGAGCCATTACAATCTGAAACATCCGTGTCATCTCACAAACTTCGATATTTCTTTATTCTTTCGAATTTCAATCGTATTCCGTTTCAATAGCAAAGTTTGGGGAATAAATATGATTTTTGGATGTGCCAAAATTATGTTTGGCGTTAATACTGGCCGTTTCTTTTTTTAAATTCGGACGTTTATGGCATCCAATTTGTGTCTATGGATTCTTTTGTTGGAAATGTTTTGAATTTATAACTTTTCGATTATTGTAACCGACGACCTTTAAATGTGACAAAAAAATAATACTTTAGCGCTGATTTCTACTACTTACCACAAGATTATCTCTCACTCTCAGTACATACTAAATAGAAACATTTGCATACTTTGTTCATTATACCTTGCATAACAAAATTATCACCTCGCAATACCTAGAAAATTCCAAGCAGTTTTCGCTGCTGATTGTAGGAACGGAGATCGTTATTTTTCAAAGAAAATACATTAAATTCAACGTAAACCCAAATATTTCGATTTTCATTGTAAGTACCTATACTTAAATGCAAATAAACATCTCGCATCTTGATAAGGGAAGGGTGTTATTCTGAAGATTGGAATCTCGGTGACAAACACCGGGGACCTATTGTGGGTGCTAAATTTGTTTCGCTATTTCCGATCTCCTTACGAGATTATTTGCGATTGTAAAGACGCTATTGTCGATGACGAAACCGGGTCGGCGATATAGAGCATGTTCTGAATTCGAAATGTTTATCGATAAGGAATTAAATGGAACCAAGCTAAGATAATTTTAAAATGGTAGTAGACTGACAACTTTGGTTTAAATCAAGCCTGTAATTATTTTAATTATATTTTGATTTCTCTATACTAATTTTAACTTTTAGTAACTAGTTTATAGGTTCTACTATTTTAATTAACACTATTTTAGTAAAAGTCTGATTGTTACCATTAGGTCGATGACCACGATCCTGACACACCATGTCTTTTTTTAATTCCAAGTTCAGAAATTCCGAAAGCCCTCTTTGTCGATACTCGTGTACGCGTCAGTTATAATAAGATTCGGTCGAATAAAGAGCCATTATGTCCATTCGTTCATTGTTCGCGTAATGCCGTTCATTCTTTCCCATTCACTCCACAGATCAGCCGCGCGCAATGTAAACATCTGCCCGCGCCGCCTACGATATGTTGATGTGAGACGCCTCCTTAGGGCTTTTGTGATAGAAATTCGATTTATGTCTATGGGCTTACGGGATATGCGTGTTTGTGATAACATTTATTTGAGAGATTTTAACGGCATTTTAGTCACATTGTAAAATCTGCCAATTTAATCAACTTTATCTATTTTCTCATATCTACTATTTCTTATTCCTACATATTGTTTCTTGTTGTAATGTTTTATTTCTCTGTGCTTTTCTTGTTTGTTTTTATTTTGTTAATGGTCTCGCTGCCATTGTGTACGTCAAATAAATTCTATTCTATTTCCTGTTGTTATTTTCGTTCGTAAGTTCTACATTTGCGTTACTCTAATTGTGAATTAATTTCAATAACCGTAAAATCGCCCATAAAATTGGATTAAAAAAAACTCACGACTCTAAGCTTCTTTTTATATAAACCCCAAAAACTCTTGATTCCAAAAAAACAGTCCATATAGAACAAAACACCCGCATGCACAGTTTAATAAGCAGCAATTATTTTATTTTTATAAATAGATAAATAAAGGCGCGAGAACGAATGCGGGCCATCGATTTAACTCGCTCGATTATCACCCTTTGCTCGATTCACTTGATGAGGTATAATGGAATTCGTCATACTCACTAAAATCTGAAGGGGAACTTATACCAACAAATATTGGATTACTTTGTTCTGTTCTATCAGTTTCCTGACCGATTTCTTGTAGGTAATCTAAAGAAAAGTGAATCGGTCCAGAGAGCAAATATTTTACTAAAATTCTATAATTTTCTCAACTTTACAAGGCAATTTGACGAGGGTACGAGTATATAGGTATGATGGTTTATTGAATAATCGTAAAACCAGGTTTTATAAACTTTTAAAGAATGAGTAGCATTATTAAAAATGTCCTAGTTAAACCAGTCGTCTCCGCGGCGCCAGCGCATGCCCGTGATGAGCTCTCATTGGTGCAGATGGGACATTGATTTAGGGGTCAGAACAGTTGACACCATCGTCAATACAGTTTGAGCCACAGTAGTTTGATTCATATTTGGGTAACATTAATATGTCTGATGAGTGTGCATTATACAGGATGCTGACTCAGTCATCATGACCTTTGAAATCAGGGTTGGAAATATTATTTATTTATTTAATACTTTATTGTACACACAGAAAATAAAAACAATACAAAAGAACAGAAATAATAAATAAATAAATATTAATATAATATATATTAATATTATACATATATATATATTTATATATTAATATGAATATAAATATTCTATAAGTTCGTTCTCGATTTCGTGATAGTTTTGAGTATGGACGGTGAAGATTCCCTTTATCTGACCTGTTAGAAGGCCACGAATACCTGGCGTCACTGCGATCGTCCATTTTGAGAACTTTTGTGCCAAACCCCTGTCGATCAAAATTCTCTTTGCTTACCTTTGTTGCTAAATCAGTCACCATTTTCTGAGCTCGGAATTTATTATTATTTGTTTTCTATGCCATATTCCTACGTTCATGTTGCAATGTGTTTTCTACTTTTTTGAAGTCCACACACTCAAAAATTCTAATCTTTATCTGTAAACAGCATTTTCAAATGAAACCGATGAAATAATTCATTCACTCATTCAGTGTCGTCTTCCATTCAATTATTTTTCATTACCCGCCATGTTTGTTCATCTTAGTTCTCTCGGGGTCGTATCAATTAAACTATATTACATTGCTACTCCGGCCGGCTGGCGAGGGTTAATTGCTATTGGGCTTCCAAGCCTGATCTTTGGTCTTCAAGACCAGTGTCGTACACCTTTCGATTCCATCGGGGCGGGGTTAAGATCTCATACCCTTTACGATTTGAATGAATGGAGCGCTTGTAACACTAGCTACATTCACAACAAAATTTATAGACCTTTTTTAGTTTTTGTAATTTATTTTAACGATCAATTTTTGGTACCTTTCTTCTCACTCATAGACGGCAAGATTTAGTTCATTGCGAGTATATTTATGATATCAACCACTTTATCGCTTTTGCGGGGTCATTCGGCAATTAATCAGTTTTCATTAAGTCTACAAGTACTTCTCTCGTGTTCTGAATACTTAGGCATTTAAAATTATTCCAACGTTCGAGAGACCATATTACATTGCTACTTTGGCCGACAACGGGTTAGGTGCAATTGGGCTTGTTTGTTCTTTGGTCTTCAAGAATCTTTAGATTTCATCAGGATTCAGGGAATGTCGACTTCAATTTGAATTATTGCTAACACTATGGCGTATTTGAAACTCAACATCTTACCACTAACCATATTAACGCTAGAATGGTTACTGTCAAATAAATTTCGTGCCCATTTGAAAATCAGTTGGGTGTCTCTAGCGATCTGGGCCTCCTCCATTCCTTACTGGATGGCCATCATCAGATCACACCCCGATCAATCCCTGGCGAAGGACAAAGGTTTCAAAGTTACCGCGTTTGAATGAAAATGTTACTGCGTGCATACTTTTTACAGGTCATCTTACAGTGTATCTTACACATCTTTCTATCTAATTTAAAACTGCGTAATACGTATCAATTATCTGTTCCTTGGGGCAGCTGTCACCAATCGTGCACAATTACAAGTGACCACGGCTGTACAATTAGTACAAGTGAGTACAATTACAGGCGCATTGCGTCACCGTGCTCCCAAGACGGAGCGTGTTTGAATTGGAATTAATAGGTGACGCTGGATGAAATGTGGGTTATACTAATTAGGTACATAGTTGTTGACAAGAAATATAACAGGCAACACCTTTTTAACCAGATACTCCACACCACGCCGAGCTCCGCTTGGGTCAATTCCGTAACTGGGTTCGAAACCAGCTTCGAAAAAGGGAAATTTAAGTCCATTACGCAGGGTTACGAATTAGAATTTTATTTTCTCTGTTCTTGTTCGTAACTTACTGGTTTCAATCTCAGTTACGAACAATTAAAACTTTTAAAATAAAGACTTCACTATCATTTATTATTACATTTGACACGCATGTTGAAATGCTTTATATTTTTATCCGTTCTTCTGTAATATTAAGTACAAAACTTTGTAAGCTGTTGGTTTTCTAAATAAATTGAAAAGTTAAATTAAATTGAAATGAAATTCCGTAAAATGGTTATATTATATAGTATTTGCAATAAAGAGTAGTAGTTGTACTATAGAGTAGGTAAGCTTATTCTGTAATACTTAGGGCCTCTTTCACCACTTGCTGATATTGTTGCAGATAGTAAGCTGACAGATAGTAACATATCTATCAGATAAACCTGTCTGATAATATTTTCGTGTTTCACACCTCAAGTCTCTGATAGATAAAAAATAACTACCACTTGATCTTGCTGTTAGTTTATCTGAAAGATAAGGCAATCAGATACCTGTGAAACAAAAAAAATTGGCTATCTGTCAGATAATCTGCAGATAGGGTATCTGGGATTTTATCAGCAAGCGGTGTAAGAGGCCCTTAATGTAATTAATAAGCTAGTCTGATCGGAACGCAGCGTACAGCATGTAGGCTAATTTTTAATTACACGTGCAAGCCCAACTGTCAGTTTTAATGTTTCTTAAAGTGGCCACTTTATTTACCAGCTCAATTGTATGATGATGTACTTACTGTTTCACCAGTTTGATAGGCGTTGGCATTTGAGGCTCTTATAAAATCTTTATCGCAATTTTTTTACACGAGGATAGTATTAGTGAAAGCCAGCATTCAAGTCTAGCACTGTCATGCTCTTTTTTAAGTCAGTGACAATTCAAACGGGTCAACCACCCAAGTTCGAAACCGATAGTACGTGTGATGTTTAGGTTAGGATTTAATCTAACATCGAACATACTATGTTCCTCAACCCGCCGTTTAGTATCCTAGATTGATTTCTGAAAAGAAGAAGTTGATAATCGATTACAACTATAACATTAAACAACTTACATTCAATATAAGTTTTATAGTGAAATAAATCTTATCTTATCTTAACATAATTAGATGTGGACAGCGAACTTAAATGAGTACTAGTATAAAACGAAACACTTATATGAAATTTCTTAGAAGGGTCTTTCAATAGTACATTGTTAACCTAGGTGTGAAAGTAACTTATTTAAGTCTCGAGACGGGGTTTGGCGCCCGACGCGTAGCGAGGGCGCCAATAGTTCGAGGGACTCTAAATAAGTCTTGAACCCGAGGGAAACACTGTGCTTTTCATTAAGAATACACTGAAAGTAAAAACAAATACATAAAATGAGTGTTAATACAAATCTCTGCTATACGGAAGTATAAACAAAACTCTACAACTCGAAAAAACAAATGAAGATTGGATTGCCGCTTTTCCGTCTATTTTGTTTTTTTTTTCTGTGGCCGGCCAGCTATTCTGCCATTATTTTTCATTTCCATCATTGAAAAAATGGTAAATATTTTGTCCAAATCTATGTTATTTTAAAGAAATAGTTGACAGTAATAATTATAATAAAGTCATTTAAAAATATATATTCTTTAATTATTACATAACTTTATGTTATTTCAGTTTTACATCGCGCTGTAATTGAGTGGCTGTATAGACAGTTGGAACATGGTCCAATAGAAATGTCAAAATAGTACTAGTTTTTTTTCATATAATTTGACAGCTGTCAGTTGAAAGCGATTCTCCCTAGGGCTGAGATGTATTACTTTCAACCCGCTCCTCAGGCAACTTCAGACCTACTTTCAGAGTATGAGTAATGAAAAAATTTTTTTACTATTGTTGTAGGTACCATAAATTGTCCGTACGTATTAAACGTCACACTCACACTTAAATCACAGTCTTGTTTAAGTCTAAGCGGATGAGAGACAAGACTGACATTTACGTATATTTCCCCATACAATATATAACATATTGTCCAGTAAATAGAAGCAATAAATGCCTGCACGCCAGCATAGAATAGATAATAGTAGTATAGTAGTACTGGTCTATCGAGACAGCACTTACTGGCTTCGTGTAGCATCGCCGTTAATGCAATAAATCCATTTGACATTTAAGAACTAATGTTTTTATTAACAAAATTGATAGCTTGTAATGAATAGCATTACATACCTTATTGCAACAGACGTATTGTAGTCTTGAGAACAGATTGGCGTGATGGCAATGGCGTGATGGCAATGGCGTGATGGCAAAAAATAATATCAACATTCGTTGTAATGATACCATGTTATTAACGGTTGAGTGCTATACTAACACAGCTATAGGTAAGGTTTTAATTGAATTATTAGCGATGATGTATCTGAAAATAATTATGCGATCGGTTTGTTTCGAAAAGATAAATGAAGTAACATCGGAGAGTTGAAAGGTTTGAAGTGGCGTTCAGTGAAGCTTGGGATCGGGATATTTATATAAACAAAACGCGTAGATTTTACGCTATAAAATAAATCCTTAATTTATTTGTTATAGAACATGCTCAACGATACTTAAAACAGTTTATTTTACCGTTAACTATAGGTAGTCTTATTGTTAGGTTAGAGTTGTAATTGTTATTTTGGGTTGTTATTGTTATATATTGGGTTATTAGTTAACAATATTATATGATCATTAGAGATAGTAATCCCTACCTCTCCACCAGACGTCGTCGCTACATCTGCTCGGTATCATAATGACCCTTTTGCTTACCGCGCCATTTCTTCCCGCAACAATAAAAAATATTAATGTAGCAACAGTAACGAGACCCAAGTGTACAGTCAGCCCACAAAGTCGTTCGTCACGTTAAGGCGTATAATCGCACGCATGCGCTGGCAGTAGGTGGGATCGAGAGATCACAACTTTTGACCAATTGTAAATTATCCAATGACTTCTTAAAATTGTGGAGTTGATCAGTGATCACTGCTACCTAATTGATTGCTATTGGAATTTGTGGCATACTGACACAATAAATATTCGGAGTGATTCGCCCGTTCCTCGCATGGCATCGAGTAAATATTATACCTGGCAACACTGCCCCAACTACAGCACTGGTGTAGTGCTACGATCGACACTGCGCCGAGCGGTCGAGTCACACGCACAAACCCATTACCAAAAGTTGTGTCATTAATTAAAAGCCCCAATACCCGGCCACCACAGATTTTATTGTTATTCATATAAATCACATTTCGGTCCCTATTATTAGAAAACATTGTGTACGTAGGTATAATTGTTTTTAAAAGACGGAGCGTTAAATAGAAACGGAAAATTCGACTTAAAACTTCTCTATACGGGGTGTTTTCTGCGGGGCGGCGCAAGAGCGGCGCACACGATTTTAGTATGTAAGTGACCAACTGTTTCCCGTGCCGACTGTACCGGGGCCCAATGTAGCGGGGCCAGGCTGTAATCGCATTAAGGCGGCCTGCGACCGTTCACGGATTATTATGTTTATACGTTTTTATTCGGGGGGTTGTATGCCGGAAAGGATTAGTCTTGGCTTCCTTGGCTCTTTTCTTATATTACTGGTTTAGTACAATAAAACAGTTGTTTTCTATGTCTTTGTTTTAGGGTTTATATTGAAATATAAAAATATATATATTAAGTCATGTCGCAGCAGCCTAAGATTCCTAGTTTGTTAAATAGCATATAAAAGCATGTGCTTTTAGATGCAGATGGAACAAAAAAGTTATTTTATATAAATTTTAAAAGTTTCAAAATAAACCCTATGCGGGAATAGGATTTTCTACATAGAAATGGGATCAAGACTTGTAACCGAAACATTTCAATAAAATATAATTGAAACGAGGTTTTATAAAATTATTATTAATATTCTTCAAAATGTGTTCTTATTAAAAATCCCGTTTCAAAGCAGAAAAAATATATCTGCTGAATGACTTCAAAGGCTTATTTTTTTTAAATCTTCGGTAAAACTAAATGTACGTAATGGTTTAATGTCGCAAAAACAGTTTTCTATTACATTAACTCGGCTAACGTCGCCATTTATTTAATGACAGGTACTCTGTAAACATTTAAACAGAATAAAGTGGATTTACTGCGTCACATTTAAGAGAATAGTCGCGGGACTTGGGTCATTTACCATAATAAAGAAATCTAGAGCCCAAATAAACCTACTTTGTCGTAAAAAAATATTTATAGAATACCTGGGTTTCAGAGTTTCAGTACAGTACCTACTGAACTAATTTTATTTTGAGACGTTTTTGGAATTACAAAGCCAAGAAATCTTTCTGTCCATGTCCACGTCCCTTTCTTTTTTTTCTTTTCTTTCTTTATAACACTTATCTTCCCTTTTTACAGACGCCTGCGGCCTGTCAGACGTACCGCACATAGAGAGCCTCCAGGAGAAGTCCCAGTGCGCGCTAGAAGAGTACTGCAGGAGTCAGTACCCCAACCAGCCGACGCGCTTCGGGAAGCTCCTCCTCAGACTACCCTCGTTACGGACAGTCAGCTCACAAGTCATAGAGCAGCTATTCTTCGTCCGATTAGTAGGAAAGACGCCCATAGAGACCCTGATCAGGGACATGCTGCTGTCAGGGAGTTCGTTCTCATGGCCTTACATGGCGACCATGTGACATACGATGTGGAGACAGCTAGCGGCCGCCTGATCCACGCCCTACGGCTTCCCGCCGTATCTGCCGAGCCAGCGCTTCGACCCCTTCCCGAGGTACCAGCGCGACCAGCCCGAGGACGCCGTGACGTCGTCCAGCGAGTTCCACGAGAGCACTGACGCTGCGACGACGTCGGAAGAGTACTTCGGGTCGCGAACGAGCAGAGAAGGCGAGAGAGCCGACCCTTGTGCCACCTTCGATCCTATATCAGCGTTTTACGCTCCTAAATCGACGGAAGGTCACGAGGTCTTCGATGCGGCAACGACCAGTGAAACGCAGAAGAATGCTCAAAAAACCTCCATGATGATTGACAATTTACTCAACCTCAGGAGCCAAGATTCGTGCATACCAGATTTGAAGTAGAGGACTTAAAGGACTTCTTTCGCCACTTGCTGATTAAGTCCCTGATACTCTATCTGTACGTTATCTGACAGATAGCCTATGTTTTTGTTTCACAGGTATCTGATTGTCTTATACCTATCTTATCTATTTTATATAATCTATCAGTCAGATTTATGTGATAAATTAGTTTATCTGTCAGATTGCTATCTGTAACAAGATCAGCAAGTGGTGAAAGAAGCTCTAAGTGTCGTTAGGGGGTCAGTAGTGTCTATTAGTTCAAGTTTTTTGTTCCTCTGTAAAAATATTTAGGATTAGTTCATAATATTTAAATACTGTAAATAAAATGTTTTTATTATTGTAAATGTATAGGTAGTTATGTATCATAAATATAGGTCAAGAGACAAAGTTTTCTACTCTTATGATGAAATGACTATTATTTACTTTTTTTATTTAGTACTCGAAAAAAAAATCTTTCTTAAAACAAGGTTATTTTTCTGCTGATCTATTTTCTAAAGAGCAAGTGGATTTTAATTTTTTTTATTACAAACATTAGAATTGTAAAGCAATCATGGATTGTCAAAAATGCAATAAAATGTACATTCGGTCGTGCAATGTTGATGTGTAGAGTTATGTATAGAGATAAATTTAAGAAACAGCTTGGGATTTTTTACAAAATATTATTTTTTATCGATTACCTAGTTTAGTTTATCAAGGTAAACTCTTCCAAAGGCGTAGGTTGATGTGTACTTATTCTTTTAATCACAGATTTTAGTCGAGAAATTATTTAAGACTGGTGCTCTCTCTCTAAATGCTGATAAATTTATGTATGTTTTTTTTATACTGTGTTATGTAATATTTTCAGGGGTATATAAAATAGAACATGTACTTTCATTATACAGTATCTCGCCGTCGTAGCCTTGCAGTATACATGTATTAAAATCCAAAGTCGTGGTTGCGATTCTGAAAGCAGATGTTCTACTTTAAAACCCAGTACTTATTTATTTCTATGAGTTGTCTTGATGTCTACAAATAATTCCGTAAAAGCATTTACAAAAATGTTCCTTGAAGGTTTCTCGTACAGTCAGCAACGAAAATATTTATAAGTTTTTTTGGGATTGTAATAACCAAAACAACTTTTTGTTTCTGACTCTATGGGACTTAAAAATTTTGGTACTTTTTAAACAACTGCTTTGTATTAATTTGTTTTTTTTATATGATGTGTGTATTTTTGATCGAACATTAGTGAGAAATGTTTTCTTTTTCTTAAAAAAAGATACCTATTTATAAACAACTGAAATATTAAATAATGTTTTTTGAGTTAAACTTGTATAATCGGTAATAAATTATTTAAATTACTTACCTTAAATACTTATTTAAAAATTTTTGTTGTCATCATTTTGTTGTCATTGATGTCATCATACAATTAACAAATTATATTAAAATAATTTTATATCAGCTTTTCTACCGGTTTTTCAAACTATTTTGTCACACTGTGGACATCTCCTGCCAAATCTGACAATTAAATTATTGTAAAACTGAAGCAATGTATTTATTCGCAATAACTGTACAGTGATGTGATGGTGTATGAAGGCGCGTGTATGAGACGTATGGAGTTGTATGAGAATTATATTGAGGAATAAAAGATGTCTCTGAATTCTGATACATTTTGTTTCATTAAATTCCTATCTATCACTTCCTCACCCAGAGGTCGTGGGTTCAACTCCCACTAGAAACAAATTACTTTCTGCAAATTCGTCCTGATCTGGATGTTATATTTGTGAATATGCCCAATTTGGGATTCGACATGTGACATAGCTGAAAGAATTGCGAAGCTGAAGTGGCAGTGGGCTGGGCACATCGCTCGTAGAACTGACCGCCGCGCCGAGGGGCACAAAGGTTCTCGAGTGGCGACCACGTATCGGAAGACGCAGCGTAGGCAGGCCTCCCACACGGTGGACCGACCATCTGGTGAAGGTCGCGTGACCCAGTTGGATGAGGTTAGCGCTGGACCGGTCATCGTGGAGATCCCTGGGGGAGGCCTTTGTCCAGCAGTGGACGTCTACAGGCTGATATGATGACGATTTGACATGAAATAAATTTCCATAATCAAGTCTTGTATACTTATTTGTACAACACTAAAAGCATCTTTAACCCGTTCGCTGCAATTAATTAGAACAAACGAGCAACAATTAAACATTGCATGTCCGCTCCGTTCCCACGTGTGCAACAAATCAGTACCACAGAATACATAATAGTACCCAGCGCTCACATCGCGTGCGCGGCACCTGCAGTATGCGGTTGGGGTGATTAGTCGGATTCACACCGGGACAGCGATATTCGATTCGAGCGAAAGTTTGATTCGGTTGACCGAATCAATGAACTATTTCTAAAAATTTAATGAGCGTCTCTAGTGAGCACAGCTCCCATTTGGCACCTCAAAGTGGTCATAGCGCAGAAATCAGCCAACTTCACACAGGCGCCATTAAACTCTACGTGGACTATATATGTATTTGTGGCGGTTCTTCGTCTTCGGCTCACGTCGAAACAGCTTCCTTCCTCGGGCAAAAAAAAGCGTCATTTTGTACTCGGTAAGTATCTACAAATTATACTATTCGCTGTTGGAATAAAACTACAACATTTTTTACTAAACACCCTTAAAAGCGGAAGTCGATACGTACAATTACTAAAATCAAAAGCACCCCTAGGGTTGTCACTGACGGAATGTAGTTCCGGTCAATCACGCGGAGCTCCCACGATGTGCAGCCACCGTGACCCCTTAATTGTCACACCCTGTGGTTTATATTTCAGCTATCTTTTAATATCAAGATAAAATAGATCATACCTTAAAGTTACAATTTGTCCTAATTAACTCAAGGGCATTAAAGAAAAATTTTGCTACTCACGCAATAAAAAAAGACTGTCATCTTTTTCAAACTCCAATAAATTTGTATTTGCAAGAAAGAGTGCGAAGATACTTCTCCTCCCGCTTTCTTTTTCCGCACCGTCGGTTCCGTACCGTAAGCGGCACCATCGGTTCCCATACTAAATATGCTACATCCTGTCCTGCATACCAAAAAGTTTTTAACTTCATCACTAGGGGACCTACCACCCGAAACCTATCAGCTAGAAGTATTTCAGTGACCTTAGTTCTCTGTCGATCAGCTATGTCTAAGAAGGTCAAGGGACTACATATCGAAGGCATTCGAGAGGTCTAGGAGGCAAGCATAGACAGGCGTCCTTCTATCAGTATAATAGCGAACGTATTCTTCAGACCTACAATAGCTCAGTCGATAGTCCGAAATCCGAATTGTGACTCGTTCAGATTTAGAACCGTATAGACAAACGCAAGTCTAGTAAGAAGTTTCGTGGCATCTGTCGCAGAACCGACGGCCGTTGGGGCAGACAAGTTCTGTAGTGGAGACCGCAGACCGGTACGCGCAGCGTGGGACGCCCCTCCGGCGACCTAAAGGAGGTGGCCGGGAGCGGCTGGATGTGGAGAGCAGAGGATCGGGGAAGGCCTATGTCCAGCAGTGCACGCTAAAAGGGTGAAACGATGAAGTATAATCCCTAACCGAACTTACTGGGCCTTCCTTAGGCCCGGTTTGGTGGACCAAAGCTGAGCGGAGAGGAGTGTCAGTGTGAAAACGCCCATTACTTTTGTCCAGCAGTCGACATAGGAGAATTATTGCCAAGAAGTTTCAAATCTCTTTGGTCACGCGCGCGCTCCCTGTGGAGATCGCATCTCGCATATTTAGTATCGGAACCTATGGTGCCATTTACCGGGGGGGTGCGGACAAAGGAAGCGGAGTAGCGGGAGGAGGTTGCTAATACAAATTTATATGGAGCTTGAAAATATGAATGTGTGAGTGAGTTACAATATTGTAATCCATTTGACACGATTTTGACACCCATAGGTGCTTTTATTACTCATCCTTAAGGGTGTGGCAAAATTTTTTGATTCATGATTATTGCTATTTACACTAGGTAAAACACTATCAATCAACATAACCGCATACGAATCCAATCACCCGGTAGCGGGCAGGTGTACGCGTACAATCAGTGCAGGTCGCAGGCCAGGAGTCACCAACCGTCGGTCACGCGCCGAGGCGCCTTTTGTGCGCGACGCCAGCCGTTGGCGCAATTATCGCTTCGACTGGCTCCAGCAACGGACGCACTGATTTAAAATTCGAACGCCACTTGCGACGTCTCTTAAGCGTGACACACGTTGCGAAAGCGTTGCGGTTTTTTTCTGTAGTGTTCGAAATAGTATGAAGCCCTTTACATCAAAGTGGCGGCGGCGCGGCTCGTTCTTCATACAAACCTTCGCCGCCGCAACGCTTTCGCAACGCCGCCGACCAGTGTGTGTCACGCTTTATTGAGTGTTCACAGACACACGCGGCCTGCGGTGGCGGTGGCGGCCTGTTGTATTCCCTATGCAATGTATGTGAGACTTCAGACACGCGCGGCCTGCGTTTGCATATTGAAGCTGCGGCCTGCGGTAGGCCGCCACCGCAGGCCGCGTGTGTCTGGGATACGCCATGCGTTCCTTGTCAATTATTGTGTGAATGTGAATTTATAAGACAGAGTTGCATTGACGACTGATGTTAGGACTCTTATTTCAGATCCGTGAGGCCCAGGACACCGCGAAAGCACAGGATTCTGGATTCATAGGTTTGTGGTACAAATCTGAAATAGCCGGACAAGTTTTTAACTGCTCCGTTTTTATTACTGAGTCGCTGACAATTCGGACACAAAACATTCGGACGCTCGTCCGAATTGTTGCATTTTAATTGCCTTATTTTTTTGGGAGAACTCGGACACAATGTAGGTACTTGGACTTGAATTAAAATTTAAAAAAAAAATTGGGATTTGGTCCAAATGGACACCATGAAAATTAAATAATCGCTGTAGTGGAAAATACTGTGTTTTAAGTAGGTATAATACTGGTGATTGTACGAACTCAACTTTGATTTCAGTTGTGTGAGTGTGTATGCGTGTAGTCGTGCATCGAGCCTAACTAGTTTTTGTTCAAGCAATAAGTTCACAGTGCCGGATTTTCCTCCTTTGGTTTCATCTACGAACAATGTAATATCGTTAATTTAGGTAGATCCTCGCAAAAATTACGGATTTTTTTTAACAAGTTTATTTTTTTACAATTTTTCACATTACAGTACATACAGCTCGCCAAACTGCAAAGCAGTTGGCGAGAAAAACGCTCTTAAAATATAACCTAACCTAATTTAAATTACCTCAGGAAGAGCTGTTCCTGCGGGAAAAACTTATAGGTATAATTTTCTTATTACTTACAAGGTAATATCTAAAAACCAACTAATAACAAGAATCGACATTTTCTTACAATCGAAACATACATTGCATTGACGTCAACATTAACACCTATAACAGGACAAACCAATATCCGGTAGGCGAGATGCAATAACTACGGTTTCCTCACTCCATCCTCTTCGGTACAGCCATAGCTCAGCATTTCAGCGAGCCAGCAAGTTTCAGATAGGTATTTGGGCGGTGGGCGGGGCAGAGGTCGCCCAATGAGGTCGGAGGTCGCGACCCTCCCGACCTCTCGCGAGTTACGCGAAGTAGCTAGGTATAGGTAGAGGTGACGCGCAAACTCCTTCGCGGCTCAACGACGGATTGATTCGTGCCTACAGTTTGCCGCCCCTGGATTGTGTGAACAAAGGTTTAATTACGCAAACTTTGACAGTTAAATATACAGGGCGTAGCTAACGATAAAATTTGATTACAAGTACCTATACTATTATTCATTTAATGGTCTAGTTTTGGGGAAAAACGATGAAACATAGTCTAGATTAAAATAAATTAATGAATAAAAAATTATTTCTTCGGCAGGAAAAAAAACTTATATCGTCAGAAGTAAAATGAACGTATAAAAATACATTTTTCCCTGATGAGGAACGGAAGTTTGTCTCGGGAGTAGTTTACTGCGGTAAAAATTAGCCTATATGGTATTACAGGATAATGTAAATAAGCTATCAATGTATACCAAGTTTCATCAAAATCGGTTCAACCGTTACGGCGTGAAAGATTAACAAACATCCTCACAAAATTCGCCTTTATTATGTTAGTAGGATTTATTTCTAGAGGGTACGTAGAGAATGCATGGACACGTCTTAGCAACCATTGATCGATCCTTTCTCACAGAGCTGTCAGGCTCCATACGTTACAGCAGACACTCTCAAGAATGTGTCTAACATTCTAAGCAACGTCTCAAACACCGAACTCTAGTTAGCCAACACATTCACTCATTCAGTTCCTTTCGACTTTTACGCGAGGATTGCGTCCATTGCGGCGGAGATGGGACGCTGTTTAAAGACAAGGCTTTGTGCGCGAGCTATGGATAGTGAATGAAGGGTTAAACTATAGGGTTGTGCGCAGGTGAATGTTGTGCTGTGACGTGCCGCTGTCAATCACAATCAGACACGACCACCCGCGCGATTAGGCGCGGGAAAGCGGAGATATGGAGAGGATTTGGTATACTATAAATTATTTCAATACTAACTCTTGCCCGCGGCTTCGCCCGCATGGGTTAAGTACCTATAAGCCATCCGGAAGAAATTATCTGAATGGTAGTGAAAACCACATCAAAATACAGTACTAAGCGTACAGAGGGACAGAGAAGCTACTTTGTTTTCCACCGACGAAAAAAGGGAGGTTCTCAATTCGACCCGTATTTTTTTATTTTTTTTATGTATGACCACGCATAACTTTTTACAGAGCAGTCCGATTTTGATAATTCTTTTTCTATTGGATGGGGTCTACTTCGAAGTTGGTCCCATTTAAATTTAAAGAAAAAAATTCAACCCTAAGGGTAGAAAATTAGGGGATGACTGATCGTTCACCTACTAAATTTTCATCTTTGAACCGATTCTGTTGAAACTAGGCACACTTAGGTAGTTCTATTGACACTACAACATGACAGAGACCATGACGGTGAAGTTGATCTGATGACGGAGACCGAAGACAGTCGAGGGAACTCTTCAACGGTGTACAGCAGCTACCTCGTGTTTGGGCTATTCATTCATCTTAATGAGAACTTCTCTTTCTCTGAGAGATAGGATAGTGTGAGACGCCCCCCGGCTAGATGGAGCGACGAACTGCGAAAGGCGACTAATAGTGACTGGATGCGGAGAACCGAGGATCGGGTTCAGTGGCACGCCTTAGGGGAGGCCTATGTCCAGCAGTGGACTAGTACAGTCTGATGATGGTGAATGAGAACTTTATACTTAACTTATGATTTATGGATTATGACTACCATCGATGGTTAATGATGGAGACGAAAGGCGGTCGAGTGTAATAAATAGTATATTTTAGTCACAAAAAAGTAAAAAATAAAAACTTTTTAACAAAAAAATTAAACCGCCGAAAAAATGCAACTGAAAAGCGAAAAATAATAAAAAAGAACCTTTTTAGTCTAACGAAACTCCTACACTAATTAATGTAAATCTAATTAATTTTGAGTCGGCGCCAAACAAACAAGCAAATTAAAAAGTTATTACGTAAGGCGAAATGATGGCAGCCAACTAACAAGCAATTAATGAGAAGATCATTAAATTACTAGAAATCAAATAATTAATTTGCATGTGTTTGGCGCTGATTCAAAATTAATTAGTGTAGGAGTTTCGTTAGACTAAAAAGGTTCATTTTTATTATTTTTCGCTTTTCAGTTGCATTTTTTCGGCGGTTTAATTTTTTTGTTAAAAAGTTTTTATATACTATCCCAGTCCACACTTAACAATACCGCCTGAACAACGTAAAGTCATAGTTTTACCACGTTTTTCAGAAGGGGAATTCCCGCCTGAACAGAATGTCGTAACGTATTTAAAGTAAAGGGAAAGTCCCGAAGTTTCGAAAGCAGGAAAAGCACACGAGTAAAGAAACTCGTGTGGCAAAAGTATTCTTAGTTGACAGGTTTCTGATGAAAAAGTTATTCCGAAGGATCTTCGTAGGTATTCATTGGTGCAATTTTGTTTCTAGAGGGCTACCTACATCTTATTATTCTGTGGTCTAACTGACAGTTTAAAACACACCAAGTCGCCGAAGACCAATCCACAATTAAATAACGGTGGTATAGATACAAATTTACGTGTATAAATAAATGTACCCAGCGTATGCTCATGTGACTGGCCTGTTGGCTTAGATGGTAGTGACCCTGCCTACTGAGGAGGTCGGAGTTCGATTCCCACCCGGGGCCAACATTTGTGTGATGAGCATATCTGTTGGTTTTCGGATTCTGGGTGTTTGTATGTATTTCATTTTATGCAATAACATATTTTGACTTTGACAATGACAGCTCCATTCCATTTCAGTTCCATAGCAACAATCACCTAGGTATACAATCATCTCCCCGTTTACCAGATCTGTCCGTCCGTCTGTCCACCTTATCTCTCGCATCTCCTCATACATAACTCACTGTGTCAAGAGAAAATAACTATTTATACTTTTTATTATATCTATTTTTATGCTCAACATTGTCATTCAAATTCTCACAGACTCGTAGTAAATTGAATAAATAAAAATAATTATTAGGTATACAGTATTATTGATTTAATAAGTTGCGCGCTAGTTTGTCTGGAAGAAATCGCTCTTAGCGATAAGACCGCCTAAGGTACAACAACCTCTAAATCTACTGTATTATTGTGTTCTATACTTTTTTGTGCAATAAAGAGTATTGAATTGAAGTTCTAGTCCTAGCCACAGATAATAAAAGTACTGCCCAGCAGTGGAGTGGATTTTTATTTTTTTTGGCCTTCATTAATCAAGGTATTCAAGGTAATAATATCATTTTCAATAAAACCCTGCGCCCACCGTTGGACATAAATGTTACCACTTGCTCTATAGGCATAGACAAGAAACCCCAAATGCCCATAAACAACAAGCCCCTAATAACGGAACGTAAGCCCCCGCAAGTGTCAATTTATCTGAAAGACTCCCCGCATTGTTTTAGCGGACAGTATGGAGTGCACCCTAATGAAATTGACGGCCGATGGATCTAAGAGAAAAAACTAAAGGATATGTCTTAGGATATTTCGAATAATAACAAAGTACCTAATTTTTTTTTAACTCATACCTACAAATTTACTAGGTACCTACTTTAAAATAGAATTTCAATTGCAATACAACGTACATAAAGAGTCGCGGGCACAAAAAAAAGCAAAAATAATTAATTTATAATCGAAATTTATTATAAACAAATCCTTACGTTAAATATCATTTCGTTGATATACTTTACACGCAAATAAGAAGTATGCGCTTGTGTCAATAGCTTTCAACCTTCTTCGGTTTTGTATAATTTAATACAAAATGTGCTATTGTAAAAAGTTTCGAGTTATTAGGCGTATCACAGACACACGCGGCTTGCGTGGGCGGTGGCGGTCGGTGGCGGCCTGTTGTATTCCATACGCAATGTATGTGAGACTTCTGACACGCGCGGCCTGCGTTTTCGTATTGAAGCTGCGGCCTGCGGTAGGCCGCCACCGCAGGCCGCGTATGTCTGGGATACGCGTTTTGGCAGCGGTTTACTTCTATATAAGTTTCTGCTTGGTGTAGAAAATACATAGGTATTTTCTTTTTTGCATGCAATCGAGCATCAATTATATAATTGACATAAGAAGTAACGTTGCCAGATAAGGCAAGACTTGAATCTCATGTATCACCATGTCCACACGCAGAGAAATTGGTGTGGACGTGAAAAAACAAACGTCGCGCACCCTTGTCCGCATTTATCTGCCATTTTTTACGGATAGGCGCTGTCGTGACGTCATCCACTTATCTTAAAATATATCTGTTGACATTTACACCTTGTGGGGAGATTCTTGCATTTCCTACATACAAATTTATTTTCATTACAGCTTTAATCAAATCAATTACTTTGGACTAAAATATGCTTTTCCATAAAAATAATTGGTCCCCAGACCAGGCACCATTTATTAGGCAAAATAGGCTTTTTGTATGTATGTAACACTCACACAATTCTTAGGCAGTTAGTACCTAATTTAAGCGTGCGAAAATTACCAACTTTAGTTCAACAAACCTTTTGAGACTTCACAGCAATTATTATAGTACAGTCGACCGCACGTCAGTGGAAACAATTTGACCTTGAGCTGGCCTAGCCTATTAGTGGGTTTCAATACTCTAGAAAGTACTATGTATTATATACTGGTTTTGTTTCCACTGACGTGCGGTCGACCGTATAAGGTGTAGCAAGTATTGAAAAACTCAAATGTGACCAGCTCGTAAAACAGAAAGCATAAAGTAAACAATCAAAGAACCCCGCTCAAAAGCATCTGTCGCGCAAAATAAATTCCTGGGACCTTTTACTGAAATTTAGGATTCCGCGCGGAATTGAACCAATTTACATAGTCATAAATACATTTTGGTTCCCTTCACCGATTGTCTTTGGTTCCGTGGGGTGGAATGTCACCCCGGGGGTTTTTTACGGGAGATAAGACGTGTCACGGCGCGACAGATGTCGTGACTGGTGACATTTGCATCTCGTGTAGAACAAGGGATCAGGGGTTTGTGGTTTTGTTTTTTAAAAAGATAAGGTTGTTCATAAGTTAATGATAAGGTGCATCGGAAAGATAATTTATACCTACTTGTGAAGATTCTTTAATAGAAAAAAGATTGTCTCGTTTTCTTCAGAAATCATGTAGGTACGGTCGATCGCACGTCAGTAAAAAAAAACAGTATAAACTGGTCTCTCAAAGTACTAGAACTCACTAATATGCTAGGCCAACTCAAGGTCAAAATGTTTCCACTGACGTGCGGTCGGCTGTACAAAGTCTTTATTTATTTTATTAATTTTTATGTATTCTAGAGAAAACGAATAAAGTAAATTATGCTGCTTAAACTAACATACCTAGTAAGTATTAAGCTAGTAAGTATTATTATATGTCAAAACTATAAAAAAAACATAGTAACTTAACTAAAAGAAAACCACGTAATTTATTAACACTCAATTTATAATATTGGTTAAGAAAATGAACAATCGTACCTATAGACATTTACTATAGTTACATTCACGTTACATTCCTTCACACGACTGTCGAATCCAATCAATAGCATGCTGGACCATCAGTTATCTCCACACACGAACCGATTTTAATTCGTGGACACCCGACTCCATTCAATAGCCCGCCACCGCGTCCCGTTCCCATATTTGCTTACCGTTAATCAAAAAACTTTTGTCGAGAAAGCGAAGTGTCCCTTCTGATTAATGATTTCAACCCGTAACCGACGTCACGGGACCGAACCACCCAGGGCTTCGAGCATGTAATATTACCCAGACACCGCGTTTACGTATGTACGATAAAACAGTGCTTGTAAATGTACTCCAAGCATTGTTTTGTAATCAGTTGCGGTCGCTTGCTTGTATTGTTTCATTACAATATAAGGTTGCTTTGGATTGCAAATAATCGTATTTAAATCGCAATTACAACAGGTTCAAGACATTCTTTCTCTTCTCTATTCTGTCCTTTTCAATCCAACAACTCCTAGCTATCTTAAAGAACTTCAATTCCTTTCTTCTACTCTTATTCTTATTCTTAGACGGGGGTGGCAGTCCCTGCACCGACTCCACGAAACGGGAGTTTTGTGCAATTCCCCCCGGGCCGTCAGTCCAGCCATCCCAGCTCCTTGAAGTACTGGAGTAGGACTTCTGGCCGACGGCAGCACTGTTGCAGGTTGCTCGTTGCCGAGAGGTCGGGATCTATTGCCAGGCCCGTTTCGGATCTGAATTCCTGTGTTGCTGGACAGTGAAGCACTGCGTGCTCCACCGTCTCGCTCTCCTGCAGACAGCCCCTACACAGGGGGCTGTCTGTGATGCCCAGATTGTGCATGTGTTTGTTCAGGTTGCAGTGACCCGTTATGATGCCGACCAGGAGTCTAAGGTCGCTTCTGTTGCGTTTTATTAGAAAATTTGTGAGTTTCCCATCGCTGTGAGGGAGCATGGAGCGCGCTTGCTCGCAGTCCACTCGGGTTTCCCACAAATTTTCGTGTTCCTTGTCTGTGTTTTTCACAAGGAGTCTCCTAACTGTGTCTGCTGATGGCAGGCACAGTGGTGTCTCTTGGCTTGGCGCGGCCGACTTGGCTGCTTGTTTGGCCAGCCTGTCGGCCACCGCGTTGCCCGCGCTTGTGTCATGTGCTTTGGTCCACTGTAGTGTTACCTCATAGTTGCGTGACAGGTTTTGTAGTGCAGTGTGACATTCCAGCAATGTCCTGGATCTGCTCACTGGTCTGTGAAGGCCCATGAGGACGGCTGCGCTGTCCGTAATAATGGTTACCTTCACCACGTTTGGATTCGTAGTTACGGATGAGATTGCTTTAGCCGCTAGTGTAATCGCTAGGGTTTCCGCTTGAAGGACTGTGCTGTAGTCTGGAAGTGGCTGCTTCATAGTCATTCCTGCCTCTGCCGAGTAGTAGGCACATCCCGTTCCTACCTCGCTCTTCGAGCCGTCTGTGTAGACTCTCAGACAGCCGTCCTTCTTTGTGTCATCCTCCTCATTTGACATTAGTATGTTGTACATCTTGTCGTCTAGATAGGTTTTCCCGACCTTGTCGGTGCCTAGTCTACTTATCGTGGCTGACCTGATGGCCCTATCTAAGATTCGGCAGTGCCTGGTGGTTATGTTACCTCTCCACTGTCCGTTAGATTTTATTCTTAGAGCTGCCGCCATTGCTTCCTGCTGAATGTGGAGTTGCAATGGTGGCAGCCCACGTAGGATATCCAGAGCGGCTGATGGAGTTGTCCTCATACAGCCGCTGATCATCACACACGCCAGTCGTTGCGTCTGCTGTAGCTTGTTGACTGTCGTTATCAGTCCTGTTCTTGGCCACCATACAATGGCTCCATATGTCATAACAGGTCTCACTATCGTTGTATACAGCCATTTGCAAAGCTTTGGACTAAGTCCCCAGCTCTTGCCTATAGCTTTCCTGCATTGCCAAAGAGTATTAGTCGCCTTGGTTGTAATATGGTCCAGTTGTTTTGTCCATATGAGCTTACTATCCAACCAGACGCCGAGGTACTTGGCCTCGTGTGTGAGTGTTAGTTGGGTGTCAAAAAGGTGCGGTAGTCGCAAGGTTGGTAGCGATCGCTTCCTAGTGAAGAGCATAAGTTCAGTCTTTTGTGGATTTACGGACAGACTGTGACTTCGGCACCAGGCCTCGACGGTGTGGAGCGCCTTCTGCATCTTGTTGCAGAGCGTAGACTCGAACAGGCCTGATATCATTATCACTAAATCGTCCGCATAGCCCACGGTGCAAAAGCCGTCGCTATTTAGTTCCTTTAAGAGTTCATTAACCACGACTTTCTTCTACTCACGACCGTCCTCTTCGTTCCGCAGAAAACCTTCGCCTTCATGTCCCTCCTCACTCCTCTAAATTCTATGATCACTCCTTCACACTTCACGCTATCCGTCTTTGGAACTCCTTACCTGTCCCGATCAGACACGCGAAATGTCTAAATGCGTTCAAGAGACAAGTTAAGCAACTGTTTCTCGCTACCTGATCATTCCACTCCCTTTTTCCATTGCATATTATTTAGAACCTTTGTTCAGTTGTCATCGTCACTGTTATTATGTATGTATATATTATAGTGTATAGAGTTTTTAAAATACATAATTATATATATATTTTATCTAGCTGCACAACCTACCTTTCTCTTCTTTAATATCCTGTAACCAAAGGATGTCTGGAAGAAATCGCTTTTAGCGATAAGACCGCCTGGATGTACCTTCTTAGTCTACTGTATTATTTTGTTCTGTTTTTTGTTATTATGTGCAATAAAGAGTATTGAATTGAATTGAATTTTGTTCACGGAAAAAATGTGCTTATACAAACAATTTTGTTTCAATCTCAAAATGTTCCTCATGCTATGATCTAGTCGCCTGAGAAAGGTGTAAAACATGCTACATTAAGAGTTATATCGACTGTTTTACACCTTCCTCTCTACATTTTCTGATTTATATGCCGATGATGAACATTTTAAGATCAAAAAACATTTTTTGAAAAAATGAAAAATCACGTTCTTTCCGTCTAATTTCATATATGATCGAGGGCCCATGGCTTAAGAAAACAAATGTCAAATAAAACGCTAATGATAGTAACGTCTAATGGTGCGAAGTAATTGTAGCTAAAATCCATTAGTAAAGTACAAATGGCGAATACCGTTGTTGGCTCCCTTTTTCGGTAAGAATGACCTGTTTGCTGATCCCAAAGTGACCAGATGAACAAATAAGCGAGAACGTCGTGATATCATTAATTTTAAAGCTACAAGCTGTGACGTTAATATCTTGTAGGTATCTGGGAAATATTGCCATCAGACGGGAATTATATTATGTTCCTGTCTAAACGTACGACCAATTGGTCGTACGTTTAGTACGACTAAAGTAAGTTTAGGAATTATTTTTTGGTTTTTAAGGATTCTTTTCTCGTTCAGAAATATCTGGCGACGCTGAGACGATATGGTATTTGTTTTCCTAACCACCTGTCTATGAAACGGACTCGCAATCCGTTTTTGGTGGACTTCACATAGATACGTCTAAGAACAGAAATTCTAATCTTATGGCGCATGCAGGTTTCTCGCATTGTTTTCCTTCGCCGAAAATACTGTATTAATGTTACAATAAACCGCACTCAAGTCCCTCATTGGTACGGGCCAAGATTCAAACCCACGGCCCCACGAATTATTTCCCACAAGGTAAACCTGCATGGGTTTGTCCAGCAGTGGACGTCTTTCGGCTGATATTATGATGATGAAGCATTTCATCTGACATCTGAGGGTGGTATAAAGCCGCTGGTAATCTTTCAGAGCTTTTACGGAAAACAGATGTCAGTCACTTACGTCGTTAACTACTACTGTGTATGCAAAGGGTTCCCTCACCACGGCAATTAGGTTCCTACGGAGCATTCCGTGGTAAGTGTCGCGCCCCTCAGCCTCTTTTAAACGCGTCATAATGTCTAATGCATTCTAGTCTTTGGGGCTGGAAACATTTCGTCTTGTCGCGTTGTGTGTACTACATTACTCCTTTAAAGAAAGGAAGAAATTGTCTGTTTCTCCCTTACTTTCCTTCGAGAAAAAGAAGGTGCCGCGACCTTCACCAGATCGTCGGTCCACCTTGTGGGAGGCCTACGCTGCGTCTTCAGGTACGTGGTCGCCACGCGAGAACTTTTCTGCGCCAACGGCCGTCAGTTCTACGAGCGATGTGCCCTGCCCACAGCCACTTAAGATTCGCAATTCTTTGAGCTACGTCGGCGACCTTGGTTCTCCTGCGGATCTCCTCATTTCTGATTCGATCTCGCAGGGAAACTCCGAGCATAGCTCTCTCCATTGCCATTTGGGTGACCTTGAGCCTTGTGAGGCCCATAGTGAGCGACCACCGACTACCTACTTGTTAAACCCTAAGTAACCAAAACCTTTACTAAAACCCAGAAGAGAAATGGAAAGCTCTGAACAGAAAACTTCCGAAGAGCAAGACACGTGCATCGCAGCCGCCCTTATTGTAAAACCGCGTCAAAACGTCGAGAGTTGTCATCAAATACGCATTCAGGGGGCGGGAATCAGTTTTAAAACCCATTAGAGGCCGGGGGTGGAGGTGGAGGGCAGGGGGGTGTAATTAGACTGCGTTAATATTTAACAAGTGCGACAGAGAGATTAGCGCAGCACCCGACCAGCTGCGCCCGGGCCAGTGTTGCAGGTTTCAGAATCGAATGTTCGGATTTATTCGGCGGAAAACATACGTTTAGGAATAATGTTACAGAATTGCTTACATGTCTATGAATCTGGCTTTGCCATACAAAATGACAGCTAATAAAAATGTGTCGATTTGAGGCTTTGTTTCAAGGATACTCGTTATTTAGGCGTCAAACTTGCGAAATAGTTTGACGGCAAGCCAATTCAGAGTTAATCATCATCATCATCAGCCTGCACTAGTCCACTGCTGGACATAGGCCTCCCCCAAGGCGCGCCACTGAGTCCGATCTTCGACTCTCCGCATCCAGTCACTGCCAGCCGCCCTGCGCAGGTCAGTGTTAATAAATATTATTAAACACAAACCTAATAGTAAGCTCATATTTTACTGTACAATATTTATTATTACCTACCTACGTATATTTCGCGACAGATCGAAATAACAACGGAGCACGGAGAGAACTAACATAATTTTAATAATGCTACCTAACACTATAGATGTATTTTCAAAATATATATTTTTTTAATTTAATGCCGTCAATAAGATTTTAGTACAAAATGTCACTAAATTTGCACTTTTAGTAAAAATATATTTGTCAAAAGGCGAAACTAATTTCAACTATTCCCTGGAAACAAGGCGGGAACAGCAAATTCTGGCAACATTCACACAGACACCTTCTGTGACTCTGTGGCTTTTAAAAAGCCACTGTCACCACCGCACCGGCATCGTCAAAAATTAATTACGTCATGTCCGCTGTAAAAAGAAGATTTTGGCGCTAATGGCTTTGTAATATCGCTGGCCAAATTCTTCACAGAGCTTAAAAATAAAAATGTTGGGGCTATTTTCGCGAATCGTCACTTTTATCACGAATTTATATGTTACTTCACTTTTCAGTTTACTAGTAAAAAATGTCTTTTGACATACTTACCTATCTTAATTCAAAGTGTATAAGTTAGCATTTCCAGGATTTTTGAACCTCGACTTCTGATGTTGGCAAGGACTCTTTGTTTATATTTAATTACAAAAAGGGATTCGTTTTCTTTACATCTTAGCCTTTGATAATAAAGGCTAAATTAAATTTTAATCAGCAAAATATAAAATCCACCATCTGTTTATATTCACAACGGCAGCCCATATTTTTGTAGGAATTTTCTCTTACCTTTCCCTTTCGTTCCATGCGGCACCTTTTCCGTTACCTGAAAAGGCGAAGCGAACACAGGGTTGTAATGTAAAGTACGTGGGTGTAATCCGTCAACCCTTCGCAATTAGAATTATATGCGAAGATGGCCGCGGCATCTGCGGGTTAACTAATGGCCGATGCATTATTAAAGCGACCGCCGTGGGATGAAGGGTTGGGGACAGATTATGTTATTATAGATTTCAGCTTCCGTGGTCTTTTGGCGGTAAAAATAATGGGATTTGAAACATACGACTTTTGTAGGGGTTTTGTATGTAGATAAGTCCGTGGATGACGATTTATCATGGACCTATACCTGCTGCTTAGATAGATAGACGTTTATTCACTGACATGACACATATTCACGTATATACGCCCATAGGCACCTCATGTCAAGCAAATCTTTTGGAAGGGGTGGATCTTAGAGGTTCCATTATTTAAATTCCATGTACAACTTTTGGACAGAACAGTATACCAGCAGTACCATATAGACATGCTTTTGACATGTTTTTCTTTACAGCAAAATTCCATAGGAACAAGTGGGACTAACTAAATGGGAATCCCCGCCTGAACAGAATTCCGTATCGTATTGAATGTAAAAGGAAATTCCTGGTCGGGGGAATGAAGGGGAATTACATAGTAGAGAGTGTTGCCAGAATTATGATAACTAAAAAGAGATGATAGACCATAATACTAAAATGAATAGATAGAGATATACAAAACAGTCAACTAAATCCTATTCAATGTCTTAACAAAAACTGAACGTTAAAAATTCAAAATCAGTTTTGTTAATAAAAAGATCGAGTCAAAGTTAGGGACTTAGACAATTAATTAAACATTTGGTTTCTTAAGTGACAAAGGAACTTACAGAAAGTGCTATCGTCACGCAAAAATTTGCCTACGTAATAACTGTACCTTTCAACATTACGTCATTAGTTGACCCTCTCGCTATGAGAAACTTTGATCCGATCCGTCACAGTCCAGAGCTTCCGGAACAACATTTGCATACGCAAAAATCACAATGGCCGCCTAAAGAAGTTAATGGACGATCCATGCATAATTTTAGGATTAGACACAAAGGGAATAAACAAAGGTGTTAGATATAAAAAGGTTTATTAATGCCGTAGATGGATCATGCGGTGGTCCGTTAGACCGGTCGAAGCCGTTTGGGGGTTAAGTGTCCTGGACTGTTGTTTAAGTTGAGTTTTCGCTGAGAAAGATTTATTCGGTCACGTTGATTAATTTGGAGACTTTATTTTCACACGAAGTAAAATAACGTGTTTTGAATGTACACTTACGATTATCTCCTTGTTGATCACAGTGATTATTAATTAAATGTTTTTATTTACTTTCGTAAAAAGGTATAAAAAACAAAAAATTACAAAAATCCATAAAAACTAATTTTATAAAAGTTTGTGATCCAAAGAAACAAGCCTTGTAAGGAAAGAGAGGTTTTCTTTTAATCTGTGACTATTCGGAATAGTTTTATGCGTCAGAAATTCATTAATTCGCTTTCAAATTTTTTTTGGGTATCTATAAAATGAACTACCTACTGATTTAAAAATATTATTGCTACCTATAAATATTTATAACATTACTTTTGCTATGTAATTTTACATGCCTAAGTATAGGTATAGGATTACTTAAAATCGCCTTAACGAATTTATATACCCTCACTATTTTAATAAATAAACCCAGACATATCAAGTATCATTATAATGGGCAATTAGATCTATGAAAAGCAACCACGAAAACCAGTTCACTCAGACCTCTTAAACTTCCAGCGCTACTATTAACCATGGGTCTTACTCTACTGGACAATCTCTAAGAAGGGGTTGCCACAAGGTAAAAAGATCTGCTATTTGTTTTCTGCCGTCACCTCTCAGTAGTTATACAAACAATGCATAAATAAAGGAGACTTTTGTCCCTTTCTCTATACTGTCTATTGTTAGTATTGTCGCCTTTGCGACCTTTTGAATTTCATTGTTTTTTTTCGAACGTCTTTTGTAGTTGTGGCATTATTATGCAGAATGTCCAGTAATTTTTTTCCATTTGAAATTCGTCGTACGCTGGTCATACCGTTACAGGAGGTTAGGTAAATAATTATGTATTATTATTAAACTATTTTAGGAAGAAACATTTTTTAACTGAGCTCTACGTCTCTGGAGGCAAAGTCCTTTTGAGCCTTGCTGAGCTCCAGTTTGAAGAGTAAGAGGAGAGCCAGCTTATTATAGGCTCACGAGACCTTATTGGCCGAGCACTTGTGGCGTTTGAACTGTTGCACGCAGCAATCCCAAGGCTTAATTAAGTTGCCACTTAACATCAGGTGGGCTTCGGCAGCCGCTATGACATAGACAGTCTTGTAAAAAAATTACAAGGTTGTCATCTCAGTGATGTCATTAAAAATAATTAAGAAATAAAAGAAATATAAATAGTATTCATTTTAAATAAAAAATTAATTAAACATTAAATTTGTAACTATAATTAAAATACCTACTAGATCATTACATTTTTTATAGGATTTTCATTTTGGAGGTTTAGATTTGATCAGTGGACAAAAACCAACAACGAACCCTTCGAATTCGAATCTAACTTCCGAATCACTAGGCCAAAAACCTTCCAGAAACGGTAATTAAGTGAATGCATAATTTACCTACAGCGCGACTACCAGCTACTAGAAACCATTAAAAAGTCTATTCGTCTCCAAAATTCCCAAAATTTCTCTCGCTGCGCGCGTCAGGCGTCAAGAAACGTCAATCAAATGAGAACCACACAGCCGGTGCCAGAGGTCACCGATCATCGGCTCTGACAACTAGTGTTCGGCCGAATTTTCGGCTTTAGCTAACACAATGTACTTAGGTAATGCAATGTAAATTTGGATTACTATAAAGTATCTACTTTTAATTTTAAGCAAAACCAGATTTCTCATTCTGCCGCTTCGACCGCCGTCGTCGAAACCGGAGTTTAGTCATCAGGTACCCAAACAAGATATAACTGATGTATAGTTTACGTATAAATAATAGTGTGACGGACAGACAGACCGGTCCACTGTTGGCTGTGGATAATCATTAATATCCACGCATGTTAACTTCATAGGGGAGAACAGACAACGGCTTTTACGTTAACGTAACGTTACGGTAACGATTTGACTTGACAGTTATACAATTTCTAGAACCTAACACGACTTCGGCTGGTTTCTAAACTGGAATTTTCAAAACGTTTCAGTAAATAATCCTCCTTTTGGGCTTCGCCGCAGTCGGGTAAAAACATTCAAGAATTTAATTAATAATTACATTTTTTCAAGTTGAGTTATGCAGTGAAATAAACGCCAGGATAGTTAAAAACTAATTTTAATTTTAAAACAGGTGGGTAACCTAACTTTAACCCAAACTCGGTTCTCTAACGATTTACATAAAACAAGTGAATTTCAATTTTGAACCTAGGCATAAGTTGGGTTAACCAGGCATATCTACATACTAGATGTACCCCTTACCTTCCCTTAGTAAGTAACTAGCTGAATTTACTTTTGATAATATTTTCTATAGTCATATTTTAATTTTATTGACCTCAACATCTCCCCAATTTAAAATACTGTCTCGTGTCGGTCACTGCTGGTCATTTAAAAAAACTATTTCATCTCAATTGAATTCATCCCTCTTATTACTTTATTCATTTTCATTTTTTAAGAAAGCGTGTTAGGCCCGTGCCACACTTGTAACCTTTTGAAATGTGACCTCAGTGACCTGATGCTGCTAAGGTGGTCATCTCGTTTAATAAACTGACCTTTTTATTGTGATGCAGACGTGTTAATGTTTGTTGATATTGTATGGAGTGTTGTAGTGACTTTTGTTATCAGATTATTTTTTGTGGGTTAGTTTTCCAGGGGTATTCATTAACTTTTATTCTAAGCGTTATGGAAAATGGTCTAAAATTTCTCCTTCAGATACTGTATTACTATTACTCTTTTCGACGATTGGTTCAATTTCCTCTGATAAAATATGTTTATATGTGTTTCTATTTCTTTTGTCGCGATACATTTAATTTAGTAATTTATGATTAAAATAAAGTCTGATTTCTTGTAGATCAAAAAAAATCTTATTATTTGACCCAAACTGACCCTTGCGAGCCGGACCGTCTAAAAGCCAATTTCATAACTATTCAAACCTGAACCGATTTTATGGGAACCAAAAACGCTAATAATTCATAAATATCGGACATCGGCCTCCCATGTCCGATTCCCGAAGTCTTTAAGACCCAAACCCGTTGGGGCAAAATCCTTCATTAATTTGAACATGACCGAACAAAGGGGGCAGTCTTCGCCCTTTCACGGACTTGAAAGACGACACTGCTAAGTATAATAGTTGATAGTCTACTCACTCGTTTAAGAATGATAAATTACCCAAATGGAGTCGGTATGTCCATTCCCACAGATATTAAAACGGCAGGACAAAAGGACCCCATCGCGCCGTGGACCCATGCTGCGGTATTGAAAATATTGCGAACTCGCGGCATTGTTACCTCGCATGCAAATCCTTTTGAGGGTTTTGGGGAGAAATTGGAAAAGTTTTGGAGTGACTTTGATGTCTTTTTGTTTATTGCAGGCTAATCGCTGTAAGTGTGCTATTGTCCAGTCCAGGAGTCAAGGGGGACGTCGGAGATACGAAGCTTTTTCAGAGTTCCACTTGCCCCAGTTAGGTACATGAAAGTGTTTTAGGGCTTCTTTCACCACTTGCTGATAAAGTCCCAGATACCCTATATGAAAGTTATCTACCAGATATACTTTTTTCTCTGTTTCACAGGTATCTGATTGTCTATATCTTATATATTTTATATAGTCTATCACACAGATTTATCTGATAGATTAGTTTATCACTAAGATAACTATCTGTAACAATATCAGGAAGTGGTGAAAGAAGCCCTTAGTGTTGTATTTCATTTGTTTTTACTATTTTCTTGACTACAAAGCTTGACTACGAAACATTCAATGTCGAATACTTGTACGTAGAACATATCTCTAAGAAGTTCTGTATAAAAACTCAAGCTACGTAAGTACGACGATATGGTAATCCGTCCGATATCCGTGGTCAGATAGCATTGTTAGACCGATCTGACCACATCAACTCTTTTGTGTCCTTAGTCAAACTCGTAGGTATTCGCTTTTCATATAATTTCACAGTTACAAACGTCTCTCTAAGAAGTCCTGTATAAAACGTCAAGCTACGTAAGTACGACGATATGGTAATCCGTCCGATATCCGTGGTCACATAGCATTATTAGACCGATCTGACCACAGCAACTCTTTTGTGTCCTTAGTGAAACTCATAGGTATTCGCTTTTCATTTAATTTCACAGTTACATAAACGTCTCTCTAAGAAGTCCTGTATAAAACGTCAAGCTACGTAAGTACGACGATATGGTAATCCGTCCGATATCCGTGGTCACATAGCATTATTAGACCGATCTGACCACAGCAACTCTTTTGTGTCCTTAGTCAAACTCATAGGTATTCGCTTTTCATTTAATTTTACAGTTACATAAACGTCTCTCTAAGAAGTTCTGTATTTGTAAAACGTCAAGCTACGTACGACGATATGGTGATCCGGCCGATATCCGTGATCAGCTGTGTGATTCTGTAAAGTATGAATTAAAACTCGACCATCACATCGCAAGTCACTTACTTCACTCCGCATCCGATCATGAAAGACCTTGATGTCGCATTGTGTAAACAAATACAAGCTACTTAATAAACACTTCACTTGCGAAGTAAAGTGAGTATTGAACTGTAAATCATTGAGTTAGAGACCGATCTCACTGCGGATTCAGGATCGAGTTGCACAAATACGCTTACAGAATAGCAGGGCAGATAGCATTGTTAGACCGATCTGACCACATCAACCCTTTTGTGTTCTTAGTCAAACTCATAGGTATTCGCTTTTTTCACAGTTACTTATACATCTTTCTAAGAAGTTCTGTAGAAAACGTCAAGCTACGTACGACGATATGGAAATCAAATCGAATCCATGGAATCACACCAAAATTCCAATCAGCCAAAAGCCGTCCACGGACAACCTGACAATTGACAAATGAGAGAGTTGACGCCCCCCCGCGGCGGCGACACGCTAATGAAACTATTATACGGCATTATACGACGAGGATCGACGGCAGACAAGGTCCAGATCCTTATCAGTTATTGTGTGGTTATGTGACTGGATATGTTACACACGCAGTGTGTAGCTAGCTTTATTTGCATCACATAATTACCACTCCCATCTTTTATCGTCGTGGGTTAAAAAAATAAAACAAATCAAAGAAACAAAAGAGAAATGGGCTCCCTAAACGATCACGCGACATGACATGCAATACGTGCTGTCACTCATGCATGACCGTCTAGCTGACGTTACTACGTGCTGGCCGTTGTTTCACTGTATTGATTGATAGCAAGCATGATGGTCCATCATGCAGCATGAAATTCACGAAAACGTTGCATGTCATGCAAGCATGATCGTTTAGGGACACTTTTAGAGACATGGCAGTCCATACGTTTGGGTCTCTCATAACAATTGTCATACTTTGTACAATGATGTATTTTTGTCTTTTCCTATGCTTTTCTAATTCCCATAGTACGGGAGAAAATTCTACTTCATGATTGGAGTAGGTATACCTGTGTAATGTATATTATTGTAGCCCACCAACCCGCACTGGGCTAGCGTGGTGGACTAAGCCCTCGTTGAGAGGGTTATAGGCCTGAGCCCAAGCAGTGGGGACATGTTAATAAGCTATTGATTTGATGTTATTGCAGGTCAAATGTTTTTGCTGAAATTCGCAGTAGCTATATAGATGCTGAGGTCTGAGATCAATATGAAACTAAAAGATGTACCTATTCATGCTGCGGCTACCAGCACAGATTGTATCCCCGGATTATCGGAGGTTATCGCACATCTTACCCTTTACCACCATACCCTACATTAGATGCCAAAACGACTACTTATTTATAAAACTAGTACATTACTGTTTCCGCGTCAGTTGATAATACTAGGGCTGCTATCAAAGAAGCAATGGAAGGGTTTATAGGTAAAAGGACACGTTTTGCAATAGAAAGCCTGAATGTAAAATCTTGCATTCGTTTTATCTGTTTGTACGACATCTAGCGACGTCGCGTCGTCGTCTAGACCATGAGGAAGTTAGTGGTATTGTTTGGTGGGTAAATGTTTTTGTTATTTGGTAGCAGATTTCTTACTAAATTGTTAAAAAATCAGCATATAGAAAATCCATCGAAAATCAAATTAAATTCATTTTGTGAAACATATTTAAATACAGCTGTTAGTTTACATACTTGCTTAGATATTTTGGATTTCGAAAGAGTACAAACTAAACCAGTATAAACTGGTCTCTCATGGTATTGAAACTTCCTTAGAAAGCTGGGCCAGCTCAAGGTCCAAGTTTCCACTATCGTGCGGTCGACTATACATTGACCCGATTTGACCCCTCATACCAGCTGGTCAGTATTTCTGTATATCTGCTAACAAATAGACGCATGAGATGTAGAGGAAAGAGACAACATTACAATAATTAAGAATCTAACTATTGAATCTGAAAACAGTATTTTTTTCATCGTCTACTACAAGTTACAACAACCACTACCTATTATCTAATCTGTGCAACAACTTTCATAAATGAATTGAAATTCTCCACAATTAAGATCTGTGACAATCAGAAAACAATAAGAAACCATCATCCAATAAAAAACCATCAAAAAAGCACTCAAGAAGTTACAACAATTAGCTTCGGTAACCAACTGATTAAAGCTGCCCCTTACCAACATAGAAAAAAAAACAATACCAGGGTAGATAGGGGTAAAAAGATGAAAAAGTAAAATTTGTCCGCTGACAACATCCATCTCAATCAATTTTGTTGCCTCCCTGAGGAGTAACCCTTCTGTCCCCTGAGTAACCCTCCTGGTAACCCAATTAATGGTGAGAGGGTAGTGTTGTCCCCAATCTCCTCACATGAGCCGCAAAAAATGTAAATTGAAATGTTAATTCGATACCACGAAGGACGAGACCTAGGGCGATCCATGAAGTGTTGGAACTTATTCCAACGCTTCATGGATCGCCCTAGGTTAACGGCTCTTTTACGAGGAATTTTGAAGCCTATAAAATGGGTTAGTCACTAATGAACACACGGATCTGGGCACACGCGTGTCCAGTTATTAAAAACCCTAAATAAGTAACATTTGTTATTTCGTCAACTAGCTAGACACACTAAGATTTTTGTGCGTGCCCAGATAGTGTAATTTAAAAAATATTTCACTTTTTTGTTTTCGCCAGCTGTGCCCAAGGACGTGCAAAAGATTTTGTGTGTTGAGTTGACGAAATCACAAGTGTTACTTAATTAGAGTTTCACAAACTGGACACGCGTGTGTCCAGATCCGCGTGTCCAGTTGGTGACTAACCCTCGAAAATACGAGGCCGAGAATTTGTCCTTTTCGACGAAGTTCATAGCAGCAAATAAATGATTTATGATAGAGTTTTTGTGTGAAGCTGTTAGTAACCGAAAAATTCGCTTCGCTAACAGCCAGGCCAGTGTATTTATTATAATCATAAATTTATTTATTGCGTCATGTGGAACATATAGATCTTAGTATTAAAATAGAGGTCTCTGTGAATAGGCTGTTAATAACCCAGACGTAACATGTTCACATTGGATCATAAGAAAGATCTCCAAATTTCATTGCTTTTTATGGTTCTGGTTCTGTATCTACGTACACTATGTACTTACAATTAAATTTAAAAATTCTCTGGAATAAAAGTAAATTTATGTACTTACTTACAATGTTTTACTCAATTACAATTTTTAGTTTATCAATAAGGAGTCGCTATTTATTGGTAAACTCAAAAGGTTTCTGTTGGAAAATTGTTTTTATACGCTGCAGGAGTTTATCAATCATTCAGACGAATCTTAAATTAGACATATTTCAATTATTGTTACTAACCTTTACTAAAATTGACCTTGATATTCTAACTAACAAGTCTTGACATTGTAATTATTAACTTCGAAAATTTAATGTAATTTTGATACTATAGTGTTGCAGTGCCCTAACAGGGTTCATGTGTCTGTTACAAATTTTAATACTAAGATCTTTATGTTCCACATGACGCAATAAATAAATAAATAAAATTATAAATTATAAATGTTTTTGTTACAGCGAAAGATGGCCAAAAGATTACCGCATAAAATGCTAATAACCCCAGTGTCTGTCGAAATCTCAAACCGACCTAATTAAAGCGCATCTCAAAATAGACAACGTTATCTTTTGAACTTACCTGCTTTTGGGGATTTTCGACGATCGCTCTTCTGGTTTCTGACAAAACCACCCTTGTAAACAAATGAAATACAACTTTGTGTCACTACAGATAGAGTCGATAATAACATGGCAAAGGATCAAGTTAAGGTGCACAATATTTTGCCACAGAACCCTCCTCAGACAACATTAATAAGGAGAATTAAGATTAAAATGATATTAAATTTTGATATTGTGTTGTGTTCGGATTATTCTGAAGGAAATTTTAATATGGGCTTCTTTCTCTCTTTGAGTTTAGCTCTTTGTGGCTCGGAGGGGAAGTGTTTGAGCTTACCTTGCAACATACTAGGAATACAGAGATTGGCATGGTATATATTGGTAACTAGACGAGAACATTTTAGTTCAGAAATCTTCGTTTTCATGTATGTTCCCGGTAAAAGTTGCAATTTCAGGAGCGCGCTCCTGAAATTGCAAAATCGCTTCTAAGGGCTTCTTTCACCACTTCCTGATATTGTTACAGATAGTAATCTTAGTGATAAACTAATCTATCAGATAAATCTATTTGTGTGATAGACTATATAAAATATATAAGATATAGGCAATCAGATACCTGTGAAACAAACAAAATAGGCTATCTGTCAGATAACCTGCAGGTATCTGGGACTTTATCAACAAGTGGTGAAAGTAGCCCTAAGTCTTTTTTCTTTTCTCCTATCAGAGCAGTACCACAAATACACCATACATCTTCACGCTATGTCCCTGACGGGGTAGGAAGAAAGATCGGAGCGCCAAGTGTAGCGATCTACACCTCTTTCGCTTCGCTCAGTCTCATCATTCTCTTCATACACGCTCGCGGGACGCGAGTTCTCTTTACGTGTCCGTCTGTGAGCACCCGCTCTATCCGCACCAAAAATCCATTATGTATTTATTGCTGGTATTTATTCTCTTGTGCAAGTAATTGCGCCACAAATTAAACTTTGAATCAAAACACAAAACCAGAAAATTCCAGTCACAGAAACCAGTGCAATCCGGATAGAACTTGACAAACAATAACCAATAACAAGCTTCTTGAAAACTCCGTCTACAGACGGACGGACGACGACATACTTTGAATAATTAATATGGAAGGGTCACTCCCCCCCCTCCCGAGTTCCAATCGTCGCTAATCAACTCCTATTGAGACTCGGGCCTTTTTATAAACTGTTCGCGCTCGCTCCAGCTAATATAACGAACACTTGTAGCGATTGATGGCGAACTAGCTGTTTCTCGCGGCTTCGCCTGCGTAAATAAGTTTTTCCGCGGGCAAAGCCCTTTCTTAGTGCACGTCAGGGCTTTATGAGGAACCACAGATTAGTGATATAATGTGAGGAGGAACCTTGGGCAAAACTTCAAGTCTCTAGGATCAGCGGTTTGGGCTGCGCGTCAGAAGATCTTGATGAAAACTTCAAACAGCTACAATTTTAAAGAATAATGTATGAAAGAGTGATTCCAGTCAATTCTGGTCAAAAATATGTTAGGTATAGATTCCGGTTACGTTTCGGTTTCGGTGAGTTTTACTTCTCGACAGACAATTCTTACTTACTATTACCACTGTGTGTTTCTTTAGTGTTTAGTACCATTATAATTACTGAGTGTCTCTATGTCTGAGAATAATAAAAGACAGACAGACAGACGGACAACGGAGTGATTCTATAAGGGTTCCTTTTTTCCTCTTTTGAGGTAGGGAACCCTAAAAACTAAGTAGGTACATAGTCATTTTGAAAAGTGGTAATTTTTTGGAAATGATATTTTTTAGAGGTCTATAATATGGTACAGAACTACATACCTATTAGGTATACAGACTCACTCCGATACTTACTCAGACTCAATTAAACATATTGATGAACGAACCATGCAAGTCGATTTATAGACAAGTTTCAACCGTTGTAAGTATTTATAGAACCTGCATGAATACATCATATCGATGTCCAGGGTCCCTTAATTAAAAGCGGAAAACCCCGCGGGTGATGGATCGCGTCCGAGCCGTTAATTGATGGGTTTTGTATGTACGGAACACTTCCAATGTTTAATTATATTAACTTTTTGTCACCGCACCGCCTCTTCAATTACACGGGTAATTGATGTATGGTACAGCGGGCAACACAGCTACAGCCAGATTGTTATATCGTAACAGTTCAATTGGAATGACTATTGCGTTCTGAGGGGTATCAGGGGGTATTAGCGACCGTTTGAATCCGAATAGAAAAATGAGCCTTAGTGGTGTGGTGGGGAAGACGCGGCTTGTCATGTCGAGAGGTCAGTTCTATCCCCGGTCGCGTCACGATACGTGTACCAATGTTCTCGAAACTTAAGTAGGTACATTTACTGACTGCTCACAAACAGTGAAGAAAAACATCGGGAGGAAACCTGCATACGCAAAGAAGGAATTCTTAGGCGCATATGAAGTCAAAACTGGGATAGCGTGGTGGACTATAGCCCGTACGCCCTCGTTGAGAGGGTAGTCCTGGGCCCCAACAGTATTTAATAGGCTGTTGATATCAAAATTCAAAATAGACAAAAAACATCATTCGATATGGTTATAATGTAGTTTCAATATTTAGTTACCAAGAAATCACTAACATTTGCCCCAATAATTCTATGAATAGAACAAGCCAGTAAGGTAAAAGGTAATAAGTTATCACCTTACTGACTTGTTCTACTCAATCAGAACAAAACAAAAACACCTGAACAAAACAAAAAAGCCAATATAGTGGAACAAGAGGGTGTTTTCCCTACGTCGTTAATGCGTTGATTGCTGAACGGCACAGAACGCGGGTTATTAGAACCCGCCGAGAATCAGACTCGGGACAATGCCTCGATGACAAAACTCTTGCTTTGAACTTCCTTAAATCGCGGGGAAAACTTTATTTTGTGAGAGAGAACTCGTATTGCTGTCGTCGTGTTTTGCTCTTTAAATCAGGTCGGGTTTAAATCTTTTGAGTGTGCTTTTGTGGCTTCTTTTTGATTTTATGTTGGTTCTAATTCAATTCAATACACTTTATTGCACATTTAAAAATTACAGACAAAAAAGAAAAATATAGATACAGGCAGACAATCCAGGCGATCTTATCTAACTGCTTCATGTTTCAAATGGAGCAAACATATTTGAGGCAGTTAGAGCACAAGGTATGTCGTACACAATAAAATTGAGCTAATGATACCAAATCTCTATAATGAAAAAGTGATATGGCATCATTAACTCAATTATTATAGTCAAATCGTGCCTTATCCACTTTGCTCTGACTGCCTCATATCTGGGACTGAGCTTTTAATAATAGAAATAACCAAAATATTTTGTAAGAGACAAATTAGAATTGAAATAGACTTCGTAGTTAGTTGACATTACTTTATTCATTTTTATTACGAAATCCTGATTGGTTCCTGAGGAAAAACGTATGAAGAAGTAGGATTGTCAATTTAGGTAAATGAAGTCGCAGGCATCCACTAATGTAATAGAAGAAAAACATTGAATACGAAGTCCTCACCAAGAATAGCGAATCAACCGCGCGCGGTTACGAGACAATGGCCTCCGATGGTTTTGTTCGACATCGGAAGCCGGGGGCCGGTTAATGAAAAATATGCTCGCACTGCTCGATTACCTTCTGACTCTCCCACCAAACATCTATTTTAATCAAACGATGCAGGTTTAAAACTATACTTATGTAGGTACCTAGATGTTTTCCTTCAATTTTCTTGCACCGTTCCTTTTGACTGCGAGGCTCATGCATCCAAGGCGGTGGTAAATAAATGACGGGTATCAAGTGTATATAATACAATTTCTTTTCATTTTGTTCCATGTACTCAATGTGGCCAACTTAGTGCTTTCGGCACTAGATCTGGTGCATTTTTAGAGATTTTAGCGCTCAAAATTTAATTTTAGTGCCTAGTGCCCTTTTTAGTGCATTTTCAGTCACCACGGTAATCATAATAATAACGTAGTAGTATCGTAAATATCGTAAAAAGTACCAAGCGATGAGCGAGCGCGTGTCCGAAATCCGAATTCATGTAGGAAATCTGGAATAATCACTGCTTCTGTAGAAAATTTCATTCATCATTCACATGAGGCAGGCAATACTGTTTTCTTTTCTGTCGCGCGACTAAAATTATATTTATTAACTGTGCTCGGCGACTTTGATTTTATTTTGTAAGGTAACTAAATTGATGTTTAGTTTCTAAATTCCTTTACTCATATAAATTGTTGCATTGTTTGTTTTAAAAATCTAGTGCTCATTTCTTGAAAATCCTGTAAATCTGGTGCTTTTTTAGATTCGTTTAGTGCTCAAACATCCAAGGGAGTTGGCCACACTGCATGTACTCGCTTCTAATCATTGTAACTACTTAAAGTACAGTACTATTATTTCATTTGCCACCGCACCGTGTACTCTGATATGACCTATCTCCGTCTGTCACGATACTACATAATCTCCTACTGCAATAGGTACTGTACGTAAGTATATTACTTACGCAATTTTATAAGTATATTCTTAAACCACGATGCAAAATGCTCTGTCTAGTCTAAACTAACCGACGATTTCGCGACCGAATATTGATTGTACATATATCGGCGGTCTAGACTACAAAATACGCCTGTCTTATACTTGACATAATAGTAAGTAGGTATGTCATTTAGGTCAGTTAGAATTTGAGGTGCAATTCTTAACATTGTGCACAAATAGTAAACAGATAAAACGTTGTAGCATTTTCTTTTTGATACCAGATCATTTCACTTGAAACAATATCAAGTTGTCCTCTAACTTGAGGAATGGAGAAAGAATGGAGAATACTTGAGGCACAATGCTGATGCGATATATCACGGCGACTGCACCGCGAGGAGGTGAACAATGCGCTCGAGTGGACGTCGCACGCAGCCGGCGCTCGCGCACTCTACTCGGAGCAAATAATCTTGATAATTGAAGTAGAAGTGTTGTGAAGTGAAACTTTTACAGCAGTATTGAAACATTATTTGGTGTCCATTTTCGTCTCTTGTGCTCTTTTTTACCGTAAAAAATAAGATAGAGTAAAAGAAGAATAGACCAAAAGAGAGGACTAATTTTGAGTTCTAAAATTCATGCCATCTTTTTCTTATTTTTTTAAAGATAAACAAGAGCACAAAAGACTAACATTTAGCTAAACCGTTCACCATCTGAATCGACACGATGTATAGGTACAGTCGACCGCACGTCAGTGCAAAAAGTTTCAACTGGTTTTCTTGTTGTGTTTATACTGGTTTTGTTACCACTGATGTACGGTCGACCGTAGTTGCTGATAAATTGAAGTGAAACATTGTAATTTGTAAGTTAATTTGTGTGTATGTTACTCGATCATTTATAAACGATCAATGGCCGATGAAAAAAAAATCTATACTGACACATTACACACAGTTGTTATACCGACAGATTTCCACAATCCCACTACGCGGATGATGACACGGAGCGCCCAATGGCTAGTAGAATAAGTGACAAATAGTCAAGTATCAAAACTGATCCCACCCCACAGATCCTAGGAGACCACTAAATACCATATTATAGACCAATGGACAATGTCCAGCGGTCAATGTTACTTTTCAAAACACTGCTAAATACGTCTCCTACACGGCCCCAGTTCCCACGACATTGTCTCGGAAACAATTGAAAATATCACGAAAATATTACCAAGAAGACAAACCTAATCTATCAGTAACACATAACAACCTATCCTTTAGTACCTATACAAAAAGATGAAACTCCTTTACAGTAAACGCAGAGTTATTATTGTCAATCACAAAGGATATATCGTTACAAAGGTTCAGTAGTCCAAACACATGGTTAGAGGTATTATTTCAAAGTCTTGGGGTCAACCTTTTTGGTTCACCGCAAAATTTATAGCTTCTGGCTCGAATTGGATGTGGGTGAACAGGATAAAATTTGATCGATTTGACGTTTGAAAATAACAGCGTGAGAACGCGAGGCCTTATTTGTGCAATACATTTGTTGTTAGGAGATTAAAGCTGCTTGTATATCTTGGTCTGGAAAAAGAAAATAATAATAATATAATATCACCTACCTAACTCTATCCTATTCCTAGCGATCTCTATTTCATTGAAAATAACATTTATTACAGAACAGGTAACTAGTTAAAACTCTGTTTCGCTAAACTGGTCTGTAAGTAGTCTATTCAGTACTCTCAATTATACAGCAGCTCTATCACCGCTATTATATGTCATCGATCACAGCTTACCCGGGGCGGACTCTACATCTGTTTATTTCGTTTTAGACCAAGCTTTAGCGCCACTGCGAGCTATAGGAAGAAACATTGACTTACTCTAATATTTACAGCAAGGATTACATTAATGTAGTGACTGAGGAAGATAACATCAGTATATGATTTTCTCTTTGCGGTCGACTACTGCTGTACTGTCACTAAAATGGATTCAGCATTATTATTGATTGTCAAGCAAACACAAGATACACCTTATAATGATTCAGTATTTTTACCTATTTCGATATCAAGTATGTTACTAAACTTGTGCTAAAAAGGCTCTCATTTATAACGTTCTGTTTCTCATTTACTAGAGCTAGAAATCTTCAGAATGGTCACGTACCATTAAGAAACAAAGTAACGTACTGAGCTTTTTAATGTAACAGCTGTTGGTGTTCACACCTATAGATAGGTGTTGCCGACTCTGCCAAATTATCTTTTAAAAAGATCAATACTAGATCTATATCATATCTGTTAGTGGATTCCCTGCCCGCATCAATATGTAAATAGCATAATTCGTCAATAGCCAGCGGGTGCTAATTGATTTCTGTTTGCCCCTCTTTAATTGTGGCATGTGATTCGAGCGCTGCACTCTCTCACTTTTTGAATTATTCATTCATATTCGGGCCGCTTGCTTTATTGATTTTCATATTTCTGCTCTGCTCTGTAATAGCTGCAGTAATAGTTTGGTCGTGCCGATCTCATTAATTTGTAGATTTATTTAAAGAGGTTTTAGTGGTTTCCATCGGGGCTATACGTATAACTCTAGATGAGTTTGCTCGCAATTTAATCTTGACATTGGATGGATTTACAATAAAGAAAGGGCGTTTAAAGCCACTCTGCGGATATCCGGAAGGACTAGCTGGTGCCCGCGGCTTCGCCCGCGTGGGATGCATTTTTTTCCCGCGGGAACAGTTTTACTACGGTAAAATGGAAGGAGTCAAAATGACAAGAAAGTTCAATGGATCTGGTTTAAATTTATTACTTGGTGTTTAAATCTAAGCTAATTTTAATTTGTGATTAATTTTTGTATGTTTATCTCGTTGGTTTATCTTATAAAATCTATGGATCTAAGTGGGTTTCTAATAAGATTTCAATTCTTATAAAACAATCTCTATTACGAAATTACAGATTTAAATATTATAGTTAGTTACCCCTCTATCATACGTACATAACGCTATATCTATTGACCATTTGAATATGATTTGAATCGTTCCAGCTACTAAGATAATGGTTGTGATAGTGCATTTGAAACAGGAACATTTGTGCCGAAATCATTTTGCAATTCGACAAATTTAAAAATCGCTACGCGACTCCTTTAGCCTCCCTCTCACAATCATATTCACCACAGTAATACTCAGAGGCAAACTATGAGGGGACCGGTAAAAGCGAATTGATATTTTATTGCGTCCGGGGTCCACTTTTCTGCAATATTTTATTCTCTTTCCGTTGTTTTTTGCGGGTTTCCTTACAATTTTTGTCTTATGTATCTCGCTATTTATATTTGCATTATGCTGAAAGATATGTTGCATCTTATATATTAAATGTTCTAATCAAAAGCTTAAAGAGCTTAGCATCGTTTTGTTTTCTACGTCTCCTCTCTAAATCGTCATCTACGGCTTTCGCGATTGACTATTTGACGGCTAGAGAAATATCTCTTGTCTTCCAAATGCTGGCTAACAACAATAGCTATTTCTGATCTAGATCTAAAATCTGGCTATATTCATTCATCTATACTCTGTTTGTAAATAGAAAAGGGACGCTCTTGATTTCCAACAGTGTTGTCTTTCAACGTTGCACATTTTTGTCGTCTGCGGTTTCGCATACCTACGTGTAACATGCACGGGCGAGCAGTATATCATTTTCTTTGAATAAATGGCTTCCAGTATCTCTCTCGGCGGCCTAATCTAGTAGAGAATAAACAATGGGGTCGGCGAGTCGACTATTGTGGCTCAAAGGGGCGAAGTTATCATTCGGATCCGACAAAATTCTTCCGCTTGGCGATTTTACTGCTATTTTTGTGGGCAAACATAGTACAAATTGAATTTAATAGCGTCTTGTATTTCTTTGTGTATTGAATAACAATGAGACTGGTTTTCTTATAAGAGAACTAAATAGGTAGTTCGAGATTTTGAGTGTTTACCCAAGCTGACGTCATACTATTTATGCGTAGCTATTCGATAAGAAAACATTAATTCCGAGAACAAAACGTTATTTCGGTCACATTAACGAGTGTGACGGAGCGTGAAATTTGCTGTAGCGACATCGCATTACGATCGCGGATGATTTACGAGCTGCGTTTGGTGTCGCATCGCCTGCTCTCGCGCAGGTCCCACCCAACCAGCCGGATGAATGCGATATAAAGTCAGTGGGTTAGTAGGGATCCCGGCATGGCGAAATATGGCACATGAAAAGAAATCTTCACCGGGAATCAAGCAATATCATCATCTCATGTCCCACACCTGATCCTCAGTCGTCGGTCGGTCTAGCGACCTAGGGGCGTCCCACGCTGCGCGTACCTTTAAGCATGCCCCCGTCTTTCTATGTGGCTGAAGGTACTGCGAAAATATTGATGAGATGTAAAATGACACAATAAGATCTAGTGTGCCAAATACCTCGCATGCAGATGAGATGACGCGTGATAAGATAAAACTCTAACAACTATCGACCATTCTACAGATAAACCCAGTTATTTGAGTAGGACGTTTTGTAGAAATATAAAAGTTGTAAATCTAAAGGATATTTTTTAAAATTACGTGTCTGGATCCAGGTCCACTTGCAGTCGTAACGTTTAATTGATCAACGGAAACGCTGAATGATTGTTAAAGGATTTCGAGGACGCGGATGCGTTGACGGAAAGTTAAAATTTTTTTGATAAATACTAATATAAATAACTCAGTGAATTCTGGGTGGATGAATGGATTCGAATTGGGTTTTCATTATTGGCTTGGTCCTTCGGCATGAAAGTAGACTCAAGCGGGCAATAGTAAGAATGACTGCCTTGCCTATGTAGTTGGCACGACATGTTTTCACCAGAAATCTAATAATGAAGCCTGTTACATTACAAAATAACAAAGCCTTTATTTTGCCAGTAATTTTCAATACAATAATCGTTTTAAAACCGCATACCACCTAAGCAATTTCTCTTATTGGATTGCATGACAAAGATTCTCTAAGTAGAATTTTATCATGACATGAAATCCTTGTTTCGATCTATTCACTTGATTCCCATTACAAACATTCACGCAGCCTTTAGGGTAAAAAATTTTAAAAAAAATATTATAAAAAATAATAAATATTGTAAAAATAAATAAATATTAATATTGTAAAAATTTGAAAAATAATTTCAAGCACTGTCTTAAAAATATTAGTAGGTATGTCTAATACTATGCTAGATACCAGTTTTTTTTTCTTGATACAATTTTTTCAAATGTGATTTTAAAATCGCCATAACATTGATAATCGATTCCATTCCGAAAGTGGTTCCCTTTTGATTTCCACATCTTTATGTTCCTTGTTTATTTGCGAAATTCATAACTTTGAAATCTCTTGCTCCACAGTACCTATACAATAAGAATCATTTCTGGGTCAATGACAAATTTTCCTGTTCATACCAAGTATACTACTCGTAGACGATGGCTTCTTTATACCGAAGGATGATTTAAATGATAATAATAAAACGTTAAATGTAAAATAAGATAATGTCTCATTACTCATTACCGAAGAGAAAGAGATAATGATGCGGTTACAGATGTGGCTGACTATATCTAGCGTATAAGTAAGTAGTTGTTACTATTGAAAAGTAAGTGAACGCGTAGGCGAACAAACAAAATGTAGTGATTTCTAAAAAAACAGCGCAAAAACTCGCGAAAATGAACAATTTGAATCGTTTTCTAATATGATAGTTAAATACCCTATTGAATAGATGCGGCTGCCTCCGGCAAAGTCTCTCTTAGGGTAGACGCTGGTATACTCGTCAGTGTCGCTACATGACAAAAAGTATATTAACCTGTTGTACAACATTAAATCAACAGCTCTTCATGTCACACATACTTTTGATAATACTTAGAATTTAGATAGCAACACTAAGTCGACAACAGGTTAAATAGGTATGTTTTTAATATCATGTAACGACTATAGGGACACTGACAGGTATACGGACGTCTACCTTACTATTGAAAAGTAAGTGTAGGCTTAGGCGAAGAAACATAACTTAATTAAGTTGTGATTTCTAAAAAAACAGCGCAAAAAGTCTCGAAAATGAATAATTTGCAGCCTCCGGCAAAGTCACTCGTACTCGCTGTAGTTTTAGGAGTCTGTATAATATGCTTTAACATCTCACCCGAGAGCATTCACCCCTGACCCCTAACTGCCGTTGGTCATCTCGAGACGTTCGCCGTCCCTGTCCCACGCGTGCGTTGTGTGTGTGGCTGTCTCTTTCACCTTGCGGTGCACGATCCGATCGAGCGGCATGGACCCGGGTGTCCTCAGAATTGCACTCCGCTACTCGGTGCACTAAATGTGGAATCTCTGTCAGATTCTTGTTGGAATTTTCTTTCGTGTTCGTTTTTAGTCAAAGACTTTTTTGTATTTTTTTTTAATGGCTTTAGGTGGACTTTCGGCTGATTTCTCTTGGAAGTTATTTTCTGTCATATCGGTAGGTCCACGAGGGTATCTTATTTCTAGTCATCCTACAGCTTTAATGATGATTTCAACTTACAACCTATTGGCCAAATTTGGCCTATTGTGGAAAATATAAAATTTTCTGTAAAAAAATCGGTTATCGACATATTCTTGAGAAACAAGAAAAAATACATACACTGCAGATTTTTTGTTATTTGTCAGTTTGCTTACTTTAACAAATGCTATACCTTGTACCTATTAATCCTTCTCCCATCGTCATTTAGTTTGACACCACGTGCGATGTCCATCGCCTTAGTGCTATTGGACCACCTGTATTACACATGTCTTCATGCCAGCTAACCCCTAAATTCCTTTCTCTTAAATTCTCCATGTGTTGCACCGTGCTATAATTGAAACTGGGAAGATGTTCGAATGTTGCCGTATTACCTGTTCGCTTACCAAGTACCAACACACCACAACATAACCCACGGCCTGCGCCTGCGCATGCGCTGCGACCCATTCTAAGCTTACACTTACATCTACTTACATTATTAAGTGTACAACTTATACACACATTTTATGAGGACAGTAGGTATCAAGGTACAGTTTCAAATTAAATACCTATACGTGTAAGACAAATCAACAGCCTATAGAGGTAGCCCAGTGCGGGTTCGTGGACTTCACATGCGCCTAAGATTTTTTTTTTCGGCGTATGCAGGTTTCCTCACGATGTTTTCCTTTACCGTTTGAGAACAGTCAGTAAATTTGCTTAAGTTTCCCGCGGCTTTGCACCGTGTGTGGTGGCGTTCACTGGGGAAGGCCTATGCCCAGCAGTGGACGTTAAGACTGATTTGTAACGGGTCTATGTTGTCGGAGAAATTGCAATTGTACGCATTGACAATACTTGTGTGGTGTGGGCATCGCATTTAATTATTATATAAAACGTGGAATTTGGTTTTATATTGTGGAAACCCGCTAGCTTGACTCCCTGACTTCACTTCTATATCCTATAGTATAGTTTTCATTATATTTATGAATAGTACCTACTAGTTTTGTGTCCGCAAGTGTATGCTACATTAATAAGGCGCACGTATGTAGGCTGCAGCGAAATCACGTATTGCCTCCGATCATGCGCAGGTATGATTGGGCTATCGAAATGCCTCTTGTATTCCTAGCCACATACCAGACCCGTCTACTGCCTCATTAACCACGCAGATCCAGTATAGAATCTCTCCAGCGTAGAATATGCAGTCAACTTTCCTCGACCCTTTGGAAAAACAGTTGCAATGGAGGAGGACCGGTCGTCGTGGAGATCCCTGGGGCAGGCCTTTGTCCAGCAGTGGACGTATGCAGGTTGATCGCAGTTCTTCTCAGTTCTAACACCTTGGAAGCGGTGGTAGATAAAAAATTGACGTTGTATAAACGTACCCAGTGTACTTACATGCAATAAAATAGTTTTGACTTGACTTTGACTTTGATAATGATGATGAGTTGTACATCGAACCATAGTGTCGCTAGTACCATCAATGGTATATGGTACTTTGGTAATAATGGTACTTTGTATACTAGTGACACTAAATTAGTGTCACTAGTATACAAAGTTGTGTCACTTGTACCATCAATGGTACTACTGACACTACGCGACAATTTTTTTGTATCAGATAACGTGATCCGCTGGTAACTTTTAGCGTGATCAGATGCAACCACGAACTGATCATATGAATCGTTGGGAATAACCCTTTTTTGCTGTATCCCACCGTTGCTTTGAAGATAAAAATCATCCTCACCTATCGTATAAGTTTGAGATCAAAGTCAAAATATTTATTGAGGTTTTGTTTAAGAAATATTTATTTTATTTATCTACCACACCGCTTCCTAGGCGTTGGGGCTGAGAAGAAAAAGCAGCGTAAAAAATCTTTGTACGAGGCTGAAGTAACATCAAGTAATTAATTCCAGGTATCTTTGTCATTCAAATAATTTTATTTTTATGCTTTCATACAAAGTTGTTTTAATGATAAGTCCGGATACGAATCAAGGTTTCCTTTGCTAAGTAGTTTGTTGTAGAGGCGTATACCTATACCTACCTACATACTAAAATATGGGCGATAGATTAGATTACATTAATTTATTTCATAGTTTTCTTACGTAAAAAGTCAAAGTTTATGTGATGTCAGTAAACAACATAAAAAGATTTACTTTTTACATTGTGTACAAAAATGAACAAAAATACAAAAATGTCAAAACAAAATGTCACAAAGTAGGTACGAATGTCACTTTTATACGTATCGTTGTCGGTAAAACAATAGTACAAATAAATAACAAAACAAACTACAATATTAAGGGCTTCTTTCACCACTTCCTGATATTGTTACAGATAGTAATCTTAGTGATAAACTAATCTATCAGATAAATCTGTGTGATAGACTATATAAAATGTATAAGATATAGGCAATCAGAGACCTGTGAAACCAAAAAAATAGTCTATCTGTCAGATAACCTGCAGATAGGGTATCTGTGACTTTATCAGCAAGCGGTGTAAGAGGCCCTTAATAGAATAATAAGGTGTCCATTATAAAACCGCAGATGAGACAGTCCCGACAAGTAATTATACCTACACCGACTTCGGACAAGGGGTTGATACGTTAGGGGGAGTGCACAAAAGAGTGGCGCAATGATTTTTATGTGATTTTCACGCATCGCCGCGCAAGTACAGCTGTGTGATTCTGTAAAGTATGAATTAAAACTCGACCATCACATCGCAAGTCACTTACTTCACTCCGCATCCGATCATGAAAGACCTTGATGTCGCATTGTGTAAACAAATACAAGCTACTTAATAAACACTTCACTTGCGAAGTAAAGTGAGTATTGAACTGTAAATCATTGAGTTAGAGACCGATCTCACTGCGGATTCAGGATCGAGTTGCACAAATACGCTTACAGAATAGCAGGGCAGTGATGTAAAGAGCGGTTTAATATGGGGGTGTTTGTCTGTTTGGGCCGCGTTGTCTGAAATTTTGTGGTAATGAATAATTAACAACAAAAAAAATATGCGGTCAATTGGAAACAAAGTCCTTCTAGGCTTGTCGTAGTTTTGAGTCCTTCGTCGTTACGGCCCACTACCGAATGTCCCAAATTGGACCTAACCGCGAACTCCAAATTTTAATTTATTTCTATAAAGCGTGACACACACTGAGCGGCGGCGTTGCGAAAGCGTTGCTGTTTTTTTCTGTAATGTTCGATATAGTATGAAGCCCTTTACATCAAAGCGGCGGCGGCGCGGCGCGTTCTTCATACAAACCTTCGCCGCCGCAACGCTTTCGCAACGCAGCCGCCCAGTGTGTGTCACGCTTTAGTCGTTAGACCCCAGTCCGTTTTTAACTTATTTTATATAATAATAATAATAATAATTGTTTGGACAATTTTACACACGGCTGTTTAGTCCCAACTAAGCCGAAGCTTGTACGTGGGTATATGAAAGTAACGTCAGTAAGAAGTCTTTAGTACTTTTAATCCATTTTATTTTGTGTTTGAAAAATGAGCATTACTGACTATTACGTTTTTTTTTTTTGTAATTGGCTAGGTGCCATAAAGTGGGGTATATTTTTCACCACCATTTTTGGAATGACCTTCCCTCTGACGCCCTTCCACAGCGCTACGATATGGGTCCTTCAAGAAAAGAGTCAAAAGAGCCCTTCAACCGCGGCCGCAACGCACCAGCACCCCCCGGGTGTTGCAGGTGTCTGTGGGCGGCGGTGGCCTCTTAACATCAGGAGGCGCGCCTGCTTGTTGCCCCCGTAGCAAAAAAAAACACGTATATATTTCAGAGTACAAAAACCTGCGGTTACGGCACGACTTCCACAAAAATAAGTCGGCGATCCACACTACAGTTAACACCCTCACTTAAGCGATAGCAGTTATAATGAAGGTGGGACAATTTGGAACGAACGACTGTAAATAAATAAATCCGAAACGACGCGATCAGCCAGAGAACCAAGCTCAACATAGCTCAAAGGGGTAGCTCGTTGAAGTGGCAGTGGGCTGGTCACGGGAGAACTGATAACCGCTGGGGAAGACGAGCTCACGAGTGGGCAAGCGAAGTATGGGACGCTCCCCGGCTACATGAAGCGACGATCTTCGTAAGGCGGCTGGCAGTGACTGGATGCGGAGAACAGAGGATTGGGTTCAGTGGCGCGCCTTGGGGGAGGTCCAGCAGTGGACTAGTACAGGCTGATGATGATGATGATGATGATAAGGAAATAAAAGAGACAATCATCTCTGAAGAGATCAGATCAGAAACTGTAAAAGTGATCGTACGTAATTTTAATTTTGAAATACAGCTAAGTAATTTTTGGGCGACCTCGTGCTGATATCATAGTCATCTTGATATCAGCCTTCGAAGTCCTCCACCCTCTGCATCCAGCTGCTTTCTGTCAACTTCTTTAGGTCGGTCGCTCCATGGGCCTCGCGGTATACTTACAACAAGCTCCCAGGGATCATAACAGAGGCGTCCGGTGACGCCATTTTTAATCTAGCTAGCGCCAGTCTAGATTAAAAAAGTGACTTGTCGAGCAGGCATTCTACACGTATAAGGAATTTATAGCATTTAAGGCTAGTTAGTAAATATAACACATCTGTGACATTTAGATAGGCACTAAGATTATTTTATTATATTTGACATTTTATATGATTATTACACTTACAATTATGTAAGATAATGTATTTTATAAATTTCAATGACTTGTAATGAATTTTAATATTACCCACATATTACCAATAAATTAAGTCTATGTCCATTAAGGGCGTGGTAAAGTTGCTAAAATAATGAAAGATAAACTATTTATTATTACTAAATTGGTTGCCTTTTCCCATAGAGTTTATTATGTCAGCCACATACGACACCAATGACTCATAATAAAACAATATTTTACTTGTTAATTAAAAGGGAGAACTGCGAAAACATTCCGCTTTCGATATCGCATCGCAACGCAGCTGTTTTTATATGGGATTAATTGTATAGTTCAGCGCCATCTAGTTGTTTGTGCGCGCACTTTGTTTAGTTAAGAGAGAAGCTTTTGGGAATAAGTAAAATTACCTACTTTTAATATTTAAAATTATTCTATAGTTGTTTTAAAATTTACCTAGTGTTATTTTATTTTCTTATAAATTAAAATATTATTGATGAAAGTTATTAGTTTTAATAAAGGTTGTGCTAAAGATAATTATTTTGATTCTAAGCTTTCTTGGGTTTGGGTTGTTAAAAAGATTACAAATGACGTCACCACCCATAGAGATAGATTCACTATTTCGTCGCTGTAACTAATGGGGGTGTAACTCAGTGGTAGAGTGTCTGCTTCGCATGCTGAAAGTCCTGGGTTCAAATCCCAGCACCTCCAAATCTGAAGTTTTGTATTTTATCCTTTTGAAACATACTTTTTTAGTTTTCTCTAGTGATACTGATAGCTATTAATATTAATAGGTTTGTATTCCTACATTACCTTTATTAAATAAATTTGGTGATAGGCAAAAGGGCCGGGTTTTTAAATAAGGCAAAGACAATGATTTGGAAAAGGTGTGCCCCTAGAATAGTGACTGTGTTAATTGTGATGATTTAGGACATGTAATTAATTACGACGTTTTCTAGGAAAAGTCCGAATCAAAACAATGTCAATAACTTTAATTGAATATCTATGAAATTCTAAAAATAAAATCAATGTTATTTTATGGCTTCGGATGCACGGCCCCGCTACATTACCATAGACGACAATTTCTCGAATCAATAGAGCGGACAACCGCAGCACGTGGCAATGCAGTAAGTACAAATTTTACAAAAAAGTTTTAATTTTTAATGATTTGAACGAGACACTGATTGACGGGCACCTGGCTGGCGAAAATAAATAGTAATTTAAATACATTAAAAGTTCCATTACGGTTATTATGGCTTTATTTTATATTGTATGCTTTATGTTATTTTATTTATATTGTACTGTGGAGAAACAAATAAATAAATTATTATTATTATTATTTCTGTCATTTATGTGCACTTTGTTATACTCAATTATACCGATAGATAGGGTTTAACTAAATGTTCTAGAGCGCCAGTGGCGTCGGGGATAAGACGCGGCCTATCATATCGAAAGGTCCGGAGTTCGATCCCCGGCTGGGCCATGTACCAATAGGTGTTTTCTAGAAACTTAAGTAAGTTCTAGAAACTAGCGCGTTCAAAGAAACAAACTCTCTAACTTTATTATAATAGTATAGATACAAGTACCTATATTGATGGCTAAACAAAATAAAATTTTAAGATCCAACAGCTATGTATCTAAACGTAAAACGATAAAAAGTTGTAGCCAAAAAATTCAATTGTCATTTTTCTGGGTCTGCGCTCGAAACGACAAAATTTTCTAAGAATTCCATATTCGAATATCGAATCAACAAAAGGCGCGAGGTGCGTTCCGAAACGTGCCGATAGATGCGGCGAGTTAGATTTGCGCGCGGATTACCGCCGCGTGGAAATGGACTCGCCGCGCAATTTCCTTTTCACTTTACTTGGCAGGTCCTTACCTGGGCTTGTGGAGCTTTTTTTATATAAAAAGCTGCTGTATGCGTGTTGTATTCCTGGTTTTAGATATCACAGGCAGCTTTTCCCTGACAATGAGGGTGGGAATAGTGAAATAAAAGTTCATTTTAGTCATTACAGATCACACATTACAGATTACATTAAGTATTTTAAAAACCCATCTATTCCCGATTGTTCTTCTGTACTTACCTAGTGTTAATTAGTCTGTGACAACAGTAACCTGAGGTTATTTTCAACAAAAGGTTAAAGTACCAGGCAGGTGGGTGGTCCTCGTATTTTTAAAGGTAAACCCCATTAGAAGCTTGGAAAAGTATAGTTAGTAGCCGCGGCGGCCAAATGTCAGAGCAAATGGAATAACCGATGAGGACGGCTTCATCGGCCGAATTGTGGGCGGAGGCGATCAATATTGCAAGACTAGTCGTTACCTTGCATACTAGAACACAGAGTCAGCGCCTATCAACGTCCACTGATGAACATAGCCACCGTTTTCCGGCGGACAGACAGACGAAAAGGTCCACTACTATCCTTTATGACGGAACCTTAAGTGGTCCCTAAACGATCATGCTTGCATGACATGCAACGTTTACGTGAATTATCAAACTGCATGATGAACCATCATGCTTGCTATCAATCAGTACAGTAAAGCAACGGCCAGCACGTAGTTTGCATGTCATGCACGTAGTTTGCATGTCACGCACGTCAATAACTACAACTATAGACGGTCATGCATGAGTGACAGCACGTAATGCATGACATGCCGCATGATCGTTTAGGGAGCCCAATAAAGAACTCCAATCACCATCGACAAATCTCAGCGCTTAAACCTAAAAATCACAGCAGCGCGCCTTCAAAATGTCGCCGATATATAGGGTGCGCCACTTTCCAGCTGTGTGATTGACAGCTAATAACCGCAGATTTCCCTCGGGGCTGCACAATTTGTTCCCGTCTCCCCATCCTGTATTACTGGGAATCATCCACGCGTCCGCGACAATTTCTGACAGCTCAAAACTAACGATATCTGAGGATTTGAGGTATATTTCTGTATACGTATCAAAATGTTTCGAAAACTATAGTGTGGCGTTCCAAATCCAAAGGGACCAAGTGGCGGAAATGAGTTATCTGCAGGGTTGAAAACTACTTTTAAATACCTAACCATAGATCCAAGAACCTCCTAGCACTTATTGACCGAGCGAGCGAAGCGTCTAAGTTTCGAGATTGACCAAAAATGCTAATGTCCATCTGTCCTTCTGTCTTTCTGTCCTTCTGTCTTTCTGTCTGTAATTCTCTACAGGTCGCATTTTTCAACCGATTTTGACGAAAATTTGGCATAGGTATAAATTAATTAAACCTACAAAATGAGTAGAATAAAATTTTGAAAAACATTTTTTTTAGAGTACCTACTATATTCGCAAAGTGGGAGTGAACTTTTTTTTCTTGTGAATCCCATAGTGTGGGATATCGTTGGATAGGTCTTTCAAAAATATTGCTGGTGTGTGAATACCATTTTTTCGATTTAGGGATCCGTTGGCGAAATATTAAACTTTAAAGCGGTAATTTTTGTTAGAGTCACGTGTCCCCCCCCCCCTGCCAGCTAAACGGTTGCTTCTGGAAATGTGAAAAAATTCATGACAGTAGCATATATAACGTAGTTACAAGGAAAACTATTACGGCTAAGTAGGTTCTATTAGTTTTTGAGTAATAGTGGATCGACTTATGAAAGTTGAAAAAATAAATTATGTTCATAGAACTGCATACGTAAAATGGAAAATTATTTTTTTCCGCGTGATATCCATGGTGTGGGGTATCGTTGGATGGGTCTTTCAAAAATATCGCGGGTGTGTGAAAAACATTTTTCGATTCAGGGATCCGTTTCCGAAATATTAAGCTTTAAAGTGCTAATTTTTGTCACTTTAGTAGGTACTTTTTCTGTCTCCAACTACAAAGTTGACTTTTGTTGGTTTCTTTTAGGTTTGGTTTATAAGGGCTGGCGAGGTCTACTGTTCACACGGAACTACTAGTAGGTAGTTATTTTTTTATAAAATTTTGAAGTGACCCCAATCGTGTCGTGTCGTCATTTGAGTCATTTTACAAAACTTTAATTTTTACTAATACTTTCGATTTGGAACGCCACTTAAAGATAATATATAAAGTAATAAATAATACCACAGGATTTTCGGTGAAAACGTCGCGAGGAAACCTTCATAAGTCAAAGATTAGAATTTCTATTCTAAGGCGTATGTGAAGTCCACCAAAAAAGGATTAGTTTATGGTGAACAGGGGTTGGCACAAAAGATCCCACAGGGTTGAAATGTCGCCAAGGTATTCCTGGCCCTGTATAAGAGTACTTCGTTGTTACTAAAGTCTGCTTTTTATTAGAATGCGAACAACTGCCAATTGTGGGAGATACAGCTGGTCCGATTGCGAAGGAAGTATTTCCTTCTCCTTTCCTCCCATTGTGTAACTTTCAACTTTTACCGCAACACTTAGGAAGGCTATATTTTTTTAAATAAATACCTACTATTAATAATATAATAAAATTAAACTATCAATAATAACAAGATAAGATATAAACTATGTACAACACTAACAGTCGAACAGCCCGCCTCGCCTCGTAGCCGGTGCAAGGTGCCCACCGGTACTTAGGAAGGTATGTATATCTTAGGTACTGCCATAAGAAAACCAAACCATAAACCGATGGTAAATCCGAGCTTTGCGCATTCTCGTTTATAAATATAAATGAATTGCCGTTATCTGGGCTGTAAAATATTAATGATCATCCCCATTAGCTCGAGAGGTTTTTACACGAACTGACTTAAGGTGCCAAGACATAAAGCTCACTTAGCTAGAAATGTCAAGTTATGTTATCTTCATTTTTCAGAAACTCCTAATAAAAAAGTCATCGTTTCGGATCGCCTTCGTATTTTATCTATACTAATAATAAAGAGGTAAAAACTGGTGGATAATTTACACGCCTATCTTATATATATGATGAAACCGAATATCTACTTACGATCTTAAAATAATTGCCTTACGATACATCCACTTTTGCACTCACACACACACACACACACACACACACAAACACATACTGATTGTACGCGACGTCTCGAGTGGAGACCTCTCGACTGCTGTGGAGGTCCACTGTCCCCTGGTACACAGGTCATTACCTAGCCTAGGGGCCAGGAGTCCAATCCCCTTTGTTGATTTGTATAATCTGCTCTTATTTCAACATCGTATCTTTCGCTAAATTGTACTCTTTGGAAATAAATAAATTTATTATTTATTATTTATTATTATTATTATATCTCGCGAAAAACCAAATGATAGCGGAATGTAAAACACCCCTAGCGCCATCTTTTGACAAACTTTAAAACTAAGAAACTGGCATGATCAGAACGGGTTTAAAAATTGAATAACAAATAAATAGTATACTTTATAGCGCGGACGAAGTCGCGGGGCATCGGCTAGTCATAGAATAAAGTGAAAACAAAAAAAATAGTTTCATACATACGTCACAGTTCTTAACAAATTGAAAGTACCCAGCCTTTTAAAAATGTGTGAGTGGTTTTAAAGCGTGCGTCGTCGGTCATACCGTAAAGACAGAATGTGCCATCAATTTTAATTTTCAATTACACAGGTACCTACCTACCTAGAAAATAAGCCATATAAAACAACCAATAGATTTGTATCCTACATTATATTTACATGCACATGTTTTCTTCAATTTTTTAACCTATTGTATCGTTAATACTTAAAGTACATAGGTACTATTTATGTACTAAAGCTAAATGTAATAGATTATTAATGGTAATTTTTGTGATTATTATTAATATTATTTATGTTAAATAACAATATCAATAAATTTTATTTGTTTATTTGTATGATAATCATAAATAAATAAATAAATTGTACCTGCATAGTTTTGCTGGAGAAAATCTTTAATCACTTTTTCATACCGTTAGCACTTCTAGCATTTCTATGAAGTGTTTCCTATCTGTTCTTAATAGTAATCATAAGGCATGCGATTGGGTAAAAGGCGGTAAATCTTCCCTTCCGCCGTAATAACTCAGAGCGCACTCGAGCCAGTGTGCAGGACCCTAATTAGGGGTCCACAAAAATTAACTTCCATTGTTGTAGTGGGATTCTTGCTACCTATTATTAGACGTTCTTGTATGATTAGGAGAATAAGATGGAACATTCATATTAGGAAGAGCACAGAACACGGAAAAAGCTCGCTACGCTCCCGCTTTTATTGTTTCTGTGAAGAATATGGGTCTATAAGGAAAAATCTATATAGGTAATGTATGTGATTGAACGCCGAGTCCGTTCATTAAATCAATCATCAGGCAATTAATATGTCCCCACTTTGATGGCCTAGGCCTACCCTCTCAATTAGGGCTTACGGGCTATAGTCCACCACGCTAGCCCAGTGCGCTTTGGTGGACTTTAAATGTGGTTCATTAAATGCCGGCACTCAATTGAATTGCTCGCCAAATCCCACTACTAATAAATGCGAAAGTTTGGATGATTGTGTGTTTGTTGCTCAATCACACATTGAGGGTACTAGCAGTTTCCTGCGGCTTCGCCCGCGTGGATTAGGAAAACAGCTTTTTCCCGATGTATTTGTAGATAGCCTATGTATTATTCTGATGTATAATATAATCTATGCTACTGTAAAGTTTCATCAAAATCTGTTCCGTAGTTGTTGCGTGAAAGAGCAACAAACATCCAAACAAACATCCATCCTAACCTCCATAAAAACTTTCGCGTTTATACTAGCTTTTTCCAGCGGCTTCGCCCGCGTAGACAAGTTTTTCCCGTGCACATTGTGAAACAGCGCCCTCTATGTAGGCGTTTTGTTACTTAGGGGGTATTAGCGGACGCCCCGCGACTTTGTCCGTATTAAAAAGTAGCCTATATGTTATTACAGGACATAAGCTATCACTGTACTAAGTTTCATCAAAATCTGTTCGGTAGTTTTTGCGTTAAAGAGTAACAAACATCCTCACATCCTTACAAACTTTCACTTTAATAATATTAGTAGGACTGGTAGGATAGGATTAGTAGGAATCATATTAGTAGGAATACATAGAACCACGAAACTTCAATCAAACCTATAGGCTATTAATTCTAACCCATCAACAATCAAAGTCATCAGCACCGACTCAACATTGATCCAGATAACCCTTAGAAAGGGCGTGTTAATGTTTATGACGTTGTTATGTTGTGTTGTGACGTAACGAACATGCCTTAATGACGCGTGTTACTCGATATCGCAGGTTGGGGGTTGAGACAGGTATAGCGTGGACTAATCACTATTAATTAGGGGAAACCATGCCGCAATTAAGGAGTGTCTTGGACTTTCATCTAACGTATTGGAATCTTTGATGTTGAAGCCAACTGACGTCAAAAAGAGAATATTGTTGTACTTCAATTTTGAATAAACGAATTTGGATTTGATTTGGCAAGGGAAGCTTTCAGACTTCCACTCTCCAATATAGACCTAACTTAATAAGAATGTAGAGCTGATGATTCTGAACATAACCATAATATATTTTATATCTGCCGAATGTCTGTCTGTCTCGGATAAATCACCTCGGGAACTTCGAAAATGAACTCTTTCGAACGTGAACTCTCCGAAATAGTCAAAAAAATAATGCAATAAGCACTTATAAAAATACATTCGTTTCCATCCCATCCACATACAGATCCATCAAACGCAGGATCCCCTAATTTGAACTGTTCTAATTAAACAATTAACTCGACAATGCCACCCGCCCCTGCACGCGTCACGCCATGATATATGCCTCCTACACCTGAGAACGGAGACAGAATATCCACCGACAAATGACAGTGCGGTTATCATTTGAGAACTTACTATGTGGGCCAGCATTGTATGGAAAAGGCTCTACTTCTGCCATCTAACCTGAGTGTAAAAGTGTCCCTAAACGATCATGCTTGCATGGCATGCAACGTTTACGTGAATGTCATGCTGCATAATGGACCATCAATCAGTACAGTGAAGCAACGGCCAGCACGTAGTTTGCATGTCATGCACGTCAATCACTACAGCTAAATAATCATGCATGTCTTGCCGCATGACAGTCGTGACAGCACGTGTTGCATGTCTTGCCGCATGATCGTTTAGGGAGCCCTTATTGTTGGTCAGATAGATATAGTGATGGGCATATTAGGTATGTTTAGATAGACACACACACGGGCACAGACTTATCAATCATACACCTGCATGCTTACTAATCATCATCATCATCTCAGCCTTTTAGCGTCCACTGCTAGACATAGGCCTTCCCTTACTAATACAAATGGGAAATAATATGATAATTGAAAATCACTAATATCACGAAATGATTAATAGTAATTAACAAGTACAATGTCGAAGGCTATCCAAATCCCAAGTTATTACGTTAAAATGTTTTATAATCCCTGTAAAATAATTTTACCCTAGATGTAGTGATTGACGTGCATGACATGCAAACTCATGCAGTCAATCACTACAACTAGACGGTCATTCATGAGTGACAGCACCGTAATGCATGTCATGCCGCATGATCGTTTAGGGAGCCCATTAGAGAATTCCACATCTATGCAGTTTTTCTTCTATGGCGTTTTGCGCCAATGGCAATTTTCTATACAAACACTCCTTGGAATTTCTCATGAATAAAAAAATTGTGCCACTCCCGTAGGGCGAGGCGTAGAGCGCGCGCGCGACCAAACAGATTTGAAACTTCTTGGAGTTTCTAGTTTCTATTTTTCTAAACGTCAACTCCTGTGTCATTTTGTCATTATCATTTTTGTGTCGCGTTTTATTCCCGTTTCTACGATTTTATTTTATAATCGCTTTACAAATATGATACAGGTATACAACGCGTACACTGTTATATTATTATTTATCAGCGGAGCACTGGCGCGCTCAGACGATTACGTTTCCAATGCCAATGTTGGTACCGTGCTCTTCTCTACCTCAGACCTGCTAAAGAGACGTTGGTACAAAACAGATGTAGCACTTCTGGAAGCTCGAAAATATTTCCAGACAATAATCCCCCCACCCACCTTTATAAACGCAAACAATCATTTCGTAGAAAAACTCATGGAATTCTTCCGTGATTCATACTCTTCTATCCAAGAGGAAGCATACAGTCTTGAAATGGATAGCATCATGACAATGGCCCTGTCAGACGTCATAGGAGGCTACCTTAAAGTATGGGTGCTACCTGCCACGAAGTTCGGGTTCTACGGAGGAACAATAACGCAAGAAGACGCCAATAAAATCTTTGACTTATATAGCGAGGTCAAAACTTATTTGAGAACAGACGGTTCAGGCTGGCTGCATCCCGATGAGACCGTACTGAAATCCATAGCTATCAGCATCCCGCAGACATTGCACCTGACGTATGCTAGAAGTATGGTGGATCCCTGCGAGGGGCTAGCTTACTTCGAAAAGACCCCCAACGGGTTCACAGTACCGATCCCTCACGTGAACTGGGACGAGGGAACCATGTTTGTACCACTAAGGAACGACTCGTTGGTAAGTCTCACTTCCCCGAAACACTGCAACACTTTGTTGAAATACTACGATGTTGCCAGCACCTGCTTGAGGATGAGAAGTGCAAACGCTTCGAGTTACTTCGATGAGCGCTTTCATCAATGGCTGTCGAGGGAAGTAGTTCGACACCTCGCTGATGATAATCTGTACCCTGCCTTAGGTAATGTACTCGGCTTACTTAAAACGCTACCATACCCAGATGAAATATATTGTGATGATACACTACCGATGACGCGGCTAGGGGCTTTGTCAGATATTCCTTGTTACCTCCGCAAGAAGAAAACTATAATTATTGGTGCGATATTATTAGTTGAAGTAGTTTGGTGCTTAAAGGCTTTGCAACATATATCCTTAAAGAGAAAGTATGAACCGCAGTCCACATGCTTCAGCCACATCTTTTCTATTTTTAAAACCTATAAAAGTAAGCCGAAACCTGATGAATATTATGAAGAAAATGTTGTAGGTGTTACATCTGTTAGAACTCTGCCACAACGAATTTCTGTAAAATCTATGACCCATAATAACTCACAAGTAAATATATGTGGACTGAAGTTTCATAAGAACCCTCGACCAAAAAAACCAGATCCACGAAGTGAAATAGGCACCCAATACTCATCAACAGCCTTGTATATCTGTCCCAAAACTTCAGTAGCTACGAACACACAAGTTGCTTCCCATTCCACGGAAGTTCTGACTATGGTAAATGAGATACCAGACCGTGGCAAAAAATCATTATTTAGGAGAATTTTTAAGTCGGATACAGCCGAAGTAAATATTAACAAATCGCCTAAAGTTGTCACTAAAGAGTCTTCCCTACCTAAACCAACTAACAGGCCAAAAGATAAAAGAAACGCACAGCTTGCTATTAGATCCGAACCAAATCCAATTAATAAACCTAAAGACGTAACAAACACACAGTTTGTTGATATTCCAAAAGTAACTCCAAAACCAAAGTATGAAACAAACTCTGTTATTCATTCAAACGATGCCCTGACCGTAATAGGTCCAGCCCGTGTCGTAAAATCATTTTCCAAAAAAACATCAAATTCCAACATTGTAAACTTTGATAATCTCACCATACCACATCAATGCGATTGCACCAGCAGTAATGTTGCAGTCAGTAATGCAAAACTACAAGAGATGGAGTCAAGTATGATTACTAACTTATTTAGGAAAGGCGGAAAAAAATTTGAAAGAGCAATATACGCATCACAGCAAAGTTGCGCACTTCTTAGCCACAGGGTATGCGAAATTCAGAAAACTGAGTATCTGTTGAATGCGAAACCGGACGATACATCGCCCTCTGAATGTGCTTGTAACTGCTGCAATAATAACCTAGTTTGCGGTCGAGATCCTCACTCCCTTCCTAAGAAGGACGTATTACATGCTTGTAATTGCGGCAAAGACGAGGTAGAACTGCCAGGTTTGACGAGCAATACCCAAGTACTAGTTACACCGATTGTATTAAGCGCTACAGAAGGACTTCCGCCTCTAACCAAAAATGCCGAAACTCTAACACAAACTAAAGTAGTTCGTGTGGACCAACATACAGAAATATCGCTGCGGAAAATGCATAAAGCGGTGACCAGGCAACATTACAAAGAAGACATGAAAACTAGCAATACTAAAAATGTCAAGTTACAAGGCACAAAATCAGAAAAGGTAAAGGATGTTAAAGATGTGAAAGGCAAGAATAGGGACGCAATACATACAGAAAGAAATACAGAGCAAAGCAAGAGAAAACGTAGTGGTAAAGGATACTTGGAAATTAAAATAGATAGACCGAATACAGAAATAAGTGTGGGAATTTCTGGCATTGACGGAAATATAGTGAAATCTGAAAAGAGGCGTGTGAAGCAAAGTAAGATACCTAAATTGATGGCGGCCAAACCCACAGTTGGTGTTATGACGTCAGCAAAAAACACTACCAGTCCAGGCCGTCAGCATCAAAGCCAAATACCACAGCCTAAAATGCATACAGTAGATGATAACGCGATTGAAAGTAAAAATACAAAGTATAATAAATTAAATATAACTTTGTAATTTTAGTTACCTTGTATTTAGATTTAATTTTATTTGATATCGATATTATTAATATACGTATTTTATAAGTGTAAGTTGGACTTTATTTTACAAGAATACTAAGGACATTCAACCAGGGCGTGAAAAGGTAAACAAACAGCAACTAGAGCGGAGACCGCGGATCTCCCTCCGCCAGGTGGACCGACATCCAGAGAAGCTGGCCGGAAGCGGCTGGATGCGGAGGGTCGAGACCCGGGTGCGGTGGCGTTCATTGGGGAAGGCCTATGTCGAGCAGTGGACGTTAAAAGGCTGATATGATGACATGATTGTCACAGTAAGTTGAACTTTCAATAAGTTGACAAGGTTTTGTCGTATTCTGATTTGTGTCGCACAATATTAGTTTGCCAACACAAAAGCGTATTCCACTTAGATCTAACCAGTAGGTAGCAGCGAGCACTAATCACGCTGACGAATTTATTGGCCGCGATCCGGGTGAGTTACACCCGGGGGCGGGAGGACCCGGGTGAGTTATTGCATATTTCGGCCAGCTCAGGTGGTCGCGGGGCCCGCGTTAATCTGTCATTAGGTCCATTGCCACTTAGCGAATTGAGTGCTTGGACTTTGTAGAGAAGGGGGAGGGCATGCAGCTTACCAACATAAGGTCGCAAGGGTGTTGGTTTCAGCCTAAAGGCCCAATCTCCGTCACTTATTGTAGCCTCGAAGAAAGTTGTAAAAAATAAGTCTTTATCAAATGCTACTTGTTCAGGATGCACTGCTTCAGTAGGTATGGCGAGAATAAGAAGGCTTCAGCTGCGTATTTGGAGTTTATTTTCCGTTTTCAGAGTTAGTTGAAGTGAATACATTTTGTAAAAAGTGACCTAGTCTTATACTTAATTGAGGTTCCCAAAGGGCGAGGTATGCGCGCAGCGCATACTAAGGCCGGCGGCCAATCAGAGGCCGTCTTTTTTCCTGGGCGACTATCTCGCTCTAACGTACCTCTCTCTTACCTCTTACATTATTTTACCTATTCATAAGACACGGGCATTAAATTATTTATTTACAACACATATTATCTATACAGAGTACTTATATCTATTTACATGGTTCCGTCGTGAACACTACTCAACAATTTTCAATAGCTTTAAATGGAACTAGTCATTCTGGTCTTGTGCTTTCATTCTTTGAATATCAGAAAGATGTTGCCAAAACTGTCATCAGAATGTAAACTTGAGCTGGTATTCTCGTAGTCTCGGCAAACCAGTATCACTTGACCCGTCGCGAACATTGTGTACTCTCATACAATTAGTATTTTATGTGTTACGTTCGTTTGAGGAACCTCTATGAAAAATTTTAAGCTTAATCCATACATGAAGAAACTCGTCATAGTTTATTATCGTCTTCAATTACCTAAAATAATTACGTACCATGTGTCCACAATCACTTCCCCGATTTACCGGCGACAGCGTGACAATAAATTAAGCAAACCCAAGGACAATTTGTCCGATAATCCCGTGTCAATCGGGAATTATCCCTACAATTGGTCGTAATCCCACAACATTGCTACTATTTAGGTCTGGTCCACTATTTATTACGGGTTGGTCACCCCAGCCGGTTAGTCTAAGAGTTGTCAAACGGTTGGGTGTAATTTACGTGTTCAAGGGTGGTGCTCCGAATTAATTTAATGAAAGAGAGCAGTCGAGAAGATTAGTTTTAACGTGCTCGAGAACATACTATTAATTTCTGAAGAGATGATATTTCTTGTTTTTCAACGAATATTTTTCAAGAAATATCATCTCTTCTTCAAATTCGGTCAAATTCTTGAAATGCGGCGGAAAATCCAAATTCTATTATGCTTTTGCGTTCTCTGCTATTTGTTGGGGGTCTTTGTAATGTTCGGTAGAAGGAATTCTTCTAAATCCTAGAAAAAAAAAAACTCTCAATTACTCTGTCTTTTCCCGCTTACAGATAGGTATACCTAATTGATACACAGTAAGAGCCAGCGCGTGTATAATCCGGCAAAATTAAATAAACATAAAGGACAGTCTGGCGGGCGGTCGGTCACAGGTCACTTCTGATTTATCACCAGTCCCACAACTCCGGGCTTACAGTGTCCCGGACAAATCCCTCTGATAAAGTACCCGGCGAATTTACATTTTTGCGGCATATGGGGAGCCTACTACGAGATTTTGCTCTATTATAAGTAAATTGCTGGGACAAAAATGTAGAGGTATGGTCGACCGCACGTCAGTAGAGACAAAACCAATATATCGCTTCTACTGGCTGATGTTGGCAGCCGTGTATTTGTATTTGTGTACCCACATAGTTTTTTAATAATATTAGTTTATTAATTATTAGTGTACCTAATAGTATATACTTAAAATCTGTACGCTCAATATTATTACTGTACTTGCCTTCTTAGGTTAATCATAAATATGTTTTCATGTAAGTGAATTGTAAAATTCTTAATAAAAAAAATATCTTAACACACTATAAACTGGTCTCTCATAGTATTGAAGCTCCTTAAAAGCTGGGCCAGCTCAAGGTCAAAGTGTCTTCACAGACGTGCGGTCGACTCAAAAACAGTTAGGAAATTAATACAACCAAGCGAGGAAATTTATACCTAAAAGTGAACCGTATTCGATCGAAGAATTTTTGGGGGAACAACAGGGATATTACTAGTGCTACTTGCACCTGTGGGGGTAATCTTGGAATAAAAATGGTCCTGGATCGTAATTTAGGCTGGTTTACACGCCTTGAAACTAAAATCTCGCTAATCTTGGATGTTTATATTGTAAGCCCATGTTTTTGTTTATTAAATGTTAATATTATTAAATAATAAAAAAAACAGTTTTTCTATTAATTGGCGAAAAATTTATAATTTGTACAAATGAGGAAACTCATTTATTAAAAATTGTACGAATCTGGACTTCCAATGCATTTGTGCAAATACGGAAATTGTACCAATGTGGCGGAAGGCAACTGTACTACCATACTAGCAAATAACATCAGACCGAACAAGGCGTTATAAGTTTATCTGAGGGCGGACTCGTTCTATTGTTTTTCGGGAATTTTTTACCTCTGGGTGGGACCATAAGCTATTTATTAGTCTTGTTTCTCCTTCGTCTAAATGGATTGGTATTTGGCCTCCAATTAAATCAACTCACGTTTTATGAGAAACACGTCAATACTCTGTTTAGACATAAGGTCGTATCCAGATGTACTTACCATGCGAGAATAATGCCCATAAATAAGCCCACTTAATGAATTCTCAAAATTAAATCAAATCAACAGTCTATTAACATATCCCCACTGCTGGGGCTCAGGCCTACCCTCTCGACGAGGGCGTTCGGGCTATAGTCCACCACGCTAGCCCAGTGCGGGTTGGTGGACTTCACATGCGCCTAAGAATTTCTTCTTTGGCGTTTGCAGGATTCCTCAGAATGTTTTCCTTCACCGTTTGAAAGCAGTCATATGTACATAAATTTCGAGAAAAAAACCCATTGGTACATGGCCCAGCCGGGGATCGAACTACGGAGCTTTCGATATGATGGGCCGCGTCTTATCCCCGACGCCACTGACGCTCTTAATTCTCGCTGCAATCTTGAAATTCACTACCCCGGAAGACTGTTGAGATTCATAAAGGTGAATCGCCTACAGCAATGAATCTTTTCTCTAAACTCCTTATAATTTTATAATCTGCTCAGTTACACATAGATTAGCAAAATCCCCATGACTTTCAGCACGAACTCCTGACTTTATCTCAGTCGTTTTTCACCGAGCATCTGGCGCGGAAGGAACCATATCTGAAGACGAGCGCCTCCCTCGGGACCTTGTTACAATCCTTTAATTACGTACACACCTATCCGCTTCAATTAGAAACGGGAATTATTTGCCTAAACACTTACCACCTTGTCGCTTTACGCTTCGGCTTTCGCAATACGAATTTCTCCTTCAGTTTTCAGTTGAAGTGATTGCGGAAAGGGGTTCAGGAGTATCTGGGAATCTTGGGTTTCTCTGCAAATAGGGGAGAGATTGTGTAAATTATGGTCTTACAAGTCGGCGACATCGCCGGGGGAGGTCGGGGTGGCTTGTCAACGGGGTAGGTGTTGAGGGAATTTTTCTGTGCACTTGTTTGTTGCGATAAAAGTTAATAAATTCATTACTTTTGACATGTCTTCGCCTTTTTTTCAATTGTAAATGGTCGTTGAGTTAGCGTTTTGCATTCCTTGTACGGAATTTTTATAGTCCAGCAATGGGCATCGAATGTCTGGTAGGTAATTAAAAATATATACTTAAGTAATATAAAAAATAAATTTGTGTAAATTTTCAAATAAATTATAATAAGTAATTTATTACAAGTACTCGTAATCATCATCATTATAACCTAAAGTTATGACTATTATTGTTATTCGTCATCAGTCAGCCTACACTAGCCCACTGCTGGACATAGGTGGCGCAACCCAAGGCGCGCAACTGAAACCGAATTTCATTATTTATTTGTATTTTGTCAAACCATTCTTAACCCCAAACCAACTCTCTAGCGTAGAAATAAACATCATAATCACCGCAAAATAAACATCTCGCGTCAAGACTTCCCATTTATTGAGCTCCCTGTGTCAACTAACCAAACAAGCCATGGAATTTTAGTTGCAAACTGCCCAAACAAAGTAGATCCCTGCAAAATCCTTTAAACCCCTCATTTTGGTCAGATCTTGGTAAGTCTGAGACGGGGGAGGTGGTTTACTAAACACTGGTGGATGAGAAGCAAAGGGGAGTTAAACAAATTAATCACAGAGTCCAATTTCCCGGAAAACAATGCGGGGGTGAGGTATGGTAGGAATGGTAGGATTTTGTTATTGCCATGTAGGTACTGTCGTGGTCAAATGATACTGGTGACTTGAGGTGCGGTGACAAATAACTGAAAGCTCTCTTCGTATCATGATGATTCATCTTGTTAGATCATCCATTCGATCCAGTACAGAAGAAACACCACGCTATAGTATGCGTCTGAACGATGTCGCCATTGTTCCATCGCTTGTTTGTTAGCCGTCAGACAGGTGTGGTTAGCATTTAGAGCACTTGATATTTACAATAACCTTTAACTCTTAAAATAATAGAAACCTAATAGAAATGTATGGACAGAAAGAGTTGTCTGTATTTTAACGCGACAAGCGACAAGTGCACTTAAGTCAACTTATGTCAAGATGGCTATAACAAGAAGCATCCGGCAGATTCCGACAAGTTGTTGACACGCATTCTAATAGAGATACATTATAATAGGGATACAAAATGTTATTTATCTAATACCTACTATAATACACACACAGACAAAAGATTTAAAAACCAAAAAAAAAGGTACTTAAGTGCAAAGTGTGAAATTTCTCTCAGAGATTTCTTCCAGTAGGCTCACGAGAGAGATAATTTGTAATAAAAAAAATTTATAGCTCCAAGGGATTGCAGACCTAAATATTAGTCTGATCAAATGATCACTTGCCTCATAATATTTTGTGATTTTTGAGTAGCAACTGATCAGGATTTTATTGGGTATTGGTGGCAACTGATCACCATAAACAAATTAACACATTCTTTAGTAACTGGACAGACAGCTGACTCCGAAACAAATCCCACTATATTATTACTGCTACCCTTCTTCCAGAATGAAATCACTTTTACCACCTGGCGGAACTCTCACCCACCCTGACCACTGCCTTAATTAAAAAAAATAAAAGCACCGGAAACGGTTCCGCTCCGGTTCACCCCTACTTCCGATCGGGACACCATTGGCTGATGTCACCTTTGACCCCACCCCACCTGCGCCACCCTGTATACCGCGCGTTGTATATAGAACAACCTACATGACAGCTCACCCTTATGTGGGAGTTATTTATCAAGAATTTTTACCCTTTTCCACCTTTTTCACGAGATATTATTATATTCAGCTCCGCGTGAATCATATTATCAAGGGAAGGTAACTCTCCGAAATGAATGAAATTTTGTAGATCTGTGGAGTATCTCTGATCAGAGCCTTATATTTCACTCGTTTAAATATGCTTTTTAGTCACTGTGATAATAGTTGGGAGCGCGTTCGCCTTACGTTCCTGAGGTCGAGGGTTCGAACCCAGGCATACATTACTACATTCCTACTAGTCCATTTTGGAGAGTTCGGGTCTGAAAGCTTCCCTTTAAGGCAAAAACCGATTTTCAACCAGCAACACATCATACTTACAATAATATAACTGTAAAATTATCATCCCATCTCAGTTACTCTTCAAAACTTCAGATGTTTCACTATCGCCTAATCAGTATAGTCTTTTGTACAGCACCGTAAGTGGCAATAAATCGTGAGGAGTGCTCTTAGAAGATAAACAAATTAGTGCCGATAAGATGGAGAGTGCCGCCGATGCATTTCATTAAGATAAAACAATCTTTGAACCAAATAATTTTAGAGCTGCAATCAGAAAACAAAGGTTCGTGTTTTAACGTCTAGCTCTTTCTTTGAAACGACAAAAACAAATGGAATAGGCATCTTTGTTGCTTCTTGTGCTTCTTCTTCTTCGTTATACATCATCATCATCATTAGCCTGCTCTATTTCACTGCTGGACATAGGCCTGCGGTTTTTCTTAACTAACTCTTTATCTTCTGCCGGAACTTAACCCGATTTTGGAAACTTCCTAACGCCCCGGTGATTGTTTTTAAGGCCTCAGTCTCTCTATGAACCTCTCAATGTTAAGTGATTTATTTTTATGACACCATTGCTGAGATCGCACCCATACATCCCATTAAACTATTCCTTTCGACGCTGGACGCATATTTCAAACAATTAGACGGCCCAATCGCGGCCAATTTGAGCCTCAACGACTGCTGCCATGTCGCTGGCAATAGCTGTTAACATTGCCTTTCATAAAGTGCCCAGAATCCCTTCGGACCGTTGCGTAGACAAATTTCGGAGCCTGCTTCCAAACGGGAAATAAAAATCCCGTTTAGTAGTATTCGCACATTTGCCCAAGTGTTAGGGTAACTCCAATTTTGAAAAACTGAAGGTACACAAAGAGTGTTACGGGAGTTCCTTTGGAGTATGCTCGTTCCATCCCGATGTTTTCCTCCACCGGAAAGCCTGTGGTATGATTATAATCTACTCAGGGTTCCAAAGAAATCATCTCAAGAGCCGGATCCTCGATCTAACCAACGTGAGGCGAGCTCACAACGTATTGGTAGGTTCCACGACAAGCAATGTTACTGTTTCAAAGTTGCATTTTCTACAACTAGTCCATTTATGGTACAATTGGCACTGATTTATTCCAATTTGTATATTTTTTTGCTTATTTTTTTGTCTATTTGTTCTGGTATCAAATAAAAACTAAAAATCTGTACTAGATGCGCCATCAATGGTACATACAGACAGAATACAAAATGTTACAATAAATATGTACAAATGGTCCATTATTTAGATAGATTGCGCGAAAATTCGAGCGTTACCCAAAGGTACTGTTGTGTATACAATCTGCTTTGTATAATATTATTTTATTGTTCTTTTTTACCGTTTGAATTTAGAAACTGTCAATGAATGCCTTTGAAATAAACGGGTCCGAAATTTTCCAATTTTATTATTTTATATCCTTAACAGGTACAGTGGGACAAATCAGTGAAAGTTGTACCATCAACGTTACTGACTATGGTATGCAATGCAAAATTACATAATATAAGCTTACCTAGAAGTCTCTAAAAATGTCCTATTTCAAACATCGCCTGCAACATCTATTACGCCAATAGCGTCCGTCCAGTGCCTATAACTCAATGAACAATGGGCCGGCATTCTAATCCAGGCCTGGCCCGCTGGCGGTCGCATAATGAAATTCCGGGCCCGATTGTATTGCCCCTGGACCAGGCGTCAGGCGTGTCATCATAACAATTAGGTTCGCAGTCAACAGTTGGATTAATCTAGGATTTAGATTATGGTTCATTCATTGTTATTAAGAACAAAAAATGTTTTACAAGGGGGTATGAGCATGGTGGCTGCTGGAAGAAATCTCTTCGAGAGATAAGTTCGCCCTTTGTACTTATTTTTCTCTGTATTATTTTGTAAATGTTTTCTGTGTGTGTGTGCAATAAAGTGTTAAAAAATAAATATTAACCCTCTGTTGTTGTTTTTTTCCTTTTGTGAAAACTTAAACCACCTTAGTAGGTACGCTACGCTTTCATCATCAATCGTCTATAACAAATAACAACCCATAAATAAACATATAAGATTTATATTGTTGCAAATACGTTAATCTATGTGGCTATTATAGGTATTATTAGGTACCTACGTAAAGAAAATTATTCCTTAGAAAAGTCTACATGGAACGCCTGGTACAAAGTTTATAGCAAACTCTAATTAAATTGTTAACACTCTTTCAAAACATCAACGACTAACCCGACGTCCAACTCATCAAGCCTAGGTCCAATGATTTGATTGGTCTAAGGGTCCAGCAGTGGACTAATTATTATAAGCTGTGGATGATGTTTAAATCTTACTCAATTGTGGAGTTCTCACAGAACTGACTGGTAGAAAACCACACGACAATCATAAAAAAAGTGGCTGGCCAGTGGTTACATGGGAATAGCATTCAAATTAAAATCAAATCGACAGCTTATTAACATGTCCCCACTGGCTCAGGCCTACCCTCTCAACGAGGGCGTTCGGACTATAGTTTAGCACCAACAATAGCATTACCACATCGAAACCACAAAGAAGAGGTCGCGCATGGGGTTACCATACCAAAACAGTTTCTGGTTGCAGTAACCAATCAAACTCGTTGCGGTGGTTGCGCTGTGGTATCGTGTTGTCGATATTACCGACAAATTGTTGTGACCATGGAGCTAAAATCTCTTCTGTTTGTTGTAATCGACCGAGCGAGCGAAGCGAGCGAAGCGTCTACGTTTCGAGACTGGCCAAAAATGCTCTTGTCCGGCTGTCTGTCTGTCTGTCTGTCTGTCTGTCTGTCTGTAATTCTCTACAGGTCGCATTTTTCAACCGATTTTGACGAAAATTTGGCATATGTATAAATTAATTAAACCTACAAAATGAGTAGAATAAAATTTTGAAAAACATTTTTTTTAGAGTACTTACCATACTCGCAAAGTGGGAGTGAACTTTATTTTTCTTGTGAATCCCATAGTGTGGGATATCGTTGGATAGGTCTTTCAAATATATTGCTGGTGTGTGAATACCATTTTTTCGATTTAGGGATCCGTTGGCGAAATATTAAGCTTTAAAGCGGTAATTTTTGTTAGAGTCACGTGCCCCCCCCCCCCTGCCAGCTAAACGGTTGCTTCTGGAAATGTGAAAAAATTCATGGCAGTAGCATATATAACGTAGTTACAAGGAAAACTATTACGGCTAAGTAGGTTCTATTAGTTTTTGAGTAATAGTGGATCGACTTAAGAAAGTTGAAAAAATAAATTATGTTCATAGAACTGCATACGTAAAATGGAAAATTATTTTTTTCCGCGTGATATCCATGGTGTGGGGTATCGTTGGATGGGTCTTTCAAAAATATCGCGGGTGTGTGATAAACATTTTTCGATTCAGGGATCCGTTTGCGAAATATTAAGCTTTAAAGTGCTAATTTTTGTCACTTTAGTAGGTACTTTTTCTGTTTCCAAAGTTGACTTTTGTTGGTTTCTTTTAGGTTTGGTTTATAAGGGCTGGCGAGGTCTACTGTTCTCACGGAACTACTAGTATTTAGTAATATTTAGAATTAGTGTGCTTGCAACACTGTCGTTAAATATCTCTCTTACGCTGCAATGGCCGCCAACCAATAAACGTCGATTCCCTATTCTACTGTATTTAATTTATTTGAAGACTACAAGACCATCCTAGACGAATCATACAAACATAAACATGGTGTCAGAAGACAGTGAAGCGTGGTGGTGCGATCCGTGTGAACAGACCCTCAGTATGCAAACAATAGTGCTATCACAATAAAGCGTCAACGTCTTATGAATACAGAACATCTTCCCGGAGTATCATAGCTCAAACACTGTCATCAGTGTAACACTTGGCCTCATAAATTTTGAACACCAAGAATTGTCATACATTACCGCTTCGTCTGTCGCCAATAATTCGCACTACGCCGTCCCTGTCTACCCTATCAGAGTTTCATCGGGTGTGACAAGGAGGGAGGTACCCGCAATTAGTTTGGCAGCGAGACAAGATGGTTCGCGAGAGATTTATGCGTTCATTTGTAAATAATGAAGGCGCCACTCATTGTGATGGGAGCCCCATTGAAGGCGACCTAACCACACCACAGGCAGGGTTGTCACGAACCTGTAGGAAACTTTATTTACTTACAAGTTGCTTAGTTCTTAATTCAGGGAGTAGTACCTACCTAATAGATAGAAAATTGGCCCAGGGAATGGCCACGCATAGTGTATACTCCATAGGAATTCCTCCAAACTCGAAAGGTATTCATTGCAGGATACCCGAAATACTTTTCATTGAAAGTTCCCACCAATGCCATTCACGTGAGAGATTACAAGTTTCTAGATCACACAGCTTAGAAACTACAAATGGGGGCGGGGTTACCTACTTTACCGGCTATATCTAGAGTTATTGTTGTATTATAACACAACCTCACTTGAAAATATCTCTCCAACGATACCCCACAAGAGAGGGAGCTCTCTAAAAATGGGTAATAATGATACATACAAGGTATATCCTACTTAGTAATGCGGATTTGTTGTATAAATGTACCCAGTGTACTTACATGCAATAAAATAGTTTTGACTTTGACTTTTGACTTTGGAGGCAATGCAACGAAATATGGCATGAGGAAAGATCCAAACAGTACAGTTAAGGTTTAACAGCGCGGAGTTGATACTACGTTGATATTCTATGTGCGAGTGACAACCCTAATCGTAGGCCAATTACTTAAAGCCAGTATGCAGATCCGTCGCTGGCTACACCTGCCATTGTCCACAAATGAGGGTACGACTTAATTCTGGGCGCCCTCCACATTGCCGCGGCGAGTGCTTCGCGATTGTGCTTCAGATGCTTTTAGATAAAAATGGGGGTTAGAAGTGAGCTGTCTATTAGCGAGCGATTTAAAGTTTTAAATGCACTTTTGTCACCGTCAATTGCAGTAGGGATATATGTATATTTTAGTACATTTTAGACTTTCGAGCTTTGCATTCATAATTATGTAATTCTTACACACGAACAAGTTTTATTTACCTTTGCCCGACGTTTCGACCAGGTTAAGGCCAGTGTAACCTGGTCGAAACGTCGGGCAAAGGTAAATAAAACTTGTTCGTGTGTGTTATATATTATTAGTAGATGTCATTCATTATTATAATTTGTTATGTAGGTAATTGAAAAATAAACGTCAGTTACTATCCAGCAAGCATTGGTTTCACTTCATGGTGACAGCGGTGCATCTTATTTTGAGATTTATAGTTGAAATCCGACGGGAATCGTGAAATACGTGATAAAATAAGTATATAAATACGATATAGTGAATAGTGATACACTATGGAGCACGCTAGACCGCCGGCGGAACTCAATTTGGAAGGCGGACCGGCGTGTCGCGCGGACGCATGGCGGAAGTGGCACAAACAGTTTCAGATATTCCTAAAGGCATCTGGAGTGAGTAAGGAAAGTGAGGACGTGCAGGCCAGCTTGCTCATTAATTTAATTGGGCCAGAGGGGTACGACATCTTCTCCACTTTCAAGTTTGCAAAGGATGCGGACCGTGACGACATCAAAATTATCATAAAAAAATTTGACGAACATTTTGCGACTAAACCGAATACGACCATGGCGAGATTCAAGTTCTTCACTCGTAACCAGGAGAAAGGTGAAAGCATCATCGATTACGTCACTGCGCTGAGGCTACTAAGCCAATTTTGTGAGTTTGAGAACCTGGAAGATGGATTGATCAAGGATCGCATAGTATGTGGCGTTGTGGATAGTTCCGTACGCGATCGATTACTAAGAACGGATGACTTGACGCTAGACAAAGCGGTTAAAATCTGTCAAGCTAACGAGATGTCTAGCGAGGAGAACAGACAGATTGAAGTTGCAAAAACGAGTGGCAGTGAGTCGTTGGGATCATCGGCGGCTGTTGACGTGGTGCAGGGCGCCGGGCGAGGGCGCGGCGGCGGGCGGCGCGGCGGGCGCGGCCCGGGCGCCGGCGCGGGGCCCTCCCGGGGCCGCGCGGCCGCGGCGCCGGCGACCGCTGGCGGCGCGCGCTGGCCCGACCGCGGCGACAACGCCGCTATAGTGAACAAGTCTTGTGGCGCGTGCGGTTATTCCCGTTGTGATGGTGCATTACAGTGTGTAGCAAAACATGCGAAATGTTATATTTGTGATAAACGCGGACATTTCCGAAAAATGTGCCCAGTGAGAAATCATAAACAAGTGTACCAGTTGAATGAGGGTGATTGGATGGATGAGGATGACGATGAGGACAACTTATTGTTTGTTTCTACAATCGAAGAACAATCACATAATGGACATAGTAAGTGGTACGAGTCATTATATTTAGCGTGCAATGGAAAAAAGAATTGTTTCAAGTTAGATACCGGCTCAGATCTTAATGTTTTATCCATGAAAATATTTAAAAAATTAGGCTATAATGAGAATAATATAGACCAATGTAATATAAAGGCCCAGTCTTTTTGTGGAAACTACATTCCTATTGCCGGTACATGTAATATTCCATGGTTATACAAAAATAAGGTATATACATTAGCCTTTGTGATTACAAAAACTGACTGTCAAAGCCTTTTGGGGAAATATGCATGTGAGGAACTAGGAATTATTAAACGAATTTTATCACTTACCATTAATGATTATGCTGATTTGTTTAGTGGATTAGGTAAACTGCCTGGTAAATACAAAATTGTACTTGACCAAAACGCGAGCCCTACTGTTTGCCCAGTTAGAAAAATTCCGATCGGTGTTAGGGATAAATTACTATCTACTTTAAATCAAATGATTGATATAGGGGTGATCAGGAAGGTGTCTCATCCCACTCCCTGGGTCAATGCGATCGTGCTGGCTGCTAAGAAAAACGGCGATATAAGGTTGTGCCTCGACCCGCGGCCATTGAACCGCGTGATAAGGCGCGCGCACTATCCGCTCCCGACTATAACAGAGATAGCCACCCAGCTGCGCGGCGCGCGCTACTTTAGTAAATTAGACGCCAGATCAGGGTTTTGGATGATCGAAATTGATAATGAGAGCGCGGACCTCTGTACATTCGGCACACCGTTCGGTAGGTACCAATTTTTAAGATTACCTTACGGTATCAACTCAGCGTCGGAAGTATTCCATGCCAAAGTGAGACAACTGCTGGAAGACCTGGAAGGTGTGGACTCATTTGTTGATGACATTATAGTGTGGGGACATACAGTAGAGGAGCATGACTCGCGTTTAAAGAGCTTGCTGGATAGAGCTCGAGAGGTAGGTATAAGGTTCAACGAAGAGAAATGTCAGTTTCGTGTCGAGGAAGTGACGTACCTGGGACACACGTTTAGTGCTAAGGGAATGTGTATTGATAAAAACAAATTGAGGGCCGTCGAGGAGATGCCGACTCCTGACGACAGACAGTCTCTGGAGCGATTTCTGGGAATGGTCAACTACTTGTCCAAGTTCATTCCACATTACTCGGAGACGGTAGCGCCACTGAGGTGTTTATTGAAGAAAAATACAGAATGGGTGTGGGACGCGACGCACGACGCGGTGGTGGCGCAGCTGAAGGCGGCGCTGTGCAGCGCGCCCGTGCTGGCGCTGTACTCGGCGCGGGAGCCCGTGCTGCTGTCGGTGGACGCCAGCTCAACGGCGCTGGGCTGTGTGCTGCTGCAGGCCGGCCGGCCCGTCGAGTTTGCTTCGCTGACGCTCACCGACACGCAGGCCAGGTACGCACAGATCGAAAAGGAGCTGCTCGCTATCGTGTTCGCAGTGGAGCGCTTCCACCAGTACGTGTTCGGCAGGGTCGACGTCACCGTCGAGACGGACCATAAACCCCTCGAGTCTCTGTTTAAAAAAGCATTAGATGCGGTGCCAGCGCGATTGCAACGGATGATGCTGCGGTTGCAAGCCTACAACTTTGAAGTTGTTTATAAGCCCGGCAAGTACATGTACGTCGCCGACGCGCTGTCTCGGGCGGCACTTCCTGAATTGATGCACGATAGGGTGTCCATGGAGGTGGAGCATCAGTCCTGCTTCTTATTAGAACATGTGAGATTCAGCAGGGATAGGCTGAAGGAGGTAATAGATGCCACCGCACAAGACGGAGAGTGCAAAGTGTTGGCGAGGTACATCACTAAGGGCTGGCCAGACAACAAGTGCGACGTGGAGACACAGGCACGTGCGCACTGGACGCACAGGGAATCACTGGAATATGTAAGTGGTGTCATATTCAAGGACAACCTGGTTTACATTCCGGCGGAGCTGCGATCAGAAATGATCAGGAGGGTGCACGAGGGTCACCAGGGCATCGAGCGCAGCAAGCGGCATGCGCGTGACGTCATGTTCTGGTGCGGCATGTCGCGCGACGTGGAGCGCGCCGTGCGGGCGTGCCGCACGTGCTCACAGCTGGCCGTGCGCCCGCCGCGCGAGCCTATGATTGCGCACGATGTACCTGATCTGCCTTGGACAAAAATCGGCACCGACATTTTTGAAATTGGTAAGAAGTATTATTTAATACTTGTAGACTACTTTTCAAATTTTATTGAGGTTAACAAATTGTCTAATCTAGGCTCTAAAGCGGTAATAGCCGCGATGAAAGATCAATTTGCCCGGCATGGAATCCCAGGAGAAATAATCTCAGATAATGGACCGGCTTACTCGTCAAGGGAATTCACTAAGTTCAGCAAGGAGTGGGGATTCTCACACACGACTAGTTCACCAAACTATGCTCAATCAAATGGACTGAGTGAAAGAGCTGTGAGATCTATAAAAAACATAATTAAAAAATCTGTCGATTCTGGTTCAGATTTTAACTTAGCTCTGCTCAACTTCCGCACGACACCGAGAGACGGAATAGCTTCTCCAGCTCAGCTGCTGATGGGTCGCAGATTAAGGACAAGGTTGCCAGTCCATGAAAAAAAGCTACGTCCCGAGCGGAACAACGATAAAGATTACATGAAAATAATAGAAAACCGAGAGCGTAGTAAACAATATTACGACGTTCATTCGCGTCGGCTGCCGGAGCTGCAACCTGGCGACAGTGTTGTGGTGGCGGACGGAACCAACCGGCGAAGTATGCGTGTGCAAGACAAAGCTCCACAGCCACGGTCGTATTTCCTTACAGACAACACAGGTAAGGTTTACAGACGGAACAGGCGCCATTTGATAAAGGTCGAGGAACTGGAAGTGAAGGAAGAAAACGTGAGGATTGACGCCGAGGAGAGTCTGAACACGGAGACTGAGGAACAAGAGACGCACACAGACGATGAACGGAGTGAATCAGAAGGTATTGACGCAGACGGCAGCAAAACTGAGTGCGAAGAGGCACAGGCCAGTGGCACATCGAGCGCAGCCGCTGACCCGGGTGTTAGTGACGATGACGATCACGCGGAGGGGGCGGTAGCACTCGTTACCAATGCGTACAGAGAGGCAAAACGTAGGGCTCGAGAACGCATTAGCAATTTCTACAAATGATTACTTGTTTAATTATTTTTCTTCATTTGTTTTATTCATATAAAAAAAAAACCTTGAATGCGGTGGTGGGTAGAGTAGGTACTGTTTAATTTTCTTTTGTTTATGTATAGGAAAGATGTTATATATTATTAGTAGATGTCATTCATTATTATAATTTGTTATGTAGGTAATTGAAAAATAAACGTCAGTTACTATCCAGCAAGCATTGGTTTCACTTCAGTGTGTAAGACCCGTATTTATAATTATATGATTAGGTATATTTTAGTTTATTTATGACTACTAGTAGTCGAGTATGTGGGCAAACGGACAGTAAGCACTTGCTTGAAGATATCGGTGAACTCCTCGTCTTGTTTTGCCTTGTAAATATCCTAGATAATAAACAGGCTGTTTCGGATGAATGAATTTTTTCTCTCTCTAAATATTCAGTCCATAGAATCATAGAATAGAATTCATCAACATCAGCCTGCACTAGTACACCGCTAAACATGGCCTGCTGTCCGCCTGATCTATGGTTCTCCGCATCCAGTCACTGCCAGCGCTGCCATAAACGCAGATCATCACTCTATCTAAAAGGGGGACACTGCGCTAGCTTTGGTGAAGTCGACATTTCCCAACCATAGACTTTCAGCGTTGTAGGTAAATGGCCGCCCAACCCGTGCCACGATTAGGTCAAGCTAATAAAGCGTGTTAACAAAGGCACACTTTTTCTCGCCTGTATACTTTTACAGTAATCGACTTGCAAATTAACCATCCAAATAAAAACTACCATTACCCAGCAAGATAAAAAAGCTCCCCTAAACCCACAATCTAAACTGGAGCAAGTCAACAGCGTCTTAAAGCGATTACTTCGTCTTGAGGTGCTAAGGGGAGTGCTACACGTAAATCGCATTAGGTATGTTAAATCCGGGCCCCTGGGGGGTTCCCCGCGTTTTTTCGCGATATTTTTATGCGTATCGCTTACTTTTGTGATTATTGTGCGGTCGCCATTTGCATTGCTCGCGGGAGTGAGGGGTTTTGATAGTTGAATTTTTTTTTTCTACAACGTTTGTGTGAAATATTGAGGAGATAAAGCTGAACAACATAATTTATGAAACCCACTTGAAAATAACCAATTGATTTGGTTCACAGTACGTACGGCACATCAGCAATTAACGGCTGTTTTCTGTACCTACATATTTCAATTTCAAGCTTATTGTAACATTACAGATTGAATATACAAAGCGAATTAATTAATTTTAATTATTATTTATTTATTCGCCGAAACATGGTAGAATGGACACTATTAGGCCAGCAATAGGGTCTTAATTCAATAACAAGTTGTGTGAACTTCGTGTTTGAACAAAATATATTGCAAACTTTTTGATCAAAATTTTTTTTAATATCTATTTATTTAATTTCACAGCATAAAAACACATTTACATACATCATCATTTCTATTTTTAATTTAATTTGTCCTGGAAAAGAATCCCACGACCCCACTAATGCAAGGCAAGCACTCTCCCAAATGACGACTTTAAAACGAATTAAAACTCAGCACAAAATCACAAGTATCGAGACCTATCGTGCGTAGTACCCAGGTGACATTTCCATGATTTCTCCGGCAGGGAAACGTTTGCGGAAAAATCCTCGGCATCAAGAGTTAACAACGTCGTAACCAATGTCACTTACGACTATTCCGTTTATATTGTCGCTTACGACATTATACCGAGAACCGCCTTTCGTCTTGTCACTCTTCATTTTCGGCTGACAGTTCTTTTACTTACGGCAATTGTGTTTTATTTGCAGCTTTTTTTGGGGTAAGAGCCACTTAAGTGTGTACTTGTCTTTTTTTTATGTACCTACTTCATTTTAGCCTTATTTTAAGGTAAACAATACAATATCCCATAGTGTAGTATACGATGTATGCAGGTGTTAGCATTTTGTGTAGAGAATAGATTATCATATTCGGCTCGGATGGTAGATAAAAATTGACTTTGTATAAATGTACCCAGTATACTTACATGCAATAAAATAGTTTTGATTTATTTTTTGGATATCATATGAGAGACTGTGCGACGCAAATGAGGGTATTATTTAGGAAACATTAATATGTGGTATTGTGTTTATATTATTGGGTTTCTCAGCTCTGGAAACAAAGTCCTATATCATAGTTTTAAAATAATCAAGTTACAAAAAACCGACGGCTACCGCACTGCCTTCACAAAAACCGGGCACGACTGGAGTTAGTCGGCGATTTTCAAGGTTCATACCCTTTCATCTCAAAGAAGATCCCACCAAAAAGTCTACCATATCTCCCCTTAGACAGTGTTGCCGTGTTTTTCACAAGTCGCAACCCGCAGATATTCACAGTCGAGTTGGCGATTCGTTCCGAGCCCCTTACCCCTTTGTGTGGGATCGGATAACGGAACGCAAAGGTTTAACTGACTACCCCGATTTGACTGTAGCTAATTTTCTTCAAATGCAAGTCGTCAACAGCGCGTTACGTCGTAATCAACAGCTTACGCAAAAGCTAGCCGGAAACGAAACTGATGGGACTAGGTTTTGTCCACATTGTCTATGTCCACTGCTGAATATTAGGCCTCAATGCCCACCACCGCTTCTGGTCCTCCGCCCCGTCCCAGCCGCTTCCTTCTCCAGGTTGTCAGTCCATTGAATTTGTATACTTTATTAGTACTAGGCGAGGCATGAGGTTTATTGGCCTATATCGGTGTCATTTCTGCTTATGGGAAGGCCTAGTTCCAGCAGTGATTATTTACAAAATAAATGACCTTGGAGCTATTATAAAAATACAAATCTTATACCTAATCAATAAAGTGGTAAACAAGTTAAGTACAACTACTGTTACATCATATTTTGCAACGATTCCTATCTAAATTAGGCCATTAAGGGGTCCATAAGTCTGTGTCTCTTATTGCTTATCTTTAAAAAACAAGTTTGTTTGAAAACATCCTCGTAGTTACTGTATTAAAATTAACAAAGTCAACATTCTTATGACTGCAAAATTAAATAATTATATTTATAGAGTTTAAATAATTATACGGGAAAACTTGTATCTGGTTGTCCGTCAAGTCAAACGAAATAGCTCTAATATCAATTTGAAGCCTTGTCTTAAAGTAAAATACACTCTTTTCCAAGGCAAAGTATCAAGATTTATATTACCTATATACTTCGTATCGAATAGCAGTTTTTAATTTCCAATTCGAAATACTATTCCATTATTATATTACCAACACCTTTTACTCAATTAAAGATTAATATACGACTTGATACTTAGAGAACACCTTAAAGTTAATGGCTTTTGCAGTATTCCGGCCTTCGAGCATTTGGAAGCAGATTGCGAACAATCACTCAACTGCCGTCTCTCCTGAAAGCTGTAAAAGTCACGAACTCTGAAAGTCCCGTAACGAAGCACCTGCTAGCTCCAAGCGTGGGTGGTGGACCCCCGCACCCCGCACACACCCCGCGACATAACTCACTGAGCACAATGGGAGTTGGATGTTCAACATTATTGCGGTATTCGGTCGAGGAGATACGAAGAAACAAGAAAAAAATTGTGTTTTTGTTGATATTTTTATGAAAGTGATGATTATTAACTAAAATCAATATACATACCTAATATGTCTTAGGTATATTATAGAGCCGTGGTAGCCTCATGTAGTTGGTTTTTTATTCGAACCTTGGACCGTTACCGATAAGTGTATGAATTTTTGAATTTTTTGAAAACATCGCGAGGAAACCTGTATATACGCCAAAGATTAGAATTTATGTCGTCCCACACTACGCTTACCCACGCGTGGTCTTAGCTTATGTAAGTCCACACTTCTTTCGTACATCATTGTCGCCAAACACGGCTCTTCTTGCGTTTTATCTGTTTTAATTCGGCGACAACCCTTCAGCCGGCGGGTGGGTGAGGGCGGCATCGATTCCCTACTTAATTAATTAAGAAGTCAACAAAGGCTGCAAGCTTTCAATGTTTGTTTTAAATGGTAAAGTTTTAAGATTCATCACGAATGATTCATGTTTCAAGAGTGTTAGCTGTTGACATCCATATTATAATAGGCAAAGTACTCGTCTCTCGTCTGGTACCTTTTCACGCCTGAACCGCTGAACGGATTTTGATGAAGTTTGGTGTGGAGACACATCGAACCCTTTGGCAGGCCATAGGCTACTTTTGACACAGAAGAAGTAAGAAACTTGTGCTATTATTTATTCTGTGGTAAGAGTTGCTAGCGTAACTTTTTACCGCGATAGCTATATTGTTCTCGCGGGCGAAACCCTGGGCAACTGCTATAGATCATAGACGTAAAAATCTGTATGATTCTATTTGACGTTTCGAAAATAATAAATATGCTAGTTTCCCTTAACCAGGAAACCGCGTTACTCCTTTCTTGACTTTAAATGACACAGGTGTCAATAATTATCTGTATACCACGGAAGGGTTATTTCACGACCCCCTCTTATAAATATTGTTGACTTTTTACCAACTTCACCCTTATATCTATTCAGATAGAGACCTTATTTGATCTCACTGAACTTTATTCGTTAATCACCCAACCAGACAAGTAAGACCCCTAATATTGTACTTAAAGGCCCCTCTAAGTTCGTTGGTTGTAAGAAATAGGAAGATGAAGGAAGATCAGTGCAAACTGGGTATGAATTATGCCTTTCGTAGTACTAATTACAAGTTAATGTTTGGAAATGATAGCATTCGCAATGGCAACGCGATTTATGAAGATCATCCCGGTTTAGAGGCTCTATAAAAGCTATGAACATCATCTAGAAATGGGCATAGATGTAAAAATGGTTGCCAAATGACATTCTAAAAGCTTTTACGTATCCCTACCCCTTATGCCTTAACTTCGACCTTCATCAAAACTGGAAAGACGAGTGGACTAATGTTACAGCTGGCACACCCGCAAAGTCCCTAGATGCGACCAAGAAGCTTAAAGGTTCTGAGCTACCCAGAAGACAGTGGTGCCGGCTCAACCGACTAAGAACGGGACATGGCCGTTGCAACTATTTCAAGCACAAGTGGGGATGGAGAGATTCGCCCCTGTGCGACTGCAGTGAGGAGGACCAGACTGTGGAACACATCATCCAGCGCTGCCCGCTGCGGCCTACCCTGGATCTCCTGCCGACCTGATCGAGCTCACACCTGACGCGGCCGACTGGCTCCAGAACAAAATGAATGTTGACCTATGAGCTAATTTTATCTATTTTTGTTATTATATTTAATCCCTTAGAGTATACATACTAGCTAGCTTATGTATACTCTAATGCCTTCCACTTACTTTCCGAAAATATAAACAATAGCTTAATTTCAAACTGATTACGAAATCAGTGTTTCGTCAAAACGGATGGGAAAGATATATTTCCATAGTATATGAAGACTGTTGGTTCCTGCCGCCTCGCCCGTGTTTTATAAGTTATTTACCTTTTTCTTTTTGCTCGGCTCCCATAGAGTCGTAGTGTAATGATATATAGAACATATCCTTCCTCAAGAATTGGAGAAATCAGATGCAAAAACTATTTTTCAAACTCGACAGGTATTTCCAGGGATTAACGCGTTCAAACAAGTAATTGACTTTCAGGGAAGTTGACATTCCGGGAATAGACGTTTCTGGAAATAGACGTAAGGACCGAGTGGACATTCCGGGAAATATAAGACGAAACGGGCCTGAGGGAAAAACAAACTCTTTATATTAGTAGGTTAGAGGATAACTTAACAATCTTTTTGGAGAGTTCAGGATCTCGAAATTATATACCTTGTATTATAAGGTATTATTGTTACATCAAAAAAGTCATTACACGCCACAAAAATGTCACAAACGCCATCAGACCACACAGTTTTATGGGCTTGCCCTTTGAGAGAAAGGTCGTGAACCTCAGCCAAATGTCGCGCCCTTTGCGCTCTGCTGTCCCCAGAGAGCGATGCCAGTGGTGGAATATCAACGAGACAGAAGAAAGAATATCAAATCAAATATCAAAAATAATAACTTAGATACACTTTCGTCTGTTTTTAACATTTAATATTTTAATTACTAAACCTTAGGACTAAAGGTATCCTCAAAAGGCATAGGAAAAAATCTGATAGGTATATTCATTTTCCTGAACAAAATTTTAAATTGAATATTAAATTTCATTGTCTTCCTTATTTTGAGATAATTACGTACTAGGTATAATACTTTATTTTGTAGGAATCGATTTTGACTATGTCCTACCTCTTCGATTTGTGTCATAGAAATTTCAAGTACTTTGGGGAATTGTTCTAGCACTAGCAACAATAAAATAACTGTTTTATTTTATATTCATAAATATTTCCAAGTGGCCAGGCATGAAATCAACAGGCGATGTAGTCATTTTGCGACTTAGGTATTTTGAGATTACGCCATTTTGAGATTTTGACTAAGGCTCGGCACAGAGACCGGTGGCCGGCGTCGGCCACTTTTCATATATTTTGTAACTGTAGCGAGTGGCCGCCACCGGCCACACGATGTGCGGCGCGTCTATACAAAACATATGAAAAAGTGTGTTAAGTGGTCGACGCCGGCCACCGGTGGCTGTGGTCGGTGGCCCGTTTGCGCCGAGCCTAACAGCGACGTGGTCAATTTGTTGTCCAGTCATTCTGATACCAACCCGCATGGATTGCTGATTTGACGCCAAATTCCAAACAAACGACCCAGTATGTTCATAAACTTCAACGTGCAATAAAGTGTATTGAATTGAATTGAATTGAATTGAAACTTCTAGAACAACAGCAACAGTAGTATTTTGAAAATGGAGTGTCGTGTAATTCGAAATTTAAACTGTCCAAGGCACCCCCACACGTGTCTCCGATGACGAATGGCACCCGCGAGGGTGATCAGATCAACCCGCCACCTCAACACAAACTTAACTTTACAGTTGAGTAACCGGTATTAAGCACTAACTTTGTACCGGGATATGGATATTATGAGATGAATAATAAGTTTGTAAAGTCCAAAAGTGACGAATTTGTACTGTCTAGGAGCAGTGCAATTATTCATTAGGCGCGAAAGTTGCACGTGTGCGGAGAAAGTGTAATTCACTTGGCGTTTTCGTAATTTACCAACTAAGTGAACGGTTTTATATAATCTGAGTATAATAAGTCCATCATAGTTTCTTACATCAATTCCTCAGTTTTCCTGAAATGTCTCGGACAACTTTCGTCTTTAGATTCGAAAAAAGTAGTTTAACTACCCAATTTGATTTCAACTTTCGTCACAAATCTTGGGTCTTGAAATCGTGAGGGTCTGTTGACGATAATTATATAATTATTTACGGGTCTTACACACGAACAAGTATTATTACCTTTGTCCGACGTTTCGACCAGGTTACACTGGCCGTGGTCACGAGCTGACTGGAGAGGCGAGCTGTCAGTGTTTACCGCTGTGAGTAGTTTCTGAAACTACCCTCTGCTGGTCTTGTGTCTGATGATGATGACCAGGAAAACACTGACTGGCTATAATAAGTGCTGTATGCATGTATATGCAATTTGGAAGCCAGGGGCAAGTGCAATAATGATAATTAGAACCGCAATAATTGCATGGTGTGGGGCGATAGCTGCCGAGGGGCGGTAATTCAATAAGAGGTTATGATGGATCGCGCTCTCAGGCTACAGGGCTCCCGGACTACTAGAGCTGAGCAGGTCATGTAGGGTTACGGAACTATCGATACTTGACCTCGAAAACTTGTCATATTAAGGACAATACAGGAAAATGACATTTAGGTAAAAATACAGGGTCGCCCGCCACCATCGTCAATGTGGTTAGTACAGTCGACCTCACGTTAGTGGTAACCTTTGACCTTGAGCTGGCCTGGCCTCTTAGGGAGTTTCAATACTATGAGGGACCTGCTTATACTGGTTTTGTTTCCACTGACGTGCGGTCGACCGTACAATAAAGGGGAAGACGGAAGCATAGAAGCATAGAATTTACATGAACACGTTTTTTCTTAAATTATCTTATTAATGTTCTATGAATGTAAGTCAGTCGTTGGCGGGAAGCTTAAATAAATAACCGTAAACTTTAACCTTCGGTATATTCTGAGTGTGTACCCAGATATTCAATTACATTTTCGAATCACGTGTCACAAAAAAAGTTACGTCGACTCGGCTTCCGGCGCGCTTCCGTGACGTGAAAATTTTTAAAACGATAAAAATGTATTCATTGTGGTAACTTGCGGGGTGCGGGGGTCCTCCATTGTGCAACCTTCACATGATACTGAAGGGGTTTCGAGTGGGCTTTTCAATTTCCCGGCAGCTGTGCGGAACGGGGTATTCTGTTGAGCTGCGTCAGTATTTGAAATATATTTTTACGCCGAAGTACGCTGAAGCGCGCCGCGCCGCACTTTGCCCATACAAAACAGTATTGTATAGGAGCACCTGCATTGAGCGGCACGGGTCGTCCCATACAAAACACATGTTAATAATAGTAATCCATTCCATACTAATACATATGGCCTGTTGGCGTAGTGGTAGTAACTCTGTCTACTGCGCCGAAGGTCGTGGGTTCGATTCCCACCGGGACTAACATTTGTGTGATGAGCATAACTGTTGGTTTTCGGATTCTGGGTGTTTGTATGTATTTAAGTATTTATTTAAAAGTATTTATGTATATTTATCAGCTGTTGAGTACCCATTTACAAGCTTCAGCTTAGTTTGGGACTAAACAGCCGTGTGTGGATTTGTCCAAAACATTATTATTATTATTACATATTAGAAATGAGAAAGTGTCTGTTGTCTGTATGTTACCTTTTCACGCTTAAACCGCTGAACGGATTTTGAGGAAATTAGGTACTCCGATAAACATCTAACCTGGAGGAGGACATTAGGGTTAGGCTACTTTTTACCGAGATAAACTGTTCCCGCGGGAAAAAGAAGCCGCGGCAACATAGTAAGAAATAATTGTTGTGTTCCGGTTTGAAGTGTAGGAGGTCCGGTTCTTTTTAATCTGTGGAACTACAAACCTGTCATTCTAGCATCGCTGTTTTGGCGACAGACATTAAAAGAAAAATTGACGTTGTGTAAATGTACCCGTGCAATAAAATATTTTTTAATTTGAATTTGAGGGGAGGTGGGTGCTAGACATTTTGTCTCTGTTCGTCTGTCAGGCGGATAACTCGAAAACTACTAAACTACTGGAGCGATTCAGCTCAAATTTGGAACTACATGCCTGACAATAATGAAAAAATTATGGTCAGGAAAAAAAACGAGATATTCTTATACGCTTTGCTGAGTATTTACCTCTCTAAAGCTTCCATTGTTCTTGGTCAAATCAAGTTGGTGTAATAGTGAGACTTTTTCCAATAGTCCATCCAACCGAACCTCGCACCGAATAGAGTGCAGCGGAAATGAAGCCGAGGCTGTGACGATGGAACCGTCGCGCAACTATTGAACGAAAACTGAGCAAAAATGAACAAAACTGTGCAAAAACCGCGCGTTTCCGAACGCAACGATACTTGTCATCCAACACACACGTGGCCGGAATTTGGAAAAATGCGAATAGAGAACTCAAAATTAAATTTCGAACAAGGTCGACGGAGAACGTAACAGGTTGCGTTTAGAAATTAATAGTTTTGAGTTTTGGGCATGAAGCTAAAAACGTTTTGGAGGCCACCGCCCCTGTAGAGAAAACATAATGCGGTCAATCAATCAATCCATCAATCAATATTATATTTGGAAAAAAATATTTTACAACATCTATGGCCGGGCCTTGCGGGACCCACTCAACTGTTTCTACCTAAAATACCGACAATAAACTGCAGTAAGCACTTCATGGATTTCCCCTCCAAAAATGGCAATACTTACTCGAATAGGCCGCCTAATGCGTATCCCAGACACACGCGGCCTGCGGTGGCGGTAGCGGGGCGGGCGGCCTGATGCCTTCCCTTGCAATGTATGTGAGACTTCCAACGACCATGATTTGCGTATTGAGGCTGCGGCCTGCGGTAGTGATAATACGCTTAAATTGTAGAGTAGTATATATACCTCTATATATATATATATGTATATACCTCTTACTCTTATTTTTATATTTTTAAGCGCAATAAAGTAAATATCATCATCATCAACAGCCATTAATGTCCCCACTGCTGGGGCTCAGGCCTACCCTCTTAACGAGGGCGTTCGGGCTATAGTCCACCACGCTAGCCCAGTGCGGGTTGGTGGACTTCACATGCGCCTAAGAATTTCTTCTTCGGCGTATGCAGGTTTCCTCACGATGTTTTCCTTCACCGTTTGAGAGCAGTCAGTAAATGTACTTAAGTTTCGAGAAAAAACCCATTGGTATATGATAGGCCGCGTCTTATCCCCTACACCACTGAGACGCTCTAAGTAAGAAGTAAATATATTTGGTTTGAATTGAATTGTTTAATTTATTTAAAACAGTCAATTTTACATTCTGATTACGCCAAACATTCGCTTCCTCTTTACACAAACCCTTTTACCAATTTCATGTTGCAGTGCCGTCGTCGTCGCTACGTGATTCAAATTTTATTACTATCCCCCTACACTTTACGAAAGTAGGCACGTTTTCTTCTGTATTAGAACTAAATCCAGTTATTAATAAAATAAATAAATAAAATAATTCAATTAATCTTGTGTACCACGGACGGAAACGGAAATAAGTAAAAAAATGCGTACCTACTTAGATACTTTCGAATTGACTATTGAATTTGCTTATTAATTACGTAAATTCACAGCCTAAATTGTACAATGCAAAACTAAAATTAAGATAAAGTGTGTAAAACTAAAACATAGCACAAAATATCGCCAAAAATATAGGTTTGGTACTGTAGAGATAAAAGATATTGTCTCCAAAACAAACAAACATAAATTACCCCACTAATTATCTACAACATCTTTTCGTTAATTTTACATTAAAAAAATAATCCCCTGCAGGCCAACCGGCAGACAAGTTTAATGAGAAATTATAAGAAAAATTGAAACCACCAGCCGTAAATGAAAAATTAAAAAGTCGCCGCCGGAAACGGAAGCGCGGCCATGTTTCCGCGGAAAACGAAACGAAACGTAATGGCCGTAATTATCTGTGGTAAGAAACAAACAACAGAAGAAATATAAGATATAAGTATAATCGAATTAAGTAACAAAGCAGGCCATTTATGTATTTATTTGGATCTTTTCGTTTATTTTTTAAAATTATTTACAATAGGTACCCTAACTTACGGGGTGTATCAAACCAATCAAAGACTATCCATAGCACAAATTAGATAGTATACGTCCAAATCCATAGTTATAATATACCATAGTTATAGGTACCTAGACGTCGAACGGATTTTGAAGACCTACCAAATCCAAACCACAACCAAAAATGTTATGTTGCGTGTAGGTAGGTATATGTTTGGCAAACCTCTACAAACGCAAACGTGTGGAGCAGGGGTTTGGCTTGCGTTTGTAAAGGTTTGCCCTAGAGTATACATTGTTTTGCCCTCTAGGGCAGGGCATAGTCCACTTTTTACCGCTGTTGCTGCCCTTCATCTCTTTATTGTCTCAGACGTCATACGATAGGTATCCATAATGCATTGTGGTTGGTATTTTTTGGGTGATTGACGTTTGTGTAGTCCCATAGTGCTGAGGCGAGGTTGCCAACGCTAAAGTGTACTTTAGTCTGTAAAGCTGCTCGCTCCCATGACTTCCGGCGACACCTCGATGACAATACACACAGCCCAGTTATAATATAGGGTTGCCAGTCAATAAAAATTACATACCTTACCTACTTAAATTAAGTCACAATGTCCATGACGTCGGTTAAAAGTGTATACTTTTTAGGTATCTCCTTAAGCGAGTTGCCCTTTTATAAGGAGGCATGTGTTCCGACAGGTTGACCAGCATAGGAGATAGGTTATACATTGTTATACATCGTTATACGCTAGCTTTTTCGCTTAAAAATCACGAGGTTTTCTCAATTTTTTTAGTTTGTCAGTTTTGGAGCACTTTGAACAAATTACGCTATATTTTAATTTTAGGGCGATTTTACCGTTCCATCACTGTTCTATCTTGGTTTACTTCTGTGGCAGAATCACAGTTATAGATTTATATTATATGTGGGCAGGATCCGTATGAGCTTCTCGAAATGATCATAACCGATTGAGATGAGCTATTTCGTCTAGAAATCGTATCGTATCGCATTTTCTCATATTCATCTAAGTATTTGTTCTTCGGCTATTGTTTTTGCCTAAGTTCTCACTCAACGTCAGTTCTTCTATTTTCAGTAATATGTAATGAGCCATTAACGTTTCCAAATGTTTAATGAAGTTCAAGCCGTAATCGCAAGCCGGAATTTTTTACACATTTAAAATCTTCACCAAATTTGTGACAACCCTATTCGAAAAGACATTATTGTAATGGATGTCACGGGATGCAACTCCGTAAGTGTTCTAAAAGGTAGTGACACCAACTTACCCTTCGGCGAGCCATTCCAAAAACAACCGTACCTCCCTCTAATAGAGTTCTAGAGGAGAGAGGAAGTTAGTTTGCATTTTTGAAGTGAGACTTGCACTAGAGTGATACATTAGTGACATCGTGGGGTGAGAAAATTACGGGAGGAATTAAGTTTGAAAGTGCTGAAAAACAGTTAAGAAAGTGGACCAAAGGTGCGTTTTACGTAAGGTATATACGATCGGCCACACGTTCATGGAAACAAAACTAGTCACTCAATATCGTGCTGTGGGTAACTCCCTAATGAACCTACCTTTTTAGCCTCATTTAAGCATAATATCAAAAGGAATAGCCAACCGTCGTTCTAATTCGGATTAAAATGTACGTGAAATTATAATAATGATAAAAAGTTATTTTGTGCGGGTTTTCTGTGAAATTTTCAGTGTTTTGTGTTGTTTATACAATTTGTTTTGTGTGTACAATAAATTAAAAATAATTTGTAAAATAAATAAAAATAAATGCGAAGTAATCAGTTGTTTGTATTAAGATATTCTTATCAACAGCTTCCTATACCTACCACCCACATAGAATAATTACGCAACAATGATTAATTAAATATTCCTACCTAAGTACATAGTAACATACGTCAATGTATTATTATCATGGGTCAAGTTTAATTTCTTTTTAGATAGCACATAACTTGCCCAATGTTTTTATTTTTTAACAAGTTGTTATCTCTCTAATTTTGGATAACCTTTTGATCAATAACCGCGCCCCTCATATAAATCAACGTCTATAGCTCAGTCAGTCAAACATCTATACTTACTTGCTACGCCAGAAAGACCGGGTTCGATTCTCCGGTCGGTTGCTTAGATATGTATCACCTTTTTTGCCACTTCAGCGTAGTAAATGCTAATCATGGCAATCTTATCTTGTTGAGGAATACCTGGCGACACGTCGACCCAGCAGAATCTCTTGTGTCAAACCCGTGTCCACTAACGGTGCCCCAATCCGTTATTTGGAGGACTTCACATGCACGCCTTATAATCTTATTTCTTCCTAGGCGTTGCAAGTTTCCTCACGATGTTTTCCTTCACCGAAAAGCCTGTGACTATTATAATAAATCATACTTAGGTTCCTAAAAAAAATAATTTTACTTATACGGACCAAGGTTCAATTCGGACCCATGACCACATGAACGTGAGGCGAAAGTACAATCAATTTGGCTAATCAGGACAAACGAACAAACTTTATTCATTAGCGGATAGCTTATTTCAAATCACTGGATTTGAAAATTGAATAAATTCATAGGAAGTAAGTAAGAAGACAAAATTACAAAAAAATATCTATTTAATTTTACATATTTTCTGGCAACAAAGTATAGACTTCACATTCACACTATATACATAACGAATTATTTCAAGGATACATAGATTACATATACATTATATTAAAATATAAGTACTATTAGTAGGTATATACATTAAGTTTTATATATACGAGATTCATCTTACAATCAGCAACTCAGTTTTCTCCGTAACAGTGGATATTAATAATTACTTTTCATTTTCGTGGACGACCTGAGGCTTGTAGTCCAAGTCAGTCACTTTGCTGAGACTCTCGGCATACATGCCCAATCGCTGGGTCATGTAGTAGCAGCGGCGATCCTTGATCTGCCTGTTCATGTTCAAATCCATCACTCCGATGAGCAGACCGTCCCTGGTGCGGGACAGCCCTGGACACCTCACCCCATCCGGCCCAGTGAAGTAACTCGAGCCGTAGAACAAACCTAAGTCTTTGTGAGCCGGTTTTCCGTCAGCCGATGTGAACTCGTTAGGGAATTCCTCATACCCAACCCTATTGATCGCAGCGGTGAAGTAGCAGTTCGTGATAGCAGCATTCCTAGCTTCGACGTTCCACATGTACTCGCTTCCCGCCTCAGCGGCGATGGTTGCTGAGGGATTGAAGACGATGTCAGCTCCGTTCAAGCCGAACATCATCCAGTTGAGCACGTGGTGACGTCCAAAGCAGATGTTCACGGCGATCTTGCCGTAACGCGTAGCGAAGACAGGATGGCCAGTGTTGCCTTCCATGTAGTAGTTGGACTCGTTGAAGTCTCCTACTCTTGGGATGTGGTTCTTGCGATGCTTGCCGATCACGTTGCCGGTATCGCTGATGACAACGGTAGTGTTCCACAGAATCTCGGCGTGGTTCTCATCCCTTTCGAGGATCGAGGAGACGATAACCATGGCGTATTTGACCGCCAGCTCCCTTAAGAAGCGAGTGGTAGGACCTTCTTCGGCAGATTCAGCGAATTCGCACCACGGTTGCTTCTCCCGAGTGCAGAAAGCGAAGGGCATGTTCCATAGTTCCTGGAAGCAGAGCACGTTGACTCCTTCCTGGCCGGCGACGTCGATAATTCTCTTCACTTTCGCAAATATGGCATTCTTCTGTTCGTTGATCGGTCGGTCGGTAGGAATAGCAATGGAATGCTGGATGACTCCAACTTTGACAATCCTCGGCGGCCTGGTGTGCTCCTTCTTAGCCGGGAAAGCGTATGCGGCGATCTCGAAGTCTGCTTCCTTCGCTGCGGCGATGGAGGACTCCTTTATTTTGACCTCCTGGTGCTCCTTCCGTCCGTAGTAGATGCGGTTGAACTCTTTAAGATCATTGCCTGTGAGGTTGTTGGAGATGATCGCTTCGAGGCTTTGGGTTTCGTTGTCCATGGTGAGTTAAGCGATGTAGTTGTGGGTGAGACTGGCTGCGGTCTGCGACTGGTTTTTTCTCGGCGACACCAGCGCTTAAATAGGCAACAGCGGCTGGTTACGAATGCATCGATCGAACGTGTTTATCTCAGTGGTCCGATCCGATCCTGGCGACCTTCGACACTTGATAAGTTTGAGACAATATCCCGAGAGGAAAATATTTGGTTTATCACTTCTATACGAGTTGGTGTACGTGACTACAGATAGATGAGTACCTATATAGGGGTGCGTTTACATTAAGTAGATACATAATACTTACAACAATTAACACAACTAAGGTAGGAATTTTTCTACACTGATCTTTATATACTACTTATTCTGATAGAGGTAAAATTTGTAGGTATGCCTGACTGAGGTGTTTTCGGAAATAAACATAAGTAGGTATATCTAGTAAGGATTTAGAAATGATGCTTACATAGCCGACACAAATGAATGGGTTCAGAAAAATCAAAAAAATAACCGAAAAATAAAAGAAAACCGGAAAATCTTTTAACATAGATAAGTATTGGGTATAGATAGGGTAGTGAGTGATTATTTCCTCCTTTAGCCTATCATGCATTTACCTACGTATGTTCATTTACATGCAGTCGTGTTACGACTGAACATTGGGTAATCTACATGTTTTCTAGATCTTTACCAATTCGAAACAGACCCTTCCTTAATTCACTAGTAAAGTTAACCACATTGGAGATCTAATAGTGTCAATAGGTATCACGCCTGAGCCGGTATGGTAATCAATTAAACATACCACGCGCCCTGCTGTTTACTGCGCAAACTGACTTATGTAACACTGCCTTATTTGTCTTATCACGGCATAGTATATTTATGTATTGTATGACAACAGACTTATAATCCCTGGCGGACTATGAGCATTCTGAGAAAACGCGGGATAACATGCCGCTCAAGTTAAAGCAGACGACTCAATATAGGCAGGTTGTGGCAGCGAACTTTAATATGTATACCTATTTACATATTAAAGTTCGCTGGGTTAAGGCTCATGATAAAAAATAAATAAATAAATTTATAAGCGTAATCAAATATCTGTTAACGTAACCGTTTCTTCTAGACTCCTTCTATTCTCTAATACTCTCCCACACTTTCGTTCAACCAGTTGCCGATGCCGAGACACAGCATTAAAAATAAGCCAATATGTCGTATTACAATCATCGATCTTGAGATCTAGGTGACCTACGACATCAAATCATGTCATCAAAGGATTTCCTTTGATCTTGATTATATACGAGTAGGTACTTATATTTACTAACATCCACTAACGTGCGGTAGGCCGTACTTTTTATTTCCTCCGGACTTGTGCGTTTCCATTTTAGCAATCGGTTGGGATTTTTTCAGGGCTTTGTCGCCTCTGTATCTACCAATACCGGGCCTTAACTTGTTTTAAATTGCTATTAAACACGACAGTAAATACAAGATGGGCTCGCGTTCGGAGCAAACTTTAGACGATATTGTCAAAAATAAACTAAACCCTGAACAATTGAAAGAATTCAACAGAATTTACTATGGCAGAGAAGAGCATAGAGAAATTAAATTGCAAGATTCCACTGTAGAAACTAGCAAGAAACAAGATTTTCAAGTTGCTGCATTTTCGTTCTCAGCTGTTAAGGAAAAGGTTAGAAAACCACGAGTAGTTAAGATTGGCGTGATACAACATTCAGTAGTTCTGCCTACGGATAAACCTCTACAAGAACAGAGGAAAGCAATTTTTGCCAAAATTGAAAAGATTATAGGAACTGCTGCATCAGAGGGGGTCCAAATTCTTTGCTTACAGGAAACTTGGTCTATGCCATTCTTTCTCTGTACTAAAGAAAAGGAAAAATGGTCTGGTTTCGCTGAATCTGCTACCAACGGACCTAGCATAACATTTCTCAGTACACTGGCAAAAAAACATGAAATGGTGATAGTTTGTCCTATACTAGAAGCAGATGAAGACGGTACGTGGTGGAACACAGCCGTAGTTATCGACGAAAAGGGAAATGTGATAGGGAAACATCGGAAAAACCATTTGCCGAGTGTTGGAAGTTTCAGTGAAATATCCTACTATTCTCCTGGAAATACTGGACATGTTGTATTTGAAACTAAATACGCTAAAATAGCTGTAAATATATGCTACGGTCGTCACCATGCGTTGAATTGGCTGATGTTTGGATTAAACGGGTCTGAAATTGTGTTCAATCCTGCAGCAACCATTTCGGAGTTTGGCGAATCATTCTGGGGTATCGAAGCAAGGAATGCAGCTGTCGCCAATAACTATTTCACTTGCAGCATCAACAGAGTTGGGACTGAGGTTTTTGCTCTGTCTAAAGATAAGAAGGTGACAAGAAGCTATTACGGTTCCAGCTATATCACAGCTCCTGACGGCTGCAGAACTCCAAGTTTGTCTAAGATCAAGGATGGATTGCTGATAGCAGAAGTGGATTTGAATTTATGCAGACAAGTGAAAGATCGTTGGGGGTTTCAGATGACTGGCCGATTGGATATGTATGCGAATGAGTTACGGAAGATAAACAAAATAAATGATGTAAAGTAGCTAAGTATCTATGGAAGCATTTATTTACACTGATCGATGAATACAAGATGTTTGCAATATTATTTGGTAGTACCTTTTTTTATTTAGAACATCGTCGTACGCGATGATTTTTTTATTTTAACCGACATGTCTACTAGTGCTAATAAGCTAAAAAGGTTCTTTTAGCAAATATTGTCTAATTAAGTGTTAATTCTTACGCAAGGCGTCAAATTTTTAAAGACAAATAATTACACCTAAACAAGGACTCCATAAGCAAGTATGGCCGACTCAGGAAACATCCACAAAATGAAGGCCGCCTTCCTTTTAGTAATCATTACCTAACCATTGCTAATTTTTACTAATGCGCTAGGAATAATACCTCACTATTATAGACAAGACAATACCAACATTATACGTATAGGTAACATCTCGGAACAATTTAGGCGAAGAGAAACTGGAGTACTGAGTAGGTATAATTAGCGGCACGTATCTTGAGCGCCGATACTAATCACCTAAGGCCTATACAAAAAGGCGACCACGTATCGGAAGTCACAGCGTAGGCAGGCCTCCTACAAGGTGGACCGACGATCTTGTGAAGGTCGCGGGACCCGGGTGGATGAGGTTAGTGCAGGACCGGTCGTCGTGGAGATCCCTGTGGGAGGCCTTTGCCCAGCAGTGGACGTCTTAAAGACTGATATGATGAAAGGCCTCTACTTACAACACGATCCAAGCCCCGATCGGTAGGGTCCCTCCCTACCAATCGGCATGTCAGTAGGCAGTAGTTGGCTGGTAAGGCCGATTAGATGGCGGTTGGGTCGCCCCGAGTCCCAACTTCATAAATTGGTAGGGCCGCGCTTATTCACGCGCCAATCTGTAGGGCCGATTTATTAAATTGGGCGTCGTCGGGGCGACCCAACCGCCAAATAAATCGGCCCTATCAGCCAACTTGCCTACTTTAACTGCTATCTCCTCTATGCTACTGACATGCCGATTAGTAGGGACCCTACGGATCGGCCCTACGGATCGGGGCCTGGATCGTGACGTAAGTAGAGGCCTTAAAGTTCTGTGCCGTTATCTTACCAAAAAAAGTGTCCGTCTCACTTTTTCATAATAATTGTTAAGGATAGCGATTGTTTTTCAGGGTTCCGATACCTCAACACGAAAAAAGGAACCCTCATAGGATCTTTCGCTGTTCGTCTGTCAAGACCCTTTTTATAAGGAACGCTGTGGATGTATCAAGCTGTGAAAAATCCAACTTCTAAGTCAACGCAATCAAAAGATATGGCCGTTTTTATCTTTTATTTGAGTATTTTGAGCGAACTAATTGACGATACTAACGTGACAAGCAACTTTTGACGCTGACTGTACATGGGTATACTACCAGGTTTGTTAATCTATTTGTGCGTAAAATGGAGCGTAATTGTAAATGTCACTTAGCGCGCTTTTTTATGGGGCTATTGGATTAAAATGGTGAGAGAAACAACGTCACCCGCCACTTGTGTTATGATGCTATCTCTTTCATTCACTTCAAATGGTGCAAAATCATACAAATAAAAACGAGCTCGCTTGCCGAATGATATGTCATTTTTCGGATTCTAACAATTTGATTTTAGTTTTTAAAGTGAAATACAACTTTAAAAGAGTAGATACTAAAAATGGTGAGTTATTTATTAATTTTTATATTAAACATTACTCGAAACCATTACTGAACTAATGTCTTCGATAAATATTGGTTATAATAGCGTCAGGAACATTACGTTGCAAATTCGCTTGATACAAATCATGGTAAAAATCACATGCATTTTTAAAAAATCTTATGATTAATCCTAAAACAAAGTACCTACACCATGAATAATAACAACCTATAACTTTACTATGCTTGTTAGCCAGTAATTTCTTTCCTAATGACTCCTTTTGTACACTCAGACTTAGAACATTTGTTTGTTGATATTTATTACCTGTTTGGAGTCTGCTGACTGGAGGTATAAATGAAAGAATGTGTAGCTCTGGAGATTTTAATTGATTTGGACTTATTTATATTTACAAATTGTGTTCACTGGTGACTTGAGTGAAGTGACTTATTCCTAGACGGATATAGTTAACACTACATATTGTGTCCCAAACCTGCAATAAAGAACTAATATTGTTGTTTCCAGTCCATCCTAGCGTACAATGGAGGCGCAGTGGTCGCCATGAAGGGCAAGGACTGTGTGGCCATCGCTACAGACAAACGCTTCGGCATCCAAGCGCAGACGGTGTCCACAAACTTCCCTAAAGTGTACCAGATGGGTCCCACACTATTCGTGGGCCTCCCAGGTCTCGCTACAGATACACAGACAGTTTTCCAGAGACTGAAATTCAGGTAAAATTTATATTGCTCAATAAATAGACAGTTGAGCAACTAATTTTGTTATATCCAGATTTGCACACTTTTTTTATTATTCTCTTCTGTATCATTCATCATAGCGATCTGTCATTATTAACAATAAGTTATGCTTGTCTGATTTTAAATCCGATTGGGGTCAGTTCTTTAGAGGAGAGGCGTCCTATGATTTGCACACTGAGAAATAGTTCTGAAATTCATCCAGTCTGCCTTTAAATTGGTTTCTATTTTGAGCTGTTATAATTTGCTCTTTCATGAATTTTGGGGCTTTATTGCTGTCTGTCCCATCTGACTGGTGGTCTGACCACACTTTGCATCCCATCCAGGGTCTCCAAAAGACATCCCTATGCATCTTAAAACATACTTCCTTTGTGTTTCAGAATGAACCTGTATGAACTGAAAGAGAGTCGAGTGATGAAGCCGAAGACATTCACGGCGATGCTCTCCAACCTGCTGTATGAGAAGCGATTCGGGCCGTACTTCATCGAGCCCGTCATCGCAGGCCTCGACCCTTATGATAACACTCCATATGTCTGCAACATGGATCTGGTAAGTTTTTAGTTAATTTCAAAATAGTAAAATCTCCCTACTGAGTGGATATTGATACGCGTGGATATTCTCTGATGCAAAGATTTACTACTAAGCAAAGGGTAGACTAAAAAATACTATACTTTGAAATACTTATCAGATAAAACTTATAATTTTCATTTATGCTACTTCAACTAAACTTGTGCACTGTAAATGGATCAAGGTGTTTTAGTTATATTTAACTATAACCAATGAAACTTGAAACTTTGGACTTATACATTGCCATAAAATATTTTCATGTAACATGTCATGATCTGATACTAAGACACGTAATAAATCATCTTATTAGTGAAAAGACTAATGTTTAAGTGAGAAGTTCTCAAATCAAGGAAAACTTGCAACTTCTTCAAGTTATTGTTGATTTCTTTGAGATTTTCATCACACATCATTATTTCTGTTTGCACATAGATCGGATGTCCGAACGAGCCAGAAGACTTTGTAGTGTCGGGCACGTGCTCGGAGCAGTTGTACGGCATGTGTGAAGCTCTGTGGGAGCCCAACCTGCCAGCTGATGAGCTGTTTGAGACCATCTCACAGGTATAGTAATAGATAGAATATACCCATATAAAAAATGTATCATATGCTATAGGCTCAATTTCGAATTATATTGGATTGAGTTTTTAAACTAAATCTAAACAGAGAGTTATTAGTATACATAGAGCGCGCGTTAGCAAGTCTGAACTGTAAGCACGGGTTTGAACCGTCTCGAAATGTTCGGGGTGAAGCTACTAGTCACAACACGTCAGTAGCGCTGATTGTTGCTGTCGCCGATATTTATTTAGCTTTGGAGTAATCATGGTGAAATGTGCAGTGCCAAGCTGTAAACACGATTCACGGAAAAGAACGATCTAGAAAAAATCTATTAGAAGCGTCCATAGAATACCTGCTTACTTGGCACAATGGGCAATGAGCGATGCACGCGCTCTATAGCTAGTATACTAACTCTATGGATCTAAATAATAAGTATCTAAGAATTTAGAGATTAATTCATAAAGGTAATAATGTTCAACATGTCTGGAATTGCCAAAGGGAAATACTTGAAGGGAAATCATTTATACATAATACCTAATATGGTTTCTATTTATTTTTATACTTAATTGTTTACATACATACAATAATACTTAAAAAGAATTTCAAATATAATATTCATCAACATCAGCCTGCTTAGTCAACAAGGCGCGCCACTGAGCCCGATCTTCATTTCTCCGTATCCAGTCACTGCCAGCCGCCTAAGCAGATCGTCGCTCCATCTAGCTGGGGGGCGTCCCACACTACGCTTGCCCAATGCTCAGTCGTGGTGTACTGACCGACTGCAGCGAAGGAAAACTTAAAGCAATGTCCGATAATTGTGTTGCAGGCGCTTGTGAACGCGGCCGACCGGGACGCCATCTCTGGCTGGGGTGCCGTCGTGTACATCATCGAGAAAGACAAGATCACGGAGAAACACGTCAAGACAAGGATGGACTAGTGAACGGTGGTGGGGTGGCTGCGAGTTTTATTAATAAAATTATTTTAAAACTACTAACAGGCCTTTTGAACAAATATATCCAGCGCTCCTGGAACGGTCAGTTGACATGTTTCTATAAAAACAAGTTTAAAAAAAACCCGAGTACAAAAAAAATAAAAACAATTTTCTTTTATCGTGGAGACGTAATTAGACGAAGATATGTGGATTTGAAATTAAGAGTCGATGGTATGTCAGCTCAAATTCAAATTTCCCCCCCGCATGCCTCTCCCACCGCCGCCGTCAGCGCACCTATCTCACTCGCACTATTTATGTAGGGTAAGCTACACAATATTGACCGTCCAAGATGGTTCTTAATAAAAAAAACACTATGTATTAATAATTTATTTACAGTCAATGTCAACATACTTTATAGCATAGGAGTACCACATCACCAAGTAACATTAATATCAGGCGTCTTTGTCATTCAAAGAATCGTCTATTTTATAATAACAAATTGTTACATAATGTGATTTTTAAACTTTGTGTGCTTCATATTCAAGATAGATATATATATCTCCTGGTAGTTTGTACGATAGTGAAACCCTCATCATCCATCCGGACATCACCAGGCGGCTGTGGTTTTACAGCGGGTTTACTTAAACAAAATATTCTCAAATCTATATTGACTGGATACGGTTAGTATATTTATTTCTTTAAACTTTTCTCTTAATGACTACAACGCAGATTATAGATCGAGCTAATACCTAGCTCTCTTTCGCAAAATAAAAATGGTCACTATATCTGCTGCTCGACCCCACAGTAAGATGCCTTATGCCATGTTACTGTGGCAGTAGCTGAAATATACTAATTTTGCGATAGCAATATCAGTAATTGTCAAATTTTTCTAACGGCATAGGCGGCCGAACTTAGTATGCCAGCTAGTGAAGCTATGTGGGGCCCCCATTGAAAAGATGAATCTATAGTTATACCAAGGAACACAATACTTTTAATAAATTCTAGTCTATATGTACCTAAAGTCATATTATTTTCTACATGTCTTACATTTGGTAAGCAAAATTTAATACATTTAGGCCGGTTTTCCTGTCACGCGTGTTTGCGCCCGCGTCCTGGTCCGCAACTTTTCCCGCTGGAAAAATATTTAATTTTGATGAAACTTGGTACAGTCATAGCTTATATCCTGGGATAACATATAGGCAACTATTTACCGCGGTAAACTTTTCCCGCGGGAAAAATATTTAATTTTAATGAAACTTGGTACAGTGATAGCTTATATTAGTGTGGCTGACGGAACGTAAAACCTCCGTGGGCGAGTCCGACTCGCACTTGCCGGCTTTTTATTTTTACTTTTCAGTTCCTTTCTTTTTTCGGCGGTTTAATTTTTTTATTCAGTAGATTGAGGGCGGACTTGTCGTCACACCTCGCCTAACTCTCGAATTGGCATATTTCGAACATGTCTAGGATCGCATAACTCTGGCAACATGCATGATAAATAAAAATTTTTTTATTTATCTTCCATAATCTGTTTCCAGAACTTGTCATCGCGTTGGATTTTTTCAAATGTTATGTCTGTGTCCCGTCCAGACCATACCGCGAATATACATTGCCGCCTGCCGGTGATGTGTAATTGTCCCTGGATTTGTATAAACCAAGGATGTTTTTTATTAATATAAAGTTGTTCTTTTTTCTTTTTCCAAAAATAAGTACATTTATGATTACGTATAATAATTTAACCCGATGTGAATTTTCTTTACCAAATAAATTATACTCACTTTAGTGCTTTACTCAAGTTTTTGCCTTTTTTTTTACGCCAACCAAGTCTTTTCTTTTTTTTGTTACCTTGGTTTCCCATTTTAAAAAATTCGTTATTATACTAAACGGTCGGGAAATTATTAAGAAAGATATTGGAAAATAAATATTATCTTCAGAAAATTTATTTTGTAGTCTTCTGTCTACACGTCGTCGTCTATTTTTGTTCTGTCAAGTCAAACAACCAAGTATCGAAACAAATTACAAACAAACATCCAGTCATTTTTCAGTCAAGGAGACTGTACTCCAAAAAACACTAGGATAGCAACAAAGATGCTACCCTATTTCAAAATATAATTTGAATAAATTACGTGTGACGGGAGTGACAGCTGGATGGCGGCGAGCGACACGTGTTCCCCGTGCCACTGGCAGAACGGGACTGACGCGGGGTAGGGAGATGCCATGCGGCTCAATTTGGGCTGGCTCAAAAACGCTTAGATTTAGGTTTTTCCTTTTTTTGCCGAAAGTTATGTGTATTTTGTAAATTCAAATGTTATGTGATCTGCATATTAGTAAGTACAGTTAGTACTCAAAATATGGTGATTGTACGTAGCTTTATTACATAAAAGTAGCGAAAATAAATTCTTAAAATGGTTAACTTTGGAATTTTTTTTCATTGAGAAAATTTTAACGAACTGTGTTTTCGAAATCGTGAATAACTAGTAAAAGTCTTCTACTTTACTGCATATTTATTACAAAATGAATGATACAGTATTGTTGAAATAGCGACGGATCATCCGACCCGCTGTGAGATATCATAGCCCCTTAACATCGCCATTTATCGCCGAATAAAATTACTTCCTCCGCGTCTAGCCGGGGGGCGTCCCACACTGCGCTTTCCCACTCGTGGTCTCCACTCGAGAACTCACACCCCAACAGGGGTACTATTTATTTGAACTAGGTACTATTTGGGTACTATTTATTGGCACTAAAACGAACCCAGAATCTCTTATGTGTACGCTAGGTGAACGGACACAGCACTTATCGGTTCTCCGATAGATGTGACCAGCCCACTGCCACTTCAACATACTAACTTTTTGAGTACCTATGAGTAGTTACTAGAAGATAGACCGAAGATTCGACTTCAAATTCATTTAGAAAAAATAGGAGTGCAGGACTAGCAAAGAAAACACGTACATAATGCAGAAACTTTATAAACCGAATATTTAAAAAATTAAGTTACAATTTTTCATACACATTTTTGTCTTTACAAGATTATGAGACTAGAGAATTAACATTTCAATTGTGTCGCTTACGTGCCGAATGCCTGCCCGTGGCATCACCGTGTCCTTTACATTACAATCACCTAGCCTTACAACGAGGGAGTGGTTCCGACCAACCTTTGATGACATGAAGATACGGTACTCCTATTCAAGGGAATCTGGGAGACTCACGCAATGACGTATCTTGCATGATGGAACTCGAGAAAAACTATAGTTGCGTAGGTACCTACCTACATGAAAATGGCTTAATACCAAAACAAGTATTTCCTGCTACACTAAAAAAATGATAAGCTATTTTGAAGTGAAATATTGAAAAATCATACTTTGGCTGTAGTTTAAACATCAAAACAATGGTTAAAGCTTCTTTCTACATTTTGAAGTTCTAGGGTTGGTATAATGAAAGCTCTGAAAAAAGGCGTCAACCCTTAGATTGTCAAAGAGCCCGATCGGGTCACTAAATGTAGTCTAAAGACTTATGTAAAGTCTAGACAGAATTCTTTTTTCAAAAACGACAGCCACACTCTTAACTTTTTAAAACTCTAACGCTGGTAACCCTAAACACCCAGATGAAGCCTACATACTGTCTCTACGTCAGCTGTCCGAACACGATTTTAGGACCAGTGAAATTCAATTTTACAAATGGTCTTAAAATAGAGTAACAATGACGGCAGAAAAGGCACACTTGAAAGCGAATACCGCATCCACTTAGTCACTAGTGATGCAACGATTACGGCCGATTATGCCCTTGTATTAGCCAATGTCTCAGTAAACCTTTCCTTAGGTAATGCGCAGACCGGAAAAACGCCCGCGTACTTTTTGACGTCATTGTCAAATGAACCACTATAGCCTGAAGAACAAAATCGTATGCGCGAGACGACGCTGACGTCTGAGTTGGTATTCTATTGGTTTGGCTTACTATTTAGTATACTAATAAATTGGTTTGGCACCAAGTAAAACAAATAGGCTATGGCCTAAACAACCTTCAAATGTGATTCTTAAATAAAAAATCTACCACGAAGAATTTTTGTTAACAAAAACGTATTCTTCGTTATTAAGTAAGTAGTGATTATTTTTCAATAATCGTAATCGCAAAGCCAAGAATCGTTGCATCACTAACAGTCACCGTTAACAAAATAAAACTTAATTAAAAATATTTCCACCTAAACAATGGCAACACATATGTATGACATAATTGAATTTGACATTTCATGACTACCACATTGTTCAGGAATCAAAGTTGATAGACTGCAAACATCTTGAAGGTAAAAAACTCGCTCCCGGGCGACTAATATGAGGATTTAGCACGCTTTTTCTAAAGGAAAGTCGGCTTCCCGCATATTTTACCGTGGTAAAAAAGCACAAGTCTATCCACACAATTTTGAGATCGATTCATTAGCTATGGAGTAACCCACAACCTCTTTATTATTTCAACTCAGTGTCGGGAGGTTTCCCCCAAATACCGTTATTCGTAACTGATTTTCGTAACCAGCTGCAATTTTTTTTTTGCTTTGTAACTAAGTTCCGAGTCATGAATGATTTCATCGCGGTCTTTTCTTTCAATGTAAAGAGTTACGATCGAAGAATTTAATAATGTCTTCACATAGGTGCAAAGAATTTAAATCATGCTTGTTTCAAAAAGTGTTACAAAGTTTAAAAAAATCTGGTTGTGAAACTCAAGTTACAAAGACGGCCGAAACATTTCGATATCGATTATAGTAAAATTGTGTTCAGCGCGTTTTTTTAATGAATTTCAAAATGGCGACTACGTTGCGAGACTGCTGGGTGAATATCTGTGATCATTTTCATTCATAGAGTAATGGAATTTTAATAGAAATAGCACATTACAAAAGCGCGATTTTTTACCTTCACTGTGAGTGAATACAGTCACAGGTATATATTATATATGTATAGCTTTCCCCCATCTAAAATTAAATTGTACACTCAAATAATTCCTTTCATTAAATTCTTTGAATGAAACATGTCGCGTGGAAATTTGGATTTCCCGGCAACTTGGAAAAAGGAGCGAACTTTTACAAATTATAAAATCTAAAGTAAAAATTATCACCTAAAAGTAAACAATGTCTATCACAAAAAATATATCCGTTACACACCGTTTTTTTTAACCAAAGAAATACTGATTTTCGTTTTACACAAATTACAAAATAGATGTATTCAATTGTCAAATGTTAAAAAATGAATAATTCCGTTACATATTAATTATATAGGGTACAACAAACCCGTACCTATACGGACATAAGTGGGATTCAGTATCGAATACTGAACAACTTCTGTTGAAAATTATGAAAAAAAACTCTCCCACAGTTTTCTCTGTAACTCATGTATGTATGGAGATGTTTTTTTTATCCAAATGTCGTACAATATGTTCAGTATTCAATACAGAACACAACATGTAGTTTTTTACACCCAATATTGGCATATTTCATCATCTCCAAGGATACCCTACCCATAGCTAAGTTGAACACATTTCAAGTTAAGGATCTTCTTATATTCACACCTCAGTGATGATGAAATCTGCTAAATAAATGAAAAAAGTTCTTACAATTTATGTTACTGGCTAATTAAACACCCAATACATTTTATAAGGCATCGAACAATATTACTAAACGCCTTCTTAAAATTTAACAGGTGAATAACCGCCATCTTGTATTTAATCAATATTCACAAACGGGATACATGAATTTTCCACAATAATAAATCACAATGACCATAACAATCCAAGTCTTATTACGAAATAGAATAATAAATAACAAAATCTTACACCGCACTGTTCTTTTTAAATACTATCCTAGACAGAAACTAAGCGAACTAGGTAAATTGGCAAAAATTTTGCGAACATCAAAAGTTCAAAACCTTCGAACTCAAAAGTACGGTCAGCGAAGAGAGTGACTGGCCAGTTTTGGAATAGATCTCGCACGCTCGGCGTTTTCCACTGGATGAATACATCCGCTGCTGTTCAGTGGAAAAATGTCCGTAGGCATAGCGCACCAACGCGTTTTATATACTCTATTCAGCAGCCGATAAAGATAGGAATCCTTTGACTGCATGGCGACTAGCGATTATAGCGCGCTAAGTCTTTCCCCAGGCAGTCACGTATAGCACTCTCTCTTACACTTTTTGCCACGTCATTCCATGACTGTCTACAGGAAATATAATTACTCCTAAAGGGGTCAGTCACTTCCTTCGTCGATCAATTTTTATAGAGATTTTCTTTTACAATGGTCAAGAGAAACCTCACCCGATGGTACATTATTTAAGGACATGGACTATTTTGACTCACAGGCACGTGCGAACACTTTTTTCATATAAAAAGCCTAACCGCGTCTATCGCAGTCGCGCGTAAGTGTGTTTCAACCCTAACCCGTTATAATGTACTATCATTGACAATATACGAAATCTCCCGTCGAATTTGAGATTAACATTATTATTCAACCATCTTTTTTTAAACACGAGCTCCCTAAATTTAATTCCAATGATATTTAAATTTTATTTAACATTTCTTTTATTAACCTGTTCACTATCACTAATCTACGGGATAGCGGAACATTATAAAAGCTAGTAACGAGTTATAATGAAAAATATTATTGCAAAATGTGCTCTTAAAAAGATATAAATATGTCAGTTCGAGTGGGAGACAAGATGCTTTCGATGTAGCAAAACTGTGACCCGGGCTTTGGTGGTTCATACATTCTCTTTATTATATTTTAGACTTCCGCAATTTGTATACATAGTATCGGATGTCAATAGAAACTACGCTACCGATAGTATTGTACTGCTGCTTTAAAAAATATCGATAGATAAACGTTATGCCTTTACATGCAACAGAACATAACCGATGCGGATGGTGCAAGCATTAATTTTTTTTAGTTTCTTATCTTTTTTTAACTTTAAATTTAAGAAAGAGATGGCACGACTTTTACAACTATCAAATTAATTTGGTCCTGTCAGACCTAAGAACAAGGATCCCAGAGCACAGCTGCTAAAATAACAATAATAATCAGAGAGGGACACACTTATTACAAAAGTGGTAAGAGTAAGCAAGACAGATAAAAAATCTTCTATCTCTATCTACGTATGTGAATTTTTAACAACAGCCCGACTAAAATAGATAGTGTTTGTTCAGTTTGACCCCGCCATGTAAGAAGCGTCTTCTCAAATTATTGGGGTAAAAGACTATTGCTATTTCATGCTATACGCTGATTACGGTTCTATGGTTCATTCTTTTTCTAAAGGTGTCAGACAGAGGGAATTTAAATCGCCATGTTTTAAATTGCATTAGAAACCTGTTAAATAAGGTTTTGTAGTGTCTGACAGGACTAATTTGACAGTTCTAAAATTCATGCTGTTCCTTTCTTTATTTTTAAAATAAAAAAGAGCACAATAGACTAAAATTTAGTTAAAGCCACCGATAGCGTAGCCGCTATTGCCAAGTCTATCTACATCCGAGACTTGCAAGATTGCAGTGTTAATTTTTCCATAAATCCTTCCAATGCAAAAAAAGTATAAAACACCAAAGCACCCTATATCCTTGACAGTGAAAAAATTCGCATGCAAAAGCGAATCACGAGAGACCTTAGAACGAACAAATAGCGGAAACACGTCCAACGTTTCGCCAATAACATTATAATACCAAAGAAAATGGCGGCGATGGCCATATAACGGTAGGTCCAGTGGACCAAAAAGGTTTAATATCAAGACGTGGACATGAACTATAGATAAGTAAATTAATTTCAAGGGCAAAATTTCTTTCTGAAATTCCAAAGAACACAAATAAAAAGCGGTCTTCGTATTATCGAGCCGCAAAATGAAAAAAAAAACTGCCAGCACTTTGTTTATGATTATTTTATTATTATTTTACGGCTCTGGATGGGCGTGCTTTTTAAACCCATTTTCCCACCAAAATGACTTTTTCACATGTCCATTATTAGTGATATAAAATCTCTTTGGGCACCGGACCTGAAAATCGCCTTATTATTACGAAACCCCCTAAGTTTTAACATGTTTATTTAATTTTCTTTATTTAGCATCGACGTACTTTACTCTTACCGTATGCGACTTGTCTGGGACAAGCATAACAATACCGCGAGATGCTTCTTTTATTCGCTACACTTTTACATCACCCTGTAATTTACGCATTCTCATACAAATCCTATAGAATTAAACGTAACTAAAAACGTTGTTGGTAAAAAAATTACCAAAGGATCAGAGAGCGTTTTCTCTTTCGCCAGCAATCAGAGAAATCAGAGAAAAACTAAAACAAGTAGTTGGTACAGTAAATCTCCATACTAAATCTTCTCGAGGGTTAAACAAACAACATTTGAAAAACTTTGCCTTCATTAGCCATAGATTTTGTATTTGCAGAAAAAGGTCGAAGCACAGAACCGTAAGAGGGTAAGTATCAAATGTATGTTTGTCGTCACATATAAAAATGTAAAATGGCTGGTCAAACTGAATGCAGAACAGCACAGCACAGCGCAGCTTATGATGTTGTAATGTATGGAGTATTATGGGAAATGTCGTTACGCATTACGGAATGCAAACAGAACGGAAAATTGCTCGAGCACTTTTTGACTTCATTGACAAACACCATATCACCCAAAGTACAAAATCGTATGCGCAAGGCAACGCTGACGTCGTGTTGGTATTCATACGATTTTGTACTTTAGGCTATGGTGATATGGTTCACTTGTCAATGAAGTTAAAAAGTGCTCGAGCATTTTTCCGTTCTGTCTGCGTTCCGTAATGCGTAACGTCATTTCCCATAATACTCCATACATTACAACGTCTTAAGCTGCGCTACGCTGCATTCGGTTTGACCGGCCCCTAAAAAGTAGAATTGTATACGTTTTTTAGGCTCCGACAATTTTTGTAACCGAGTTTAGTAACCAGCTACAACCGAAGTTTTTTTTGTTTGTAACCAAGTCACGAAACAATAATAATTTTATCGATGTATTTTTTTCTTTGTTACAAACAAATAATTAACGGATCTCCAATTTTTCTTAGTTCCAGCTAAGTAACCAGCTACAATTACAAAACTCGGTTACAAACATGGCCGAAGCCGTTTAGACGTGCCATAACTACGAAAAAAGAAAAAAATCTTCGATTGTAGCTGTTTTAGATTCCCCTCAACATTATTTGCCGACAATCGGCCTCGACTCATCGTTCCAACATCAAACAGTAACAATTAAAAGAAGCATCACGTACTAGGGGCCGTCGCGTCTATGGCGCGGTGGGCCGCCGCGTCTAGTTGTTGTCTATGGCCTTGGCGACGAACTCTATGAACCGCCGGCCGTACTGCTCGGGGTCGCACGTCGATATGCCGTCAACGTTGCTGCCGTACTTCACTGTCTTCGCCGCTTTCGCCGCCTGGCAAACAACACGATATTATTTATTTTATGGCCTTGTTTCGCGGGCGTTTGGAAGCATTCTCGCATGCTTTGACATTCGATGATACAATCCACGCCATCTATCGAGTTTTTTTTTTTTAGAACTATTTCTTTTTTAAAGGGCACTGGATAACTTTTTTCGCGTCATTTTGACAAAATACTTTTTAGCTTCATCTGATAGAAAGCTGTAGTAGATGGAATGGATGCGAAAGAGCATGGAATGACCAATTACCTGTTTCTTCACTCCATAATGCGTGAGCACGTCAATGAGAGCAACGAAATAAATCTCCTTCTTGGGCGCACCTGAAAATATAACAACTTAACATAAAAATTTGATAAAACCCCCATTGGTACAGACCCGACCGGGGATCGAACTTGGACCTCTCGCCGCTTCTTCCCCACGACGCCACTGAAGCTCTCAACTACTAGGTTATCCAAGCCAACTTGGTTATCCAAGCCAACTTGGTTATCCAAGCCAACTTGGTTATCCTAGCCAACTTGGTTATCCTAGCCAACTTGGTTATCCAAGCCAACTTGGTTATCCAAGCCAACTTGGTTATCCAAGCCAACTTGGTTATCCAAGCCAACTTGGTTATCCAAGCCAACTTGGTTATCCAAGCCAACTTGGTTATCCAAGCCAACTTGGTTATCCAAGCCAACTTGGTTATCCAAGCCAACTTGGTTATCCAAGCCAACTTGGTTATCCAAGCCAACTTGGTTATCCAAGCCAACTTGGTTATCCAAGCCAACTTGGTTACCTACAAGGATCTAGGAGTACTACAGCTGCCGTGTGCTCACCGTCTTGGCTGGGTATGGCGTAGATGTCGATCTCTGGTATGATGCCTTCGTAGCGCAGCGAGGCCTGTCGCCCGAATCCGCGCGGGCTGTCCGGCGGCGTGTTGTACCCCCACCTGCCAACGTGCAACGCGAATATAGTCCCCGTGGAGGTTTTTGGCGGCTGTGTGAAGTTGGCTGATTTCTGCGCAATGACTAATTTTAGGTGTCAAAGGGGAGCTGTGCGGGGGTTCACTAGAGATGCTCATTCAATTTCAAGAAATAGTTCATTGATTCAACTGTCAAGTTTTTGGACATCTCTATGTATCACACTATCTCGCTTACGCACACATACACTATGAACACTGTCAGCGATGTGCAAACAATATGTGATTGAATCAATGAATTATTACTTGAAATTGAATGAGCGACTCCAGTGAACACAGCTCCCCTTTGACATCTAAAATTAGTCATTGCGCAAAAATCAGTCAACTTCATACAGCCGCCATTAAACTCCGCGGGAACTATACATAATGGCCTGTAGTGGCCATTGTTTTGGCCTCTGTCTCGGCGGTGCACTGCACCCGGTCTCACCTGTCGCCATGGTGCCGGTTGTCTGTGTCGCTGTCTGTCTCCGTGTCCCCGTTCTCGCTGTCCGCCTCGGCCTGCTGCCTCGCCGCCTCGGCCTCCGCCTCGCCGCGCCCGCACTCGTGCACGCCCAACAGCAGCGAGTAGTCCATCAGGTGCAGTTTTGTTAGGAACTATCACAAAAATAAAACATTGTATAGTGACACCCGTCGATAGGGATTTTTTAACCTATTGAACGCCACGTCATGTTACGAAAGTGATGCATCCACACGCCACCATACATGACATTAGAATGCCATTACTTGTCGTGATATCCCGACATGGCGTATATGGCACGATTTTCCGTTGTCGGCTATGACCGTCTTTGGCGTTCAAAAGGTTAAAATGTTTTAGTAGCATTGTTTGAGAAAGAAGTCAATCGTCGAATCCAGCTACGCTAGGGAGAAGAGTCATGGAGTGGACCGATGACCTAAGGTGGTCAGACGCGCTTTGATGCGGGACGAATGGCGATGAAAGTTGTTATGTCTGAGGATATCATGAGGAGCTCACATCAACGTCAGCGGAGAGCGTCTCTAGAAGCTTCTCCTTGGCGGCGTCCCCGATGTCGATGCGCACGCCCTGCTTGATGAAGTCGTTGTCCTTCAGCGTGGGCAGGTCCTTCTCCAGCTCCTTCTCGGACGCCTCGCGGTCCACCGTCGACCCCTTCAGGTCGTACTTCCTGGGACACAGATAATAACATGATTATTATAATTACATCAAATACAATGAGGCGAAAAAACGAATAGATGGCGCTATGCAACGACTTGAAAATAATTTTCTTATGGCTGCATGGGCTTATTACGTGTTTTTACAAAGCATTAAGTTAAAGTGTTATCTTACCTGGCACCGACTATCTGGACAAAAATTTCTTCTGCATATTACGACTGGGCTACACGACTGTTTGGACACCGAATCTACGGGCACGCATACGACGACCTGGCTACGACGATTTCGGATTTTGCCAAAGTTATCTATACTAATAATAAATAGGTAAAAACTGGTGAATAATTTGCACGCTTATGTTGCGAATACCAAACGATAGCGGAGTGTAAAACACACCTAACGCCATCTATTGACAAACTTTAAAACTAACAATTTGGCATGATGAGAACGGGTTAAAAATATTGAATAACATATAAACAGTATACTTTTTAACACGGATGAAGTCGCGGGCATCAGCTAGTCGGAATCTAAAATTGAAGTAGCCGGTCTTGGTATAAAATAGATAACGGCCAAACTGTAAGTCACCTGTGTATATTGAGGTGGTTGGAGAACACGTTCCTGGTGGCGACGAGGTAGTGCTCAATGCCGTCCACCGTCAGCCGGTACATGCCCAGGTACTGCGGCAGCAGCGTCTTCCCGTGACGCTCCACTATGTACTGCAAACATACATTTAACAACATTATTCACTAAAATCAATCTGCATGAACACAATTAACGGATCAAGGGATCTTTTTCTTTCATTCGAGATCATTTTGAGACCTTCGAGATCCCCGTGGATGTGATTTGGGTGAGAACTGCCGGTGGCTGTCAGGATTCACTAAAATCAATCTTTAACTACACTCACGAACACAATTAACGGACCAGGGGGTCTTTCTTTCATTCGAGATCATTTTGAGACCTTGGACATCCGTCTGGATGTGATTTAAGTGAGGTCTGCTGGTGGCTGTCCGGAATACGACCTCACCCTTATCATACCCAGGCGGCAATCCCATAACTCGTGTATTCCTATTGGTAGTGCGCTTGTCTCATGTTTATGAGGTCACGAGTTCAAATCCAGGCATGTATCAACAATTTTTTCTCGGCACCTAAGTACGATTAAAAATCATACAACACGTTTTTCGGTAAAGGAAGTCATCTTAAGATAATCTGCATACGCCAAAGGAATTCCAAGGCGCATGTGAAGTCCACCAATCCGCACCGGGCTAGGGTGGCGGAGTATAGCCCTTACGCCCTATTAAGAATATAATAGCTAGAATCGAGCATACGACATCCCCATGAAGACAATACAGATGGCAACACTTTTCTGGATACCACACTGATAGCTCGCTTAATTTTTGCAATACGCAAATCATTGCATGTCATATTTGCAAGTTTACATGTTGTCATTCGGTAGCGAGATAAGATAATTTTTGAAACTATCTATTACTCGGTTATCAACTGTGGGGAAATGGATAGCTTATCGCATTCTGACAGCAGGATTAGGATAATAAATTGATAATATTGGTATTTCCTTTGGACACGAATTTTATTTACTAATGCTTACGTAACAGGAGAAATAATACCCACTTTTGAATAATTGGGCACGATGTATTTTACATAAACCTAATTATTATCGTCAGGCTATACTAGTCCACTGCTGGACATAGGCCTCCGCCAATATTAAACAAATATCAATTCCATAGTCAACACTCTTACAGCCCAGTCGGAAAATCAAAATTATTAAGATGATTATGTAGGTGTGTGTGACGCTTAGTATCTTCCGGTTTGAGAAGTGAGATCATAGCAATTAGTCATGATGAACTGTTGAAAGCGCAATCTTTCAACAACCTACAGGTAAATAATAATTATATAGGTACTTTACAGCTTAAATAACTAAGTATTTACAGGACTGAACTGATTTGACAGTTATAAAATACATGCCATCTGTTTCGTATTTTTATAGATAAAAAAAGACCACAATAGACTAAATTTAGTTAAGTCGTGTGCACCCCCGACAGGAATGTCCTCGGCTAGTGGGTCTATATTAAACCTCAAGACTAACTCACCGGATGATACTGCTTGAGGAAGGAGTGCATCCTCTCCACCTCCTCCGACGTGAGGGTCTTCAGGATGAACAGGCGGTCGTAGCTCTGGTAGAACTTCGCGCCCGACTTGCCGGACGAGTCGTCCGGAATCGGTTGAGATCTGTCGACAAAACAATGTTTGGTTACGGAGTAAGAGTCATTTTAGTATGCGCGTTTTCAATGGATCTTGATAGGTCTTTCGATTCCATTGGTATGATCGTAATGGGACATGAGTCCTCTTAGTTAGGTTTCCTTCTGTGAGGTGAGCATGGATTTAGACAATATCTTTAGTGTCATTTATTTTAATTCTTATTGTAGAGTTATGCTTGAACTTTGGTTTCTGACTGTACATACAATAATACAAATGCATATTTTACACTTATTGTGTGTATTTTGTGCTGCAATGATTGGATTAAGGGCCAGCTTGCAAATGCAATAATGTGAAATTTTAAAACCAAAAAACATCGTTTATTGAGACTCGTGAGGCAAAACTCCCTAACTACATTTTTTAAAATTAAATAAAACTTTTTATCGTGATTTCATGGAGTTTTGCCTCGCAATAGACGATATGGTGTGTACCGTGTTGGTGACAAACAGGAGGTAAATATAACTTTAGTGAACGGTTACGGTGGAGTTTATTATCAAACAGGTACTTAACATATACTAAACTAGTTAGTAAATTAAGTAGGTAATTCGCTCAAATTCCAAGTCTAAATACGAACGCATTAAATAGCGGAACGCTTCGTTTTCTTTTGGCAAATGTAGTAGAAAAGGTTTTAATGTTTTTAAGTTTTCAGTTTTTCTGCCTACAAAACACACAGAATGCTTCTGTAACCGTTCACCATCAGGTTTTATTCACAGCCTGTATGTAGGTACATACCTACTTATTCCTATGTATATCTAACCTGTAATTCGTATTGCATACTTACGTAGTTATGGGTCTAGTGCACAAAACATGAAATGAAAATTTGCATATTGTGCGCTGTGTCAAATTTTATTTTAAAAATAACAATGAGTAATAAAAACGTAACAAACTTAGGTTTACACATGGACAGATGCGAGAGGTTAAGGATAGTAAATAGGGGTCATGGTCCTCCATTCACAGATGTAATATGCAGCAAATTGGTTGGCCAGGATAGGTGGACGTTTTCAACAATGTAGGAAACAAATGCAAGAGATATTGGCCAAGACCAACACGGACACGCTGAAATAAAAATCCAAAAACACATCACTCATTTTCGATCATTATTCGGGTCTCAAATCATATCCTATAGATTCCCTCCCAAGCGGTTTGGATTGAAAAGGCGATTCACAATATACAGCCAGGTGGAACTGTGAGATGAAGATGGCCGTGTCAGTTCGAAAAGGCACACTACATACTGTTATTGAAAAAGAATTAAAAAATCGTACAGCTGCTTAGTAAAACTCCGCTGACCTCAAGCGTTTTATCGTCAGGCCGCGCTTGACGAAAGCGCTCGCGTCGTGGAATATGCTGTCTTGGTGTTCGCTTTTCAGGTCGGCCACACCGGAGGGCGCGGTCGCCGACCGCCGCAGCATACTGACAAACCTCTTCTGGACCCTCGAGTTCAGGTAGTTATCTGGCTTTCTAAACCTAAGGACCACAGGACGGGAGGTAGGATCGGGGATGCCAGTCCAAAAATAATGACAGGAATAAAAATAAATACAAATAAATGTTACAAGAAATAAATATGATTTTACACACGTGCCCGGCATTGCAGCTGCACAAAATGTTTAAATAAACTTCGTATTACCATCTCAAAAATAACATAATATAGGTATACGAATAGGTTCAGAACAATACTAATATATCATTTATCTTACTTGCTAAAAGCACGAAAGACGAAAGTAAATCGAATAAGTGAGAACAGCATAGTTTTCTATGCTTTGTTCAAACGTATTCGTATTGGCGCTGTTTAGTTTTAGGTGTGATGCAGTTCTCACCTGGTTAAGGACTCCTTGTAGTCGAGGTCATCAATACCAAACCTCTCTCGCAGGTTTCTGAACACCAGTGGGCAGTATTCCTTCACCTTGAAGTGGGATGGCATGTTCTCTCTGTGGCAAAACAAAATTCAAATCAAGACGGTTTCCAATAATTAACGTACGGTCGACCGCACGTCATTGGAAAGAAAACCAGAATAAACTGATCTCTCATAGTATTGATGCTCCCTAATAGGCTAGACCAGCTCAAGGTCAAGGTCACTGACGAGCGGTCGAATGTTCAACAGTGACAATTTTTGTCTTCAATTAATAGAACACATACAGAACTCATGACGAGTTATAATTAAAGAAGTAGACCATGACTAAGGTCATCCAAACCTCTTGATGAAAAAGCATCTTAAATTATTCACCACTGTGTATTATTATTTTCTCGGTGAAGGAAAACATCATGAGGAAACCTGCAATACGATTTACTATGCTAAGGCGTATGTGAAGTCCACCAAAAAAAACGGATTGCGGCACCGTTTGGCGGACAGGGGTTTGGCGCAACAGATCCCATAGGGTCGAAGTGTCGCCAGGTATTCCTGGCCCCCTAAGAAGATAAGATAAGATGTATAATGCGTAGGTAGTGAGAGTTCTCTCGCCTTACATTCATATGATAGAGGGTTCAAGCCACTGGCCATTAGGAGTTAAGTATGGATTGTTCTACTAAGAGGCTTTTATGAAAACGTCACAAAGATATCTTCATAGTATGCAGAAGAAATAGGTTGTCTGGTAGAAATCACTTAAAGCGACTGCCTAGTTTGTACGGTCGACCGCACGTCAGTGGAAACAAAACCAGTATAAACTGGTATCGCACAGCATTGAAATCCCCTATTAGACTAGACCAGCTCAAGGTCAAAGTGTTTCCACTGACGTGCGGTCGACTGTACAGTGTACCTTCCTTCCATTTTTGATTGACTGTACTATAACTTTGTATATTTGCTACTGAATTGAAGATATTCAAAATCATAGGTAAAATAGGTACACCAATCTATGCGTGCATGGTCACGCCTTTAAAGTGTCCCTAAACGATCATGCTTGCATGACATGCAACGTTTACGTGAATGTAATGCTGCATGATGGACCATCATGTTTGCTATCAATCAATACAGTGAAGCAACGGCCAGCACGTAGTTTGCATGTCATGCACGTCAATCACTACAGCTAGACGATCATGCACGAGTGACAGAGCATGTATTGCATGTCATGCAGATTGATCGTTTAGGGAGCTCATTAGGGGCGGCCTTTTCTCAATATTGACAGTAATATTAAATCAATAAACCTAATAGCATGTCATAAATCTATCATTAAACAAATCATTGTCTATGACGCACAAGATCTATTGTTTCTCATCCATCCAACTGAGAATAAATTGCCTTAATTAGCCTATGACTTTAAGAGGTTATCTCTAGGATTATTGCTCTTGTCATGAATCTACCTTCTAATCTTAAGCATTTGCATTTACTACCTAAGATAATTCTATCCAACGTCCTACTAATATTATAAAGGCGAAAGTTTGTGAGGATGTTTGTTACTCCTTCACGCTGTTACGGCTGAACGGATGTTGATGAAACTTGTTACAGTGATAGCTTATATCCTGGAGTAACATATAGGCAACTTTTTACCGCGGGAACAACTTATTCCACGCGGCCAAAGTCGCGGGCAATAGCTAGTTAGCTATATTTGACAGAACTTATTTTCCAATGCTAAAGATTAGCCTGACACCCTCTGGCTGGTATGGAATCTATCTGCTAACCAAATTTCTCCTAATAAAGATGATAATGGGTAACAAACATACATCTGGACTTTCTACATTGTTACAGGTAGTTAGGATAGATTAGATCAAATAACTTGTATCATTATTAATCTAATACATGGTTGGTAAAAATCTACAAGCCATAAAACCAATTACTAAAACTATAAACAAATTCTTGAAAAACTGGGTTCAGTTTAAAGCTGTTTCTGATACTTGTATACCTAAAAGGGAAAAGAAAATGTACTATAGGAAACTGATAAATGGCACAGAACACTATTAGTTTGTGTAATAATGTGGAAGTGGTCCAATATCAATAGAAAACCAATTATCTTAGGAATTGGCCGGGCAACAAATTAATCAGTGATGTGATAAAATCCAAATTGGAATAACCTTGGGTATCTATTAGGGGGCACCCATTACATTAGGAAAAGTTTGTACGTAAACTGAATCTGTATTTCCAATTGAAAAGGAAATACTAATCATTGATTCACTCAGTTTTATTAAGATGATGATGAATGTAGTTTATGCAGATTTTAAATACAGGGACAATTTTATAAAATATGTAAGCAAGATGTTAAATGAGCTATCGCCGTTGAACGAATATTCACTGGCTATAGCTACTGTTTGATGCTAATAAACTACAACATCCAATTAAACTTTAAAATGATTTTGAAGTAAATTAATAAATTATTTTTAACACCCATCCACAAGCTTCGGCTAAACCGTAGTGAATTTGTCAAAAAACTTTTTTTAATAGTCTAAATCCCCGAAATCGCCGCGTTAAAAAGTAATATCTCATTTTTATGCTTAAATTATGATGGTGTCTCATTTATTGATATCGATAATCAATAACTGACATTGATAAAATCGAGTGACAGGTATGACAGATATTGAATGTGGGGACCACACTTTGGGACTTTAATTATTTGTTTTACTAGAAAATTAATGATAATTAAAGCCAGCTAATTTTGACAACTGAGTTAACGTAACATACTATTTGTCTTATTCTTAGACGGGGGTGGCAGTCCCTGCACCGACTCCACGAAAGCGGGAGCTTTGTTCAATTCCAATTCAAATTCAACTGAGCCACAATCAAGTGTAGTTTTGTATTACCAATTTGAAGTCACCCTGTATATATCTGAGACAAGATATAGTGTGTTCTGAGTTAAAATAGTTGTCTTTGTTTTCTACCAATACACTATTACAATAAAGCTGTTAGTTTTTTTTGTTTTGAACCCACTAATCTCTAGCTAAAACTACCAGTTGGATTTAAAAAATTCTTTTGGCATTTGATAGCCCAATTCTTGAGGAAGATTATAGGCTATTTATCATCACACAATGAACCTTAGCTGCAGAGCAAAAAGAAAAAATTAGTGGTGAATGCTGGTGATTAGAGGTATGAAGGGAGACAGTGTGATTAGGCACATGAACCATTCAACTAGTCTTCAGAGCAAATTAGCCTTTCGACTGCAGGTTTATAGCTACCAACCAGGCAGCCTATCTGTCAATTTGTCACTTTAGACCATAAATTTTTAAAAATCTTGAACACAGCAATTCAATTACTTACTTGTTAAATAAATGGTTGTCAACTTTGAGCTTGGAATAAGCCCTAAAGTCATCTGGCAGCAACATGACTGGTATCGAAACATGACTTAGCTCGTTTATCTGAAAATAAAAATAATAGTACAGAAAATTGCATGAATTGCATAGCAATTTATGGACACAAATTATATGTTCACGTTGTATGTGTCAACAACATGTTATTAGTATTTTTATAACCAATGCCAAGAGGATAGATAAAAACAATAAGAATTGAATAGATGCCAAAATAATCGGTATGTTGATTATGCTAACAATAAAGTAAACAGTCCAGCGCCAAAACATTACAGCTGTATGAATATGACACAATGCTGTTACAAGTAACATCCAGTGACGATTATCATCACAAATCCGATTAACCTGGCGACACAACCACAAGAAATTAGTAAGAAAGTAATGTATTTACCGTGTGATTCACACCCCACATAAAAACGGACAGTAACGGTTCATTAGCGCGAAACAATTTCACTTTTTGATGTTTTACACGAATATGTTTCTTCTTGAGCTTGCTCAATCCAGTGCTGGGAACGGACATTTTGGATTTGTTTACGACTTTAGTGCATTCAGCGTGCGGCCACTACGGTAAATTTATATCGTGGAATCGTAATTAAACCATTTTCAGCTGACGGGAAGAATTCGACCGCAAGGAAAGCCGATAAAATAGAAATTTTACAGAAACTCGACACCCATCAATACAGCAAACGGCTTTTTGACAGTCAGAAAAGATATTTTTTTATAGTAGAATTTGGCTTGGTTACTAACTCTTTAGCCACACCATAATTAAATTAAAAAATAAGTTTGTCTAAACCTACGGAAATACGTACTTATTACGTACGTACTTAGTACGTACAAATTAGAGCCTTTATGATTGATTTCTTTATTTGCATGAGGCGATATGTGGCGATAGGACCTAAAAAAAAGAAGAAAAAAAAGTTTTGTAACGACTCTACCACATAGTTCCAAATTGTCGCTTGTTATATCAATATTAAACCTAATATCAGTTTAGTGCGGTGTAAACTACATTGTGGATCACCGATAATGAAATAGAAACTACGATTTGGCGTATAAGGACTTCTTTCCAGCTGGCCGTAAAACATTTTTTTTAAAATCGGACAGTCATCATAGACTGTCATCCACAGAGTACATTATCTGACATCTCTGTCATCTGTCAACTAATTGATTGAATGTGAATTGAATTGATTGATTACATTCTAGTCAGTCATTCATTTCGTCAATATTCTTTTCAATTCAGAAAAATAAAGTAAACAGTTCTGATTTAATTAAATATATTCCAATGTTTGCTCACTAAATATCCACATCCAAGCAAGGATCATAATGAATTCGCAACTAAGTCCATTCGTTTATTGGGCGCAAACTGAAAAAGATGTAAGCCTCAAGATAGATTTGAAGAATGTGGCGGAACCTGCCGTGAAAGTTCTGGAAAATGCTGTGAGGTTCTCGGCGGACGGCGTCGGGGCCCACGGGCAGCGCCACTACGAGTTCTCACTTGACTTGTATTCGCCGGTGAAAACTGTAAGTTCACTCATTTATATTCGAATAATACCGGCATTGCGTCAGTGTGTACAAAGGGCACTATGAAATGAAAACAATATTCACGATTTTTGGTAACTTGTAACGCCAGGGCAGCGTCGGATTCCAGAAAAGTGAATTTTTTCTAAGTATTTTTCATTGCGCCCCCTTTTGTCCACACTGATCGGTAACTTTCTGAAATATTTGTTTTTCACCTAAGCACCTTTTGTATGCCCCAACATCTACAATTGAGTCAAGTACGATATGTAAATTCTTGTTTTGAGATGCAAGAAGTGCTGGGGTAAAAGACGCAAGAATAATGTGCAGGATCTTGATGATTGACTGCCTCAATGGCCTAGTGGCTGGGTTGTTAGACTGAGGCAAAGTCAAAGTCAAAACTATTTTATTGCATGTAAGTACACTGAGTACACATTTATACAACGTCAATTTTTTATCTACCACCGCTTCCAAGGTGTTTTAAATAGAGCTGGGAAGAAGTTCTGTTGAAGAAGATGAAGAGAAGAGAAGCTGAAGAAGGCTGTTGGTCTGGTTCCAACTAGGGACACAACATTCAAATTCATTCTTTGTCTAATTCCCTAAAATAAGTTCATAGTGGGATGGAAGCATGCCACAACGTTAGGCAGTTGGTATCTGATAGGAAGTCCCTCTCTCTGCCCTCCAAAACAGGTGTATGTTTCTAAATTTTCACCAATACTAACAAACCTGGTGACTCAATACACAAATAGCGACCTATGAGCTAGCATGCACTAGGTTTCTGCAATCTATACTTAAATTAGATTCTAAGCATGCACTGTAATTTGCGTCTTAAGATTGTGATGAGATAATGAATAATTGTTGTATTGTAAGAATTAATGCAGTTAGTTGTTTATTCCTTGGCAACAACAAAACTACAACTAGAGGAATACAATCATATAAATTTGCTAATCTAAACTTATAAAATCATTTGTACTTTCAATGCACAGCCAAAACTGTAGTCTAGAAAGCTTTTAGGATTGGAACATAGGTTTATTTTATAATGTAAGCATCCGCTAAGAAAGGAATTTTGCTTTCAACCTTGTGTGACACGTTTTAACGCAGACAAAGTCGCGGGCGTCCGCTAGTATGCCCATATTATAGCTATCCAACTGTCTTGTTTTATGAAAATGAGGATGTTTGTTGCTCAATCTTGATACCATAACTACTGAATGGATTTTTTATGAACTTTACACAATAATAGCTTAAATCCTGGATTAAATATACCTAGGATACTTTTTGATACTGACGTGTAAACAAAAATTAGTACTATATAAGATCTTGACTAAATAAATATGTTCAAGTTCACTAACCGAAAACAGTTCTTTCAGTTGTATTGTGATTATTAACATGGTATGTGATGATTTGTTAGGATCAAACAGATGGTGAACAGCTGATAACGGTGCGTGTCTTCGAGAACCGAGTGGAGATGGTATTGCAGAAGGAGAAGCCTTCCTGGTGGCCTCGTCTCACAGCTCAGCCCATGAAGCCGGCCTGGTTGAAGGTAATATACATTAGAATACCCTTTTTTAGTATCAAGCCTTTATGGACATAAAAGCCTTATGAAAATGTCACCTTTCTTCCATCTAGAAGTTTTTGATAGATAGATTTTTTTATGCCGCCACCGCCAGTGTGGGGGAGGTATTATAGTCTAAGCTCGTTTTTCGGACAGTTATCTTTATGGCGGTTTTCAAGAAAACCACCCTTAGTGTGTTAGAATTTGTTTCAAGTTTGTTAATTTTTTTAACTTTCGTGATTCTATTGAACAATATTCTGTAGATAAACTTTGACCTGTGGAAATCTGAAGACGCGAGTGATGAAGAGAATCGTGACATTATGAAGGACTACCCAGGCATGTACGACAGAGTGCTTAAGGAAGAAATGGGTTACAGGAGAGGTAAAACCTATCAGTTTACACATAGCACAATGTAGAAATATTTATGTATGGTATAATAATTCATTATATTTATTACTAGCTGTGCAAACAAACAAAACAAATTCTTCAGCTATTAGTATAGATGACCTGATCATTAGGGCACCGTTTGGCAGACAGGGGTTTGGCACAACTGATCCCATAGAGTCGAAGTGTCGCCAGGTATTCCTGGCCCCCTAAGAATATAAGATAGTACTAAGAACAAGGATCCCATAGAACCGCAATCAGCGTATATCATGAAATAGCAATAGTCTTTTACCCCAATAATTTGAGAAGACGCATCTTATATGGCGGGGTCAAACTGAACAAACACTATCTGTTTTAGTCAGGCTGTTGTTTGTTGACAGCATCGAGTATTGCAGGGTTTTGTTGGGGTGCAGGCAGTTTAACTGCCTAAAGAGATAGAAGGCTATTATACCTGTCTAGCTTACTCTTACCACTTTTGTAATAAGGTGTCCCTCTTTGATTATCATTATTATTTTAGCGTCTGTTCTATGGGATACATTTTCTTAGGACAGTATAGATGATATGGCTGTATAAAATAAACTGTGATATTCCATCACACGTTCCAGAGGATATTAAGAACGTGTACCTGGCGATGTACAACCTGTTCCAATTCGTGGGCTTCACGTACGTGCTGGCCGTGATGGCCGTGCGGTACGCGCGGCTGGAGTACGACTCGGTCGGCGACGCGTACGACCACGTCGGGCGCGCCATGAAGTTCCTGCAGCTCATGCAGTATATGGAGGTCCTGCACCCCTTGTTCGGATACACCAAGGTAAGGAGCCAACGCACTCGCCTTCGTATTACAATTTCAATGCTATAATTACTAAACCAGATTTGTAATCTAAAATAAAATAATATTTAGAATTTGCCTGTTTTAAACATCGATACTTTTAGGTCAGTCAGTTTTTCTCGAGATAGTTCAGGAAAACTAAAAATATATATTGACGGATCAGTCTTGCGAAATTTCAATTTCTAGGTCAACCTACTTAGGAGATACTGTATTTGAGATTATGTTTTTCTATCCGTTAAGGAAATATTAATTTGTTTACAAAACTGAGGAACTGTCTTAAATGTATTATAATTTACCTATTTCCATTAATTTAAAAGTTGGGGCCGACGTGTTCTAGAGTGGAAACTGAGGACCGGTACGCGCAGCGTGGGACGCCCACCCGCCAGGTGGACCGACGACCTAAAGGTGGTCGGAAGCAGCTGGATGCAGAGAACGGAGGACCAGATGTGGTGGCGTTCATTTGGGAAGGCCTATGTCCAGCAGTGGACGTTAAAAGACTGATCGTCAGCTCATCAATATGTCCCCATGGGCAGTCCACCACGCTAACCCAGTGTGGGTTGGTGGACTTCACATGCGCCTAAGAATTTCTTCGTCAGAGTATGCAGGTTTTCACATGATGTTTTCCTTCCGAACCTTCGAACTCGGACCTGTCGATACGTAGGCCGCTTCTTCCCCACGACGCCACCAACGCTCAAAAGGCTGACATAATGATGATTAATTTAAAAACTTGTCCCAGGGCGGAGTGCTGGTCCCGTTCCTGCAAGTGAGCGGGCGCGCGTTCGTGCTGTTCGTGATGATCGAGTCGGAGCCGCGCATGCAGACCAAGCCCGTGGTGTTCTACCTGTTCCTCGTGTGGAGCCTGGTGGAGATCGTCAGGTAACTTACATTTACACCGAAATACTATTATTATATTTATTACTAGCTTTTTCCCGCGGTTTCGCCCGCGTAGAAAAGTTTTTCGCGTGTACTTTGTGAAACAGCGCCCTCTATGTAGGTGTTTTGTTACTTACGGGGTATTAGCGGCCGCCCCGCGACTTTGTCCGCGTTAAAAAGTATTCTATATGTTATTACAGGATATAAGCTATCACTGTACCAAGTTTCATTAATCTGTTCGGTAGTTTTTGCGTGAAAAAGTAACAAACATCCATCCTCACATCCTTACAAACTTTCGCCTTTATAATATAGTAGTAGAGCGTCAGTGGCGCCGGGATATGACGCGGAATTAAATGGAAAGGCAGCTTAAAGCTGATGCATCCATATCAGCAGTCGACTTGCTTTCATAATTCATTATTTATTTATTTCTGACATTTTCTGTTTCCTCGGCTCCTAACGGTCGTAGCGTGATGTTAAATAGCCTATAACCTTCCTCAAGAATTGGGCTATCAAATGCAAAACAAAATTTTCAAAACAGACAAACTTTTTTTTTTAAATTAAGAAGTCTAAAGCTGTTCATTGAAGGACCGTCAATATACTGCGTGGGGAAGGGATCATCAGAGTCATCAAGGAGATCATCAAGTGTATTTTGATCCTTATAGGAAACAGGATCGATTGACGTAAGATTTACCCTTTTTCCTGACTGTACTTTTTTTTTCAAAATCTGAATGCCAATCGAAATATGTTCCACACGTCTTCCAAGAACGTAGGTAGCTGTCTTTACTGCCCGCTCTCGGATTACCACCCTTTGTTATCTATTTCAGATATCCATTCTACATATCACAGCTGTACAAGAAAGATATCTACATACTGACCTGGCTACGCTACACCATGTGGATCCCCCTGTACCCTCTGGGCATACTGTGCGAGTCAATCATCATACTCCGGAACATCCCGTACTTCGAAGAGACACAGAGGTTCACCGTAGCCATGCCAAACGATTGGAACTTCGCGTTCCACATGCCCTCCTTCCTACGGGTCTATCTGTTAGTACTAACATTCCCCGGCATGTATTTCGTCATGGGCCACATGCACAAACTTAGAACTGTGAAACTAAAGCCAAAGATTGTTATAAAAAAATCTAAATAGGGTAAGGTAAGGTTAGTCTGGTTTTTTTTTAATGTGAATAAATATTCAAGTAGCACAATGGGTGTGTGAGTGAGACATTACCAAGAAAAGGAAGAAATTTCCTTCTCTTTTCCACCCATAGTGTGACATTGATAGTACTTTAGTGTGGTATGGTTGTATTCAAATTGAAATGGCATACGAAAGCGAACACTATTTGCGACTTGATTACTGCTGCTGATTACTTAAATGTGTTGATAAATATCAAAGCCCAGTATGTCCTTGATAATCTTAAGCTTATGTATGACCTAAAGTTTAGGTCCTAAACGAAAGAAAAAAATATAAAGGTAAAACGATTGACGTAACGATGGCCTCTATATTTTTAGACTTTCTTACATATTAATAACAAAATGAAATTCTCATACATTTTCTATAGGCTGAAACGGTTTTAGACCAAATGCGTATTGTACCAATAGTTTTAAAAATCACTTGGCTATATTTTGTATGATATTCGATTTTATGTTTTTCTAGTTGACGATGGCAATTACAAAGATGACAATTATGTTTATTTTTTTGGCCTAAATGCTATTTTCAATTGCATTTCTAATTCTTAAGTATACAAATGAAAGGTACTGCGAAGGCATTTATTGTTTCCAGGATGTAAATACGTGTTTTTTTCGTGTGCCATTTGTTTTAGATCTTACGTTAGGATAAGACTTGGTGGGGTGTAATTGTAACTACAATGATAAATACATTTGATAATCTTCATACAAAACAGACAAGTATTTTTGTGTTAACAATCTTATGTTACTTTTTGATGCGGTTTCAGTTCTGTTTTTTGTACGATTTTGTAAAAAGTTAATTTATTGGGTGAAGTAGGTTTATGTAACTGTCCTGTTTTAAACAATGGTTTATTGACTTAAGGAGCAGTCGCCCATTATTGGTTTTATAGAGGAAAAGTCGAGCTTATAGGTATAATTAATTTGCATTTAAAATTATTGTGAAATATGTTGTGTATATAAATTTAAATTACTTTAAATATTTAGTAGACTTGTCAGTTCCCATGGAATGCGATATTCTCAAGTTTTTGTTGGACTTACGATTTAGTTTATGGGTTTTTGTGAGAATTTAGTCAGATAAATGATTGTTTCCATTTTTATATTTTCCTAAAAATAATAAATGTGTCATTTATGAACAACTTACTTTATTTCTAACTCAAAGTACTCTGATTTATTATAATTCTACAGAAATTAGGTGCACAAATTCTTTAGTAAACTAATACAATAAATTAACTAAACTGCTCTAAAAAACCAATGCAAAAATGAAACAATTTCACAGAAAAAAGTCTATTTTGCTTTCTGAGAGTTCACATACTAACAACCTGCTTACTTCCAATTCCAACTAATGCAGTTATCCTTCTGATATTATACTAGGGCTGATTGGATTGAATAAGCAGTTAAGAAATGCACATATTTATTTTGTGGCTTCCATTACCCTCAAACAGTTGGTGAAATCATTAGAATGGAAATCAAATATCATTTTGATCCGTCCTCCCAGCTATAATATCACGAGAATCTCTGCTTTTATAAGCATTTAAGAGTACAGCTTGATGTATGCTCTCTTGAACCATGCCTTGGGGTCAGTGTGAGCATAGTACTCATGGAAGATGGGCTCCACTAGTGCATCAGGCGGGATATTCTTGTACACTCTCTCTCCATAGTAAGTTCCCACCTGTGGGAAATATTGAATGAAAAGTGTTAGTAAAGTAGTTAGTGCAGTTACAGTGTGATAGGAATTACCCAAAATATTTACACACAGTTTGACATGTCAATGCTTTTTCCATAAGATTATAATTTTATAATGAGCTTACTAAAATGGAAATTAGAGACCATATTTTGACATGGTAAGACGAAATTTGAACTTAAAGATTAGAATACAGTTCTTTATTTCTCTGAATATAGGAGGGTACGGCAGAAACTTTTCTCAACAATGGGATGTGTTGATATGGGGTCTGAAAGTCTCACCTCCCAGCCAGGGACGTCACGCATCAGCTTGGCCTCGGCATCGCGGTTCCTACGGAGCTGTTTCAAGTATTCCCTGTCTCGTTCCGCCAACAGCATTGGGTAAATTGCCATCTTACTTGATCGCAGCTCGATCTCATGCTTCACAATCTTCTTGTACGTCAGGTTGTAAAGGTAGATGCCTCCAGCGGTTATGCCGAGGTAGGCAGCAAACAAAGCATACCCTGAAAGTGAAAACGGCGAGACTGAAGCGGACCGGGGCTAATAGCAGTTCGTACGCATTGGAATTTTTAACTAATTTTAATCCGCCATTTTTGAGTGCTAAGGGCCTGCCCCTATGTGGGAATCAAACGTTTTTAACAACCTCACCCACTTAATTGTCAAAAAAATGCATAAAATGCTGGGATTGTTTACAAAAATAGTGCAATAATGTAAATATAATGTACGACAAAACATAACCTATAAACAGTTACATAACAAGTTTGAAAATAGCAAAACTATAATATAATATGAACTTACCGCTGAAAAATTGTTTTGCTGGCACTCTTTTAAACGGAATCGGTTTGTAGCCCCCCGGAGGGGGCATATCTTGAGCTTTTACTATACAGGCATCAGCCATTTTCAGATGTTTTTGAGCAATTTAGTGACAGTGTGACACTGACAATGACATGACAGTGACGTTTCTGTTTGACAGTGACTAACAGGTTTTATAAAGTAGGTTTTATATTCAAATGTTCAATATCAAACTGTAATACTCCTACTCTGTAATGTCCTATGTACCCTTTTTTTATATATATTTATTTATAGTGTACGTTTTACTCTCCTTCGTGATATCATTTTGGTATCGAGCAACAATCTTAACAAAAAAGGTGTTTTCTTAGAAACCGATCAAAGTTGCCCCACTGTGTATTTTCCACTACGTGACATTGGCGGAATTATTGTGCCTTAAACACAATACAAAAGGCCATTATTAAAAAAAAAAAAAAAAAAAAAAAAAAAGTAGGTTTTGGCTAGGTTACTAGACTTTTAAGCCATATCTTCGACGGACAAATTTTGGCACGAAGTGTATATAATACCGGCACTTATTGTATAAAATACTATCACAATTACACATTAAAACCTGCAATATACATTTATATTGAAAATATAATAGAAAAGACAAACATGACACTTCGGTTCCCGCCCAAAAGATGAGGAAAGGAATGACTCCCGAGAAAAAGTTTTCAATTAGTTTTTTGACAGTTTTCCTGACTCTCTACTGTCTAGACGTATACTTATCTAATTTGTGCTCTCTAGTCTGTTTGAGCCTAAAGTGTTTCCACACTCGGGCGAAAACAGTGAATCACCATGGTAACGAACTAATGATATAGTGTCTTTGACATTGAATTTTAATTTGCTAACACTATATTTGCGTAAAAATGGATCAACTAATGCAACCGACCTCAATTGATGAAGAGGTACAAGCTGACATTCCCGAGCCATTGGAGGAAGAACCCGAATTGAAAATCAGGCCACTGGAACGCATCAAGCTCCACCCGAAAGCTCCGCCGGAGCCGTCGGTGTACGGCAGGGGGAAGAACTTTAGTCGTACGTGGATCCTACAAGACGGGCGCAAGGTTCCCAAGCAAGGCAGTGAAATGCGCGATTGTTATACAGAGCCTAAAATATCGAAACACGCTAAACAAGGTAAAGTCAAAGAAATTGAACTAATTCAATTTTGGTAAAAGTTCTGTAATCATTTTTTCATGAGGATACGTGACAACGACATCTAGTTCTCTATAAAGGAAGTAGTACGGTCGACCGCACATCAGTGGTAACAAAATCAGTATAAACTGGTCTCGCGTAGTATTAAAACTCCTTAATAGGGTAGGCCAGCTCAAGGTCAGTGTTTCCACTGATGCGCGGTAGACTGTACTAGGTAACTACTCGTCAAGAGATGTCGATGGCTTAAAGGTCTTGCAACCAAGCCACAAACTCCTTAAAAAAAAAAAAGAGATGTCGTACTCCATATTTCATTCATCGTATAAAAGTCCTGAGGCCCCTTTTTTTTTTGAATTTTTTTTAAATGTACCCTCAGACACGAAACGTAGACGAATTCAATGATACCTCGATTTTCGAAATCGACCCAGTAGTTTAGAATCTAGGATGGAATATGACCACATACATATAAATATGCAAACATACAAACGATCTGCAAGTAATTTGATTGAGCCAAGTATTTCAGTGGTCGGAAGTAGTTCACGTATCGGAAGACGCGGCGTAGGCAGGCCTCCCACAAGATTGACCGACGATCTGGTGAAGGTCGCGGGACCCGGCTGGATGAGGTTAGCGCAGGACCGGTCGTCGTGGAGATCCTTGGGGGAGGCCTTTGTCCAGCAGTGGACGTCTACAGGCTGATATGATGATGATGATTTCAGTGGTATCTGGGTAGGTAGGTATTCCGAAACAAAAGTTTTTCTTAAATGTCCCATTAACTAGGCATCCGAAAGAAGATGCTCACCGATTTCTTCTGGGAGCAAATGCTGGACGAGATGATCGAGGAGTTGGGCACGTCGCAGCCGGTCACCGAGTACTGCTCCGAGTACGACGCCAACTTCGTGAAGGAAGACTTCGAACCTCGCAACCTGCAGCTCTCCGCCGACGCGAATGTATGCGTTTACCTTATTATTTATTTATGGCTGGCCTGTTGGCGTAGTGGTAGTGACCCTGCCTACTGCGCCAAAGGTCGTGGGTTCGATTTCCACCCGGGACCAACATTTGTGTGATGAGCATAACTGTTGGTTTCTTGGTGTTTGTATGTATTTAAGTATTTATTTATAAGTATTTAAGTATGTTTATCAGTTTTTAGTCGTGGTCTCCACTCGAGAACTCGTCTACACCAGCGGTTATCGGATTCTCCGACAATTGTGACCAGCCCACTGCCACTTCGACGTACCTACTGGCTTTTACTTTTACTTTTACTTTTACCTACTTTTATCTATATCGAAGGCTGTGAGAGAAGACCAGCGCCCATCGCGTACAGGATCTTTGTAAATTTAAATTCCTGTCTTACCAGATCCATCTGAAATACCCATTGTACGGCACCGGGTCTAGCGCAGTCACATTCTACAGCGAGACTGTGCAGAAAACAGGACCGGTACGTACTTAAATAAATACTCTGGAAATACCACCTGGAAGAAAATATCTGAATCATAGTGAAAACCGCGTCAAAATCCGTTGCGCAGTTTAAAAGATATAAGCGTAGAGACGCGAAAAGCTACTTTGTTTTATACTATGTAATTATAATAATGATGATATTGTGTCATAGTTAGTTCCGACGATGGAGGACGGTTAAGCGTATCCCAGAGCCACCGCAGGCCGCAGCCTCAATATGCAAACGCAGGCCGCGCGTGTCTGAAGTCTCACATACATTGCATAGGGAATACAACTGGCGGGCGCAACAAACTTTCGCCACACACATCTTGTAATCAAGTTGTGTAAAGCGGTCCCTACACTGCGGCATGACATGCGTTACGACCACAGACTACTAAGAAGATACTACGTGACGTGCTGTCACTCATGCATGACCGTTTAATTGTAGTGATTGACACGAATGACAAAATATGCAAACTACGTGCTGTTGATTGACAATCGCGCGTACTCTTCACTGTATTAAGTGATTGATAGCAAGCATGAGGGTCCATCATGCAGCATGATAATTCACGTAAACGTAACGCATGACATGCCGCATGATCGTAACGCGTGAAAAGCTTGTGGAAAATAAACCGTACTTAAACGACCTTCTACAATCTAATATCTTTTGATATTTATTGATTTCCTTATTTATCTGTGTGCAGAGAGAGATATTGGAGAAATTCAGGCGATGCCAGTACTTCACGAGGCCTATGGAGGAGCGACTGGACGATGGCTGGGTGCTGTAGACATTATTTCGTATTACTCATCTTCGTAAAACTTGAATGTTTTATTTTATTTATCCTTTAAAGAATCCTGTTGAAACAATTTGTCAATTTGGTCTATACTTAAACTTATTGTTAGTTTTTTTATCACAATAAAAAGCAGGGTGTGGTAAATAATGGTTTTATTGGTATTAATCCACGAAGAAAATGAGACAGGCACATTACCGTAATTAGTTAAAGAATTTTGCGGTTTGTTTATTTACAAACACAACCATTTTATTTCCATTTTACCGCCTCGGCTACGTTTCACTTGTATAACTTAACTGGAGCTAATGAAGAATAACATTGAAGTGTAAATACAGTACGTAACATTAGGCTCAATTCTCAAGCCACAGAATAAATAATAGTACAAGTCTCAGGCTGGTTTCACAGCTGTACGGGAGTCCCGTCAGTCAGTGTCTCCCGTACGGGCTCCCGGAGCAGAGACACATGTGAGACGCTAGAACATCGTTTCACAGCGACCCGGAGCGTATCCCGTAAGGGAGACCCATACCATACAGCTGTGTAACCAGCCTTAAGCTAGCATTAAACTCTAACGTCCTAATATTGTTTGAATGAGAACTCATTTTATAACTGTGAAATTTGAAACGTGACTTCGGTATAAGTCCTGAGTCCTGGATATATCGTTCTAAAATAGTAAGTCGTCGTCGTCCCAGTTGTGGGGCAGGCAGACCGGCTTGAAGTCCCCGGACAGGTCGGTGGTGGTGGAGAAGGGGGAGGTGGGGTGCAGGATGCTGGTGAGGCACTCCAGGGAACGGATGCGCGCCGCCTGCGCTTCTGCGAAGCGGTGCGAAGCAAATATCAATCTTTATTTTAACCTCTGCATTGACTTCATGGCGTCAGCGGCGCCGGAGATAGCACGCGGCCTATCATATCGAAATGTCCGGAGTTCGATCCCCGACTTGTGTTTTCTCAAAACTTAAATACATTTACTGACTGCTCTCAAATGGTGAAGGAAAACATCGCGATGAAACCTGCACACGCCGAAGAAGAAATTCTTAGGCGCATGTGAAGTCCACCAACCCGCACTGGGCTAGCGTGGTGGACTATTAGACCGTACGCCCTCGTTGAGAGGGTAGGCCTGAGCCCCAGCAGTGGGGACATGTTAATAGGCTGTTGATGAATGATGAAGATGGACTTCATATCGCTCCCCATGGACCACGGAACGCCTCGATATTACGTTTCACGTCAAAAGTGGGAGACAACGGGAGAACACGCAAGAAACCAGGAAATATTTACCGTTGGTTTCCTTATCCACAATTTTATCCTTATGGTTCGCAATTTCCTGTCGTAAGTTTGCCAAAGATTTGGTTCGGATTTTCTTTGCCTTCACCATTTTCAGTCGGTGGAATTCCTCCCTTTCCTGCGCAATTAAAGTGTAAACTTAGATGAAAGAAATACTTAATGCTAGTTAAGTAAGTCCTGGAAATATCGTAGTTATATTCCTCCTTCAAAAGTTGTGAAGTTATTGTAACAATTACTTATGAATGAAGGACGAAATGTCCACAATGAGGATGTGTTGACTCTGAGAACCTAATATTAGCTAAATTCAGTTATGGATCTTCGAACCGGATATAGCGATATTATCAGGCAATTAAGTATACCTATCTTAACTTTTTTATCGTTGATTCAGGGATGCCCCACGGTATACCCTATTGATACGCGGTCTTTTATTTAAAACCGGTACCCGTATTCAGTCACAAAAATAGCAAAAAATGGATATAATTAAGTAGGTACTTGTGTACAAAATTACCACCTACCCTCTCATCCATTTCCATGAGTATATATTTTTCTGTGTTGTTTAACTTGGGCATGATCACTTTCTCAATTCCGTTTACTTTCCTGAAAAGTAATGGTAGTAGGTTACAGCTTTCGACGCTAAATGCCAATCTCGCAACTTCGCCATTCGCAAGTTCATATCGGGGGTCTGCCCTCTTCGATGGTACTATAATATCCCCTTCTCCTTGTTAATGACAACTGACAGTACCGGCCTGCTTCGGCCTATGTCTAATTTTGAATTTTAATAAAATTTCATTAAATAATAAATAAAATGTTTTGGACAAATTTACACCCTGCTGGGTTGGAGTGGAGAAAAGCGGGCGCTCAGGAAAAAAAATTGAAAATATTCCAGCGGAGCACCCCGAAGTTTAGGTTCATTAGTTTACTGGTGACCCTTGGAGCGAGCGAAGCGAGCGACAGTACCTGAAAGGAGGTAACAAGGCAAGGAAGAGCGATGTTTGTCATAGGGTAAGTTTTAATTATTGCGCCCCCTTTGTCCACACTGACCGGCAAGTCCTACTCCGTGGGCCAGTCGAATTAAAAAAAAAACCGAACCACTCGGCGGACTCACTTGCGTCTCTATGCGGTTTTTCTCGCGATGTTTCCTTCACCGTAAGACACGCGGGCGCCCACCAGAGATAGAGAAAAAATCCATGGTAAAACCTGTGCGGTATGTAAATTAATAAACTGTTGTAGATTTCGAGAAACTCATTATTAAGTACCGACCCGTATTTGGCAAACGTGAGGCGAGCGCGCTACAAACATAAGCTAGTCTTCAAACAATAGAACACCAACCTAAGCGTAGATTTAACCGCCGCATCCAGCAGTATGCACGTGTTCCTCAGGGAAGCGAACTTGACGAGTATGCGAATGGCTTCTCGGAAGGCCTTCCTGGCCTCGCTGGTGCGGTGCCCCCCCGCCGCGAGCCCCGCGTACTGCAGGGAGTCGCTGACGGAGGGGTCCTCCACGGCCTGGAGACACACGGTCGCCACGCCGGAGACATTCTCGGGAATACGCTGCACTCGGACTTGGGCCTTGGAATGAACAGTTCGGGGGATTTCATACTCCTTTCATAAAGGAAGGAAGGATAGGACAAAAAGTAAGTCCACGGGGAAAGATTTGGTGATGTGCCTGTTCATTGTCATCATCATCCTCAGTCTATTAACATGTCCCCACTGCTGGGGCTCAGGCCTACCCTCTCAACGAGGGCGTTCAGGCTATAGTCCACCACGCTAGACCAGTGCGGGTTGGTGGACTTCACATGCGCCTAAGAATTTCTTCTTCGGCGTATGCAGGTTTCCTCACGATGTTTTCCTTCGCCGTTTGAGAGCAATCAGTAAATGTTAAGTTTCGACAAAAAAAACCATTGGTACACGGCCCAGCCGGGGATCGAACTTCGGACCTTCCGATATGATAGGCCGTGTCTTAACCCCGACGCCACTGACGCTCTACGACTCCTCCTACTCTGATCAGCAATGACATTAAAATTATGAAAGTTTTAGGATTTTCGGAGTTATCAAAGAAAAGTTTAGCTTACCAACTCGCATGTTCAAATACGAAAATTAAGCAAGTAGGTACCTCACCAATATTCTCCAGAACCATAGCATTGCTTTCTCCGTTAGCAAACTTAACGGCTGCCAGCGCGATGTAGGCCTCTCTTAGTGTGTGCCCGATGACGGCCTGCGTGGCTGCAAGCTCCGAAGCCGCCTGCCTCCCCTTGAAGCGAAGCGCTTCGGCCTTCCGCTTCAGGAGCTGGTACCCTCGCTTCACTTGCTCCTGACGACGCTTTATCTCCCTCAGCATGAAGAGGGAAGCTGTTACAGGGTACCGGTTTTCGGTGTTCATTGGTATCACCAGGCTCTTTCGATTTTGCAAGATTCACTTGTGTTTGATCTGGCATGCGTTCTGCTGTTGGCAATTTCAATGTCATAGATGACAGTACATTGTTGAAAAAAATTTGTATGTGTTGTGTGTACCTACTCGATTTTGAATGTGATATGGGAGCTTTTCATTGTCAAAAGTTATCATTGTTAAAAATTAATACGCTAAATTAAGCTTTTTCTTCCAATATGCAGCACAGTATGTACTTTCAATCTTTAACACATAGGCGAAATCGAAGGATTGTGATGCGGTTCCCACTATCATTCAGATCAATTCTTCCGGATGGTTTACAGGGGACTTCAGGACAACAGCTAGTTTTGAGATATAGAGGGAATCTGAGTTATAAAAATGTATTATGTTAAAGCTGAGACTGTTATTTAGTGGCGAAGACAAGATGAAATCAATAAGCAGATTCATTTACGAAATACACAATATTTATTTCTATATATAGGTACTAATATGTCCTCTTAATAGATTTCTCTTTACACTTCGATAAAAGTAAATTTATACAAATATGTCGGATAAAGCAGTCTTTGTAATTCTAACTTATTTGCTAACTAAAGCTATGGCACTCGGAACTTTCACTCATGTCAGTGCATGAATAAAAATCACAAGATTCTATCGATCACTGCGAGAAAGTATTCTCAAAGTTGTCCATGTCTCAACTGTCTTGCCAGTAGTTGTAGTTGCCCGAGGGAGGGGGGACCGACATGGGAGGTCCGCCGGGGGGAGGCACCGCTCCTTGACTGTACGGAGAGCCTTGGGGTGAACTGTATCGCGGTCTGAACCAAGGTCTGCTCGTGTACTGGTATTGATTATTCGCGTAAGCTGCTAAGTTCTGACCGGTAGCGTTCGGGTACGGATTCTGCGGGTTCTGATTCGGCGGGTACCCCAAATTGGGCATGCTCGGAAGATTCGGCGTAGGGTACGTCTGGTTCGGCGCCGGAGTCGTCGACGGCGAGAAATTCGTCTGCGTCGAGGTCTGGGAATTGGGCGTCGATGCCGATCCGTAATTCTGATTGGTCGACTGACTCGAGCCGTTGGTTGGGTTGTAAGCTGCCGGTGGCTGCGCCGGCGTCGATTGTGCGTAGCTTTGGTTCTGGTTGCTACCATTGTTCGCGTAGCTGGTTTGAGTTGCGGGCTGACTCGGGTTCGCTGTGAACCCCGCCTGCGCCGTCGTCCCATCGGACGCAAAGCTCTGCTGGCCAGCGTTCTGAACGTTACTCGAACTCGACATCGAGTATCCATTGTCTTGTGATGACGACGTGATGTAGTTAGCCTGGTTATTCGTTCCATTAGTCGTGTCAATCTCAGTAGATGTATTCGACTGTCCACTGCTGTTATTGGCTGCGGGATTTGTCGTCTGAGTGTTCGAGATATTGTATTGCACACTGGGATTGTTGGTCGGGACAGCCATCGCTGCGGAGTTAGCCTGCATCATGTACTGAGGCGGCATGCTAGCGTATTGGGAGGTCGGCGGTATGAAGTTCTGTGGAACTATTTGCTGGGCGGGCGGCGGTTGAGTTATAGGTATAGTTTGAGGTGCGTTCGTCATCGCCGATGCCGCCGGAGGAGCTTGAACGATCGGTATCGTCCCCAGGTTGGGATTGTTCAGTTGCTGGTTGGCGATAGCGGTCAGTTGTTGCGCGGACAGTGGCGTGTTGAGGTTGATCCCAGCTGGCATGTATTGCGGGTTCGCTTGCATGTTCATTTGCATCAATGGAACGTTGTACTGCACCCCTCCTGGCATTCCCAGCTGGTTCGGCTGCATCACTGTCACGTTTTGCCCTGGCTGTAACATTTGCTGCCCGAGCAGCCCCTGAGGCAACGCATTTTGGACCAAGTTCGGATGATTTGTTGGTATCATATACACTTGGCTGTTCGGCTGCCCGATCATAGTCGGCATTTGGCTGATGTTGAGCGGATTCTGCAGCACCGTCATGCCTTGCGGCACGGTTATCATCTGCACGTTTTGCGCCGAGGTCTGCATTTTGTTCGCAGTCAGCTCTTGCTTCTGGCTATCTTTGCTGGTTTGTATTTGTATCGCGTTTCTGTCTATCTGTCGTATGTACATGCCTGTACCGTCCTGGCTCACTCCGGACGCCGATACGCTAAAAGAGAAAAAGTTACGGTTAGTTCGGTCACTTTTAAGTTTCGAGCCTTGGGGGTTCCTTAAAAATTGAACGGATGATCTTTTTTTGAAACTATATTTTCAGTCTTGAAAGGGAGGTATTAAAGTTTACCGATAGTAGTAGGTCTCTAGAATAGAGTTCGTCTGGATTCGTACCGCTTTACCTATTACACGAAGCATTCCAATAGGCTCTTCAGGGTAGCAACGCACCAAAGACTGCAGGTTAATAGGCAACAGTGGCCACTTACCATCAGGTTCGTAAAAAAAATCAAGAATTACGGAATATTTTCAATGTCATAGACAAAAATAAAGTTGACTTACTTTGTCTGTTGCCCGGAAGAAACATGGATGATAGTGCCATGCGCTGGGTTGATTTTCATTCCCATACTGACCACTGTGTTGTCTCTAGCTGTTGGCAAACACAGGGCTTATAGTAAACAATATTTTAAACTAACAAAACGACTAAGACAATTTTACGCATTTTTATTTATTTACGCAATGCGCTTAAAAATTACTTTGACGCCTGCAGAAAGTATATTGTTCCGTTTAAGTACTTCAGAACCTGCAAAAACGCATGTACATTAAAATGCCAATTTAACTAAATTCGAAACTAAAAGGAATTATTCCAGTGACCGCCATCATTAATGGAATCATTCCATCAGTCTGTGAAGCAGCTCCGATTAGACATACATAACGCAATGCAAAAAAAAAAACGTAAGACGATCTTGTGGGCTTAAAAAAAGTTAATAGATGGAAAAATTCCATGCATGGAATAAGTCACAATGCGTCTTCCTTGTTTCATTACATATTGAAGAGTTGGCTGCAATTTAGAATAATGTTCATGAATTATAAAATGCATCAATTCACACTGGTCTCATCTGTCATCTATACGGCCTGGTCCGTTCAATCTCGTTGTGAGGCTAGGCTTTAGCCCAACAGTGGGACGTACCTAAATAACCTGTTGATCTGATTTGATAATAACGCAATGCAGAAGAAACGTCCATGCGATCCTCAGAACCTAAAAGAAGAAAAAATAATGACAATATGCAGATTTCTCTGGTATAGCAAGCACCTGTTAAATAGATTAGTTTGTTCATAAATGTGTAAGTGCTAAAGCGTTAAGATTACGCGTATTGCCCAAAAATTACATTCATTGACGCAATGCAGACAGACGACACATTTTACAACGATCTTTAGAATCTGCAAGATAACAATGAGAACCCATCCATTATGGAAATCCCTCTGCCACCAAAGCTGGCTCTATCATTATGCAGAGAAGTACATACATGACGCAATGCAAGAGTAATCAGTCAAATTTCGTTTATTCATGTTTAATCAAAATTGTTTTTTTTTAATATCTGTTTCAATTCTGAGAAAACATATGAGAATATCCTGTGTAACTTCTTCCAATACTGGAAATGCTCCCGAATGCAGCAGAAAAGTACATGCATGACGCAGAGAAGAATAAACTTCAAAATATGCAAGAAAACATCAGCAGAAGAATATCGTAGTACTTAAACTCCCTCCATTTATGGAAATTCTCCTTCAGTCTTGAAATCGGTCTAGATCCCTATGTTTCATGCAGAAAAGAACATATTTAAGGGAAGAGGAGGACAATCTGCTAGAAAATGTCTGGAAAGATAGAAAGAATCTTCTTGTAACTTCTTCCGTTCGTAAAAGTTTTCTTCCAGTCTTGAAGCAGCTTAGTTCCCTGTCTACTGTGTAGAAAAGAAAGAACATGCATAACGAATTTACGGTATCGTCAGGATCGCCAAAAAATAAATAGTATTAAATGCCAAGTCATCTGTGAAACCTTCGTCGATTTTCGAATCTAGGAATTGCTGGATCTAGGGATACATTTTGCAGAAATGATGACGCAGAAAATGCAGTTACAAGATCTTCGCCAATCGGAACCTGCAAAAAAACATATTGAACCCATGGTTGTCTGTAGAAAGAAAACTTGTAATCATTGGAATCTTCAATCTTTGCAGAAGTCAGATGGAACTAATACTGTAACTCTGTAAGTATAAAATAAGTACAAATAAGTCTATTTACGCTACGTTTAGTGCCATAGTATTCAAGTCTTACGCATTTTGAAGAAAAAGTGCGTGACGCTACCTATATTAAGTAGATGACTGGATTTGGGCAGAAAGTAATGAAAAATCCGCTACTTATTCTCTCGGAGCAGCTTATATGAAAATAAATACAAAAGATATGTCCATGCAAGACGCAATGCAAACGAAATCTTACGCTAAACAGACTATTAATTCCTCTGTGACTAAACCTTTAAACTTTATTGAAATTGACTGACATTCTCTTCAGCAAAAATTAAGGTAGCATTAATTAAGATTAGCAATGTGCTTGCTTTTAATTACACTGCAGAGGACAAAATAATTATTAATCTTTAGAAGGGGTTTTTGAATAGGTTCTTCCAAGACGAATGTGTAGTTAGAGGCTGAGGTGGGCACGCAGTGAGAAAAAAAGCAAATAAAAGTGTTTTGGTCCTAGGCCCTTAGAAAATTATGCTTGCTACGTCTAGGAAACGTGCTTGAGTTATGAGACCATTAAATAAAGAGCTGATAGTGAGCAGTTTTTCCAGGAGTTGAGCGATGCAGGTTCAGGAGATAAAAAGCTCGACCTCACGCGGACCTGGTTATAAAGGGTGACGACTAGCTGCGCCCGGAAAAAAACACTTTCTAATATAGTACATTTTTGACTTTTGCGCTCTGTATTCATAATTATTTATGTATTTACGGGTCTTACACACGAAATAGTTTTATTTACCTTGCCCGACGTTTCGACCAGGTTACACTGGCCGTGGTGACGAGCTGACTGGAGAGGCGAATAAAAGGGGCAAGGTAAATAAAACTATTTCGTGTGTAAGACCCGTAAATAATTGTATAATTACTTTCTAATATAAATTATGAAACTTGCTGTTTATAAGATGGAGATGCTTCTACTGCTTTCTGTAACCATTTTCAGCAGAACTTAAGTTTCCTATAGAAAAGAACACTGCTTATAGTTAAAACCTTTTCTCCTTCACTTTGTAATCTGCCGTAGTATAATGCCGTACAGGTCTCAGGAAAGACTGATGGAAAAAAGTCAAGGCAAAATCTTCCCAAATACGCGCAAGCGCTGCTTGCGCTGCTACTTCGCATACTACGCAACGCAATATAATCCCACGCGAATACGCAAGTACATTTATTTACGCCTTTACTGCAAAAATTACTCATTTGTAATAAGATTAAACAAGGTCACTAAATTATTACACAAGTTTACTAAATGACGCTGCCGCAAGGCTTACGCCCCAGTTTGTAATACTAATGCCACAAAAACTATAAAAAAGCAAGACAGTCGCGCTTAAAGTAAAAAAAATATCTTTGGGTACCTACACTAATCGCATAAACTAATTTATCTGCATGGCCCAAAGGCCAGCAGGTAGAGAATGCCATTGGCATTAAGTTCGCCTTTTGTACAAATTAGTGCAATAAAGTCTTAAATAAATAAACACCGGATGCGACTGGAACTTTACATAAAACATGCAAAGAGAGATTCAAACTGAATAAAGCAGAATAGATCCTAAATAAAAAAATTAATTCTCGTTAAGAATGATTCTGCGTATAATGCTTAATTCTTCTACTTTTTAAAGTACGAAGTACATATTATAGAAATGCTCTAAAAAATCCGCTTACTGTCTTCACAATTGTTTCTGGATGCTTTCCTCTGTAATAAAATTATTTACATTACGCCTTTGCTAAAAACACTACATACACGCAGTCAGAAAACTAGTCTGATATGTAATGTTTAAGACTAAATTGGAACTAATAGAGACGCATAAAATTTAAGTATTCTGCGCTGCCATAAAGCATGTTAACAACAATATCAATTCATTTATTGCGTACCCGAGGTAAAATGAATAATCTGCACTACGCATCAGGCAAAGGGACTGCGCAAACGAAGCGGAAATGTGCCCGCGCACTTTTTGACGTCATTGTCTAATGAACCATATCTATCACTATACCATAAAGAACAAAATCGTATAAGTAATGACTTCTGCACGTCGTCGGCGTCGCCTCCCGCTCGAGGTTGTTCTTACGATTTTGTTCTATATGCTATAGGGATATGGTTCATTTGACAATGACGTCAAAAAGTGCGCGGGCAAATTTCCGCTTGGTCTGCCTCGACCGAAACTCCAGATATTAAAATACATAGTTATTTTATGAAATATAAGTTAGACTGATTGTAAGAAAATATTTGACTCTCAAAGATAAAAGAGTGAAAGGATTTGATTTTTGATTGATTCTTCAAATGACCTCGGGTGCGAGTAAGTGTCGGGAAGTACCTGAAGCGGTAGTCCAAGATCGCGATTCTCGAGTGGTGCTCTTGTCCTGGCTTACATGCGACCTGCGGCATCATACTTATTCAATACACACACACACGAAATAAATTACAAGATTATTCTCCAATTTCAGAGCATTGGTTCGACGAAGATTGACTTGACGGTAGGCGCCGGATATGACGAGGGAAAATTCTTCGTAGGTTACAGAAATCTTTCTTCTCAATACTTAAAAAAAATGTTCTGAGATCCTGTTTCGTATTCACTGAATAAAATTGTTATTCGAGACAAATTTGATAGACTTTAACAACATTGATGTTTGAAATGAGATCTCAGACAAAAAATAAATAAATAAAATAGTTGTTAGAAGGTAGGATTTGGTTTGAAAGGTTCAGCAGTCTGGAAGATCGACGGCGCAGGGCTCACTGAGATGCCATAAAAAAGGAAGAGTGGAATGAACTAAGAGAAAATTAGATAATAATAAACAAAACTGTTGCAAGACTCAGCATTATTTTGGACCAATCCCTTTAGGACTGTTTCAGGCTGCAGCAGACTTTTCTAATGTAACATTTGCAGAAATTATTATTTTCAACAGTATAGGTTGATATATCCACAAGTTTTAGCTCTACCTGAAGACATCGAGTGGAATGAAAGTGTGCGTGGAAAGAATTATGTGGTTGTTTGAAAATAGTTATCTTTATGTGCAATATGTGGAGAGGAATTGCTACAGTGACCATAATAATTTCTGAAAATGTTCAAATTAAGCAGAAAAGTCAAATGACATGTAAAATGCGTGATACAGAGTTAAATCTATAAAGATGGAAAGCAATGCATAATACAGTATTTGCCTTTTCCACTTATTATTACCCTGAAAAAAAATCCTGTTAGACAAAACTGTGTCAGTTATCAAGATTGAATATCACTTACCCAGCTGGTGCTATGGGCCGTAATTGCAACTGACTCGGTGTTCCATCCGACAGTCTCTTTTGAGCTCTACTTTCTTGGCTCACGTTTTTCGAGTGCGAAGACGTATTCTAGAATGAGAAATAATAAAAATCCTGTAGCAATTGTGGAAAAAAGCGTTGGATTATTAAGTTGGCAAGGTATTTATTAATAACTTCTTTATTCAAATGAGTATTATTAATACTTGCAAATAAAACAATTTGGCAAATTAATAGAAGGCGAGTTAGATATTTTTAGTGTGAAGACATATTCTTGTAGCAAATAAGACTAGTATTATTAAGATGGCTCTTCATTAATATGTACTTTACATAACCAAATGATAATTATTAATCTTTGCAAATAAAACAGTTTGGCAAATTAATAAAAGGCGAGTTAGATATTTTTTAGTAAAAGATAACAACGAATGAACATAAATGAAGAATGGTTAGGCAACATAGGCAATAAAAAAACGCTTATCCAAACCACCAAGCTGTGATGAAAAAATACCGCCTAATACCAAGCTAAGAAACAAGAGGCAATGTGTGTGGATAAGTGGGAGGTAACATCAATGATGCTCACTGATAACATCTGTGGTGACGATGCTTGGCCGGTCGATATAATATTTATTAGGGAACCACTGCTTACTATCGGCTGTTGGAGAAAGTTCATTGTGTTAAATTTTCATCATCATCATCAGCCTATTAACACGTCCCCACTGCTAGGGCTCAGGCCTACCCTCTCAATGAGGGCGTTCGGGGAACGCTAGCCCAGTGCGGGTTGGTGGACTTCACATGCGCCTAAGGATTTCTTCAGCGTAGGTATGTAGGTTTCCTCACGATGTTTTCCTTCGTCGTTCGAGAGCAGTCAGTAAACGTACTTAAGTTTCGAGTTTTATACACTAGTTTCGAATTGAATTAAAATTCCAAGTGAAACCAGTGTTAAAAATACACTTGTTTCACTTGGAATTCTAATAATTCAATTAAAACTAACCCCTTCCGTATTAAAAATCTCCTATTCCACAGTACACCTACCATGAGTTTAGAACGTCAATACTCTAGTGACTACGTAAAAACTATATCTCTCTGTCTTTCGTAATTAGTCGAAAGACAGAGAGATATAGTTTTTAAAAAAGAGACAGCAGTATTACGTTTTTACAGTCGTTAGCGAGTGCCGACGCTAGCAACTCATGGTACTGCTCCTCAAATGCTCTCATGGTACTGCTCAAAAGGTGGCAGTGCCCTGTAGCCTGCTTGTAACTATTCAAAGACTGTTAGTGGTCAGGACTCTCAAACAATGGCTTCATTTCACTTCTATTTAATCTCCCCATTTGCCATTTTTGTGTCGATTACTTGTATATTTGTTTAGTTACGTATCTCAATCTTTGCCAGTCTACAAAATCATAGTAATCAGCAAATCATATCAGACTGTAATGAATGTGACCTTTGGTTTTTCATTTATACAATACCTTTTGATTTAGCTGCATAATAGTGCCGCCGGCTTGTAGTTGCTGAAAGTGTGCCGCTGTTAATGGTAGAGATGTTTGTGGAAGACCTCCGGCTGGGGCAATCTGCAATCATATTATCTTGATTATTGGGGATTACATTAAGTGGGGTGGTCCTTCCGCTTTATTTAAAAATCTGTTTATATTTGCTTCTCTTTGATGCCTTTATAACTCAATGGATCTAATCTAATGGATTTAATTTAAAGTTGATATTAGTAGTATTTGCTGAGACAACCAGCTGTGACAGACAAACGGATGTAGTCGGACCATAAGGGTTCTTTTTTTAACATTTGGTTCAGAACCCAGAAAAAAGGAAGATTTATTATCGATAAATAAATTAGTTTTCAATGGGAAATTAGGAGAATCAAAGGTGCAGAAAAAAAAGCAAGGTAAAAATCATACAAGTTTGAAAAAACATGCACAAGAATTTCACTTGCAACAAAAGTAAACACACACTTACAGATACAAATTGCTGTGGTTGTAAATTTGTTATTCCAGACTGACTTGCAGTCAACTCCTGGAGTTGTTGATACGGTATGAGCATAGTCTGCGACCCTGGCATCGACCATTGCACTGTATCTGACCCTTGAATGTGGTATTTTATGTCTTTATCCCCTTTGTCAGTACTGTACAGAATTTTATGTGATGAATTCGTACTAGGTGCAGCACAAACCACAGGTGTAGAAGTCGCAGAGCTTACAGTGGTTGTGTCTGATGAGGATAGACTAGCTTGTGGGAAAGTCAAGCCGTTTGGTAATATCATAGACATGGAATTCGGTACTCCACTCAAACGCAACTGGGTAACATTAACTGGCTGCATGTTCGATATGTCAACAATCTGCGTTCCGCCAAAATTCTGCTGCTGTATTGTGTTTAACTGCTGATGTAAAGGCAGAGATGTGAAGTTGGTGTTCGACATTTGCATACCAGGCTGAACTATAGGTATTAGCTGCCCGTTCTCCTGGTTTAAGACATATTGCTGCTGTGGCAGGAGTTGTAAGACGGTAGGTTGACGGACTGTCATCAGAGGTGTGGTGGCTGAGGCAACACTAACAACTGGAGGAAGCACCGCGGGATGTGCAGTGGATGCCAGTGTTGAGGGGGTGGAGAGGGTAACGGAAGCGACAGGGGGCGGGACCGGTGGCGGAGCACTAGTGGTCGTTAGTGTAGGAGGCGGGACGTTCAAGGTTAACGGCGGCCCACCACCAGCTTGCGCAGCGCTCCATTGCGCTAAATCAGCCCTAATAGTCTCTATCAGGTTCTGTGACAGCGACCGCGCAGCTGCCAAAGCCTCGGATCTCGTGTGATGCAGAGCCAAGTGTAAAGGCTCAAACTTATCGCCTTTCAACACAGCTACGACACCCGTCTCCGATCGTATGTACTCTAAATGAGTTTCATTCTGAAAGTCAAACGTCAAATTTAACGTAGATTCAACATTTATGAATGGAATTTTGCAATAAGATCAATGTAACTTACGGGTCCAAGAATGCGTCCTTTCAAGTCAAATGCGGCCGGCGCATTATCCAAGCCTATATACACTTTATCTATGAGACCTCCCGACATTATTTAGAATAAATTAATACACTTTTTAGTATAAAATTAGGTATTTTTCAGCAAAAGCATCTTTTTTCCCCTACAACAAATTCCGCAATAAAAAAAAACGCAACGCAAGCTGTGGCATATGCATTCTGTGGCTGTGGTTTTTTATTAAACTAGGCTTTACGGCTCTGGAAGCAAAGTCCTTTTGAGCCAGTCTTCACTATTCTGTGGCTGTGGCAGGCTCCAGTGTTGCCATATCCTCAAACCCGTAAATCTGTATTGGATAGTCTAAAAATCTGTATAAAATCTGTATGACACCAAATAAGCCAAAATCTGTATAAAATCCACTAAAATCCTCTGAAATCTGTTTATTGATTTTTTAAAATCCAATGAATTAGTAGTATTTTATTAAAACAGTAAAAAAACGCACCAAAACTAAAACGAATCCTTATTTTCAAATGTCCATCATCGTGGAATCCATGTTTTCTATTATTTTCTTCTATTTTAACCATATTTTAACATAGATAAGTTAAATTCCACAAATATGTATAAAAGTAGGGCAAAATCTGTTATCTGTATCGGTAGTCGAAAATCTGTATAGATACAGATAAATCTATATATATGGCAACACTGGCTGGCTCACTCATTCATTGGCTGGCGAGTCTGAGGGCTGGCGCCTTGCTTGCTTGCTTCCGATTCATTCCATTTAACTCAGGAAATGTATTTCAATTTCTTTGGGAAATGTTTACAAAAAAATAAAAAAACAAATAATGTTGAAGCATGCATCTCCAGTCCTACTTAACATTACGACGTGTTGAATATCCTCAGATTTATAATGTTCGCACGAGACTATGCAATGAACCTAGGGGTTAATTTAAATACAATATTTATTTTGTTTAAATAACAAATATAAATAAACATGTTTTGTCTGTAGTGAAAATTGAAACGTGCTTGGTCGTGTTGGTCGCACCAACCAAGCCTCAAACTCAAAAAGAAAGTAAAAAAGAATTGACGTCTAGAGGTTCGTTTAGAAACATAACAATAAATCAAAAGGACTGCAATGGCGGCAATGGTACTGAGTCGTAATGCCTGTGTATTTTCTTTTTCTATTAGATATTATTTAATAAACAGCAGATGGTAACTTTTTAATAATATTAATTTGGACCTCCTCATAAAAATCCTTTGTATAAGTAGGTAGTGTTTGAATAAGAGTGGACTATTCAAAATTATTGTTTTCGATTTCTTCCAGAAAATATCGATGTTGAAATATCTAACTCAAAAGTAGGTTAGGGCATAGGGTCAGAAAAACAAATAAGTAAGTACATAAGTTTGTATCCATATTATATTTCTAAAAAACATGATATGCTGTTTCATATTGTTTGATATATAAAAATAACATCTGTTTTTAACATGAATATCTTTTGTTTCTGTCATGTTTTTACATTATTAAAATAATAAAATATATTATTTTACAGATCTTCAATGTTTTGTTTTTTTACACATAGATTATTTCTAACCAATTTCTAACAATAATAATATACATACTTAGCTATAACCTTGGAGTGAAATTGAAATACTGTTTGACCCATTTGTTTTAAAGAATCTTGATGACAAATATTAAAAGGGAACCGACTCAATTAATTTTAAAAAACTTGAGTTTGGGATGTGGTAGTTTGACATTTACCCACTTTTGTCCTTTTGTCTCAACACTATTATTTTCACCGGTAAAAATTGTGTGTCTGGATATTGTCAATAAAGTAGGTATCTATATTTTTGGTATTATACCGGTATTTATTTCGTGTAAAATATACGTCGGTCTCTGTGCAACATATTCTGTGATTTACCAGTGGTCATAGATAGAATTTCGTGGATATTTAAATATTTTAAATTCCAATTTCAAACCAAATAGTTACATTTATGTTAGTAACATAACAATTCAACAAAACAGAGGCAGAATAACTTTCTATAGATACACTTTGACTGTGGTGGGTACAACTAACAAAGTTTCTATGCAACGGCTTTTAGTTATATTTCAAAACTTAATACTTCATCATATCCTTATTCTAAAATCACACTTATTCTAATACTATGCTAAAATAGGACTAGAAGATCAAAAATATCTTTTTTTAAACGTTAAATTCTTTTTTAAATTAAGCAAATAAGGACGGAGAACGTACTCCAAGCTCGTATTTAGATCATAATGTATATGGTGAAGAGATGTGCCAATAATAGAAGAGGTCATATTTTTGGCGCTTACTACATTGGTAGGTATAAATATTCTTTTTATAGCATAACTTTTAGCTGTAATAATGTTTAATACTCTAGAAAAGGGCGTAAGCAACAAACAATGGATGACCTTCTTCAATTATTAGACAAATGACAATAATAATAATAAAGAGGCGCTTAGGGCATAACCGAATATAACATTAATTTTCAAAGCCCATTCGAGTCTTTTCTGAGTTTTTATACCACATCCTTAATTTTAAGTGGGCGTAAGCGCCAAAACAAGGGCAAACCTTTACATCTTGGTACATACTATACTTGCTAGTAATATCTTTAAAAGTTAGTGCATCGAAGAATTACCCTGAGTCCAAATATACCTTTTAAAGTTGCTTTCCTTTTAACATTTATTTTTATAACAGGAACATTATGTTATGTTTTGAAAGCTGCATCATATGAGGTAGAGATACGATTAAAAATACATACTTATATAATTTATGTATCATTACTAATTAATAGCCTTCTGAATCTAAGGTACAGTAAGTAAATATTTAAAATCAAATCACTTTTAAAATTCGTCTAAAACAGTACTAACGCCTTCAGATTGTCTGTAAATATTTTGAATTTTCAGCAGAAAAATAAATAAAATTCGTAGCCTCATATAAAAATATGCTGTATGTTCTATAGAACCTTTGCTTTTACACAAAAGATTCGATTTTGTGATATAAAATGGTCGTCTGTTACAAAAATGTATGAAACAAGTTATTTATTTATACATTTAGCTCGCCTATTTTTATATTGTCCGCCTTCCAATTAAGTTCCGGGCACTAAAACTTTGAACACATCATTTCGCTCATAGCATAGCCTTTCTTTTTCGAATACCCACAGATTATATATTATTAAAGAAGCCACTTTTGGCACTTGTTTTTTTAAATCATAAAAAACATTTATTGTGTGCTTGATTAATAATTATTATACGAGTTTTAATTAACATTTAATCCTATACTAATTTTTGTTATTCGAATATTGTGGGCGATATATACTCTATACTTTCCTTTGTTTGATACCTATAATATCTGAAAGCAGTAGATGTGTTTTGACTCTACAAACTATTCTAGTTTCTCATTTTATTTTATAATATGTTAGTAAAATTGTGTTTCGAAGTATGAAAATACTATATCCTGCCTCGATTATTTATAAAAATATAACAATTTTCATATCATAGAAAGCAGTAGCTATGTGTTTTGACAAAGTATTCTAGTTTCTCATTTTATAATATGTTAGTAAAATTGTGTTTCAAAGTATGAAAATACTATATCCTGCCTCGATTATTTATAAAAATATAATAATTTTCATATCATACCTCAAACAATGATGTATTCGGAGTTTCGACATAAAAATAGATTTATATTCCTTGATTTAAATAAATCTGAAACATATTAGATCCACACGGTTTGTCCTATTTTGGGTGAATGCTACACCAATCTATAGGTAATATAGTAAAAATAAACACTAGTAATATAGCTGCCGAAACTATTTTCTACCTAATTATGTTTATTTTATTAAATACCCCGGTGGGGGGGAGGGCGGACGGGCGTGAAGGGGTGCGTGCGCGCTTACGGGTTAGCTGGAAGAGATTTCTTAGAAATAAGCTCAACCCTTTGTGTCAGTTTCAGTCTCTTGTATTGTATGTTTATATTTTTGTGTGAACAATAAATTATTAAATAAATAAATGAGATTTAAACAAATTTTACTCTCTGTCTTAGCTCTCAAAATTCTTTGTAGAGAGATTGGAAACTCCAATACTGACTGGGCTAGTGGAAACTGTGCTAGTGCGGTGGACTATAGCCCATACGCCCACGTTGAGAGGGTAGGGCTAAGCCCCAGCAGTGGGGACATATTAATAGGTTGATGAGGAAACTCCAAACACAACGTGACCTGACCACGCCTATAAAAAAAAACACACACACACTAGACGAAAAAAAACTATGGAAGCACTCATTGCAGTCTCGCGCACCGGGAACAGTAATCGTTATTCGCTGAGCTGCCGTAGTACATGCAGAGAGGCGCTCGGCAGGGCTTCGGGGATGGAGGACGATCGTCGTAGAAGGTGGACTTTGACAAGTAGAGGGTGCGGTCCTGGGCGGGTTTGGCGGACTTTGAGGTGAGCGAGCGCGCGACCTCGTGCGCGGCGCGGTCGGCCTCCGCGTAGAACTGCGACCGGCCCGTGCCGTAGCGGGGCTGCGCTGCGCCGCTCGCCGGCGGGTGCTCCTTGCGGTTCTTTTCTGCGGTGTATCTGTCGAGGACATATACTGTTCAATTATCATTAACGGACAGTATGTTAAAGTTAAAGTATGTGTAAGCTACGCAACATCTTCTCGTCCCAAATATCGCAGTGTCTCAAGACGAAAGTCTTCGACCAGTGTGTGTTGCCAGTGATGACATATGGTACCGAGACGTGGTCCCTCACTATGGGCCTCATAAGAAGGCTCAAGGTCACCCAGAGGGCAACGGAGAGAGCTATGCTCGGAGTTTCCCTGCGAGATCGAATCAGAAATGAGGAGATCCGCAGGAGAACCAAGGTCACCGACATAGCTCAAAGAATTGCGAAGCTGAAGTGGCAGTGGGCTGGGCACATCGCTCGTAGAACTGACGGCCGTTGGGGCAGAAAGGTTCTCGAGTGGCGACCACGTATCGGAAGACGCAGTGTAGGCAGGCCTCCCACAAGGTGGACCGACGATCTGGTGAAGGTCGCGGGACCCAGCTGGATGAGGTTAGCGCGGGACCGGTCGTCGTGGAGATCCTTGGGGGAGGCCTTTGTCCAGCAGTGGACGTCTACAGGCTGATATGATGATGATGATGATGAAAGTATGTGTTAGTTGCTGTTGTGAAATTATTTTCACAACAATTATTTTAAAAACATTAGTAAATAGTGTTACTATACTATTCATATAGTATAGTAACACTATTTACTAATGTTTTTGTTAGGTACTTATATTAGACAAAACTCTGAGAGCGTCAGTGGCCTCGGGAATAAGACGCGACCTATCACATCGAAAGGTCCGAGGTTCGATCCTCGGTTGGGCCATGTACCAATGGGTTTTTTCTCGAAACTTAAGTACATGTACTGACTGCTCTCAAACGGTGAAGGAAAACATCGTGAGGAAACCTGCATACGCCGAAGAAGAAATTCTTAGGCGCATGTGAAGTCCACCAACCCGCACTGGGCTAGCGTGGTGGACTATAGCCCGTACGCCCTCGTTGAGAGGGTAGGCCTGAGCCCCAGCAGTGGGGAAATTAATAGGCTGTTGATGATGAGATAAAACTCACCCAATCCAAGCCTCATTCAGGTAGTTCTTGACCATTTCCTCCTGCACGGGCGCCCTGGCCGCGAGCACCCGGCAGCACAGCACCTCGCAGGTGGACTGCCTCCGCACCAGCCCCTCCTCGGGGTTGCTCTGGCTGCCGCTACTCTTGCTGCCCAGCTTGGCCATGGAGCCGAAGTTCTTCTTTATCTTGCTGCTCATTGATCTACCTGGAAGGTGTCACGTAGGAAATTGAGATAGAATATTCATGCATTGTAATACTTAACATGAGAGCGTCAGTGGCGTCGTGGATAAGACGCGGCCTATCATATCGAAAGGTCCGAAGTTCCCGGCTGGGCCATGTACATACCAATGTGTTTTTCTTGAAACTTAAGTACTTACATTTTACAGACTGCTCTCAAACGGTGAAGGAAAACATCGTGAAGAAACCTGCATACGCTGAACAAGAAACTTTTAGGCGCATGTTAAGTCCACCAACCCACACTAGGCTAACGTCGTGGACTATAGCCCGAACGCTCTCGTTGAGAGGGGGGGCCTGAGCCCCAGCAGTGGGGACATGTTAATAGGCTGTTCATTTTGATTTTTTTGATTGTAAAACTTGGCGTTTCTACGTAAAATTGCCGTGAAACTAATTTTTATGTCATTAATTTCGTTGTAAATTCGGCTACTGACCGATGCTGCCGAACTGTTTCGCAACAGAGTTCATCTGCTTGGAGCTCTTAGTGGAGAGCGCGTCTAGCGACCTCCTCAGCTCCTCCGGCGGCTGGCTCTGCGTGAGGCACTCGACCCGTTCGAGGTCGAGGTACGCGGCCAGCATGGCAGACCGCTGGTACTCGTCGGGCAGCAGGGTGTTGATCGTCTTCTGGTCGGGCGCCACGTCCCAGCGGAACTCCTCGCCGGGGTCCACGTTGAATCTGGCACACGAAAGACGTTATGTTAGACATGTGCCGAGTAGTCGGTGAAGCCGAGAATCCGAAAATTAGGGAAAACCTAGTTTCGAGAGTTGAAGGTAAAAGGATGAAGTGGATGGTAAAAGACGAAAAACTATTATTCTAGACTAAACACATATACTAGCCTAACCAATGTAAGAACATAGGTAGTCAGAAGTGTAGGCTGTTAGGTCTGTTGCTGATTCTTTCCCTCGGCTATACAGGTGGAAACAGAGTAGTTTTAGACAGAATTGACGCCAAAAAGAGAATATTGTATTAAAATTTTCAATAAATATTATTATTGATTACCGTATCGGCATAGGGTTCCCGGTGTGGTCTTCCAGCGGGACCCTCGCGCCGTCGGTGGGCAGCGGCTCGCACGGCACGCACGCCGAGAAGTGGCCCGCGTCGTACGCGAGCAGGATCGGCGCCTTGCTGCACGCCTCCGGCTCCAGCTCCAGCGGCAGGTACACGCCGCCGAACGGTATGGGGGCGATGGGGTCGCCGCGGAAGTCCTGCACATAAACATACGAAGAGTAAATTGATGAAGAGAAGAGGTGTATTAGAGCCATTTGCAAATTAAAAGTCACGAAATAAAATCCTATGATTAGTTTTTGAGGAAAGATTAGTAAAAAAAATTGAGGTGGATAGATGTCGGGCTACTACAGCTTTTTTCGAGAATTCGATGATTTCTAATTGGGACACTGAAATACAGTTTATTTCATTCAAATCTAACAAGAAGTTTTGATGTTATCGCGAGTTATTGGAATACATGGGTGGTTTGGTTATACTGAGCGGCGCCCGCGCGACATCTTATTTCTAGTAAGTGCTACGCAAGTGCGGGGTAAGTACTCCCGCTGTCTATGACGTCATTGCGGCGCGCACCGCGTCCAGCCAGTCGCGTAAGAAAAGCTAGATAACTACGTGTGCGAGCGACGATGTTTCTGAAAAGACCCCGCTACGCATCCTCGCACCGCTCATCTTCCTCGCACATGGTGGAAAAGCTGAGTAGACAACTAAGATGCGCAAGTAGACATCTGAGCGAACTAACCCTGAGCGCGACGTCCGCGAACACGACGACGGGGCGGCGCATGACGTGCGCGAGCGCGAACACGTGCAGCTGCTCGAGGCCGGCGTAGTGCTCGGCGGCGGAGGGCGCCGGCTTGGGCCGCGGCTCGGCGGACGCGGCGCGCACCGCGTCCAGCCAGTCGCGCTCCCACTCGGCCTCCGACGGCGTCAGCCCCGCAGACCGCAGCGACACGCTCTCCGACCAGCGCCAGCGGCGCTTCAGCGCGTCTGTGAATCGAGGAGTGTTTCATCAAGGCAAGGCAGAAATTCATAGGGCAAGTTGTGGTAATTCGACTTGTTGTAAGTATTGTTATTTGTGGTGGGACTCTTTCAAGGCTTATCTAGCCTTGTATCACTGCGACCATTGCTGAACTATTGTGATCGTCGCCTTACTATATTTCAGCAGTTACGAACATCAGCATGCTTCACCAAGCGACAGCCAAGGTGGCGATTGTACTCACTTGTGAGCGCATCGCCGCCTTCGCCCGACAGAAGAGCTTGCACCTTCGTTCTCAGCGCGAGCAATCTGTCGTGGAACCCATATGCAGCGAGAGACGCGGCGTGGGGAAGACAGTTGCCGTCGCCAGATGTCGCCAGCGGCAAGAGGCGGGGGGCGCCCGGCACGCGGCCTTGGCGCCACCAGTTGAGTATGCACGCGGACTCGAGGGTCACCAGCGTAGCTGTCTCCAGGAGGTCCTTCTCGATGAATGTTCTGGAAGAGTCCAACAGTAGGCATGAGAAAGGTACAGTCCAGGATCATAAGTGCAGTAGCAGTTTGGCAACTGAATAGCTTGAGAGACCAGCTCACTTACGACCTTCTTTCATCATCAAGTTGTTTCTGTACCCACACACATACACATCCACAGATATATTCCTGAATATTACGATGAATTGATGACTTATTGATAATATGACAATAAGGTTTAAAACACACTATTGACTTGGGTGGTCAGTTACGTTACGTCTATCTAATTGGTTTTCGTGTGCACCGTTGTACAGAATAATGATTCTTAGCGTGCTACTGCACTTATGAACCTTACTGTACATATATATAATATAATTCCAATGGTCAGTGTAGACCTGGCGGAGAATTGAACGCTCACAATTAATTAAGTCTTTAGAATTATTAGAATATCTGTGGTTAGATTCGAATAAAGATCAGACGCAGGAGCACGATTATTAGACATAGCTATTACACAAGGGACTTACACACTACAGTTCCTTACACAACTAGGCACAGACTGTCGGGGCATTGACCTTGCCTAAACTAGACTGAGAGAGGGGTTTGTGTACACCCCGTCTAGCCAAGGCCCCGACATTCAATTTAATTTCATGTCGCCATATGTCAATGTATAATTATGTCTCAGGGACATTGCCAAAGCGGTAACATTATAACAAACCTAGGAAGAGTATTGTAATCAATGGATTATTGCCTATTTGGTTCAGGCACTCGCTCGCCAGTTTTTAATTTTACTTACATTAACTTGAATTTAATTTTTATTACATTTTCCATTTTCTGAGCCCGTGGTGACATACTTCGGTTAACTAAAACTTATAACTAGGACTATATGTTATTCTAGAATAGAAGCTATCACTGTGCCAAGTTATATCAAAGTCCGTTCAGGTATAAACTCACACACTTCCAAACTATCGCATTTAAAATAGTAGTAGAATTATTTTCAATATCATTAGAATTGGCAGTTTGAACAACAAAAGCAGAACAAAAACTAGTTTCAAATAAAACATTTAAAAATTCCTCAACAAGACACATTACAAGATTACAATCTGACATTAGCATAATGAAAAATTCATGTTTTAAAACATGAAACGTTCAGTAAACAATAACAGAGAGTTCATCGTACAAGAGCTGGGGTTTGCGTGTGCCCAACGTACAGTCAGCTGGAACAGCGGTCCGCCACTTTAGGGCGGGTATTCAAGAGACTTGGAACCGGAATAGAACCAGCCTGTAACGAAAGCATCAGGCGAAGGCGGTAAACTGGTGGCGAGCAATCATACTCCGCCCCGAGATAAAGAACAATCATCTTTACAAACCCGTTTAATTGAAGTTTTGTATATATAGCTAAGTAAGCTAAGTAATAATAAATAAATTATGTTATCATAATCAATTAATGTAAGAATGACCCAAGATGATTCAGTTCCTCAAGTCCAATCTGCTTTGTCCAACTGTCTGTGCTTGAAGTTATGTTGAATTCTTTGTATTATCCTAATTGGTTAGGTAGATACTTTGTATACTTAGTACCTACTGCATTTAATGATAATAAAAAACTAGTGGACCACACTCAAATTATACAAATTCTTATTTAAATGGTGTTTTCTATAGAGGCACATGATTTGGATTTATGACTGACGAATAACTTTCCGGGCCGACAGTCCAGTTGGCCCTCTGCCATGACGCCTAAAAATATTTTGGCAGTCGCGTCTAACTAAGGTATAAATGCAGTGGAAAATAAATCGTGACAAATACGACTTTTGTAGAGGTGTAAGTCACGTCAAATAATAGTTTCAAGGGCTTAGGCTTATGGTTTTAGAAGCCTAATAGCGATAAAGTAATCTGCTAGCGTCAGTGGCGTAGTGGGGAAGACGCGACCTGTCATGTCGAGTTCGATTCCCGGTCGTGCCATATACCGGTAGGTTTTTCTCGAAACTTAAGTACATTTACTGACTGCTCTCAAACGGTGAAGGAAAACATCGTGAGGATAACTGCGTACACCGAAAAATAACTTCGTAGGTGCATGTGTGTAGTTCACCAACCCTCACTGGGCTAGCGTGATGGACTATTAGCCCTAACGCCCTCGCTGAGAGAGTAGGGACCCCTAGCATTGGGCATATTAATAGGCTGTGGATTTGGTTTTTAGTTATTGATTACGTGTAGTTACAATGTGTCATTAGAATCGGCCTTTCCATATAAAAGATATTTGAGTTCAAAGATGAGTTGGCAACATCCCGCTGAAAATTGCATCTAAGGGTACTCTTACCTAAAATCAGGCGGATACACGGATATGTCTGGCAGCAGCAAGATGTGGTCGGCGCTGAGGGTGTTGGGCTCGGGCTCCGTGTTGCTCCGCAGCGCCCACACCAGACCCTCGTTGTCTGTCGCCCGCGAGATGCCTCGGGAGAGCTTCCGACCTTAACGAACATAAACATTGTATATGCAGACTGAGTTAGCTGCACATGCGAAGACCTATCGCGCAACGCGCCGCTGTGATTGGTCTGCTCATCGGCTGGTATTGTTACGCTGCGCCGATACTGCGCTAGTTGCGAACTTGCATTTTGTGCATAGCTAGGGATCAGAACCCAAAAAATCACAGCTCTTACTCTTATTCCTTACTTCTTTTACATATAATACCTTTACATAATTATGGTTGGTTGGTTTCAAGTGTTTCAAGTCGAATGTTACCAGACTATTAATCCCGAAATTCCAATTGAATTTGCTTCACTTTAACTTATATGCCGACCTCGTACAAGAAGTGACGTCAACAAGACGTCGTGAGCGAGACGTTGACAATGGACCCGTCCGCTTGAGCGCACGTCTCATGACGTCAGCAAGCGAGACGAGTGATGACACCGAAACTTCCAAATGAAAGCTCTCGAGCTTGTCCAGGTATATTTAGAGTTGTTTACTTCCTTCGTAATGGAAATTTTGAAGTGACTGATCAATTAATAAATGGTTTAGATTTTTGGCATTACGAGAATAAAACACCAGCTCAAAAGAAGAGTTCTTATAGTGCTCCAAAGAGTGATTCGAAACTGGTGTTTTTTAAAGCGAATATTTTCGGCAAAGTCAATAAAATGGTTATTTATAACATTCAAGTTTAAAAATTGCCAAGGTCTTCAAGTTTTCTCACAATTCCTGAATAAGGACCTCAGCCACTTTTGGGCCAGGTCGCCCCTCAGTTTAAACTCGAAATATTTAAGTTCATACCTAGTTTTATATCGTGTGGTATTGTTTCCGAGCTGTAAGACAGGATACGGCAGGAAATTTGTTCCACTTTTATCAACCTAACCCTGAAACGGTTCCACAACCTTGAGAAGGTAATGACGACCAAGAAGAGCATATGAAAATAAAAGCAAGAAATTCAGCTTTTCTCGGAGCTCCTTAAATTTTTATAATTCGTCAGTCTCCTATTGATCTTACATTCTGGTGCTGGCGTGAGGACCAGGTTGGAAGGCGCCGTGTACGGCATGGTGAGGTCCAGGGTGCTGACGGAACGTTCCTGAGCGATGACGTCACCGCCTGCGCGCGGCCTCAGCGTCGCGTTGAGCACTCGATCTGTAAAAAGGAATACATTGAGGTCTTTAGAAGGCGTCAGATAAGGAGAGGTCTGTGCTCGAGGTTTCTTTGAAGGATATGATCCGCAATGAGGAGAATCAACGAAGAACTAGGACATCAACATAGTCGAAAGGATTAGCAACCTGTGGCTACATCTGTCGCAGAACGGACGGTCATTGGGGTAGACAAGTTCTGGAGTGGAGACCCGCATATCACGCAGCATAGGATGCCCCGCCGCCAAGTGATGGACCGTGACCGAGAGCAAATGCGGAGACCGGGTGTGGTGGCTTTCATTCAGGAAGGCCTACTTCTAGCAGTGGACGTTGATAGACCGATATATGATGAGAAAGCATCAAGAGTTAAAGCTTAGATTGTTTTCGTCTGATAATAGCCCAGCACGATGCACCAAATCCTCAAAGTTTTTCTTACCAGTACGTAGAAGATCCTAAACAATGACAGAGTAAAGGTGGCGGTAATTGGAAACATCTATGCCCAGCAGTGGACGACGATAATCTGGTATAACGGAGAAAGCGTTTCTTATGACCATTACGGGAAAACAAGGGACCATAATCATGATTTCGGAAAATTGAAATGGGCATTGTAAGAAAAAGAACTGCAATAAGCCCTGTAAAGGTTTACTTTACATTACATGTAGGTAGAGGTACTTGGCCTGTATAAACTGATCTCTGATAGTATTGAAACTCTCTTAGGCTAGGCCAGCCCAAGGTCAAAGACGTGCCGTTACCATTTCGCAAGGCATTACAAAGTCGCCGATGTAAAACTAGCGAGTGCGTGGTGCGCCTAAAATTAATCCATTGCAATATTACACGATCCGCGACGTTCGTCGTCGTGAGATGTGAGTAAGTAATGTGAGTCACCGTGTATTTCAGTTCAGATACTTATTTTTGGACCATATATTTTTAACTGGAAAGCGATATCTTGATATTGTGTTTCTTTGTTGATAAGTATTCGATTTCTGAAAATACAGGTTTTGTATTTCCTTGCGCTTACGAGTACTTTGTCTAATCTTAAAAGGATACCTACCGTTTATTTTGTATTTTGTTTTAATTTATGGGAAACCTACAGTTATACACACACACAAAATAAAACTTAAATTACGAACAGGTTAACCAATTACTGGGGGCCAATCGCGTTAATTCTGAACGATATTACCAAATCCAAACCATAACCAAAAACGTTATGCTGGATCCACACGTTTGGAAAACCCCTGCTCCACACGTTTGCGTTCGTAAAGGTTTGCCAAACGTGTGGATGCAGCATAACGTTTTTAGTTTGGATTTGGTAATATCGTTCAGAATCACCGCGATTGGCCCAGGATTCTAGTAATAGCAAAATTATTAAAGTGTTTATCACCACTGGAACCGCAGTGCGTGCGAGAAAATGTATGACACGCACTGCGGACCCAGTAAACTGTGTAAACCTCCTTAGTGCTTGCGCGGGTCCACCGCTAGGACCCAGAGCGGAAGGTCGATTTTATAAATGCCTTACAACTTGTATACAGGTTTCCTTATACGAAAAGCACGGTTCTCCTCTATACTTATATTATATTATTATTATATATATTAGTATTATAAATGGGAAATAAACTGTTCCCGCGGGAATAAACCTATCGTAAATAAGACGTTCTGTCGGTCAAACGTGTGAGACCAATAACAAACAGAATGAAATAAATACTTTTTTCGGGGTTTATAATAATATAATAATACTAATATTATAGAGGCGAAAGTTTGTAAGGATGTGAGGATGTTTGTTATCCTTTCACGCAAAAACTACCGAACAGTTTTTAAATGAAACTTGGTACAGTGATAGCTTATATCCTGGAATAACATATAGGCTACTTTTTAACGCGGACAAAGTCGCGGGGCGTCCGCTAATACCCCATAAGTAACAAAACACTACAAATAGAGGCCGCTGTTTCACACGGGAAAAACTTTTCTACGCGGGCGAAGCCGCGGGAAATGCTAGTAACCTATACATAGGTAAAGACAGAGATATAAACTATGTTCTCCGGCCCTTGAGAAACGACTGCAGTCACGCCACCGCAATGCAACGTAAATATTGTGGGATCGATAGTGTTGTGGTCTAGGTATACGACGAATCACTGTAACCAAGTAGTAGAGAGTAAGATTCTTTACGTGCTTACGGCAAATGTAATACTAAGGTTTTAAATTTTTGTTTCTAGAATTATCATCATCAACAGCCTATTACTGTCCTCACTGCTGGGGCTCAGGCCTACCCTCTCAACGAGGGCGTTCGGGCTATAGTCCACCACGCTTGCCCAGTGCAACTTGGTGGACTTCACATGCGCCTAAGAATTTCTTCTTCGGCGTATGCAGGTTTCCTCGGGATGTTTTCCTCCACCGTTTGAGGACAGTCGGTAAATGTATTTAAGTTTCGAGAAAAACCCATTGGTACTTGGCCCAGTCGAGGATCGAACTTCGGACCTTTCGGTATGATAGGCCGCGTCTTATCCCCGACGTCAATGACGCTTTCGTATGCTTGAGGAAAAAAGACACGAAGAGGGAAGTGAAGTGATAGCTAGACCTGGCAGAGCCTAGAGCTGCCTATGGCACTCTATCAGGCAGAAGTTCGCAACTGTTGAAGGACTCGCTAAGAATTTTCGTTGTAGAAGCCAATATCTTTAACAAGGAGGGACCAACAGAAGAAATGAGCTCTAGTTGAAGTTTCGGGTCATGCCAAGTGTGTCGCTATTAGCAGACTAAAACTAAATAGAGAAGAATGGTGTTGAAAATAGACGAAGACAACTAGTTCAACAATTTACTGCTGTGGGCTTGTTACGAGATACATAATACATATCTTTACGCTATGTCCCTGACGACGGGGTAGGCAGAAAGAACGGAGCGCCAAATATCGCGAATCTAACACACCTCTTTCGCTTCACTCAGTCTCCTCATTCTCTTCACACACGTCCCCGAGGGACGCGAGTGCTCTTCACGTGTCTGTCTGTGACACTTTTGAGTTTGTTAAGACATTTCCCATACACAAACCGCAATATCAACCAAGGAATCATCCTCAGTTACACCACTGCAGCACCGCTAGAAACGGATAAAAACTGCCATGACAACAAAACCTAGACTAATCTTTTTTTAAATTCCGAACGGTATCGCTCAGCTGAGCACGGGCTGACGTCACGAGACGACCGTAGATAAAACACAAAAAGCATTGCGATTCGCGACCGTCGCGCCTGCCTACGTCACTATCCCAAAGCGAAGTGTGTCACGAACTCGGAACAATGGTTGGCATGATACGGGTGTCAACCTCGTTTCCTGCTATTGACACTGTATATGTGCCAGCCAAACTTAGATAAAATGATCATTAAAGCTATCGAAATAGAAAACAGTTCGGTTGGATGAGGAAAGTAGATTTCAGGTCAGATGGCGTAAGAGTGTCTAGAAAGAAGAAAGAGGAACTAGACCAGATCTATTAACTATAGAGATAAACTCCAAGGCGTCCAGTCTACTCTGGTCGGGTCGTTCCTCTTTCTCCGGTTTCCCTCTTATCTTAACCCATCTGACCTCATAGAGAAGATTTAGCAAACACTTTAGAGGTATGTGGGTACTGTTGAGAGGAGTACCTCTCAACAGTACCCACATACCCTGTTCAGAGTATATTCATGTCAATATAAATAGTGACAAATGTAAATAAACTCATGCATCTACAGATCGTCAGTTGTATCATTTTCTACATCCAACCAGCTGACTCCAAAGTGGTCACCCTGACGTGAAACAAAATCAAGTATACTCTAATTGCCAACCTCGCTGGCAGCACCACAGCTGGTGCGAGGATTTATTGACCAGTATACATCTGCCTAGAGTGGCTTTACTGGTAAAATACGACTTATGTCAAGCAGTGCATAAGACGATGTCCATAATGACAATTGCTTCGGTCTCAATCTAGCAAGCAAAATGCAGTCTGGATTTGTGTATGAATCGAAATCTATATCACTGTTGGATGGATGTCTGTTATTATTTATGTGTTCAGTGTCAAAACACGCAACACAGCCTCATCCATCTGCGAGAGAACACTGCAACACAATAGGTGTAGTGAGGCGAGTCATGCTGAACGATTGACAATGCCATCAATGCCAACCGGGGATACTAATGCTTTGGCGATTTGTGCGGAGCGTGGGTATGATGTACTGTTGTAAATAAGATGCATTATTTTGTCGCTAATATGCTGAACTATATGTTCCCTGCAATAAGGGTTTGTTAAATTCCACCAAGGGGTTGACATTTACTACTGAGGCGGTCGGTAGTAAGAGGTAAAAATACCCATTTACTTCTGGTAATAGTAAAGTCGACGGCACGTCAGAGGAATGGAAACACTGACCTTGAGCTGTCCTAGCCTATTAGGGAGTTTCAATACTATGAGAGTTTATAGGTACTGGTTCCGTTAGGAACTATTAAGTAATCTGTGGTACTGGTTTGGTTTCCACTGACGTGCGGTCGACTGTACGATTAACCAGCAACAAACGCACATTTTCAGTTTAACAGCAATAATTCTACGGATAGCAGATTTGAAAAATATTTTGGCAATTTTGGAAGTTTTTGCCGGTTTATGTCATTTTTAAAAATATGCGGTGCAGTTAGTAGGTATGCATGCCTCTTGTAGACAAAAGTATGGCATTTTATCTGGAAAAACACAGCAACATTCCTATCGTTCATTGTTCGACGATGTCGATCATAAACTTATACTATACATTCAATAAGAAAATGGGTGAACTGAAATATTTAACGGCTAGATCCATTTCTTTCTCAAATCACGACCGAAGAATAAAAATACATTTAACGACATACTCGTGATTAGTAACAATGGTTTATTGGTTTAGTTTGTTAGCATACTTAGATGTTAGAAAATCCAGAAACCGAGGTCAGGACTACACGGCGTTGTCACTGTTATTAAATTCAGTTTTTTTTAACCAACCTTTTATTATTATCTATACTAATAATAAAGAGGTAAAGTTTGGATGGATGTGTATTTGAAGTAATCTTTGTAACTACTGAAGTTACTGAACCGATATCAATAATTCTTTCGCTGTTGGATAGGTAGAACTCTGTGTATGAACATAGGCTATTTGGTTTTGAGTTTCAGAAAAAGGGGAAAGGGAAGGGGAGGAGAAGAGGAGGGGAACGGAAAGGGAAAGGAAGGGGAAGGGCGGGGAAGGGAGGGGAAAGAGAGAGAAAGAAGATGTAAAGGGGAGGAGGAGAAGAAGAGGATAAGGGGAGGGGAGCGGTCGGGGGATTGGGAAAGTCGCGCGAATGTAGTCGCGGGGCGTTAGCTAGTAAACTATAAAATAGAATACACTATATTCTATTGTCTTTAAAAGGTAAGCGCAAAATTTGTGTATGATCGGATATTGGGAAGTGGTCCAAAAATCGATCTCAAGGTACCTCCCGGACAGACAATCAGGAAACCAAATTAAATAAATAAAAGCTTGTAGTAGCTTGTAGCTTGTGTAACATGTAATAAAAAAAAACAACTTAAACCGCATTAACGACTAGGCTACCAAAACGATTAGTGCTTGGTGATTAAATAACCCAAATTCAATTACGTATGAACAGTGTACACTGAAAAACATACTAGGTAGAGATAAATAAACGCAAACCGATTACAGCAGGGATTATCGAATGATTAAATACACCGCTTAATCTTAGATTAGACATCAAAAGGTACGTTTGGCTTTGACTTCGACTCCGTGTAGTCCCAGTAGATGTCTGGAATGTAGGTAAGCCGTAAAGCGTATCAAAGATCACAGACACACGCGTGGCGGTGGCGGCGGCGGCCTGGTTGTATATTCCCTAAGCAATTGTAATGTATGTGAGACTTCAGACGCGCGCGGCCTGCGTTTGCATATTGAGGCTGCGGCCTGCGGTAGGCCGCCACCGCAGGCCGCGCGTGTCTGGGATACGCCTAAAGCGACGAAAGTTGATTCAACAAAAGTATTTATTAGAATTTCTAGGGTTATATGAAACTATATTGATATTGAACACGTCACAAAATCTTGCGTTACAGTCAAAGTCAAAATATTAAATACAACATTTTATAAATATTACGATTACCGTGTCTAATCTCAAATTTGCATTTTCTTCTGTACCAACTATGGGAATTAAACAAGGGCCAACTTGTACAAATTGTATAAAGTTGTCTGTCCCTAGTGGGATTAGAAACACGACCTATGGTGTTCGAGTTTAACTAGCAGATTTTATGTTACATACCTAATTATGAGATGTTTGTCTTCCTTCATGGAACGTTGAATGTATTTTGTCGTCATAGATTGTCTTCACAGATGTAAATTATAACTCGCAGTCTCGGATGTTAACAACTCAACATGAATGTGCCAGTAACTTTCAATTTCATTTATAGCTATTTGATGTCAAATGCACGTGCACGCGAGGACCCTGTTATACAGACCTAACTGAATCTGGCGAGCTACCAATTGAAAGCTTTTAATGCCAGACCAATGACAGGCGTGTGGAGCTCAAAGGCCTTTGTCCAGCAGTGGACGTGTACACTTGAATACACGCTGATGATAACAACAGATAGCTCATATCACAGACGACTCATCACCGTTTCCTTAACCACACCGAGACAAAACGGTCGATATTAATAGAGCAACATCACACGTTCGCAAAATTTGGGGCAACGACTCGCCGTGGGCGAACGTGGGATATGAACAAACCGACTACACACGATCCGGCGCGACCGGCCACCGGATGGACCAATCCGGACTGGAAGTCGACCATTGGCACAAGAAGGGGAATATGCTAATTTTCCGTAATGAGAAGAACGATTAAGCTGTCCGATAATAGAGTGATTTTCATCTCAAGAGAACGGAAAACTCGGATTAAGTGTTCAATGCAGCTGTAGAGCCACGAGCCTGGCGTAAAGTCGGTTAACACCTGTTTACATCAGAATCTGAGGTCTAGAAAAGTAATGAAACGAATTAACGTGAATATAGTAGGTAGCTAGATCAGTGCTAGGTATATGTATGTATGTAGCCACTATATAACCTAACCCAACAGTGCGGTTCCCATATAATTCTTCTATTCAGGTTGTAGGTACATACTGAAATAGATAGTATTTTTTAATTAAAATAACAGATCCGTGTTTTTTAAAGCGGTCCTAACCTAATTCATATTTAATTTAACTCATAGGTATATTATTTATACAATATTTAATTTAAGTCCCTCAGTATTTTGGAAACTCACTCAGCAGGACAAACCTATCCCGCCGTATGTATCAGTATGAATAAACTAATAGGCCGAATGGCGAAGTAATCGGGTTATCGCGACACGGTTATTGTTACGACAGATTTATGGCAGCTGTGTTTATTGTCCCATCATTATTATAATCGAGCACACACGACGACATTTTGGGTTACATGTTCCATAGCGATAGGCCGAATGTGACTTCTGCCGACGTTGCATTCGGCCTAAATTCCATTCGGTTGATTGAATAACTTTTCAAATATCTTTTCAGTTTTTGTGGTGAGTACATTGTTGAATGAGCTAAGACATGATAAAAACTTTTTAACAAAAAAATTAAACCGTCGAAAAAAAGAAACTGAAAAGCGAAAAATAATAACAAGTTACCTTGTTAGTCTATAACTACGCTCCTACACTAATGTAAACCTAAGTAATTTTGAGTCGGCGCCCAACACACATACAAATTAATTTCTTTTATTTTTATTACTTACTATTACGTTTTTCGTACTTTAATTTGATGATCTTCTCATTGATTGCTTGTATCATTCCACTTTACGTAAACTTGGCTGCCATCATTTCACTTTACGTATCAACTTTAATTAATTTGCTTGTTTGTTAGGCGCCGACTCAAAATTACTTAGGTTTACATTAGTGTAGGAGCGTAGTTATAGACTAACAAGGTAACTTGTTATTATTTTTCGCTTTTCAGTTTCTTTTTTTCGACGGTTTAATTTTTTTGTTAAAAAGTTTTTATTTTTTACTTTTTTGTGACTAAAATATACTAATTCATTCCCTCGACAGCCTTCCGTCTCCATCTTCACCCACAGATGGTAGTCGTAATCGAATAAATCATAAGTTAGGTTTAAAGTTCTCATTAAGATGAATGAATAAGCCCAAACACGAGTTAGCTGCTGTACACCGTTGAAGAGTTCCCTCAACTGTCTTCCGTCTCCGTCATCAGATCAAGTTCAGGTCTCCGTCATATTGTAGGGTCATTAGAACTACTTATGTGTGCCTAGTTTCAACAGAATTGGTTCAAATATGAAAATTTAGTAGGAATTTAATCAGTCATCCCCTAATTTTCTACCCTTAGGGTAGAATTTTTCTCTTCAAATTTAAATGGGACCAACTTCGAAGTAGACCCTATCCAATAGAAAAAGAATTATCAAAATCGGACTGCTCTGTAAAAAGTTATGCGTGGTCATACATAAAAAAAATATATACGGGTCAAATTGAGAACCTCCTTTTTTTTCGTCGGTTGATAAAAATCAATACGGGCAGGGCAGAGTAAGTGCAGTCTATGCAATGAAAAATACTGATTCAGCTTATTAATTATCTTGCCAAGAAATAATTGCATATTGTCAGTATCACTGACTAAATCAATATGATTTTGGAACCGATTTTCGGTAATCGAACCAAACTTTAGCCGAACACCAAAGCACCATTGAACTACCGCATTTCGGCAATACCGTAAGTGAAACCGAACTTGGGCCCATCTCTAGAATATATCATTGGGTCTACTAAATCTACATTGGTTTTTTAAAGTGCTATAGGGGTACTGTTTCAAAAACCATAGAAACTGAAACCCTAGAACTTGCTTCTTATTATTACATTTGGGATACTAAAATAATTTTGTAGCCAACTCCCTCCAACATACGTCACCCTAACAACCTAATGGTTATTGAACTGTGTTGAACCCAAACAAGTGTAGGTTTAACCTCTGCCTACAGCATTTAAATTAGGCATTTGAAAGTAAGGCCTTCCAAACTTTGTTTCAAGTAACAGTAGAGATAATGGAACGACTAATGAAGCTAGCAGCGCATTGCCAAATAAGGGACGAAAGATGTAAGATAAATGTACATCATCCACACATTTGGCTATACACTTATAAGGCAATGCCTTGAGCTTTAAGTATTGTCTCGAGTTGTCATCTGTTAATGTCTCCAGCGTGTGGCTGACTGTACAAATACGGCTTTATTAACTTTTGTGGCTGTTAGGAATAAAAATCATACTTTTCGAAATTCTATCTTTAAAACGACAGAATCTGATTTATGTGTTAAAGACACCAAAGTCGATAAACGGGATTCTTGCCAAGATAAAAATAGAGGTCAAAGCCGTCGGAAAAGAAAGACTTATTTTTAAAGAAGGGTGGGTGACTCCAAAATCTGATGCACCCACACTACACACCACAATCATGCATGCAACTACTTCAAAAAATCACGCGCCAAATCACAGTGGGACTAGTTCGAAAACTCAAAGTCGTTCAACGGGCTAAGGAAAACGCCATGCTCGGAGTTTCTCTGAGACGGGATCCGAAGGTGATCAGCCAGTGAACCAAAGCTTCCGAAATACCTCAAAAAGTTAGTATACGTTGAAGTGCCAGTGGGCTGGTCAGTGGTCACATCTGCCGGTGAACCGATAACCGTTGGAGTAGACGAGTTCTCGAGTGAAGACCACGAGCTAGATGGAGCGGCGATAAGGTGGCACCCAGTGACTGGATGCGGAGAACCGAGGATCGGTGGCGCGCCTTAAGAGAGGCCTATGTCCAGCAGTGAACTAGTGTAGGCTGATGATGATGATAATAGTGATGAAAATGCTGCCGTTTACCCTAAAAAGTTTGATTATGTTAATGTACTAGATAATGTTATTTATTAGTGAAGTTAGTATATTTACCATCAGTGCGCTTTTCAGCTATGGGATCAGCCTCCATCACCATGGTGACTTACCCTGAAACAAAACACAACATAAATCATTATCCAAATAAAATTTTTGAACTGGTAACACTGCTCTCTTCCATAATTGAGTTGTAAGACAACAATGCAAATATTAGCACGTCTAGTTTTGTGCCAGGTTTGATTGAACCCGTAGAGGGTTCAACCTCGCGAACTACCAACCAAGCTCAACTAGAACTTGTATCGAAAATGGCAAATTACGTTGGCAAGACACTCGCCCAAGCAATAATGACACACAACGCCACCCACATTAGCATTAAAATACGGTGCCAACTTTTAATAAAGTGACCAGTTAGTATAGACCTTGATGTCTTTAACATTCCTTACAATGTTTTAGGAATTGAAAAGGTCTTTGTATTTTGGTTTCGTACATTTGTTTACAACACCTGAGCGAGTACATGTGTGTGGGACATGAATCTAATTATATTTACCTAATTATTATGGACTGTGTGACCAGCAAATTTAAATATTATACGTAAAAAGGTGATGATATTGAACGAAGCACCAATATTATGTACGATTATGTATATTTTTACGTCTTACTTTTATACACTTCCATCTAATTTTTTGTACATGGCTTATGTATACGATGTAGGTAGATACTACCTAGAGTAAAGTACCTACCTACATGTTTTTTACGTCGGCACTGACTTTTTTATGGTCTGCCCATGCGCAAATTCAGTGACGATCCATTTATGGCAAGCGACATTGAATGACATAATTATATCCATTTACTCGTAGTACGACGTGCGTCGAAGTCGCTGATGATTTGCAATTTTGCTGAGGATCGTTTTATTTATAGTCCAGCGAGAGTCCAGCTGTTCAGAATGAACCAAAATATGTAAATTTCATTCTGCATCTAAATATCAATTAAAAGTTTTTTAATTAGTTTTGGTTTGTTTATCTCAACGCGAGTTGGAAATTTAAATCTTTCGGAAACAGCTTTGTGCTTACCTTTTTCTAACCATATTGAAGCTAAAATTAAGATCGTAACTCAATTTTAACACACAATTTTATTTTTAGGTGAAATTGCAATATTTCGTTACAGTTATTTACTTTATGTTCTCGCATATTTCCCCGCAACATTCTACATCAGTCAGTAGATAAGCCACATATGGTGCGAGACTGGGGAACAATGACTCACTACACATACCTATTCTGGTACATACATATTCATATGAGGAATTAGGAAGTGGCGGTCTGGTCATTAGATAGGCAAGTCTGTCTCGCCGACATCAATGTCAATGCAATCTACGCCGATATAATAAAAAGGCAACATTTTGTGAGTTCGTTCGAGACTCTCTCCGGAAGTACCTAAAAAACGGAAAAATTCTTTCATCATCATCATGTCAGCTTGTAGACGTACATTGCTAGACAAAGGCCTCCCCAGGGATCTCCACGACGACCGGTCCTGCGCTAACCTCATCCAGCCGGGTCCCGTGACCTTCACCAGACCGTCGGTCCACCATGTGGGAGGCCACGTTAGCTTTGCAGTCTACTTCGATCTACAATCTATTGTTTATTTTGTGTTCGAGACGCAACTGAGTTTGTTTACTTGTATTTTAATCGGTTTTATATTTTTGCAAAGGAAACCGAAGCGGAAAGGATATCAAGGCGGTCAATCCGAAACGAAGTCGCGGGCCGTCGCTTGGTATATTTTCATAATATAATACGAATCCGAGAACATAATGGGTAGAATACACATTATTGTAAGCGGCATAACATACATAATTGGTTACAATACACAGCGAACATTATATTGTAGTACTAGTTACGAAAGGATACTAGGTATCCGGCAAGAGTTCATAAATGGTTGAACACTATATTATCTATTCTGCAATTGATAAGGACTGATGCTTTATTGCTGAGAAATTTCTAGGAGTTCGACCTCTTTTTTTATCAATTTTAAATGAACTAATAGGTATTGTAAAAACGTGCTATGCCTACTATATCGGCAAAGTTCGAATTTCTTTATAATGTGCGGGGTTCCATCAATGTTTTTTTTGGTGGCTTGGTCCCACAATTATCTTACCAATACTTTTATATTATAATATCATTGATAGACAGACAGCTTTGCAATAGATGACCGTTTTCACGGAACCATAGAAAATGGCAGTACTTATTCATGAAAAAGGAATAATTAATTAGGTCAAATTAATAATAATGACAAATAACAGATTAGGTACTAAGAACAGATACATAATCAGTCAAGGACAATGAGCGACTGTCTTTCTTTGGAGAATTCCAGCGAGCGCAAGTAAGGTTAAGTGGCCGAAAACTGGAGGTCAAGTCGTCTTAACGAACATCTGAAGTACTCAATGGGGCTTTGTTTTGGACAAAATCGCTACATACCTACCTACTTAATTTAACACAATGACCGCTTGATCGTATCTGTCAGGCTGTTTTATGTGTTAAAAGTCTGCAAAGTTTCGTATTTTTTAAGTTTTCCGGGAATATCAGAAAAGAATCTTTTTTGTGGAATTTTCATAATTTTCCCATTATTACCAGTCAGTTTGTTTTCGAGTCAGATAGCTTCGCTATAAGGGTATATCGGTTTTGATGACGGATCCCTAAAAATCAACCTGTGGTGGTCCTCTGTCTTGCTTGCACGAAAATCATCAATGTGAGAGAAAATTATTTATTCACGGGCATTGGACATAGCTATACGTCTGCCCAATTTTTCGCAGGCCATAGGTACTACTGATTTCCCGCAACTTACATAGGCTTAAAATTAAGTTTTCCTGGCTTCTGATGATGAAAATGTGCAAAATCGCCCAGTAATTATAGAAAATTCTTCTGAACACGTTCACAGACTGTTTATTGGATGAGATTTATAGTCCTGTTCGTAGTGCCAAGTCTATAGGATCCATAACTATGAATTGGATGGCACTCCTGTTGACCTTAAATTAAAACATTAACCAACGCGTGGGTTCCAATGTGACATGTAGGTCAAGGCATGTCTAACATAGTTTTACAGTAGTCGACTGTACATTTGATAGCTTCAGAATGCTTCCACTTTGGCCAAGGTCGCGACAAATCCATTTGTTGTATTTTATTACTTTGGTAGTTTTTCAACAGAAGGTAGGTGAGAAGGTAGTTCAAACAATACATTTGGTCCAGATTTGAAATTCATTGCGGCAATGAGTGGAGATGAGATGGTATCGTGGAATGTGAAGACCGAAGTTCTAAATCATCACCTGATGACGATAGTGAAGGTCTCCCACAGTGGACGCTGATGATTGATATAATTGTATCTCTTTAGGTTCTTCAAACAATATTTTACATCGATAACAGTCATTCATCCTTTCGCCGATTCAAAGGCCAACCTACACTTAGGTACCCACTCTGTTATTGTCCTATTATTATAGTGAAACAAACATACATACCATCATTATTTATACTAAGGATACAAACCAGCATGAATGTGGTCTATCAGTAATACAATTGAATGATAATAAAATAACAATACAAAAACACGTACCTACACTTATTTATTTAAATTATGATTACCAGCTGTGGCATTGAGAGAATGATAACACAATTCATGAATAAAATTCCCCAGACCTGGATAATATTAATTGTACAAAGACGTCTCTCCCCAGTGGGAATGGAACACACGAACTCTGCAGGTTTACGAAACAATAATAAAATAAACCAACTCACAATCTACATCAACATTAAAAGACTAGCGGACGCCCGCTTTAAATGTCCTATATATATGTTGCTTCTCCCTCAAAATTCCCCCTTGAAATTATTCCCAAAAATCTTTTCTGAGCTATAAAATAAACCTATAGGTAATCCAAATTTCAACTTTATAGACATAGTAGTTTAGGTTGTGCGTTAATAGAGATCAGTCAGTCAGTCAGCACCAAGGATTTTATAAGTTTAAGAAGATTTTGTGAGTTTATTATAGGCTAGTTTTTACCACGGGAAAATAGTGGCTTCTAACGAGAAACCGTGAATCGCTGGCAAAGCTGCTGTAGCATAGACCCTCGTACTATAGCATGGTACATTCCGGCTAATTACGAAAACTCACAGTATAATGATAACAAGGTAGCGCTTGCTTATTTACAGAGCATAAAAAACCAATTCACACATAGGTACACACAGCAACGTGCGTTGCGTAGAATGGCGTTTGATACTAAATCAAGTATTCCTGACATGTCACTTGCCGCCGTTGGAGAAAGTTGAATTGGCATGTGGTAATTGTTTCAATGAACTTTGCTATACTTTTACCAAGGCGTACATGCATAAAGAATGGCAATGTTTGTTTATAGTTAATGTATTTTTCATAGATTTTGTTTAATATTACTCAGCAGTTTGATTGAAATGATTTTGACTCAAGGTTTTTCTGACCAATTCTTAACTAGCTATACCACAGCACAGAATATGCAATATTACAAGGCTATACACAGGCCCATTCCCTAGAAAAAGATACCAACCTCAGGCATTTCAAGCTGAGTGTTGATAATGTTTGTGCAAGGAAGGAAACATGTGTAACTAGGTATAAAACTAGCCAAAGATCAAGTAAATATACTAATGCAAATTAAAACAAGTGGATGGAGACTTATGATGATGCGAAAGAGTGAATCAAGATTTACCAGATAAGTTCCACACAAGTACTTACTAAAGTACATCTATGGATAGTGTAGAGCTTGTTACAATAATAAAGTGAAGTAATCGGTACAAATTGGTGATGCAATTTTTAATTGTTTTGTTAATTAACGATATCATGCATGTTTCCTTTCCACTCAAACATCATCATACACAGTTTATTTTCATTTTTTTAGTATGATTCATAGTTGTAGTAGTGTTTATTTATTTCCTACTCTATATCTATGACACACCATATCAGTGACCATTGACTAATATGATAAAAGATAACATTATCGTTTTTATAGTTTGAAGAATTCACAAGTGGTTTTAAATACCAAAAATATATGATAGATTGTCATTGCTAATGTGGTTTTGATGGTTTACTTTTGATTGTTTTGTGAATTTATAAATAAATTGTAAACAATCACACTAAATATTATTTTAGAAAAGATTTTCCCGCTTGATCAGATTTTTATTCTGATCTAATAATATATAAAGTTTCATCAAAATCTGTTCCGCAGCTATTGCGTGAAAGAGTAAAACATCCAACCAAACATCCTTACAAACTTCCTCACACACGCATGAAAGATGGACTGAGCAACTGGATTATGAAGGCGGAGGATTGGGTGTGGTGTCATGCATTGAGGAATTCTTCTTATTCTTCGACAGGGGTGGCAGTCCCTGCACCGACTCCATGAAAACGGGAGTTTTGTGCAATTCCCCCTGGGCTGTCAGTCCAGCCATCCCAGCTCCTTGAAGTAATAGAGTAATATGCGTTGAGGAAGCCCTAGTCCCAACAGTGGACATCAACAGGCCGACGTCGAAAGATCAAAGAGTTCCTTCGTAAAAGGAATTCATTGAGCATTTAGTACAGATTTTTAACAGATAGCAGCACTGTTTAGATTTCAAACTCAAACAAAACTCATCAGATCAGATTCAAAGCTTTTAAACAATGGGTTATATTATAAGATAGCTTATGTATGTAGACACTCTGGAAGCAGAGATATGCTGTTAAATTTCCTACAAAACAATGACAATTTCAAACCACAGGAGTTTCCATTTCTTGTATCATATTACAACTGTGGGGATATGCAATATTTCTGTTTATAAACATCGGTAGAGAAATGTAGAAGTTTGTAGTTTATGCTGGGTTGAGACATATTTTGTTGTAACAGAGGTATAGTCAACTTGTTACATCCCTAGGTAGTAGTACATATTCGATTTAGAATCCTAACTAAACCTAAACCTTAAATATACTTAACTGGTAGGTACTGTTTTCCTGGCAGAAAAAACATCTCGCCATAAAATGTACCAGGAAACTGGTACTGTTTTCCTGGCTGAGAAACGTCGTCATAAAATGTACCAGAGAACTGGTACCTACTGTTTTCATGTACACAAGTCTATTTAGCGATGACACTCCTTTTGTGCTCAAGGTTACGCAGAACAGCGCAACAAGCCAACCTATCCCAGAACAACATCCAATAAGTGCAGAAACCTTGCGAAAGTGAAACCACAAACAGATAGGAAAAGAAAAAACTAACAATGCATCGATTGAAAGTATTATCGCATCGAAATTACATCCAAGCGTCGACAGGTGTTCCTGTATTTACGTATAAAAAAACTCACCTTAGAGGGTTCAATCACTTCACAATAAAGAATTGCTATCCATAAACACTGTCACAGCTTTAATAAAAACACAATTAGAGCTTCTTAAAACATGAAACAGTCCCGATATTTACAATTCTACAATATTTACAAATAGAAAACCACTCCTGCACTGCGAAGAAAAATACTTCTGAAAAACAATAGACAAAGCAGACGTTGCGTGTCACTGTCAATACTAGAAATTTTAGAGATGTCTGTAACACTATGAAACCATTATCGACAAACTTAATAGCAAATTATAATAGGTATCGATAATTATTTTAGCCCGGGATTGGCTTATAATTATTATAAATTAAGCATTTAATTTTAACTAGCCGCACTACTTCTATTGCCCGCTATAGAACGCTTCTCAGAATGTATGTAACTAACATCTACAATTCAAAATTTAAAGCTCTCATGAAAACAAATTTTCAATCATATATATGCTCAGCTCTCGAGGTACTGTTTTTTATTAGATCCGTAGATCATGACAGGTTTGTTCTGCTGATCGACTCAAAAAGCTCATTACAGCACTTGGCTCGGTGCACTTCATACCGACCGACAGCTATCTTAGACCTCATCCGATAACTTAAACCTCGCTCGAAGCGTGTCACCCTACAATGGATATCATCCCATGTAGGCATTTTAGGCAACGACAGAGTTGATCTCTTTTCTAGACAAGCAGCTAATGGAGACGACCGGTAGGTTAGGCCTCTCTATACCGATTGCACTGAAGGGAGCAGACATGGGCCCCGATCGCGCTATTTTTAATAATTTCCGTTCAATTGTAAACCATTTCCAGTTCAATTCTGATTGTGACCAAATTTCGGTTCATCTGTGCGGAAATCGGTATCGCGCTAAAGTGCAAATGCCAACCGAACTTTGAACAAAACTGGACCGCCATCAGTTTAGAAATTTTAGAGATGTTACCCTAGTATTGTTACTGCTCCCTGTTATTTGAGTTAAATCGATCATCGACTTAGCATTTCTATGACTTGGCAACACTATTTAGTTTTTTTTTTCCTGTGTGACATTGACATTGATTGAGTTTTTTTGTTTACGAACACCGACGGAATTGTGAAGTGGGTTAGTAATTGAAGACTTTTGTTTTGATTAATTCTCTCCGAAGACTCTCAAGAAGAACAAAGAATGAGTTTCGTTGTAGTGTTGACTTGTTATGGGTTTCACAATGAAATAACAGTTTTAGTTTTCACGAGACCTTCGAAGTGGCCTGTCTCATCATACTCCAAGTCACTCCTCCAACCAGTAAGTACTGATATTGATACTTTAGTACAGAATAATACCGAAGTAAGGCCCTTACCCACGCAGTAATGCCCCACCTAGCTAAGGCCCCAAACAGAAAAAACCAGCGCATCGCCTCTCGGATGCAGCATTATGCTGAGTTGGTGACCTCTTCGCGGCCACAGCATCGTCTTCCTAAATATATATTAGGTACATAAGGAATTAATTTTATCCATGTTATTGTAAGTTTGTAGTTGTCGAATAAATGATTTTTATTTCTTTTTTAATCTAACTCTTGCTCTGGAATTATCTAAAATTTACTTATAATTCTAACTCATAGCACACTCATAGTTTAGCAGACCAAAAGTAGACCATTATGCCTGATGATGATGAATTTTAATATACCTAGGTCAGTATTCATTCAGAAATACCTATAGTCTGTAAAATGATTATTGAAAATTTGTCATATATTTTTTCAGATATAATAATGGAAGGCCGCAGATGTACCACAGTCCGGCAGCTGGAGCTGATGCTCGAGTTTCTCTAGGGCCATTGCGACCTCGCTCAGGGACGGGTGAGGTCTAAAGAGGCTCGTTCAGTTGCGACACGACCATGGTGCGAACGCGCCGAAAGCCTTAACGCAGAAGGGCCAGCAAGGATGGCAAAGGAGTAAGCTAAGGTATGCATACTCTAGAAGTTAAGTTATTTGCCTAGTCATAGATTCGATTTACCATCTTCAGATTATGGAAATTTGACAGATGCTATAGGTATCAACACACAAATGTTCGCCCCAGGTGGGAATCGAACCCACAACCTAAGCTAGAGCTTAGTAGGCAGGGTCACTACCAACTAAGCCAGTCGATTGTAAATAATGGAAGATTTTTAATGCGAGATTTTCCTGATCAGCCCTTTAGTCAGTCAGCCAGCCCTTTAGCATCCATTGCTGGACGAAGGAGCACCTAGCGGAGGGGCATGAGCGTACTGGTCCGTGGTCTCCTCTTTTACTTTGTTTTCCTAATCCACTTTTATTTTGTTTCAGTTTTGTCAACAGCAAGACAGAGCGAGAGAACCAGGAGCACAGGAACCAGGAGCCGAAAATTAATTTTTTGTGTGTAATAAGTAATAATTAATAAGAAAAAACAATATTCAATATAAGCATTGGTTTTATTTAACTTATTTATTAAACATATACTTTACAGCACAACCCAGTGGCATGGAAAGCCAATGCAATCGAAACCTACAAACAACAAATATATTTTTATAGTCAAGGCTGCGTAGGCGACAATGGCAGGCATCTCAAAGGTAGTTTATTTCATGATCTTCTACCTTGGTTTCTAAGTCCATCTAAACGTAGAGTAAGTGGCATGTAAGAAGTTAAGTTGGCAATTAATTGCAGAGTCAACTTCTTGCATAAAAGATATAGGTTATCTTTTCACAAAGCCGATCACTCATACTGAATTTAATGCACCATTTTTCAGTTTCGCACTTAAATTCTCTCTTCTGGCATGGGCCCGAGCCACCGTAACATCGTAATCGTGAGCCCTTTCCAAAAAATCGACGTAAGCGTGATGCATTTTGTTATAAATTATAACTTTTACAGAAAAATAAATAATCACAAGCGTGCGCAATCACAATCATGAGCGTCAGTGGCCTCGGGGATAAGACGCGACCTATGATATCGAAAGGTCCGAGGTTCGATCCCCGGTTGGGCCATGTACCAATGGGTTTTTCTCGAAACTTAAGTACATGTACTGACTGCTCTCAAACGGTGAAGGAAAACATCGTGAGGAAACCTGCATACGCCGAAGAAGAAATTCTTAGGCGCATGTGAAGTCCACCAACCCGCAGTGGGCTAGCGTGGTGGACTATAGCCCGCACGCCCTCGTTGAGAGGGTAGGCCTGAGCCCCAGCAGTGGGGAGATTAATAGGCTGTTGATGATGATGATGAAATAATCACAAAGAGAAACAATCACCGAACAATCCAAAAATAGTCGCTACAGATGAACTATTAGTTTGACAGCGGTTGAAAACTAGTCTGCGATCGTGAAGCGTCTTAATCATGTGTCAAAATATTAGCGCGATACGAAATTCATAAAAAGTTGTGCCGTGGTTGACGTTCAGTCACGGTTCAGTCAATGATTTATTAGCGCGATCGGGGCCATGATCATATTTCATCATAACCAAATTTCGCCTAATTAGACAATGTGTATTCTGCTTTAACACTCACTAACTACGAAGAAAATAAATTAGTTTTTATTTATTTATTCCGGGAAACGAACAGTCACAAAGAAAAATAAAAAAGTTTACATCTAATATTTCTTTGATTACTACTATTGTACGAAAATTGTGTTGCAGTATATTCCAATGCTGTAAATGAACTTAACGGACTCCCTTGTTACAGTGACAGAAAAAGAAAAAGGAAGAAGCCGGCCGGACATCATATTGTACGATAAACCTAGATTTTCGATAACAAAAATATCGACAGCTTCGCTTTACTACATGGTCGCAACTTATTGTCTATGGAAAATAATGTTGCCAGTTTAAAAAAAAAATTTACCTATAGATTTTACTTAAAAATCAGGCGGTGCATTCTGAATTTTAAATTATTGTTTCTATGTCGTAATTGTTGTACATTCTGGTCGCATTTACTACTTGGGTAGAGAAAATACTATTAAACTACCGTGTACCTACAGTGAGATAACCTAATAAATACTATTATTCACACGCTAGGATTATGTTAATCTAAAAATAATTATTTTGTATATGAATCCTCAGATTTCATTTCGCGGTACAGTTAGCTCGTCTAATTCCTTAATTTAGGAATGTGGATTAAAACAAAAATTGTTGGCGCTACTTGGGAATTTCTTCAAGTAACTATGGCAACTTTTTTCCTTCCGGCAAATTGATGCCGGCCGTCCTTCCATCCAATCCAATCAAATCATTCGGCTCGGGACGTAGTACTTGCTGTATGTGGGCGGCAGCATCAAACAAAACATTGCGCTCGCTTGCATTCTCCGCGTGTATACGAAATTTGAATTCGGAATTACTGAATGAAAAATGTATGAGTTGTACAATTTATAGATCAAGCTAAAAAACGCAGTGAATGTTTTTGTGTATCTTATTGGATTTATTTCACTTCGGCTGATTATTGACTGGTGCGATTGTATTTTTGTGGCGAAAATGACCGCGTCAACGATGATTGAACTCGAGTCCTGGATAATCTACCAGTGTGTCCTGAACGAGTGCCATGTCTCCAGCTGTAAGTACACAAATAAACCTTACCTTTAATTTAAATAATATACCTACATAGTTATATTATAACGGTCGCTTTCTTAAACATAATTACCTAACAATAGATACCAACTTTTAACGGTTAAACATGGTTAACCTGATGTCGCGGTCGCGCGCAAACTAATATAGGTACTTACTTACATATTAATATACGAACTTACCTTAAGTACTTTATACTTGCCCGGTATGGTTCAAATTAAAGGTATCTAGGTAATTTTACATATCATTCATTTATCTAAAATCGAAATCCGTTCAGCCGTTACAGCGTGAAAGAGTAACAAACATCCTCACAAAGTCACACCTTACAAACATTCGCATTTAAAATATTAGTAGCATAGGATACCTACATGCGTTACGTGAGGAAAACTGCATACTCCAGATTAGAATTTCTATTCTAAGGCGTATGATGAGAAGTCCACCAAAACGCAATTGCCTACCTACTTACTGTTTTCTGTTGTATCTTATTGGACCAGAGCGGTTGCAAAAATTCAAAGACGGTCAAGTGTGACGAACTGACTGCTCGTTTAAATTGCTCACTGCTGGTGATTTTCATAAACGAACTAGGTATACCTAAGTAACTAAACTATTGTATCTATATAAGTTGCATCTTAGTACTACGAAAGACAGCATAATAGCAAGTCTCTGTTCGAGAGTTTAGAGATAATATGTCGGTTGTACTTATGCCGCAATTACTGTTACTGTCTTCTGTTGCATCTTAATGGACCGGAGAGGTTGCAAAAATTTAAAGACGGTCAAGTGTGACGAACGGCTAAATGATTCATTAGACTTCATACATAAGCTAAAGTAGGGGTATTTAGCTAGCTTTTGGTCGATAGGTAATTAATTTAATAAGGTTAGGTATACATTAGTGGCAGTGGTGTGGTCAGGTATCACATCTGTCAGAGACATCCGCTGGGGAAGATGACTTCTCGAGTGGAGACCACGGTTGGGCAAGCGTGGTGTGGAAGTAGCTAGTAGAAATGGAAGAAGGCAGTGACTGGATGAGGAGAACCGTGGATCGGGTTCAGTGGCGCCCCTTTTCTATGACTAAAATAGTAAAATTACACCATCTCATGTATTTAAACTTCTAAAACACTTTCATATATCATCAGGATATCGGCATCAGCAACCTATCCGGCGATCGCATTAAATATTTTTATAAAAATGAATTTTAAACTACCGATTGATCATTCATTTGACTGACGACTTGCGTCTGAATCCAGGACTATGCCCGTCACTATATGGCCCCAATTACACGCTAGGTTTTGCTGTCAGTTTCACCATGCTTTTACCACAGTCAGGCGTAGGCGGTGACTGATGGATTTAATAAATGATCGTGTAATGCGGTGAGTGACGTAAATCTGCATACCTTATTTTTTTTCATCATTCAACCATCAGTCATGACTGATGGTTTTGAATGACGTTTGCATGCCGTCTACAGGGTGCCTATGACCTATGACCGCTGCCTTCTTTATAGGTTCGCGACTCACAAATGATTTGTAAATTAGGGCAGCTCACACCCTCACCAACTGTTTCACTGAGTAGAAACGGAATCCCATGGTCATGATCTCGATTTATCCTTTTATCCCCAACGACCAATGGTTATACCAACATTACCGTCAAACCCTCCTGCATATCGTGCAGGATTAACATTGACATTTTTGGTGCCCCTTTCTCTTACGCCTTGACTTGTACTGAAACCGAAATCATCAATCAATCACGCGATGACGTGTCTGTGTATACCTAGAAAAGAAGCATTTTTTCAAGGGTAGGTTGGAGCAGGGTTGTAAGTATATTTCAAAGGTGGGTGGTGCCCCGAATCGATTGAACCGTCACGCACACGGGAGCCCGCCCGAAGGACGCGGCCCTGACAGCCCAGCCCTTGACAAACGTGACGTTCCGAATCAAGAGGATATTGCGGCGTTTAGTTTCAGAGTTAATTAAAGTTATGTAAAATGACTCAAACGATGGCATGACACGATTGGGTCACTACAAAAATTTTAAAAAATAAACACTAGGGATAGGAGGTTGGTTGTTGATCTATAGTTATGTACCTATATTTATGTGGTTTTTAGCCCTGTAACCCTTTCCGCCACAAGGTCTCATTTGATTTGGAAAGCTACAAATATTCTGGTAACGTTACGATATCCCTATGATACCCCAGAACCTGTTCCATCCAATTAGCTATTTCGATCTGAAATTTAGGTACTTACCTAAAGTCGTGTGATTAAAAGTTTCGAATTATGTAAACAAATATCCATCCATTGACACCCGATAATCACACGTGTGCAAAATAAGACCATATTTATCCAAGTATTGTTTTGTATCACGCCTGTATGTTATTGAAAACGGATCACAATGAAGGGAGTAATATGATAATGGCATGTACTATTATATCATCAACAGCCTATTCATATGTCCCCACTGCTGGGACTCAGGCCTACCCTCTCAACGAGGGCGTTCGGGCTATAGTCCACCACGCTAGCCCTATGCGGGTTGGTTGACTTCACACGCGCCTAAGAATTTCTTCTTCGACGTATGCAGGTTTCCTCACGATGTTTTCCTTCACCGTTTGAGAACAGTCAGTAAATGTACTTAAGTTTCGAGAAAAAAACCCATTGGTACATGGCCCGACCGGGATCGAACTTCGGATCTTTCGATATGTTAGGCCGCGTCTTACCCCGAGACCACTGAGCTCTCTGTACTATTATATATTCTGTGATAATGGCACCATCTTGTAAGTAGGTACTCGTAATTGTGTCATAATTGCATACGTGATGATGACCAAAGTACTTTGTTTACTTGGAAACTTCGAATGAAAGTGACTTTAATCTTTTCGGTCAACGAAGAAATTCTAAGGCGTTATGTAAGAGCGTCAGTGGCGTCGGGGATAAGACGCGGCTAATCATATCGAAAGGTCCGGAGTTCGATCCCCGGCTGGGTCATGTACCAATGGGTTTTTTCTCGAAACTTAAGTACATTTACTGACTGCTTTCAAACGGTGAAGGAAAACATCGTGAGGAAACCTGCATACGCCGAAGAAGAAATTCTTAGGCGCATATGAAGTCCACCAACCCGCACTGGGCTAGCGTGGTGGACGCCCTCGTTGAGAGGGTAGGCCTGAGCCCCAGCAGTGGGGACATGTTAATAGGCTGTTGATGATGTATGTGCAGTGTAATAGAAAATGCTTGTCGTAGAACTTGCATAGATTTGTTTTGAGAAGAACAGAATTAAAAGCAAGATATCTACATGTAATGGAAGCATCACGATCGTCTGCCAATCTAATATCAACAAAACATACAATGTAACAATGCGATCAACCCTTACGGTTTCTTCCCTTGCCCTGGGAAAAGCTATTGTGATTAAAATATAATAACGTCGTCTACTAATATCAGTGAATGGGTCTATAAAATTGTCCTCCCGGCAGAGGCATAAAATTTAACAGATGGGCCTCCCTGCTCTACCCGTTCTTTATTATATTTTCGTCCTGATAACTTCGGAAAGAAGTAAATTTTGTAAAGCTATAAAATTGCTCGCCATGTTTCCCTAAAAAGTCGAAGTTATCTTTTGAAGCGGATGAGAAATCAATAACTTGATAACTTTTACTTTAAAAGCCAAGAATGCCGTGCAGACGTCAAGCTTGTAATGGATGTATTCTTTATAAAGAACGCCAGTGCAATTGGAAAGTGGATTAGTGCAAACGCAACTGCAGATTGTTTTCCCAGACATTATTGATGAGATCCCTAAAGTAGAATTTTGCCAGAGACACATGCTCATAGATTGTTTTATTCTAACAATCATTACAAATTAGTATATAGTATCAGTTTGTAATAAAAAAAATTGGTATTATCGTTTGCGTTTCATTAATCATAAGTATAGTCTTATGTTACCAATATAATAAAACTGAAGAGTTTGTTTGTTTCTTTTTTTGAACGCGGTAATCTCTAGCACCCAAAGAGATTAATTAAAGCCGGACTTTCTTTAGCAACTCGTCGAACCCCAAACTTTCCCTGTTTCCAATTACCGACTCAAAGTTTTGGATAATATCTCCAATTTAGGATTCCTGTACGCCTAACGATTTTAGCTAAGTCCTGTTGACAATAAACAACTTCGTTCAATAAAAGAGATGCTTCAACAGATTCTTTGGGAGTTTATTTTTATCGATGTCGTCTAAAATGTTGTCAAACAGTTACAAACTAGATGGTATTACACAGACACTTTCTATTCAAATTAACTGCGAAGAAATCGATGAACATCTTTACAAAAACGATCTTAAAAATGCAAATTTGACAGTTCTTGGTTTTATCGTCCCACTAATTATGCAGATGCACGCCAGCATGGATTAGATCCGTCTTCGATTCTTAATTATTGTACTAACTTGTATGTAAATAAACTCTCTTGAAATGTTCCAAACAGCGAAATTTACTTATTAAAGTTCGCTGGTTCCAAACCTAAAAATAAATTATTATAAAGTTTTCTCTTAAATAATTGTCTAATTGAATAAATAATTGAACAATTATTGTACTATTGCCACTTATTTTAGTCCATAAATACTTCAGGGATAATTTGTGCCATTTTCGACGATAAATACCTACCTACGTGAACATTTGAAATGTAGAGTCCTTTTTTTGAAGACGGGACCTGAAAACATCCTTTTTTAGTTTGTCATGGTCGGGAAAAAAATTGGTCAGTCTGAAAAGTGTTCAGTCACTCACTCTCAAACAGTCTTTCACTAATTAGGCGACACTAGAAAGAACAAAATATTGCTATTTAATAATACTGCCGTCAATTTTAAAATATAAACCCTCGGAATGGGGCTATTTATAATATTCACATACATAATAGTTTTTACGATGGCTAATCCCTTTAGAAAAGGTTCTAAAGGGAGTCCGTAACATAATTAAAATCTTAACAAACAAAGTTACTCCGTACGTAATTCACGTTAAAAGCATTTACATATTACAATTCCCTGTCCAAGGTCGCCCCAATTTTCCAAAGTGCTTTCAGAAGCGGGATTGAACTTTCAGAAGCGGGATTGTTCTGGATTCCGTGTGTGGAATGTCGAGTATGAACGGCTATTCCAAGGTCATAACTCGAAATGCCTTGTGTGTACTACAGCCTTGCGATCCAAGACGTGACTAGATGCTTTATAGACGCCATTTCGGTGTGATGACAGAATTTAATTTGGAGCAAAATTTCAGAGAGCAATCCGGCAACGCTACGAGATTCTGTGGCTGATTTATGTTATGAATGAAAAAAATATGACGTAGAATGGTGCCAAACATAAATCACTCAAACGCTGGAGGGGAGACGTTATACTCAGGAGTATCCCAATGCTAAAGGCAAAGGCACCAGGTCAACTGGTCATGCGCCGTATTGATGTGCAAGAGAGATTTTGAATGTGTTAGACGATTTATTACGCACGCGAAGAATCGAAAGAAAATCTGCTTCTCTCCTCTCCGGTCGAACCCGGGATGAGGGAAAAGACTGTGGGTGATGGGTTGCTGCTGAAGTTGCCGAGTTAAATAACAGCTTAAATTGTAATTTGTAGCGAAATAACGAGCTCATGACAACTTGTTAATACTCAATGTATAGCAAGCATTCCCCCTTTCATGTTAAAGAAGCTATTGCTACAAAAATAAAGGCGTCGCGTTCGTCCGTCGGTCCCCCAGACAGGAAAGGCAAAGGTAGGCAGGTGTGATGCCAGCTGTTCGCGCCATGATCGTAACGGTCGTCGCGTGCTCTCCTTCGCCATTTTATTGAATATTTACCCGATAAAATACCTACAACATGTTTTACCTCATTTCAAACCTCAACCATCCAAACATATTCGAACCTTGAAATTAGATGTTTTGTGCAGAGAATTTAAATAATCCGAATAATATAACGACTGGAAAACAACGAGCAGACAATTGAGAATGATCTCCTGGCGAAAGGTTCTGACGAATAGGTATGAATGACGAATAGACTGTCCAATATCGAATCAACACTATAAGTAATAGAAGCATAACTGTGGATAATTGAGAAGTAATTGCCTTGACTGGCGTAAGGGGATTAAATAATTCTATTCCATAGTAAATGCACAGTTATGCTTCTATGCTTATAGTCTCTGGAACTACGGATTCGAAAATTTTTGCATTTGATAGCCCAATTGAGGAAGGTTAAAGGCTACAACATTACGCTACGACCCTTTATAAGTCGAAGCTTTTAAAAGTAGATTCCGAACTGTAATTTAAAAATAATCCACGTTCTCGTTTATTGAGTCACTCTCCAAATCCGTACTGATAGATAACGCCTCATGGGAGCATGGTAGCTGTCAGTTATCAATATTAATAACTGTAGACTGTAGTCCGTACCGGAACATAATACATTCTTTGGCACGCGAACAGTACAGCATTTCATAATGTATGTATATTAACACAACCTTAACTTTGTATATCTTATTATGTATGAATAACTTTTATACCTATCGCGGAATCATGGAACTTAGGGATACTTGCTTATTTTATTATCTTTGCAGTGTAGTTTATTGTTTGCTATAACTATGTTTCAAAGTTGCAAGTTTGGTGTAAATTTTAATTATATTACGAGTATGAGTTGTGATACCTATTCAGTTTATTCTGGAATTTTAAACTTGTTCATTACAAAGAAACCAGTGCGTGCATGTCACTATTATTAATTTTTTTGCAGTTTTTCCTGCGCTGTCGGACGTTGACCCGATATTTGGCTATAATGATTTATATTTGCATGGGTTATGGGCCCAGATAGAGAACTATTCACGACAGATGTAAACCAATAGTTTCATTATGAAGTCTTTCAGTTAAGTTAGTGGTTGGACGAGTAAAAGTTCCATTACTTTTTATTTAAAAGACAATTCGATTGTTATTTTTGTCACAGTTGTTTTGTCTCAATGAAGTTTACATTGTTGTAAGTGAATGACTTTCTGGTTCGATTATCAAATGTTGATAACATTATTCTATGTTAATAAGTACCTACCTTCTTCGTTCTATTTTAAGGGACTGCTTCTATTCTATGGTTTTATCAAGTTTTACTACCAATGTTATGTATTTTATTAATTTACTTTATAAGTAATACTGTCTGTTTTTTGTGCCTTTGCCTAAAAAAAGCGCTGATGAGCGCGCATCGCTAATTTGTGAACAAGTAAAATTATTCAATTTTAAAAATTGTTCAAATTTTTATAACTGCTTTAACAAGTAACATTTGTATTTTATTTATTTAACTTTTAAGATTGTTTGTAGTCGAAATCTGCCTAATCTGAACTTACGCAGGAACTTACCTACCTATTTGGTCTACTTTAAGGTAGTATTGTCAACTCGGTATTTTCATTTTATAGTAACTGATTTGTAGATAATCTTGTTCCTGTTTGTCAATTTTCGTTAATAAAGCGTTTACATAATACTGTTTGGCCCGCCTGTTTAGCTTAAGAAAACCTAAAGATTTGTTTATATCGCACCTGTTTTACTAAAAAAAATCTTACTCTACCTCAGTTTTCTTACGTCATGGGAAAATAGATTATACTTACACTAAAATATTTCTCGAGAAATCTTCGTAGTAACAGTGAACAGACTAAAACAATGTATTATTTCTAAACACGTACCTAACCAAGAATTTTTTCTACGAAACATGAATGAATCCCAGACGATTATAAAACCTTTGCCGCTTGTTTGGTTCCTAAAATCGTAAAGCATACATAGACGGTTTGCAGTTCACTGAATCTTGAAATGTTTGGCATCCAACCTGACTGGTTCGGCGCGGCCGTTATGTTGGTACCACTTTTTTATACTTAATCATTTCATTAGTCACCAACTTTTGCTTCCACCGCAGATAAAATTGTACATACAAGCAACGTAGGTATTATTACAGATGCACAAGGAGTATGACGGTGCGTTTCTCAGGACGTGCAGTAGACTGTACTTGAATCTGACATTAGTGACTGGTTTACGACTGTACGGATGGTTATTCTTTTTAATTTTTTGCTAAGATTGTTATATAATAATCCCAATCCCGAAATTCTCAAGCTTTAAAATAGAAATTTGCTCATTGAGACCAATATTATAAAATCAATTAAGCAATAAAGAATTGAATTGAATATTATAAAATTTTAGAAGAGTAAGGTACGTGCCTTGTCATGCATTCTTCGCAGATATAAATATATACAGTAAAGACTATTGTATTTTTTTCCTTTTGTTATCCCGATGAGTTAGTATACTCCAGTTTCTTGAACGACTCACTGACTCATTATGTCATTACAGTAGTGAGTCTCATTATTATCACTATTTTCAGTACAATAGCTTTGCTTGTTTACCTGAAATGACCCTATATGCTCGAATGGCGTGTGCAAGGAACGTTTTAGTCCCACTATTATATTTTCTAGCCGCCTTAATTAGTATATTAACAAAGTTAATGATTTTGTAGTCCTGTTAACCCCAGTCTGACTATTAAATGGGATTGCTGGCCTTTGACCGTTTAGTAATTTTAGAGTTTAGTATTTTTATTCAATTCGTTTTTGGTGATATGATTTCAATGCTTTCTTATTTTAAAAATAGCGATGCAATTTACAATTGTTCATAATAATTATATTTATTTACGTTTCATAATTCTTGCTGTAATGTTAAAATATAACATTAATAAGTTAAGTATAAAAAAACACACTAATTAGGATTTACTGTAATAATGTCCAATCTGAAAAATGTCCAACGACCATGCTCGAACTGAAAAATTAGAATAATATTTTTGAACATAATATTTATACAAATAAATGACCTCAATTTACAATGTTTCAAGACTAGTAGTGACATCTAGCTCGCTGAGTAGAAATAAATAAATTTCCAGACTAAAGTAAAACGAGACTATTAATTCCTCTGTGGTAAAACCCAAATTTTGTTCCTGATTGTTCTTCTGTTCAATAGAATTAATTATTCTGTACCATAGACTTTATAAGGCTAAATTTTCTTACGATTTTATAGAGCCATGTATCCTCGATTACCTACCAACGATAATAAGTCATTTTTAAATCCAAGAAACTTAAAGAACTTCGATAACGAAGTTTTTTATAAAAAAACAGAATGACTTTTTGCAATATAAGCTTGAACAATACTTAAAGCAAAAAGACTGACGCAATGTTTATTTGCAAGACATTAACATAATAAGGTATGAATAGGTATAGGATGTGGGTTGGGTCAAGGTTACGTAGGCTTCTTAGAGCTTGATACTATGTACACATAATTTAAAATATATTCTTGCGTTATTATTTTTATTTTGGGTGTAGTTTACTAGCTATCACGTTTCTAATTGGAAACAACTGGACCGAAAGTTTCTAATTAGAAAATTTTTCACTTGGGGGTGAGAATGTGGGCTGTCAAACTCGGACAGTTGAGTTAATCTATCAAGGATTTATTTATAGTTATTTTTCTAGCCCTGCTCCTTTCATTTACAAATAACGAAATCTTAGCTATCAACCCGGACGGTTGAGTTAATCTACCAAGGATTTATAGTTATTTTTCTAGACCCGCTCCGGTCAGTTACGAAAATACGAAATCGTATTGGTTGAGATGTTACACATATTTCCACTTATTAGTGGTCTCTGGGCGCAAAGCTAGTGTCTTATAATAACGACCTTGCAGTAAATATGCTCGGTGAACTTTGTAACAGTAATTATAACAGTAGTCCCCAACTGCGGCTGCGCGGGCGCCGGTCGACGCGCGTCGTTCGCAGTAATTGGTCATTCCGCCGCAATATGGTGGTTCTGTGAAATTGACCGCTGCGCTACAATGTCACGTGATATTATCATCTTGTTATGATGAGGGTCCGGAATTTTCATAGCGATGCATAGGGAGTAAACCTTTATGGCTATCGACTTTTGACGGTTTCAATGTTGTATACTGCTGAGTCTGAGTGAGTGTGTTTGGGCCCTGACAGAATTACCAGCGTTGCAGCCACCGCCGGCTGCAGCACATGCTGAGTCAGAGCCTTTCCCCTGGCACGACACACAGGCACACGCTCGGCTACTGCGCGCTCGCGGGCTCCCAACGTCTTCTAGACAACAGTAGGAGTCCTATTGTGTCTCGTTGGGTGCCCGCGAAGCGTTCAGTTAAATTAAGCTAGTTTTAGTACCACATGTCATATTTTAATTGCTTGTGAGTTTGTGTTGTGTCAGTGAATAAATGTCTATCTATCTTTGTGCTGAGTGGAGTCTCTTTGAAGGAAATGATCCGTAATGAGGAGATCCGACGGAGAACTGAGGTTACCGACGTAACCGAAAGGATTAGCAAGCTGAAGTGGCAGAGGACTAATAGATTTTCTTCTCCAGGCCCGCCACAGACTAAGATTACCTACCTTGTTCTTTACGCTGTTCGTACATTGTTATATACGTAACACGTGAAATCCGATAGGTCCATTGTCACCGCAGCCAGCCTTGTGTTGTATGTCTCTGTGCGGATTACATTACAACCCTGAGCGCGCCGCGGTCTGTTCCGCGTGTCTGTCCATGACACGATTTCGATACACGAGGGCTGAATTCCAATTAATCACTTTTGGGGACTGTTTATTGGCAAATACCTACCTTTGAAATGTTCCTTTGTAGTCCATCAATCATTTGTTTTCGACGCTCAAGCTCATAGGCCTCCCCTAATGCCACCACATCCGGTTCTTCACGTGTCCTTGTCCATTCGATTCCGGTTTCCGGCTACCTTTATCCATTCAGCGACAGATATGAGCTTGCTTGTTCATTTTTACGACTACATAATTTCGGTGACGTGGTATCGTCTAACAAATTAATTATATATTTGTTGTGTCGTCGAAACTAATAGTCATTAATCAATTAATAATAATCATCATTATCATCATGATCAAGATCTTCACGTGTTTAACGATTCGGCGGCAGTGACAATTAGACCAATTTATGAATTAGACATTTTGTCATGTGGGCCATTGAGTCCCGGAATCATCATCAGTACTAGTCCACTGCTGGACGTAGGCCTCCCCCAAGGCGCGACACTGAACCCGATCCTCGGTCCTACGCAGGTCGTTAGCCGGGGAGCGTCCCACTCTACACCTACCCACTCGTGGTCTCCACTCAAGAACTCATCTACCCCAGTGGTTATCAGTTCTCCAGCAGATGTGACCAGACCACTGTTATTTCAAACCCTTTGAGCTATATCGAAGACCTTCCCTCGTGGCAGGATTACGAATTACCAAGGTTTATGTATGGCTTCAAATATTTTATATTTTGTGAATTTATGTTATCACATCAACCAGAGAATCACGATCCTCGAAAAGGCGGAATAAATCATGTGAAATGCAATATCGTCTCGTATCACAGATATCGTATGCTACCCATTCCCGAGGGTGATATATTGGATACAAGGGTATGATATATCAACGTAAAACACACTCATATATATGTACAGCCAGCGCCAAAAGTAGCTGGTCACTTTAGTACCTTGTCACTGTAATGTCAAGAGCGAATGTATCAATTAGTAATTGAGTGAGTATTAGTGTGACAAGGTACTAAAGTGACCAACTACTTTTGATGCTGACTGTACCTATAGCTACTTACTTACATAACAAAGAGGTGACTAAAACCAGTTAAACTGACAAATATTTAAGCTAAAGTCGTCCGTTCTCCCTAGTACTAAAATCTCATTAACTACTGAAACGATTTTAAAAATATTTTTATTACTATTAGAATGCATAATTGATTTTGATGGAAATAGGATTTATTTTACTCCCGGAAAAGTGGAGTTGCCGTGGACAATGCGGGGGTTAAAGTTGGCGTAAAATAAACCCGTTTATAAAAATGTAAAAATAAATAAAATGAAGACTGTTTTGTTGTTGATTGTAATTACTTGATTTTAATGTTGTCAGGATAATTTTTGGCGATTGAAATCGATACTCGTATAATCGATCCTCGATCTTCACATACATTTCGTAGCGATATTAGTGAAGGCTACTTTACAATGGTCAAAAGGTAATAAATAATATACAAAGCAGAACACAACAAAGTACAGATGAAACTCTTGGAATCGTAAAGTCGTGCGCGGCCGGGCGGCGCTCTGTACGAAAGCTTCCTGTCACAAAACCAACAATAATAGGTTAGAAATCGGTCCGGAAGTCACAGTATTGCCAACACTAATATAAAGTTAACGATGCGCTGGATGTTGTAAGAGTACAGTGCACATTCATAATATCATAGAGTTAGGATATCTTTGGTGGGCGCCCGTGTGAGTAACAAAATGTTTTCATTTATGCATAATATGTAATCGGTCACTACCTAGGTATACAGGTGAGTGTTTTTGGTAGAAAAAATAACTCCCTCTAACAAAGGTATTCTTTTGTCTACTATTAAAATAAATGCAAAAGTTTGTATGTTGAGTTTGCATGTTCGTTGTTCAATCACGCTATAACGGCTGGACGGATTTTGACGAAACTTGGTACAGTGATAGCATAAAAATGTCCTGGAATAACATACCTATGGGATATTTTTTAACGCGAGCGAAGTCGCCTGGCGTCCGCTTGTTATATGTAAAGAGAGCTAGTGTTATTACAGGCATAATGAGGCATCTTAATCCTCAAAGTGTAGCCAATGGTTGCTACCGCACTCTGAAATCTCACTAGATCTACCATGGATCTGGCCAGTGGATCTCGGTACTGAGAATGATCGATCAGATCGGATTCCATCCATCGCGTCATAAGCTTGCGTAACATGTTAAAGCAAACATTTTAAATATTTTTAATTTAATTACGAAGACCTATTCAATTAAAGAGCGGTAGTTAGCATGGTTGATTATGAAACTATATATCTTGATCGCGACGCGTCGTAGTGTTATTGTCTTGTCTCTCGAAGCTCTCACGATTTTACCATTTTATCTCTCGAAAGTGGCGGGAAATGAATCATTTCTATGCGCATTAAATATTTCTCGAGAAGCCTTGTTTCCGTTGAGATTAGGCGGTAACTGATTGCTCTTTGAAATGAAATAAATACTTTGGAATATCGGATATTAAGTATAATACTTTAATTGGATTTAAAAGCGTGTATAGGTAGGTACAATGTAGGTAATTAATTATACTTTACATTAACGGAATTGTTTCAGTATACACCCACTGACAGGTAGTGATGCAACGATTATAATTGACCGAGCGAGCGAAGCGAGCGAAGCGTCTACGTTTCGAGACTGGCCAAAAATGCTCTTGTCCGGCTGTCTGTCTGTCTGTCTGTCTGTCTGTCTGTAATTCTCTACAGGTCGCATTTTTCAACCGATTTTGACGAAAATTTGGCATATGTATAAATTAATTAAACCTACAAAATGAGTAGAATAAAATTTTGAAAAACATTTTTTTTAGAGTACCTACCATACTCGCAAAGTGGGAGTGAACTTTTTTTTTCTTGTGAATCCCATAGTGTGGGATATCGTTGGATAGGTCTTTCAAAAATATTGCTGGTGTGTGAATACCATTTTTTCGATTTAGGGATCCGTTGGCGAAATATTAAGCTTTAAAGCGGTAATTTTTGTTAGAGTCACGTGTCCCCCCCCCCCTGCCAGCTAAACGGTTGCTTCTGGAAATGTGAAAAAATTCATGGCAGTAGCATATATAACGTAGTTACAAGGAAAACTATTACGGCTAAGTAGGTTCTATTAGTTTTTGAGTAATAGTGGATCGACTTAAGAAAGTTGAAAAAATAAATTATGTTCATAGAACTGCATACGTAAAATGGAAAATTATTTTTTTCCGCGTGATATCCATGGTGTGGGGTATCGTTGGATGGGTCTTTCAAAAATATCGCGGGTGTGTGATAAACATTTTTCGATTCAGGGATCCGTTTGAGAAATATTAAGCTTTAAAGTGCTAATTTTTGTCACTTTAGTAGGTACTTTTTCTGTTTCCAAAGTTGACTTTTGTTGGTTTCTTTTAGGTTTGGTTTATAAGGGCTGGCGAGGTCTACTGTTCTCACGGAACTACTAGTTAAGTAGTTGTTAATCAGTGTTAGACTAATAATCGTAATCGGTGATTATTATAAGATTATTTACGATTATCCGTTTTATTTTCTGCCGCCCCTTTTTTCACGAACATACCTTCCACTGTTTCATCTGAACGCCAATTTTCGACATCTAGTTTGGTATACAGATTAGTAAAAGAAAAAGACTATCCCAAAACATCTTTTAAAAACACTTTTTGAATTAAAAATCTACCGAAGCATATGCACGTCATTCAGGTCGGCCCTTCAACCAGTTCCAACCCATTTTAGATCGTCGGTCCATCTGGCAGGTGGGCGCCAGCTAAAGAATAGCTTGACCTTTTCGTAACGAGCGTGAAGGGTGCATGTTTACGACAGGCCGTTATGCTGTGCAAGAGAACTGTCAGGTGTGTCGGGTAACATTCAAAGCTGTAGGCACATATTTAGTCCTCTCAGTCAATGTATTTTACTACAGAATTTTCCTTATGAAAATTAATAATCGTAATCGCAAAACCAAGAAGACCCGTCGCTTCACTAATTACATAAATATCGCACAGCATCTCCTACCCTAAGTCTGTTAAGTTTGGACCAGCATTTTCTTGGGAGAGATATCAAAACCATGTCGATATCACAGTCTAACCGTTGCGCGGAAGTGTTTCTGAATGGGAATTGATAAGTATTATTTTTATATGACGTAAGCGCCATGAGGTATCATCAAAGAAAAAATCTTGCGTGAGACACCAGCAACAAAAGTGGACGATAACGAAATCGGAACGGCGTGAGTGGGCCATCCACTCAATGAGGATATTGAATTTTATCACGCACACCCTGATACGGACTAAAGATCAAAACAATTTTTTTTGGAACCGTCAAAACGGGTACCTCCCGATCTGTCTGTCTGTCCCCTGGATAACTAAAAAAATTCTGTGCTGATTGCGCTGAAGCTTAGAACGTGTAAAATTGTGAATATTTCCTGTTTTTTACTTGTTTGGTTTAGGTAGGGGAGCTTGGGTAGGAGAGCCAGTGTAATAATTACAAATTACTGATATAGGTAATACAGCCAAATCTAAAAGTAATCATACGCCATTTAACGTTAACCATAATGACGTCAATCGTAATTTGAAAACCGCAAACGATGTTCCCATCCCAATCATTTGAACGGAATTAAATAGCATGAAACGAGACGCATGTACTTTGATGTGTCTGAATGTTTATGACGTGTCAAAGGTTCATGAGTATGTGTCCTACTATCAAAGGACACATACCTACAGAAAAATTCCCTATACAATAACACTTTGTGATGCCCAACACAGAAGTAAACGATTCATGTAATCTATCAAAAAATGTTCAAGGCAACAGCTGTATAGCTGTTGCCTTATTTCCTGTGTTATTATTACTGGACTGACTTATAAAAGATTACTTACGTTTATAATTATACGTACCTTTGTGAATTGAACTGTCGAATCTATACTTTACGTTTGATTTGGATTAGGCAGGTACTTAAACATATTATTCGCAGGGTTGACTGTTATAACAGTCTATAGATGTACCTAAGCAGTTCTTTCTTTCTTTCTTTTATTTTTTTTTAGAATCTATTATAGATTAGACTCTACATAAAAATGTTTTCATGTATTAATTTTTATTCTACAACAAAATAGAGCTGAATTGGAACTAACGTAATGAAAATTTAAATTAATGTTGTTACAACTGGATTTTCTGATTATGATTTAACGTTTTATTCGAATTATGTGTATATTATGGTAACTCAGATATCCAAACATGACTCAGGTTGTTCCAAGAAAATATAAAACTCGAAATGCTTACTTCTGGAAGATTTTATTATAAAACATTCGTATAATATAGTGACTCAACTCTGTAATATCCAGTTTCAACAACTTACCTGTATATTATCAGGTATAACAAGCAGTCCTTTCAATATTTTATTTACTTGTTGATTTGATGTAACTCTTTCATTGCAAGTGCAGTAATTAACTTTGCAATTGCATATCGACACAGAATAAATAATAGTACCTACAGGTAGTATAAGGATAGGGAATCCCGTGTAAGTTAGGTATACGTTTTCTTCTCACTGTCACCTTCTCTCATCTTCTACTATTTTCTGCTGTCTACTTTTACTTTTTCTCCTTTTTCTTCCTCTTACCAGTTATCTAGAAGTTATTGCATAGATTTCATTTTACTTTCTTCTTAATTTTAGCTTTTTAAATTTAATTTCAATCGATTAAACTTTATTTTAAGTTTTAACCTGGTATCTCCATATTGGTAGTCCTGTTATGAAACACAAAACATATTGCTTCCATAACAAAAGTCAACCAGCTTATGGAGTTACGGGGTTAGCACTTTTAATCGACGTTATGTGTGTAAGTAGATAAAATTACCCTTATCCTAAAACAAGTCAAAAGTGAATTGAGAGGTTTGCAAACAGACGGTTAAGTCATCGACTACTGGACTGAGTCATTGGTTGGACGAATCACCGAGTACAGTGTTTGTATGACTGTTATCATGTTTGCTTTGTTAATTCCTAAACCAACTGCTGCGTGCGATATGTGGATTTCTTAAATGTTTGCTCGCTAAAATACTAAAACTGTACCTTTTATTACCTTAGCCATAAAAAAAACGAGAACTTTTTAAAATTCAATAAGCCATTTATGAACCAGAAAAATGTAATTCGTAGTATTTGAATATCTTTACCAAAAAACTGTTTTAAAAAGCAATGCGTATCCATTTCGTATAAATTAACATAGGTCCTTGTCTGGGTTTTATTCAATCGGATGTCGAAAATGAATTCATCGAGCTCTTTCAAATAAAAACGAAACGCAAGATGGCTTTTAAAGCTTTGAACGGATTTAAAGGTCAGAAACTTTGAAATGTTTATTCAGATGTCTTCTTATAATATAGACATTATTAAGTCGTACAAATGTATAGGATTTTAGTAATACGATAATACGATTTTAGTCGGATTGTGGAATATTTCATACACACACAATGGTTTTCATGGATGGAAAGGTCTAGTAACCAAGCCAAAACCTCAGATATAAAAAGAAAGAAATAAAATAAAATGCATTTATGTGTGAAAGTGTCCGTCACTTCGTTTAGTGCATAAACTAGTCAAGCGATTGGTCAAAACATTTGAATGAAATAATTATGCGTCCAGAGAATTTTGTTACTTTTTCAAAACTTTGCAATTAAGGTTAGCTCCCAAACAAATACAAACATAGCGTAGCGAGCGGGAGCGTAGCGAGCTTTTTCCGTGTTCTGTGAATACAAACAACCTCTCACCCTAAACGCATTATACCTTCTCCGTTCCGTCGCTCGGTAAAAACCTTGGAAAAATTACAAACAAATAACAAAAAGAAACTGGCAGGGCGTCCATGCTTGTTCGCACGGGAGCTGATACAGCGTAACATGCGTGGAATGGAACGTCACATGTGGCGCGAGCCCGCAGGGTGCATTTTCTTTTTTTACGCGACCGCATCCGGACGCAGGCGGCCGTGACGGCCGCTCTAGCGAGATAAAAGGGATTTAAATATAGAACCAGGAAAATAGAACAAACGCCATTTTGTACTTTGCGGTTATGTTTTAGTTCGGAAGCGATGTAAACAAGATGATGTGTAATTAAAAGTTATTTTGAGTGGTTAATCATAAACAATTACTTAGGTATAAAATTATAAATTATAGTAGGATTTTAGAACAATTGTAGACCTGAAGACTGTTGATTTGCATAAATTAACTAAGTATAGTGTAGCTTCTGCATCTAACACAATTAAGTAATGTACAATAGGTATGTGAATATACATAAAAATAATGTAACGGTGAAGTTCGCATGTAGTATCCTTAAATAAGACTAGGTACATGCTTTTCTTTTCATGTTCTTAAAAAAATACCATGTATGTTATTTTTTGTATTATTTTGCTTATTATATTTGCTTTTTATTTTATTTTGATTTTGTTTTTTTTTTTCTTTACAGGAGCGCCAGATTTATCAACTTCTGTTTATGCAACGAGTTTTTTAAAAGTTTTCTTCATGGTATCCTGTAAGTTTTTATTTTTTCTTTTTTTTTATTCCTAACCTAGTCCTTATCCTGATTTTATACCTATGTTATTTTTTAATGCAACCTATTTTACGTAAGAATTGGGCTTTTTCACACACCGACACCAATTACCGAAATTGGTGGATGTACATTTACTACTAAACTATACGACGGTGCCCCTTCGAGTCCTTTGTCCAGCAGTTTATAGTCCGGTATCGGCCAGTGTGAAAACGCTTATTCATAGGCTGTTTCACAATTCCGTCAGAAGAAAGCCCTAGACAACTCTTATTTATGGACGTGACGTTTTTCCATCTGTCTCGGACAGCTTGTCTTTGGAAGGGGAATTCAATTTGAAGTTATTTTCCGCCCACTAGGTGTAGGTACAGGCTATACCTAATACGTGCCGAGATTAGGGTTGGCAGAGGCGCCAGATAAAATAAAATAGCGCCCAACAATTGTAACGTTTTGCGCCTCTAAACAAAGTCACAGACCGCCTTTTTCTGTTGCCTTTGCCGGCGCAAAATATTTATGTTATAGTTTAATATTATATTATTATTATAATTATAATTAATGTTTGGTTGGTGTGTAGGTGATATTGTGAAAATTATATACATTAAAACTGATCAATTTTACTATATTATCATGTAAGTTAAACAATCACTTATGCACATTACCACGTCAATAGGTTTATACATTAAATACATGGTACATACCAAGGTGAATTCCGCATATTTCGGAACTATTATCTAATCTGTGATATTTCTTAGTGATAAAATGAACTTCCTACATTTTACTATCAAAGTTACATAAAATCAGATCAGCTTATAGTTTTCGCATTTATAATATCTGTACAGCCATAAGATAAATAGGTAATGATAGGAATGATATAAAAAAACACATTGTGGTAGGAATCCCGTTATTTTTTGCTAAAACTACAGTTATATTTAATGGCGTCCGTCCAGTAAAAACGGAATATATTATGCAGATGACAACCCTGAGAAAAACCTTCAAGCATTCGACGGTAAACACAATCTGATATCCTTTCCAAATCCCGGCTCTTGAAGAGTTTTCCCTTCCTTTGTCACCGTTTGTGTGTTTATGAGCTTATTACGTTTTCGCCCTGCGACGTTGCCCGTGTTAGTACTCAAGTTTCCCGCGGGAACTTATTTTCCGCCGCGATAAAAAGCGTTGCTCTACTTCACAATCTATACTAATATAATTAAGCTGAAGGGTTTGTTTATTTAATCGTTTGAATGCGCTAATCTCTGGAAATACCATAAATTTAAAAAAAAAGCTACTCCCATATGGATGAGTAACAAAATCATTTTAGGGGGTGCCAAAATCGTGCCAAATGTAGATCAAAATTGATACTCACTCACACATTCTCATTTTCAAACTCCATATAAATTTGTATTAGCGTTTCCCATACTAAATATGCAAGATGCGATCTCCACAGGGAGCGCGAGCGCGACCAAAGAGGTTTGAAACTTATTGGGAAATACCAATCGAAAAACTCCTTTTGCATTTAATTTTGATAGCCCGATTCTTAAAGGTTATTTATATATAGGCTTACCCTTAGGAGCAGAGCAAAAAGACAAAAAGTCTGAAATAAGATTTAAAACGCGTTCGCCTTTGTAGTACTGTATATTATTTATACCTACCTATCTTGTGTATTGTTGTGTTAAAAGCTCGTAGAAATAATTCAATCTCGTTCCGCTTTCAAGGAAGCGCCGGAGGCTGCGGGTTGCCTGGCGACCGGCTGCCCTTCCGCCCGGAAGCGAGCAAGGCCGCATGCATTTGTACAATCGATACTGCAACATATTTTGATTTATTTCTATCATGATGTACAGAGAGTCAGTGGCCTCGAGGATAAGACGCGACCTATCATATCGAAAGGTCCGAAGTTCGACCCCCGACTGGACCATGTACCAATGGGATTTTTCTCGAATCTTAAGTACATTTACTGACTGCTCTCAAACGGTGAAGGAAAACATCGTGAGGAAACCTGCATACGACTAAGAAGAAATTCTTAGGCTCATGTGAAGTCCACCAAGCCGCACTGGGCGGCGTGGTGGACTATAGCTCGAACGCCCTCGTTGATAGGGTAGGCCGGAGCCCCAGCAGTGGGGTCATGTTAATAGGCTGTTGTTGATGAGGATGTATAGCGTATGTTAGTAATCAAATTACCTATGAATCATACCTGTGGGCCTACCATGAGTTGACTACGTCGATACTCGCTAGCGACTTTGTAAATACTTAATAGTGCTATATCTTTTCAACTAATTACGGAAGACAGAGAGATATAGACATAGTTTTAACGTAGTCGCTAGTGAGTGTTGACGTTCGTTGTCAACTCATGGTATACCGCTATATTCCTCGTTTGTTCATTTCCCTGCTTGTCCATTTCCTTATAATATGTCCATTATCCCGAATGTCAATTTCCTGGAACGTTCAATTTAAAACTGAAAAATCCGGAACCTCTGTTAAGCACTAAGCCAGATTTAAATTGGTCAACTGACAGTTTCAGGTGTCTGACAGACGCGACACCTAGTGTGTCCCCACAGAACACGGAAACAGCTCTCTCGCTGCCATGGTTTTATTATGTTCTGTGGGTGTCCCACACCCTAGGGAGTTGAGTGTGTGTGAGAGAGAGAGGAAGGTAGCACTTAATAACAGAATAAGAATAACACCTTAACATCTCAGTAAACAGATAGTTTATTGCTTCCTTGTACATTAATGAAGAACTATTTAATTAACCTACCACTTAAGTCTTTACAATAAAGCCTACATAACTATCAAATAATTATATACACAAAAATACAAAGATAAAACTATGTACATACGACCCTGTCAGTCGAACAGCCCGCCTCGCCTCGTAGCCGGTGCAAAGGTGCCCATAACGCTCGCGGCGTTGCCGCGCTGTATCGCTATGGACAGCCTCAGTAAATGTATTCAGTCCATTCCCAAGATTCCCTTTACAAAAGTGTATGAAAGCTTTGTTAGTAGGTAAATGTTATTGTTTGCTTTGTACATTATATTTCGACAGACCCAATATATTCGACAAGTTTGGTAAACATGGTGATTGATAACGATCAAACAGTAATAATATTAGGTATGTTTTTGTCCATGCGAGATCAATGACCTCATCGAAAACGGGTTTACCGTATCTTCTAAGTTATTTTAGGTATTAATTTTCCACGGTTTCGCTAAAAAAAAGCCAAAAATATTTTTTTTTGTCTAAAATATAAATACCAGGATAAAAGAAACTTATTTTTATTTTCGTAGTCGGGTTTTAGTTTTATTTTTATTTTTTATCTTATGTCTAAAGACTGAACTTCTATGTCCTAGCTTGGTATGCAAAGCGCATACCTGCTTTTCCCCTTTGACCTTGATCTGGGGGTTATTTATCATAGGTCGTTGGCACGACCCTTATCTTGCGCCCCCTCGTTATTTCGCAAAAGGTTCTGGCGATGAACATAAAGAGGGTGTCAATTGGCGTTAGGTAGGGACAGACGTACACGTCAATCATATCTACTGATCATATCAGCAACCTGTATATAGTTATGTCTCACTGTTTGGTTGAGTTTTCCCTCACAACGAGGATGTGTGGGTCACCTCACTAGAACAACGAAATTTCATCAAAAGCCTGCACTAGTCCACTGCTGGCCATTGAATCCTATCTTTAGTTCTTCGCATCCAGCCTTTAGCACATCGTCGCGCCATCTAGCCGGGGACGTCCCACACTATCTTTGCCCACTCATGGTCACCACTCGAGAACACGTCTACCCTAGCGGTTATTAAACAGATAAGGATTCTCAAACAGGATATAAATTCATTATCATCCCATCTCCATCTCATTATCATTTATAATTTATTTTACCAACTTAATTTATCTGCCTGTCAGTATGCGCTGTACATATTGTAGAGGCGAACATAGCGCTATAAGGTCTGAATCTCACTCAGTTCTAGTTCACTATATTCAGGGGATATTGTTCTATATTTTATAGGGTTTCCTTCAAAACGAACAGTTACCCTTATATAGCGAAGCATTTTATTCGTCTGTCGGTCTGTCCACCGGATAAATTTATAAATACTGGGCTAATCGAACAAATATTTCAAAAGAAAAAAAACTGAAAAAAGGTATATGCACACAAAAATGGAACCAACTAGCTGTTGCCCGCGATTTGTCTTCGGAGTTTCAATCCATTGAATTTTAAATAATCCTTTCTTAGTGGTTGCGTCATGTGGAACCTCCATGCAAAATTTCAGGCTTCTAGACCCAGCGGTTTGAGCAGAGTCGACTCAGGGATAAGGGCTTGGACCCCCGCTCCGGTTCGTTCCTGGTGCAAAGGTTGTCCATAGCGATACAGCGCGGGAACGCCGCTAGTGTTATGGGCACCTTTGCGCCAGAATCGACACGGGGCTGGATTTTAGAATAGTTTAGTTTAAGACAATATTTAATGATTAATGTTAAGAAACTATATTTACAATTAATCGGCAAAAATTCTACAAAGTAAGGAACTGATTAATCCAGTGAGTTTCAATTCAATACGACACGGAATAAAAGGAATTAGGAAGACTTGTGAGAGACAGTGCAATTAGAGCCTAAAGAAGAACGAGGAAAAGAATGGTGCAGTAGATTAAGTAAATGCGTCTATTGTTACAATGAAAAACACGAAATGTTTGCCATTTACGAGAAGATACCAAGTTTTAATAGAAATTTTATTATGCCGATTCCCACACTCCGTTCACTTTCTCTGAAGGTTTGTCAACTGTCATCTGACTCATCACAGATGCCGCGTCCAATAAAATTTGTTTGTCTTATCAAGGGTCTGAGATTCTTGATTACGTAAATAGATTCCCTTTTAGTCTATGCCAAACTAGGTGAACAGAGATCGGTTAAATGAATTGGTTGAATTCGTTTATAACCAACAAACTCAATGTAATTTTAAAACAAGTGAAACAAAGTAAAACAAGTGTAGTGTATAGTCAATGTTCCAGGTTATTCTCTCGCTCAGTACACATCGTAAAACACTTATGTAGTTCTTCATTTCTTCGCTAATTGCATTTGCCTTGCAATAAGGTTAACCCAACGTACAATAAGCAGGTCACTAGGACAAGGGATGTCAAGTAATGTAATAGTTTTTCAAGGTAACTTCCAAGGAAAATGCAGTTTATTGATTACCAGATATACAGGTATAGCCCGTGACAGTTCTACTAGTGAGGAATTTTGGAGTTGTGATTAGTTTACGGTGGGCATAATACACGAACGGTATCTCTATTGCTGGTGGTAATGTTTGTTACATGAGATTTAAGATCTTAAATTCTGAATTCACACAATATAGACCAATCTCTATTTCTTTGCCCGTTTTTTGTCTCTGTTCTTTGACGCAAATGTTTTATTTACCTTTGCTCGGCGTAAAACTTAAAACCATCTTCCCTATTTAAAAATATCCGAGGATAGTGTAGTTGAGATGGTACACCCTGTGCGTGCCCCAACAGTGGGAACATATTAATAAGCTGTTGATTCCTTAATTTTTCAAAATTGATCCAGAGTTTCGATTTATCCGCCAAACAGACAGATAGACGGTCAAAATATCTTGGCTATATTTATCACAGATCACTAAAATTAGCAGTTCCATACCAGCAATTGACTCCCCAAAGGTCATGTCAATTGACAATACATAAGTCTGCAAGCAAACACAAATGTCCTGACCAGCAGATGCAGCTGTTATAAATAGACCGGCAGATGTGCGTGGAAATGTCAACTGGCTCGTTACAGGCCAGGCCAACTATAAGGGCAAGATGTTCACGTTTTATGGTCTGCTAAGGGTTGAAGAAGATTTATTCCTTATCTCCATATACCGTGTGCTCAAAATGTGTTATCAGTTATCACAAATTAGGATTCCCTGCTCTAACGGGAATCAGATAAGAATTTGTAACGCCCAAAACAGGACATGCCAGAACCACAGAATATATAGTACCAGAACTTACATAGGTACAAAATATACCAGTTCGTCTATTGGAACCTGACCCCTGATGTAATTAAACCGCAAACTTCTCAAAGTTTTAATTTGACAACAGGTCTGACCTTGCCGTGTATTCATCTCGTAGTCCGTGTGGCGATTGCAAGTTTTTCTCAGTCGTCTGATACCGCTGGAGAAAATTTGCCTAATATCTTTACTGTAAGAACAGTTTTCTTTGGTCGCAACCTTTATCTTTTATAAAAATATTTATTAAAAAAATTACAAAAAGGAGCTTGTGGACGTTGAAGGACTGATATGAATGAATGTGTTGAAAAGAATAATTTACTTTAATTTTTTTCTTCCGACTGAGCCAGAAAAAGGGGGGCTTAATATGGTCATGTATTTCCGTGTATGTAATGTAATATTAACGTAATGTATATTAGACTAAGGCCTGTGTAAGACAACAAAATAAACTAATCAAAATCATGTAAGCGGTGATGTCATGTGATTTTGATTGGTTGACTTGTTTTCGCATCGATATGTCCGCTGTTGGATCGTACAATAAACGACGGATAAGACCTTATTCTGTTACAATTTGTAACTATTCGGAAATCAGTCTCTTGTTTTATTCAAAGTTAGCTTTCTTCAGACCTAAGTTACGTCACATAACTTACAAAGTCCACCCCACACGTCGCGCGGTTAGATGTAAACAGTGAACTTGTTCGCAAACACCTGCGCTGTTTTACTGTTACGACTATTGGAGCTTTTACGGCTCTTTGCTGAGACCTACTTGGTGGGCTTTCCCCTTTTACTGTTCCCAGTGGACTACAAACTATAGTTTACGTCATCATTTGGGCAGCAAAATCCTCTAATGAGAAGTTAGGACGTGGAAAAGTTATATTATGCTCGAACACGCAGCCTTTTGCTGCGAGAAAACAGCGCGCAAAATGCGTGAGTTACGCAAAGTGGTTTGAATTTTGAATGTCGCAACGTGTATATTGCACAAATAAAACAAAAGAAGTGTACAATTCAGGCTGTCTTATCGCTATACTTAAGCGATTTCCTCAGGGCCACCATTGTGAAGACGTCACATAGCGTTAAAGTTTATCTTATAGCTTACAGGAAAACTTCGGATGAAATATGGCGACGTTGAGCACACATAAGTTCCAAGAAAGTTCGTTATACCTTTGATTGCCCGTTTGTATCGTGTGTCTGCAGTCAATCAAGATCCGCGTATTTCTGGACCGATATCTGTTTGTTTGACTGAATCACTGCTTGAAAGGTTTTTAACACGAACTTGACCTAAATGTCCTGAAAAAGTCGGTGAAAAATCTTTTAAATGGATTTGAAAGAAATGAATAAGCAGTTCATTATCAAAATCCGTTCACTCAAATATTTTGTTAGAGACGCTTTTTACAGCGCACTAGATGTCGTAGTAATCAACTATTTTCACTTTGTCAAAGTGAAAATGTGGGATGTGTCCCTTTCTAATCTATAATGTTATTACAAAATCGATACATAGATCTGCCGCACCCCTACTGTGAAAGAAAGGAACAGAACACCTGTTTTGTTTTCTCGCTCGGTTCATTTTTCCGAAACAGTGCGTTTTCCTGTTTCAGTAATAGTATGTACTTCCATGGGTAACTCATCTATTAAAATAATACTATTTTCGCTCATGTTTTGTATTAAATTTGATCTTAGTGCGCATTTCTGTGAGGGTGCATACTTCATGTTGTTTTTTTACTATTTAACTTCAACGTAATAAAGAGATTAGAGTTGGGAGTCCACCAGTACACATTTACCTACATACAACCGAATCTGGACCGGAACGGCCTTAGATCGGTCAGAGTGGAGTCCGTCCAACAATGGACTAACAAATACTGAAAGGAAGGAAGGAATCAGCCAGGCTTACAGATAGTTTTATTTCGAACTCTTCGTAATTCACCGTCATATGGCCGTATTGACCAGTCATATTTATTGGTTATAGAACCTAATGAATCTCAGGTCACCTCTGAAACCCATTTCTTACGAAATAACGCCAATGCGTGTTTTGTAAGCATCTAGGTAAACAAACGCCACACTGTACATATTTTATTACCTATGAGTATACGCTATATCTCATGCCATCCTTTTTTATGCGGTCGTACATTTTGTATTAAGGGATGATGGTGTGAAAGGATCACATTCTTGTCTCATATACCTATCCTCTAAAAGGTAACACTCAGTTGTCAGACAACAAATGACATCAATATTGTGTGGTAAAATCCTGAAAACCTAACAGATTTCGTTGAATTTTCATGAGGTCATCCCGTGGAAGAATTAAATCTTATTCATATTCATATTCAAGTAGTTTATTTACTAAGGTCACACATACCTGAAAATGCCATAAATGTGAATGGCAATGGGCATACCAAGACCACATATCGTAAAATATAGTATCCCACTACTATTTAAATGCGAAAATTTTTATGTTGGTATGTTTGGATTTTGATGAAATTTGGTACAGTGAAAGCTATATTTTAGCGCAGACGAAGTTGCGCGGCGTCCACTAATATTAGTAGCCCACACTTCGTCCGCATTAAGTTTCAATCCTCTTTCTCTTCGCCTGCTCATTTGATATCTATACACGACATCTCATGTTTCTAGACTTAGAGCGTTTGGTTGAAACTATGCTTTTATATTTAAACTAGCTGTTTTCCCGCAGGAAAACCCTTTCTTAGTTGGCATCAGAACTATATTATGAGAAACCTGTGTGCCAAATTTTAAGTCTCTAGGCTCAGCGGTTAGGGCTGTGCTTTGATCAGTCAGTCAGTTTTTTTATTATTTTATTTATTATATATTGGTGTTGATGATATATTGATGATGATGATAGAAAACCATTTATTGTAATACGCTACTTTTAAAGTAGGCTCTTTACAAGTATTTAGAAGCACTGCCCGTGGTGTACTTAGTGCATGGATCGATGGAGTAGCGTGTGTCACGCAAGAGACCCATTCTGCGCGACACTAAGCGGCAAGTAAATACATGTGGTGCCCGATAGGGACTGTTTTGTAGCCATTCCAACTAGACCGTAGACGCGACAGGTCGGTGCCGGACAGCGACGCACTGCGATGGCAAAGGCCAACATTTTTGCCAAGCGTGGCCATTGGGTGTTAAATTTATTACTCTCATAGGGAAGGCCGAAGTCTAGCCTATCGGAGGGGGGACTGTTTTGTAACATTCAAACTAGACCGTAAAAGCGGCAGGTCGATGACGGACAGCGCCGTACTTCGATGGCAAAGGCCAACATCTTTGCCCAGCGTGGCCATTGGGTGTTGAATTTTTCAACGTTTGAAACGTGTGAAATTTTTTACTCTCGCAATAGGGAAGGCGCCTATCGGAGGTTGGACATTATCATGCATTCATGGCTTGGCTATTCTAAGGCCATTGCTAGAAACAACTAAGGTGGCACGTGTAGTCAAACCAGTAGCCGGCCGAGTCAATCAATGCTGTTAAAAAATGTAGGGGTGAAATTCTGTTGAATACCAAAGTAGGTAGTTTTTCAAGAACAAGGGATGTCAGTGGACAATGTGGGGGACCGAAGAATTAAATAATAAAGCCGGGCATGTCACGACGCTACCAAACACTAAATCATGCAGGAGCGAACGACGCAACGACTACAGGGTAAATAAATTGTCGAAACGTCGTGTTTTTGTAGTAAATTGCGATGAATATTCTAAGGTATTATATGCCGAACTGGAAGCATGAAGGGAACAAAGATCAATTGATATTTTCAAACAACAACAAACGCACTGTGTAACAAGCAAAACCGTACTTTGACATAATATGACAAAGAAATTGTATTGATAGGCGATAGAATTTGTTGTATTGATTGAGGAAATGAAATAACCACCTAAAGGTGATAAGCTATATGACCATAAGCTTCAGAAAATTATGCAACCATTCAGTTAATGTAAACTACATAAAAAGTCGTACTCACTCTATGTGGTATAAATGTAACAGCATCTAAACAACATGCTTCAACAACATTAAAAAGATAGATTCCTATAATGTTCAATTCTAGACTAAGTAACTAAACTACTTTGTATACGTACAACTCGATATTCGAAATAAAATGAACATAAAGAAAATATACCGACATTTCACTGATCCAGTGCAGCCGAAGAAATACTCATTTAACTTCTTTCGACTATGTAAGTGTAAAACAATCGATTTTCATCAAAAACACGACTCTACCGCACGATCACAATACTTCCTTCACTTCTTTAGTCGTTCGAAAGTAAAAAGGTAGATTTTACACTATAATAAAGAATCTAATGAAGAGAAGCATAAAAGATGTGATATAGCCCGCTCGCGTTCGTTCTCTGAGTGGTCTCAGTTGCTCCCAATTAGGGAAGGATTGTTCTTAATTGCTACACGAGATCGCTCCGGTCATTGCTCTCAGTCGTTTGTCATTTTGTCCTCATCGCTTTCAACAAAACAGGAACATGGAATACATGATCCCTTCTATCGAACTTTGCGTGTTGAACATGATAATGTATGAATTGTGGACTTTATTGTTTGGAACGATTTTGGCGCCCAACTCTTTTATTCTCTTGTCTGTCTCTGTTCACTTTAGTGGGTGAACAGACTTCTTGACAGAACTCTTGTCTGTCTGACAAGAGAATGCAGAACCATGGGAATGCACTAGTTTTATATTATTAATCATTAAAGGAGCAGGCTGCACCGAGCAGTACCTTATAGTATTTATACAAAAGGAAATATTTTTCTCAAGTTAGTAGGGATAATATATAAAATACTTCGTTATTTCTTGCTTTTACTGAGCTATCCTCGGAGTAAAAGGAGCTATCGCGTCAAGTCAACTAGGTACTCGTCTTTAATATTAAATTCCGCAAAGATACGCAATATGCTAAAGCTGAAAGGTTACTGTATCGACAGTTTCCCTCACACCCTATCCCTTTCGCCTCGAATAAAATCGGGGTGATTGAACCTTGATTGAACGTGGAAAGGGATGAATCCTTGATTAAGGCGGAAGTGATGCTCAAAAGATACTAAGAGAAGCGGAAATGGTGGAGAAGCTAAATTAAGTATTCTATTTTCACATTAGAGTCAAATCAAGGTACCTAATTACATATACATACCTATATTAACTTATAGCCGATGAGAGGTGCTACTGTGGATAGGCTGATCTAAAATCAATTGAAATTTATAAAATAATAATAAATTAGTATGTGGCAGTCCAAAGAAAAAGGATCCAGCCAGATAGATTTCTAGATTCCGATATGTTATAGGTTTTTCTAAAATAGGGTCAATGATGTTTTGTCTTTAAACTTGCTTTTTCTGACTTCAATCTTAGGAATGAACAAAGGAATGAACAATCTAACCAACTTACCTGTTTTTTGGTCCGGCTATTATTGCAGTTTCCGAATGTGGTCATAACTCTATACCTTACATCTGACTAGAGCCAACTGTATGCGTGAAATGGTACGTATTCCTGTAATTTATATGACGTAACTGCGGTTTCCTTTCTTGACGTCATGTTTCCGTTTAACTTCAAACTTTGAAGTTTCAAAGTCTGTAGTTTCAAACTTTGTCAGCTGTAGCTAAAGGCGAAGTTGAAGGTCTGACAAATACAGCGTTAAATCATTTACAACGGCTTCACAAGTAGAAGTAGAAATAATAATAAAAAATTCTGACCAGACCTAGCGATTTACTGTAATAATGTCCAATCTGAAAAATGTCCAAACGAATAATGTCCAATCTGAAAAACGTCCAATCTGAAAAATGTCCAACCTGAAAAATGTCCAATCTGAAAAACGTCCAATCTGAAAAACGTCCAACATGAAAAATGTCCAACCTGAAAAACGTCCAATCTGAAAAATAAATAAATAGCGGTTTTTAAGGTTCTGTAGTGTAAAATGTTCCAGATTGGACATTTTTCAGATTGGACATTATTATTGTAAACCGACCTAGCCAACCGATCACGTTTTAACGCCGTCTATACATGTCCCTGATATATGGATGTTTCTGTCACCAACTTAAGAAATCGAAATTTATTTTCATTTCCAATTGAAAATAACACTTGAAATCGTGATTTTTTGCTAAAAGCTTTTTAATTGTTCGCGATTCTAAGAGTTGAGCCTCGGTCATGAACCCACGGAACATTGTTAAAATAAAATCAGACATCATTCTAGACCTTTTATAATAAAACTTTTTCATGAAAGATTCGTCATTATGTCAGGGTGTTGGCATTCAGATGGATGTTGGGATATTAAGGGGTTAACGATGCCCTCAGGGGCCATTTCCTGTTGAGCCGCGAAGGTCGGCTAACGAATCGAGTATAATGTGGCCACATTCATTATCATCCTTAGTTAAAAATGCCTGTGATATCTTATATCTTTCGCAACAGAAAGGTTGTTTATGTACTGTTACGCATGCTTTTGACACCTCGGATAGATAGGCTCTGCGCGCACCTAGCGGGCGATCCGCAGCGGAATATCCGCTATTATAAATACTTTGGCTTTACTAAACACTGCGGCAAGCTATTTTACACTTTATTATTTTGAGGCAAGGCAGGCAAGCTACTTTCACAGATAATGATGTCAATCGTGATCGCTGGATGTGCACAGAGCCTTAGACTTTCCTAATTTACCTAATTATTGATTGATAAGGTGAAAGTTGACATAAGTAATGATGATTATTAACTTTCCCTAAGCAATCCATAAAAAATATATGTGTCTTCACAATTACAGTTCGATTGTTCGAATGTCGTTATGCAAATCGAGGTTATTACTCCCTGAATGTCGTTACGATTGTTACCGGTCCGTGTATTTATTACTGTCTAATTACAAATCAAGACATTTGAGATCAATGTCGACTATCTTCGTTTTCCGCACTATAGAACAGTCTATCCTACTAATATTATAAAGGCGAAAGTTTGTAAGAAGGATGATTGTTACTCTTTCACGCTGAACGGATTTTGATGAAACTTGGTGGACACGGACTACTTTTTGCCGCGGTAAACTGTTCCCGCGGGAAAAACTTATTCCACGCAGGCAAAGCCGCGAGCAATTGTTCTATATAGCTATCATTACAGGGAATATTTTGTGAACGAATACATGTTTGAGATATCTACTTCTAAGCCTGCTTAGCTTTACATCGCACCTATTAGAAAACCCATTACGTAAACCTTGACTCAATCAGCATTGGCCTGCCTTCGCAGAGGCCGCTGACCAAACTTGACATTGCCGAAGGCAAGTTCGCCCCAAGGGGTGAAACATGTACGCAACTCATTTTGGCACCCCTCCAACCGGCAAGGCTGTTCCAGCACGCGATATGGTAATATCCCGCTATCTGGATTCCGCCGGATCCTCGCTATGTGTACCTTGTATTATGTTCTTAGAAAATTGCTTGGGTGACTCATCAAGATCGTGGATCATGTTTGATCGATTCAGGTTCAAAGCTGGGTGTGAGCTTAAGGCTATGTTTCTTGTCGATACAGCTGTTGAAGGGTGAGGGTATCGACGTCGCCTTAAAACTGCGGCGTTTTATCAATCATCATCAGTAACTGTCGGCGTTTGATCAACCGATGGAGCTGGATATAGAAGGCGGGGTTACCTTGTGTCTGCCTATGCTACTATGAAACGCCATTATAGCCCACATCAAGACTATAATGGCTTTTAATCATAGTCCACATTAACATGGACTTGTCTCCAGTTTATTTGGAGAGCAGCACTGCAGTTCTTTGATTTGTAAGGGCGTTTTGGAGTCCACCGAATCATCTTCATTTCAGTGTTCAGCTTTCCTCATTATCCTGTCTGTCTGGTGGGTATAATGCGGCATTTACTGGACATTATCAGAAACCTGAGTTCAAATTACATTTTAAAATAACTGTGGTCTGACTCACGCTCATATAAAATTCGTTTGCCGTTATAATAACGTATTCAAGGCAGACACTCATTAAATTATACTTGGTGAAATGACTTTGTATTTTTGATTTTGATGATCTCGGTCGCAATAGATGACATTTGAACTACTTTTGGCCGCAATATTTGTAGGATACCTAAGCTTTTTAACATGATAAATAAAGAAAAACATTACACGCGGGCAATATCAACTTATAACGATAACGGAAACTTCGCAAGTACGAAGTTTGTCGACACTGCAGAGTTGTGTCTTTATTTTATATCATACCTATATGTATTACGAGTAGATATCTGTAATTCGATTACCTAGTTTGCGTTATTGTTTTGCCAAACCGTACAAATTGCCTTCCGGCCATATTCGTAACCAAGTTTCGTAACCAGTCAACATTGAAGTAGTACATTTCTTTGTCCACAACTAGTTGTGAAAAGAGAATTTTATTTTTTTATTCGCGTCTAGTTGCGTGGGATAGTTATGGTTAGATGCGAATAAAGAAATAAAAATTTTCATTCGCAACTAGTTGCGAACAAAGAAAAGTACTACGGCAACTGGTTACGAAACGTGGTTGCGAATATGACCGGAAGGACAAATTGCATTATTATAATTATAATAATAGTTAATCAACGATCAACTATTAAAAGTTGTTAATATGTTCACTTTGATTCATACCAAAGTACTTAGGACAACAGCGACCAAGAAGTTATTTAAGTCGACCACTTAACTAAAGCTGTAATTAGGCTGAGTAATATCAATCTTCATACATATTTAAGGCATACACTTGAAACTACCTCGTATTGACCGAAGATATTTTGGAACTAATCAATAGCACTTAAAACGTTCCTTTTCACCTTTCACCTTGTCCTTGACTATTGTTGTTACCGACAAAGAAGGTACATTTACCAGAACATTCAAACTCGATGACTAGATGTTTGTTCGATGACTCGCTTTAATGTATCGACTCACCTGTCTGTAGACCGTTAATCATCTATGACTAACTAATTTCAGGTTCATAGGAGTAAACAAGCGGGACATACTTTTAATTAGGTCCTTAATTAAGATTTTTATGACAATTTAAATAAATTGATGGTGATGTAATACATCTTTATAACTTTTCATATGAATAAAAAGTTTTTGAATCGGTTTAATTTGATCATACCGAGATGACATGCACTGTATTATGTACATAGAAAGTTCAAACCCGCGAAATTTTAGATGAAATTTTGCACATAGATTACCTAGTTAAATACCTACAAATTCGGGATTATAGGCGTCAGAAAATCGGTACCCTCAAAAGAGGACACCTGGCAACACGATTTAAGACCTTTTCATTTGACACCGGGTGTGAGGGTCCCTAACCCTTTCAAGGTCGGGTTTAAACGGTTTTATCAAACTTTGTTTAAATTATGGTAACACTTCCCTTTAGGGCAAAGGGTGCTATGTTCTATTGAATAATTCATTCATTAAATAAGGCCAACAACATTTATTTACTCCAGAGCCACTAAATAAATAAGGAAAAATCGTCATTAAAATTAATACGACTTTTTGTGACTGACCCCAGCCAGAGTCTCACTCTAATGTTGCTCAGTAATTTGTTTTAATAATAATAATTTCTTTTATTATCTTATATTGTTTTTAGTTTTTGTTTAAATGGTTTTGTGCTAAATATTTTTACTTCATCTTAGAAATGCTTATTTTGTCTGTTTTGCCATTTTAGTAAGGTTCCTCTGAATTGAAAAGACAATAACGTACCTTGCTAGCGTTTTGAACTAAATCCCTATGAAACATGTCGCTAATCGCTGAATAAAAAAATCGCTGAAAAATAATCGCTGGTGTGGTGTTACTGCAGCGTCGCACAACCTTTACAAAAATAATGTTACGTATATTGCGCCGCTTCTTCTTCGCAGCGCTAACACCTTGGAAGCGGTGGTAGATAAAAAATTTACGTTGTGTAAATGTACCCAGTGTACTTACATGCAATAAAATAGTTTTGTGTTTGACTTTTGACTTTGGCTAAAAGGCATCGTTGTCCGTCTAATAAGTATTGTTACTCAATTATACGAGCTACGAATTACAACAGTTACCTACTTGACCGAATAGCTGAACAGACATGACACTGGCATAGTACAGGTTCTAGACTCACAGGTTTTTACCACATATTAAGCGACTAATACCTATAGGTCAAAGAAAATAACATTACCAAGATACACGCTTCAAATTACCTAGAGTGTGGAGTGATGTTGCATGTCTTTGTTTTATAAAGCGGGTATCATCACCATATAGATATGTACTTGTATGTGCTGATTTTGCTGATTGGGTCTCAAATTTTGACGTATCTTGTTTTATTTCGCCTATTTTAACACACAATAATTTATCATTTTCTTCCCGTATGCGAAAGAAAGGGGAGACACGTGCCTAAAACTGGATGATAATGAAATCTCTCTTTCTTCACAGATTATTTTAATGTGTCACAGATATACATTGAACAGTGTTGTACATAGTTGTCTATGCATCAATGCAAACACATTGTACCAGTTCACATATAGATTCAATTGGTGTATCACAATTGACCATTGTCCATTGCGGAGTTTAAACAAATTCTGTAGAGACACATTAAATTGGCCAGCTACCTAAACACCACGCGATCATTCAACCATGGCGACAATGGATAATACACTTCGCACTAGATACTGAATTGGATTTTTTTTATTTTGCCTGTTTGGCGGGAGTCTAGAACAAGTATGACTACGGCCATTAGTTCTACAAAAACCTGGCCTGTTTTTCTTTCAGCAATCAGTTATTTTATTTCTTCGTCGGATCCCCTCATAATCCCATCGAATCATTGAATATTTTTATCGAATCTTGCAGTGCTATAAGACTTGAGTAGATCACATCTGGTAGCATTTTCAAGTAGGTATAAATGAATGCGAGACCCATTGTGTCTAGAAATCGCTAGCGAGTATAATAGCGTATGAAATGAAACGGAACGGGCGGGATGCTCTAATAACATCACGGTATTGCGTTGATCTCTCGTTGTTAGATCACATCGCCTTATTATATTGTCCTGGCGTCTAGCTAAAAGTAGTTTTGTGATGGGTCCAGTTAGAGAATTACTCATTTGGGCATTTATATCAAAGATCAGGCTCAGTTGTACGATTCCCAACTCACCAGAGCACTTATATAGAAAACAGGGTGTTGGAAGGTCGATGCAAAGCTAAACATACCTTACGTTTTTTGAGATTTTCGTGTTGTTTTTAAAAACAACACGAAACTTGATACCTCCACGCGTCGATACCCTTTTTTTCAAGTACGCGCGTCGAGATTTTCGTGTTCGAGGTATCAAGTCAACTGGATCAAGACTTGTCTTGACTTGACAGACAGACAAACAGGACAACAAAGTGATAGGGTTCCTATTTTCCTTTTGAGGTACAGAACCCTAAAACTGTATGTGTGTGTTTGCAGCGATGGAGGGCGGCGCGTGGTGCGCGCGCGACATCTCGCTGCGCGCGCAGAAGAAGTTCCTGTCGCGCGTCGGCGGCGCGGCCAGCGCGCGCGCGCTCGTGCTCGACGAGCACGCCGCCAAACTGCTCGACCAGGTAACCAATTTATGAACCAGATCATTTGCACTACATATCAAAGCTTCGATGCTGAATAATAATCCCAGCGATAATGTTGATTTCACGACACTATTATTTTAACGTAACAAGTTTCACAGGCACCACAACAACTTTCATGAAATCAATCATAATGTAAATTCGGCATTATTAACGCAGTTCCTGACGGTGCTGCGCCAGCGCGTGGAGAAGCGCGAGGCGGAGAAGTTGGTGAAGCACGTAATCAAGGCGGCGGTGAAGCTGGGCGTGCTGCGCCGTCACGGCCAGCTGTCCGCCGCCGACGACAGGGCGCTCGCCGCCTTCCGCTCCAAGTTGCACGTGAGTTCTCCATGCTGGAGTCTCTGCTTCCATCATTTATCCATTCTGGAGTCTCTGGTTCCTCCGCCCCATCTCCGCCCATAGAGACTTAACTATGACTTTTTGGGAGGAACTGCGCTAAAGCAGGTTATACGACTGTAAAACTTAGCGAACCTTATGTGGTTCTACTACATCTAGGTACCTACCTAAGATAATAAAGGCATAATTATTATATGCAGACGGTGCTGATGGCTGTGGTGTCGTTCTGCGAGGTGGAGTTCTCGTACGATCGCGGCTTCCTGCAAGACGCTCTTCGCGACTCGCACCAGTCACTCAAGTACGTCCCTAATTGAAACAATACGACTTGAAATAACTAATTCTTCTAGCGGACGAGTTGTTAACTATCTGAGCTGTATCCTGCGATCATTAATACTACGCCGGCTGTATCACAGAATAAATAATAGTAAAGGCCTGTATCAAAGAAAAAATATGCCTGCCTTTTGGGATTTTGACGGATCATAATCGTTGGTTTAATTTGTTTAAGTAAATGAACATTGAACAACGAACAATGAATATTTAAGTACTTGCTTATAATAAAGCTTGTTTCTAATAACAGAGTTCATTATAACCGATTTGGCAGTAATATACTATTTTTATTCTTATAAAATTCTTAAATAATACCCCTCGTCTGGAGTGGCGACCGCGGGTAGGTGGGTACGCGCAGCCTGCGACTGCCAGGTAGACCAACGATTCGAAGAAGGTTGCCGAAAGTGGATCGATGCGGAAGACAAAGGACCGGGTGTAGTGGCGTCCGTTGGAGATGGCCTATGTCCAGCAGAGAACGTAGAAGGGATAATATGATGATGAATAAATTAACAAATGGAATTATGGCACGACTACTCAAAAATCACTTTTCTCTTCCAGGGCAGTAGTGGAGCGCCACCTGTCAGACAAGTCAGTGTCTCGCTTGGCCGGAGTGTTCGCGCTCATATCGCGGGGAGACCTCCTCGACTCCCTGTTCGCCGGCCAGGTCGACGACGACGTCCTCAAGCTCACCAGGATGCTGCGGAAGGAGTTGGACAGAGGCCTCCTATAATCCACCTAGATGGAAACCACAGAGCCGTCCTACCACCACCAAACATGTGCGTACCATCTCAATTTGGGAGAAAAGTAAGACAATATTGTCTTGTTCTGTCTTCAAGACAGCGCTCTCTATGCAGATGCAAATGGGTATTATATAACTCTCAATGTAACGATCACACAATATTGATAGGTTTCAATGTGATCTTCAAATAGCTGCAAAAAGCGGTTTCGATTCTAGTCTGTCGTACTACGAACTCGATATCACTGAAAGGGTCATGATCGGCTGAAACAAACTGTTAAACATCTAGATTTAGGTGACGACGTGTTTCAGTCAGCTTTCTCAACCTTTAATTGGACCCAATTTACTTAGTACGCGACAAATATTTGTCAAAAGCCATCTTAATGACAACTAACGTCGAGATACAGGAATGACTAGCAAAGATTTGACTATGGGATCACTTTCAACAATATCGTTATCTCCACAAATGGAGATTGGAATTTTCTACTCTTAAGATCAAATAAAAGAAACTATTAAGTAAGTGTAACTGATGCACTCTTCTATAGAACTATGGAATCTCTTTTGTGACTCATATTCACAATAACAGATACATGTAGATACCTACCTAAATAGAAGGCTTTTGGATGTTCCCAAATCGCATTAGTTTCTCAGTCAACTTCACATTTATTTGTAGCTGTGAATAAGCTTTATAAGATCACACATACTTCTGCCTTATTTCACTAGTCGCGCCATTATTGCCGTATATTAAAGTATTATTATTTATTAGAGAAATCACTGTCCACACTAAATTCATTAATTTTAATGATTTGTTTACACACTATGGGTACAACTCTGTAGCAAGACAGTACAGCCATTTGTGTAATCGTTGGCTAACAAACGATCTTTCTCTGAGGTTGATCCTTCAGTATCATGACCGCTGGAAGACAGAAACCGGGAAGACAGAAAACAACCTGAGGGTTGCCGCCATTTATTTCAGTGGGTAATTCGCATTTTTCTTTTCTTAGAATAAAGTGAGAAGAACTTTGGAAGTTTCTTACATACGTCACCGTTCTATAGAACTTACCGATTTCAGTTTGTTCGCAATATCAAAGTAATAGTGCTTCTACGCTAATGTTTCCACGCGACTAACTATGACATACATGTCGCTCTGAATTGCTTACTGGCTCGAGTACTGGCTACATGTGAAACTGGCTTTAATATCGCCAACCGTGACAGACAGCCACTACTGTCTGTGTTTACACTAACCTTTAATACTCCATTGGCATTGTTTGGACAACAAAACAAATAAGACTGTAGTGAATACTCAATGGGGGCTAGTTGGGCGTACGTTTATTTACAGTTCCTTACAACATGCTTATAAATAAATAAATAAAATAAAATATCTTTATTGCAAGCAACATTAGGCTCATATAAAAAACAGTTTTCAAATGCATGTAGTCATCGCTGTGACACACATGCCGTAGCATGTCTGTCACAGCAATGACTAATATATTGGCAGTCGAGCCTGCCAGCTATCATGGCGAGGGCGGTGTTGGCGCTGCCGCGCACCCGGCGCACCAGCGAGGCGGCGCGCTTGCGCATCGTGGTGTGGAAACAGTCTGTGCGCGCCGCCGCGAACATGCCAGAGGCGCTGCAGTGGCGCGGCAGCCCCATCACCGCCCTAAACGCATTATTGAATTGAACACTGTATGCCTTCTGAGTGTAGTTTGCCCACAGGCTGCACGTGTATAGCGAAGTGCAATATGCTCTAAACAGTGTAAACATAGTTGAATATTGGCTTTAGCTATTTCTGCTAGAAGATTATGCAGTTTCCTCCGAATGACATGCTTGAAATGTGTTTTGAATTTCTCATACTGGCTACTGAACAAAATGCTTTGAGCAAATATCCCCCGGGCTTGTGAAGTAGCAAAACTAGAGTAAAAAGTCCTTCAAATAATTAATTACCTAACTTAGTTAAATACTTACGCAAGAAGTATTAAAGTAATGCGCATCTATATTTGAATATAATAATTATTTTATAATTATTGTATCCCACACGTTTGATTAACACAAATTAAATAACGTCGTACATACATGACATATCGTACGTGTAAAATATGTAATTAATGTGTAGTATCCATGTACGTGCGTGTGTATGGAAATTTTTAAAAATAGGGATTTTTTTATGAGTTAAAAAGTTAAATGAAAGCTGTCTTATCTTTAAAATGGAGACAATTTAATTGTCGCTTTGCTTCTTTTAAAGAAGTACCTAATAAATCACATAATACATTTTTAAATATCTGTAATTCGCGTACCGTGTCCGTGCGTAACGTGGCCAGGCATAACGTCGCCATGCGTAGCGTAGGTGCGTAGCTTGGTCATGCGTAGCATGGTCATATTATCTATTCTGTGGCATGGTCGTGCGTAGCGTGGTCATGTCACCGTGTTGTCATGAGTAAGTAGCCGTGATTATGGCAACTTCTTGAAACTTCGAATCGACTTGCTTGCCTTGTTTTTGCCAGTTTCTTGATTAAGTTTCAGAGTTAATTTATTTGATCTGTGTTGTGATGTGACAAAGATCTTGCCTGAATAATAAGAATGGTTTTTATTAATGTTTTTTTTATGATTAATCGTTTTAAGATTTAGAACTGCATTTAATTTATAGTTGTAAATATGATTATATTCGAAATTATTTGTTTGAATCAATTTTTTATAAGTAAATAAGTTGTTTAAAATGGATTTTATAAGTTCCGTTGCCAAGTATCTCACAATATTTCCATGTGGTAGTTGAAATATAATACAATACACATGTTTATTACAAATATCTGTTACATTATGTAAATAACTAGGTGTTTGGAGGCCATGATAGTCACATTTTGTAAAATTTAAGATTATAGTATAATAACATTTATAAATACATACATTTACAATAATATACTAAACAGACATTTACTGTAAACCAAATATATTCAATTGAAAATAAAAGGTGTGTACTTTGGACCAACATTCTGATATCTAACTAATATACCGATAAAGACATATCTGGACGAAAAGTCATATCTCATTTTGTATTTAGCAATAAAATGACTCGAATGAATAGGTTAAATGTATTTTTTTTATTAGTTACTATCGTAATAAGTTCTAACTACGCACACTTTTAGCTCTTGCCTAATATACTCGTACGACTTAATACATGATTATTTAATAAGTTACGTGTAATCTCAATGTTTATTTATATTTTATGCCACGCCACATGTTTTGATAATAAATGAATTATTCTACAAAGCTAGAAGGTTACAGTACAGCCTATAGCTTTACGTTACTAAATAAGACAAAAATTGACAAAAGTTGTTTCTTTTAATGTATTATGAATCTCGGGTGTATCTATAGTTACATAAATGGATCCAAAATTGCTTGAACTTTGAGACTTGAGTCCTTGAATTGATTGTACTTTTGTGTTTGGAAACTTGCTATCTTTCACAGCTAGTTAAAAATCAAAGACGTCCAAATAGGCATTGTATTAAAATGACAATATACATATTGCTTTACGACTCCCTGAGATGTTTCTGGATTAATGTGAAATTGATGTCTAGTATGTATCTATTTGTCTGATATTATAATTATGTACCAAAATGTGTTTGCATCGATGTGTATTAGTGATTAACTTTTAAGCAGAATATTATATAGTAAGGGTCTAATATTTATACTGTAATTTGAAACCACTGCATTGTACTACTGAGTTTCTGAGCAAACAGAAACAAAACATTTTATTACATCATTGTCGGTCCATTTCGTAAAAGTTGCTAAAATCTATTAAGTTTACGTACCTTGTTAATATATGTTAATATTAAATAAAATACCCCAGTGGCGGAGTTATGAAAACACCAAACGATATTATTCTAATTAAGCCTAAAAAGCTCGGAGACCAACAAAAGCAATTATACAATACAGGTTGGGACAGAAAAGTGTCACGGCCAAGGTAAAAATTTAAAATTTACCTTTGTTCTGACAATATTTTTAGTTCCGTCTTTTTTACTAGTTTGAATTTTTTTATACCTTTTATTAGTTATGGAATAATCGATTGGTGACACTTTTCTCTTACATCCTGTATTCGCAGGCAACGGAGTATTTAATTTGTAATATTTGATTGTATTTATACTCTATTATGTATCATCTTCAGTACCTACTAGAAATCGTCGGAAGGTTTACTACCAAACAAAACCTACCACAACATAGCTTACACATTTTTTTAACATTAGGACAACAAGTTCTGAAGTATCGAGCAGCAACACGAATACTTCGATACATTAACATGACATTACTTACACACTTATTACACAGATAAGTTAGACTTTGAGAGGCCAATTTCATCTATTTCCAGCACTTAGCTCATACTTTTCTACAAACAGGGTGAATTTGAATTAGTAATTCTCATACACCTGTCCCACTGAGCGAAAAGTGGAATGTTTTACTTAGTGTAATACGCACCGATCTATCGTGCGTTGGGTAGCTTTGTAGCATGCGTCCGGGCGTAGCGTGGTCGTGTGTAGCGTAGCGTGGCCATGCGTAGCGTAGCATGGCCGTGATGCGTGCGTAACATGGCCGTGCGTAACGTAGTGTGGCCGTGCGTAGCTAAGAATGGCTGTGCGTAGCGTAGTGTCGCTATGCATGTGTCATAGTTGTGCATAGAGCTTGGCCATGAGACGTACATAAAATCACCTACCAGAAGACTGCCAGGATCTCATGCAAAACGTATTAACTTTCTTGTCCTCTGGTTTCTGGAAATGGTGAAATTTGCCTGTTGTAGGTGTATTTTTTTTTTGGAATTTGTTAAGCTGTGTTATATGTAATAAGATTTGATATCAAATATACAACTGATAAGTGTTTTCGTATTTTCATTGAAACTACACATATGTTCATGGGTCAATTGGTTGAGTACATACTCGATGGTCAATTCCAGGAAGGTTCGAATAGAGGGCGCGGGCGGGCGCCAACCAAAGAGATCCTAACTCTATGGTCAATTCAATTCAGACTAGGCGGGAAAATTTCGAGCACTTTTATGTCGCTGAAGTAAGAACAACTTTTAATTGCCCAAATTGTATATTTTTTTCATTTTCTATATTATTCTGTGATATTAAGAGAAAAAAAAAATTAAAAAATTAAAAGTGTCTGCCTTCATTTATATTTAAATTATCTCTCTCACGGGTCTGCTGGAAGAAATCTCTTCGAGAGATAAGTTCGCCCTTTGTACTTATTTTCCCCTGTATTCTTTTGTAAATGTTTTACTGTGTGTGTGCAATAAAGTGTTAAATAAATAAATAAAAATTCGTTCGCTGGATAGAAATTCTAAGGCGTATGTGAAGTCCACCAATCCGCACTGAACTCGCGTCTCCCATAGACGCTCGTCATGGGGTGTATTTTTAAAACATTTTGGGGCATACCCCAAAATAGCACCCCCCGGGTGTTGCGGGTGGGTGTCTAGGCGGCGACGGCGGTGACCTCTTAACATCAGGAGGCCCGCCTGCTTGTTGCCCCCGTAGCAATAAAAAAAATAAGAATAATACTAAGGTTTACTGAATGAAATAAAACTCACAATTATTGTGAAAGCACCAGTCAATAATTTATTCACTATAATCTTAGTATACAAATCTGATATTGGTGAAGTGATGACCTTTGCTACACGTGCTGAATATTTTGGATCACTGCCACACGGGGACATCCTGATTCTGTACAAGATTTTAAATTGTTTCGTTAGAACGTTCAAAATGATCATTTAAAGTTTTATATAAACATTGAAATATAAAATGAAAACGTAATCTATCAAGATTCAGTCGAATCATAAAAATCGACAATACCAACGCGTTATTTAAGCGTTTAATACAAATGAGTAAACTGATGATAATGTATGATAATCCTGAATATTCACGATGTCCCAGTGCAACATATATAAACATTGAAGTGTATTTAGTTATCTCCTGCTAGATGTAATTTTACAAGAACTGCAACATGAAGTTGCATTAACACTACAAACATCAATTGAAATACAAAAACATCGACTTGTTGAAAAGGAAACATTCAGTGTTATTTACTTAAGTTTTAAATACACATAATTATTGAATAACTTACGGTTAACAATTACAATGAGACCATTAATGTTTAATGAATAAAGCAATGATTATTTACATGGTTTGGAATGTTAAAGTATGGAATATAAGTATAAATTATACTTTTAAGTAACCTGCCGCAACATTGCATTAGTAATATTGTATTTAATAATATTTTATGTGCTATTTTACCCATTAAATACATAGAAATAGTTATTAATTACATTGATACGTGGGGGTATCTTATTTATCAATATGAGATGAATAATTTGCTACATGATCGATTAATTATGAATCAAACATAATTTTAAAAGTCAGGCACAATTCGCGCGCAAGCTCCATTTATCTACATTATAAACATCGGGGGTTTAAAAATATGTCCACCCAGCTATCACTTCTTTATTAATACTCGTCTATTTAAGTAGCAGCAAACGCCAGATTCACATGTAAGCGTTTTATCGCCACCGCTCGTTTTTCTCGATGTTTTTTGCCCAGATTCAATCTTATAGCGATAAAACGCCCGGGGATAAAATGCTTACCTACTTGAACCTTGAAACTACATTTTTTACATATCCATAAGTACAGTTTAGGTAGTTCCGAGTTAAGTAAAAAAGGTCGAGTTACCTTAGTAAGAATCGTCGTCCGCAAAAAGGTTTTTACATAACTCGCCCATCTCGCAAGTTAACTCGCTACCTGTATAAGGAGGGCCTTAGTCGCGACATGCGTAAAACACTCGAATAACGTCAAAGCGATGGTGTGGTTAAAGTTAATTTTAAGTTAGATTCACAATGCAACATCTGCCATGACGGCAAGATACATGAAGCTAATATTATCTTTACACCGCCTGCAAATTTTTTCCTTCATCGATCTGTCAGATAACCGGAAGTAAGTATAGAAATTTCCCGAGATAAAAATTGGCGGAATCCGTCAAAATCGCTGACAAACCGTATCGATGGGTTGCATGTAAACCCAGCTTAATAGAATATATAGGCACGGTATTTAGCTATACACGGTGAAAAACAATACGCGAACCCTCGAATGAGTTCAGGAAGTAATTTATGTCAAATTAGGTTAATGACAGATTTATTATCAGTAAAAGTTTTATGACATCTAAACCGCGCGAATAATCGAGTGAGTTCGCTTATCATTTCGCATAGGGATTCGCTTCGAGCGGTCGATTCTACTGATTTTTGTATCAGATGTCGAAGGAAATTAGTAGAATCGACCGCTCGAAGCGAAGAGAGCCATTCAAAAGTAGGGTTCCAGGTCGTATAGTCTCTGGTGATTGCACGCGAGTCAACCCGAACTGTTGCGACTCAAAATACAATGAGATCATTACGTGAAAGCGCTAACTGACGCCACACATGACTAGAAGGTACACGTGACTAAGAAGCTCAAAGCCTCGTCAAATGAGCTCGGTGGAAACAGATTACTAAAACGCTATTATCATCAGAATCCTAATATCTAAGTGCTACGGAGCGTTGTCTATTTCAGAATTTACGCTTGTCTTTTCACGATCGATGCGATGTTTTAGGTACAGTCAAGTTCATCAATATACAAGTAAGTATATACATTTTCGTACCTTGTCGCTCTAATATGATTGACGCATTCGCTCTTGACATTAGCAAACACATTAGAACTGGTGAGATATGAACACGACTGTAACAAGATCCTATATTAGTTAAACACATGGCATTTGAGGTACCTACTACGTGTTCCTTATACAGGCTGTAAATCTGCATGCTTGCCATATTCACGAAGGAGAACATACTGCTAATACTGAACACAAATAAATCAAAAAACACATGTCCGAAAATTTGACTAATTTTAATTTGGTTTTTAAGCGCGAAAAATTTTAACGTTTATGAATTGAATTTTGGGTTTATCGTGAAAATTGAACGCTTTGCCCATAAGCTCTATTCCCATTGCGCAATAGTTCAAATTCGTTCATTCCGCTCGGCACTCCAAGACCATGTTATCTTAAAATTGTTGTAGATTTTAAACATGGGAGTTCTAAATTATATAGATTAATTTGAAGCGTCCCTTACTATTATCTCTGAAAATATGGCAAGCATGCAGATTTACACCCTGTATACGCTGACACAGAAATTATTTATTTACACTAATATTAGGTAAGACAGGAATTTTAAATCAGATTCGCAAGTGATGACTGTTATGTTAGGCGTTTAAGAAGTCTGTTCCCACCCTAATACATTATAAGTATTTAATTTATTCTATTCACAGATAACACTACTTTTAGTATAAAATAGATTTTATTTCTCTAACCTAATACTATACATAATTCTGTTTTATTTCATCCATTAGAATAGTGAGTATTATTTACTGTCTGTACTTTTCAACGATGTCTATGCTAGGAACTTACATATTCGATACCCTTTTGTCAAACCTTCCGTTAGCATAAACACTATTGAACTCTTAAACTTTAATTGTTTTAAAGTTATAATCTTAAGATCTGAAGTTTCGATTACATTTTTAATTAAAGACTACCCTAAGGTCAATTTTTTTGCACGTAGGTACGATTCGAATGGGGCACACTATACCTAGGTACCTTCTTTTGTGTATGACAGGATTGTCTTAAGCTATATTTACCTGTAAGTATTTATTTAAAAAAGCTTATCTGTCATTTAGCTTTTAATTGGGTGTAGTTATGTTATATCTATCAATTAAAAAGATATTTTAAAATCAGATTTTTTGCGCGTATAAATATAAGACGCGTTAATAGAGGTGTATCTATTCCATTACATCAAGTTTCTTACATTTAGATATGTAGAGTAAGATGACACAGGAACGGAAGTTAAGCCTCCCATCACATAGATGCCAGTTGTGACGCGACGCGATGTTCCGACGTTAGTGCTTAAACCAAATCGAAGCTGTGTGAAGGCCTTACAGGTACTGTTTTGATTTACTTCCGTTCCAAAAATGGTTTACATAACATTTAGTACGACACGATATTTTATGATGTTAGAATTACAATTTTTCTAAAAACATATCTAAATTATTTGATTTTAGACAGTTTTAGGAACTACAAAAGGGAATTTTCAGGGACACATACAGCTTTGCCGTTTTGAACAAGAGAGAACTAAATAGTTTGGTATTTTTTGTAAATATTTCCGGCTGTAAATTATCAGAAATGACTTTTAAAACGATTAATTAACGATAAATTATTTTATATCGAACGTATTTCTTTTGTCGCATCACTATAACATCCGAGTATAAATAAATAAATAGTAAATTACAAAATAATTTACCAATAGTAATAATGTTTATGATGTTGAAATAATGACGTAATTTTCTCTATCTAAAATACATTAATTACAAATTAATACTACACGAAATGGTTGGTACCTGTTCCTGGACTTTGGCTTGGCCATCCTACAGTGCAGTAATAATAAGTGAAGATTTCATTTGACTCAAATAACAAGGTGGCAACAAAGAGGAAGAAATGTAAAATTATCTTTGAGTTTTACATAGCTTACAAATGCTAAGTAATACAGAACTACATTACTTAAACAAACATTGAAATTGAGACTTTACTTTTAACGCGTCGCACTCAACAAGGGCGTTTCGCGTCTGTTTGTAAAATCATTTTAAAAATCATTAAAATCTAAGCGTTTTTCCTTTAAAAATACGCGAAAAAAAAAATGAGGCTGAGAATTATAAAGAAACAAATCCAACTTTTTAGGATTTGGGATGGGATCTCACACATCTGTCATAGTAGAGGTTAATCGGGCGTTAATACTGTTGCAGTGAAAGAAATCTTCAGACAGAATTGTGTTATTTTCAGGCTAGACAAAAAAAAACACAAAGCACGTCTTAGATCGTACAGGGAACCCTATTAAATAGTTACGTAAACACTATTATTATTTTGACTGCGCAAGCTCCATTTCGCGATATAGGTACGTAATTAGCTACCGCTCTCAGGTTAATCACGACCGAATAGGAAGCTCGAACGTGGTGTTACAATTTTCAATCGCGTTCAGTACCGGAGTAGTGGCAGGGTTCCCTGTAAAATAAGCTAAGAACTGTAACAGTATTGACGCTGCTTTGTGAGCGAGGTTGTATTGGGGTAAGTGTAGTCATGTACGGAGGTTTCACTCCTTGAGTTTGTGCCAGTCGGCGATCTGGCGGCGCGGCGCGGCCTGCACCTCGCGCCAGTGGTGCCGCGCGCTGCCAGTGCCCTCGGCGCCCACCTCCAGCCGCCCGATCACCTGCAACACCGCGACACAGCTCTTGTTACATAATACCAGTACGTTGAAGGGACAGACAAAGTATTCTCGAGTGGAGACCACGACTTGGCAGCCAGCGCAGTGTGAGACGCCCCCCGGTCGTCGGTCCAGTGGACCGACGATCTGCGTGAGGCGGCTGGCAGTGACTGGGCGGAGAACCGAAGTTCGGGTTCAGTGGAGCGCCTTGGGGGTTGGGGGAGGCCTATGTCCAGCAGTGGATTAGTGCAGGCTGAAGATGATGAGCTCTTGTAAAACTTCTTGTATCATACGAGTACAGGGCACTGGGTTTGAATAGGCTTCTTGTAGCTCACCGCGGAAAGTATCGCTTCTTGAAAATTTCCGGTTTCAGCATGCGCTTTTTGTAACTGACCTCATTCTTCGTGACCCGATCCCAGTCGAGCACGAGCAGCTCGAGCGAGACGTGGTCGAGCGTGGCGTTGGGCGCGGCCGGCACCTCGAACACGAACGACTCGTTGAATACCGGGTTGAGGGTGCGTTTCTTCACATGCGTCTTCTTCTTGGCGATGCGCTGGCCGTTGTACAGCAGGTACATCTTCACGTAACTGTAACGAAACATTTGAATAACGCAACTGGGAACTGGAAGCTCATAATGAAATTTTCTATACCTTCTGAAGGCGTGTTCCTCGTGGCCAAACTTGATTGCCAAACTAGTTTTGAATGAGTGTGTCATACATAAAATTACAGCTTGATACATCCGTGACAGTACATTGAGACGTCACGTCTTACGGATGTATCAACGATGAAGTCTAGGTTAGGATGTTTGCGCTTAGACAATCGCACTCCTGGCCCCTATAGTAAGATGACCGATTTCTTATTAAACAAGGCAGGTGGAACTAACGGGTCAGCGAGTCCGGTGACGTCCATCTTGGGCAAGTTGCGCGCCTTGAGCAGCACGACGGTGAGCCGCGCGGCGGCCGGCTGCCAGCACAGCGACACCAGCACCTCGCCGCGCCCAACGCTGCGCATCTGCAATACAATACAATAATTATAATTACGTTTATTGACACACAGATGATGGAAAATTAAGTATATTCTATTCTAGTACCATTAGTACCTACACACATTTAGATAAAATAATAGAGCGTGACAAAAGCACCCGTGTCAGCATTTAGCTCGGCGTTGATTTTCAAACCGGACCTACGGATGACTATAAAATTAATTATCAAAGGGAGACCCACATCTGTCTTATATCAATTTGGTTGCCCAGCATTATTATTTACTTTACCAGATGAAAATTTAATTTTAAATTATTTAGGAGATTTTTATGTTTACGACGTGATGGCGCTCTCCGATTTAGTTTGTTATATTGTATAATGGGTGTATCGTGTAAATGGTTATTTAGAATACCTTGAGACTCCGCGGCTGTATCTCCCGGCAGAGGGCCATGGCCTCGCCGCTGTGCAGCTGCAGGCTCGATAAGGGCGAAACCACTTCACCAATTATCTCGTCACGGGAGTATCTATCAACAGTCACAGTGGTTGAAATCTGAGATAAATTTGTATCAACAGCCTATTAATGTCCCCACTGCTAGGGCTCAGGCCTACCTCTGTCAACGAAGGCGTTCGGGCTATAGTCCACCACGCTAGCCCAGTGCGGGTTGGTGGACTTCACATGCGCCTAAGAATTTCTTCTTCGGCGTATGCAGGTTTCCTCACGACGTTTTCCTTCACCGTTTGAGAGCAGTTAGTAAATGTAGTTATATGTTTCGAGGAAAAACCCATTGGTACATGGCCCTGTCGGAAATCGAACTTCGGACCTTTCGATATGATAGGCCGCGTCTTATCCTCGACGCCACTGACGCTCTAAAATTTGTATATCTGATAACAATCTATGGAGAAATCTGTTTTTATTTATTTGGGTAAAGTCCCTCGTTTGCAAAGGAATGTAGGACAGACCTGTCAAAGCTGAGCACGACGAAGTGCAGCGTGATGGCGGCGAGCTGGTGCGGCGCCAGCCCGTAGAAGGTGAAGTCCTCGTCGTACACCGGGCAGCGGGTCTTGCGGACCACTCTGCAATTTGTCGATAAAGACCACTACTTAACCGAAAGAAAAATTCAAAACTCCTTAACTTTGAAGATCTTTTTCTTCAAGTTTCTAGTTTTATAGAAAATAGATAGATGATTAAATCACAAATTTCGTGTAAGCTTTGATTGTTACATTATGTAAGCCAAAGTTTGTGTACCTACCTTATCTTTCGTTATCTTTTTAGGGCGCCAGAAATACCTGAAATTTTGTGCCAAACCGCCAGCAGCAACGATGCCCCAATCCGTTTTTGGTGGTTTTTACATACGCCTTAGAAATATTTACTTCTTTGGCTATGCATTTTTCGTCATGGTGTTTTCCTTCACCGAAAATCCGGTGGTATTATATTAAACCGTACTTAAGTTTCGTAAAACCCATTTAAATGTGCCCGGGTTCGAACCCACGACACAAACCAAGTGCACAATCAACTAGGCTAACACCGCGGCTTATTAAAGTTGCCAGACCTTTTAGTATTGACCTCGACTTGTATGTTTTCTCCGGTCCTTCCCGGTAGTCAAACTATTTTGTCAAACTGATTTGACCACAAGGAAATTTGACCACAGATATTTCCCCGTGATCATCAACAGCCTATTAACATGTCCCCACTGCTGGGGCTCAGGCCTATCTCAGCGAGAGTGTTCGGGCTATAGTCCACCACGCTAGCCGAGTGCGGGTTGGTGGACTTCACATGCGCCTAAGAATTTCTTCTTCGGCGTATGTAGGTTTCCTCACGATGTTTTCCTTCACCGTTTGAGAGCAGTCAGTAAAAGTAATTAAGTTTCGAGAAAAAACACATTGGTACATGGCCCAGCCGGGGATCGAACTCCGGACCTTTCGATATGATAGGTCGCGTCTTATCCCCTGCGCCACTGACGCTCCCCGTGATCAAACTACTTATATGATCCCATGTAGATCTCATGTAGTGTCAACTATGTCTCGTACTGACCTGGTCTTGACCTTGTGCTGTTTGTCCGGCAGCAGCTGCAGCTTGACGTAGGGGTCGGGGCCGGCGGGCTCGCGGCCGGGCAGCCCCTGGCACGACACCACCGATATCACCAGAGCATTCTTCTCGTTCTCATATCTGTTCAGGCAACGATGAAATGGACCCAGTTATGATCCAACCGACATGACGCCAAAAAAACCGGACAAGTGCGAGTAGGACTCGCGCCGTGAGGGTTCCGTACAAACTTAATTAAAGAAATAATTAGAAAATCGTTATTACACATCATCACATGGTACTAACTTAAATGGATGACTTGCTCATACGCAAAGTTTAGTTTGTTGGTACGGTCGACCGCACGTCAGTGGAAACAAAACCAGTATAAACTGGTCTCTCATAGTATTAAGACCTTGCTTCTTTCCAAATTTCATGATACTTTAGTCAACAGGAAGTACCCCACAGGTTTTGATTACCAAAATAGTCAAAAATGCGGCAAAATCGGCTATATCTTCTGACTACGTTGACTTAGAAGTTTATTTTATCACAGCTCCAAGGGATTGCAGACCTGAGTATTTGATATAAATTTCAATATGATACCTCTACGCGTTCCTGAGAAAAAGGTGCGACGGTGGTTGATTAATTCGTATGTGCTTGAAAATCCACTTTTTCAGTAGGAACCTCTATGAAGCAAGGCTTCGTTTGCATAAACCAGGTGTCTTTTATTCTAACAGTATTCATGAACAACCTCCACCGAGTTTCCAGAATAGGTGTATTCGTGATATACGGCGGGTAGGTTTAAAGTATTATTGGCAATGCGCCAGAAATATAGAAACCTCTTGAATTCCAGGGTATGACACAGGTTTCAGAAGATAATAGTACGTTGGAAGTCTGCCTTGTTTTCTATAGGTACTTTTGTGAAACCTACTTGTAAACTGTAAAGCGGTCCCTACACGATCATGCGGCATGAGATGCGTTACGTGCTGTCACTCATGCATAACCGTCCAGTTGTAGTGATTGACACGAATGACATGCAAACTATGTGCACGACATGCAAACTACGTGCTGGCCGTAGATTGACAATCGCGCGTACTCTTCACTGTACTAAGTTATTGATAGCAAGCATGAGGGTTCATCATGCAGCATGATAATTCACGTAAACGTAACGCATGTCATGCCGCATGATCGTTTAGGGACCGCTTAAGAAACAGAAAAACTTTTAAATGTCAAAAACGAAAAACAATTTTTAATTTGTCACCTGCACTAGACGAGGCAGCAAGTTTTATCCCCTCATTTTTAAACCGTAACAAAGTGAACAGTATACTTTGCATATCTATTTGATTATCTGCATAATATATTCCATTGCCCTATTAAAGCTTTCTCTACAAGCTATCAGTGATTAGAATCGGTATATAGAGCAATGGAGCAAGCCCCCTGCCGTGGAAGCTATAAGCCTCGTATAGCGATGTTACTCGCAGACTCGACGTAATAGACCTAGCGAAATCTGGCGCCGAAGGGGCGATAGTTTTATTCCGACAAAATACTTAAATGTTTTATAAAAAAATATAATAAATTGGACAGATTAATACTTAAATGTTTTTGGACAAATTCACACACGTTAGTACCAAATTAAGCCGAAGGTAGGGGTAGGCCAATGGGTACTCAACAACTGATAAACATCGTATATAGTTTTAAATAAATACTCATCACACAAATGTTGGTCCCGGGTGGGAATCGAACCCACAACCTTTGGTGTGGAAGGCAGGGTCACTACGCGCAACGCCCACTAAGCAAAAAAATAAAAATACACGATCGATCAACCATTGAGGAGTTCCTATGACCACCTTCTGCCTACGGCATTACATCAGCTCGGTTTGAAAGTTTTAATTCCATACGACAATTATTAGAAGTGGGAGTTGTTAAGATTTACTTACAGGTCAAGTGGCGACAATTTAGGCTGAAAATTTCGCTTATAAAGGATACAGAAATTCCTTTGGCTAAAGCATCACAAAATTTATTTTTGGTATGGATACTGATACTCAAAGGTACCTACTAAAAACCTTTTGTTCTATTTGTCAATATGATATGCGCGTTCATTTCACATAAAAAGTACCAATTTATACAAAATTTATGTATGAAAGTAAATATTTTATTGGTATCTGTAAGTCGAGCTGGTCTTCTGCTATAGCAAGTTTATGGCTCGTTCGTTCAATGTCGCGAAGTAAAGTGGGATCTTCGTCCTTACGGGGGGGGCTACACACGTTAAAGTCCCCGCATGATTTCTTGGCGGCTGAATGAATATAGTCACAGATTGTTTGCACATCGCTGACAGTGTTTATAGTCTATGTGCGTAGCGAGATAGATACATAGAGATGTCCAAAAACTTGAAAGTTTGATTCGGTTGATCGAATCAATGAACTATTTCTTGAAATTGAATAAGCGTCTCTAGTTAACCAGTTGACACCTAAAATTAGTCATTGCGCTGAAATCAGCCAACTTCACACAGCCGCCATTAAACTCCACGGGAACTTTACGACTGTCGGAAGGATTAACTGGACGGACTTCGCCTTTTGAGAGTGAGACATTGAGATTTTTATCGGCCTGTGTCAAGCCGATCATTTTAAGCATTTTCTCCCAATTTCTTCACACCTCAGAATAAATATTGTAGTAGAACTAGGTAGAATAAATCGTTACGGAGCCTCTACATGTGAATCCACCTTTACAGCCAACTTCGCGGCTGTAACACTACCTTTCCCTAGCTTATTAATAAAACACAGTAAAATGCTTGGGGACAGCCTCTTAGCGTCTTCGAATGGGAGTTTGAATTAACAATGACTAGATAGAACTGTTGCACTTACATAAGACTATTTTAAGAAGTCTTTCTTCTTTAATTAGTTCATTAAAAATGCAAATCCTTCAAGGGGTAAATTATACATCAATAGAAAAAACTTACAACGTGCCCAATCGTATGACGTTTTTTTCATTCTTTTTCAACGTTGTAAAAAGTTGTAGTTTTGTGGTTGTTATATAAAAAGTTATACTACCTTTTATCTTTAATATTTTATTATATTATTTTTTATTAAGTAGAAAACTATTAGGTAAGTACCTACCTAGGGTAAATTATAAGTACAAATATAAAATTATCATTTAACTTTATCAGTTTTCAGATTCCATCGTTCGAATTCAATACTGTTTCTTTATTACATAGATAAAAAGCAAAACAATACGATTTTGTAATCCGTCGTACAATCTAGCTGATATTATCTCTAACAGGTTATTGGCCATTCTATGACAAGCGATCAAAGTCATCCAACTGAAAGGCTCTGCTAATCGCAAGGCTTTGTAATAACATTTACTTTGGTAGTATTGGGACTCGTAATATTAGTTTAGGAGGCTAGTATATAAATAACTAGCTGTTGCCCGCGGCTTTGCTCGGATGGAATAAGCTTTTCCCGCGGGAACAGTTTACCGCGGTGAAAAGTAGCCTATATATTAATCCAGGATTTAAGCTATCACTGCGCCAAGTTTCATCAAAATCCGTTCAGCCGTTACAGCGTGATAGAGTAACCAACATCCTCACAAACTTTTGCCTTTATAATATTAGGTATAGTAGGATGAAGATGGCTAACGAACGCCCCGCGACTTTGTCTGCGTTATAAAACTGTCCCACCTAATTCGGGATTTATGCTGTTACTGTACCAATTTTCATGTGATTGATCAAAAAACAAATATGTATACACTTACACATCCTATCCTATCCTACTAATATTATAAAGGCGAAAGTTTGTAAGGATGTGAGTGAAGATGTTTGTTACTCTTTCACGCAAAAACTACCGAACAGATTTTGATGAAATTTGGTACGGTGATAGCTTATATCCTGGAATAACATATAGGCCACTTTTTATTGCAGACAAAGTCGCGGGGCGCAAGCTAATACCCCCTAAGTAACAAAACGCCTACATAGAGGGCGCTGTTTCACAATGTACACGGGGCGAAGCCGCGGGAAAAAGCTAGTTTACAGTATTAAAGATAATAAAAGAGGAAAGATACCGTTATCAAATGCATAATTAAGATTTTAATGATTGTTTTCATGACAAAGTATTTAAACCGATCACAAGACAACTTGAAATTATAGCTTGCGTCTACTATTATTTGTATAAACTTTCATAATTACACAGAAGCACGAATGTATTTTACACAGTAATCAAAATCCGATAGTTTTATTAGTCCATTGATCACCGAAGTTTTCAGTGTACATAGAACTGTCGACATAAAATTAAATACTGGAACTCTATTTTTGAATCGCTCGCCTCGCTTCGAGCGGTCGATTCTACTAATTCTCCATCGACATCCGATACTAAAGTTAGAATCGGACGCTCGAAGCGAGGCGAGCGATTCAAAAATATGGCTCCTGAAGCTTGTTACCAATCTCAGTTACGAAATGGCCCCAAAGTGTAGAAACTGAAAGTTTTCAAGAAGCTATCCTCGGTATTATGGTTTTGGCGGTGGATGAATTCAACTAAATAACTTTCTAAGCGTCTCTTTCCAGGTACGGTATTAGGTAATACTCCGTGGGGAGTCTCGGGCCGGTTTTTTGCTTCCTGAGAGTCAAAGCTCTGTGAAGAAGAAACAGTGCAGGGTATTTTGGTCAGTTTGTCGGTAAACACGCTATACGCTTTTAAAGCCGGTCCGCACACAATATGTAGGTAGTTTGTGCTACGAGCCTCGCCACGTCACAGGAAAAACCACCACAAATCGATAAAGGCTTTGTCCTTTTAGCCTTTGTGGCGGCGGCCAATCAACGTTTACTGTGCAGCTATATTTTATAGGCCATACAAGTTTGTTTAGACTATTTTTATGATTTAGGTCAATTGCTATTTAAAATTAAAAGAAGAGACAATTCTACGCTTACTGAAGTTTATGTTGTACCTAGCATAATACGGTGAACACAATTTTTTTGTTGTCTTTATCCTAGAGGAACTCTAGTTCATTATAAAAGATCTATTAACATGTTTTTAAAATTATTTATTAAAATAATTATGCTATTTTTTATCGCGGGTAAGTCAGACCTGATGCAGCTGATATTTAAGGCTATATTTACCGCAGCTTGAAGTGCAGGTCCCCGAGCTTGCCGTCCTTGGTCTCCTCCTCGATGGGCTTGACCTTCTCCGTGGCGTTGGCGTCGGCCAGCTCCTTGCTGAGCGGCGCCAGCTCGGGGGCCGTCGGCGTGGTCGGGCTGCTGGCGCCGGACGACTGCCCATCAAAACCAACAGCTTATTAACATGTCCCTAAGTTGGAGCTCCGGCCTACCCTCTCGACGAGGGCGTTAGGGCCATAGTCCACCACGCTAGCCCAGTGCGGGTCGGTGGACTTCACTTGCGCCTACGAATTACTTCTTCGGCGTATGCAGGTTTCCTCACGATGTTTTCCTTCACTGTTTGTGAGGTGGTGTTCATTGGGGAAATTAGGGAAGGCCTAGGTCGAACGTTATTGGTACGTTGAAGGTCTGATAATGATGATGTTGCGTCGTTGTGGCTATGGCGTCACATTTGGATGACAGTAAATAAAAAAATCGGTAAGAATTAAACGGAACAAACCAAATGCGTGACATTGTCGGCGCGTCGCGCGTGGCAGCTCACGGGAGACGTCGCAGCGCCTGCGTGGCGTGGCAACAGACACCAGTGCGACCAACTCTCATTCAGTCTCATTGTTTAGTATTACAACGCACCAGTTTAGAAAGTATAATAATTTCATTTCGTTTCTTTTTTATATATTGCAAAAGGCTAACAGAATTTGTACTGAATGCACTTTTCCATCAAAACGCCATCTATCGGCGAACTTAAAGACATTGAGTCTACGACCAATATGGCAACCGGCCGCATCGCTGCATTTCAGCACGCGACTAATAAAATAAAATATAAATAACTAACGCCGAGTGTGATAATCTACACAAAACTAAATACCAAAGTGCCAGTTTACGAGATCCCATCGAACCAGCTCTGTGGTCAGCACAGCATCACTGGGGGCCCCCGAGAAGTCGGCGACGCGTCCACTGGTTAGTGCTGGCTGAAAGTCCATCTTTCTGTAGCCTATCGAAGTCCTTTACCCAACACTCATACATACAACCACAGATCAGATTACAGAAGAATCTATGCTTGCAACGGAGCATGCATTTGGTGCGTTCTTCGAAGAATACTGGCTTAGGTCTGTAGCAAGTTGGTTCCTACCGGGTTGTGTGGCGTGGGCAGCGCGTGCGGGTGCGGCGGCGAGGCGGCGGCGGCGGCGGCGGCGGGCGGCGCGGTGGGCGCCGTGGGGGAGGGCGACTTGCGCAGGTAGTGCGTGGCGGAGCCCGGCGAGCGCACGGCGGTGGCGCGCCGCGGCGGCTGGAACACTAGCGCCTTGTCCGGACCGCGCTTGCCGCCTGCTCACACACTCACAACCGTTACTACACTCCTAGTTCCTGTAGGTACTCCTGGTTGCTACCACTTCGATCGTCACCACTGATAGCAACTACGTTGGTCTTTGGGTGGCAAAGAGGAATATATTTCCTGTCTGCACCATTGGTGGCAATGAGGAATATTTTTCCTCGTTGCCGCAGTGGTGGTAGACGTGAAATATATTCCTCATTGCTACCAATGGTGGCGGTTGAGGTGTTGGCAATCAGGAATACAGGTAGTATATACCCTAACTGTTGTCTAGGTATGACTTAGAGAGACATCATAGACAATTTAAGTATGACATGCAGAGAATCTGGATACTGATGAGGAAGAGCAACGTTCGTTCTCGTACATTAATCTACGCGATTATTATTGGATACATTCATTATTGCACATCTTGAAGTACGGGTGTGACCCATTTTTCAACCACAATCCGTAGTTGAGGGTCCTCGACGCGAACTAGGGTAAATTATTTGTATAGAGGTGCTTCTACTCCTACCAGGGTATTATAAGTGAGAAGATAGAGTCTGACCAAGTTTGTGTGCGAGCGTGCTCCTGCGGCGCGCGACCCAGCACGCGAAGGCGCCGAGCGCGGCGACGAGCAGCGCGCCCGCGCCGCACACCACCAGCCAGAACGTCGCGCCGTGCCACTCGCCGGCTGACAACAAACATCATCATCAGATCAGACGACAGTCAAAGTCCAAGTTTTTTATTGCATAAGTACGGTCGATCGCACGCCAGTGGGAACAAAACCAGTATAAACTGGTCTTTCATAGAATTGAAACTCCTTAATAGGCTAGGCCAGCTCAAGGTAAATATGTTTCCACTGACGTGCGGTTTGCTGTACACTGCTATGAGTAGAGCTCATTCAAATTGCTCAGATTATTCAGGTCCGTCCATGTTTTTTAAAAATACTTGAGTGTGTATAGGTATCATAATTATATAATTATTTACGGGTCTTAAACACGAAATAGTTATATTTACCTTGCCCGACGAAAAAAATAATCTACTTGAGTGTGTGTCTGTTCAGGGACATAGAGTTATGTAAGTATGTATGCTTAAATTATTATGTTTCTGATAGGTACTCAACAAATAACCAAAGTGATTTTAACAAGTATATCTATGATGAAAAAAACATTTTTCGTAAAATAACAAATTCTAACAAAGTATCTCAAAAACCGTTGTTTCGCTTGATGCAGTCTACCAATGATCTCCCCTGTCGCCTCCTTAACGCTTTGCACCGACCTTCTAAACACCCTGTAGGTACGGTCTATCTAAAGCTACAAGCTGTTACGTATCCTATACACCTTTTAAATGAGGTGCTAAACGTATCCCCAGGGTCGCGCCGTGCGAGTGAGACTGGTCTCAAAATGAGGGCTATGTACACAAAGGCACAAAGTAGATGTTAGCAAATGTTTGGTGATTGCTGTGGTGTGATTTGGTCCTCGTTATGTGGACCGCGGCCGATCGCCTCGTTTGCTTATGGCCTTGCTTAGTGCCTCCGAAGGTCATAGGGTCATGTGACTAAATTATAAAAAAAGTAATAAATAAGCAGCTTTGCTTACTTTTTACTAAGTAATTAATCGTATTCAATATGAAGATTCCGCCTTAATTTTGGTAAAATATTTCGGGAAAAAAAGACTTTTTTACATTGCAGCAAATTGTAGATGTATGATCAAAATTTCAGCTGTAGCTCAGATTGATTGGTAGTGACTAGTGAATATTACTTACTTGCATTCTATATTGGATCCACACAGGTCGAAACAAATATGTATTTTTGCGGCAAAACCGGATAACGTCTCCAATGACGCGTAAAAAGTTATTTGCAGATCGTGTTTCTCGAGTAGGTAATATCGTTTATTTATACGTCACTCATTTCAATACCCCCTCCCCCTCGCGATATTACCACACCCCCGCATCGCCTTAGGGTACCTACATACCTATAGGTATCACCCTATATATTATAGAGAGGAGAGAAAATTTTATTAGGGCGACAAAATTATACGTTGCGAGCGTCAGACGCTCCGAACTCCCTAAGGACCTTTGGGAATGAACTCTACTCTTCTTTATAACTTGTCGATATATGGACCTATTCATGTTCTTTTGCTTATAGGTACCTAAGTGGATAAACCGTGATTGTGTAAAAAACACCGAAATGATACATCCACATTTTCCTTTTTGCAGTTTTTTTTAAACTAAAAATATCGTTGTACATACAGGAGCTAGGACGGGGCTGCCGCGACTGTATGCACGTACAGGAACGTATAGAAGCCGCCGCCTCTATATGCGCATGTATTACCAGTCGAGACCTAGATTCCTATATCCCTAAGTCCCTAACCAATAGTCATATGTAGACATACATGTATATAAATATGTCCGGGATACCTGCTACCATGAGACCTAAGGTAGCAAGCGGATGGTTGGAAGGAAGTGGATGGATTGGTGCTAGTGGTGGTTGGTGGTTAGCTTTTCTCACTGCCAGTCAAGCAGGCTCACAAGACTGATCAGGTTCTGATGGCTAGGGGTGTCTTGGCCGCAGTGAGAGGTTGGTTGGATTTAAAAAATACCTTACTGAGTGTGGCCAAAGGAATAAACATTCCGTAAATATAGAATGCGCTAATCTCTGGAACCAACAGCCATTTTCAAAGCCAACTGACGACTTTGAAAATTTCTTTTTGCACCTACGATCCTTAAAAACCGAGCAAAAAGGAAAAAAACTCATAAATAACTTATAAAACATGTTTCATAGAACATTCAACGGAGAATAGAAAACATATTTTTGCGGTAAAAATTCACGCATAAAGAGTTGGTTATTGACCCTTGATCTACAAAACTATTGTTCTATTTTCTTCGCCATCCCGCTAGTTAGGAATTTTCCAAGAAACAGAGGCGAAACGAGTTAATTAAATAGAGGCCGAGATTGCCTCGCGGGACATTCCGCCTGGTGCGATCAATCAATCCCCGCCTACGGGGAACCTACGTCATATCACACGTCACTTGAAACTTTCGTTGTTGTAAACAAGTCAGTCTTAAGCAAAATTCACAATAAAGCTAGAATCACCACGCGCGATGAAGAAACAAGAAACCCTTGAGACTGCGCAAACCAAGCGGAAAATTGCCCGCGCACTTTTTGACGTCATTGTCAAATAAACCAGGGGTCGGACAAAAAGTGGGGGTGACGGAAAAATTACGTAATCTTGCACACAGGATGATGTTTGTATTTTAACTTCCGTGTGACATGTAGTAACGAAGTAGTATTAATGAAGTAATAAAATAATCATAAATAAATCAATGGAATTAATAATACAGGTGGTAGGGTGATGTAGTGAATAATATGATATCACTATGGCGTATAGAACAAAATCGTATAATGACTTCTGCACGTCGGCGTCGCCTCGCGCTCGAGGTCATTCATATGATTTTGATCTTTAAAAACAACTACGAAAATATCCAATATTTTCTGGTCACATCGTATTGTTCAAATTCCTTTTGTGAGGCGGTCGACTCGACTGTAAAATCTGCAAAAGCACTTAAGTGTGTCCTTGGCCTTCTCAACTCGTCTCTAAGTTCCCTCCCCCCCCTCCCCCCTCACCCTCCATCACCCCCGCGGCTGAAGGCTCTACGGCTAGGGTCAGACGGTCAAAGTCAAAATATTAAATTGCCTTAGAATATATGAAGTGGTGCCGTGGTAGCTTAGTAGGCTGTGCACTCGCCTCACGTTCACGAGGTCGTGGGTTCGATCCTGGCCCGTGCCTATGAGTTTTTCGGAACTTACTTACGGTTTATTAAGGTGCTATTCGGTGAAGAAAAACATATTACCTGCACACATCAAAAATTCGAATTTCTATTCTAAGGCGTATGTGAACTATACTAAAAACGGATTGGGGCACCGTGGGTGGACATTGGCACGCGCAACAGATCCTGTGGGTTTCAAGCGTTCCTCGCCCACTACCTTATGCCAGGGGCCAGATACTCGTATTTGGAGTCAAAGTCAAACGTTTTATACGTCTAAAATTTATACGTCAATTTTTTATCTACCACCGTTTAGTTAAAATATAAGCATTTCATATAGCTCTTTCATTAACCGTTACATTAATTGTTGCACTCATCATCAACAGCCTATTAATGTCCCCACTGCTGGGGCTCAGGCCTCCTCTCCACGAGGGCGTTCGGGCTATAGTCCACCACGCTAGCCCAGTGCGGGTTGGTAGACTTTACATACGCCTAAGAATTTCTTCTTCAGCGTATGCAGGTTTCCTCACGATGTTTTCCTTCACCGTTTGAGAGCAGTCAGTAAATGTACTTAAGTTTCGAGAACAAACCCATTGGTACATGGCCCAGCTGGGGATCGAACTCCAGACCTTTCGATATGATAGGCCGCGTCTTATCCCCTACGCCACTGACGCTCTTTGTTGCACTATTTGTTCTTATTAGTCATTTCTGTCTACGCTATGTCATTTCTGTCTACTGTGTGCAGACAGAAATGACAAGACAGAGATGACGATCACACGTTAATTTGATCATAATAATCTTTAATAATTGATTGTTGGTGTGGCTACCTGATACAAATATTATTGGTTTCTGGCATAATTACAACCAGTATTAAGTCACAAACCGCATGAATTTCATAGACATATAACCTGAACAGATTTTTGATCACATAATAGCATGTATGCTATAAGAATTTAGATCTTACATTACCAGCCGGTTGTCGCCCTCTGCTGAACACATGACTTCTCCAAGTTTTCCTCCTTTATCATCCAGCTGCTTCCACCTTATTTTTAGACGTTATTTTTTTATCACAACGTAATGGAATCCCAAAGCAATTTAAATAATGACCAGATTAAACGTTATAAAACAGCTTCAAAAGCTCGCCTTTCCCAGGAGGCGAATAATTTTAATTTTCCAGACAAAAACTTCTTCATTTTATTCCCACGTAAATGTTTTGGGGATAAAAACGTTGTAATACTTTGAGATACATTTTATGTGCGTAGGTAGAATGTAGCAATTAAATTAATCCATGTTTTAATTAGTCATTAAGCAGTGTAATAAAGATAACTGCCCTGCTATTCTGTAAGCGTATTTGTGCAACTCGATCCTGAATCCGCCGTGAGATCGGTCTCTAACTCAATGATTCACAGTTCAATACTCACTTTACTTCGCAAGTGAAGTATTTATTGTGTAGCTTGTATTTGTTTACACAATGCGACGTCGAGGTCTTTCATGATCGGATGCGAAGTGAAGTGAGTGACTTGCGATGTGATGGTCGAGTATTAATTCGTACTTTACAGAATCACACAGCTTAATTGGGTCTATTAAATTGTTCGAGACGTAGGCCCTTGTAAGCATTGAAGACTCTTATTTTAGTATTTACTTAATTATTAAAACGCATAGTTTAAGGGAAATACAGCAAGATTAATTTGGACTGCTAACACTATTGTTAATGAGCACCTATGTACTCATTGTAAGGGCGTCATCATCATCATCAGCCTGCACTAGTCCACTGCTGGACATAGGCCTCCAAGGCGCGCCACTGAACCCGATCTTCAGTTCTCCGCATTGTTAGGTAAGTATAAATTGTATTCAATAATTAGAATCATTTACAGCCATTTCAATTGAAATTAGAATCATTTACAGTCATTTCAAATAACTTATAATCACTTGGTAGGTTATTTCTCAGTAGGTAAATAACCACAATTTGAAGCAGTAAGATCATTCTCAAATTATTCAGCGCAGATGAAGCCGCCATTTTAATCCCAGATAAGTCTATCTCAAACTATCATAAACGTAACGCTGTAAAATTACCTACCAATTCCAAGAACGTATCTAAAAGGTTATAATGTACTTTCTAAAGGTAGGTGTTTTATGCCTACGTCACAACAACTTTGTAAAGTGACTAAATAAATCAAATAAACATTGATCATTCTTTTATTATAATTATGTCCGACCTTAGTTTGTGAGTGAAAGTTCTTAAGTGGTCCCTACACGATGATGTGCATGACATGCATTACGTGCTGTCACTCATGCATGACCGTCTTGTAGTAGTGATTGACGCGAATGACAAGCAAACTACGTGCTGGCCGTTGATTGACGTGCAAGCTTACTCTTTACTGTGCTTAGTGATTGATAGCATGCATGAAGTTCCATCATGCAGCATGATAATTCACGTAAACGTAATCGTGTAGGGACCGCTTTACACACCTACATTCTTTTTTTCATTGATACCAAAGAGATTTTACTCCGAATAAAAATAGGAAAGGTAGCATTCGGATAAGCAGTCGCTGCCCGGCAGTCGCGGCTGGGCAGCGGCAGTCGGCCGCGACGGCACAGCCGCCTGCATCGGGCGGTTCTCCATACAAATCCATATAGAGCGGTACGACGCGGCTCGGCCGTCGCTGCTCGGCCGCGATTGCCGGACAGCGACTGCTCAGATCGGACTGCTACCTTAAGTAATTTAAGCGTAACTTCAACTAAAGTAGTTGAACTAAGTATAGTTGATATAGTTGAGTAGTGGTTGATATAAGTAGAGAGCAAGTGTCCATAGAAAGTAACAGAAAACAAATCATTTTTATTGTACCTAACTAAATTTAATCGATGATGAGACTGTACGATCCCCCAGTCAAACCGACAAGACGGTTTTGGGGGACAAATATATACTGTTATGCTTATGTATTTGATTAATAAAAAATAATAATAATAAAAAATGTGATGTGTTGAGAATCTACATTAAGTAGTTCCAATTATACTGTGTTAAGAAACCCCAACGCACGTTGAATATAGCTTACTACTGTAATTACAACTACTGTAGTTGGTAAATTAAACTTCAAAAAGTTTTGCGTGATCACTGGGTCATACATAAAAATAAGAATAAAAAAATATAAGGGTCGACTTGAGACATCCTCTTTTTGTTTGTCCTCGGTCGAAAAGTAGTTGCCCCACTCTGCCTTATGGTACCTCAAAATAGTCGATTCAAAGCTGTCAAAGCCATTTCCAAGAATTCGTTTTTTTTCATTCATAGTGGTCCAAGCAGTGCAACTACAGTATTTATTTCTGTGAGTGCAACGTTGCCGGAAATATATTACAAGTCTAGATCAAAACGCGTTTAGAATTCACCTGGAGGAACCTATGTAGGTCACCTTGATTGTAAACGAAACACGGGTATTTGAGGAAGTCGAATGAAAGCAGTCTCCAGCATATTTTACGAGGAGGAACGAAATAGGCAAGAAGTTTCAGGTGAATATTTCCCCAGACGCCTAGTTCGAGATTTATATCAGGTATGCATATAGTGAGGCCGCTCCAAGCAAAGAATATACATGGTAACTATATTTATAACAGTATCTTAAAACCTACCCGCGGTAGATTTTATTGTCTCGTACTAATATAAAAGTATTAGGTTTAAGTACATCTAAGCGTAAAGTACCTAATAACCTAAGTAGCTGCTTCCATACACAGCTACCTATCTATCTTAAGTTATTTATATTTCCCTTTAGGAAGACTTACAGACAAATAATAATAATTTTAAAAAATATAGGGGTACCGTGGGTCTGCAGTGTTTTAAATAATAACTATAAATATGAAATCTGTCTTTTATGATTCAATCCAAATATGGTCGCGCGAGTTAAATATCTATATACTAAATAAGTACGTATCATCATTGTCCCTCATCTCGCAAAGATTACTTAATATAAATACCTATTTATGGTAGGTATCTCCATCCAGGCATAGAAAATCTATCTCATGCCAATCTAAAATTACTAGAGCAAACGTGCTCTATTAAATTTCGAAAGCTTCGGCCTCCAAACGATGTTAGCTAGATTAGTACCACAGACTAATATTTACTTTTAATAAGATGAATCTGATGTTTGAGTCTGTTTTGTTAAAATCTTTTTTATTACTAGGTATTGAATTCCCGATAAAGGTACCTTAAAATACCTATTAATTTTTTCGATTGAGGAATGTGAAAGATTTGTGAGAAGAAAAATCTTATAGCAGTCAACGTCCAGATCCAGTTAAAAACTAACCAAATCAGTCTCTTATTTTCTTACTGTATGACATGACATGCCTCTGATCTACTGACTGGTATAATATTTGTTTCAATACCATGATTGCGTGAGCTCAGACAGTAAACATAATCCGTGTCGTGCCCTAGTAGATCCCGGCCAGACGAGGGTCGACATATTATAACATGGCGGACTATAACATGCTGGAAGCAATGATTATTTCAGACTCCGTGCGTGATCTAGTTAACTTCGACTAGGGTTGCTCAAACACTGTGTTAGTACTGGCATTACATGTTGTTTGGGGATGACCTTGAAATGAGTTGCTGGTGTTTTATTGTGAAAACATTGGGTGTGTTCTTGTTCAAGAATCGTAGTCCATAAAGGTATAAATTCGAAATTGAATTTGTTCGTTCGTTTACTCGACTATTCAACCGGTCTCCGTAACATTTTACGCCGGTGTAATCTGTCAACATCCTTACAAACTTTCGCAATAATGTCAAAAATTTATCATAATATAACCATTCCAACAAACTGTTTTACAGTTTGGCGAGTAATTAATATATTGTACGAATTGTGAAATTATAGAATAAAGTAGCAATTAAAAAATTACAGAATGGAATAATTTATCGATTTATATTTATAATTGTATATATTTTATTATTAATTTATTTTAGGTAGGTAAGTAGGTTAGCATAGTATATATATATTGTATCTATCCTTAGTAACTTTTGACACCAAGTTTTTTATATATTTAAGTATTTCTGTTTATATTTGTTTTATATTATTATAAACTAAGGTACTATAATGCCTAGGAATCTATAGCCGCATTATAATTTCGTCGTCTATATTTTATTAATTTCAACGCACATATTTTTGACCTCCCGTCATCTGTTATCTTATCTTATCTTCTGAGGGGGCCAGGAATACCTGGCGACACTTCGACCCTATGGGATCTGTTGTGCCAAACCCCTGTCCGCCAAACGGTGCCCCAATCCGTTTTTGGTGAACTTCACATACGCCTTAGAATAGTTAAAAACCAGTCTTTGGCGTATGCAGGTTTCCTCACGATGTTTTCCTTCACCGAAAAACCTGTGGTATTATAATAAACCGTACTTAAGTTTTCGAAAAACTCATTGGTACGGGCCAGGATCGAACCCACGACCTCATGAACGTGAGGCGAGTGCACAACCAACTAGGCTACCACGGCTCCTCCCGTCATCTGTTAGTCTCTCCAACAGTGTGGGTTGACTGAAAGAGATCTCTTGTAGATATAAGTTCTGCTTGTATGTTTTACATGTTTTATTTGTGAAATAAAAAATAATTTCATAATAAAAGATTTACAGTGAGGAAACACATGGAGCTACAAAAGTAAATACCAATGTTGTGAAACTAATTGTTCTGAGTCTATTTGTGCTTGTCTAGTGACCACTTGGAAAACTTCGCTCTAGCTTCTCCCAACTCCAGTCAAAACAAAAGGGCGACATGGAGGCGAAAATAGGGAGAAACACATTCCATTATGACTCTAGGGAGCCAATATGAAAATTTATGGAAGTAATGAATTGAAAATGGAATGAAGCTGGCATGAAAGTTTTTATGACTTTGGCCTTATCTATAAACCACGCGGAGTTATGGAGGCATTTTTATCGATCGATGTCATTTTCTCATTCATAGGCCGACATTCGGAGACTGCCGAAGTTTTAATGACATTCAATAAGTTGAAGCCTAATTTGTTAAAGGTTATTGAATTTTACTCGACTATGACTTGACTGATTAGATCGTGAATGATTGATTGTGATTCGAAAAATCCGCAAGGCCTAAGTCTGTACGCTTCATAGTATTTCAGCATATAAAAGTTTGTTCACGATGTTTTCCTTTGCCAAAAGCCTTTTGTGTGTTAATAATCCTGTCGTCCAGAAAAACACATTATAACGTGCCCAAATTTAAATACATGATTCTACTTTACAAAAAATTAAAGCGACTTTAAAAAAAAAATGATATGAACTTCGATGACTTGTTGATCCCCTAATTTTATTTAATTGTCCACTCTTAAGGGTGAAATATTGTTTTGAGGACCACCTTCGAAAGTTCCTATCCCTATATTCAGTAAAAAACATTCAAATCCGTTCACATATCGCGAAAATACCCACACAATAAAAACACACAATTGAATTGAGGACCTTTTTGAAGCCGATTGAAAACCACCTCAGTACCTACGTCACATCATTCAGCTGCTGCTCAGTAATTACGTAATATCTGTTTGACTATATAGCTAAGTGTGTCCTACCATAAGGCTTTTAGGGTAAATTCTGCGGTCACGACCGTTACGCAAGTAATCCTCGCCACCGCGTGCGTGACAGCCAATAAAACAGGTTGTTTTCCACGGAGGCAGTCCGCCCACGCGGTGTCTTAGTGGTTTTACACCTTGGGACGGGAAAATAGTTGATTGCTATTAACTGATACTATTTTTAAATGGTGTAACGGGGCACCGTAGAACTGACGGCCGTTGGGGCAGAAAGGTTCTCGAGTGGCGACCACGTACCGGAAGATGCAGTGTAGGCAGGTCTCCCACGAGGTGGACCGACGATCTGGTGAAGGCCGCGGGACCCGACTGGATGAGATTAGCGCAGGACGGGTCGTCGTGGAGATCCCTGGGGCAGGCCTTTGTCCAGCAGTGGACGTCTACAGGCTGATATGATGATGAACGTGGCCCAACAATATTGTATGTGTTCAAATGCCTACCTACCAAGTCATCTAACCTCATCTCCCTGCGCTAACCTCATCCAGCTGGGTCCCGACCTACCATCAAATGACCTACCAAAACACAATCAAAACAAATGGAACATAAGCCGACAGGGTACGCATACCGTAATCCTCTTAGCGTTTTACTTCAACTAATTTATGTGACGAGTGCTTTTATAAAACAACTAGCTGTTTCCCGCGGCTTCGCCCACGTTTATTAAGTTACACTCTCTCTATAATATACCTCCATCAATATTGAACGCCTTTTCTATGGTTTTGTAAGGTTTTCCTTTGTAATGAAAAAAACAACTAAATTTTACCGTGTAGGCCGCGGTCTACGACGTAGCAGCTACGGCCTACGCGGCTACGAAACATTGTTAAATTTTATTTGTGGAAGTTTTTCTCGATGACGTGAATAAAATTATTTGCAGGAACTGTGTGTCATCATCATCATCAGCTCGCACTTCCCCAGAACCCGATCTTTGATTCTTCGCTTCCTTCCTTAGGCAGCGCATTACGAGTATTCGATAGCCTCCTGAGTACCAGACACACTTTTTTTGGAGTTTCTTTTTGAAACTCAATAAAGTGCACTATTTGATAATGACTTAGTATGGGAAAAATAGTAAAAAAAATCAATGTATTGGAAAAACTGGTTTTTCACTATGTCCTATATAAAGGACAAGAGGATTTAACTAACATGTCATTTATGAAGGACATAGCCTATTTCTTAAGTCTGATTTAAGACACAGCGAGAAAATAAAAACATTAATTAATAGATTTTAGTTTTATATTAATTACTTTTATTAAATTCTTCGAAATCAACAATAATTAAACTTTATTTTCTTATATAATTCTCAAAAACTAAACTTTACTCATTATATTTTTGTAGGTACCATAGTCTGGTAAATGTGCAACACCTTCGGTACGGTTTTCTTTGGAAGGAACTGGCTTTATTAGAGCCTTAAACTTTCTATGCTTTGGCCTAAGTTCATCATGTCAGTTTCGCCTTTATCGTCACATTCTTCCTCATTATCATTGATGAGTTTGGTGCCTAAGTTCAGTTTAAATTCTCGTAACTTTGCCATTTTTTCTTCGCTTTGCTCTTCTTTTTCTTTGCTCTTCTCTGAGAGATCACGCGAATTGACCACTTTTTTGTACGATTGCGCGATGTAAGCATCCGATCAGCGAAATCTACGTCATTCGTATTTTTGTTATACTTTTTGACGTCTGGGCTCCTTTGGACATGATCATAGTTAAACCAACATAACATAGTTATACTTTATAGTCCTTAAAAAGCTCTTTTAAAGTTTGACACCAAAATTTTCCAGTCTCGAATATAAGTCTCCAAAATCTCCAAATATGTGTCCTATTGTTTCAGTTTACCATATTCGTAAAAGTATCGTTAACTATGTATTTGTTATAGAATTGGCACCACTCCCATTCCTCAGTACCCATTTTTCTAGATGTACGATGGTTGCACTAAATTATTTTGTTTCAGTTTCCAGGGTATGTCGCGTAGGTCTTGAAAGTCAGTGTTATTGTGACGATTTCTAATAGCTATCTGTCGAGTGGTTAATGATTGCGAGCCTTCACCTCGGCCACGGGGACCAGGACCGCTGCCCGCTAGGTGTACCTCTTGCGCGTCCTCTTGTTCGTAGTTGATACGACGAAGTTGAAGATGATAGATCTGAGTAGTCTGACGGTGCCGGAGAAGTCGCTGGAGGAACCAACGCACCCTGTTCCTCGTCCGAGCTACTGGATTCACTATGCGATGGTCACCGGCTCTTTTGTTGAATTCTGGCGGAACAAACTCTGGATCTTCATTTGAATCATCTCTAGATCAGTCAAATTAGGAGTCGTTCAATCTTCTGTGATGGCGTTGTCTGGTATCGTCGCTAAAACAAACTTAAAACCTTCAAGAAACCTCAATGTACATGGGAAGACAGTCTTGAAAAATATTAATTGCATGCTGTTGTACTTTGCAGAGGACATAGAAAAAAATATCAAGGCCACAAGCTCAATATTTATTGTTTAGTAAAAATAATACCTCAAATCATTAGTTTGCAATATTAATTCGTTGTTTATCACAAAAAAGAATATTAGTTATTGAAGAATTTATAGGATGTTTATAGATTAACTTACCATTGCACGGACGCAAGCTCTTGAGGTTGCCTACCGACGCCATTAAAAAAAAAATATGACAGAATACACTCGACATTTATTTTTTAACATAGCCCAAGAAGCCAATAGATGGCACTGGTAAAACTATTTTGGTGTTCCCACTTAAAACGGAGAACATAGATTTTTTTATTTCTTATGTCCTATGTAAAGGACAGATGTACTCAGGAGGATAGAAAATAGTAACTTTGCTACCTTTTTACTATCTTTACTCGATGTAGTAAAAGCTTGAAACAAACCAGACAACAAACAAAATAAACTAAGATGAAGCTACAGTCTGCCTCAGAAATTCAATTACTCCCTGCGTGACAGAGGGCCACCGCTGAAGATGTAGGGCGGACATTCCTCTAATTCGATTGGTAACAAGATACGACGGTCGTAACTACATTATTTAGGGTACTTAGTTAGCCGATCGACTCTCCGCACTCGAGATTCTGTTAAAACCGTCCCGACTAGAAAAGGTCGACAAACTTTTCGACTAATCGAAAAGGCTTAAGCAAAAACCAAGAGAAGGGAGTTAGTGGCGAAAAAGCGATGACTAAAATCAAGAGAGTTGATGAAGTGGCGAGGTGAAAGGCACCTTCTGGGTATGCCATCTTCGGCCTTATCTTCTCTATCCATCAGATAAGATTGAGCCCATCTAATGTGATGTCGTAACGTCTTCGTGAGGATCTGCCCGATGACGACAAGGTGTTTTCGCATTTAACGACTTTCAAAGATATCGATATTAAAACATAAAAATATATATTCATATTTCATATATATTTCATTACATATTACATATATAAATAAATATATATGATTTACTGTAATAATGTCCAACTACTTACATAGAAACTAAATAGAAACATTTTCTTCTTGAAAATCAATTTCATGATCTGTATTACGAACTACAAATAGCACTTCAAATGGACGAATTTATTATCGATTATAAGCATATTTTCTGAATTTAAAATTAAATAAGTTAACAATCTTTTACAACGACGTGAAATTAATAAATTCAAAAGTAATTTCTTCTGCCGGGAACCAATTATCCAAACTCAAATGAAACGATTCAATTCTAAAACCAATCGAAAAGCCCTTCATTAATAGAGAGTGACATGAGATATTGGACTCCAATTGTAACTAATGAGAATGTTTTGCCCATTTATCTCAAGTGGTTCGTGTTTTATCGACTGATAGGTTCGCTTGCGATAAGCAGCTAACATCACGACGAGGGTGATGTATTTTTGTAGCTTGAAGTGAAATTCTTTAATATTAGGCACGCGGTAATCCAAGTTTCCTGTGGGAATTGAATCCCCTGTGGTGATACGTAGATTTACAAACGCCTACATGAACAACCGAACATTCTAACATCTATTAATTAACCAAGTGTTATTTTTCATTTAATTACTTCGGATTCTAATAGCTTCCAGTGGATAACCGATTTAATATATTTTGGCTTTTTCTTTAATTGTGCATTAATAGTTATTTGACGCAAGGCTGCAAAGTTGGTTATTTTGTGCGATACTAGTATTGAAAACTGAGCAAAGCGAAGGGTTCTTCAATGATAGAATCCTGAGCGTAGCGAGCGTTTCAAGGTACGAGACGTAAAATAACTTTGCTGCCGAGCGCAACACACAATTTTTCACCTCACTACAGCGAGGAAAATACTAGGTGAATTGAATCCTTTCGGCGGTTTAGAACCACAAATAATAATAGCCACAATTAGAATTGACCACTTCTTTAAATGTCCACCTTCTACAAATTAGAAGAAACTTTTTAAAAGTTTTTTTCCAGGTGCAGTTTTCCACGCAGATTTCGAATGAGAAAGTATACCCTTCCGAGCTTGTGAGGTGAAAAGTAAATTGTATGTGTATTTTGTGTATTATAGTATACTTTTAGCATTTATTTATACTACTTTGATGAACTCAAGGAAAACTAATAAAAGGGTTTACTTGTTGTAAATTTATATTTCCAACAATCGTAATAAACAGTGGATAGTAAAATGATACAGTATGTAGGTAATAGGTATCACACCTACAATGTAGTTTCTTATTGAACCTGGGCAAGTCTATCCGAATAGTATCATTTGGAAAAGAAATTCAAGCTTTTAGCAGGTCGACGCAATGAAAATGCAAAAGCAAGCCGGACAAAGACTTGCGAGAGAATGCTGGACGCATAAGAACAGCAAGATGAGCAAGCAAGTACAACAGAGTAACTACCGGCATTGTTTCCCTAAAAGTCTGACTTTTCCTTGAGCTTATCCAAGTGAGTTTAATTTAATGACTAAGGAATGCTACTATACTTTAACTTCTTTCTACATTATGGGAAAGGAACCAGCGGTCGTAATGCCTATCAGGTTGAAACGACCATTGAACATCTTCACTGATCTGACTGATAACCATTGGATTGCTATACGTGCTACGACTTAAAGACTACAAGTGTATTGCCACCCTGAGCTTTAATAGGAAGAATATGATGAGATACGACGATAAATCATGTTCACGACGTAAAGAAAAAAAATTACGTTTACGGCTATTTGATTTGTGAATTGACTAACGTTAATTGAAAATAATTAAGATAATTATTTTCAAATAACACCTAAGTAGGTACTTCTTTAGACAGACGTTCGGAATGAAATAAACGATCTTTGACTGGCCTGTTGGCGTAGTGGTAGTAACCCTGCCTACTGCGCTAAAGGTTGTGGGTTCGATTCCCACCCGGGACCAACATTTGTGTGATGAGCATAACTGTTGGTTTTCGGATTCTGGGTGTTTGTATGTATTTAAGTATATATTTAAAAGTATTTAAGTATGTTTATCAGTTGTTGAGTACCCATTTACAAGCTTCGGCTTAGTTGGGACTAAACAGCCGTGTGTTAATTTGTCCAAAACATTATTATTATTATTTTGAAAAGCGAAATGCAGTGAATGCGATATTAAAGCCTCGTAAATAGTCATCTAGGTAAGTAAAAGTCGTGTGAGAAAAGATCAAAGAGCCTTTTTGTAGACGTTTCCTCAGTCAAGTGCCTCATTACGTTGGTAGTTTTTCTATGAACAGGACCCTCAAGCAAGGCGCCTTCAAATTAAGAGTCATTTACCCAGTCATTCAGTAAAAGTCGTTCTGCTAACACATTTCCCATCATAAAGCCCGAAATTCTACGGTGGAAAGTATCATAGAAGACGTTTTTATTTTAAGTGTGTAAAATAAAAATAGTACCTACAGTAGTAGGGTAGTATTGAAAATCTTATTAATAAGATTTGTCGAGGAAAAATGATGGCTTGTTTTATTTTATTAAATCTTTTCCTTATTGCGTTGCTATTCTCGGTACAAATGATATGTTATGGTACTCACAGGAGTCTACTGGAGCGATGCTGGGGCCGTCGTGCGGAGTCAGCATCTTCATGGTGATCGCCCCGGGGAGGACGCTGCTCGAAACAGACACTTTGGCGATTTTTTAACACAACTGCACCTCAAAATGTCCCTACAAAGTGCTCTATTTGTTAGAAACGCGGCGGCCACAGGAGCACAACAGGCAGGGTGCACTATCGATTTGAACGACGAAGCCCAGACGCGCTTGCGTGGATAAGCTCGTGCAGCGCATGCGCTTTTAAAATCGCCGCCATTTTGAACAGGAAGTGCGTCATTTGACAGTTGACAGTTCGATTGTTTTTCTTCTTTTCCGAGTAACGACGTCATTTGCGTGCGGGTAATTCAACACCTAATTAAATTTTTTTGTACCTAGGTACACTTAATATTGATTTAATATGGTGAGTAATATGGTGTATTTCACTTGTGTTGTCTTTCCATGCAAGTTCGAAGGACCACCTTCTCTTGCATTGGTCCAACAAGGTCCACTGTTGAACTAAAGCATTTCCTCGTGCGGAGAGATGACCATAGACGGCTAAGGCAAGCTTAAGGCCTGCATTTCCTTCAGGTCTAAAATGTGCTCTCTATTTTATACTGCAGAATTCTGCACATTTGTAATAAAAGATAAGTTCAAAAATCAATAAACATACAATCAAAAATGTAGATGTTATAAATTAATTTTATTGAAAATCGTAAATAAATTTACATAAAATATTAATAAATAATCATTACATCACTTGTGTTGTATCTGTGTTCATGTGAAGTGTCACTGTGTAGCCGGCAGCGGGCCGCGCGTGTGTCTGCCTGAATGTATGCGTGTTAATGTCGCTTTCATTAGAACATTCCAAATAGGTAAACAAAACAGTAATCACAATGTAAAAAGATTCCTCGACCATTTACAATCGATGACATCGAAGAAACATGGTTTTTTGGAAGTATTGAGACGTAAAATACGAAACAAAAATTGGATATTTTCATGAAAACATTTTTTGAGGTTATCAGATGTTATGTCAGTCAAGCCATGTTTGTTTACTTCATTGGAAACTTCTAATGAAAGGTCTGGTGGACTGTGAGTGGAGTGCGGGTGCTTAGTACCCGGCCAGCTCGGCGAAGGTGGAGTCCATCTCGTCGGCCAAGCTCTTGTACCGGTCCTTGTTGATGCCCAGTTCATCTGCGAATGGTATCACAACGAGACAATTAGCAGCTGGTTGTACTTACGCGGTTTGGGAGATCAAAGGTTTATCTATTCTATTTGTTGTAATCATATCTCCAGGTTTTCTATCGTACCTACTATTGGAAATAAACCAGGAAACAGAACAATCACAAATAAAACATTACCAAATTGTACAAAGTTGTCTGTCCCCGCTGGGAATCGAACCCACGACCTCAATGAACTTTCAAGTATGCTGCTTTGCTACCCATGGATTCTGATAAACCTTGTGGTTACACTGGCTGTCCTACCCTTCAAACCGGAAGACAATTCCTGTTTAGATCTTTCTATTATAATAACACCGACTGGGTCGAGCTTTCTGAAAAACTTTTAGTGTTACGGTAACTTCTTTATTAATTTATATTTTATAGCGCAAGCGTAGCTTTATATAATATTTAAGTAGAAATTTATGAGATTAAAAGACAAAGAGTACCTTCGAAGCATTGGTCCGCGACGATAGCAGCAAAGCAAAAAGACATGTTAGTCACAACACAAAAAGCAGGGCTTACAACTATACGATCTCTAAAGGATTGCCAGCAAAATGCTGTATTAGAGTCTAAGAGTACAACCCTATTTGGTAGTGACAATCCTCTCAACATCGATGAAATTAGGGTCGGTTAGTGAGAAGTAGAATTTTATATCGATGCTGAAACAAAAGGGGTTGGAAATAACGCTCTTTACGAGAGCTTATCGTTGAAACTTTTGAATGGTAGATAGATTTCGTATCGGTCAAAATAATTATTAATTCTTTCTTTTATTTGTCGAGCTTGCACCGGCTGGTTGGGGACTTTGGACAATGATAGTGGATGATCCTAAAAATGGGGAAAGGAGTCGAGGACAAAATCCCTATATCGCGTAGAACACTTTATCAACCTTTCACATATAATTTCTTTTACTCTAGATTTAATTCTGATGTACATACTTGAAATTTGATAGCTCTAAATACATTTAACATATTTAGCTACGTTTGGTTCGGATAATTTTATGATTTTGGAAAGGCTTCATTGTCCTTAAATTTAAATGTGAGTGACAATAATGAATCAGAAAACTCTTTCTTAATATTGAGTTATGATAATCTGTCAAACACAGCATCTTATCAGGTTTATTTGCGTAACGCTTCTAGAATTTTTTGTTACTGCTCACACATTCGGGTGTAGCCGTAAAATTCTACGACGAAAAGTAATAAGATTAATTTGATTTAAAAATAAAATAAATGAGGGTAAGGTTGCTAGGTGTCGATCTACTAGGGTGGGGGGACAGTGTTTGGACGGTATTGTCTTAGGCTAAGTGCTTTAAAGTGCTGCTAGGGTGAATTAGTATCCTGTGAGTTCAGCGAACGTTCCGTCCAGGTCGTCGCATATCGCCTTGTATTTCTCCTTCTCGTTGAACAATGCGTCTGGAAAATTTTGGTTAATTCCATAATCACTTAGACGAAGCTATCAGCATACCTTGTTCATTTCACGAAGTCCCATAAAGCTCACTATTTGTTTTGTAAGCTTTTCTACGAGTGCTAGAAACCTGAAAATATCGCTTCATAGCGATGAGTTACATTTGTGTCGAATAGTCCAAATATTTTAGACAGGAGAGGACTTCGTAAAAAGAACGTAAAATAAGAAAATTAGAAAGTTTCTATTAAAAAGCTTTGCATTTTACAGAGAAGTCATAATATTCTCTTTTATTATTAGTAGAAAATTATCATAGTTAAAAAGTAGATGTTGAAGGCCAAGTAAAACGTTTTTTTTAAATTTGGTTGTCAATTAAAACATCAAATTTCATTAAAAGAAAACGAATAAAATTACATAATGTATGAAGATGGAACAAGATTAATTAATTACTTTCTACAGCGAACTTAATGACTTTCTAAATCAAACTTGATTTGAATCGGCAATTTTATTTTTTTACCATTCTCCTAATTTCTTCTTGTTTACTAAATAAATGCTAGACTTTTGTCTAGCATCAAAAGCTGGTAAAACAAAAGTGTGTTCTTTGTGTCATAATAACATGTGTGTCATTTTTAATCAGAATTACTTCAGCTGTTACGATCGTGATTGACCTAGAAACATTTTAACACATTTTATACCATCCGTATTTAAATTTATATGAGGTTTCAGTTTACTTTGTCTAAAAATAAGTGGAGGAATAATTTCGTGACTAGGGCCGAAAATTCTCGGACACACTTCCAGGAAAATTTCCAAAGTCCCGGGAATTTTCCCTGTTTTATCTTCATCTTTGTACGCGACGTACGTATACATAAGTCCTTGTGCTGTGTTTCAGGATAAATACTATCTTGTTCCATCTATGGATACAGTGTTAAAGCAGTGGTGAAGTGCGATGGGCATACCTTCGAGCCTGTCGACCTCCTTCTGCAGTTTCTTGACGGTCTTCTCTGCGAACTCTGCGCGGGCCTCGGCCTCCTTCAGTTTGGCGGTGAGGGTCTTCAGCTGCTTCTTGAACTCTTCCACGCGCTGGTTCGCCTTCTCCTCTGATACTTCCAGAGATTTTAGGGAGTTACCTACGACCTGTGTGGGACAATGATTTCCATGAAATTCCATGTTCTGTAATTTTGTTTTATACGTTTTTTTAAAGTCTGAAGTGACAACTGGACTAACCAGTCAACCTGATGGTAAGCGAAAGGTTACAAGTCCTTGGATTGTGTATTCCGCCTCTCCCCTCGTATTTACAAGCCGCCATTTAAACCGGAACACTTTGTTGGTTCTTAAAGAGTAACAATATTTTGCACAAACCTTTAATTCCTCTTCAAGTTCTGAGATCTTGGCGTCTCCAGACTTGACACGGTCCTCAGCGACTTCAAGCTCGTCTTCAACGAAGGCCAGCTTGCGTGATACCTGGGGCAACGAAGTCGAATAAGTATATAGTTTAGTCCACTAAACACTGGTCTTCCACTTACACAGTGGTACGGTACGGTAATCAATTTTGAGTGCAGACTCCAACTTTGTTTGAACGACAAAATATATTCCAAAACCTCAGAAAGATTTCTCCCAATGCCTTATAGCAAGTGTCTTCATTCATTCTGCATCAGACCCAACAGAGGAAGGTCAATTATATATTGCCGACAAAATCGGTAAGCTGAAGCACCGACTACCTGGTGAAGCTGATTATAATGGTTGGGTTGTAGATGAATAAGATTAATACAGGTCAGGGCTTGTAAATTAGTTGTGGAGTGGAGACTGCGGCGGACGAAGGGCCGGGTGTGGTGGTGTTCATTGGGGAAGGCTGTCCATCAGTGGAGGTTGAAGGGCTGATATGCATGTAAGTAAGCAGACCTCGTCAGATTTGCCGTCAGCGTCCTCAGCGAGCAGTCGCGCCTCCTTGAGCTGGTTGGTGAGCTGGTCCATGCGCTCCTCGTCCTGCTGTGCCCTGTTCTCCAATACTTTGCACATACTGGAACAAGCAACACAAATGTGTGGTCAGTTTCACATAGAAAGAAACAATATATCCATAACTTTGCGTGATGTTTCAGTGATGTGTTCAGATATGTGGATCTTAGATTTTTTATAACTAGACTTAGATTTCATTGCTTTTCTCTACACAAGTGACCCTGTGCTTGTATTGGTATTTTGGAGGGGTTCGAACTCACAAATTTACTTTTCGTTCGCAAGAAGACGTAATCTCATCAAAGCGATTAAAAAATATCTGTTGAGTCTCACCGATTGTTCTCGTCAGCGGACTGTTGTGCTTCTAGAAGCTTCTGCTGCGCTGTGCCGGACCTCTCCTCTGACTTTTCAAGGTCCTCCTCAATCTGCTGCACCTTCCTGTTCATGGCGGCCACCTCGGCCTCTGTCGCCGTGAGCTGCTTTTCCCTCTCTTCCAGGTCTTTGTTGGCCTGTTCCAGCATGTTCTTGTTACGGACGAGATCCTCCTCCACCTGCGTCAGTTTCTTCTGGAGTTCACGGACTTCCTCGTTGACCTGGAGTGAGAAGACAATTTTAAAATTAGGTACTGTGGTGTAACGCTAGTTACTTTGGAGAGTCTCAAACTTAGCCATCCCAATTTTTCAATGGAAAATATCATGAGTATTTTAACGGTGGAAAGTAGTGACATAAACTTTGGCAATAATCTATAGCGTATAGATTTTCGTATTTAGGTAGGTATCCAAACTAGTAGACCGCACGTCACTGGTAACACTTTGACCTTGAGCTGGCTAGCCTATTAGAGAGTTTCAATACTATGAGAGACCTGATTAAACTGGTTTTGTTTCCATTGACGTGCGGTCGACCGTACCATGCAACAACGACATGTCCCATTGGATCCAAAATTATTGTACAATAACATCACATAACTTTCATTTTTTTGTGCTCCAAAGATTTGTCCTTACCTGCCTTTACAGTTACTGTCTTAGTATTATAAGGAATTTATTGTAATGGAAGGGTAGTCCTATAGGGATAGGGTAAACCTCGGTAATACGCCCCAATTGACAAACCGCCCCACTCACCTAGCACGCACACAAACAAAGCTACGCAGCACACGAATAGAAACGCAAGTAGCCATCAGTCGCCCGACAAGTTGTCTAAGTTGTATGGCTACTTCCGTTTCTATTCGTGTGCTTGCGTAGCTTTGTTAGTGTGCGTGCTAGGTGAGTGGGGCGTTTTGTGAAGTGGGGCGTACTATCGAGTTTTACCCTACTGGATACCGTGGCGCACCTTCTCGGCGCGCAGGTTGGCGTCCCTGGCCTGCTGCTCGCAGGTGTCCGCCTTGTCCATGGCGTTGTCCTTCTCCAGCTTCATCGCCTGCATCTTCTTCTTGATCGCGTCCATGGTGGAGGTTTTGTTTCTTCACGGTCCGGTCGAGAAAATACGCCAGCTACTGGCCTGAAAGGAAATACTTTACTGAATTGCATGTCGGTTGCTGGTATAATAATTACGGATGTAGCTCCTCGCCACGCTACCTACATATCTAGCCCAAGGAATGAAACCCATTTAAAGAGTAGACCGATTGTTATATAAAGTTAAATAGATACTAACGGACGCCCCGCGACTTCGTAGGCGTAAAAAATCCTACCTATATGATATTCCACGTAAAAAAACTATATATTATTCCAGGATAGTATAAAGAAGCTGTCACTCTACCAAGTTTCATCAAAATCTGTTCAGCTGTTATAGCGTAATTAAGCAACAAACAATCAAACTCGAAAATATTCAAACTTTCGCATTTATTTAGTAGTGGGATGCCGTAAGTACAGAAAACTTAAAAGAGAATTACGAGGCCAAATAATTTTGTCCTCAAAACTTACACGGCTATATATTCTTTACATTGGGGATAATCTATAAATAAATAGGTACTTTAATACAATCATATTTGAAAGTATTTATGAGTTATGTAGGGAAGTAATAATATAGGTAGCTTAACTATATTTGCTGGCACTACGCCAGGGCGGACTGGCTGCATAATAATTACCGAGTTCAAGCCCCTGATGCGATAATAAACTGTAATCCGACTGTATCCCGACCTAATTGCATTCACTATCAAATTATGGGGTTATTGTTGAAATATGACGTAAAGATAATATAGTGTACATAGTACCTAATTCAAACTTAATATAATTGAGTTTGTTGGTCGACTTTTGGTCGAATTGTTTATATTTATCGGGTTGTTAAATAAACAATTAACATGTTCAACTATCTTTAAGAATCGTTAATTGGGTCTTTTTGTATAGTGAGTAATTTTGCCGTTGACATTGTACTTAGCACGGGTGTATAATCGAAAACTCGAACGCTATCACAGAATATATAATATGATGCTACCGGGGTGCATATTCGTAAATACCCGACGCATTAGCCACCCGAAATTGCTTCGCAAATAGCAAACGTATCGGAATAACGCGTTAGCTATTTACAAGACCGGAATTATTAATATTAAGCTAAGTATCGCATGTGTTAATTTCTCAAAACAGAAACCATAGTGATGATACGACGAAATGAAATAATCAATCCGATGAGACTGTAAATGCACTGTTTTCAACCTCTATTTATAAAGAAACACAAATAAATGAAAAAATATATAACTACAGCAAATCATTAGTATAAGTAGGTACCTAATGTATCGGGTATTTACGAATATGCTACCGGGGTCGAGGGAAGACTAATGGCGGGGTCTAGCTTTCTCTGCGATATAAATTTTTCCTCGCGGATTTCGGTGTTTTTACAGTCGCGCTCGAGTTAGGTACCTACTTCACCTTATTTTTTTTTATATAAAAATTGATTCATTTATGACACTAATTACGTACAGTTTCGATTTAAGCTTTTAAAGGTTTATAGATTTACTTCAATACTCAAGCCCTCGAAAACAATCTCGAACTTAGAGATAACAATTTTAAAGCTGAAAGGGTATGACACATTTGCAAAGTGTAGTGTATTGTGTAATATAAGTATTACCTATTTACATGATTCCTTCATTTTTGTTTAGCGGTGGCATCATCTTTGGCATTTAGCGAACGGAGGCGGTTGTTTATAAAAGCTCTCGGAATGTTCAGCCAAGAATAGCACGGCATGTTGTAAGAAACAAGTGAAAAGTACAGTTCATTCATAGATTTCAAAACTGACATATTCTCTCTTCGTATTGGCAATATCCTTCAAGGGTACGCACCTGCAGGATCGGTTTTATACTGGAACGCATAAGATTTCCCAACTTGTGGATAGCCACATCTTGGGAAATCTTATGCGTAAACATAGGTTTAACACGTGCTGCGGCTTGTCTTCTTGCCTATCTAAGCCTTCGCCAAATGGCCGTGCCAAGTGGAAACGATCGAGACGTAGTTATTGAGTTGTGATTAGAACAAAACAATACCAGTAGTTGGTTAAGTCGAAGTCAAAATAATTTATTGTATTCGTGTACACTTGGCATAATGTACGTGTGTAAACACGAAGCGCGGCGCAACAAACTTCCGCAACACATATTTTGAAATTAATTTGGTTTACCAATACTCAAAAGATTGTGCGAAACTAAAGTAACATTAATATCTACTAGGCGTCTTTGTCATTCAAATAATCGCCAAAGAAGTTTAATTTAGCTGTTTTTATAAAATTCTGAAACTTTATTTCCGTAATATTCAAGATTTCCACCCATTCGGTATCTATGTCAGCGCCAGTCCGTCCTAAGGAATGGGAAAAAAAGTTCTAGGAAAATAAAATAAACAATTCGGTAACAGATAAAAGTTTTAAAAAGGCCACATCTTGTCCTATATGCATGAGTATGATACGGATACCTTTATGTGTCCCTAGTTAGTAAATCTGACTATTGACACAAAAGAATCGACGTGGCTGACCATCGGTCTGACAAAGCGATCTGACCGGACGACCGAAATCACGTCACAAAAACTTTTAATATTAATAAACGGTCCAGCAAAGGGCTTCGTTAATGTGAACATTAATTTTAATTCACCGTAAATACGAAAGCAACATGGCGGTACATAGCTGGAGCTATAAAACGCCAGTAACATAAAACTAGACTACCACGCCTGGAGGCGTTAAACCTCGCGAATATCGTCTGAAATACCGCTGCTCTGTGACGCGGACGTCGTCGGTATATTTCTGGCGAGCGTTACCGATATTGTTAACAGAAATAACGCGTTTGTAGGCAACAGCTGTTGCGTGCGACTTGTCACAGAATAAATAGGATTAGGAACAATATAGGGATCAACATGTTATTAGTTGTCTGTGAACCCACAACGTCTAACGCTCGCTTCAACGGTCGAGTCACTAATACAAAGCGAGGCGGTTAAAACATATTATACATCTAGGTACATATGTAGGTACATCTTACATACTTATACTAACTACTTTATCTGTTATTTAGCAAAAAGTTTTATTTAGCAGTCCCTCAATTCTATCTACATATGACATCACAAGAAAAGAGAGCTTTAAAAATGTAGGTCCTCTTCAAAATACGTTGGCTAATTCCAGATGGCAGAATAAGTATGATACTTAATTTGAACTGTTTACATCTACTAAGATGTCGCGGAGATTAAATGTATATAACTACTTAATTGATAGTGAAAACATTGTTTAGTAAGATGTGTGGTACTTTCTTTACTTTTTATTTATAAGCCTGTAGTGTATTTCAAACAAAAAAAAGATAAATGACTTTTCAAAGTTAATATTGCCTTCAATTCAAACAGATCTTCATAATATTGCAAGTTTAAGAGATTAGTATCTCTGTACACGTTAGTTGAGTGATAACTATGTTTGTAATTAATTAAATGTCAATGCAAAAGTTTGAAAGTTTCATTTTAGTTTACTGCTGTAATTGCTGAACGGATTTTGATCAAAGTTAGATTTAATAGACTAATCATGGCACACGGCTTCGCTAGCATGATATCTCTTGTATTCGTAGACGTAGGTGGCTATATAACTAGAAGCGAAATATTCCCGTTCTAAATATTTCAGTAACTGCTAGCTGTGTGAAAGCTAGCGCGTTTGAAGCGGTGCCAAGAATCTGAAGTCTAACCGATATACATTCACGAAAGTAACGTTGTCTCATCTGTCTATTAGTTACAGTAATCGTAGCTGTCATAATTTTCGGGATTTAAAAACCTGAGCCTAGCTGGAAGGTTTGAAAGGTCAATGGTTCGTAACTGGGTTTGTGTTGCGATGTGTTTTATGGAACTAAAGCCGTCGTGAAGAAACGTACTTAAGAATAAATTCTTCCGTATTGTATGTAAAGCCTTCTGTTCGACTGATGGGACCATCACACGCCATTGTGGGGGTGTACCTAATATGTCTCCTACACACAAGTATAGTTTTTTTTAATATACAAATCAGCGAAGCTAATTTCCTTTATACAGTTTCCTAGTTTATAGTATTTATTTCCACAATGAAACCTAAGGGTGTTTAGCTTTGCGAATCCGCAGCGCGTGCCATTTTCTCGCATGCGAGAATAATGTATGACCAGCGACGCAGGCTAAGCAATTAGGTCTGATCAGTGGTTTTGCAGTATCTACATTTCTTTACCAACCTACTATCTATATTAATTAATTTTATTCATTATGATCTTTTTAATTCAGTGTTAAACTTGTTTTTGGAACTTTATTCAGTCAATTGGTAAGTAAGTAGATATTTATGCTTGTTAACAAAAAAATGTGGTATTGAATTTGTGTTATTTAAAGTTATGTACTTGTAGTTGTTAAATGTGATAGTTACAATAAGTACTGGTTTATAAAATGTATCGTCTGCTGTTCGTAAAAAATGTAATTTTTTGAAAATTTTAATATTTGAGGGTGATTTTAAACGCATCATACAAGAATGCGAGCCACCGCGCTATAACCGTCCTAATTACATTATAAATGGGGCACGACTGTGTCTAAATAAAAATTGGGACCAGTTTCCTCATCTCGCTAAATAAATACTGATGTCCATGCCGCAAATAGGTTACAAGCGCTCGTCGGGCGGGCGGCCGTGGGCGGCGGCGGGGGGCGGCGGCGCGCGGGGGACCACTATTTTCAGCGAGGTTGCGCGCGCGCTGAAATCCGAGTCACTTCGACGGAAAACGAGGCGACAGTGCACGCGTTTCGTGCGTCATTACACTTTTCTATTTCACCGTTTGTTACGTAGGTACAACACTGTATTTAGAATATTTTTCAGATCCGCAGTTTAATAAAATTATGGTAATTATAATCAATAGATTTGAAATAAACGGAATTTCCTTTTGTTTCTTTTTCCAGTTACAATAGTTAATTGCACTCATTGTGTTACAACACGCTAAGACTCCCGTTTATTCCAAATCCATTGAAATCCGTAAGTGACGTTTAGCGAATCACAGAACGACACCAAATAAGCACCGCCTCCATCCAGTAGCGTGGACCGACACTGAAGTATCACAACACTGCACCGTCAGGTGGTATCCTGAGCGTCTCCAGGTGGCATCCAGGCTGCTGGATGGTGGGTCGGACGGTGGTCCCACTCACCTCACGGGTGGTTCACACGGCGGAGCGACACGCACTGCGCCGCCGCCCTCGCTGCGCGCGCGCCGCTCCGCGCCCGCCCGACTATTTTCGGTGCCAAAAATCCAGGATTCCGATCCGCCACCGTAATTGCGACGGACGCGATCGCCGTCTCCTGTCGCGCTCCCACACTCCTCGTCATATACTTCCAGGCTACACTTTTTCATGTAGTTACAGGGACGTCATTCCGCATGTATGAGACCAGGTTGGGACAGAACGACCCTCCCGAAAGAATCGTATTATATTAGACTAGTTGTTTCCTGCGGCCACTTCTGCGTTTTATATGTTATTCTGACTTTTTTTCTTTTTGCTCGGCACCTAAGGGTCGTAATGTTGGTTGATGGTAAGCGGCTATTTAACCCACCTCAAGAATTGGGCTATAAAATGCAAAAAGAATTTTTCAAATCCGACTGGTAGTCCAGAGTTTAGCGCGTTCGTGCAAAGCCAACACAATCTGACATTTTCAGGAATGTGGATCGTTGTGTCCCACTCGGTATGTACCGATATAGTTATACCTATGTGATGTAGTATATAGTTTGGGCCTTAGTTCAAATAACTTGAATCAATGGCCACAGGTAAACGTCATCAGTCATGCTATCTATATATATGAAAAAGACTATACAGTCTCTCAATGGGACAGCTCATCTTTCGGCATTTCTCTGTGTTCTTACGGCTATTCTTACGGTTTGTTCGATCTATTCGTCGAAATCGTTATAAACTTAGGTATATTACTTAATTGACGTTATAGGAAGTGTCGTGAATGTCGGAGAACCGATAACCGCTGGGGAAGACGAGTCTTCGAATGGAGACCACGGCTCGGCAAGCGTAGGTAGTGTGGAACGCCTGGATGCGGGGAACCGAAGATCGGGTTCAGTGGCGCGCCTTGGGGGAGGCCTTTGTCCAGCAGTGGACTAGTGCAGGCTGATAATGATACATCTGTTACCGTATGCAGACTTATTCAATATTCCCGCTACAGGACGCTCAATTCGAGTCCCGTGCCGGACACAATATTTAGCGCACCTTGGCACGTAACTAGACCAAACTGAACCAATAGATCGATGTACTCCGCTCGTTGTCAATGTCATCTAAATCGGGTCTAAATCTAACCGGCTGGCGTGCGCTCTCCGACAACGGCGCTGAGTCACAGTAACGTTGCAGATTTTACAACTTTTGTAAACCCATCCGTTATAGCTAGCTATATTTAGCATACAAGCTAATCACCACACGGCGGCGGCGGGCGTCTCGCCCACGTATATTCCTTATTTCACACATTAGATTCCAAAAAAAACAGACTTTATAAAAAACATGATTTATGTATATCGACTAATTTTTTAAAAAAATATCCACCGTTACAGATGAAATATTGTTTTCAAATTGAATTCGTGAAATATAAACTACTAGCTGGGTGCCCGCGTGGACTTTTTCCCGCGGGAACAGTTTACCGCGGTAAAAAGTAGCTTAAATAGGTACTTTATTCCAGGATATAAGTCGTTACAGCGTGAAAGAGTAACATACAGTCTTTATAACATTAGTAGGTATCAACTTGCGATTAGGAATCAATCGCAGGTATCAACCAACCGAATAGGCGAAAATTGGTTGTCATGAAAATTCCTAAGTCAAAATTCGGAGCAACGTACCGCCATGACTGAAATCTGTCGAAGCCGGGACAACATCTCAATTCATAGGTTTAATCGCAAACTTTTGCGACTTTCAAAAATAAAATGGTCGCATTTTCCTCACCGTGATAGGCAAACAGAAATAATGGGGATAATACTTACAATAAAAACTAACTGTAGAAATAGTAAGAAAGTGTTTTAAAAAAATGTTTATTTTTAGAGAATGTAAGTCCTAAGCTGGCTGATACATATTTGTAAAGAAAAGCTATTTCAAACAAACAAAACGACGCAGTTGACATAAATTGGGCATTTGAAGATTGGAATTCAAAGCATAGGTAGTTATCTAGCTACTTACATACATTTCACTTACGAGTAACATACAATGTAATTCACGTAAAAAATCTATGGCTAATTATACAAAGTACAAAATTTCACAAAACTATTACACAAGGGCCTTAAAATAAAAATAGATCTCGTTACAATGTTTCATAAGATTGTCGTAATTAAACTTTTTAAAATCTTTGAAAAATAAATATACCTACTTAAGTACAAAAACCTACGGAATATGGCGTTTGTAAACAATTTAATATCGGCAGTGCTTTTTGATTTTTATGAGCACTTCAAGTAATATTCAATTAAGTAAGTACCTACTAAGTGTCTCAACAACTTAAGACGCATACGAAGGCAATATAGGTATACAAAAACTTCAGGCGTTATTGTTCTCAATTATCTAGATATTGACAGAATAGATAATTACTCTTGCACCAACAAATGAATAAAAAAATGATATACCAAATATTAAATAAATAAAATAGTCCCATCCATTCATTGCATTGCATTTAATACTTGCAATTTAGTCAGCGATGCTGCATCAGGCAATATTACTGTAAGCAGTCAGGAAAAGGCTACTTATTGACGGAAAAAGATTTACAATCCTAAACTTTAAAATTGATTTAATTTTGAATTTTATACATTTTGTAGTCTCAAAAATAATATTTTCGAAAAAATGTGTAAAAAATCAGTAGCGGCTACACGCCACATAAAAATTCAACTGTAAGTTTACTATATTTTTTGTTAGTTTGTTTAGACGTTTTGTCGAGAATTTAAAAAACTCTTTTGTACAATTCTGATATTAACGCTTGGGGGTCATAGGAGTGGGCCCACGGGGAAAAACCCAACAAAAGTACGACCCAGGAATTATATGACTTTTCATTAGTGTATCGGAATTCGTACGTTTTAAAAGTACATAATTGGTACTTTCTTCTGCACAGTCAGATTTAAAATCAGCAGCCGTGGCTCTGCCAAGACGACGCATATGTAATGTTGCTGAAACTAAGAATTTGTGTCTAAAACTAGTGGGAAGTACGCATGGCAGGTATCGTCAAAGTCGATATTACTTGATGTGTAGTCTTTCAAATTTCTACTTGTTATAGCTTTCACAGTACCTATTTAGGTACTAAAAATCACACTTAATAGGTGTTCGTTCATCGTTTCAGATACATGGGATCGTTTCATAATAACGCATCATTTGATAGCCGGTTGCAAGTTTTTTAGGAAAGTACTTTGTTCTTAGAGCGACGATTTTACTTTTCTTTTTGAGAATGGAAAATGTTTATAGGTAACATTTAAAAACCATCGGACCACGATCATCTGATACAAACGTTCTCAGTAGGATTCGAACCCACAACCTCTAGAGTTCGAGGTAAGCGGTTGGAACCACTAAGCTAAAGGTAGTTAAGGATTTCTAATAAATAACTGTGATATTTGTTTCCATCGGTGCACCGCGCAAAGAATAACCGAAGCAAACATCCACTGCAACCTTGCACACCAAGATTTCCCGTCGTTTCGCCCAGCATGGCGGCCTCGCACAACATGGCGGCCGCGCACAAAATGGCGACCGGCCGCAAGATGGCCGCAGTCTAGTATCCGGAGAAATCCGCGAACGTCTGGTCCACTTCTTCTGCAATCGCTTTGTACTTACTGCGCTCTTCCACCACCTCGTCTGTCAAAGTTAGTTTTTGGTTAGTATGTTAGTCACAAGACAGGTAACGTCTTTATTTCACAAATATTCTCAAACTACCTACGACTTTTTGAAGCAGATCAGGATCAACTTATACAAAATGTCCTCAGTGGGAATCGAACCCTCGACCAAGCCATTAGGTAAGTCACCGGAAATTTTAATGTATTTTCTAAATCTATAGTAGAAATATTATAGGTAGGTATTCCTCAGACAAGTATTTTTTATGAAATAGGTGCTTTTTCCTTAGTCTTTCAATTCACTCATACATTGTTAGTATATTAGCATTACGAGACATCCAACTCTTTCTTTCTTGATAACTAAGGATTCTTAATATGAGGAGGTATAAGAAGATATTTGTTTTATCAATGAGCAAAGGCACAAGTTGAAGATTCTCCAGGCCCCTTGTAAGAGTGCTTAAAGTAAATATTGTATGTGATGCATGCAGCAAAACAAATAAGCCAAATAAAAAATATTTTCTAGTTTACAATCTACTTTATCTATTTTCTACTCGTGCTAATATATTGAAAAAATTGTGTGTCTCGATTATTTAGTTATTTACCTACAAAGGTATTACAAAACTTTCAAGCTGATATAGAAACTGTGTTGTTAAATGCACCCACCCTGTATAATGCATCTTTCTATGCTACGATATGGTTTATTATCAGTATAGGTAACTGACACAGTCACATAATAAAAATGTTACCCTAGGTATATAGTTGAATAAACATTACGCAAAAATTACCTACGCGTTGATGTCTTTTGTATGAAGATTTGAATCTGCAGAAGTGCAGAATCGTCGAATTTTTTATTATTTTATTTATTAAAACAAATGAACCGTTAGGAATTTCAAAGAGCCTTTTTAGGACAATACAATACTTTGGACAAGAAATTTTAATTGTTGCTGTGGTGTTGAGATTATAAATAATACAAAATATAGTAATTAATAAATTAATTTATTATATATTACTCGAAAATAAATACCGCCATTATAATATGGTTTAATACTTTAAATGAGGAGTATAAAATATAACGTAAAATATAATACAGATAGTTGTGAATCGCGGGCTGGTGGTGTGCCCTGCATGACGTTGGAAACCAGGACCCCGTAGGGTTTGAATACCCCAGTAGAATCCCAAAGAACCCGGAAGCCTTGGACGAAGTTATTCTTTGAGGATGAGCTCGACGAAGGCGGTGTCGAGGTCGTCTCCGATGTCCTTGTACTTCTCCTTCTCAGCGACGAGCTCGTCTGCGTATTTATAACACATTCAGATTTCCGTTACAAATACAAAAAGAAAAAAATATATGAAAAAATCCTACTTCATTTTATGAATGGTACTAATTTTAGCGTAAGAAATTTTGCAGTCGTATGGACAGTAAAAGCTTAAAGCCCCCACAACTGCAAAAATTTTACGCAAAACTGTATGTTACCAGAACAAATGCAGCTATTGGTCAATAGGCAGGTATATTGACTGTAAAATGCAACCACTGAGAACTGTCCTAAAACGTACAATAGTGTAACTATAGTACTCCTTAAAGTCAAGTTTGAAGCGAATTAGTTCAGCGCAATGTAAGAGATTTAAAAAGAAATTAATGAAAATGCTTACGCTCATGTTCCTTTGTTATTCCGAAGCCATGCGCCGTCGTTACCTTAAGCATCTTCAGATATATTGAAGACTCACTTCATGCATGTTACGTAGCGTTGTCATTGAAAGAACAAGATAGATGTAGGGGTAATAGTTTACTGGCTTTAAATGCACATGAAAAGCGATATTAGCTGGTCAATCAGTGGCAGCAGGTGCACCGATCGCAGATCCTTGTGGGAGCCACTGGAGCTTGCAGAGCCATGTCGCAGGTCCTCGTGGGGGCCACGGGACCCGGCAGCCCCATATCCTTGAAAGCGCAGTCCAGCTCTGCTCCGATCTCATGGAACAATTCCTTGCCGGCAATCAGATCGTCTGCGAAGACCGATTTAGTCAACCGCCGTGTTTCATTATCTGTCATTGTTAGTTGCCTTCGCACTCACACTCATGCATATTGGTTTTAGTTATTTTTGGTTTTGAATTCTAGACACGTGTAACGTTATCGTTCATTAAAAGAAACCATTCCATCAGCTATATTTTTCTGTAATTTATTTACAACATAAAAAATAAATAAACTCTTTCCATCAATTAAACATACATTTAGTATTTATATTATAGTTTGTAAAATTATTGTAACAATAATCTATTACGTCGGTAGTTCGGTGATAAAGATCGATATTTTGTAGTTCGTTCGATCTAAATAAATCATAATTGTATAAAAATAGTTGAATATAGTTAAGTCGACTTTATTGTATTTTACAAGTGTATTTTCGAGGAATTATTTGTGCCCGAAACTATCGAACGTATGTATATCTGTACATCGACCCAGAGCACGTTGGAGACGTTGAGGTAGGAAAAATCAATTTGGATTAGTTTTTACGAGGCCGGAGCCGCTTCTGCAGGGGCGGGGGCAGGTGCAGCTTCCGCTGGCGGGGCGGCAGGGGCTTCCGCGGCAGGAGCGGGGGCGGCGGGAGCGGCTTCAGTTGCGGGGGCGGCAGGAGCGGGGGCGGCAGGAGCGGGGGCGGCGGGAGCGGCTTCAGCAGGGGCGGCTGGTGCAGCGGGGGCTGCTGCGGCCGGCGCCGCGGGAGCACCCTCTGCTGGTGGTGCGGCCGGAGCTCCTTCAGCCGGGGCAGCGGGAGCCCCCTCGGCCGGTGCGACGGGCGCAGGCGCGGCACCTTCTACGGGAGCAGCTCCTTCCGCGGGCGCCGCTGGAGCAGCGCCCTCGGCAGGTGGCGCGGCTCCCTCCGCTGGAGGCGCGGCTCCTTCAGCTGGAGGCGCGACGCCTTCCGCGGGCGCAGCGGCGGGAGCACCTTCGACGGGTGCAGCCGGCGCTCCCTCCGCGGGAGGAGCGGCTCCCTCTGCAGCAGGAACGGCTCCCTCAGCCAGGGGAGCGGCTCCTTCTGCGGGTGGGGCGGCACCGTCCACCGCTGGAGCGGCACCTTCTGCCGGGGGTGCTGCACCCTCTGCCGGTGGAGCGGCGCCGTCGGCCGGCGGTGCGGCGCCATCGGCAGGCGGAGCGGCCCCGTCTGCCGGTGGAGCACCCTCCGCAGGTGCTGGCGGGGCGACCTCCGGCACGGGCTCGGGTTCCGGCGCAGGTGGTGGGGGCGTAGGCTCCTTGGGGTGCAGTCTTTCGTACTCCTTGCGCGCGATTTCGATCTGTCGCGCGTTCGGATCCACGCCCGGGATGAGCTCCACAAACGAGTCGTCGATGCCGTCGCCGATATCGTTGAACTTCTCGGTCTCGCCGATCAGGTCATCTGCGAGAGGCGGCGGGGGTCAGCGGTGCTCACATTGCGTTCGCTCGATGCATGCGTTAACATCGGAGCCGGTTCGTTACCACTGGGTCAATTCACTAGCAGGGTTGCCCTATGCGTCGGGTGGCTCCGCTCCGCTCGGCTGCACTCGGCTTCGCTCGGCCACGCTCGGGACGCATGCGTTAACACGGGGCCGGATGCTTCACTACGCTACGGGAGGGATCTCTTCATGCCCCGTGCTTCCGATGATGATATTTTACAATGCTTCGCGTTCCCTTCTTTTTAATCTCCCGATTTCACTCTTTATATTCATTCACATTCAATCAATTGTCTGACCAAAAAAATCCACGAAAATGTAATAAGTAATGCTTGTTGTGATTAAGGTTAATTTCGATTATTTTGTGACGATAATGATTTATGATTCATTCAAATTATAGCTGATAGAATCGATTGTAAAGTTAGAGTTTTGGAAAGGAAAATGAAGGGGTCCACACGGATTAGTGAAAAAACAACGCGCTAAAAATAATAGTAATATATTTATAAACACTTGTGTTAGAATACTCTTAAAATCATTAATTTATTTCTCACGAACTTATCTATCAATTCATTAATCGATAACATTTAAAAAGACGGATTTTTTCTTGATTTACAACGATTTTCGTACAATATTTTGTATGCTTTGTGTAGCACAGAACGCATTGCACACTCGGAGGTTAGTGCAAGGCAAGTCGCGGTGTTGGGTTTTCAAGAGAAAAATTGCCAGCTTTAATTCAGATTCAGATAACTATTGCGTGATTGATATCATTGATCATTTATTCATCGATTAATTTAAATAAATAACAACAAACTCAAATTATGACACAAGAAAAAAATCATACTCGAAACAATATAGAATATCAAATACTTGATAGCAAGTATATTCTTATAAATATCAATATTTTACGTGTTACCATCACTCATTAAATAAAAATATCTAATCTCTTCTCTAATAATTAAGTAAGTAAATAAAGAGTTTATGATAAATTGCAAAAAGTGCATTCTTAGATATTGCATACACTCCATTTTGTGAAATTAAAGAGCAATAATAAATGCTAGACATGGAACGTAACAAAGTAATTTGTTCTAAGCATTAAGTTATAGAAAATGGAATAATACACAAAATAATGCAATAAAAAAGAAGTGAAAGATGTACGAGTATAAAAATGCATATATCATTTTGGTCCCCATTTTGGAATGTCAACAATTACTCTTAAAATAACTAAAGTGCCAAAAGAAGCGGTAATAGCTGCAAACACCATAACTATCGATACAAACATCGACATACAGACACGCTCGTAACATAATGACTAAAACAAATGAGGATATAACTTCTCAACAGATATACGGGAAATAATATTAGTAATTTGTGTATCAATAAAAAAAAATTGCACATGGCAGTGGCGTCGTAGCGAACACTCGGACTACTCTTGACGTTACATTTAAAAAAGCGGCTGGCAATTACTCTAAATCTAGTAACATCTATGTCGCCCGCCCTATTCACTTGACATTTCGACTCGTAAATACGAAAATAAAAATGCGTTATCTACATTTTCTAAATCATTTTGCTTACTAGCTCACGACCTCAGCAGTTTTACCGAAAATGCATAATATTCAAAGATGGCGGAAGAAATTATGACAGCTCTGCTGTCAGCTGGGGTGATGCGCTAGTGATGTGAATTTGTCGATATGCGATACGACCAGTGAGCGGGGCGGGCGATTGGGCGAGGTGTTCACATGTTCTGGATGTCGTGGAGCGTGGCTTCCATCTCCTCCTGTAGGAGTTTGCTCTTTTCGCGCTCGGATACCAGGTCGTCTGCAAGGTGGACGCGGCCACGGTCAATCAATACGGACACACAACAAAACCATTCGATTCAAACGTACTCATCATTGGTGACATCAGAAAGAATAAAATTTTCAATACAATTGATCAATTAAGTGATAATCGTAGTGGTTTGGTTTAACAAACTACGTACCTGCTACGTAATGTCGTATTTAAAATAAAGTCACCAAATACAAGATATTCGAATCAAAAGGCACAGGCAAAAAAACATTAAATAAAAACCATGCAAAATCAACATTGAAAGGCCAAAAAACATCGAAGTTTCGAGCAGTCTAGTAGGAGACATTAAAACATACATGCTCACAAAAATAAAAATGTACAGAGTTCAGATTTTTAGTCCACTAACACCAACGATTGCCGGAAAAATAAAATAGTTAAAATGGTCATGATAACTATAGAAAGTTGGTGGTACTGGGCTAAATAAATTGTGGTCTAATCGTCAAAATAATAACTATAAAAAAACGAAAAAAAGAAAAAATAAGCTTGTAATTATAGCGAAATGATAGTAAAAAAAGAAGCTTTCAAATCTATTTTACAGCTTTGAAACTCAGGACAGCACTAATGACAGCCGAGATGGTATTAAGTGCGTTATAGTGTTCAAAGCTTTGGTTAATTCTCAAACGATGTTTGTTACAACTTGACTTCAGAGATATTTGAAACTTTTGACTTAACCGAACTGTTGTATGTTGGATACACTGTAATATCTGGAGAACCTTGAAAACTAGTAGCAGAAAAATATTATTATTTCATATCGTATTTTCGTTTCCATAGAATTTATATTTCTATCTATATAATCATTACCTAACTTACGATTTCTGGGATCTTGGCAAAAATATTTTTTTCGTCAAAATCCATCCTAAAATTACGAAATATGTATAATTCAAAATAGACATAATTCAAATGAAAGTAGATATTACCTTCAAGCCTGTCGACCTCCTTCTGGAGTTTCTGCACGGAACGCTCAGCGAACTCAGCGCGAGCTTCAGCCTGAAAATATTATAAAACATATTTTAGCAACTGCACCTGAGGGAAAACAGTCCATTTTCTTTTATTTTTTTACTCTTAAAATCCTATTACTTTTCAATACTCTTTTAATTTTTTTCTTAACAACTGTAGGTATTTGTAAATAATATAAATAAAAGACAACAAATAGAAGTAAATAAAACCAAGAAAATGGAGCGCTTTTGAAAAATTGATATCATGCTCTTGATTTTTAGTGATTCTCTTTTTTTCAATTAAGTTTAAAAAATACTGTTACAATTTTATTGATTTTACCTTTTTAAATACAAGAAAACATTAATCAAAACAATGTAAATCCAAAAACTATGTTACAATAACAATAAAAGCAACACAGCATGCATTTTACCTTTACCGATAGCAGCTAAGTGCTGTGATGACTCTACAGCTAAAGTAAAATAAACCATTACCCAATAAACTTCTAGACATAAACAATATGATAATGGAGACAATATAATACACTATTAGGAATAACAGTTGGCTCTGGTCGCTCTATGAATTTAATATTTTACGCATATTTATACCTTTGTCCAGTAAAAATGTATTAAACCGGTTTTTTTCTTTTTTTGTTGGTTGCGATATCTCGATAGAAAAAACGCCCATGGAAATTATAACTTTGCTGATTAATATCCTCGATAACTTTTGGCGTGAAGTATCAACATTGGTGATGGATGTGACAGTTCGCCAAAAGTTATTTGACAATCATCTGTATAAGTATACATTACCTACTTCGTTCGATCAATCCGATGAATATCGCGACGAAGACACAATTATAAGTATAGGTACGTTATTAATTAAATAGACCATTTTGAAAATTCTTCCCGGTTTTAGTTTATTTTACCTATTCTAAATGAGCCTTTTATTAATAGTCTTTTCATATTATTTATTCATAATCTTAATTATCTTTGTAACATTTTAAAATATGACATCTAATGTCGAAATAAATAATTTGAATTTGAATTAGGAAAAATACCGAATTTACACGAGAGTACAACTGTGGAAATAGCTAGTGTAATGTTACTAATATTATAAAGTTTATATGCATTTAATGCTAAAGGCCCCCTTTGTTACACAATCACGGCATAAATGCTTTTGGATGAAACATAGCACAGTATATATCTTGTATTAAGATACACATAACAGGATAATTTTAAAATTTGTCAATGGAAATTTGTTAAACTGCAACCGGCACCAGTGCAAGATATATTATCTTTAAAAGTTTCTGCGACCAAAGCCCTCTGCGGCGGTGAGCACGACTTACTTGCGACAGTTTCTGCGAGAGGCTGTGGATCTTATCCTCGACGTGGTCGCGGGACGCCATCGCCTGGCCACACAGACTCGTTACAAACACGGCAAGCCACCGACATGCCGCCGCCAGAGTTGTGAATGTACGCGGAATTACCAAAGAATAATTTTCGGGGACAAAAGATCCTCCTTGGATGCAATCACAGAAGAAAACAATGAAATGTAGTATTTATTAGAGGGTATTTATTCTTTTGCTTTTACGAGTTCCTCTGTTCTTTGAAAGTGAACCACTGTGACCATATAAAATAGAAAAGTAACGAAGGAAACAATGAAAAATTAAATAATAAATAACCTGCGATCATTAATACTACGATCGCCGTAAATAACAGACAAATGAAATACAAAAAAATATTTAACCAGCTAATCTTTGTTACAAAGATAAATAAAACCGCATCTAAAGAGGACTTTCAAAACATTTACATAGGTACTCAAAAGCGTAACGAAAGAAAAGCGTACAATCACAACAAAGGCAAGGTACATACAAAATAAGTAGATACAGAAATAATTAATACACAGGTACTAAGACAGGAGACAGACGCAAATAGATACATATAGGTAGGTAGATGAAGCACCAACCGCCGTCAGCCTCTCGACTCTAGACGGGCCTACACCAACGAACGTAGCTCCTACATAAGTCGTACCCCAAACCGTATAAAGCTACCAATTCGAGAAAAAGAAAGTTCGTCTAAAATGTAAATGGTTGATTCCAAAATTGATACATTATACAGCAACGGGTACGACAAACTATCCCAAACATAGAATGGCGATGAGCATGATCCGAATCTACAACCGTAACCAACTCTATCTACGGATTCCTTCCGTCTCGGCTGCCCGTTTACCTCTTTCAGTTGTGCGTCGAGCAGTTTCACTTGACCCTCGTATGTTTCTTCCCTTTGCGTCGCCTGCGATTATTGTTTGTTAACGAAAATAACACAAAACAGCGAAAACGGAAACTTCATGCAGTACCGCACAGTGTGAACTAATATTTTACAGAGGCAACACTGTGAGGCACTTAACGTAAACGGCTAGATTACACTAAAACTAAGTTAAGAAAAGAAACGTACACAGCAGGCATAAAGAAAGAGATCAAAACGGAGAAAAACGAAACACGGCAAGTTAAGGACGCACTACGTTTTGTGCCTTCTTTACCACTGTAGCCATTTATTATGGTAAATTTCAATGGTAAATCCGGCACTGACACTACACTAGAGGGTGTGTGCGTAGATGCAAGTTAGGCAAGCGCACGAAAACACTCGCGTAATAAACCGTTCTCGTTCGTTTTCACACCTCCTTTAGGCGGGTGGTGAGGGTTTTGATCTGATTTTTGTACTCCTCTTCGCGTTGGTTGGCCTGTGTGGAATAGTGCGCTCTTAGTACAATTCTCATTCATGTCTTATTCAAGCTTATCCTATTACTGTTATCTAATCTTCATTTCGCTATGTCCCTTAATTTGGAAATAAGTGTAATACATTAACTGTTATCTGAGACTTATCAGAACCGGAGTTTTAAACAACAATGTTCAGTAATAGAAATGGTTGGTGCATCATTCAGTTATACATCTTTCTTATCCATTATAATATATTAATTCAGACATATCACTTGACTGTTTTCAGGGACTTTTAGCCTTTATATTTCTAGCTATGTCTTATTCTGATCTAGCTTGACTTGACTTCAAAGATAGATGGAAGTAACGAAATTCAGGACATACCTTCTCCTCAGAGACTTCAAGGGACTTCAGGTTGTTACCAACGACACGCAGCTCCTCCTCAAGCTCGACGATTTTGCTGGAAAATAGCAAAAGAGACACAATCAATTTCTACTGAATCAGATCATTAAATTGATTTTCGACAAATTATTGAGCAATTTGAGTAGGCAGATTTAGAATACAGCAGCATTATAAAAAGTGCAGTGCCTGCTTTAGTAGATTTTTTTTCATTAATAAACACAACTCTCTTCGAAGAGAGGAATTTGCCAGAATGCAAACATCGCTGCATCGTATTACCAATTTGTGAGGGTCTCAATCAATTCGAATTGACAAGGCATGTCGAGTTACGAGATATGACCTAAATATTTGCCGATTTGGACAATCATCAGTATCACTTAAATCTACAGTGCATTAATATAATAATATGAAAAAAGCAAGTGTTGGTTAGAATCGAACTTATTTTTATTAAATTGTTATTTTATTGTTGATAGTTGCTCTTTTCTCTATTGAATAAACTTATTGTGGAAAACTTTATAGCAACTATCAACTACTGCTGTACATGCAATGTGTTAATGATATGAAAAGATATTGGGTTTATCTTTATCTGTATCAATTGTGTTAAATATTATATCGTTAAATAAGTGACATCAAAAATGACACACGTTAATTGACATTTATGAATTTGGGAGTGACCATCAATTTCATCGCTAGTGAAATGTTCAGATACATGGATTCGTTCTAGACACATTTACAATTTCAAAGATTGACCAGAAATGTACGAGCTTCGCGCACCATTAGATATGCAAATAACTTATGCGAAGGTTGAAAATGTGTCTTTGAGTGTACAGTGATTTTATCTCACAAAGGAAGGCACCGACCTGAGTCTTTGTTTTGCTAAACGTACTCGTAAGAGCTGTCCACTTCATTTCTATTTACACAGACAAGCCTTTACTGCATTATCTTTGAGAGATAAAACCTCCATAAGCGGTTCTTATGTCGAAAACTGGCTACAAGTTTGATAGTAATCTTACATTTCTTCTTTTAGTACCCGGGATATGATGATTACATTTATAATTTTGTGTTGAGAAATATTTAACTTTACTTATTTGTTTGGTACCTTGTAATTTTCATGTACGAGTAGGTACTTATTGTTATTAATGAACATGGGTTCTGACTTTAGGATTCAAGCCAAATCATGGTAATATTAATCCTGAGATTTCGATAGATGCTATCGTTAAAGTTAAACTTAAAAATGTTTTCAATTATTTACCGCGTGCTTAGCAAAACATACCTAACTAGATGTTTAAAATAAAATTAGTAGCCAGTCTTTCCTATTACACTAACATTTGGATTCAGGTATAGATCTAGAACGTCCAAATCCTCGAAGTCGGTCATTACGTCCAATTCCCGAAACGTCCAATATCCATTTCCCGGAACGTCCTTTTCCCCGAATGTTCAATATACATGTTGATATTCAGTTTGATTTATTTAGAATTCGATTCCGGATTTGTTAGTTTTAATTGGATGTTCGAGGAAATGGACTTTCAGTCAAATGGACATACAGGGAATCGGACATACTATACGGGGAATAGATTTCATTGACTAAACGTTCATCCCTACTCCATTATTTCATGGAGTTGGGATGGCTGGACTGACGGCCTGGGGGGGAATTGCACAAAACTCCCGTTGCGTGGTGTACACCGGTAGGGACCATCACCCCCATCTAAGAATAAGAATGACTAAACGTTCGAGGAATGTACGCTCTAGGCCTAAATCAACATCTACTACCGCTTCTACTGCGTCAGCATAGGCCATCGCGGCTGGCAGTTCGCGAGTACTCACCAGTCGCTCTGCTCTGCCCGCTCCTCGGCCCTCTCGAGGTCCTGCTCCATCATGACGAGCTTGCGCGCCACCTACCGCCGGCCGAGCGTTAGTACACGCACACACGCACACACACAACACACACTACGCTACACGGACGCCGCTCCCGGCGTGCTCGCGTCCATGGACCGCCGGACCAGTGCAGTGGGTACGGTGGCTACGGTGTATCTCGCCTTCGTGTCAAGCAGCTACTCAGTTAAAATTGGTGAAATTGTGCAAGGGTGGTGAAAGGAGTCGAATAGGAAGGATGTTGAGAAACTATCCGCTCCAATGCCAATGTTGCTTAGGTATCAGTTAGATTTTAAAGACAGGAATGACCAAAAATTAATACAGAACGTTTGAATTCTGACTGTCGTTGTATGCAACAGAAAAAGTAGGGAAGGCATTCCATTCCACCAGGCGGTTTCCTTGTTGAGGTTGAAATCTAAAGCGTTGGTAGGATTTCAGCAAATACACAAATACAAAAAAGGATTACAAAGCTGCATGTGTCGTCGGGAGCGGCGTCAGTGCTCAAACTAAATTTAAAATATAAACGAGGGTTGTCCCAAAACATTTAAGTTCTATAAAAAGTATTTTCTGGTTAACGTTTAAAAAATATCTATGTGCTATCTAGTGCATTATCGTATTCGTTATGTGATGTGTGCGCCCGCATATGTGCGCCACGCATACGGCCAGTAATTCTGGTGTAATGTCGTGCAAATCTGAAAACCAAAATTGCCCTATACCACACATATTTCCTGGCAACCTAACCTATAGCCACTTAAGTACACACACTGAAGAGGAAGTTTAGTCGACACATGGACATGATAGTTAAACATTGCATAAGAAATATCCATGAGATGGGGCAACCCTTGTTTTAGTCGTATACGACAGCGCCACTTACGGACCTCAGTGCGTAACCGACGCTGGTCATACAATCTTAAAATTAAACAGTGTTGCCGTTTCAGAAAACGAACCAACAACACTAATTAAGTAAATGTTATGTATGATAAATGCAAAACAATTAAATTGAAAAATTAAACAGTTGTCTCCGATGTACAGCATCCAACTCCTAGACGACCTAGAACGGGACGTGCAATAAAAAACATAACAGTGAGAGCCGATGTTAGAAATACCAATGTAGGTAAATCGGGTTACGGTGCAGCAATGTTAAGAATGCAAATGAACAACCATGCAGAACGGCGGCGAAAACTTGCAAAACAGCGCCTTGGGATCGTAACAGTACCGCTCAATATTGCTAAGACACGCCGCACCAAGAATGCGATTGGCTTTCACGAAATGGATCGAATTAAACCCAATTGCAGGAACTTGATTTTAACTTGAACGTTGACCATTTTAAGGAAGCCCCTGATACGGTAGCAATTGTCCTTGCGCAAAAGATTCCTTAAATTGGTCGCTGAACTCAAAAATGGCGTTCAATGGGTCTGCAAATTATCAATACTGAGAGGTCTTATGGTCCCACGGCGGTATGAGTTTGAAACCTACGATTCGCCGGTCTCGGCGCGCTCCTCCGCACGCTCCAGGTCAGCCTCAACCATGGCGAGCTTACGAGCCACCTGGAGACACCACAACACGTTACAAACCCATCAACATACAAGAAAAAAAAAACATTACAACAACTCTAGATAGTATTCCCAGCGCGTTTAAATCTTGCGCAACTGCACCCTTCATATATGGAAGTAATGCTTATGTAACAACATATGCGACGAAGGAGACTTGTTCTCCCTTATAAGGTAAACAAACCAAGCTCGGACACGGCTTGATTCCTTCTAGGGCTTGACTTTTACGGCTGCCTTCACCGCGCAGGGTCATATGTCAGAGAAATTAGGACATTAAAACATCTGGTGTCAGCACATGTTACAAATTTATTCGCATCGTTGCTTCGTGCGAAGTCACATCGAAGTGTGATATACCGATACGGCGCGCCAATATCTTATCTTATACGATAAGTTTCTTTCAAAGAATTGCACTGTGGAATTTGAACAAAAAGGACATGCTGAACATTTTATTTAAAGAATGTATGTAGCTTTAAGCAGTACCGGCTTTAGAATGGGACAATAATGACAGTGCGCATATTAGAACGGAGACGGTACCGAATGACAACATCATAGAGATATCTGTCAGTCTTGCTGTTGTTATTATTGCAGCAAGCAATCGGATCAGCTTACACATAACAGGCATAGTCAGAGGAATACAAGTGTTTAGAAATGGAAAACCATATTTAGTAACTTGTACCCGGGACGCCCTCAGTGTACAGTCTAAAGCCGGCACTGGCTTTAAGGGTTATTCATTGCGGGAATGTTAGTTTCATTGAAAAAATAAACCAAAACAGTTTAAATCCACGAATAGACAATTCATTAGTAGGTAGGTAACAGCAGATAAGAGTTCTCTTTTTTTTGTTTAGGGAAAAGATTTGTATCTTTATGTCAGTAGGTAAAAAACGGACATTTAGGGACATCTCAAAACTGGATAATCCGCTTGGAATTTGAGCATATAAGAACACTTCAGAGATGTACAACACACACTGCACAGAATGGTTTTTTTAATAAAATGTTATAAAAGGTACAAATTTTATTGAAACCTTCCAACTTAACAATCTCATTTAGTTAGGACAATTTAGTGTAATAACATTGAGATATAAATAGACGGTATAATACTAGATGAGACATGTGTGTTGTACATTGAGCAGAACAAGCCAAACCAAACGACATCGACACTCCGTAAAGACCTCATCGTATTTCTTGTCGGCTTCCTCAGCGAGGAACCTGGCCTCCTTCAGCTGGTTCTCCAGGGCGTCCATGCGCTCCTCATCGGCCAACGACCTGTTCTCGAGGACCTTGCGGGCGCTGGGCCACAGAACACAACAGCTTGAGTCAACTAGTCAACTTACATAACATACCAAAGTAACGCGCTCAACTCTTGTAAAATAGCTTCGCTACAAAAGAAACGTGTCCGTAACAAATAAGATAGAAATCACGATAACTGCTAGACTGATAATTGAAAATTATGACAGGTAAAACAACTGAATGAACACAAGTTGTCTAACCAACAATTACTTGACACGATTTTTCTGTAAGCTATGCATATCTAGTAGAGTCAGATATTCCTATCCTAAATGACTTAATAACAAGGGTGATCCAAAAGTTAGATGTCATGCACGGGACGGACACTAACCGCGAACAAAAACATACAAAGCGACAAACAATCTGCTGGACTGGAAAACAGCTGTGGAGAAAATTGATTGAAAAGTGCTGTAACCTTGCTTGATAAGCTGTTTAGAGCCCATTTCAACTATAATTAAATTTTAAGCAACATAAAATGCATTGATAAACGCATTTCTCTTTCAAAGCATTGCACAAAAATCCTTAAAACTTACTTTTAATTTAATTATGGTTTATCATCATGTATGCAGATGTATTGATTGAAAATCATCACCAAGATTAAAAACTCGTGCAATACTTGGAAAATAATATTACAAATACATTTTCAGAAACAAAATCATCCAGTTATGGTGTTAGTGTGTTTTTAATTAAATTTGTAATGATAACTGGATAATCTAGTTTATTCTAATTATGAGATTTGTTATTACATTACATTTAATAATGGCAGCATCAATCTAATATTCTTAAAAATGTATTAACTATATTTTCATATTTTTTGACTTCTATCAATCAATCGTCGTATTTTAATAAATTTTGGTCTATTTTAATAATACTACAATTAATATTTTGATGTAATAACAGGTCTTCAAATACAATTATTGTGGCAACCTTTCAACTTTGCTACATTACAGTAAAAATTATTTAAATAATCTTGATTTCAATGAAGATTTGAATGGTTAATATTAACGCAGTAACATTTTAAGTTGTTATTAGGTTTGAGATTTGTTGGTCAGCATAATTTAGACCATTTTTAAGAGTTGCGGCTCTGATTCCAGTCCATTTGAGAGTTGATTTTTTTGGATGGATTTACGGCCCTAGAAACAAAGTTATTTTAGGCCCATCATAGTATCATCATAAATTAACTAGTAAAAGTTATTTAAATATTCATATTAAAAAACCCGGCGGTTGCAAGCTCGGCCTACACAAAAATAGGGCATGATAAGAGTTAGGCGGCGATTTTCATTATGGTTCACATTCCCACAAAATTGAAAAAGTTGCCACAGAGTATACCATAGGCTGTATCTTTGACAATGGTTCACCTCCTCGTATTTCTTGTCGGACTCTTCTGCGATGAGCTTGGCCTGAGATAGTTGCGTCTCCAGGATGGCCACGCGGTCGTCCTCCATGTTGGTTCTGTTCTCCAACGCCTTGCGTATTCTGGTTAGTGCGGGGCCAAACACATGCGTGTTATAAACATCGAAAAACAACGTGGCTGGGACGTTTCAACAGACTTCAAAAAAGGAGTAAGTAACGTATGTTTTACCGTGGAGTTCGCAACTCTAAAATTACTAAACTGACTTTCACAGTACTGTAATATTAAAATTAAGTCAAAAAAGTAGCTAACGCATTTTTGAAGTCAGTTTTATTACTTAAAAAGTTACATTAATGGCAATAAATGAGACAGAGGACTTTTACGTCAATATAACAAAAAAATCATGATCAATATTTAAGTAGTTATGTAAGAAACAATCAGGAAGTTAAAATAATAAAAGTAAAAATCCTCCAAAATGAAAACAGAAAAATAAAGAATTAAGTTATTAAAATAAGTGAAACAGAATTCGATGAAAAAGATTTAAAAATAACATAAGACTAGGTCCAAGAATATGGTGGTTATGGGCAAAGATAAAAACAAAAAAAAACAATCATGCACATGGTTATTTAAATACCATAGAGAAACGTAAACTAGAATAAGTGGGTATACAACATGAATACGTAGAGGAGGTACGTAATCCAATTTATGAACGAATTTGAAGAAGCCATATTTTTAATTGTCTCGAAAAGTTCTAGCTAATCAATGTAAACGGTTTAGGTATTTAATCTTCTAATGGATACTTCAAATTCGTAGAATTTTCGGGCTGATTTTGTTTAGACATTCTAAAACTCTGTAGGTACAGATTTATAACTTAATATTTTTAAAATTAGCCATTTGCACGTTGTACACAAAACGTTGTACTATTTCTCAGCTCAGTAAGAATTTCTTCATGCCCCACGTCTGCCCCTTTTATATCATCATCTACGTCCTTTATTGGACAAAGACCTTTACTCGGACCGGACCTAATGTCTATAAATAATGACCTCGTTAAAATCACCACTACCCACCCCCCAAAATATTGAACAGCGAAATGTTGAAACCTCCCAAAAGGTCGATGCTTGAATATATGTACTAACTCCTCAAAACCTCCAAGGAGAATTATAAGTATTTTAATTTACAGTTCTTCTATTCTGTCTCCTTATTAGGTTTTGAAGAGTTAGTACAAACCGATATTCAGGTAGCGAGGAGAGATGGTGGCACTGGCGTGGACTCACCGCTCGGACTCATCGGCCGCTTGGCTAGCCTCGGCCAGCTTGGCTGTGGCGGTGGCGAGACGCTCCTCGGACCTCTCGAGGTCCTCCTCCAGCAGTTGGATGCGTCGGTTGAGGGCAGCCACCTCGGACTCGGCCTGCGAGAAAAAAAAATCCAATGTAAATGGACTTTCAACTCCTCACGCAGGTGTGCGTTACACCTGCGTGTAACGCACACCTGCGTGAGGGCCATATAGAACGTGCGAACCTGGGCCATATAGAACTTGAGGCAAATTGGTACCTCACATTTTTATAAGGGCATACGATTCCACTATCAAACCATACTTTCTGAATTAAGGCCATACATGCGGATCACTATGTTGGATAATAAAAGCCCAACATTAGGACAGACAAGAAATAAGTCAAGGTAACCGTTGAATGGACTAATAGTAGAAGAAGAATAAAACCCAGGATTTACTGGACAATACCGCCTAGTATTTATAAAATAATCGACATACATTTTAAAACTATTAATTGTAATGTGTCTTAATTTTTTAGAAAAGGTATTAGAGTATTAGGGGAATTACCCGAAGATAGTGACCAGAATCACACAATATCCATTTCTGTCGATGTATGCCTTTTGTAATGTGATAATTTTTGGTAAATTATGCACCTACTTCGTTCGCAATTGCCGAGTCACATTGTTAGGCGTCAACACATTATACGAAACGTGTCAAGAATTAACTGCCGACCTGGCGGTTTGCTAGACCTTTATTTATATCCAGCGATGCGCATGAGTGACGTCAGGCGTCCTTGCCGCAAGGAAGTCAGTCCCCGTCGCTCTCCTGCACCAGTTTGTCCCGTGACGTCATCATGCGGGAATGCTATTATTAGTCGTAATGAGACTAATCGCCTAACTTCCACGTAGCTTTTAAGACTGAAAAGATCGCGAGTACTCATCTGCTTTTTAATGATTAAAGTTACTATATTTTCTGTTTTGAACAGTTTGCTTCCAATATCTTCTACTAATTTCTATGGCATAATTTAGATGCAGTGTTTCTTGCTGATTCACAAATGAACTTGTAAACATTATTCGCCATATACAGCAATTAAGTAAACCAGTATGTGTAACGATTTGCTGCAAAAAATTCTCGATCAAACATTTCTAACGAGACCAAAGACTTATTATGTAGTTGCTAAACAGGTTTTGATCTTAAAGAAAATTAAATCTCGCCAAGACATATTATGTGTGCTATGACCTTAAGATCCAGAACGTGTAAACAATTCAAATGCCAACAAAGCTATCAAAATTTCAAATAGTGACAAAAGACGAAACATATTTCAATATTTACGTCCTTTAAAAATATGTACCTAGATCACTACAGATACTAAAACAGAGGTTACACTTTTATAACAAGTGTAAATACCTTTAAAGTAGTTTTTTACCAAATTCCTAAAGTTGTGAGTAATAGGGTATGTACTTGTATGCCTCAAGACATTAGCAGCTCTGTCTAGTCACCTTGAACTCCATCATAAATTAACTTTAAAGGCTATTTTTGAACCGTCTGTCGGTTAAGCCTGTTCAGAAAGGTCAACGACACTATTCAACAAACAGTCGAATCGGAAAGATTGATAGTTTCCACTCCGTTTTTATTCATTTAGCTTCCATAGATCATTAGTTTGATCATTGTCACACCTGATTGCATAAGTTCACTTTTAGTACGTGCGTGTGCATTGTTTGAATGTTGTGGGATCGTCGACTAGGGCTACATCATTGTATCTATTCAAGTACAATACAATAGCAAGCCCCCAAGTAGGTACCTAATTGTGATACGCCACGGTCACGCGAAGGGACTGTTAAATTCCAACATGAATAAAAACAAAAATTGGTTCGTGCATCGTGCACTATGATTTCTGGTATTTTAATACATATTAGAAGACGACGAAGACGCAGTAATGTTTTCTTAGGACGCTTATCTAACTGCATTTTTAATACTTTAATGAGATACTAATGGATTGTTTCCGTCGATCAGATAAGATCATTTCAAACAAGTTATTTACAGGTGCGTCAGAACAGAACTTTCGTCACCTTTAATCTATTAAACAATTAACAGTGCTTCGTTGTTATTTTCGAGTTATTCGCTTTTATAAGTTCCCACTATCTTTGTGTTTTGGCGATACATACAAATTATACCAAACAGGTCGTTTACATTTCAGTCATGATCCTGTTTTTGGCATTAAATTACAGCATTCACTTCGTGTAATGGCCCCCTTTGACTATGAATGTCAATTTTAAAGTTGACCTCAGCAATCAAGTGTTTGAACAACGTCGAGCCAGTCCGATGTTAGCACACGCCCACATACAGCATGACTCTCGTATTTAGAGACAGTTGCATTTGGAGATGTTAGTTTTGGTTAACATTGTGAATCATCCAGGAACTAACCATTTTCACTGCCTTTACTCCTTCTGTTCGCATAATTAGTGTTTGCTATCGATTTTAATTGATCTTTTAGTCGACGCCTATATTTAGTTTTAACATCTCCAGCTTTATCCTTTTTCTTATCGTCAATTAGATACACTCACGAGTGAGCCGATAAGACACGTTACGAGCAATTTACTCACTTTACTAATCAATTGGGATGAAAATAAGTAATTTGAAATTAAAGGGAACAAGCTGTGAGAATGTGATGTCAAGATCAATTTTTCCATTGAGTGCCTCAGGCTGTGTGTGAGGTATACTGAGCATCGTTGCCGTGTTGGGTTACGTCATGCGATAACGGCGCCGGTTCGGGGTGGACACGCCTTCCCGGCGCCGCCAGCCGCGGTCGGCCCTTCGGGGCTTCAAACCGAGGACGTCCAACACACGCAAAGGTTCAGGCTTCACAACCCCGTCTCTAAAGAAGCATGTGCCACAAAAGACCGGTAGTCGACCTCCAACGCAACCAAACCTGTTACGTGTAACGTGGTGTAATGTAAGAGAACCGGCGCACAGCCACGTTCGGACAAATTATGTAAAAAGCAATTTCACAGTAGCCTTCGCCCCGAGAATAGATCTCGCATCAGCATCTATTCGAAACAACACTAAATTAACGCTGGGTGGGTTATTGCTTTATCCGATGAAAAGAATAATTGATTCGCCGTCTCTTTCTAAAAGATAAGGGCGAGATAAATCCGAGAGAGAGGGAAACATGCGTACGTCGGCTGCTCACCTAAGTATGGCCGGACATTACTCACTATAGGTAGATAGTACGGCCCTACTGATAACTCCCATGTTCCGGGGCTGTGGGAATTATAACACAAATATTTACACGATCGAACTGGAATTTCACAAAACACATCACAAATACATGGCACGTTTGCTTACTTCTTCTCTCCGCATTATTTCCACTTGTAATCGTTTATGATACTCCTCGCATTCGTCCTTATATTTCTCCATTTCCTCTTTTGTTTGACGCATTTTCTTCTTCAACACATCGAGGATCGTTCCTTGCTGCATGTTCGCCGTCATTTTTATGCACTTTTATTATTAACTCGTTAGCCTAAACGCTAAAAACTAGAGACACCTTCGCTGTACTCGCGAAAATGCCAACTGACTGGGTCGCTCGGTAGGAGCCCCGTATCGCTGTGATGGGCACGGCACGAATGAACACAGCCGGCGAATAAAATGGCCGCCACACAACCTAAGCGCTGCAACTTAATCGTCGCGCGACGGATAACGGTTTTATGCAATAAACTTAACTGATAATTAGTGACAACGACAATAATCTATTTATCGAAATTAAACTTCAATATTTCACACAATCGCACATTCCGTGATGACTTTGACACACGAATGGCAGGCGACGCCGACGTCACGCACTAACTCACTGCACAAGAGACACGATAGCGCGGCAGGTGGCTCCACCTGACAAAACCCGACGGAAACTGCAGACAGAAGGGCCAGAAGCAAGGTTTCGGAACAGTGCTCTCAAAAAAACTCAAAATATAGAGTGGGATGGGCGAATCGGTCGAGTGATTCTTTACAATTATGACTACGGAAGTACACTCAATTTAAACGTTGCGTAGGGTTATTTACATGTTAAATTGTTATCATGGGAAATGGTTTCTGAAGAGCATTACGAAACGGAAAATACAAATGGGATACAAAATATGCAGATAATTAAATCTATTTATATAAGAAGAAAACGTTAAGTATGACACACTTTGTAAAAGAACTATTAGAAACAAAACTAATCTACAACAAATCCCATATTTATGAGTACAATAATGCCATCTATGACAGCATTGGAGAATCAAATGACACGCGTGCGCCACGAAATGCCAATGCTCGGTGAGCTGTGGTGTGGAACCAAAGACAAGACTTGCAGACTGTCCGAAATTCGTATGATGACGTCATTGGGAAAGTATGCGCCCGCCTGTTTTAAATTCCGTTACGTGACTACGGCAGCCGCAGAAAAAATGCACCGGGTCGGTAAAGTAGGAAACTTCGCTGAAGATAAAATAAAACATAATATAACTTTTGAATTTTTATTCAAGTTGGGCAGACAGAAACAACGATAGATGTAAAATATTGATTGTGGATAAATAATAATTTTAAAAGTGTGTAGGTATTTTAAAATTGATCTTTTGTAACCAATCCAGCTGGGCCTTTGCCTACTACAGGCGCTAATCCAGCAACAGCAACGGCTCTAAGCGGTTTAAATCCAAGTTCCTCGAGTGGTATGCCAAGTTTGGCTAACTTTGCTTCGTAAGTAGCTAGAAGGTCATCGTGAGCTTTCCGTAAACGAGCTGCTTCGTAACGCAGATCTTCCACTTGTGTGTCTTTCAGCTTCAGTAGATCGGTGATTTCTCTGGAACCCAAATCCCTTGATTCCAACTTCTTTAGCTTAGCTTCAAGTAAGACGGTCTTTAGGGAAGCCCTCTGTTGCACCTCCAACACAGCTCTGGAGAACCTTGACTTTAGTTCATCTCTTTCAGCCAGTACGCGATCAAAGCGCACTTGAAGTACTTCGTACTCCCATTTGAGCACCTCAAATTGTTTATCGAGTACCTCTAGTTGCTTAGTTTTGCCAGCTAATGCGGCTTTATCCCTGTCATAATTAGACATTTGCCGTTTTAACTCCTTGTTTTCACTCATAGCGATTTCTAGAGGTTCTCGAAGATTCTTTGACTCAAACAAAGCATCTCTTGCAACTTTTTCAGCCCGCTCTTTGACTTTTTGCATTTCTTCCATCTGTGCTTTTAAGCCGCTAATCAGACCCAAATTATTTAGCGTGATGTCATTGTAATAATTTTTTAAATCCGAATATGCCCTTTCATGGTGAGCAATTAAGTCTGAAATTTGTTTATTTTTTCTCTCTTCAACTTCAGCTATTTCTGTTCTATGTTTTACTGTCAACTCTATTTTTGTTTCAGTGAGTTTCTTTTCGGCCTTATCCTCTATCATACGAGCTTTTTCTTCAAACACTTCCCTGGTTTTCGATAGTTCCTCAGCATGAAGTAATTTGGCTCTTCTTAATTCATCTTGCCCGGCAAGATACAATTCTCTCATTTCTTGCCTTAAACTTCTTTTATCGTTAAGGAGCTCGAGCTCTTGTTCTGCATGTTCTTCTTTGGCTGCCTTTAAAGCTACTAAGTTTTCTGCTCTCAAAGCTGCCGCTGCTGCTTGTTGCTCATACTTTAAGTGTTTGATTTTCTGCTTCTCTGTTTCTAGAAGTTCTTCGTTTTCTTCCTGTGCCTCTTCTGTAGCCCGTTCTCTATTTCGAAGTTCAGCTCTAGCTTCTTCGAGCTGCTGTCTCGTGATTTCCCAAAAAGTTCGTATTTTATCTCTTTCTAACTGGAAGTAGTTACGTTCTTCCCTTTCCTTGTCCAATTCTTCTTTTACTTTGAGCACAAATTGCTCGAGTTTTTCTCGGGTCATTTCCGAGGTATCCACCCCATCGATAATAATGGCTGGCGCCTTTTTTGCGCCGCCTTTAGCTTTAGGTGGCATTCTTGTAAAGTTTATAAATAAGTTCTAGAAATTAAAATGATTTACAATATATTTTCTACACGATCGGCCAAGGTTGACTGTATTATATCAAAATAAACGACATTGACAAGCGTTGTCAAGAGCAACATATTAACAGGAAACTGACGAAAGGAAAATCAATACTGAAGGCAAAACTACTCTAAAGATAAAGTTATTTATAAATCTCACACAATTTTAAAAAATTAAATAAGTCACCAATTATTTAGTAATTGTTTAAACCAACGTATATATGGACATAATTAGTTACGAGTATTAAATGTCAGTTAACTTAACACTGTACTCTACTTGGCTGTATGACTCTGTGTACCTTTGCTTTTAATTAAATTATATCTTTTTATTATTAGTAAACCGAAGAATGAGTTAAACTTTACTTTTATTTAGTTTGTAATAAGTTATTAATCAGAATAACTTTTACATATCGTGTACCACTAATAAATAATAAGTATAATGTATTCTAATGCAGTTTAAAAATCACGATCGTTCTATCAACTATTACTTCCTCTGTGGTTCTATTATTATTAACAGATTATAATTTTAATTGTAAGTTTCATTAATAAAAGAGTTGTAAACTGTTGTGACAAAAAAAAATGGTCTTGACTCTTGACAGACAGACAGACACGACAGACACGACAGACGGACAACGAAGTGATAAAGGGTTTATTTTTTCCTCTTTTGAGGTACCGAACCCTAAGAAGGGAATTTTTATATCTCTACAACGTGGCTGTTCAGCATAGTTACTGCTTTACAGCATAGCTGACGATAGACCACCTACTGACTCATTCCGAAGACTTTTAGACTACGAAAGGATATCTGCGCTAATTTTATCGGCCTTGCGCCAACTTTCACGTTTCAGGCGTATGTTGCTTATTTCTTTTGTAATCGTGCTAATATTTTTTTTAGATGCTGTTTGTTGGCGCAGTTGATACCGCATCACGTCTTATTTATTATTTGCCAACAGTCGCGGGCTTAATTCTTGCACTCTGTATACGTATATTAATAGCTACATTTACGCTGTATCAATTATGGGGTAGGCAGACGGAACGAAGATTCAACAATAGCGTAATTCCAGATTCATGAGTCAGTCAAAAGAAGTATATCTTGTACTTTTTGGTGAAAGTATATGTATACGTAGAATGTTGGTCAACAATTCATCACTGCCACCAGATGGTCGTCAGTGACCATTCCTTGAAAATGTAAAGATACATACATGGGCATCGCCTGGCCAAGGAGTTCAAGTATATTATATTGTGTGACATCTGTGATTGGTCAACGCACCGCATGTTACATGACCACAAATATGGACAACATTGCCAGCCTTTCATTATCGTCTAAATCATAATAATCTCTATTAAAGTTCGAAAACAAAATAAACCAAAACAGAATACGTATCCCCTCGACACACGATTTTGTGTCCCTTGAAGGAACACCAAAAAGTTCCTAGCTTCATGTCTATCCTGGATCCTAAATATTTGTCTTTTACACAAATATTTACAAATACCTACCTAATCTACACCGCGTCTCACCTGAAACTAATATTTTTCCTGTACCATGGACAAAACACCGCACGCGAAGTATATGAAAAAATCTCGGCGAATTTACCGAAATTACAGTTTTTAAAGGTTTTCTTTCTTCATGTTATGAGTGCGAGACAAAGTTCTTAGACAATTTAAGTAAGTAATTGAATTTTTTTAGATAGGATACGTTGCAAATAAATAAATACACATAAATATGCCTGTTGGCTTGGTTGGTAGTGACCCTGCGTTCTACGCCAAAGGTCGTGGGTTCGATTCCCACCCGGGACCAACATTTGGGTGGTGAGCATATCGGTTGGTTTCGGATTATGGGTGTTTGTATACATTTAAGTACTAGCTTTTCCCGCGGCTTCGCCCGCGTAGAAAAGGTTTTCCCGTGTTCATTGTGAAACAGCGCCCTCTATGTAGGTGTTTTGTTACTTACGGGGTATTCGCGGACGCCCCGCGACTTTGTCCGCGTTAAAAAGTAGCCTATATGTTATTCCAGGATATAAGCTCTCAATGTACCAAGTTTCATCAAAATCTGTTCGGTAGTTTTTGCGTGAAAGAGTAACAAACATCCTCACATCCAAACATCCTCACATCCTTACAAACTTTCGCCTTTATAATATTAGTAGGATTTATTTAAAAGTATATATACGTATGTTTATCAGTTGTTGAGTACTCATAGGACAAGCTTCGGCTTAATTTAGGACTAAGACTAAACAGCCGTGTGTGAATTATTCCAAAACATTATTATTATTATATAACATACGGACGGGACTGCCAATGCTAGTTAAATTTCGTAACATCGCTCGGTTTCTATTTACAGCAGTAGCCGTCCAGCTATACAATGAGTTAAATTACTCAACGAAATGACAAGAAAGACTGACAATAACAACTTCATACGGTGTTACATTGCCTTCTGCCTTGTTATTAACTGACTTCAATCTAATAAAGAAGGTTCTAGCTAGACTTACCGCGCCTGCATGTACAGTCTACCGCACGTCAGTGGTAACAAAACCAGTATAAACTGGTCTCGAATAGTATTGAAACTCCTTAATGGGCTAGGCCAGCTCAAAGTCAAAGTGTTTCCACTGATGTGCGGTCGACTGTACCTACTCCCTCGTATATTACACCTATATAGATAAATTGTTCTCGAAATTGACGCCAAACTGCTTAATTTCTTCAGTTAAGTTTTTCAGTCAGTCAACTTCTTATCTGAAGGTTTCCTGATAACACTCGATTTTGTGAAACTTGTTGCATTTGACTTCATTTGACTGGACTTTTTCGATTTCCATCATACACATAAGCACAAATTCGCGATTTTTTTGTTTCTGACCAGAATAAGTGTATCTATAATATCAGTCACAGAGTTATAATAGCCAGCCAGACAAACGTCGGGTTTCACAAAACGTGTAACATAATCATACTTCACACGCATTCAATTAAGTCTGCTATGTGCAGTTGGGTGATCATTTAACTTTCGTAAATACCTATTAGCGGTAAGTGGGTCGCTTCCACTTTAGTGCAAATTCACTTTTGCTTCGGTTTTGTTTACGTTACGGAACTAACTATTCGTTGAACTTTGATCAAGTAGTAGTAAGTTAAGTACAAAGTGGACTAATCCATTTTGACGTGTATACCTAAATCTAAGTTGTGCGTGCACATAACAACCTAGATGACCTGGTTCCATGTCACCTACTTAAATTCTACTTACCTATGTGTGACAAATATGATGAAAGACAAGATCGCAATAGACCTACTCTGTAGAAGCGAATATTTAGAAGATCGCTGAACAGATTTTGATAAAACTCGGTACAGTGTTTACTTATTATATCCTAGAATAACGTATAGGATACTTTATGTCCATATGTCTGTCCGTTCGTGCATCGGATAACTCGAAAACTACTGGACCGAAATGAAATTTGGAACATATGCATATGCAATGATGGGAAATTATGAAAATGTCGGAAAAGGAAATATTTTCCGAGATATAAAACGACGTGTATGAAATAAATGCGTCACATTTTATTGACTTTATTACCAAGTCGACTCACATAGAGTCCTTAGACTTGTACTTACTAGGTATTACTTCTTCTATATGATCGGTAGGTAAAAATAGGTATGTACCTAAATGAGTGCATATAACATCGGTGTCTGCATCATGCTTGTGAATACCGGTATCCATAAGCAGGTAGGTACCTAAAACTCTTTAATTAATGAAAATGCATTCGATTTTATGTGAATTACCTACTCGCACTGCGCATCGGTTGTAATGTTTATTCATGAATAATTTAGAAAGTCTTACTACACAAGTACCTACATTAGTAAGGTATGTATGTACTTACAGTTGTTTTTATAAAAGTAGGTAAGTATTGTATTAAATAAGCATTTTGATGCGTAGTACTGTCTAAGTATTTTATATTAGATTGTTCTATCAGTACCTACTCGAGTTACCTAGGTAAGTATACATTACTCTTGTTGAGCTATTTCTTCTTACTTAAGTACACTATAATATTAGGTATGTGCCTATTCAATTGTAGGTATTTCTAATCGATTCAATTTCCTTGATCTATTTTTTTAGCTTTCTTCACTGAAGTTTCTACATCGTAGGTATATAATACCTACTTGATAATAATGTTGATTTATTTGTCACAGTCAATCATTGATATTAAAGACACGCACGAGATAAGTAGGTACCTAGGTATCTATCTATCTCTAATAAATATCATTGAATGATCTTCCTTCGTTCTACTTGTACTTGAAAATTATCTTATTAGATGTTTCTATTTCAAAAATTTTAATAAAAGGGAAAGGGACAGGACTAGGCGTATGGCCATCCCCTCCCCACGTGTTGTCTGCGCACGAAGTAACGACATCTGTCGGCGGCGTGTGCAATCGTCCGAGTAAACATGTCAAAGGAAATGTCAGCAGCTCAGCTGATCGCCACACGAGAGATGTGCCCGCATCCAGAACAGATTTCTCAACAAGACGCGGTTAAAAATAACTCCGTGCGCATCTGGCCGACGCGTGGCCCTCTCACACAAAACTATATAGAAGTACAACAGGACGTTACCCTTTTGAGTGCAGTGTTCTTGATGTTCTGCAGCTCGTTCTTGATGATGGAAAACTTCATCATCGTGTCAGAGGAGAATATGGAGCTGCCGAACGCGAGGCCCGGGTAGTCGGCGCACCTCCGCCGCCGCCGGTTCTCTCTCTCCGCCAGGATCTCTGTGCACTCGCTGGTGCACCTCAGCTTCGCGAGCTCAGCGGTCTCGGGGTCGTCGTCGGATACATCCGAGGCGGTCGCGACTGTTTCCGCGCCGTCGCCCGCCGAGCGCTCCTTGCTCGAGAACTCATCGTCTGAGCTCTCCGCGCCCTTAATTCTAGTATCGAATTCGATTTCATCATCATCAACTATCACATAGTCCTCGTCTCGATTCGAAAGTGCATCGTCACTGCTCGTCCTTGTCACTCGGTGAGATTCACTGACACTATTGACACAAGGCACAACATCGTTTGTTTGGGTGTCTGAGGCCACTCGTTTGGACGGATCTGTGGGCGGGGGCTGCGCGGGGGGGCGGGTGCCGCGCAGGCGCGGGTGGTGCTGGTGGCCGCGGCGGCGCGCGGGGTGGCGCGCGTGCCCGCCGCCGGCGCCGTGGGGCCCGGGCGCCGACATCACTGGTCGCGACACGCTCCCTCCGCGCCCGCCATGTTGACTGACTGCCGACTTCCGATCGCCGCCGTGGCGCTGCCTTCGCGCCTCACCTGCCATCTGTTGTTGTTTTTCCGAACTGCTTTACCGACCGAGCCCCGCTCGTTTGTTTATGACCGAGCGCGGGAATTTATGAAAGTTTTTCTTAATGAATCGCACCGACCGACTGACTTAAGTTACGTCACGACAAACTACAACTGTTAACTAACGTACTCTTTGACAACCCGAATAGTATTTCCTTTATTTACAGCGGAAGTATAACGCAATAAAACAAAATAACGCATTCCTGAACGGAAAATCCCTAAGAGCGGCGTCCGTCGATGAGGCGAGCGGGTGTAGCGTCTATTTTTACCGAAACACTGGGCAGCGGGCCCATATTGGGTGTCAGGAGCCGAAAATAGTCGGGAGCGCGCGGAACGCAGCCCCACGAGCGAGAGATTACGACTACTGACTGTGAAAGTAAACTACAGAACTACACAACAGGCACTACTAGGTATTGGTATTGGGCATGCAGCCGTTCCACATTCAAATTCCTCAGTCATCACCGAGTGTGTCTATCTTTTTCTTTTTACCAAATAAATTTCTTGCCAGTATTTAGGTATCTTTTTCTTGCATAAAAATAGACCAAGGGTTTCTTCTAATAAACAGTCTCATCTAGTTATTTATTGATAATATTGATGTGAGCGAACTTTTGCTTGTTTTAGTAATTAATTACGTCATTGAAACGTCGTAGTATGTTTATTTAAGATCGGCACACTCTCCTTTGCTCGTTTCAGTTTCATGTTTTTGTTTCGAACAGCTGCATCAATGATTCTTTCTGCCAATGGGCCTGTGGGCCAAGGTTGCCTGGCCGTCGCATTGTCGCGGATACACCGACCGACTGACACATAAATTGTAACATGTTTACTTATAAATTCCAATTTTCGAACATCGATTTCATGCTCAGCACTGAGCAAAAACCGCAACTGCAAACGTCTTAAAGAAACCTATACCTAGAATTCTAAATTGCATGTGAAGTCCACCAACCCGCACTGGGTCAGCGTGGTGGCCCTCCTTATCCAGTTCGCCTTTGGATCATACAAATAACGCGTGGACACAGCTCGTACCAAAATTGCCCATTGCAAATCTTAATTATAGTTTGGTACCTACTATCGTTTTAGTCAGGATATGAACCTTAGTCAAAATTGCCAATTGACTATAGTCTAGCCCTTTTTTTGTGGAGGCCGTGCTGTACTGTAACCGCTGGTTTAATAGATATAAGAAATATGACTTTAATCAACTAAGTTATGGCTTAAAGGTCTCGTAACCAAGCCAACACCTACTTACTTAAAAAAAGTATGCACTCACGTTTTGAAGAGCCTTCTCCTTCTCCTCGAGCTTGGCGTTGACCTGCATGAGCGCCTCCTGCGTCTGGTCGAGGTCATTCTCAATGGTCTGGATCTTCTTCTGCAGCTGCCTCGCCTCCTCCTCCGCCTACAAATATAACAAACTATTTACAATACCAATTATACAACACAATATGTTTTATCACCATCAGAATAGTGACAAGTTATTTTAACTCGTTGATGTATTTTCTTTATGACATTCGCAATTCATATTCATAGAAAAGATATCAACGCGTGCTTATTAGGATGACATCAAAATATTTGCAAAACGTCATTCTCTGCTTGTTTTCTCTGCTTATAATTTCATTATCTTCGATCTTATTGTATGATTGAGTTTATTGTAGACAACGCGGTGCTTTCACGATGATATTGCACATAACAATCAGATTTGCAAGCGGACGTAGGTAAAATAACGATGAAATATAGCTTAAATTCAGTCAATGACAATCTAACCCGTGAATTATCTTTTACACGTAATAGGTATAGGTATAACTTGGTAGCTATTATGCTTTTATTTATATGGGCATGTGCGATTTTTAGTGCCGATTTCTTAGGTGTATAGTTCAGAATTCCGCACATAGGCTATACCGTACATGATTGCCTGCGAGCCGCGAATCTGGCCGTCCTTGGCCTCTTGTAAGATGGCCGCTCGGTCAAGGGCGTTGACTTTTTCACATTCTTCATGCTTTTTCATTTCGAGCACAGACATTGCGAGTGGTACCTAGGTATAGGTACTAAGTATAGTACATCTATGGGTACTGACTTGTAGTAGTTTTAATAAATGAAAAATAATTTACGGGAACGCCTAATTTTTGTTGGCAATATTTTATTTCAATTTTGGTTTATTAATTATTAATAATCAACTAGGTATGCGCTTGCCATGTATGTATGTCTGTAATTCTGTAGGTATGTCTATGACTTCTGCTTCTTAAATCTAATTTTTCTTCTGCCTGCTATTCATTCTGTTTTATATTCTTCTGTAGAATCTTATAGAGGACATGTCTTATCAGCGGCAAAGATGCAAACCTGCTCGCACTTAGTGGCGCGTTGCAGAGCGTATCCTTCTTCTGTTTGGTTGCTACAACAACTTCTATAAGACTTGCCTTCTCAGCGCAAAGGCTGACATCCTTAGCCTGCTGTTAGCAGCTTGTAGTATCATCTATGTATTCTCCTTCCATTTGCAGTTGCGTTCGTTAATAATAGCATTTAGAAGACTCCTTTACTGGTCTGTGATTCTGTGTGGTTGCTAGCAACCTTCTATAAGGCTTACCTTCTCGGCGCGGAGGTTGGCGTCCTTGGCCTCCTGCTCGCACTGGGCGGCGCGGTCCAGAGCGTTGTCCTTCTCCAGCTTCATCGCCTGCATTTTCTTCTTAATCGCGTCCATTTTGGCGGTTTTGGGTCTGTTACTCCTCTAGGTGAAAAAGCTGGAACAAATAGTTTCATATTAGTACACGTTGGCAATGCTTTTTGCCTTCTTACACTACGTATAAGTAGGTATGAGATCTTTGGTTTGGTACCCGGTAACGTCATTGATTTTAATTTCTAACAAATACAAAAAATATACAAAGGCATAGCTAATTGCCACATAAATGACTCTCAACTTAAAATAATTATTAAGTATTTCAACAAATTAACACACAGTATACCTATTAATGTTAATCACTAAATCCAATAAGTAAAAAAATGTGGTGTAGCGGATGGCTATTTATGGCAGCGAAGGGCATTGATCTTGGAGACAGGGAGCAAGGGTTTACCTCTCCGAATGATGTATTATTTAACTATACTGACTGTGGTATAACCAAACTTTACTCAATAAATCATTTTTGAAGAAAACAGAAGTCGATAAAATACCAACCAAATCCAATTTTAGTATTTAAATAAATAAAAATTAGGCTCCACCCCTTTGACTTTGAATAGTGGTCCAGTTACTTTTCTCAGGAATGTTCCTAGGGGAGGAGGTTATGTATGACCCCCAATTAGACTCAAATCAAGGGATAAGACCCCAAAAACCTCAAAAACTCTTAGTGGCATTCGCCCAGAAAACTCAAAAAGGCACTAGAAATAGTAGACGCTAAGTTCTTTGGGGACTTTTGTCACCACTTTTCTGCAATCAAATTGTATGTATTCTGTTAAAAACTGCATTTTTGCTATCCCCGTGAAATGTTAACCCCATATTGATCTAATTACTGGAAAATTTTCCGAAATTAGATTTTTATACTTTTTTGACACACATTATATTGTTTTCCATAAACTTTTTTACTGTTTTATTTACTAACTGGTGGTTGTATAGGTACGTACCTACCTAATTAAAGTTCTGTAGTACTTTCGCCTCTAACGGTTTATAAGATTACAAACAACTTAATATTGTGGCAACCTGCAAATTGCTTCTAATAGTTTGAAGACGTTTCCGCTGACTTTTTCCCCCGTCATTAATTAACAAAACGAGGTAGCGATTGAGTTTTTTTTCTAATCATCGCAGAGGTCAACAACCTGCGCGAGAGCAGTGTTTTACCAGCGATCGTGAAACGCATAAAAGCAGCACGGAGAATAGTCGCAATACTCTGGCGTTAAAGGCCTACTAGACCACATGGTCCTGCGCTGAATCGATGTGTATGTACGAGTGCTTAGGAGTGTGCTGTTTAATTTATTATACGTGCTTGTGTCGTAACGACAGCGTATTTCTGTCTCCATGCAAGCGAAAAATGGCATGATAACATATCTTAAGAATACGCTGACGTCTCTCCTCCATGTCGCGTATTACAAATGCGGATGCAGCACAGACAGAGATTATTCTCCAATGCCGCCGTGTATGTATAGAGATACAATAAAATTGAATGCAATATACTCAATTACACTACAGACTATAGCGTTAATTTTAATTTAATTTATTCTTACATATGTATTATGTATTTACATACATATATATTATTATTACATATGACTATGTATTATGTATTTGTGGTTAGTTTTAGGCTGCTGGTAAGCAAGCGAAGCGAGTGACAGGACCCAGAAAATTATTTATTTACTACCTGTTGGTTGGTGGTTGGTGACGTTGCCCGCGTGGAATAAGTTTTTTCCCGCGGGAACAGTTTACCGCCGTAAAATGTAGCCTATATTCCAGGATTATAAGCTATCACTGTACAGCGTGAAAGAGTAACCAACATCCTTACAAACTTTCGCCTTTTTAATATTAGTAGGTGTATTAATTACGTATCATCGGTGTTTCATCAGTGACGTAGTACACAAGACGCTGCAGCTGTGTTGCATGCGCATTTGTAATTACGCCTCCGGGGTTCCGGGTCGAGCGACCGTGTTGCTCTAACGTGGGGAACGGTAACACTTCACGCAGATTATGAACTAGGGATTTAGCTGAATGTCTCGAGAGCGCTCAATTAGAATGAGAACGATAGAATAACTGAGTGATGTGCAACTTCGATAGTTGGACTAGTGATTCGTTGTTTGTTTCGAAATCCACATGTCATGTCATTTCTAAGTTGATATTATGGTCTTTCAAAATTTACTACACAAACTAAGTTTGTATACTTGTATGTAACTTCCATTACGTTTAACACAAGCACTTCTTTTTAATTTAGACTAGGTCGGTAAGTAACGTTATTCTCGAAAAAAAGTATTTTTAGGTAATGTTGAAAGACCTGGTAGTACGGGATCGTATTAGAGGACCCCGCATTGATAAAGGTGCGGCTTGTTGTACTTTGTATACTTAAATAGAAGGCCGCAGCAGATAGGTTTTCGTTTTGAATTCAAATAGTACTTTTAGAGTAAATTTTCTATGTAAAGAGACCACTGACCTTGTAATCGCATAGACAATAGCGTACCTATCGGTACTTTTAACTGAGGCGGTTCTTAGAAAATGTGGTGTATCACAAGAATTTTAAGCTTTAACAAACTTAAAAAACTTAATTTGTGTCAATAATGTATTTTACGCGTTCTAATGTAAATAGACAATGATTCAGAAAATGACTTACTGAGGCGACATGATAAAGAATATGTGAATAACTTATATTATAGTTATATATGCTCACAAAATAGTTAAACTTGAGGTTTAACAGTTTAAACCAATATTTGGCTATTAAAAAAGAAATCGTTCAATTGTTCATTCTTTCCACAAGTAAGTATCCTAATTAAAATCTGGAGAACTTAATTTGAATTCAAAAAAATATTTTTAGGTAAATGGCTAAAACCAAAAAAAATCAGAAAAGGTGACGATTCAGCGCCCCGTAACTAGGTTCTCTCACAAAATCGAGCTTTGATCGTCGATTGTTTAGTACTATAATATAGAAATTTTTGAAAAAGATTTAAATGAAAAAAAAAAGATTTAAAGATTTAAAAAGATTGTTTAGTACCTACTACCTATATAAAATAATATATAGGCATAAGTTTTAACGCGATAACTGATCATTAATCTGCACTGCACTTTCATTTACTAACTTATCTTATCTTTTAGGGTCCAGAAATACCTAGCTATCACTTCGACCCTAGTGCGACCTTAGTGGCCAAGACCTCTCCACGATCGGAGCCTCAATTTTGGTGGAAATGAAATTCTAATCTTCCGCGTATGCAGGTTTCCTCTTGATGTTTTCCTTCACCGAAAACCCTGTGGTATTATAATAAACCGTACTTAAGTTCCGAAAAACTAACTCATGACGTGAAGCGAGTGAAAAAAAAAGTGCACAGTATGTTTTGTTGTTTTCGCATGATGCATGCATTTCGCCCGGACGCAGTGTGTGACTCAAAAGGGTAGAATTTTTGCGCGTGACTCATATTGGTTCACGTTAATTCAAAAAGCGGTCAACGAACGTTAAGGATTCTCCTAAAAATCAAGAAAGTACGTCGCAGTACATACACGGCATGTAATTTTAAATTGTTCTGGAATATTTCTAAATATGTTTTTTTTTCCATGTTCAACCGGTCCACTGGTTATTATCTATCAGAGGGACAGACAGACAATTTATTTTGCACTTTTTCGTTTCGTTTTAAAAAAACCTTTACCAAAAATTTACAAATTTGCTACGGATTCCTAGAAATCCTCAGTTTCTTTTAAATTATGCTTGTTTCGAATCAAAATCCGCATTCAAGACGTCACCTGATACGGGAAAACGTTTGTTAACTTTATAACTTACCTTATTCAACTACAGATGATAGGTTGATTACTTTGATCTTATCGAGTAGGTACCAGTGGAATTTTGGAAATAAATAGCCTCAAGGGAAATACCCACCTAATTAACTGTGAAATATTTAGTGCGATGCCTTATATAGCAAGTAATTTTGACCTACTTTTGATATTTACAGCGTTATAATTGCAAGGTTTTTATTCGTAACGTTACCTACCTATATGCATATGCATATAGGTAGCATATGCAACCGGGTACCCGATGATATAATAAACTCGCCATCGACACACTCCTTCAAAGCGAACCTCAAGAAGTGGCTTATCGAGCGAACATTCTATACATTTGATGAATTTATTGTACATAATTAATATTAACTTCTATTATTTTTTATTTTTATTATTATTACCAATTAATCTATTATTATTATTTGTATATTTCCTCCATGTAATGTGTATATGAATTAATTTATTATAACTTGTAATAGTGACCTGTAATCGACTGATTATGAATAAATATGTCTATGTCTATGTCTATGTCTATGCATACCCTACACATACCTATACATACGTTTATGTTTATTTTGTTTATGAATTACATATATATATATATATATTGTATTGTATTGTATACGTGTTGTATTGATTAATTCTCTATATATTGGACTAGCTTATGCCCGCGGCTTAGCCCGCGTGGAATAAGTTTTCCCTGCAGTAAAATATAACCTGTTTTTCAAGGATATATGCTATTTCCAACTTAGATAAATTTATAGCATACATTTTAAGCATTGATATTCCAAAAATATATTCCGTGCTACATTCGAATTTGGAGACTGAATTGAATTAATAACTATAATTTAATAGTTTTAACCAATACTCTGTCAATTTCAATAATTTCCATAAAGAAAAGTATTATTGATTATTAATTACAAAATAAACAATATTTTTACGCACAAATGGTGACGAAAACGACAGATAAGAAACTAAATATGGAATAAATAACACGTACCGAACACGTGAGGCAAGACAGAATGCATTTCATAAAACTTACCTACTTATATTTATAAATACGTATTTTAATAGATAATTTAATGAATCATATCTTCAAGTATTTAAACTTAACCATAAATTATTGAACGTTTTGAGAACGGGGCCATTAAATTTTGAAAAAGGGACGTCAATTATTTGGAAGTACAATATATAGTACAATAGATATTTACACATTATTAGATACTTATTATTTTCTTTTACTGATATAATAGAAATAGTATTTACAGGTCAAAAATGATGAACAGCGAATAGCCTCGGTCAGATTGCAAATGCTCTGAATTTCTTTATAGGATATGATCCGTAACGAGGAGATCCGACGCAGAACTAAGGTTACCGACATAGCCGAAAGGATCAGCAAGCTGAAGTGGCAATGGGCAGGTCACACCTGTTGCAGAACCGACGGCCGTTGGGGCTGACGAGTTCTGGAGTGGACCGCGGACATAAAGAAGGACCAGAATGCGGAGGGCGGAGGCCTGGGTGTGGGGAAGGCCTTTTGACGTTGAACGGCTGATATGTTGATGATGCTGAGAGTAGAAACTCTTATAGTCTATCTATAGCTTAGTACGTGTAAACAACACCTGAATGCCTCGCATATTTTTGTCTCGAACTCGACCATTTTATCTCTTATCCAAGTCTAGTTGACTGACATCTTGCACAACAACATTTGTTTACCTTGCATTAGTCAGTATATTACTTACCTACTAAGATTTCTCAAGCTTAGTAGGTGTATGTTTAGGTACCGTGGTCAGGGAAATGCTTTTTAATTGTTTTGGTCAACTCAATACCCTTTTTGGCCGTCAGTCTGTCTCTCCCCTGTATAACTTGATAGCTATTAGGCCTGTGGAACCCGAAAAATTGCCTGGCAGATAAAGAAAATTATAGAAATTTCAGGTAAAAACTATTTTCCAAGATACTCCAGTGAAAAATAATTAACGCACATTGGGTAACAAATGGTATAAATTTCCTTCGCCTTTCCATATTTTGTGACATTGACAGTTATTCACATTAAAATAAAAAACATATCGTAAGAAAAATTACGGTTATGATGGTATTGTCTGTAAAGCAATTTGCCTATAAAGCAAAATGCCTAAGTAATAAAATGTCTTAAACTAAATGCCTAAGTTGTAAAACGTCTAAAAATCAATTACAAAACAATACCCTCTTCATTTCAACTGGGAATAATTATATGGGCTCTCACGTCTGTCCCTATGTTCATTGCATATTGCATTGGGTCATCGAGGATGCATATTATGCATTGTATGCAAACTAATTAGGCTTTTGAGTTAACTTGCTATTGTACTCGAATTAAAGTTGCGTAGCTTACGTAGCGTGTGACGTAATATGCGGGCATTTTTTGGCATCAGTCCGTATTTAATTCGGAATGAGACTGACCAATATAAATATTAGGTAGGTATACTTTGGAAAGAATTTCACCGTGTGTGACCTTGGCTCAGTAAGCGATCAACTGTCCCAAGGTGTAAATTTTTCGGTGTTTCGCAGTACCTACTAAAAATAACCAATTAATTACATGAGTCAAAATCCTTTATAGCTGATTTCCGTAAAATACAGTTTCAAAAACTTTTATTCAGTCTACAAAGTTCATTGATGTATATAATCATCTACATTTTTCAGCAAAAGGAAGCTGTACCTTGTAAAGCATTTATCTATCCATTTCTAGTAAAAAAAGAAATAGAACATCAGCAGCTAACTGGCCAGAAAATAATCTTGTCTAAAAATAAAACCCTGCTGAAAAAAAAACAGCTGAACGTTTGACAGCCGTTCCGAGTTCCGGCGCATGCGCGTAGCCCGCCCCCGCTTCCCGCGCTCTAACGCCATTGGTCACGGGCTGGCAAGTTGCCAAAACCGCGGGAAAACTCGGGCATAGCCGGCCCCTATTGGTCGGCCTAAAATGTAACCGAGCACCGCGATATTCAAAAATAGAATTAGGACGCGATTTACAAATCAGTGGCTGGTATGCTGAACTAAATTAATAGCAATCAATCTAAATCGAATCACAAAAATAGTTGTACTAAAAATTTCGGAATTGATACAATAATAATTAGATTTGCTACAGGCCGAAATAAAAATTAGATTTTAAGCCTTTTAGTCGTTTCAAAGATTTTTCTTTACCACTCCAAAAATTATATAAAACAGTCTACATAATATAACTAAGTTTTGACGTCTCGAATAAATCTTTAACTAACCACAGCTTTCAATAACATACAAAATTCACCGTAACTTTGAAAATCACTGCACTTAGCCACCTACTTACCGAAACTATTCAGAAAAAATAAGGCTGTATACCAAGATCAATGCACCTTCCGTTAAAAAACCCACTATACTTTGACACTGCACTAGCACAGAGCGTGGTTACTTACATGTCGAGTCGACGCGTGCTGTGGGGCGACTGGCGCTCTGCGTGCGCGGGAGTTGGCCGGGTGTCGCCTTACCGCCGCGAAAGGAGATGAGGCCGCCGCCGTCACCCCGCTCCGAGAATACTACAGGGGACGAAGCCTTCCACCTCAGGTGAAACCCAAAAAGATGGGAGCCTTACTTCAGTCGGTTATATCGAAAAGGTCACTTGTTACAATATTTTGCCTGTGCCTTTTTTTTTTCAAAAAAATCTGGTATTTATTCAATTGATGTATTTAAAAAAAGAAAATAGACAAATAGTTTAGTTTGTACGGTTTCAGACTACATCATAATTAATAATAATATTAATAAACTCATAGCGAAACTATCTAATGGCATAATATGTCTGTCTACCCATATTAAATTCTCTATGTAATTTATTCATTATTTTCAAACGATAAATGTTTCTCAATCAATCAGTTGGACCTAATTCCCGTGTCGATCGGTGGCCAAACGCGCCAGCCACAACAATCTACAATATGTAGATTCTATCTATACTTGTAGATTCTATCTATACTTGGTATAGATAGAACGTTACTTACTGTTGTGGTGGATTACAAAACAAAAGTTCAAAATATTCTTTAACTAAACCACCCCTATTTTTATAGCACAAAAAAAGAAATAGTCTAAGAGTGATCTTAGTCTTACAAATACAAAACTCATTGGTCACAGCATCTTCGTAATACGTCATACTCCTATTCTAGGACCTATTAAAACCAACTTCTAAGACAATATTTCCCTGGTATTCGAATGAAATGACGAACTTAAATTACAAGTAAAAACAAATGTCGCATTCAATTTCGAAACAAACCGCCTCATCGGTGAGGGCTGAGTCACAGCGTGTCAGTGAGGTAAACAGATGACCCCAATGGGTTAAGGTGAACGCCATGCCTCGCCTCGGCCAGACATGAAGAAAACTGGTCATGGAAAGAAAACCTTATACGCCATCTTATATACTAACTACTCGAAAGAAAATAAGGGCCAGAGAGCTTTTTAATATAAGTACATTAGACGTCCCTATAATTTAAAAAACCAGGAAGGTTCGAATTGGGGCGCGGGCGCCCACCGAAGACATTTTTTTAGCTTCATGTAAAAAACGACCGCACTCCCGTACAAATATTCGAAAAGTCGTTTTTTTAAGAAGTCGCCGTTTTAAGAAACCGGTCGTTTCTAGAGTCGTCGTTTTATGACGTCGTCATTTTTAAAAGTCGTCATTACCCGCCGAAACGACTTTGAGCGCTTAGATCTCCGTCAGGTACGTTCTGCGTCAGATCTGATGATGGCTGTCCGGAGTACGGATGGAAGACGTCAAAAGAGCCGTATAATACATACCTTACTGATAAGGCATGCCGTTTGTCTAATTTTCTTTTGTACGATATAAAACCTTTTAGACTCACGATCTTAGTCATAAAATTAGAGCTTAAAATAAGTAAGTTAGGGCTGTATGGACAAAGCTTCCCTTGCCCGTCCTCAATAGAGGACAAACCAACAAAAAATAAAATAAGTAAACTAGTAATAAGTTAGCTAGCCGACCGACGACTTACAGAAAGTGACCGGAAGCGGCTGGTTGCGGAGGGCGCAGGACCGGGTGTGGTGGGTTGGGGATTAATTAGGCATTTGTTAGTAAATATCCTCCCGCATTCATAGATATTTTGCATCGGAAGATACTTACATACCAATAACGACTCCAGGTTAATCGCCTTGGTAGTTTTGTGGGTATCTTCCAATTTTCAGTTCAATCCAATCGGCACCGTAGTTTTCCCATTTGTATTTACATTTTTTCCCGCGACCATAGTTAGACGTAACACTGCAAAATTCTCACGATATGACTTAACGTAACAAGTTCTCTCAACAAGCAATTTATGTAATCGGAACACCCACTTCAGTACCATGTGAAGTTAATTTGGAATTTAATCACAACTCATCTACCTAATAATAATGTTATTTATGCATACCCTGACAGTTGATCTATCAGCTACGTACTCAGGAAACAACCTTATAGCGCAACACAGACAGGGCGGCGGCGGTGCGATAACGTTGCGGCGGCGAATCTGTGGGAAGCGAATATAAAGCGGACCCCTTCAGACAGGAATACCGCTTGCGGCGGCGGCGCGGCAGCGGTGTGTATGAAGAACGCTCGATCCGCACCGCGGCCGCTCTGTGTGACGGTTTTCATATACCACAAATGAATACAACGCGCCGCGCCGCCGCGCAGGGCGTACCAATCTGTGCGCGCGGCTTTGTCGCTTTCGCCTTCGCACCGCCGCCGCAGCGCGCGTTTGCCGCACCGCTTTGATGTGAAGGGCTTCATACTATTTTGAACATTACAAAAAATTTCCGCAACGCCATCGCACCGCCGCCGCCCTGTCTGTGTTGAGCTTTAAGCGCAACACAGACAGATGATACCAGGTACCGCCTACCACCATGATTCCTGGGTGGGCATAGTAGCGCATTGTAATGTCCCAAGGGTGGGCAGCCATGTGCGGGACTATTTCAGTGCGCGTCTGTTGCCGCGCGGCTCAAATTAACGTTGGTTTCGTCACAGGTCGCAAACGAGATGGCTTTTAGGGTTCCGTCATTTTATACTATTTTATTTGAATACGTTTTAGATTTACGCGCTTTGTATTCCAGCTCGTGACCACGACCGGTGTAACCAGGTCTTAACTTCGGGCAAAGGTCAATAAAAATATTCTCGTGTAAGATGCCTAATTAGGTATTTAATTTTATTCTTTTTTCATAAATATTGTCGATGAAGTTGGTCGGAAGCGGCTGGATGCGGAGAGCGGAAGACCGTGCGTGGGGGCGTTCATTGGGGAAGGCCAGAGTCCAGCAGTGGACGTTAAATAGGCTGATATGATATGATGATCGATCGTCACTCCTTGCTGGGAAGCTCTTACCCTGGACCCTTCCCGATATATCCGTATTCTGTACCTGCTTTAACTAGGTGGTTCTGACCCAAGTATGTATTACATATCAATTAAAAAACAACTTAATTTTGAAGTTTATTTTAATAAATACCAACACTCGCTAGTGTTGTGCGGCGTGGAAGGGCGGGGCGCGCGTGGAGCGACATAGCGGCACCTTCATACGCAGCTCGTTAAACGTAAGCTAGATTTTAAACACCTTCAAGCATTTTGCAAGCATACAATTTGAAGTAGTTTAAGCACTCAAAATTCTTTGCATATATCTGGTAATTTGCGAAACAAAATCTGGTCATATGCGTACCTGGTAATTTGTGAAACAAAATCTGATCGTACGCGTCTCTGGTCATCTGCGTATCGGTAATTTGCGAAATGCACATCTGGTCAACCGCGTAGGTATCAGGTAATTTGCGTTTCTGGTACTATGCGTCGGAATGATTCAGTTATTGCAAGTAGGTATCTAAAAGTGTATCTTGTATATCCTTAATTACATAACACTGGACAATAAATTCTACCCGAGATAACTCATTGATTGGTCGTCACGTTTTCGGCGCGGTTGCACCGATATGCTGCGCCCTGTACGGGCATCATTACGTGCGTTGCGCGATCAACTTATTGACAGAATATCTCGACAGAAAATGTGCAGTAAAGGATTCACCCACATGTTGATTAAAATTGCTTGAAGTAGGATTTGTATGCGAGAACCGAAGTGTCATGTTCGTCTCTTCTATTTTATTTTCCTGCAAAGTGTATATTGCGCTTTACGACTCCCTCAGTGTAGCTTTTTGTTTGCCGAGTGGTTTCGACGATTTACCTCGAGTGCCATCAGTGGTATGGGCGATTTTCATATGGGTTTGTTCTACGTGTTAGCCAAGTTTGTTATTCAGATCTAACTACGTGGAATTTTTCGGAAATTTTGTTGCTAATGTTGTTGGCAAGATAGTTGGTGTTGCATTGATCTCAACGAGACAAAAACTTCAAGGACACCGTTAAATTCTGTTTCCATTGAGGTGCTGGAAATGCTTTTTGACATACAGTCAGATTCCTATCTGATAGTGAACTTACAATCCAGTTTGGAAATGTATGTAAGTATTGCGTTGTTATTAACGTATTTATTATTGTTATGGAACACTCAGCGGCGCCAGACAAATCACTCTAAGAAATCCTTATACGGCCCTCACTGGACATACAATTTCCTTGCCTTTGTGGACAAGCCATAATAACATTAACGACAGCTCCCTGCGAGCTTGCGACCTCGTAATGTGAACACACTTTAAACCATATATGGGACTGGGAGACCTTATCACTAGCGCCATGTTTCGCCTCGTGTATGTAATGCTACTTTTTAGGGATCCGTCAAAACGGATACCCTTGTAGCGATGATTTATCCGTCAGTCTGATTGTCCGACGGGTAACTCGAAAACTACTTGACCATGTAAAATTTCCTAGCAATGGTGGGAAAATTATGGAGTTTTTTTTATGAGATATTGATGAACACAGTAGTGTGTGAAGCGCAACAACACCAAATGCCAACTCTCGTCTGGACGGACATACGGCTCAATCAATGGAAAGGGAAGTAACACTGCCACTGTTCACCGATAGGCGGCGCCACTAGCCGACAGGAAACTAAATATAAAATTATATTCAAGCTGAAAGGTAATAAGATAATATTACCTATATCATACAAATACACAAAAATTATAAACGTTTTTCTAGATTTACTTTCGTGGTTTCCTCTTTATAGACCTAAGGAAAGGAGCAATACATACGCCAGTGGCGCCATCTGAGTTTTCAGAACAAGAATGACAACATTAATTTCATGTAGGCACCTGGTGAACTATGAACTGAGACTTGTTGGAATATTGTAATGTATCTGATAACTTATCACATACAAAACGATAACTGATAGATAAATTATCAAACAAAGAGAGTAGAACGTAATGACAATTAATGCTAGACGAATTTTGATGTAGCTTTCAGCCCTAAGTAAAGAAAAACTAAGTCTGCACTTGGATCAATTCATTCATTCATCACGTAGAAATGAAACAAGTTGTATAAAGTTTATGTCACAGTTTATTTTTCCATAAAATATCCCACATGTAGAATTCGGCAGAAAAGATAGGATGTTGCCTAAAAGGTAAGTTAAGAAGAGATGACGCTAAAAACCATCCTCAAAATTTATTTATTAACACACTTGGAAGGCGGTAACACATATAGTTTTGTAAAAAAAGTCGTTTTCCACTTTTCCACTGTTCTTTTTAGGGTTCCGTATATACTATGGAAAGACAAAAACGCTCTTTTTAATAAACGTGCGGCGCGCAGCGAACCGCTGTTTGTTAATTTTAAGATAAAATTTGCTTAGATTTAAACACCAAGTAACAAATGGGAATAACACAATTTTCAGTGGTCTTAGCACTGAACATTCTTAGACAATTAAACTGTTTAATTACCGCAGTTGACTTAAGAATAATAATATTTATTGAGGAATGATGAATACGTGTACCGGCAATCATCTATACTAATAAACAGGTAAAGTTTGTTTGGATGTATGACGTAAGTAATCTTTGTAACTACAGAACCGATATCAATAATTCTTTCACTGTTGGATAGATAATACTCTGAGTGTGGTTATAGGCTACTTGGTATTGGGTTTTATAAAAAGGAGCGGACACAGCATGTATTAAAGTGTAGTAAGTCGGCGAATATTTCAAGAATTCATCAATGTTTCTCAGGACGTTAGGCGTTAGTAAGTTGACAGGGGGAGGAAAAGGGGTAGTATTTTAACGCGAATAAAGTCGCGGGGCGTTTGCTTAGTAGAATATAAACAAAATTAATCAATGTGCAGTCATCAGTTGACTTAATCTTCACCTACTTAATTATGCGACTCAAAAAATTTACGCTTTTGACCTCACCGTTATCGTAAACTGATCTCTTCTTAGACGTATTTTTCTCACATGCGCGCACGCAGTCCTCGCGCATGAGTCAGCCGCGCAACTCGGTCACCGTGTCGAGGCGGGGCGCCGCCACCGGTTCCATCCAAGGGACACGGGCACGACCGATTGTAAAATTATGAGTATTGATAATTAAGGTCAAGACACACTCATCGGCGGCGATCGGTATAAGGCCTGCTTGATACCGATATCAAAAATATCGGTAATTTACACGTATTTGAATGTACTATTCTGTTACTGGTACCTGTATACCCGTAAACAAATACCGGTACCTATAGTTTTTTATGGAACATTGCCGTTGTTCTGGACTAGGATTCGACCGCACAAAACCCTACGTCATTTAAGGTACCCAGATCAAACCATTTTGATAATCTCTTTTTTTGGCTTACAGCCTTTTATTTAAATCAATTTTAAATTATTTTTGTGCTGTAAAATTTTCAAATATATCAAATTAAATGCTGATTTTTAGGTGATGGAACATATTTACAATAGTTACCAGTATTAGGATTGAAAATTAAAATTCGTTTCTTCAAAATTGGAATACAATATTCTCCTCATTTTGTAGTCAATTCTGTCTAAAACTACTCTTGTAGTTTTAGACAGAATTCCTGTAGGATTAATATACCAGTACAGTATTTATAACGAAAATATCGATGTTATAGGTACCAGCAAACCAATCGCCATTGATGAGTGTGCCTTGACCCTAAATAGGTAAATGTTTACAACAACACGTCCTTGATAGACCTTGATAATTTTGAAATGTTTAAATAAGTGAGCAGGTTTTTATGGTACTTCAATAACTAGCTAGTAACAGTTAGACAAAGCTATTCCATTAAATTTATCAAATCCGAAATTCAATTAGTCTTCTACACTACTGAGACGATTAATATTTAAGGTTTTTATATTTAAGTTGCTTTGTAAAATAGACACATACATATGTATCATCACGCTATGTGCCTGGCGTGGTATGCAGAAACGGTTTGTAAAATTACTTTTAAATTTATACTTACATCAAAAAACCATTAAATACATACGTACAGACATACTTAAATAAACACATATATCATGCAATACAGTTTAAAATAAAATAAGTATAAAAATAAACATAAAGAGTGTAAATTCCAAGATATTGTTAGTTGGGACTAAACAGCCGTGTGTGACTTTGCCCAAAACATTATTATTATTATTAAAATTGCAGTAATCTATTTTAAAATTATCAAAGTCCAAATGCAAATAAAGACGGAACAAAAAGAGACTACATTGCAATCGGCATTAACCCCTTTCGGAATTTCCACTCTTCCTACAAAAATAACAAAAAAAACTACAATGTCCTTAAACAGCTACGCGGTTAACACTATGCTACTGTACTCTCCTATGATACTCCGGCGTGGCGTGGCCGTAGTCCTGCAGATTGAACAGCGTCGACCTGTGGGTCACCATGTACTTCAGGAAGTCCTGCACGTGCGACAGAACATGCTGCAGCGATTTCTCATCCAACGCCGTGTACGCCAACATCGGCCCCATCTTAGCAAACAACCTCAACAAGTGTATAGACCCGTACACCTTCGCCATTGCCACGTCAGGGTACTCATGCAGAATCTCACTGTACTGAGGCCGTTCAAATTTATATAAAAGCTGAGATCCGAGGGTCGCGTTGAAGTATTCCTTGATGCCCTCCGTGATGTCGACTAGTACGGTTTCCTTCGCTTGGTTGTGCGATTTGCTGGATTTCTTGAACGCAAGATAGTTGTCGACGATCTGATCGACGGTGAGCTTCGCGGGCAGGGTGGCGAGCTTCTGTTGCCGGGTGATCACGTCCCAGTCGTCGACCAGCCACACTTTCAGCTCTTCGGGTATTTTGATCTTCACTTCCACTTTGGCCAGGTACTGCTCCTCCGGTTCGATCGACAGATCCGGTCGGCTGCGTTTTTTCCTGGGAAACAAGAATACGTCACATATCGCACAGTAATGAATGACCGCCACACTTGGTAGCTAACTCGAGCGCCAGAGGCCGTGGGTTCGATTCACACGAAAGACAAAGTATTGTATATGTACAAGTTTGGAATTTTTTTTGTGGATCCTTGTGTAATTCTCGTAGTACAGTAGAAAATTTTCATTAGGGACTAGACAAGTATGGGTCCGATTCTTTCTAACCCACTCGCACATTACGAAAGGTAAATGAAGAAACAATTTTAGTGCTGTCAAATTTTAACTTTGTGGCTTCTAAATAGATGATGAATAATTAGATGAGTTATTTATGAAGTTTTATAAGATGTACTTATTTATTGACGAAGTAAGAAATTCTTTATAGCAAAGACACTAAAAAGAAAAACCAACTAAGTTTGTACTAAACAGGTTTTTGCAATAAAATACCACATTCGTAGACAAGAAACAGTTATTATTTGTCCGTCTGTTTGTCCACTGGGTAGGTAACTCAAAAACTGCTGGCCCGATTGAGCTGAAATTTGAATAAAAATTATTGATGAAACCTGCACATGTGTACCTACGAGACCGACGTACATTTTGCCGATTTTTAAATTGATTTCACTTACTTGGGCTGGTCGGATCCTGAATCAGCCGGAGTGTCTTTGCTGTGAGTTTTACTGGCCTTAGCAGGTGTCGAGGTCTCTGGCTCTTTGGCTGAAATCATTAATCAAATAAACACATTAAATACCACCACAGAAATCTGAATAAATAGCCCCTAGAAATACAAAATTCTATGGAAAAACTGTCAAATGTCGCCACAAACGTATATTTTATTATTTTACTATTCTTAGATACTGTTTCTGTTTACTATTTTACTCAATCACTGGTGGCTTATACGTTACCTGTGCAAAGATAGGTTCACTGCGGGTATGTGATCTCTAGTTCGAGACAGCTACAAATTTACCTGCAATACCACAGAACAGCAATTTTCAGCTGATGAAGAAAGGAGTAAAAATACTACCGGCTGGTGTGGAAGACCTGGACTCTTCCCGCGCAGGGGTCGCATTCGCAGGTACATCAGATTTGCGGCATTTTGCAGGAGCTGCGGGCAACAGCTGCACTTTAGGATCAACATTCCAGCACATAAGCAGTAAGTAAAGGCAAGTAATACGTTATTTCAATGTCAACAACGAAATACAAAAGAAAACAGTTACTTATGAATTAATCTAGCAAATGATGCTTTTGTTGCCATGAAAAAGGTCCCAACTTAGTTTAGTGCCGTGGACATAAACGTCAGCAGCGCTGGTTTTATATTGAGTTCTCTTTCAGACAGTGGTGTTACAGAAATGGAAGAAAGTATTGATAAGCCGTTTTAGTTTCCAGACTGTAACTAATTTTGTAACAATTGTTATTACAATTTGGATATGGATAATTACTTTGTGAAACAGCAAATGATTGGAAAATAGTTATTTAGGAGTAGGAAACCCACAATTGTTATCGCATTTCTTTTTAAGAAGGAAATGAAATAAGAAATAGATATTGATAAATCAGAAATCCAACATAGCACCCATAAATAAATCAATAGCAAAACGACATCAAAACAATAACAAAACATCTGCAACTAGTTCAGAAGCAACGAAGGAATAATCCAAGAGAATAAAATGGTAATGCATACTCTTTTTGGTTTTCGCAGGCTGTACGGAGTGGGTCTTCTGAACCTCCTTCTGGCGCTGCACGTTTGCTTCATTGTACTTCAGCACCCTGCTCTCTGGTACCCACTCGTCCCAGCTGTAAATTTAAATAGCATTTTTATTGTTTCTGTAAATTTTATTGTTGTTTACGTGACATTAGAAATAGTACATAGAAACCATCAACACCATCAAGTCTTGTCAACATATCTTTGTTTTGGAGTTTAAAATGGATTGTATCTTGAGAAATAGGAAAAAATAATTACTTCTTGTTCCATCCAGCGTAGTGTATGAAGTATCGAACATGTTTATCCTTTGTAACAGAGCTTTTGAGGCATTTTGCTTCGTAAATCAATGGCCCGTGGAAACATAGTACTTTTTCACCTAAAATCACAAAAAATAGTTTTAATTACGAGCGCAACAAAAAGAACTATCTAATTATACGTATAATTCTCGATTTTATTCATGTCTCAGTTTCTAAACAATAAAATACCTTCACTGAACTTCGGCTTCGGTGCCATTTTCGTTCCGTAATTAATTAATCGATCGATCAAAAGTCAAATGTCACTCAATTCTCAATCAATCAACTGAGAATCAATCAAACCAACCAACCAATCAAAACCAATAAACAAACAGTAGTGCCAACAATACAATAAGTATAAAAAATCTCTACCAAGGCGAAGGTAACTGAGATTGTACAGTCTATTCTATCATAACGAATCAATTATAATTAATTTAGGCGTGTTGTCAATTTGATATGCTGATTTTAGGAAAGTCCCAGTATCAATAATTCCACTTATCTACACTCGACTACAACGGATCCGAGTCACTAACAAATACCTAAATATCTCAGAAAATAAGAATGGCAGCTTAATGAAATAAAAAGTGTTTGTTATTATTTTCTTACTATTATTTTATTACTCTATACAAATAAGTAACAAAAGTTTACGGTCATTGTTTAGATAACTAACTTTCAATTTTTAGGGTTCCGTACATACCTCAAAAGAAAAAGGAAAAAAGGAACCCTTATTTATGGATCACTTCGTTGTCAGTATGTCTATCAAGACTATTTTTCTCAGGAACGCGTGGAGGTAGGTATCAAGTTGACTGCGCTGACTGCGTTTAACTGGTGATGAATGACGGACCGACATACGATGTATGGAAAAATGTCGTATTTAAAATAACGAAGTCAGCGATCAATATAAAGTTGACATTGCCACAAAACTGTATTGACCTGAGCTTGACTGTACTTATATCCCTAAATAAGTAGTATATATAAAAAAAGTAAAAACAAAGTATGTGTGTTCCAATCTGTCTGTACGCTTAGATCTTTTATTAAACTACGCAACGGATTTTGATGCGGTTTTCACTATCATTCTGATAATTTCTTCCGAGATAGTTTTTATGTACACTTATCCCATGAGGGCTAAGTCGCGGGCAACAGCTAGTAGGTATATAATTTCTAATTTCTTAGTAAAACCACAGATTAAACAAATAGTAGTAAAACTTATATTATCTAGGTACGTCAAACACACGCCTATAGATTTAAGCTCTGTGACGTAAAGGGAGAAATTATAGAGAGAGCGCTAAAATAACAATATTAATCAGAGAGGGACACACTTATTACAAAAGTGGTAAGAGTAAGCAAGACAGAAATAAAATCTTCTATCTCTTTCTACGTATGTAAACCACAACCCGGCTAAAATAGAAAGTGTTTGTTCAGTTTGACCCCGCCATGTAAGAAGCGTCTTCTCAAATTATTGGGGTAAAAGGCAATTGCTATTTCATTCTATACGCTGAGCGCGGTTCTATGGGATTCTTGTTCTTAGCTCTGTGAGGACTTAGTCCAATTTGATAACAACTATGTCAACAAACTTCTTATCAATGAAATTACTTGCTACATTACATCATCTGGAGACATGTAATAAAATAAAATCAGTTCATTGAATACGTAATCTGTAACTATTGTGATTAGTCCAGGAAAATCTAATGAAGTCATTCGAAGAAATATCAGTAAATTCAAAGGCAATTATTTTTTCTGCTGTCTGTAGTACCTATTCGTTATTCGCAGGCGTTGGAATCAACCAATGAGACCTGCTTTCGCTATTACTAAGACATGAACAATGACGGGGAATGGCCTAGCTGTCATTTTCGGAAACAACAACTAACTTCGTGATTATAACTGACAGTGACATTCGATAAATTATAGTATATAGTCTATGCTTCTTTTTGAAATTCAAATTCAAAGTTTACGTTGGACGTATTCTAACCTTGAAGGAAAAAAATTAGCTACATTCTAATTCCTATTTTCTTTTAATTTTACTTATTATAATTTGTGATTCTGTCTAATTTGTGACAGGACGTATTTTATTTATTATTTTAGTGTTAGTCAATTCAGTGAAGATTTGAAGAATTTACCGGGAAACGTACGTATTGTATTGTAATTTGTGCCTCAACCGTTGTGGTTGAAAATCTATTGGATTTGATTTGTCTTAACTTATAAACCAAATATCTTTGGATGTGACTTTTATCATGGAAAAAGTTAATAGCCGCGGCTATTTTCTATATCAAATTCGTCATATGACTGGAGAGGTTAATTTATCACGTACGTACTTTACAGGTAATGCCCAATATATTGAAATGTTGCATCGTAAGATGCCCATCGACATCTATCTCTGCAACTATGTATGTTGTTCCAAGGGAAAAATCCCATCTAGAAATATGGAATGACGTCATCTTTATGAAAACTTCCCATCGTCTGAAGCTTAACGAAGACCTCGAGAGACAATCCAAGCAAAGGGTCTGCAGCCTTCATTTTGAGGCCAAATATATAAAATGGGATGGAAGTAGGGAGTACAACTCCATTCCAACACTTTTTTCGGAAATGGAGATTCAATCGAGAATCCCTGAACGACCCATTTCAGTTCGTAAGTACTTGTAACTAAAATAACTTCAATGACTAGACTACAGTGTAAACATTCCAATAATAATTTTCATATTAACTTGCAGATTGGGATACTGGACATACAAAATTATCTCATCTAATGATCTCTACTACCACACAGAAGCGACCTTTGTTTTCAGGTAAATTATATATCATCATCAACAGCCTATTATCATGTACCCACTGCTGGGGCTCAGGCCTACCCTCTCAACGAGGGCGTTCGGACTAATAGTCCACCACACTAGCCCAGTGCGGGTTGGTGGACTTCACATGCGCCTAAGAATGTCTGCTTCGGCAGATGCAGGTTTCCTCACGATGTTTTCCTTCACCGGTTGGGAGCAGTCAAATTATCTATATCCATGTGTTTTGTAGAACTTAAAGTGACAGTGTTCTGTTTTTTTTATTTTCTTAATCTGAATCTAGGATCTCTAATTGGAGGCCAGAATTATTATTTATTATTATTTTAATACATTAGCAGCTCTGCTAGCGGATGTGGACTCCACAATTCTCCTACTCTCACTTCTCTAGCACAGAAGGAGGAACTTGGTCCTCCGTTCCTTGTGACACTACTGTCTGGCACTACACTGGTAGCGCTATGGTTAAAATAATTCTCCCATGGACTTACTGGACACTACTGTGTGTCAATGTTAATTTTACTCTCCGACCAATCACCAAATCAATTTCACCAAAGTGAAACTTAGCTACAAAATCAATTCAAAAATTTTTATCTTTTTTTTATTAATTTGATCTTTACAGTTGATCATGACCATAGTTACCACCAAACCAAAAAACATAAATTGACGATTGAAAATGCTGGTAAATGAAAAGTACCTACTTGTAGCATGTTTTTTTTTTCATTTTCATCTTATCAATTTAGTAGATTTTCTTATTTTAAGAAAAACAATAAATATATTATATACCCAACCTTAAGTTAGTTGATTACATATTTATTGTGTTTTTTAAAATATGGTACACACCAGCACATTGGACTAGTGTTTCACTAGTAAAATACTTATAAATTAATAATAATGTCGTCATTTTCATGAGCCTATAAACATCCTACTGCAGGGACAAGGCCTCCCCATAAACGGGGTTTTGCCTTATTCAACAAGAGTGCTGCTGGCTGCTCAGTCGCCTTTACCACTCATGCATAAGTATATAATCGTACCCTTATTCTTACATAGTATAAAACAGTATTTCTATCCCTCTGTACACTTAGATCTTTAAAACTACGCAACGAATTTTGATGCAGTCTTTACTATCATTCAGATATGTTATTCCGGATGGTTTATAGGTACTTATCCCATGCGGGCGAAGCTGCGGGCAGTATTATGTAAAGTAATGTTTTTTGTTCTCCTGAATGTGCCGATGTGTGTATTGTGTATAGTCCTCATGTAGTCCTTAGTATGTAGTTAGTCAAGTAGATAGTTGTGACTGAACCACATAGGTAATATAGTAGAATTATAATGAATTATTACTATTATAACATATTGTTCTTAGTAGCATCAGAATCATTTATGGAGTTATCACGTAATGCAACTGCGATAGAGAACCATCTGACTACTCTCAATATAAATGATATACTTAATAATTATAATGTTATGTGAGATACTTCTATAGTCCATTACTTAGGTGTTTAAAAAAGTGTAAACAATCTTTATAATGTCTTATTATCAAGATAAATCAAGATTGTTTACATTTTTAAAGTACCTACCTAAAGAAATGAACAACTCACTGTTGGTGTAAATATAATTTTCAGGTGCAGAGGCAGCATCGGCAGTACCTTCCACTTCGTCGGCCGTTTCCGTGCCGACCATAGATCGTAGCATGGCATCTCACCCTCTTCAAGGTAAATTTGACTAGTTTTTAATTGGATATTCATTCATGTTGAGATATTTTTATTTACTGCTTCATCATCATCAACAGCCTTTTAACGTCCCCACTGCTGGGGCTCAGGCCTACCCTCTCAACGAGGGCGTTCGGGCTGTAGTCCACCACGCTAGCCCAGTGCGGGTTGGCGGACTTCACATGCGCCTAAGAATTTTTTCTTCGACGTATGCAGGTTTCCTCGCGATGTTTTCCTTCACCGTTTGAGAGCAGTCAGTAAATGTACTTAAGTTTTGAGAAATACTCATTGGTACTTGGCCCAGCCGGAGATCGAACTCCGGACCTTTCAATATGATGACCGCATCTTATCCCCGACGCCACTGACGCTCTTTTTTTATTTACTGCTTGTGTTTATACAATTTTCAGGTGCAGAGGCAGCATCGGCAGTACCTTCCACTTCGTCGGCCGTTTCCGTGCCGACCGAAGATCGTAGCATGGCATCTCACCCTCTTCAAGGTAAATTTGACCAGTTTTTTGGATATTCATTCATGTTGAGATATTTTTATTTACTGCTTCATCATCTTCAACAGCCTATTAACGTCCCCACTGCTGGGGCTCAGGCCTACCCTCTCAACGAGGGCGTTCGGGCTGTAGTCCACCACGCTAGCCCAGTGCGGGTTGGCGGACTTCACATGCGCCTAAGAATTTCTTCTTCGGCGTATGCAGGTTTCCTCACGATGTTTTCCTTCACCGTTTGAGAGCAGTCAGTAAATGTACTTAAGTTTTGAGAAAAACTCATTGGTACTTGGCCCAGCCGGAGATCGAACTCCGGACCTTTCAATATGATAGACCGCATCTTATCCCCGACGCCACTGACGCTCTTTTTTTATTTACTGCTTGTGTTTATACAATTTTCAGGTGCAGAGGCAGCATCGGCAGTACCTTCCACTTCGTCGGCCGTTTCCGTGTCGACCGAAGATCGTAGCATGGCATCTCACCCTCTTCAAGGTAAATTTGACTAGTTTTAAATTGGGTATATTGCTTCATGCTGAGATATTTCTATTCACAGTTTGTGTTTATATAATTTTCAGGTGCAGAGGCTGTATTGGCAGTGCCCACCACCTCGTCGGCCACCTCCGTGCCGATCGAGGGCCGTGTCATCCCCTCTCGCAGGAACAGGATCGTTAAGTCTGTTCAAGCATTGACACCACGGTGCAAAAAAATATACCGCAAATGTCTTGGAATTATAAGCTCCAAGAAGAGACTAGTGACACAATTTCAGGATAGACTGAAGAAAGCGCAGGACTTGAGTGAGCAACAATCATTCAAGTCGATGGTCGAGCAATTACCGCGGCACTCGAAGACTTTCATCTATATGCAGGTGAACCAGGCTAACAAGCACAAAAAAAGAAGGCGATTCACAACTGATGAAAAGCTCCTGGCCCTGACGCTGCTCAAGCAAAGTCCAAAGGGATATAAATTGCTTCAAAAGCTATTTATTTTGCCTTCTAGAAGGACATTGAGCACCTTTACCCACGAATTCCTCATGGCTCCCGGACTGAATAAAAATGTCCTTAACCAGCTGGCAGAGACTGTAAAAACATGGGATGCAAAAAAGAAGGCCTGTGCCATCGTCTTTGACGAAATGGCTCTAGCACCTCACTTGACATTTGTGGAGTCTCAAGATGAGATTAACGGTTTTGTGAACCTAGGCAACGGAAATGAAAAGAAACTGTGTGACCACAGTTTGGTATTTATGGTGCGGGGTATTTGCTCGTCGTGGAGACAAATGGTGGCCTTCTATTTCTGTGAAGGGACGACTTCTGCTGTCACTTTAAAGAATATTTTGAGGGTAACATTATGTTATATAATGAAAAAGATATATGTATTTCTGTTCTATTTGTCAATTTTTGTAATCATTACTTGTCTTATTTGCAGGACGTCGTAGAAGCGGTTGCTCAAACGGGTTTGAACCCAATGGCCCTTGTTTGCGATCAAGGATCAACTTTTCAGACGTGCCTGAAAAGTTTCCGGGAGGACGCTAGACGGGAGCAGCTGTTATTAAATGAGCGGCCAGAAGGTGAGCATTCTGAGCATTGCCCGTTTAATATTAAGCTCACTGCACTCCGAACCCTCCGAGCCAGCGACACAGCAAACGACCTATATTGATTATTAAAACTTGAGTTGTTAATATCAATATCTACATTGTCTCGTTTATGGTTTCAGGCCACAAAATTAACATCAATGGGCATAAATTAAATATAATTTATGACCCACCGCATCTCATCAAAGGCATTCGTAATAACTTACTGAATAAAGACCTTTCCTTCTGTGGCAACACAGCCACCTGGAACGACATCGTTGATGTGTATAAGGCAGACTGCCAGCTGGGAGACATTCGGTTGCTCCACAAGCTCAACGATGAGCACATCACCCCAACGACATCGCAACGGATGAAGGTTTGTATGAAACTTGTTATTAACATCCACTGTGCTGTCTAATAATTTCCGTGAAAAACTTATTTGACATCATATTTATTTGTGCGTTACGGGCGCGCGCGCAGCCTCCCGCTGTTCGTCGCGTGCGCCGCGCTCGCGCACCAACCTGTACCGGCGCTCGTCCGTCGCGCGCGCGCGAAGACTGCTCGGCTCCCTGCTCGCCGCAGCACCACACTGTGACTTGTTCGCGGATGGGATTGAAAGATTAATGAATGAGTGCAAGGGAAGGCTAGAAAGAGGAATGCCTATTTCGTCTCTAGTGTAAAGTTATATTATTGTATCGCTTTGGATAATCAATCTGTAATGTTACAATAATTTTTATATAAATAAATTGAATTGAAATTGTTTCAGGTGAAAACTTGCACTCAAGTGCTGAGTGAGCGAATGAGTGCAATGCTCAGATATACGGCAAGATATGGTAAGTTTTACTAATGTAATATTTTACTGATTTATACGTCATTCAGTCTGCCATTCCCTGCCCTGAAATGAACTAACATTTTGCAGTTTTATAAGTTTGTGGTTAATTGACATTACGTTGGGTAGGTACGCAATTATAAATAGTTGGTTAATTGAAGTTGGGAGTAGAGATGGCAATGGCAGCCCCGACGGATTTTCTTGAGTATGTAATTATATTAATAGGTAGGTGAATGTGTGTAGTATAACATAATATGTTTTATATTATTTGATATTGCTGTGTTTTTCTACAACAAACAAATGTACAAAGGTAGGAAGCACTAAGGAAAGTTATAATTAATTAGTTGTCTATAATTATGACAGACCTCGCGACAATTTAACACTTTTTAAAACGCTATTTACTTTTGTCATTAGTTACTTCCTTTCAGTCGGGGATTTTTCAAAAAATTTATTTAATCCTTTTTAATTACATCAGTCGCGGGTTTTTTCAAAATTTTTAATATTGCTTTTTTTGTATAGAGTGCATTAAGATGTTCTTATTTGGGCCTGTAAAACAGATTGTGTTTGTTTACCAAAAGGACATCTTAAAACATTATTATTTAAACATAATAATTTATCTTTTTTTTTCTCTACAAATATTATATATAAGCGAATTAATAAAATTTAATTTGTTAGTTTGATTTATGCAATAATGTTTTAGAAACCAACGCTGACGGATCTCTCGTGTCGCCGACAATGAAGACGACTGCAGACGCTGTGCTGTTCTTTGACCGGCTGTTCGACAGCGTGAACGGCTCCCGCCACGGCGCCTCAGACGCAGGGAAGATGCGCGGCCCGGTCAAGGACGTCGGCGGTGTCAGCAAACACGTATCGTTCTGGGTAGAGGCTATCGGTATCCTCGAGAAATCTTTTTTCTTTGAAAGATCCATTCCAGGGGGCATTTTAAAAAAAAAGTGGGTTCCTACACTTGGAAATTGGATCATAACGTTAAATAGTTTTATTGAAATATGGACTGATTTAAAGAAGATTGGTGTGTCATTCTTCTACACACGCAACTTGAATCAGGATCCATTAGAAAATTTTTTTGGCCGCGTACGCGCCCTAAATCACAGGTCCAACCAGCCAGACGCTTACTCATTTCAGTGCTCTTTCAAATCACTTTTAATTACAAATACCATGGGGCCTCATTCACCTCACGCGAACTGTGAGGATGACATGGGTGCTTTACTTTTTACACTAAATAAAAATAATGAGCCTGTCAAAGATGTTTGCATTGCAGGGTCTTCATCTCGGGCGGTACAGGCAGCGTCTCCCAGCAGGGCGGCGGCGGCAGAGGCAGCGGCGGCAGAAGCGGCGGCGGCGGAGGCAGCGGCGGCGGCGGTGGCGGAGGCAGCGGCGGTGGCGGAGGCCGAGGCCGAGGAAGCGGCGATGGAGGCGGCAGCGCTGGACGCGCTAGCAGCGATAGAGGCGGAACAGCGCCCCACAATTTCCACGGCTCCACCCGGACTCGGCGGAGCGCAGCTGTTCCGCCGAGCCCGAATGGAGAAGACCAGCGCACACGCGTCTGCTTTTACTGCTGGCTATGTTTCCAGAAAACTTATTGCGAAATTCAAATGCCAAACCTGCAAACGTTGTTACTTGTCTCGAGATCCTTCAGATCTACACGATTGGATAACTTACCGGGAACGAAAATCTTTACGCGGCCGTAATCTCATGTACCCTAAATCTGTATTTGTAATGCTTTTCAGAACTCTGATTAGTATCATTAACAGCTTCATGGATAAATATCCTCACCGACCTCACATACTGACAGACATTAGAGCAGAATTTTTAAGAACAGCTGATGTTGATTGGTTTGGATGCCCCCAACATCACGCTGATGCATTGAATCATTTCATTGCTTTAGTTTGCCGAGTTCAAATTCATAATCTTTGTACAACAACGAACAAAATTTTAAAAGGCTCATATTGAGAAGAGCGCATTAATACGTCTTCCGCTTTGCAAAGATTGGCACTTGAAAAGCGCAAAAAGTTTTTAGGAACTAGGAAACTTGTACGAAAATAACTTGTATTTGTTGTACTACGTAGGTAGCAGGTGGTAGCGGAAAGCAGCAAGATCCCGCATCGGTTGCACGTAGCTGAAACTCTAACAGCAGAGGCGGCGGCGGCGTAGAAGGTGGTGGCGGCAGAGGCGGCGGAGGCGACGGCGGCGGCGGAAGCGGCGGCGGCGGCCGATGTAAATAAATAAGTTTTTTATGAAGGCTACACTAAACAGACGAGATATTATCGTGCGATATCTATTTCTAGTCAATTTTGTAAAAGGACGCTTGCGATCGTACACACAGCTGCGATAATATCGAGGCGACAGCAATAGGACGCAAGATAGTATCGCACGGTAGTATCGTGCAATAAGCTAACTGCTCATCATCGTCATAACCGCCCATAAACGTACCATTGCGGGGACAAGGCTTTGCCATAATCACCACGCTTGGCAGGTGGAATGGTGATCGCAGTAAGTTAGTAATATTACTCACAAGAGTGCTGCTGGATGCTGCCTCACTGGTATTGTTTCTCTTGGTCGCCTACGACACGCGGGTAGAGGTGGGATGGCCCAATTTTTGTCGGGAAAACGGCATAAATATTATTGTAATTATAACTTATACTAATCATATTATGTATGTTATGCCGCCACCGCCGCCGCCGCCGCCAGAGGGCGGCGACGGTGGCGGCGTTGGCGGCAGAGGCGGCGGCGGCAGAGGCGGCGGCGGCAGAGGCGGCGGCGGCAGAGGCGGCGGCGGCAGAGGCGGCGGCGGCGGCGGTCGAGGTAAATAAATAAGTTTCTTATGAAGGCTCCACCAAACAGACGAGATATTATCGTGCGATATCTATTTCTAGTCAATTTTGTATAAGCGCTTGCGATCGTACACACAGCTGCGATAATATCGAGGCGACAGCAATAGGACGCAAGATAGTATCGCACGGTAGTATCGTGCAATAACTGTTCAACATCGTCATAACCGCCCTTAAACATCCCACTGCGGGGACAAGGCTTTGCCATAATCACCACGCTTGGCAGGTGGAATGGTGATCCCACTCACAAGAGTGCTGCTGGTTGCTGCCAATCACTGGTATTGATTCTCTTAGTCGCCTACGACCCGCGGGTAGAGGTGGGATGGCCATATTCTTTGTCGGGAACATATTATTGTGATTATAACCTAATAATCATAGGTATTGCATTCATAGGGTGGTATTATAGACAGCGGCGCCGCTTATATAATCGTCTCATACAAACTCATGTAATCTCGTAACACCACCCAGTGTAAGTACATTTGTAATAGACATAATGTAATGTAAAGTCAACAAAATGAATCAACCCTGTTGGGGGCAGCAATTTAGAGACGACAAGCTTGTCACTTGTGTAATATTGTCCAAATATTTATCTTAAGTTTGTGCTTATTTCCAGAATCCGCTGTGTCGCAAGCACCTCACCGACCACATCGGCCAAGACGAGCAATTATTAATATTGTTTAGTTTAATGTACCATTGTATTGTATAAATTAGATTTATATTCATCAAAATCATGATTGTAATGAAGAAGATATGTATGAAAGAAAGGTACTTAAGGCTTTAGTGCTGTTGCGTTTGTTGCTGTTTCTTCCCGAAACAGCGTAGTTTTAGACAGAATTGACGAATATTTATTCCAATTTTGAATAAACTAATTTGATTTCATCATTTATTTAATTAATTCAATAAATAGTTTTTTACTTTGGACTTTGATTTTTAATTATCCTCGCCTCGTCATAAAAGAAAAAAAACTATTAAGAACATCCCTATGTCGATATTTTTATTGCCTAGTATCGATATCGACGGTCTAGTATCGATAACTGAGGTACAAGACTATGGTTGGTCCAGTCTGTCAGTTTAACTAACGTCAGCGCTGTACTAGGGCTGTTACCTATCTGTCCTTGGACGTATACTATCTAATTTGTGGTTATTCGTAAGCTTCTATAAAATAGGGAGATGAAAATGAATTTGTAATACGAACAATGTATTTATGTAACTAAGTAAGTAGGTAAGTATACTAAATGTGAATAGGCAATAGGCATAGCTATTTATATGTCAATAAATGTAATACCTAGGCTTCCTACAATCATTCCACAATAAAAGTTTTTAATTTAAGATTCTTAGCCGTTAGCTTATTATGATGAAAATCGGGGAAAAGTGTAGTTAATGCATGTATTTAGGACAATAAATAAGTGTTTTTCATGAGTAAAACAGAGAGAAAATTAGGGTAAATTGTTCTTTTCTCACACTATGTAGAATAACAGAGATATGATAAGCTGCAAGGCACGTAAATAACTCGGTTTGGTTGTCGGCTGACCTTCGATCGGCCATGGCCAGTGCCATCGCGACGGCTGGGCCAGCCTGTCGTTCGTTAGTCTCGCTTATTTACACACTTAATTAGTAACAAAAATGTCTCAGCAAGGCCCCGCATTTGACGTAAACGCCATGACCCTCACACGGTGGGTCCTGGCTCAGCAAAGAATGGCACCTTCCGCTACTGGGGACCTAACTCAGCTGCTGAACTCCATTCAGACGGCGGTAAAAGCCATACAATCGGCCGTGAGGAAAGCCGGCATCGCAAAACTGTTAGTATTATTTTAATAAAGCTCTTTTTGATGTGTTTTGTGTCGAAAATATTACTATGTCGTAATACAATGATAGGAACCGATTCAGAATTACAAAGTTGATAAATACGTAGGTATTACCTACTTACATTATGTATTTGTATGTTATTAACTTTCACAAGGTAGAGACATTTAATTAAAAAGCCGGTTGGCGCATATGACTTTTAGTATATTTTATAGTATGCGTAAGCTACAACAAATATAGCTATAAAATATGTAGATACTCCCAGGAATAAATATTATGCATTTGTGTTCTGAGGATACGACGTAATTGTAAATTAAGTTAATTTATCTGTGATAAATTACTTACCACTGTGGTCGATGTCTTTATTTTGTAAGGTCGAGAATCGAACCCATTACAACTTGGTGCACAGCAGGCAATGATCTACCAACTGGCTAACTGAACTGGTATGGTTGGAAAGTGATATAACGACCGACCGATAGCAGTACATTTTCTGAGGCAATTTAAATTTGTTTTCGTTTTGGTTGAATTTTGAGCATCGGTGGGAGGATTCTAGTATAGAATCTGTCAGGATGGTCACCACCCTCCTAGTTCTTTTATTGCACAAATTATACAGTAAGGGTACGTCCAAAGGCCACAGATTCTAATAGTTCCTGACTAAGGCCTCCTGGGTATGAGTAATTTGTAGAAATTACTCATACCCAGGAGGCCTTAGTCAGTAGTAGTACTGAGCGAAAAAACTTTGGGGTGTGATAAAATTGCTTAAAAGCTAAAAAAAGAAGATCAATAAACAAAAATCTATCTCTTTGACTCTATTGCTTTGACTGGTAACAGTTGTGCCAAGCGAATTTTCCGTGTATCGTATTTCCTCCGGGTTCATTTTTGTTTTTTTATATATTATTATTAGTGTTTGTATTGTATATTGTTTGTTTTTAAATGCCTGCACTATTTAATTACATTATTGTTATTATTTTAAACTGAATTTTTTCATAAATTAAGTGGGTGACAATGGTGCCAACTTTGCGAATTACAGTAAAAGTTGTAATAGCGGAAGTCGCTGAACGAAGTGAGAATCAATCAACAGAGTATCTTTATTACACAAACAAAACAGAAAGAGTCGTAATACAAAGGCGGCAATCTGTATTTTATTTATCGATAAGGACTTAGTTGATAATAAAAGAAAGACTTTCAATAATAAAATAGACCGATTTCCGCCTTTGATAATAAACGACTTATTTCTGTCTGATAGTTCGGTAACGGTATAGTATGAATGAAGGGAACTAAACAAACGCAAGATTTATTATTTTTATTTATACTCGCGGAATTATTTTCGCGCCTTTCTTTTTCGCGATGTGAGTGCGGTTACCAAAATAAAATATAGAATTTTGCGGGAAAATCGCGCGGTAAAATTTCAGGCTTACTTACCCGTCGGCTGTATAGTACACAAAAAAAATCACATTTGCATCTGTTCCAGACATGGCATCTCCGGCGAGACCAACGTGCAGGGCGAGCAGGTGAAGAAGCTGGACGTGCTGTCCAACGACCTGTTCATCAACATGCTGCAGTCCTCCTTCACCACCTGCCTCCTCGTCTCCGAGGAGAACCCAACTGTTATACAGGTCAGCTCAGCCATACTGTCGTGCGAATATAGGTACATTTAGGAACTCCTATCCTAGTCCGTGGTAGGATACACCTACCTATTATTAGGTATAATAATATTTTAATCAGTATAATTATCAATTATTAATAATGTACCTACAGTACCTAGAGCTACATGTTTCATATATTTTTTTATTAAACAAAATTGTAATGAGCCTTTTCGAGACGAGCTTCCGAAAAATTCACATGGCGCTGCTAACGGAAAAGGTCTGGAAATAATAATTTAATAGGAAAAGTAGTTCATAGAGTAACATTAATACTACTGAAGTAGTTCTCTCAAAGTTCGTCCATTGTCGTGTAGAAGAGGAACCAATCTTTTTTGTAGGTACTGTTTCCTATAAAATACCCACGTCTTTTTCAAATTTTTGATTTCATGATTGTTTTTAATGTTCATATCTATTTTACAAAGATTTTACATCAATTAATCTAAATGGGATCATGAGGTTTTTTTTGGTATATCCAGGTTGAGAATGAAAGGCGCGGCAAGTACGTGGTGTGCTTCGATCCGCTCGACGGGTCTTCCAACATCGACTGCCTCGTGTCCGTCGGCTCCATCTTCGCTATCTACAAGTACGCATCCTAAACTTAGGGAAGCATGTATTAAACGACACCAAAAAAATATATAAAAAAGAAAAAATATACATAGTTAATGTTACATGGAGCGTCAGTGGCGTAGGGGATAAGACGCGGCCTATCATATCGAAAGGTCCGGAGTTCGATCCCCGGCTGGGTCATGTACCAATGGGTTTTTTCTCGAAACTTAAGTACATTTACTGACTGCTCTCCAACGGTGAAGGAAAACATCGTGAGGAAACCTGCATACGCCGAAGAAGAAATTCTTAGGCGCATGTGAAGTCCACCAACCCGCACTGGGCTAGCCTGGTGGACTATAGCCCGAACGCCCTCGTTGAGAGGATAGGCTTGAGCCTGGGGCTCATTGTGGGGACATTAATAGGCTGTTGATGATGATTGATGATGTTACATTTCATGTGCACAAAAAACTTATACAATACAATAGCTTAGATTAGTACGGTCGACCGTACGTTAGTGGAAACAAAACCAGTATAAACAGGTCTCTCATAGTATTGAAACTCCATAGAAGAGTGGCCAGTTGACCAGCTCGACGTCAAAGTGTTTCCACTGACGTGCGACCGACTGTACATCTCGTCGCGGTCTTATCGCTAAAAGCGATTCTGTTCAAATGTGATGTCTTCGTTTATTTTTGACACAATAATATGTTTACATAGGAACATAACATTGTAATAAGTATTAATTAAACTAAATTAATAAACAAACTAAACAATACATAGGTACCTAACTTTAATTACTTAAGGGCAGCCCTATATATAAAATATCTCCTCCAGCTCGAAATAAAAAGACAGAAACAGAAAAAAAAAAAACAACAGTATTATTTAACGTAATTTTTTAACACAACGTTTTTCTTCAAGTTTTTCAACTACAGTACCTAGCTGAAGTGACAAATGTTCGTGAAACCCGTTCCAGAAAGAAGTCGACGGGCGAGCCCGTGGAGAGCGACGCGCTGCAGCCGGGCCGCGAGCTGGTGGCGGCCGGGTACGCGCTGTACGGCTCCGCGACGATGGTGGTGCTGTCCCTCGGCAAGGGCGCCGGCGTGCACGGCTTCATGTACGACCCCTCCATCGGGGAGTTCATCCTCACAGACCCCGCCATGAGGATCCCCGACAAAGGGAACATTTATTCCATTAATGAGGGTACGGTAACGTGGAGACAGTTTATGTTCATTAATTTAGAAATGATACTGGTTGTAGTTTTCAGTATATATGTTGCCAACGTCCATACCACGTTGAAAATACCGGTTCTCGTCCGATCACCGAAGTTAAGCAACGTCGGGCGTGGTCTCAGTACTTGGATGGGTGACCGCCTGGGAACACCACGTGCTGTTGGCTTTTTGTTACTTTTCTTTTGACCTAAGTGACGTCATTTAATAGATTATAGTTGTAATTTTGACTTGCTATGTTGCCAACGTCCATACCACGTTGAAAATACCGGTTCTCGTCCGATCACCGAAGTTAAGCAACGTCGGGCGTGGTCAGTACTTGGATGGGTGACCGCCTGGGAACACCACGTGCTGTTGGCTTTTTGTTGCTTGTTGCAATTGTTTTTTTACTTCAACCATTTCTAAATGAATCGCATACGAATGCTTATTTATTTTGTAATCGTATAGTCTATTGGTAACATTGTTTATACCTTGGGGGCGTCGCTCGCTGCGCTCAGAGATCAAAAGTAGAACAAACTGCCGCGGATGCAAAATAGCGCCCTCGCCTTAAAAATATTGCTCTTTGTAATAGTATAATGTATAGTACAATACAACCTACAATTGTTATTTTTTTTAATTTCAGGCTATGCGGCAGAATGGGAGAGCGGTCTGAAGAATTACATCGAAGACCGAAAGAAGCCTAAGACGGGCAAGGCGTACGGCGCGAGGTACGTCGGCTCCATGGTGGCCGATGTGCACAGGACCATCAAATATGGCGGCATATTCATGTACCCCGCCACCAAGTCCGCTCCTGCCGGAAAAGTGAGTCATACAATGTATTTTATAAATATATTATCCTCACAGTAAGTACATAAGAAAACAATACAAAAACTACACTAACTACAACCTAAACTAACCTAACCTATATTATAAGCATTTATTTTTATTGTTTGAAGTCTAGAGCAAAATCTAATCCGAGGTTCACTTCGAGATCGACAGAATATAGAGGAAAATATAGTAGTGCCGCCTAAGCTCTAATTTTGTCTAGAAATCTATGTAAAAGAAATAAATGATTCAGATTTTAAGGGGATGTGCTTAGGAGGCTGCTAGATCCTTTCTTCAGATGGCCTTTTCTAACAATAATTCTGAGAACCAGGAGATTAGTTAGGTAATGTTTCTCACATTTATTATTTAGTAACAAATAACTCAATATGTGTATGTATATTTTAATTATTATCAATTAAAATTTACAAAACCCCCATGCCGCTATGAAATCATTCTAGTTGCGCAACCCGGTTACAAAGGAATAAAAATAATTCTTTGTTTGAACCTGGTTACGAAACGGTTACAAACACAGCCGGAGCCCGCCGATCGGAACCGCACCAGTCGGTGCGGGTGGTATTAATCTAATATATTTATTATTTTTTAATTTAATTATTACTCTATAGTTACATGAAAGTAAAAAAATTCCAGCTCCGTCTCCTGTACGAGTGCAACCCGATGTCGTTCATAGTGACGGAGGCGGGCGGGCTGGCGTCCAACGGGACCATGCCCATCCTGGACATCGAACCCACGTCCATCCACCAGCGCGCGCCGTGCTACCTCGGCTCCAAGAAGGACGTCGAAGAGCTGCTGCAGTATCTCAAGTAGTTTGTAACAAAACATCGACTGAATAACTCCAATAAAAAATCTTAGTTCGATTGGATTTATCCGAAAACAGGAACCAATGAACGGTTTTCCATTTCGGGGAAGCCTGCCCCTTCATATAGACTGGTAATTAATCATTAGTACTAAAGGTTGACTGGAAGAGATCCCTTAGTAGGATAAGTCTGTCTTGGTACATAATTCTATTCTTAACTGTCTATTTTTGTAAATTTTTGGTACAATAGTGTTTACATACATACTAATGATGTAGATAATGTAATGCCCTAGTTTTTCATTAGACTACTTAAGACTTTTATATATTTTGTACACTTTTATTTAAATATTAAAAGTCAGGTAACAAATATCAAACCTATCTTTTTATTTTATTAATTTTTGATCTTCACTTAACACAAGAAGATATCTAAATAGTGAATTCTGGGTAAGCTCATTCCATCTTCGGCCTCATCTCCTTTCTACTAGATAAAACTGAGGTCAAACGTGAGCCCATGTAATATAAAAAAAATCGTGCGTTCATTAATGTAACAAGTCACTAAATCACGACATGTGCTGTAACGGTTTTGAAAAAATTTGGTACACTAACCATACTTGATGCTCCGCTATTTCTGCCTATCCAGTCAGGGACGTAACGATGTATGTAATGGGCTCCATCATGCGGCATGACATGCATTACGTTTACGTGAATTATCATGATGCATGATGGACCCTCATGCTATCAATCACATAGTACAGGTAAGCAACGGCCAGCACGTAGTTTGCATGTCATGCACGTCAATCACTACAACTAGACGGTCATGCATGAATGACAGGACGTAATGCATGTCATGCAGCATGATCGTGCAGGGACCATTTAATATAGTACATTGATTGATATAGTACATCGAAGTAAAATGACTGAAACGAGTGGTGGCAGCTTGAATAAAAGTATTGATCAAGCTTAAAATACTTTATTTACATTAGGTATTGAGAACATAATCTGCCATTTGATACACATAAATAAGTCCATTGAACATTTCAGGATTACTTTCTGAAATAATTTTACTTTTACTTGCTTCTATGACACTTCAGTGCAAAGTAGACTTTGACACTTCAGCAAAAAGTAGGTACAAAAAAAACACAAATGCACCTAAAATCAAAACCTCAATCCAAAGAAACTTCAATCTATTCAGACTCTAAAAATAAAAGTTATTTTACTAAATCACGAAAGACGAAACAGACTCACAAAAATTAAAATTATTAAGCTATTTTTCTTCCGTTTTCTCAAGTCCTATTTTAAAACTTGCCATTACAATTTCAGGTTCGAGGGGCAATTCTTTAGTCTTTGGCCTATGGTCCTCCGATCATAGATATTGTTGTTTGTGTAAAACCTACATGTCATCCATAATAGAAATGTTTAAAATACACAGGTAATCTAAATGCGATAGGATCGCAAGAACTTGGCGAATGGGAATCGAACCGCTGGCGTTCGGGACAAACGGCAGAACTTGATTTGTTTGCTCTAGGCCATAGGTCGTCCAATACGCATTCGTCTTTATCGTAGTTTGTCCTTTAAGGCGTTCGTCTAGTGTGTATTACGCAGTTCGTCCATATCGTTCAATTTCGAGAGTTATGGACGACAATGTATAGTCCCCGCGGAGTTTAATGGCGGCTGTGTGAAGTTGGCTGATTTCTGCGCAATGACTAATGTTAGGTGTCAAAGGGGGAGCTGTGCGGGGGTTCACTAGAGACGCTCATTCAATTTCAAGAAATTTCAAGTTCTTGAACATCTCTTTGTAGCACACTATCTCACTTACGCAATGCACACATAGACTGTAAACACTGTCAGCGATGTGCAAACAATTTGTGACTATATTCATTCAGCCGTCATGAAATTCCGTGTGGACTATATGCAGTCTTATAATTTGTATGTGTTCCTCCGACCTGTTGCGACCTCTTACGCGGTAAGCGCGACGAACTGGTGGAAAACATCCAGGATATGGGGATCCAGGTCCTGCGTGAAGAGAAGTGTCTCCAGCGTGCTGCTGTACTTCTGGACTTGCTCGTGGTGCTGGAAAAATAAAGTCAAAGTAAAATACAAAAGTCGTAAAAAACTACTCTGTATCCACCTACAGGTAGCCGAGGGGTAGAAGGTATTTTTTAAAAATTGGTATTTTAGTCGCTGTAAGTAAACTAACAACCAATCTTAAGAAGATAATTAATAATCCTCCTTAATTAGTTAAAGGTAAGTAATTATCACAGAGAGACTAGTTTATACTGGTTTTGTTTCTATTGACGTGCGGAAGACGGTACAAAAGGGGCCAATCGCGCTAAATCTGAACGATATTACCAAATCCAAACCATAACCAATAACGTTATGCTGCATCCACATCACACGTTTGACAAACCATCAGAAACGCAAGCAAAACCCCTGTCCCACACGTTTGCGTTTGTAAACGTTTGCCAAACGTGTGCACGCAGCATAACGTTTTTGGTTATGGTTTCGTTCAGAATTAGCGCGATTGGCCCCTGACATTCTCAGGAAAGTGGATCGTTGTCCCACCCTACTGATTGTAGATGAGAGGTGTATCGGTGCTCACCACTAGGAACACCTGCCGCAGGCGTCCCACGGTGCTCTTGTACCAGCAGGTGTCGGGGTCGCGGCCGTCGGTGTCGCAGCGCACCAGGTGCTCCGACAGGATCATGATGAACCGCTGGAACACGATCAGGAACAGACGCTTCTGGTCGGTGTGCGCCGCCTCCAGGCGCTCCTCCATACGTTCCACCGCCTGAAACCAGGAATCATTTTTATTTTTTTCATTTAAGCCACATTTTGGCTTGAGTACTTAGTACCTTTAAGCCCTATCTTATTTGCGCGGCCTGCGCCACCGCAGACCGCGTGTCTCTGTGATACACCTAATGTAGATTTACAACTTTAAAAATAAGAAAGAGCTGGCATATATTTTCAACCGACGAAAAAAAAAGGAGGTTCTCAATTCTACCCGTATATACATTTTTTTATTTTTATGTATGACCACGCATAACTTTTTAGACTGTCAAATTAATTCGGTCCTGTCAGAGAGAGAGAACTTTAATCCCCATGATTTAAAATTGCAATAAAAGTCCGGTAAATTTTCGTGTGTCTGACAGGACTAAACTATTTGCCAGTTCTAAAAGCCATGCCATCCTTTTCTTATTCTTAAAGCTAAAAAAGAGAACAGCAGACTGAAATTTAGTTAAGACGTGCACAACCGAATCGAAACGAGTGCTTACCTCTTCAGTGGGCTTGTCCTGGTCCTTCTTTTTCTTGCTGTTGGTCTCGTCCTCAGAGTCCGAACTGCTGGAGTCAGCCCTGGCTAACGCTTCCCTCGCCTCCTGGAGCTCGCCACCTGAATGAAAGGTTTACAAATATCAATATAGAAGAACCAACCAGAAAAAGCACGACCCAAACCGCTAAGCCTTAAGATACTTAAAATTTTGCACAAAGGTTCCTCTCATACGCCATCAAATACGCAAATAGATAAGATAAGATAAGAGGTACCACACCCAGCCAGGTCAACACCTGATCCGGTCCAGCCGGATGCAACCTGGCTCAACCTCGGACACATGTTGGCGCTTATATTTTTAGGTATAAGAACGAAGATATGTCCCAGGTTGAGGACAGGTTTACCAGGGGATACAAGTTGTTTAGGAAAGACACGCTCCGGGATGGGAAAGGAAGCCCACTAGCCGCAACCGGTGGACCACAATCAGCCGACTATTCAGCCTATAGCCAATATAGGAGATGGGGTGTAGACTGGTATCGATGCTTAGGATGAGCGTTGATGTGATGGGCTGGTGATGGTGATTCCCTTAGTTTCCATTACGTTCTGTGTGGGGTGATCATCTTGGTCTTCAGTAGTTCTATTGGTTTTCTTTCCTTTCATTCATCTTGCGTATTTTCTTCCGGTCCTTTGTGATTGACTGGTAGCTGTTGGGGGTATGTGGTGGTCTTCTTGAAATTTATTGTACTTTTAGTTGCAGTTTATGTACATGGTTGCGGTTGTGTCTGGGTCGTATCTGATAGTCGCCCGACGGAGTCCCATGTAAGCCGTTGGTCTGTTTTGATGTGTTGTTTGGTTACTTTGTAGTTTTGCATGAAGTTGTTTTGGTATTTCGTATGTGTAAGTTTATTTTGTAGTCATTCGAAGATTTCCTTTATTCTTATTAGTGTATTGGAATCTGTTGGTGTTCCTGTTAGATTGTTTGATCCGTTGTTCATTTATTTCGGCCGAGTTCCATGTTCCTTTGCAGCTGGGGCGCCCTGTAAGTTGTCTGGTCTGAAGCATTCTTTTCTTTTGATGTCTAGTAGTAGCAGTATTTAGCCTTTTTAATACTTGTCGGATGATATTGATTATTTCTTGTATGTTTTGATTTGTGTAGGTATTTAGTATCGGGAGTTCTGATGTGTGACTTGAATGGTAATTGAATATTTGGGTTCTTCATTTTTTATGTGATGATCTCGAGTAGATGGTGACTACAGGGACTTCCTACTTCGTGACGTTTTTGACTCATAAGCGTTGTCTCACCTTCACACACAGCTACCACACTATTAACAGCACATCACTATTCTTTATTGACACACTAATATTTGTACTTACACTTTTTAATAACATTACACTACCATACGCCATCAAATACGCAAATGGAGGAAAACCTTTTTTAACAAATTTTTGAAAATTTGCATGTTACTATTTGGGGGCTCCCCCACCAGATATCAGATTCTAATACCTTTGCTGTGCTGTGGTCTCTCCCCTCCTCAATGCTACTACTACCCTCCCCCGAGAAGGCGCGACCGTCCACAGACTTCCAAGCCCACAACACTCACCCAGTTTGGAGACGTGCTTGTTCATCTTGTCTATGGTGAGATGGAGTATCTCCCACAGGTGGGCGTGCGTGAAGAAAGGCGCCATCTCCTTGGAGAAGAGCCACGTGGCGACCGCGCTGCACTCCACTATCTGCGTCTTGAGCATCTTGTCGACGAGCACGCACACCATCTGCGGGTGCCGCTGCCACAGCTCCCACACGTTGCGGAGCACGCAGATCTGCGCCTCCTCGGATTCCGCTAGAATCTGAAGTGGTACATTAAGTTTAACACGGGTCTTACACGGAAAATATTAGGAAAAGTTTTAAGATCGATTCGGTAGGGGGCTCTTTCTCAGCAAAAGTGCGACATGCTGATATATCCGTTATTTCTAGGTCAATATTAGATAATTGAGGTGTCGAAATTATTAGAACAAGGTTTATAATGTATAAGAAGGTAAAATTGAATAAGTCATGTAAAATTTTTTTATGGATTAAAATGATCATTACACTCTCGGCTTCATTACGCACTCGGCTTCACCTCGTGATGTACAGCATGCAATCCAGCCTCGAGTGTAACTAAGCTCACTTGTATCATAACGTACTATTATACTTGTTAGTCACTATTAAAAACGTGAGTATATTTTTAACAAATCGTCATATCCTCTCAAACGTTCTGGGAAATCACGGTCCCAAAGCTTTTGTCTTTTGACGCCAGTCAGATAATTTCGGATTTATTACATTGATTTTGTATAGTTACAGCTGGAACTGGACCGGAGTATTCTAATTGATGAAATATTTAACTTGGGGGTGGGGGAGGTCAAGGGGTAGCTGGTCGTCAAACTCGGACGCTTGAGTGGATAAAATTGAATTCAACAGCCTAACTAACCTTAAAAACATAGTGAAACTTGGAGATGGCGGCGAAGCTGTGCGATATGCTCTTGCTGCCGAGGTTGAGAAGCGTCTGCACAAACACGTCGATCTTGAGCGGGTTGTGGGGCGGCGCGTGCGCGGCGGCGGGCGCGTCGCCCTCGCGCAGCGGGTTGGGCAGCTCGCGCAGCACGTTCAGCGCCTCCTCGGGCGTGCACTTGTTCCGGACGCACACCACCAGCTGGTGCGCGGCCTCCGTGCCCGGCAGCGCCGCTGCGGACAAACAAGCCAACGTACAATACTCATCATATTAGGGGAAAAAATTGGGGGACACAATATACAGGACGTCTTCAAGCTTCTGGACTGGAAAGGACTGGGCATCAACATAAACGGCGAGTATGTCACTCATCTTAGATTTGCCGATGATATCGTGGTCATGGCTGAGACCCTGCAGGACCTTGGCACAATGTTCAATGGCCTCAGTAGAGTCTCTCAACAAGTGGGTCTAAAAATGAACATGGACAAGACGAAAATCATGTCGAACACCCGTGTTGTACCCACTCCTCTGAAGGTTGGAGACTCTACGCTCGAAGTTGTAGACGATTATATATACCTGGGACAAACGGTCCATTTAGGTAGGTCCAACTTCGAGAAAGAGGTCAATCGTCGAATCCAACTCGGCTGGGCAGCGTTCAGGAAGCTACGAAACATCTTCTCGTCCCAAATATCGCAGTGTCTCAAGACGAAAGTCTTCGACCAGTGTGTGTTGCCAGTGATGACATATGGTACCGAGACGTGGTCCCTCACTATGGGCCTCATAAGAAGGCTCAAGGTCACCCAGAGGGCAATGGAGAGAGCTATGCTCGGAGTTTCCCTGCGAGATCGAATCAGAAATGAGGAGATCCGCAGGAGAACCAAGGTCATCGACATAGCTCAAAGAATTGCGAAGCTGAAGTGGCAGTGGGCTGGGCACATCGCTCGTAGAACTGACGGCCGTTGGGGCAGAAAGGTTCTCGAGTGGCGACCACGTATCGGAAGACGCAGTGTAGGCAGGCCTCCCACAAGGTGGACCGACGATCTGGTGAAGGTCGCGGGACCCAGCTGGATGAGGTTAGCGCAGGACCGGTCGTCGTGGAGATCCTTGGGGGAGGCCTTTGTCCAGCAGTGGACGTCTACAGGCTGATATGATGATGATGAATATACAGGATGACTTCAAATTGGCAATACAAAACACTTGATTGTGGCTCAATAACAAATTTAAAAAAATGGTAATATTACAAACCTTATTTAAAATAAAATACCAATTATTTCTAAGTATCTCAAGTAATTCGAGGTAATTAGTGAAGAAATCTTTCAAACGCTAATAGCGCATAGATAGAGCCACGGCGCGGCGTCGTCGGCAATTAATGTAGATGTTAATGCCGATAGCGGCACAATACCGGCGCGGGCGCAGGGTTGCGCCATGTTACAACACCGAACTCCGCTTGAAGTAGCGATCGCGAGCATGGGAATTAGATTTAGGTTTATCAATTCACCATTTACATATGCTTCTATCATATCAGCCAGTTCTGGAGTGGAGACCGCGGACCGCGGTATGCGCAGAGTGGGACGTCCCGTGGGAAGGTGGATGAGGAGGGCGGAGGATCGGGTGTGGTGGAGTTCATTGGGGAAGGCCTTTGTCCAGCAGTGGACGTTAAAATGCTGATTTGATTTACTTCTATACTAATATAATAGGGCTGAAGAGTTTGTTTTTTGTTTGAACGCGCTAACCTCTGTCGGACAACCAGTCGGATCTGAAAAAATATTTTTGCATTTGATAACCCAGTTCTTGGGGACGGTTAAAGGCTATTTAACATAACGCTACGACCCTTAAGAGCCGAGCAAAAAGAAGAAAAGTTAGTAATGACTAATGACATATAAAACTCCGGCGAGGCCGATAAACACATAATAAAATGCAATTAGGTAACCTAAATCTAAATCATTTTTTATTTGCTTTTGGTGTAAATTTTCATGCACTTTTCAATGTATTTTCTTTAAGGAATAGCTTACAGACTATAATTTGTAATGAATAATAGCTTTGAATAAACTGACATAATGCTGATTCATCATCATCATCATATCAGCCTGCAGACGTCCATTGCTGGACAAAGGCCTTCCTCAAGGATCTCCACGACGACCGGTCCTGCGCTAACCTCATCCAGCTGGGTCCCGCGACGGGTGGACCGACAAAGTGGACCGACGGGTCCACCTAGTTGCCACAAGGCCTGCCTGCTGAATTATTAATATGAATGCTGATTACTGACTACAAATGCAATAATATCAATACAAAACTTCACAAACAATATAATTATACAGAATGTGTATAGAATCGGATAAATTTCCTATTTGTCCATGCATGACAACTTGATATGCAATACACACATTACAACATTTACCATTCTCGTTTAAACTACTATCCATCATACGAATTCTTCATTATTCAACCACTGACTACAATATATCGTAGAGAATAATCAATCTAAACAAGTACATAGTATAGTATAGAACTGTTTGAAACGGCAGCGGATAACTGGGGTAGAGATAGTAGTAAAATTTTTATTTAATTTTTATAATTTATTTAATAAGCGGGAATAATAAAATAAGCTGGAAATGTAGGTCCTAGAAGTGGGAAGTTGATTTGGATAACATACATAGAATTGTTGACCGGAGGTATGACTCTAGTGTGTTTAAGCTAGGTCACAGAACATAAAATAGGCTAGGTAGAATTCTTAAATCTTGCTTGCCATTGCCGCAGAATAAATAAATAATAGTTACTTGACGCTACCACAGAGGAATTAATAGACACTACCCGGCGTCCGAATGATCTGAAATGCAATAGGAAGGCCATAGGAACTCCGCAACGAGACAGAGGATGGAGGAGGAGAACAGATGGGGATCAAGGTCTGATGATGAAGCAAGAACTGACTAGAACTCCCCAAGAACTAAACGTAAAACTTTCGAATTTGCGATCGGTCTTGATGAGTACCTAGTTTGCTGATAGATGGTGATCAGGGTTTAAAGTTTTTCGTTTTCTTTTTTGTGCCTTTTATTAGAAGCTTGTTTTTAGACTTGTTTTAGAAATACAAACGTCGAACTAAATAATTTTCTTTTATAGATTGCTTTCTTCAAAGACCGTACTCTGGCGCGCATAAAGTGCCGTCCGCACGCGGCCCGCGTTCCGCGTGTGACAGCGCGCAAAAAATAGCGAAAAGCGCGCGAGATGGAAAGTGCGCGCACGCGTAGCCACGCGCGCGGGGTTTCACTCGCAAATACAACATTTCAGTTGAATACAAAGAATCGCAATATTATATGGTAATGCATCATTACAAACTATCCGCATTACTTAAAGGCTGAAGTGAATAAAAACTAGTAGGTGGTATATGCGTTTACTTGCAAAATTTTAAGAGTTTACTGATATTATGTGAATAAAAATATAAGGTGTACTGATTGCTTTATCAGTAAATTATTTAGTCAATATTGCGTTGGTCTAATAAAATCCTATCCTACAATATTATAAAGGCGAAAGTTTGTAAGGATGTGAGGATATTTGGATGTGAGGATGTTTGTTACTCTTTCACGCAAAAATTACCGAACAGATATTGATGAAACTTAGTACAGTGATAGCTTATATCCTGGAATAATATATAGGCTACTTTTTAAAACACCTACATAGAGAGCGCTGTTTCACAATGTACACGGGGAAAACTTTTCGGTGCGGGCGAAGCCGCGGGAAAAAGCTAGTAATAAATAAGTGTTTACTTAATTTGACTACTTAGTTTAATTGATGTGACTACTTCGTATGTATAGCTGATTAGATTTGAATGCACCAAATGTACATTATAACTTCTTACATACGCAATTCAATAGCACATAATTTGCCGGTACAACACTAATTAGATCAAGATTTAAAAACCTCATTATTTTGAGGAAGCGTATTGCGACAGTTTCCGTGCGATGCTTATCAGCGATTATAACGTGAAACGTTTCCTATAACCGTTGCCATAAGCATTGTTTGCAAATTGTCAGGACATGGCACGCTTGCAATGGTACTAAACAACCCAGTCTCTTGCGCAGCCCCCTGGTTCGATTATGCCGACATGAGTATAGGCCACACGGAATTTCTTGACGGTAGAATGAATATAGTCACAAATTGTTTGCACATCGCTGACAGTGTTTATAGTCTAAGTTATATTATATTATATGTAAAACTTGAAAGTTATATTATATGTAAAACTTGAAAGTTTTATTTGGTTGATCGAATCAATGAATTATTTCTTGAAGTTAAATGTGCGTCTCTAGTGAATTCCCGCACAGCCCCCTTTGACACCTCAAATAAGTCATTGCGCAGAAATCAACCAACTTCACACAGCCGCCATTAAACTCCGCAAAACATAAAATATTGTTTTAAAAAGTCCTAGGTTCAAACTCAAAGCTTTGACTGAAGAGATATTCGTGAAGTTTCGTTCGAAAGTTCTTTTTGTTTTGTAATAGGTATTACAAAACAGGTAGGTAGTCGCGATACTTGGCGCTCCGTTCTTTCTGCCTACCCCGCCAGGGACATAGCGTGAAGATATGTATGTATGTATGTAATAGGTATTATAGATAAAAAATTGACGTTGTATAAATGTACCCAGTGTACTTACATGCAATAAAATACTTTTGAATTTTGAATTTTAAAGTATGTACATATTTCTAATAACAAAAATAAGTACTTTCTTATGCGAAACATGAAAGCTGAATCATGAAAAAGAAATAGTAAACAGATTGGGGAAATCTATGTAATTTCAGGAGGGTGTCGAACCGGTGTAAAAGTAAAATCTTTTTATGAAATCACAAGTGACAATTATTGCAGTCTTTATTTGGTATGTGACAATTAAAATTGTCGCTGAACATAGTTTCCGCGGCTATTGGGTGGTGGATACGACAGAGCCGCACGTAGCATATGCGTAAAGGAATTGACCGAAACCTAAACTGTGGACCAAAGGTGGGCCACACGATGCAAGAGGCAGAAAGAAAGTGGCATCAAAATAGGACTCCTGCATCCCGCATGCAATTGAATGTATAAAAAATACATACAGCCGAACATAGTACCTCCTCCTTTTTGGATGTCGGTAAAAAGAAGGCTCTGACGATCAAAATATTAACTGATATCAGTCTATCTGTATAACCATTCACGAGCCGTATGTTAATAAATTAAGAGGGAAAATGGTGGCTTGTCAGGCCTCAGGATCCCTTCAAATATGCTTTTTAAAGTATGCTTCTTCGATCTCAAAAGCGAGAGGCAAAGCAATAAGATAGTCTATCAGGCAAGTGGTACGTATATTATGTTTAAGGCATATGTTACAGAGTGTAAATTACAAGCCGAGGTTGGAGGGAAAGTACATTGAAGATATCGAAAGGGACAATCGTAATGCTTTAATTTTTACTCTGTACACGGCGATCGGTCTGTATAATAAATAATTTTTTGTATATTTATTCCCTTAGAGTGTTACGCGACCCGATCGGGTGTCAAAATGTAGTTCAAATACTAGATTTATGTAAAGTCTAGATGGAGTTCTTTTTTCAAAAACCAAAATCTGACAGCCACATTCTCACGAATAAGTCGTATATTAATCGGAAAATTCGGATCTTTGCGAAAAAGTCATGACCGCTGATTGGCAGCTTTAAACGTTACGCATTGACAGATGTGCGACTCGACTCATAGATTATAATCAGCGTTCAAGTTTCCAATCGTCTTATACAAACTCAAATTATTGCAAAAATGCTGAAAATAGCTAGGATGATCACGAAATTCATTCTTACATTGCAATTATCCGGCTTTTAAGATCCGATTTTTTCAATTATCCTTAGACATATACACTGAGGACCCCGGAATCGGGACCGCTGGGGCCCTGATCGGCGGCCGAGCCTGGCGCCCACCAACCGGAGCGGGGTGGCGCCGCGCGGCCGCCGCCGCGGGCAGTCCGCGCAGCACGGTGCCCCCGCGCCGCACGCGTCTAGCTCCACACCGGCACCGGGCAGCCCATGCCGCAGCGCATATACCGACGGTGCAGTGTTGTGAATCAGTGACCAAACATGAGATCCGCGCTACTGTGCCTGTTCTTTACGCTTATTGTAAGTTAATAATTAATATCTTAAACTTATAATATCGTTTGTCCCCAAACTAACTGTAGATCACTAACACACAGCCAAAACTACTAAGTCTAGAAAGTAGAGAAACATATCCGCTAGGCAAGGATTTTTGGAAATTTCAAATTTACAGGGGGGAAATGCACCGAAAGCATCCTTGTAAAATTTCATTCACAATCGTAAAAATAACGACGTTGTTGGTTAAAATAGTTTCTTGTCGGAGTACGGAACCCTAAAAATACAGTAGTAACGAAAACAGGCCAATGTTTTTAGTTTTACTTATCGGGGGCGTATACGAGGGGGGGGCAAACGGCATCGCCAAAAGGTTAATCCAAAACGATTAGAATAAAAACCTTGACTCCTAAACTAAGAAATTCCACTATTAGCAGGAGTCAGTGCCTTCCCCACATGAATGTTTGAACCGTTGACCTTGCGCACGTGAGGCAAGCGTGCATCCATTCAACTACGCTAATGCGGCGATTTAGTTTGTTGAGCTCAGATTGGTCGTTTTCAAACAGAGGGACAGGCGGATAAAAAGCTTCGCTATATCCTTATTTAGAAAGTCTCAAAAAGCTTTTTGAAGTGATAATAAAATAAACACTTGGGAAAAGTTTTAAAAATGACGCAATGTAAATGTTTTCCTTCGCGATTCTGGCACTTTCACATCAATTTCGGAAATTTCGAAAAAAAAATTTCTAAGCAGTCTTGGAATATAGCTGATTTGTTTCTTAATGTTCTCAATGAATTCAGCCTTGGTACATCATCATCATATCAGCCTGTAGACGTCCACTGCTGGACAAAGGCCTTCCCCAAAGATCTCCATGAGGACCGGTCCCGCGCTAACCTCATCCAGCCGGGTCCTGCGACCTTCACCAGATCGTCGGTCCACGAGGATTCAGCCTTGGTTGATGTAGGGTTTTTGTACACCAGATTTAAATCTAAATTATCCAAGTGTTTACTTTATGTTTCTGACAAATTAACTAAGGGCCTCTTACACCGCTTGCTGATAAAGTCCCAGATACCCTATCTGCAGGTTATCTGACAGATAGCCCATTTTTTTGGTTTCACAGGTATCTGATTGCCTATATCTTATATATTTTATATAGTCTATCACACAGATTTATCTGATAGATTAGTTTATCACTAAGATTACTATCTGTAACAATATCAGGAAGTGGTGAAAGAAGCCCTAAATATTTTAAATGTAGTAAGAATACATTTTTAAAAATAATTTCAAATCTTTTTCTCTGACACCGCATACGCGTGAATTACTTTAGTTAGGAATTATTAATGCACACAATAATGCGCACAATATGACAGACATTGACCTCCATTAGCCCATTGTTGGGGGTGGGATTCTCCCATGCAAGTGGAGCGATGAGTGACGATTACGTCTTATATTACGTAGAGAGACGCGGTATTATCGTCAATATTATATTATAACTTGACAAATAATGTTATTTAAAATCTAAGAAAAAACGATTTTCTAGGTACCAAATGTTAGTTGCCAATTTCAGCAATAGATGGCGTTGCATTGATCCCCAGCTGTCATTACCCATCGAGACTTGAAAACTTCAAACAACTAAGAACAAGGATCCCATAGAACAACTGCTAAAATAACAATAATAATCAGAGGGAAACACTTATTACAAAAGTGATAAGAGTAAGCAAGACAGATATAAAATTTTCTATCTCTATCTACGTATGTGAAAAACAACAGCCCGACTAAAATAGATAGTGTTTGTTCAGTTTGAGCCCGCCATGTAAGAAGCGACTTCTCAAATTATTGGGGTAAAAGACTATTGCTATTTCATGCTATACGCTGATTACGGTTCTATGGTTCATTCTTTTTCTAAGTCAAACAAAGTTGATCGGCATATTTTTTTAAATAAATTTCTGGCCTTTAGGTTAATAAAATAAAGCAAAACTGCAAGGGACAGGCGTTCGCCTCAGCCAAAGCTACAAGACCACTCGGTCTTGCGCGGTAACGATGTGTACGAGAGGTTATTGCCACATATGATGAATGTGTTGTACTATTTATTACGTGTATTTCGTAGTGACAGCGTGCAAGTGTATGTGGATCCAACTATATGGCGGCCCCGTGTTGCTCTATCTTATCTTATCTTCTTAGGGGGCCAGGAATATCTGGCGACACTTCGACCCTATGGGATCTGTTGTGCCAAACCCCTGTCCGCCAAACGGTGCCCCAATTGGTTTTTTTCGTGGACTTCACATACGCCTTAGAATAGTAAATACCAGTCTTTGGCGTACGCAGGTTTCCTCGCGATGTTTTCCTTCACCGAAAAACCTGTGGTATTATAATAAACCGTAGGTACTTAAGTTTCGAAAAACTCATTGACACGGGCCAGGATCGAACCCACCACCTCATGAACGTGAGGCGAGTACACAACCAACTTAATGTTGCTCCAAGTCTCAGGCTAATCTACGTATTGTTAAATTATAACAATCGCTATTACAAGTGTGAAATATCTCCAAAGGGCGTTCGATACAAGTAGCATTACGTGCGGCGGACCGCCACGGCGCGTGCGCAAGTGGGTCTAGATCATAACTGGGCAGATATATGAGCCACAACTGATATAATCATGGCTAACAATAAAAGTGCAATTCCAGAACAGTTGGCAGATATCTTGTGAAATCAAAATACATATCTAATGAATAATAGTAAATACCACATAGATTACCTATATAAATAAATAACTAATAGTAAATACCAAAAAGTTTCGAATCTCTTAAGTGGCGCGCGCGCTCCCTGTGGAGTTCGCATCTCGCATATTTAGTATCGGAACCAATGGTGCCAATTACCGGGGGGTGCGGACAAAGGAAGCGGAGTAGAGGGAGGAGGTTGCCAATACAAATTTATATGGAGTTTGAAAATGAGAATGTGTGAGTGAGTTACAATATTGTAATCCATTTGACACGATTTTGACACCCTATAAGGGGCCGCGGCCGCCAACCAAAGAGATCCTAACATAGAGTTAGGATCTCTTTGGTTGGGTAAATACCCACATAGAAAATAACCAATGGGTTTTTTTCTCGAAACTTAAGTACATTTACTGACTGCTCTCAAACGGTGAAGGAAAACATCGTGAGGAAACCTGCATACGCCGAAGAAGAAATTCTTAGGCGCATGTGAAGCCCACCAACCCGCACTGGGTTAGCGTGGTGGACTATAGCCCGAACGCCCTCGTTGAGAGGGTAAGCCTGAAACCCAGCAGTGGGGACATGTTAGTAGGCTGTTGATGATGAATTCTTTCATTAATATTTAGTTGGGGCGAGGCCTATGTCCAGCAGCGGACCAGTACAGGCTGATGAGATGATTAGTTATAAGAAATAAAGAATAGATTAGGTGCAGTAACCTTCGCGCCGCGACTGTGAAGTAAGACTCAATCCGTGGGAGTTTCACAACGCTACGCGCCATTTTGCACCCAATTAATGTTTATAGGATGAGATTTAGACTATTGTGCGTTCAATTAGCCTTTACAGCAGATATTTCAACACAAACCATTAAAATTAAACAACTAATAACGCCCTGGGTACTTCACTTGGTGGTCATTAAAATTTTATTTGATTGAACAACGGTATTTCTGTTGTTTCGCTTATAACGTTATAATGTACTTTTAAAAATATGATATTCAAATCACCTCCATTAACATCTAGCTCGCTTTGTAGAAAAAAAACTTGCCAGAAGAATGGAACCCTAATTTTGTTCCTGATTGTTCTTCTGTACTGTATTAATTATTCTGTGGTACTAAGTCACAATGCAGGTATTGTAAATTTGTGACTAAGAGCCACGAAAGGACCCTGAGATGTACTCTTATCTTATGGTCCTTACGCCTTTGTTTTTACGTTAAAATCTATTGACAAGGCGATAACCATAGGGGTATCCTTTAGAAGACAAGTCAGTTTGAATTGAAATCGATTACACTTTACTACTACTATTACATATTCTGTGAATTTACAGACAATAAATACATACACTAAATACTGTACATTTTACAGACATGTTACAGACAATTCCAGAAATGTATTTGTAGCATTGATTGGAAACTAGTGGTATGGCGGTGGCTCGCTCGGCACGCAACCGACACTAATCACGCTACCGCCGCGTACACTTTCCCGCGAACCGCCATTTTACTTTCAAACGCGCACTGAAATACATTTTTTTACCGCAAAAGGCAATAATAACAATCGCACGTTAATTAAAATTCATTTAAAATGACATGTAGTGTGCATTAACATTTCACTGTATCATTTACAGGTACAAAGAGGAAGTCGAGCGGACGACAACTTCAGGCCGATGCCGATACCGCTCGAGTGGCAGTTCGAGAAACGGGAAGCCCTCCATGAGACCGTCGCCACTGACGCGCCGCCCGCCATCCCTGCGCGCTACTGGGAGGATGCTCTCAGACACAGCGTCTACCTCACACTAGTCAGAGACAAGATAGACCAGCTGATCGCTAAAGGAGACGCCATATCACCAGCCAGCAAACCAGACCAACACGCCTCAAAGGATGTCGACGATCATGACCTTTGGGAGAAAATCAAAACCGCACCGTTCGACAGAACAGAAGACGAGGAGCCAGTTTTGCTAAATGACGTCACTGTCATGGCTAAAGGGCGGCTGGTGGGCGAGAAAGGCGGCTTCCGCTTCACAGAAGACGAGCGCTCGAAGGCGAAGTGCGCCGATGACAAATGCATGGAAGGCGTCAAAGCGCTATGGTCCGTGAAACGCGTGAGACAACAAGAAACCTCTCCGGGCAGATATCACTACGAGCTGACTTTCTCTGTGACCTCTCAGCCTCCCAAGAAACAGAGGAAGCCATATGAGACTCCCGTCAGGACTTTCACAGTTCGAGAGACGGTCCCTGAGAGGGTGATCGACATGCCCCAAGAGCATCGCAGTTACGAAAGACTACTAATACAACCGACTCACAGGCCGGAGAGAGCGCTCTGGTTCCACAAGAACATAGTCCCAACGCAGCACTACCAGGCCCGTCAATACCACCACGGGTTGGATAGGATCTTCTCTTCGCTATTCTCAGACGACGATGACGACTACGACACTCCACAAAGATATCGGCCAAATCCTTACGCTCCACCCGTGCAGCCACAGTATTCTAAAGTGGGGTATGTCGGATCTCCGAGCGACCAGCAGAAGAGACTGACGCCGTATCCGTACAAGCCCCATTCTTACAAATATTCCCGACCTCCTCTTCCCCCGCCGCCGTATTCTCACATGCAGCAGCATCACTATGTGGAAACGGACCCGCATGGAACCGTCAACAACCAGTTTACATCTCAGCCGGATTATAGATACGTAATGCCAAACAAAATGGTCAAAACAACTAGGCCAGCCGTGTTACCGACGCCATACACCCCAGTCCAACCGCACAAGAACTGGACAGCGGACGGAGACAAGAAGAAACCAAACACAACTGACAATACAACAAAAGCGCCCGAAATAGTCACAGCAGTTTACAAAAGCTACAGTAAACCCAGACCAGCACCGATGAAGATCAATTACATGCCGGATCACGTGAGACCGCCAATCTATAACGCACCACCAGGGGTATTCGTCACTATGGATAAGAAGCCATTTAAGCCTATGCCGCCATTAAAACTAGTTTACTCTTCGAAGCTTCATAAGCTGAGTAAACCGATAGACTTCAAGCCGAGTCCCCAAGTCCTCGATATGAAGCAGTTCTCTGAGCCGGATCCTTTATTTGACACTGCATTTAGACCAATCACTTGGAATTATTCAGACGTGAGCACCACCGAAAAGATCGATGTCGCTGAGAGTAGCACGCAGATAAACAATACGCGAAAGTCGAACACGAAAGGGAAGAAACCGCCGAAGAAACACGAAAATATAAAATTTGAACGAATCACGAGCACCACACCTGAAATAATAACTGCGAGCGGCGGCTCTGAGGAGGAAAACGATGCGCTGGAGTGGGTCAACGTTGTAGGAGCTTTTACTAAAACGACGCCGATGGTTTCTCAGAAGGAAAAGGTTGAAGAGCCAACATCTTCTACACAGCCGCCTACATCAACGACAGTTTCTACAACAACTGTAAAGAGGAGGAAATCTACTACAACTGAAGCCGAAGAAGAGCCAACTACCGCAACTCCTATAAAACGCACGCGACCGCCACCAAAGTTCACTAAGGGCACAGAGAAAATTAAAAAACATAAACGCAGAACAACCACCACAACGAAAGCGCCAGAAGTAAAAACAACACAAGACTTAACGCCTCAAGCCAGTTCTGCCGCTGCGATCAAACCTGCGTGGAACACAACCGCCAAATCTGTCTCAACTATGTCTTTGACCACAACTACCAGTAGTAGTACTACGACGTCATCAAAACCCACGACGACAGCAAAACCCACGACGACCACAACTAAAGCCACAACTACTACCCCAGCAACTTACACTTCCACTGAAGCGAAATCCACTGCTGCAACCACTCAACCGAAAACCCAGAATCGCTACAGACAGTCTACGTTATTATATAAGGGTACATCCGTCAAACACGACAAATGGAGCGCTATAAGCACGACTAGTCTAACAACCGACGTAGATAAAACCAGACTCGTCTTACCATTAACAAATAAAAACTCAAGAAGAAAAGGTTCAAATTTCCAAGGGTATATGTTCTCGACACCCAATTCTGAAAAAGGTGGTGAAGATGAAAACCATTCTAGCACATTAAAAACCGGCAGCACTACAGAAAGTTCTTATAAACCTGCATCTACATCAACACAACATTACGAAGAAACGGCAGACCAATATGAAAGTAACGAGGAATCTGATGATCCGTATTACTCAAACAATCAAGAGGAAGACTCCGATGAAGACTTAGAGCAAGAAAATTATGAGCAAGAATCGAAAGATCACACCGAATATATTTTCCAACCATCAACTACTACACCAAGTGATAAGACTAATGAAATTATTGAACAATACGAACCGATAACAGAAGATATTATAACGTCATCATATTCTGCGCCAAAAAACAAGACTAAATGTAAGAAGAAAAAACACAATCTCACAACCACTGAACAAATACCCAGAGAATCTGTAACGCCTACAACAACCACCACAACTAGCACTGCTACACCCAGTATTTTTGAGGAGCTATTTGGTAGTTTCACCGGCGGCGGCGATGAAAATACGAAGAATGAAACCAAACCGACGACGTCAAAACCAGAGCTAATCGAACAGCAAAGCGAAAATCATTCAAAATTCGTCAAATTAGATGATGACTTGCAAGATTTCCTCGATTCCCTTAACAAAGGAGATGATCATTCGGATGACGCTGCAGAATATGACGACGATGACGAACTGGAACATTCTATAGACAAAGATGACTCCCCATTCAATAACGAGGACGAAAATGCCTCTGCCAGAGACTCGCCCGACACCTATGACGACTATCACGAACGCCCATACAGTTTACTAGAATTAATGGCCATGGAATAGACTGAACTCTTCCTATTAGTAATACTCAAGATGAATGCAGCTTTAGTTCTTGTATGGTTTCCGTCATTGATCTCGACTTTCCTGAACACATGTGGCAATGACAATATTTGTAAATGAGACGAGAAGTCGTGTGACAAACAACATTAAAGCATTTATTAGCAATCCTGAAGCTCTTATGTCATGCAATTTGCACTATTTCTATAGATTTAGTATTTTTTAAGATGTGTTACCGAAATGTAAATATTTCAACATTCTAGATAAAGTTAAGTTTAGAATAAGGTGAAATAAAATATTTATTAAAAATATCAGGTGTTTTGCTTACCTGCCCCTTCCATAGAGTACTTGTAAATTGGTTCGGGTTTCAAAGGCACGAATGCTGCGAACGACTCTGGCGCCATATCCTTGATTCTGGTGTGGTATGATAATCTAAAACAAAAACAAAATGTATATGAAAAAAAAGAAGACATGTTCTGGTATGGCTGTACTAAAAAAAATCTGCCAGGTGGAAAACTAGCTCATACAAATATTTCCCATCTATTGGCCCTTTTGAAAAATTCATTCCTTCATGAGCCAGTCAGGAAGGTTCATACTTTGACTGACCTGAGACACTTGCCGAGAACCTCCCTGATGAACCTAGGCTTGGGGTGGTCAGCGTCGAGCTGCGTGCACGCCTCCCAGTCCTCCCACGACCAGCGATATTGGAAGTTGCTCAAGTGGTAACCGAACCAGTTGACGAACCTGGAACAATTGAACATACTTTTGAACTGGTCGTTTAAACATCCGATCCTTTAAATATCTGTCTAGTCCAGGGTACATGCACGTCATAAACGTGCGACAAAGCTCGACACAAACAAATGCTTGTGAAATATTTGTCAAAACATTTAAATGACTATATAAAAGTCAAGTGTCGTCGCATTCACAATGGCTTGATACTAAATTCGTAACAACAAACGGCTTTGCCCGCGTAGAATAAGTTTTTTCCCGCGGAAACAGTTTACCATGGTAAAAAGTAGCCTATAAGTTATCAAAATCCGTTCAGCCGTTACAGCGTGAAAGAGTAACAAACTTTCGCCTTTATAATATACCAAAATAAATGTCATATTAAGGCAAATTATCCTGCGGCATGTCAGTAAATATTTTGCGTTAAAAAAGCGTGATGCTGGAAAGGGCACCAACAATAATACTCACCTGTCAAAACAAGCCACATTCATTGTGTCAATCCTCAGAAACAGAATCTCAGTGGCCTGCGCCAACACTTGGGGCATCGTTGATGGCTGAAGCTTACACAGCTCGATCAGAATCGACCCATAACATATCTCCAAGTACCGTGGTCTTGGAAGGTTGAAAAACTCTGCAAAAATCACTTCTACAATGCAATATTCCAGCGGTATTTTGGCTTTATATGGGAAGCAGAGAAGTTGTGCAGCGCATTCCTTTCGTTCCAGATGGTAGGCTTCCACTATGTTATGGAGGTGCTCTTCGATGAGGAACCGTTCGATGGAGTGGGCTCCGGGGAGTACAGGGCCATCAGGACAGTCTGTGTAGTCAAACATTCGGAATATGGCGCGCGGCATCGGGTATGTGTCGCCATCATTGTGAGGTGGCGGCTGGAATTTTAATGAAGCCTTTGTTAATTTGCTATGCAATATGAGGCAATTAAAATCCTAAATAGCATAGGATGGTAACTTGTCACCATAAAAAACTTGAAATTAAATTTTAACTCAATAATGGAAAGATAAATAATTACAAAAAGATACTGCCCAGTATGAAGTCGTTGATTTCTGCCAGGTGAAGGCTAAGACCTACTCAATGTTTTCAAAGAGTGAACATAGATACTATCTATTTTGAAAGATTGCTTTGAAAAGTTGATATACAAATAAATTCAACTTTAAATTAACAGGATCCTTTAGGGTTGCCTGGAAGAAATCGCTGAAAGCGATAAGGCCGCCTTTTGATTGTACACAGTTAAGTAAATTATTATAATGTAAACTGTTTTATATAATTTGGTGCTCAATAAAGTATATTTGATTTGATTCTAAAAACAGGTGGAGGGTTCAAATTCTTTAATTTTCCCTGAGAATCGGTAAACTTTGAAATAAATCAATCTTAATTCTGAGTTACTTAGGTTTATTAAAATTTTGTCAAACAGATTCTCTTGTCTGATAATAATAAATACTAAGCACCAAAGTGCCTATTAAAAAACAAATTCAATACAGTATAAAAAATATAGAAGACACATTATTTCTAAAGATATTACCTGTATAGCTGGGAGAGTGTGTTGCAAAGCTTCACACAGAATAGAGTCAAAAGCGAGGTACGGCCTTGGAATATGTTTCTCAGACCAGTTGTCCTGTCGTAACTTCTTGATTTGAGCCCAGAGGCAGTCCAAATACTCTTCCTGGAGATGTGGCGTGTCTGCAGACCACACTTTTAGTGCTGGCCAGTGTTTCTTGCTCCTCTTGTTTAGGAAAACCTCAATAGTGACAAGTAAGTGATCCAATTGTGACTCTTTCTTCTCATATAACTCACGCCCCACCCAGGGCAAGGTAGAGAGCACAGCAAACACAAACCAATCTCGTCTCACCTGTGGTACTCCATCTTCGTTGGCACTGTCTACCAACGTCTCTAATAACGTCAAGAGTGACGACGCAGCCAACACATGGCAGTTCACCAAGTCAGATATGAATCTGAGAGTATATCTAGCGGCATTCCATTTACCAATCTTTAGATTCTCCTTGAATGTCTTTACTATGTAATCGACAAACTCACCGCCGAAGTTATAGTTCTTCGCATTGAGTAACCCAACTAGTGTTGCATATATAGTGCATTTCTCAGGCATCCGAATCGCACATTCGGTGAGAATACGTAAGATCTTCACGCGAAAAGTGGTCAAATCAGCCTCCAAAACGCTGGCCAGTCCTTCGAGGTTACTCTCCAAACTTGAGCTGCTTTTCTCGCCGACCCTTAAAATCAGTGACTCCAATCTATCTTCTATCTCTTGATTGTCCGATACACGACGTCTCTTACGATGAAGACGCTCTGAAGCCGAATGCAAAGTCTGTTAGCAAGATGAATTTTAACCTAAAAATATATATTTTGTACTTTACTTACCATATCCATCATCTTCATCATGCGCTCTTCTGCGGTTCATTTTATGAAATCTGAAGAAATATGAGGAAATATTACAGAATATCTTTAAAAAACAGAATCAATGCCACAAGACAAAAACATAAATGACATGACCGATTGATTGATTGATGCATTTTTTTTGTTGGTTTGTCCTCTATTGAGGACGGGCAAGGGAAGCTTCGTCCATACAGCCCTGTCTTATTTAAAGTATTATTTCTTATAGAAACCGGCGGTTACAGCACGGTCTCCACAAAAACAGCACGACTAGAGTTAGTCGGCTACTTGTTGCTATCCTAAAACTATCACACCAAACCTACAATACTCATTTTTTATGAAAACTAATTAAAAGAGGCAACCAGCACAGCCGTAAATAAAACCATTCAAAATAAAATCATCAATCAATCAATTCGGATTCGTTCGGAAATTCGGAAGTCGGCCGTGCGTAGCATACTATATAGTTTGTGGCTCGGTCGAACGAACGACTCTTCCGTCAGTCAGTTCATTAAACTTCCTTTGATCACTTTGATCATGATCACTCTCAGTATGGTATAGTGCGGTCGACCGCACGTCAGTGGAAACAAAACCAGTATAAACTGGTCCCTCATAGTATTGAAGCTCCTTAATAGGCTAGGCCAGTTCAAGGTCAAAGTGTATCCAATGACATGCGGTCGATTGTACATACTATATAGTTTGTGTATAGTACTTGCGTACTTGTAATTAGTTTAAATAGTCGAGTCAGTCCACAGAGTGAGTACATTATATATAGGGAAAAGCCAGGAAAAACACAGACTACTAATAAGATACTACGTATGGGAAAAGTCAGTCAAACAAAAGTCCCAGTAGATGTAGAATTTTATTTACGGGTGGGTTGAGTTGAATGAGTGTAGGTAATTATCGGCATAAAAAGAATTATTTATTCGAAAAATAATGTTTTCAACAACATTTCAAGTGAAAAATTGATATCTCGACTAAAATGTCTTGCAATTACGCTGAGGGTTTGTCACCGTACGAACACAAAGGTATTCTGGGCGTACCCGAGGTAAGATAATCGCCTTCATTTTTATGGGAAAGTAGAATGAAAATGAGGTACCTACCACCGTACTTACCCCTAATCCACTTTGCCATTTCAGAAATTTGATGCAATTGACAAATTCAACCAGAAATGTGAACTTTTAGCGCAATTCATAAATCAAAGTAAACATGTGGTGGTGCACACAGGAGCTGGCATCAGCACATCTGCTGGTATTCCTGACTTCAGGTTTGTTTCTGTTACCTTCCTCAACGCCTTTTGTTATGAATATAAATATAAGTTGAAACACTGATATTTTTCAGAGGTCCTAATGGTGTTTGGACACTAGAGAGAGAAGGAAAACGTCCCACCACAAATGTATCATTCTCTGAAGCCAAACCCACAAAAACACACATGATATTGAAGAAGCTGGTGGAATGTGAGAAAGTCCATTACATAGTCAGTCAAAACATCGACGGACTCCATCTAAAATCAGGCCTGGCGAGGAAATACCTGGCAGAGCTGCATGGGAATATGTTTGTTGATGAATGTAATCTTTGTAAAAGGTAAACTACTCCATTACTTTGGTTTTCTTCTAGGAAGCCTTTGGTTCAGATTGATTAATGATTGGATATCCGTCCATAGTATTTATATGGACGATATTCATACTTGGCTAACATACTGTCTCATCAAAACATTCTATTTACAGAGACTAATTTCACAGTTTTTTTCCAGGGTTCTTACCAATTTTAAATTCATTAAACAGTAGACGAAAATATATGGAAATCCTAACTACAGTATTTTATTTCAAACTTAATGCTTAAATATTACCTCCAGGCAATTCGTACGGAGCTGTCCTGTAGAGACAGTGGGCAAGAAATGCAGCGGTGTGCCATGCGCCTCCGAGCACGTGGGCGCCAGACCGTGCCGGGGCCGCCTGTACGACGGGGTGCTGGATTGGGAGCACAGTCTGCCGGAGAATGATCTGCTGATGTCGGAGTGGCATTCCAGGTATTTACACATGCTGTAGATTCACAACTACATCAGTTACAGGAAAATGGTCAAAGGAACTATGGCCATAAGAAAAAAATTGTCATGTCTGTCTGGTAAAAATAAAATATTTGATCATCTAATAAATACGTAAACATACAACATTGACAGACATGTAACATTAAACATAATTCATTTTCAATTTCAGTATTGCCGACCTGAGCATATGTTTGGGAACTACATTACAAATAGTCCCAAGCGGGAATCTGCCCTTGGAGACTGCAAAATATGGTGGGAAACTAGTCATATGCAATCTACAGCCTACTAAACATGTAAGTATCATAGTACAAAACAAAAGATACATTGCCTATGTTTGTCCAGAACTTGTGAAGGGTATAGTTATTATAGGTCAAGCTATAAAAAGAAAACGGAAACCAGGAAGAGGTACAATAGTCCTGATCTGTTGTCTTGACCTTATATGGCAAATAATAATCCGGGCAGCTAAAAATCCTGAAAGTGGCAGCTAAAATAAGGAGTGGGAGTCGTCTACCAACTAGCTCATTTCGCGAACTTGAACTGAGTAGGTTAGGTTAGATACCTTGAATTTGAATTATTAGTTGCCAAGTTTATTATTTCAGTCGCCCGGTTTATTACATACGCTTAAGTAATATGTTCAAGTAAGATTCATGAGAAGCTTTTAATTCATGCTTTTAGTTCATGTCTGTTTACAAATGAGACGTGTTGCCAAAGTTAGTTTAAATCCCCGGCCCTTTTGATCCTGCCATAGTAAGCAACTAATACTTTTTCAATTTTTAGGACAATAAAGCAGACTTAATAATAAACTACTACGTAGACGATATTCTGGAAAGAGTTATGAATATATTGGGTATAGACATTCCAACTTACAGCGAAGCAGATAATATTACGAAACTAGCAGAATCATCGATTGTTGATTGGACTATCGATAGAAGAGATGTGCTAGGGCTAGAGAAGATGTTCAAAGCTAAATGTAAGGGAGTGAAGAAGATACGAAACTTGATAAAGAATAAAAGAAATAGTTCAGAAAATATTCCAAATGGTGATAATAAGTCGAAGATTATCAAACTTGAATTAAAAGAAAGTAGTGCAAGTGAAAATGTTACAAATGATGGAAATTATGTTACGAATGGTGACAATAATGTCGCAAATGGCGAAAATAATGTTACAAATTGTGTAACAGGTGGTGAAATAAAGACTGAATCTACAGAACAAGACAGTTTAAATGAAAGTGGCCTAGTAACTAGTAACAGGTTGTGAAATGAGCTTATATTATAGCAACATGGCCGCCGATTCGGCTCGTCGATGCACACTTGTACGCTGAGACACTACGAAACACACATAAGAAATCTAAGACTTGTTTCAGAGCTATACGGGGGACCCGGATGGGTCTCTACGGGCTCCCGAAGAAGAGACACGTGAGGCGCTAGGTCGCTGTGAAACGATGTTCTAGCGCCTCACGTGTCTCCTCTCCAAGAGACCCGTTCAGGTCTCCCGTAGAGCTGTGAAAACAGCCTAACTAAGCGACTTCCCTCTGTGTAGCTTTATGAAAATGAACAAAAACAATAAGTTTGTTTTATTTAGCATATTGTAATGAATTAAGCCATTTTTTACTATGCATGACGGATCTCAATAAAATATTCCTTTAAAAAATAAACAATTTATTTTTTGATAATTAATATTTTCTTATTTTACAACAATTAATTATTCTCACCTTGATAGTCTTTGGTACGGCAATGGAATGCTTTACAAGTTCGATGTTACAATATAAAAATACACACAGAACGTAATGGAAACTAAGGGAATCACCATCACCAGCCCATCACATCAACGCTCATCCTAAGCATCGATACCCGTCTACACCCCATCTCCTATATTGGCTATAGGCTGAATAGTCGGCTGATTGTGGTCCACCGGTTGCGGCTAGTGGGCTTCCTTTCCCATCCCGGAGCGTGTCTTTCCTAAACAACTTGTACCCCCTGGTAAACCTGTCCTCAACCTGGGACATATCTGTGTCCGTTCACCTAGCGTACACATAAGAGATTCTGGGCTAGTTTTAGTGCCAATAAATAGTACCCAAATAGTACCTAGATCAAATAAATAGTACCCCTGTGGTTTAAGAAATATACGCCAGTCTTAGTGTGTACGCTGGCGGAACGTTCCGCTGGCGTACACATGGCCGATCTCGAAAACGGCTTTGATTACAGCAACGAAATTACACAAAAAAATAGTACCCTAATAGTACCCTAGGTACCGGAAATCTCATAACGATTGCTCTTATAGGAACGGAGATATTGAACATAACTTTCAGAGCGAGCGTTCAGCCAGCGTAAACATTAACGTCATGTTGTTTTCATAAAGAAAGCGGACGTATCTAAATTTAAATGATATATCAATAAATAGTACTTCAAATAGTACCTCCGCTAGTACAAACATTTCATGTGAATTCACACGGGAACCATATCAAAAATCGATGTAAAGTTCTATTCATACTAGAGGTACAGTCATGGTCAAAAGTGACTTATCTTTGCTAACAGTATTAGGTATGTTTATTTTTTTAATTCTGAACAAACCCAGAAATTCAGTCAAACAGGCAGAAAAAGAAATTCGGTATTTGTGGTTACTCTAACCATTACTTCAGTAAAAATCACAATTAGAAAGCGGTGGTAAGTAAAAAACCGACCAAGTGGAGTCGGACTCGCACACAGAAGGTTGCGTTCAATACTTGTATGTAAGGGTAGAGGAAGCTGTACTAAGTATAATATTGTAATCGCCAAAAAAAAGTTTTTCAAAGGTTCTGAAAACCTTTCTGGCATAATTTCCGCTGCCATTTTGTTTTTCTTTCGATTTTTTCCGCACACGATGAAACCTTTATATATCGATAGCTTATGACTAAATAAACAAAAAATGTCATATTTTTTATTTTTTTATTTATTCATTACATATTCCAAGACCAAAACCGGTTCATCACATTGGGCGTTTCTTAATTATCAACCGCCTATTACAGACATGGCTCCTCGTTTTATGGTGGATACCCACTTACAGTACCAAAACCACTCCACCCCTTAGGGGGCTGTTCTACATTACGAATACTGTCACTAGTTACCACCTATGACACACATCGCTCCTCCTTGTTACCTCCTTCCAGGTACTGTTGCTCAGTTGCTCGTTTCGCTCGCTCCAAGGGTCACCAGTAACCTAACGAACCTAACTTTCGGGGTGCTCCAACTGCTACGAGTGGCCGGAGTTACCTAACCTTATAGGTTTCAATTCAAAGGCTGCTTTTCCAACCAATCAGCAAAACTTAATACGATTTCCATCGGAGTGGCTCGTTTTAGATCCAATGAAACCTCATTTACATCAGATTGGTTGGTTTTCGAACCAATGACTACCACCTAAATAGGATTGGCTGGGTTCGGACATGATGACAACAGCTACAGAACATTCAGCAACGCCCAACGCGAGTAAAGCAGCCAATCGTAATAAGAGATATTGATTGGTTTTAAAATCAACCAATCCGATGTAAGTAAGGTTTCATTGGTTCGAAAACCAACCAATCTGATGTAAGTGAGGTTTTATTGGATCTAAAACGAGCCACTCCGATGGAAATCGTATTAAGTTTTGCTGATTGATTGAAAAAGCAGCCTTTGAAACCTATAAGGTTAGGTAACTCCGGTCACTCGTAGCAGTTGGAGCACTCCGAAAGTTAGGTTCGTTAGGTTACTGGTGACCCTTGGAGCGAGCGAAACGAGCAACTGAGCAACAGTACCTGGAAGGAGGTAACAAGGAGGAGCGATGTGTGTCATAGGTGGTAACTAGTGACAGTATTCGTAATGTAGAACAGCCCCCTAAGGGGGTGGAGCGGTTTTGGTACTGTAAGTGGGTATCCACCATAAAATGAGGAGCCATGTCTGTAATAGGCGGTTGGAAATTAAGAAACGCCCAATGTGATGAAGCGGTTTTGGTCTTGGAATAGGCGGAAATGGTAGGTATTAGTTATCAACAAAAACTAAAATAACTATATTTCTGAATAGTAAGGTTGTTAGAAAGGGCGTACGCCCAAGGGCCCTTAACATATTCAAAACTCACGAACGATCACAGAACGAAATGACCGAATCAATGATCGCACCGATCCGTCCGTAACAATTCTGCGAAGAGCGAATCGAGCAGTAATGTCAGTCGTGTCCGTTCACCTAGCGTACACATAAGAAATTCTGGGCTAGTTTTAGTGCCATTAAATAGTACCCAAATAGTACCTAAATAGTACCTAGATCAAATAAATAGTACCCCTGTGGTTTAAGAAATATACGCCAGTCTTAATGTGTACGCTGGCGGAACGTTCCGCTGGCGTACACATGGCCGATCTCGAAAACGGCTTTGATTACAGCAACGAAATTACACAAAAAAATAGTACCCTAATAGTACCCTAGGTACCGGAAATCTCATAACGATTGCTCTTATAGGAACGGAGATATTGAACATAACTTTCAGAGCGAGCGTTCAGCCAGCGTAAACATTAACGTCATGTTGTTTTCATAAAGAAAGCGGACGTATCTAAATTTAAATGATATATCAATAAATAGTACTTCAAATAGTACCTCCGCTAGTACAAACATTTCATGTGAATTCACACGGGAACCATATCAAAAATCGACGTAAAGTTCTATTCATACTAGAGGTACAGTCATGTTCAAAAGTGACTTATCTTTGCTAACAGTATTAGGTATGTTTTTTTTTTAATTCTGAACAAACCCAGAAATTAAGTCAAACAGGCAGAAAAAGAAATTCGGTATTTGTGGTTAGAGTGACTTCAGTAAAAATCACAATTAGAAAGCGGTGGTAGGTAAAAAACCGACCAAGTGGAGTCGGACTCGCACACAGAAGGTTGCGTTCAATACTTGTATGTAAGGGTAGAGGAAGCTGTACTAAGTATAATATTGTAATCGCGAAAAAAAAAGTTTTTCAAAGGAATAGGAACCTTTCTGGCATAATTTCCGCCGCCATTTTGTTTTTCTTTCGATTTTTTCCGCACACGATGAAACCTTTATATATCGATAGCTTATGACTAAATAAACAAAAAATGTCATATTTTTATTTATTTATTTATTCATTACATATTCCAAGACCAAAACCGGATCATCACATTGGGCGTTTCTTAATTCCCAACCGCCTATTACAGACATGGCTCCTCGTTTTATGGTGGATACCCACTTACAGTACCAAAACCACTCCACCCCTTAGGGGGCTGTTCTACATTACGAATACTGTCACTAGTTACCACCTATGACACACATCGCTCCTCCTTGTTACCTCCTTCTAGGTACTGTTGCTCAGTTGCTCGTTTCGCTCGCTCCAAGGGTCACCAGTAACCTAACGAACCTAACTTTCGGGGTGCTCCAACTGCTACGAGTGGCCGGAGTTACCTAACCTTATAGGTTTCAATTCAAAGGCTGCTTTTCCAACCAATCAGCAAAACTTAATACGATTTCCATCGGAATGGCTCGTTTTAGATCCAATGAAACCTCACTTACATCAGATTGGTTGGTTTTCGAACCAATGACTACCACCTAAATAGGATTGGCTGGGTTCGGACATGATGACAACAGCTACAGAACATTCAGCAACGCCCAACGCGAGTAAAGCAGCCAATCGTAATAAGAGATATTGATTGGTTCTAAAATCAACCAATCCGATGTAAGTAAGGTTCCATTGGTTCGAAAACCAACCAATCTGATGTAAGTGAGGTTTCATTGGATCTAAAACGAGCCACTCCGATGGAAATCGTATTAAGTTTTGCTGATTGGTTGAAAAAGCAGCCTTTGAAACCTATAAGGTTAGGTAACTCCGGTCACTCGTAGCAGTTGGAGCACCCCGAAAGTTAGGTTCGTTAGGTTACTGGTGACCCTTGGAGCGAGCGAAACGAGCAACTGAGCAACAGTACCTGGAAGGAGGTAACAAGGAGGAGCGATGTGTGTCATAGGTAGTAACTAGTGACAGTATTCGTAATGTAGAACAGCCCCCTAAGGGGGTGGAGCGGTTTTGGTACTGTAAGTGGGTATCCACCATAAAATGAGGAGCCATGTCTGTAATAGGCGGTTGGGAATTAAGAAACGCCCAATGTGATGAAGCGGTTTTGGTCTTGGAATAGGCGGAAATGGTAGGTATTAGTCAACAACAAAAACTAAAATAACTATATTTCTGAATAGTAAGGTTGTTAGAAAGGGCGTTCGCCCAAGGGCCCTTAACATATTCAAAACTCACGAACGATCACAGAACGAAATGACCGAATCAATGATCGCACCGATCCGTCCGTACCAATTCTGCGAAGAGCGAATCGAGCAGTAATGTCAGTCAACCGGTCTAAAAAATCTATTTTAAAAACATTTTTTCTTTAAACCGGTTTTATTAAAAAAATACTTTTTCTTTGCTTATTTACAAAAAAAATATATATTTGTATCCGAATATAGTCTGAATTATAATTAATCGATGCGTATCTGAACACGATTGACTATAATACTTGGGAAATCCCCGCACTATGCAATTTCATTTCACACATCTAACATCTAGGTAGGTACTTATTTTCATGCTTTCTTCGTAACTTTCGTTTCGTTTCGAACATTTTAATTATTATTATGCGTCCAAAAATAAATAAATAAAGGGTGAAGTGTCACACAAACAAGTGAGAGCAAAACTCACAATTCTGATAATTTTATTACTTTCTGAGCTGAGTGTTTCCATATAATAATAAAAACTAAGAAAACCGTTTTTTTTAACTAATCGGTAAATACTGGTGCTAAAACTGGTAATTGGTTGACATCTCTAAGTGCGAGGTGCGAGTCAAAACAAGACAAAAGGTTGTAAAAAATAAGGGTGGATGAAAGGTATGAAAGGGTTCATATCATACATACGAATATAGACTCTATTACCTACTATTTACTGATCAGCTAACTCTAGACTCGCTTGGAAGCAATAAAACGGCGATCACTTGTTGTTCATTTTTATTCACTTTTGTGTGCGACTGTTCGTCAATACATTTGTTCCTAGAACTTTACATCGATTTTTGATATGGTTCCCGTGTGAATTCACATGAAATGTTTGTACTAGCGGAGGTACTATTTGAAGTACTATTTATTGATATATCATTTAAATTTAGATACGTCCGCTTTCTTTATGAAAACAACATGACTTTAATGTGTACGCTGGCTGAACGCTTGCTCTGAAAGTTATGTTCAATATCTCCGTTCCTATAAGAGCAATCGTTATGAGATTTCCGGTACCGAGGGTACTATTAGGGTACTATTTTTTTGTGTAATTTCGTTGCTGTAATCAAAGCCGTTTTCGAGATCGGCCATGTGTACGCCAGCGGAACGTTCCGCCAGCGTACACACTAAGACTGGCGTATATTTCTTAAACCACAGGGGTACTATTTATTTGATCTAGGTACTATTTAGGTACTATTTGGGTACTATTTATTGGCACTAAAACTAGCCCAGAATCTCTTATGTGTACGCTAGGTGAACGGACACACATATCTTCGTTCTTATACCTAAAAATATAAGCGCCAACATGTGTCCGAGGTTGGGCCAGGTTGCATCCGGCTGGACCGGATCAGGTGTTGACCTGGCTGGGTGTGGTACCTCTTATCTATCTTAAAAGAAAAATTAGCTAGAACAATTCACTAAATAAATAAAAATGATTTACAAAAACCGCTAAGTTTGCTACACTTGTCAGATTCTGCTTTCGTCGGAATAAGTTTTAGTGAACCCAGCGAACTTTAATAAGTTACTTGCGTCAATGTTTTGATGACAGTGAATCTGCATTTTTTCGAACCTAAAGGAAATATTTGTTAGTTTACATTCGTCAAAAAATAACTGACTATTTTTTCTGATGAAAGTGAAATCTGACGTGTCTTTGATCCTCTAACTCCTTGACACATATGATAATTTTAAATTAAGTAAATGCGCGCTACAACCTAAGTGTAGCACTACACCTGAAAGACGTATGAGCAAAGTGACGTCAAGTAAAATCAACTAATAACATAGAACTACATCCGGTAGTGCTATGCGAGGAAGCAAGTGGCTTGGAAGGCGATGAGCGAAGTGAGCGGCAGCACCAGGTTGTCCACCTGCTCGGTGCGCGCCTCCACGAACCCGGAGAAGGTCGCCGCGACCGCCGTCCGTAGCAGAGCGTGTTTCACGTCCAGTAACTCTGAAATGTGCCGTTACAATCAAATCAAATATTTATTTATTGTGGATCATAGGTAGGTAAATAAAAACATTGATGTGAAAGAGGTCAGCTATGTCCCGCCACATGGGCATACAACATTGCATTAAATCTGGTGGGAGCATTAAATATTAAACAAATAATATTAGAAATCAAAAAAAATACAGAAAATATCAAGAAAAAAAATCACCGGCAATAAGCCCATAGACGCCTCGTGCAAGGCGAACACTATGGAAAATACAAGACGCCCAATGATATCTTAGTTCTGCGGTGGTGGATAAAAAATTGACCAGTGTAAAATAAGATGTTTACGCTTGGAAAAAAATTCTCCTTCCTACTAGATACTTCAAGTGCTTACACCTTGATTTACAGCAAGTAAACTCGTAGATGTAAAAATAAAGATTTTTGGTAACTATTAAGTCTACACAAAATAACATTTTTTTACTATTCCTTTGCACTTTGAGATCTGTCTTGCGAGATGTCAATATCTCGGTCAATAGGCGCGTCCAGACCAAGCGAGCCACGCGCCATGCAATGGGAAGTACCCTATGCGCTAATCAAGGTTTTGTTGGTTAGTGAGTCCGACTCATTTTTTTCTAGCCAAAAAGGAAATATTTGCTAGTCTAGTACACATTCGTCAGAAAAATAAACATACTATAATATTTTTCTCTGAGGAAAGCAGAATCAACTATACTTAAATACCTAGCTAGTCGGTAGTGAAAGATTGTCTCACCGAATATTTGCATCGCGTACACCGTCATGATTTGTGACAGTATGTTGAAGGCGGTACCCTCGTACGTTCTGTTTCCATCTGCAAAACAAAATTAGAAAGTTAACGGCCCGAGACACGCGGCGAATAGGGTTGAAACGCCGTTTGGTTAAGAAAATATTAGCATAGATTTAAACACCAAATAACGAAGAGCATTATACAATTTTTTGTGGTCTTAACCATCGTAGTCCAATCTGTGGGGACATTTTATATGCCTTTGCCTTACAAAAGGTGGAGTAGAAACGGTTTTGACATATGTTGTTAAGCTATGGCGGCTTAATAAAAATCCAAGTTTTCGACCTTGACCTTGACCGGCTCGAGCCGCCATCTTGACTTGAAGGTGCCAAAGTTAGGTATTTTTTGAATAATGTCTCAACAGTTTACTTTATGACAAAAGTGTCTATGAATAGTTTACAGAAGACAAAATTACTATCATTTTGGTGTATATATTTATTCTGTAAGTATTATAGGTAAAAAGTTACAAGCTACGAAAAAAATATTTTTTACAAAAATATACCTTTTTAGAATCACCCGGTGCGGGCACAGTGGGAGAGTAACCGACATTCAACGCAGCGTGCCGGCCGACAACAAAGACGGATGAGATTTTGCCATTCCGTTTTCTCCGATTGCGTGAGAGAGCGAGACGGCATCATGACTTGAACTCGCGGACCTGTTTTTTTTTAAACTTGTTTTTTTTTTGCTTTAGAAATTGTGTAAACAAAAAAGCAGTGGTACTGACGGTACCGATGAGTGACGTTTAACAAAAAAAACAAATAAAGTATACGGCGGCCCGCACTAAATTTTCTCGCCATTTAAAAAGAAAGAGGAAACTGATGCTGATTCGTCATTTCGCTAACATATTTTATTATTATACATATATGCTGTTATAGTCATGCATGTTGTAGGACCATATACAGTGTTTTTTTTTATGGGACAGTATGGGCAAAACCGAAACCATAGGAGATACAGGGAAACTGTCTTAGGAACCTTTAGGTCTTTTTTTGTGATAACAATTTTAGCATAGTAAATTTTTTGGTCAAGCGTGTGTTACGCTTGACCAAAAAATTTACTATGCTTAGTCCATAAAAATTATTTTGTTTACACAATTTCTAAAGCAAAAAAAAACAAGTTTAAAAAAAAAACAGGTCCGCGAGTTCAAGTCATGATGCCGTCTCGCTCTCTCACGCAATCGGAGAAAACGGAATGGCAAAATCTCATCCGTCTTTGTTGTCGGCCGGCACGCTGCGTTGAATGTCGGTTACTCTCCCACTGTGCCCGCACCGGGTGATTCTAAAAAAGTATATTTTTGTAAAAAATATTTTTTTCGTAGCTTGTAACTTTTTACCTATAATACTTACAGATTATATATATACACCAAAATGATAGTAATTTTGTCTTCTATAACTATTCATAGACACTTTTGTCATAAACTAAACTGTTGAGGCATTATTCAAAAAATACCTAACTTTGGCACCTTCAAGTCAAGATGGCGGCTCGAGCCGGTCAAGGTCAAGGTCGAAAACTTGGATTTTTATTAAGCCGCCATAGCTTAACAACATATGTCAAAACCGTTTCTACTCCACCTTTTGTAAGGCAGAAGTACCTATTGACTGTACTATCGACATAAGTAAAACAAGCGGTAGACTAGCTGAGTGAACCTCATAAATTGGGATGGTCTTAACAATCAAAATTCTCTGCATTGTTTAATCATTGCAGGTGGCTTACGCATACAAAATACGCCCGTATACACTCTAATATTTAAACATTTAATCATACACAGCTTAACAGATAATTCTAAAGCGCCATGCGATAAAATTTGCAAAAAAAAGTTTTTTCCCGCGGGAATAGCCTAATCTATTCCGTAGTTTTTGCGTGAAAGAGTAACAAACATCCAAACTACCAAATACCCTACTTTCACGTTTATAATATTACTAGCTGTTGCTCGGTATTTTTTCCCGCGAGAACAGTTTACAGCGGTAAAAAGTAGCCTATATGTTATTCCAGGATATAAGCTATCACTGTCCCAAGTTTCATCAAAATCCGTTCAGCAAATTTGTTACAGGGTGAAAGAGTAACATACATCCAAACATCTTTACAAACTTTCGCGTTTATATATTAGTATGATATGATAAGTAGGATGAGCGCTCACTGGGCCACCGCGTGACGCCGTACCGCTCCCCGAACCAGCAGGCGGCGGTGTCGCCCACGCCGGTGGCCAGCACGCCGCTCAGCAGCTCGAGCGGCGCGCCCGCGTGCGCGGGCACCAGCACCAGCGGGCACGCCAGCCCCAGGTACAGGTACATCGGCGTCACGGCGAAACTACCCTGATCCTGATAACAATCATTAACAATCAAGATATAGTCAAAGATCTAGCTCAAAAGCACTCCTTCCACGTCTAAGCATATTGCATAAAGTGTAAACCTCTAAAAAATAGACTAATAAATGTCATATTTTAATTTGAAACTTGTTAATTAATTTTTTTATTTATCAAGTTTCAATTTAAAATAAGACATAAAAATTTTCTATAGCACTTTATTTAAATTGCTTCACAATTTATATTTTTTAAGTTATCGTGTGATTTTTTTTTTGTTTTGCCCAGAGCTATGCGACATATTTCTCTTGTAAAATGCGGTTCGCGTCGGCGAGGCGCCGTATCCGTCGCTAGGTAACGATTCCGACCGCTGAATTCCCAAAAATAAAGCGAGGTATAGGTTTCAATTCCAATAATTACCTTTTCATCTTTGTACAAGTCAAATGCAGTCTGAAGTGTAGATGATATTGGTTGTATATCCGATTTCCTTAGCGCCTGAGGACAAAACCAAAGTTTATTTCAAGCATCTCTGCAAACTTGTCATCGCTCCTGATAATGGGCCGACGATAAGATAGGAAACGCATGTATGTGCGGGCCGCTCTCCGCATCTAGCCGCTCCCAGTCACCTTCTTCTGGTCGTCGGTCCACCTGGCGGAGGGGCGTTCCACGCTGCGCGCACCAGTCCGCGGTCTCCACTTCAGAACCCGTCTGCCCCAACGGCCGTCGGTTCTGCGACAGATGTGACCTGCCCATTGCCACTTTAGTTTGCTAATCCTTTCGGCTATGTCGGTAAGGGGAGATCCGACGGAGACCCAAGGTTACCGACATAGCCGAAAGGATTATCAAACTGAAGTGGTAATGGGCAGGTCACATCTGTCGCAGAACCGACTGCTGTTGGGGCAGACGAGTTCTGGAGTGAAGACCGCGGAGCGGTACGCCCCTCCGCCAGGTGGACCGACGACCTAAAGAAGGTGGCCGGAAGCGGCTGGATACGGAGAGCGGAGGACCGGGTCTGGTGGCGTTCGTTGGGGAAGGCCTAAGTCCAGCAGTGGACGCTAAAAGGCTGAGATGATGATGATGTCGGTAATACAATCATTAGGTACTACGACAGGTTGATCGAGTAGCAACTGACCTCGACGAGTATGAGTATCCCCAGAGCGACTCCCGCAGCCAGCCGCATGAACAACACGTCTGCGAGTGTTCCGGAGAGGAACACGAGCGCGGCCAGCACGTGGAACGACTTGCGCGTCACCGTCGTGGCCTTCGTGTTGACCCTCGCGCGGAGGACCAGCACCACCACGGATAGGCCCACCAGGAACAACCAGAAGGAGAACAGTTGAGCCTGAAAGTTTATAAGCGATTTTGAGCTTATTTAGTTAGTTTCACAAAATCCACAGCACTCAAGAAAACAATAGCTCTTTCTGATATAAAAGCTCTTTCATCAACAGCCTATTAATATGTCCCCACTGCTGGGGCTCAGGCCTACTTTCTCAACAAGGGCGTTCGGGCTATAGTTATTCTATAGTTTTCTCTCATTTAGCCACTCTACTAAGACTTTCAAAAATTGGTAATACCTATGGTGCACTGTTGGCAAGTACCAGAGATATTTAATGATTTTTTCAGTCTTTAGGTACTATTATGTATTCTGTGTCTTAGTTTTTGTTTTCTAAATATAATCGCGCTTATTTGGATGTCTATTTAGTATGAAAATGAAAATTTCATTTGTGGATTCCATGCAGTAAGATAGGACTACTCACTCTTTGCTGATCCATAAAGATGTAACGTAATATTTGAAATATACAACTGAATCCCAGTACCATGTGCAGTACAACTAACGCAAACACTGCAGCACCAAGCAGTATGTAAGCTAGAGCCACCAAAGTTCTGTGGTCGTCCCTCAAGCTATACAACGCTGTAACAATCAATCCCACGGTTGATAACACTGTCTGAAAATAGGCAATGAATATTTTTCTCACTTTCCCATCAAAAGCAAAAAAAATCCTATGAGAGAAGTTTCAGTTTTAATCAAATACATTACAAGAATATGATTAAATGGGAGTTAAAACTGCCACTACTTACTGCTAGGTGGCGCCACTTATAGTAAATATCAAATCAAATATTCATTGAGCACCAATATTACATCTAAAAAAATTTACACTAGGTACGATAATTTAATAAAACTAGAGTACAATCAAAATGCGGCCTTATCGCTTTCAGCGATTTCTTCCAGGGAAAAAAATATAGAATTATATTTTTTTGTTCTGTCTGAAAGATAGCACATAAAGTTACAAAAATCTAGACTTCTGTAGTTCACCTTTTTTTTCGACCTAAGAAAAGCAGCACAATGCATACGCATACGCTAGTGGCTCCATCTGAGTCGAGCTTTTAGTAAAACCTCCCACTAAGATTGTATCTACATTGATTGCTGTGAAAGGCTATAGAATCTCTGATGCTTTGTTTAGGGCTTAAGCATACAGAAAATCAATCTAAGTTATATTTATTTTGTTAATTTAGAAAGTTAATTTTGAATATTAAAATTGGATATCACAATCATATCTTGTAAATATCATATCTTGATATTTACAACATTTATTTTGCCACATTTACCTAAACTGAAACTTCAATACCGATGTCTGAGAACACAGACTAAATATTAATGCAAATAATCAAGTTAACTTACAACAACAACAGTGTTAACAAGCATCTCGTCTCCAGTGTCTCTATCCGTGATCAGTTTGACCACAGTTGAAACATAAAACAGTATGGAGCCCTGCAGCACAATCATCAGTTCTCCAATGGTGAAGGTTTTGGGAAAAGATATGATGCATAGCCTCAGTGATACATTGTATACATAAACTGCTGCTGCTGAGATTGCTAACGACAATATTAAACCTGTAAACATAAGAAAATGGACAAACTAATGCAATTTTGTTTAAAAATTAAAATCTGTCCATACTAAAATCAAATCATTTATTTATCAGATCCAATGTGTTATAAGCAAATATATTGAATTGAAATATGTTCATTGCAAGTAAAATTGAGCCTTGTTCTAAATCTGCAATAGAATTATTGCCATCTTGAATATATTCTTTCATTTCCTTGAACGGATAGAAATAATTTAATTTGTGCTATATAAAATTAAGTGTGGCTTAAGAATCTAATCCAATGTTTGCTGTAATAACTTACTTCTGTCTGCCCAAGTGTACAACAATACAGCGGAGAGGAAACATGATGCCGTTACACCCCCGCAAGAAGGTTCCTTCACCACCAGACACGATACAGTGATGAAAACAACGAACAGTAAGCTGTAGCTAAGTAACCCGACTGACAGGCATGCCATATCTTTGTACACCTGCGGTACACTGTACAGACACGAGTACAGAAGCAGGATTGTGGGGATTAGCAGACCGCACCACAGTCCATTACTTTTTACTGCCCTAAAAAATACATATAGTTTCAAACAAAATAAAGGAGTAAGGAATTTATTGAAAATAGTCCTACAAAAGAAAGTACTAAACTAAGTTCCCAGTACAGTACGTTGGCTTGATGCATATCATTTATTTTTCCTAATTACTTATTTTAATTATTTAATAGAACATACTGTATGTATGTACTATATACTGCATACTGGCGACCAACTTCCATTTCAGCTGTACTGTATTAGTCAGAGTGCGTATAGTCATGCACCGAGCCTAGCTTTCGTATATACAATGTAATAAATCTTCCTTCTTTAGTTTCATTCATTTAGAGGTAAAATCATTTCTAAGATAAAGTAGTAATAATAGTAGATCGGATAAGTTAAGAAGGTAATTGGAAAACGGCACGAGCTCTGATTCGGATTGGCTACTATCACGGCCGGAGCTCAAGTTAAGTGTCGGTGTCGGCATTGATTTAATATGTGGAATATGAACCGGAACTCAATGATAAGATTTTATGTTATGTACTCGCCTGGTCTCGATTTCAGCTTCTCTAAAATTCCTCAATATTTGCCGATCCAAGGATCCTATAAATCTCTTAGAACTCTTATCAAATATTTTCATGTAATGTAACATTACATTGAGATTTGTCCCTTCCGCTTCCATTTCAAAAAGTTATAAAATCACAAATTAGTTAATAAGTAAAAAAAAATACACGAATTCAAAAAATACCAAATGTTTGTAGTTGTTGAATTCGTCCAATGATGGACAGGCAAAAGTCATAGACCATACCATACAGCCAAGTCATATTTTGTTTGTTTTTTTTCAAAAACCGACGGTTACAGCACGGCCTCCACAAAAACAGGGCACGACTAATAATAGTCGGCGATTTTCAATAAAACCGCAGCACAGCCTCCTCGAAATTCGGTGATCTAAACTGCAGTTCACGTCTGCATTAAACTGATAGTAGGTTTAATGAAGATTTAACAAGGAACATTTTGGAACGATAGGGAAAGTGGTTTACACACTTTTATTTTACTATCCCGCACAATATACACTTTAGCATTTGTTGCTTAAAAAACTATTACAGATAGATACCAAAACCTACAATGTTAATTTTTTTAGGAAAACTAAATAAAAAGCAACACACCACAACGGGCCAATCAATTGCCTGTCATTCATTTTTTAAATACATTTTACGGCCCAGGAAACAAAGTATTTTTAGGCCTATGATAGTTTTATATTCATAGAGAAAAAAAACTAGCGGTTACAACACTGCTGCAACCTCAGAGGCCTCAACAAAAACAGAAATACTTAATTAACTTTATCGTCGCTTTATCTTATTTATTTTCACAAAATCCACAGCTACTATTTCAACCACAAATTTTATTACCTTTATTAAATTATTTATTACCTAACTACAGTATGGTGTACAGGGTTACTGAAACTTGTGACTCAGTCCCTAGAAACCTGGTCATAAACTCATAACGTTCAGAGAGCACTCAGCTCAATGTACACTCGACCTCATGTCAGTGGAAACACTTTAACTTTGAGTGGACGTATACTATCTAATTTGTGACTGAGCCGGCCAGCCTACTAAAATAAAACTTTAATTTACTTTAATATATTTTATTTTGTCCAGCCTAGCCTACTAGGGAGTTTTAATGCAATGAGAGCGGTTTATACTGGTTTTGTTTCCACTGACGTGCGGTCGACCATACTACCAGCGATTATTTTAACTTGGCTCGAGCTCCAGAAACTATGTATGTAGGTAATGAATTCCAAATTGAACTAGAACTCGAGCTATGAGCTCAGCATAATAGGGCTTGTACACATAGCCCAGAAGCGTTATTTGCAAAAATGTGCCAAATTGTTTTCTAAATTGCTAGTTTCATCAAAATAAACTTTTTATAGGTACCTACATTTATAGAATTCTAGAAAACGTATCTCACATTTTTTGCATATAATATAATCACTACGTTTTGCCATTTTATTAAAATTCAATTACACTACTTACCAGCTTACTCATGGTGGTAGTGTATGAATAAGTGATAATTTGCCTGATAACTTCCACTGCAGGACATTTGCCAATTTCAACATCGTGTCAATTATTTTTACATGGCCAGTCATAGAGATGAAATAAGTCATTATCAATGAAATCCAAGAGACAAAATAAGTCAGAAAGAATATAATTTTAATATGTGGGTTAGGCATCCATTGCAATGTTTTTAATGGGTGAGAAATAATTGAGTAACCTAGTTGGGTTTACTTACAAAGAAAATTTATTTAAAATTGATAACTTATTATAATAAACTTAGGATTAGTTCAATTATTACGTTACTCATCATCGATCACCTCTATATCGTCTTCATCTTCTTTTTTCTTGCCTGCGCCGGATTTTCGCGCCGACATGGCGACCTTGTAATTATCTAGTGCCTCAGTCAAAGGTTGGACGAATCTATCGAATTCAATATCTTTCATTGCCTCGAGAACATCTTTACCTGTTAAAGCCTTCTTGTTGTTGTTTTTAACTATATTTGTGGCAGCTGAAGTTACGTACAGAACAAAAACTGACGCCGCTTTTGCAAGGCCGGTGCGTGCTTCTTTTGAAATTGAAATACCTTCAGGCAAAGCTTCTTTCACTATCCTAGTGACGACAGTCATGGGGAGATTTAAGTCCTCTAACTTCTCAGCCATTCTGCAACGGGCTTGAGGTATATAAAAATTATAATAATAATAAAAAACGTTTCACAATCACAATAGAATAGCCGCCAAAGTTCTTCTGTCACTGGTGACTGTCAATCAGTCATCCATCCATCGATCAATCAATCATTCAAAGAGACAGTCTGTCATAATATTTTTTAAAATAATTTTTGCCTCGGTTACCAGACCCTGCATTAACTTATTAATACAGTCATATTTCTTATGTCTACTGGCGCCGGCGGGCGGTTGCATTACGGTATCGTCAAAAACAGGGCACGAATAGAGCTAGTCGGTGTACTAAGGTTATAATATCCCTCACAAAAGGTTTAAGAAATAATTGGTTGTTTAAATTTTCATTGGTTGCACAGACTACAGAGGGATGATTGGTTAGTCGTCACATGCATTGGAATAGTAGCGTCATAAAAGACATTGATTGCCCTTGCTTCCTTGTTTTTTTTTTGTGTTGTGATGTGACGTCTGTCACTGTCAGTTAGTCGGCTGGCTGATGGCTGATTTTATTTTTAATTCATTTCGCTATTTTTTATTGGAGAGGTCATCGAAAATGTTGCGAAACCTCGGCAAAATTGTTCAAACACAAAAGGCGAAGTTGGCTACTGCTGCACCGGCACCCCAACTTAAGCCTGAAGTGTTTTATACCGGGGTAAATATAAAACTTTTTATTTATTCCGGTGTATTTCTTCATGATATCTATGCCGGATGTTGCCGGTCTTTAGGTCAATGTCGTTTATTAACATGTCGTTATAGTATGATTTACAGTATATCGTACTTGTTCCTTAGCTTTTCATCAACAATGAGTGGGCCAGGTCATCCGACGGCAAGACCTTCCAGACGGAGAACCCGGCCACAGGGCAGGTGATAGCTGAGGTGCAGCAGGCTTCTAAGGCTGATGTGGACAAAGCTGTCAAAGCCGCTAAGGATGCTTTCAAGTATGTTGAGTATAGTTCTACAGCACCTTGCCTTTACTGGTGTAGCCAGCAGCTACTTTAGCTTCCCGAAGGAAACTAATTGTTTTACATTTATGTATTTCACATCTGGGGAAATAAAACCCTTTTATTTCATCTTTTTAAGTCCTAAAAGCATTTTCTTGATTTTTACAATCTAAAATAGCATGTATATATAAAATATATATATATAAAATAGCAATATATATGTATCTAATACTATATATAGCTTGAAGATATGTATGTATCTAACACTTCTTAGTAATAGTTAGACTATAACATAATTATAGTCTAATTATTACTAAGACTTATTATATCGCAGCAGGTAATGTAGTCAGTTCCAAAAATTTTGGTTCATAAAAATACCTTCATATTATAGAGCAGTGGTACAACCTCAAGAGTGTGACTGTTAATTTGTAGTTTATATTGAACAGACTTGGATCACCATGGAGGACGATGGATGCGTCAGAGCGGGGACACCTCCTCAACAGGCTAGCAGACCTTGTTGACAGGGACAGGGGCTACTTGGCAGTAAGTGCTAATTCATGCTGGCTATACTGCTTTTTTTCTTCAGTCTATATGGCCCTTTACTTTTTTTTGGGTATGGGTATGCCAAATACAAATCCATTCTAAAGAAAAACAGAGAGATAGTCCGATAGCGCTAGGCTATTTTGAGGTCATAAATTACAAAAATTCTAAAGTTGCCTATTTTTTGCCTGTGGATACAGTTGTACCTAAAAAGTATATTATTGCGTTTTGTGTCATTTCTTGCACTTGCATTTTGAGAAATTCAATGATTTGTGACTGATTTGTTTAATTCAAATAGAAACTGCCAAAATTAATTTAAAGTTTGAAATCTAATCGGTATTGTACCTAAGATAGCCTGAGTAGTGAGCAGACCTAGTTTGTGTCATATTAGTCCAGTGCAAACTGATAAAAGGTCAGTATGCACAAATGTTGCCAAAAGAAAATTACAATTGAAAAAATAAATATAACTTAACTCAGATCACCTAAATATGCCCAATAAATAAATTTGTGCCAAATTAATGCATGCACTTTTAAGATTTTTAATTATTTTGTTTTTCAAAGCTACAAACGCTCTTAAAAAATATTACAATTATTAGAATTCACATATTCAATATCATAAATGCATAAAAGATCGACAATTTAAATTTGTGTCATTTTCATGCATGGATACTGTACTTAAATTAATAAAAAACAAAAAAATGTTTGCGCTTGAAGTGCGCGCGGCACGGCACAAAGGGGCGGCGCGGCGCTTTGTTGACGCGGTGACGGACGGCGGCGGGGGGGTGGGTATACGGTCCATCCATTCTAATACTATGCAGAATAGGCACCTACTTGTCCTGAATTTGTAGAATCTACAACCGAAATCTAAATTTTGTAAACGTGGTTTATTCCCAGCTCGCCCCCTTCCCATCTCGGCCCCCAAGAAATTATATCTACGAAATATTCCCAACTCGGCCCCATGCCATAAATCACTACAGTCACGGAACACTACAGTACGTACAGTCACGGAAAGAATAGAAGTCAAATAGTTTTTAAAACAATTTGTTTAATATTATTAAAATAAAGGGTAAACGTACAGAATTTATCCCTGAATTGGTGATCCACCTATGTGTATAGTACCTATGTATAGTCAGTCAAAATGAGTAGAATAAAATCTTGAAAAAAAAATTTTTTTTAGAGTACTTACCATACTTACAAAGTAGGAGTGATTTTTTTCTTCTTGTGAATCCCACAGTGTGGGGTATCGTTGGATAGGTTTTTCAAAAATATTGCGGGTGTGTGAAAACCATTTTTCGATTTAGGGATCCGTTTGCGAAATATAAGGCTTTAAACCTGTAACCTACCACGCATTATCTGTATGGCCCAAAGGTCAACTGGTAGAGAATGCCATACTGGCATTATGTTCGCCTTTTGTACAATTATGTGCAATAAAGTTTTAAATAAATAAATAAAAAATAATTTTTGTTAGAGTCACGTGTTCCCCTATCCCCCCCTGCCAGCTAAACGATTGCTTCTGGATATGTGAAAAAATTCACGGCAGTAGCATATATAACGTAGTGTAGCGGATAGAATGAATCGATGTCGTAGTCGAGTGAATCGATGTTGTAGTCGAGTAAATCGATGCCAGCTCTATATAAACGAGCCGTACCGGTTGCACACGATCAGTTAGTTTCGAGCTCTCGTGCGATACGAAGTGCTGTCCGCTTATGTTTTGAAGTGTTTAACGTCTAAAGTGACGACATATTCATCAAAGTGTTAATTTTGCAATGTTGTTTAATGAGTTTGTTTTTTTAAGCTGGAATCGCTTACAGTAGTTAAAAGGAAAACTATGACAGCTAAGTAGGTTCTATTAGTTTTTGAATATTAGTCGATCAACATATTATTATGAAAGTCGAAAAAATAAATTATGTTCATAGAACTGCATACGTAAAATGAGAATGTTTTTTTTTCCTCGTGAATTCCATGGTGTGGGGTATCGTTGGATAGGTCATTCAAAAATATTGCGGGTGTGTGGAAAACATTTTTTGATTCAGGGATCCGTTTGCGAAATATTAAACTTAAAGTGCTAATTTTTGTCACTTTAGTACATAATCTGTCTCCAACTGCAAAGTTGACTTCTGTTGGTTTCTTTTAGGTTTGGTTTATATGGGCTGGCGAAGTCTACTGTTCTCACAGAACCACTAGTATAGTTTAGGTGAGTACCTACTGTTGACAAAAAAAGACATGAATGAATATATAAATAGTATCGGATTGCTGTCAAATATATATGTGGATGAAAAATTCGTTATCATCATCATAACAGCCGGAAGACTGCTGGACAACGGCCTATCCCCCAAGGCTCTGCACGACGACCGGTCCCGCGCTATCCGTACCTCTAATATTGCATTCCCATTGACGTTTCTCACCAAATTCAACTGCTATCTCATTTATTTTAACTAAGCCTTTAAACAGCAAACTCTACATAGAACTAACCCTTTAAATAGTTAATATTTTCAACTAGACAGCAAACATTAGGTACCTAGTTATATATGACATACCACCTAGTTATGTGACAAATCACCTAATTATGCATGGTATGAAAGTCACGTATTAGTTTCACGGTCTTAATCCTTCTTCCATTTAAATAATCATAACATTTTCTAATTCGCACGTTCTGGTAGTTAACACGCGGTTTTACGATATTTTTTATGATCCTTTAGCAAAATTCTATGAAACTATAATCAGGTGAAACTAATGCGTTCACTTATCAATAAGTATATAAGGGAGCTGCCGCTCCTGACTCATTCATTCGTTCTTGTGCTCCGGTTCAACTTGCATCTCTGTATTAATCTCCTGTGTAAACCAAGTTCGGTCATTACAAGTATTTATTATCAGTACTTCTGCATTTCATTGTGAAACACCTTCATCAATCTACGAAGTTAACGGCAGTCCGTCAACCGTAATTAGTTCAATTACCGAAAGAACCACGTTATAATCATCAAACGACGCATCGTCATAAGGCACCTTGGCGTAGACGTCTCCAACATACATTACTGGCGCAGTCGGTAGGATTCTGCAGCGACGAAGACACCGAAGGTACCAGGTTTTAAAACCAGAACCCAAGTAAGTGTGATTTCATCTGTACACTGAAAGGTGTAAAGAAGAACGTCGTATTCTTTTTAAAGAATTAATGCAGAAAAGGAATTGAACAAATTGATGGAAGCTCTATATATTTTTGATTTTTGAGACAAGCAAAGACTATAAAAACCAGCACAAGCGAATCGGGAGGCTCTATAGCAGGCTCTGCATTTCCTTCCTTACCAAATCCTTAGATATAGACATTTTTTTATTTTTATTTTTGCATGCACCATCATTATTTTTGTGTCATTTTTATGTTATAAATTTTTATTTGTATATACATGTGTTAGAATTTAAATAGTACTCACAATAGTACTATAGCAGCATAATAATCTGCTTTGCGTATATTTAAGAGCTCATGAATAATTTATCGCGCACAAAAGCGAATTGAATTAAAATAAAAGCGAGAGTAGCCTGATCAACTACTAATAATATAAAATTGAATTTCATAAATAAAATTATGTATTGTGATGAATAGAGATTTCGAAGAGGAACAGATTAGTAATCAAATTGCAGAAATTAATATTCACCTAGCTTTGCGAGGAATATTAGAAAAATTACATGAGATTTTACAATTAATTCAAAGATTATATACACATTGTTTACGTCTGTTATTTAACAGAAGTTAATGAAAAGAACATTCAGTCTAATTGAAGGAGGTAATTCAATTGCTATTATATTAACTTTCAGTTTCTCTCATTTAGTTACGACAACGTGTGGCCAAACAAAATCATTCCCAAAATATTATAAAATTTATATTATAAGAATAGTTTATCTTACAACTGTTGACTATCTTGGTATTGCTGTAGATTACTTTAGAGTCTAAAAAAAAAAAAAATGAATCTATTAACGCAGGCAGCAGGACTAGCACGTAACGAGCTAGAAACTGCAGCTCAACGAGCTATAGTAAATGCTAGACGCGAAGTAGAACACGCGGCTGATAATTTAGCTGACAGAGTAGTGAATCGGTTAGTGATGAGTAATCCGGAAATTAGCTTGCATCAACGCGACAGACATAATATACCGGACAGGCATATGATCCCTAATGAGCCGATGCCGCCATTAGCTGAACCATATGATCCTCCAACACCGTCTTACTCACCCATGCAACACGTCCAATATGAAAATCAAGAACCAGGTATTGATACGGTAAATAATCAATCCTCTCCCTCTAACGATGAAACACCACTTCCCTCATATCAGCAAGATGCATTTCTTAATCAACCACCAGGACAAAATACACAAATACCACAACCACAACAGCCTATTAATAGGGCTGTAGCAATTAATTTTATCCCAAATGAGGTAATTAAACTAATACCAACATTCGATGGTAATTCTAAATTATTAAACCTATTCATAAAAAAATGCGAGTACATTATAGCTTCTTTCAGTGGAATAACAGCTATACAATATGCATTTATGATGCAAATTTTTACAAGTAAACTAACAGGAAAAGCAGCAACCCTAATAAGCGAAAATGATTACGCAACTAACGATTGGAACGAATTAAAGAGAATCCTTAAACAACACTTCGGTGATCAAAAGTCCGAAGGATGTCTAATTATTGAGTTAGAAACAATGAAGATTCGACCAGCAGAAAAATATATTGATTTTTGTAACAGGATTCAATCAGCTAGATCAAATTTATTTGCTAAAATTATGAGCGGTATAGATAAACTCACTCAGGGAACAAAAATGGCAATATATAATAATACAGCATTAAACGTATTCCTTTATAATTTACCAGAAGATTTATTACAAGTGGTTAGACACAAAGAACCCAAAACATTAGAAGAGGCGTTAGGAGTAGTTGTAGAAGAGGTTAATTTCAGAAAACAATATAGACTTAGAAACGAAATTAATGTTCTGAGCAATAGGAAAAATCCACCACTACCACCACGTGTACCTTATATTAACAAAAAATTTCAAGTTAGAAATTATACTTCAGGTTATCCCCGCGAATTACCACCGATAAATCATTATATACCTCAACCTCATCCGAATAATTATTATCAACCCAGAATGCCGAATCATTATAACCCTAATAATAATTTATTATTTGGACGTTATAGGATCCCACATAACAAAGCTCCAAATAATAACTATAACAATTCTAACCAAAATAGAATTTTCAATAGTTATAAAACTCGTGGACAAACTCCATTGGGACCACCATTGAGATTGGATCAAATAACATACACAAAACGCGGACAAAATGATCAAAATCAAAATCGAGTAAATTTCCATAATACGGAACCCCAATCTAACAACTCAATCAATGATACCCAACCAAGTACGTCCTCTGCTCAACATTCAGAAAATTTTTACGTAACAGCCTCAAAACCAAATGTTTCAATATAAAACTTGATACCCAATTACCATATATAGAGATACCTGATATAAATGCAAAGTTTCTTATAGATACGGGTAGTACTCGTTCATTCATAAGTAGTGATTTAACTATTAAATACTTTTCAAAGTATAAATTCTTTGAACAGTTCAGTGTAACAAGTACACATGCAACTAGTAATCATAATGAAGTAATATACATTCCAATATTTAAGATATTTGAACAAAAGTTTCCGCACAAGTTTTACATATATAATATAGATGACTCATTCGATGGACTTATCGGAATTGACCTACTAAAGAAACTTAACGCGGTCATTGACATTGAAAACCAGTTGTTAGTGACGCCGGCAGTAAAAATCCCCATTCACTACAAAATCGATAAATCACCCATTGTTAACTTGTATTTAGAGCCACGTTCGGAACAGAGAGTTACAATTCCAACTGAGCTCAATAATGGAGAAGGTATATTAGATTTTATTGAATTTTGTAATGGTGTTAGAACACCTAGAGCATTAGTTAAATGTTCAAATGGATATGCTAAAACAATTATACAAAATACGACTGAAGATCAAGTAAAAATTACAATAACAAAACCATTTAAAATAACAGAGTTTAATGGAACTTTATGTAAATTAAACTATCTGAACAATAATTACGACAAAATATTATCTGAAAATTTAAATAAATTACGAACAGATCATATGAATTTAGAAGAAAAAGATACCATATCCAAACTTTGTTACGAGTATAAAGATATTTTTTATAATGAACAAATACCTTTAACTTTTACTCATGAAATAAAACATCATATTAGGACAAAACATGAGGACCCAATACATGTAAAAGCGTATAGACAAGCACCAACGCAAGCAGCTGAGATTAAGAAACAAGTAGAAAAATTGTTACGTGACAATGTAATACAACCTAGTTTTTCGCCCTGGAGCGCCCCTGTTCATTTAGTACCAAAAAAATTAGATGCCTCAAATGAACAAAAATTCAGAATGGTAATTGATTATAGAAAGTTAAACGAAATCACTATTGATGATAAATATCCACTTCCTAATATTACTGACATTTTTGATAAATTGGGAAATAGCACATACTTCAGTACTCTTGATTTAGCATCAGGATATCATCAAATAGAAATATTCGAACCTGATAGACCAAAAACAGCCTTCAGCACTCAATTTGGTCACTATGAATTTCTTAGAATGCCGTTTGGTTTAAAGACAGCACCAGCGACATTCCAAAGGGCCATGGATAATATTCTCCAAGGATTACAAGGAATTCATTGCATGATTTATTTAGACGATATAATAATCTTCTCTTCTACGCTAGAAGAACATATACAAAAACTCAAAAGAGTATTTCAAATAATCAGGAAAGCAAATCTGAAAATACAATTAGACAAATCCGAATTTATTAGAAAAGAAGTTTTATATTTAGGTCATATAATAACAAAGGAAGGTCTAAAACCCAATGCTGATAAAATAGAAGCTGTATTAAAATATCCATTACCTAAAAACGTAAAAGAAATAAAATCATTTTTAGGATTAATAGGATATTACAGACGATTTATTCAAGATTTTGCAAAACTAACAAAACCCTTAACAAAATTGTTAAAAAAAGGTGAAAAGTTCAAAATCACACAAGAAATAAAGGATACATTTGAAACTTGTAAAACAATATTAACGAATGCACCTTTATTACAATATCCAGACTTCAATAAACCTTTTATCTTGACAACAGACGCATCTAACGTAGCATTAGGATCTGTACTATCTCAAGGAACAATTGGAACAGATAAACCAATAGCTTATGCAAGCAGGACCTTATCTGATGCCGAAGTTAAATATAGTACTATAGAGAAAGAATTATTAGCCATAGTTTGGGCAGTAAAACATTTCAGACCATATCTATATGGACAAAAATTCTTTATATATACTGATCATCGACCATTAGCATGGTTATATTCATTAAAAGAACCAAACTCAAAATTAACAAGATGGCGACTTAAATTACAAGAATATAATTTTGAAATTACGTACAAGAAAGGCAATCAAAATACAAATGCTGATGCACTTTCTAGAATAAAAGTAAATGTATTGAATAGTCAATTAATTAATCAAACAGATATAGAAAATGATATTGATTCAGAATCAGAAAGAACAATGACAGCGAATAATTCAGATATTTCAGATACTGAAAGTATTTCTGAAGATCAAAACTCAATTATTCCCATTTTAAATGAACCAATTGATAATAAAAATAGACAATTATTAATAAATCATTGGCATTTAAATGAATATAAAATAATAGATATATCACAAAATAAAAGAATAATTAAAGAAATTTATACTCCAATTGATTTAAATAAAATAAAAGATTTATTAAAAGAAATTATTGATATAAATAAAAAGTATTTTATTTATTTCTATAATGACGAACTTAGAAGACAATTTAACATTGCAGTTTCAGAAATTTTTGATAAAAATTTAATTAAAATAATAGAATGTACTACAAGAATAAATATATTAGATGATGAAGAAGAGCAAAGAGACATTACTATAAAAACACATGAAGGAAAAACATGTCATAGAGGTATAAAAGAAACAATAAATAGATTAAAAAGAAATTATTATTGGCCGAAAATGGAATTAACAGTTTCAGCAGTAATAAATTCATGTGAAATCTGTAAAAGAATGAAATATGATAGACGTCCAATTAAAACAATAATTGAATTAACTCAAACGCAGAGTAAACCTTTTGAAGAACTCTTTATTGATTTGTTTAAAATAGAAGGATTAACATATTTAACAATAATAGATGCTTTTAGTAAACTAGGACAAGCAATTGAAATTAAAAATAGGTCTACTCCAGAAGTAGTTAAAGCATTAATGATTTATTTCTCATATTATGGAACTCCAATTAAAATAAGTAGCGATTCAGGATCAGAATTTAATAATAACCTTATAAAAGAAATGCTTAATCTTCATAAAATTGAGTTACACATAGGAACACCAAATAATCCAAATTCTATGGGAATTATAGAACGATTCCACAGTACTTTAATTGAAATATACAGAATAGCTAAATACGAGAAAAAATTTACGGACATATCAAACACTATGACGTACGCACTTTGCGCATATAATAATACTATACATTCCACAACGGGATTCACCCCATATGAAGTCCTATTTGGACATACGAATTCAAAAAGTATTTTTAATATTAATTACCAAAACCAATACATGCAACAGCTAATAAGAGACCATTTCAAAAGAACCAAAACGCTTTACGAACAAATAACACAAAAGATTATAACACAAAAAGAAAATAATAGAAATAAATTAGTAGCCAAAAATAATACACCAACTACAAGTTTTCAAGTAGGCGAAACAGCATATACTAAGTTAGTAAACAAAAGAAAATCAAAAGATGCACCACGTTATGAAAAAGCCACTATTACTGGAGAAATTGAAAGAAATGTAGCACCTATACAAATAAGAAATAGAGACACTACTGTTCCAGTTAAAAATATAAGAAATTCCACGAAGTAGTAAATAAAAGAAATATTCATCACACAATTAACATTAATATTTTTGCAAAGGTTGCACTAGAAATCCCCGTGTGCGTTTCCGGGTTTAGAATAGGACCACTCCATTCGTCTCCTTGGATGTCGTAAGAATCGACAATGAGACTTCATGTTTAAGAAAATATTTTATTTGGGAAATTGTATACGTTTATTTTATATTTATCATGGGAGTGCAGGCGCTCACCAATGAGTTTTAAACTTCATGTTGCAATATTTTAATATATGTTAAATCATTATAGATCACATAAAGATAAGACAATGTAATCTTCAACTTCATGTTGATATACTTTATTATAAGTTAGATCATTATAGATCACTTACAGTTAAGACAATGTTATCTTTAATATATAAGAACATGTAATCCTTTAGCTTAAGTAAAACCCCAATCTCTTCCTATCCTTGTCCATAAACAGATATTGGGATTATAAGAGACTACTCAGAATGAGTAGAAAGGACAAACAACCACCTGCAAGTGTTTAAAGTGATATAAAGAACTCTTCAAGAGATATAAGTGAATATACAAAGTGAAAAGTGTTTAGATAATATAAGAACTATATAATGAACTTTAGAATTTATTAAATAAGTATAGAATAATAACCATATAACCTTAAAAATAAAGGAACATAATCTTATATAATAATCAATTAAAATATATTTAATAATAAATTTTTAAATGCAAGTTTAACTAAATGATGTAAAATAGTAAAAAAAAAATTTTTTTTTAATAACTTTTCTTGTTCTAAAAAATTAATTTCAGTACAAATTATTTTTTTCGATTAAGGGGGTAGGAGTTATATATGACATACCACCTAGTTATGTGACAAATCACCTAATTATGCATGGTATGAAAGTCACGTATTAGTTTCACGGTCTTAATCCTTCTTCCATTTAAATAATCATAACATTTTCTAATTCGCACGTTCTGGTAGTTAACACGCGGTTTTACGATATTTTTTATGATCCTTTAGCAAAATTCTATGAAACTATAATCAGGTGAAACTAATGCGTTCACTTATCAATAAGTATATAAGGGAGCTGCCGCTCCTGACTCATTCATTCGTTCTTGTGCTCCGGTTCAACTTGCATCTCTGTATTAATCTCCTGTGTAAACCAAGTTCGGTCATTACAAGTATTTATTATCAGTACTTCTGCATTTCATTGTGAAACACCTTCATCAATCTACGAAGTTAACGGCAGTCCGTCAACCGTAATTAGTTCAATTACCGAAAGAACCACGTTATAATCATCAAACGACGCATCGTCATAAGGCACCTTGGCGTAGACGTCTCCAACATACATTACTACCTACCCCGCGCTCCCGCCTGCGCCTGCGACTGCGCTTGCGAGGACTGAGGACAGTTTCTGGATTTTCTTTAGTTTAGTTGGCTTCTTGTCTTAACCTTATACGTACGTGATTGCATAGTCATCGCATCAACGTTATATCCTATTGTGAACCTATCAAGCTAGAACTTCGTCCGATATGGGATCTCGCGTCATATTTGCTAAGTTGAAATGGATGTAGCAGGCATTTTGTAGATAAAGGGCTAGCCCATTGGCTTAGAACCAGTCCAGTAGTTGTTGGGCTGTCTTGACCAGCTTCTCTTTCAACAATACGACGTTTGATTTTGTAACTAGGGCCGCTACGTCGTTTGCGTACATGTATACCTCCGCCTTGGCTACTGCTGGAGGTAGGTCGTTGAGCAGTAGGGCAAATGTGGTATTCGACTGGCACGAGCCTTGAGGCACACCGAGGTCGGATAGTGCCTCGTCGGATTGGACTTAATTAATACTAATTAACTTAATTAATAACGAATACTCGTTATTCGATATTCTCTGTAATGTTCCTTTGCAAAATTGTTATGTCAAGGAGTAATGTTAAATTGTTAAATAAATAAAGGCAAATCAAGGTTTTTTAAAGTTTATTTACAAGATCGTCACGCGCCCCGCCCCTCCCTGCACGCGTGATATTCTTTCCGAACAATGTAATTAAGATAGGTAAGGTACTCGCAGTGTCGGCAACGTCAAAGTTTTGCCGGGCGCTTGCCGCCCGCTCATCGCAGAACGAAAAGTCTCTATGTGCTTAAAATAAAGACCAAATTTGCTCGAAAGTCGAATGGGTAACCCCTTCATAGGGTTACCTCTTAGGAATGGTTTGCTGAGCTGTTCGATAGGGTTTTGAGAAGAAAAAGGTTACCGATTATTTTTATTATAATTAATTTCCTTTCGAGAATGCGCTTTAATGGTTTATTGAATGGGCAAGGTCTTATAGCACAAGTAACGGAAAAAATCCGAAAACCGTAAATTTGTAGTTACATCACTTAACAAATAAAAACTTTATTATTATTTGCGTATGAAAAAGTCATCCACTTAAGTTGTGACATACTTAACTACAAATTTTATTAACTATTTTCTAATTTTTCTTTAATTAAATTTGTACGAAACCGCCAAGGCGCGAGTCCTACTCGGTTTTATTTTATTTTAATCATATTAAACAAATTATTTTAAAAACTTTTTGACTTCTATTCCGTCCGTGACTGTACCATGTAGGTAGTGATTTATGGCATTGGGCCGAGTTGGGAATTTTTTGTAGATATAATTTCTTGGGGCCGAGATGGGAAGGGAGCGAGTCGGGACTAAACCGAAACCAGATACACATTTATTGTTTTCAAAAAGAAGTATAAAATATCTTTGGTCGCGCGAGTAGCAATTTTTTAAAATTCATGGTTTTCAACCTTCATTTTACTATGCTATTTCACATAAAATCAATGAGACCGAAAAAATACGGACTTGTTTCAACTCGCTTGCACCGAGTGTCACGCGCCGCGCGCCTGTCTCTGGCCGGCTGGTGTGCGTGCGCCCCGCCACCCCCCGCGCCACCCCCCGCGCCCGCGCTTGCCTTGCCTTCGAATACGTTCCCGTTTTTATTATTAAATAAAAGATTCCATTGACAAAAACGACACAAATTATGAATAGAGTTTCGTTACACCATAATAATAATAAAGACGTAAACTCTAATAACTTGCATTTTCTTTTGTGACTTTTACATGGTGTTGTAAAAAAAAAATAGAAAAGCTGCAGATACCGTGGATGAATTCGACACAAAATGTTTTGAACAACAGATACCAGTGATCTAAAACGAGTAACACCTATTTAACCGATTGTAATATTCTTTTGGAGCTATTTAGGCGACGTGTTAGGTACTGGTTAAAAAACAGTGTTCCCGTGGACAGAGATGACACAAAAAGCCTGTGTACATCGGCTACTACTTGGTTATTAACATGAAAGAAAAATTTTCATCTCTAATTTTCTTTTAGTCCGATTTTGTTCAAAAAGACAAATACCTAAATATCTACCTAAGCAAATACCTAGGATGACACAAATTAAGGTATGAGGCTGGGCAAATGGTCCGGAAACTATATGCGAAAAACCAACAACTTTAGTATTTTTTAAACCTCAAAACCTAGCGCTATCGGACTAAGATTAGGTATTATTAAATAATAAGATAAGATAAGCCTTTAATGCTGTATAAAATATTACTAAATATTATTTTTAATTATTTTATTTTCCTTCAGCTTGCCCTTGGACATAGGCCTCTTCCCAGGATTTCCACTTCTCTCTCTCTTTTGCTTCTCTTCTCCATATTGGGCCAGCGGTTCTTTTTATTTCGTCCTCCCACCTCATTATTTGCCTTCCTCTGTTCCTTTTTAATAATAGTAATGGCTAATTAAATTACTTTCTACATAATTATATAATTATTTACGGGTCTTACTCACGAAATAGTTTTAATTACCTTGCCCGACGTTGTAAGACCCGTCTAAAGCCTAAAGCGCGAAAGTCTAAAATGTACTACTAACTACTTTCTACATTAAAAAAGCGTAAAATAGGTATTTACAATGTACATTTTATTGTTATCAACCAAGATAAATGTCTTTGAACTTCACATCATTAACTTTACTGCTGTGTCAGTGGCATAATTTCATGTCATGAATGATAATTGATAACATGATTTTTTGTTACATAATTCATTGATATTTGTGTACAATTCCATTGTTTCAATAGGACTTTTGTTTTGTCATTGTGAATAGTGACGGTTTATCTGACATGGACAATGAAAACCCCTACTAATGCACTGAAACAATGTACCTACTGTAATCTATCTACAGCTAAAGAATTTGATTGAACGTGCTAATTTCTGGAACTACAAGTAGGATTTGAAAAATTCATTTTGCATTTGATAGTCCAATTCTTGAGAAAGGTAACAGGCTGCTTCACATACCTTTAGGAGCAGAAAGAAAAAAGTCTGAAATAACTTAGCCGCCGAAAACAGCTAGTAAAATATATGCCCCAAACCCTTCAGAGTCTGGAGACCCTGGACAACGGCAAGCCGTACCTGGCGGCGTACCACGGCGACGTGCAGGCCGTGGTGAAGAACCTGCGCTACTACGCGGGCTGGGCCGACAAGAACCACGGCGCGGTGCTGCCCACCGACGGGAAGTACTTCGCTTACACGCGCCACGAGCCCGTCGGTGAGTCGACGGACACGGTTAGACACCCATCAAATCAATGTCCCCACTGTTGGGACTCAGGCCTGCCCTATCGACGACGGTATACGGGGTATAGTCCACCGCGCCAGCCCAGTGCGGGTCGGTGGACTTCACATGCCCCTAAGAACTCCTTCGGCGAATGCAGGTTTCCTCACGATGCTTTCCTTCACCGGTTGAGAGCAGTCAGTCAATGTACTTAAGTTTCGACCATTGGTACATAGCGCGATCGAGGATCGAACTGGGACTTCTCGACATAATAGTCCGCGTGTTCCCCACTGCGCCACTGACGCCATCCAAAATGCCCGCAATGGCTACGCTCTAGGCAGACATGTTGACCTCGCTGTAGCAAGCTAACTTAGTTTACGGTCTTAATTAATTAAATACTTTCAGAGGTCACTGTCGCAATGTTTTCATGTTGCCAGCATGGGCTGTTAATAAAGCTACGACACCCGGTCATGGTATTTATAAAGCAACCGTACACGGCGTTGCCCCGCAGGCGTGTGCGGGCAGATAATCCCGTGGAACTTCCCGCTGCTGATGGCGTCGTGGAAGCTCGGCCCCGCGCTGGCGACCGGCTGCACGCTCGTGCTCAAGCCGGCAGAGCAGACGCCGCTCACCGCGCTCTACATCGCGCAGCTCGCTAAGGTACGGAGAGCTCCGCACTTTGAAGTTAATATAAATAATTTATTGGTTTTACTGCTCTTTACAATATAAATTGTGGTTGGTGCCTCTTTTTAGACATCTTTATGCCTGCACTAGGAGGCTCCGATTGACGATTATTATGACTTTATAAAAATGCCTATCTATAGCATTAAAAAAATGTTGTTTTGATACAGTAATAATTGTTTTTTTAAACAACAAGCTGGCCTGTCCACTGCTCTCGGAATTATCATGGAGTTTTGTGACATTATTTAAATCGATACCGCCTTAGAGCTTAGTTATATAATGGAGCTGATTGCACCGTGTCATATTTGCTTAAGGAATTATGTCAGAGAGTCATTTGGATGACGTATCTCACTGTCACTTTTGAGGTATTGATATGTATGTGTGAGTTGAGGTCAGGAGGCGGGCTTCCCCGCGGGCGTGGTGAACGTGCTGCCCGGGTACGGCGACGCGGGCGCCGCGCTCGTCGACCATCCAGACGTCGATAAGATCGCTTTCACCGGTAACATTTACATGTTATTATAAACTAGCTATTGCCCGCGGCTTCGCCCGCATGGGATGAGTACCTAAAAATCATCCGGAAGAAATTATCTGAATGATAGTGAAAACCGCATCAAAATCCGTTGCGTAGTTTAAAAGATCTAAGCGTACAGACGCGGGAAGCAACTTTGTTTTATTTTATACTATAAGGAAGGATATTAGTTGTTTTAATAGTATTTTATGCAACCGTAACATAGAAGGCCATTTAGGTGACTATTTTTGCATGAATAAGTTTAAAAAAAAAGTAAAAAAAAAACAAGTAAGCAAATACCACGCAAATAATACAATACCTATTCAAAGTTTACGTATCTTGATGGTTAAGTTGAAACGATGCATTTTAATACAAAAGAACGAGATTCAATTAAAAATAGAAATTTGCCAAAAGTGTCATGTTACAGTGAAAGAAACTAAAAATGTAATTTAATCGCCATTTTATCTTTATTTATTTATGTATTACGGTCGGTAAATTAGCATGTTTGGCTGCGATATGTATTATCTAATCTACACTGTCCATATTAGCACTTTAACACTTCGTCCCGTAATGTGTTTGACCGGACTTAAAGCCAAAAGTCAAAGGCTTAATTCCTACTGAGTACACGATAATGTGAACTTGGTTCGCATGACTAATTCCTATATACAGATTGACTGGAATTTCAAACTATTCCTTGAAAGGGATTTGAGGGTATTTGCATCAAGTTCACCCCTATCTACTAGGGGTCAAACAAAATTGGATTCTTAGATTCGGTGTTATACTTTTTAGGTTTTTCAGCAACAACTTTTATAAATTAATCATTCATTTATCAGGTTTCGGAAAAGTATCAATTGAGTGCCCAGAGTAGAGTAGTTTTTATATAATTATGTGTTTTTCAAACAAGTCTGAAAACTAAAAACAGGAACTAGGTTACCACTCAATTTCGACCCCTAACCTGTCCCTACCGACCAAAACTATGATTATTAAAAGTTACAAAATCGTAATTCCTATCTTGCCACTTACGCGTAGTGTCGTCAATGAATTTATTGGTAGTTATCGAATAATGGGAAAGGAAAGAAATAATTTTATTTATTTATTATTATACATACTAGCTGCTTCCCGCGCCTGCGCCCGCGTAGAAAAGTTTTCCCCGCCCCAAAGGAACCTTTGTGCAAAATTTCAACTTCTAGGCTCAGCGGTTTGGGCTGTACGTCAAAGTCCAAACTATTTTATTGCATGTAATTATTACACTTGGTGACTGGCCTGTTGGCGTAGTGGTAATAACACTGCCTACTGCGCCAAAGGTCGTGGGTTCGATTCCCACCCGGGACCAACATTTGTGTGATGAGCATAACTGTTGGTTTTCGGATTCTGGGTGTTTGTATGTATTTATGTATTTATTTAAAAGTATGTATTTAAGTATGTTTATCAGTTGTCGAGTACCCATATACAAGCTTCGGCTTAGTTGGGACTAAACAGCCGTGTGTAAAATTGTCCAAACATTATTATTATTATATACTTGCTGTTGCCCGCTACTTCGTACGCGTGGATTTTGGAAGTAGGTACCTATCTGTGCTATGTATAAACATCGCCTAGTTATAATTTTCCGTTGGTAAAATCATCAGATTTTAAGTTATACCTTCAGGAACGCAACTTTGAAAACTGTATCCAATTTGGTTAAGTAGTTTTTGCGTGATGCCGGAATAAACATAATATAGATAGACAGAAACTCTAAAAATTATTGTTTTGGCTTCTATTGCTCTTAAAAAACCTCTTATATCAATTTTTCTTAAATATCTCCTATTTCTATGAATATCGTCTAGTTACGATATATGATTTATCTGAAAATAACGATTATTTATTTAAATGTAAATTTTCGTGGTCTTACTTTAATTTAAGATGCTATGTTACTTAGAAGGAATTGATTCTGATGATTGACCCTTTCCAGTGATGTCATAAAAATACAGGATGCTTTTTTAATAAAAAAATTCGGTTCGATTTCCGGCTGAGGCAAGTGACGTTTCATAAATCTTTGAATGCAGTTTTATTTAATTTGGAAATAAAAGAATCCTTTGAGTAAAATGTGCTATCTTCAGTATTTAGAATACTTTCCCTCCAACTACGGTCCATAATTTCCAACCTTACTTACTTATAATGAATACTCAAATACCTACATAAAATCACCCAGAATCCGAAAACCAACAGATATGCTCGTCGCACAAATGTTGGCCCCGGGTGGGAATCTGGGAATCGAACCCACGACCTTTAGCTCAGTAGGCAGGGTCACCACCCATAGTCACCACTCACCACCAACAAAACCAACGGCCAGTGTAGAAAACAAATCAGTAGGTATTCGATACCGAGAGCCCTTGGAGGAGCCCCTGTCACTATAGGGATTTTGTTACACCTGTATGTCAGTCAGTCAGGGTTTATAATAAAACTGGCAGACCCCCGCGACCTCATTCGCGTTTTAAAAGAAGGCTATATACATGACACACTAATAAGCTGTACATGCAATGCTTCCAACCAACCAAACAACCCGCGAACAAACGCGCGTACAAACGCGCGAACAAACGCGAAAAACAAACCCGCAACCAACCAACCGAAAAAAAACAAACAATTAAACAAACAAACAAACAAAAAATAAACTGAGATTCAGCACCCCCGACAACCTAGAAAATGGTAAAAGCATCGCATCGGTGCGTTGCCCGTGATAGCCACCAGATCAAATGGTATCGAATCTTCTTGTGTTAGTACTCCTTGCTAAGTAATAAATAAAGTCTTCTACTTTTTACATGAAATCTTTTTTCTTCATATGGAAAGCCAGTTGCCGATTTGCGTGCATTTTGGTTGCCATGGAGATATTTCTTGTTATTTTGCCTAGTAAATAATTAATTTATTTGTTTATTAAGTAATACGTGTGATTTCAAATTTTGCGCATATTAGTTCTCGATTCAATATTTGTATATTTTTTTACTGAACAATTTGGTATACAGAACATTCAAAGTTACGATTTCAAATGTCAACTTACTAAAGCCTAACGTCCTGATGAATTTCTGAAATATTCGCCGACTTACTACACTTTATTACATTTTGTGGCTGCTCCTTTTTACAAAACCCAATACCAAATATTTTATGTTCATTCTCTAAGAGTATTACCTATCCTACAGCGAAAGAATTATTGAGATCGGTTCTGTAGTTACAAAGATTAGCTCCGTCACACATCCAAACATCCATCCAAACAAATTTTACCTCTTTATTATTAGTATAGAATACCTATGGTAGATTGCAGAGCAGACATTTTCAAATTAACCAGGCTACTCTGACCTGTAAGTTCATACAAATGTTAGGAAATGAGAGGTTTTTATTGATGGTTGATATTTCTCTACCATTTTTTGAGATTTTTGTGATTTTTTATGTTATCCCGGGATATACACTGTCAGTATACAAAGTTTCGTCAAAATCTGTCCAGCGGTTTAGGCGTGATGCGCGTTCAGACAGACATACAGACAGAAAGACAGACAGACAGACAATAATTTTAAAAACTGTTCTAACATGTTCAGTTACTCATTTTAAGTCGCCCTGGTTGGTTTTTTTCCCAATATATTCAATGTACAGACTTTTTGGACTTTACGATTTTATTATATGTATAGATTATTATTTATAATATTATTTTATACCTACCACCGCTTCGTTGATCAATCAATTTCTTCTTTTATATGAATTGTATTGATTTTAAAACATGGTCAAGGAGAAAGACTTATGAGTAACAACAGGATATAGGATGTTTGTTAACGTGTGTCAGGATCGACGGAGGTGGGCAAGCTGATCCAGCGCGGCGCGGCCGGCTCCGTGAAGCGGATCACGCTGGAGCTGGGCGGGAAGTCGCCCAACATCATCTTCTCTGATGTAGACCTCGAGTATGCCGTGGAACAGTCGCATATGGCGCTGTTCTACAACATGGGACAGTGCTGCTGCGCCGGTAAGCATGACACACCAGCACCCGTTTATATTATATACAGGTGACTTCAAATTGGTAATACAAAACACTTGATTGTGGCTCAGTTATTGACAAATAGTATACTACGTTTACTCAGTTGTTAAAATTAGCTGGCTTTAATTATCGTTAATTTTCTAATAAAACAAATAATTAAAGTTCCGAAGTGTGGTTACCCCACATTCAATAACTAACTGTCATACCTGTCACTCGATGTTATCAATGTCCGTTATTAATTATCGATATCATGAAAAGAAACACTATCTTATGCATAAAACATGGAATAATTAAAAGAAGATACTTTTGGTTATTTTAAAATCATGAGACTTAGTGGAGGGACTTAGTTTAGGGAAGATGTGTGTAAAACATCGACCTATAAACAGAGTTAAATGTGTGTAGGGTCGAGGACGTTTGTGGAGGACAAGATCTACGACAAATTCGTGGAGATGTCGGCGGAGCGCGCGCGGCGCCGCGTCGTGGGGGACCCCTTCAGTCCCAACACGGAGCAGGGGCCGCAGGTCAGTCAGGCGCCGACAGTTGTTATTATTGAGCTTTACGGCCCTGGAAACAAGGTCCTTTTAGGCGCCTCATCGATCATATCATCATACTAATATTATAACGCCGAAAATTTGTGAGGATGTATGTTTGTTACTCTTTCATGCAAAAACTACCGAACAGATTTTCATGAAACTTGGTACGTACGTTTCGGACGAAGCCGCGACTTCGTCCGCGTTAAAAAGTATCCTATATGTTGTTCTAGGATATAAGCTATCACTGTACCAAGTTTCATGAAAATCTGTTCGGTAAGTAATAAAACGCATACATGGATGGCGCTGTTTCACAATGTATAGCGGAAAAACTTATATACGCGGGCGAAGCCGCGGGAATAAGCTAGTTCTCTATATCTATACTATATAATAAACCTGAAGAGTTTGTTAGAACGCGCTAATCTCTGGAACTTAACCAGTCGGATTTGAAATTGTTCAAAGTTGGAACATCATAGAATTATGTATCCTAGGCAACCTTTGTTTTTGCAATCACTCCATATTTGACATCCAATAAACAAACACAAAAACTCTCAGTTATATTTAATTTAACAGGTCATGGCCCCAGAAACTCATAAATTACGTTCTTTCACTACGATTAATAAGCTAAACGGGCTAGATAGCTATTCATCATGGAAGTTCGCGATGAAAATGTTATTGTTACGAGAAAAACTGTTCGGGTGTACGATGACAGAACCAGATAAATCGGATGCTGCTCAAGTAGAGAAGGACGAGGAGGCGCTAGCTTTAGTGTGTTTACACATCGAGCCTCATTTGTATCCATATGTAAAGGACGCATTAACAGCAAAGCAAGCATGGGATGCTCTTGCCGTGGTCTTCGAAGACAAAGGGATAAATCGAAGGATTTCGCTCTTGAACAATCTTCTAGATGAAAGGTTAGAGAATCATGCAAGTATGCATGATTATGTCGTCGCTGTTATGGATTATGCACAGAAACTACAAGAGATTGACAAAGGCATTGATGATGATTTGGTGGCGGTTGTGTTGCTACGAGGCTTACCTGCGGAGTTCAAACCTATGAGAATGGCACTGGAGCATTCAGGTATGAAGTTGACGTCGCAAAATGTACGACAAAAGTTGCTGCAGGAAGATACGTCGCGGAAGAGCACGCCGGCCAGTGATGGTTCTGCACTTGCAGTTGATAACAAACAGATGATGAAGGTGCGCTGCTTTAAATGTGGCCAGAAAGGCCATAAAAAACCAGCATGTCCCTTGCTGAAGACTGGCGAATCTACGTCGAAGATGAAGAAGAATGTGTCACTGCACACTTCACTTCACACTTTTTCGTCATCATTATCGGACTGGTATATTGATAGTGGTGCTTCTATTCATATGTCTTTTGACAAAAAATTATTTAGAAATTATGAAAATTGTCAAAACACTTCTGTTGTGAAATGTGCGAATAATGAAAGTTTGTCATGCGCGGGAAAGGGTAACATTATGGTAAGTGTGAAAGGAGACTTGATACCCATTAGAGATGTTACTCATGTGCCTGATTTACGTGTGAATTTGCTATCTGTTGCCAAATTAACTGAGAAAGGTATGTGTGTTGTTTTTCGTAAGGATGGATGTAGTGTATATCAGGATTCTGATTGCTGTGTAACTGGCGATTCTGTGATAACAGCTAGTAATGTGTCAGGCATCTACAAGGTTAATGATTGTTTACCGGTTGTAGGAGATGCATTGATTACTGTGCAGGATGGGAAGTCAGCGTTACTGTGGCATCGTCGGCTTGGTCACGTGAATTTCGGTGATTTACGTAAGCTGGGAATCGATGTAAAGGAGTCTATGAAGTCATGTATTGCCTGTATAAAGGGTAAGTCACACCGTTTACCGTTTATTACTGGGAAAGCTGTTCGAGCTACTGATAAGCTCGAATTGTTGCATTTAGATCTCTGTGGACCAATGTCGGATACTTCATACGGGGGATCTCGGTTCATGTTAGTCATTGTGGACGATTATACAAGGAAGCTTTTCGCATACTTTCTTAAATCTAAAACTGAGGTTCTAGATAAATTTAAAACGTTCGTGACACATGTGGAGACGGAGACTGGCATGAAGGTGAAATGTATTCGGTCGGATAATAGTTTAGAGTTTTGTAATAAACAATTTGATATTTTCCTTAATAATAGGGGTATTAAACATCAAGTGACTGTTCCTTACACACCGGAACAGAATGGAGTTGCGGAGAGAGTCATGAGAACTATTGTTGAGATGGCACGTTCGATGTTGCAAGATTCTGGCTTATCTAAGAAATATTGGGCGGAAGCTTGTGATACTGCAATATACATCAAGAACAGGCTACCTCATAGTGCGAATGACAGCAAAATTCCGGAAGAAATGTGGACAGGGCGTATACAGACTGTTGATCACTTAAGAGTATTTGGTTCGGAGTGTTATGTACATGTACCAAAGGAAACTCGAAAGAAGTGGGATCCCAAGGCAAAGAAATATTATTTTGTGGGATATTGTGATGAAACAAAAGGGTATCGTTTTGCAGATCCAAATAATCCTCGTAGAATTATTAGGGCAAGAGATGTGACCTTTATTGAAACCAAGGAATTTCAGGAGAAGAAGACTATTAACCCCCTACGTACAACAGAAAAGGAGATAGTAGAAGTTGAGGAGGAAGGGTTAATTTGGGAAGTTGTCACTGAAATACCAAATGCTTCCGTGTCTGTGGATGAAAGTGCAAATACTTCTATGGCAAGTGCTGAGGACATGTTAGGTGCTGATGAAGACTGCACAGAGGGGATGTTATGTGCTGATGCTGGTGAAGACTGCACAGAAGGCCAGGCTGGTTATAATGCTGAGGTTGAAGTAGTTTCGGCAGAAACTAAAAATGTCTGTTATGAAGCGGAAACTTCATATCCACTGAGGAACAGATTATTATTGAATGATCGGGAAGCAGAATATTGTTTTCATTTTGAACCAGAGCCTACCACAGTTAAGCAAGTTCGTGCTAGAGAGGATAAAGCGGAGTGGTTAGAGGCAATGGAGAAGGAAATGAGTTCAATGTATGAAAATGAAGTATGGGAGTTAGTAGACAAACCCAAGAACGCGAAGGTTGTGGGAAATAAATGGATTTTCAAGTATAAATTCGACGCCGACGGGAATGTTCAGCGTAAGGCAAGATTAGTTGCAAAAAGGATTTACACAGTCTTTTGGTATCGACTATTTCGAAACCTTTTCTCCCGTGGTTCGTAAATCAACCATCCGTTTGTTGTTAGGTTTGGCTGCGGAGAAAAACTTATTCATCGATCATTTTGATGTGAATACAGCCTTCTTATATGGTAATTTGCATGAAACAGTTTATATGCAACAACCAGAAGGATGTGTCAAAGAAAGTTCGAAGAAAAAAGTTTGTCTTTTAAAGAAGGCAATTTATGGCCTGAAACAAGCTTCACGGAGTTGGAACGAAAAAGTCAATGACGTTTTATTGTCATTGGGACTTCAACGTTGTGATTTTGACAATTGTGTATATTTTATGGATGGATTATTCATTGCTTTATACGTTGATGATTTCTTTATCTTTCATCGAAATAAAGCCGCGAAGGACAATTTGCTTCATAAATTACGGGACAGTTTCAAAATTAAGGACTTAGGGGAAGCGAGGCAATGTTTAGGCATGATGTTACGTCGAGATCCAAATGGGACTATTTCACTGGATCAAAAGAAGTATATTCTGGAACTTCTGGATAAGTTTGGGATGCAGGACTGCAAACCTGCTCGTACACCAATGGAAGTTAACGCTCACGTGCTATTGGCGGAAGGGGGAGCTGGTGATAGAAAGGTTCCTTACCAATCTCTCGTGGGAGCGCTAAACTATTTGGCTTGTAATACTCGGCCGGACATCGCGAATGCGGTGAGTATTCTCGGACAATACAATGCATGTCATGGTAATGTACATTGGGAGCACGCTAAACGTGTTCTACGTTACCTTAAGGGTACGTTGGACTACCATTTACATTTTACCAGAACTGGCAATGTTGACATTACAGGTTACGTTGACGCGGATTGGGGCGGAGATGTGAAAGACCGTAAGTCGTTCACAGGATTCCTTTTCAAAGTCGGCAAAAATCTTATATCGTGGGAGAGTAAGAAGCAACATTGCGTGGCTCTATCGTCTACTGAGGCGGAATACGTCGCATTGTCACACGCGTGCAAGGAAGCCGTGTACCTGCGCCGTCTAGTTGCAAATTTGTATGCAGTTACGGAAAGTAAGGTACTCATTTATACAGATAATCAAAGCGCTATAAAGTTGTCTGAGAATCCAATCGGACACAAGCGTACAAAACATATCGATATTCGCATGCATTATGTTAGAAGCTGTGTAAATGAATCCTCAGTAGAAATTAAATATTTATCGACTGAGAACATGACTGCTGACGTGTTGACTAAGCCGTTAAGTCATGTGAAGTTTAAAAGATGTGTGACTGAAATGGACTTGAGCGTGTCTGCACTGGTATAACTGTTAGTTATATACAGGGTGTGATTGAGGGGAAGTGTTCAAAGTTGGAACATCATAGAATTATGTATCCTAGGCAACCTTTGTTTTTGCAATCACTCCATATTTGACATCCAATAAACAAACACGAAAACTCTCAGTTATATTTAATTTAACAGAAATATTCTCTTTGCATTTTTGAGGAAGGTATTTACGACCCTTAGGCGCCGAGCGAAAATAAAAGTCAGAAATGACTTCTCAGCGCTAACACCTAGGCACAGAGTATATAATATGATCTAGGAAGCGGTGGTGTAGACCTACCAAGTTATCTGTGAACTGAAGGGTGGCTCTGCCATCGTTCCATGCCCGTCATTCTATACAATTTGTGCTGACGGCCGAATGGCATTCTGCGTAGTTCCTGATTCTGCCACTTCACAGATAACTTGGTATATCTATTGCGATCATTAATATTGATCGCAGTATATCTTTAAATTTTTTTTATCTACCACCGCCACTCATATGCAATAAAATATTTTGACGTCGAGTGCAGATCGACAATGAACAGCACACCAAGATCCTGGGTCTGATCGAGAGCGGCAAGAAGCAAGGCGCCAAGCTGGTGGCGGGCGGCGCGCGCGCCGGCGACGTCGGGTACTTCGTGCAGCCCACCGTGTTCAGCGAGGTCAAGGACGACATGGACATCGCGCGCACAGAGGTGACGACTGCGCTCACATATTGTGTTTAGGGAATGAAAATAATTCGTTAAACTTACTAACTATAAAGTATAAACAAACGTGTTGAGACCTCATAGTATAAAAATACTTGTGGAAGAGGGGCTCGCTCTTCTATACAATAATAACCTGACAAAATATATCACATTTTGAAAATAGTTTAACAAACTTATAACTTAAAAAATAAGTTTAACAACAGTTAAAATAGGAATGTATAGGGAAAAGTCGAAGCAGGCTGGGGGGAGTTCAAAACCAAGAGCCCTTTAATATAACCCCACTGTTGGGGCACCGGCCTACCGTCTCGACGATCGTACGGGCTATAGTCCACCACAAAAAATTCATTTTTCGGCGTATACAGGTTTTTTGACGATGTTTTCCTTCGCCGTTTGAGAGCAGTCAATAAATGTACTAGGCGCGCCTTGGGGTAGACCTATGCCCAGTAGTGGACCAGTGCAGGCCGATGATGATGATGAATCAGACTGTGTCGCAAAAGGCACGAAAACGTCGGGTCTCCTTCAAGAAGAGAGTCAAAAGAGCCCTTCAACCGCGGCCGGCAACGCACCAGCACCCCCCGGGTGTTGCAGGTGTCTATAGGCGGCGGTGACCTCTTAACATCAGGAGGCCCGCCTGCTTGTTGCCCCTGTAGCAATAATAAAAAAAAAGCTACGGTGATCCAGATCCAATGGTAAGAATGCCAAGTTCTCCGTTATTTATGCTAGTATGTAATGTTGGGCCAGATCTTCGGTCCGGTGCAGCAGATCATCCGATTCTCTCGGATGGACAAGCTGGTGGAGCGCGCCAACGCCACGGAGTACGGGCTCGCCGCCGCAGTGTTCACCAAGGACCTCGACAAGGCCAACTACCTCGTGCAGGTATTCTATCCCCTTAGCCATTCATGTCCGTTCTTTTGTTGATAACTCGAAAAGCATACTGAACCACTGTATAAACAGAATTTCAGAAACGATTTCTTTTCCATAGCTGATTTCTGATATATCTATAGGTTTCCATTTCCGTAGCTTATTCCATAGCATTCATTTTTGTATAAAATGTACAAAAATTGGTACAAAGGCAACACAATCTGACGTTTTATCTGATTTTCTGATTGATTCTTTTTTTTATTGAATAGGCTATACATACTTATTTCGAAGGTGGTGGAAAAAAATATTTCACGTCTAAGGGTAAAAAAGGGGTACAATAAGGGACTGCGCAAACCAAGCGGAAAATTGCCCGCGCACTTTTTGACGTCATTAATTGACAAATTAACCATATCACGATTTTGTACTTTAGGCTATAGTGATATGGTTAATTAGTCAATGACGTCACAAAAGAAAATTTCCGCTTGGTTTGCGCTTAAAGGTGTCGGAGGGCGGAAGCGGCTGGATGCGGAGGCTCATTGGGGAGGGCTTATGTCCGGCAGTGGACTTGGAAGACATGATGAATGATATGTTTTTGTCGTCAGGCCCTCCGCGCCGGCACCGTGTGGGTGAACGATTACAACGTGTTCGGGAACCAGATCCCGTTCGGCGGGTTCAAGCAGTCGGGCCTGGGCCGCGAGAACGGGCCCTACGGCATCAGAAACTACACCGAGGTGAAGGCCGTGGTAACCAAGCTCACGGAGAAGAACTCATAAAGTGGCGGAATTGTTTGTGGGGTGGGGGATTTTTTTAGAAGGTGATAATCATAAACTTCATTCTGTTAATCTTAATATATAAAACAAAGTCGTGTTAGATAGACCACTTAACCACATAACTCAAGAACGGCTGAACGGATTTTCATGAAACTTGGTACAGGGATAGCTTATAGCCTGGAATAACACATATGTATAATAACATATTTATACCGGGGTTTCCCGCGGGAAAAATGTATTCCACGCGGGCGAAGCCGCGGGGCAACAGCTAGTAAGGTGATAAAACAGGATACCTTCAACGCTTTTTGACCATTGTTCGAAAATTACCGAACCGATTGAGATGAAACCTTCCCGGCAATGACGAAAAAATTAATAGTAGACAACAGTAAAAATATGTATTGGGTCCTTGGAGTAAGTAATTTACCATAAAGAACTAGAAAAAAACACGTATCCGCACGCAACATGTCAAATCAGCAATACGTTGAAAAGTGGCCATTTTGGACGCAACGAAAACACTTAAGAATCTAGTTAATATATAATCTCTGCTTTTGGACAATATCCGTAGTAAAAGCCTCCACCAGACCACAACCGAAATGATCCTTGTACTGGTGGAGTTCAAAATTACATCAAACGTATATTATAAATTGTAAGACAACTAACAGGTAACCTTTTTAGGCAAACCCTCAACGCGATTGCGTCATATGCATAGATATAGATATACCATATGCGATAGTAGACACTCGAGGTGCTAGATGTCGCAAAAACGATATTTTTTACATTGCTTTTGACCGATATTCGGTAACGTCGTCAATTCCAAATGTTTATTTTCTGTAACCATAGTTTTCCAGTACATTTTTGTCCAAATTAATGATTGCCAAACGTAAGTGTAATTTTATATCTTTTATTTTATATTAAGTAAATCTTCCAATAGAATTGGACGCACAATAATTAGTATATAAGCTAATAATGTCTTAAGTCTGACTAAATGCATTTTAAGGTTGTTTAAAACATTCTGGTGCCATTTTTGTTAATTCTTGTAATTTTATTTTTTGTATGTTTTGTTTTGAAAAAAAAAATGTATAGAAAGAGTTTAAAATTCTCAAGTTTATCTTAATCATATCGTTATTTACCACGAAGTAAAATAAAATGCATGTTATAAAATACAAAGGTTTTATTTATTAACAATTACGTCTAAAATCAACTAAAAACTAACAAAACTGAAGATTCAAAATCTTTAGAAATCAACCGCAGAAATAGTTTCAGAATAACTGTGAAAGTAAAAAGAACAAAGACTATGTAGTTAAGCATTGAAACCTTTGGTTGTTTAAAATCAAATAATTTAAAAAACAGAGAAGTAAGAATTGTAGATATTTTAATAAAATTTAAAATCAAGGCGGTTGCCTTGCATGTAAACAAAACAGTGGGTATATTTAGATACAATACACGTATTTCTTAATACCATAACATAGAGATAAGATAACAACATCTCAGCCTTTTAACGTCCACTGCTGGAAATAGGCCTTCATATATTGTAGCTATTTGATTGGCCTAGTCAAACGTCAGATCTTAGTATAGATATACCAAATTATCTGTGAAGTGGCAGAATCAGGAACTACGCAGAATGTCATTCGGCCGTCAGCACACAATATAATAATGACGGACATAGAACGATGGCAGCGCCACCCTTCAGTTCACAGATAACTTGGTAAGTCTTTATCTGCAAATTGGTCCAAGTCTGGATGAATATTGTGATGCTTGTCTTGGCATACATATCGAGAAGTATGACCATACATATTTGGTCCGTTTTGCAAAAGTGATGTGTTCTGCCGCCGTTACAGTGAAGAAACCTAGCTCGCCATGGAGTGTAGTTTACAATGTGATGAAAAAATTTATTTAAATCAACGCAACGGAGATGATAATTTATCACATGCCTGCTTAGTCAAAAGCCTGCCAAAGGTAATTTACCCCAGGTTATTATTTTCACATCTGAAACTGTGTATTATATCTAAGTATGATTAAAGCGAAGTTCTAAAATCTAATAAATAAAACAGTGAGTATTTAAATTATATCTGAAACACCTTCATAAGGCGTTTAAACTATTCAAAAAAATCACAAGTGTGGAATGTATGGTGCTACTTATTCTAATAATCACATAGCCTTGCACTACACTGCTAACAACTTAAACAGTAGACGATCTAAAACATACTGACAGCAAAACCTACTATAAAATAAAATCTTTGGGTTTTCATTATCGAGTCTGATTGGACGGAGTTTGCAACATAATTTTATTTATTTATTTAATATTAAAAACAAACTAAGCATAATTATTATGGTCAAGACACACTCATCGACGGCGATAAATGTTTTGTCCATACAAAAAGCACATAAATCCGAAACGAATTAGAACAGGAAAAAATTTGTCACAGTAAATTCAATTTTTAAATTAACTTACTATGACACAGTAAGAACCTTGCCACAGTAAGATGATTGAAAATTGAATTTTTTTTCCTATTCGGATTCTTGTCAGCTAATACACACGAGTTTCGGTTGCACCACATTCATTACAAATCTAAGTTAGCCGAACACGATTGTATCGAAAATCAGCAATATATATTTCTATGCTCAAAAATTAAGTACACAAAATAAGTAAAATAACTTTGTACTTGTCAAAAGAACGTCATGTAATGACTTGTCTCAAAAAGAAATTAGCATTCGATGCTAATCAGTTCAAGTGTAAATAAATAAGGCAAGATAATATAAATTATTATGCTATGATTCTCCTATCTGAATACTGTCATTGTACTTTTGGTTTGCAATCAGGTTAAAATCCCATCCGTCTGTCCGCAGAAGGAATTTCTTACGAATCCTTTAATCAATATACAATTCTGAATCAACAGAATTAATTACCCCGTCCTAGCATCTTAATTACTCGTGATAATATCCAATTTGGCCTATACCCGTACCTTAAATGGGGAATTGACTGTCTGTACTAATCATTCTTCCAAACCTCCTCATTGGAAGCCGACAGGTTCTCTTCCGATATCTTCTCCAAACACCCACACGTGGACAGGTTACCGTTGGCGAGGTCCTCCTCGATTTTCCGCTCTAAAAACTCGAAGTCGTCCGTCTCCGCTTGGCATTTCAAGCATTCGTCCGACGAGGAGTCCTGGTAACACATCACGCTCTCAATATTCACCTCCACCTCGTCGTTTTTGTCCTTCATTATCAGGGAAGGGCTGCTGTTGCTGAGAACGCGGGATTCTTTGCTGATGTTCTTTTGGAGAACTTCAGATTTCGGTCGAGTTTGTGCCGTGTCGCGCTTGGGCTGGCGACAGGATGCTGGGGCTCTCTTGTCCTTAGGGAAGATGCGTTGGATCCTCTCTTCGATTAAGGATATGTGGCGTTTGAAGACGACCGTGTCCTGGGGGTGGTCGTGGGCGCACCCGTCGATCGCGTCTCTGGACTCCGTGTCCGAGTTGTCACACCTGAAGTATATGGTGTCGCAGCCGTTCTCCTGTTTGACCTTGATGAGGCAGCACTCGTCTTCCTTCTCGCAGAGTATTTCGTGCAGTGAGCCGTGTAGGGGGATGAGCTTCACTTTCCCGCCGAAGTTCTCTTGCATTTGTGCGGACAGGTCGTCGTCTATGTATAGGTCCTCGGTGCTGCGAGCCTCCTGCAACCAACGTATAATCTATACTAATATAGTAAAGCTAAAGAGTTTGTTTTTTGTTTGTTTATTTGTTTGAACCATGGCACTACCAGTCAGATTTGAAAATTTCTTTTTGCGGAAGGTTATTTATCTTATAGTATTCAAGTAGTAGTATTCAATTATCTGGTAGTGTGTAGTGGTAGCAATGACAATTCTAAATACGGTTTAAATTAGAATGTTTTATTCCGTGTACTAATAATATATACATTATTATCTTTACTCGAAGTCGCTGACGGGGTAGGCAGAGAGAACGGAGCGCCAAGTATCGCGATTCTGACTTACCTCTTTCGCTTCGCTCAGTCTGATCACTCTCTTCACACAATTATCAATTAATTAGTATAATTGGATATGGACGCTTTTTCCAAAAAAATTGTACTATTCTCTCAGTCCAATGGATAAAAGGAGCAGGTCAATGGTATAAATTATGTAAATATGTATATCAAGTGTGCAATAAAAGATTTCGACGTTGATTTTCCCGCAAATCTCACCTGAATAGCGTTGAAAGCCTGGCACCGCTTCAGCGAATGGACTTGCACGTCCTCTGTCAGCGTGTCCTCCGTCGATGCATCCAGCCTCTCTCTCGCGCCGGCGGCCCCCTCGCATATCGTCACGTTCACACAGTTGTCCAACACTTGCAGACTGTTCTCACCGGAGCGGCTAAACGTTATTTGCAGCAAGGGCTTGTTGTTACCATTAATTTTGACGCGTGAAAACGACTTAAACTGGTCTCTTCTGACAGTCTGGTCTGCGTCATCGCAGTTTTTGAGATTTTCAATAATATTAGCGACGCTTCTGTTGAGGATTTCCTCGCTTTTAGCGGCGGTTTCGTCGGTTATTTCGTGTAAAAGGTGTTGGAATTCCTTCTTGATTAGATCTCTAATGAATTCCTCAATGCTCCTCGTGTCAGTACTCCGATCCACCTTTGTTTCGTTGGTGGTTTCTTCTTCAGTAATGGTCCTGAAGAAATAAAAAAGTTTGAAAAGTGCAAAAAGCCAACAGCACGTGGTGTTCCCAGGCGGTCACCCATCCAAGTACTGACCACGCCCGACGTTGCTTAACTTCGGTGATCGGACGAGAACCGGTATTTTCAACGTGGTATGGACGTTGGCAACATTGCTAGCCAAAAATACAACCATAATCTAATAAATGACGTTACTTAGGTCAAATGAAAAGTAACAAAAAGCCAACAGCACGTGGTGTTCCCAGGCGGTCACCCATCCAAGTACTGACCACGCCCGACGTTGCTTAACTTCGGTGATCGGACGAGAACCGGTATTTTCAACGTGGTATGGACGTTGGCAACATAGCTAGCCAAAAATACAACCATAATCTAATAAATGACGTTACTTAGGTCAAATGAAAAGTAACAAAAAGCCAACAGCACGTGGTGTTCCCAGGCGGTCACCCATCCAAGTACTGACCACGCCCGACGTTGCTTAACTTCGGTGATCGGACGAGAACCGGTATTTTCAACGTGGTATGGACGTTGGCGACAGAACGAACGAAAATAACAACCTGGATGGAAATAAGGATCTGATATCATATGACCCTTTCAAGGAATAGTTCTATTTCCAGCCACCCTACTATACTGATGATGGATGGGCATTAAATTACCATTTGTCCGAGTCCTTCTTCCACGTATTGAATCGGTCGGGATCGCGCGCCGTGAAGTTGATGCTCTTGGCGATGGTATCCCGAGCTTGGCAGAACTGCTCCCACTGAGGACCTATAAAGTTAGATGGACTTACGTTATACGATACTAATGTAATGATAATAACGTCCAATCTGAAAAATGTCCAATAACCATGCTCCAAGTGAATAATGAAAAGTCCAATGGACATTTTTCTAATTAAACATAGGTTCTATCTAGCACCTACCTACAAAAGTTGGAAGTTTTTCAAATAGGAGATTATTGTCGTAATACTTTCGAAAATACTTGTTAAATACACTAAGTGTATTTTTTAATTACTTATTTATAGTATTACTGATTACTTTAGAACAGATATCATTTGCAAAGGAAAAAGCGGCAAGAAACCCGCTGGTTAAAATTATAAAATACATACAACTATCTACAATCATAAATGACATACAGAAAATACCCAATACTAACCATTGTTCATTAGTGCACTTTCCGTTTTTTTGACAGCAAATTAAAAAATAATAAAGTTATTAGTATATTTATTATTACCAACACCAACTAACTCGAAATATACGCAATTAGCGAATACATGTTATGGAATTTTTGCCAGTCAATAAATGAATTAAACACAAAAAGCGCCATCTCATATCCAAGAAAATGAAGAGAAACGTGTCCAGCGTTTCTTACTAACCTTTCACTGGTTTTTCAGAGAAAAACTGACCGTTTTTGCCACCGTTACTGGGAGACACAGGGTGAGATCGATAAGGCTTGGTTAGATACCGCTTCAAATTCAGCTGAGGCAACGATTTTTGTAGAGTATCAACGCAATGCGACGCCGGCTTCACCGCCTGGACTTGGCTTCTGCAAACAAAAAGTTTGAAAGCAACAAAAAGCCAACAGCACGTGGTGTTCCCAGGCGGTCACCCATCCAAGTACTGACCACGCCCGACGTTGCTTAACTTCGGTGATCGGACGAGAACCGGTATTTTCAACGTGGTATGGACGTTGGCAACATAGCAAGTCAAAATTACAACCATAATCTATTAAATGACGTCACTTAGGTCAAAAGAAAAGTAACAAAAAGCCAACAGCACGTGGTGTTCCCAGGCGGTCACCCATCCAAGTACTGACCACGCCCGACGTTGCTTAACTTCGGTGATCGGACGAGAACCGGTATTTTCAACGTGGTATGGACGTTGGCAATATAGCAAGTCAAAATTACAACTATAACCTATTAAATGACGTCACTTAGGTCAAAAGAAAAGTAACAAAAAGCCAACAAGCACGTGGTTTTCCCAGGCGGTCACCCATCCAAGTACTGACCACGCCCGACGTTGCTTAACTTCGGTGATCGGACGAGAACCAGTATTTTCAACGTGGTATGGACGTTGGCGATCATACAACCCAAATTCACGGCCAATATCTTTTTATGGCGTGATCACCTGATCATGATGCACTGCTGGACATCTGTCAAAGGAACTTCTGGTAATATTCGTCCCTTATGAGGGAGTCATGCCCATAATTGTCGCAGAGGGAACGCGTGGTCACGTCACTCACCTGTTATCTTCCGGCAGAGACATGGAGCGCCCAGTCTTCCTGTTGGCCTCGTATATCCACCGCTCGTGTATGGCGACCAGCGGCTTCACGTTCACACTGGCCAGCACGTCCTCCTCCACTTTGTACCTGGCGTGGTTGTTGGATGCCCCCGTGCTCCTCAACGAACACGAGTTTGTCCTCTCTCGTGTGACCTCGTCTGTTTCCGCTGGGAACTCTGGAGGTGGGTCGGTTCTGGAAAATATTGAATTCCTATTACCTTGCATTCCACGAACGAACTAAATAATAATACAAAATCTTTACAAAAAAAAACGACTTAATTGACCCCTAATTTTCAACCCTTAGAAGTGAAATATATGTTTTGAAATTGAAATGGGACAAACCTCGAAATGTAGCATTCAATAATAAAATAAGAATCATTAAAATCGGTTTACAATCGGCGAAGATAATATCGCATAAAATACACACGAGAAATACAGTCGAATTAAGAACCTCCTCGTTTATGAAGTCGGATAATTAATACCTAAATATTAAAGAAATAGACACTCAAATCAAATCATTGTTGCACATAAGTGCACTTTGTTGTGTGTACAAATTGTACACTTTTTTTTTCTACCATCGCTTCGCAAAGCGTTGTAAAACCAAACTTCCAGCAAACCATATTAAATTAACATACCCCATCCATACTCTATAATCGCAATAGCTCAGTTCGTTAGAACAAAGACCAAGAACCAGAAGAGTTCGGTCGCGGGTTCAAGTTTTGCTCGCGTGCCAGTTGTTTATTTCACATAGACGGCTTAAATATATAGTTTTTTGGAGATAACGGTTTTTTTAACACGTTTCGTCTCTATCCATCCCTATCATCAAGTCTCTATCTTTGTATCTTTCTATCACTCATCTCTACTTTATTGCCAGCAAAATGGTTTCAGACAGCGCCATCTAGATACAAGTTAAAATAACAGATCAAACGCCACGCAACGCTTAAATTACTTGACAACAAGTGTTCCTACCTCTCCTACTACCATGTACCAAAAGATGGCGGTGTAAGGAACAATGTATTGAATGGAGAATTCAAAAACAACGAAAAATTATATTATTATAAGAAAAGATACATACATTCTAAGTCCAGTGTAGCTATCATGACCTGTGTCTAAGCTACCAGGGGAATGTTCCTTCTCTCTGAATAATTCTTTAGACCTATTAATTTCAGTGCTTTGCTCTTTATCTACTGGCGTAGTAGGTACGGCTGGAGTTTCAGGTGCAGATTGAGATTTTTTGGTACACTCTGAAAATAAAAAATAACAAGAATTAGTAAAAAATGTGAATGATAGGAAAATGGGATGCAAAAAGCCAACAGCACATGGTGTTCCCAGGCGATCACCCATCCAAGTACTGACCACGCCCGACGTTGCTTAACTTCGGTGATCGGACGAGAACCGGTATTTTCAACGTGGTATGGACGTTGGCAACATAGCAAGTCAAAATTACAACTATAATCTATTAAACGACGTCACTTAGGTCAAAAGAAAAGTAACAAAAAGCCAACAGCACGTGGTGTTCCCAGGCGGTCACCCATCCAAGTACTGACCACGCCCGACGTTGCTTAACTTCGGTGATCGGACGAGAACCGGTATTTTCAACGTGGTATGGACGTTGGCGACAGAACGAACGAAAATTACAACCAGCATCTGATGTTTATGTACATAAAAAGCAAGCGCAAAATAAATAGAAAATCAATCATACAAAAACACTATCAATCAGCTTGTAGGTCGGTACCCACTGTTGGACATGGTTCTTTAAAAAAAGTGCAAAAAGCCAACAGCACGTGGTGTTCCCAGGCGGTCACCCATCCAAGTACTGACCACGCCCGACGTTGCTTAACTTCGGTGATCGGACGAGAACCGGTATTTTCAACGTGGTATGGACGTTGGCGACAGAACGAACGAAAATTACAACCAGCATCTGATGTTTATGTACATAAAAAGCAAGCGCAAAATAAATAGAAAATCAATCATACAAAAACACTATCAATCAGCTTGTAGGTCGGTACCCACTGTTGGACATGGTTCTTTAAAAAAAGTGCAAAAAGCCAACAGCACGTGGTGTTCCCAGGCGGTCACCCATCCAAGTACTGACCACGCCCGACGTTGCTTAACTTCGGTGATCGGACGAGAACCGGTATTTTCAACGTGGTATGGACGTTGGCGACAGAAGGAATGAAAATTACGACCAGTATCCTATCAATGACGTCACGATTCAAATAAAAGGTAGAAGACGATTGGCACGGTAATAGTTCGTCAAAAAATGTATATCAAAAGCAATGCATTTTAGCATATGAAATGGGTACTTCCTTATGTGGTAGTCTCTACACGCGGCTGTAAGGTGATACCACTTATTGATGAGGCTTTATAAGTTTTATCCATGTAGTTAGAATCATTGAATGTTACTTACTTTCTTTGTCAGGTGTTTTAGAAGTATCTCTTAATTTCTCTAGACTCCGTACATTTGCGTTCAAATCACCAGAGAGCCAGGCATTTTTTCTCAATTTGTTATTCCTTGCTATGGGCGTCGTCGGCAAACTGTAGTTCTTTATATCAAAGTTGTATGACGGCTTCTCAGTGCCAGTCGGCTCCTTCAATATAGACTTGACAGAGTCCAAGTTGAACTCTGGAACCTTAATATGCAATGGCTTGTAGGATTTAGGCGTGAAACTTCTGCTAAGTTTAGCTGTAGGTCGCTCTACGCTATTAGTTTCGTCGTCTAGTCCAAAATAGCGTCTATCTGGACTCAAAATACTGCAATATTCAGTCGAATCGCTTCTGTGCAACGCGCCTGGCGTTCCTATATCTTTCATCCTCGCCCGTATCTTTGCTATTGGCGTTGAGCAGGCGCTAGAAAAGTCGTTCTCATGCAAATGTTCGTACTTCAATGTCGGACGTTCTTCTGCGCTGTCTTCGTCGGAGACGAAGCATTTCTCTGGCACAGAAAACGTTGTTTCGCGTTTATCATTGCGAATAATTTCGTATAGGGGGCTTCTGTCACTTTTGCTGCAGTCTTTCTCCTCGCTGCTTTCGATGGAACTGTCTCCGGCGCCGGTGTTGTGAACGATGGCTTTGTGTTGAATGTTCTGGCTAACGGGGCTTTGGCATTCGGAATCGTCGGTGGGAGACGTGTCCCACGCTGTGGAACTGAAACCCGATTTCTTTTTGGGTAGACGCGCCGGTATAATTATGTATTCGAGATCATCGAGGTTACGCTGCAAAGAAAAAATAACGGCCGTCGTTAAGTAGGAACTATTATCTAATCTGTGGTTAAGTTAGCTTCCAACAGGACAGATAATAAATAAAAAAACCGCAAAAAGCCAACAGCACGTGGTGTTCCCAGGCGGTCACCCATCCAAGTACTGACCACGCCCGACGTTGCTTAACTTCGGTGATCGGACGAGAACCGGTATTTTCAACGTGGTATGGACGTTGGCGACAGAACGAACGAAAATTACAACCAGCATCTGATATAATAATTATAATGTTTACGTACATAAAAAAGCAAGCGCAAAATAAGTAGAAAATCATACAAAAACACTATCAATCAGCCTGTAGGTCGGTACCCACTAGTGGACATGGGTCTTTTAAAAATGCAAAAAGCCAACAGCACGTGGTGTTCCCAGGCGGTCACCCATCCAAGTACTGACCACGCCCGACGTTGCTTAACTTCGGTGATCGGACGAGAACCGGTATTTTCAACGTGGTATGGACGTTGGCAACAGAACGAACGAAAATTACAACCAGTATCTATTAAATGACGGCACTTAGGTAAATAAAGCAGCATAATTATACTCAAAATAAATAGAAATTCATAAAAAAAGCACTATCAATCAGCCTGTAGGTCGGTACTCACTGTTGGACATATAGGTCTTCAAAAAAAATTACAAAAAGCCAACAGCACGTGGTGTTCCCAGGCGGTCACCCATCCAAGTACTGACCACGCCCGACGTTGCTTAACTTCGGTGATCGGACGAGAACCGGTATTTTCAACGTGGTATGGACGTTGGCAACAGAACGAACGAAAATTACAACCAGTATCTATTAAATGACGTCACTTAGGTAAATAAAGCAGCATAATTATACTCAAAATAAATAGAAATTCATAAAAAAGCACTATCAATCAGCCTGTAGGTCGGTACTCACTGTTGGACATATAGGTCTTCAAAAAAAATTACAAAAAGCCAACAGCACGTGGTGTTCCCAGGCGGTCACCCATCCAAGTACTGACCACGCCCGACGTTGCTTAACTTCGGTGATCGGACGAGAACCGGTATTTTCAACGTGGTATGGACGTTGGCGAAAGAATAGCTAAAAATTTGTATGTCTATCCGATTATTAACTGACGTCACGAGTTCCAAAACTTTATGCGGTCCACCTCACCTGAACGCGATGCACTTTGCTAGCTAACAGACTGCCTAAATATTTACTGTTACTGCAAATAACTTACAATGTAAGTGTGTATGTATTGTGTGTGTGTATGAATGAATAAATACCGACTGGCTTGTTGCCAGTGACCCTGAATACTAAGCCAGAGGTCGTGGGTTCGATTCCCACCCAGGACCACCATTTGTGTGATCAGCATATCTGTTGGTTTTCGGATTCTGGGTGTTTGTATGTATTTATTTAAAAGTATATGTGTGTTTATCAGCTGTTTGAGTACCCATCGACAAGCTTCGGCTTAATTTGGGACTAACCGTGAATTTGTCCAAAAACATTATTATAAACATTATTATTATAATAAACCCGTATGGGTAACGTAATGTACCTTAACATTGTGCAAAGTGGTTTGCATGGTGGCGAGGTCTATGCGGTCCGCGCGCGCCAGCGTCAGGCCGGCCTGTAGCAGCGCCAGCAGGCAGCCAGGGTACGTGCCGTCCTGCGGCAGGCGGATGCCCGTGTACCACGACGTGTACGACTCGCGCAACTTGTCGTACGTTAAATGTTTCCATGGTAGGAGGGCTGGGGAGAAACACCACGGTGTAGATAGATAAACTATTCATACAAAAAAAGAATACAAATTCAGATAAGCAAAGGTAAATCTTATAGCACGAAAAAATATTTTCCAGGTCACCCTAAATAATTTGTAGTATAAATTTCATAAGAACCAGGGAAAACAGGGCTTGATGGGGAAAGTACACTCCACAACTCGTGGTACAAAGTACACTCCTCTATGATGATCGCGGTGTAGTCCTACTAATATTATAAACGCGGTTATAAGAATGTTTGTTACTCTTTTACGCAAAAACTACAGAACAGATTCTGATGAACAGTATTATATCATTGTAATTGTAAGGCGCTTTGGTATCTATCTGTCATCATCATCAACAGCCTATTAATATGTCCCCACTGCTGGGGCTCAGGCCTACCCTCTCAACGAGGGTGTTCGGGCTATAGTCCACCACGCTAGCCCAGTGCGGGTTGGTGGACATCTATCTGTAATATTTTATAATTGTGTATGGAAAAAAAATCGTACATCAGAATAACACAGGCTTTATATACCTCGGGAAAACCTGTTCCCGAGGGAAAAACTTTTCTACGCGGGCGAAGCCGCGGGAAAGAGCTAGTATAATATAATGACGTCACTCACATTCATCACCAAAGAACATTTAACCCTAACCCCATTAGAGACTCAGAGGGCACAACATGAGAATACAAAGAGCCAATCTGTAAACATATTCAAGAACAGACTAGACAACTTTCTCAAACTTAAAAAGACGAAATAATTAAATAATGAAGTATGAAAGCAAGTCGACTGCTGATGTGGAAGCATCAGCTTTAAGCTGACTTTTCATTTAAAATAAAATAAATAAATCACGCTTTAGAGCTAGATTTTTGGTTTAATTTTTTTCTGTGCTCATCTATTATTGTTTATTGGCTTATTTTTGGTTCCAAGGCCCAAGGGGAGGAGCTCTGTAGCTGATTAACAGGCTCGCGCCTAGTTCCGTAATAGATGCTCAATCACTAGACATTGTGATACTTCTTTAATAAAAAAAATATTATATTATTATCACCATTGCAGCACTCCCACAGCACGACGCTGAGCGAGTAGACGTCGCTCCTGGCGCACGGGTGCACCGCCCCCGCGTCGTCCGGTTCGAACAGCTCCGGCGCCTGCCAGCGGTAGTCCTCCGCGTCGCGGTACGCCGCGTACGGCTTCGAGACAGAGTTGGCGGCCAGGTACACTTCCGACGGGTGTTTGGATATCAGCGGCTCGCTTTCGGGCGCGTTGGACTCGCTACGCGATTCTGTGGAGGATTAACGTCATCATCATATCAGCCTGTAGAGGGGTGGTCTCCACGACGACCGGTCCTGCGCTAACCTCATCCAGCCGGGTCCCGCGACCATCACCAGATCGTCGGTCCACCTTGTGTGAGGCCTGCCTACGCTGCGTCTTCCGATACGTGGTGCCACTCGAGAACCTTTCTGCCCCAACGGCCGTCAGTTCTACGAGCGATGTGCCCAGCCCACTGCCACATCAGCTTCGCAATTCTTAGAGCTATGTCGGTGACCTTGGTTCTCCTGCGGATCTCCTCATTTCTGATTCAAAAGAACACTGAGTATAATCGTAGTCATCGCAGAGAGCGTCAGTGGCGTCGGGGATAAGTCGCAGCCTATCATATCGAAAGGTCCGAAGTTCGATCCCCGGATGAACCATGTACCAATGGGTTTTTTCTAGAAACTTAAGTACATTTACTGACTGCTCTCAAACGCTGAAGAAAACATCGTGAGGTAACCTGCTTACGCCGAAGAAGAAATTCTTAGGCGCGTGTGAAGTCCACCAACCCGGACTGGGCTAGCGTGGTGGACTATAGCCCTAACGCCCTCGTTGAGAGGGTAGGCCTCAGCCCCAGCAGTGGGGACATATTAATAGGCTGTTGATTTGATTTGATCGCAGTTCACTTTGCTATAATAAAAATAAATAAAACGGAACTGTCAAACCTTCTATATTAACATAGTGCGGCTCAGGCGAGTACACTTCGTAGCCTTTCTCTGTCCTCTCCGCTCTTCTGGCCATCTTGGTGCAAGGTGCCAGGTCCGCCAGCTTCGCCGCGTCGTGGCCGGTGACCATCACGGCGCGGCTCGTCAGCCCCGTGTGGAGGTAGCCGTGCATGCGCAGGAATGCGAGCGCATTCGCGACGTCCAGCGCGTAGTGGACAGATGTCTGCGCGCTTAGGATTCGGCCCTGCAGAAAAATGAGCCATGCTAGACCGTCGGCTTCATTGGGTTATCCTAGTTGGAGCCCAGTATTACGTAGATTACGTATTTATCGACGTTTGGGTAGTGTGTGGACAAAAACTGGGACTACCAACCTCTGGAAACCCTTCATTAGAAGTATTATTTCAATATATTCTTTGACTTGCATTGATTTTTTGCATGCACTCTGGACTTACAAATGTCAATGATTGCAAAGTTTAAATAAACATAATATGAAATACTTTTACAATTTTAAACATTATTTGTATATATTTTTATACTATATGCGAAATAATGCTTAAAAAATCACATAGAACTTCATATCGGTGAGTGATCTTAGCAAGGCGTGACGTAGATAATGATCTACATGCGCCGGCAACAAAAAGCAGAGGAATTTAGACTTACCTTGAATCCTAAGCTGACATAAAAAAAAAACAATCATACATCAGACATTTGCGCAAATGTATACATAATAGGGCTTATACATACTAATAATATAGTTACAGTTCTTTCATGTTTTTGCCCGTTTAAAAAATTCCGTCCAACCAAACGTCGAACTATAGCGAAGCTATTTTGTCGGTTTGTATGTCTGCCTGTCTGTAACTCAAAAACTGGTAAGTAAAGTGGCAATTTTGCATGTTTCAAATACCAGCACTAAATAAGTAAACGGGTAGACGAGTTGTCGAGGGGAGTCCACGAGTGGGCAGGCGTAGTGTGGGGCCAAATGGGAAAACCGAGTATACCAATACCATCCGGGAAAGTGGACCATTCCGATTGGGATGTAGACGGATAAGGAAAAACATGTAGTGCGATGGGGAAAGTAGACCATTTGGAAAACCGAAAAGTTGACATGAGGAAAGTGAACCTATGGTCCGTATCCGGAGGGGTGATGATGATGAAGTTGAAGACACACCTGGACATGGAGTATGTCGAACAGCGAGTCGACGCACTGCTCGCAAATTATATGCAAGTCGTTGCGGGCGTCCAGGTATAGCCCCATCAACAGGATTATGTTCGGGTGGCGACACTTTCTGGAATGCAAACAAATTTGACATGAATGATGTGCTAGAAACATGGTGGTGGTGGAAACGTGGTGAGGGTGGTATTATCACATATTATTATAATTAGCCTTATCGCACTGGCGATTTGCGAGCGCTTTCAACTTCACTCGGGAGGACTTTTGGCCGAAGGGCGTCGTGTTCCGGCGGTTTCGTGGAAGTCTACGGATCCAGACGCCTGACACCACACCACAACGACTCGTGCCAACACATCTTAATTAAGTTTTTTATATTGTTAATGGTATTTCAAAACTTGCTTCAAAGAAGCTTGGTGTGCTGAACAGAGCTAAGCGATACTTCACAGCGGGCCAAAGACTAGTGCTCTATAAAGCACAGGTAAGGCCCCATATGGAGTATTGCTCTCATCTCTGGGCCGGTGCACCACAATATCAGCTTCTTCCACTTGACTCCGTTCAAAAACGTGCAGTTCGGGTCGTCGACGATTCCATACTCACAGGCGGGCTGGAGCCCCTTAGTCTGAGGAGAGACATCGGCTCCCTATGTGTGCTCTACCGCCTGTATAATGGGGAGTGTTCCGAGGAATTGTTCGATCTGGTGCCAACCACCAGTTTTCGCCATCGCACCGCGCGCCGTCAGAATACGGTTCACCCACATTTCATAGATCCCTGGCGGACCAGCACTGTGCGCTTCTCGCGTTCTTTTCTGCTGCGCACGTGCAAAATGTGGAATGACCTTCCCTCTGACGTATTTCCACAGCGCTACGATATGGGGTCCTTCAAGAAGAGAGTCAAAAGAGCTCTTCAACCAAGGCCGGCAACGCACCAGCACCCCCCGGGTGTTGCAGGTGTCTATAGGCGGCGGTGACCTCTTAACATCAGGAGGCCCGCCTGCTTGTTGCCCCCGTAGCAATAAATAAAAAAAAAAAAAAAAAAAAAAAATTTGTTAGTATGTAAGGTATTTATGTAATATGGCCATATAGTGGCTGAAATAAAGATATAATAATAATAAAAGCGGAGCGAGCGCGCAACGAACACGCCGCGGGTCCGCAGCGAATCCGACGCCCTAGTTGTACCTCAGTATGTTGATCTCTGTGTTCCATTTCCTGGTGACGTGTTCGACGGTGACTCCACGCAGCCGCTTCACCTGCACCGGTACCACGCCCCAGGCGCCCGGCCGCCACGCCCCGCCGCCACCCGTCTCCATATCCAGGTTGCTGGCGCTCACGATCGGCAGCCCGTACGCGCTCGTGTCGCTCTGAACAAACACCCATCATAGATAGATCATCATCATATCAGCCGAAAGACGACCGTCGTCAACTATCGTCGATAGATAGAAGAAATTTAACTACTGATATACATATGCCTACCCTTAGGCACCATAACAGGACACTGCAATCTGAACAAAGATTTGCACAGCTTGGGAATCATAGCATGAGAGTTCTTCTCAGCGATACCACTTAGGAAGCGGTGGTAGATAAAAACATTACGTGTATAAAGTTGTACCCAGTGTACTCATAATATGCAATGCATATTTTGACTTTGATTTTATAGTGAGACAGTGCAGCATGTCGTGTAATCAGGGAATTCAGATCCAGAACGGGACTGACAAAGGCCTGCAACAGTGCTACGTTAGACAGAAGCCGTACTCCACTAGTTCAAGGAGTTGGAATGGCTGGACTGTCGTGAAGTCATTGCAGGTACTACCACCTCTAAAGAAAGGATTTATTTAATCTTATTAAAGCTGGTGATCCGCCAGAGAACCAAAGCCTTTGACACGTTGAAGTGGCAGTGGGCTGGTCACATCTGTCGGAGAACCGATAACCGCTGGGGTAGACGAGTTCTCGAGTGGAGACCACGACTAGGCAAGCGTAGTGTGGGACGCCCCCCGGCTAGATGGAGCGACGACCTGCGCAGGGCGGCTGGCAGTGACTGGATGCGGAGAGTCGAAGATCGGACTCAGTGGCGCGCCTTGGGGGAGGCCTATGTCCAGCAGTGGACTAGTGCAGGCTGATGATGATGATGATGATGATGATTAAAGCTGGGGCCACATTATCGGTATTCGGCGACTGTCTGTCTAAGCAGATTATATTTTCCAGCTGTGAAATAAAGTTATTCAGTTCATTACCTAATAAAGTCCAAAAATAGGAGAATACATAATAATATCAAACATACTTTATTGTCGTCAGACTTGCTAGGGCTGCGCGTCTGCAGCTGCTCATCGGCCCACTGATCAAAGTGCTTCAGCTCGCTCATCACTTCCCACAGCTTATCCTCACAACTGTCATTCTTAGCCTCACGCCCTGAACAATTTTCACCCGTAATCCCATCTACCTCCTCCTCGTCGGTTCTTGAAGCTTCCAGAAAGTTCCTTGCGTCAAACGGAAGGGAGTTGTTCTTGTAGAATGCAGGCGGAGATTCGGGCTGGTCCTCGTTGAAGTCTAGGCGTTTCTGGACGGAAAACTCGACCTCCGGTGACCTGTGTGATCTTCTTGAGGGGCGTCTTGGCCTTGGAGGGTCTGTGAAGGATGGAAACAAGTTCCCGGGCATGAACACTTGGTTTTGGAACAGGAATTGTATGTTTGGGCCTCCATCGCGTTCCTCTGTCGCGGCGCTGCGTACGCGCTTGTGGGTTTTCTTCTTATACTTGACGGCTGATTTCTTTTCATAGTTGAATGTGTTATCGTGGTCGGTAGCACAATCTGTGCAAGAGACTGGTAGGGAGTGTCTTCCGCATTTCTTCTTGACAGGTGTTTCGGGGAGCTCTCTGGCGCCGCCGGAGCGCCTCGCTTGGAACTCCGCCAGGTCACGCTTGTACTCCTCGGTGCGTATGGTTCCGATGTGGGTGGCGCTTCGAGAGTGCTCTTCAGGTGTAGTTGCATTGGCCTCTTGGGTGGTCACAGTCACGCGCTCCCTGCAAGTAATAAAGTCAGTCAAAACCAGGGGTCGAAGTGATCATTATTATACATTGATAAATTTATCCTGCTGATAAGAAAAACATAACGCTACAGCAATGTTTCTTATACGCGTCAAATGCCATGTCAGTCTCAAAATTATACAACAAATTTAGTTTTCCGTTAATGGTTTTTGTAGTGATTCGGTGGACTTTCAAATGTTATTTAGTATTTTTATTTTTATCACAAAATCAAAAAGACAACACTAAGAATCAGCATAGAAAATAATTACCTTAATAATTTTGAACCCTGCCCTGGTGAAAACGTACACCTAATACGACCTTGGTTTATTGTAAAACGAAAAAAGCATTTGAAACGACGAAATTGCAGGTAGGTAACAAAAGTATACTGCTTCTTCGCCACCCTACCAGAGTTCGATGTTTCCCGTCGTAATTTTTTTGTGATAAAATATTATGAATTTTAGATTTACGCGTAGAATTGTGTGCCTCCTTTTTGAAGTCGATTAGAAATAAAAAAAAATAAGTCACGCACGCGTAGGAATGGTTGAAAGTTGTAATACACAGTAAGGCACAAAATCGTTGCATTTCGTAATATGCCGACACATTGTAGGTATCCCACAGTTAACCATAAACTGTTAAGAGGTGTCCGTCTTCGACATATAACGGCCAGAAAGTGATTCCACGAATGGACTATATCGAATCTCTTCATTCTGTAACCATTAATGCAGATACGGTTAAACTAGTTACCGACTATTTCCAAATCATCCTCGTTTAGTGAATTCCGTGTAATGTTAAATACCGTTTTTATGGCTGAGAAAAGACCATAACGTGGAGCTATGATGACTAACAACTTTAATCACAGTAGACACAAAAGCAGTAGCTCAATTTGCGGTTATCACGAAAGTCGTCAAGGCAACACTTTCGCATGAAAAAAAAACATTTGTCCAGCTGTGGACGAGGCCAGGACTGATAATACAATGCTATACCACCGGTGAAATTTAAACAAAAGAGTGGCCTACCACCCTAAAGTTGAAATTCATTTACACATAATAAAACAATAAGGTCTATTTTAACTTTTCTCTCAGATTTAAATTTGACAGGAAGTTTTATCAAAAACTGATAGACCACTTTCTTGGTCGGCTGTACTACGATGGCTAAACATCTGCATAGTGTGGCCAGGCATTAACGAGCTTATGATAAACTGTTGAAGCCGAGTTGAGTTACTGTCTATTGCCCTCTGTGTTCCCATGGTATGGTCTGTAGGCTGTGACTGTGAAGCGTCGAGCGCGCACACCGTGAGACGTCGCGGGTCACTGGGTGATGCGGGCAGCTTGACGCATTTCACGGGATATTTCCTTAATAAATAATTAGTCAGTGCTTGGCTTAGAGGAGATAAGTCAGCAGTTGGTCATCTTGTATCCTAGAGGGCCAAAGAATTAAATCTGGCTTGTACAGCAGTTTAAATCAACATTTAGTCCAAGTTCATTTTTGAGCGACTGTACGATGGCTTGACATAGCTGAGCTGCCCTCAATATACTTATCCAATTACCTTATGTCCACAATAAATACTATTTGATCTGACGAATGACAAGTAGAGGGCAAAGCCCCAAGCAATGGTCAGACTACAAGCTCGAGAATGACATCGTCATCATATCAGCCGGAAGACGGCGGAGGAGGCTTTGCCAAACAGTGGACGAACATGACATATCGAAAGATATTTTCATTGTTTCCAACACGACACGTCTCGACATAATGAAGAATGGCCACATTCGTGATGGCATTCGTACATTACAGACTCGCAAAGGTCGCGTCAACCACACAAAAGCTTTCGAGAAACAGCAACATTATGTGTGTAAAAGCAAAATAAGTAGCAACCTCAAGCTTAGTGTGGCAATTTTGCTACCGAGATCTGATGCCAAGATTTCAAGCCGTTATGTGACAAGGTGTAGTAGGACTAGTAGAGTAACTTTAAATGGTTGTTATTACCATACCACTAGCTTTTCGGTGAAGAGAAACATCGTAAGGAAACCTTCGCAAGTCGGAGTTCTAAGGCGTATAATATGTGAAGTCCACCACCAACCCGCACTGGGCCAGCGTGGTGGACTAAGGCGTGGTGCGTACCACGCACTGAGAGAGTAGGCCCGAGGTCATTTGAAACTAAAGTGGTGTATGTGACCAACCCACAGTGGTTTAACTAGTTATATAGCCCGTGTCGACCTCGGTTTGGGGGTAGAAACCCGCCCAACAAATTCAATTTAATCTGTAGCAAAAAAGAGTACAGTAACAGTAGTGCTTAGAGACGAGTGAGCATAAAATCATCATTGTTGGTAAAAAGCGATTATAATCATCGGGTCAACGGCTGATACACTTTTACCGATTAACGATTTGACCAACTGTGATGATCGAAATAAAAATCACTTCTTACAGCCGAAATGGTCATATCATTGATTAGAATATTGCCTTTCTAATTTCCGATGAAATGTTGCTTCGTTACTACAGATCGTGTAAATAAATGACAAGATTACTCGAGAATCAAATCATGAGATTTTCGCGGATTTGTTAGAAGAGCGAAGAAGACGAGTTGTCCTATGTGTTGGTATGTACCAAGAGCCAAAGACGAAACATAATATTGAGAGCTGAGTGATGCCTTAAAAAATTATTTAACTTTGTTGCTCGTGATTTCGTCCAGAAATAAATGGAAAATCTTAAAAGTCGGAAAAGTGCGAAAGCCGGCAATCAGCTCCGAAATCCTGTCGATGCATTACGGCTGGAATTTCAAAATATCCTTATTTAGTGATTCCTACGACGTCATTTAAGCTCGAGGAACGTCTTTGCAAAATTACAAGTCTTTAAACCGAGCTGATGACCGAGATGAGAGCGTCAGTGGCGTCGGGGATAAGACGCGGCCTATCATATCGAAAGGTCCGAAGTTCGATCCCCGGCTGGGCCATGTACCAATGGGTTTTTTCTCGAAACTTAAGTAGATTTTACTGACTGCTCTCAAAAGGAAAAACATCGTGAGAAAACCTGCATACACCGAAGAAGAAATTCTTAGGCACATGTGAAGTCCACCAACCCGCACTGGGCTAGCGTGGTGGTCTATAGCCCGAACGCCCTCGTTGAGAGGGTAGGCCTGAGCCCCAGCAGTGGGGACATGTTAATAGGCTGTTGATGAGACCGAGCTTATTGTGGTGTGCGTTACATAGAACAGTCAGGCAGCCAGGGTAAGGTATTTTTACTCATAGATTGTAATGGAGCTCAGTATACCTAGGAAGGTATATACTTTATTTTTAAACTAGCTGTTTATAAGTTATTCCTGCCTTTTTTCTTTTTAATTAGCTCCTAAGGGTCGTAGCGTGATGCTAAACAGCCTTCCTCAAGAATTGGGCTAGGTATCAAATGCAAAAAGATTTTTTAAATCTCGTCTTAGTAGTGCCAGAGATTAGCGCGTATAACCTAACTCTTCAGCTTTCGTGTTTTTAAACGCAAAACTAAAACGACGTACTTGTGCCAAATTTTTTTATATACTTTATGTCCCTCGTAAGCATGTAATGATAATAATTACGTATATATGCGGTAATGTAGATGTAATAGAGATAAATTATCTAGGCAACCTACTTAACCACAAAATCTTAAGCAAAATGATATGATATTTATTGCCAATACCACACACCTTATGCAATTCCGATATCATTATTAGAAAGCCATCTCAAAAACTTAATTTGTAATGACAGAAGATAATGCTTACATAAACAAGTAGCCGTCTAACCATCAATTTCAGTTATTTGGGGGCAATAAGAAAAATAATGCGCCGCGGCGGGCGGCGATCACAAAAAGTTAGGTGAAAGTAAGATTCAATAGATTACTGTTTTAGAAGGCATTGAATGAAGCAATTAATGGAGGCATCAATCACGACCGCATAATTCGAGAGACGTCATTATTGTTGGAATAACTTTTTGATCGCGCGCCTGCGATTATTGAAAAGCGGCGGCGCGTATGCGCGTTTGTATAGGTGTCGTCAGTCATTAGAGAAACTATTGTACAGTTCGGTTCAATTAAATTTAAACACGACAAACTTCATTTGCGGCACAAAATATTCAATAGAAAATAATACAAAATGTAAAACCGCGATGTTACAAATTAAATAAAAGATAAAACTGCTGAGCCCAGAGACTTGAAAATTTTCACATAGATTCCTTGTAGCTCTGACAGAAAGGGTCTTTTCCCACAGGAAAAACACACGCGAGTGAAGCCGCGGGAAACAGCGGGTAATTTGAGTCAGAATAAAAAACTGAAATAAATCTAAACTTATAAATCGTTTATCAATGCACAGTCAAAACTATAAGTCTAGCGTCGCCGGTAACGTAAGCATATGCTAAAAATGGAGTTTTCGAAATTTCAACGTTAAATGGGGAATTAGGGTTGGATGGTATTTACGAAGTTGCAGGGCGTCCGCTAGTTGTCAATATATATTGAGATCATGTGAACCAGCCAGACTTGTATGGATTTCATCACACACCCAACAATAATTAAACTGCATCAAATGCAACAATGGCCAGTGTTGGCAATGTTCACAATGTCATGCTGGTGACATCCATGTACACCATACCTCACATGTTCAACACCAATAACACAATTTCAATATGAACATGCAGCCTAATTTGTGGCTGACTGTACATACCTATTGAAATAATGAAAAGAAGTGAACAATTCTGGTGATTCAACATTTTTAGGTGGAGACTGGAATTAGAACATGTCTGTGGACAAAGGAGCAGCAAATATGCTGGTTTTAGAATTGAATTTTCTGACAAATTAAATTAATAATTTTTTTAAAGTTATCAAATTATTTGTAGGCTACTATTAGTAGCTATGTAGTAAGTAGTAATTTATATTTTAAAATAACTACGAAATAAGTAATTATCTCGTAGAAAAAGGGAAATAAAAAAAGGAAATACCTAGATGAACAAGGTTGTCTGTATGGTTGAAGAAATAACTTACCTAAAGAAGTACAGAGCAAAAGCAACTTTAACGAGTAGCAATAACGTCCAAATTAGGGGAGCATCCTTTTATAAGGGGAAAAGTCTAATAAAGTTAAGACCAAAATTACTGCTTGGTAGGTGCATAACTTTCTTCTAAATATTATTAATTTTTTTTTGGTTGTGGCTTCAATCGTCTTTAGAATGACTTCTTCTAATTAAGAAGATTCTAATTATTAGATGGTAAGAAACAGTTGGTAGGTACCTACTTAGGTATCTCTATGTTTAAGGAGTAAACACCTAAAGCATGTTTGGAGACTGCAATGGGTTTTCAGGAATGAATTTTATTAAATTACATAGGTAAATCAGTTGCTACCTATTATACTTTGTAACACACTAAACAAGTTTTGATTAGATAGAATTATTTTAATGCCATCTATTGCTCCAACAGAATATTTTGCAGAATGAACAGCTCTGAATAATTGCATGTTTTTGTGCAGTTTCAGTACAAGGAACATAGACAAAACACATTGAAAATGAGAAGAAAAAAATAGCAACTTTAGTAGGTAGGTAGGTACTTACCGGCGCAACCATTTGAAGACCCCCATGTCTTGCAGCAACTCCACTTTGAACCTACAATTATATTACACTACATATACAAAACTCGTGCAACTAGAAATGCAAACTAAGTATACCACTAAATAACTTTACAAGCAACGAGGAAAGTCCGTCCGTATGAAAAGCACGCGGAACATTACCGGTCCATTAGAAGTCCGATTACAAAAAACGACCAGCAACAATGACCACCGATATATTGTGCGGTCAGACAAAACATCACGAGCGACGCGCCATTCGCAATGAGCTGCTGAATTTGGTTTTTGTACAAATTACTTTTCGTCGCGCTTCGGTACGCCGAGTCCGTTCGCCGCCGCCGCGCCGGTGTAGGGCCTCGCTTGCCAGTCTAGTCTACCGCGCTCGGACTCGTCAACCGTGCGAAATGAACCTCACCTCGCCCGAGCAAACAATTTTAGTTCAATTAATTTCAGGGTAGACTAAAATCTGAATGAAATAGCAACCAGACAGAGAAATGTGCTGATAAAATGAATGTTTACATAGGTACCTCTCCTTTGATGTTTCCGTCTCTGATTTACTTCGGAAAGCTTTGTATTCGTACAAAAACTTCTTCATAGTTTTATGAAATATAATAAACGCTCTTCAATTATAAGTTTTTTGAGGATAATTTAACAATTTTTCATATAAAACCTCCAATTTTAAAATGGTAGAGGTCATTGTAAAATTGATTGAATTGATTTAATAATTGTTTGTTGTCATTCATTCATCTCTGGCTTGACTGCGGATCGATTTCAGATTTTTAATAAAATCAAAAATCTAGATTAATAGAAATGTACCCGATTCAAGTTAAGTTCAAGTACTAGTAATAATTTTATGTGTATAAAACACATGGAATTTCATTACATTGTAAAATGGAAGAAACAATACATTATATAAGTTTCAAAAGTTTTCGTTGATATTGAGTATTGTTCATTCGTACTTCCGGTATGTACCTACCATCCGGTCTATAGAGGTGAACCATTTTGATGGAAGTCCGGGAAAATGGGATTGGGAAACAACCTATATACTTAGGTGGCATTTACCGGTGATTTTAATAAAGTATATGTTTCGTTGCATACGGTTTAACATATCATTCATAGAGTAACTTTTAATAATAATCATATCATTGTACAAAAGTCATGGTGAAATTACAAAACTGACTGGATGGTAGATTTATTTTAATTAGGCAAGTGGCAAGTCAGCAGGCAACATTACATAAAAAATGTCAATTGATGTCAGTCAAGACTTTTTGGCGGGATTTTGTCGGAGAGAGAAAATCTGAGGAGAAGGTTGTCTTTTTATTTAGTTTTCCTAAAAATTGTTTAATGTAGGTTTTGGTGTATATCTGTGATAGTAGTGCCTATTAAAGTGTATATTGTGCGGGATAGTTAAATAAAAGCGTGTAATGACTCTACCGGATCGTTCCAAAATGTCCCTTGTTTGTTATTCTTCATTAGACTTACTATCGGTTTACGTGGACCTGCAGTGTGGATCACCGAATGGCACTAGTTGTGCCCTCGTGGAGGCCGTGCTGCGGTTTTATTGAAAATCACCGACTAACTCTAGTCGTGCTCTGTTTTTGTGGAGGCCGTGATGTAACCCCCGTTTTAAATAAATATAAGAAAGAATACTTTAAATAAGACAGGGCTGTATGGACGAAGCTTCCCTTGCCCGTCCTCAATAGAGGACAAAGCAACAACAACAACAAAAAATCTGAGGTCGTGGACTAATTTGTGGTCGTGCCCACAGACTACTGAAAAGATGTCGTGCCGGGCTTTGATTTGATTTGAAGTTTGATTTTGGAAGTTGATGTTTACGTTGTGTTTGATTTGAATTTTACAATTTTTTCTTATTTTTTTCCCGAAAATATTCATGGACGAATTAAGAGGACCCAATATTCAAATAGTTCTACATGTAAAAGAAGGTAAGTTGATTCTTTTCTTCATTAAAATGTAGCCAATTTTTATAACTTCAATGAGCGAATATGATTATCTTTCTGCCTCCTTTCAGGACTTGGTTTCGGTTTTCTAAGAACTCCGTTTGTAGTTAGCGGCTCTCTAAATGGGTATATGTTGGAGACGGATCCCGTGGTGCCATGCCATGCGCCAATTTTCGACGCTGAACTTGTTTGGGAGGCGGATAAAAGACGGTTCCGAAGGCAAGTTATTTCATAGAAAATTATATTTGTAAAGGTAGCCGGAAGTATAAGATAGATAGATAAGATAGAAGTATAAGGAAGTATTGGGGAAGGCCCAGCAGCTGCTGCTACAGGCTTATACTGAAAACACATAATTTACTATTTTAGTCTTTAATTTAGTATCTCTTCATGCTCAGACAGTTTCATCGAAGATTGTGTACTTATTCTAAGACTGAAATGGGAACAGGGAACAGTGACTTTAAAATAAGAAGTACATTGTAATGTGTGCCCCATCGTGGTTTGCATCCGAAATATCCTAAGTCCATTCAAGTCAAGCCCCAAATAAAGAGCACAACTTAAAGAATGATCTGTATGTCCAATTTCAGTTTACGAGTCCAGAATGTGCCAATAAAAGTGGAGGTGTTCACAATGGCTACCCAGGGCAGAAAGGACAAGGTGGGGTACTTGTTGCTGAGCCTGTTGGGGGCCCAGCCACGTCCGTCCAACAAGAATGTTGATGTAAGTTGGGTTGTTTGTTAATAATGGTGTAAAATAAGAAAAACTAAAAAATCTGACAGCATTCCACCTTGCTTGGTTTCCTTAAGTTGCCATCAAACCCTGTATTCCTAGTGTATAATCAAGCTTAGGAATCTAAAAACTCAAAATGTTTTCTTATCTTATTATAATTTTTCAAAAGATGAAAAGATTTAAAAAACTTTGCTACTCATTAGTAGACTAATGGGATTTAGTAAGTAATTCAGACTACCACCTACTTACGGGGGTAGCAGTCCATGGACTGACTCCACAAACACTTTATATTGTGGCATGCCATACCCCACAGACTGTCAGTCCTGAAGTAATGGAGTAGGGCTTCTGGCTGCGAGCAATGGCTTGAAGCGTCGGAAACTGTTGTCAGCCCCATTTCAGATCAGAATTCCCTGATTGCAGAACATATGTCGGTCTCTCTCCTGCAGACAGCCCCTGTACACAAGGCCGAATATCACCCATTTGATAATATCAATAATTTTATTACAAATTGCAGGTGAAGCACACCTGGCACCGGCTGCTTGGCGTGAAGTCTGAAGGCAAGTGCTGTCAACCGCAGGTGCTAATGAGTCTCTCCGTCGAGGACCGGGTGAACACACTCACTCCTGTAAGTAAATAAATGTGTTATACATATTTCTTGTTCAATTATATTTATTTTTAAAAACATGGTTTCCCCACCAAGACAGATAAGTTGCAAGTCTGATTATAAATTCATTTCTACAACTTATCGTCATGGTATTAGTCCTTCAGCGTCCACTGCTGGACTAGCCCTTTACCAAAGTATGTCTTAAACTCTTGAAGGAAGAAATTTAGCTAGCGCGGGCGCCACTAAAAAGTTTGTAGCTTCATGAATAATCTCTTTCTATCCATTATGTTACTTTGTTTAGACTGCAACTAGTTTCACACCTGTCAACTCTTCATCATATAGATAGGATTTCTTTGGTAGGAGCTCGCGGCTAGTAATTCGAACATTCCTGATCGTCATTATCCAAAATTGTTTTCAGAGGAATGAGCTGCGCTTATTCCACAGCAATGAAGTGGCTTATCCTTCGAACTACCCGGCTACAAACCCGCCCACCGGCAGGTCTATGCTGTTGACATTGCGTGAGTACCTAACATTCTTAAATGTATATTATTTTTATATTCATAACCTCTCTAGTGTCTAGTGTGGCCTATTGTATTGTGTTTAACCCTTTGGATTCAGAGCGCAGTGCCTTTAAAACTCGGACGTACTTCTCGTCAGTCAGACACCCTGACACTGTCACTCAAAAAAACTGTCATTTTAAAACGTAACTTTTGTAATATTTTTGTATCAGACAGAATGTGTAGTTGAACAAATTCCCTTCAGATGAGTACCAGGAGGCGAGCAAGAGGACGGTGTCTACCGCGGAGCTGCACCCTAGGCTGCTATGCGACGAGGGGCTCATACAGATCGGCGACGGGAAGCAGCTGTTCGTGCTCAGTCTCGTCATCGGCGCGGTCGAGAACCTCGACTTGGTAAGTCTTTTATAGCCTCTAATATATTGAATGCGCCATCCAAAAACATTGGGTGGAGGTAGTAACAGGGCATAAATAAATAAATAAGTTTTGCAATAAGACACTAACACCAACAACAGCTTATTATCATGTCCCCACTGCTGGGGCTCAGGCCTACCCTATCAACGAGGGCGTTCGGGCTATAGTCCTCCACGCTAGCCCAGTGCGGGTTGGTGGACCTCACATGCGTCTAAAAATTTCTTACCTGACGATTTTTTCCTTCAACGTTTGAGAACAGTCAGTAAATGTACTTAAGTTTCGAGAAAAAACATGGTCCAGCCGGGATCGAAATTCGGATCAATACGTCCACCACTGGGCGTAGGTCTATTATTCGTTCGGCTACGTCGGTGAACTATGTCAACTGCCGCTTTATAATAGGTTTTAATTTAGACAGTCTATAGGGAAATTGTTTTTAGGTAACCAGTGAAATAAACTATTATTATTATGTAACTGGATTGTTTATTGTTTTTTAATTAGTATTTTAATTTGCAGTTGCTACCCATACAAGACAGAGAAGCAGTTGATTGCTTCGTGACATACTCTATTTTCACACATAACGTTAAGACTGATAGGTAAGATTTCCTTTCCGTTACCGCATAAACCACATTGGAGGTTCTATTTTAAAAATCATGTATTTTTACCCGACCGAGGCGAAGCCCAGAAGGAGTTCAGAATACACTGGTATTGAAAATGCTACAGATGCTTTCAGTCAGGAAGGTTCGAATCTCTTTGGTGGCGCGCGCGCCCCCAATGGAGACTGCATCTTGCATATTTAGTATGGGAACCAATGGTGCCACTTACAGGGGGGTGCGGACAAAGGAAGCGGTGTAGCGGGAGGAGGTTGCTAATACTAATTTATATGGAGTTTGAAAATGAGAATGTGTGAGTGAGTCACAGTATTATCATACATTTGACACATTGAACAAGGATCCCATAGAACAGCTGCTAAAATAACAATAATAATCAGAGAGGGACACACTTATTACAAAAGTGGTAAGAGTAAGCAAGACAGGTATAAAATCTTCTATCTCTATCTATGTATGTGAATTGGGGTCAGTTGGTATGTACCAACTGCCCCCCAACAAACCACAATCCGACTAAAATAGATAGTGTTTATTCAGTTTGACCCCGTCTTCTCAAATTATTGGGGTAAAAGACTATTGCTATTTCATGCTATACGCTGATTACGGTTCTATAGTTCATTCTTTTTCTATGATTTGACACGATTTTGACACCCATAGAATGCTTTTTTTACGCCTCTTTATATGGGCTGCGAGCACGCACCAAAGAGATCTTAACTCCATGCTTTCAGTCCAGAAATAATTTGTTGTGTTCATTTAACCACGCGGACGAAGTCGCGGGCAACAGCTAGTAATGTATAAGAGTGTGTTGGTGTCAGAGTGGGCGCGAGCACGTCTGGCGGCGGCGGCACGTGCGCGCAGTTCAACCAGCGCACGTCGCTGCGGCTGCGCGCGTCGCTCGCCGCGCTCGCCGCGTACTTCGCCGAGTGCCCGCACCTCGTCACGCGGCTGTGCGCGCCAGACAGGGACATCGGTACGAGCCGCGGAAAACAGATACTTTATATATTTTTATATTTCTAGCTGCTCTTAAACGGTGAAGGAAAACATCGTGAGGAAACCTGCATTTGCCGAAGAAGGAATTTTTAGGCGCATGTGAAGTCCACTAATCCGCACTGGGCTGGCGTAGTGGACTGTAGCCCGAACGCCCTCGTGGAAAGGGTAGTAGGCGTGAGCCCCAAGCTGTGGGGACATGTTAATAGGCTGTTGATGATTTATTTTTAGAAAGTTTTTATATTTAATTTATAAATTGAAATGACGTTTACAGGCTGATTGCATTAGGTATCATTCAAAGATTTCATTTCTGAAGGGCTACCCCGCACTGGGCTAGCGTGGTGTGCTACAGCCCCTACGCCCTCATTGAAAGGGTAGGTCTCGGCCCCTACAGTGGGTGTCCCCACTGAATATTGAATAGACTGATTTTGATTTGAGCACGTCCCCTCATAGGCATCATCTTGTCCACATAGTAATGAGATTTGTAATTGTATGGATATGATAAAAATTAACTTTTTTTTTCACTTTTCCCACCCTCATTCGCGTCGATGCCATCCCACAGGTATCTGCAGCATGGACCTCCGCAAGCTGGTCCCGACGGACGACATCGACCAGTTCGTGGCGGGTTTCTGCAACGACGATAAGGCCGTCGCCATACATGAGCGGTGCTTCCTGCTGCGGTGCGACGAGGCCGTCGACGCGAGGCCCGACGGCCGCCGCCCGTACATAGACGTGGAGATGAGCCTCAAGTACGTCGGGGTTAAACAGGACAATGTGCAGGTACTGTTTGCGTTTGCTGCTATTGTAATCTATACTAATATAAAAGCTAAGGAGTCTTTTTTATTTGTACGCGCTAATCTTTGGAGCTACCAGTCTCGAGACGTTTGCATTTAAAAAGCCTATAACCTCAAGAAGGTTATAGGCTATTTAACTAAGGTAAATCCCCGCCTGAACAACATAAAGGGGAGCTAAAGGGGAATCCCCCGTTTGAACGGGCGTGAGTGGAGGACCTGGTGTGGTGGCGTTCGTTGGGGAAGCCCTATGTCCAGCAGTGGACGTAAACGGATTGATATTTTGTAGAAGCCAAACGTGATGTCGGCTCGCAGCGCCACCCAGCTGGAGACGACGCGCAAGAAGGAGCCGCTACAACACCAAGCCGATCTGGACTACAAGGGGGGCAGCTGCACCCATCTAGACCAGGACCTCGGCGGCGTGGCGTACACTAACATGGGCGTTTCTAACACGGCCAGGTATTGCTTTATTTTAAAATTCCTCGCTTTATATTCATTATTATATATATATGTTACGCACGGGTCCTTACACACGAATAAATGTACATACCTAAATAAAATTTTATCGGTGTGTAAAACCCGTGAATATGATACCTATATAATATAAGCCAGGTGATTGTTATACACAGTGGAAACGATAAGTGTCCGGCAGATTATTTCGTTAATTTAAAAGATGATACACAACTTTAAACTGATTTAGATATACTGTGCCATTTAATACATGAAATTAAATCATTTAATGACATATTTTGAGCACATGGCGTTTTTCAATGTGATAATACATATTTATTTAGGTAGGTTAGTATTTAGACAGAGGTTAGCGAGGTGCAGTGGCTGTACAAATTCATAAATCTTATAACTTTGTAAATACGTATCGTGTCGAAGCGAAATGAAAACTATGTGTATGAACACATAGTTTTCACATCTCATTACTATGAAGTAATGAGATTTGTAATTGTGTATGATATTTTTTGTCACTTTTCTCCCGCTTGCAGATACAAGAACGCGTCAGGCGAGGCGGTGCTGCAGACCAACGAGGTAGCGGACATGATCAAGAAGATGTACGACTCGTTCGCGCTGAGCCAGGAGCTGCTCGCCTCGCGTCTCAGGCCCAACACCAGCGACATGCAGGTATGAAATAGAATAATTTATTGTCAAGAATATAAAGCAGACTTAGCTTACAAAATCAACAGGGGCAACAAGTCAATGTGAGCAACAAGTCAAATTTGACTGGCCTGTTGGCGTAGTGGAAGTGACCCTGCCTACTGCGCCAAAGGTTGTGGATTCGATTCCCATAACGGTTGGTTTTCGGATTCTGGGTGTTTGTATGTATTTATGTATTTCTTTAAAAGTATTTATGTATGTTTATCAGTTGTTGAGTACCCATTTACGAGCTTCGGCTTAGTTTGGGACTAAACAGCCGTGTTTCACGTTCGTGTCCAAACGTTATTATTATTAATGTAAGCAAGTGAGGCTCTCTTCAGTAAATGTATTTATTGTGATCATTCTGTTTGTAAAATGATAAACATTGGGATTATAAAAGCTCCTGTTGGCCTAGTGGCTGGTCGTTGCTTCGAGCGCCAAAGGTCGTGGGTTCGATTCCCGCTAAGGACAAGACAACTTTGTACGAATTGGTCCTGATCTCGATATTATATTTGTGCATAATCCTAGATTCAAGATTCAAACTTTATTGCAAAGCCACATGTTAAAAGATGTCAAGGTACAAATAAGCCAGTACATGTGACGCCCTGCAAGGGCACAGCAATATGAGGGTTGTATCAATATTAATATTAACAATAAATTCTTACATTACTAAACAATTATACATTATAAATTATGTTGTGTTCTACTCGTATTTATTATATTTATATAATCTTTTGTATCATTAATGTCATACCTACTTACATATCTATGTTATTATCTATCTAAATTATTTTTGGACTTAGACATGTGTACATATAATTATTTGAAATTAATTCCTGCAGGTGCAATGTGAAACAGCGCCGGGCCGCGGCGTGGGAGAAGAACCGGAAATGGACGGAGATAAGCCTGTGAGGGAGAGAGCGCATCCGGTAGCGACGAGTGGCAGGGGGGTGGATACAGCGGCTGGACGTGACAACATCGACAGGTTTGTGGAGTTGGTTCTCCAAACCCGATCTTGGATTCTCTGTATCATGTACATCTTTGGACATTTCCCAAGGGAGATTTTGTTTGGGACTCGTTGTCTAGGTGAAATAGTAAGTCAATAGGCGCGTCCACACCAAGCATGCCGCGCTCGAGGAACGTCCACACTGACCGCGCGGTAGAGCATTTGCCGCCTAATGGGTATTGGTGTCCCTTTAATGCACGCTTTAACTAAATTTTAGTCTCTTGTGCTCTTTTGTTACTTTTCAATATAAGAAAAGGACGGTTTTCAGAACTTGTCAGACACAAGAAAAAGTACTGGGTTTCTATTGCAAATCAAAACATGGCGATTAAAATTCCCTCTGTCTGACAGGAGCGAATTAAGTTCTAAAATAAATGCCTTCTCATTCTTTTTAAAGTTACAAAATTTCTTATGAATCCGGGTAGTTCAAAATAAATATGTTAGTCCTTTTAATGTTTTCCAGGGAGCCAATTAAATTGGAAACTAGCAAAAGTGACACGTGCATCGAACCCAACGAGAAAGGTAAGAAAAAGTAGCTCATGAAACTGGTACATAACAACGATTAAAACATGAGTGTGAGTTTAAAAAAGAGCCGCAGGCGAGTTTTAGTACCACACGAGTGTTTTAATATCTAGTTATGTTCAGTTTCACACAATACTTTATATATTAAATAAAATGCAATTTACCCAGAAAACACAATTCACAGTGCGTATAGGTAATAGTTCATTGTAATAACGAGGGCGCCGTCTACCGCGCATGGGCCCTAGCGCGCCGCGCGCGACATCTATAGGCTGTCATCGGTGACAAGTAGAAGAGACTGATGCCAATAATCTTTATTCAGACGCTGTGAGGAGAGCTCTCTCGACGGTGGAGCGGCACACCACAATGCAGAGGTTTGTGGAAGAGCTGGAAGACTGGAAGGAGAGACAGCAGCAGCTGTTCAAGTGTCAGGTAAATAAACATAGAAAAATCTGTTCAGATATTCATTTAGTTAACTTGACATTTGGCAAAATAATAAATCAATGAGATAGTGACGACAATGAGTGAGTTTATAGACACTCATTTCTTCGAAATTTTAAAGCGGTAGAATGATAAAATTATGAATAATTGTACCTACAGCTAAAACGCAAAGAGGAGTACCACCTAGACCTGCTCGCTAAGGAGTGGGACAAGAAGCGAGTGGAGCTGGAACAGAAGCTGAGCAAAGGCATCGAGCAGTGCCGCAACCTGGCCACCGACCTGAGCGGCGCCACCGAGGACTTCCGGCTCAGGGGGTACCGCAACACTGAGCGGGAGAATAAGGTAGTCAGAGTCCTGCGTATGCGGATTGCCGTACATTTTGATGCCATTTTAGTCGTATATTATTCTAAAAACCGCTTGCCTGATGAGTGAGGTGTGTACAACACTCTGGACCTCCTCCATCCGTACTGCGGACAACCGCCATCAGATGTCACCCAAACCGTTCCCTGACAGAGATCCAAGGGCTCGAAGCGACCTCGAATGTATGAAAAGGAACCCCTAGCCTTTTTAACCTATACTATAGTTTCTATTTTAAATACTTATTTTCTTTAAGGTAAACAACAAAATATTTGTCTAAAGAATATCGGTTACTCTTTTCTTAACAAGCTTGTTCCACTGGCTACAGTACAATTATGTCTATCCAGCTGCTAGAAGCGAAGAAAGCGCTGGAATCGCACTACACGGCGAAGTACCAGGAGCTAAGGGAAGCGTCGCAGAAGATGGAGGACGACATGAACCACAGGCTCAAGCTTAAGGACATGAGGATCGAAGAGTTGGAGCTCAAAGGCCAGCAGTTGGAGAAACAGCTGGATGTGCTGAAGGTTAGATTAGATTCATTTATGGGAAGTAATAAACCAAGCGAAGCGTATATCAAACCTTTTTTGTCGATTTGTCTGTCAGTTCCATTGAGTTATCGTTTATAAACCACTAAGTTCCAGTTTGACCTCTTTTGACCCCATTTAGAGGTAACCTGAACATTTTTAGAACTTTCTAATAGGTATTCTCATCATAAGTAAGAAAAATAAGGCTTTTCTATGAAAGGAAAAATTTGATATTGAAGGAGGCCAATCGCGCTAATTCTGAACGATATTACCAAATCCAAACCATAACCAAAAACGTTATGCTGCATCCACACGTTTGGCAAACTTTTACGAACGCAAGCCAAACCCCTGCTCCAAACGTTTGCGTCTTTCGAGGTTTGCCAAACGTGTGGATGCAGCATAACGTTTTTGGTTATGGTTTGGATTTCGTAATATCATTCAGAAATTTGTTTATTGATTAATATTGCCCTGGTGTTAAAGGTATAAAACAAAAGAAAAAAATACAAGTTCTAGGTGAAGCCAAATTAAATCTAGTGTGGATGGGTGTCAAGTCTGACCTGGAGGAAAGGTTCCGAAGACGCTAGCGGCATAGCCGCGCTGGACAGCTACCGATAACCTTTGGACCAGGAAAGATCCGGAGCGGGGGTCTCCCTCCTCTCTTCCCCTTCTTCTTCAGAAATTAGCGTGATTGGCCCCCAGTCCTCTCATAGTATTGAAACACCCTAATAGGCTATATAGGCCAGCTCAAGGTCAAAGTGTTTCCACGACTGTACATACCGAGTTGGACGTCTTTGGCAAGGAATGAAAGATCGCCAAACTACTGTGTATTGTTTTAAATTGGTTCACTCAGTGTTAACTTTTAATTACAGAACAACGTGAAGAATAATGAGAAGGAGGCTGAAAGCAGATACTCAGGCCTGACGAAGGACCAGACTGCGAGTCTCATACAAGAACTGGTATGTTCCTATGAAATAAAAGGCTTTTTAAAATTTCGGTGACAAAATATACAGTGCATGAAAGGGAGGTGGCAGAAATAAAGGTCAACTTTGCAGTCCACTTCTCGGAATATCCTCTATTATTTACTACCTAGCTGTATCCCGTGGCTTCGCCCGAAAAACCCTTAATGCGGAAGCTTTGTGCAAAATTTCAAGTCCATAGGTTCAGCGGTTTACGCTGTGCGTTGATTAGTCAGTCAGTGAGTCAGTTTCTTCTTGGATATATGAATATTGATTTTTAATAGAATATTTTAAAAATGTCCCACAACGGAGATTGACGGCGGACATGATATTATTATTATTATTTATTCATTCAGCTTACACTATCTTAACAGTCTACAAACCAAATCTGATGATTGATGGTTGATGGTGTCCCTGCAGCGATGCCTCGAGGAGAAGCTGGACTGTGCAGTGCAGTCGAAGGCGTTCTTCAAGGAGCAGTGGGGCCGCGCCGTGCGGGAGATGCACCTCGTCAAGCTGAACACCCGCAAGCAGATGCTCACGCAGCTGCGGCACGAGCGCCGGCAGCTCGGCGACGCGGGGTGAGTGCGTCCCACGGACACACGGCTGGACAAGGCACGTTCTTCAAGACAAGCTTGACGAACGTTCTTCGAACAGTTGTTTTACTGTTTTTCATGCCCTTATTTGAACCATAGCTGTTTTTCGCATGTGTAGAAAAGTTTTTCCCGTGGGAATTAACAGCTTTTTCCGGGGTATCTATAGCCCATTTTAGCAGGATTCAAAGATGACATAGTGAAACAGCAGCGCCATCTATAAATATATATATATTCTGTATCAGCCAGCACCATCTGTTGGCATTAAGTTCTAACTATTTAGTTCCTATAAAAGTTCCCATGAAAATCCGTCCCCGCGTTGAATTTCGATTGCCTAATTAAATGGCCAATTTACATATAATCTTTATGAATTATAGCCTATGTATTATTCTGATGTGAAATCTATATTACTGTAAAGTTTCATCAAAATCTGATCCGTAGTTTTTGCGTGAAAGACTAACAAACATCCTTACAAACTATCGCCTTTATAATATTAGTAGGAAGGATATAAGATCGATGGCTCCAAGTGTTTGTAACGTCTGTTGTTCCAGGCTGGACACTATACAGGACCAGGAGGAGAGCAACCAGAGCCCGGTGGACATCCGCAAGCTGAAGGACGACTTCTACGTGGACCTGCTGGCCAGCACGCCGCCGCTGCACTCGCGCTCCATCATCAGTTAGTCCAGCACCGGTGTCGATTCGGCTGCCATCTCTTTCTTATTTTTAAAGATTGAGCACAAGAGATTAAAGGCCTTTACTTACGACACGATCCAGGCGCCGATCGGTAGGGTCACCAACCAAATGCATGTCAGTAGGCAAGTTGCCCCCTCCTCCCAACTTCATAGAGATTGGCGGGTGAAATCGGCCCGATCGGTAGGGCCGCGCTCATTCACGCGCCAATCTGTCAGGCCGATCTATGAAGTTGGGAGTCGGGGCGACCGAACCGCCAACAAATCCGCCCTATACCAGCCAACGTGCCTACAGACATGCCGATTGGTAGGGAGTCGATCCGATCCGCCCTAACGGTCGGGGCCTGGATCATGTCGTAAGTATAGGCCTTAAAAGTTAGGGCGTGCAATTTTAGTCTCTCTTTAAAAATAAGAAAGAGATGGCATGAAGTTTAGAACTGTCAAATTAGTTTATAATAGTCCGATGTTTGTAATAAACAAAAAATCAATATACATTTTTAAATATAAAAAAACAAGACTGTTGTCCGAAGGACTGATGCGGACTCAAGATGATGAAAAGTACATTTAAATGATGAGTCGGTTTCTATTGTGGTTTTTATTTTCAGGCAGTTCGGGACCGGATGTCATGGAAATGTATGATGATCTAAGGTAAGTGTAATAGACAAATACACGACTAGGATTATGGCGCATTTGGAAACACACACACTTGTCTAATCTCAAACTAGGATTTTCTCCTGTGCTGTGGAAAAAAGTCAAGGATATTTTCACAAATGTAACATCCGCAATAAAGACCAACTTGTACTATTTACACATGTACCTACATACAGTGGTAAAGATAAAATCAAGTGCATTACTGATTTATTTATTTATTACGCTTTACTGGTTTTTCGGTGAAGGAAAACATCGTGAGGAAACCTGCATGCAAGGATTAGAATTTCTATTCTAAGGCGTATGTGGAGTCCACCAATAAAACGGATTGAGGTACCGTTGCGTTGGTTTGACACAAAAAATCTCAGTGCTAACACCTAGTCAGCAAACTACAAACTATACTGCACCTAGTACAGAAGGGGTGGTAGATAAAAAAATTTACGTACATGTAAATGTACACAGTGTACTCATAAATTTTGACTTTGAAATGAGTCGAAGTGTCGCCAGGATACCTAGTCCCGTTATAAGATAATCACAATTTCTTAGTTGCATCGGATTACGTGATGCCACCACAACCTGATGACGTTTACCGTTGGGAATAACGCGATAATAATGGTGACTTGTATCATTCCAGGAACGCGGCCAAGAAGCCAATGACCGATAAGCTGACGGAGCTGATCGCGCAGCGCGACCGGCTCATGCAGCGCGACAGCCCCGACGAGGGCGCGCTCACACAGCTCAACCACGAGATCCGGAACATGTTGCTCAACTGCGGCACCTGATACGACACTCGGATACACATACAAGACTGATAGCTGTACTAGGTTAATTAATTTGCTCTGTGATAAAGTACAAATTCACCTCAAAGATCGCTCTAGTCGAAGACACTATATCATTGGGGACTGCGCAAACCAACCGGCAATTTGCCCGCGCACTTTTTGAGGTCCTTCCAAATGAACCATATCTCTATCAAGATAAAGAACAAAGTCGCATAATGACTTCTGCACGTCGGCGTCGCCTCGCGCTCATTTATACGATTTTGTCTATAGTGATATGGTTCATTTGACAATGACATCATGCGCAGTCAAATTTCCGCTTGGTCTGCCCCGACCCTCGATCTGTGACCGCTCCGGCCATTTCGCAACCAGTTTCGAAAACATTTATTATTCGAAACCAGGTGTCGAAAAAGGGAAATTCTGTTTTCGAATACAGAATGAAAAATCTTCTTTCGAAACTCATTCAATAACCTACAAACTCTTAGTTATAGCAACTGGTTTCGAAAATGGCCGGAGCGTCTGAAATGTGCTCTTTCTTTCACACTGACAACGAACTCGTGAACATTTTAGACGGTTCTCCTTTATTTATCATCATCATATCAGCCCTTCAACGTCCACTGCGGGACATAGGCATTTTCTAATAAACGCCACCACGCCCGGCCTCCGCATCCAGCTGTCTTTATGTCATTGGACCACCTGTCGGCGGGGGGCGGCACCGCGGCGCGTACCCACCTGCGGTCTTCACTTCAGAACTCGCCTGCCCACTGTCACATCAGTTTGCTAATCCTTATATACGCAACTTTTAATTTAAACCTACATTATTTCTTTATTGTGCAATAAATCCGAATGCACACCTTTTATCCCATGGCTGTTTATCTAATAAGGCGTTAAACTTGATTGATTACATTGACTTTTAGGGTACCATACCATATTGGTAAATAGTAGCCCATAAGGGTTCAATGCAGCACTTGTCTACTTCCATTCCAGCCTTTGTCTCAAAATAGGATTTACGATAATAATGTCCAATCTGAAAAATGTCCAATCTGAAAAACGTCCAACCTGAAAAATGTCCAATCTGAAAAATGTCTAATCTGAAACATTTTACACTACAGAACCTTAAAACCGCTATTTATTTATTTTCAGGTTGGACGTTTTTCAGATTGGTCATTTTTCAAATTGGACGTTTTTCAGATTGGACATTTTTCAGATTGGATATTTTTCAGATTGAACATTATTCAGTTCGAGCATTGTCGTTGGACATTTTTCAGATTGGACTTAATTACAGTAAATCCAAAATAGGTAATAGTACAACAAATTTTTTTTTATAGAATGAAATAAAAAACTCATAAACTTTGTTATAGTCAGTTGTTAATTTATAATTATAACATAATAAATTACTTGTTAATAAATAAAGGTGTTTTTTCTTCTTATATAAAATAAGTCTTGGGACATTTTGAACTTGATTCTCTGAGAAACAGACAGTGGTGATGGCAATTATGATGGAAGGTCCATCATCTTGACATACCTATGTTAAAAATATCACAAAAATTATTACAATAACACCTATGGAGATAGCTCTTCTATGCCTTTTGCCTTAATTACATTTTGCCTTAATTTCATCAACATAGTGCATTTTAAAGCAAAACAGTGATTTCATTGTTAGCACTAACAATACTGTTATTTATTATTATATTCTCAGATCTCCATATTATCTCTGTGTGGATGATCATTTGGTGTGTTGTCTAACAAACACACCCAATCCTTGAGTCTCTTGTCCCTTGCATACACATCTCTTGCCATGGCCCGACTGGCTCCCGCATCTCCAGCTCCTGCTAAAGCTCCGCCAAGCCACGCGACACAGTTATCATGAGCTGGTGCCGTATGAAATTTAAACTCTTGAACATGCAATCGCTCATTATATGGAGGCTGAGTGACTAAATATCTAAGCTCATGTGCTAATCTAGCTTTCAATCCAGGTAATGATGCAGTACCACCAGTAACTAGGATATTCTCGGCCAGTGCTCGTCGCACATCTATCGGACATTGAATAATACACTGAAGAATAATGTCAGGTAAAGAAGCCAACTCATTATCTCTTGCAAAGAGAAGTTCTGCAGCTAATTCTCTTGTCCTGCCAGATATAGTGATGGCAGCATGGCCAGATAATGGGTATTGTACACTTTTAGCTGGTGCAGGTGGTTTGTCTGACTGCCACTGCTCAGCTCGCTCCCGATTACCAAGAAAACACGTCTTTACTTTGATATCTTCTATAATTTGGTCTGATAGGTGCAACTCTTTGTTGTTGTCTTCATCTAAAAGCTGAGATAGTTTATCGTGGATAGCTCGTGCGGCTAGTGGTTGCGACTGAATGGCGCGCAGAACGGGGCAGGCGTGTACCACGGCCGAAACCTCCGCCTCCCTGGCACCGATGGACACAATCAACGTAACAGGTGCGCCCAACGTTAAGGCACACATCCTAGGACTATCAGCCCATATCACACCCGAGACCTCATAGTGTGTAAACAGAACCTTGGCTAACGTCTCTCGAAACAGTGTGGGTGTGAGTAGCGACTCCACAACTACAACTTTTCTTTCTTTAGGATTCACTAGAACGTGCCTGAAGTATAGTAAATGCAGCATGTGTACAAGATTGTCGTAGAGCTCCTCCGGGGTGCGGTAGTCGTGCACCCGCTTGGGCCTACGCTCTGCGGCGCACCAGAATTCTGATCGGATGATGCACCGAGGAGCAGCCTCGCCCGTGAAGCCGAACTTTGTATAGTCCGTGCCGAGGTCCAATACTACTGCTTGCTTCTCTTGTATGAGAGCTATGCCCTCGTACAGTGCCATTGTTGAAGTTTTGACAGTTCTTGAATGGATTCGAGTGTCAGTAATGTTAAAACAGAAAAATATAGAATGAAATCCAGAAAGAAACAAACAATTAAATGACACTTGCTTGGACGTATATTAACTAATTTGTGGATGACACTGACACATGCATGCGCAATCAATCGATCAGGCATTGAGTGATCATTGATCAATCAACTGCTGGCTGATTGAAGTAATTGACAGACCAGACAGTGACGTTCAAATTGAATTAAGCAAATAAAATTAAATTAAAAACATGTCTCCAAATGGTTTCCAACTCAATCAATGATTGATGATCTGAGCGCATGTATCTGGTTTTTGATAAACTAAAATTAATTTAAAACTATGACAAGCATAAAAGTACTTTGATTCCAGGGCCGGAGAACCTGATATATAAAAGACTTGAGGCTTTTTGGCGGGATTTTGTCGAAGACACTCGACAATCGTCTTTTTATTTCTCAGATTAGAACTTTTATTTAGTCTTCCTAAAAAATGTATATTGTAGGTTTTGGTGTATGTGTGTGATAGTTTTATGTGCAACAAGTGCCTATAAAGTGTATATTAAGCGGCATAGTTAAATAAACGCGTGTAAACGACTCTACCAGATCTTTCCAAAATGTCCCTTGTTAAATATTTATTAAACCTACTATCAGTTTAATGCGGACGTGAACTGCAGTGTGGATTACCGAATGGTACTAGTTGTGCCCTCGTGGAGGCCGTGCTGCGGTTTTATTGAAAATCGCCGACTAACTCTTAGAATTAGACTAGTCGTGCTCTGTTTTTGTGGAGGCCGTGCTGTAACCGCCGGTTTAAATAAATTTATGAAATAACACTTTAAATAAGACAGGGCTGTATGGACAAAGCTCCCTTGCCCGTCCTCAATAGACGACAAATCAACAAAAAAAAAGAATTGAGTGAGTGACATAAATTGCATGCGTGTGCGTGAGTGCAGTGCATGTAATATATAATCTGTGGTCAAAGAAATCGCTGTAAGAAAAAAAGGCGTTTTATTTATTCTAATTCTCGTAATGAATACACGTAACTGATTAATTTAGAAAAATCAGTTCAGTGGTTTTTAATCATAGTGTAGTGTACAAAATAGCAACACGGATATTTTCATGACTCTTCCTCTTAGCTGTAAACAATGGCGAAGAGCAAAGTGACGGGAGCCACTAGTAGACTGAAACAGGATTATCTGAGGCTGAAAAACGACCCAGTTCCTTACGTGACCGCCGAGCCTGTGCCGTCCAACATCCTGGAATGGCATTACGTGGTGAAGGGACCGGAGAAAAGTCCGTACGAGGGCGGCTACTACCACGGCAAGATTATATTTCCGAGGGAGTTTCCTTTCAAGCCTCCGTCTATCTATATGATCACGCCCAACGGGAGGTTCAAGACGAATACTAGACTGTGCCTTAGCATTACTGACTTCCACCCTGACACTTGGAATCCTGCATGGTCCATTTCAACGATTTTGACTGGGTTGCTCAGTTTTATGTTGGAGAAGACTCCGACTTTAGGCTCGATCGAGACGTCTGATTACCAAAAGCGGTGCTTGGCAGCTGAGTCTCTGGAAACTAACATCAAGAACAAAATGTTCTGCGAGTTGTTTCCCGAGTATGTAGAGGAGATTGATCTGCTGTTGAAGCAGAGACAGGAAGCAATGTTGCATGCAGAGAACGACAATGCTAACAGTGAAAGTGATGTGACATCGGAACCACAATCCAACATGTACTTTATTATGACAAACCTGTTTGTGGTAGTAGGTTTCGTGTGTCTTGCGTACATGGTTAAATATGTACTAGTCTCTATATCTAATGATTAGACTAAAATTGTTTATTGTAAATAAAATAATATATTTATTTTGTAAATAAATTACTATTCCACTAGATGCAAATTCTGAATATTAATATACACACTGCATGTATAGTGTGGTATGAGCTAATGAAATGAGATTGTTTCAAGTTTATGCTTAATTAAGCTATTGTCACTTGAATTCACTTTATTCTGTATTGTAGGTACTGCCTTTTAATCAAAAATCCAAAGTGTATATGATAGTTACCAAAATTTAAGTTTACGAAGTACTTTGTAAAAGTGATACAATTTATTTCTTTTTCTTTAATTTTCTAATTGACCTAAACTGTAACTGCTGTACATTCTGGGAGCAGTATGTTCTAGCTAGATGGTCTTGTATAACTCTGAACTTATTATTTTTTTATTAATACCTATCCAAATGAAAATTATTCACGGTATAAAAAATAGCTTGTATGTCCTAATCTTGTCTTGAACACAATGTGTATGTGTTTATAATCTTAGATGTATTAATACTACTTACATCTATTTCTACAATGCATTTATTCATTTTCATCAACAATAATGTATGATGCGCTAGTTGCAACTTATGATTAATCAGGTGTTTGTTTATGTAGGTGTATTGCATTTCCCACTTTTAGTATTATTTGGTACTACATTAATAAAAATTTAATCATTATGTTAGTCTAGTAAAGATATGTGTATGATCATGATCTTTCATTTACAACTTGAAGGAATGGAATTGTGATTTTGTTAGCATGGTTTATTTACTACACGAGCAGAGGAATAATTTAAGATTTCTTTTTACTAAGTGAAATTTGAAATAACACTAGTACAGCCACAGCAGTTACGGAAGAACTACAATCCTGTAAGGGCCAAGAGTTGTGTATTATTATAGCAATCAAATTCCATGTTTTATTGCTCTGGGTAAATACTGCTGAAGTCCTGTTATTCTAATTTCATTTGACCACTATTTAATGTAAGTACTATCGTTATTAAACATTGTGATTTCTGTAAACTGCAGGAAAATTAATTAAATGCAGTAAAGTGTTAGTATTTTTCTATGAATATTGTTTTATTTACTGCCATATAAAAATATATACATATAGGGAATAATCCATCAACAATTCGCCATCCACAATCAACACCCACACTGTGAGCAACATTGAACAACCAGTGGGATTCGAACCCACGACCTTTGGGCCAGAGGCAGGCAAATCTCAACTAGGCCAATTCAAGGAAGCACAAAATTCAATTTATTAAATCTATAAATAAAAAAGAAATGTATTCTAGTTTACCATTTTATTTGAATCCAATATACCAAGGAGCCAGAGGTCTATAGACCACTGACAATAAAATGATTTGTAGATAATTACTTACCTATTTTCTTCTAATACTAAAATTGTACCAATTCGAATACAAAGTTATAAAACCTGATTAATACAAGAATGTTTTACAAAAACACTTAATTCCGCCGAATTTCTGAGTACCTAGTGGATTTATATAATCATCTACAACAGGTAGATACCTAACATGATTTCTATATAAAAATATAATGTCAATTACGTAAACAGAAATTCAAATATTTATTATGATTTCGAGACTGGTTCGAGTGTGTTGCTTTTGTAAAATACTCTTCTATTTTCACATATGGATTATTGAAGGTAAGAATGCTTACCTATGGAGTGGTTACAAACAATACAAATCTTCAGTCAAAATTTATCTATTCAATTCCTGTATGAGTATGCAATATGGTTTATTGTATAATGAAATAATAATCTGTTACCTGCTGGTGCTTAAAATTTCAAACCACACCCTATAGTAATAAATTATGCAAAAAATTCATATTTCCTATTATCAAAATATTTAAATACATTCATTAGTACAGCTGTACTGAGTCTACTACTCATAAGTAGGTATATCATTCACTTGCACAGAAAGAATAAAAATTAATAAACTACAGGGAACTACTACTAGTGCGACTTAATTGCCTATAATAACACCACCTTAAACCTAAAGAACCTAGTTTTAGGAGGATAACCTTATACATTCAATATTCAATTGTAATTATAAAAGAGAGTTATTATTTTATGACTGCTTTTGATGTAGCAAAAACCCCAGTTTAGGTAGGTATACTTTCCATGATCTAAAAACACTAGGGTTGAACCCCACTATCGCTCGCTGCGCCGCACTTTGCCTATACAGAACACGTGTTTTGTAGGCTCCGGCCGTGTTTATAACTGAGTTTCGTAACCAGAGACCAAGAATATTCATCATGCTTTGTAACCGAGTTGCGAAACAAGAATGATTTCATAGAGCGGTATTTTCTTTCCTTGTAACTAGTTACGATGGAAGATTTATATTATAACATCTTCGTTTGTAACCATTTTGTAACTTATGTTACAGGGGAAGAAAAGACTGCTATGAACTCATTCTTTCACACAAACAAAACAATTTTCTTCTTCGTTTGTAACTGGTTACGAAACCTAGTTATCGGATAACGCCCGCAGGCACCGAGTAGATTAGATATAAATAATCCCCCTTTTTTAGCTTTTGTTTTCATCATCATCATCATCCCAATCGCTAACCAAACTCTTTATTTTATCGTCTTTCTTTTGTTCAGGCTGTTTAACATTTCCTGTTGCTGCTGGCAACGTATCAGCAATATTTTCATTTGTCATATTTTCTGATTCCTCATCTTCATTTGTTGAATTATTCTGTTCTTGAGAATCATTATCTTCCCAATCATTCAGAAGAGATGATAGCTTTTCTTTAGGAGCGTCTGATGCTGCTGCTATTTGAGGCTGTTCTTGCACAGTTGTTGAATTATCTTCCTGTGACGAATTCAGACTATCTTCTGTTTCACCATCTACTTCAGGAGTATTTGAAATCTGTTTTTCCATTTCCTGTTGAATATTTTCAATAGACTCTTCTAATTCAGCTGGTGTTTCTGTCGTTGTATTATTTTCAGTATCACACTTAGTAGTATCTTCTGGTTCCCCGATTGGTACCAACTCCTGTGTTTCCGTCTCTTCCTCATCTTCTGACCATTCAGATGCTAAGGTTTGTATTTTTTGCTCAACTACTTTTATGATGGCATCTTGGTTATCTGTAATATGGTTATTGCCATTTTGCCTAAATTTAGATGTATCATTATCGTTTACTTTGGGATTTTGAATATTTCCAATTTTTCCTTCAGTGTCCTCTTCGATTTCTTGTTCAATAACAGTATCATCTCTTTCTTCAATTGGTTCTTCCGAAATTTCTTCAGTTTCTTGTTCAACAATACAAGATTCATCTATTTCTTCAATTTGTTCATAAGAAGGTTCATCAATGTCTTGTTCAATAATTGAAGATTCTTCTTTTTCTTCATGAGGTTCATCAGCAGGCTCCTCAACAATACAAGATTCATCGACCGGTTGTTCGTCACTTTTATTTGAGGGGTCAGTGTTTATATCTTTCTGTTGTAGAACTTCATTTGCAGTTATCATGTCATTTGATTTGTCAGCATTTATATCTGCGATTGTTGCTTCAGATGGAACATCTATATTCGTAGGTACTAACGACACATCTTGTGCATCTTCCTCAACTACCTCTTCTATACTTTCGGTCACAACAACGTTGTCAATGTTTTCAGTCTGATGCAAATTTTCTTCTTCCATTTCTTTATCTTCTTCCTCCGTTTCTTTTTCTTCCTCCTCCATTTCCTTTTCTTCTTCAATCGATTCCTTTTGTTCTTCCGTTTCATTTTCTTTAATTGGAGCTTTATATGTTACGTTGGAAGTTAAAGTTACTTCAGGAAGTTCATTTAAACTAATTGTTTCATTTTCTGCAGAAGTCATTTCTACTTGATCTACAACTGTCATTTGCTGCAGTCCAGCTTCTGTAGGAACCTGAGCTTGTTGGGTATGTATTACATTTTCTGGAATATTATTCTGCCAAGACTCTGTTACTTGTGTTTCAATTACATGTGCGCTCATAACTGGAGTAGAGGTAGAATAGTTTTGTGAAATAACTGCTGAGGATTGCACAAACTGTGCGCCAATGTCTTGTGATGCTATCAGCTGGTATTGTTTGTTTTGGTCATCAACAGGATGACTATATACAACAACAATATTTGAATTGTCTGCGGGTAAAGCTTCAGAAACATTGATTGGATAATTATCCTGAATTATTACCATGTCATTGGACTGGGTATTATTTAAGCCAATTGCATTGGTGTTTATTGAGGTGGTATGTGGTGTACTCAACACTGTCAAAGTTTTATTTGCATCGCCATCATCAAATATGATGGAATGATTGGAGTTCATTAGAGCTTTATATTCTTCTTCATTTGATACAACAATTTGTATAGGTTGGTTAATGTTGGAAGACTTCTTTACTATCATTTTTTGATGTTGCAAACTATCACTTGGAATTGTGTGATGAATGTTTGTGATTTCCATAGATGTTGTTGGAGTCTGGTCTGCTTCTGCCGAAACCATATCAGACAAAATGTAATCGTCATTATGACACTGCTTTCTGTTAAGAATAAGTTGATTATTTCTCATTATGTATTCATTGTTGTCTATCACAACAATCTCCTCATCTTGTGACTTTTTAGGGGAAATGCTTACTTCCTCCATATATTCACGATAACCAACGTTTGAAACTTTTTCAGCTGGTGTAATCTGTGTCAATTTTTGCAATGTTGTATTCAAACCAGAATTAAGAATTTTTTGTTTTGTAGGGGTAGACATTGTAACTTGGGGTTTTTTGGAGATCAATTGTATGTTACCATCAGGCCTTTGTTGAATTTGATACTGAGCTTCAACTTCTTCATATTCATTATCAAAACTTTGTGGTTCATACTTGACAACTGGAGTCCTGGCCTCAGGCTGTTTAGGTGCAGGCTGTTCCTGTATCTCTTCATCAGATTCATCAATAATTCCGTCAGCTTTTGCTGCATACTTATGATTTGTTTTCAAATGAGCAAATAGGTTACTTTCCCGCAAAAATACTTTAAGGCAATAAATACACTGCAGATTGGTTTTTCTTTCAGCACTGTATTTATGGCCAGTGTTCTGTATGTGAGATAATAGCTGATTTGAAGTGTTGTATGATGATGCACAGACATTGCATCGGAAAGTCCTAGTTTCTGAATGGCTCAATTTGTGTTTTACAAGAAAACCTTCTGTGAGAGCTACATAACTACAAAGGTTACATTTGGGGAAACGGTAGGATGGTGGTGGGTCAACGCCATGTTTCGTGTACATGTGGTGCAGTAAGTAATTCCTTTTAAGAGATTTTAGGCCGCAATACTCACACATTTTTGATACAGGTTTCTCATTATGAACTTCAACCAAATGACGACGGAATTTGTAATATGAAGTAAAATGCAGAGCTCGGCCAGGTGTGCCACAGATGAGACAAATCCAAGGGCCTTTGATATTATCTGCTCCCATAGCGATTAGTCTAGCTGCTTCTTTGGAATCTAAGACATCTGTTTCATATGTATAGTCAGGTGTTTCTGATTTTACTTTTTCTTCTTGGTATGGCGTCGCCGTTGGTGAATTTACCTGTTTTTTCTGTTGACTTTGGGCTTTAGAACTTGGAGTATTCAGAATTTTCAACTTAATGTTTTTGTTACTGTTAACCAAATGTGGATATTTTTTTAACACCTCACTTATTATCTTAGCATGATCGATATTGTTAGCTTGCTTACTATCTTTAGTTTCAATTGTTACTTTAGGACCATCTTGATGGTCTAAAATTTGATCAAAAAGTTGATTTGAGACATTAGATGGTTCTTGCTTTACATTCATATGGACATTTTGGTATGTATCAGGCGATTCAGATACAGTATCTTCAAAGATATTATCATTTCTGGTTATTTTCTTACATTCCACAATATCAAGTGTTGTCGCGTTGCCAAACTTGTTAGAATTTGATGATTCTCCAATTATACCAGGTCTCTTTGATGGATAGTGTTTTGTAGATTCAGGATGCACCATTAAGGGCTGTGAGGCATAGGATATACTCATGAAAGAATTGTCAAAAATGTTATCAGTGTCCAACTCTTCTGGCAACTCGTACCTTGTAGGTCGAGGTTCACTTAAGCTGGCTTTTCTTGACAAAACTGCATTGCTCAGCGTAATGGGGGACGGTGAACGATACGGTACACTATTATTCACAGTTCCTTCAGTCTTCATGGAAGGCTTTTTAGAAGTGGGCATCATGTTACCAGCATTCCCAAAGGCTTTAGTAAAGGGTCGCTTATTGGATGCATTACTTGAAAATTGAGTAGGTGCAACCTGTCTTAGTTTAGGGGGTTCATTCACTTTAGAGTATGATCGTTTCGGAGTGGTGTTGTGGTGAGCTGGCTTTGGTGCCGTGTGTTGATATCTGTGCGCATCAAGAAGTTTGGTCAATACAGGCATATTCATAATTTGTGAGGTTTGGAGCAAACTCTCAAGTAGATCCATTCTGAATTCCAATTGACCGGTGTACATGAAGTTCACTATGGGGACGACGACATCGGCTTGTAGATCGTCTGGCATCACCAAACAGTCCTCATACATTTCACACGTTCTTTCCAGCAGTTCAAAGTACTCGGTGCATGCGCTAAGAACAAGTCTGTGTACCTTGAGCTGAGCATTGTCCTGGAACTGGAGAGTCAGGTCGCAGTAGTCGGTGCGATTGAAGAAGTGCTTCAACCTCTGCAGGAAATACACTCCCCAGTTGTCTACTTTCACTTGCTTCACGTCAGACATTGTGACGGATTCGGAGTGCGTGTTCATGTCACTCCTCTGGCATTCCACCTGAAAATGTCAATAAAAGTATGTTTTATATGCATTTCTGGCAATAACATTGTTGCAAACAATAAACTATAACTGTAAAGCCGCAACGATCGATATCACCGAGTTGGTAACTCCGTCGGGATTACGCAGAGGTTGTTCATCCTTTGTTGATTAAACATTTTGATTTTTCACTTGAATTTTCCGCCAAGATATTAGTTGTTATTTACGAAACTTACCAGTAAGGGTCTAGTAACACTACTATTTAGATCTTGCTAGCCCTCGACACATCGCAATCACAAAATTACTGTACCAAATCACCAAATACGACTGCAGTTGACAGCACGAACGCAAGATGGCGGTGTAGGGCGAGCGACCCCATTTCCAAACGATGACGCTTGAGGTTCAGATAGCGGGTTTTCTGTAATCAAAAACTCTCCTTTTTATAGTCAACTAAAAATAATCGTTGTTTAAAAATATCAAGCAAATGAAAACATTGGTATTGACTAAAATTGCGTTCATTACATAGGAAATTAATAATTTGGATGAAATAAATGAGTAAATAAGCAACATTTGATTGCGCAACAAAATGTTAGAGTCGCCATCTGCGTCAGTCAATAGCATCATGAACTATTGATTAACCGCGTTCTAATTTTATGCCGCGGCAAGTTGGAATAGCAAAGGTGACGCATCGCGTAACAGTACTCGACTCCGCCGCAGGTCTATTTATTACATAGTTTTTAAATTACAATAGATGGCTCTGTAAATTGTGTAGATGCAATATGACTGATTTATGAGGGGTTGATGTTGATATTTGCATGCTTACTTGATGTACTTCTATTGTAAGCGAAATATGGAAAGAAAATCGATCGCATTTGGCAGCAAATTCCTCACAATTGGGAATTCCTGTTTTTTTAGGTAGTTCGGACACTTTGGGTACGGAACCCTATAATTAAAAACGGAAGTTAGTTAAAATTTAAATAAAACTTATTTTCTTAAATGTTTCTGACATGTAGGTATTTCGGTAAGTAGGTAGGTACAGTCACGAACCGGGATTGTTGAGCCACTTGCCACTGTTCGTATTTTGGCCTTGTAATGCAAATCGGGTTACAAAAGGGTTGCTATGGTCACATTTCAATAACGAAAAATGGCGGCATTCGTGTAACACAACCAAGTTAAGATGATAAGACATTGGCTCAACAATCCCGGTTCGTGACTGTACCTACCTACTTACCGAAATACCTACATGTCAGAAACATTTAAGAAAATAAGTTTTATTTAAATTTTAACTAACTTCCGTTTTTAATTTTAGGGTTCCGTACCCAAAGGGTCCGAACGGATCCCATAATAGTTGCTTACCTCATCCGTCTGTCCGTCTGTCCCTCCGTCACAAGCACGGAACAGAAAAGGGTCCAGCGGCTAAACCGTTACAGTAACAGCAAACAAAAAAAAAAGCATTTTTTTTGTCTTTCTATCGCTCTAAATCTGAACGATACTAGTTTACCAAAACCAAACCTTAGCCAAAAACTTTATGCTGCATTTTTGACCTACACGTTTGGAAAACCTTTACAAGCGCAAGCCAAACCCCTGCTCCACACGTTTGCGTTCGTAGAGGTTTACCAAACGTGTAGGTACCTACGCATAACGTTTTTGGTTATGGTTTGTTTTTGTTTTTTATTAATATTTGGTAATATTAGGGTCGGGGCAGACAATACGGAAATTTGCCCGCGCACATTTTGACGTCATTATCAAATGAACCATATCACTATAGCATTAAGCAATTAATGACCTCGAGCGCGAGGCGTCGCCAACGTGTAGAAGTCTTTAGGCTATAGTGAAATGTTTCATTTGACAATGACGTCAAAAAGTCCGCGGGCAAATTTCCACTTGGTTTGCGCAGTCCCGTATCGTTCAGAATTAGCGCTGCCGAACGGATCATATTATGATTCGTTGGGAATAACTCCGTAACAATTTGGTCTCGCATAGTATTGAAACTACTAATACCTAGCGCTAGGCCAGCTCAAGGTCTAAGTGTTTTCACTGACCTGCGATCGACTGTACCATAACCTCCCGTACCTACTCTAATAATTACATCATTAGGTAAACTATTTTATTATTTGGGCGTCCGCCATTCTTTAATGGTAGCCAGAGAGAAGATAGTACAAACATAGACAATATTGTTGTCTTATAATCTAATCATAACAAAGGCGAAGGTAGATATTTTAACAAAATGCACCAAGACCATCTGGTCATACGCGGTTTCGGTATCGGCATATTGTGTACGAGAGGTTATGAATGTGTAAGTTATGTATACTTACAAGTTTACATGTGTGACCATTGTCTACTAAGTAGGTATATAGGTACATTTCATTATATGTGGAAATGCCAGGATGTTTCGTTTGCATCGAGAGAAAAGGAATATCATAGATAGTTATCTACACCCTTTTGTATGAATTCGGGTCAGAAGGCCTTTTTCATATAAACAAGGTCACTTTGAGCCCTTTGATCTGAGTCAGGGAATGATTGCATGAGATCTGATGGTAGCTGTTCCAGAGTGCCGTATACATTGTTTTCCATACATTCTGATGCCATTTTAGATCTTTTTTATTTCGATTTGTTTATGGTGAAAACGGCTTGCCTATCAGTGAGGAGTGTATGACTCTCTGGACCTCCTCCAACCGTTCTGCGGACAGCCATCAACACGTCTCACCCAAACAGTTCCACTGAGGACACAAAGTGATATTGTTTGTATGAAAAAGGCGTCCTCGTCCGAATTAATTGCAGGCTGCAGTCGAGTGTAATTCCCATAATTTTTATTGTCAAAAGTCATAGGTACCTAGAACAAAAGTTGTTGAGCATTCGGTAATGTGATTAAAACCGATCAGTACAAGTACTTCGTCGCACCTCCTAGTTATAATAGTATACGACTCGCTCGCCTTCCGATTTGCACACTTGAAGAGCGGATCTGGCTTAAGCATTGCCCACTTGAGCCGGTGACCATTCCACTCCTCGACGAGGCGAGGAAAGAAGTCGGCAAGTGGCTTTGATTTGCTGGTCTCCCGCCCCGCCCAGCCGGGGCCCCGCCCAGCGCCGCTGGGGCGGGCGGACGTTCGCTGCAAGCGAGCTGCGATCACCTTTCACACTCAGTGTGCGTGCAACTTCCATAGAGGACGTACAAAGTTTAATGTCTGTTATTGTTGTTTAAGTTTCGCGCGTAGCGGTTTCCCGGAAAGGTGTCTGGAATTAAGGTGTGTATAGCAAAAATACTTAAAGTTATTTACGTAAGCATATTTTAAAGTTTTATTTATTTTTATTTTATTTTATTTGGAAAACCAACAGCATACAGAGTTAGGTAACATTTAGAGGTAAAAATAACAATTTGTAAAGCTAATTACAGGTTTTCACTTAAGATTAGAGAAGAACGAATATGTTTCGGTGACAGTAAAAGGAATAAGTTATAAGTTTAAGTAACAACAAGACATTAACATAAGTAGGTACATGTGTGCGTGTTTGTATGTGTGTGGGTGTGTACGAGTGTGTGTGTGAAGGGATAGGGAAGTGGGAAAGAGTGGGAAAAGTTAGATACCTATGTGAGTTTTATGTTGGTTTTATGCATATTTATTTTAAGTATAGGCTATAGGTTACCTAGGTAACATATAGAAACGGAAAAGCAACTTGTGGGCTTTTCAAAAAATCATATCAATAATTGACGAGCTCGCCATACTTAGCCCTATTTTTAACTAGTAGCCTCCTTCCTCCTCCTGCCGCAGATGAGTAGGTTTTTAAAAAAAAATTTTTGTAGGTTAATTAATGTCACTTTTATCGCTTCGTGGTGGAAGTTTTGGATGCGTGTGTGGGGGGTTCTGTGACTCGATTTCTACTTATGGGTTCTGTCGCTCTATTTGCTCCATGGTCACCAGGAACCTACCAGCTCGTCGTTCCTTTTGGTCGCTCCGTAGGGTTGGCACTTAACTCTATATATCAAAAGCTTGGCGGCCTAAAACATTTGTTTCGGTCCATGCATTTTGTTTGACAGATATACGCACCTCGTCGCGTTCTGTGGTAGAATTTTTATTTTCACATCTGGGTTTCTTTTCGCACAATTTAGCAGAAACGTTTCGTTTCATTTGTTTTTTGAGATATATATTTTTTCATAAATATGTTTAGTTTTCCTAAAATATCTCATGCGCCATAATATGTTCCAAGTTACAGCTTAATCGTTCAAGTAGTTCGAGTTGGCCGTCGGATAGACGGCCAACTCTATCATAATGGTACCTACCTATAGATCTAAGTATCATAAGGGTACCTATAGATCCCATTTGACCGGATCCCTTAAAAATACACCAACCACTTTTTCAAGAACTACCCAGAATTTACCGCATCTGTATTTAAGGATTTTTTAAGATAAAAAGAGTACACCTTACTGCGAAAAAGTGTCGCGGAGAGCGAGGCGGGAAATGCACAAATTAAATAAATAAGTTATGCGTCAGGCGCAGCCGATACCGTCGGTAATGGCCCAAACCACTGAGTAAGTAATAGTCCCCAAACCAGGGGCTATTATGAATACCGGTAGAAATAAGGTTTACCGGGTTTATTTAAAATTCAGTTTTTATTGAAAAAAATATTTAAATTTTGCTTTACGATCCAATTTCTGGATCCGGAGCCCTTTCGTATGGTCAGAGCTGGCCAATATCCGAACAGTTGCGGCTCTTAATCCGTCAAAAGTCAAAACGGTTTTTGTTATAATATACTTTCGAAGTTTTTTTTTCTGTATGTTTGTCTGTCTGTCTGATATCTCGGAACTTACTAAACACAACGAGTTGAAACTTAGAACCTATACTTGTAAAATTGCTTGGAAATTAAGTGAAAATGATGAAAAATGTTTTTAAGAGTTAATTAATACGAAAAATAAAACTGCTTGTCTCAAAATCTAATGGAGGCTTGTTCTCAAAAAATGTGGCACCGCGGAATTAATATTGATTTTTTTCAAAGTTAGTGCTTATTAATATTTTACATCAATATCGCGAACTTGCGGTGCCACTTTTTTGAGAACAATCCTGGACCGATTGAGCTAAAATTTTGAATTTATGAGTAGAAAAGCTTGGAATTTTCAAAAATGAGAAAAATTATTTAAATTTTTCCAAATAGGTAGGTATTTAATGAATAACCAGAAAATTTTGATGGCATTGTGTACGACGACGCGACGTTCGACGCTTTCGGTGACTTTTGTAGCGGCAGTTTATGTATACTTAAATATTTTTTAAATTGTTTAAGTAAATAATTATAGTTAGTGTGATTCTGTACGGTGCGAGTGACTACTATTGTACTAAATGTGTCTTCTTCTCATGTAAGTGACGTTTGTCTTTTATGAGAATAAAGTATCATTAAACCTTTGTATAAAGAAAATCCGTCGAAACAGCCATCGCATCGATACCTATAGTCTTTTGTTAGAGTGACGCTACTTTTCCCTCCTTATTAAAGTCTGAAGTTTTTATATTTTTTGTTCCGCGTCCACAATGCTTTCGTTTCGTCTCATGAATTTACAATAGGCTGCCGTCGTTCGTTGGATAAAGTCGTCGGAAAATTAACAATTGTTGACGAAAATAAAAGCTGGCAATTTCAATACCTGTCTTTTCAGAAAATATTTATTGCGGTAGTAGGTACTAATAATCACATATACCTTCCCATAAGCGGACGTATATTATAATAAGTATAATGTCTCAGAAGAAAATGAATATTTTCATTAGGTATCCAAGTTTATTTAAATCGTGGAAATAAGAAAAAGTATATAGTCAAACGAGACTGGAAATGGAACCGAAATGTTTACTGCCTTATTGTTCTTCTGTACTTACTAGGTATACCTATCAATTTATTCTGTGGTGATACTGGACACAGTGAACTAATTTTATTAAACACGAATGAATACTATTACTATCAAGAGTGGTATCCCACAACTGGAGTCCTCCCCCAGTAGAGAATAATAACAAAGATAAAAATTAGATCAACCAGCATATGCAAATGAAGCGGAGTGAAATGCTAATTTGCGTGGGAGAGCTCGTCAAACTTTTTAATCTCATGTGACGTCCCTCCCCCCCAACTCCTCCCTCCTCCCCCTCCCCCCCTCCCCCTCGCACAGTGTTGTCGGAGGGATGATTGAAAGCGGCTCATTTGTATTTTTATTACTTTTTAATTTTTCCCATTTTCTCGAGTGGTCGCTTTTGGAAAGTTTTTTTTCATACCGGCTAATGATCTTGTCAGTTTTGCGGGAACCAGATGGTTCCAGCTTTAACTTTTTCTTTTTTAGGGTTCCGTAGGTACTTACTTCAAAAGGAAAAACGTAACCATAACGATCAGTCTGTTGTCCATCGGTCGTCTGTCAATATCATATATAACAGAGGAAAGGGTAGAGGCACGGTAGAGATGTCAGGTTAAAATTAATATCAAATAACTACTTACGGTCCCTTGCGAGTGTAAAGAATTCAAGCTTCTAAGTCAACGTATTAAAAAGATTCGGTCATTAAAGTCACATATTTTGTAACTCGCAAACTAAATCAACCCTTGTCTAGAACCACGAAATTTGGCAAGAAGCAAGGTCTCACAGCACAAGCACAGAAGACATAATAGTACAACGGCACAAAAAAATAAAAGTACAAGGCACAAGTAAGTACAGAGAATAGGTATCCGAAAATTGTCAATTTGTAGTTATATCACATAAAAAAATCCTCAGTTCCGGAGAAAAAGGGTGTTGACCTTGATCTTTTGTCTTGATCCTTTAAGAGTTCCGTTTCTTCCTTTTAAGGTACGGAACACTAAAAAAGATAACGTACCTATCTCATCTACCATCGATTTCACTATATCAAATTTACCTGTTAAATTGCATTGTAAAAGGAATAATCCGATTTTACCCCCATGGCGAAGAATAATGAATGCAACTCGCTGCACCCTACGAGTAAGGGCGCCCCCACACTACTGCGACCCTGTCATTGCAGACGTGTCAATCATTTTAGTAACATTATATCGCGTACAGATGTAGGTATGCGATAAGCCTTTGTCGTACGGAAGGTTACTGTGTGGGATAGGTTTGTAGGGCAAAGTTGGCAGAGAAATGATTGTTAATAACACGACCACAGCTTGTTGGGTAGTTTCGAGTTTACCCTGCTTGTACCGCACTTGAGTGGAAACAAACCCACTGTAAACTGGTCTCTTTTAGTATTGAAACTCCCGAATATAGACTAGGCCAGCTCAAGGACAAAGTGTTTGATGATCAAGGACAAAAACAAAATGCTTGCTTCAAGCGGTTTGAACGTCCCGGCATCGCTTGAAAACTCGAGTAACATTGGGGTCAGTTACCAAATTGTACAAAAAAGTATAAAAAGTTTTATAATAGTGAAATTCTAACCCACGACTTCTAGCGTTCAATACAAACTTCCTGACCACTAGGTGCTGCGTAAAGATTGAAGAATGTTTTGTTTATATGTTAATCGAAAACATTTAAATTGAACAAATAAACAAATAAGTTACTTTTTTTTAAAGTTTGTGACTTGGTGACAAATCCTTGTAGGGGTCAAAAAACCAAGGCTTAATATTTTTTTTGAGAAACATGGTGCGGCAGCTAAAATAAGCTGAGTTTATAAGTTGAAAGCATTTAGCGAATGTTTTGATGATTATAGGGGAATAAATTGGCGAACGGTCGACAGTTTGGCATTTTTGTCGCCTCCGCAATAATACCGGAACGGATTGCGGTCGTTATGCTGTGACTTGGGTGTGACGGGTGGGTTACCACGTTTGTGACATTTGGCGTCAAATCCTGCCCTATTCCACAGAAAAAATAAAATATCACAGAGTATAAATAGTTTGTTATTATTACAATTGGCTCTACGTTTCACCGCAGATTACATAATAGTTTGGTTTCACTGCAATAATTGAACGGTGATTTTCAAGCGGGTGTAGTTGTACGAAAGTAACTGTGAAAAGTTTTTTTCATTACTCATACTCTGAAAGAAGGTCTGGAGTTGCCTGAGTAGCCGGTTGAAAGTAATACATCTCAGCCCTAGGGAGAATCGCTTTGAACTGACAGCTGTCAAATTATTTAAAAAAAAACTAGTACTATTTTGACATTTCTATTGGACCATGTTCCAACTGTCCATACAGCCACTCAATTACAGCGCGATGTTAAATTGAAATAACATAAAGTTATGTATTATTTAAAGAATATATATTTATAAATGACTTTATTATAATTATTACTGTCAACTATTTCTTTAAATAACATAGATTTGGGCAAAATATTTATCATTTTTTTCAATTATGAAAATGAAAAATAATGGCAGAATCGCTGGCCGGCCACAGAAAAAAAACAAAATAGACGGGAAAGCGGCAATCCGATCTTCTTTTGTTTTTTCGAGTTGTAGAGTTTTGTTTATATACTTCCGTATAGCAGAGATTTGTATTAACACTCATTTTATGTTTTTGTTTTTACTTTCAGTGTATTCTTAATGAAAAGCACAGTGTTTCCCTTGGGTTCAAGACTTATTTAGAGGTCGCTCGAACTATTGGCGCCCTCGCTACGCGTCGGGCGCCAAACCCCGTCTCGGGACTTAAATAAGTTACTTTCACCCCTGGGGTAACAATGTACTATTTTTGAGATCAGTAAGTAATTTTTATTTGCAAAACCAAAATGAATTTATTATATCTTATATCTAGATACAGTACGAATAATTTTACTTTAATAACCAGGAGCCCTATTTTTGAATCGCTCGTCTTTCTTCGAGCGGTCGATTCTACTAATTTTCCATCGAGATCCGATATAAAATTCATACAAAGTAGTAGAATCGACCGCTCGAAGCGAGGCGAGCGATAAAAAATAGATCTCCAGTTTTGTTGTCACGGCGACCAAATAGAGCGTGATTTTCTATTTCTATGGAGTTCATTTGGATCTGAGAAGCATAGTAACATAGATAATTCTCTAATGCTCTATTTTTGTGGCAATTTCCATAAAAAAAACCATTTACACGTACATTTGACCGCAACCCAGTGAAACAGTTGAACCTTGAGCTGGCCTAGCCTATTAGGGAATTTCAATACTAAGAGAGATCAGTTTATACTGGATTTATTTGCACTGACGTGCGATCGACCCATAGAAACATGAGCATAGCAAGCAGGAGCGTAGCGAGCTTTTTCCGTGTTCTGTGGGTCGACCGTACTTCATTATTATATTGCAGCTATACTTACCCCAGAGACGTTTATTATGAGGTTACGTTCAAATATCATTACAAATGCGACAGAGGGGTTGCTCGGTCACCCTCCACGCTTTTTAGCGGCATTGTTCTCTAACCAATAATTTGGTTCGTTCGACGCAACATGTCGGAATCGTTTCTCAATGAGTAATTATGTTGCTAGAATTGTATGTTGTAGGTGTCAAGTTTACAGTGAGGTGTGAATGTAACAGATGTTGGGTGAGGTCGGGAGGCGAGACACTGTTTCCTTTTAAAACTGGTAGCATTATTACCTACCTACCCTTTTGCTCAATACCTACCCATTCTAGAAGTTCGGAAAAAACTGTATTTGGTATTGATTATATATTTCTTTTGTAACTAATGCAAGTGCCAGTCAGTTACCTTTTGCCCTGACGAGAGAAATCAATTTTTTTAGAAGGGAATTTTGGGAAAATTGCAAAATAGGTATACCTACCAGTCTTTTTCTAGAATTCTATGATTACAACAGCATTTTGTTAATAATCTGTGGGTCAAAATGCAAGTAGTTGTGCGACTTGTACGAGAGTTGACAACCATTGAGTTTTAGTATGTACCTATACAGTGCCACAGAAAGAAAAGTCCTCATTATTTAACAAAGAGCAGACAAGTATCGACTCTTACCTACTATATTACGTATTCTGTTCTCTTACTTAAAATACTCTTTTACCTTTCCTCGATGGCGGCCGAAGGCATAGAGTCGGTAACAAACGACAAATTAACGAAATCCTGTTTTAAAAACAATTAGCTAACAATAAAACTGATCCGGGTTCCATCCGCGGGGAAGTTTGACGGGCATTAATTAGCATGGCAACCGCGGAGAAGTAACTTCTATGGAGGGGGACTATTCAGCAATGCTAATGCGAAGTTATTTCGATATAGCTGTAGGGAAACAATAAAGGACAGTAAGAACGACTGTTCTAGCTTACAGGCGTAATAAGCGGGAGGCAACCTTACCCTAGGGAATAACTTGTTGTAATGTGCATTCACAAGGATGTATTTAAATAGTTTGCAGTAATTTTATGATCACACGCTAAATATCAATATAAAAAAAAATTAACACTTTCTAATTTTGAAGTTTATTTTTATGTATTTTATTAAACTTCTTAATAAAAAAATTACGTTGTATAAATGTAAGTACCTAGTGTATATGCAATAAAATATTTCTGATTTTCTTTGACCCTAGGGTATGTACGTATCCAAAATTAAGGTAGGTATCGGATTGCGGGTGATTATATTATCTTCTAATTCAAGATAATACTGTATCATAATTTTTTAGCTCTTTCCATCTTGTTTTGGGAATGGATTGTGTCTTTCAGAATACACCCGTGTCTCGTCGGTATCAATTTGTTCCCCTTTCCCCCGTTCGTCCCCCTCACTGGTGAAATGTCTTTTTAAACAAATATAACTTTGATTTGAGGTGGTTAATATTAATTTAAATTCGTCTTTACCGATTTCTGTAAATATTAAGATGGCATCCTCCACAAGATTTTTGAAACGGACGGCGCCAGAACTACACTTACACGTGCCGCCAGAACGAGACAGCGGCCGGGCAGAGCGAGACGGAGCGATATGTGCTCCGCTGAACCACGCCTCGTTGCGAGCGGAAAATTACTACAATAGTAACTGTTTTTATGTATAAATTATGCTAATGCTAAGCTGATGCTACCGCCACAGAAGATTGAAATTGTAACCTTCTTTATTGTGAAAATTGTTCTTCAAATATATTACCGTAGAAACCTATTGGAGTTTCTCTTCGTCAACATACAGTCCACTGCCAGGAGTCGCCAACAGCTGGTACTTCGAGCCGGATTCAAGCCTGCGAAGCTGCAAACGACTTCAAGAGCGAAGAACTCAGTCAAAGAATATCGAAGAAACTTCAAGAAATTCCGAAAATACGTCAGGTCAAGAACGAAGACCATCGGCAAAGTCTTGCAGAGCGTCAGGAAGCCCGAAGATCGTCAGGTCCAGAACTAGTGGCCGTCGGGAAGACTGAAGAGCGCCAAGAAGTCCGAAGAACGTCGGGTCCAGAACGAGCGGCCGTCGGAAGATCTTGCGGAGCATCAGGAAGACCCAGAGAACGTCGGGTCAAGAACGAAGCCTGAGGGACGACCAGTCAAGAACGAAGATACGTCGTCTTTCTTAGTTTATCCATTGTTTCACTGCGGAGACCACGCGGGGGTCTGACGGTTGCCTTACAAACCAACCGACAGACTTAACGCCGCAAGGCGGGAGTGTTACGTCCATAGCGCGTACACCAGTTCTATAGCCTCTCTAGAGGCTGGAGCTGTACAGCTTAGGCTTATAGCTTCTTTCGAAGCTGAGCTGCAGAGAGCTTATAGCCTCTCTCGAGGCTGAGCATTGCGCAGCAACGCGCGAAGCACCGTTTATAGCATCTCTAGACGCTGAACGAGGGCGCCATGCCTGGACCCACTACCAGAAGCCAAACCGCGAATAACGATCACGAGGAAACCTCAGATGAGATAAACGAGCAAGCACCCAGAGCGTTAATACCAATAATATTCGAGCAGTCGCCCGCGTCACCGTCATTGCAAGCGTGCGGTTCCACGCCCGTTGTTCCACCCGCGTCCGTTAATCCAACGATTCCGCCGGTCGTAAACAACCCGCCGGGAACCATGAATCCGCCCGCGCCCGCGCTTCAACCCTCTACCACGATCGAGACGGCTACCGAACGCGCCGTCGGTATGTTGAACGTGCCCGCGCCCCGAGCTAATTCAATCGCGAGCACGCGCCGGTCTACGAACGCTACGGCCGCGCGCGTCAAGCAGATCGAGTACGCAGCAGAAGAACGTCTGGCTGCCCTGCGAAGACGCGAGATACAAATGGAGACTGCCCTTATAATGAAGAAACGCGACTGGGAAGTCGCGCAAGCGCACGAGGACGCCGAGCAAGAGAGCCTGGCGAGAGAACAAGTCATCCTCGGAGACAGCCATGTGGACGCATGGCTGCGAACGTCCATCATCCAACCGCAAGAAGAGCCTCCTCGCTACGACGCCGAGCATGAACGAGCGCCCGCCGTCAACGCTGCGAACGATTTTGAAAGACAAATCGTCGACCGGGACCAGCACGCGAGGGAGAAGGAAGCGGATGCGAGGGAGATGGAAGAACGCGCGCGCCGTCTACAACGAGCGAACGAGACGGCACGTGCAACAGAGAAGGAGATGCCGACGGTTGGAGGGAGAGAGGGCTATCATCGCTCTCACTCACCAACGCCACCGCAAGATACAGATCGCGGAATCGAACGGCTGGCAAAGATATTGGAGAAGTTAACCAACAACCGTCCGCCACCACGTCAAGCGCAAGAGTTACCGTTATTCAGCGGCGACGGAGTCGAGTGGCTGCCACTGAAGGCCGCCATGAGGGACTCGACCAGGCTGTACAAGTATTCGCCCGCCGAGAACATCGCAAGACTACGAGGCTGCTTGCGAGGCGAAGCAAAAGAAGCCGTGGCCGCGCTCCTTTACTCCGTCACCGACCCAGAAGTGATTATGGCAACGCTAGAACAGCGCTTCGGCCGTCCAGAAGCCATAGTAGATCGCACTATGGAGGACATCAGACGCCTACCGCGCATAGGTACGACTGCCGGTGAATTGAATGTTTTCGCCGTGAAAGTACAAAACATCGTCCACGTGCTGAGCTGTATCGAAGATAAGGGATACCTCCACAACCCACTGATGGTGCGAGAGGTAACAGAGAAGATGAGCCCTCACCTTATATCGAAGTGGTGTGACTTCGCGGAGTACAACGCGCACGTCGACGAGCCGGAAGTCAAGAAACTCTCAAGATTCCTAATGCAAGAGGCAGACAGGGTGATCCGCCACGCTCATACGTCTACGCTGAAGGTAGCGACGAGCAAAAAGGACACGCCCGCGGCCAAGATGCCCGCCGCGCGCAACAAAGACGCCAGGAAGACGCAAGGAGCCGCAGTATTCGCAACTACGGATGGGCGCGATGGAAAGCAAGCCTGCTTATGCTGCGGGGGCAACCATGAAGTGCCCAAATGCGACAAATTCACTGCGATGCCGAACGATCAACGATGGGCATGGCTGAAACAATCGCGCATCTGCTTCAAATGCGTGGCGAGCAAACACCGGCGCTTTTCATGTAAAGCGAAGTTATGCGGCGTCAACGGGTGCACTCGCCCGCATCATCCCATTCTTCACGAAGGCTCAGCGGCGCCCGCAGCAACAGCGACGGAAGAAAAAGAAAAAGACGTCGAGAGCGTGATGGCCGCATCCGTCACCACGACAAACACGAAGACAGCAGTGCTGCTCAAGGTCTGCCCGGTCACGATCATGGGACCCAGCGGCTTGAAAATCAGAACGCACGCACTGCTTGACGAAGGTTCAACGGTGACGCTGATAGATCACGAAATTGCAAGAAACCTACACGCGGACGGGCTCTCAAGCACCTTACACATCAACAGTGTGAACAACGTGCAAAGAGAAGAAGTCCAGACAGTCAAGATCAAGATACAAGGCAAGCGCAGCGACGAGTACTACAGCATCGTCGCGAAGACACTGAACGGTCTCAACTTACGCGGCCAAACGATCGCCAACGAGTACCTGCGTTACCCGCATCTGCAAGGACTGCCCGCCGAGGACGTGTGCTACGAAACGGCAATTCCAAAAATACTGATCGGCGCAGATAACTGGCACCTCATAGTCTCGCGTAAACTTCTCGTCGGGAAGAAGAACGAACCGGTCGCGTCACAAACCCAACTAGGATGGGTCATGCACGGGACGGTACCACGAATTAGGATCGCCGCCGGGAACGAGACGGTGCTGCACTTGCGAGCCGCGGAGCAGCGCCCTCTGGAAAAGGACGACGCAAGCCCGGCCGACGAACTGAACGCGTTGATAAAATCTCACTTCGAGATCGACGCGCTAGGCATATCGCTTGCCACGAAGCCAAGACCTCAAGACGAACGGGCAAAAGACATCTTCTCACGAACGAGGAAGAAGATTGACGGCCATTTTGAAGTGGGACTACCGTGGCAAACGGACGATGTCACGATGCCGCCAAGCTATGACATGGCGCTTCGCCGCTTGCGATCAATCGAACGAAAAATGGATCGCTCGCCAGAATTCAAGGAGCAGTACACAGCGCAAGTGAAGAACCTGTTGGACAAAGGATACGCAGCCGAATACGACTGCGGACAAGATCAAAGTCCGCGAGAATGGTTCCTGCCGCACTTCGCCGTGACGAACCCAAACAAGCCCGGAAAATGTCGCCTAGTGTTCGACGCCGCCGCGAAGTCGAATGAAGTCTGCTTGAACGACAAGCTACTCGACGGCCCGGACCTACTGCAAGCATTACCGGGAATACTTTTTCGCTTCCGCGAACGACCGATCGCTGTCACGGCTGACATTCGCGAAATGTTCCTGCGCGTGAAAATAAGAAAAGAAGACCAACCGGCGCAGCTATTTCTGTGGAGAGGGGATGAACGCGAAGCCCCGCCCACGAAGTACGTCATGAAATCCATGCTGTTCGGCGCGAGAAGCTCCCCGTTCCTGGCTCACAGCGTACGCGACGAAAACGCGAACGACCACGCGACATCGTACCCGCGCGCGCATTACGCCATCACGAACGCCCACTACATGGACGACTACGTGGACAGCTACGCGACAGAAGACGAAGCAATCGCAACCGCGGACGAGGTTAGGCACGTACACGCGCAAGCCAACTTCGAATTGGCCGGGTGGAATTCAAACAGCGACCGCGTACTCGGAACCGTACCGCGCGAATCACACGCGCTAACGCACACGCGACTCGGCTCTAACCCACTGCAACACGGTAAAACGCTGGGATTGCTATGGATCGCTCAAGATGACGAACTCGGTTTTAACACGACGTTGAGCAGAGTACCCGAGGAAGTGAGAACGCTCAGCCGAGTTCCAACGAAGAGAGAAGCCCTCAGCGCCGTGATGTCAATATTTGACCCGCTGGGGCTACTGAGCTACTATACGGTAGCCGCGAAGATACTGCTTCAAAACCTATGGCGGCAGAAAATCGGTTGGGACGAACCGCTGCCGGAAAAGGAAGCCGGAGAGTTTCACGACTGGCTCTCCAACATGGAACACATTGCCCAGCTGCGACTGCCCCGTTGTTATTCTCAAACGGGGGGAGAGTCCAGAAAGCAGCTGCACGTGTTTAACGACGCAAGCGAGCAGGCCTTTGCCACGGCGGCCTATTGGAGGACCGAGCGCCATGACGGCACTATCGAGGTGGTCCTGGCCGCTGCAAAAGCCAAAGTTGCGCCTATTAAAACCCAGAGTATTCCACGACTGGAACTGCAAGCCAACCTGATCGGCACCCGCCTGGCAGACGCCATTCAGCGTGACCACCGCTGGAAAGCGGAGAAGGTCGTTTACTGGTCGGACTCCCGCACAGCGCTGCACTGGATCCGAAACGAAACAAAGAAGTATACACCTTACGTTGCGCACAGAATAGGTGAGATAGCGGAGCTGACAAGCAGCGATCAGTGGAGGTGGATACCAACGGACCTTAACGTCGCTGACGACGCGACGAGATTAAATCACGCGCCGAAGACAAGCGACGACAGATGGTTCACCGGACCGGCCTTCCTGAGACAGAATGAAGAAGATTGGCCCAAAGAACCCAAGCCCGCAGACGAAGCGGAAGCGGAAGTCCTCGTAACTTACGTACCTAAGAATGACGAGCCTGCTTATCTACCTAGACTCACTCGTTTCTCGAGTTACGAGCGACTGATCCGAGCGACGGCACGCGTTCTCCAATTCATAGACGCATGTCGCCGCAAAACGAGACAGCTAGAACTTCGACACATTGAGCAGGCGGAAAAACTATGGATCCAGCACGCTCAGAACGATGACTTCGCCGACGATGTTGCTTGTCTTCAAGGAGGAAGACACCTGAAGAATTCCAGTCGCCTGACCAAGCTAGACCCTATGCTGGAAGACGGCGTGCTGAGAATACGAAGTAGAATCGAGGCCGCAAACGTGGCGGCCTCTGTGAAGCGGCCTATTATACTGGACGGCCGACACAAGTTCACAAGACTGCTCGTACTACAGGCACACTGCAACGCCGGCCACGCAAACAATGAACGCGTGGTGAACGATTTACGGCAGAAATACTGGATCCTGCATCTCCGACCGACAGTGCGCACTATCGCTATTAAGTGCGCGCTATGCAAAGTCCGTCGAGCTGCGCCGAAGATGCCAGTCACCGGAGATCTCCCAGCTGCACGCCTCAGCCCCTACGCCCGCCCCTTCTCATACTGCGGGGTGGACTACTTCGGCCCGATGACCGTGACGATAGGGCGGCGCCATGAAAAACGGTGGGGTGCACTCTTCACGTGCCTCACCACCCGAGCTGTCCACATTGAACTAGTGGCCAGCTTATCGACCGATTCGGCGATAATGGCGCTCAGAAGGATGGCTGCGAGGCGTGGCTGGCCTCACATGATGTACAGCGACAACGCTACCTGCTTCAGAGGAGCGGACACAGAGCTACGAGCGGCAATGTTGGAATGGGCTCCTGCACTACGAGACTGCGGCCTGCAACACAGGATGGAGTGGCGCTACATCCCTCCCGGCGCGCCGAACCAAGGCGGAGCGTGGGAACGATTAGTGCGCTCAGTCAAGACCGCTCTAACCGCAACTCTCTGCAGCAAGTCACCGAAAGAAGAAGTACTGACTACGCTACTCAGTGAAGCCGAGTACTCGATCAACGCTCGCCCGCTAACTCACGTCTCCGTGGAAAAGGATGACGAAGAAGCAATAACACCGAACCATTTCCTGCTCGGATCCTCAGCAGGCATCCCAACCACCGGCCCCTGCGATGAAGCCGACCGCCGCACATGGAGGGCAACTCAAGCCCTCGCGGATTGCTTCTGGAGGCGCTGGCTCCGAGAGTACTTACCTACACTGGTACCTCGGGGCAACTCAGATCGTGGAGAACAGCCGCTGCGCGAAGGAGATCTGGTCATAGTAGTGGACCCGACGCTACCACGCAACGTGTGGCCAAGAGGCGTGGTAGAGAAGACCTACCCAGGACCGGACGGAGGAGTAAGGTGCGCCGACGTGAGGACTCGCGGAGGGGTCTTTAAACGACCTACATCGAAGCTCGCCGTCCTGCCCATACAAGAGGAGTCTGCGCCGACGTAGAGCTGCGACGGGGGGAGGATGAAACGGACGGCGCCAGAACTACACTTACACGTGCCGCCAGAACGAGACAGCGGCCGGGCAGAGCGAGACGGAGCGATATGTGCTCCGCTGAACCACGCCTCGTTGCGAGCGGAAAATTACTACAATAGTAACTGTTTTTATGTATAAATTATGCTAATGCTAAGCTGATGCTACCGCCACAGAAGATTGAAATTGTAACCTTCTTTATTGTGAAAATTGTTCTTCAAATATATTACCGTAGAAACCTATTGGAGTTTCTCTTCGTCAACATACAGTCCACTGCCAGGAGTCGCCAACAATTTTATTATTTAACTATTAATTACTAGTTAATACCTACCAGTGATTTCGTTAGCGTCAAAAATGATCTAAAATTATTATATTACCTACGGTGTTATTAAAGAATGAATGGATGAAAATTCGTTTATTCAAAATTGAAATACAATATTTTCTTTTTGACGTCAATTCTCCCTAAAACTAAAACTACTGTGTTTCCACCTGATAAGCTACCAAGTTTCATCAAAGTCCGTTCAGCGGGTATGAGGAGATTGGAGAATCTAATTTTTTTCTCATTAAAATACATTCAGGAATAGATTCACATTGCACATGAATAGTCTAGATGATTTGAACAGCCATTTTGAACTCACTGAACTATTTATAAAGCACAGCTGTATAGTATAATTATGCCCAGCTATGTCATACATATAATCATAGCATATGCCTACTAATAATTGTACTATACTGTTGTTGAGTTACTGAAAGTTAGACCCGAACAGTAAACCATAACTTTATCCCTCCTCAAGCAACCGGATATGTCTCAATAAAATGGCGTCGCCCGCCATATTGTTTTGCGCGGATTAATGGCGACGTTTCCTGTCGCCGCGAAAGAATGGCGCTAATTAATCAAAAGTCGCCTTCACTGATTTCCATGGAGATGCCTTCACAAAGTTTTCGAGTAAAGAGTATCACATACAGCTTCGATCTGTAGACTGCGATACGGTATAACACGTTGCGGTTTCTTTCTAAAAATCGCATGAAAATCTCTGGGCAGCCAGCCGCCTCGGTGCCTACTATTACTACCATCTTCTAAGATCGACCTTAGCATGTTAAATCAAGGTTCACTTTAAAGTTAGATGGTGGATTAGAGCCATACTTTTTGCAGCCGTTGCCGTTGATTTGTCTACATCTATAATGTATTTCAACATAGCGACATTTAGGTAGGTTGATTAGAGAACAGCTGTTTGCAAAAGTCCCTTTTTTAAGACCGCGTTGCGGTAAGCGATACATCGCAGCTACGCGAGTCATCCTTAATTCGACGGACAGCGCTCCCGTGAAGTTGCTCTAATGGCTTCTTTTGTAATACGACAATTTCGGGATTGAATTTTTGTTTGCCGTCTCGCGTTTCGGTTTTATTAGGGATCTCCCACAGTTCCGCTGTGTGCGGCTGTAATCCCTTGCTGATTAATGTTTGCGCTGTTATTGAGACCCGCTCTTTAGAGAATTCTTTACTCTTTTGGTTAAGTCATAGGGCTTCAGTTGTTCGTCGAGTTCACACGCATTGCACGCGGTCTATAGATGAGAGATTTTCATAGAGTTAGCTACTGTAGATTTTCCAGCAGAGATACTACATTTTAGTTGCTAATGTTGGCAATAGATTGCGTTGCATTGTTTCATCCCACTTTTTCCAATTAGCTCAGCTATATTGTCAATAGAGAATAGAGATTAGATTTCAAGAATGTCTGTCGTTAGAATTTTTCTTGTTCTCGCAAACGTTGAGGTTTGATGACATGTGTACGTAAAGATGGAGCGAAGATAGTGAGGTATATTTAGAACTAAGTATATTTTACTTTTAAGGGTATAGAGGTATATCTACTTTAAAATCACTACCTAATGATTACACTCAATTGGGCTGCCTGCCAGCACATTTTACTTTGTTATCCAATCCAGCGACAGTGTCAAAAAAACCATAAAATCCTAAAGTGTCGCTGTCAGGGGTTGGTTGTTGAAATAACACCCTTAGACATTAAATAAATAAAGAACAATGTGCGTGACGTAAGCGTCCCGGGGCCGTCACACCGACACTTTAAACGTTTTTTCTTTTTTATCTAACTACCTATTAATGTCTACGTATAAGTACTTACATACCTACTTCAGCTACTGTTGTAACTTACAACTTGTATGTACCTGGGTATGCACCTGTATCACGTAAATCTTTCCTTGTGAAAACCCAAAGAGATAGCAATATTACCTGGGACGTGACGTCTTGCCAGGGTTTTATTAATAAGCAGAGATTTATGCGGCAACTTTTTAATATTTATAGTCTGGCAATAAATTTGTTGGCGACGAGTTTCGAAGCGGGAAGGGTTGATTGTTTTCTTGTGGGGGAGGGAGAATCAACAAGTAAGGATTATGGCTGTAACGTTTATTATGTTGGTAACAATGAAGTTGTAATTTGAGATGAGAAAAAAAAGCAAGCTAGCTTCTGATTGGGTCGTAAATAAAACGGACAGGCATACCAACCTAATGTTTTATTGAGAAACAAAATAGGGAACAATACATATAACAACATATATAGAGGTATAGTAAAAAAATGCCTTATAAACTCAGTCAATAATAATTTTCCCAGATCTCAAACTATCCCGTGACATACTTTTGTACCGATAACGTAAGTCAGCGCCAACCCAGCCTTGGGCATTAACAAATCATGTTAAGAGTTAAGACCGTCCTCAGTTCGTCCCGTTTCGTCCCATTACATTAATTTCTAGACGTCTGCCGGTGACTTGCCATTGCGTTATTAGCCGTAGGCCAGTGATTTCCAAAGTGTTAGGCGCGCCTCCCTTTTAGGACAGTCCTGATAAAAACAGGCAAAAACATTAGCAAACAGGCTGAGATGTCAAGACAATCTTGAACACATGTTTAACTAATCATATAAGTATTTCTGTTTTGCACACGATTTGCTTTTCATACAACTACATTGTGAAGAAATTTTAACACGCACAGACTCTAAAGGTTGGCTAATCATGCGATAAAATGCAACATGGATATATCTTAGGTAAGTATACAAGTAGCTCAAATAAAATCAAATGAGATTAACACTTAAGTATATTACATACATGCCAAAAGATGTTTATTTATTATTTAAATTAGTATCATTATTTTAATTACACATTTAAGTGATGCACATAAGATAAGAGCACTTATACTCTTAGATAAAGGTCTGCCCGCCTAACCTTTAGCACAGATTAGTTAATAGTTCCTTGCCTTTAGCTGAAAGAAAGCAATTTATGTAGACAGATATTGTAGGTACCTACAGAAACAATGCCTATTGATATAAATAAATAAATAAATGCACGATATTATTGAAAGCAATAGAAATGCGTAGGCTTTTCCTGCAGATAGAAGGGAGGCGCGGTATCCGAAGTTTGAGAACCCAGTGCCGTCGACAAAGGAGGGGGAACGGGAAGGGGGAGGGATGGATTAAGATTTACTCGAGATATTTGGAGATGAGATTTGAAGGTATCCCGGATTGTCATCGCTGTGCTATTGTTTGAGCGCGGCTAATTTTGCTGAGAGACAGCTGGTATTTAAACGTAGGGTTGATTCTAAATGGATTTTGATTGAACTGGTAATTAAATTAAATGAAATATGCTTGGTGAAAATTTCTTAGATAATCTTTAGCTAGGCCTACATTAATCTAAATTTCTGTAGATTCTTTTTCATTAATTCGTAAAAAACTTATGTAGTTTTATAGTAGACGATTCAAAAGGCAATCATAATCGGAAAAGTTATTGTAGACCAGAGATTTAATGAATAATAAACGGAAACATTATTGCGGTTCTTCTTGTCCTTAGTTGTGAGGTAAGTATAGCCATAACGGGGAGTTTGCATGAAAGAGACTGAATTATCCCAAGCACCATCGCAATCATAAAATCCTTTCTCTAATAACTCCATAATGCTCGTGCCATCAAATCTTAACGTCCCTTGATGTGCTACGAACGATGGAGCTGCGAAACGTAGACGTTGCTACGTCGAGCTTGGTGTCTATGCTATGGTATTAAGTTAGGTGGGTACTATAGGTACCTACTTTATAAAATTACTCAAAATATAGCTTTGTGCACAGACTAGATGAGACTAGTCTGTTTTGTTTTTCAATTTAGTATTTTTTCTCAAACATGCTTAGAAATGTGAACATTATTTTGACAACCTTCTTCGAGTTAAATCGTCATTGCTGTACTGGTCAAATAAATGATAGCAGACGGGCAAATAATTTGAATGAAAATCCATTTACGTAGTGCCTAGCGGTCAAATAAATACCATATTAATTCTTAACATGTCATGTGACCATGGCAACCACGGAGGTAAAATAACAAGTTTTTTTTTAAATTTCGAATTGCCTTGCAAATTGCACGCAGTTTAGTGTAAAAAAACAAATGAACATTTTGGCGCGTGGAAATTTATTGTTGTTCGTCATTGATTTTGGAATGTATATGTATGAAATAAAATGGTGTACATAGGTAATAGTTTAAATTTCCGCGCATTTATTTGAGAAAACTACTATACAAGTCTTGGCCACAACCAGGCATTGATGGACTCACGTATGTGTGCCTCGGCTACCGCCTCGGCCCAACGAACGCAAGGACTGTTTTAAGTTTGACACCCCACTACCCACGTACATTCTTGTAAGTATTTGGGTGTAATGAAATGTACAATATTGATAAGTTTACGTATCTTATATGTGTGAATGTATTGGTGAAGCCATGAAAATAATCTAATTGTCTTGTGGTCTTTAAACGATCATGCTTGCATGACATGCAACGTTTACGTGAATTATCATGCTGCATGATGGACCCTCGTGCTTGCTATCAATCACATAGTACAGTGAAGCAACGGCCAGCAAGTAGTTTGGCATGTCATGCACGTAGTTTGCATGTCATGCGCGTCAATCACTACAGCTTGATGGTCATGAATGAGTGACACACAGCACGTAAAGTATAATGTCATGCCCCATGATCGTTAAGGGAGCCCATTACAATTTGCTAAACATCCACATTTACATACACATTACAATGTCATTGACTGACAGTGACGATACGTTGTATGACTAGGACGTAGGTATCGTAAATATTCGATTATCGTAAGTACATACAGATGGGATCAATGTACTTTACTGCAGACATAGCTATCACGTATTATATCTATCTACTATCAGGTGGTTATAGGTATAGTTGCATAGTGTCCATTCTAGGGTAAGAACTAAAGGTACGTTCACACCGCTCCGGCAGCCGTCATCCGGCCGAGTCCGGAGACAATAGGTTTCAGTTCGCATCCCGACACCGACGGACGCTCGCTCGCTTTTGTCCCGGGAATCATTGTGAATGCACGCTTTTGGGGTTGGTTAGGAGAGTAGTATTGTTATAAAAAAACCGGACATTTTTTTTTTTTTAATCTTTATTTTATTTAGGGACTTTTGTGTTCTCCACATGTCAGTCCCATCGTACCCTGACCAAGATTTACTGACGAGGCGACTGAGAGTAGTACTCGCGCCCTGAGGGTTCCGTACAAATTTATTTAGAGAAATAATTCGAAAATCGTTAATAAAATTTGTGTTTATGTCACAATAACATGGTAAACAAGTACTAACTTAAATGGATAATTTGTTCATACGCAAAATTAAATTTGTCAGTAAAAAATAGTAGAAAAAATCATTTTTTTGGGAACTACAAATTTACGAATTTCGGATTTTTTCCTTTACTTGTGCTATAAGCCATTGCATCTTGCCAAATTTCATGATTGTAGGTCAACGGAAAGTACCCCGTAATTTTTGATTGCCAAAATACTCAAAAACGACCATAGTGATGATGAGTATTTGATATTAATTTCAACTTGATACCTCCACGCGTTCCTGAGAAAAATCTTGACAGACGGACAGACAGACAAACGGACAACGAAGTGATCCTTTAAGGGTTCCTTTTGTCCTTTTCAGATACGGAACCCTAAAAATATATAATTTGTAACTTTTAAACTTTAGGAGTATGGAGCTTTCAAAAGTAAAGTAAGTAATACATGTTTTTTGTTGGTACCTACGCAATTTTTCCGAAATGCCCGCCGCCGCACCGCCGCAGGGACGACGAGGAAGACGTTCATCTAATTCACGTCAAAAGAAATAATAATATTTTTTGAAATATAGCAATACTTAACTTAGTTGCTTTCTTCAAGAATATGTGAATTTTGAAGCTAGCAGTTTCCCTTTTTTGTATTACAGTTATTCGCATTTAAAATAAAAAACACACATCTTATTCCGTTCTACGTATGGAGACAAGACTCCCCAAAGTAAACATAAGACTCAATTTCGTTCCGCCGGTGTTTGCTCATTAGATTTGCCGGATATGTCTGCAGACTGGATGTATCTGAAATCTGCCTGTATTACGCCGACAAAATTTATGTGAAAATCTGTGACTATAGGATAGTAAATACAAGTTTACGGATATACTATTGGGTTGTAGTGAGAGCGTCAGTGGCCCTGGGGATAAGACGCGGCCTATCATATCGAAAGGTCCGGAGTTCGATCCCCGGTTGGGTCATGTACCAATGGGTTTTTCTCGAAACTTAAGTACATTTACTGACTGCTCTCAAACGGTGAAGGAAAACATCGTGAGGAAACCTGCATACGCCGAAGAAGAAATTCTTAGGCGCATGTTAAGTCCACCAACCCGCACTGGGCTAGCGTGGTGGACTATAGCCCGAACACCCTCGTTGAGAGGGTAGGCCTGAGCCCCAGCAGTGGGGGAGATTAATAGGCTGTTGATGATGATGATGATTGGGTTGTAGTCTTAGCCTTACAAATTGTAGCCAAAGGAGAGATACCGGTCACTAGACAAATAAAATACGAGCGAGAAGACGCCAAAAAAATTTAAAAAGGAAACCACATTTTATCTAAGTATAGTACTTATTTTTATTTTTATGTTCTTGTCCTATCGAAACGAAACGCGAAAGAAAAAGCAAATCTATTCCAATCTTTATTGAAAACCGGTCTTCAATGAAGCTTAAAGTCATAGGTTTTTCAAAGTTTGTATCCTTAAGATCCCGGGATTGGTGCTCGATGGGAGTATCGGATATCGGCACCAGTATCGGTAACTTCAGTGGCTGACTATTACACGCAAACTCACTCTCGTGCAGACAAGCCCTATTTCCATACGCCGCGGAGCGACACGATTTGAAAGACATGTTTGTATACTAATGTGAACGACATGGGATAGGGTTGGATAAATTTGAGTTGGAGTTTAGTTTAGTTTGGTCAAAGAAATCTCGTCCAGATTCTGTTGGTTAGTCTCTTAGTATGTCGTCGTTAAGTCGTCATGTATGGGTTAATATAAAATGGAAATAAAAATAATGTCAATCATTCTGTAAACTAATGTCAATCAATAATCTTGTTTGATAAGAATCACGTTAGTCAGTATGGGTAAGTAGCTAAGGGTAAATGTATCGAGCTGCCAGAAATGTATGGAGTTGGCAAGATGGGAATTCAATCTAAAATTACTTGTTTTTTGAGTAAAAAATTGCCTTTGAATAAGTTAAAAGTATGTCATATACCAATATTGACCTTATACCTCGTTTCGGGTTCGGTTAGGTACACCCTTTCTCTTAACCAAAATAGTCAAAACGCGTGTACCATTTTTATTTAAGGCCAGTTCATCATTACTGTTTCAGTTAAGATTTTCTATTTGTAGGTAGGGTTGGATTTCGCTTAGGTTGACTTAAATCGGTTGTTACTTTTTCTATATCTATTAGGGTTTTGGAGATATAGCATTTTAAGTTATATTCTTCAAGTTTGGAAATCTGACAAAGATACAAAAAATCTAAATTTACTACCGTATACTTATCACCGCAAGAAGTACCTATTTACTTTTCTGTGGCTACAAGGTCTACGCTTCGGCGTAGCACCGTCCGTAGCGCGTAGGTACCTTTATTTCTGCGACACAAAGAAACCGTGCTACGCCGCCCGCCCGCCTGCCGTGAATATAACGAAACATCGGAGCTAGGAAAGTTTGATATGGCATGATCAGAATATGCCTTGAAAATTTTCCATGCCTTTAAAAGGTGCATGGAAATTACGATTAATTATTATTGTCTTTTTACTTCTGACACTTTTGAGTATCAATAGTTCAATCAATTGAACTGACAATTGAACTACTGAGAATAGACGGTCTTTCCATGCTATTAAATTCCTTCCTTTCAACTGCCAGCAGTCTTTAGATCGTTTATTCTAAAATCTTTGGGTATTAATCACTATGAAAATTTAAATCCGAACCTTTCTGCTGGTCTCTAAGAGTTGCAGATCAGCCTCTGTAGGTATATTAGTTCTTTTGGGACTTATCTCAATTAGATAACGTGTTGTATCCATCTTAACCGTAAACATTGAAATAAAAAAGCCTATCTAAATATTTGTGTTATTCTCTTAGCTTGAAGGCGCCTGTGCTTTGAGGCTTTGACGGAATGTAAGCGAAGCGACACAGTATGCCATTGTGTAGCGATGCGATAACGTTTTTATTATTATTAGCCGTCGCTGAGGGAGGCAGCAGACGTAAAGAGTATAAAGTGGCTATACGTATACAATGGCAGAATAAGGCAGAACTACATCCATGTGTCCTAGGTCCATAGCTTTTATATAGATATGGGAAATGCGTGGAAACCACATGGAAAGGACAAGTGATTTCACTTGAGTTTTTCTATATATAAAAGAAGAAACTGACTCACTCGCTGACTAATAAACGCACAACCCAAACCGCTAGACGGACCTAGGGACTTGAAATTTTGCACTAAGGTTTTGCATATAGCTTTAACGTACTGCACTAAGAAAATGTTATGTACGTATAAAAAAATATATTTACCTATACTGAAACTTTCTTCTGATATATAAAAACTGCGTATCTTCAGTAAATTATAAAAAGTAGGTATCGTAAAATTTAAGAAATTCGTCGTCGTAAATACATCGTAAAAATACCTAATTTTGCCTTGATTATGTAGACTTAAGCATTTTCTGAATCTACTCGTATGCACTGTCCCACCCCTTTTCTGCGTTGATATTAATTATGTCCTTCTACATCTTAATAAGTAAGTAAGTAGATAATTTATGTTTGATACGTGCCGGTGTAGTTACTAACAAACATAGACGTTATTATCCGTTGTCTTTGATTATAATTATAAAGGCGGCGTAATTAAACGATTTCTCACACGAGCGACGATACCGACGTCACAACTAGGGGGAACAAGACAAATTAATTGCTTTGACAAATTAATTCGAGGTCTATAGAAAAATTCTCTTTAAAAACGATTGCCTTTTTCATGCTCAGTATCTTGATCTTCTACCCAAATGTTATCTAGAAGAAATCGCTTAAAGTATTAACACAGTCTAAATTGTAGTATGTGCAAATTGTACCTGTTTTTTACCGACTTCCAAAAAGGAGGAGGTACTATGTTCGTCTGTATGTATGTATTTTTTTGTGTTGTATTATTCGCCGCACTAGCTCCCAGTTTCGTACATTCTTCTCCGATTTACTCTTACCTATGGTTACGGAGTACCTAACTCTTACTCCTCCTGTGCCTATGGCTATACTAAGGGATATTTCATATAATCAATGATACCTATACCTAGTTACCTACCTCAATACAAATAGGTACATATACCTATATATATTAGTTACTGTCATCTTATATTACTACTAGTAAATACCACGTATCGGAAGACGCAGCGTAGGCAGGCCTCCCACAAGGTGGACCGACGATCTGGTGAAGGTCGCGGGACTCGGCTGGATGACGTTAGCGCAGGACCGGTCTTCGTGGAGATCCTAGGGGGAGGCTTTTGTCCAGCAGTGGACGTCTACAGGCTGAAATGATGATGATGAAATACCATGTCTGCGTACCTACCTAGTGAAGACTTGAATAGGATGGACGACCAACTATTACTGATTTACTTGCCTGTTTTTTCATTATGTCCCTCAGAAACGAGATTAAGTAAATTATTCGCAATCGCTCTGTCGAGCGTCATTACATTCAGTCATTCGTTCATCGGTATCATGCGGTGGATCTCTTCAGGAAATTGGCTCCATTCACCGTTCAGCTTTCTGGTCGGCTGGGCGCGTTGATTAGTGCCGTGGCTCCTAGTTCCATGTCACTGGTTTGGTCTTAAATGCTCTTTTTTGAAGGACTATGCAGTTTCATTTTTGTAGATATTTAACGGTTTCTTCGTCCGACCGTTTATTATCTGCGAAGTGAATGGTTAGGCCACTGTCTACGCAACAGATTATAGATAGTTATCATCATCATCAGCCTGCACGAGTCTCCCAAGGCACGCCATTGAACGCGATCTTCGTATCTTACGCATCACATGCTAGCCGCCTTACGTAGATCATGGCATCATATCGCCGGGGGGCTTCCCACACTATACCCTTTCTAAACTGCTTCACTGTAGCTTGGTACCCTGACGATTAAATTACTATTAAAACCTTTTTATACGTTAGGTATATAATATTTAATATGCGCATTTACTAAGCCCTAAGAAGTACCTACAGAGCGCTGAATTGGATCAAACAAAATAATTGAAGCGTCTATTTCATCCTCAAACGAAATCCGCTCATACTTTTTGCTTTTTATTCGCAAATCCCACAGAGCTCTGCTCGGGAGATTTTTAAAAGCCCGCTGCAGTCGCTGTATGATCCAAATGAAAACAAACTAGATAAAATGATTGACAGTGGCTTTTAGTTGGGAATATGGACTGCACTGCACATACCTTTTCGTTAGTTTTGAAGCCGTTGATAAAGATTAATAGTAAATTTAGGTAGGGGTATACCTGTGCCTACGATTATCACAATCATCCTAATGTAACTGTTAAATTACCTTACCACAAAGCACTCAAAATCAAGGTCTTGTTTTTCTTTAAAAAAAGGCATTTATAGTTAATTTGATTTCGAATCTAACTCTAAAAAAATAGCTGATTGATTGACTGAAGTGGAAAAGTGTAACGCCAGGCACACCCCTTTTGATTATACGAAGCAGGCATATTTTGATCTAAAGCTGTCTAAAGCATTGCGCCTTGGGATGTTATGAGCTCCCTAAACGATCATGCGGCATGACATGCATTACGTGCTGTCACTCATGCATGACCGTCTAGTTGAAGTGATTAACGTGCATGACATGCAAACTACGTGCTGGCCGTTGCTTCACTGTATTGATTGATAGCAAGCATGATGGTCCATCATGCAGCATGACATTCGCGTAAACGTTGCATGTCATGCAAGCATGATCGTTTAGGGACACTTTTATGTACTGTCACAGTACATAAAAGTGTCCCTAAGTAATCTATGGGTAGCTGCTTAAGTCGATGGACATCAGCAGTAGGTAGGTATTAATGTTAGCCTCCTTACCCTGTCTGCTTCAGATCTTTTTATTTTCAAAAATTAAAAAAAAAATTCGCACATCGATCCAAACCGCAACCAACCATAATCTCCAGACTAAAGTACACTCAGTCGGATAATCGGGTACGTTTTAAAGCTGGCAGCTTACCCCCCAACCCTCCAACCCCCAACCCCTCTGCCCCCCCTCCCGCGGCACTTCACGTGCGTTTTGACGCGATTATCATACCCCGACGGTATCTGAGCGCAATATTGTTTGCCAGGAGGCGGTAAGAGCGGATCCGAGTTGCTTGGATGCGGCACGACAGTTCCGCTCTATTCAGAGATAAGAGTTTGCGGGATTGATAGACCTAAGTCGCCAAAAGCATTAAAACGTTTGTGAGGACGTTAGTTTTGTTTAGAATAATAATTAAGGCTGTTTTACGCTGGTATGGGATCCGCAGTGCGTGCCATATACGTTCGCGCGTGCGAGATAATCTGTGGCACGCACCACAGAGCCGCATAGCAGTGTAAACAGCCTAACAGACCTTAACTTATGCCCCGCGATTTGTAACCCGCGCGTTAGAATAATTCATTGATAGTCTTCTATCCTCAAAATTTGCAAAAAAAAAGTGTTTTATTTTATAATCGTAGGATATATACACATTTATGTAAAGGATCGTATGTATACTTCGTTGATTAAAAAATATTGAAAAATGATTAACTTCGCTGTAGCTTACTGCTAATAAAAGTTCCACAAACGGCAAACCAAAGAAGTGATATTACCGCGTCTGCTCAACTCTGCCTTCCGAGCTCCGTATTTGCTCTGTGGGCGCCCCCAGCGGGGAGATTTTTGAATCTGCTTCCTTTGTGACGGTTTTAATATGGAAATTAACGTTAGCTGCCGTGTGACGGAACACCTCGCTTGAACAATATACAGGGTGTCTCAGCAATTCAGCGAAGTTTTTAACGGTACTTACATGCAACATGCCGTAATTTCGTGTTTATTAATATAAATAGTTTATTAATATAAATAGTTTCTAAATCGTACAGACAATCCACTTGGTAGTATTTGACTATGTTACTAATAAACATTTGAATCCTTTAAATAGCTACGTGAGACAATACGAAAGCATCCTGAGGGCGGAGCCGATAGTCTTTAAACTTTGGCCGTTTACAATTATTTCCTTAAAGTTTAGGGCAGCTTAGGGCCTTTATTAAATAGTGCAAATTTGGTTTATTACTAATTAAGCAATTGGTCTTAATTTTATTGTGTCAACAAATACCATCCCCAGTATGTCCTTGATAAGGGAAAGAACCATTTTCAAAGCAGCATTTTAAAATGTTATCTGCGGTACTTAGGTAGGTACTGGCGTTTGATAAGTATTAACATTACTCTATTACAAATAGTAATAACCTACTAATTAGTATTTAAAAGTACTTTGGGTTTCTGTCAAATTATTATTCTGTGGCTAAAATAAATAAAAAAGTAATACTACATAATTCAATCTTTATATATTTTTTAATAACACCCTGTATTCGGTCTGTCGACAATAACATTTACAGTTTAAAACGTTCTTTTAGTACTTGCTATAAAGGTTGAATTGGACAGATTTTGTGGAAAAGGCATCGCTTGTCGGATTTCGATGTAATTGAATTTTTATGTAGCTTTACAGGTTTTTGCGGATTTTAGGAAAAAATTAAAGGGAGAAATATAGCTGCTATGTATTTTATTATCACGTTTGAAAATATATCGGAAAATTTTCTTATTTCTTGAAATTTTCATAATTTTCCCATCCTCACCAGGCAATTTTGGCGTGTCCGAAGTTGCAGCTCAATCGGTCCAGTAGGTAGTTTTCGAGTTATCCGCTGGACAGACGAACGGACAAATAAATCTTCGCTAGATATATGTTTATGGCCGTTTTGACGGATCCCTAAAAAGAGACTTTAGCAGTCCTACTATTTTTGATGTGCTTTTGGCCTAAAGTAGGTAGGTTTTAGTAGGTAGGTTAGGCAGATTAAATAGTACATTGTTAACCTAGGTGTGAAAGTAACTTATTTAAGTCCCGAGACGGGGTTTGGCGCCCGACGCGTAGCGAGGGCGCCAATAGTTCGAGGGACCTCTAAATAAGTCTTGAACCCGAGGGAAACACTGTGCTTTTCATTAAGAATACACTGAAAGTAAAAACAAAAACATAAAATGAGTGTTAATACAAATCTCTGCTATACAGAAGTATAAACAAAACTCTACAACTCGAAAAAACAAAAGAAGATCGGATTGCCGCTTTCCCGTCTATTTTGTTTTTTTTTCTGTGGCCGGCCAGGTATTCTGCCATTATTTTTCATTTCCATCATTGAAAAAATGATAAATATTTTGCCCAAATCTATGTTATTTTATAGAAATAGTTGACAATAATAATTATAATAAACTCATTTAAAAAAATATATTCTTTAATTATTACATAACTTTATGTTATTTCAATTTTACATCGCCCTGTAATTGAGTGGCTGTATAGACAGTTGGAACATGGTCCAATAGAAATGTCAAAATAGTACTAGTATTTTTTTTATAATTCGACAGCTGTCAGTTGAAAGCGATTCTCCCTAGGGCTGAGATGTATTACTTTCAACCCGCTACTCAGGCAACTTCAGACCTTTCAGAGTATGAGTAATGAAAAACATATTATTATAGTTATTAATGTTGCTAGGGGGTGGAATGAGAACTCCATATTTGCTCAACGTCGCGTACACCGGGAACCTACGTAAGATTTCCCCGCTTCACGCTTCTATCAACTGTTTGAATAGAGATACGCCACTCTGAATTTATTGTGTGCTCCCCTCCCCTGCGGGGTGGACCCCCCACTTCATTGTCACACAAATCCGATGTATCGCTTCTGCTTCAAACTCAGTGATATGGTAATGTGACGTTTAATTCCTGTTGAGGGCTCGATTATTTATTAATGTACTTGTATTTTCATGCGGTTTTGTCCGGCTTTAAGTTTAACTTACGGTATCATGAACTTTCTTCGTCCTCACATGTAAAGTTGGCCGAATTTGCGTAACAAATAATGGGTACCTACCTAACCCATTATTTTTTTCTAATCACGATATGGCCTGTATACAAAACGACCCTTAACGTGTAAGTATTGTACAGGATGTAGCTTTAATCACTTGCAATACTTAACTGGGCTATTCTGACAAATCAGTATAATGAAAAGCCCTCGTTGACCTAAGGACCAAAACCCCCATCTATAGAGTCTGCTGTTGGCCGCAAAGGCCTTCACAGCGTCAACCGGGGAGTGCGGTAAAAATATTATACAGATAATAACTACGTTGTGTCAGGATATCCTCTACGAAATTTAATAAAAACTCATTTATGTAACATCCAAACTTATGCGTTTGAATAGGTAGTAGACTAAACTAGTTTCGGTGACATTAATAAATGCCGCATCAAGGAGCTTTCGAATTTTACAGATCTTCAGAATGTTCAGAACGATACTAGCATAGCTGGCTGGATAAAAAATAAATCAGAAAATCCGCACCGAGTCGGAATGCGAATGTATCGCCGTCATTCGAATATCGCCAATAAAACAGCGGTGAGCTGAAAAATCGATGTCGACAGACGAATCTCAGTGTCGATATACCACACGTCACTCGCATCACTATACCTTGTAACGAGGCGATATTACGCTCATACAATCTCTTGTCTTTTCAATCTTTTCACATTTTCCCAGCCATTTGACTATTTTTTAAAAAACAATTCAAAATTGTAACCACCAAAAATTCAATTATGCACCACATAGGTAGATATGCACCTAGCAAATTGAAATTTAACTCGTGCTTTTAGAGCCCACGGGCAATAATTTAATACTAAATAATTTTAAAGCTTAAATTTAAAGCTTTGACGAATTAAACGAAGATAAAACAAATAAAATCACTTTAATTCTTTAATTTCAATTAAAATAAATAATTTAAATTTAATTTAGGCGATTCAAAAACCTTTTCGATGATTGTTTTGTTCTCTTACCGCAGATATTGATTAGAGTTGTCGAAATGATTGTTGTATCATTTTCACATGGAAATTAAAGAGTTAAGGTCTGCGATCACCATGATCGCAGGTTAAGGTGCTTTTACCATCGTATAATTCATCGAGGAAGCCATAGCTCGTTTGAAGCTGGGTTTATTATTTTATCATCAAAATTCATTCACTCAAAACCTATTCAAATTCAATTCCAAACTATTATATCCGTGTCTATATCTCATTCCCATTTGTGCGAGTAGAGTGAGTACACACTTAGGTATAATGGCAGGCGCATTGTTCGCGGGCGGAGAGCTCGCGATAATCACGCTGTGCTGAGAGTCTCATCTCCTGTCTTTTGCGACGGCAATGGGTTTACTTATACTCTACGATTTTATGACTAGTCTGACAGAAACCGCCGAAACTGTCTCCATTATCGTGAACATAAGTTGACTTAGATGCCTACTTACTATAATTTAAAACGACCTCCATCAAAATCTTCCTTAGAAAATGTCCGCAGTGGAAGCGTGCTGGGCCCATAACCTGTTGTGTCTGGATGTATACATATTAGTTTTTACCAATAAAATACTTTTAAAGACATGTTTGTTTTATTTATATAGCACTTGACAGTCAACAGCAGTGAGTTGCTATAGCTACCACAATGACCATAGATTCACGACAGTAAATATAAAGTAGCTAAATCATGCCTACTCGTTCAATTTCTCAACTCATATGGGGTTTTTTTTTGCATTTTGATAGTGTGTCGTCGAGTTGGTCCGTGTTCGGGTTGAGAACTCATTTCCGTTCCAGTTTTTCCACTGCAGATTAGACGTCTAGTTTCCAGAACATCAGATTCATTGATCGTGAAGTTTAAATGTCTCACTCCACCCCATTCGTCGCAATGCACTCAACGCATCTCATTCATATCGCGTCCGTCCGGCGGGCTCACCCGCTCACTCACTCATTTACACATTGACTCACTGACGACTCAAATTGCATGGTTCGAGCGAAACACGTCGCCTTTCATTCGATAGCGCAGAGTTCGACGCCTAGTGTGCCATGTCTGATCCCAATTTCCTGGTTGCATTAAATATTTATAAACGCATGCATTTTATAACTCATGCATTTTGCATGAGCAAATCTTTAATTATGAAACCCAGCTAGTATCTGATACATGTATTTTTACGGCTTGAAGTAGCAAACGGACAGACAGCCCCCTAATGGTAACCAGACCCCAGAATGGTAAGGACAAAATTAGAATGATTCGTGTTCACCTCAGAAATTAGGGACACATTGTAAGTTGCAATACTTCCGTAGGCTACTCAAGCTTTCTTGCACATAGATTGGTGCAGAATGTGCAACTTATGTTTTTACAAGTAGGTAAGTAGGTACTAAGGTTGTAGAACATTTCGTACGACAAATAAACTGACGCATTTTTTCGCAGGAAATGAGCTCCGTACAAGAAGAGAAACCCCCAGTCGATGGTCCTGCGAAAACCCCAAGGGAAATGAGAAACACGGACTTGGTCTCCCGACTACTGGCCGCAACGCCACCGTACCTCTACAGCGCACTCCCGCTGCAGCCCCACGCTTTCTTCTTCAGCGAAATGCTGAGGTCCTTCGTCAACGCCCGGCACGGCTGCCGACCACCTCATTACCATCGCCGATTCAAGCGCCGCTCCCACAAATACTTCGCTGAAAATGAAAATGTCTACCGGGATTACCCGAAACAGGATGAGGAGAAGAAGGAACCGGAGACTCGTCCCGAAGTTCCATTGGAACTGACCGTGGAGAAACATCCCAGGGTTCGCGATCCGTCTCCTAGACGACTATCTCCTAAAATAGAGCCCAATAAGCCAAGCAATAGTCCAGGTCCTGGTAGGCAGTCCACCTTCGTCGATGTTGGTACAGAAGAATTGCCCAAACCTTCCCCTTGTGTTGGAAGAAATTCTGCAGAAAACGCTGTGCCATCAAACTTGATTCTGCCGCCGCCCCCTCCGATGTGGTATCCGCCACTATACAATCCTCAATTCGGAGTAGATCCGTTAAACTTTTTCATAGATTTGCGTGTGTCAGGACATATTTACGACAGGAAACGCGCGTTGGCCGAAGGCATTGAGACAAATTTAAATCAAGAAGTGAGATCCGAAGATTCGGGAGTGGACAAACGATTGGGCAGGGATTTTGGTCAAAGGTCCAGGCATCTGTCTGCTTTTTCTGTTCCTGTCCGATCGGGGGTTACTGCAGACGGTCCTGAGAAGTACTTCGATCATGGTTCCAGCAGGTCTCCAGGGAAAGCGACTGGTACGTCGTATATCATGAGGAATTTAAAGCATGTGTATGAGAACCTACATTCTCAAGAAATGAACAGTTCGACAGGAGACAAAAACGAGAATACGAAAGCGGAGTCTTCAGATATTGATGAGGATATAATTGATTAGGAACACTTGGCAAAATTGTAGAGTTTCAGTATATTTTTGCCGTATGACTAAAATTTTATAAACATGACTGACTCAACAGAATCAAACTTATTCTTATTCCTACCTACTTTAATATTTTTGACTCCAATTATGTATGCCTACCTAGTGCATTTGTGATAGATAAGTTTGTATATAATCGCTCAAGGTTAATCATCATCATCACTACTCCACTGCTGGACTTAATCCACTTACCTAACCCGATCTTCGGTTCTCCGCATCCAGATTCCTGACATGCCAGCCGCCTTACGCTGATCGTCGCTCCATCTAGCCGGGAACACGAGAACTGGTCTACTCCGACGACGACGATTATGTTGGACTAATCTCAGTTCATAAATTGATGTAATCTAGTACCTATTTTAGAAAAAATATTCATGTTACTGATTATATTTTAAGATGGCTATAATATTACTTGGCTTTATGTATATTATAATGATACTTAATATGAATATGCGTAAATAAGTAACTGTAATAGGTACCCACCATCGAGTATTCCAACAACCTACCTTCGTAATGATCTCGACCGCTAATAAAGTTTATTGTTTAATTAATTTATTTTTATGTTTTATGTACCTACCTACCTATAAGTAAAAATTTATTTAATGTTTTAATATAATACATACTTAACTTTAAGAAATGTTTAATTATTTACTTGTAAAAACCAGTACATAAAAATAAATACAGTACCTACCTACCTTAGTAAATTAAATGATGTTTCATTAAATTATGCCTGCCTGAGTAATGAGTGACTATAAGTAGGTACCTAGGTATTTATTACGAAATTGGCGACACAGCATGATCAATCGCCTATCACCATAGCATACTAGACTCGTAGATGAGTAGGTAAAAGTACATAGACGCTTGCAAAAAATCGGCAGTGGTTGCGATTCAGCGACACATGAATAATAATCGTATTTTATAACATATTTGCTCGTAAATGGTCACTTATTTTACCAATTCCCATATCGTTTTGTATCTCATTACGCACTTGTGCGGTAATGTAAAGTAAAACGCACGTGTGCGGTAATGTAAAGTAAAACGCACAGTTTATCAAGATGCTCCGTCTAAAAATAACGATTAGCAATAGTACATTACTGCCGCGGCCCGCAACAGAGGCATTGATGGATGAGTCGCCTCGGCCCACATACGTGAGTCCATCAATGCCTGGTTGAAGCCAAGGCTTGTATAGTGCTTTTCTCAAATAATGCGCGCAAAACCAAAAATATCAAGTTTTATTAAAATTGTGAACCGTCTGAACTGAACGATCACGACTTAGGGTTGTCACAATACTTTGGGCAAATCAAAATACTTTTGGCCATATCTCCGGAACGGCTAGTGCTAGAACCATGTTCCTGTACTCAAATGAAAGGGCTCGACGAGATCTATCTGAATATAATATAAAAAAACACCCTGTATATTCATATAAAATTGTATATACAGGCTATTTTTTTATTTTATATTATATTCAACTAGATCTCGTCGAGACCTTTTATATGAGTACAAACACGAGGGGTCTAGCACTAGCCGTTCCGGAGATATGGCCAAATGAAAAAAAACACTCTTTTGGCCATATCTCCGGAACGGCTGGTGCTAGACCCTTGTTCATGGTACTCAAATGAAAGGGCTCGACGAGATCTATCTGAATATAATATAAAAAAACACCCTGTATATTCATATAAAATTGTATATACAGGGTGCTTTTATTATATATTATATTCAACTAGATCTCGTCGAGACCTTTCATTTGAGTACAAACACGAGGGGTCTAGCACTAGCCGTTCCGGAGATATGGCCAAATGAAAAAAAAAAACACTCTTTTGGCCATATCTACGGAACGGCTGGTGCTAGACCCTTGTTCATGGTACTCAAATGAAAGGGCTCGACGAGATCTATCTGAATATAATATAAAAAAAACACCCTGCATATATAATTTTTTATTAAACAATTTCCGCGCATTATTTGAGAAAAGTGCTATACAAGCCTGCAATCAGTGTAATTTCATGCGCTTTTTCTTTTCGCTGTATTGTTTTTATTTGAAAATGTCGTCAAATAATTTATTTATGTAGATTATAACTGCTTTAACAAGTAATTAAACATTTATTCGTTTTCCGAGTTTTATTTATTTCCTCGCAAATATGTTATAAAACGTCGTATGACATACGTGCGCTTTGAAAATTACGTTCTCTGCTTCCTTATGGCCCTCGCCTACGGCTCGGGCTAGCAATATCGCCTCGGCTGTAATTTTCAACTTACCGCACTTATATCATAATGTACTATTTATGGGATCAAAGTCAGTCAAAATATACTCTGGGTAGGTACATAATTATAACTACAAGTAATTTTTTTCATCTACCATCTGATGATGATGGTCTCGTCTCTGTATCAGACCATCATATTGTCGCCGCTAGAGTCACACAAGAAAAAACAACACGCTCGCCCATCGTGGCGATAAACTGTCTCTGCCTAAGAAGGCTATGACCAGCACTAGACGTTGACAGGCTGATGAGAAAGGACATTAAACGGTGAAAGGTAAACCAACGTCAAGAAAAGATCAGCATGGAGAGAGTTTGGACGAATAAATATTAGCGATATATTTATCAGCGATAACAAAGTAAGTCTATCGCTAGCTTAATGCAAATTCTTCAAAATTTATTTAGACATTCTACTAATTAATAAGGCAGAATGTGCTGCTGGTAACACTCATGTTAATATGTTCGTTTCACCCTATGATTTTATTGTCTCATTAGACAATGAGACGTTAAAAAGCCTCTAAGGTTTTATAGGGTTTTGTTGTTAGTCTGTGGATCAGATAAAATTATGAAGTATGTATTTACTGTGACTGTAAATTGCGTTCTACGTTCTAACGAACATCTACGACAGTGTCACATCATACAAAGGAAATCGATAATTACATTAAATCCCTAATTATATTAAATAAGAGTAATTTTATTCTCTAAAAGAGTAAAATTATAGTTATAGGAATACCAATTTATTCTAATGTAATCCAATAACTTAAACATTTTATTATAATACTCTAAAGTTACATGAACCATGAAACGAACGTGCTTTCGATTGACACTAGGTTGATTTTGTTGCCAGCCTAAATAACTAACAGCTAAAATTAAAAGCTTTTTTTACACTAGCAACATTTAGTCACCACGCGATTTTTGTAAGTTTCGTGTAATTTTCTCAGTGACGAATTATTTTATTTCTCGAATTTATTCCCTCAATAGATCAGCAAAATGTTTGGTCAACAACCTATTTTAGTTTTGAGTAAGTGACATTCATTTTTTGCTTGTATTATACTGAAATGCGAAGTTTCATTCATCACATTACTCATATGACTTTACAGGCCAAAACACAAAACGTGATTCCGGCCGCAAGGTTCAACTCGAGAATATAAACGCTGGGAAGGTAAAACCATCTTCAATATGTATTATTTAATCAAATTTTCGCGATGAAGAATGATGTGCAATCAAAATACCGGGTATTTTGTGTGTATTTCAGACAATAGCGGACGTTATTCGAACATGCCTCGGGCCGCAGGCGATGCTAAAAATGCTGATGGACCCGATGGGGGGCATCGTGATGACCAACGACGGCAACGCCATACTTCGCGAGATCACCGTGCAGCACCCAGCTGCTAAATCCATGATAGAAATCGCTAGGACACAAGACGAAGAGGTTAGAATCGCATTTGTATTTCTTTGCACTGTTAACATATAACTAGACAAAAAAATTTGGAAGAATTTTTCAATGTCCCTGGCCCATATCGCCCGCCTCCAGGGGACACTCCAACCGATAAAATCTACCTATCGATAAAGCAGCTATGTTTGCCGTTGACCTTGACTAAGAAAGATATATAAAAAGATTGTTCCTAGACGAGCTGTAGTGTGGGGTTAAGAGATGTTACTGATGGCTCACTCTGCAGGTACTGTTCCACTGCCCCACTGCAGATAAAAAACAAAACCAGATAATACAGATAAAATAAGGAAAGGCTTTGGAAGTGGCCTTCAATCCTATAGATGCAGAAGTGTCAATAAAGTTTCACAATATACACACTTATTCAAACCCCAACTAAGAAAACAAAATTTTTTCAGACTCATGCTGAATCACACGTATTGAATTTCAGGTTGGTGATGGCACCACCTCGGTAATAGTGCTCGCAGGAGAGATGCTGGCCGTGGCAGAACAGTTCCTGGCACAAAACATCCACCCAACAGTGATCATCCGGGAGTACCGGCAGGCCCTCGAGGATGCTGTTAAGCTGCTACAGGACAAGATATCCATACCTCTTGACGTGAACGATAGGGACAAGCTTAAAGATGTAGTGAGTTGTGCTTATCTTATTATTCTTAGACGGGGGTGGCGGTCCCTGCACTGACTTAACCCCTTTATTCCTGAGATCCAGAGCGCAATACGTTTGAAACTGTTAGAATTAATGAATCATTGCAGTGTAGGTATTATAGTTTCCCTTTATTGCTAAAGACGGAATACAAGAACAATTAAATAAAATATAAATTCACGAGCACTTTGACATCTTGCGCACGGGGCGGCTTGCCGGAAGAAGTATAAACTTGCGCGCGCAGGCGTAGGGATGTACCCATTGCATTAGTGATGTGTCGTGACCGATTGAAATCTAACACTCCTCCTCACGAGCATCACGAAGCACTAATGAAGTCCGAGGGTGACTCTGAACTTCTGAAGCTGCGGGCTGGGTAGACCTTTTGTAAAGATGTCAGCTTCCATATCATTGGTCTGACGATATTTAATGTCTATCTGTCCTTTCTGGACGCAGTCCCTGATGAAATGCATTCGCATATCAATGTGCTTAGATTTTGCACTTACTATTGGGTTTGAAGTTAACTTCTGTGCTGCCTGGTTGTCGTTGAATATTACCACCTGGTTTTGATTTATGCCCATGTCCTCTAACAGGGCTTTCAGATGAATGGCTTCTTTTGCGGCTTCTGTGATTGCCACATACTCAGCTTCGGCTGTGCTCAGAGCAACACATTTCTGTTTTTTTGCTTCCCAGCTGATACAGGAGTTAGCATATTTAAAGCAATGGCCAGAGTAGGACTTTCTGTCCAGTGTGCATCCAGCCCAGTCGGCATCGGCTAGGCCATATAAATCACTTCCTGATTTTTTGAAGTTGATGCCCACATCCTTCGTTCCCTGCAGGTACCGTAGGACTCGTTTTGCGGCCTTGAAATGTTCTTGATTGTAATTGTTATTGAATTGAGAGAGATAGCTTACACTGTAGGCTATATCGGGCCTTGTGGCCACGGCCAGAAACATGAGAGTTCCAATTAAGTTTTGGTAAGGTAAGTTAGCAGCACACTGTTCTTTTCTTTCCAGTTTCAAATATGGCTCGATTGGTGTACTTACTGGTTTGCATTCTTCCATACCAAATTTCTTTAATGCTCTCTCTATGTATTTTTTCTGATGTAGCTTTAATACACCTTTTTCATCTGTAATCTCCAATCCAATACAATATTTTGGTTTTCCCAAATCTTTCATTTCAAATTTTGACATTAAGACTTCCTTAACTTCTTTTAATTGATCTTTGCAGGAATATGCGAGGATCAGATCGTCAACGTAAATGGCCATAATCATATACGCTCCTCCTTTTACGTATGTGTAAATACAGGGGTCTGCTTGAGATGGTGTAAAACCTAGTCCCTTTAGCTCTGCGTCTAATTTAATGTACCATTGCCTCCCTGACTGTTTTAGACCATAGAGAGCTTTTTGAAGTTGACATACTTTCTCTCCTTTTATTCGTCTAATGTCTTCTAACATTTCTTTTGCCTTATTGAAAAGGGTCAAGTCTTCATTTTCACATTCTTCTAACATAATCTCTGTTAGGTATTTTTCTAAATAGTCTGGTGCCTTCATGGCGATGTTTTCATTGAGGTTTCCATTTAAGTAGGCTGTTGTCACATCAAATTGGTGTAGTTTTAAACCTTTTTCTACGGCTGTAGCTAGGAGCAACCTAATTGAACTCAGTTTAGAAACTGGTGCATATGTCTCTAGAAAATCAATTCCAGGAATTTGAGTAAAGCCTCTTGCTACTAGTCTTGCCTTCTTCCTCAATGTAATTCCATCTGGTTCTATTTTTTCTTTTAATATCATTTTGTTTGTTACTATGTTCTTCCCTTCTTGTTTTTTAACTATTTTCCAGGTCCCATTCTTCAAGTGAGCTTTAATTTCTTGTTTTATAGCTTCTTGCCATGATTTATCTGTTTCATCTATTTCCATATCATCATCACACCAGCCAGCCATATCGTAATCTTTTGTCCACCCGGGTAGTGTTTTCTCTCTAACCGGTCTTCCACTTACCGTAGGAACCTGAGGTTCTGATTGGTCCTCAATATCATTTTCATCATTTTCCTCATGGACTTCGGTAACTTCATCCAACTGACTATCAAATCTACTTTGACTGTCCTTTGGTATTTCTGGTGGCGATTGCTGAAAAGGAGAACTCTGAAGAGGAGATACCTGTAAAGGAAGATTCTGTTTTTTCATTTCTATTTCAATGTTATTTTCTTTATTTTTCTTCTCTTCATCTTTATTATCATTTCTTGTATGATTTTCGTAGTTATTTTGTGTTACATCAATATTCAGATACTCTTTCTTTTCTTCATCTTCATAGTACATCTGATTCATGACTTTAACATCTCTGCTTACTACTATTTTATTTTGTGATGGCACCCAAATTCGGTAACCTTTTGTTATTTCAGAATAACCCATGAATATTCCTTCCACAGCTCTTGACGCAAATTTCTTTTTGTATCGCTTGTTCAGTACATATATTTTAGCACCGAATGTATGGAAATGTCTGACTGACGGAGTATATCCAACCCATTTTTCGAATGGTGTTTTGTTTTTAGTCGTTTTGGTAGGTATTCTGTTTGTTATGTAGTTAGCAGTGAATACGGCTTCAGCCCAATATTTTTCAGGAACGTTCGATTGTATCAGCATGCAGCGCGCTTTTTCGATTAATGTCCTATTTTTTCTTTCAGCTATCCCATTTTTTTGGGGAGTGTATGGTGCTGTTAGCCTTCTTCTTATGCCATTCTTTTTCAGGTAAGTATCAAATTCTTTATTACAATAATCTGTTCCATTATCAGACTGTAAGAATTTTATTTTATTTCCAGCGAATCTTTCTACTTCCCGTTTGTATTCGATGAATTTCTGAAGAACTTCATTTTTTGTTTTCAAAAAATATACTCTGCAGTAGCGAGTATGCTCATCAATGAAAGTGACAAAGTATCTACTGCCTGCCAAACTTGTGATCGGCATTGGCCCACACACATCTGAGTGTACAGTATGTAGTTTTTCTGTAGCTCTCATGTCCTCCTGTCTTTCGGTAGGGAAAGGTAAGCGTGACAATTTTCCTTTAATACAGGTCTCACATTCTTGTAACTTTTCATTTTTATTAAAGCTTAGACCTTGAACTGCTTCATTTGATAATACTAGTTTCAAGTCTCTTTCATTTATATGAGCCATTTTTTGATGCCACATGTCTATTTCACCTTCATGAGTAACTGCATTTGACCTTTCATTTTTATTGGTCGTTTTACTTGTCTTTTTATTTTCAATTGATTCATTAACATAGTACAAACCATTTTCCTTCTTAGCTGTTAATATAATTTCCCCTTCTTTGTCTTTTATGATGGCCTCCTTCTTGTTGAATGTTACTTGACATCCCTTGTCAGTAGCCTTCGATACAGATACGAGGTTGATGGATAATTCTGGCACGTACAGGGTGTCCCACAAGTTTACGTTTTCGTTATTACATTTTATTTGGACTTTTCCCTTACCTTTTATGTTTTCTGTTTTGTCAGAAGCCAGTTTGAGCTTATCATTTATTTCAGTGAATGTTTGAAATTGCTCCTGCGTATTGCACATGTGCGACGTGCAACCGCTATCCAGACACCATCTTTGTTTTTTAGGGTAACCCGTTGATAGGCATGTTTCTTCTTTACAGCATAAGTTAGCTTCTTTTTTATTTTTCTTAAACCAGCAGTCTTCAGTTTTATGTGAATTTTTCTTTTGACAATTTTCACATTTCAGATTTTGTTTGCTGCTGTTCGGTTTTTTATTTCTGTATTTTCCTTTGGGAAATTTTCCATACAACGCTTCATCGTCATCTTGTCTTTTAGTAGACCTTGCAGCGCTTTCTTCTATTATTTTAATTTTGAGATCTTCAGGTTTAGGTAAACAATCTCTTGACTCAATGGCAACTCTAAAATTTTCGTATGATGGACTTAGGCTATATAGCATCATAATGCTCAACAAATCGGTATGGATGTTTATTTCCATATCCTCTAATTTGTTTACCGTATCCATAAACTCATTCAGATGTTCTCTGACATCTTCATTTTCTGCCATTTTCTTTAAAATTAATTTCTTTAGGAGAGTTGCTCAGGCTCTGTTTCAGGCTTTGTTTTTTCGCCGCACACGTATCCCCACAGACCGTTTTTAATTAGCACAGCCTGTGCATGAATTTTCCATGTGTCATAATTTTCTCGCTTCAATGGCTCGATTCTGTACGACGAAGTCGCCATACCGGCCATTTTTTGAATTCGAATTTTAAATTTTAAATTTCACTTTTATTTAACTATATTCTGCTGAGCCCCATAACCTGTTAGAATTAATGAATCATTGCAGTGTAGGTATTATAGTTTCCCTTTATTGCTAAAGACGGAATACAAGAACAATTAAATAAAATATAAATTCACGAGCACTTTGACATCTTGCGCACGGGGCGGCTTGCCGGAAGAAGTATAAACTTGCGCGCGCAGGCGTAGGGATGTACCCATTGCATTAGTGATGTGTCGTGACCGATTGAAATCTAACAGAAACTCCGACGTATTTCACGCCAGTAAGTCACCCTGACATTGTCACTAGAAAAAAACTGTCATTTTGAAAATTTTAAAACATAACCCTGATTATTTACATTGGTCAAGACAATATCAGGTGTCAGTGAATGCGAACTGACAAATTTGACATAGTAACCGGCCGTTATCAAGCGTGGGGATGTACTTACTACCAGTAGTAGGCTAAGAGCGAGGGAGCTAAGTTACTGGGCCTATAACATGGTCTATTCAAAACATTTCAACATTCTTTGTTGCCCAAACCAATATAAGGTAGCTAAGAGCCATAGACTATTAATTACAGCAATGCAGTAGCTGATTGTACACGCAGTTACGATTTTCTAGCACTATTATGCAATGCAGCTCCCCTTTGTTCTAGCACACAAGTTAATGGCTGAAAAGTAAGAAGCTTGCTGGCTAAAGAGAAAGATTCTCCAAGTCAATGCCACCATAGATAGAACTTAGATCAGAGTCTGTTAAAACTAATTTGGATGTATGCCTAACAAGACACATCATCATCATCATCAACAGCCTATTAATATGTCCCCACTGCTGGGGCTCAGGCCTACCCTATCAACGAGGGCGTTCGGGCTATAGTCCACCACGCTAGCCCAGTGCGGGTTGGTGACTCCACATGCGCCTAAGAATTTCTTCTTCGGCGTATGCAGGTTTCCTCACGATGTTTTCCTTCACCGTTTGAGAGCAGTCAGTAAATGTACTTAAGTTTCGAGAAAAAACCCATTGGTACATGGCCCGGCTGGGGATCGAACTCCGGACCTTTCGATATGATAGACCGCGTCTTATCCCCTACGCCATTGACGCTCCACACTGTTGGACACATCATATGCCACACATTTTATTGAATATGCAAAAAAATAAAAGAGTGTCGCTGTGTCATGTACTTAAGTTTCGAGAAAAAACCCATTGGTACATGGCCCAGCTGGGGATCGAACTCCGGACCTTTCGATATGATAGACCGCGTCTTATCCCCTACGCCACTGACGCTCCAGACTGTTGGACACATCATATGCCACACATTTTATTGAATATGCAAAAAAATAAAAGAGTGTCGCTGTGTTGCATGTTACGCTTGGTTTGGTCCAAAACTGCCCAGTATCCTTGTCGACAATAAGTAAACAAACCAAGGTTGTTAATCATTTTGTTTATTGTGAAATAATTTAATTTTAAAATTTCACAGATTCGCTCCTGTGTTGGCACCAAGTACATCGGTCGCTGGGCCGATTTAGCTGTGGACATTGCCCTGGATGCAGTCAATACGGTCACAGTCAATGAGAATGGAAGGGTTGAAGTTGACATCAAGAAGTAAGTGAAACCGTTTAGACCGTATGCTGGTGATATTTATTTCTTTTCTATGTGAGCGTCAGTGGCCTCGTGGGGAAGATGCGGCCCTTTCATGTTGAGAGGACCGAGTTGGATCCCCGATCGTGCCATGTACCAACGGGTTTTTCTCGGAACCTAAGTACATTTACTGACTGCTCTCAAACGGTGGAAGAAAACGTGAGGAAACCTACATACGCCGAAGGAGAAATTGTTAGGCGCGTGTGAATTCTACCAACCCTCACTGGGCTAGCGTGGTAGACCATACCCCAGGGCCTGAGCCCCAACACTGTGGACATATAATTGATTTGATTTTTTGAAATTTGAAAAAATTAATTAATGAAAATATATTCCAATTTGCAGCTACGCTAAAATCGAGAAGATCCCCGGCGGCACGATCGAGGAGTCGCAGGTGCTGAGCGGCGTGATGATCAACAAGGACGTGACGCACCCCAAGATGAGGCGGTTCATCGAGAACCCTCGCATCGTGCTGCTCGACTGCCCGCTCGAGTACAAGAAGGGAGAGAGCCAGACCAACATCGAGATCGTCGGGGAACAGGTCAGCCTTTAAAATGAGAAATGAAAGTTCGTTTATTCAGAATTTGAACACAATATTCTCTTTTTGACGTCAATTCTGTATCAAACTACTCTGTTTCTACCTGTATAGCTGAGGGGAAGAAACAGCAACATACCCAACAGCACAGGGCGCTGCCTTTGTTTCATACAATTATAATTCTTGTTAATTACAATCATTTATATTGAGCCATCAGTCACTCCATATATCTTATCTTTGTTGTAAAATAACCTTTGTTGTGTACCTTTATAAATTGTTTTTTATAGCTATTGCAGAGGTTCATTCACATAATATTCTAAATTCTAATCCTCTTCCTCCGCTTGTCTTGTCACATAAGCTTCTTTCAAAGATTTCCAGATTGTTCTATTTGCTTTTTGTATCCACATTTCTCCTGCAAGCCTTTTCATGTCATCTTCCCATCTACAGTATTGTCCCCCTCTCTTTTTCTCTCCATCTCTTAGGTACCATTCTACTATATCCCTAGTCCATACCAACAGTGGGGATATATTAAAAGGCTGTTGAAAGAGCTTGAAAATCTCTGATTGTCTACCACCAGGACTTCACGAAGCTCCTGCAGCTGGAGGAGGAGCACGTGCAGCGGCAATGCGACGACATCATCGCGCTCAAGCCGGACATCGTGTTCACCGAGAAGGGGGTCTCCGACCTGGCGCAGCACTATCTCGTCAAAGCTGGCATCACTGCCATCCGCAGGTATTGTACACGGCATTAACCCCTTATTCATGACTTGCCTGTTGGCGTAGTTGGTAGTGATCCTGCGTACTGCTTCAAAGGTCGTGGGTTCGATTCCCACCCGGTACCAACATTTGTGTGATCAGCATATTTGTTGGTATTCGGATTCTGGGTGTTTGTATGTATTTAAGTATTTATTTAAAGTATATATGTATGTTTATCAGTTGTTGTGTACCCATGTACAGGCTTCGGCTTAGTTTGGTACTAAACAGCCGTGGTTAAATTTGTCCAAACATTATAATTATTATTCATGGACGTACATTATATATTATGATCGGTAGATTCCATAGCAAAGTGGTAAAAAAAAAATTCTTGCTTCTAAGCCCTTCACCGTCCACGGCTGGACATAGGCCCTCGCCAATGAACGCCACCACACCCGGTCAAACGCTAATACACCCGAAATGGAACATTTTACTCAAGGTGTTAGAAGAAAATACATAATGGATCTAGACTGTCTGTTGTTAATTGTACCGTATGGTGACTTGCAGGCTGCGTAAAACGGACAACAATCGTCTGGCGCGCGCGTGTGGCGCCACCATCGTGAACCGCACGGAGGAGCTGAAGGAGGCGGACGTGGGCACCGCGGCCGGGCGGTTCGAGGTGAAGAAGATCGGCGACGAGTACTTCACCTTCGTCACCAACTGCAAGAACCCTAAGGTAACCGTCATAATTCAATAACTTTTATATTTTTATACATTTTGATGCCATTTTGCGAGTTTTTTTGTTCATCACGATGCTGCTTCCAAACGGCTCATCTGATCAGTTGGATATCTATAGCGATCTAAAAGTCCTCCGTCTACTCTCTCGATGACCGTCGTCAGAACATGTCCCGATCAATCCTTCACGGAGAACCATGGTTTCAAACTGACCTCGATTGTATGAAAATCTGGCCCTGTTTCTAATTATCCGTCCACCTATGTATGTGCTTGTGTGAATATAATAAAATAATGGTTTCCACACACCCGCAATGTTTTTGAAAGACCTATCCAACGATACTCCACACCATGAAATATACGAGAAAAATATTAATCCCCACTTTACATCTATGGACGTACAATCAACCGCACTTCAGTCGATATACTTTCACCTTGAGCTGGCCTAGCCTATTAGGGAGTTTCAATACTATGAGAGACCAGTATATACTGGTTTTGTTTCCACTGACGTGCGGTCGACCGTACAAAAAAAATAATTTAAGATTTTTTTCAATCTCAAAATGTTTCTCATATGATGGCCTGCGCCATGGACTTGACCCTTTTGACTTGGAGGGTACAATTATAAATTTATAATTATGTAACACATATTTATTCATTTTTTTACAGGCCTGCACAATTCTGCTTCGCGGAGCTTCAAAGGATGTGCTTAATGAAATTGAAAGGAATCTCCAGGACGCACTACATGTCGCCAAAAACCTGGTAAATAGTTAATTTATATCTGCCTAATTGTTCTGCTGTATGTCCTAGTTGTCCTGGATCTATCTCGACGCCGGATGCCTAAGTCATTGGACCAAAAAAAAAAAACAAAAAAAAATACATGAAAATAGAGCAACCAACTTTTGGAAGCGCTTTTAGAAGTACTCAGATGACCCTGAATACTCAGTATCAGAAGAATTGTATTGTGTGCTCACACAAGTTTCAAATGAGAAAACAGCAATAGAAGAATTATATATTGTTTTAAAACAGAAATAGCATACCTATACTTGCACTTACACCGCATTGCCTTATGCTTTGTTTATTTTTGTACGGCAACTACTATGAGTTGATGTATGTGTTTAATGCAGTGTTTAAAGTTTAGTTGTAATGTTTATGACCTCTTAATTTTAAATTGTAAGGCGCTTTGGAATCTTATCTGTAATGCCTTATAATTGTATATGAAATAAATAAATAAATAAATGTGTGCTTGCTTGTAGGTGATCAACCCGCGGCTGGTGGCGGGCGGCGGCGCCGTGGAGATGGCCGTCTCGCAGGCGCTGTCCGCCAACTCTGCGCACAACACGCCCTACCGCGCGGTCGCGCAGGCATTAGGTAGCTACCGCATCGGGCAACGCCTCTTTCATGTTACCTAGATATGTGCAATAGTTTGCCATACTGTAAAGAGAGCGTTTAGTGTGAAGGAGCTAGACGACATAAATGATACTAAAGCGTAACACACACGGCGGCGGCGTTGCGAAAGCGTTGCGGTTTTTTTCTGTAATGTTCGAAATAGTATGAAGCCCTTTACATCAAAGCGGCGGCGGCGCGGCGCGTTCTTCATACAAACTTTCGCCGCCGCAACGCTTTCGCAACGCCGCCGACCAGTGTGTGTCACGCTTTAGGTTTAAAGAATTTTTATTTCTCATAAGAACATAGGTTCACTTAAAATGAGATTTACAATTTTTTATATAAAGTATTATAGATATTCTGATGCTACGGGAAATTGCAGACTTAAGGTTTACTAATACTATTGTTGACATATGACTTAAGTTTACGTTTAAATGCAGTTATATTCTCACACTCCTTTATATCATTTGGCAGATTGTTATACAGTTGTGCGCCCTCAAACATTATGTTCTTTGGGCCATAATTTAAAGTACTTAAACTGATATATATAAAAAAAATGCATGGCAGCCATCTTGGTTTTGAGAGTGGATGTCGTTTTCGTAATCAGCACCCAGCCGGAGAAACCTCGAAAATTATATGTCGATTTAAAATAAATGTTTGTCGGCCATATTTGATTTCAAAACGAAGCTTTCATGGAACAGACACAAACATAATAACACAAATAAATATGATTATGATCCTCTTCAATATGCACGTTATTTCTCTGTTAACGCGTAATAACTCTGTAATCCTCCTCGCCGCAGAGATAATCCCGCGCACGCTGGCGCAGAATTGCGGCGCGAACACGATCCGCACGCTGACGGCGCTGCGCGCGCGGCACGCGGCGGCCGCGGGCGGCGCGAGCAGCCCGGCCGGCATCGATGGCGAGACCGGCGAGATCGTCGACATGGCCGTCAAGGGCATCTGGGAGCCGCTCGCCGTCAAGCTGCAGGTCAGTCGCGACAATGAGACTGGTAATACCTCATCCAGACTCACGGCGAGGAGCCCCGAGAACACCCGAGAAACGTGAATGTAAATAGTTTCTCGCCTCATACAAACTCTCATACTCTTTCACTCACTCGATATTTCTCGCCGAGACTTCTCGCTGTGAGCCTGGATGGGGTATGACGGTTTTTATTATTATTTTTAAATATCCACCTAAACGTTCGAGTTTGACAGCCAGTTTCTTGACCTCCCTCCCCCATCCAAGTGACCTCTAGCAGGATTGGGCGTCTTAAATTTTTTGCAAGGCGTAGTGAACAAAAAACCATGAGATCTTTGTTTTTTTTTTCGAGTTTATTCTTTAACATTTTACAATTGTCATATCCTTGCCTTGAAACAATGTAAATTGTCAACAGGTGTACAAAACAGCTGTGGAGACCGCCATCCTGCTGCTGAGGATCGACGACATTGTCTCCGGGTCCAAGAAGAAGGGCGGCAACGAGCCGGCCGCGCCCGCGCAGATGGCCGGCATGGAGTAACCGGTGTCGTGCAGCGGCGGCGCCTAGTTAGTGTATTCACGGACAACATTTAGCTAGGACCAAACACTTTGAATATACTAGCGCATAGACCAACGAACAGCTTTTCGGCATGTCACCATTTTTGTTTTGTCAGCGTGCGTAAACTAATGTCGAGACGTCACACTGGCGTAGCGAGTTCGTTCGTACCCCGCGTGACGACTTGTGACGCCCTGTCATTTAAAACAGTTTACAAATAGCGTGGTGTTCGTTTTCTCTTTCCTAATTGGGAGACTCCCATAAATATATTATTTTCTCACTTGCACACCTCGGACGTCTATGCGCTAGTATATTCAAGTGTATGGTTAGGACATCCAAACATCCTGGTTTACAGTCATTTCAATAAACAGTCAAGGTACTTGCAATCATATACCACATGACAAGCTTGATGCTTTCGTTCAATCTCTACGCCCCTCTCTTTTATAGTTCACATTTAGAGCAAAGAATACCAATTATTAACATAAAGAAACTTATATACTACAAATGAGAAAGATGTGAATACACATTACTCGACTTCCGTCGCTACGAGATTACTGTTTTAACCCGAGTTTGGGAAAATATAAATCCCTAAGGCCGCTGTCCACGGGTAGAGTAAACAGTAGAGTACTATGTTACTAACTATACGAATATAAACAGCATTGGTTGAGTTGCTTGCTGGAGTCGAGCAGGCAAGCTACTACCAACCACTTGCTATCCCCAAATTACTATTCCAATGTATGGTTATAAATCCCGCGTTTGTCTCTCTGTACGCTTAACGTTTTCAACTACGCAACGGATTTTGATGCGGTTTTCACTATCATTCATATAATTTCTTGCGGATCGTTTCTACGTACTTATGATATGCAAGCGAAGCCGCGGGCAACAGCTAGTTTATATTAAGTCGATGGATGAAATGACTGCAAACCAGAGAACTGGTGCTGTGGCCTGGGCTCGTCCGCCACGGCCTCACTGCCAGCAGGCCGTCATCCAACATCCAGTAATTATTGCGCTAGCTCATATATTGTACACGCGTTTTACATAATCGTATCGCTTATTTCGAAAACAATCAAAAGTGCTGTGTTCTCCATGTTACAGGAAACGAAATAAACTTCCCGTGTGGAAAAATGATTTAGTTTATCTTGGATGGAACCATTTAAATATCTATCTCTATCGCTTTAGTAGCTATTTAGTAGATTGATTTATAAAGTAAAATTCCAAAAAATTCTAAAATTAAAAAAAAGGCCGCGGTGGCGGCCTACCGCAGGCCGCCAGCTTCAATATGAAAACGCAGGCCGCGCGTGTCTGAAGTCTCACATACGTTGCATAGGGAAGACAACAGGCCGCCACCGCCACCGCACTAAAAAGTGTTAGCAAAAAGTGTCACTGGTTGTTTTTGAAATAAGCGATCCAATTGTATACATTTACACATCTATTTTCATATGAACATAACTGACTGATTTCTTTACCACCATTAAAGAAGTTGTTAATTTTAACTGCTTCTGTTATGACTTGGGTTTAATATAATTTGTACGAATGAATTTGGTCAGTCTAGAATATAACTTTGTCCACGGATATTTTTGTCGCATTAAAATTGTGTTTGTGGCAGGTATTTACGTTAGAGTCGCATCGTCACATCCACATTTCTAAGTCCACTGCTGGGCAAGGCGGAAATGACGACGTTCACTTTTGGACGTACACTATCTACATGCATACAAAATATACATTTTAAACTTTAGAAGTGGATCTAACGTAAGTATTTGCTATTTAGTTGGAACTTAGCTTTTCGTAATGATAGTGCTATAATAATGTTGCCTTACTCATAAAATGTTCAGAATGAACGCACTTATTTCTATGTATTGAATAAACTTTAGTTGTAACAATATTTATTATGTACTTTTTGTTGGTCACACTGTCTCGTCTGCCTTTCGCAAGTCTTATGCATTTAAGTTTTCAATTGCTATTTTAAAATGGAACAATAATAGTATTATTAAAGTTTTATAATAACGTCTACTATTTAGTTGTTTGACTTTTATCGTAATTATTAGCCCTTTTTGCTGAATAATCAGATCCGCTAACGAATGAGAAGAAATTGTTGTGAAATAATTTAAAATTGTGGCACAATTTTAGTAAAGCTATTTATTGACTGGCCTGTTGGCTTAGTTGGTAGTGGCCCTGCCTACTATGCCAAAGGTCGTGAATTCGATTTCCACCCGGGACCAACATTTGTGTGATGAGCATATCTGTCAGCTTTCGGATTCTGGGTGTTTGTATGTATGTAAGTATTTATTTAAAAATATATATTATGTATGTTTATCAGTTGTTGAGTACCCATCCATAAGTTTCGGCTTAATTTGGGACTACACAGCCGTTTGTCGATTTGTCCAAACATTATTGTTATTACTGGTCATTGGCGAATGCTAATTGTGCCATAATAGAGTCGCTGCGCGCTCCGAGCGGCGGTCAGCGCGCGCGATTATGTTGGGCGACAGGAGACACGCCTCGCGCGCATTGTGGCCCGGACTACATTTAAAACACTCGCCGTTAGTTTGACGTCGAGTTTCCATAAACCTTCACCTGTCGAGAAGCACATATTGTGATTCACCAGTAACTGTCGAGAGACAAATTGTGCTTCAATGGCCGCCGAGGGCCCTAGACTTATCTAAGTCTTATCTTATCTTCTTAGAGGGCCAGGAATACCTGGCGACACTTCGACCCTACGGGATCTGTTGTGCCAAACCCCTGTCCGCCAAACGGTGCCCCAATCCGTTTTTTGGTGGACTTAACATACGCCTTAGAATAGTAAATACCAGTCTTTGGCGTATGCAGGTTTCCTCACGATGTTTTCCTTTACCGAAAAACCTGTGGTATTATAATAAACCGTACTTAAGTTTTTCAACAAACTCATTGGTAAGGGCCAGGATCGAACTCACGACTTCATGAACATGAGGCGAGTGCACAACCAACTAGGCTACCACGGCTCTGACAGCCACCGTCGCCGGGGGTGGGAGCATTTTGACAGCCCACATTCTAAAAGATATAGGTACCTGCCTGAATTTTAAACACCATTTGTCATGCCCAAGCCCTGTTTCAGCATAAATTGATTGGACCTGCGACCGACGGGGTCGTGGTGCACACCAACTAAGCTATCGCATCTGTTGTTGCATCTTATGTTGGATTATGGAAAATGTTGCCCCTAGTATATATTAAAGCTTCTGATTAAATGTACATCCTCTTTAATACAAATGTGACCGGATGTGATGGTGTTCATTGGGAGGGCCTATGTCCGGCAGTGGACGTTAAAGATGATGACGTTATAATATGATGATTCATAAATGGCTTGAATCCGTCACGTCAGCTTTCCCCATGAGCAGTGGAACCGCGTAGCAATTGTGTCCACGAACAAAACGGTCGTGGCGCGTGACGGCTGGGCGCTCGGGACCACCGCAGAGGCATTATGGTGTTAGGCCCAGCGCTGGAAGGTGGCTGCAGCCGGCTTGCGTTAGAGGACTATGAGGTAAGTCCTACCTTTGTATACTTAAATCGCCTTTTACCCTAGAGGTGGTAGCCCAAAGCGGAAGTCCTCGCTAATGCGATTGCGAGGAATCAAACCCGGACCAGTACGTATTAGGGGGTGTCCCTTCATTACGTGAGATCAAAACAGGGGTTCGGCAAAATCTTACGTGTCGTGTATTTATTGGTAGGAGGCAGTCAGCGAACATCTCACGTCAACTTTGTAATTCAGAAAATATACAAATTTAACACATAGGATGGAATTGTTGAGGGATTGTTTTTTTGTTTCTACGACAATATTTTACTATGTACAAAATTGTACAAATCCTTCCGACGCATACGACCAAAAACGCAAAACGCCATTAAACGCCGAAGACCTTATTCGCGTAGTTCCAAACAACATAGTACCAAATACGTGATTTACCAATTATGTTATTTACCAAATCTTTATTTCGCATTATACCAAAAACGCAGATGTCCTTATCTTGTACAAATAGTACTTACCTATAAATGCAATAATTTTCTTATCGAGATTCATATCTATTCTTTATTAGTGGTTTGAGGGCGGGGGTCACTTCACATCTTACCAAATCCCACCAGTGGGGGTTATGGGTTCAAAATGTTCTTAAAAATACCTAACGTAATTATTGAACTCCCCATTACCAATTTTTTAAACTGTAGTAAGTAGGTATGCCAATTGTACTACAGGCAAACTTGTACATCCGCGGAAAACAAGATATTTCCAGTTGTAAATGAAGTCTACCAACCCGCAGTGGGAATACATGCTGGACCCCTTGCTATGAGGATAGGTTTCATTGATTGAGACCTTGTTCTAAAGACTCGAAGTAAACACTCGATTTGTTGGTTGAGAGTTGTATTGTGACTCAAGTTGTTACCAGCTCGCCTAAGCTGTCTTTTGTCGTAGCTTGATGATTCATCCACACCAAGAGTTTGCTCAAGAAATCCTCTCACTAACAGTAAAAACTAAAAGGAGTTATACGGCGATTTAAGGATGGTAGGCATCGAGTCTTCACAGCTAATTGTTTCACAAACTTTAAACATATATCCCATATATCTTTATCTTGCAGGACTCGTGTCTGTGACCTATTTTATTTTCATCTTCATTTGTTATAAACATGAAGCAAAAAAATTTTTGTGGGCGCGCCCCCTTAGTTGCAATTTTTTTTATCGGCAACTTATAGCTTAAAACATGACTCGTGGCTACCTATTTATGTCGCACATTAGATAGATGTCTATCTACTTTTCAGAACTATTGTTTCAAAACCGAAGGTTAGGTCAGAAACAATTTTCTATTTGTTTTGTCTAGACAAGATAAATGTAAATATAGGTACTTATTACTTCCTGACTGGTATCTATCTTCTTAGGGGCACAGAGGAATTAATAGTGTTAGGGGGTCAGGAATACCTTGCGACACTTCGACTCTATGGGATCTGTTGTGCCAAACCCCCCAATCCGTTTGTGGACTTCACATACGCCTTAGAATAGTAAATACCAGTCTTTGGCGTATGCAGGTTTCCTCACGATGTTTTCCTTTACCGAAAAACCTGTGGTATTATAATAAACCCTACTTGTTTCGAAAAACTGATTGGTACGGGCCGGGTCGAACCCACGACCTCATGAACGTAAGGCGAGTGCACAACCAACTAGGATACTACGGCTCTCTCCGGACTAGTAGCCTAGCAGACTGTGCTCTCGACCGCCAGGGGTTGCAGGTTCGATTTCTACGGTGGACTGCCAAATTTGGTACAATTTGTGTATTTGTCAATTATGTATCTATCTTAAACACTTAAGGAAATACTAGTTTTCGAGTATACAAAGTCGAGGTTCTCGTGAGGTTTCCTATCTTTAAAGGGATGTTTGGATGTATGTTTGTGAGTTTGGAAGTTACTATCTTTCCAAGTCCCACGTTATAGTCTAAACTAGGTCAGTATAACAAGTTACAGCTATTCGTCAATTGAATGAGCATTATACTAGGATAACGGTATCGATACTATGGACATTGTCAATAGTCAAATATATATAGAGCGGAACGACTCGTCTGCTTGTCTGTCACAAGTCACAGACTACAGTATAGCGCCTAAACCTACCGTGGGATTTTGTTGGAATTTTCACTAATCTATTGTCATTTTACCTTAATGACTTCCTTCCTACATAAATTGTCATGAGTTGGTCCACGGTCACTGCTGGACATAGGCTTAGGTACCCTAATACGGAAGTGAAGGCCACGCAATGCAAAATGTCGACTTGTACCTTAAATTATAGTTTTAATAGGTGAGCGAAGGAAAATGCTTATTCATTCCATGCGAATTATTACTGAAATTATACTGATGACGAAAATTTTCATACGACGTACAATATTTTGGTTTCAGGGCGCGCCTTGCGGGAGGCCTAATGTCCAGCAGTGGACTAGTGCAAGCTGATGATGATGGCGTACAGTCAAGTTCATAAGTGCAGTAGCAGTTTCGCAATTCAATAGATTGAGAGACCAGTTTCACTTAAGACCTTATGTAATCTACTAGCTTTTTCCCGCGGCTTTGCCCGCGTAGAAAAGTTTTCCCGTGTACATTGTGAAACAGCGCCCTCTATGTAGATGTTTTGTTAGTTAGAGGGTATTAGCGGACGCCCCGTGATAGTTCGCGTTAAAAAGTAGCCTATATGTTATTCCAGGATATAAGCTATCACTGTACCAAGTTTCATCAAAATCTGTTCGGTAGTTCTTGCGTGAAAGAGTACCAAATATCCTCACAAACTTTCGCCTTTATAATATTAGTAGGAGTAGGATAGAATATGATAGGATAGGATTAGTAGGATAGTTGTTTCTGTACGATGAATTGATGAATTATTGCTATTGATTTGGGTGGTCAGTTAGGTCAAATGGTGTTCGTGTTTCGCGCATCGTTGTGCAGAAAAATGACTTAGCGTACTGCACTTATGAACCTTGACTTTACATTGTTTAAGTAAATCGTCCACCACCCTGATACATATCTGGTATTTGTCCCCTCGCGTGAGGTAAGCGCCGAATTTATGGCGAGGCCGTCAGAGATTGATATAATATGAGCAGATAACACTCACGGTTGGCCGAACTTTCCGCGCTTCCGTTTGATTTCATCACGTTTCCGTCTGTCTGTGCGCGCGCGCCATTCTGCGGTCACTGTACCTACCAAATAGTGTACGTACCTGCTATTAAGTCATTTATACTCATAATATTCTGGCCTGCGTCGAGTTCAGGGGTTTATAACGTGTTTGTGATTCCATCGTATTTCAACAGCCTATAGTACATACATGATTTTTTTATGCTTTGTAATATTATTGTATACTTAATTTAATTATAGTTTTAAGTGTACTTATTTAAAAAATTTCGCACACAGTGTACTTACTGTTTTAAGAAATAAAGGATGATGATGATTATACACAGCCTGTGCCGTGAAGATGAACATAGGTCAAAAACTTTCCGCAGGAAACAAAAACTTATACCACGGGGGCGGAGCTGCGGCTAATAGCTAGTGCTTGATATTTACTTTCAACTACAACTACTATAGGTTTTATGTTCGTTTTCTATTGGCTCTTAAGGTTCTTAGTATTGACTAAAATAGATAGGTACATACTTTTTTCGGTTGTGAGATTCTTTTTGTGAAATTGGGTAACTTGATGTTACAGAAGGTGATCAGCGAAAATGAAAGACTTGAAAATTTTCCTGCTTTGGTGCGGCATTGTACAGGCCACATTGTCAATGGAGGTGCAACAAAACTTCGAACAACACACACAGGTAATATACGTTAGTCAAAACGTTTAAAAACACTTACTAATTTTCGAAATAGCTAAATAAATAAGAATTGTATTAAGCATTATGTAATTCCTTTCAGATGACAGCAGAAACCGAAGCTCGAGGTCGCCGTGACGTCATAGAAGAAGAAAAATTCTATAACATCCGCTCTGAGGGTCGAAGAGACAGCATAAATCCCACACCATGGATACCCCACCCTCTACCCCCTGAAGACCCCACCACTAAGATATCCATCACGAATGACCAAGTTAGGGAGGTGTTACCACTGTACCAGACTACTGAGAAAGTGACAGATAAACCAACAGGACGAGGAGCTAGAGCGTCTAACGAAAACTGGATAAAACTTCCTTATCCTGGCAGAGATGATAGCCAAGATGACATCTTGACGCCCCCACAACCTTCCGGTGAGCTGATCAATTCAAGAATGCCGCGAGTCAACTTCGTCACTCAAAATAAGCAACTTGAAACTTCTGAGTCGAGAAATGATAAAGAATCCGTCCAGAGACCAGCCAGAACTGACGATATTCGAACGGAATTCGTCAGGCCAGGGGAGGATGAGAGAGCGAAGCAGTATAAACCGGTATACCCTCGGCAGGCAGTATACTATCCTGAAGAATCTAGACGGTATATTCCAGATCAGTACTACCCGACGGAAGAATTATACAGGCGTCAACCGTACTATGACCAATACGAGCCTCGAAGATTTTATCCAGGTTATGGGCCCAGTAGGGTCGATAGATACGACGAGGCGTACGAGAATTACGTGCCAAGGAAGCCCAAAAGGATTATTTATTACGCTCACCTGCCGGAAGTAGTTCGAACCCCACCCAGTGTGGACTTGAGGTACAGATACACTGCTGATCCGTACAGACGGTTCGACGACGATTACAACGCAAGGACCGGAAGATACGACTACAGATTCAGAAACAGATATCCTTACGCCCCTCTGAGAAAGGAGGAGAGGTACTACAGAGACCTAGCCGGAGCTGGTACTCAGCTGAAAGATAAAAAGATAGAAGAGAAAGTAACACCGACACCTATTCTGCCTAAAAATGAGGATAAATATAAAAATAATGCTAATGTTAATCAGAATTTGAATAAGAATTTAATTAATAGCCATCAGTACCACGATGGACTTCAGATTACTTACACGGATCCGATGGCACACAAGGGCTTCCAAGACGTGGTCAGACCTGATGATGGGTACTTGAGATTCGAAGAGCCTCTGTTTCAAGGAGCTATAGAAGACCCTTACCAGAGGAAGTATTAAAAGACCTAAGATTTTGATAGAGTGGCATTTTTGGCTAATTTTTCACAGCTAAATTGAAAAATAGCCACAAATGTCGCTGATTAGCACGTTTTTCTAAGTGTCAATAACGTTAGTATTTATTCATAGTTGTTTTTCAGTCGTGTTATAATGATTGCAGAAATTATGACGATAAATAATACAGAATTTTTGATGATAAATGCAAAGTTGACGATGTATTGGTGTAAGTTGTCGCTAATAAATGTAATTACGAAGTCTTGTTTTAATTAGAAGGGTGGCGAGCGACAAATTGTACAAGTAATAAATCGGCCGTTTAATTTAAAACACGGGAGGGTGAAGATGAATTTCATTAAGAATTAATTAATGTCATTCTTAAACCGTTTTGTTTTTCCACGCGAATAAAAAACATCTGTCGGGATGCTCGGCCGCGACGCGTTTTCTTGAGGTAATTAAGCAATAAATTTCGTTGCTGGCAACACAAGGTGGGGGCCAATTACAGTGCGCATTTAAGAAAATGGATGTTCACTCGAGACGGTGAACGTACAAAACCAACGTGACTAATTACAATTGAGGGCTTAGAAAAAATCCTACGACGTGACAGCTTGTAATCAAGGGGATAGATTTTTTACTTTTTTAATGTTGCCAGAAGCGGTCGCAGATTAATGGGCGGGAGATAAATTACGCGGTAATTAAATGTGTTGTCTGGGGTCGGAAGGGCTCGACGCTTTGAAAACTAGATTTGCATCAGCTGTAAATCATTCGACGTTCGGCATAATTTTGTCGGCAAGTTATTAGCTGTGATTTATGTTGGAGTCGGGATTCCGTCACTATGCTGTAACGGCTTTTCACTCACGGCGGCACCTGTCTACAATTTCACTCACGGCGGCACCTGTCTACAATTTAAATACACTTTATTACAACTATTAGAAGTAGGCGCCTACATAATACCTACATTACATTAGTTACTTCCACGTTACTTCTCTGACTCCGCGTCCCAAAATGGATCTTGGCTGTTGCCACAAGAAGACGCTAGAACTTAATTGATTTGTAATTAGGTAATAACCGGGAACAACAAAATTGTCCAATTCAACTGGGAATAATTCGTACCCTTAAAATCGTATCTATTGCTTTTCGGTGTACGCCAAAGAAGAAATTATATTGCGTACCTATGCGTAGTTATCAACCCGCACTGGACCATCAGCGTGGTGGACTATACCGTACGCCCTCCGTTATGAGGGAAGGCCTCTGCCCACTATAGGAACTTACCTACAGGCTGTTGATTTGATTGATAAATGAAGAAGTAATCTTAGGGGCTAATTTTACCCATATCTCACATAATTATTAGTTTTTAATTAGCAAGTTTTCGTGTTCTTCAGATCAACAGATATATCTTTACAACTAAACAAATCCAATCGTATAACCACAAATATTCGTTTGTCTAGGTATCTGTTCATAGTGTAAACAGAAGGTCAGGCGCAGAGTGCCACTGGCGCAGTCGGACCCTGACGAGGTGAATTATTTATCAGTCGCCACGCTGCGGTGACCACACGTCGCAATTGCGAAAGATGAGACCAAACAATTTTCAATTCAATATTCTTGCCAAACAGGATTATATTAGGAAGGTGCTAACACGGGTCTTTAAAAAATCTGACTTACCCGTTTCTTTTTCAGATGATTATCAATATTAATTTATTACGCTAGTGCCGTAGTTTTATAATATCAAGTTTTACAATAATATCTATCTTGTATAGTATAGAAATAATCGGATCGAGTGAGATCACATAGCGTTTTCACCCTGTCTCAATGAGTTCACCACGGGAGCATTGTTTTGCAGAGGTCAATTTTAAGAACTGTAGCACCAAATCATCCTAATCATCATATAATCATAAGTCTTTCTGTCCCTGTGTACGCATATTAGATCTTTTAAACCACGCAACTGAAAAATTATCTGAATGCGGTTTTCACCATCATTCAGATAATTTTTTCCGGATGGTTGGTGGCAACAGCTAGTATCTAATACATTGTGACTGCAGTCTTTGTTAGTTTTTTTTTGTACCTACCTAGTACCTTCGGTAATGTCTTCTTATCTGTAATGAATGACAGTCACCCCACCGCAGAAGGGTTGTGACAGATGCGGACCGAGGCCCGCGGTACAACATTACGCAACTCCGCAAACAGCGGCCTGTCTTGAGGCGGAATTCATTAGCTCGGCCCGAACTGCCTCGGAGAGGCATTACGGCCCGCTCCCGTCTAATCTCGCTCCAGTCTCAGATAATTGGGACCTTGTTTGTGGAAAGGGTATTTGTAACTTTAATATTTTGATATTATATATAATTATAAATAGCGTCAGTGGCGTCGGGGATAAGACGCGGCCTATCATATCGAAAGGTCCGGAGTTCGATCCCCGGCTGGGCCATGTACCAATGGGTTTTTTCTCGAAACTTAAGTACATTTACTGACTGCTCTCAAACGGTGAAGGAAAACATCGTGAGGAAACCTGCATACGCCGAAGAAGAAATTCTTAAGCGCATTTGATGTCCACCAACCCGCACTGGGCTAGCGTGGTGGACTATAGCCCGAACGCCCTCGTTGAGAGGGTAGGCCTGAGCCCCAGCAGTGGGGACATGTTAATAGGCTGTGACCATCTTTAAAGTAACTAGTATGTTAATATATTTTTCATTACTTAACTCTGAAAGTAGATCTGAAGTTGCCTGAGTCGCGTTGAAAGTAATACATCTCAGCCCTAGGGAGAATCATTTTCAACTGACACCTATCAAATTATAAAAAAAAACTAGTACTATTTTGACATTTCAATAGGACCATGTTCCAACTTTCTATACAGCCACTACAGCTACTACTCAATTACAGCGCGATGTAAAATTTAAATAACATAAAGATAAGTAATAATTAAAGAATATATATTTTTTAATGACTTTATTATAATTATTACTGTCAACTATTTCTTTAAAATAACATAGATTTGAGCAAAATACTTACCATTTTTTCAATGATGGAAATGAAAAATAATGGCAAAATAGCCGGCCACAGAAAAAAACAAAATAGACGGGAAAGCGGCAATCCGACCTTCATTTGTTTTTTCGAGTCGTAGGGTTTTGTTTATACTTCCGTATAGCAGAGATTTGTATTAACATTCATTTTATCTTTAGCTAATTCATGTTTTTATTTCTACTTTCATTGTATTCGCAATGAAAAGCACAGTGTATCCCTCGGGTTCAAGAATTATTTAGAGTCCCTCGAACTATTGGCGCCTCGGGACCTAAATAAGTTACTTTCACCCCTGGGGTAACAGTGTACTATTTTAAACTGATTTCAAGATAGGTACTGCTTGTCAAAATTTAAGATAATTAATGTAAAATTTCAACCCTAACCAGCTGACTGGGGTCAATAACGCAAATTTTTAAAAATTTATTCAAACAAACATTTACAGTCGAGCCAAACGTGAAAGTTAACGTGTGTTACTCAACTTTCTGTCTAAAACTTCTAGAATGACACAAGCACGCAAACTACAATGCAGCTTATACGCCGTAGTGAAGTGCCGACGACGGTGTCGCGGGATGCGATGCGAGTGCGCGACACGACACCCAAACTATTAACATGTCAATAACAATTTGCTCAATTGCTTTTATGTTGTACTAGATGTGAGGATCCGCCGGGGAAAGGGGTGACTCTAGGGTCGGCACAATACTTACCTACTCTCAGAATACAATCAATGAGAGATTAATCTATTGTGTCTAATAGATACAAACCGAACTATCCATACTTCGCATCTTATCAATTACTACCTATACCTACCACATCTTAAATGCGTCTGCAATGAGGAGACAAATATATGCTAATGTTGTTTTTAAACTTAGGAAGGTGTATAGTGCATTGGCCTTTCCGTTATCGAAAAGTACAAAGCCACTGTAATATAAGCACATTATATAAATTAGTAAGTGTGGGTTGATTGGTAGAAGGTAATTCGACTTTATTTATAAGACCTACGGGTATTTGTGCCCTTAGTCGCATTGCGACAAAGCTCTTAAAATTAAAAAAAAACAAACTATTATCAATTATGAGACAGTGACAACCCTGCAACTTACGCAGTCCCGAAGTCAAGGGTCCAGTCCCGGGACCAACCGGGAAATTGATAATTTTCACTTTCCCGTAATATCGTAACCGTAACATTAGTTATTCATTAACCCGAGATGGATCCGGGCCGTATCACAATTAATATTTATGCCCACTGTCCCTCGCTGTCCTGCGTTTTGAATTAATTCGGGAATTGTTGGTAACGATTGTTTAGTTCGGTGCGCCTTGGGATAGTTTCAATTTCCTTTTTGCTAATGAGTTTTCATAGAGATTAGCTTATTAGGAAAAGTGTATTATCCGGTGGGAGAAGTTTGAATATTATAATCTTTGATACTTAATTACCCTTTCTATTAATAAAAGCAGTTAGGAGACTTCTTCCCAGCGCTAACACCTTGGAAGTGGTGGTAGATAAGAAATTGACGTTGTATAAATGTACCCAGTGTATTACATGCAAAATGACTTTGGAGAATTAAATATAATCTCCTTTTATTAATAAGCAGCTGTTTCCCCCTACCCGGCTCGCCCGCGTGGGCTAAGTTTTTTCCCGCGGGAACAGTTTTACCTCGGTAAAAGTGGCCTATGTCCTGCCCCAGGGTTCGAGGTATCTCCACATCAAATTTCATCAAAATCCGTTGAGCGGTTTAAGCGTGAAAACGTAATAGACAGATTTATTTTGCCATTTATAATGTTAGTTTATTTATGGATACAAGGCAGCTACAAGCTACATAGGAGGAGAAAATACTTAGGTATGTTTATTTAATGAAATTAAATTAGTTAAGCTAAACTTAAGCTGGTAGGATATTAAGGTAGACGTCCGTATACTCGTCAATGTCCCTATAGTCGTCACAGGATATAAAAAGCATATTTAACCTGTAGTCGACTTTGTGTTGCTCTCTTAATTATTAAATCTATTGTTTTAAATATGTTGCCATGAAGAGCTGTTGATTTAATGTTGGTACAACAGGTTAAATTATATTAACCACGCATGATATAAAAAGTATAGATATACCTATACATTGTATATATAGAACGCTGACGAGTATACAAGCGTTTACCTTATGGTCTTATCATCAACAGCCTATTAATATGTTCCCACTGCTGGGGCTCAGGCCTACCCTCTCAACGAGGACGTTCGGGCTATAGTCCACCACGCTACCCCAGTGCGGTTTGGTGGACTTCACATGCGCCTAAGAATTTCTTCATCGGCGTATGCAGGTTTCCTCACGATGTTTTCCTTCACCGTTTGAAAGCAGTCAGTAAATGTACTTAAGTTTCGAGAGAAAACCCATTGGTACATGGCCCAGCTGGGTCATTTAGACCATAAGGTACATGGCCCAGCTGGGTCATTTAGACCATAAGGTACATGGCCCAGCTGGGTCATTTAGACCTTAAGGTACATGGCCCAGCTGGGTCATTTAGACCTTAAGGTACATGGCCCAGCTGGGTCATTTAGACCTTAAGGTACATGGCCCAGCTGGGTCATGTACCTTATGGTCTAAATCCAACCAATTTCTCCAAACAGTGCGTCATTGGCAAAGAACTCGCGTTATGGCCAATAAATTATTATTAAATTACAAAGTATGCAAATTATTTTTTAATACCGATTCGGACGACAGAATTCTTCTTAGAAACTCCTTGTAACTTCTTTGTCCACGAGATGCCTCCTAAAGATCTAATAAAATGTCACATAAAGTTATATGAACTGAGACAGGGACGGCTTCAGAGCTTTAAACGGGGTCAATAAAAAACGGAAATTAGCTGGTACCTACTATAGTCTTTAATTCATAATCATTTTAGAAAATTAAACAACAGTGATACAGTTTATCTCTTCAAGAGAGTTCTTTATTTATTTATTATTATTATTAACCAATACATATAATATTCATAATATTTTGTTCAGACCGTCCTACTTAAACGACTGGGTTTATCTGTAGGATGGTTGGTCGCTACTTTTGTTATTTAATGTTGGTTAGGTAATTAATATCTTTTCTTAAACATGCGCGGAAATATTGTCATTACTTTTGAATAAAGAACACGCGAAGTATCATATTTACGTAGACTGAAAAACCAAAATCACTTCCCGGCGCGTTCTTTGAATTTGGAACGAAGAGTGCGCCGGCAATGTTGTATGAAACGGTGTGCTGTTTGAATTTAGAACTCTTTCATCTATCGTACACATTGCGTTCTCGTGGCTGTATAGCCACAGATGCGTTTTTATTTAAACTTGACAAATCCTGAATGTTACACTGGACATTGTTTCCGCAGATCTTCAGCCACTCTTCTTGCTGATTCGGGAGCGAATTTAACTACTCTAAAAAGACACGGAGGTTGGAAGTCCAATAAAGTGGCTGAAGGCTACATCGAAGACTCTGTTGAAAATAAAACTGAGATAACCAATAAAATTAACCAAAACATCAAATTGCGACCTGTTAATGATTCGGAAACAACATCTTACCCACTCACCTCTTGCCAATTATCAAGTCCACAGCCATCCACTTCTAAACAGCAATTAAGTTTCCAGCCACCTACCACTGACCAAGTATCAAATTCCCAGCCGCAAACGTCAGAAATACAACAAACGAACATAAATGTGCCTGGAAAAACAATAACATTTTCGTTCAATAATTGTCCTAACATGAGCAATATAACTTTTAATATTAATTAAATTTATTATGTAAAAGGCCCTTTTTTATTTCCTTGCATTTTTTTAAGAAAAGCACTATATATGCCTCGGCCGAAATGGCAATTGCCTATTTCGCTGCCTTTGCAATAATGTACTATTTCATCACACTTGCTTGTTATGTGGATTATTATATGCATGCATACAGAAAAACAATGGCCTATATACACCCGAGGGAGTAATGAAAATCAGTACAATATTATACCCCTAGGGACTATAATATGTAGTTTTAAAAAATGGCGTTCACTCGAAGGCAAAGAACTTTATAGCAAACAGGTATGACATTCCACACTAAGGAGATTTTAAATCAAACATGGTTTTTTATGTCGAAACTTCTACAAATGGTTATTTAAACATTTACGCTTTAATTAAATGCATTACTTTTTGTGTTTTAAAAATGTTTTAGTTTACTTTGCAATTATTTCAGTTAATTTTTTTTGAAATTCGAAACTGGCTGTATGGGCTTTCGCCTTTGGGAGTTTCTAAATGCATTTTTATCAATATCTGTGGCAGTGTGGACCACCGAATGGCACTGATTGTGCCTTGGCGGCCGTGCTGCGGTTTTATGTGTTCGTGATTATAAACTACGATCTACGATTTGGGCTTAAGAACTTGTTTCCAATTGGCCGTAAAACTACATATGAAAAAAACTTGAAGCTCCATTGACATAGTTGACAATAAAACTATTTTATTAACTACCTGTAGTTGTGACCTATTAGTATACATAAAGAGAGAAACAAACTTAAAATATGTCTATGTCATGTGAAGAATCCGAGTCTGAAAGTGCAACAACAGTATTAATACCTCTGGATAGAGTGAATGCGGCTCAGTTGCTTAGTGAAAATTTGTTACCAGCAAAGTCTGAAGAAAATAGATTCCATTTGTTCCCTTGTGTCGTAGGTATTAATTTCCTCGCAAATGTGATGAAAAACATTGTGTGCATCACGGGAAGTAAGGGTATTACAAACTCGAGTTATTAAAATCCCTCCGCCTTCGGCGTCGGGCTTCTAACACTCTCGTGTTACTACTTACTTCCCTTAGTGCACAATGTACTATTTCACAGTAGGTACCTATTTTAATCTTCCAGCCAGCCATAAGAGTGTATATATCCAACGTTTGTTCATTTCCTTGTTTGTTGCTCAATCACTCTAGATCGGCTGAGCAGATTTCGAAGAAACTTAGTTCTATAATGGTTTCTGAAATAACTTAAGATACTTTTTAACGCGTCCCGTTTACTAATAAAACAAAGATGGAGACAAAACAAAAACTACACCGGATACTATCTTCGTAATTCAGTCATAACTATGATCTACTTACATAAGTACATAATGTCTAGTATACTATGAGAGGTGGAGGGGCCCATCTTGAAACGGCCCTGTTTAAAGATGATACATGGTGGACTTGCTTCTAAGAAAGGGCATCGATACATTGTCGCCGCGAGGTGACATAAATTTATGGGGTGACACATTCGATTATAGGTTTGTTCTTTTGTTTTTGGGTTATTTAATTTGCTTACAACATCAGTAAATCTGTCTGGAGACGACTACAGGCGTTAGTCAGAATCGAGAGATGGCTCTCGCTCGAGCTGAATTCTCAATAAGTACATTGTTTTCTATGACTCCTGAAATACAGGTTGACTAGTTTTGGAGTCAGGGTTTCAATATATCATGTAAATTCAAAGAAACCGAGTATTACCAATAGCGGTCCCCAAAGCTCGCGCGCGACCTTAAACTTTTGGATCAGGCTCAGGCCGTTATTGTCCACAGTTCTGCGCCATTAATGTACAGTCGACCGCACGTCAGTGGAAACACTGTGACCTTGAGCTGGCCTAGCCTTTAAATGCAGTTTCAATACTATGAGAGACCAGTGTATACTGGTTTTGTTTCCACCATACCAATGCCTGTCTATGTCCAACAGTGGACGTGTAGTTTAGGGAGGCAGAAGCGCGAGATATGTCTGGACCGCGTCTCGATACGGCTGATATACGCAGCGGCAGCCGGCGGACGCGACAAAGGGCAGGCGGGCCATTAACCGATATGACAAGACTATAAAGTAACCTCACCGTGGGACTATGACGCGTCCGGGGCGAGAGAAGTAGCTCTACTTAAGCGAACGGTTGAATTCACATCGGCCGGCTCACTGGCGAACCGCGCATCCAGCGAATAGCAGCCGTTAAAGTCGTAAAAGTGTACCTGAACGATCATGCTTTCACGACATCCAACGTGAATGTCATGCTGCATGATGGACCATCATGCTTGCTATCAATCAATACAGTGAAGCAACGGCCAGCACGTAGTTTGCATATCATGCACGTAGTTTGCATGTTATGCACTACAGCTAGACGATCATGCATGAGTGACAGCACGTATTGCATGTCATGCAGATTGATCGTTTAGGGAGCCCATAAGAGCGTATAGCGTTTTTGACGCGAACCTCCCACACATAAATATTCGGCCATTTTCTTACAATTTATGTTCGATTTAATTTTAACTACATTCCAAGTGGAAGTGGCCAGTCTCAGTTTTGATGTACCTACCTACTCGTAAATTCCCTTTTAACTTTATCTCCATGTGTCAATTTTGAAATAAGCTGCGAACGAAGTCGCGTCTTTTACGCCGGTCGGTGAGGTCACGTCCTCCTTATGACGCCATGTAATCAATAGATGCGTCACGACACTGACGCGACGTTGTCGCCGCGTTTATTATGAAACACTCACTCACTAAAACATATTTAGTTAGATCTTTATTATGTAAATCTACGATCTATAAAGTGCAATAAGGCTTTTATACCTACTTATATGAATAAAATAATCTATACTTCTATATACTAATATTATAAAGAGGAAAGACTTGTATTTTTGTGTGTATGTTTGTAATGAATAAATTCAGATACTACTGTGCCGATTTCAAAAATTCTTTCACCATTGGAATGCTACATTCACCCTGAGTGACCTATGTCACTCAGGGTGAACCTACTTATAATAACACCAGCGGCCCGTCCCGGCTTCGCACGGGTGGACATTTTTTTGCAATAAATATAGCATAGGCTATATTTTTTTGCAATAAATATAGCATAGGCTATATTTTTTTGCAATAAATATAGCATAGGCTATATTTATTGCAAAAAAATGTCCACCCGTGCGAAGCCGGGACGGGCCGCTGGTGTTATTATAAGTAGGCAGAGCATCTTTCCCCTCGTTTCAATTGTACCGCAATAATATTTCGCAGCACACTGCACATTACAGGCGATCATTCCGCGTTACATTGCGTTGCGCCCGCGCCGGTGCCGTGCGGGGACGTCAGGGGACGTGCGGGGACGAACCGGGGCCGTCGGCGGCGTGTCGATGAGGCCGCTAACCATAAATACGCGTCTGGCCGACACGGCCGGCCACTCATAACGTATCAATTGTCTTTATGGCCGATATTTTTATTATTTACCGCCAATATCACCATGTCAAACGATCTTATCGCCGTCTCCGACTTTTTGCGTGAGGTAAAGTCTCACGCGTCGGCGGAGCGCGAACGTCTACAATGTTTCTGCTTCTTACTGTCTTAACCGTGCATGTCACCAGGTGGCTGTTTGCACGTTTTCCGCTTCAGATTTTAAAAATATGGAGAGATATTTAGTGTTAGCATTGTATGTATAATTATGACGTTATTGTAGGTACCAAATTTTACAGAAATAAGGAATACAACAAAGTAGGAAGGCGAACTTATCTCGCTAAGGGATCTCTTCTAGTCGATCTTAGAGTAAGTAAGGGAGTAGTAGAGAGATGAACAAGATTTTAGGAAAACTTTGTAGCAAGTCAGTAAGTGTAGGTACCTAAACATTTGATACGACTTATAGATTTGCCGTAGAAAAAGGCGAAACAACCAGAGGCTTTACACCTTAGTTTAACAGTTTAAAAGCCGCAGTAGAATTTAAACAAACACGTATAAATCAGTCAAACTTTCAGCTGCGGAGTTTCTCGACCGCAGCGCCGCCCGTAGTGCTGGGCTGGCATCGCATGCTACAACGCTGTATGGCTTGTATGTGCCTCTATTCTCGGTACCAAAACGCTATTATTTTCATTCAAAGAGTTAATTATAACTGTTATCATCAATACATTTAAAAGAAGAAACTAACTCACTGACTAATCAACGCACAGCCCAAACCTCTGAGAGTAGAGTCTTGGTTTATAGCTCTGACGTCCATTAAGACAGGAACTTACAACGGACTAGGAAACAGCTAGTTGCATAATATTTTCCAACATGGTTAAGTATATTAAAATCATCTAAGTAGATTTACAATGACAATAATTACAGTGACATCTAGCTCGCTGTGTGAAAATTCCATGAAATGAATAAAAAATCTGCTTTAGAGCCAGACTAAAATACAGCCGAAACGTTTTCTAAGGATAGTTCTTCTTTAATAATATATTATTCTGTGCTACATGATAAAATAATTAGTGATAGGTACAATAATTTCTAATTACATTGATAGGTTGAGTTATGTAGTAACATTATAACATAACTTCCAAACTCGCAAAAATTTTGAAACCAACATCTATCTCATGATTGCCAATTTCGAGTAAGTTAGATTGCCAGCTATCACGTTTTGCTTTCGTCGGTAGCTTGGAGGTGTTGGAAAGATGCGCAGGTGAGTCGGGGTGAAATGGGGAAATGCGAAAAAGTTGGCGAGTATCGGAGTTACCCCATCTCCCCCTAGTGCAATGCGTCATGAAACTGCTTGATATTCTGCGGGAATATGTGTTCTACTAGTGTTTATGTGTGAGACGAGTCGAGTGGGGTTTTTTGCATGGTCTGCTAATAAATATGTGTAAGGGGCTTAGATGAAACCACAGACCACCCAACCGATTGACTGCGCATCTCGACTCAGGGACAAGGACTTGACCCCCGCTCCGGTTCGTTCCTGGTGCAAAGGTTGTCCGCGACACAGCGCGGGACCGCCGCCGCTAGTGTTATGGGCACCTTTGCCCCAGCTTCGACACAACGCGGGAACGCCGCCGCTAGTGTTATGGGCACCTTTGCCCCAGCTTCGACACAGCGCGGGAACGCCGCCGCTAGCCGCTAGTGTTATGGGCACCTTTGCCCCAGCTTCGAAACAGCGCGGGAACGCTGCCGCTAGTGTTATGGGCACCTTTGCCCCAGCTTCGACACAGCGCGGGAACGCCGCCGCTAGCCGCTAGTGTTATGGGCACCTTTGCCTCAGCTTCGAAACAGCGCGGGAACGCCGCCGCTAGTCTTATGGGCACCTTTGCCCCAGCTTCGACACAGCGCAGGAACGCCGCCGCTAGTGTTATGGGCACCTCTGCCCCAGCTTCGACACAGCGCGGGAACGCCGCCGCTAGTGTTATGGGCACCTCTGCCCCAGCTTCGACACAGCGCGGGAACGCCGCCGCTAGTGTTATGGGCACCTCTGCCCCAGCTTCAACACAGCGCGGGAACGCCGCCGCTAGTGTTATGGGCACCTCTGCCCCAGCTTCGACACAGCGCGGGAACGCCGCCGCTAGTGTTATGGGCACCTTTGCCCCAGCTTCGACACGGGGCGGGATTTTAGGATAATTTAGTTTAAGTATACGTTAAGGACAATATGTGTAATGGTTAAATATCCAATAAAATAAATCTTATTATTATAGTGTTTAACAAATAGGTAGGTACTCTATAATTAATTTAACCAAAGTTTTACCAACTGGTAGCAAATGTCGTCCAAATAAAATTCCTAGTCCAAATGATTGCAGAGGACTATGTCCTTTACTACTTTATAATAGAGTTGTAATTCTTTTATAGGAAAAAAGGACTTGGAGTAGGGTGGCAATAAATTAAGTCTCGGAATCTAGTAGTACCTACTCTATCTGTCGCGACTGATAAAAGTCCTCTTTCGCCCGGCCGACTTGTGATCCTTTGTTAGTGATGTGAGTACGTATTACTTATAGACAACAAAGCATATCGATGTGCGAGTTATGTGCTCTGTGGTAGCGTGTGATCATTCATCCTTGCATCGCCAATGATGCGCTGCGATGAAGGGTAGTGCTGCACGAGTTGCACGCACTTTGTTAAAATAAGCATTTGAAAAACAATTTCATTGGCACAGATAAACGGTTCAACTTAAGTAAATAGAATTTATTTTCAAACAAAGCGGGACCAAATCGTTTAGTTTATTGAAATTGTTGTCAGAGAACTGCATTCGCCGTTTGCGCGTATGAGCTCTATTTTTGAATCGTTCTCCTCGCTTCGAGAGGTCGATTTTACTAATTTTCCTTCGACATCCAATACAAAAATCTGTAGAATCGGCCGATAGAAGCGAGGAGAGCGATTCAAAAATAGAGCTCCTGGTTAACTACATCGTGAAATTTCGATAGGAAGTAGGGATTTAATATAATTGTAGCACTAGTCTGTATATTTTTATCGATATATCGATACGTCACTAAATCGCGTTAGTGTTCGAGTCACGTCCCGGTCAGCTGCATGCCGGATGTCTGTTTTCTTTTTAATTACTTTCAATAAATACCCTCTCATAGACCTGCGTCAGCGAAGGTCGGAGGGCTTTGTCGATGTCTTCGCTATTGTTTACGAGTATACCTAGGTACTTGCTTACATGTTTAAAGCGTATTTATTGACTGCTCTCACCTTTGAGAAGGAAAACGGTAAAGAAACCTACATACTTACTCCGAAGAAGAAATTCTTAGGCGCTTGTGAAGTCCACAGTCCCGCACGGGCTAGCGTGGTGGACTATAGACGTACGCCCTCGTCGAGAGGAAAGGCCGGTGTAAAAACCTTGTCGAGTTTATTTTATAGAGATAATGGCTTATGGTTTGGTTATTAAACTCGAGCGCCATAGATCGTGTGTTTGATTTCCACTGGGGACAGAATAAGTACAAATTGTACAGGTTAATCCAAATCTTCGTGTCTTTGTTAATTTCCTGACACGACAAAATTCTAGTTCAAAAAACCAACATTAAAAATAGGGATGAATTGTGATTTTTTTTGGTCTTGTTGAATGTTGTAGGAATTATTCACATTTATATGATTTACTTTTCTAATTTCAACTAAAAACAACATTTTACGAAACAGATTTAACTAGGTACTAACGGATATCAGAAAAAAAACAATTGGTTTTAGATTGAATGCTTATTACTTTGTTTATTTCTCCCCGTCAGTTGTGATAGTGGATAATGCGACCTCTGGCAGCCTGAACCACTAGACCAACGGTTCACCCCAAATATTAATAAAAGCATATTCCTGGTTTACGATAGGTACTCGAAGAAACTACTCAAATAATGAAAAATCTGTAAAATCCAAAATAAAACTCTCAAAAATAGTGACGTCGTAAATACACCGTCCGATCATAACACGGGCGCTTTTAGCCGCGGGATCTATGCCGTTAGTGTAAATGTTTCACGTGCGGTGATCGAGAGGACCATTCGGTGGCGCCGTGGACCTCGATCACTGGTGTCCCGCGCCTCAGCCCAGGGCCGGATTTGGGGTCATGCATGGTGCAGATGAATACACAAGTCCGGGACAAATCTTGCGATCGATCACTTCCCTATCTCCGATCATGCTCAAATTTTGCAGCCACCTTTGGTTCGGAAGACTATGCAAAGTAGTATAAACAATTTTAAATAAAAGCTTGTTATTTTTTAACGTTGAATTATTTATTATAAGATATATATTTAAGTATTATAAGCTATAGCAATTAAAGCTTCTTTTCAACGGACTTTAAAAAAGGAGAAGGTTTCGATTCGACTGTATGTTTGTTACGCGATTACCCCGCACATTATGAATTGATTTTGATGATTCTCTGTTTGTTTGGTAGATCATGCTTCAGGATGGTCCCATATAAATTTTAGCGAAATTGATTCAGCGCCTTTGGAAAAAATTAACGAAAACAAAAATATGTACACAGATGAGTTTTTTTTAATTCAAATGAAAAGTAAGTATGTCTTTAAGCGGCTGGGTAAAAGTTTATCCAACTCATCGGCTAATGCGCATAAGTAGTAGACTCCTATACTAATACTGAATTTGGCGTACTACATAGAGGAAACCTTATAATATATGTCAGAAACTTGAATCGTTTCTTGGAGCAGCATTTAAAAAAGTTCGTTTTCGTAGCCCTAAAATAATTCTGGCATTTTCCCCAAATCCGTCACCATAACCGGCCATCAATACTAACGGTCGCATCCCGAGAGAGTCATACAGTCGCTACGAAAATCATTCCGCCGCTAAAATATCAATAAAACACAAACGCCCCGCACCTCCCGGCTACCCGTCTTGCGCATAGTGCTGCCCAATGTCGACATCGATAAGCTGTCCACAATATAATATAAGCAATACCGACGACGCATAAGACTTGACATTAATTAAACAATTAAGAGCTAGTAATTTTCCTTTAAAGCATGGATAAAAAATGTCGCTTATTTACCATAAGACTCGTGAGTGAAATATAGATTTTCGTTTTTTAAGATTGATTTTTAAGGGTCCAATCACAACAACTATTACCGCATTATAATGTATATTTTGTCATGTCATTAATAACTTATATTGCATCCCCTTTTACCCACTTTTTGAGCTCTTTGAAAACAATCAGTAGAAAATCTGTAATTTTATTTCATTTATTTTAAACTGTTATTTAATTAAACCTACATTTTTAGAGATTCTTATACTAGGTGTCTCACGAAAATCTTAACATTTTAAATATTGTATAAAGTTTGAATTCTGGAACGAGACACCCTGTATATATTCTATTCAGGCCTGGATAGTAAATACTTAGGTAACTTTAAATGATTAAGATATAGGTACCAAATATCGACAAAATCGAAACCTTCAACTATCGATGGACAGCTGAACAACACTACGCCAACCGCATGGGACTCGTAGCGATCGCTACAGAATTACAAATTGCTCCAAATACGGCCCTGCCCTTTTGATGGGACACTTTATTTTTTTGTAATGGCCGCCGCGGCCGCAGCCGCCGGCTTTTGGCGCTATTTTATGAGATTTACATTTAGTCGTGTCGTTTTATTGCGCGTGTAATGCGCGACGTGAGCGGAAAGCAGCGAAAATCACTTTGGAGATGTGAAAAATTTAAGGAAGGCAATGGAATTATACCTAGTAAGTACACAGAGACTTGTTTCTTTTACAACTTATGGTTTTACTTGTTTCCCCTACTTCACCAACGTGGAATAAGTTTTTTCTCGCGCGAGAAAAAGTTTTTCGCAGTAAAAAGTACGCCTATGTTCCTTGCCCTAGGGTTCGATCTACCATCTCAGTCATCAAAATCCATTTAGAGCGGTTAGGCGTAAAAAGGTTACTGTAAAGAGTTACATTCACATGTTATTAGTATATATTGAGTTTAGATCGACATTCTTGTATTCACTGTCCATTTCACAGACACATCACTAGGCGGACAGTTCGATACTGGATTTGTTACCCCCGATAAAGTAGCACATAACTCGTATTTCGCGAAACAATACTATGACAAAATGATAAAAAACTACCAAGGCGACATGAGCTTCAACAGATATTTGCAACACCGTAAATCGTAACACGATAACACTCCTCTGTACCAAGGTAGGTCCACATGCATTGTCATCTTAACTTGGAACTTATAAATCGTAAACGCAACATTGCTGCTTGGATTTGAAGGTTGTTTATATCTGTACAGTGATCGGTTGATTTAGGTAAAGTAACAGATCAAATAAGACCAATACTCGATGAGTTTAGTAGAAATGCAATACCTTTCTTGTTATATCGATTCGACCAATAAGGACGAGAACTTTGTTAAAGATGAATATTTATAATGCACATTAAGCTAAATACTACCTACCAACTAAATCAATTATTTTGAGTGTAAAATCTGTGGGTTTTGTTTGTTTTTCTTTTACATAATATATATTATTATAATACCTACTCAACGGATGTGCGTGACATTTTGCACAATGACTACCCACTTAACATTGTATTTAAATGATCAAATTATAGAATTTATGGTTTGTTTATGTCCGCCAAAACGGATGAGCCAAGGGCTGAACGGATTTAGATGAAACTTGGTACAGTGATAGCGTATATCCGGGAACAACGCAATATATTAACAACATAATATTCTTTATTAGTAAACTAAGTAAAAGTTTGATAAGTACAAGAAGCGGTAGGATTGTCAAATAATGATTGATTTTCAAAGTCGCCTAAACCCTAGTCTGCATCAAAACCGATACTTATTTTATTACTCTTTGTGAAGGTATACACAGTGTGTTGTAGAACGTTGATAGCCAAACGCTGCACGACATCGCGGCGTATCTACAACGCGGCCGGCTGCGCCCGCGCCGGTGTTTGTCACCGCTAAAGATAAGGCCCGTTGTCGCCCTATCTCTCCTGAGTGGGCATCCTTGTAGGACACCGCGAGTGCTTTACGCGGCGCCCGCGCACCGATTTATGCGCCCCCGGGACACGTAGATTACTCTACACTAAGAGCACAATGAGAGCGATTTACAATTTCGGTGTGTAAACATTTTTGTAAACGTAAACAATTTGATTGGATTTTTTTTACGTAGACATATTTTTTGAAAGATGTATAAAACCACAAATGATTAAAAATTATCAATTTCTACTCTTTTTAAGGAAGCCATGCACAGGAAGATCCGAAAATAGATTGATAATATGTCGACGGGGAAGTGCTAACAACTCCTAACTTACAAAAACCAAATTTTGCGAATTTCAACTTAATTCATATAGCAGTAGACGCGTTTATCGAACTGCATTCTTAAGTCGTTTTCTTAAAAAAATGTAAGTTAGGAGTTGTTAGCACTTCCCCGTCGATGTAGGTATTCAGTTTTAAACAACAGAAAAAGTTAGTAAGTACTTAGGAACCTATTCATTTTTCAGTCTTTTTTTAGATAGGTAGGTAATTTAGAAGTCGAGACGGGGACCGTGTTGCTTTAAATTTAAACCTGTAAGTACCTATACCCTTGTTTTAAGGTAGACTTATGGCCTACAGTGTATGTAAAATAAATGTAAAAAGTGTAAGGTTTTATTCAGATTGTTGAATAATCGATGGAATTAATTTGTAGATATTTTCTGAAGAGAGAATATAGAATCTTTTCTGCTAATTATTATTCAGCCATAGAGACATTCCGCTACCATATTGATTTAAAGCGATTAGAATACTATAATTTACATTTGTCTCTTTATATATCAAACGGATAAGACTCAATGTTGCGACCATCGTGCTAGGCAGACAGAGGACGCGCGGGATCAGAGCAACAATGTTGGAAAGAATGTCGCACGTTGTCTAAAGTAAAATATGGCAAATGAAAGTTCTATACGAACATAGGTCCGGCAGTGGACATTGGCAGGCTTAAGATTATAAGGGAAGTCAGAGGAGAATAAGATAACGAGCTCCCGCTCGTTGGAGTGGTAGATCTATATCTACGGAGGAGGGAATAGAAAGCAAATCAAGTATGGACTGCTTTCAACCCTGAAAGCGCAAACAGGTAACGGAAGTACCTACCTAGATAATATATCTCGTAAAACAGTAAAGTAGGTACAGTCAAGGTCCATAAGTGCAGTAGCAGTTTCGCAACTCAATAGATTGAGAGACCAGTTTCACTTACGACTTTCTTTTATATCTGTATCCACACACGCACATACCCACTAATATATTACGATGCATTGATGGCCAATAAGGTTTAGATCACACTATTGATTTAGGTCGTCAGTTCTATCTAATTGGTTTTCGTGTTGTCGTGCGCATCGTTGTACAGAAAAATGACTCTTAGCGTGCTACTGCACATATGAACCTTACTGTACCAAATAAAAAGAATAGATACCTACGAGTCAAAATATGTTAAGTATTGCGTATGAGTACTTTGGGTACATTTTTATATCTACAAGTAATTTTTTTATCTACCACCGCTACCTAGCTGTGCCTATGTTTAGCGCTGAGAAAAAGAAACGGTGCAACAAACAAAATACTTATTGTCGTTATCCTATATAATAATAGGTAACTAAATTACGTTCCAACCCCCATTCTTTCACATCAATAAGTAGCCAAATTAGATTACTCGGGGTTATGGTATGCCGGTATCTTCACGTTACTGCAGGCCGCAGTTATGTGTGTTTACAGTTATTGGGTAAACGTACCAATCTGATAGGAGGGTGGAACAATGTAGTATCTGTATACCTATATCTGTACTACGGTAGTATTGTTTTTTAATAACAGGTTAAACCCATAAAAAAATTCAGGTATTGTGGCTTAGAAAACAACATTATTTTTTCGAGATCAGAGAAAATCTCACCATAAAATCTGAAACAAGAAAAAAAGCTAAGAATAAATACAGCAATGACATGCTTTTCTTGTAAGTAATTTTGTAGAAGTTTAGATAATTATTAACAATAATTTACTTTTTTGTCTGTAATTCATAAATGTGCAATAAAGTGTATTGAATTGAATAATCGTAATTTCTAAAGTATTGAATCTTGTAGAACTAATTGTCCTACACTGCAGCGGCCGGCAACAGCGGCATTGATGGACGAACGAGTATCTCTTAGTTAAGTTAATTCTCTCTTACTCTTAAGTTAAGTTAATTCAAATCTCGATATGTTAAGTACTTATTTTACTTACCTATGAGTACTATTATATTCTGTGCCTATGAATGATCTACAGACGTTGGGATCGTTAAGAATTTGTGCTTCCGTTTTCCTGTTTCTCCAATGTAAGTACCTATACGGGGTGTTCACAAAACAAAGTGTTGTAATTAGTCAATAGGGGAGGACAGGGCAACTCGTAACAAGTTATTTGGCAGTGCCATTTCGGTGCCGTGTTTATTATCCCCACTGTCCCCAACTAATTTATTGGGCCCTTAGCGCCCTTTGCCCTGATGGATCGCCTAATTTAACATTAAGGTGGGCACTGCCAGGTGCTTGGTCCACGATGGACCGTCATAATTTTTGTTTCCGGAAACATTTATATATAGGTAAGCCTCATATCTAATACAGTCGCACTTACAGCTGAATTATATGGATTACTCTGGAAGAGACCACTACTTTAAAATTATGGTCTTTATTAAGATACCAAAAAAATCCAATGTGAAATGTCTTACAGTCTGTCTAGATTGTGTCTCACTGTTACTCAATGGGAAAAAAATTCTCGATTGGGCCACTTTTTCATTTACAAAGTACCTAGTAAATTGTTGTAGCCTTGGTTCTTCACTAGGGAATGATGGTACTTGTGATCCGACCTGACGGCCACCTGTCGGGCCCGGGTTTGAACCTGTCAACCTTACGAACACAGTACTATCACCACTTCCTTTCTTAGCCAATCCAGCCCAAACCGCTGAGTGAGATTCGAAATTTTGCACAAAGGTTCCTCATATTATAGCTTTGACGTGCACTAAGAAAGGGTATTTTCCCGTGGGAAAAACGTTTATACGCGGGCGAAGCAGCGAGATACAGCTAGTTCTAAATATAAAAAGGCTTTAGTTAGTCATAAGGTAATAAAAAGACAGCCAATTTCATGTTCACCAAAGGTCATTAACACCAAATTGCTCATCGAAAACAAAAAGGCGCTCGCGTCGATTCGCCCAAATCGTCGCCGACTCCAAATAAATACTCTGCTTATTTATAGTTGACGCGAACGAGACAAAGAACGTGTAATTACTTGGAAGGACACGGGGTCCCCGCGGAGAAACGTGACCGTAAGGACGGATGAGGTCCGGGCATGCACCTTGTGTTAGATACCTATTGTAAATGATGCTGGTACCTCACAGATTCGAGGTGCAAGTGAGATAGCAAGGGGAATAAAGAGAACAACATCCGAGATTTGTTTGAGATGAGTTTGAGACATTTGTTTTGGTAACCTAATCTTCTCAAAAAACAGCTGCTCTAATCATTGATTAATATGCTAACAAACCCTATAGTTCTTGAGAATGCTCAACTTCGGGTTAAGACGGTTGAAGGTTCAAATCCTACCCATATGCTTAGATAAAACCAGAGAGGAAGATTCGCTACTTATTTTTACCAAGTAGGTACTTGGTCAGTCAAGTGCGGAGCTTGATTCCATGTCGTTTACATTTTGCTCGTTGTCATTATCAACCATCGTCTTTGCGACTATTTTTAGCGGAAGTAAAATACTGTAGGTCATAGGTATTATGTGCAAGTAGCGACTTTATACCATTGCTTTTCGTGTTTTTTTCCGAAGCTAACCCGCATCGCGCCCGATCCTAAAATTTCCTTTTCATCTATCCCATCGAGTATTTAACCAATTCATCTTTCAATTCATTTTGACAGGCCTGTTGGCGTAGTGGTAGTGGCCCTGCCTACTGCGCCAAGGGTCGTGGGTTCGATTCCCACCAGGGACCAACATTTATGTGATGAGCATAACTGTTGGTTTTCGGATTCTGCATGGGTGTTTGTATGTATTTATGTATGTTTATCAGTTGTTGAGTACCCATTTACAAGCTACGGCTTATAGTTTGGGACTAAACAGCCGTGTGTAAAATATGTCCTAACATTATTAATAAGTAGTATATTATTAATTATTGTCTATCCACATCGATGTCGTGCAACTGTATTTATTTTCCCGAATTCCAAGTCGCTGTGGTCAGAAGGGGGGCGTCGCGGTCAGTGAGGACCGGAGGGACCACCAGGGGAGGGAGGTTGAGGGAGACAGGGGAGGACCATAAGACACGTAACGACGTCTTCACATTAATTATCTCGGCAACTGCCCGCCGCTGTGATTCCGAGGCCGGAATCTTTGGCGAGTTTTGTTTTGTTGTTACTTCGTTGGACACGAGAAATGATGTAGTTTCATAGATACGGGGTTGTGCCTTTGAAATAACTTTGATACAATCTATCAATCAAGTATTTCAAAGTTCTGAATTAAAATTAAACTTGATTGTATTCAGTTTAGTTTATTTCTTATAATGTAAATGTAACGGAGCGTCAGTGGAGTCAGGAATAAGACGCGGCCTTTCATATCGAAAGGTCCGAAGTTCGATCTCCGGCTATGCCATGTACCAATGGGTTTTTCTCGAAACTTAAGTACATTTACTGACTTTGGTGAAGGAAAACATCGTGAGGAAACCTGCATACGCCGAAGAAGAAATTCTTAGGCGCATGTGAAGTCCACCAACCCGGGTTAGCGTGGTGGACTATAGCCCGAACGCCCTCGTTGAGAGGGTAGGCCTGAGCCTCAGCAGTGGGGACATATTAATAGGCTGTTGATGATGAAACCTAACGAAAGATAAAATAATGTTAAAGGACTTTCTACCCTCTACAATAATAATTATAGATAAGTAACATTATGTAGGTAGATATTATTTAATACCCAATCAGAACAATAATTTCTAGATCAAACAAACTTTGCAAAAAGTCCCGCTTAGATAGAGCTCTCTAAGAATCCTGTAAGATTCTGTTTAAAAAAGTAAGTATGTGTGTGTGTATTCCTTCACAAAATAAAAAAATTACTGTAACACGATTGCCTCTTGATCCCCGCATATCCTCCAAAGAAAATTACCGAAAATTTAACTTATTCTACTGCTCTTTTATGAGCGGAAATTATAGGAATTATCGAATTATATCGGTCACAATAACCTTGTAGCGACGATCAACATAACTCGTTTGGAGACGCCGACTGGGATGCAATAACTTTGTATTGGCGTCATCTCGTATGCAAGACGAAGGACGGTCTTCACCTAATCCTACTAATATTATAAAGGCGAAAGTTTGTAAGGATGTGAAGATGTGAGGATGTATGTTTGTTACTCTTTCACGCAAAAACTACCGAACAGATTTTGATGAAACTTGGTACAGTGATAGCTTATATCCCGGAATAACATATAGGCTACTTTTTAACGCATACAAAAACGCGGGGCGTCCGCTAATACCCCCTAAGTAACAAAACGCCTACATAGATGGCGCTGTTTCACAATGTACACGGGAAAAACTTTTCTCGCGGGCGAAGCTGCGGGAAAAAGCTAGTATTTTATAAAGGAAATTAGCTTTGTGAAAATTCGAAGACTCCTTCACATACGCTATTAATAGGAGTATCTATTCTTTATTGAATAACGAAGAGGCGTACTTACCTGCTTTTTCGCAACTAGGTATTAAGTTAGGATTGTAAACCACTATTTGTAAAAGAAAATGTGAGTGTTTCTTTAATTACTAATTTTTTCATCTCAGCAGCTTGAAGCGCTAGAAAACTGCGATTTTGCTCACCGAGTGAGCCAAAGTCATTTGAATCCCGAATGTCGTAAATTGTCCTTTCTCATGGTGAAAATAAAATAAAAACCAAAGTCGAAATTTAGCATCGTTTTGTTCTGTCTCTTTCACTTAGCTACGAAAAAGCGAGTGATAGGAACATGTCACTTCGAAGATCGAACTTTGAATTTCATAGGAGACCTCCAATCGACAAAAACTAAATAAAACAATAAAACATTCGGAAAAGCATATTACCCTTTAAATGTTGTTTTCGATTTAGTTTAACTTATATTTTCCTCGTTGCTAAGGTGAAAAGTATGTGTGACACAAGACCAAAGTTATTAGCATCATAGTCAAAGTCAAAGTCAAAACTATTTTATTGCATGTAAGAACACTGGGTACATTTATACAACGTCAATTTTTTATCTACCACCGCTTCCAAGGTGTTAGAACTGGGAAGAAGAAGCGGCGCAACAAACTTCCGCAACACATCTTTTAAAATCGAGTTTTACGTAATATTATTTTTGTAAAGGTTGTGCGAGGCTGAAGTAACATTAACACCAGGCATCTTTGTCATTTAAATAATCGACTGTTTTATAATAAGCTTTCTTAGAAAGTTGTTGTTTAATGTGGGTCTTAAATTTTCTGTCATTCATACTTAAGATTTATTCTGGTATTTTGTTGTAGAAGTGTATACATTGCCCCGTGAACGATTTACTGACCTTACTACGCCTTTGAATACCTCGCTTTTCACGTAAGAATTAAAAATCTGCAATTACAGCAAAAATCATCTAAGTATGCTCTCTTGTTGAACAACTATTTCCTACTTGTTATTGTTAAAATTATGGTACGGCGACGTACAGCCACTCACTAACTCACTCGCCCAAGAATTGTTCACATAACTGTCCCCAGCAGCGCATTATTGTTTTTCATTAAACCTTAAATGATGAGGTTAGTTCGCAGTTGGCCCGTGGTCGTGCGACATTGCCATTAATTATTCATCGAACAGCTAGGGTTGCACGACACGAAGTGTGACTGCTTTCAGAAGGAAAAAAATGGAGATATTTACGAAACACTAACAATTACAAAATTCAAATGCTTGACAGTTTAGTACGCGAGATGAGGTGACGGACTTGACTTTTGGCATCGACAAAAACGCAAAAAATATCTTGCAGGAATATAATATTTCAACCGACGAAAAAAAAAAGAGGTTCAAAATTAGGGGATGACTGATCGTTCACCTACAAAATTTTCATCTTTGAACCGATTCTGTGGAAACTAGGAACATTTAGGTAGTTCTAATGACACTACAACATGACAGAGACCATGACGGTGAAGTTGATCTGATGACGGAGACGGAAGACAGTCGAGGGAACTCTTCAACGGTGTACAGCAGCTACCTCGTGTGTTATCGTATTCATTCATCGTAATGAGAACTTCTCTTTCTCTGACAGATAGGATCCGAAACGATAGGTGATCCGCCAGAGAACTAAAGCCTTCGACATAGCTTAAAGAGTTAGCACGTTGAAGTGACAGTGAGCTGGCCACATCTGCCGGAGAACCGATAACCGCTGGGGCAGACGAGTTCTCGAGTGGAGATCACGACTGTGTAAGCGTAGTGTGGGACGCCCCCCGGCTAGATGGAGCGACGACCTGCGAAAGGCGGCTAATAGTGAGTGAGAGAACCGAGGATCGGGTTCAGTGGCACGCCTTAGGGGAGGCCTATGTCCAGCAGTGGACTAGTACAGGCTGATGATGGTGAATGAGAACTTTATACCTAACTTATGATTTATGGATTATGACTACCATCGATGGTTAATAATGGAGACGAAAGGCTGTCGAGTGTAATAAATAGTATATTTTAGTCACAAAAAAGTAAAAAATAAAAACATTTTAACAAAAAATTAAACCGCCAAAAAAAAGCAACTGAAAAGCGAAAAATAATAAAAAAGAACCTTTTTAGTCTAACGAAACTCCTACACTAATTAATGTAAATCTAATTAATTTTGAGTCGGCGCCAAACAAACAAGCAAATTAATTAAAGTTATTACGTAAGGCGAAATGATGGCAGCCAACTAATAATCAATTAATGAGAAGATCATTAAATTACTAGAAATCAAATAATTAATTTGCATGTGTGTTTGGCGCCAACTCAAAATTAATTAGATTTACATTAATTAGTGTAGGAGTTTCGTTAGACTAAAAAGGTTCTATTATTTTTCGCTTTTCAGTTGCTTTTTTTTTAAATAGAAATGTCGTTCGAAAGTGAAAAATAATAAAATAAAGCTCTTTTTATTAAGACCATCATGTTAGCCTAAGTTATTAGTTACTCACTTAACTTATTTTAGGTGATTTGCTTTTTGTTGTGCAACTTGATAATTCAGTGTGGCAAAAGATTCTCAAAATAATTCTCTTCTGTCACAACTAGTTGCCATGAAAGACAAAAAAATCCTCGTAGACAACTGGTAGTGAAACACAGTTGCGATGGCGGCCGAAAGCCATTTAACTACAATTTTCTCCAACAATCATTAAACTGTTGACAAAATGACAAATGTTCAGTTAATCAAAATAAACTATAAAGGGACAACCCTTCCGCTAAAGCATTCGGTGTCAAGAGTGACCGTTCGTAAATTATTTGTTCAAATTTAGAACGGGATCGGTTAAACGTTTCGGGGCATCAATAAGTAATGCCCCCACCAGCTTACCCTGGTCTTCCTTTCCCTGCCCTCCACCTACAGAAAAAGGTTGCCACGGGTTTAATTAGAAACAAGTCACGGGTCAGGGTAATTTGGTTCTTTTATAATGGTGCTTCGCAATTACTTGGACGGTCCATCCAGTGACAAATGTTTATGAGTTTGTCACTTGGTGCAGCCCAGGGGGTATTACACGGGCTTTGTTCCCGGCATGTGCCCGGGGGTACGGACGCGGCTTCAAGGAGTTTAATGACCTGAGAGACGCTCTTGTTTTCAGTGCAGTTAATTTAGTTTAACTAAATAAAATAGCCTTTTGCTACCATAAGTAAATCATTTCTAATAATACAATTTCGTACTCGATTAGGTTCTTTTGGAATGGAAGCTTTCGTTCGCCTTTGGCTCACGTCAAAACTAGCTACCTCCAGTCCCTCGGGTAAGAAAAAGCGACATTTTGTACTCGGAACTAAATTTATTTACACTTTTTACTGTGGTGTCTTACAATGTATTTTTGGCAATGTTAGTTTGTTTCGTCGTTCGTCTGCGTGATCTGCGTCTGACTTCCTCCACACCTCTGTATCTTGCCAATCTCTTCCAGGTTTTTCCCGGTACTTTTATGAGGTGTCGCCACCCCATCTCTTGTATTGTCTGCTTCTTTTGCATTTGTTTCCCCTTAACCTTTCCTTTCCCGTATCAGAGTCACCTATATAGTCTATTTAGTTCAAAAACTAAAGTACTTATTGTAGAAATTAATTTAATACAAATTGTTTATTTAATACCTACCCATAATAAATAACTGTTCATTAAATTGCATTGCGACTAGTTTACTCTCTCCGTTAATGGGTAACTTTCCTTAAAACCTTATGTGCACGTAATTGCTAGGCATCCAATAGCATTTCTGCAGGTAATTAAAGAACTCGGTAGTGTCAGAGCTACACAAAATGATCACTATTCGACACCAAGATGTGTGTGGGTGGGCTGTGTACAGGGACGTATTTGGGACCTTTTTTCAGAGGGGGACTAAATAACCAAGAGTGGATTATTCAGTCCCCCTCTGAAAAAAGGTCCTAAATACACTGCCCACCCACACACATCTTGGTGTCGAATAGTGATCATTTTGTGTAGCTCTGACACTACCGAGTTCTTTAATTACCTGCAGAAATGCTATTGGATGCCTAGCAATTACGTGCACATAAGGTTTTAAGGAAAGTTACCCATTAACGGAGAGAGTAAACTATAACGGATATATGCTGACATTTGAGAGGAAACGCGGGCGGCGTTTTCCCATACCCTGTTTTCCTCAGAATAATGACACTAGAGCAAAAAAAACCTTATTTCACAGAGCATTTAATGCACATGTGGTGGCGCCACGGCGGCGGTCGGTGTCATAAACTAAACTTCTAACCTCCTTGCCTCTAAATCGACCACTGCCATGTCCCTATGTTTTTTCCATAAAATAACTATTATAAGAACTAGTAACCTTCTAAAACTGCTGGGTTATACTCAAATCTCTTTGGTCGTGCGCACGCTCCCTGTGGAGATCGCATCTTGCATATTTAGTATCGGAACCTATGATGCCATTTACCGGGGGGGGGGTGCGGACAAAGGAAGCGGAGTAGCGGGAGGAGGTTGCTAATACAAATTTATATGGAGTTTGAAAATGAGAATGTGTGAGTGAGTCATAATTTTGTGATTAGTTTGACACGATTTTGAAACCCATACAATGCTTTTATTACTCATTGGGAGTGGCTAAATTTTTTGATTCATGGTTATACTGCCGTTAGCAGGTTTAGAAGGTTCCTAGTTCTTTTAATAGTTGTTTTAAGGAAACTCCGGGTCTGTGCTGTGATGTGGTGGAGCGAAGTGCGGCCGTAAACTAGTTGTTGTGTCGACTGTCGGCTGCCCAATGACATTACTGTACGTGCTTTGGTTGTGTTGGGCCCCTGCATCAGCGGGACTAGGCAAACTTCTTACAATCACTTACATTACAATTTTGTATGTCAGTTATTAATATCAAATCAACAGCCTATTAACATGTCCCCACTGCTGAGGCTTAGGCCTACCCTCTTAACGAGGGCGTTCGGGCTATAGTCCACCACGCTAGCCCAGTGCGGGTTGGTGGACTTCACATGCGCCTAAGAATTTCTTCTTCGGCGTATGCAGGTTTCTACACGATGTTTTCTTTCTCCGTTTGAGACCAGTCAGTAAATGTACTTAGAAAAAACCCATTGGTACATGGCCCAGCCGGGGATCGAACTCCGGAGTTTCAGACCTTTCGATATGATAGGCCGCGTCTTATCCCCGACGCCACTGACGCTGTTAATATTATACACTAGCGGACGTCACGCGTAAGCCCTGAGGAAGATTCCATGATCGTGCCCAAGAACCGAGCTATCCGAAAACCCTATTTGAATCCATTCAGTGGTTTTGTAGGAGAAGAGTAACAACTGGGAATTTAAAAGTAAAGTGTAGTCAAGGGGGCAGGAATACCTGGCGATACTTTTGGAATCTTTTGTGCTAACCCCCCTGTCTACCAACGGTGCCCCATCTTTTATTTTTCGGTGGACTTCACATACGCCTTAGAAACCCTTTTTTCTTTGGCGTATGCAGGTCGCCGAAATGCCTGTGATATTTAAGTTCCGAAGTTCGAGGTGCCTTACGGCCTCGTGAACGTGAGGTGAGTACACAACTCACTAGGCTACCACGACTATTCTAATCTATTGTAGTTTTCAGTGTCAGTTCTTCGCTTCCGCTGGCCTCGTGGGCTCGCAGCGTAGTCCGGCCGGAGTGCGTCGTTACCTCGCAGCAATCATTCTCTCGTGAGCAGCGAGGAGCCCCCGACTATCGCACGTAATTAACCAATGTCCGCCGGTCGCAGATCACACCTCCTTCCTTATCGCCGCCTGGAAGAGATAGGAAATAACAACTCGTTTATTGTTGATTGTTCTTTTTGATAGAAACAAGTAGGTATTATACAGGAAACTGGAAAATACTGCAGATCTGTTGAGTGCGCGTTGACTGAGAGCCAGTGTTATTAATGTCTGGTTAATATATTAACCACTAATATATTAGTGGTAATAGTGCATTAGTATTTAATGTGCGTTTGCTTTACCCCCTTTTTTATTTTTCCGCATGTGCCGAAAGGTAAAGGCATTCTGTAGCCATACAGTCACTTAACGCTCGAGGTTTGTACGATGGATGAGATCTAAATTCAACGACTGGCCGCAAACAAATATTTTTTTCTCGTAGCGAGGTCGTAGCCATTTAAGATAAATATTATAACGTAGACGCCCCAGCACGCCTGAAAAGGATTTTCATACAACATTGTCAGCGGGTTTTAATTTTCGCGTGCTCTTTTTTCTGAAAATAATTATAATATTAATTACTGGCATGCTTGAAAAAATAAAATATAATATTTAAGACTTTGAATTCAAATGAAGCTTCTAAAATGACCGGTGGGCTATAGATTGGTAAAGCAAGAATGTTGGCTGGGCATAAGAGCGGCTCGTTGCAGCAATATGTTGCGTTTAATAAGTTGTTTTGAGAATCTCTTCCAGTGAACGTACGTGGTCGGTGTGGCCGGTCGCGCCCCGCCAATATGCCGGCTTCATTAGCCGGGCTCGCAAACGGCTCGCCGGGTCAGGGGACACGGAAACTGCACATTATTGTGTATTTTCGCCGCGCGCTGTGATGGAATGGTGTCTCGTTTTGCACAACACAAAATGAGGTAATAAATGATGTTGCTTGTTTGGTGTTTGGGAGATTTTGGGGGGTCGATGGTCTACGACTACCTATGTTATTCATAGATATGGTATGATTGTCAGAGTGTCTGGAAGGATTGTTTGAAGCCATCCCCAAAATGACGCAGTAAATAGTAGTGATTATAGATAGTTGGTTACTAGCTGTTTGCTGCGGCTTCGCCCTCGCATAAAAGTTTTTCCTGCGAGAAAAATCCCTCCCTTAGAGGACGTCAGAGCTATATGAGGAACCTTTGTGCAAAATTTCAGTCTCTAGGCTCAGCGGTTTGGGCTGTGCGTTGATCAGTTAGTGAGTGAGGCAGTTTCTCCTTCATATTGATTGATTGATTGATGGGATGGTATGGAGAATCCCACACTGACGACGCAAAGCGTGAACTGCGGTATAATTTTAAGTAATTTTGCTTAACAATTTCAATTGAATACTTGGTTAGTTTTAGAATCACTAGTGTACCATCATAAACCATCTCTTTACAAACATTTATGTATATAATTTGAAACACCAAAGATTTACAATGGTTTTATATTATAAACTAGCGAACGCCCCGCGACTCCGTGCCCGTTAAAAAGAATCTTATATGTTATCCAGGATATACGCTATTCCATCAAAATCAGATCAGCCGTTATAGTGTCCAAACTTAGTAAGTTAGTTAGTAAAAACAAATCCAAACTTTCGAATGTAATACAGAGTGGGATACGAACTGCAAATATGACTTGAAAAGAAAACAAAACTACTCAGTGCAAGTGAGACAAATAAATCGTGCGGATTATCCGGTCGATTTATCGCACGCAATGTGTGACGCACGGTCGGTTTATTTACATCCGGTGCGCGGCGGAAGCGGAAATGACGCGCGGTCGCCGAGCGCGCCGGAAGTCGCGACGCTAGCGCCGGATCGACGGGTTCAGTTCACGTATCGATGGACCAACTCCGTTAGTAACCATTTGGTGACGATGTTGAGCCGCCCCCGCACTGGCGGAAAGGGGGTGGGGGGGGTGGGGGGGGAGGTCGTATACAGGCTTAAAGCTGCACGTCACTTGGCCGCACCGCACGCAGCCGATTGTATGGTGGAGGTCGGTGCGTACGGTACGGAGCAGACAGGTGGACGCAGCTTCATACAAAGCAAACGAAAATTCATTCCGTGCGGCGCGTGCGGTGTGGTGAAACTTTGTACTAGTATTGACACAAAAAAAATAACTTCTTGAAAGTATGTAACGGATATGACCGAAATTTAAATTTTTCCTACTGCTATTAGTTACAACTTCGTGTGAAGTTCGCTGCAATTTAGTTACAAGATTAAAATAATTAATAGATTGTTTAAATAAACATTTCTGAGTCGTGAAGTGACGGATTTATGAAAAAATCCTATCACAGAAAAATGACGGAATGTCAAAAATTCTCAATCAAACAACAAAAATTTAAATGATGACAACATTAAAAGATCAAAAATTAATTTGTGCGTACAAAGCCGGCACCCCAGAAAGAATTCGCACAGACAAACAACAAAGACAAACTTCTGAGATATTTCACCGGAATATTAGCGCAAAAGTGAAATATTAGCCGGAACAAAGTTTTTCCCGCGCGAATTCCGCCATTTTGGAACTCCGCCACGACATTTGCGGGATGCCAGATAAACATTTGACAGGGGAAAGAAGTCCTTTATGTTTGTATTTTAGATCTTCCCTAAAAGGAGTTTGAATATAATACAGCTGTAAATTCAAACTACTTTTTGGGGACATCTAAAATACATAATTATATTATTATTTACGGGTCTTACACACGAAATAGTTTTATTTACCTTGCCGGACGTTTCGACCAGGTTACACTGGCCGTGGTCACGAGCTGACTGGAGAGGCGAGCTGTCATTGTTGATCGTTGTGAGTAGTTTCTGAAACTACCCTCTGCTGATCTTGTATTATTGGAAAGTCCCGGCACACAACACTCACGGTATCCGCGGGTGTATTCGACGATAAGTCACGAGATTTAAGTTTATCGATCACTGGATTCCACGACGGTGACAATTTAAAACCATCTTCCCTATTGACATTTTTGAATTTCTTGATTTCAACAGCTTCTCGCACTATCTATAATTATGAATACAAAGCGCGAAAGTCTAAAATGTAATATCTAAAATACAGGTGTGGAAACACGTTTTTTAAAACTTATTATTTTAGTGTGTGGGTTTCCACTTGTATTCTGTGGTTTTATTTATGGTTTATTTATTTTGCGGTTGGTTTTTGAAATGAGTAGTAGTAGGTACAGAAGTTAAAATGTGATTTTTATTTGAGTATTTTTTATTTTTTATTCTATAGGTATTTATTTGGGGTAAAATGAAGGGTAAAATGCACAGTCCGTAGCACAAGTAAAGTCACAAAGTAAGGTGAGGTGAATATTGGATATTACGGAGTCGACTTGGTCGGGAAGCCGCGGGGTACCTGCCTCCTGTCGTGACGATGAACCCAAAGACGCGACGCGGTACACAACTGGGCGTTTCACCCTACGCATTTTACTGAAGTAATTTTGCCAGCAGCAAAATAAGGTTTAATTTATTTTCAGCCTTAAAACAAAGCAAGAGGATTTGATTGAGTTTTTTGCAATTGTGGAGTTTATTTTGTCAAAGATGGTTTAGTATTTTAATATTGGAAAAAGTTGTGTTCTCGCAATTTGTTTTGATTATTTCGCGTCATCGTCGTCACAGTAATGAATTTATGACAGTTTATTTTAAGTAACGAATAAAATATACGAGTGCACAAGAATTGATTAAAAATGTAGTTTATAGAGAGGGAAAGTTACAGCACACAATTTTTTCCGATAACTAAAGTTATTTAAACTTAATTTAAATTTAATTAAACAAAAATTTACGCATATTATTATATACTAGTAGACTAAAAGTTTACAGCGAATGAAGTTTGCGCCTTGTTTTTGTATAGAAATCGATATGTCGTCAATTCCCCTGCCCCTAGCATTTCAAACGCTGTCGTATCAAATTACACACGATTTACGATTTCCGAACTGAAGTGTATCTTGACCGTCGAGAGGTAATCTACCGCGCGACACGTCCTCCTACCCTGGACATGAAATTCAATTGAAAATTTCCGGATTTTCCCGGATCCGTTGAGGGGAATTCTTTAAGTGATGTTTTTTACGAATGGTTTCCGATAGATTAGCTACGGGGAGGACTCACACGCGCCGTGGAGTGCTTATTACATTTTATTATACTGAAGTTTGTATGAGTTTTTATAAAATTTATTAATCAAATTTAGACCGCGTTTCTAAACATGATAAATATAGCCGACGGCAGTCATTATATAATTTTTAGATCTAGATTGTTGTGAGTTACATTATAAAGCATTAAAAATGATTATCAGGGCATCCTGCAATGTAATTTTGACGAGCAATGAAATGAGTTTGAGACCCACTCTAACATCAATTAAAAAAATTTAATAAAAAAAAATTAAAAATGGGAATACTGTCTTATTTTAAACAAACAAACAAACACATATATTTTAAAACATTTTCAAATAATAAGTTAGAAAAAATAATCGCCTATGTATAGAAGAGAAAAATTAAACTAATAAAGTATTCACTATTTCGTTGAAGTTAAAGCTGCATTACTGCTACTTTCACGCTTCACGTAAACATTTTTGTTTACCTTTGCCTAACGTGAATGACAGGTTGAACCTACACTGGAACCATCTGCATGAACGGTTCGTGTGAGTCGCCCATAAGTAAGCTTCCCCCAATAAAACTATTAGAATGTGTGTCACGAGCTCGTCGAAGCCACATTTCACGGATCGAGGGGGTCAAACAAACGTTTAGTGGCTTTAAAGTGATCCTACAAATATAAAACTTTACATAGGCCTGTATATTACAGTTCTCGTTATAAATATCAAACAGCTAACCAAACCAACAAAAAGTTGGTATTCAAGCAACAGAGGCCCAAAATATCCCCTGGCTAGACCAATTTGTACTTACCAATGGACCAATTTCAAATACCTTAATTTCACATACCCTTACAATTTCCTTTTCAGCGTTGGGTTTCCTATACGCGAAAAACCCAGAAAAACCTTGTATAGTACGGTGGACCGCACGTCAGTGGAAACAAAACTAGTAAAAACTGGTCTCTCATAGTATTGAAACTGCATTTAAAGGCTAGGCGAGCTCAAGGTCAATGTGTTTCCACTGACGTGCGGTGGACTGTACAAAAATATAACTGTTTCTGGCTTGAACCTTTGGATTTCCACATAAGTACGACATAGTACGACTAGAGCAACTGAAAGTCAAATCAAAAGTACGCACGGTACGGTGATCAGATACATAAGAGACAGGAAGGTAGAAGAGCAATTTTGATTTAGCAAAAAGTTTAAAACACATCCCTATTCAATTTCATTGAGAGCACCAACAAAAGGTCACTCACGTCTATGAATGGCCAAAAACAAGCTCTCCATAGACACGAATGGAAATTAAAAAGAAAAGCATTCGGGAAACGGAAATACGAATTGAATTTAAGTACATTTTAAATTCCCAACCCCTGGCTTTGAGTGGCCGAAATAAAAGAATGGGAATGTTTTTTGATCTCGCTCGCGTGCAGTATCCCCTTAACGGCAGGCCTCTGCGCCACGCGACTAAATGGATTATTTTCTTCGTGTGTTCTTTTTTTAAAACAATATTTCGGGAATTTTTGAGCCACCACTGGGGCGCTCCTTTATATTTCGAAAACCATTTCGTCATGATCTCTCGCGGTCCTCGCTTTTGACTAAAATGCACACGATTGACGGGATGTTGGATGGGTTTAATGGGTCGTTTTGAACTGGTAGGTTGACCAAAAGAGGAAACAAAACGTTGACAAGGACGGGGTGTGATTGGATTAAGGAGGGGTTGACTTTATAGTCGCGGTGCAATTTGGAAATTGACTTCGGAAATCTGTTTACGTCTGTTTCTCTCGTTTTATTTGCATTGCGTGTCAATTTCTCATGTATAGAATTTGAATGAAGGCCATTTTGCGGATTAGATTGGTTGTCGTCTGGGGTTGCCAATTTTGAAATTGGTTTTGAGTGTAGTCTGTTTTCCATTTCATGTGTGTCATTTCCTATTTCGTCTAGACTGATAACGGTTCGGTTTGTAGAGAGAATTATAATTATTAGGCATCTCATGTAGTTTTTTGTTTTAATGTCGATTCTGATTCAAACATAATTAACTCATAGCGTCAAGTTGCAATAGGGCTTCATATTGTTGTGCTTCCTTAACTTCCTTCCTTGCGTAGGTTAGCTCAAAGTCAAAACTATTTTATAGCATGTAAGTACACTAGGTACATTTATACAACGTCAATTTTTTATCTACCACCGCTTCCAAGGTGTTAGAACTGGGAAGAAGAAGCGGCGGAACAAACTTCTGCAACACATCTTTTAAAATCGAGTTTATGTACACATTTTATTGTATATTTATTTTATTGTCTATTGTTTTTAAAATTGTCGTGACAACACCATACTTATCATTCACTTCAAATTTTTCTCTGACAACTTTAATTTTCAATGGGGGAATGTGACATGTCTTGTTCATTTATTTCTCTAATGCATCTGCGAATAGTTGTCGTCAGAGAACATTCCGGCGTTAACGCGTGAGTTAACGAGGCGGGGGCGCGAGCGTTAATTTCGCAGTTTTCCCTGGTCTTCCCGCAGTAAATCGTTTCGCTATCGCCGCCCCGGTTGACGCATCATTCATCATTGCGAGTCATGTAGCTGCCACTCTGACTCCCTATGCTGGGGAACAATCTCAATAAGTAGAGTTCACTGTGCTATGTTCTTGTAAAATCAGTGTAGTTTTATCGATTCATTTTAAAATAATAAATAACACTTAGGATGTTAATGTTTTTCTGTTGGTATTTATCATGAATCAAAAAAAAGCCACTCCCATATGGATGAGTAATAAAAGCATTCTATGGGTGTCAAAATTGTGTCAAAGTAATCACAAAATTAAGACTAACTCACAAATTCTCATTTTCAAACTCCATATAAATTTGTATTAGCAAACTCCTCCCGCTACTCCGCTTCCTTTGTCCGCACCCCCCCGGTAAATAGTATCATAGGTTCCGATACTAAATATGCAAGATGCGATCTCCACAGGGAGCGCGCGCGCGACCAAAGAGTTTTGAAACTTCTTGGTATTTTTATACTTGGCTTAGGATATCTCTTGGTAATCTGTGATAATCATCTGCGGTGAAAGAAGCAGTATGAAATCTACCCCCAAAATTACACCCCTACGACAATATTTCTCAAAATTTACATTGGTTCCAAAACTTCCCCATTCTGGGGCGCTATCATCGAGACAATCGAGTTAAGAATAATTATAGACCGTGTTTCGTGAATCGACTATGCTCTGAGTCTTCTATGGGTATTTTTTTGTTTTGAGTTTGCGCAAATGGCTTTTGTTTTCTTATGCATTCTGACAGCGTCTGCAAAGTTACGTTAAGTTTGTTAATTAGTTGTAGTAGTTTTCAGTGTACCTACTGGGAATTTATTTTTGTTAGGTACTTCTAAGTACTTACCTACTATATGCAATTACATTAAACTTATATCTTTAGCCATCCTCTGGGTAGAAGTACCTTGTTATGCTTAGGATACCTTTATGAGATAGCGAGGGTTTATGTGTGACGATTTTAATATTTGATGATAAGTATAAAAACAGTAGGTGGGGCATATTAAGTTACTGACGTTCACAGATGGACACGTGAAAAGCATTCGCGTCCCGCGGCGAGCGTTTGTAAAGAGAATGGTGAAACTGAGCAAAGCGATCAGAATGTGTCGGGATCGAGATACTTGGCGCCTCGTTCTTTCTGCCAACCCTTCAGGAACAGCGAGAAGACAGCGTGTACACCTACTGTGGCCTCCAAAGCAAGCAATGCTACAAAATGAAGACATTCTGCAGTGGAATCTCCACACAAAGTTTATATCTAAGTCAAATTGATAAAGTTTGTTTGTGAATACAGCGATTGATGTCTTAGGGAAGTATCGGTCTGGAATGCAACCCCTAGGGTCGCGTGGCATGACGGGCCGTATTAAAAATAGAAAGTTGCCCATGCTACGGCGTCGGCAGCAACAATCCGCAAGTTTGTCGGCCACATTAGCACAACAAAGCCGCGTCGATCCGTCATGCCATGACTACTGATATATTTTAATGGAGACGTACCTACTTTTGACTAGACGCACTTGTATTAGTGCAGACGGAATGAAACCACTTCATTGGATCGTTAATCCACGATACAATAGCATCAGGAGACAACTTATACGGATAGACTGTAAATTTCACATTCCTTCTTTAATTAAGGATTAGGAAGTTATTTATAAGAAACTGATTAATAAGATGGGCCCTTTCGATTAATCGAAAGGGCTTTTTCTTTTTGTGATACCAATTGGTATCATAAAATACAGTCTGTCTCTTTCTTCCATATTTGTCCGATTCTATTATGCACGCAGGTGATTTTTCAACAATTTTTGAATGCAGTTCAAATTATTTAAAAAATAAAATGAAGTCTTCTGTGAGCATAATTTCCTATCTTTTCCCTCAGTGTATCGGGACACTTTGATATTCAAAATTCATTGTCTAGGTAACTATATGACAAATTTCAAGGTGTGTATATAGCCAGCTAATTGATAAGTAAGGTTTTGGTGATCTGGTGGCGGAATCAGACAGGGTAGACAGGCTACAGCTATCCCATCCGATACAGCCAGATTCATGATCACTTAGTACTGTATCACACGACATTACCTCGAATCCACACAAGGACGGCCTCTATCAATCACTTACGGAAATCTATCAGGGCACATCCATTATGCAAGAGATAAGTTGGTACAATAAGTTGCGGAAACTCTCCAGACCCTCGCGGCCGCGTGATGAAGATATGAGGACATGCTGTAATGGATCTGCCATTATATCAGAAATAAGTTTGGATTCGGCTGTGAGTAGTTGAGTAAACTTTAATTTATTACTTGCAGGTACAATCAACTTTGTGGGTTGTTGGAAAAACGCTCGGTTTACGGGCACGAGGTCATGGGTTCAAGCCGAGGCCCAAACTAATTTCTGAACTTCAGAAGCTGAGAACTGAAAGCCTAAAAATGATCCAAAATGGATTACCAAAACCTAAAAAATTGTAATGAAAAATCTCAATGAAATTAGCATATTAGGGCACCCTGATCTCCTGTTAATCTTCTAGTTCCACACGACATAGAAAAAGTTACCATTCTTTCTTTCTTAAAAAATATTTGTCTCTGTATCATTTCTATTCAATATCTCGAACCAGTCGACATCCAAAGTAGAACGAACTGTTAAAGCTCGTACACCTCGATAACATCTGTCGTACACGACTTTTCAACCCCGCATGCCGCCGTAACCCCATCGGATTACCATAACCTTTATGGCAAGGAAAAAATAATGGGCACTTTGGGCTCTGGGCACTTGCAGCAAAATGCCACAGCTAAGGGTCAATATGGATTCCGTCTCCCCTTTGGTGTGTGATGAAATGCGACAAACGAAATGACGTGTGACACTTACGTGACCCTTCGGTAGGGCGCATACGGTCAGCTAGGTTGAAGAGCTTAGCGAATACCGAATTGTAGGAGTTTACAAAAATGTTCATAATGGAAGTCGGAACAAGTTAAAATAGTATCTATTAGTAAATCTTTTGTTCGGACTCCACTTAAAGTTTGAAAGGTTCCTTAACTTAACTCAACGTTTTATTTCAACAACAAACCAAAGCTTCAAGGGTTAAGAACTAGTATCCTGCGTTATCAAGTTATCGTACAAGTATAATTAATTTCGTTAAGCCTTTGTCTTCAATGCAAACGCTTACGATTTCGCTGAAATCTGTTGCACTTAAGTACAGTTAGGGGTTAGTCCAAGTATTATTTATACTTACATTCGGACAGCTTTTTAAACTAAGAAGGTATATGATATTATCGATTATCATATTCTAAAGTAATGTAGGCATGTAAATTAGAACTTAATTTATCTAGTACATTTTAGACTTTCGCGCTTTGTATTCATAATTATATAATTATTTACGGGTCTTACACACGAAATAGTTTTAATAGTTTTAGTTTTTTTTACACACGTAATAGTTAGTTTTTTCAGAAACTACTCACAGCGATCAACAATGACAGCTCGCCTCTCCAGTCAGCTCGTGACCACGGCCAGTGTAACCTGGTCGAAACGTCGGGCAAGGTAAATAAAACTATTTCGTGTGTATAAGACCCTTAAATAATTATATAATTATTAATATATCTACTGCTTCTATCCAATTTCATAAACTTGAAATGTTAATAATTGTAGCAGTTTCAAATTTTGTGATATAGGTTTTATGATCATTGCGACCGTGTGTCACGGTTAACAAGGAGGGATCGCGCGAGGCCCCTGGAAGGGGATCTCGGACATGTCTGGGGACTTGGGGAGTTCTCCGGGTGCTCTAGGTGAGCTAGTTTAGTTTCCCCAAGATTGCATAGGTGGGAATGGCTTTGCTTTGATCTCTGGAATAATTTTGGTACCAACTACAAGGTGAAAAATCTATCACAGGATCGCATCAGCAATAAAATTCATCTTAAAAATGAAAAGAACAATTTTGACAGGGGTTTACTTGTGAATCCAGTGATCGACATTACAATATCACTTTGAGTGATTGTGATTTTTGGGTAATTGTTCTAATAAAATGTTGCCTACAATTATAAATGGACAATCCTCTGAAGTTTACAATTCGACGGATCTGTTTGAATTGTTATACCTGTATGTATTTTAACAGGTAAGTACGCAAGCACCTAAGTTACTTTTTACCACAAGAATATAAGTTCCACGGTAAAACTTAACTTAGATCTTCAGTCAAAATATAAAGAGAAAACCGTTTCTAACCACGAAACTCAAAGGGGTGAACGAACCTCGTCGGCAAGACGTCTCATCTCATATAATCATGAATGGGAACAATAGGTACCTCCTTCCCCAATCAGTACCTTCAGTCTTCGTATTCGTATCGCACTGCTATAACAATACACCTGTGTATTAGCATACGAAATAAGCCCCCATAAACTCCAATTAGAAAATTTACCCCCGAATTTCGCATGGCGTATCTGCAGTCGTATCATTATTCTAATGCTCATTGTTGCCGTTTCGTGCAGTTTTCTCGGTAAGTGCCATTAAAGGTCCCGACACATCGCCGGTCGGCCGGTCGGCCGGACCGGGCCGGATGTCCTATTAAAATAATCGCCGTATTTCAATAAACAATCATTATATTGTTGCTGGCATTATTTTGGCGCTGTGTCGGGATTAAAGCTGTTTGATGCTTGACGGACACGGGAGTGACTTGATTGACGTTGGTTCCTATTGTGATTCAAACTGATCAGATCTGATCTATCGATAACCCATCTTGTTAGATAGTTACTAGGTAATCGATTCTATTCAGCACAATCAGATCAATGTATAGGGAAAGACTAAGGGCTTCTTTCACCGCTTGCTGATATTGTTACAGATAGTAATCTTAGTGATAAACTAATCTATTAGATAAATCTGTGTGATAGACTATATAAAATATATAAGATATAAGCAATCAGATACCTGTGAAACCAAAAAAACTGGCTATCTGTCAGATAACCTGCAGATAGGGTATCTGGGACTTTATCAGCAAGCGGTGTAAGAGGCCCTAAGAGCTTCTTTCACCGCTTGCTGATATTGTTACAGATAATAAGCTGACAGATAAACTAATCTATCAGGTAAAATCTGTCTGATAAAATTTTCGTATTTCACACCTCAAGTCTCTGAAAATATATCTGACAGAAAAAATTAACAGCCACTTGATCTTGCTGTTAGTTTATCTGACAGATATGACAATCAGATACCTGTGAAACAAACAAAATGGAATATCTGTCAGATAACCTGCAGATAGGGTATCTGGGACTTTATCAGCAAGCGGTGAAAGAAGCCCTAAGTCTTTCGTTTCTTGTTGTTTCTTTCGCCACATTAGGTATGGTCGCTCGAAGCGATGGTGGTATATCGACTTTTAAGGCCATTAAACTCCTAATGCTATTTTGTGCAGATATTTTTATTGTCATCATCAGCATTTTCGCCACGTAATATTTTCGATAAAACACTAGTGATCGGTTCATATTATTATAACCGAAGGAATACATACTAATATTACCAAAACACTAGAAACAGCATTGCGACGAGTCTTGTGCGTTGTATGTAACAAACATACAATTATTTGAGAAAAAAATGAATTTTGGAACAAAGAAACTATTTATTAGTTTAAAAACTGAGGTAAGTATGCGGGTGGAAGAATTTTAATTTTTTTTGAATCGCTCGGTTCGCTTCGAGCGGTCGATTCTACTAACTTTTGTATCGGATGTCGAAGGAAAATTAGTAGAATCGACCGCTCGAAGCGAGGCGAGCGATTCAAGAATAGGTCTCAAGGGCTTGCACTGGTGTTCGTCACTGCTGAGTGCTGACGTCACCGCTCCGCATTTACGGCTTTCTAGTATGAAAAATATAATAGAGTTAGTAGGATCCCAGGTCCAGTGTAGGGCTAGCGACTCTTTCATTGAACACAATTAGGACTCGAGAACTCGCATGGACGTAATTCTAACGCGCGTTGAAGCTATATTTTTACACCTTGAAATAGAACATTATGGGTTTTACCTAATCCGTTCACACGGAAGCGATTTTTTCTGTATGTTATTTTAAGGCGTAAAAAAATCGCGCGTTAGAATTACGTCCGTGCGAATGGGGCCTTACTGTTTTGTTTGTATAGTCTGCACCGATCTTACTCCCATCGCCTTCATTTTGTACCCTTGTCTATTGAGAGGATACCATAGACGTTATCAAAACTTAAAACCAAGTGTATTCTAACACATTATCCTCATTCATTCATAAAAATAAAAATAAGGTATAATAGTCATGTAAATATTATATTTAATTGGCTTCTTTGATATTTTTTTCTTTTTTCAAAATTCGATATTTTGTGTTTCTGACGCTGGCATAATGCAATGCAATTGCCATAAAAAAAGTTCAAGTATCAAGAAGGGCGGGCCGTAGTCGTGACAGGTCCAAATTAAATGATTGCCGGGCTACCTGTTTTACGCCCGGAGATATGTTTTATTTTGTCTGCGGCCGCGGTGCGTATCGCATGCTAAATTTCGCTAAGCCCGCATAATAAAAGGAAAATAATCTCACGGCCACTCCTGCCAGCGTTTTGTGAAAGAAAGAAAGACGCCTAAAAATTACGCCACAAGGAAAAGTACACTTATCGAGCTCCAAATTGGAATTAGTGCCTAAACTTCAGTGTGTTGTATCATCATCAGCCTATAACACGTCCCCACTGCTGGGGCTCAGGCCATACCCTCTCAACAAGGGCGTTCGGGCTATAGTCCACCACGCTACCCCAGTGCGGTTTGGTGGACTTCACATGCACCTAAGAATTTCTTCTTCGGCGTATGCAGGTTTCCTCACGATTGTGATGCTAACAAAGCTTTTACTCATTAACTAGAGCCTCGTAAGTAACTCTATTTTTGAATCGCTCTCCTGGCTTCGAGCGGTCGATTCTACTGATTTTTGTATCGGATGTAGAATCGACCGCTCGAAGCGAGGAAAGCGATTCAAAAATAGGGCTCCAGGTCTATTTTAGTCTACGTGTCCTACGCGACCCAAGTGCCATTATAAATACCAATGATTATTAGTAGATCTAGGGCCTCTTAGGACTCTAGGGACTAGCTGGCAGACTAAGCTCGGCCGCCTACGCCGTTAGGAAAATTAGACAATTAACAGATATTGCTACTGCGAGATTAGTCTATTTCAGCTACTTCCACAGCATCATGTCATACGGCATCCTACTGTGGGGTCAAGCGGCAGATATAGAAACCATCTTTATTTTGCAAAAGAGAGCTGTTAGGGCGATCTATAATCTACGTTGTAGAGAATCATTAAGAGAAAAGTTTAAAGAAATTAATATATTAACCGTTGCCAGTCAATACATTTTTGAGAATATTTTGTATGTCCGCAAAAATATATCTCTCTTTTTGAGGCACTGTGATAAGAACACAGCTTATGTTACAAGAAACAAAAACAAACTTGTACCACCACAGTTAAGGCTTAGTAAGGTCAGTAAATCATTCACGGGGCAATGTATACGCTTCTACAATAAACTACCAGAAGAAATCTTAAATATGAATGACAGAAAATTTAAGACTCACATTAAACAACAACTTTGTAAGAAAGCTTATTATAAAACAGTCGATTATCTAAATGACAAAGATGCCTGGTGTTAATGTTACTTCAGCCTCGCACAATCTTTACAAAATAATGTTATGTACAAACTTGATTTGAAAAGATGTGTTGCGGAAGTTTGTTGCGCCGCTTCTTCTTCCCAGCTCTATATAACACCTTGGAGGCGGTGGTAGATAAAAAATTGACGTTGTATAAATGTACCTAGTGTACTTACATGCAATAAAATACTTTTGAATTTGAATTGAATTTGAATTCTTTCACCACTTGCAGATATTGTTACAGATAGTAAGCTGACAGATAAACTTATCTATCAGATAAATCTGTATGATAATATTTTCGTGTTGCACACCTCTAGTCTCTATTAAAATATCAGACAAATAAAAAATAACAGCCGCTTGATCTTGCTGTTAGTTTATCAGACAGATAAGGCAATCGGATACGTGTGAAACAAAAAAATCTGCAGATAGGGTATCTGGTACTTTATCAGCAGAGAAAAGAAGCCCCTAGTCTTAGAAACAGGTATTTGGCTTAGGAGACAAAAACTTTACTCTGAGCCTGAACACTCAGAACTTTAATCGTTTGAATAGTGCTGTCCTTAGGAGCATGGGTACGTTGAAACCATCTTAGCTAACGCAATTTTATTCAATGTTCTGCCAATATTTACCGTATCTGTACCAATCACCCCTTTCACTAAGAGGCTCTCCCGTGGGACCCCACCGGATTGGTAGGTATTCTTTATTACGGGACCCGGGCCCCGGTCTCCCCTGCCGCAGTAAACAACTCTTTGGCAGTGCACCCGCACTCCCTCTAATTGATGAAATATTGCAGAACGTTAAAAGCTTGCTTTGGACGATTTCTATCGCAATTTTAAACGCTTGAACATTATTAGCCTGTTAGTTTAGGACTTGGGTTTAAAAAAATGTGATCTCAAAGATACGCCACAAATAGTACAGGTATAATTACACATCAAACGTATCGTGCACCGGGGTATTTAAATCTAGGGGGTAAATGCAACTACGAGTAGGTATAATGGGCTCCCTAAACGATCTTGCGGCATGATATGCATTACGTTTACGTGAATTATCATGCTGCATGATGGACCCTCATGCTATCAATCACATAGTACAGTCAAGCAACGGCCAGCGCGTAGTTTGCATGTCATGCACGTCAATAACAACTAGACGGTCATGCATGAGTGACAGCACGTAATGCATGTCATGCAGCATGATCGTGTAGGGACCTCTTAAGTTTTTAAAGCTACAGCAGATAGGTCTCAATGGCGTGACTCACAAAGTAACCAGCAAGAATTTTTAAAAGTATGGATGAAACTTGTATTAATTTCAAAAATACTAGAGAATTCAAAGAAAAACAAAAATACAAAGAATAGCCGCCTCATTCCCATCCCAATCGTGTATCTACCGCTCGCTCCGCCGCCGAACGAACGAATTCTCTTTTCAAATATTAAAATTTAATCGCCGGGTTGTCGCGAGTCGAATTAGACTCTCCTGAGAGATAGACATAGATGAGACGACTGTTCAGCAGACAGTTAGCATTTTATACCTACCTATATTTTTTGAAAAAAAATCAACAGCAATTAACATAGTCTCTACCGTTGGCGCCTATCGACTTGGCGTCTGGGCATATAGTCTTACCATGATAGCGGAGTTGGTGGACTTCACATGCGACTTAGAATTCCTTCTTGGCATAAACCTGTGTGTATGATCTTAAGTTCCGAGAAGCTCATTGGTATGGAATCGAATTTAAACCCTCGAACTCATTATAACGTGAGGAAAGTGCACTACCAACTAGGCTACCACAACTAATTTTAAATGGACAGTCAAGAACTATAAAAATATCGATGACCTTTACATTGTTTGTATGTATGTTATGCAAATTAACAAACTTACCTATAATTTATTTTTAAGCTCTCTTTAGATATTTAAAAAAGACAAAGGCAAATTAATGTATTTATAGTGATTTTTGTAGTAAAGAAATTTCGTATTTTCGATCTTCTTACTTTCGAATGACTTCTGCGAATACCAATATGAAGATAATTGACTGATCTGCAAACACTATAATAGTATTCATTTAGCTGAATGTCTCCTCTTCAAACTCCATTTAGTCTTTGTTTTAATCGCGTCGGCAGTGATACGGACAACAGTGTAATTGCCGCTGTGACGCAGAAAAGTGATATTAATTCCGTTCGCGCCTGCGGAACCCTGAATGATTTACAAGACGCTGTTTGTCGTAAACGCCACTTTTGAGTTAATATTTCCTTTGTCTATTCTTTGGGGAGTAATTGGATTTGCATTGCGAAGAGACAGCACTGGATTGTCTGGGGCCTTGTAGGAAGTGGGATTGGAGGTTTAGGGCCTCTTACACCGCTTGCTGATAAAGTCCCAGATACCCTATCTGCAGGTTATCTGACAGATAGCCAATTTTTTTGGTTTCACAGGTATCTGATTGCCTATATCTTATATAGTCTATCACACAGATTTATCTGATAGATTAGTTTATCACTAAGATTACAATCTGTAACAATATCAGGAAGTGGTGAAAGAAGCCCTAAATGTTGCATCAGAAGGTGTTCTGTTTGTGTTTTAACTGAAAACTTACCTATTAAAAGACATTTTCTATTTATTAGATTTTAAATACTGGTCATTCCCCAAGTCTCAGGTTCCAAAGACCTGCTAGTGATCCCGAAACAGTAAAGGAATCTAATAAACTTTAAAGTTAACTTAATATTTTGATTTAAAATGCTGAATCTAAGTTAGACGAACAAATTTTGTTGGGAGATTTATATAACTACTAGTGATTTTGTAAGAACAGTAGACCTCGCCAGCCCTTATAAACCCAACCTAAAAGAAACGAACAGAAGTCAACTTTGCAGTTGGAGACAGATTAAGTACTAAAGTGACAAAAGTTTTTTAAATACCTATCCAACGATACCCCACACCAAGGAATTCACGAGTAAAAAAAACATTCCCATTTTACGTATGCAGTTCTATGAACATAATTTATTTTTTCGACTTTCATAAGTTGGTTGACTATAACTCAAAAACTAATAGAACCTACTTAGCTGTGATAGTTTTCCTATTAACTACGTTATTTAAGCTACTGCCGTGAATTTTTTCAAAAAAAGCGTAACACACACTGAGCGGCGGCGTTGCGAAAGCGTTGCGGTTTTTTTCTGTAATGTTCGAAATAGTACCATGAAGCCCTTTACATCAAAGCGGCGCGGCGGCGGTGCGGCGCGGCGGCGGTGCGACGGCGAAAGCGACAAAACCGCGCGCACAGATTTGACGTTTTGATTTGACAGATTATCGCAGAGAGGCGTTGCGGAGCGGCGGCTGCGCGTTGTATTCCTTTGTAGTGTATGAGAACCCGTACACAGAGCGGCGGCGGCGCGGCGCGGTGCGGAGCGTTCTTCATACAAACCGCCGCCGCGCCGCCGCCGCTAGCGGTATATTTGTCTGAAGGGCTCCGCTTTTTATTCGCTTTCCGCAGATTCGCCGCCGCAACGCTTTCGCAACGCCGCCGCGCTGTGTGTGTTACGCTAAAAAATACTTTTTTTGGCCAATCTCAAAACTAAGACGCTTCGCTCGCTCGGTCAATTATTTGCCCTTTGGCAAACATATGACATAGCCTTCGATCACTAATAGTATTGACGATCGCCGGACATAGCAGCCCCGCTCCGCTGATGAGCCCGCTGCCGCCGGTGGCTTCCCCCGCCGGCGGTGTGACCCGGCCATGCCGCCCCCGCTCCGCTGATGAGCCCGCCGGCGCCGGTGGCTTCCCCCGCTGGCGGTGTGACCCGGCCATGCCGCCCCCGCTCCGCTGATGAGCCCGCCGGCGCCGGTGGCTTCCCCCGCCGGCGGTGTGACCCGGCCATGCCGCCCCCGCTCCGCTGATGAGCCCGCCGGCGCCGGTGGCTTCCCCCGCTGGCGGTGTGACCCGGCCATGCCGCCCCCGCTCCGCTGATGAGCCCGCTGCCGCCGGTGGCTTCCCCCGCCGGCGGTGTGACCCGGCCATGCCGCCCCCGCTCCGCTGATGAGCCCGCTGCCGCCGGTGGCTTCCCCCGCCGGCGGTGTGACCCGGCCATGCCGCCCCCGCTCCGCTGATGAGCCCGCTGCCGCCGGTGGCTTCCCCCGCCGGCGGTGTGACCCGGCCATGTCGCCGGTCGCCGGCCGTGGATCGATACAGCCTCACTCTGCACTTGAGCTTTTTGCTCTCCCCCTCTCTCCACCGCCGCTGCCACCCCCCACCCCCCACCCGGGCCGGTCTTGGGCGATGTTATGTTGCCATTTTTATGTTTATTCCACTTTTATTTCAGTGGCGCGGGTTGATTACGTTTTAAGTAACGCGAGAGGAGATACGCCCGTAACATGATGCTTTCAGAGGCGATTTCGAATGTATTTTTTTTTCTTCATTTTTGTATTCCTTAAGAAAAAAAAATAATGCAAAATTGTTTTATTTAAAACCTTACTTCTAACATAAACCAAAAAGTATCTCTAGATCTACTAATCAAGACTAAAGTTATTTTGAAGTTAGTGTTTGAAATTTATAATAGGTATACGCATTTGAAATTTAGTTCAAGAAAATGAATCCAGACTAAAATGTCCACTCACCTAACTTAGATATTTGACATAACTACCTTATATTACTTAGCACGTCGATAGTCCTGAAGACTTCAAACCTTTTCGTGCAGGATCTCTAGCATTACAACGAGTAGGTATAATTAAGTAAAGTCAGAATAAAAACTAATATGATTCAATTTATTCAATTCAATTCAATATTTGTAACATTACAGAAATCCATGGCATTACAAACAAAAGTAACAATAATAAATGCTTATACTAAATTAGAATATAATTATATAGGAATTTTTATTAATATTTAATAGAGCTGACTGGCATCATAGGCTCAAATGATTTTTATGTGATAATTATATGATAGATGATTATAGTAAAGTCAACATAAACTAGGATAAATTACTGAGTAGAAGAAACTTTAAGAAGATGAGTAGGTAGGTACTAAAATACTACTATAGTATAGGTACTGAATACTAGTAAAGTAGTGGTATAATAAATAAATAATAATAAAAAATAAAAAGTCTTTATTAACATCTAAAAAAATATATAAATCAATAGCAAGTTTTATTTAACTACTTATTAATACCTTGCAAAAAAATCGCTCGAAGTGTCATTCTTTTCTGTTCCATTAAATTATGTTACATATTCTATTTATTCATTTCAAATTGATAATTATTATTTATTTTTAATTTTATATATTATACATTAATAGAATTATTTATTGATGTTCCATGTCTGTGTGTGACACTGGATTAATTACAAGTCCCCGATTGTCGGGTGTAGGTGTACGCAAAGTAGTGGTATAGTAGTAAAAATAGTAAGAAAAGTACAAGTAAAATATCTAATAGGTAGGTACTAGATGCAAACATGGTACCACTAAGGTACAATGAAAAAGGTAATAATGTTTAGACAAATCCACACACGGCTGTTTAGTCCCAACTAAGCCGAAGCTTGTACATGGGTACTCAACAACTGATAAACATACTTTTAAATATATACTTAAATACATACAAACACCCAGAATCCGAAAACCAACAGTTATGCTCATCACACAAATGTTGGTCCTGGGTGGGAATCGAACCCACGACCTTTGGCGCAGTAGGCAGGGTTACTACCACTACGCCAACAGGCCAGTCTAAGGCGGAAAAGGCGTCTCATGCTTATATTATTTTACATAATACAGTCTATTATGTAAATAGGGGTGCGCCTGCCTTCACAGAGAGCCTTTTTAGAGCGCAGTGACAACCCGGAGTTGTCTCTGTCTGCCACGCCCATCGGCGACAAAACCTGGGGCCACGCCCTGCGCGACAATTTCCACCAATCACAGCACGCCTGAAGGTTTTTTTTATGAAGATTACGTGGACCGGGAAAGAATGCTGTATAGAGGTTTTATACCATAGTAGGCGGAGAGAGGAGGTTTAAACCATAGAGTTGGTATATGTACCTTTATGGTTTAAACCATAGAGTTAGTATACCAGTGTACCTTTATGGTTTAAACAGAAGATTTTAAAGAACGGTTAACAAGTCATCGGTATAATGGGAAAAACCACGATCTTTATTATGTTATTTTCGCTTTATTGACGCTTTAGAAGATATTATGTTTCTGAAGAAGGTGGCTGGGAGCGGTTGGATGCGGAGGGCGGAGGACCGGGTGTTGTGGTGCTTATTGGGGAAGCCCTATGTCCAGCAGTGGACGTCGAAGGGCTGATATGATAATGCTTTTGTAGTGGAACGTACTTTGTAAAAACGAAAAATGCATTTTCATAATTTTGAATGTCTATGATTAGTAGGTACAGTCACGGTTCATAAGTGCAGTAGCACGCTAAGAGTCATTTTTCTGTACAACGGTCCGCGCGACAACACGAAAATCAAATAGATTTAACAGACCCTCAAGTCAATAGTTTGTTTTAAACCTTATTGTCATAGCTGAATGAAAACAGATGAATTGATAACTTGCCTATGCCTATATTGGCATAGGCAAGTTCTCAATTCATCGTAATATCTAGGAATAAGTGTATTAGTGGATATGCGCGTGTGTGGGTGCAGATATAAAAGAAGGTCGTAAGTGAAACTGGTCTCTCTATTGAGTTGCGAAACTGTAGGTACTGCACTTATGCACCTTGACTGTACCTATTTAGTTACTTTAGAGTTAGGCAAAGTGTAATCACTATACTTACCTACATACCTAATTGCTTTCCAGATTACTTTCTTGTTTCCGTAATTTGTCCATATTCTTAATTCATTGTCATAATTTTATTTAGACATTGATTTTAGGCATTTTGCGTTTTAGGCAAATTCATTTTTAGACGTTTTAAAACTTAGGCAATTTTAGTTTTAGGCATATTAATAGTTATTCATTCTTCAATTTAGACATAGATTTTAGCAAAATTGCTTTTTAGACGATAAGATCATAACCTGTTTTGTGTACCTAAATACCTATAGAAATTGGCCAAAGAGATTATACCATCAGTGATAACAATTACATTTTATACTCTGCTCCTATCTCTACATAAACTTTCACGTTCTAAAATAAAATAACGGCCATGTTCTTTTTTCAATTACTATTATTAAGTAGGTATGTAGCAGCAGCTTTTATAGAAAAATCAACTGCAGATTTTCATTTTACAAAGTATCTAGACGACGTATAAACGGCGACGACCCATCTCCTCCCCGCGTGGCGCATCTCTCCCCCTACCTCCCCCCATCCCACGAAGGGGGGACGTCAGGCCAGGGAGCGGGTAGGGGGGACAAAGCCTTCCGCTCTCTTTTATATTCCGTTACCAGCCTTTGTTCGTTTAAACTAGAAAAAGAGTAAAAGACAAGTATTGAATTTATTGCGTAGGTTTTTAGGTCAGACGTTTTTGAGTAAATGCCTTGGATTGATGGGTTATACCGAGACCACAGATTAGATAATCCCGAGGCAGAAATAGAAACAGCATCCAGGACTATAGCGACACAATATTCAGGGAAAAGGTAGGTACCAGAGAGAACGACCATAGAGTAGAGAGATTACTTTGATACACCCATTTTGTCTTATTGTACGTTTACAAAGCAAGTTCAAACAAATACTATGATAGATCTATTGAAACTTTTATACATAGCAAAATAGTTTACTTTGCAATTATTACAGTGAATTTTATTTGAAATTCGATAAAAACTGGCTGTATGGGCTTTCGCCTTTGGGAGTTTCTAAATGTTTTTTATCATTATCTGTGGCAGTGTGGACCACCGAATAGCACTGATTGTGCCTTGGAGGCTGTGCTGCGGTTGTATGTGTTCGTGATTATAAACTACGATCTACGATTTGGGCTTAAGAACTTGTTTCCAATTGGCCGCAAAACTACATATGAAAAAAACTTGGAGCTCCATTGACAAAGTTGACAATAAAACTATTTTATTAACTACCTGTAGTTGTGACCTATTAGTATAAATAAAGAGAGAAAAAAACTTAAAATATGTCTATGTCATGTGAAGAATCCGAGTCTGAAAGTGCAACAACAATATTAACACCTCCGGATAGAGTGAATGCGGCTCAGTTGCTTAGTGAAAATTTGTTACCAGCAAAGTCTAAAGAAAATAGATTTGTTCCCTTGTATCGTAGGTATTAATTTCCTCGCAAATGTGATGAAAAACATTGTGTGCATTACGGGAAGTAAGGGTATTACAAACTCGAGTCATTAAAATCCCTCCGCCTTCGGCGTCGGGCTTCTAATAGACTCTCGTTAGTAATATCCTACTTACTTCCCTTATTGCACAATGTACTATTGTTTCTTATTTTTGTTATTCCTTTATTGTTCTGTAACTTTAACTTCATGCGTTTCTTTATCATACATAACCATTAGTCCGGAGGTGGAGAGGTCTCCTGAGGTGACCTGAGAAACAGGGCCACCTAGATCAGGCATCAGTCTCCAGAGTCACTTTAGTTTTGACCTAATAATTGCTGTATGTCTTTTAGTATAAAATATTGTACTGTGTGGGAGAAGCAAATAAATAAAAAGAGTGAAAAAAAAGCGTGCAATAAACTTTTAAATAATAATTTGTGTAGTGAGTGAGTATTTATTTAGCGATGTCTCAATTCAATACAGCACAGCAGCAGTACCTATGTATATCGTGTTCTTTAATAATATAACCCTAAAGTGCTCGCAACCATTGATGTCGGCTCGCGGGCCTATTCAGCCTCCTACACTTCAATTTGTACACTTTTTGTGTATTTTAAGACGATACAAACTTTTTGGACGGAGTATATTTACTTAAATAAAAAAACCTGCGGCTGCAGGCAGGTACGCCACCATGGGAACAAGGGGCCGTCACACGTTAGGGGGTCAACAAAGTGTGACAAAGGGGGTGGGGGGTCGAGTCATTACCTATGTGATGTCACACGTATAAATCTAAGTAAGTATTAAAACTCAAAACTACAAAATTGTAACGAGTCACACCAGGGGAGGTCACACAAAATGTGAACACCTGTGCCAAGGATGGAGTCCAAATTTTTTGAGATTAGTGTGACGTAATTTATGGATGGCCCAACAATAAAATTACGTCCCACTGCTGGGCAGCAGAGGCATGTCATCAGCACATTTTCCACTACGCCAATGTTGCATTGTATAATAGTATGGGGATGGGCGTCAATAACCACTCCACATATAGTAATTCTCGTTTATTACATACACATTGTTTATGAACAGATATTTGCACGTTAGACATAAGACGATAACATCAAATTAAATCAGATAATACAAGTCGCGTTCGAGTTGTCAAAACGCAATGGCGCCGGCGGACTCGTGAGACACGACCTCTAGCGAGCTTTTACGGAAACTCTTGAACTAATCGTTCGGAGCGCGGGATTCGCCACATCAGCCCCCCCGGAGACCTTTAGGTCGTAAATGTCGCGAGGGAATCTAACTTGTCTGCCAGACCGAGTTACATACGCAGGTTTGATGGCAGGCGGTTCTGGAATTGCGGGTGCGAGAGAAATAGGCTCCGGTTCGTGAATAGCGTATGCTGGTTTCAAACGATCGATGGATACCGTGACAATCTTTCCTCCGATGTCGATCTTGAAAGTCTTCTCAGTACGTTCGATGACCTTGTACGGGCCAGAGTAGGGTGGCTGCAGCGGTCTGCGAACAGCGTCTTGCCTTAAGAAGACAGCAGTAGCGGAAGATAGATCCTTGTGAACGAAGGTTGTCGAAGTACCATGGCGAATAACAGGTGTTGGTTTCAGGTCGCGAATGTGGCTGCGAAGGCGAGATAGAAAATCACTGTAGTCAGTGACTTCAGGTGCGGATGACAGGAAGAGATCTCCAGGTAGCCGTAGACTTTGACCGTACACCAGTTCTGCGGAGGTAGATGCAATATCTTCTTTCCAGGCGCTGCGTATTCCTAACAGCACAAGTGGAAGCACCTCATACCAGTTTTCGTTATTATGGCACATTATAGCAGCTTTCAATTGGCGGTGGAACCTCTCAACCAAACCATTTGCAGCGGGATGATAAGCGGTAGTGGTTAGGTGATTAGATCCAGTTAGTTTTGCAAGCTCTTTAAACAGGTGTGACTCGAATTGTCGACCTCTATCGGTTGTTATTTTCTGCGGGCAACCAAAGCGTGCAATCCACCCACTCATAAAAGCATGTGAAACTCTTTCAGCTGTCATATCTTCAAGCGGGATCACCTCAGGCCAGCGCGAAAAGCGGTCAACTGCTGTTAAACAATAGCGATAGCCATGCGAAATTGCTAGCGGTCCGATAAGATCGATATGGACGTGATCAAAACGTGAAGATGGAGGAGTAAAAGCATGTACTGGAGCATGTGTATGTCGTGCAACCTTCGACCGTTGGCAAGCGAGACAGGCTTTAGTCCACGCTCTGCAGTCCTTGCGTATGCTAGGCCAGACGTACCTTTCAGTCATCAGTCGGATGGTAGGCGTAGCACCAGGGTGACTTAAGCCGTGAACAGCGTCGAAAGCTTGTCTGCGAAACTCGGGTGTTAGATACAGACGAGGCGTCGGACCTGAAACATCGCAATATACTTTACATGCACTAGAGTCAGAAATTCTTATTTTCTGCAGGTCCAGCGAAGAAGGAGTATTCAGAAGATGTCTCAACTCGGTGTCTGTCTCTTGAGAAGAAGCAAGCTTGTCCAAACATATGTCACTTGAAATAGCTTCGATGCGGGATAACGCATCCGCTACGACGTTGTCGTCTCCGGATATGTGTCGCACGTCAGTCGTGAATTGTGACACGAAATCAAAATAACGAAACTGGCGTGGAGAGCATTTCTCAGACGCTTTGCGGAAAGCAGCAACAATGGGCTTGTGGTCGGTCCAGATCGTGAATGGCTTCAGCTCCACCATGAAACGAAAGTGCTTAACAGCTTCATAAATCGCGAGGAGCTCTCGATCGAAAGGGCTATACTTGCGCTGAGCTGGAGTCAATTTCTTCGAGAAGAAAGCAAGGGGTTGACAGTTACCTTCTACTTTCTGCTGTAGGACGGCACCGATAGCGACGTCGGACGCATCGGTGACAAGCATCAGGTCAGCTGACGGATCGGGGTGAGCGAGCAGAGTGGCGTTCACGAGGCTCTCTTTGCATTTATTGAACGCCTGCTCCAGCTTATCAGTCCAGATGATAGGAGTATCTGGCTTGGTATGTGGGCCAGAGAGGAGTTGGTGCAGTGGTGCTTGGGTCTCCGCAGCGTTAGGTGAGTATCTTCTGTAGAAATTAATCATTCCGAGGAATCTCCTTAACTCTTTCAGGGTCTTCGGCTTCGGGAAGTTCTGGATACCGCTGACTTTTTCAGGAGTGGGACTCGTGCCATTCTCTGTAACCAGGTAACCAAGAAACTCAACCTCCGGGACACCAAACACACTTTTAGCAGAGTTTAAAACAGCACCGTGATCACGTAGACGCTCTAGGACTTGCCTGAGATGATGTTCGTGTTCTGTGTGGTCACGTGATGCTATTAAAATATCATCAATATACGGAAATGCGAAGTCTAGGTCTCGTAGGATTTCATCCATAAAACGTTGGAACGATTGCGCAGCATTTCTCAAACCAAAACTCATAAAAGGAAATTCAAACAACCCGAATGGTGTCGTAATAGCGGTTTTGGGTATATCAGCTGGATTAACCGGGATTAAATGGTAGGCACGTACCAAATCAATTTTACTGAACACGGTGCAGCCATGAAGATTGTGAGAAAAATCTGCAATGTGACGTACCGGATATCGGTCAGGTATTGTTCGAGCATTTATGCCTCTATAGTCGCCACAAGGTCGGTCAGTACCGTCTTTCTTAGGTACCAGCTGAAGTGGTGCTGCCCAAGGACTATCAGATCTGCGTGCGATGCCAGCTCTTACCATATCTTCGAACTCACGTGTAGCTCGGCGGAGTCGATCCGGTGCCAATCTGCGTGGTCGACTGTACACTGGTGGTCCGGGCGTAGTACGGATGTAGTGTAGCGTTTTATGCCTGACCTCTCGCACCGTAGGCTCACCAGAGGGTCGCGTGACCTCAGGGAACTGCGTAAGTAACTTGTGATAACGAGAAGTACCTGTAACAGTCTTAATTTGGCACACTGAAGACGAAGTCGCGGGCTTAGCTATAACGGTAAGCAAAGTCGTGTTATCAATCAATCGGTGATTCCTAACGTCTACGAGTAAATTATAGAACGATAAAAAATCTATACCTATTATCGGTCTAGTTACGTCGGCTATCACGAATCGCCAGTGAAATTCACGACGCAACCCAAAATTTAAATTTAAGTTGACAACCCCGTAGGTATTTATCACTGAACCGTTTGCCGCGAAAAGTTTGTAGTCAGTCTTATTTACCTTCTTAATAGGCTTACTAAAACTTATGTTTTTATAAGGAAACACACATAAATCGGCACCAGTGTCTATTAAAAACTTAATGCTAGTGTTCTTGTCAGTGACGAACACGCGACTTGGAGTGTCGTGACAGCCATTACCAGCCGCCATCAATGACTGCCTTTCTCGTTTCCCGAAGTGTAGGCACACGGCGAACGACACTTGGTCGCCTTTTCACCGAATTTCCGGTGATACCAGCAGTGGGCATCAGTAGCAGCATCACGAGATCGGCTCCTGGAATGTTGGCGCCCTCCTGGACGGCCATTGGACCTCGAGCGGGAACGGTCACGTGACGATGAAGACAGCGCGGCGACTTGGCGCGTCAATTCGGCGATCGTTCGCTTGAGGTCATTGACCTCGGCGGCCGATGTCGACGCGGACAGCTGATTTACTTGCGGTGTACTGTTGGTACTGATCACGTCGTTTACGGTGTCCGCCAGTGTAGCCAGCTCGTCCAGGGTGCTCCGGGGCTGCGATGCCACGATGACTTGTATGTGTGTGGGCAGGCGGCTCGACCAAAGAGAACGCACGAAGTCATCTGGTACGTTCGGACCGGCCAGACTTTGAAGATGTCTTAAAAACTGGGATGGCTTGCGATCTCCGATGTCCTCGTGTGTGAGTAACTGGCGCACTCGCTGCTCTTGCGATGATGATAGACGTAGAATTAGTTCACTTTTTACTTTCTCATATTTGTTCGATGGCGGAGGATTTTTGATGACATCCTTTATCTCCGTTACGTACTTGTATTCCAGGTTGGAAATAATATAATTGTATTTCGTGCTGTCCACGGTGATGTTAGCTAGCGCGAACTGTCCTTCAAGCTGCGCAAACCACAGGGCTGGCTCGTCGGGCCAGAATGGCGGAACTTTAACGCGCACAGTTTCCACAAATTCCTGTTTCACGGGAACGGCAGGCATGCTCATATCCGAATCCGCCCCGGGAGGTGCGGGAGAAACAGCAGGAACGTTTTCCGTATTGCCATTGAGCGCCATTTTGCGAAGCCACACAGAAAATAGTCACTAGTGAAATGTTCACCACTCGTCGGGTCACCACTATGGGGATGGGCGTCAATAACCACTCCACATATAGTAATTCTCGTTTATTACATACACATTGTTTATGAACAGATATTTGCACGTTAGACATAAGACGATAACATCAAATTAAATCAGATAATACAAGTCGCGTTCGAGTTGTCAAAACGCAATGGCGCCGGCGGACTCGTGAGACACGACCTCTAGCGAGCTTTTACGGAAACTCTTGAACTAATCGTTCGGAGCGCGGGATTCGCCACAATAGTAATAAACCGGGCGACTATAAATACAAATTCAAGAAGATAACCTATCATAATCTAAACTTTAGTCGCTAGTTTCAGTATTTTTACTCGCTCGATTTAGTATATTGTCTTACGTCTACTAGGTAGATACATAGGTGACTCAGAAGTCGCATTTTTAACATTGTACGAATGTTAAATTATAAACACACTTCCAAGTAATACGAGGTCCTGTTTACTTTCTTTACCCCAAAGTTGTTACATTATAATAAGTCGGGTTTCTTTTTGAATAAAGGCACCCATTCACTGGCGATACATTTATTAAAATGTATACAGGATGCGCTGAATAATGTCTGAGTGGGTCGCTGCAGACAGGTCTCAATTAGAGGAGGCTTTCAGGAACACTCCCTATGAATTGTATACAGCCTGTATACGGTGAATAGGAAGTACCTAGCTACTTATTTAATGTATTTATATAAGTAGGTAACTTTCTGCGAGACAGAACAAAAAGAGGTTTGAATGCGAATGGAGAGACGAATCGTAATACCGAAAAAGTTACCTTCGGTTTGTTTTTTTACAAGTTTTATTTAACTTTGTCGTCTAAAATGTTTTAGGATTTTGAAGAGGGCCAAAAATAAATAGTTCAGTTCTTAGTTAGCATTAAAATCAGAACCAAAAGTAACATGAGAACTTCTTGCATTCAAGACATTTCGCGTTTAAAACATTTTGCGTTTGGGACATTTCGCGTTTAGGGTATTTCGCGTTCATAAAATAAAAGGTAATTATGCGAGGAAATGGGTAAGAGGGTAGCCATAGCCATCCAGGACGGATCCTGCTCTAGAGTCCAGTCTTATCATATTCCAAGCCAGGAAATTCTCCATAAAAATAAATGAAGCAAACAAAACAACCCTTGAACTTAATAAGGCAAAGACGAGATCAATAGCGTAACATCGCTACATCGCTCGCTAATTGGCTAAGAAAAATTAATTTCAACGAAAGGGTTCCGTGCGGAACGAGCCCCCGCGGACCGTTATTAGGGTACCCTGGGAAAGAGTGAACCGTTTCGCACACTCAAATAATTGCACCTCGCTCACAAAAATATGCAAATGTGTTTTCGCTCCGTGAAAATTAACTTTTTCATCATGAATTATGTCCTTGACGGTGTCTTCGGGACGTCTTCGGGGAGTTTTTTTGAGATTTTACAACTTTCTCGAGAAGGGTTAAGGTGATTCCGCGTCAGGGGGTCGAAAGAGCCCCGCAGTTAGGAGGGTTAAGTGTTTTCGAGTTGGGATGTTTTGTGATGGCAAATATTAAATCTCAATTGAGCTTACAAGTTTGTTTTGTATTTGTGATTACGATTCTAAGTTCTGATTTTGATCTTTTACGAAAACTATTGAGACTAGGTCTACCAGCACCGACTAGTCTCAGTTCTAAGTCCATTATTTTGAAATAAAAAAGAATCTAAGACGGACAAGTTCTAACAGTTTAAACCGAATAAGGTTAAAACGTCGGGCAAGGTAAATAAAACTTATTCGTGTGTAAGACCCGTAAATAATTATATAATTATGAATACAAAGCGCGAAAGTCTAAAATGTACTAGAAAATACCATTAATTATGGACTATATAAGTTTCAACCAAAAATGTATGAAACCTGGATGAATCCTCTGTATTATCATAATCACCTGCTCTTAAGGTACCTACACCTTTCGACGATTCGTTCACACGGTGCTGACTCACCGGGCCATTGTCTCGCCGTAGTGATCAGTACCTCTCAATATATTTAAACGCAAATTGCCACACTCAGTACCACTGGGTCGCATGCAAGACGTCTCAATACTCAGGCGTGGGCGTCGAGAGCTGAAAACTTGGGGAGGATGTTCTATAGTGTCTTCATTATTTTATTCAATGCACCTCATAGCACATAAAAACGTAAAATAATTACAGGTACGGTCGACCGCACGTCAGTGGAAAGTGAAGGCACAAGTGTAAACTGGTCTCTTATAGTATCGTAATTTCCTAATTGGACTATAGGCCAGCCCAAGGTAAAAGTGTTTCCTTCCACAGACGTGCGATCGACTGTACAAAGTTAGGGTACCTACCTACCTACGCTATACAAACTACATACAACAGGTGGTCGATTATAATCAATTTGTGGCATAACGCTCACTCTATTGTATTTAAAATGAAGTAATTTCCTAGAAACATTTGCAAATTTTCCGCGTTATTAAATAAAAATAATTTTTATTTGCACTATTGAATGAATATGAATATGAATAGTTGACACTGAATCTATTAAATCAAATGTAAAAAATCTGTATTAAATTATCTGCATCAAATGTAAAAGTAACTAATTAAAAATATAGCATTGAAATTGACGGAAAATTTTTTTTTGTGTATTATTAGATTAAATTATTTTTTGACATGTCACTAAATAATAAAGTATTATTTTGATTTCGTGCTAATTATATCTGCATAAAATGACGTTGACGTGATCACGTGACTGTTAAGTTAAGCGCCGATCCCGAATTCGACTTCTTGCTACAGATGGGGTCAATGTACTTTAATGCAGATGTATCTGGCACTGCCTAACGAGTGTCCCTATTGTAGAGAGCCCAGAATCGCGTCGTTAAATGGCTCGTAATTGCAGAGTGCGCGACAAGCCGATCGGCAGGCGAGATCCGCTCACAACGCGAATCATTCATTCAACGCGTTACGATATGGAAGCGATGGGAACGAGTGAATGGATGAATGGTATTGAGCTGTTCGCACTCGCGGTGATGGTTTAGCGATTTGTTTGCGGTGGGAGTGTTGTGTGCTTTATGTTTATTGTTGGGAAATGACGGACAGAGTCGGGTGAGGGAGATACCTTCTATAGATTTTGCATTAAGTCTGGGTGGTATAGTCTAGACGAGTTCTGGCAGTTCGTCAATATAGTGACGGGTTACTGTGGCTCTGGGATCTGTCATTTGAGATTCTTATTACGGGGCAACTTCAATCTCAGCGAAGCTCTGGACAAAGGGTTTTAACAAAAAAGTTATATTCAAAAGGAGATTTACAGGCTGAAACTTATTTTAACAAATAATTTCAAAAGCCTTTTGACTAATTAAAAACCATAATATTTTTTATCAGCGATTGTTTTATTTTTGGCTCGCACGTACCTATTACGTAACTATATAAAGAATGATGAGAATGAGCGAAGCGAAAGAGGTGTGTCAGGATCGCGATACTTGGCGCTCCGTTCTTTCTGCCTACCCCGCCAGGGACATAGCGTGAAGATATGTATGTATGTATGTATGTATGTATATTACGTAATTATATTTTCCATATAATTTAATCTAACGAAAGTATTTTAAAAGTTTATATAAGTTTCGTAAACATTTATTGCTACTGGCCGTAATTTCTCAAAATAATTTCTTGTAATAGTGTGTAGTACATTTTAGACTTTCGCGCTTTGTATTCATAATTATATAATTATTTACGGGTCTTACACACGAATAAGTTTTATTTACCTTGCCCGACGTTTCGACCAGGTTACACTGGCCGTGGTCACGAGCTGACTGGAGAGGCGAGCTGTCATTGTTGATCGCTGTGAGTAGTTTCTGAAACTACCCTCTGCTGATCTTGTATTATTGGAAAGTCCCGGCACACAACACTCACGGTATCCGCGGGTGTATTCGACGATAAGTCACGAGATTTAAGTTTATCGATCACTGGATTCCACGACGGTGACAATTTAAAACCATCTTCCCTATTGAAATTTTTGAATTTCTTGATTTCAATAGCTTCTCGCACTATCCGCGGATAGTAGTGGCGATCGGTGGACAGGATTTTAGGTTGGTGGAGCTCAATCCAGTGGTCAGTCCCAGCGTTAATGACGTGGTCCGCAATGGCTGACTTATACGTCTGGCGGTTTTTTACAGCTGCGATATGTTCTTTGACCCTTTCCGCGATCGTGCGTTTAGTCTGGCCGATATACGAACTACCACAGCTGCAATCTATCTTGTAGACACCTGGCGTCTGGTATGGGATCACATCCTTCGGTGTGCGTACATGACTGGCTACTTTGGAGAACGGAACATATACTGTCTTGATGGAGAGTTTATTTAAGGCTGATCCAATTTTGTCATTGGAGGTTATTGAAGCCTAAAATCGTGCAACCGCCGAGGCTATATGGACTACCTAAGGTACATAAATCCAACGTGCCCCTAAGACCTATCGTAAGTCAAATCAATTCACCAACTTACGACCTAGCCAAACATATTGCTTCTGTGCTACAGCCGTTAGTCGGTAACACATCGTCTTACGTGAAGGATTCTCGCCATTTTGTTGACATACTAGAGCACATTACACTAGAACCAAACGACACCATGGTGAGCTTTGACGTCGAGTCACTGTTCACCAATGTTCCACTGAAGGAGTGCCTAGAGGTCATTAAGGTCAAACTACAGGAATGCTGTATTTCGGAGGACTATATTGTTCTATTAAAACACTGCTTAGACGGAAGCTACTTTCTATACCAAGGCCAACACTACCTACAGATAGATGGCGTTGCCATGGGCAGCCCTGTGGCTCCGGTGGTGGCTAATATCTGGATGGAATATTTCGAAAAGAAGGCACTAGCATCTGGACCCACTACTATACGGCTTTGTAAAAGGTAAGTCAGCCATTGCGGACCACGTCATTAACGCTGGGACTGACCACTGGATTGAGCTCCACCAACCTAAAATCCTGTCCACCGATCGCCACTACTATCCGCGGATAGTGCGAGAAGCTATTGAAATCAAGAAATTCAAAAATTTCAATAGGGAAGATGGTTTTAAATTGTCACCGTCGTGGAATCCAGTGATCGATAAACTTAAATCTCGTGACTTATAGTCGAATACACCCGCGGATACCGTGAGTGTTGTGTGCCGGGACTTTCCAATAATACAAGATCAGCAGAGGGTAGTTTCAGAAACTACTCACAGCGATCAACAATGACAGCTCGCCTCTCCAGTCAGCTCGTGACCACGGCCAGTGTAACCTGGTCGAAACGTCGGGCAAGGTAAATAAAACTTATTCGTGTGTAAGACCCGTAAATAATTATATAATTATAATAGTGTGTAATTAAAAATATATTATATTTTTCTTCTTTTCCGGCGAAGTCATAGATTTATCAGCATAGCAAAAAGTTTTAAGGTCTCTGGGCGAAGTGATATTTTTCTTGTGATATCTTGTGATATTCATCTCTGAAACTCTCAAACCGATTTTCACAATTGTTTTACTGCAGGAAAGCATAATATAGTAAAGTTCTACATGGACACAGCGTATTTCTTACCCCGGTAAAATCATAAATTTTTAATACGAGAAATTTGACATAACTATAGCGAGGTTAGCATTGAATTGCTATGCTACGCATGCTACGCCGTAGCACTATTTATACTTAGATAGAGAGAGATTGGATTTATTTTCACTGGGGGATGTTTTTTGTTTAGGAAACAGCAAGAAACTCAAACTAACTACAAATACATAGAGTTAAGATCTCTTTGGTGCGTGCTCGCGGCTCCTTAAAGAGGCGTAATAGAAGCGTTCTATGGGTGTCAAAATCGTGTCAAATGTATGACAATACTGTTACTCACTCACACATTCTCATTTTCGAACTCCATATAAATCTGTATTAGCAACCTCCTCCCGCTACTCCGCTTCCTTTGTCCGCACCCCCCCTGTAAGTGCCATTATCGGTTCTCATACTAAATAATGCAAGATGCTTTCTCCATAGGGAGCGCGCGCGCCACCAAAGAGATTCGTACCTTTCTGACTAAATACGTTGTTTAACAAGTGTGCTGAAATAAAGATGGCGGCTATTTACTACTAATAAGAAAAGTCCGTGAGACCATTAGGCACACGTCCACGGGTCCCGCGGGCGACCGACGCGCATGTTTTATTCAGTCCGTGTGTGGCTGCCCTTGCCTTACTACTAACTTTGTGCTGTCTGTATACGATAATGTAGTGCGTTTTTTAATTAACTATACCTACTATGTAGGTACTCTCATATTCGGAGCTACTTTTTAACACTGACATGACAGCTCCCTCTTTATAAACCAAAAAAAACTTAATGTAATAAAACAAGTTGAATACAAAAGCTAATGTCATAAATAATATTAAAAAACATTAAAAGTTTTGATGATGGAAAAAAAATTACAATATTATTTGTGATAATTCTAATTCAGCTTCAGCTTGCTAATTCTTTCAATTATATCAGTGACCTCAGGTCTTCGCCGGATTTTCTCATTGCGGAAAAAAACGCCGAATTATTTAAATAATTACAAAATAATAATTTTATTTCCCGTATTTTACTACTGTTTAGAATTTAAACGTTTTTTTAAAATTTTAAACGTCGTTTAGTTAAGTCGCACCCTAATTTAGTGAATGTATTGCAGTTACAATAAAACTCCAGGTGGGGTAGCCCGTGTTTATTAATTATTATGGTATTGTTAACTTGTTGTGATATGTTTACGGCTGGGAGCGCTCTCTAATGAGCTAACTACATCTCATTAACTATTGTTAGTGTCTTTCAAACTTTAAATACTTAGTCCTAGCCTTTATTAACTCGTCTCCCCCAGTGAATGAATGAATGGATGCACGACAATGAACGAGTGAGTTAGAGAATGACATTTGACTTAAGTAGAACACTATGGTAAAATATTAGTGATACAAGTTATATAGATAGACGTTCAATAGATGGCGCGCAACACTGACAAAGTCATTAAAAAGTTTATGACGTATTTATTTTCCATCACGAATAATCGAGATACAGTGCGAATCGGTAATTATTTTGCTGTTTACCCGTTTTTGTGTCAAAGGACTGGACGGACGGACGGTATTTGTCCAGTTAATGACTGTTTGACCCCCGGGCGGTGGAAAATCGATGCGGACTATCTACGCGGAATACCAATTTTAATTAAATGTTTCAACTATTGCTTTGAAGATGGCAGGGGTATTTATAGGTTGAAATAGAATCTTATAAGAGCGGTAAATTATTTGTAGTTGTCTGAAAATCTACACGAAAAATCAGTCCATTCGGAAATCTATTCATCATGAACGCCCCTGGATCCTTTAAATTACTGGCAGAATGGACCAAACTACAACAAAATGTAAATAAACAAAACTTCCTGCAGCATGACAACTAGCTGTTTTCCGCCAGGCAATATGTAATATTAATCAGTTCGCAACTCAGACACCTGTCAGTGTCATACGTTGTCTTGTCGAGTTTACGTTTCAATATGACAGTTTTTTTGAATGACAATGTCAGGGTGATTGACTGACGTGAAATACGTACGAGTTTCAAAGGTATTGCGCGCGGAATCCTGCGAGCCAAAGGGTTAAGTGTATCCCAGACAAACGCGGCCTGCGGTGGCGGCCTACCGCAGGCCGCAGCCTCAATACGCAAACGCAGGCCGCGCGTGTCTGAAGTCTCACATACATTGCGTATGGAATACAACAGGCCGCCACCGCAACCGCCACCGCAGGCCGCGTGTGTTTGTTAATTGGCTACAATTGAGAGCTTACCACTAAATCAATAATTTCATTTCACGAAGTAGTGCGTGACAAAAGGTACCCCTGATATTTTGGAATTATTCTCTCAAAAAATAACGTTTCTCATCGAGCAAGGAATCCTTCCTTCGTAATCAATAACAATTGTTTACAGTTTAGAAACCTTCGCTTAAAAGCTATGCGATTTTAATAAATTATCTGTCTAACTAAGCGATGACAACGAGTTCTGTGTGACGACGGCGTGAAAATTTATTATTTCTGCAAACGCGAACTAAGAGGTTTGTGTCATAAAATTGCTAGTGCCGCCTGAAGGGTTGGTTTCCGCTACATTTAAAATGTCAGAAACCCTTGCTTTATTTGACTTGCCCGTTGCTTAGCCGCCTAATACGCTAGAGGCCGTGGGTTCGATTCACACCCAAGGCCAACATTGTGAGATGTTGAGGATATCTGTTGGTTTTCGGGTGATGTTAATGTTAGGGAGTTTCAATACTATGAGAGACCAGATTATACTGGTTTTGATTCCACTGACGTGCGGTCGACCGTACTAATAAGTATGCAATAAAATAATATAATATGTTGACTTGGCAGTTATATTTCTACGATACTAAAGAAAACTTTGAAAAAATGATCCGTAGGTACATTGACTACGACGAGGTATAAGTAAGTACGCTATGAAAAGTTGCTTTTTGCCGATGAATCTCCACGAACCCTAGTGTACCCCTGTGTAGCCCTACAGTAAAGTGTTTGTCAATTAACAAAACGAGCGAGTCACTCGGTTCATTTGTCGTTCACTCGCGACACTTGGATTTTCATTTTGTTTTACTCGCGCTCAAGAGGATAATGAACTTTACCTTAGTGAAAATCGCCGACTAACTCTAGTCGTGCTCTGTTTTTGTGGAGGCCGTGCTGTAACTGCCGGTTAAATTCAAAATAAGATATACATATTATGGCTTAAAGGTCTCGTTACCAAGCCAAAACCTATTAAAAAAATAATTACTCGCGCTCACGGAATTTTAACAGTTTTTAAAATTCCGTGCTTGTGGTCATTTCCAAAGTCAATCCCTTGTAAGTACAGCCGACCGCACGTTAGTGGAAAGACTTTGACCTTAAGCTGGCTTAGCCTATTAGGATGTTTCAATACCTACTATTAGAGACCAGATTATACCAGTTTGTTTCCACTGACGCCGGATCGTATTTGCATAGTGGCCACCAGCCAACCAACCAGATCAACCTATTAACATGTCCCCACTGCTGGGCCTATCCTCACAACGAGGACGTCCACGACGCTAGCCCAGTGCGGGTTGGTGGACGTCACATGCGCAATTTCTTCTTCGGCGTATGCAGGTTTCCTCACGATCGATGTTTGAGAGCAGTCAGTAAATGTACTTAAGTTCGAGAAAAACCCATTGGTACATGGCCCAGACTAATATTATTTCTATTCGTCATTAGATCCCAGTCCGTTTTTTTCGCCAATTATGAGTAGCTGAGTACAGTTAGCAAGAAAATGAGTGGCCACTAATACCTACGACATTAATCCTTCACGACGTGGTCTCTAGTGGGCTCCCTAAACGATCATGCGGCATGACATGCAATACGTGCTGTCACTCATGCATGATCGTCTAGCTGTAGTGATTGACGTGCATGACATGCAAACTACTTGCATGACATGCAAACTACGTGCTGGCCGTTGCTTTGCTGTATTGATTGATAGCAAGCATGATGGTCCATCATGCAGCATGACATTCACGTAAACGTTGCATATCATGCAAGCATGATCGTTTAGGGACATTTTAGAAATGTCTCCGTCACGGGCAGTATCCAGCGGCTCGTTATAATGTTTTAATGGCCGCCGCCGTTATGCAAACACATTAAGGGGAACAGAACACCCTCGCTCTGTCTGTACGCGCTTCACTTTAGTACCATTTACTTTTTTATGAAATGAATGCACCATGTATTGCGACAGGTTATTGAAAAGAAATAGAATTTTAGAACACATTAGAACTAGCAAGGACGAAAGGTAACTATAGCAGTTGCCCGCGGCTTCGCCCACGTGGGGTAAGTTTTTTTTGCCGCGGACACAGTTTTTCTCGGAAAAAAGTATTCTATGTCCTGCCTCAGGGTTCAATGTATCTCTACTTACACCAAATTTCATCAAAATCTGTTTAACGGCTTAGGCGTAAGAAGGTAACAAACAGACAGTTACTTTCACATTTATAATAATTAGTATGGATTACTTTAATCAATCAACATTTTAATTGGGTCGTCAATTCATATTTAATTATGGAAAATAATCCAGACGGCAATTGATTCCATACAACACGTTCTTCGTACCTTGGTATGTAACATGCTTTTCACTGACTTTATTTCGAAGAAAATCACCCTTATTTTTAAAGTGAAGTTTGTTATAGAAACCATAATCGTGGCGTGAAAATGCGTCAAATGAGACATGTGTACAAAAAGCCGGACGTGTTTTATAACAAAACGCTCCAACAAGTTGTTTCCCTTGTAATCTGCCTTGTCACCCCACATTGGATTGACCCCAACCTTATATCTTTACAATGAAAGACGAAAATTCAATGATTTTCTTCGACATCATATAGCAAACAGCCTTTATTGGAAAAGTGTCAGTATCTCAACTCAAATAAAAACATATTCTTTAGACTGTGACCAGCTTAACCCCCTAGTAACAAGGGGTATCTAATGCAACGATATTGTTTGTAAGGGGAGCGAGAAACTCCGCCGAAAAAATAATAACCACACAGACTTAGCGCCTTTTACCGTGCCTCCTTACATAAATAATGATAAAGGGAAATTAAATCAAAGTCTTATTACAATATTAAAAGTTCGGAGGCGTTTTTTTAATGTCCTCAGCGGTGGTTAGGGACGCATATTTCAGTCAATTTGGTAAATGTTAGGAGGTGGTGAGTTGGACCGCTAAAGCCATTAGAGGGTTATTTAGTTCTTTTATTAATATTTTTCGGTTATTATGTGCGTTTATTAATTAAGCTAGGTGACATTTATTGGTTATATTTGTAAATTATGCCTTCGAATGACTTAGCGTAACTTAGTTTTAGTTATCGTGCAGAATTTAAAAAAATTCTATATACTAATTACAAAAGAGGTAGGTAAACAAAACTGAAATTAAATTAAACAAAAATTCTACCAAAAATATGTAGATGACAAAGTCAATTTTCTAATTCTCTACTTCTTTGCGGTCAATTCAATTCATATCTTTTTACTTACTTTTACGTACGGTCGAACGCTCGTCAGTGGAAACAATACCAGTATATACTGGTCTCTCATATATAGTAATTAGGTATTGAAACTCCATTAGGCTAGGCCAGCTCAAGGTCAAAGTGTTTAAAATGACGTGCGATCGACTGTACGCAATACCTACTCACTTCTTCTTTTGGCATAATCTAAACTTATAATATGTTTGGGCAGGGAGTATCCCGAGAGGAGGCTAGTGGAAGGGGGGCATGTAGAGGCCGCTGTCTGCCGGCCATGCGTCTTGCCTTGCCGGCCGGCCGGCCCTCCCGCGCCCGACGTATCGTGTCGTGTGTGTGGCGACTACACACTCTAGATACTTATCATATGTTCAGCATCCAACACATTGCATACGAAATATTTGCAATATTTTACTTAAGTTGATGAGTAGACATCAATTGTTAGTGCAAACTGATTCCTCTATATATCTTTCCTCACCTGTCTATCAGGCTTTGTATTATTTAATAATAAATAAATAATAATAATGTTTTGACAAATTTACACACGGCTGTTGAGTCCCAAACTAAGCTGAAGCTTGTAAATGGATACTCAACAACTGATACTTTTAATAAATACATTTAATTTAAAGAAATACTTTTAAATAAATACTTAAATACATAACAACACCCATCATCTCATCGTTATTGTTACTAAGTATGTATGTATTTATGTATATATTATAGTGTATAGAGTTTTTAAAATACATAATTATATATATATTATCTAACTGCACAACCTACCTTTCTCTTCTATAATATCCTGTAACCAAAGGTTGTCTGGAAGAAATCGCTTTTAGCGATAAGACCGCCTAGATGTACCTTCTTAGTCTACTGTATTATTTTGTTTTTTTAAATTTAATTATTATGTGCAATAAAGAGTATTGAATTGAATTGAATTGAACACCCAGAATCCGAAAACCAACAGTTATGCTCATCACACAAATGTTGGTCCCGGGTGGGAATCGAACCCACGACCTTTTTCGCAATAGGCAGGGTCACTACCACTACGTCAACAAATACATACATACGGAACCATTTATATAATACATAAACATACCTATACAGTGACGTGCGATCGACCGTACTAACAAAAATACACGTCTACAGCATTTTTTTAGTTCTTACTATAATATAAATATCCTCCAACGACCAAGACCTCCCAATCGCCTCACACAGCAGGTCAACCATTAGGGAAATCTGCGCAGCGGCAAGTGCTGGTTAATTTATTCGCGTGAATATTCTTAAACTATCGGTTTTGCGGCCGGCGGTGCGATGCGGCCCTTATTTACGAGCTAGCGGGCCGAGGCCGAATTAGTGGCACGAAGGCGGTCCTCCTGGGGCCGAATAGTAGGACTTTGGATTAGATTTTCCTAATGCCTATACTACTGCAAAACCCCCAAGAAACGGTAAAATCTAAGATGAGCAGATTACGGGTGATATGTACATAGTCCATACAAATAATGTCCTCATGACCAGGCGTTTCTCAAGTTATTGAAAAAAATGAAAATGATTTACAGTAAAAGCAATTTTTTTCTTCTGCACCCACATCCTGGGTAGTTGACGGTGGCTGGATAGGGTAGCCCTCATCTGGTTCTGTCACCGAATGGCAATGCACGAATTGCTGCGGTTTGAAGAGTAGCTAACAGAGTCTGTGCTCAACGAGGCATCAGCCAAACTCTCCACGGTGGCAACATCGCATTTGAAGCTTGTTGCATAGACATTTTAAAGGTTATTGGGAGACACAGTGGCCGCCAAAAATATCTGTCTGTTAGCTGCTTAACAGTGTTAAAAAAGAACCACATAATTTATTCCTATTACCTCAACCAGCCTTAAAAACGTTGTCACGGCATTATCTCAAAATATCTTCATAACGACACTAAATTTTCAACAGTAGCCGAGACGTGTTAGAGTCGCGCCAACCACATTCATTATCGAGTCAATTTACACATTTCGGTCACAATTTATCCCGGGAATGGCATAAAAAGCCAATTTCCACCGAAAAAGTGGCATAAAAGGCCAAAGTCTAACATACGAGCCGCCGTAATATCAATTTGCCTCTCATACATTTATTCATGACACATCGTGGCAGGCCATATAATTTATATGTGAAAGGCGAGTGGAAACAATCCTATATATTCACGAACGATTTGGCCGAGGCAAAGGGGATATATTTCAGTCGGCGTAGTACGCGGTCGGGCGGCATATTATGCATGCGAGTTATACGGGAATGCCACTCCAGGGGCCAGTTACTTATCCGCGGCGTCTTTTTAAGCCCCGTGCGTCCAAGTGTTGAGTGCAAAAACATTCTAACTCAGGAAATTTAAAAACTTACGGTTCTAATTTTAAAACAATCTCTGGAATTCATAAAGGGACGATTCTTTGTGCTTTGGGTCAAAAAGGAGACCTTCCGTCTTATGATGATCGACATCAATACCCTTTGCCATAGGACCTTTTCATTTGACATGAATGTAGTGCAGACCATGAGGTCTACACTTGATAAATAATCGTATAGAAATAAATCAAGATAATATATTTCTGTGTAATAGTATTTTTAAATAATATAAAATACATACATGTAGACATAAATACCGACCAAAATCATAACGCTTCTTTTTATTTCGCCGTAGTCGGGTTAAAAATGAATTTAAATTAGAAATGAAACTGGCATACAATGCAAAAAAAACCTAAGGTATAAAAATGGACATGAGTTTGGACAATGTATGTCTCGAATACATATTAAAATAGTTAGCAGTTTTTATCATGTTTCTTTGTAATTAATGAGACTATCAAAGCCCCGAAAATAAAAAGATCGAAACTTACATCGTTTTTCTTTGAGCCGAACTTTTTCGCGACGTGGATTTCAGTCAGCCGTTTATATTATGGGAAAGGTGACACGCGAGTGATATACTGCTGCCAAACAGCCAAACATCCTAGTACCTTACCTACCTACCTATACTAGCACGACACTTGGTGGAAATTAGGCTCTTGTCACAGGGTATCATACGTACCACGGGTGGTTCATCTCTAAGAAATATTAAGTCTAGATCGGTATATACTGGGTGTTCGACGGCTATGAAAAACTGAGGGAAAGTACGCTATTGAAGAAAGGAAATTTAAATTGTACCAATGGTTTTTTTTCAAAAAGGCTGTTGATTTTTTAAATTTTAGACATTATAATGACGGAGTCCTACTTTGTAATTAAAGATTATGACAAGGTGTATAATGTTTTGTGTCTTACGTAATCTTTATTTAAAATCAACAAACTCCATTTCAATTACAAGCTGCAAAGCATTTTGTCTAATTGATCTACTTGATGTGGATCGCGTGCGCGCGCGCCGCCCAGCTCTGCCGTTTGTGGGTTATTGCGCAACGGATCGGACGCTCCAGCGCGCAAGTATGCCGCGGCTGAATCACTTCCTCCGCGCGCGCGCGCGTCCTCGCCACACGCGGAGCGTTCCACTTGCGATTTCGGGTGTAGGTGTCCTTTCGACTGCCCTCGTTCGTCATTACTTTAGGGCCACTAGGCACTCCTTTCGACTGCCCTCGTCTTTATTATAGAGCCACTAGGTACTCCTTTCGACTGCCCTCGTTTTTACTTCAGGGTCACTAGGTACTCCTTTTGACTGCCCTCGTCTTTACTTTAGGGCCACTAGGTACGTCTTTCGACTGCCCTCGTCTTTACTTCAGGGCCGCTAGGCACTCCTTTCGACTGCCTTCGTTCGTCTTTACTTTAGGGCCACTAGGTACTCCTTTCTGCTGCATTCGTCTTTACCCTAGTTCAACTGACGTGTATTGTTCCGAAATAACTTATTTCGTTCGGGGGAGGCGAAACAGGTGAAGAGGGGATCAACATTATGAACGTCAACATATCTTTTCAAGAAATATAAGGTGCTTAATGACCGCTCTCAATCGATGACGGAAAATATCGTGAGCAAACCTGCATACGCTGAAGCCGGTATTCTTAGGCGCATGTAGGCTTTATCAACCCGCACACTACTTTTCATGCTGACTGTAATTAGCTTGGTCACACACAACCTTTTATTAAAAACACAAATAAACACTTATCAACAAAATACAGGTACCAAGTGGAACAAACCCACTTCGCGACGAAAACAACACTGTATCATTGCTTTTACTCGAAGTATCTTCAGGGGCGCTCCACGGTTCGACTCCTGCGCCGGTACAGCGTGAATTACCTAATAAATTGTTGTTATTTAACCAACGCCTTTACAGTTTTAATTCCATTGGTTACACCTTTATTCGTAAGATTACTAAGATTGTATTCTGTTGCGCGTAGTTTTGTGAAATGCATTGTTAAGTTGGTATTTGTGTGTCCTGTCATTACATTTGGTGGTAAAGGATACGATTTCCATTTGGCAGTCATTTATTTTCGTACTGGGTGGTTGTAATTAATAATCTGTTATGATATTATTACACTTCCTTTACGTTAGAGGCCTGTATTTTTAATTAAAACGCTTCTATTAGTCACATGTAAGCAAATCTTACAAGTCATTTTTCAACCAGTTCGAAGTGTCAGGGAGTGACAACTTTGTAAAATCTGTATCACAGGTTGGTCCCAGCTGAATATTGTCATATTTGTGATTCTCTCGTCATAATTGATTCCCAATATCATTAGTAGGTACCTACAAGAGAATATAATAGTTTAGGATTAGATTACTTATCTCTCACGTCCGCGGACGAAAGGGGCAAAAAATAAATATTAGTTAAATTAAATAAGTATGTTAAAATAAGTATATATTAGACGTTTACCCGCGACTCTACCTGCTTAACATTTTTTTTCAACCAAACCTATAAAAACATTGCAAGAATAGGGTTTGTTTGTTCATTTACCTAATACATTTTGTAGAAATTATGTAACTTTTTCTTTTAAAAGTATCGATAAAATATGTAGAAATTCCAGTAAACCGTGAGATAAAACTGTCTAGAATTACGTACGTAATGGTTAATTTCATTAAGACAGTTATCCTTTGAAACTGTACTTGGCACATATAATCATATTTTTAAGCCCGAGTGGCTACCGAAACGCTAATAAAATGTAACAGTTATTTTAAGATTGAAAACTGAGTAGGTAATGATTCACGATGAATTTATTACATTAGTAAGTGTAATCAATTTGAAACATCGTCCAGCATTGGCCGTGGCAACGAACTCCGATGTGATCCGTTTGACATTGACAGTTTCATTAACTTTTTTGGAGAAAACGAATGACAATTTATGTTAGTTTCATAAAAAATTAACTAGTCATAAATCATGTTTAATTTTGTCAATATGACGTCAGAGATAAAGACAGAAGAAATGGTTGTGAATGAAACCCGTGATTTGACATAAGTGGCCTTTATGGATGGAAAGGAAACAAGGGGCTCTACTGACGAGGCTGTTAGAACATTTTTTACAACTACTGTTTGAACAAATAGCCCTATATCCATATCTCTCAATTTGTTCACACTGATGAGTCATCATCATCATCAACAGCCTATTAATCTCCCCACTGCTGGGGCTCAGGCCTACCCTCTCAACGAGGGCGTGCGGGCTGTAGTCCACCACGCGAGCCCAGTGCGGGTTGGTGGACTTCACATGCGCCTAAGAATTTCTTCTTCGGCGTATGCAGGTTTCCTCACGATGTTTTCCTTCACCGTTTGAGAGCAGTCATTAAATGCACTTAAGTTTCGAGAAAAAACCCATTGGTACATGGCCCAGCCGGGGATCGAACCTCGGACCTTTCGATATGATAGGTCGCGTCTTATCCTCGAGGCCACTGACGCACTGATGAGTGATGACTCATAAAAATTACCAGAGAGTACACTCTAGTAGTAATAGTTCAATGCCAGATATACATTAAACCTCAATTTTGTGTAACTGTGATAGTTTTAATTTGAATTGTATTTACGACTTTAATTTTTTTTTTTTAAATTACAAAACAATCATGGGGGTTTACATTAAGTATTATGTTTAGAAAGACATCGAAACATCTAGAGAATTTGAGAATTCAATTGATAGAGTAGTACATACTTATTAGTACGGTCGACCGCTCGTCAGTGGAAACAAAGCCTTGTAAACTGGTTTCTCATTACTGTGAGAGACTTACAATACTTATTATACTTTGAAACCATAGATTTAGGACGTAATGTAGGAGGAGCGTAGCGAAAATTTTTTAAAGTCTATGTTTGAAACTCTCTATTATGCTAGGTCAGCTCAAGGTCAAAGTGTTTCCACTGGCGTGCGGTCGACTTTAGATGAATAAGAAAAAAACTGGAAGAGACAAGATTCACTAAGGATGTGAGTGCTGGCAGAAAGTAAGTAAGCCATAGATGTTAGAAAAAAACCAAGCGTATTTCCAAGACTTATGATACCGTGCCTATTGAGCAAAACCGTTTTTTAGAGTTTCCGTTAGCAGGCGGACGTGGCGCTTTGAACACGCGAATGGGCGCTTTCACACTGCGACGATAAAGACGCCGACACGACACTGGTGAGTCGTCGGCTCGGACGACAACGATATCGTCCGACGATATCAAGAGGACCAAAGCCTTTCGACATAGCTCAAAGGGTTAGCACGTTGAAGTGGCAGTCACATCTGCCGGAGAACCGATAACCGCTATGGGAGACGAGGTCTCGAATGGAGATCATGACTTGGCAAGCGTAGCGTGAGACGCCCCCCGGCTAGATGGAGCGACGATCTGCGTAAGGCGGCTGGCAGTGACTGGATGCGAAGAACCGGGGGAGGTTCTCCGTGGACTAGTGCAGGCTGATGATGATATCAAGAGGATATCGGTATGTGACACCATGTAACCAACAGTCCGCACTGTATCGTCCGCCGATATCGCTACGGCAAACGATACCGTAGACTATAACGACACAGTGTGAAAGCCTTTAGTAGTAACTAGCTGTTGCCCCGCGGCTTCGCCCGCGTGGAATAAGTATTTCCCACGGGAACCGTTTACCCCGGTAAAAAGTTCAGCCGTTCTTCAGTTATAAGTGGTCTAACTAACACGACTTTGTTTTATATATTAAGAAAGATGTATGAAACTATCAGCCGGCGATATCGTGTAGTTATCGTATCGTTATCGGTATCGTCCAATGTGAAATCGCTCAATAACAACCAGCCAGTGTTAGGCCGACGCGCTGAAAGTGTTAATTAACAGAGTCAATTAAAACACGTAACATGTATCGATGTAAACATTAACAAACTTTATAAAACAACAAAACTATTGTTGTTTTGTGGTGTTTGTTAATGATTTGATGATTTCGTGCAAGCGGTAATCTGGAACTGTGGTGACCTTTGATGATTTCCGATGAATAGTGACGTAAGTAAAGTATTGTAGGAACAAAACTTAAAGTATAATAAAAACCTCATGAGGACAAGGGTCTTTTATTCGTTCAGACCCAGAGCAAAAATTTTGACTTTTTTATTGAGTTTTGTGTCCTACAACCCAACTACCTACCTTTTTCTAGAATAAAATCGCATGGGAAAACAATAGGAAGGTTCGAATCTCTTTGGTGGCGCGCGAGCTCCTTATGGAGACTGCATCTTGCATATTTAGTATGGGAACCAATGGTGCCACTTACCAGGGGGGTGTGGACAAAGGAAGCGGAGTAGCGGGAGGAGGTTGCTAATACAAATTTATATGGAGTTTGAAAATGAGAATGTGTGAATGTGTCACAGTATTGTCATACATTTGACACGATTTTGACACCCATAGAATGCTTCTTTTACGCCTCTTAGGGGCCGTAGCACGCAACAAAGAGATCTTAACTCTATGGTAAACAATGACTGTAAAATACAAATATAGAGATAAATATGTTTTTCTGATTATCTGTATCTCATCTAATCTTCTTAGAAGTGCGCCAGGAATACCTGTCCTATGCATTGCTAACTACATGATATTTCCCGTGTACGATGTCACTGCAACCGAATTGAAGAACACTCTGAGAAATGTATGTAGCAGTAACTAACTGTATTTTATCTATTTTAAAATTAATAAACCGAAGTGTCTACTCAATCATTCTATTACGTACGCCACTGGCTGGCATCGGCGCTGGCGCTGGCGCTGGCACGTGTCTATTTAATGTTCCCAGTCGTGTGCGGTGCCGAGGGCGATACTTGCACAGTGTCGTGTGCAAGTGGGCCAGAAATATTTTTAATCCAAACAAATACGCGGCCGGCTTCCAAATAAATATGTCGGCCGAGGAGTTAGGGAGACTGTATACCGCCGATATGGGCTTGTCGAGCGGGCAATTCATGCTTGAATGAGTTGTATGGAAGTCATTAATCATTATTGTTGACAATATGTTGTACAATTTATTGTATTTTTATTATAATATTAATGACAATTTCTATGTTATTATTTCTTATGACATGTAATGAAAAGCCCGTTTGGTCACATTTTTGTAATAATCGGTCAAGCTTTTAAAATAAAACATAATTGTTGAAATATAAACAAAAGTATTCCCTTACATACGAGTAGGTGATTACATCGTACATTGTATTCAGTACATTAAATCTTCATTCGCAGTTAAGTCGTTTGTTTTGATTTCCCATACCAACAATTAGGTATTTCGATGGGATGGAATACTAAAGAAAAGTCTTATAATGTGCACAACATAAAATTATTACATCTTCCGATTTACGGTACTGTTTTGGGTCAAATCTGATGAAAACTTAATAGAATCTTCCTAAGGCAAGTGTAAATGACCCTCAATCCAATGTAAAAATCAACGTTGACCAGAGCCGGATCACTTAGGACAAAAAGAGAGCGTGTTTACGCCGCGTACCGCGAAACGGATAGTGTAATATGGTGACTGTAGCCGCGTGCGAGGCACAGGCGGCAGCGGGGAGCGGAGCGGGGAGTGGAGCCGGGAGTGGAGCGGGGAGCGGAGCGGGGAGCGGAGCGGGGAGCGGAGCGGGGAGCGGAGCAGGGAGCGGAGCGGGGAGCGGAGCGGGGAGCGGAGCGGGGAGCGGAGCGGGGAGCGGAGCGGGGAGCGGAGCGGGGAGCGGAGCGGGGAGCGGAGCGGAGAGCGGAGTGGCGGCGAGCAGAATCATCAAGTGACATTACACGGGACAAAACAAGTAAACATATACCTACATATAGCTAGCGAACTTTAATAGTTTTACTTATTAACGTTCGCTGCATAAAGCTTAGTAGTTCCTATAGAAAATGAGCAAGTGTAAGTGAATATGGAATAAAAAATTGGTTATGGATTCTTTTTTTTTTAATTTTCTAGGTAGGTACTACTCTCAGTCCATTTATCAGGTCAATGGAGTACATTCAATCACAAACAAACTACAAATTTACGGAAAATTGAATACTGTCATCAATCATTGTATGCTGAAGTCTGGTGTTCTCTTTGCCTTCTACGAACTGAGAGTCTACAATGACAATGACATTTTGAGGTCCTATCCAGGGGTATTATACTCTAAGTATAACCAGGAGTAGATGTTTTATTCTCTTTGGTCCTACCTAACGTGAAAATCGAAAATCGCTCTTTGGAAGAAAATTAATAAAATATAAAGCATTTATATGTCAATTTGATACACCTTGCACCACACAATAAAAGAGTGTTGTTTACGCTGTGGCCAAGTAACGATAGGCGGGTAATTGTAACTGTTTCGTGGAGGCCGGTACGGGAATAAGCGGCGTTTATAGAGTGCGATACGACACCGAGCAGAGGGAACGGAGCGTTTGACAGACGGCGGTGGTGGGCGTTCGCGTATTATTCTTACAGAGGATTTAAAAGTTTCAGCACAGAACAATATATTAGTTACTAGCTCACGCCCGCGGCTTCGCCCGCTTTTTCTCGCGAAAAATAGTAGCCTATGTCTTGCCCCTTGCGGGGCCTTGCGTCTTGTATCTCCACGACAAAATTCGTTTAATGGTTTAGGCGTGAAAACTTAACAGACAGACAGAGATATTTTCGCATTTATAATATTTTAGTTTGGATTTAAATTGCTTACTGACGGGGAGAGGAAAAAAGAAAAAAAAGAGAACCGTATATGTAAGCATACAAAATCAAATCACCAGCCTTCTTATGTTCCCACTGTTGGGGCTCAGGCTGGCCTACCCTCTCAACGAGGGCGTACGGGCTGATTTTTCCCATGTGGCAATCAAAATTCTCTATACATTTTGATTTCTTTATTTTTTTTACTTGCACTCTTTCTAGATCAATTATTCGTATGTCGGTGTGTTGGTCAGTGTGATGTGTAATGTGAAATCAAATCTGACATTGTGCTAATCTGACATTATGCAACTCTAGCATTTTGCCATCTGACATTGTGTCATCTGACATTATGCTAATCTGGCATTTTCCTAATCTGACATACTGCAAATCTGATATTCCGCTAATCTGACATTGTGCTTTTCTGGCATAAAGCGTACAAACTCTACAGTCCACCACGCTAGCCCAGTGCGGGTATAGGAGGACTTCACAAGCGCCTATTTCTTCGGCTTAAGCAGATTTCCTCACGATGTTTCCCTTCACGGTCAGCAAATGCATTGAAGTGTCTTAAGTTTCGAGAAAAACTCAACCAAAAACCAAAATCCTTGTTACAGATGCCTCGGTCACTATAATATAGGTACTTACTTCAGTGATTTTGTTTCAAGTTATATACTTGCGTTACAAGTTAAAAGTAAATACTTTGTGGATAAATCTAGTGTGTGTTAGATTAAAGAAATGTTTAACTTTACTGCCTTGCGGCCTTCCCTTTGTAGTGGCAACGTTTGTTTGCGGTTTTAAATAGCCCTAGATGGAGATACTTTGGGAAACACAACACAAATTAAGAATTTGTGATTGGTATGAGTATCATTTGAAAAAGAATTTTATGTTCGTTTGTTTGTTCCTCCTTCACCCCTCTACAATCTACAATCCCTAATACTATGTACCTATTCTGTGCAACAACCCAAAAGGAACAGGTTCCTACGTATTAGCTATTAGAAGGTACATTATAATCAGATCCGAACCACAGAATAGATAATAGGAAAAGAGAAACTTTGCATAGAGAAAACTGTAAAACACTGTAACGATTAAAATACGAATAATAGAGACTACTTATTAAAAATGCAACGAAAATTAAACAGGATTAAATAAAAATAGAATTAAATGAAATTAAATTTAATTGCATAATGTTGTTATTTTTAGCTATTAGTTTGTAATTTTATTGCTCAATATTTAATGTTTTAATTTAATTTAATTGTAATTATTTGACGTCAACATTATCGCTTTGAACATATCAATCTGTAAGATAATGTTTGCAAAAAAAATATACAAATAAACAATAATAAAAATATATAATTGCTCATACATCTTATCTTATCTTCTTAGGGGGCCAGGAATACCTGGCGACACTTCGACCCTATGGGATCTGTTGTGCCAAACCTCTGTCTGCCAAACGGTGCCACAATCCGTTTGTTGGTGGACTTCACATGCGCCTTAGAATAGTAAATACCAGTTTTTGGCGTATGCAGGTTTCCTCACGATGTTTTCCTTCACCGAAAAACCTGTGGTATTATAATAAACCGCACTTAAGTTTCGAAAAAGTCATTGGTACGGGGCAGGATCGAACCCACGACCTCATGAACGTGAGGCGAGTATGTACACAACCAACTAGGCTACCACGGCTCTTTTGCTCATACATACATTTTAATTTAATTTTATTACGAATGTTTGTATATTAAGTATTGACGAGTATGTTTAGTACGAATAAATGAATATGAATAATAATTATCTATCATAATACGATTTTTCAGGAAAAGTGGGTTATTCTGTCCCATTCTGTACCTATACCTGGGGGTTGACGTCCTCTATTCTCAATGTTCCTGCCACGTAGGTACAGTCGACCGCACGTCAGTGGAAACAATCACCTTTAGCTGACCTAGCCTAGGGAGTTTATGATGACTGAAACGAGAGCCCAATTTATACTGGTTTTGTTTCCATTGACGTGCGGTTGATTATGTTCGGATTGAATAAGTATTGATTGATAATGCATGTAAGTAAATACCGCAAGGGAAGAAGTCAGTTTCAATAAGCTATCATAGATGGCGCTGGTGGTTCCATTCTACGGTAATGATCACTGAGAACACACAAAGGCTATGATCGTTAAAATTTCGTCTACTGCTGCCTCTCGTTTACAAATAGAGAACATTTTTTGGAAGACATTTTTTATTTGAAATATTCTTATTATTTTAGATTAAATATAGTAACATTTTAATTTATTATACGCTTCTACAACAAACTACCAGAGGAAAATTATAAATAGAGAACACATTTAATTGAATATTAAAACTTAAGTTATTATGTAAGTAGATTCAGAAGTGGACCTTTTGGACCTGAACCACAGGAATAAATCTCATTATAGGTACTATGTTAATATTTTCGTTTTTCTTTGTAGAAAATCAAGTTAGTTAATCAGCACTCTACGAAGAAAATAACTGCTGCTAGATAAAGTGCTGGTTATTAACTTGGTTTTCTTCAAGGTAAGTACAGTCGACCGCACGTCAGTGGAAACACGGTTGGAGTGGAGAAAAAGGGGCGCTGAGGAAATTTTTTTTTGTAAATATTCCAGCGGAGCACTCCGAAGGTTAGGTTCGTTAGGTTACTGGTGACCCTTGGAGCGAGCGATAACCTGGAAGGAGGTAACAAGGAAGAGCGATGTGTGTCATAGGGTAATTTTCATTGCGCCCCCTTTTGTCCACCCGACGTAAGCTGTTATATGATGAGGAACGTTATACTTAGATGTTGTCGGGTGCACTTACGACTTACGAGTCACGTCGTATGGATTAAGTAGGTATGTATGTACTTTACACCTATGCGATGTCTAGTTGTTGTGTTTCCATCGGCGGGCGCCGGTCGCTCCGGTGTCGCTTGTCCCCACCGCGCATCGATCCGCTCCGCCCAGCGCTCGCTCCTCCCACAGCGGCCCGCCGCCGCCCCCGCCCGCGCGCCCCCCCGTGTCGCGCGCCCCCGCCCCGCCCGCCGCCCGCGTGCCCGCGCGCGGTCACCTGTGTCGCACGTCCTCAGTCGCAAGGCGGCCGCGTCGCGCGCCACCCGCTCGCACTACGCGCCTCGTACTATGACAGTGTCGTGATGGAAGGCAAAGAGTACGGTGCGGTTCCCGGCTTGCCGGCCGGCCTGGACTACTTCATGATGCCGCGCGTCAGCCAGCCCGCGCCGCACTTCGACTTCAGGAAGCTGGGCGCCAGCTTCAGCGGGCGCGATGAGGACCGCGGCGACGAGCGCCGCTCGCCGGAGTACCGCGCCGAGCGCCGCGAGCCGCCGCACGCGCCCTGGCCGCTCGGCCTCGGCGTCCAGTTCGTCAACCCCGCCACCGGCAAGAAGAGGGTGCAGTGCAACGTCTGCCTCAAGACTTTCTGCGACAAAGGCGCTCTCAAGATTCACTTCTCGGCGGTGCACCTGCGGGAGATGCACAAGTGTACGGTGGAAGGGTGCACCATGATGTTCAGTTCGCGGCGCTCCAGGAACCGGCACAGTGCTAACCCGAACCCTAAACTGCATTCGCCCCATGTGCGACGCAAGATCTCGGCCCACGACGGTAGGTCCTCGCAGCCGTTCCCGCTGCTGCCGGCCCTGGCGCGTCTGCCGCTGCCGCCTCCCGCGCTGCTGCCGCCCGAGCTGGCGGCGCGACTGCCTCCTCCGCTCGCGACGCACGGCCCTACGCCGCTGCCACCGAGAGTGCCCCTCGACGACCTACGCAACTTCAGTGAAATAGAAAAAATGTACCGAAAGATTCCATCATTGGACGTGCCGTCCCGTGGTGCTATGGACCTTGCCAAACATTCGGTTGAGCACGAAGATGAATCTAACAGCTATAGTGATAATAACGAAGACGTTTCCGATGACGAGGACAAAGATAAATGTGCGAACAGAGCAGAGTCTCCGGTGGTGGAGAGGCTGAATGACGACGATCAACCAGAGGATTTGAGTGTAAATAAAAAGAAAGATGATACCAAACAGATTGACGTGCACCCTGAATCCGGTAGCCGTGCCGATCCCACCGCCTCGGACGATAAAATATTATCACTTGTTCCTAATAAACGTAAGAGAAAGAGCGGCAATCCCACCCGGTGTTCCCAAACGAACGAATACAATGTGTCTGATGAAGAATATAATGCGGATTTATTTAGAAACCTGTCGACACCTGGCTCCAGTCGTGCGGAAGAGGAACCTCTATCATTGAAAAAACAAAAGCCTGAGAAGTGGGAGCCATTTCAGAACGGTGAAGAAGCTAATGTGGACTCGGAATCGTTGACGCGAGTGAAGGCTGAAAGTGAATCGGACGATGAGTCCAGTGCTCCTAGCGTGGTTCGCGAGGGCTTGAGGTTGCGCTCCGACCTTTACACCCCGAGTGACAGCGGGAGTGACTTGCACACCATAGAGGACCGCCTGGCCCGCGCGCGGTCACCGTCCGCCAGCAGCGACAGGACCGACGACCGGACAGATATAAACGATCTCGAGATCCCCATAGACGACGAGAACCCGGACCGATGTACTGCATGTGGGAAAGTATTTCAGAACCATTTCACGCTGCGCATGCATTACAGAAACGATCATTTAAAATTGCTCCACCCCTGCGACGTAAACGGCTGCGACGCCGCATTCCCTTCTCGACGGAGTCGAGACCGACACAGCTCTAACGTTGACTTGCACCGACGACTGCTATCCACAAACTCGCCTAACGCTCGAGAACAGAGGCCTCATTACGAAGTAAACAACGAACTTCTCAATAAGTTATACGCAGACATAAAAGGCCTCGCATCGACGCTTGAAAGCCTACGATACGGTGGCAACGAAGATGCATCCCAGCTGCCCAGCTATGTTACAGAGACAATGAAGTTCTACAGTAGGAACCTGAGCGCGTTGCAAGCGGGGTTGTTCCCACAGTTCGGCGAGCGGGGTTTTTTTCCGGCCCCTTTTCTGATGGGTAACGGAGTCAGTCAGGCTGGAGGGGGGCCGTACGGTGCCCCAGCGGGGGCGCAGTCGGCCAGGGAGTCCCTGTCTCCTCTATCGGCGTCCTCTCCGCCGGTTATCTCGCCAGGCCGGCTGGACGCGGCGCACGCGAGGCCTCGCGAAGACGCTAAGCTGCTTTTTCGCGAGACCTCGGAGTCCTTCAAGAAGATGACGTCCCTGTGCGAGCGCCAGGAGCAGCTGTACCAGCACCACGTGCCCGTGTCATGACGCGGCCGCTGCCACCCCCGCTCGTCGTGGTGATACCTCACTCCTTAGAGCCAATGGCGCGCGACAGACTCTGTATATTTAATTGTTAATAATTTTAATTGTGTTAATAATTCTATTTCGTATTTCGTTTTGTATTTTCTTGTGATATTTAGACAAATATATCTCGTAATTATTGATCCCACGAACTGTAAGTTAATAGGGATAGTGCCGCTCGGGTGTCGAGTTGGCGTTTGTGAAGTGGAGTGCAATACGGACTTGAATATTATAAATATTAATGGACTCGGCGGCGAACGATATGATATCGTGTAGAGTATTCGTAATCGATGTTGAAAGTAAACGTTATAATGATCAGCTTCATTTATTGTTCTGGCGCAATAAACTCATTGAGGAAAAATTACGATTGTTTTTATTTCAAGCGTCACGATGGTAAGTTCCATGTCGGATTGGGAGATGATCTGCTGCGGCGTGTTAGACTAACACGCTTATAACAAAGCTTACTTTAAATTACGATCTTTTGTTGGGAGCCGTCCGACTGCCAACATAATAAACAACTAAGCATCTGCCTAAGCATTGTTGTGAGTTCGTCAACAATGTTAACACTTGCTTGACTCACTACACTTTAAACGAAAAATGACTAACTCATGGAGAACTGTAACAGTTCTTTATCCTACAGAATAATAACCATATATTCTAATTATCTAATCAAAAGTATATACCATCACCATTACTTATTTGGGACATTTGGTAAAAGTAAAAAATTTTATATCTATTTTGATAACTATTATTCAATAATATATTAGTAGTAGGTATAAGGTATACTATATATATACCTATATTAGTAAATACACATTAGAGCAACGACAAATATAGCAACTTAAAAATTACTGTAACATCAAACGACATAATAAATCATTGAATTCAATTTATGTCTATGAATAAATCATTGCTCAAGAACTAGTTCTGTCTTTAGGAAGATGTTTCGCCAAACAGTTAGGTACACCGAAACAGAATACCAGTAGCTATTGAATAATCTTTTAATAAAAATTATTCATAATTTCTAATTTTATATTTATTAGGTCATTATTTAAATAGAACACGTCATTAGACATGAATATTCATAATTCATAACATTACTAGAAATTACATGCTATTAATCAGATACACTTGAGGTAGTCAGAGAAAAGAAGAAAAAATACGCTGACTGAATGAAACAAAACATTTTTTAATTACATTTTTTGTTGCTTTTTTATTTATTACATGCTTACTGAGCTTAATATACTTACATAGAATAAATTACCTACTAAATATAATTAGGTGAAAACTAAAACTACTTCGAGTTCAACAAACTATAGTTTTTTTACAAGAAGTATAAACAAGGGATGCAAAATAGTTTATTAGTTGAATTTCAAATGATGATTCTTGTGTTGCCCGGTTGTTTTATACTTCGACCGTAGTGATAACAAAAAACTATAGTTTGTTGAACTCTAATTAGTTATTTGTAAATTTTATATTAAGTTTGACATAAATTCACCTGATGGTAAGAGGCGATGAGTGCGAAGAGTGAACGCGATTAACCTCAGTATAACCATAATAGCTAATCGCGATCCCGAAATCTGTGGTAACACTAAAATAAAAGGTTGTCACTCAATGAATTTTCCAATCAAGTCAAACTTTATCATCACTGGACTAATTATCTACACTATCTCTACCAACACTTGTCAGATATTCAATCAGGATAATAAAATGTGACCAAAATGTAACAATTAATGTCAATAATAATACATGTGTAAAGAAATACCTGTAATAGTAACCGGTTACGGGGGTACTTAGTAATAGATGTTTTTGTATGGCGCTGGGAAACTCTTGCATCAGTTTTTTTAACAATTTTCCGAAGCCGTCATACAAAAAGTTGTCCAGTATTCCTTTCTATAGGTACTACTGGTATTTTGTTACACCCTTTGTAATCTAGAAGTCATTGATAGTCCTCGCTGAGATGACATAACGTTGTGGAATTCTTCGAAGTCCCATGCAGTTTTCCTCACATGGTTTTCCTTCAATTTTAATCTTTTAAATTCTTCAGTACAGATCGGCACAGACTTGAACCCTCGATCCCACGCGCCTAATACGAGGCCACCCTCAACAAGTTCTACTCTTCGGCAAACTGTCATCGAAAGCCATCCATCAAAACCTCTAACATTTTCCAATTAAATCCGTTCTATTTGACCATACTTGACCTCGACTACCCAAAAAACCTCTTCCTATTACGAAGAGCTAGTAATTACCAGAGTCGCCTGTCCATAGCCCGTGAGAACCTCCACTAATTGTTATTACAAGACCAGTTATGATTTAATAACAGGGTGACGTCCAAAATGCTAATTCGGAACATTTTTCCCAGCGCGCGAGTAAAAAATGACCGCCATTACGGACCCATCAAGGTTTCGGACGGGTGTACATGGTGATTTTAAAATTACTGCAATAACTCCTCGTGAAAAACCAGTTTAGTTTGTACGACCATGGATCTAAGTGTTTAAAAAATGCGGCAAAATCGGCCATATCTTCTGACTGTGATGACTTAGAAGTCTGATTTTTTCACGGCTCCAAGGGGCTGCAGACCTGAATATTTGATATTAATTTCAACTTGATACCTTCACGCGTGCTTGAGAAAAATGGTCTTGACAGACGGACAGACAGACAGACAGACGGACAACGTACGGAACCGTAAAAAGGAGATATCCGTACGAATATTATCTCGTTGGTGTTAAAAATCGGCGGTCCGTGCACGGGGACTAATTAATTTGTTCATTATTTTTGTATGTTATCACTGGAGGACCGACCGTTGGGCAAATATTGAAATAGTTTTAGTATCGGTTGAAGTTACAGCGATCAACTAATAAAGAACAATAAAAGGAATCCGTACATTATCGATTTTAGTCAAACTAAATTTCAGAGTCCTTTCATGACGCGGCTAGTAATTCGTAAATACAACAAAAAAAAATTGTTACTGGTCACGGGATCTCTCGCCTAAGTATGTTTTACAATTTGTGGTATAGGACAAAATATGCTAGTGATCTTTGTTTAAAATATAGAGTACCTACATAGTTATTATTCCCTTGCATTGATGAAAGCTGAAAAGCTTTGTTTACCGTGGATGGAAACCCAGTATTTTCCTAACGTTTCAAGACTTGGACTAAATTTGTAAACTTGGACTTTACCCGACGAATTAAAAAAGACTCTATTTCTAAATAAACTATTTTTTATGACAAAAACAAATTTACAATCCCACTGTGAAAGAACTTTTGAAATTAGTTTAGTAAGGTACGAGTAGGTTATTCCTGAAATTGTAGGTTGCAGGTTGTAGATTATTTAAATGCTCCTCCTGTATAAAGATTTTGGGTACTTGGGTATTTCGCTCCGATTCTTAATAACACAGTGCTGGAATTGACAAAACGCTTGGAAGGACTTAATAAACGATTTGTTTTGAAACTGTTTTAATTGTTTGGGATTACTCATTCGTGGATTTCGAGGTTGGTTTACGTCGATTATTTGCTGTAGTTGCGTGTATTAGGGCAAGGCGATATTAGTGTGTACGCGCGATTTAAACTGTAACATCTGACTGTTGAAGAGAAGTGTTGTACCACTGGTCGTTTCATCATCAGCCTATTAACATGTCCCCACTGCTGGGGCTCAGGCCTACCCTCTCAACGAGGGCGTTCGGGCTATAGTCCACCACGCTAGTCCAGTGCGGGTTGGCGGACTTCACATGCGCCTAAGAATTTCTTTTTCGCCGTATGCAGGTTTCCTCACGATGTTTTCCTTCACCGTTTGAGAGCAGTCAGTAAATGTACTTAAGTTTCGAGAAAAAAACCATTGGTACATGGCCCAGCTGGGGATCGAACTCCGGACCTTTCGATATGATAGGCCGCGTCTTATCCCCTACGCCACTGACGCTCTTCTCTGTGTGTGTATGTATGTACGTAAACATACACTTCACTAATGACAAAATTCAAATAAGAAAGACAAATCATTACCAGACAAATAGGATAACTAACCAATTAAAGGTCTGCGTACCTATGCGAAGCGCTCCTATTCTGTCATTGTCTAGGCACTGGTTATTAATAATTCCAACGGAATGGCAACAGACAAGCCCGGGGCGAGTGCTAAGTAAGTTTGTTGTATAATCGTGTCGCGGGACCTTAGTTTATTAATTAGGGTTTGACAAACTATGCGGCCGGCTCCGTTGGCTCCCCTCGGGGCAATCTCGGCTGGGGTTTGTGTTTCAGAAATTGGTACGTACGACGGAATTTGACATTTGCAACGTCGTTTATTTGATGATATAGACAGTTGAAGAAGGATAGATAGCTATTTATTATTAATACTAAGTTATACTACGGTTGCTAGAAGATATCTTCTATTGTTATGTAAGTACTATATGTTTGCTTGTCTTTTGTGTCATACAGGGTGTAACATTTAGATGGGGCAGTATGGGGAAGTCCGAAACTACAAGAGATACGAAGATCTGTTCTCAGGAACCATGTCATCGATTTTAGTAATAAGAAAAACTGCATTCATACATTAAAAAAAAACTAATACACTACTCGGTAATCAAACCCGGTGACCTGGACACTTTGTAAAAAAAACATAAGTACGGTATTTTATTATTGCTATTGATTGTGTAGGTTGTAAGAAGTAAATGTCGCAAAAAAATTTTGTATCTAAAATTAATAGAATGTCTTGTATTTAATATTCTTATAATTATTTACGTAGTACTAAATGTTCGTACTACTACGTAAACTAGTCTAAATCTCATCTCTCTCGATCTCATCAAAATGCCCTCGATTGTATAAAAATCTTGCCCTGTTTTTAATTATCCGTCCACCTATGTATGTCTCCGACCTCAAAACTTCAAAAAGTAGATATACATAACTCGACTGTTTAATTTTCTGAAGTACTAAAATAACAATTAATTTAAAATATTCCCTTTAAACATTTTTACCATCCCCTTACATCAAGTAAAGCCTTGAGCTTATGATCTTTCGCCTGGAGGCGTAGAGCGTCTTTGTACATTTTGTCAAACGTTAATTAGAACACTTTGTGTGTCTGTCTGTGCGTTTAAGACCTCGCTAACATAATCTGTGGATGTCTTCGGGATTTACTTTGAAGATGTTTGCTTGTAGAGAGGTCGTCTTAGGTGTATAAAATATACATATCTACCTTAGAAGTGATTATTTTGGGCTTTCATTTCATAGGCACTACCAAAGAATATGATAATAGTAGGTATAGAAAATTATATTTAATAGATTTATATTTATTTATGTGTGTAAATGTATATTATGCGTATGTATGTTGACTGGCCTGTTGGCGTAGTTGGTAGTGATCCTACCTACAGCGCAGAGGTCGTGGGATCGATTCCCACCGGGGGCCAACATTTGTGTGATGAGTATATCTGTTGGTTTTCGGATTCTGGGTGTTTGTATGTATGTTATTATTTGCAAAGTACTTATAATATTATGTAGGTATGTTTATCAGTTGTTGAGTACCCATTTACGAGCTTCGGCTTAGTTTGGGACTAAACAGCCGTGTGTAAATTTGACCAAACATTTATTTATTTAACACTTTATTGCACACACACAGAAAAACATTTACAAAATAATACAGGCAAAAATAAGTACAAAGGGCGAACTTATCTCTCGAAGAGATTTCTTCCAGCAGACCCGTGAGAGAGAAAATTTAAGTTTAAATGAAGGCAGACACGTGTGTACATACATTAAACTAACTATAAACTAGACACCTAAATGCAAAAAAATATATAATAATAATAAATATATAGGCACTAAATACATAATAATATGAAATATATATGCAATGTATCATAAATACTAATAAAATTAAAGAAAATATAAAATAAATATGAATACTAATATAATACAATAAATATAATACAATACCACATAAAATACATATAATACATAAATATGAATATCGATTTTATGACAGCGACAGATAGTGCTCTTTAACGCGTTTTTTGAAAATGTAGTCAGATTGACATTATTATTATTATGTTCTTATTTAGGTTTTATTATATTCTTTATGTCGTTTTACTATCATATATTATGTGCAAAATAAATTAGAAATAAAATAGAAAATTGTATGTCAGCCAAAGAGTTCATAGAGTTGCGATTATATGCATTCACCAACTTTTAGGTACCAACCATGACCAAAATTATGAGTGTAGGTATTAAATAATTCTCGAATATCCTAAGGAAATCGGTACATTTGGCAAGTCAACACGGCATCTTTGCCCTAGAGCGTAACTTTAATCTCTGGTCTTGTCTCTCAGCGCCGCCTCCGCTCAACTGGGAATAGCTAATGATTCTTTTAATCTGTTTAAAAATTCTTAAAGGAGTTCAAACGGAAACGGAGGGAAATTAGACGTGGCTTGCTTCTGTTTTTCTTTGGTAATTTTTCATGGTAAATGTTAATTTAAAAATTTTGTAAAATATTTGGGGTTAGAAATGATAAAAATAATAACTTTATGTACTATTTGACACATCTTAGATATGTGTGTGTCGCGTCATACATGCCTAAATACATGGACTATGGGAATAACAAATAACATATACACACAACACAATTAACACATAATTATTGTATGTTACATGTACGTACCTACATGTAGTAGTCAGTGACATTGTGCGTTATTCCCATAGTCAAATAAATTTAAGTTACTTATAAACAAGGAGATTCGAACCTCTTTTGTCGTGCGCGCGCTCCCTGTGGAGATCGCATCTTGCAAATTTAGTATGGGAAACGATGAAAAATTCTGTGTCAAAATCAGGGGGGTAGCGGGGTAACAAATGAAGCGGATTAGCGGGAGGAAGTTACTCATACAAATTTATATGGAGTTTGAAAATGAGAATGTGTGAGTGAGTATCAATTTCGATATACATTTGGCACGATTTTGGCACCCCCTAAAATGATTTTGTTATTCATCCTTAGGGGAGTAGCTTTTTTAAAATTCATGCTTATAAATAAATGAGAGTTGATTTTAATATTGTTACTAAAAGAGTAGAGTTGTTACCAAAAACCACTTATTCCTGTGACGGAATTAGTGGTTTTGCACTTAGCCTGCACAGGAATAACTTATTTAGCTAGTATTTTTGTGCAGTTCATAAATATAGTAGGCAATAAATAATTATTTTACCAAGTTTTCAACCATTTCGATTTCTGCAGAGCCTTCATATGAAGTTCACCAAATGTCACTCTTTTATTCCAGTGAAAATTTAATGTAACACTTTCCATATCAATAGAGCCTGCCACAGGAACCTGCGATGCAAATCCGATCAGCGACCGTCAGACGGCGCGGTGACGATGGCGGGGCGGGTGAGGTGTGACTGTTGCATAATTCATATCCCATATCCCTGTGATCAAAGACAATTGAGACGTCACAGGCTCTCGGCTGTCAAAGTTTTTGTGTAGTCTGTGTCAATGGCGGGGTAGGATTTCATTGTTTATTTACGAAAGACTAGAATTCTTGCGCGTATACCCTCTGTCCCGCGCCAACCTCATCCAGCCGGGTCCCGCGACCTTCACCAGATCGTCGGTCCACTTTCTGGGAGGCCTGCTTGCGGGACCGGTCGTCGTGGAGATCCCTGGGGGAGGCAAGAAAACTTGTATGTAGCCAGGTCCATCATAAGTTGTGCTGATGATGGAATTATGATGGATCCGTGATGATAAATGATTACATATAGCAAAATTCCATAGGTTTCACATAAAACATCTGAATCACCATAGTAAAGTTGACCTATGATTTGGTAGTGATCCATCACAAACTGTTTAGCTGCGAACATTGTATTGGCGGTGCGGGTCAGTTATACTACTTAATAAATAACTTTAATGGTTAAATGTCGAGGTGAATTGCTCACCGTGTAATCATTATTTCCTATTTAAAATGATACGGCAAAGGCTGTTAGAATATAAGTACCTACTCGATTTAAATTTAAGACAATATTATTGGTATTTCAACTCGTATGACTCGATTCGTAAGAACTGGAATTTACTTAGGACTTATCAAATCAAAGAGTTGTTATATCTTATTGGAATTTATTACAATTTAGAACATTATACATAATGTGCACTAAATGTAGCAATTTAAAGTCATCTCGTACACTCTGCAATAAATTTGGGTCATACAAGCAAAGTCACTTTGCGCCCTTAGATCTCCGCCAGGGAACGATTTGCGTGAGATCTGGTGGTTGTTGTCCGGATGGAGGAGGTCCAGAGAGACACACACGTAACCGATCAGGCAAGCTGTTTTACCATAGACTAGTCATAATAAAAAAGATCTAAAATGGCACCAAAATGCATGGAAAATCGCAAACGCCGCAGGATTCCGACCTGGAGCTCTATTTTTGAATCGCTCGCTTCGCTTCGAGCGATTGATTCTACTGATTTTTGTATCGGTTGTCAAAGGAAAATTAGTAGAATCGACCGCTCGAAACGAGGCGAGCGATTCCAAAAAAAAATGTCCTGGTCTAGATGCTACGAAGGAATTAATATCCCAGATACCATACATAATTCATTCTAGTATAGTCAGGTAAAACCAAGAAGTTTCGAATCTATTTGGTGGCGCGCGCGCTCCCTGTGAAGATCGCATCTTGCATATTTAGTATGGGAACGGATGGTGTCACTTACCGGGAGGGTGCGGACAAAGGAAGCGGTGTAGCGGGAGGAGGTTGCTAAATAAAAATTATATGGAGTTTGAAAATGAGAATGTGTGAGTGAATATAAGTATTGTCATACATTTGACACGATTTTGACACCCATAGAATGCTTTTTACGCCACTTTAAGGGGCCGCGAGCACGCACCAAGGAGATCTTTACTCTATGGCTGCGAAGGAATAAAAAATCCCAGATATGCACCATACATTCTAGTATAGTTGGGTAAAACATGTTTTTCGCGTAATATACCAAAGTGCCACTAAACAAATGTCTCTCCAATAAAATGCAGATGGCCGTACCCCACGAGGACGCCGGAACGCAAGGGGTGAGTCACGATAAATCCCGTAAACTATCGCGCCGTAATGTGAGGTTTACGCTTCACGCTCCATGGGCGGGGGAGTCCCGCGCGGAAACTGTGACAAAATGATGTTTTTACATACAGTCACACGTCGTTACGATTGTCTATGATCGATGTAAGAAGTGCAATATATTGCTCAAATAAAAACAAAAAGAACTGAGATGGGTGGCGTGCTTATAATATGGGATTTTAAGTTTAATTTAGATCTGTTTTATCGTTTTTCTTGAAAACTACTTGAATAAACGGTTAATCCTACCAGTCCTACTAATATTATAAAATCGAAAGGATGTTTGTTACTCTGTATCGGCTGAACGGATTTTGATGTAGATTATATCCTGGAATCACATATAGTCTACTTTTTACCGTGCGGTAAACAGCTGTTCTCACAGCAAAACTTATTCCACGCGGGCGAAGCCTCGGGCATCAGCTAGTTTTATGTAATCTTAGATTGTTACACCCTTTATACTATTTATACACCCTATATACTATATATTTATACACCCTGCCAAAGTGTGTGTATTTAGTTATATTTTTGAAATACCTTGTATATTGTAGTCTAGACAATTCTTATATAAGCTCTGTATACGTATAGAACCACAAGTGTCTAAACACCAAGACTAATTCGCTAACGCTCAGACAAAGCGCACTCGTCCACAACCCAGGGTTGTCACATGTCACATTACCGCCGCATGGAGCCGCATTCGCATGCAAAATTCATCCCAAGCGTTTGAGACAGCCCTGACAGGCGTAAGTGATATTTTTGACGTGTGTGCAATATCTATTGCGGTGAAATTGTTGGCATTCCTTTTTTGATGACGTCACAGTCTTTCGTTATCTGTGAAAATTTTGGTTATTTCTATATAGCTGTCTCTTCTATTTTATTAATTGTGGTAGCATTTTATATACAAAGTGTTTGTGGTTGTGTATATTGAGCGGAAAATAAAAATAAAGCGTGTAACACTCTTTTAGTTCGTACCAAAAATTGTCTTTTGTAAACTCCATTACAGTTACTAAAGTACCTATATCATTCTAGTGAGGATGTGAAACTTAGTGAAAATCGCCTACTGACTCTAGTCGCGCCTTGTTTTTGTGGAGGCCGTGCTGTAACTGCATGTGTTTTGTATGTGCTTATTTTAAATCTATGACGGGCTTAAAATGATCTTGTTTCTAGGGCCGTAAATACCATTAAAAATTAGGGTGGCGGTGGCTTTTATCACCACGCTAGGCAGCAGGTTGGATGGAGTTCAGATCACACATGTGCTAATTTATTTCGGATAAAGTAGGTAGGTACGATTTACTGTAATAATGACCAATCTGAAAAATGTCCAACAACCATGCTCGAACTGAAAAATGTCCAATCTGAAAAACGTCCACGATGTTTCTATAACAGTTAGTGCAACTTGGTCAGATTTTTCGAGGTATAAAGCTGCTAGTGTCCAAGTGTCAACTTCTATCCTATTATCGACATCTAACTGATCTATCAATCTCAGCCAAGCCTTTGTCCGGCGCTATCTGCGGTGCGATCTGTCACGCTCGCAGCCTCTCGTGATCACCGACGTAGATAACATCTCTATTCAGATGTCTCGACTAGTCTAGGTGTTTATTCTTATTTTTAGATGGCCCGTTTGCTATCGGTTTGATAAAGTAAGTATTTATTTGGAGAAAACTTGGGGCAGCAACTTAACTTAGCGAAAATTTGCGATCTGGATATATCAGCATATTCACTGCGGTAACACTTAGAAAGCGGCGGTCATAAAAAATGACGAGTATAAATGTACAAAGTGTACTCATATGCTTTAAAAGTTTTGGACTTTGACAGCATAACGATCTATCAGACGGCAATTTCTTTTCTCCGTCTGTCCACCTGGCGACTATTGGAGATCTATCGTTTTCGGTATGTGCTTCGGTGGTCTGACTCTAGAACTCATAACTCGTATCATCTAGGCCATCGGTTTTGCGATAATGTACGGTAATATATGATAATAGATACGGCCTTCCCACTGTCACATGATAGGTTACCGTGGTTTATGGATGTGGCTGTACAATCAGACTGGTCCCTAGCGGACGAAACCCTAATCGACGAGCTGAAATGGCAGTAATATTTGGTCACACCAAAGGCCATTCAGAGGAGACCAATCCAAGTATTGGACATGACAGTAGATTAGTTGACAGAGTTTTGTGACCAAATATTACTGCACTTTCCGCTATTATTAAAACTCTACCATAGACAAAGCATATCTACTGTCATGTCCAATACTTGGATTGGTCTCCTCTGAATGGCCATAGACCCAGGAACAGCTGGGGAAGAACAATCAAAGAAGATGTGGACGCGATCGGTCTGACCAGCTAACATATTTATTACGTTTACTGCGTCTGACGTTAAGCTGTTAAGGATAAAGCGCTGGACATAAAGACTTAGAGTCGGTTCAGACCAAGCGGAAATTTGCCCGAGCACTTTTTATGAAATGAACCATATCACTATATCCTAAAGAACAAAATCGTATGTATGAATGGCCTCGAGCCTCAAATATGACGTTAAAAAGTGCTCGGGAAAATTTCCGCTTGGTCTGAACTGACCGTTAATTGGCCTTAAGCTTCGCGAGGGGAAAAAGAACGGCACTAACCTGGACGACGTATTCGCATTATTTTCGCTTTTTTTATTTATTTAAGTATGTATGTATTTCTTTTAATTGTGTACCTAATATTTTATTAAATAAATTTCCTTGTTAATTTCTTACATAAATTTTTTAAAATTTTCATGGCGGTTATCCTACCTAAACAAACGATTTTCTTGCGACTATATAACATTTTGTTCTAAAAAAATTTTGTTGTAAAAGCTGCGGAGTGTGGTAGGAACTAGGAAGTCTAGCAAAGGGGAACATCCCTATAGTTAAAGTCTACCCCATCTATAAAGGAACTATCGTATTAAGTATCCCGTATATTACAAATCGTTTGATGTGGGTTCATAATCAAATGTTGCCGAATGATAAGTATCTCCATCATCAATGGTTACTCACTTGTGTATACAACTGGTACTTTCCACAGGTGTAATATGTAGGTATTGGAACTGGCAGACGAAGACGATTTCCATCAAGATCTAAACATGTAAGACAGCGGATTCCACAATAATTTACTCATTCCCGAGTCATGTTTACAAGAGCGAGTGCTCCGCGAGCCGGAAGACGGTTTGCAACTAACCTCTCTTCAAATAACCTAATTTTTAAACCCTAACAAAAACAACCGCTTGTTTACAGGACAAACTCCATCGGCCAGACGCGTAGTCAGTGAGGGCTCGAACACGATGAGGGTTTGAATGCCATAAAATAAATGCAATATTAAATATAGAGATTCCAAGAAAATGTTTAGTGAGAGAATGACCACTAATTATTGCCAATCTGGTTATGAGACACTGAGTCTTTGATCGTCGAATGCGGTGACTGATGAAAATCTGCATACTTTATTTTTTTATCATTCAACATCACTCATGACTGATGGAATTGAATGACGCTTGCATGACCGTCTAGGGTACGCATAAGTTCGTTCTCCCCCCCCCCCCCCCTCCGCTGGCTATATGCCTGTGCCTGGTCGCAAGGGGGGGTGTCTGTGCGCGGGAGGGGGGCGTGGGAGTCGCGTGTATCGGGCGCGCCGCAGTCGCAACAGAAATAGCGCTTGACGCTTGTATCCGCGGTGGCGCCTGTTCACTGTCAACTTTATAGAGTAGTGTGGGACAGAGACGACAGACTCACCTATGAAGGCTGCTAAGAAGAATTTTGGGCCCTCTATATGCATGCAAGGCGCGATTTCCATACAAACCAAACAACAAAATCAAGGCACGCAGACGAACCTTTCCGTCGTCGTGTGGGGTATCCCATTATTTTTATCTTAAGTACCTACGCACTATCCATCCTGCTGGCCGTCCGCGCACGATCCAAAACAGATAGTGCGTAGGCTTGCTGGACAGCAAAAAGTATCGCTTACGCACTATCCGTTGTTGCATCGTGTATCGTGCACGTACGGCCAGCAAGATGGATAGTGCGTAAAGGGCTTTGTCTGTCTGCCGCCACCGAGGTAGTGTGAAGGATGTTTGCGAAAGCAAGGCTACTCAAGCTAACTATATAATCACTGTTGTTATCGCATTATTAGTCTCGTAGTTACCTATTAGCGATTAAAATCTCCCACTATTTTGTAACACAAGAAAGTTTGACCGGCTGTCACCATACTTCATTAGCGAATAGATGTTTTCACGTCAAAATCCTTCTCAAGGTTTTGACGTCGAAGACACTATATCACTAATCTGTGGTTTTGACGAACGTCGTCGCTATCTAATAGTTTGATATTATTCCCTCTGCTTCACCAAGCTACTCTGTTCACATAAGGAGGGCGCGTTAAAATTGAAAATAAATTCAATATCAATTTGAGCGCGCGCCAAGTGCTGTGCCGCCTCGGTGTCGATACGTGACGTTTATGTTGCCACTCGACATCGAAAACCCACAACCGATACATCTATATGTCGCTGGTACACAGGAAAAATAAGGCATTTATCTAAAAACCCGCCCACTAAATGGGTGGAAGAGCACAACGCCTGTCGTCCAAATAATCCTAATAACAATAAACGCGAAAGCGTGGATATTTGTTTGTTTTTAACGGATGAACGGATTATTGATGAAACTTGGTATACACTTATAGCTTAAAGGAGTAATGATTTACTTCATCATCATCATCATCATATCAGCCTGTAGACGTCCACTGCTGGACAAAGGCCTCTCCCAAGGATCTTCACGACGAACGGGCCTGCGCTAACCTCATCCGGCTGGGTCCCGCGACCTTCACCAGATCGTCGGTTCACCTCGTGGGAGACCTGCCTACGCTGCGTCTTCCGATACGTGGTCGCCACTCGAGAACCTTTCTGCCCCAACGGCCGTCAGTTCTTATGATTTACTTATTGCTATACTAATGTTAAAATACATAAGTTTTTGTTAGGTTTTAAAGTGAAAAAGAATAAAATATACTTCGCATCGCACATAGCATTAACATATATTTAGGTACAATAATATTATGGATACTGGTCGGTAATCAAATTTCCTAAATTGGAAAAGTGTCTGCGACACACAAACGCTGCTGAATTTATTATTGTCGTTTTTCTATCGTCAGAGGATTTTAAAAATAAATTTCCGAATAATCGTTTGAATTTATGAGGGTTTAACGTTTTTCTGCCCATCTATCAAATATTAAGTGTTCGAGCATTGTTTTACGATCTAATATTAAACGCACAAAATACCAATGAAATGATATACCGCTCAGTTTTTTTTATTAATTTAGCGAAAAGTATAATTTTAAACCTAATTATGAACGTTGTAAATGTTTATTTCGAATCAGTGAATGATGCATCTGATTTAGGTTGCGAGTATGTTAATCGCGTTTTAGGATTTTCCTTGATTTTTCGAGGGCTACGGCGTAGCACGCGTAGCATACATAATTTTATAGTTAACAAGCTTTATTTGCTACGCTTTTAAAATGTAAACTTAATAAGAACACCCAGAGTTAATTTATTCTTTCACAAATCTCTTACAATCAGCAACATCAGCTGTTTCAACATGAATTGTACGAAACTCCAACAATTCGTGAAGTAGGTTTGCCACTACCACTTATAAAAAATGTCAATTATTTGTTTGTTATAATTTAACAACATACAAATTGTGTAATTTTCTCATCTTTGTAGAGCAGTTTAAGTATTCCAAATTTTGACTCAATCGGTTCAGTACTTCTGGAGTTGTTTGCGCTGCAAACTAAGTAGATTAGCTATAAAACTAGAACATTGGTAGTGATGAGTAGGTTATTATTGATAGTTATGTACAAAGTTATATTGTAGTGTGAGTGCGTATTAGCACGTAAGTGAAATAGTATAAATATGTAAATATTAGGTAAAATAAATGGATTCTAACATTCATTGTTGAGTCTCATTATATTATTATTATTATTAGTATCCGCCGGATAGACAAATAGGCAGACAGACAAAAAAGCTTCGAAGGCGAGACCAATGAATACACTCAAAATATTTTTTTATAACAATATAATAGAGATCACCTTGCGAATGGCAACACCACTGACGCATTTGTGGCAAAACAATCTATTCTGGCACAACTTATCGGGAATCCAAGAAAAACAATCTATTTGCAGCTCGTATCGACACGTTTGAAGGAGAAATATGTCAGCGGCCGTGTCTTGTTGCTTTATCCCATGATTGATGGCAATTGCTACATGCTGTTTGTAATAACCAGCCACGCTGAAACTAATAATTTATTAGTTAGTTTAAAAATTTTTCGGAGTAAATTATGCTTGCTATCATAGTAGAGAAAATCATACAAGAACGATTTAAAGGTTTAACCAGAGGAGTCATAGCACAAAAGTTATGAAGTTCTTTAAACACAAACCTGATTTGCATCCTGCAAGCTAGTTGACGAGGCTCTGTCCACAATAGAGGACAGTATTGAAACTAAAGGTAATACTTTCTTCTATCGAGCGTGACAGTCACGTTCTCAAGTCATACTCGAAGAAGTCATGAGAATCTAAAGATGTTACAGGGAATACCGAGAAAAATTAGAAAGAAAAGAAAAGGACATAGATATCAAGAGGTCATGTCGGCGAAACCCTACAGCTCATGTATTGACTAAAAACTTTGCGATCCAAACCCAACAACTGGCAAGTCTAAATGTTATTGCCACTTATTAGATTTGGGAACGCCTTTCTCTACAATGCCGAAGACAGCAACCGGTGGAAACACTGAAGAAGTGTCATCGGCAGCACGAACTTCAACTACAGGTGAGGAAGGAGAAGGCTATAAACAGTGGCCATAGAGATAGGATCTCTTTGGTTGGAATTCGAACATTCCTGGTTATGGCTGACTACTTGACACCCGATAACCAAAACTACCACAAGTGCAAATTAATGTTACATCTAAGTGTTGTCAAATAGTACATTATGATACAAGTGAGCTAAGTTGGTCATTACTCTTGAGGCTGTATTGCGCTGCATGAAACGAAGGCGAGTGCGTAATGAAGTCGAGAGTTGGACATTATATAGGCATAATTTGCGTGTAATGGAACACCTACGTCAAAATGTATACTTACTGTAATGCTACTTTCATCCATGCATCCCCAATAAAGAATCAAGTTCAACTTAAGCGAATTGTACCCGAAAAAGATATATGGGCTGGCTGCAGCATATGCAAGTGCTTAAAGGGAGAGATAGGCATAAATATGCATGTAGGCAGCGAGCCTAGGTCCGGACGGTCTCTATACATAAATAATGCGGCTGCCCGTCGGATGGTAATCGCGGCCTCCGGAGATTTAACACTTTTTGTTGCTGTCCAGCAGTGTCCAGTTGGGTACAGTCCGCCACATTTGTTTGGGCAATCTTGAAAAATCTGTCTACAAATTACATTAATCGTATCTCGAATCAAAAATTTCATCATCATCATATCAGCCTGTAGACGTCCACTACTGGACAAAGGCCTCCCAATCAAAAATTTGCATCAGAGTGATTAAATTTTCTCTAATGAAAATCAATAGCAGAAAAATAATGTTATGAATCGAATCTACTCTCAACTAGGCTACTAATATCCATAATTAGCATTTTATTTGAGCAATATATATTTTTTTCGTCTTTCCATTTTCTATAAGTATGAAATGTATGAATATCATAGCTATATGTATGAAAGCAGGGCCCTGTGCTGTTGGGTTTTTTCACAGAACATCGGAAAAAGCTCGCTACGCTCCCAGGGTTTTTTGCTGTTTCTTCCCTTCGGCGACAGGTGGAAACAGAGTAGTTTTAGTTATAGACAGAATTGACGTCAAAAAGAAAATATTGTATTCCAATTTTGAATAAACGAATTTTGAATTTGAATCTATTCTCTTCTGCTGGTTACACTCATACTTTGGGAAAATATCAGTTCTATTTCAATTTCGTCTCCGTTCGAAGTTGGGAAATATATTCAAATATGCATGTCGAGGCCGACAGCCGTGCAACGCGCAGCCGACTGTACTAGAGAGGTTCTAGGGGGAGCCGCAATAGCTCACGATAATATGGAGATATTTCAAAGACAGCTATTTTATTCAGTAGTGCCGGGGACTTCGACACTGATTTATTTATTGCTATCTAGTCTAACCCCTTTATACTCTAGTTGTACTTCTTTTTTATCTATGGCATGTCGCATGTCGTCTTTACCAAAATCCAATGGATTTTCAGCAAATATACTGACTGAAAATATAATCGACTGGCCTGTTGGCGTAGTTGGCGACCTGCCTACTGCGCTAGAATTCGTGGGTTCGAGATTCCCACCCGGGACCAACATTTGTGTGATGAGCATATCTGTTGGTTTTTGGATTCTGCGGGCGTTTGTATGTATTTATGTACATGTTTAAAAGTATATATATGTGTATAAACATTATCAGTTGTCGAGTGTAAATTTGTCCAAAAACATTATTATTATACTTAGGTAGGTAGGTATCTTTGTAAGTGAAGTTGTCGACTTTCATAGTAAGTAGATATCTATAATCATTCTATCATTCGAAAATTCTGTAATGCGAATGTTTGAATGCTGTTTGGATGTAAACTCGAAAGTAAACGTCAGTATGAGGTTTGAGTGTCATTTTATTTACCGCAATGCGACCAACGTGCAGCTTTGAAGTGAATCGTTATTCAAATCCAATAAACTTACTTCACAAATCGTAATTTCATGTTTTTCGTAACAGGTTAATTCTTCATTGCAATTGCGACAAAACGGGGTATAAGTCAATTCAATTTTAAATCATCGCCTTCCCATAACTCGTATGTAATAATGCAAAAATTTGGATGTTTTGTGAGTTTAGATTTTTGTTACTCAATCATGCTATAACCACTGAACGGATTTTGATGACACTCGCTACTTTCGGTACAGTTATCTTGTATCTCAGAGGAACACGTAGGATAATTTTTAACGCGGACAAAGTCGCGGGGCGACCGCTATAATATTCTATATAGTAACTCTTTCAAATCCCACTACTATATAAATGCGAAAATTTGGATGTTTGAATGTATGTTGCTCAATCACGCTATAACGGCTTAACAGATTTCGATAAAACTTGCTACAGTTGTAGCATATGTTGCTATTTGCGGCCTAGGACACTGGCTCGACAATGCACACGTTGTCCGACAGCACTACGTCCACTCTCGCCTGTGGCTCTCATGACACTGACGTAGCTGCCCAATACATGAACACACGAGACAGCACGTGTATGCGCAATGCCATACACTACAACAGTGATAGTTAAATCCTAGAATAACATACACTTAGGATATTTTTGACGCGGACAAAGTCGCGGGGCGTCAGTGATGCTATGAATAAAACAGTATACCTAAAGATTTCCTCACAGCCTGTTTTCAACACAATCCCGCTGACACTCGCATTAACGCGAGCTCGTAATAATGTATTTGATATTCATACAACACTTATCTTGCGCATGCGCCGCCGCGGACGTCCTCGTTCGGCGCTGACGACGGACGCGGCGGAGTGCTGCGGGTCCACATTGTCACGACACGTCAAGACGTAGGAACTGGCGGCGCCAGTGAGGACTCCTTTATCGACTGAACGCCACCGCGCCGGTGTGGGGCAGCTTAAAAATACCACTCACAATATGTCGTATGATTTATGATCATTACAGATGAGGGGCAGCAGCATCTGAGCTGTCATAAACGTTCGTTACGTCATCTGCTGTCAAATTATTTTCGTGCGTATTTGATATCGCCATTTTAGCGCTGAGGATTATGGCGACTATAATGAGCGTCTAACTATAACAACCACTTTCCATAGAACTACTTTCATATTAAACGTCAAAATTAGTTTCGGGACACTCACGGGTGGCGTTTGGTATAATTATAGTTTATGTAAAATATGTCATTAGAAACACAAGAGTAACTCGACATCTTTAATGGTAAACCGGATACCACGTTTTGTCTGGAACATCTTCTTTAGTTAAATAAAACAAAGTCGGGTTAGTTACACCATTTTTAACTCAAGAACGGCTGAACGGATTTTGATGAAACTTGGTACAGTATAGCATATACCCTGGAATAACAATTAGGCTACTTTTTACCGGGGTAAATTGTTCCCGCGGGAAATCTTATTCCACGCGAGCAAAGCCGCGGGCAACGGCTAGTTTTGAATAATTACAATTTGCTATCAACAAAACTTTCAATTCGGCACACAAAATTAGCTGTCATTAAATTTAGTCAAAAGTCAAAACTATTTTATTGCATGTAAGTACACTGGGTACATTTATACAACGTCAATTTTTTATTTACCACCGCCTCCAAGGTGTTAGCGCTGGGAAGAAGAAACGGCGCAACAAAATTCCGAACACATCTTTTAAAATCGAGTTTATACATAACATTATTTTTGTAAAGGTTGTGCGAGGCTGAAGTAACATTAACACCAGGCATCTTTGTCATTTAAATAATCGACTGTTTTATAATAAGCTATCTTACAAAGTGTGGGTCTTAAATTTTGTTTGGGGCAGCTAGTCCGGTGTTATATAAGAGAGGTCAGTAGTACCATTGATGGTACAAGTGACACAACTTAGGTCAGTGATGCGTAAGATACAATGCAAACGCACCACTGATTAGTCACAACACAATCAGGCATTTACGCAAAAGTAACTCTAAGTAACCACGAGGGAGTTCACGACTTCCCAGCAATTATCCCATGTCGGGACGCGGCATACGTCATTACGTCATCACGAGACGTGACTGCACGAAACTAATGACTAATATTACCAGGTAATTACCGTTCCCATATAAATTTGTACTGTAATCGATGATTGTAATCGTAGAAATAGGAATGGCAAATAGTTATTATATTTATGACGTGTTGTATGATAAAGAATTAACTTCCAACAATTACATTTAAAGGCTAATTTACACATTTCTTTCACCAAATACCCACGTTTTCGTTGTGTAGTGAATGAAATACGCCATCCTGTCTAGAGTCACATAAACTGCTTATGAAAATATTTACTTCCGAAAGTAGTTTAAAGGTTTTTGCGTGTCGTTTTGTCAAAGCATCTGCCTCGACGTAAAGTGGACCGCACGTCAGTGAAAACACTTTGACCTTGAGCTGGCCTAGCCTATTAGGGAGCTTCAATACTCTGAGAGACCAGTTTATACTGGTTTTTGTTTCCACTGACGTGCGGCCGACCGTACTCGTAGACTTAATTTTTTTTACCCGAATGCGGCGAAGCCCAAAAGGAGGGTTGTGTTTAACGCGTATGTTTGTATTTTCCTAAATATATGACGGTACTATCGTAACGTAGAACAAAAATCACCGAACGCTGCCTATATTCGGTTCCCACAATGATTTACATATGATAATCGATCAGTTCGTCGGTGCATGCATTGATTACCGCGAGACGAATCACGCCCTTTGACCCGAAGCTTGACAAATGACTACGAACACAGACTCTCCGAAGGCAGTGTTTGGGACTTGGATGTAAGATTAATAACTTTAATTCTGAGTGATAAAGTTTGGTGTATGGATTCCGTAACCGATGTCAATTGGCTTCCTCAACACCCTGCAGTAGTACTGTTAGGGCTGGATTAAAGGAAATCAACGTTTTAGGTAGGCCTCCCACTAGGTGGACCGACGATCTGGTGAAGGTCGCGGGACCCAGCTGGATGAGGTTGGCCCAGGACCGGTCGTCGTGGAGATCCTTGGGGGAGGCCTTTGTCCAGCCGTGGACGTCTACAGGCTGATATGATGATGACCGTTTTAGGACGAGAAAATACAAAGTTAACTGAAGCCAAGAGGAGAACTGCAAAAATGGAATACCAACCTCAATTTTGAATTTACTTACAACTAAAAAGTGGCCTGTGCCCAACAAGTCCACAGCTGGACATAGATCTTCCCAAGGTGCACCACTGCACCCGATCTTCGGTTCTTCGCATGCAGTCACTGCCAGCCGCTTTTATCGTCGAATCATCAAGCCATTTTTGCCTAATTAAATAATAACTTAGTTTAGATTAGAAAAGTAGATTTGACAGTACTCTAGTCCAAAATATTAGGATTTCCTGTGATGAGAAGGTTATTAATTTTTGATAATTCCTTAGTAGTTTTATTTGCGATAGTCATTATTGTTGTATGGACAAACAAACATATCAATAACGATCGGATATAGAAATATGGGTTAGGAATGAGAAATAAGTTACATCTGCTGTGGAACCTATGGGGTTTCTAGGGACACTGTGATACGCTCCCAACTAAATGAACCGATTAATGTATGAAAAAATGAAAGCTAACTGAAAAACCTAAACGACGTGCAACAAGTGCTGATGCATGACAAAATCAATTTGACGGAATTTGTCTCACCGATTTTTCAATCACACCACTTCAATAGATAAAAATCCAATTTGTGTATCAGAAGACAATTCTCACTTAAAAGGTCCCGGTTAAAAAACCGTGTTGTTGACGCTAGCCTGGCCACCGACGATTTTCGTAACAATTTTGAAATCAAGAATTACGAAGTGATATGGTAAAATGCATGAATCAAAAAATTTTGCCACTCACAGGGAGCGCGCGCGCGACCAAAGAGATTTGAAACTTCTTGGTAAAATGACAGATTTTAACTGGCCGTTGATTGTAGAGTTACTACCACAGCACATGGATGTTGATGGATGAAAAATGTATTTCTTCAGATTTTGATGCTTTGCAAAAGACGTTTGAGTGGATGGGCAACCTCCTATGGACGCGAGCAACATTAAGTTTCTTGCTTCGCCCTGGTGGATTAAGTTTTTCTTTTCTACAGGTAATTTTATTCTACGGTAACAAAGCTACATCTGCATGACACAGGCTATACTTATACAAAATTTTATGTAGATCAAAATTGAATAGTAGATCCGTGAAAGCGCGACAAAGAAAGAAAGAAGCAAACACACAAACAAACAAATTCACTTTCAGATTTATAATACCTATTAGTAGGTTATGAAGATTATTAAACAAAGTAATAATTTTTCTTAATAAGTCGGTGCAGCCAGTGTAACGCACACGAAAAAGCCTCGCAGCGTAGTCTCGTAGCGGGACGATAAAACAGCTTTGGTATCATCTATCAATCTAACATGGCGGAGCCAGCGGGGTACTCCTATTAAATTCGACCACCTTTTACTCCTAACACAGACCGGCACCGTGTCTTACTGCGTTCCAATACCGTCCAAAATATCCCGCGACGCCGCAACGGTCTCGAGACAGTATCCCATAACTGGAAGACATTGCTTCGACAAATAAAACGAGACGCCTACGACATCCTAAATACAAAAAACAATTACATTCATGACATCTCACCGTGGTTTTTGTGGGCGCAATCTCGATCTGGTGTTTCGACATTGAATGACAGTCTTAATTTCTTTTTATGGCTGTACATAGTATATACCAAAGTACACAGGTAAATAGCATGTAGTGTTTGTATGACCTTCGTTATGCTTTCATACTGTTTGAGGAGTAAAGAAGGAGGACATCTTCACTTCACTTCAGCTGACAGATCCATGATATTTCTAGCAGGTATAGAAGTTATCTGTGAACTGAAGGGTGGTTCTGCCATCGTTCCATGCCCGTCATTCTATACAATTTGTGCTGACGGTCGAATGACATTCTGCGCAGTTCCTTTTTTTTTAGGAGTTTGTGGCTCTGCGTCTGTACTTCACAGATAACTTGGTACATATATACTAAGTAGCTTAGCTCTATCTTTTAAGACAGACTGTCTGACTGTATAAAGATAAGCGCAATTACTCAGTAATAAGCAAGAGTCAGATTTTTTATGACAAAATTTAAATGTCTTAGTTATTTCACGATTATCGACTTTCAAAGATATCGATGATAAATCAAAAACACAAAACATACAAACAAAAAAAAAACATCCCTGTGACGTTTATTTCTTGCCACTATAAATTGCTGATACTTGGTGATAAAATGCACAACGTGAAAATCCTGTCACCAATGAAAAATTAATAAGCTTCATCGTACTCAATTTATTATCTAAACCAGTGTAAGTCGGACTATCAACCACCTCTATCTCCTTGCTCGTTTACCCGCTATCGTCAAGTCATTAAATCATTTTAGATCGAGATCGAGTCACGTATCAAATCCGGATTGGAGATTCTTTCTAATTACTGGAGATATGTCAAACGTCAGGCGGTGGGAGTTACAAGCGGTAGCGGGAGCTATCCTACCAACATTATAAAATGTGTTGGTATAGGAATATCATCTCATATGCGGATAGGGTATCCTATTCCATGGTAAAACCGAAGGGGTTCTAAATATTGAGTAAAAAATTGTGTTAAAATGAAAAAGTGAGTGAAATGAAACATCGCAGCCGCAGTTATATCTAAATTTCTAATGTCATGCAAGTCCCAGCAGAGAATCAAAAATGAGAGGAATTGCCTAAAGTCATATACATCACGTCTCTGCGTCATGTACGGCCGACCGCACGTCAGTTGAAAAAAACCAGCATAACTAGTTTCTCATAGTAATGAAACTCCCCAATGGGATAGATCAGCTCAAGGTCAAGTGTTTCCACTGACGTGCGGTCGACTGTGCTGTTTGTTCTGAGTTTTAAAAGGTCATACCTATTCGGATATCATGGTAATATCATACTTACTCAAGGTCTCATTGCTTTACCACCAGCCAAACGTCGAACCCAATATCGAACATCGGCCAAGACAAGAAACAGTATGTATCTGTCGTTACTTGCACCACTCGACGCCAGCATCGCAGGCGGCGCCGCGCACCGTGTCACAACAAAACAAGCCTGCGCCGTCCCAGTTCCCACAGTAGCCGATACGTTACCCATCGGTCATGTCTCCGATCGAACAGGTTCGTAATATGGCGTTTACTTTTGTTTTGTCATCAAATTGCTTTTGAATGTCTTTATGTCAAAAGTACATGCTGGATTAGATAAATTATGTCAAAAGAAGTCTACATTTTTGGATTCACAGCAATCATAAACGTGGTAACTTTTGAAACCCTGGTTCTCGGTCAGGGATTGATCGGGGTGTGATCTTATGATGGCCATCGAGAGAATGAATGGAGAAGATCCAAGATCGATCACAGAAATCGCAAATGAAATGTTACGCCAAATGTAATAAAAATTTGTTGACATGACTTACAAACCGACTTTCGCTTTTACAATATTAGTGGATAGACACATTAACATTTATAAACATAGTTTGAATTATTAGTATCTCATATTGTCTATTAAGAAGAAGACATTTATGTTTATTTAATAATCTGCGATATCCGGCCATTAAATCGTCGAGTTGGATTTTATAGCATCAAAAGAACATGTGTTTCTGTCAGAAAGTTCTCAACAACTATTAGAGAGCTTTCGTAATGGGTTTAAATATTTTTAATGCACAAATTAAATGCAAAACGAAACGTCTCCTCATGGAAATGTCATAGCGCAGCTTAGACATTAATTGGCCAAACACATTTCAAGTCGTATTAAAAAAAATGTTGTCAGCGTGACGAATTCTTAATTAAATCAATTACGAAGTAATTTTTAAGTGAAGTAACGTTTGATATGTGGGAATGAATTTTAAAATGATTGACTCGGAGGAAGGTACGTAAATCACGTAACTGTCCTCTATACATTCACTAATTAGTGGACGTTTTACGATGTTCATAAAACAAAATGGAATTATCAAGGTACCTGGTTTAAACCATATGTTACGTTCGTCAGTGCCTTTAAAATTCTGCACGGTTTCTCGAAAATTATTGCACTAGTAAAGCTGTAAGGTATCGGGGGCAGAAGACTTGTTCGAAGGAAAAATAAGTTGGTGGCTCGCAAGTACCTAATAGCAGAGAAAGGACAATAGAGCATCGCCGGCGCGGAGGAACTGTTCCTTTTAGAGAGAGGCAGGGTGAAAATCTCAGAGTAGCTTACATTACAAGAAGAAGAGTGAAATGAATTTAATTTAATTCTCAATTACGTAGATTAAAAATACATGAAAATATACATAAAATAATAATTCATAGACTCACAAACAACAATAAAGAACAATGTTCAGATTGGTAAAAGGAAAGGGCTCAGCAATGCTGCTGCCGTGAGGCTGACAGTGCAGTGTTTCAGAGTGTTGCGCAGGAGTATAATGGGAACGAGACGTCCTTTTTTGACACAAGTAGAAGGACCGTTCTCAGCCAAGTTAGTTGTGAGGGAAAGGCGTTTTTTCTTGACATGATTCCACAAAAGATGTAGTTAATTCCCGCAATTAGGGATATGTGTATTTATTATTAACAATAGTCGTAACTAGTTACACACACACTCGTAAAATAAACATGAATAGACACCAAGCAAAGGCCATTCCAATTAAAGTAATCGACATTTACATAGAAAATGCGCGTATCAATCCTAGTTTACGATTGATTTTTCTATACACGGTCTAAGTTATAGACCGACAGCAGTGGTGACAGAAATACTTTTATGGTTTCTCTATTCAATACCTATGTAGCGATGGTAGATAAAAATGTGATATAGATGTGTTACATAAAATTTGTACCCAGTGTACGTTGCAAATTTTTTTTGGATTTTGACTTGCTTTTCAACATACGGTGAAGCTTTGGTATAATAAACATTATTAGGTAATCAATTCACAAATCTCAAATAAATTAGACAATTTATCTAAAATAAACTATTTAAACAGTTTGGAATTTTCGAAGCGGACTTGTAGGGAAAGTATTCTAAACTTCATAGTCTTCCTATAATTTAAGATTTTAAGTGTACTTAGTAAGTATTCTTAGTTTACTTAGAAGGAACTGATTCCACCATTTCAGAATTTGTGGAGGAGTGAAAGAATATTATGTCTTCCTCCGGCATGACCCGCTACAGGTTGTACGTTACACCACACGTGATTTGCGATTAATCCGTCACCTGATTAATGCGTCGCTCACGCTCTGTCGGTTTTCTACTAAAATTAAACAAATCCACAATGTTGTTATTTTGTCAACGCTCGTGACTGCTCCGCCAAGGCCGCGGTGATCATCAGCAACTGCAGGGTTGCCAGTAACCTAACCTAAACTAACCAGATGGTGAACAGCGGACTGTCTGCTTTGAAAGTCAGCAAAGTGTACGACCTCAAAAAGGTAGCCGCTAGTGCTAGAGCGAAAAAAAGGAACTGTATAATAATTATTACGTATTAGGTAATGTCAATGACCCACATTGAACACTGATACTATTGATGATGATAATCAAGGATTAAGAACTCTATAGAAATAAGGACAGCTGACAACAGCAGAGCAAGTAGTATGACTAAAAATAACTTTTATTACAATTATTTAAATTTATTATTACAATTTATTAAATACCTTCCTAATCCGAGTATAAAATCTAGTAACTTAAAACGAACTCAAAAACTTGCAAATCAACACTATGTTTGAAAGTAGTAGAGTACACCGACTCGAGAAGAATCTGATCGTATCGATAATGGATGCATCGAAACTGGAAAGTCACCATCGCCAGCCCTACCGGCTGATGACAATCGCGAGCAATCACGACACATGACGTCACGAATCGTGCAGCGATGCAGCCTTCATGGCTGTCAAATGATTGCGCGGGATTCGATTTGTCTAAATTGCGGTGACATTGGAGTGGCCACATTAGTTCGATTAAACTTTTAAGTCGTTACCTTTAAGCTGTTGAATGGTAAAGGACGAATGAGGTGTTGGTTTGCCCTTTTGACGGTAACAATAGATCAACTGCAGTTCATGGTGTAGTATTTCTGCGACCTTCAGAAGGATTAATGCGATCATTAGAGGGATCTCACTTCTGCAAATCTCATTTCTTTTTTCATTCCTAAGACTGAACGGAAAAAAGATCATGAAGGCTTAAAAACAAGTAACTAAAGACCTTTCACAAAAGTATGAAAAAGTATACAAAAATCTATGATTCATAGCCCCATTTTACACCTCAACACAAACACCTATTTTCATCATAAACTAGTTCACAATTCACACCAATCAACACCTGCCCATTAAAACGCACGGCAAACATTATCAAAACAAACCGAACGAAAAAGTTACGAAAAACGCAGCACTAAACTAACGCATACAGGCGAAACGGTTCGAGACAATGAGCGTAGCGTCGTGAATCATGGGAGTTTGGAAATATTCACTAATGGTACTGCCGAGTCCCACTTTTGTAACTTCACCCAAGGTACAAATGTGTATCTTAAATGGTCGTCATCCATCAAATGTTATTATTACGTAAACTACGTCTGTGTCTCCGATGCTATTGTTTATTTGGAAACGTAAGCTCTATTCATAGCGAGATTTTTGAATCTAGCTTAAATGATATATATGTAATTACATAAAATATATATGAAAGGTCCGAAAGGGAGAAACTAGATTTTGTCATCGTTGTAAAAGTTTCTTTCAGAATCTCATATAGTAGAAGTAAACAACATAAAAATGTGACCGGAAAATGTTAAACTTGTATGTATAATATTTTCGAAAGCTTTATCTAAAAACCTAAAATATTTGTGTTTAAGATCTTTATTTTGTCGTTATCGGTATACATTTCTCTTAAATGAGAAAAATCATGGGTTTCTATAACAAAAAAATAATCTTGGCATAATTCAAGGTAAGGTAAAATTTTCAATTTAATGTTTTATAAGAAATAATCTAGGTATTGCAAACACAATAATTTAGATTTAATGAGTAAATTTAAGACCAGTTAAGATTTAGAGAAGCAAATATATTGCTTCTGCAAACAGAAACAGCTGCAACATCTTAATGTGAGTTCATTTAGTTCAAATAAAATTATAAAAACCCAACATTGAAAAAACACACAGCATAACTTTGTCCTTCATTATTTTCTGATACAAAAATATGGATAAGTCTTTACCCGACCTTGAGACTCTCACTGTTGGAAAGGTCACAGCCGTTGGAACAATTCTACAAGGCACTTAGCGGCCGAACGATGCTTTAATAGATATTAGTCGAGGTCCGTCCGTTACTAAAACAACATCAACGATTCCATTGTCGTGATTGTGCAGTTTTGAGATGTTGCGGTCAGATTACGGTTACGTATTATTCTTAATATCGTTAACCATTTTGGATGGTACCATAAAGAAAATGTCATTCTGTGATAATATTATTATGAAGACACAACATTAAACGAAATTCCTGAAAGTTTTAATAAAGTCAAAATGCCCAATGAAAATATAAAAGAATGAATATATGAAATAGACAATGAATGAAATATAACTCCAGAACCATCTGGAGCACTTGCCGACAGAACTAATGTAGCATTTATCAATCAGTCACTCTTTCCGGTTCCGACAGCTCTTAGCTCCGCGGCGGTATCTGGAAAAGCGATAACCAATATTAAAAAGATGTCTCATCAGTATCATTTGCAATTTAAAACAGCTAATTTATAATTCATTGCATTCATAACTTCCTCAGAGTCGAAGGTGAACTAACCGACCGGTGTCCGATCACGACCTGTGACGATAAGTACGATCATTCGATGAAGTACCAGCCAGTAATCGACACAACAAAGATGTACCCAGTTTATAGATTTAGAACTTGCTTCCGTAATTAAGACGTTAAATATAGTATAATCAGGAAGCCTAACTAAGTCCGATTTGCACTAACGAACCTAAAATTTTTCAAGCATTCAAGGTTAATTTGAAGTCTTGGAAGTCTCAAAAAGGGAATGGTTTGATTTTACCGTTGACAGTGGCATTGGATGAAGTTGAAGATAGAGTGCCTAGGGACCTGTACGTTCTGATCTGAGGAGTCCCATCTTCTCCACACATAGCCTTTTCCTCATTAGCCAACACTAATGTTGAATTTATACTCCGCAGTATATTTGAATAGCTATTATTTTTATTAAATCTCCTTTTCAAATTCGAGTAATAGCTACAAATTCTTTATTAATTAATGCTTTTAAAATATGTTTTAACTATGTTCTGCAAATTAATTTGATGTTTATAAAGTTATTACAAAGTTTCTTTTTAATGTTCATTAACATTTCGTTCACATTCTGTCTTTCAAGTCGCAACTGACAATATCTCAAAACTCTCTATTTAGGTAAGTGATTTAAGTCAATAAGGAAATGTAAATTGAGCTTATGTCCAGTGAGTCATCGTCACTTGCAAACCTATTCCATTCTACGTTAATTGTAAATCAGTATTCGATGTTAATTCCGCTATAAAAGGAAATATCAAGTCACTTTATCATTGTAATGATGTTAGATAATTTAATATTAAACTTTAGTTTAACATCCATTAATATACTCGCGAACACATTTTTGAACTACTGGGTATTTTCATCATCATCAACAGCCTATTAATGTCCCCACTGCTGGGCTCAGGCCTACCCTCTCCACGAGGGCGTTCGGGCTATAGTCCACCACGCTAGCCCAGTGCGGGTTGGTGGACTTCACATACGCCTAAGAATTTCTTCTTCGGCGTCTTCTGGGTATTTTATTGATTGATAAAAATAGATACGAACAAGTAGTATATTATTAATATCAATTGCAAGATTATTGAATAGAGTATCTTTCAAAAATGGCTAAGATAAATATAAATGAAATCAAAGCGTGATGTGAAAATAAACTTAGCACCTACTTAATTATATTTCTCAGCGGGTACCTACAGTTGTTACAAATTGTTGTCTGAATAATAAAAATGTAATACGGTTTTGAGAAACGTTGCTTTTTTTGTCCACAAAAAGTAAAAGTGAAGAAACTGATGGGTGTCCGCTTCTTCGCACGCATGTAAGAGAGTAAGTATTTTAGAAGAATTTGGAGGGTTCTTGTTATACGTGTAAAAGCTCTTTTCAACTTATACAACAGATAAACATTTATGGAAATTGGAAAGTGCGAATGTGATAAGAATTTAATACAAAATGAAAAAGAAAATGACCAAGAAGAGGCATTAAAAAAATAAAGTGAATAAACAGAAGCTCTCCAAAGTGTGATTATAGATGGAAGGTTAGGGACATTACTATCGGATGTCAAGCCGTGTAGGCGTATTGACACCAGCGAGTCAAGTGGCGCGGTTAGCGCGGATCGTGCAGTTTCAACACCGCAGTTAAGTATCTAATGGCAAGTCAACACGAAGACAGCACTGGCATGAGCCGGTGAAATACCAAACTTCGTCACTTGCTCCAACTTACTTGCCGATCAGTTTCCTTCCGTATGTGATGTAATACAGTTAAGTCCCGATATTTCCATGGAGATGGAACATTATTGCCACCATAATTTATTAACTTCTTTTGACAAAAAACGTATCAATAATTTCGTGGTTAAACATATCAGGCGCCAGTTAATATTTCTAAACTGGAAAATTTAACAAACGTCTTGGAATTTCATCTACAGCAGTACACTTACAAGTTTCCTCCAGTGCTTCTCTAAATTCATGTTTTTTTTTCAATTCCATAAAACGGTTCGCCCTTTTTATTGCTCTAAAGAGAGCATTCCAATACTGGCTCCATGAAGACGTGTCTTGGGCTACACCTTTATAGTGCCCACATCGTACTGACTCACAGTTGTGCAAATAAAGATTCATAGGCGGTTGTGACAGTAAGATTGAATTAACTTGCTGTAGTAATATTTATGAGAGCTTTAAATTTTACGATGTTGATAGTTGGCCGTTAGAAACTAGAGAAGTGTCATAAAATGTCATAATGTGTCAAACCGAAATTAACCTCATTATGACAGGGAAGGTGTTAGAAGAAACGGTAGGTATTTCGATTAGTAAATTAATAACTAGGTATCTTACAGCTTGGCTTGGCTGATATTGGAGCCTTATGTTAGGAATAAACAATAATAGAAATTTTAAGGCTGAATCAAGCATAGAGAAACTAAGAATACATCGTAATAAAAATAAAATGGTCAATGTCGTTATGTCTCATCTAAGCAATCATTTCCCAACTGTGCGCTACATTACAGTGCATCACGCAAAATCTCACGATGGACATAGGCAATTTGGACATAAATCACGACACAGACGAAATAATAAGGAAAAAAAAGAGGTCGCTTCACGAGTCACACAATTTTGTGACCAACGGGCACAATCAGTTGTAATTGTCTCAATCAGCGGTCAAAGTGCCCCGGGACACTATTAACATTGCAAGTAAAGGCAAATAAAGATGCACGTACACTCACAGTAATTCATCGTTGCGATTGAACTTCGAGAGTAAACGATGCGTGCCCTGCGGTTTCTTTAAATGAAAGTAAACTCGTGAACTCGCATATTTGCAATGAAACAATTTTATTTTAAAAGATAACTTTTCTTGATATCAAATTTGTGAATATTAAAAGAAATGCAAATTGCAGTAAATATAACAAATATATTATTTAGACAAGGAGAAAAGAAGTGAAACCTAAATAACTACTTATTAAAAAGAAAATTGTGAAAGAAGACAACATCTGAAACATTAAACTTACCTACTAACGGTGAACTCTACTGCCCTCATCATCATCATATCAGCCTGTAGACGTCCACTGCTGGACAAAGACCACCCCCAGGGATCTCCACGACGACCGGTCCTGCGCTAACCTCATCCAGCCGGGTCCCGCGACCTTCACCAGATCGTCGGTCCACCTTGTGGAAGTTGGTGGCCTGCCTACTGCCCTACTCATAAATTATCAATTAAACTACTTATGAATTCACAAGCGAACCATTTTAAAAACATAACGGTAAGCAGCATCGCAGAGATAGCAAAACAAATAATGTGTACGGTGCCTAAAGCCTTGAACTATGACAGAGGACCGCCAAATAAGTTGCGGTCACGCCACAACATACTAATGTGGTCACAACATGACACACTGAGCCATTGTTGCCACAGTATCTGATATAGCAACATGTCAGGAAGCGTTTTTATTGAACGCTAGAGTTTGGTGATGCAAGGACTTATTTAATAATCGATTAATGTTATATCCTCGTGTATGGCTGTGAGAGAGCGTCAGTGGCCCAGGGGATAAGACGCGGCCTATCATATCGAAAGGTCCGAGGTTCGATCCCCGGCTGGGCCATGTACCAATGAGTTTTTTCTCGAAACTTAAATACATTTACTGACTGCTCTTAAACGGTGAAGGAAAACATGGTGAGGAAACCTGCATACGCCGAAGAAGAAATTCCTAGGCGCATGTGAAGTCCACCAACCCGCACTGGGCTAGCGTGGTGGACTATAGCCCGAACGCCCTCGTTATGAGGGTAGGCCTGAGCCCCAGCAGTGGGGACGTGTTAATAGGCTGTTGATGATGATGATGAACCCATTTCCCAAACCCCCGGGAAAGTCCGAGTCACATCCATGTTATGCATAACGTTTGAGGTCATTCACCCCAAATTGCATCTGAGATCCGATCACTGCTTATAATAGCCACACAATGACTTTAAGATGCACTTAGCTCAAAATATCAAGATTTGTTTTAATACCTAGTGTTAGATACCTAGTAGGTACTACTTACCTAACGTGTAATCCTGCGATCATTAATCATCTAAATACCTAGGTTAATAACTTTATCGAACAATATTGTGGTTATTAATTTGCTTTTCCCGCGAATAAACTTTATGTTGTTATTTAGAGTAAGTAATACAGAAATTAAATTACAATTCTAATATTAAGTAAAAATAAATTTTACAAGTCTAAATTTATAAATAATATCATGCAAATTACTATTCTAAACAAAATGTTTTGAACTTTATCGAATCGAGGTATACTGCAGAGCATACTAAAGGTAGAGACAGGTTATTGTCAACGAATGAAATCAATAATTAATTTAATGCAAAAATCGAACTTGCCAAAAAATATAGCTATAGGGTACACCAAATCCCATAAAAGTATAATCAATTCGATAGAATGAAAATTCTGAAGAGAGCTTTATTGAAGTGAAAAATGTTTAAAGCACTACTTACTATTAGTTAAGGTATAAATTTTACAATTGAGAATTAAATCAATTTCCATAAAATGTATGCCCTTTGGTGCATTCCGGGATACTCCTCGTTTAAAATCGCAGTCAAAGCTTTTTAAAAATTTTTTAGGCTGTTAAGACCTCTACACACTCTTCATGGCGTATCTATCTTTTCGCAGTAGAACAGCCCCGCTATTCTGTAAGCGTATTTGTGCAACTCGATCCTGAATCCGCAGTGAGATCGGTCTCTAACTCAATGATTTACAGTTCAATACTCACTTTACTTCGCAAGTGAAGTGTTTATTAAGTAGCTTGTATTTGTTTACACAATGCGACATCAAGGTCTTTCATGATCGGATGCGGAGTGAAGTAAGTGACTTGCGATGTGATGGTCGAGTTTTAATTCATACTTTACAGAATCACACAGCTGCTGAGGAGTTTTTGGCAAAATGAAATTGGATGTCTGTAGGTCAGCACAAAATGCGATAAGCAATTACCATTAGTAGTCCAAGATACACCTAACATTTCATGCGAGACGGACTTATAATAACATCATGTGTCCAATCACTCCCACCAATACTTAGGTCATAAAACTTTAGCACTAACGCCTACATTTAGCGCTAAACATTAGCAATCTCGTTGAAAATTTTAGTTCCTTATGACTATGACCTTATGACTCAAGTGTTATGGGAGTGACTCTCTTTCTGACTGCAGCGACGTCTGAAGATGATTATTCATAAAACGAAGTGCTTCATTACATGTAATGCAACACAATTCTTTCACATTATATTGATTCAAAAAATAATCAGATATGTATTCCTATAAACCAACCTTAAATTTAATGACTACAACTTATTATCATAAATTACTAAGAAACAAAAAATATTAACTAAATATACCTTAATTAATTCTATCAAATTACAACAAAATACATAAGAAAAATAATGCTTGATTGACTATTTCTGAGCAAGGCGAATGAGCCCTAGGCACTAACCCTAAACAAGAAGCCTGACCTGGTAATATGGAAAGCTTTGTGAGAGGAACCTTTGTGCTCTGAAGAATGTGCACTGGATCGTTATAGAGAACTAATGTCATATTTAATAATACCAATAAGACTATGATTAAAAGAATACCGTGACTGACCACTGATTAATATATGTACATACAAACAGGGCTCTAAGACTTACCCTAATGATTTCGGCAACCACATGACTGTTCTAAACAGGTGGATTTTGATAGGGGTTGAAATGCCATGCGAACGAAGTCAAAGGCATAACTATGTATATTATAGTTTGAACATAATAATATTATATAAGGTGCTTTGGCTGCACAGATAAACTCTATTAAACTTAACTACTATAACTTTATTGATCTGCGCCGCTGTAAGCCTCGTTAGAAGCACTTAACGATCACTCATTTACTACATCTAATATAAATTAACCGTTAAATAATTTGGCCCACATAAACAAAATTTGCACAAAACAAATGGACTCTCCCACGCGAGCGAAGTTTCCACAAAAGTTAATTGACAAGATTGCGTTAAGTTAATAAACTGCCGCACGTCACCTTTCAAAAGTGTGGAATATCAAATATTCTGGTGTGACTCAACGTTTCTCTGTGTACATTCTATGGTTACAAACCAAAACCACAGACCAGAAACTTTGTATGTATAAATCCTCAGAGATTTTCAGCATATAAAACCAAGTCATAATACATTATATAAGCTGTGGCGGTGTTCATAGTCTGTACAAGTGTTCGAGAAGGTAGTTTCATCTTTGTCGCAAAGGCACCGGTTATGAAATAGTGCCGTAGCTCAATAACTTATCGATTTATGACTGCTGAAATTGATTATGAATAAATTATTGTCGTATAAATTGTTTGCAGTCATTGTTTATGCGGGAATTAATTGTGGTAGTGAGAGGAGATTGTTTAGCTGTTATATTAATGAATGAATGAATGCACTAGTATTTTGATTGGAAACTTAATTTTAACTGCTTTATTAAGTACCTACCTATTACAACATCCATTATGAAATTTATTGTTTATTTATGGTTATAAACATTTGACACTTCTGGCATTATATTGCGGTTTGATATTTTTATAGAATATTACGTATGTCTGTGTTGCCAGCCTTGAGCTTTGTCACCTGAGGTTAAAAGCATTATAACTATTGTATAATAAGCTGTAACTCCATTCCCGCACCAAAGCTGGAAAAACAATTGATTAAGAAATGTTTATAACAAGAAGCTTCGAATCTCTTTAGTGGCGCGCGCGTAATAGCAAATTTTTTTGATTCATGGTTTATAACAACTGAAGTCCCGAAAAGGTTAATGATTTTTATCGACATGAAACAGCACGTCCCTATCGGCCGCAACTTAAGTGCTGCGGTGTCCTCAGTCCACGACATCGGCAATTGACTTTAAAGCGACAAATTTGTAATGTGCCGCGACGATTGGGCGCCCGTGAGAATTTCGGCTCTCTGACTCCGTAAGGTATTGCCAACATTAATATTATCGGATTTGACACGAAGGTGTCGACTGCCGTACGGTTATCGCTTGTTATTATAGATTGTTCGACGCTAGATGCGTAGGTGGGATTCAAGTAATGAAAGGTAGGATCGAAGAGTGGGAAATAATAATTAATGCATTTTGGCAAGCTGATGTAATATCTCGTAGCGAAGCGGCAGATTGCACCTTCTGTGCGAGTGTGTACCACTGATCCGTAAAAGAAACATCCATCTATGCAACTAGGTACTCATTACAACCTGATGAAGTAAAACCAACCAGTGCCAAAAGCATGCTGAAGTGCCTAACGGATGCAAAGCTTAACATATTAAAGCGGCGATCACAAATAGATCAGCAATGGTCGCAGTGATTCAAGGCATTGAAAGAGCCCCATCACATATCTCGTATGCTTGTCTCTAATCCACCACTCACTCTTTTACACCTACGAATATAGGTATAGGATTTCCACTGCAGAACTCGCCTGCCTCAACGTCCCTTATTGTCTTTCCCCGTAAGCAGTCAAACCCTCGTCCTCTGGAGCTATAAAGAACGTTTGAATCACTGGATTGACAGAATCAAAGCTTTTCTGAACAAAACTGCGTTCTCCGCTGCGTTTCCATGACTTGAGACAGTCAATAAAAAGCGTTCTCCCACGGTTATTACACCAAGTGCTTTATCTGAGTGCTAATTGTGCAGGTTAAGAGTTTTTGCGCAATTTGCGATGTTACTGAACAACAAGGAAATCAATTTGTTTTAATGCCTTCGATTAATATTGAATTGACAAAAAAATGTAATTTCGTACGGGCAGGAAGTAAGTCAAACAATATTCAATCGCTGCTTTTTTGGCAGGTCCTATTATTTCCATTAGATTTATAGTACATACATATCTTCACGCTTTGTCCCTGATGAGGTAGGCAGAAAGAAGAGCGGTAAGTATCGCGAGCCTGACTCGCTTCTTTCGCTTCGCTCAGTCTCATCATTCTCGCTTGCCACGCGACGCGAGTGCTCTTTACGCGTCCGTCTGTGAGCACCCGCTCTTTCTAATCCTCGTTTGTCAGTCTAGCTGGTCCCCGGTCTCTGTATCCAATCACATTCGTTATATTTCCGTCGTCCGTCATTCGTTTATCACTTTATTCCCTCAACATGTCCGAACTACGAATCACCGGATCATGTCTTTTTCATCTTAAAATGATGTCACTTTTATTCAGTCCAGCTATATTGCGTATCTCTTCGTTACGGATCCAGTTCGCAATTCTCCAGCATTTACCTTACTTTCAGTCTACTTCTGGCAAAGCCAGGCTTCATGTTACTGATGTTTAAATAAGTGATATCCTCTATTAACTGTACAACTCACCAATACCTAAATACTTAAATTACCAACTCAAAAGTTAAATTTCAAATGCCATTGCATTTAACTTAACCCCAAACAAATATTCGTGCAAAAGATTTTCCGAATACCTTTTTTCCCTTTTTGTTGTGTCAAAGCATACTTGATCCGCTCTGTTAAATAAATTGTTCGGTTATGGCCGGTGTAGTGGCGTTTAGGGGAAAACGGACAAATCTATGGGAAAGCCACCAAAGCAAATATTTGAAAAGTTTGTCCGCTGCAAAACACCTGCGGTCACCCTAGTGGTGTCCACTGTTTGAATATTTATACATAGCTGTTAATACCATCCACAAATCTATTAGATTTTATCTTCTCCTATCATCATTGAGCGTTTCAAAGTCTACTGCTGGATATGTCCAGCCATATGGCATATTCATAGCCTTCCCTATGCCACCGCACCTGATCCTTTGTTCTCTGTATCCAGCCGCTTCCGGCCACCTTCTCTGGGTCGTCGGTCTAGCTGGTCTCCACTTCAGAAACTCGTCTGCCCCAGCGGCCATCAAGTCCGCGACAAAATGTGACGTTCCCACTGACAATCTGGTTTTCTTCTTTGGTGTCGATGAATGTTTGCTAAGGTAAGCTGATCTAGAAGAATTTGACTAGATTTTTTAACAAGGAAATGATTATACTATACTCTGACCCTAATAATTAGTATTTTGTTTATCCTCTTTTCTTATTTCGTGATACTTTCTTAGTAAGTGCATAACTAAGTTTTGTTTAGTGTTGATCAAATATCCCAATACTGACGTTGTCAATTTTCGACGATAAAAATAATATTTTTATATTTATATAATTAGTTTATGTGAAATAAATAAATTTGAATTTGAATATTATACTGTTTGCAAATAATTATAATCTATTGAATGTCATATTTCAATGTTTTTTACTGGTTTATAATATATGTATCATAGGACAATTTAGACTATACATAACAAATCTCTGGTAATAACAACTCTATATTATTACCTAGAAAGTCTTCCGCACTCCACACTCTTTCCTACCCTTATTTTATTTCGCGACTCAATACATTCTCCATTTTGGTCCTCCACCTCAAGTGTTTGCCCTTTTCCCTTTGTGAGAGGGCCAAAGGGCCGGCGAGAAGAATACTGAGCGCCCCACAAGTGGCGACTGACCGTTTCCTTTGCCATTTTATTAGTTGTCGTACGTGAATCGTAATTGTATTAGTTTTGTCTGACATGTTTATAGGCAAGGGTCAAAGTGAGATATTGTGTTATTGGGATATGGAAAGGGTTAGATATATAAAAAATATTCATTGTTATAAATGGGATACCATTATCGCTAAAATTTGAAGACTAATGATTGTGTGTGACACAGAATTTTCCTGAATAGGTACCAGCAGTTAAATTTCCTCCTTCTCATCTCCTCCTATACATTCACTAACCTACCCACAATCAACACTGCCTACAGTGAAAACACTTTGGCCTACTAGGAGTTTCAATACTATGAGAGACCAGTTTATACTGGTTTTGTTTCCACTGACGTGCGGTCGATCGTACCAATTTCTCACAATATTTACTCTGAGTAACATGGCGAGTAGGTAGGTACTTAGAAACACAATAGTATCAGAAATTGTCTAACTAAAGTAGAATAGACGAGGAAGTGCATTGGCCAAGTGTGCCTTAGTTGAACTGAGTATCTGTATGAAATGTGGCGCACACTACTCCGCCCCGCTGGCTGGCACGCGGCGATAGCATCGACTCGCGCACACACGCCACCGCCCGGACCTGCGCATTTATATTTCTCACTAGCTGTTTCCCGTGGCTTCACCCGCGTAGGGAATTTTTTCCCGCAGGAACAGTTTATCGCGGTAAAAGTAGCCTATATCATGCCCAGGGTTCGATGTATCTCATCTCAATCAAAATCCGTTCAGCGGTTTAGGCGTCAAAAGATAACAAACAGACAGGCAGATGGATAGAGTTACTTTCCAATTTATACTCGTAATATTAGTACCTATGGATTTAGGGATTAAATAAAATGACTCCTCTCGGTACTGATTTCTTTTCATATTCTTTAACGGTAAGTACATGACGTTCGACTGTTAAAAGAACTCCCGGAAAACATGTTCCCCCCTGTTCCCACCCAATCTTCAAAAACTGTAGAGAAAAGAAACATAAAAACTAAAAACTATAGGAAAAAACTGGTCAACTGGTACCATACTGGCATTAAGTTCGCTTTTTGTACGAATGTGTACAATAAAGTTTTTGAATAAATAAAGACCAACTTTGAAAATCCAGTACGAGAGCTACCAAATAGGTCCGCTCTAGTCATTCCCTGACATACTTCTTTATGTATGTATATACATTTATACAGTATTGCCTCTCTGAAGGGGACTGAAGCACTGCGGAGATGTGACAGGAATGCATTCCGGGCATTGTCGAAGTGCTCTAGACGCGAGGGTCCGGCGGGCGGCATCTTGGACTCGTGGAACAAAGGTATTGCTGAGATTTAATATATGTGTATGTATATCTAACCTGTTGGACCATTTCACCACAAATTTCACTTCAGAGAAACCATGTGAGTAACATTATCATGAAAATACTTTATTGGAAGATGTACTGCGATCATTAAGTATTGACGATCGCCGAAGATGTATTAAGCTTTGATAGATTTTTGGAGGAAAAGGTCCCGGTGAGAAGCTGACTGGGAGGAAGCCAAAGATCCACACAGACTCTTCGACTTGGCTTTCTCCACCATCGCACGAAGTACCTAAGTAGGCATACTTTTGATAAGATTAGACTCTACAATATTTAGGAGCTTCGCTATACCTAACAATACTGTAAAATAATTATAATATGAAATCTTCGTTAGAATTCCAGCTGGTGTCCAAAACCTTAGCGTCTATCTGCGTCTCATAGTAAAATTTCATTCAGATCTATTGAGTTGTAGAGGCATTTTATACTTTGAAGTTTTATTAATTGTCGTTAGTCAAATGACAAAGATAAAGAATTATTTTCAAAGTTTGTACTAGAAACTCTAACAAAATAGCCCCAATGTGACCTCTGCACTTAAGTACCTTCCGCACAATTGCAGACAGCACGATATGTTGTCCACAAGGAAAGGCCGAGGAAAACCGAGCCATTTGCTGTCGCCGGGTAAATCGAGTCAGGTAGAAAAACATGTTTCCTCCTTGAGATAAGGGTCAGATATATGTAGAGAGAGAAGCGGAAGCAGAAGCGGTAGCTCTGGAACTTTCATGGGGTCGAGATTTAGAATTGGAGGTGATTCAATGACTCGAACTGACATTCAAAATCAAGTCAAATCAACAGCCTATTAATATGTCCCTCGCTGTTGGTTGAACCCCTATGGGCTAGTCCACCACGCTAGTCCAATGCAGGTTGATGGACTCCACATGCGCCTAAGAATTCCTTCTTCAGCGCATGCAGGTTTCCTCACGATGTTTTCCTTCACCGTTTGAGAGCAGTCAGTAATACACGGCCGGGGATCGATTTTGGACCTCTCGACGTGACAGGTCGCGTCCTCCCCACTACGCCACCGACCTCTCAAAAGGCTTTTCCTGTTGTAAACAATAATGGTGTTGCTAAAGAAGGAACCAAAAACAATCAAAAGCCACTTTTCTCTTGCGCCGTAAACTCGCTTGAAGTATAAGTTCCTCTAGTCTGTTATTTAAGCTGCTTGTTGATTTGTAACAAAATAAAATACGCCTTAATTTCCACCGTAGTCACACCATAAGGAAACGCGAGATCATGTCCTACAGGCACTAAGTGATGGGGTGGCGAGGACAGCCCAGGGCCGGATTTGGCGGTGACGTATTACTAAATAAATTGCCGCCATGTTTGTTTCTGCTACGTGTTTGTCGTAACAAAGTAGTGAGATATGAGGACCGGTTCAGGTGGAAGGAGATAGGGCCATTTGTTAAGGTTAATAGGTCAATTTGGCGTAGCGGCCTTTGGGAACTTGTACAAAATGCTTCATAGAATTCAGAAATGTCTTTTGATTTAATGAGGCCTGTCAGATTTAAAGTAAATCACCAATATTAAAACAAAAACACAAAAATAACCGACTATTGTAAATAGGATTGTTCAGAAAAGGGATTGGGAATAAGTGCTATTGTGAAGAACATCGCACAGACTCAGATCCAATCAACTAACACATTTTTGTCATATCCTTCTGAATTATTAGTTTGTATCTTCAATTCAATTCAATACACTTTATTGCACATTCAAAAATTACAGACAAAAAGAAAAAAACAGATACAATAGTGTGCATCTAGGCGGTCCTATCGCTAAGAGCGATTTCTTCCAGACAACCTTGTACACTACAAACATTACATGATGTTCCTTCTTTACTGTTTCTTTACTAGAACTCAAAACCGTCTTATATTACCACATCTCTGTAGATACACAGTTCAATCGATCTTTTACATTTGAACGCTCAATTTATTTTTAAAATCAATCACACACAGTTCCGAGAGACGTAACATGACAACGTCAGCTCTGGCGCCCCCAAGTGCGGAATCATGCGCCGATCATTTGCTCCCGAGTCCGTCCCCACTTCAGGGACACATGGCGTGACATTGGGAATTCGCCGCGTGCCCGAGAACGGTAATTACAAGTCGCTTGTGATAGACAGAACGACCCTTTTCTATTATGTTTATCTGTCTATCTATCTGCGTTTGTAGGTGGAGATATTCTTGAAGGTAAAGTTAAAACTACCTAGCTTTATCTATAAAAATCATAGGTATTTCGTTCAGAATGCTAGGGGTAAGTGTAAACACTAAATATTGTATTTTTCTATCGTGTCTAGTATTAAAAAAATTATCCTATGACACTTAAGATACCAAGCCGAATTCAATGATACCTCGCTTTCCGAAATCAATCAAGGTATACTTAGTTTAGGCTCTACGAGGCAATGTGGCGAGTCTCCTCGGGACTCTACCGAGCAGTGGTGGCGATTTAGCTCAATTTTTTTATCTCTGTTAGGTAGTTGTTCTTATTTCTTTAGCTTTATATTTATATTAACTGTATGCTTTTAATGTTATAATAGTTTAATAGTTTTTTGATATTTATGTTTAGTTATTAATATATATTATGTATTATAGTTATTCTAATTTGACTATATTTTAGTTTATATTAAGTTAAGTATTTAGTTTATATTTTATTAATTATTCTATTTCAATTACAAATAATTAATAATACAGACATTTGCTGAAATAATACCTAACCCTCTTTTGAGCTTCGCCGAAGTCGTAAGTGCAGTCAAGTTAGCTTATAGGGTTCCGCCAAAACGGACACCCTTTTAGCGATTCATATCGCTACAATAAGAGAACCAGGAATTTCATCATTATTAAAGCTTTATCAAAGACTAGCCGTTTTATATGTTTATTTGTTTATATGTTATTCAAAAAATTTTAACCCGTTCTAATCATGCCAGTTTCTTAGTTTTGAAGTTTTTTATTAGATGGTGTTAGGTGCATTTTACACCCCGCTATCATTTGGTTCTTCGCAACTTAAGTTAAGCGTGCAAATTATCCACCAGTTTTTACCTCTTTATTGTTAGTTTAAGTAGATTATAAAATCACATGAAGCTCAACCTATAACAGAATGATACATACATTGTATCTTCGCATTCTATCTATTGAACCTATGTCCACTGGTGGTAGAATGGAAAATATTGCATAATGAGTGTATTAACCGAAATACTGTTACGTGTATAACCGAAATATTACAAAACAATAACGTTACTCCACATATTGTTATAGTAACAAATTCACCATAACAGACGGACGGACGGAAACAATGGACCCATAGCTATCATACTGTGGTAACATTTAGTTTCGTAGTGTTCGTGACGATTTGCGAGCGATACAGCCCGTTAATAGCTTAGCAGCTTTTAAATAACAATATAACACGCCTACCGTTGTTAATGTGTTCCCAATCGGTGCGATCTTTCTCAGGGATGCTTTAGAATTTTAACAAGTAATAATTTCAAGGTTTGCTGCGATAATACTTAGCATTGTGAATTGTATCGAGATGGTAAATGAGTGTCTAACGTTTTCAATACGAGAACGATATAATTTTTATCCATTTTTATGGTTAGTTATATCTATACCAAAGAGGAAAAACTGGTGGATAATTTGCACACTTATCTTTTATAAGTTGCGAAGAACCAAATGATAGCGGGGTGTATACTACACCTAACGCCATCTATTGACAAACTTTAAAACTAAGAAACTGGCATGATTAGAACGGGTTAAAATTTTTAATAATAATTATAAATAGTATACTTTATAGCGGGGATGAAGTCGCGGGGCATCGGCTAGATAATAATTTAAAAAAAAACAATGTCCCATTTAGAAAAACGAGTTTCCAAGTCCCCCAAGGCAGAGCTTTCAGATGCGTGTGATGATATCAGCCACTCAGTCAGGCAGAGTATTTTTAGACCAAATTGCTTTTTAGACGGATTGATCATAACCGTTCTTATAGATAGGTGGAAGTCAACAGCGTAGTCGGAATATGTCATCGGAATATCACAATGATTATCTTACAGCTTATTATCAAATTTCCTGTTTCAATCGCTACACTCACTACAGAAAGAGCTTCAAATTCAAAATCTATTTGCGTGCCCAGTACCTTATGGCGGTAATGTTACTTAGTTCTCTAGTTCCTCTTCTTTGCTTCATTGTTCGTAACAAATGGGATATGAGAGTACCTCTCACACTGTTCTAGTTTACCTGGACTTCGTTTAATTACCTCTAGCTATTCACTAAAAAGCTTTACAAGCCGACGTTTCAGCGCTGGCAAGTGAAATGTACGACAGAACAGTGGGCCCGAGGCCGGCGCGCCCACACTGAGATGAGCTTATACGTCTCCTGTCTTGAGAATGGTATAAAGTAAAGGCCTCGTTAGACTTAGTAGTTGAAACGGGGCGGTTGTAGATTAAATTTAGTTTACAAGAGAATACCTTGACATAAGAGACGTCTTCTGTTTTAGAATTGTATGAAAGAAGGATCTTGTCAAACGTAGCGGTTCAAACGAGGCGCTCCGAGGAGGTAGGTCGCTGTCGGACTGAATTTCTTGTCGGAGTTGAGATGGGGCAGTTTCGATCAGCTTTCGTAGAAAAACCGATACATTTTATAAGAAAAGTATGTAAGACATATCTATGCATAAGTATCGAAATAAAGTCAAGTTAGGTAGAGTATTTCTTATACTTTCCATTAGCCTGTCAGCGTTTACTTTTTTACATAGGCCTTCCTCATTTGTTCGCCAAAGATTTTTATGCACACTTTGAAAGTTGGCTTTATTCAATATGCACTTTTAAATAAATCATAGTAACCAACCGCCCCGTCTGAAAGGACCCATAAAGCCCGGAGCTGCGGCCCTTACGCGGATGCAGCTCAACCTAATAATTTCTTAATGTCATGCGCTTTGAAGGGAATTATTGTTTTGTATTAGAATAATGGTGTACTCAGATTGTTAAGTATAGATTAGGCGCGGCCATTCTCCCGCTGACATATTGCGTTTTGCCTCTCGATTCAATTGTGGACAATAAATTGGGTCAATCTTAAAATGTCAAAAGCGGGCAGCACAGCTTTGCTGTAACTCTAATTATTTGAGGTAGCTAATGGATGCTATTACGGTTTTGAAGGGAACAAATGTTTTTGACATTACATACAATATAGTCGATAAAGGGCGTCTCTGTCCTATCACCTACGTATATAAGTAATTTTGTGTAATGAAAATACTTATATATATATATAATGTATGTTCATTACAAAAAAAAAGAATATGAATATGAATACCACAAACGTTATTGAGAACGTTCAATTTTAAACAGGCGCCTTCCTTAAAGCGCACCTTTACACCTGGTCAAACACTTTCCTCATTAAGCAGCTTCCGGTCAAAAATCAAATCTACCCTCAGGTCTACCCTCTCAGCGAGTATACGTTAGTCCAGTGCTGGTTGGCGGACTTTACATGCGCCTGCGATCATATATTCATGATCGCAGACATGCGCCTAAGATTTTCTTCTTCGGCATATGCGAGAGCACTCAGTAAAATGTACTTAAGTTTCGAGAAATACCATACGTGACACGACTGGGGATCGAATTCAGATCTGTCGACATGACAGGCCGTGTCTTCCCCACTACTGACGCTCTTTTTTTTTCTTCTTCATTGCTTCATTTTTGAACATATCATTCAAGAAACTCTGAACAGAGCCTCTCCATAGCTCGCTGAGCCACTTGTGAATAAGCCTAATAATTTTACCCTGATAATGTGAGTTGCTTTCCACATTCATACCCGGAGCACACGTGTAAAGTGCGAGTACCAATCCAAGCGTGGCACATTATTTAGCCGAAGCACAACACATTATGGTATTTAACAATATCTAAACGCTGGCATTGTCTTCAGCATTAGACACGGGCTGTGAAGGTAGGGCCCTAAGCTCTGCAAGATGCGTAGGTGTTACATAGAGTAGAGATTTGCAGAACCTTAGAATAGGCAACCTTTCCACTGAGGTTATTTCCATCGTCGCGTATTTCCATCGTACGATTCGAAAATCTTCAAGCCTTAAGTAGAGTAAAAACTCATGCAAAAGACACTGCTGTCGTGCTTCTATTTGATATACATAATAATGAAACACGACAAAAACGTAATTTATGTTTCATACACTGAAAAGTGAAACTGTGAATCTTATTTTGAGAGCATTTCCTACCAGTTTCGTGAAAAGCATTAAATGTACGTCTCTGATCTGCATAATCTGTGGCACTTAGTCATAAGCTAAGGTAAAGACGCCGCCTGAGGCGGGTCAAAATAGTCTCCAAGAAAGATGGCTTTGTGGAGATAACAACGCGAGATTAATTAAACCTACGTCTGCCGACGTCGACGCCCCGGGGCCTAGTCTCGTGGATTATGTACAAAGTTTTGGTAAACCACGGCCTAATGTTGCTCGGCCGAAATTATAACAATGTTTCTAGAAATGAGTAGTTCTTAGCGAAAAGCCTGGTTACCTCCTTAAGTATTCCTGACATGACGTTATTTGAGGTTTCTAGCTGAGTTCTAGATTGTAGTTTTGACATACGCCTTCACAATCCGTCAGTTAGTCAAGGTATCCTTTCACTCATCATTCCGGCGAGCAGGCTTGTGTCTTCGATTCCAAATCTAATTGGATACAAAAACAAACGTTATTCGCGTCAAATTATACATGTAAGGGTCGAGGCAGACCAAGCGGAAAATGGCCTGCGCACATTTTGACGTAATTGTCAAATGAACCACATCACTATAGCCTAAAGAATAAAATCGTATGAATTACCTTGAGCGCGAGGCGACGCTGACGTGCAGAAGTCATTATACGATTATGTCCTTTAGGCTATCAGTAATATGGTTCATTTGACACTGACGTCAAAAAGTGCGCGGGAAAGTTTCTGCTTGGTTTGTGCAGTCCCTAAGGAAAACTAGCAGCAAATGCATGTTCGTAGTGCCACGTTAGCTTTGCAGTCTACTTCGGAATACTATTGTTTATTTTGATTCCGAGACGCAAATGTGTGTATGCTTTCGTATTCCATTTGTGATGAAATAAATGTTAGGCAGGAGGGTGCTTTTGGGCCCTGAACCAGGATCTATTTGTGTAAAGGGATTTCGAACTTGGAACAGCTCCAAGCAAACACCTGAACAACTAAGCTAACAACGCAGTCAAGAATGAAAGTTAATTAACAAAATCATAGTATCGACTGACAAACAAATACGGAACAAAATTCCCGCAAAACATCAAGAATCAGCATCAATATTAACCGTCGCTCACGTCCCAATAAACAACGTTTGCCCTTTGCCAGTTGTTTTGTCCAATTGATTGGTCCCTCGTACAGGACAACCAAACTCCAAAGACCGCTGACTAGCAATTCTCTTACCCCGCGGGGATCCTTCAAGCCTTGAGCAAGGAGGGGTGGAGATATCTGTAACTTGCCGTTGTGCGGTAAGTGTGTTAAGAGTTAAGAAGAAGGGACGAAAACTTCCCGGAGATGGGGCAGGGGGACGGAGGGGGATTAGGGCGCTTCATTGGACCGCAATTAAAAGGGAAGCAGACGGAAGTGATACGGAGTTGCGAAGTGCTGTAGGTTTAGTGGAATGAGCTTGGATTATTGCTTGACTTTTACTTTCGAACGACATACAGGGTGGCACACGATATGGATCAGTATGGGAACGTCCGAAACTATAAGAGATAGAAAATCTGTTCTAAGGAACCATGTCGTCGAATTTTTAAAGATAAGAAAAACCGCATTTTTAGATTTATAACGATATCTGAAATAACAATAGTACAGTCGACCGCACGTCAGTAGATACACTTTGACCTTGAGCTGGCCTAGTATATTAGGGAGTTTCAATACTATGAGGTACCAGTATAAACTGATTTTATTTCCACTGACGTGCGGTCGACCGTACGTTACAATGCAATATCACGCCGAGACATGCGATATTTTCCCAGATTGACTACGATTGGCTAAAATTGACTACTCCTATAAACAAGCATATTCAACGGCGCAAACGCAACAAAAGCTTTATTCGTACAATCGCTTAGGGCTTAACTTAATTAAGGTGTGGCTGAGAACTTGAGTTGTTAGTCTGTCTAAACCTTTAACTTCAGAATAGTAACATTAATATGTACCTACTAATCAGACAGAGCTATCTAAATAATAATAAAAGTAATGGCTAATTTAAAACAGTCTAAACAGATACGAATACAGGTAGGAAATTAATAGATATGGAACTAATAAATATCTAAATATAACAATAATGCGTTGAACCGGCCAAAGAGGTCCTAATAACGTATTCAAACAACATAATCCAGTCGGGCGGCGTAATGATAGCAATCTGTTGCCAATAAATCGTTAATGGACTATCGCTTGTCCACCGCACTTGTGGTGATGCAGTACCAGAGGAGCTTATTCCGACTTACGATAATAATATGAAAGAGATGTAATACCTGCCTACCCCGTCAGGGACATAGCATGCATATGCGTTAAGTACAGTCACCAAGACTGACACATTAGATCGTCACTGTTGTTAGGTATGTGTAGACTTACATACATATATGCCAGTTACTCGCATAAAAGCATGCCAGTAGCTGGTAAATGAGATCTAGTGGCATTTGTATCCAATCCAGGTTTTGGCAGATTTTTTTTTTAACCGCGGGAGTACTTTTCTGGTAACCTGCTTGGTCGTTATTTTCATATTATGGCATACTTTTTTACTGGCATAACATTAAGCTTCTTGGCATGTGTATCACGGCGGCCTTATATAATGTTGCGGTTAAGCTACAACGGAGATGCCAGAGCCTTTGCCTGCCTTTTGAAGTGCGTCTGCCACAGCCTTCATAATATCTATTTATCATATTGCTATAATATAAAGCGACTTGAGCGGTTACAGAAATTTATCCCGTGTTGAAGTTGTTGGTAAATTTATTTATGTTTTATGTATAAAAATCATTACACATATTCAAATTCTTAAGATGTGGTCGTAGTAAATAGTAGGTAACTAAGTTTTCATTATTAAAATCCATAATTCATGCAATACAAGGTAACCTTTAGTAACTTGTTAAAGTTTATCAATAATCTACCTATCGACGTTCTCTAATTCTCATTTCGGCTACCTGTTTCAAGTCGAAGTTACTAGGTGTGCATATTTTTAAAATCTTATATCGTTTTAACATCGTTACTCTGAATACCCCCCAACGGCGTAGGCTGCCGCGTCGCCTGGAGGCGCAGGCGCCCGCGCTGAACTTTCACCGTGTGTCCGCGGCTTTAGATACCTTGGATTTATTCTGCACTCGCCTTTATAGTTCCATAGGGCAGGGGTACGATACATCAGCAGTCGCATCGTAGGTATTACGATTTATACGATTACGGTAAGTTACGATTTAATACTTTTCCCCTTTCATCGAATTTTCTAAAATATTATCCCTAGAATAGGCAGAACAAAGTCAGCAGTAAAGGTAAAATTTGTATCCAGAATAAATAAATTTTAATAGTTGGAAACCGGAAATTTGTCTAATGACATCACAACACAATATAAACATGGGACAAATTATACAAACTTATCTGTTCTAAGTAGGATTTGAAGCCACATCTTCTAAATTTGGGAGCAAATCGAATAGACAGACAAAATGTATTTACAGGTAAGTACTATGGTTTGTTTGTATACAGGTAGGTCTATAGGTTTCAGCATACCTTGAACCTTCATAAGCCTCTCTACTAGTTCTTACTTACCTACAACTCGAATCGTCATCCAGTCCCATTGCATCTAAAGGGGGCGTCCATTAATTATGTGAGGTGATCTTTTTCTTAAATTTTAATTCGTCCCTACCCCCTGGTCACATTTGTTAAAACTCCCCATCACGTAAGATTTCCCCCATCATTTTTAAATAATTACGTTTCTTCTGTATTACTTATGTATTTTGCTTAATATAGAGAGTTAAAGATAGAGTGTATATAATCAAATTTACAGGATATCACCTGCAATAATTAAGTAAACAATGCATAGAATTTTGAGTGAGTGCGCTGTGACTACCCCTCAGAGTGTTTAAAACACCCGATCGGGTTTTATTAATATTGTCAGCAGAATGTGACGCGACCCGATCGGGTGTCGTCGCTGTAGACTATTATCACGTATATATAGATATATATAGGTATGAGTGATTTCTCGAAAATCAAAAAATGACGTCCACATTCTGCGGAGTTTTCAAATTTTGCCAGCCACATTCTAAAGGTTATACTAGTAATTGCTTACTTGTTACTTAGTGTGTAAACAGTTTTTTTCCAACTTACTAATAACAAACTGCGTTTCAATCCTATTTTTCTATTGATATTATAATGGTATGATATGATAATATACATTGGTCATAATAGCCCAGTTAATTATTCCAGTAAATGTACTCATGTACGGAGATTATTACAAAATGTTTCCAAGTAGTATACTTATTTACATTTAGAAATCCCTGTTTCCTGAATTACAAAGTTGACGTGAGTGTTGACCATCTAAAAATCCCCCCTTATTTGAGCTTCCGTAATTAATGTATGCCCCCGACCGTGGTTTATTGTTAGCAACATTATCGTAATTCACGTGGCATGCCCGACCCGGCACCGCACCGCGGTCCCACCCAGTGACAACGCGCCAGCGGCATCGGCAGCGCACAATGGCGATTGTTCCCGGCTGATCAGGAGATAGCCGGACTCCTCCCTAACTCGTTCCTTATTATTTATTGTGTATGAAGCCTATAACAATTACGTGTAATAGGAATTTAAGACGGCTTGCCGTAATGTTTGCATAAATGATGCTGCAATGTTTTTAAATAGTGGCTGTGAGATACTCAATAGATCCTATAGGGTCGCAATGTCGCCGGGTGAACCTACAGATCTATTTTTGAATCGCTCGCCTCGCTTCTAGCGGCCGATTCTACTAATTTACCATCGATATCCGATACAAAATCCACACAAAATTAGTAGAATCGATCGTTTGAAGCGAGGCGAGCCTTTCAAAAATAGGGCCTCTGACCCCGTACTGTAAAATAAGATGTGGTTGTGAGTTTTAATCTTCTGCACGTTAGAGCAGCAGTGCCACCTTTATTATATGAAGTATTTTAAGACCAGGTGGCGGTTTGGCGGATTCAACAGAATTTTGACTTCGATGAAAATAAATGCTATTGGAACAGTCGACCGCACGTTAATGGAAACAATTTGACCTTGAGCTGGCCCAGCCTATTAGGGAGTTCAATACTATGAGAGACCAGTTGATACTGGTTTTAATTTCACTGACGTGCACTATACTATTTCAGATAACAAAAAGTTTAGGTTTAATAAAATAATGTAGAATAGATACAGGAAAACCGTCAAAGTAACTCGACAGATAATTCGGTTTTTTCCTATTCATATTACGATGCACACCAGCACCCACAATAATTACATACAATTTGATGTCAATCGAACGTACGACGATCTTTGACATTGAATCGAAAATCCATTGGTTAAGACGAAAAAAAAATCATAATTTGACAAAAAAAGTCATGATCAAAAAACTATTCGTTGTTCTGTGATTACGTCTGATTACTACTCTTCGATAATGGTAGCAATTCGCCGGTTTCTCTATGACTACCCTGCCCCTCGCAATGTTTAAAGGAACAGGTGACAGAGGGGGTATGAAGACGTGAATGGGGGTCATGGTAAAGTTATTCATGGAAAGGTTACATGCGAGCAAAACACACGTCTGACAAGCAATGACGATGCCACAAAAGACTACCTTGTATGTCAGAAGCGTCATGTAGAATCACGTTCTAAAGATGATTGTGTGTAATTAGAGGCGCAAATTAAATAAATTAAAAGATAGACTTTTGGTAGCGAGACGGGATCAAGTCGGAATGTCAATGTCGTAACTGTCGTGAGCGCCATTAAAGAAGCTCCTGTACAGATTCAAAGATAAATTTAAACATTTGATTAAAAGAAATATGAAAAATGATGTTATAGAAAAATAAGCTTATACCTACCAACTGACAGGCTAAGGATTTTGCTTATAGATTTGGGATAATGGGTCAAGTGTCTGCACTCACGGTACTCCCAGAGCTGTTTGAAGTTAAACCGAAAGCATTTACAAAGTTCATGACATTATTATACCAACTCCTCCCGAATGTGGTAGACAACCGTGTAACTATTAACAAATTTATTAGCAGCCGCAATTAAAATCAATTAAAACTTTTGAGAATTTAGATGAAACCGCCAAGAAATACAGCTATTATAATAAAGTGACGTTTCTGTAATTAAAAGAAACGAGTGAAACTCCGCTAATTACCAAATACAGTAATGTCTCGGATTCTGTCGGAGAGCAGAGGAATCTACAAACTGCCACGGGTGCGGATCAAAGGCGGCTTTTGGAGATATTTCAATAAAACAGATTGACTAATAATGAACACGACTCTTTAATCGGACCGATCTGTCGTGAGAAACTTCGGACCGTTAACTACGACTTTACAACTGGTCGTTTGGGGCCTCGAATTCAGCGTTAAAGGATGATGTCATCTTAAAATTAGAATAATAGCAAATATGAACTGGAAACTTTTGATCTTTTTACGAAAATACTGCCTTGTTCGTAGACCCATTATGGTACCTATACTACCACTGAACCGTCTAAGCTATGATTATATAGTACCTTTTAATTCTTCTGTGCGATTATTAAGAGTTTTTGACTTATTAGAGGTACCCAGATGTTAAAGTTTTCTAGATTTTGCTATTCTAATTATAAAGAATTAAATTTATATTTATTAGCCACAGGGTAAGTTCTATTATCGCCCGGTGAAAGTTTCGATTTCCGGGATTAAACCATTTTGGATGAGATATTGGCAATTATTATTGTCAGTTGCAACCTTTGTTTTTATAATAGCGCGCCTTCAGTTATTTGTTTCCACCGCTTGTTTCGTAGCCTCATCCTTAACAGCGACTTTTACAACTGATACACTCAAAAGAAATCCACCTATTTCGGATTCGTCACGCAATTTGTCAATCAATTCACCGTCACCGAACTATACATCGTCTGGAGTCCATTAAATGTCAATTCTTATAAAAAAAGACTCTTTGCGTTCGCCGCTCGCATATTAATTCCTATAAAATTAATTGCGGTGACAAATCCATTAATTTGAATTGCTATCGGCCGGTTCTTGACTTCTTGACGTTTCCAATAACACGTTCGTGTTACTTATATCGATGTGCTCAGCTTTTAACTTTTGAACTCTGTTTCAAGAAGTAAAGACTGCATTTAATTAAGCTACTTTCTATTTTAGTTTGTTTTGAAATTACGCGTTTTATTTTACGTAAGTACTCGTCTATGATATAATCTTCTTTCATAATATCAACGTTGAAGAACTATTGACCATTCTCTAAAATGCCATCGACTCATATCATGTCAATATTGGATTTGTGGACTATAAGAAAGACCAATGCAAACCCTGTGCGTATTTAAAAATTCTCTAGGTTTCCTCCCGGGGTTGTCCTACACCAGAATACCTGAGGTGGATACAACAGTTAGATAAATTAATACCAGCGGCCTTTAGTGTGAACCTTATCCCCATAAGCGGTATGAACGTAGTACGGAACTTCCATCTGTATAATAATTTTAGTCACGAAAAACGTTCCTGAAAAATTAGTTTGCCTAATACCTTTAATAGTACCGTCTAAGAAAAATACTTAAAACATTTTTCTTTATCTATTAAATAATCTTGTATCGAATTGAGCAATAAAATGTATTTAAATGTACAATTTAATTTGTAGTTTTGCCTATTACAGTTTCCCCGCATTCGATTCGATATCGAGTCAAGACGAGACTATCTGCAGATTGTGCGTGGCTAAAGGTTTTATGAGTCAAATCGTTACTATTTATGTCATCACTATTTTTAAAACTTTTGGATAATAAATGTTTTGGAATGCAGAAATAAATAGCGGCTAGACAAAATCTCATTTAGATAGAATTTTATAGTAGTTTTGAAGATGGATTTAATTGTCGTGACATATTTAGGGGCTAATCAAAATATCTTTCTACTCAAAATTTTTTAACTAACAAATAAGCAATAGATAAGAATAAGTAGGTAATTATTTCCCGCGGGAACAGATTTTCTCACAGTAAAATATAGTCTGTATGAGTTTTTATTACGCATGTGAAATGCATTTCATGTCATCAGGAAAGAAAAGGCTCAACAATGAGCACAGAGGTTCGACGCTATAATATACCTAAGAAGACGCCATCTAAATACAAAAAAAAACAATGTAACTTATAGAATAGTACATATATAATATAATATAATAATATAATATACTATAAACGTAAAAGAGGGATGTTTATTTATTGGTAAATCAATTACGTATTAACGGATAAACGAACTTTAATGAATGCACAGAGTGATAGTTTATATCCTGATATAAAACATAGGATCCTTATAATGTGGACGAAATCGCTGGGAGTCTAGTATTACACAAAATTTCCAGTACGATTAAAATTCTTACGTGTTTATTACATAGCTAGGCAGAAGATTCGAGAGTGAAAATTGCCGTAATTACACACAATTTCGAAAAATCCGCTGTTATCGCGAGTCTTTTGTCTTTTTGATGTTCGAATGAGAACAATGCGTGCTCAGCCCGTCTTTGTTTACTTACTCGCCTATTGTTGGAGTCGCTTACCGGAAAATTACACAGCAAACCACATCATTTACTTACACATAAGTCGTATATAGTGTGCTTGCAACCATTGTGTCTCCTGCAATCAGCGGATTGCTCTGTCCTATTGGACGAATGAGCAGTGGGCAATACTTAGTTACAAAAGCGGACACCGCACAGGTTTATACTCTGTCATGATTATCTTTACGTAGAACAAGCATTTTCACTGTGTGAGTGTCTGTACTAGGTATACCTAAATAATCATTTGAAACGACAAACCCATCAAAGCGTGGCATCCGTATGTATGTAAGTCTTGCAACAGAATACAGCGGACAGGTAAATGACCAGTTTCTTCCATTTTTGCTAGTTTTGTGCGTGTATTTCAGATTTATGATTAGATTGTTTCCAAAGTTAATTTTGCATTAGGTATATAGGTTGCATTGCAACTGCTTACAATTTATACTATTGTACTCATAAGTGGAGAAAATGTATTTATACAAATATTTAAAGATTTTTTACCTAGTAATAAAAATATAATGATTCAGTTCTATGTAAAAATGTATGATTATTCCATCACATCCCAGGTTTTAATAGTCCTTTAAGAAAATATAATTCTAGTAATAAATAAGAAATATCATCTAAGTTGTACTATGGACAAGTCACGTCTTATCATTTATTTTGTTCCATCGTTTGCGGCTCTAAAAACTAAAGACGATCTTTTGAATATATTTAAAAAGGATACAAGTTTATCAAACCAGAGCTGAAACCGCTGGTTTAAAAACTTGAAGTTTTGGTGTAGAGTTTGCTCTATAACGTAGGCTGTGTTATCCTGAAAAGATTTTCTTAATTCCACTCCTAAGTTAATGTTACACTCGGACAACGCCCATAACATAAAGTAGTTGGCACCCAAGTAAGTGTCAGCCCGTCATGGCTCGGTGGCCGCGTGGTTGCCCCACCGTGCGGCGCGAGGTTGCGAGAGCTGTCGTAGTGCGCTGCGCCTGCGATGATTGCAGCTGATATGTGTAACGGAGTCTTCTAACGTGACGGAGCGGCGCATCTTCCTTTTTATTATTATTTTATAACATTGTAAAAGTCTATTCTTTCATAACGTTGACCATTTATAATATCCACTGTTACTTATTAGGAGAAAAAATGGCAGTTTTCTTTCGTATGATCAAGATTGTAGGATTTAGCGGGATTGTTTTAATTGAATTGTTGTCGCTCGGTTTCCTTTCCATTTGTCGTTACATTATGGACTGGATACAGTGTCTCATATTGGATAATTTTATCAAACACTGCTCATAGCCTAACCCTATTATACCAGACAAGGCATTTTTGTGTTTTTCTAATAAGTGGATTCAATTCAATTAATGCTCTAAATACCACAAGCTCAGAAAAACAGTACTTGCCACGGCAGACAACACTAGTCAAATTTTTGGGCGCAGGATCTGGAATTACTAACCACAGTGAGCCCAAATCCAATATATTTAAGCCGCATATAAATCTGTTTAAAAAATCCAAGCAATCGAACTGAACAAAGGAAAGGAATTTGTCAAAAAAGTGACCGCTCCCCAAGGCGAGAGAGTATAGTCGGCCAGCGCCGTGTTATTATGCAAATCTATAGCCGTCGCCGAAGGGACGAGCCGGTGGACTTAGGATAAGTCTTGAGCTTGGCTTACATGAACAATTTTTTTTAACTGTCATTGTCCAAAACATTGTTTAAAACCTTTGTTTACCGGTACAGAAGAAAGAAGGTGGAAGGTGCCGGGAGCGCCTGGATTCAGTGGACGTTGAAGGGCTAATAATAATGATGATGATAACGATGATTATTATCATTATCAGGTATTTTATTTTAATATAACTTTATCGAAAACAACGGCTATTTATCAGCTAGATATTAGTCACCAAGGACCAAAATTTTCTACCGCAATAAAGTCGAAAAGACCATAAGATGCAAATCATTTATTTAATCGTTTTTGGACTACTTTTGTTTAAATGCAAAGGTACCTCAGGAATATTAAGAACTAAATCACCGCATTCAAAAGAATCCAGATAACCACTTCTTTGACCCTGTATCTAGTCACTTCAACATTGGTGGAATAAGAATCACTTCTTAAGTTTTAGGAGCGAATTAATGTTTGAGGATGGGAAAAGACAGTCAACTGGTGGACCACAATCAGCCGACTATTCACCCTTATAAACTGCCACACGTGAGCCCTTAAAAGAAGTTAAAATAATTCGATCACGTAACAACGCGTAGCTTAGAAACTGAGTAGCAACATATTTTCTTTTAACTAAATATGGGGCAACGAAGTCTAGATTACATAGTCATTTCGAGACTCGAAGTTTAGGAAAAATATTGGATTTATTGTTCCAGAAGTCACAGATACCATGTGAGCCTACCCTACAACCCACCTTTGGGGCGGTGACGGAATGTCAAAAATTTCGCTCCGAAATGTGACTACAGTGGAGTCGATCCGATCCAAAATTACTCGACGCGAGTGATGTCCGCCCGGGGACAAACGTACCCGTCACCGGTCGTTTTCGAATATCATTCCGAGAATATTTTTGTTGATAGATGAATCAGCGGTCGCGCCTTTGAATTCGTGTAACTAAGAAAAATGTTATTTGTACATTTTTTTATCACCAGAATATTCTATTGTAAAAAAATGTTTTATTGTCTTTGACTTTATTTTATTCTTAATCGATTCAGCATGCTGAAAATAATAGATAATGACTTCTACCAAGAGAGTTGTCAGTAATAGAGCGCGCGTTAGCAAGTCTGAACTGTAAGCACGGGTTTGAACAGTCACGAAATGTTCGGGGCGACGCTACTAGTCACAACACGTCAGTAGCGCTGATTGTTGCTCTCGCCGATATTTATTTAGATTTAGAGTAATCATGGTGAAATGTGCAGTGCCAAGCTGTAAACACGATTCACGGAAAAGAACGATCTAGAAAAAATCGTTATAGAAGTGTCCATAGAACACCTGCTTACACTTGGCACAATGGGCAATGAGCGATGCGCGCGCTCTATAGCTAGTATACTAACTCTATGCTTCTACCTTATCCAGCAGCCTTTCTCCAGCAGTGGACGTATTTTGGCTGATAATATGATTATGACTTCTATATCGTGTAAAATTGAATTTTAAAAAAAATCACTACAATTTTTATTGATTCTTCGGACTTCATCATCCTCGTGCTTTGACTTAATTGATGCCACAGTTCCATAAACGCAGGTATTATGTCATTTATTTAAGCTGTTTTACCTGTAGCAAGGTGATTGACAGGTTGATCTACATTGACAGCGCTACCCCGGCGAGTAAAACTTTGCTCAACAGCGATTTCAAATGTTACCACACGGCGACGCCGACCGCTAGTCGCAACGTGCTGTGACCGTTCCGCCGCACGCGCTTCTGCATTATTCATCGGTGGACGGTCGTAATTAAATGTCTTGCTCGGTAAAAACTACTGACACCTTCCTGTGGGATTTATAAGGGGGCAGGCGTGGATTTAATGGCGCTAGGGTAAAGACCTCACAGTCTGAGAAGAGAGTTAATTCAGTTGTTGTAATGACTCATTAAAGTCATGTATTAGTACCGTCTGTAGGTACCTTATATTCTGAGAATTAAAAGTCACGAGAGGGAGAGTTGAATGAATGAGACAAAAACAACAAAAAGTGAATTCACCAGCATCCGCCCGCGTACACTAGCTAGGGTTGGAATTTAGTAAAATAAACATTAAAATACATTCAGTAACATCGTCAGAAATTGACCAGTCAATTATTTCAGGTGATTAAATCTACCCGTATAGATGACTAGCTTCTCAGACGTCTGACCAGAGATCATACCGACATCGTGAGAAAATTCGTGCGTCAGCCACTGTTACCTACAATCTCGGATAATAATACACTGCACATATTATAACCAGAGGTCGGCGGGGGTGTGCTGTTTTCAGTTTTTGCATAACATGGACATACCTTATCATTCAATGCTAAATGCCCCATGTGCAATTATAATAAACTAAAGAAATGATTTTATTTAGTCTGCGTTTCTGCTACGAACTTTACGTCGCCATCAAAATAAATGAATTTTATTAGAACCTACGGAATGTGAATAATGATATTAAACTCAAGGCGAAACTCATTAAAAATTGAAAATATAGAAAAAAATATAGTTAATTATTACAATAGCACAGAAAATTTACAAAAAAAAATATTCTTTTAATATTTCTTTAAGGATCTTATCCATATTAATATCTCCAAGACACAACTACATGACATTAATAACGTAAAAACAGCACACCCCCGCCGACCTCTGATTATAACAGAAGGATTAAACAACAAAAAGTCCGCAACTTAGAAAAACATTAGATGGTAGATCAATCATTTGAAGTCAAGACAAGACTGTAAAAAGCTAACAAGAAACAAAAGCAGCAAATGGCCTGTGCAGATGTGTAATGGTGTAGTAATTATTTGTTAAACACAGGAGGGAGAGTCGCTGCGCTTGAGCTAGCTAAATGTCAAGTACGAAACATACTTCCTATCCAATTATAACGTTCTTCTGTTTCTTTATTTCCTGGTTCATTTACTCGTATTATATTGCGCCAATTAAAGAAATATTTTAATGTTTAGAATAATCATTCAGTTTGTTGCAGGAAGACTTGATTCTTTAAGACTACCGTCTATATTAAACGATAGGATATTTTTATGCGTATTTTTTCAAATGCACTTTTATAGCTCTATAATGATTCCTATTGTACCTAAAAGGACGCAGTCTAGGACCAAAATACACAATGATATGAGCCAACGATGACGTAATCAATAATAAACGAACTATATTCAACTTGTATTAAATTTATGTGTTAAAACTCAAGGTAAGTATGAAGGAAGACCAGTTAGGTGTTATTTCAAAACGAAACTTAATTTCACTTGTCAGTATAGGCACAAACAATTTTTAAATTCCACTATTTTTAAAATCACTGATCAAAGAACAGAATCTTTAAATCATTATATTTTACTGCAGATAATACAATAACTCGTTTCTCGTCAACATAATATGTTAACCAACATAAGGTAAGTAATGAATAAATTTAAGTAAGTCGCACGTATAGTTAAATCACAAGATAACTTAAATAAGAGAAACTGTTACTAAACGTCTCTCCTAAATCACGGTGCTCTAATTAAAGTACGCATTTAAAACTTAGAAGTTTAGAAGACTTGTAATTACAACAACAGATCCGAGGATTACCGTGGATGAGCTGCAATCTTTCGCAATTTTCGCTTAATCGCTCGTTTTAACGTAACCATTGTTACTAGAGCTTCACTTCCCATAAGATAGCATATCAACGGAGGTGTGCGTAGACTGGTTCATAAATAAACGCTCGAGACATTTGGACTTATGTGATAATACTAGGGATGGAAGAAATTTGATAATTCGCGGTCAGGAAAACGATCGTTTTAATAATAAGTTAGGTCGCATTGTTGGTAAATTATCTTTGGGATAAAAAAGCTATAGAGTGGCGTTCGTAGCAATGTGTCCTCTACAACATTGCGTAGACTTTCTACGCCGTAGGTGCCAACAAAATACATAGGTAAATAAAACATAACTTTTAGTGTTTAATAAAATTCCTAAATTTAAATTATTCTAACCTTTAACTTCATGTATTGATATTGCCGAATATTATATGGTACAGTAGCGACAGATTACATTCAACTTCACATACTTAGAGCTTTATCGATATTTTTTCGAAATTAGCCGAATATTAGGTTTATTCATATTGAAGCATTTATTTTCACTGAAAGTTGATTTTAAAAGCTGTTTATTAGTATTCTTTACAATTAATAAACTTTTCTCTCGTGTCTACAGAATATAATATTTCCTAACGTCGACTCTAACCATTTCGGTTATGACGGTAACCAAGACAATCATTTATCACCGACCCGTCAAAATCTAATTGTCCCGCCTCGCTAACCACCCGATTGTGACCGTAATTATGCCCTTAATTTTTTTAACACAGAATTAAATCGACTTATAAAAGATTTTTTGTCGATATGGCCCCCAAGAAACGACGCAATTTGGAAGAAATTCCAAATATTTTATTTTTATTCGGACATAGCTGCAGGGCTATGACAATTATAATATTTTTATAGGTTCGATAATTGTTTCTTTACAAGTTTGTATCAATTGCCCCAACAAGGTTAAGCTTGTGCAATGTGCATCGTAAAATATCGGTAGTTAGAATCACCTAGTGGAATATTAATTAACAATAAATGTTACCTATATGATTTAATTTTGTTACTTCACCCATATTCAAATAAATTTAAACATACGTGAGGTTAGAGACAATGGGTTTTCTTTTCTTAACAGAACATCGCCAATATTTTGTATAATTTCATCATCCTTTCATTTTTGATTTGTGATTCAATCAATGTCAATAAAAATTATTAAAATAAAATTCAATTAATGTCAGAATACACAGTCCGTGTAAAGAAATGTGCGTGAACAACCCAGATAAGAAAGTCGATTTCATAGAGAAATTGGTAGCCGTTTTATAAAATTACATGGTTTTAATAACCCTAACCTCAATAGGCGTTTTTAATCTGTGGGGTTTTGGAGGTTGGGTCAGCACCCGCAGGAGTTAGCAGTCGCGATAATCATTAGGGTTCGATTCCCAGTTCACAGACAATTTTGTACAATTTGTACAAGTAAGTCTTCGTCTAAATATTATAATAGTTAAGAAGCCTAATTTTGAATTAGACATCTATCTACATGAATAAATAGTATATGAAAGATACAATACTCTAAAAATATTTATTTAATAATTTACTAGGTACCTACCTATTACTTATGTATGTTTAAATTGTTATTTATCACAATAGTAGATTAATAGTACCTACACAACTGGTAATTAAATATTCAGATTAATTATTTTTCTCAAGAAGGCAACCCTTACTGAGTCAGTGACGCGTTAGAAAGAGAGGGAAGTCGTAGGTGAATATCTTTGTAGGCATTTAGCGCCCGTGAGCGCTGAATTGCACTTTATGTGTCGTAGCTAGAGTCGCTATTTGTTTAAATGTCTTGCGAAGATACCTTTCTGTACCTACTATTATCTATTCTGTGGATATACATTATCTATTCTGTGGAAATACCAAGAACTGCGTAACCTAGGCGATACCTATATCTACCGCCGCCGGTTAGGCGAACTGTATACCTATTAAATTATAAACTTTTTTTCACTTAAAACTGCCTCATTTGGTGCAATATAAACAAAAAAAAATGGCGCGTTGAACATAGGTAAGAAAAACTGTAGAAAATCTAATAAATCATAAAACTGGTCCACATGAGAAAGTACTGTTTCTCAAACCCATGTAAATAGCAGACGAATGTGATGACCACAAAGTAAATAATGTATGCAACTTCGCAGTAGTCTAACTACAGCCAATTATATGCTTTCATGAATATTCCCAAATCAAAACAAACTTTCATGTCACTACATTTGCGTACCTACTTGTTTCTTAAATTTCCCATTATCAATTCCATGTAGAAATGTTGTCAATTAAAGTTATCAAAGTGCTACTTCCAATCTATGACGCATTGTAAAGTCCTCCTAAGTCCAGCGGCCTATAAAAAGTTATTAGAGTCCCTTATGACGTTACAGAATTGTCTGTCGAGCTATCAATCACTCGGTGTGGGATGGCTCTAATTATAAGGATTAGGGGTGCTGTGGCTCTGGTCCCAGGTATAATGGCTTCGATGCCGGCTCTTTTAATAGAACCAAAAACGGTATGAGCACAGCGACGCGCCCTGTAGAAATTAAAGAGTTTTTAATCAAGGCTTTGCGTGAGGTTAAATTCTGTGTTGATTGTCGTTAAAAGAGTTACCGAGTTTTTTATGTATCGAACTGGTTAGGTAATGTGCCGACTATGAATATGCCTTCATAACTACTTAGTTATCACACCCCAAGATTTTCAGTTAAGATCTTGAAGAAGACGTCGTCGGTATGAGGGTAGACCTATGCCCAACAGTGATTATGAACAATATTCTAAGTCTATCCGGAGTATTTAAGTCAAATAAGGCATGTCCATAGTCGTTGGTGGCCGTCCAGATATTAAAGAAACTGTGCAGTGACTGCCACGACTTACGAGAAGAAGGTTAACCTGCCTATATATAAAAAAAGTTGAAAATAAATATGCCTGGGCGCTACTTTTAACTCCAAACACTGCAATATTTCTCTCGTGACTCCCATTTCATTCTAAACCCTTTAAAGCCGCAGTAGACAAAAAATATAATCGGAGGCACGAGAAAGCTGTTATTTTGCGGTCACTATATTTACCGTGAACGCACCTTGACGGGAGTTGGTTAATTAAACATAATGTTTTGAACGCAACCCTCTAAATGCTCTAAATCTTTGCTGCACCGTGCCATTACGTGATTATTAATTGGGCGTAAACGCAGAGATTGGGGTTTGAGCTGTGCTTCAGTGTGGACTCTGATTTCGTTAATTGCTTCTCTGACAGCAGCCAAATTTTCCTCGGTTAGTTTCATACCCATATTTAACAAATTTCTAAGAGATACGTAGTAAACATTTGTTTGTGTCTAAACCAAAATTGCTGTAATTTTTTGAGATTTAACCTCAATCTTGTTTAGGTATACCTATATGCTGCCGAATGATGGTTGTATGCATTATCATATCTCTGTTATTGTCGTTACGAGATATTGTTAAGTCCGCCCTAAATGTGATAAAAAATACTTTAATCAAGACATTGTCGTAGATATTGTGTACCTATGTGACCTCTAAAAATAACTGATGAGCCACCGCCAGTGAACTCTAAGAAAAAAAAGCACTGTAGGTACACGAGTAGTTCTTTAAAGATTAACTGCTTTCTATTTAAGTTTACGAATATCTGACGTAACCACACCCTTTTAATTTAGTAGACAAACAAACTGGAGCACTTAAAAACATTATAGCTTTACTAGTCACTGCTGTCAATAATGATAATAAAAGAGCCAAAAATAATGATGATAAAACACGAGCGACATCACGCGTTAAACGAAAGCTTTCATAAAAATATCCCCCAACCAAAATAGAAGGCAAATTGACAGATGACAAATAAGACCGTTAACACTACGGTCACGGCACCCGTCTAACCAACCACCAATGACCTCTGAGATGACAAACAAAACTTCCCTATTCATATAATTGTTGTAAGAGATAGTGCAGTAGTAAAGGTCTGTTTTACTTGGGCGGTGCTAGTAAATATTTCTACCGGGCCTAAATGTGATAAAATACATCAAGACATTGTCGTTATAGCAAGATAGATTGCTGCCTGATGTCGGTAACACATTCCTTTGAACAACAAGATTAGAACAGATGAATGTTTGTTTGTATACAAGTATTGTTAGACATGTCCCGAATCAAGTTCTGTTGTTATTCAATTCTTTAGGACATTCGATGGAAGTGAAAGCAGAATGTTCGAAATCAGTGTTGATTGATCGCATTTAAATATCGTCTGACGTCTGATAGTAAATGTAAGATATAGGTATAAAACTAGTATCGTTCCTGATTGTATTTCAATATGTTAGAAGAATAAAATGTACGAATTATAGTCTGTGGCAATGTCCAAACAAAAAGGAGTCGCGGAATGTAAAGGCAGCAACAATTGAGACAAAGGGCAAGGAGGTCGACCCTTCTGGAGTGTATGGGTGTGGTGGACTTAAATTTTCGCATTGACAGCCGAAACGGCCCTTAGGGACGGTCGAGACGTGCTTTTAGTGCCTTTATTCGTTATGGTTAATGCGCCAACTAGTTTACGAGCTGTACTGCTATTTGTGCCCTCTGAGGGCGGTGAAAGTTACGGGTACTATAAGCAGGATTGGTTGAGCATACACGCAGGTACGATTATGGAGATTGACATCTTATTCTTTGTTGTGATTTCTATTCGCTAAAGAGTTTAACTCTGATCTACTGGCTCTTTATGACCAGTGAGTTAAGTAAATAATAAATAATGTATCTAATCTAAACTACATTTGATTCGTTACTGAATAAATTGTACAAGTATAACTTGTAGCTCAGTTGTTAAATTTTTTATATCATTCACTTCATTACTCCATTAATCACCTGCCATTTGAAACATTGTTTAATGTTAATTTATCAAAATATCATCATATTTATACCACAATTGTTTGACATTAAAACTGTATAATCAACCCATTAAATCAGGTTCAACATTTAGATTATTACTATACTATCCATTGTCGTGAGAAGAAGGAATAAATCTACCAATCTGTGATGTCAGAACGGCGGTGTTTGACGCGTCAACCGAACGAGAAATGGGATTGGCTATCAATCAATGTGTTGGACGAAAATTAGATGTATTGTTCCTTGCCTCGGCACTCCCTTACAAATGAGCTCCTTTGAATCATCACAAAACGACGTAGGTATGTATTTTGACAGTCGAAATTTTTGGTTCAAAAGTCACTTATTTTTTATTGTCGGCCCGAATATGATTTAGTGCTCAATATTGTAGATGTCACAGCCAAATTCTATAATAATTCTAGATAATGATTAAAACGTAATATTTTCACGAGAATATTGCGTAATTAGTAAACACTAATCAATCTCTCAGCGCATCGAATGATATAGAAGAGTCTTGTGTTTGCAATGTGTTATTCATATGGCAAAAGTTCTATTTTTACAATTCTAACGGTTATACCTATAGATAGAATATAATTTTAATATATTTACTGACTTCTTATTAACACATTGATATGAAGTGAATTGCAATGTTAGGTCCTGATAGTCATTACAAGTAGTTTCGTATAGGAAGCTTTAATCGTATGTTTCTATCAATAAGATGAACTAATTCATTAGCATCGGGAATCGAACCCATATCCTGCAAACATTATATGTCATTGGGCATTAGAGGAGTGTCGTGCGCTAAGCAATATTGACGTGTTCATTAAGACCATTGTCTTTGGGGAGTGTATTGGAAAGAGGGAAGGGAGAGGAAGAAATGTCGATGTTTTCGGGAAAGCGGACAAAACATCATTTAGGAAGGTGACTGATAAGTTCAAGTTTCTTTTTAGAACAATTATTAAGCGAAGTGTGACTTCGTACTAAATGCAATACATAAATTTTGGTTTAAAATGACACTGGTCTTCTAACAGTTTAAAAACTTTCTTATAAAATTTGATGCATTTCTGGACCCAATTGACAACCCTTGTTGGTCCAGAAAGCAAACAAGTGAATGACACTTTCACCAGGATAAACATTCGAAAATTCGGACGTTTACCTTTATCCAGCAATACCAGTCACCGAATACATTAATAATGGACACCTTGCAATAGTCAAATGAGAAAATTTCTAACCGGAACCGGATATGTGTTTATATCATTACAAACTCAACCCACTAATTCTATTTAAGAACTGTCAAAAGAAAATGCTATTAACACGAAAACCTACATCTAAGAGGCGACTCATATCTATAGGTTTTCCTCTTCTTGATTTACGGGGACCAATTTGGCCCCCCGAAACTGTGGTAGGAAGTGGACAGTATAGTTATCTGATCAAACATGCAATAAATAATACTCGGACGGTATTTATCATAGCACCGCAAAATATAGTAAAAGAACGATTTATGGGAGAGAAAAATTGTGCCGCTACGTATACCTACTTAGATAATGACGAACAAAATTGTTGGGTAAAAAAAGTGATGTATGTTTAGGAGTTTTGTTATATTTCTACTAAACTGGAATAAGTATCAATGCTAGTATAAGTAGGTATAGTATAAATGTTATTACAGAATTTGCTATCTTATTGTAGTCACTCAACTTTTTTCTCCTAACTCAATAGTTTATCAAGCTTGACAATTTTATTTCAAAGAAAATACTTATATTTTTCTCTAACGCCTAAGTTCAAAGTGTAAGAAGTTGATGCAAATGCAACAATTACAAAAATAAAGCCAATCTCACCAACATCGTAACTCTTCAAAACTTAACCAGCGTTAAAAAATAATAAAGTAATAATACATGTAATAATAACCTTCGTAAACGACAGGAAAGACGCGGCGTCCACCGGCGGCATTAGCATTAAAACGGTCACACAATTACGGCGTGATTAGTGTGTCGCCGCGACGACGACGGCGACGACTGAATTCATTAGTTCAGCTCACCTGATTTTATTTAATTAGAATGAACTTACGTATGTGCCTTGGCCGGGGCCACCGTAGTATTTTAAACTGAGCTTAGCGAAGGATTAAATTTTAAAAATAAATGTAAAAGGGCTAAAAGTTTAAACTTATTCTAAAAATAAACTTATTGACAAATGACGAAATGATTTGTCATTCCGAAATATTTTATTTCTTTCAAATAATATGCCATTAACTGCGTATTTGTGTTCAATAAAGTTAAAATAACTTAAAGAAAATTTAAACCAATAGTTTACTTGGTTGTACCTGGCATAAAATTGAATTATATTAAAATTTTATTGAAGTGGTCGAATAATAGACCGTGCGAAAGTGAAATAAAAGCTTGTAAAAAGTATTTGAAGCTAATTACTGTGATTGTCTATTACTTCCTAATGTTCAGCTTTTAATAACCATAGATTACTTTTTTTAGTTATACCGGCTCTGTCAACGATAAGGAATAAAAACGTATAGTGCAGTGAAATGTCTCGTCCCCTGAGCAGCGGACCGTCGCGTTGGGAACCCAGGTCGTTGTCGCTGGTCGCAGCTTTATGTTAATTACTCTATGGTCATTCTTATAAATATTACATCTCTCTACAGTGATTGTAGCACATCACTGTAATCAAAGCTCAGATACCTAATTCCATTCCGTCACCAAAGTTGAAGTCTTGACAAGAAATTGAAATCTGGAACACTTTTTGGAATGATTTGTTTACATTGCATTTGCTACTCTATTGCACGAAAAATTATTTAATTCTTGACAGACTTCTGTCTGTTTCTGGTTCTGAAGATTTTTTTCCTCCGACATAATGAAATGATTCTTAAATGAAACTGAGTTTAAGCATTTTTGTTTACGAAAAAATACCCTGTAAGTCTATCTTATGAATATTTCGGACTTCTCCATATAGTCCCAGTTTATAATCATCATCATCAGCCTGCACTAGTCCACTGCTGGACATAGGCCTCCCCCAAGGCGCGCCACTGAGTCCGATCTTCGACTCTCCACATCCAGTCACTGCCAGCCGCCCTACGCAGGTCGTCGCTCCATCTATCCGGGGGGCGTCCCACACTACGCTTGCCTAGTCGTGGTCTCCACTCGAGAACTCGTCTACCCCAGCGGTTATCACACTGCATAATAATGTATACAAAGCACGAAAGTGTAAAATGCACTATCGAAAATGCTTCTTTAGAGAATAATATTAAACCAAATAAAATAAATTCGTCTACAACCCTAAACTCTATATTAATTCATCTTAGATCCATGTATATAGTACAGCGTAATGGTCTTTCATATCATCATTAGAATACATCAAAAATGTCACATCAACTGCCTCTAGTTAGGCGCTATGATCACTTAATCACGGGACCTTAGTTCAAAGGTCAAGCTCCCGTGTGAACAGACGTTCCACGAAGTATCGGTGACGTAATTTGAAGTTGACAAATAACTTTCGATTGGGATTTAAAAATTAATCATTGGTCAGTCGTGATTTATAAATCGGACAAGTATTTTAATTTAGTTGATGATTATGAGGCTGTCCTGGTTTGCGGTCGAAGTTGTTTGGATTGAACTATGAAGGTCGCGGATTTCTCACAGGAATTAAATTCTTGTCTATACTCTATCATCATCATCATATCAACCTGTATACGTCTACTGCTGGACAAAGGCCTCCCCCAAAGATCTGCACGACGACCGGTCCCTCGCTAACCTCATCCAGCCGGGTCCCGCGATGTTCACCATTATCGTCGGTCCACTTTGTGGGAGACCTGCCTACGCTGCGTCTTCCGGTACGCGGTTGCCACTCGAGAACTTTTATATCTATACTTAGTCACTACTTTCACATGGCTAAAATCATAGAGTTAGGATCTCTTTGGTGGGTGCCCCAAATAAATAGGTAATCAGCACTCGCAACATGTTATTGGTAAGTTTGATAGAACGATCTGATAAGAACTAACTTGTTGCTATTCAAAAAGAAGTTGAGATAATTAAATTTTCAAAGTTTTATGGACGAAACTAAGTTCTAGATTTTATTTATCTATTGAATGTACATTTTGCTCTAGGTTCTTAAAACATCCTTTCCTCAGAAGACGAACTAATGAACTCTGCAGTCACGCACGTTCCACCGCACACTGGAATCTAACATCCCATTACACCTATGAGAACGGGTACTCAAATTACAAAAAATGTAAAAGCATCTTGATAATTACTTGGCAAATTCATTACCATCCCTAGTATTACAGCCGTCGGTGTGCGCAAAGGGCCAACAATGTATGGGGCATTGGGCTTGCAGCGTGGATTTATGGTATGCGTCTGTAATGGGAAGTACACATTATTGTAGTGCTTATTAAAAGGTATATCTGCTCCCGTATTTGTCAAAGTCAAAAATTTTATTGCATTACGAATACACTGGGTATATTTTTAAAACTCGTCAATAGGTGTTTCCTATAGATATGAAATCTTAAACAATGTTGATAAGGCCCACGTATCATAATGGTTTCATCAAACTGCGCTGTAAGACTTTCTGTATACATATTTTCTGTATCGAAAAGTATAATTGTGAATTTCGAATAAGATTTTTAATTTTTCAACTTTGTCGTTTATTGCAACGATCGTTAGTGGTATGCGAATGATGAGATGAATATGACAGTTTCTTAAATTATAACTAAAAGTAAATTTATGTCAAAATCTGTCTGTCACTCTCCAGTCGTCACTCGACTGTACATTTCCAATAGATTGGTTCTGTCTTTACTCAAATGAAAGGTTAAATTTAATGTATTGTTATTTAATGGTGTGTACTAAGGTTATCATTCATTACAGTCGCCTTATAAGCGAATTTTTTCATCGTCCAATGGTCGTGCATCGTTAGTGGGTGTCGTCAATTTTATGATATTGTGCTTTTTGGCTTTAACTACACCTTCGGTGGATTTTATGATCATTTATTATACCGTGTACTTAATGGTTTTGTGTAGACTTTATTTTAATAACAGTAAGTAAGTACCTATGTACGCATAGTAGTAAGCGAACAATCAAACAAAAGGTTGTTATTAAACATTTCGAACCAAATGAATTAAATAGATTTCTTTGTTTGTTACTATACAAGTAAAATTTATTTGTCAAAGTAGGTACCTACCTACACTTACTAATTTTTTCCGGTAAATAATGGTTATGTCGATTAGTGAGTGTGAATAAAGTTGTGCGGTGTGACCGTACCGCTTCTTCTTTTTTATGGTAATTTTGTTCGTTTGGTTCATCGTGTAAGTTTCTTAACATGTAGCTGCAGTTATATTACAGACGTTTCACGTCAAAATAGTAAATATTTCCAAAAGGCCATATCAATATATTAAAAAAAAGAACAACCGTTCAAATACAAACCCCTCGCATGGCTTCAGCGAGTATGTATAACCCTAAAACGGGCGCGCTGGCGTGACGGGCCGACCGGTTAGCTAACTTCCTCGCCGGCTTCCTTCCGTGCACCCACTGGTGTGTAATATGGCGCGATCGTCGTCCTTCCTTGTTGCGAAACTAGTGCAGCATGACCTTATTTCGTAGGATGTAGAGGTCGTTATTGTTTTCATAAAACATGCTACAACAATGAAATATAATGCGGCAAGAATTAATAGACGAATAAACTCCGTGGCTGAAGTGGTATGAATACCTAATCCGCTTTGAAGTAGATTAAGTATTTATAGTTAAATTCAATTGAAGTTAAAAACTAACTGAAACTGTAAGAAATCTAATACCAGACAGAAGACTGAATACATAGTGTTGTATTTCATTTTAGTTATACTCATAACATCCGATAGCAACATTTACAAATTGATTGAAAGTCACAGAAACAAAGTTACGAATACACAAAATTCTGCAATTTTGTCTTTACTGCTATATTTAGCGCTTCATATAGACGGCTGACAGACTGGCCAAACAAACAGCCAAGTCAGCCGCGCCAATGCAAGAGAAACCACTATGCCTACCATCAGCAGACTCAGTCAGGAAACTCCTCGTAAAGCACAGACGGGGAACATGAAAGATTGTGGAAATCTTGAGTGTGAACTCCCTCACATCGATAGTAAACTCACAAACTTTCTAATGAAACGCAACCAAGGCGATCTTAGATTCCTGATCGGAATCATAACAGGGCACTGCAACCTGAACAAACACGTGCACAATTTGGGCTTCACAGACAGCCCACTGTGTAGGGGCTCACTGTAGGAGAGCGAGACAGTGGAGCATGCAGTGCTACACAGTCCCGCAACACAGGAATTTAGATCCGAAACGGGGCTGGCAATAGATCCCGACCTCTCGGCAACGGGCAACCTGCAACAGTGCTACCGTCGGCCAGAAGCACTACTCCAGTACTTCAAGGCGTTGGGATGGCTGGACTGACGAGCCGGGGGGAATTGCACAAACCTCCCGTTTTCGTGGAGCCGGTGCAGGGACCGCCACCCCAGTCGAAGAATAAGAATAGTACACTAGAATAAACCGTGATAAGAATGTACTTACCCATGCGGTGAGCCGCGTATCACTTTTTCTATTACACGTTATGGCCGTGTCGTCGTCGGCGTTTGTACCTTAGCAGAGAACAGTGAAATGTGTGGAGCACGCTCGTACTGTAAGAAGCTTTTGTGTGATATTGAGAATGACACTGTTGAATTTACAGAACTGATCAAGATAGTGTATGATGAATAGTAAACTTGAGAGGGAAATGTATCTGACACAGTATGTAATTTCACGGGGTCATGAAAACAATATCAAATACTTTGAAGAGATTGAGAAACCTCTCTCATATATTAAGAAAGAATGAAAAATATGTATTTGCACACAAGTATAATGCATATTATTTATTATTAGGTATGTATTGATAATAAACATACAGCTAACAAGCAAGACTTTTATATGGCAAAAGAGTTCACAACTCAGCATGACGCTGCAGCACACTGATGAAATTCCAGCGTTGATTTTGAGATGGGACCTAACCGTGTGTTATGAACGGTATGATGTACAAACCAGTAAACTGAGTAACATAAAAACGATAACAACAGTGACACTTTTCACTTTCAATCTTACTATCATTCAACATGGTTATTGGTAATATTTTATAAATATACCTTTTATTATAATTTGAGCTCTACGCCACGCCATTGTCTGTTCACAAGCAGGGGCCATCCGCACTGGAGATTGTGCAAGCGTTTTGTGTGACCACAGACCGAGACATATACATATTTATGAGGTGACTTTAATATACAATTTCTATGTATTATCTCCTCATGTAATGCAGGAAGTGGGAGCATTTGATGATTGTCTTAACGGTCACCTGACTCGTCTGTCCGTAGATTTGGTGATATCGCATAATTGCTATTCTGTTTTTTGTTTTCCTTATTTATCATGTCGTATCTATGGTTGCAGGTTTCTAAAATATTTGGTAATACTTAATATGTTTAATCTTTTGAAGTTTAATAATAAGTACTCCGTCATCTAGATTACCACTGATTCCTCAATAATATTTCAATTGTCCAGTGGGTAGGAGTGGGGAAGTTATGTAAGTAAGTACTTACCTACGTCCCGAAACTTTACACCGATCAGTAAAATTAAATATTGCTGTAGGAATCTGGTTGCGTCACTCAATTGTACATTATCACGTTTTAATTTTATTCTTATCACTTCAATCTACAAGCGCAAAAAATTATAATAGATAACACTTTAAATGTCATCTCCAAAAACAATTCCGTGAATGACGTACTCGAAAACACGATGAGTCAGATCAACAATTAAATTTTGCCATTACATTAACGTCTTAGTCAATATTTCAAAGAATCATCATCTATTAAAGTGTCCATCGAGAGCTCCTAATGCCGACAAAGCGTTTGATTTGACAGCTCTGCGTGTTCCTTCTATAGCTAATTAATAAATAAGCAGATACAGCCACTTAAGATAAGTAAAAATATTTTCATCCCGAAACTCCTCCGGATGTAGATTATATCGGCATGACAAAGCGTGGCGCCAAGAAACTTGTTTCACCATTCATTACAAATTCCACCTTCTCTTCTTCTGCTTTGAGTCCAATATAATATCAATCACTTTCAGTTTTACCAATATCAAAAACTGTTTCGTTAAAAACAACTATAATGCGTTCTCACTTAGATTCAATTTAGAAAAAAATCCCAGCTAAACATTGTCAGTGTCATTTATAAATGTTTGAAATTTCAATTCAAATTCATAGGTTTAAGGCTTACTTTGAAATGTAGTTGATTTTGAAGTGGCATATCGGAATCTACTGATGCTCTAAAAGCTTCGAGCGGCCTAAGCTTCAAGTGCAGGTGTATGACTCCCGTGTCCCCTAAAATAAAACTGAGAGATAAGAGTGGTAGCTATTTTTGAGGCCACTTCAGAGACAAATACTATCAGAGACAGACACTCATCATTCCAAAATACTCACCTTACTATCCTGATCCCCACCTGGCTATCTCACCCTTCAAACCAATGATATTTTGTCATCAGAAATAGGTAAGAGATCATACACACCAAAAAGTCTTACCACCAGTATTGTGCCACCAAAATAAGTGGCCAAGTATCGAGACCAAAGAAAAGGCACAGATCCTAATTAAAGAGCAATCAAACTCCCCTGACCCGGGCTAATACAGAAGTAATCCGGGATTGTGGGGGTCCGCCCGGGTGCACAGAAAGCTTATGCTTGTATTGGCGATAATGGTGGTGCCAATCATTGGCGGTGCCACAAAATAGTTATTTTGTTCGCCGATCTTGTCTTATTGGGTGGGACGCGGCAATCGTGAATACTAGTGGGACGTTAGGAATTAATCCAACGTTAACCATTTCAATATGGTATATGTATAATTGTACTTAAACTCGTCTACCTACTTAAATGAAAATTTGTCTTTGTTGCGTACTGGATGTTTAAAATTTCGAAATTTTCATTTATTTTCTTTTGTTTTTCTATGTCAAAAGCTCGATTAAACTTCTCATCTAAACCTGGTCAGCTTTCATTCTGTTTCGAAGCTCCATAAAATCTGGTCCTTCCAACCGGATCAAATGACTCTCCTTTAATTTCACGACACGATCTTCTGGGTTTTAATATTTAATTTTTCTTTCTTGTTAAGTTATTATTTATTACCTAAAAATAAATAAGATAAAAGTTCATTCGGTGCACCGCTGGCTTTTTCATATGAGAAATACTAAGTGCTTATATAAATAATATAAAACGAACTCGCGTTTAAACTTAGATTAATATAGAAATTAACTACGTAAATACACATTTTAGCTACAAAATGACTCCAATTGGTACCAACATAGTTGCAAGCTACAAGCAAGTACAGTCAATCATAGATGTTTATCTAAAGTGAATTGAGTAGAAATGCCTCTGAAGAGAATTTTCTCGCTATCAACGGTTGAAAGGGCAAGGGCGGACAAACGCTTAAGGTCGCCTTATACGTTCGCCTAACGCCAAAATGTTGTAAGGCATTAATTTTCAGAGTTTAGTTTATGTCTTTAGCACGATTGCGACAAACAACGATTTGTATAAATACATAAATAGATATCACCACAACAACATGTATAGGACAATTTCTATCGAATTTATGATTTATGCCTCGTTTATACCGCTATCTCGAAGTCCTATAGAAATAAGCTCTTAAAATAGAAATTTTGAAAACATGCTCTCTTGTTTGCTAAGATAACGAGCGAGGTAGTTGAAATAGAACTTATCCAGCCATTAAGTAGGTATGTACTTACATTAAAAACGAGTGGTGTCGCGGTACTCCGGTTGTATGGAACAATGAAATAAATCTCTGCTCGGCTCTGCTCGGGAACCTACATCGCATAGTGTCGGTCAAAGCCTTACACTTGTTTTCGGCCTAGCCCTCATTTGCCAATGTGTCTAGATTGTAAATTTGTAACTTGTGATAAAATGAATGTGACAAAAAAAATGGAACGTAAACAACGTTCCATTTTTTTGACCGTTGATGTCTCGGAGCTACGTTATAAATAAGTAAAGAGGACTACGCCAGCAATGACTGTTGTCGGGCCGGTTAATTTTAATCTTTACATTTTTATTTTATTTTTAGTATTGTTTAATTTGTATTGACTTTTTTTTTGACATGTAACTGAAAACAAATAATGATTATGATTAATGATCATGACTATTTGAATTAAACTTAATTTCTGACTTGCACCCCTCTCGTTTAAGCCGCAATGCCTTTCGGACCGCAATCAATGTCCACATTGAGTGGCACGTGACACGGACCCTTATATCAAACTAATTAGACGAATGTTCCACGCGCTGTGACAGACCGACAAGCGCACATTTATGTAAGTATGTTTGTGTCAAGTCTAACCTCAAGAAACAACGGACCTCTGGAGTCTGTGATTAACGTAATTATTCATATACATACATATGATAGTACGTAGATCATTTTAGAATAAGTGATCTATGCAAGTTTAAAATGATTGAGAAACATGACACTACCTAAACTAGTCTAAGATCAATCAAGAATTCCCTATACTCAATACTACAGAATTAAAATTGCAAATAGGTACCTATTTTAACTATACCTATGGAAACGCTTTATTGTACCGATATTAACTACAACAAAACTGTAAATTAGTTTTCATTCACACAATATTTTGTAAAATTTTTAAAATTCCGAAATTGTAGCATAATACACTGCATTAGATATTGTAAGAACTGTTTATTTACTGTCACATTTCCAATTTCTTCTATTTTCATTTACAATATTAATTTCGCGTGTCAACACATTCGAGACGGAACGGTTGTAGTTTGGCACAGGGGATGGAAATTAAGCGGTAAAACGAACTTTAAAAATGGGTGAAAAATTGACCACAAAAGTTGTCTTATGATGAAACTGAATATCTACTTCCGATCTTAAAATAATTGCCTTACGATATACACCATTTTGCACTCTCTCACACACACATATTGATTGTACGCGACGTCTCGGGTCGAGACCTCTCGACTGCTGTGGAGGTCCACTGTCCCCTGGTACACAGGTCATTCATTACCTAGCCTAGGGGCCAGGACACCAACCCCTTTGTTGATTTGTACAATCTGCTCTTATTTCAACCTCGTATCTTTCGCTAAATTGTACTCTTTGAAAATAAATAAATTTATTATTATTATCTCTTTATTCAATTTTTTATAATATTTTTCTATAAAAACTAATTTTAAAAAAACATTATAAAAAACTTAAACCTAGTGTGCCGCCGGCAGCGGGGCAAGGCCCAAGCTACCGGTGGTTAGGGCCGCAGGGTGAGGAACCTCCTGACAATACGTGCCGTGTCGAGGAGTACTGCCTTCTGGATCTGGCCCTTGATCCAGCCGTCTAGCGAGAGCCTCTCGAGGTGTTGGTCGAGGCTCTTCGCTATAAGGCCGTTCGCCGAAACGACTATCGGGACAATGCTCGTTGAATCAACATTATTATTATTAAATAATGCACATTGTAACACCAAGCCAACGAGCTATCTTCGAGCCTATCTTCTATCTGTGGCCTTATAGTAAAGAAGATATAAGAGTTATAAAAGTCGAGTGAAAGGTACAAGTTAAGTCGTAAGTATTGATTTAATTGAATAGTTTAGACATTAATTTAGCTTATATGTCGTTTACTATAAATGTTGTATTTATATTTTCGGAATTGAAAGATTTTTAAATTTTATTTCAATTAAAACACTTGAAACTGATCTGGAGACACATCTGGAGAACATTAAAACCCAGACAAGATTATAATATACTAGCTTATTCCCGCGGCTTCGCCCGCGTAGTAAAGTTTTTCCCGTGTACATTGTGAATCAACGCCATCTATGTAGGCGTTTTGTTACTTAGGGGGTATTAGCGGATGCCCCGCGACTTTGTCCGCGTTAAAAAGTTGCCTATATGTTATTCCGGGATATAAGCTATCACTGTACCAAGTTTCATCAAAATCTGTTCGGTAGTTTTTGCGTGAAAGAGTAACAAACATCTTCACATCCAAACATCCTTACAAACTTTTGCCTTTATAATATTAGTAGGATACATACAGCCTCCAGGCTGGCGGCCGTTGGAACAAGTTGTTATTAAGAATTCTACGAAGAAAACAGCAATACTGCAATCGTCCTACGCCGCTACATCTTATCGATTACAGTATACGCCTGAGACGTTAAGATTACGCTAGAGGGGTGCTATTATTAACTGTCGTCTACCACTGCCAACAGCTGATCAATCAAACTTACAATATTAAGGGTGGAAAATACTTTATTTGCTTTCCATTTACAAATTCCAGCCTAACACAGGGTTTGCCTGAAATTTGTATCATATTACGTATTTATATCAAACTGATGTAAATACAGAGTTTAGTCCTAAAAATCCAGTGTGATGGATGATAGTCATCTTTATCTTGTTAAAGTCCTCTGCTGTGATGATTTGTGGTTTTGTTGCTCCATAGCAACGTTTAATAGGAATTTGATAAAAATCTCCATCAAATAAACTTTCTATGGGAACATCCAGCTGTCCCCAAGACTGGAGAGCGTGATTACCAATGTAATCACAGGATATCACTTCATCCAGTGATAATATGCACAATATAAATGACAAATGCCGACAGCCACTTCAGTGTTATGATAGTGATAAGCCTTTATGATGCCTACTCGGCAGCTTTGTAGGGCGGTGATACCTACACTAGCTTTCACAGGTGGTGACCACTTTACTTAGTTGTCATTTTTGGTTTTCCAAAAATTTTCTAAAGTGTTTTTAGAAGTCATCTGCTTCTAAAAGCAATCGTATCTATTAATTATTATGAAAGACTTGAAATGAATGAGATCCGGGATTGTATATTGTTTGATTCAAGGAAGGATGATACTAGTTTCTTAAGGCGTGTTTATTTACATTTTTATATTGAAGGTGAATTTTGAAGGTAGGTTTTGAAGGTAGACTCTCATTTTAATATTTTTAAAGGCCATTTGGTCCTTGGAACCCAGACCGCAACAACACTGATACTCCAAGTAGAGTCCATCCAGTAATAGAATTACAAACCCCTAATCGCCATAATCTAACCTCAACTATCCTTCCGGCAAGGTCTTAGAAAATAATCTGCCACGATGAAAAACGAATCTTCCCGAATCAATCTGGCGAAATTAAGAAGTCGTATTAGAGGTGAAGCTACTTTGTTTCATGATGAAACTTCAATTTAGCTGGATTACTAAAGCAGTGGGAAGACAAATGAAATAGAAGCGCTGGAAGCAACAAATTAAACCGTTGAAAAAAAGGAGCTGAAAAGCGAAAAATAATAAAAAGTTGTATTTTTAGTCGAACCTCCTCCTTTTGTTTTTCGTCGGTTGAAAAGTAAATAAAAATCCATTCAAATTTATGGTGGCTACTCGTAGTATACCTATATTACACAAATCTATGACTTTGGCAGGCGCTCGCTGGTAAGTGGTAATATCCCTTTTCTACCTCATTGTACCTGTTTTTTGTATAAATTTAAATAAATGTCACAATGTCTCACAATAGGTGTGAAAGAGAAGGAAATTACTTCCTTTACTATCGGATGTCTGACTGGTTCACACACATTGTGACAGTTGGACAGCTTTTCGCATTTACATAAAACATTTGACTTTAGAAGAGTACTGAAAAAATGACCATAGAAGTGGACGAAGAAAAAGACCTTTCCATTCCAGCTAAGACTCTGCATCTTCAACGAAATCCTTTAGAAAATATTCCCGGACCCACGTTAGAAAATTACTTACATGCCAAAGCAATTTCCATAAACCGCAAGTATGGTATGGCCGGCAAATAAACAGTGGACTCTTTTGTCGGCCCGCCGTGCGCAGCCGCAAGATTGCAGCTGACAATGTCTTATGCGGGGCACATTGAATCTCCTCTCGATGCTCGCGTGCAGTATGGGAACTATACGCTGGAATCAGTGACAACTAACAGATCAGTATTCCTCCTGTCTCCACAGATCTTTCATAACAAATTTTTGAAAGATAAATTAGGAATGTTGAAAGATATTATGTTTCTTCATTGGTATACATTGCAATGGCATACTTTCGATGCACTAGTGCAGTGTGGGTACTTTTGGAATAAGTGTTAACAAACACGTTATTCGGCACCTTCATTTTGGACAATAAAGATACCTGAAAGACACTATTGCAAGATTATCGCAATCTGCATACTTGTTATTTGATACTCGTAGATCGGAGTGACATAACAAAAAAATTTTTTTAAATCGGTCCACAATTGACGGAGAACATACATCTGTGAACATACATAAAAAAAAACATACATACAGCAGAACATAGTACCTCCTTCTTTTTTTTGAAGTCGGTAAAAAAGTGGAATCAAATTCATTCATGGATTTAGCCATTACAGCATATATAAAACTGGAATGCTTTAGAATCAATAACACTGATTGTTATCAAGTACATAGGTTAGGACTTTCTACCTTATGACCAAGGCAGGCACATTGAATGTTATAAGTACCTTGCACTATCGAAACGTTATTATACCTCCGTGTGTGTTGTACACTAAAATAAAACAATACATTCATCAAATTACTAATCTCGTCCAAAGACGATGATCATCTGAGACATTGTGATCCAATCTCGTTTCGGTACGTTGAAATCCAATTCTATTTGATCACCTGCTATTTAAATTTGGAATGTGATCCAATTCGTGATCTACATGTCATTTGTAGGTAGTTAATGTACTTCTTGAGTCTTAAAAGGTAGTATCTATACAGTAAGTACCTCGTCTAAAAATATCTATGGCGACCCAGCATAAAAATTTTGTAAAAATCACTCGTCGATTGAAACTGTATCTTCTATCTGTGTCAAAGCCTGTGTGTGCTGCATTCCTAATTTCAAGTCTTCGTCAGTCATTGTTTGCGAAAAACCCAATACGAATGTTCAAATCAATTCATTGTCTTCTACCTGTCTGAGTAAAACCTCCTTCAAACACTAGTTTGGACCATAAATGTCGACTTCGACATTAGAAAGGTCGCGTGCGCGTGAGTGCCGAACTTAGAGTAAAACACTGATGTGACCCACAATGACGCAACCTTCATTTCATAACTGTCCAACGATTGCCTTAAGCTAGACAATTTTACAAATGGCCGATCCGTCTCTTTAATAGGAGCAAAGTGAATTATCGGTCCGTTTTTTCTGTTAGGCAATGGTAGATTCACACGGCCTTCTTGCGACATTCCAGATTTCGTTGATGTCGACTCCAAAGTACAGATAAGTAAGGGTTTTGTTACAGTTTTAAATGTGCCATTGTTTAAAGTTGAGAATTTTTCGATATGTAAATGAGGTAGTGAGGTCGTTCATCTATTTGCATATTGTTTTGTTGATTTTCTGTGTCATTGTTTTGTGCAAGGTGAAAGTGTAATGAGTACAAACGGCTAATAAATAATGTGGGCAATATCTATGACGATCTTAAAGCTATGATTAATTTTGAGATTGCTTTTGATAAGATAGTACCTAAGTAAGAATTGCAAAATGAATGTTCATCTGACTGTCCGTTTTATAAACAAACTATTGACTAAGAGAACTTTAGATCACAAAACAATTATCTATTCCAACTTGAATAGCATTAAACATTAATATTAATTAAATTTTATACTTAAAAAAAGTTTGAAACTATGAAAGCTTAAATAAAACGTGAAGTGGTGATCATGATGACATAGTTCAAAGCCACTGAATATAAAATATGTATAATATTCGTCTTCGTACCCTCCTGGTATCGCAGGTCAGACACGGTAATCAATATCACGCAATCAGCTGAACAAATTGATTAAATTATTAATCAACACATACATATGCTAGATTGATTGCTGCCTTGACTTGGGTAACACAAGTCACCTCTTTATTTTGTTCTTAAGTGGTAGACAGTACGACTTAACCACCTCCAAAGCCTTCTAACAGTCCAATTCCACTGTTAGTAGAGGCACACTTTTAGTATCAAAGTCGTAGAGAGTAATCTCAAACCACACTGGCCCAGTGGTGTATTTTTGGATTTGTCATAAGCGTTTTTCCTGGTGGTACATGTACACTGGATGATGCGGCACCGACGATATGTGTCTTTGCTGCATTTGAAATGACGAAAGAATATTGCCACTCCCAAGCTTAATGTCTATCTTTCAGGCTTCTGGTGACTACTACTTTTCTGTATTTCTGGGCCTGTTTAGCGTAGTGATTGGTTATCACAAACCTGCCATTACGTTGGGTTAAGCCTGCTGCAAATTTCTGCTGGCTGTAAACAAAAAACAAAACAAACTGTAAATTTCTAAGACTGATGATATTCCCGCTTATAAGTTCCATAAAGTACTTTGGTATGAACCCGGGTTAGAACTCACTACCTACTTAGTTATCATGACTAGTCTTATTTACCCATAGAAATATAGCGTAGCGAGCGGGAGCGTAGCGAGCTTTTTCCGTGTTCTGTGTGTTTACCTTAGGAAAATCCACTAGTCATTACAAGGAAAACAAATTCAATTGACAGTTAACGAGAAACGACGAGTCAGATTGTGCGTTATTGTAGCAAAAAGTACCTACGGCATCGGTAAGTTTTATAAGAAATCAATTATTGGCTTCTCACGGCTCACGTTTGCAGGGACACGGCAACGCCTTCTAAACATCGTAATAAGTAAAGTTTAGAAGTGACTTACCGTACCAACAATCAATGTTCTTGAAAATTGTATAATTTTGAGTTGTAAGTTATCGGTCGTCCTTATCAAGAGGCATACCAAGTTACAATCCTAAAACAATCCAACCAACAATACAATCCTAAAACCGCTAATAATTGGTACGCTTAAAAAAAAATTAGTACGTTTTTTTTGGAACTAACGTTTAGGGTCGAATTTTTTAAACTTGATTTATGCATTAGACAGTAGTCAGGATAATTTATTTTTATCACATAGAAAGCTTATTTCGTATGTACATACCTATATTCATAGGTAGACAGCCATTAGAGCTTATCACAGTCGAGACTGCCACTAGTTCCTGCCTGATAAAAAGTATCAAGGTCATTACCTCTATTTCTAGATACAAATTCAGAGTCAAGAGTCCGTTCGTCGTCTGTTCTTCCACTTCATTGGTTCTCTTGATGCCTAACTAAGATATGCAGAAAAAAAGAAATTTGTTCGTATCTATTGCTTGCTATCTCTACAGGTACACTACCAAATCGCACGACACACGAAGGTCGCGTCATAACTTTTGACTGATGAATTGAAACAATGATGTCACAATTAGACGAATGAGGTTTTATATAGAAAACCATCAGTACAATGACAGACGCGTCAGATGTTATCAGTGGGAGACGGATGGAGCCCACGACGTGAACTTTAGACGACGATCGGGTCATGAATGTTGTGTAGAAAGAAATATACGAGTACAACGAGATGATCATTCGTTACTAGGTATGACACTTCGAAGGAGTTAAATGGGATAGTCATTGATCGTCAAACAAGTTGATTATGAAGAGCTTGAAAGTAAGATTAAATACGCATGAATTTAAATGACGTCCTTCACAAGTGAAGACCAGGAGTACTGTCGGACGCCACCTAACTAGATGGAGAGACAATCTGCATAAGGTGGTTGACAACCTCGGAGGCGGAGAACCAAAGATCGGGAACAGGGCGCGCCTTGTGAGAGACCTGAGTCAAGAAGTGGAATGGTAAAGGTTGATGATGAATATGAATTTGGAACTGTTTATTAAAGACACATTTCGTCAACGTAGCGTATTGTCAAGGTTGCGATACGCCGTCGTTACCACAGATCATGAGCGTAGCGAGCTTTTTCCGTGTTCTGTGGTCGTTACCGTAAACCAAAGCTTTCTGTATGGTGGCGGTGTTACAGTGGTAGTTGAGCCGTTGAATTTCTGCAACGTGTGGTTAGCCGGCGTAGTCAGCGGCTATTATAAGTATGGTACCGTGATTTTCAGTAGAATGTGATTAAATAGTAGAACGTGAAAGTAAAAAAGAGTAGGTCTTAATAAATCTGGCAATAAGTGGGTGAACTGCTAAGGCTATAAATAAAACGTGCAACGCAATAAGTTTCAATAAACCCACAGGCTTTTTAAATATCAAAAATATTACAACCTCGTCACCGGTTTTTGGTGTTGTAAATAAAACTGCAGCCATTTGATAATCATGACAATGACATTCATCTAACGATGCATGACTAACACCTAACATTATAAACATAACTGTGAGAACAAACCCATCAGAGCAATAAGTGTGCACCACCTAACGACTATAAAATGTCAATACTATCGCCCACGATGCTCTAGCCGCGGGCCTCGTTGCTTACCAAATAAATATCTATGTCAAGAGCGATTCAGACAACGTTTTCGCGCCACTTCCAAAACCATTAATGCATCCACTGTGAGCCTTATTTGACAAAGACGTAATCACTCGATTACTATTTTATGACAGCAAATACTTTGGTGGTCCAGCTAGTCGCGAATGCAGGAACATCCATAGAATTGTCACGATCAGTTTTTAACTTTAAATCTTAAACAGACTCGCCAATGTCATGTTACAAGCATTTGATGTGAATGTAGCATTACTAAATAAGGCTGCTTCCTTAAGCAATGCAATTCGTGATTATAAGTTTTAATTAATGGTTACTGTATGGGAAATTATTACTGTGAAGTTCTTAATGTCAGTTGTCAGCTTTATATTTAATAATAAACTAAATGTTTATACTGATTCATAGTTGTTTATTATTTGCTCTCTTTTCTTCTTAGGTAACACTGTTCAGAATCCAAATAGGTTTAATTAATTTATAGGTTTAATTTACAGTTACATTGCCATTTGCCTTAGATTTTTGGTTTTCGATTCAATTATTCCGTTTTAGTAACAGGTTTGTTTGTGATCTCGACATTAATGTTTACGACACTGAAAAAGATTTTTCTTGTACAACCACTTCCGAGTTTTGATTTGACATGCAAGAACACGAAACACTGCAGATTAATCACACAGATAGTCATGTACATGATCTCAAGAATCAATCTTGTTATACAAAACGAAAAGTCCGACATTGCTTCGATTCGACCCAAACTGTGTCAAATGTAATTGAAGAGCTTGTACACATTTTGACCCCGTCAAACGAAATTTTCGTCAAGATTTTATCTCAGAAACATGACATCTTAAATCAAATGACAAGTATTGTCTAAAAGGCCTCACCGCTCGATTTAACCTACCACACATGTACCTTTGTTCCTAACTATTGTGAGCTCTAAAGCACAGTGAACAAAAGTCAAATTTTGATTGTGGATTAGTCTAAAGCCTTTGAATATCGGCGTCAGAATAGTAGCCATTATCCGAGAGAACACACGTTCGGAAATGGTAAAAAAGGTCGAAATATGATTAATAGGGCGGCTCGCAAGACGCGGGCCGTGTGTGATTCTTTCCATTTGACAGATTGTCTCGACTCTCTGACCCAAGCACCCCGTCGCGACGCTAATGATGTTGTCACATCTCTTAGAATGCCCGATATCGATAGACAATGGGAACCTATTTTCAGTTCAAACATAGTATTCATAATAAAAAAAAATTGGTATACCTGCATTCGATACAGCGGCAGCATTTTATGTCTAAAACATATTTTTGGCGCTTGTGTTTATAACTTTGAGTGTTCTTCCTTCGTTTTGTTTATGGCAGTGGTCCTGTTTAAAAATTAATAGTTTCGAGTCAATCAAAATCTTATTCAAAACAAGAGCTGCAGACCTAAACGTAAGTAACACTTAACATTTCGCATGTGATTTAGCACAGATAGATAAGAACAACACTTTATTGATAATCAATTTCTATCACCCCTGTTTCGATATGAAAGTCGATAAGATCGTATCGATACTTTCTCCTGTCTAAAGCGCATCACTAGTTACGAGGTCGACTGAGATTACTCTCAGCACGAGACTGTCCTGCGTCGGCGCTCGTTCGCGACGCTTTGACATCCCGACATATGCCACCAGCGTCACCGTCTCCATCTCACAACCTGGGTGACGCCTTACGTCATTGTATTAAAGCTCAGTTTGCAAGCTCATGCAGTTCAAACGGTGTCAGGATAAACTGGTTTCTCAGCACGTCATACGTTGATAGACGGCCCGAGCAGGTCAGTGTGAGAGCTTTTTTCTTCAAATTTGAGTATGCAATATGAAGATATTGAATGATTATAAGTCATGTTTTCGGAGATATTTATTTCTGGGCGTAAGACGTTAGGTCGTATGGTCGTGTCAAAAAACTGTTGTTGAGTGTCAATGACTTCAAAATATGAAATGTCTTAATCATTACTCCAAAGTATGTTTGTAGATATTTTTACAAGTAAGAAAGTGGGTACAACAGTTAACGAGAACAAGTTAGGTTGATGATTGTTAATGAAGTACATTAATTTAACATTATCTTACTACTAGACCAAATTGTAGAGATGACAAAGATTTTGAAGGAAATACATAAGCAAATGTAGGTATTTATTATTACTATTTAAATCAAGAAAGCGTTGTGTTACATACATACTCTTTAAAATTTGTTAAATAGATTGTGAAAAATTGAGACTAAACTGACATAAAGAGACAATCCAATCAATCGAATCTTCATTAAGTACTTATAAACAATTTAACAATTCACGAAACAGCGCGACGGTCGTCCCTTCAAAACGACTTTCCCTCCATTATACATCAATCTCCAATCCACTTAAGGCGACCAAATGCAAAATCCATCAGGAATGTGTCTCACGTATCGATAAAGAGTGCCTAATGAAGTGTACGCGCTTGATATGTGACCCACCGGGCTGGCAGGGCCTTAATGATACGATTGACAGTACAGTGGAACGGTCGCCGTCAACAGTGCGATTGTTTCTGAACTGAAAGGTGAGGGGCGGCAAAATAAGCGGTAAACTAGCGAGTAAGCGGTTAATACAGGAAGTATGAAGGAAGATTAAGACGATAATACGGTACGCGATGTTATAAGTAAAAAATTACAGATGATAAAAGCGTTGTGCTAAAGATTCATGAAGAAGAAAATCAAACAAAATAGCTTTGTTACTTCTCTAAAAATAATATAACTTGAGACATAACCTACTCTTTGAAAGGCTGAAAGGAAACATTAAGAGTTTGAATAAAGGGAATCATTTTTACTCGTTAATACGACAAAGATTTCAGTGTTTCTTAAGTCGAAAGTAGTAAAACTACTTACTAGAATTCAACTCAAAACTGACAGTGAGATATTTGATAAATCATACGGGAGATTAGCAGGACTGTAATGTATTTTTGTTTGGAAGTCTTTAGAATATAAGGCTTTTAAAATCTATGCTTTGTGGCCACAATCAATTGGATAGGAAGACGTATTTAAATCTCATTGACGTCTTGCTCAGAGTACTTCAACTTTGAATATAATGGCGCCATTCTGAAGGGTGTCTCTGGAAAAAGGTGATATTTTTCTTCATTGGACGTATTTGAGTACCTACCAGTTAGGAATTTTAGTTTACTAAACTTGTAACGTAACCAAAACACCTTTGTTTTGTTTGAATTTAACTGACACAAATATTAACTTACCATTATTAGTTTGTTTAGCATATGAAGACATAGTGATTTGAGTCATAGATTAAAAAGTTCAGTTAGGGTTTATATCTAATTTAAACACATTATTTTTAATAAACCATCAAAACCATATTTAGAGGACGACAATATTTATCTGCAGAAAATAGAAGAAAATAAACCGAACCTACATACTATAAACCGAACCTAATAACATGTTACTTTAACTGCTGTGGATTTTGTTATAATGAAATAGACATTAGATGTAACATTTCGTCTAGGCCACTCTCACAGTGTAAACAATTTACTTTGGTGATAATTTTAACAGTATTTTGATCACAGGTAGTAAAAAGATTTATACTAAATTCTTGATTCGGTTCAAGGATGACTAAAACGGCATTGAATTATTACCTTTTTAACTACAAGAAAAACAGTAGTGACTAATGATCAAATAAATTGACCATCAGTCCGAAGTAATTTGTCAAATCCAATCATGGAAGATTCTAAACAAAATTTCGTTCTTAGAATATAATAACTGTTTGGTGCGCGGGGGACTTTTGATATTTTTTTGTTCACCATCCAATTTAAAAACTAATTACGGGTCTGGTGATGACTAGGCTCCCATGACCAAGGAGCGCCCTACAACGCCACCTCAAAGAATATAATTTCGTCGTGTTAGCATGGGAAGGTGACAAAAAAGCATGATTAATGATTTATCGCAATGGCCATCTCATCTGTCTGTTTCGCTGACGTCCATATTAATTCCAACTATTGGGTCACAGACTATTTTTACCGACCTTGAATAGTTTTTAACAAACCCTGTGGATTCTTCATTTCGTGAAGCTTAATTTTACTCTGTGGACATTCGAATTTCAAATCCTTCAAGGCGTCCATGACATGTGGACAGTACCAAAAAGTTTTCAACGCTATTAAGTGCAGCCCTGACCTTTATCGGTCGTGATTCGATTTGAGAATCGGTCGTGACATCTAAATAAAACCGCCAGAGGTCGTCAGTAATCAATGACGGAAGTCGCAGTGCTTGGGTCGAAATGACGGAAGACTGCGATGAAATCTTTGGATGCTATGTTGCTATTGGACACGATTTCTTTGATAGAGGTGTCGAACTATGCATAGGTTCCTAAATAATTAACATTGATTGAATCAACACAGAGGTTATTCGTTTGATTTTACTTCTTGTATTAATTAATGCACGATATACTTCCTACTATTACACAACTGGATTTAATGCATCATTCATTTCAACAGTTTTCGTAATGGAAACCTTAAGGTTACGTTTAATTTAATACCACGTTAACTCTATACTGACTATACATGTATACTAAAAGCCGTTGTAGCTTAGTTGGTTGTGCACTCGCCTCAAGTTCATGAGGTCATGAGTTCGATCCTGGCCCGTGCCAATGAGTTTTTAGAAAACTTAAGTACTGTTTATTATAATAAATACCACAGGTTTTTCGGTAAAGAGAAAACGTCACGAGGAACCTGCATACGCCAAAGACTGGTATTTATTATTCTAAGGCGTATGTGAAGTCCACCAAAGAAACGGATTGGGGCCCCATAAGAAGATAAGATAACTCTATACTTTTTGCTTTACAGAGTTAGATAAAACCATTTAAAATAGATATCGTATCTTCAAGAGTAGATTTACAGATATGAGGGCATCTAATTTAGTAACGTACTGCTCCTAACCTCCTAACTCTAGAACTTCAAAGATGTAGAATGCGCAATCAAATTTAATTCCGTTCTATTATCTCTCACCAATCCAATCGAATTGATAACCGAAGGAGACATTAGTTCACGGGAGACAAGTGTGCCGGCATGGGCCTTGACTTTATCGAGTCATGGTTTGTCAATTACGGGCCATTGTGCCGAGATGGAGGCGCACGGAGTGCGCGCGCGACGATCTTATCGCTGCTGTGACAAAAAACGGATGCCGCCAGGCCACAGCCATCGCGGATATGTCCGGTTTGAAGAGGCAGCGAAATGTAGTAGTCAGCTTACATGAACAATGTGGGGACATTAGTTCCAGGTGCTACTTTACAGGTAGGTACTTAATTTTCCATTTGGGTCGTTTTCCGCGATTTACAACTGCAAAAATTTTAATGTTGTTGTATTATCTGAATCTAAAATATGTATGTTACGAATTTAGACACCAAGTTTACAAACAAAAATTGCAATGCAAACAAAAAGAACATAACTCTTTTCACCTGCAGCTGTACCCACAAGGCTGTATAAATAGGCTGTATGATCTTATTATAGCATATACTATAGTCAATCGATGTCAAACCATCGAATGTGGACGCGCGATGATGTGGCAAAGATGCTTACTAAAGATTGGCAATAATTATTACAAACGTAGCCCGTCGGTAGGTACGTCTGTTCGACCCTATCTACAGCCATATCGTCATTTGGTTAGTAATTAATGTCTCTATTAAGATAAAACGCTTGGAACGGGTTCCAAAACGAACTAGTAAAGTGATGTGAAAGTGAGGGTGAAATCGGGACAGTCAAATAGTAAATTCGGGACATTCACCAATTACTGAAATTAATAATATCTCGTACGTTTTTGTTTCATACACGATGGGCAGATTACAATGACATGTCAATATAATTATACTTCAGTATACTTATACCGAAGCGTACCTGAGAATCAGATAAAACTCCTATAATAATAAGATACTGACCAGCATAGAATCTGTCCTTCTAAGAATCTAACCTGCTCCGATCGAAGCGATGGGTTACAGTTAAATTAAATAAATACTATAAACCAATTTCGACGAAAATAACAGATGCATGGCAAAGAAATTGTAAAATTCCGACCTTCAGTTTGTGAAATTAGTGCACGGCTAGTGCGCTAGGCCAAATTAAAAAAATCGGAAGTAAGTACTAAGTACGCCATGCACTGTTCATTTGATCCGTTTCGTTAGAAATAATCTGAAATGGTTTTGTTTGATGATACACTTTGATGCAACGACCAAAATAATCTACTCTTCCATACTTGACTGTCCCGTAAAAATTGGCACTAATGCATCGCTCTACGCTCGAAGACAAGATCGATGTCAAATTTTACATATTAAATTTGACATTGACGTTTCTAAATAGGCAACTGGTAACTATCAACCGATACGTTACCTAAAGGCATAATTAAAATTTTATAAATTTCAATTTCGCTAATGTCTTAATTGCTTCAAATTACATGTCGCATGCAAATTAAACAATCCATCATTTTATTATATAACTATACCAACGGTTTTAATATGTAAACGGCAAGCAATCTTGCCTTTTACAATGTACTTTACACTTATACTTTATATTTATACTCGAAATGAATAAAAAGGAAATTCGTTTGTTCAAAATTGGAATACAATATTCTCTTTTTGACGTCAATTTCTCTACTCTGAAAAAAGATATACAAAAATTGTATGAAAGAAACAGTGGCAGCCCTTACAACTCTATGCCAACAGATGGTAACATTGATAGCGAGGTCTACTTAATTGTTTTGCATTCTTAAATCTTTGACTTAACATAATTATATCATCTCTTCTTTTCCTTTCCGTCCCAAACATCACCCGTTTGACTGATATCTATTCGTCTCATGTTTTTATCTTAAAATCTAGACGTTTAGCCAAATGAGTGTCTTAATGTCAATGTATGAATATTCATGACTTTTTATTAATAGCCACATGTACTCCTAGAGACAACTGTAAATTAAATAATTTGCAATATGCCATTTTATGTAGAATAACTAATAGTTAACTATAATAAATGCTCACATTTTTAGGTAGGTACTCATACAACACATTTGTTTTATTAAGAACAACGGTAAGAATACTGAATTCCTATATTCTATAGATTAGTGGAATGGGTAGAAAGATTCCTTGCAGAATTTTAAACGACAATCCTTGTCATATTTCGATAATCATGTTTCACCAAAACATAACTTAGGAAAACTTCCCTTGTTTTTTTACAGATTTATATTTAGTAAAAGGACTGAACGGCTGATGGAGTGAGTCTAGAAATTTTTTGCATACCTTTATTGACTTTAGAATCACGTACAGATAAACATACTCTAAAAATCAATATCAATACAGCAGTAACAAAAACAAATAGTTTTAATGAAGAGGATGCAGCGGAATAAACATTTGACGCGGAGCCTTGACTGGCGGGTCATGACAATCATGAGAGTGTGATGATGTCATGAGGTCCAGGAAACCGTCGGTCACGCCTGCAACTAGGTACTATGTACAGCGGGGGAAAATAATCAAACCAATTATATTATTTATTGAAATGAACATGAAACTGGATAGTAAAAAATCGAGTTGCCCCAACACGCTGGTGGGGATTTCGAAACTTTCCTAAAAATTGTCCCAAATACCCCACTCGGCTCAATGGCGCATGGCGGGGCATTTATGACAAATTCTCGAGGGTTCATATTATGGAAGTAATTCAAAAAGCTACATTATATACAACTATTTAGAATTTATCATAGGACTTTGTGCTGTATGTACAATACTGAAATTTTACATATTTTGTCACTGGATTTTGGCCTATTTAGGTCACGGATTCAATTCCCGGCAGGTAAAATTTTATCTAAGTAATATTTTTTACAACCCTGATTGATACCTTTTCCCTATTTGTGCAGTTTCAGTAGGTACATACTATAGATCTTAAGTAAGGTGCTATTATATTTCTACGTTGATACACTATTTTCCCAGGCAGTCCATCGATAAAACAGTAAATAGTGGCCACGTCACTATCGGCGCCGCGATCGCGTCTCAAGCCATAATTCAGTGCAAGTGTCACTGCACGCGCGCACCTCTGATTAAATTGCCTCGCATTGGAATCGTGACCTGACGTCACCTCGCGAGCTTTAGGTGCTTTAGGGCTGGCTTGATACTGGCTGGGCTTTCATCGATGGAATATTAAAGAAAAATAGCTATGGATAGGCACCTAAGTATAGTACTGAGGTAAGTATACACATGGGGATAGGATAACCGAGGATTGTGTTCAGTGGCACGCCATAGGGGAGGCTTATGTCCAGCAGTGGACTAGCGCGGGCTGATGATAAAGATGGGAAATAATGATTTTATAATTAGATGCAATATGAATGAAATAAGATTTTATAAAATGATACATTGAAGGCAAGGAGACAAAATGCTTCAAATTGCCACCTTGACCCAACACCAAAAGGTTTTATCTTCATCTTTCTGCTACTCAAATATGCCATTCAAAATAGTGACACTTTAAAAAATATACATGATATTGATACGAGAACAAGCTAATTTTATCTCGTTTAAAAAAGAGTACTTATTTCAATGATAAGTATCACTAGATCTTTATCTATCACTTGACAATGTACGAATAGACCAACGTACTAATTTGCCAATCGGTACACAAGGCAGGTTATTATTTATATCGACAAAGGTCATCTATCGATAATCTCGCAGCCCTATTTATAGAGGCGGAACTGGCGGCGGCGTATGAACGTGTCGCCAATTACCTTCCACTACGTATTGACTCAGCCGAAACCGGGCTCTCATCATTTACATAATAACACCTTGTACGCGGCTTGTTTTGGTACAAACGTCAGAAGCTAGCGGAACGCTAAGAGGTGCAATTTTTTAATAATTTTATAGAAATTGAAATTTTAAATAACATGTTGCTGGGTTGGTTGTACATCTCTAAAAGTAATGGGAGTAAAACATAATCATAAAATGTAGTTACATAAAATTTTATATCTGAATGATGCTTTGAAATCCCTAAAATTTGCTTCAAAGCATTATTCAGATTTTAAAATGACATGCCTCTCTCGCATGCATTATTGCGCAGATTGAAAATGCATGCCAGAGAGGCATGTCATTTTGAAAAATCGATGCCTGCATCAAATTTTCTACTCGTAATTTTGATCATGGTGTCCGCTTTACTTTGGCACAATGCATACTTTGCAGAGCCACGCTGGATCGCTGTTGCTTGTGCTTCGGCCCATAACCTTGGAATTCTAATTTTGAGTGGAGTTTCCCTTTAAACCGTTCACCCAAAATATTCAAAGCTAGAGACATAGATTCGGCGCCAGATAACAGGTCAATTGCATTGTTCGGTGTTCCTGTGTTATTATAGCTCATTCTCGCTCGACGTGTATATTTGTGGTGATTGATTATTGTGTTTAAGTTCCATTTGGGTATGTTCTTCTGGTGTTTTTGTTATGTTTTAAATAGCGTCATATATAATTATTTCAGGTGTTCTTGTCGAAACGTCAGGGGTAGCGAGTCTTGATTTTTGAAACTGCTTGAGACAAGCTGTGATGAGGATGACATTAAATTAACGTCATTGAACAATTTAAAATGGAAAATATGTCTGAATGAAATTATCAACATATTCTTAAACCTACAGGCTTCTCGAAAATCTTACATGGGATTCTCGAATAGCAAGCAGAGTTTGTACCCAATGCTGAATGTTTAGCCGTCACTTCACTCACTGAACTTTAAAATCTGAAAACCAGTACTTATGTATGAAAACCAGTACCTGCATCAAAATCCAAGTCTTCAACAATAACGTCATCAACACTTCGGTTTCCGCAATGGTGGTCATTTGTCTCATTCTCGGGCCAATTAAAAAGTTTAAAGTCATATGTAACACTATATCTGCAATCAGCGCGAAGTCACGCTCACAGTATTTAGGTGCGTTATGTGCACCGTCCAATGACGAAACGGTTCCATTCCATACCTCGTGTGTAACGCCGGACAGTCGCGCGTTCAGGGCTGTATCCAGGGGGAGCAACGAGGGGCTACATCACGTCAACAGCCGCTGGAACTTTTTTGTTTTAAAATATTGGTAGTAATGCCTTAATGGTTTACTGCGCTAAGTTGGCGGCTTGATAATCACAGTTCAAAGAGTCGCTGCATGGCTGCCTATTACCTGGATAAAGCCATCTCACACGACATGGTGCTGCTGATACTAATTTGTTTAGAATATCACACTATCTATTTTTAAAAAACCTTGATTAATTCATGTGGAATTCATTAATAATGTGGGGCTGAAATAACTACTCTATGCGCTGTTATATAAACCTTGGTTGGTTATAAAGAACGTGGCGATTCTTACAGAAACAAGCTTTAACATTCACAATGTTACATTCACAGTTTAGTAAATTATCATAATGTATTTTGATATAATGTTTTGTTAAGTGTTTGTTTTGATATAATTTGGTGCTCAATAAAGTGTATTTGATTTGATTTCAATGGTTTAGCAACTAACTGCAGACTTGTGGCTGCATACACTATCAATCTACTGTATCAAAACTTATTTAAAAGAAATCTTGATGATATATTTGCTATAGCCACCGTGGACAGGATAGCATGTATCACAATACCGTCTTGTAAGACTGATTTCGTTGCAACATAAGTACCTTCTTCTTTGGACAAAAATCTGTACCTCGCTGACACAAAGCCACTCGAGATTTTGCTTGTTACTTCCGGCTTTGCAGAAAGGAGGGGCCTTTTTTACCCAAGACTGTATCACTTGCTCCGGTCCTGTTTCTATGTGTAGGTAATGTGTAATGCCGCACAGTCGCGGTCATTAAATCTTGCCGCTCTGTTACTCGATGTCCAACGACGTACCACGTATTGTGTAGCGGCACCTATAACTGGACTGTGAATGGAGAACATTCGTATCTGTCTCTGAGTCGGTAGAAGGAAGACGCTCGTTTACACGACACGACTGACTTCGGTGCGGATCAAAGTGATCTATCCGATTTGCAAGTCAATGTGCAGGGTATCGCTAAAATTGTGGCACATATTAATGATTGTGATTAGCGAATAATAGTTGATGCGAAACTTTAAATAACTGGATTCACATGCTAATAAGTTTTCAATTGATAGAGATTCGGTCGTTCTCTGTCACGTAAACGAAGTTCATTATAAATATAAGAGAGTTGGAGGTGTCAACGAGGAACAAACATCGGCAGAATAGGTATGAAAAGATTGGTTTAGACATTCACAATATTAGTAAGAATAACGATGAAGATATGAGGGATCACACGCGACGCAGTTTGGTTCCGGACCCTTCATGAGAAACTCAGAAAATGACTACCCAGCTGGGAGCAAGGTGTTCACTGGCCGAGGGTGCGGAGTCTCCAGGTTGAGGTGAACCTCTGTGTAAGATGAGTGGTCTAAGATGAGATGAAGATGATCGGTGGATTATGCCGATGCACTAACGACAGAGCTTTGCAGAGTAGGTAGTGGTGACGGAAGTCAGGAAAGGTTTTTTCCAAGATTAGAGGGCGATTTTCTGATGATTGTTAACAAGAATTACTGTTGGCCTTAGATGTAGAAAAAAAGGGAAGATGGGTAACTCTCTTACGTTGCTTAACGAAAGCTAAGCTACATGCGTTTAATATTATTTTCATTGCTTGACTAAAACACAAATTAAATGCACAAGAACGCAATAATAATACATTTTTTCCGTAAACTATGAGCTAATGTAAATAACAAGCTATTAAAACGGCATTCAGTGCTACACTGACCATGCGGCACTTAGTGGCCATGCCCAGTAAGTAGGAAGACCCCAATCTTCCCTTTTTGCTTTAATTCAAGCTTTTGGTTTAAATCGTGGAGTATAAAAACAACTTCAGTAATTAAACTGCTGTAGATAAGTTCGTCTCCCGCACGACTCTGCAATCGCTCTAACGCCATCAATAACGAATTAGTTTTGTTACTGTTACTGCACATTACATTTAACTCGTACAATACGACGCCTGTAAATAAGTACAATGGTTACAAATAACTTTTTCATTTCTTTTTAACTTATCATTAACAGACGGCTTTGGTATGTGGGTGAGATTTTTTCATGTGGTACCTTTCCATTTCAATGTTCGTCTCAATGCTTAGTAGAATGTACTTTTCTATTCTCTTTAATTCACATTTAATTGTTATCTATTTCAAAGGTTCCATTCGTATCTAAATTACAAAGTGAGTACTGTACGTCAAAACATTGAATTCGATTGGCTCATTGCAATGTACAAGGACCTGAAGAGTGAAGACAAATAATATTCTTAAACAAAAGAAATGTGTAGATAATATTAAAGTTTTGCTTTTCTAAGGTCAGATAAGATGTTTGGTATTACTTTCTTAAAGTAATAGAGATCGAATGCCAACAGCCGCTGCAGACAAAATATTCCTCAGGATTAATTGAAAATTGAAATTTCACAGCCAACGTCATCCGGGACCGACAGCTGTGATCGTTTCAAAACAACCAATAAAATTGATGGTTCGCCTCATCACGACACAACATGTATCTGTATCTCGAACAATTTGTTACGGCCATTAGTATACCCTCGCAGTCAATTTGAGCCTAGTTTCCACGACAGACAACTACATTTTTATTGTGGTACGAGTCAGCGGCGATAGACATTGAAAGAAGATCTTCTGAAAGGTCACACAGAGTACAGTGATCAAAGTCAGAGACGTGAAGACCATTGTAAGTAAACATCAATACAATAAGTACATGTTTGTATTACATATACGAAGATCGACACGCAGTAACTACAGCTATAGGAGATTACTTTAAAAATGTTTTTAAAGTTGATATTATATTAGAGAACAGTGTCTGACATAATAATATGATAAATATAGATAACAAATCGATCGAAACTGAATTCCGTAAAATATAAGAGCAGTTTCAGATCTCGGATGATATTATGTTTCCCAGAGTCTGACTAGCAGGTTAAAAAATTTTTTTGATAAAATGTTGTATGCAAGTACACAAATATTAATTAATATTCACATAAAGCCATGGGCATAAATAAAGCTTTAAAACCAGCACAGTTTACTTTTTAAATATTTAAGCGCGACACACACTGGGCGGCGGCGTTGCGAAAGCGTTGCGGTTTTTTTCTGTAATGTTCGAAATAGTATGAAGCCCTTTACATCAAAGCGTGTGTCACGCATTAAGCTTCGGAGTCTCTCACTTTCTTCCACTGTTGTCACTTATTTAGGAAATTTTAAATGCATACTACGTCTTATCACTTACACTACACTGTCTTGGTTTTATCCGAATAAGCTATGGCCATTCCCGTCGTCCACTCGGTGTTATTCCGATATCAATAACAAATTAAAGACTGGATAACCGTTAATTGATCGACCGTGGTGACATTTCACCGCGGATGCCTCACACGCGCGGCGTCTTTGATCTCGTCCGCCATCTTGCTTCCACACGTTCACAAAGGATGCCGCCACTATTAAATTCGTACGTAGAGCTATGCAGCAGTTGTCTAGTTTCTGGGTACACTGTGACCGTTGTTTGTGGTTTTTACGAAAGCGGCATATTTATTGTCCTTTTAAGGGTTAATGTGGAACAAAACAAACAGTAGGTATGAAAGACACTTGACATTAAAATAAATGGGAATGAGTGTCAATACCTAGTATATATACCTAAGGTACCTTACCTAGGTCATAAGAATGCAATAGATATATATAGGTACTAAAGAACAAACATACAATAACGGTCAGACTTGCAGTAAACTTAAACTGAACCCATAAAGTGAAAATCAGAATAAATTAACAAACGACTTAAAATTGGCGAAACAGTAACCGTAACAGTTGAACATTATTCTATTACTGTTACATATAGTAACACCGGACATTCCATGTTGCGATGTACCTTAAACTATTATTAAAGTTATGCAAGGAAATATAATGAATCTTTAGCCGGTAGTTGCTAAGTTAGGAAATGTTACAGTAATACAAAGAAGACGATCAATGGACCACTCAAAATGTTGAAGTAAAATATCACTCTCACAGTTTAACCTGTAATTTCGCAAAACTGGATCACGACAAGTTACGCAAGCCAACTTGAGTCTGCTAAAAATCACGACATAAACACTAATAATAACCTAGTGAAATATTCACCCGTCGTCGGAGACCCGATAAATTATCTGACCTATTCTTTAAGACCTACTACTCCTCCTTCCAAGCAAGTAGTAGCGAGGTCTAAAACAGAATTGATATGAGTAAGTATAGGTCAAAATGAGTTGGTGGGCTGAAAACTAAAGGAGACGGCCCGTGAAAAATGGAAGGCATGGCATAATGTCTAGGGCCACGCGAACGTTCTGTTACCCCACAGTTGAAGAGTTTAGATGGGGTATAATTGCAGTGGCTCGAGTTTCGCAATCAAGCCATCGTTTAAGTGAGAGACAGTAAGTAGCATCGTAGTTGTCCGTTGTGAAATTAGTGGCATTACAATTTTGATGCGAGACTGGAGATTTTTGTCGTCAGGTGAAGGTTGGGTGGAATTGATCACCTGTATCTAGTTAGTCAAACTTTAACTTTGTAAAACCAAAATCTTAAAGATAAATGTACACAGTAGGTAGCATATTAGTCAATCATTCCTTGGTGCAAAGGAATGTGGAATGGTTGTAGGAATTGAATTTATGTTATTGGCACTGTTGAGCTAATATGCAATACTATTACGTTAGTATCTCTGACATCTTCTGTATCATCATTACCTTTAAGCATTTATTCTAAGCGTCGCGTCGGTAATACATTAAGCTATGACTTGCATTTAGCTTCTATAATTAATTGGTGATTCTGTCTTATTTTTCGGTAGGTACTTACACGAAAATATTCATGTATGATGATCAGAGATTCAAAAACTGGTACAATTTATTTTGTCCGACATTATCATCTACATTATCATATTAGTAACCACAACTAAGAACTTTAATTCTAATTTTGTATGAAAATAATAACATCATTAAATTTTTTGCTCTATGCTTGACGTTCTGTTCACCCAACCGTAAAGTCAACATGCGATGACTTGACGTCAACGTAAAATCCATTTCCCCTTTTTGCCAGAAAATTGTTCAAATTATTAACAACTAAAGAGCATCGTTCAATTAGTCCACTGAGTGCACTGGAGGTAACCCTGCCAATTACAGAGATACAGATCAGAAGTCGTGTGTGTGGAGAAACGGAGACATCCCCACCGTGACCGAGTCGTAATGGAAAAAACTCAATTAAGGTAATTATAGTGGCAGGTGAGCGCCGCGTGCGACGGTCACTGTTTTCTATTTTTTGAAATTTGTTTTTAGGCAGAGACGCGTGTGCGTTTCGTGGGCTGGAGTCATTTGTGATTAGTTTGATCTGATGGCTACGTGGTCTTTCGGTAATGTTTTTAATAGGGAAGACGTTAATTTTCTCCCCTCTGTATAGAATATCCCCTTTTTTGCTTGTGTTCCTGCCTCGCTCCTGCCTCCAGTAAGAATTTTGCGATAAAAAAACGCATTTCCTACCGAAACGAAAATTAGTAATGATTTTGCAATTTATATTAGTATTCTCGAAGTCCTCACTAGCGTTGTCGAACCTCAATGATGTAGAGGTCAAGAATTAGTTACAAAATCGATAGATTTATGATTTATTTTTAGCATTGCTGTTCATTAATGATGAACTAAATGATCCACTATCCATAGTGTAAAATATCAATAATATCGATGTTTATAGTTTGGGTTGTTGTTTTGGTTCGTCTCTCGCTGGGGATCATGCCAATACTCCGGTTCGCCTTATTGTTTCATAAGAAATCTTTAAAATTTGAATAAAATCCGGAAGAACTTGAGCGTGAAGCTGATTTTACTAATAGCCCTTTTAAATGATTTCTATAGTGTCCTTTGTATGCACATAGCTTTAATCAGAAACCGCTACTTTAACATTCATTACGATTACGGATGTTAGCAAGTCACACAAATTCCGAGTCGTGAAGTTCAATACTATCATATCAGATTCACCCTAACATTTCACAGCATCAACACTCAGCAGTGACAATGTCCCATTCATGGCCGCAGAGCGCCGCGAACGTTCGCATCCGGTGGCCACACGCACTGCCCACTTTAACGGGACATTTCTCGGGAGTTTATAGGGAATTCGCGTAATTCAGTAGAACGGACCGCCTTTATGTCCTGTCGTCCTGTTCCGGAATGTGTTTACTTGGAATATTGTCACTGGGCTACGTCAGCTAAAATTAGAAGAGTACAGGTCGTTTTTGGCTTCTATGGTCAGATTGTCTCTGATTCGATATTATATTCATTGTCGTAACCCCCTTTGACGTCCACTGCTGGACATAGGCCTTCCCCAATGAACGCCAGCACACCCGGTCCTCCGCTCTCCGCATCATTTCCAGCCATTTTCCGAGTTGCATCGGCAATATCTAATGAAGGATGAGTTTTGTGTACCACGACACTAATTTAAGTTTCTGTAACGATTGTCGTAATCCAATTCTTCTTCATGTTCAGCTAGTCTTGTAAAATATCTGTCATTGTCCGTTCAGATTTTTCTATAGATCATACGCATATAAAGTTGAATTTGGTGTATATCAATTTTATTGGAAAACCCCGCCATTTAAATGTTGATTTCGGCGGTATGTTTTTGTTTTTGTCTTTGTTACTTTTAGTCAATTTATAACTATAGGAGTATTGTTATGCTTTTAAATCGGTTTCTCAATTACAGCTGTCTATTAGACGAATTTCTCACTAATTGCACGGAGTCTGCAGAAGTTTTGACACGTAACTAGCGGTTCCGGTCTATAATTTTGTACCTATGTTGTATGCATACTGCGTGTACAGCCTGTAGCTAACAATTTATGTGGTGTTGGGGAAAACCTGACAAATCTTACAATTTTAAACTTTAGTGTATGAATCTTATTGTAATTTCTCATAGGATTCTTACTAAATTGACTTCTTTACACCCTTAGCTGACGAAAGAGTATTTACTTTACCTGGTCCAATCTAACCTCAAAGGAGTTTATCATGTTTTTGTTATTTACGAGTCTCTGTGATGTAATAAAATACTTACTATTATAATAAAAAAATTGTACCTAAGTTATCAAATGTTTTGTGAGGGGGTAAAATAGATAAAGATTAAAGAGCCTTTTAAATAAGAAAGTTTTTGTTTAATTCTTGATTAGTGTTCACCCCCTTGTTACAACACCCTGTATGTTGCACATGTATGTTAGGCGGACACTCGTTAATCATGCGGAGAGAGCCGGAAAGCTTGACAAGTTCATTTGACACAGGTCCAGCGCAAATATTTCAGTGCTAAGTTGGTATTACGGATTGTATTTTTAAACTAGACAACTTATATACCTGTTTTACAGAGGACCTATATATATTTGCAGACTTTTACTACGGACTTTGTATTTTTGACATTGTCATTAGGTACATTTTTGATTAATAATGTTATGTATGACGATCTCTTTTATTTACAATAATTATCACTATTTACGCACTCATGCGGTATCTATAAGTTGTTTAAGATCGAAATATCTATGTCACACTATTTCGTGTTCACTTGGCAATGATTTGTGAAAGCAATAACGCATTTTGGAATGATCCATTCCACTATCTGGCATGAAAAATTATTAATCTCCATTCTGCTGTCTTTGCTCGTAGGGGGCGTCCAACGTCAATGACCCCACGTGGTAAGGTTAAAACGAATCTATAATTAGACCAACACAGCTCTTGCTCTGGTTTCTGTCGTGGCCGCTGTAAAAATTAAAGTAAACAAATACAATCTCTCACGCATGGGTGGGCTGACAACCGACCGATTTCAGGTGCCTTTCAGTATCAGCTGTTGGCTGAAACGAAGAAGGATGTGGCATTTGGTAGATTAATAACAGGTTATTGTAGTTTTCTTTGGGGTTTGAAATTTGTCATTCGGTTGGACTTTTGTTTGCTTGTTCTCTGGGCACAATGTCAAGGGGTACATGCAAAGTTCAACGACGTTAAATCAAATATTCTTTATTGTGCACCAATAGTAAATCTAAAAAAATTACACAATACGATACTTAATTTCGACGTGGTAATTTTTAGATATATTTTTTATTCGGAAGGCAGAAGTAAGAGTAAAAGAAATCCTAGTAAGAAATCCTACTAATATTATGTTTAGCTAAATACCGGTAGGAAGATACTATTGCAGCTGAGATAGGTATCTACCATCATTACAATGGTAGGTACTAAGGTAAAAATTTTAAATAAGGTTTTTTACGTTTTACGTTTGAAATAAATATGTCAAAAGCAAATATGTTAAAAGCACTGAGAAGGAAATTAGCGAGTGTGTGTATGAATGGGAATGTAGAAGAACTAACTCATCATAGGAAAGAGGAAGGATCGTCGATACCTTTCCTACTACGACTGTAAAATAAAGTGAAACTATAAAGTTTCGATCGAGATGCGAAATCCGGAAGTAAAATTGAGAAAGTTTACACATTTTCTCAATTAAATATTAGGTATGTATGTCCTTGTAAATGCAATTGCAAAATAGTCAAAACAATCGATCAATCAGAACACGCCTCGCTAAAATTACAAGTCATGTAATTCTTACATGCTTTGACAAACGAGCTGCCCTGACCGCAGTACAACCAGTAACGCAAGTAGGTAAACTCACGATACTTACTGCGGAGTTAACTGTATCTACTTGTAACGGTGGCTGTACAAACGGAAGCGCTTGCGCAACAGTTGGTGAAGAACAATTAATGCCGCCGATTGTACGGAATAGATCGCGAGCGTTCACGCACGGTGGTCAGCAAAGAAAGTGAGCCTGTTACCACACTTAGTTATTTACTTGCACTGTCTTGTATACATATATACACACTAAACAAACTAATAGGGATCCCTAAGATCCTAATTTCATTATGGATCTTTCAGCGCGCCTCATCGAGGCTTCAGGTGACCACAGAGCTGGCAGTTTTTTCGCCCAGAGAATTAGTCTGGCTGTTCAAAGGGGGAATGCTACCAGTGTCTTGGGAACCTTGCCTCGATGCGGCGCGCTGGAAGACATTTTTTTATTTGTAATGTTATTATTATTATTTTAGATTAATTATAGTAACATTTTAATTTAATTTATTTGTTTAGTTTAGTTTTAGTCTTATAATAAAAAGACGCAAAAGACGTCACAAGCAGAGGCGTATTACCAAATACCCACTTAACATTAATATCATAGAATGTAACTTTTTATTTGAATGTAAGATCACTTTAATTAATAGTACCAACAATTGTAATAAATAAGAGAATGTTGAAAAATGTATATAAATACTACATAAACTTGTATGTACATATGTAAATGAGGATTGTGCAGCTCCCACACAAACCCTAAAGTTTAAGGAAAGGAAGGGTTTAAGGAAGTTAAGAAATCGATTATGTATTGTATAAATATTGTTAATTAATTAAAATTAATTAAATAAGTTATTTTTAATTTACTGTTGTACCTTTTGATGTTAACAGCTAATAATGAAGAGCTTTAAATACATTACTAAACAAACATAATGTTTAGGGGATTGTAATTTATATCCTGAAATAAGACTATAATATTGTAATCCATAAACAAAACATGTCTCTCTAACTATCCAATCATAGCTCAGACCACTAGATCTAGAAACTGGAAGGTTTTTATAGGGAAAAATTTCTTAAATAGCGTAGGTATGCAACAATGAAATGTCAAAGTAGGTATAAATACAAATTTTTAAAAAGCGAGAAAGCCTGCAAAAGCCCTTGGAACTAGATCATGAAATTGTTTTTGTAAAGACGGAGTTGATAGACAATTTCAGCTCAGCAACTAAGAAAGAACGCTCTATATTGAATTTAAGTATTGAGGTTCATTTAAGCCTAGTGGATCTAACGATCTGAAAAATCAAGTGTATAATGTAATCGAAGTGTATGTCGGTCGTTCCAATGAGCAACAGTAGACGTTCATCATCAACAGCCTATTAACATGTCCCCACTGCTGGGGCTCAGGCCTACCCTATCAACGACGGCGTTCGGGATATAGTCCACCACGCTAGCCCAGTGCGGGTTGGTGGAGTTCACATGCACCTATGAATTTCTTCTTCGGAGTATGCAGGTTTCCTCACGATGTTTTCCTTCACCGTTTGAGAGCAGTCAGTAAATGTACTTAAGTTTCGAGAAAAACCCATGGTCCAGCCGGGGATCGAACTTCGGACCTTTCGATATGATAGACCGCGTCTTATCCCCGACGCCACTGACGCTCTCTTAAAAAATCGCTAAACAGTAGACGTTGACAAGCTGATATTGAAATGCTAAAAAAATTAAAGTTTTACAGTTAAAATTCAACGATATCGTAATTAAAACTACGCAGAGAAGGTTAGGTTTAAACCTCTAATGTGCAAAAACCTGTCAATCTCTGTCAATTTTGACCTTTTGGCCAGACATCATATAAATGACATTGGTTCTGTCGTGCCGCAACGGTGATTACAATTGAGCTACAACAAAAGTCACCATTAATCTGAAGAATTCAATGTACATAATTAAACGCAATGACATTACAATTTATCAGCTGGTCGTAATTGGTTGTCACAGCACAGGCCCGAAGAATGCGGTGTTAAACATCCTATTAAACGAAACGCGTGAAATAAAACTAAAAGTCACTAATTGACTAATCGGATGTGACAAAAGGGAGACAAACCAGACGAAGAAAGCCGACAAAAAACTTCTGTGGCACGCTTCCATTTAGAGTAGACGCGTAGAAAAAAGTTAAAGCTTTTATACCTTAAGCTTTTATTCATTAAAGTTTCTTTTTGGATTTAAGCCTGTTTCTATTACTTATCCATCCAATTTATTGGTTTTTGATCAAATCAGAAAAAACACGATATAAAGAATTCTCCTCTATTTCGAAGGTTATTTTCCACATGGTACGTCTCTGTAACTTCGGCTACAGGTGGAGTAACTTATTTTTATTTAATTTATCGGTTTACCAACAGAATATGTTGCACATATACAAAACAATCTTACCTATATCTAATAGGTACTTAACATCCAAGAAGAAAAGCTATAGAAAAGAGACCGGGAGTTATAGAAAAGGGATCTTGCCTCAAAACTTTTTAATGTTTTCATGGCAGCAAAAAACCTATCTTAAAAATTCCTTTAAAAATGACACAAGAGGCAACAAAGACGATTCATGTAAAACGCTACGGCTCCACCGAGTACTGTCTACCCATTTTTTGCAAGTGGTATAGCCGTTTAATTAAAAGCAATAAAACAGTAAAAGCATTAATCTTAAATTCCACATCATCACCAAACACATCTCCAAAATAAACAAATATATTTTTTAACCTGTGACCAATCGCGCTAATCTAAACAAATGTGAAACGGATCAACAATGATTGTCTTCGGAGTCCAGACTTTGTCATTAAATCCGAAATAGCGGCTGTAAACGGTGAACGGGATTTATCGTGGGCTTTTTTTTATTTTTACAGCGACACATGTTCGGAGCCGGTGCTGTCACCACGCGGGCGATGGGCCGTTACTCTTGGGGATTAAAGGGTTAATACACTGGGTACAGTTAAAAGAAAATAGTGCATGTAATTTTGTGGCTTACTGGATCAAATTTTTCTGAAAAACTGTTCAAAATAAAATATAAAGCTGCTATCAATATAGTGAAGATGTAAATTTTAATGCAAATCGGCAGCTGGCTCTAGTTGTGCCGTTTTTTTGTGGACTGCCGGTGCTATACCCGGCGGTTTAGTAAATAAGAAATATGACTTCATATATTTCTAATAAGATATGGCTTAACGTTCTAGTGAACCTTACCAAGCAAAAACCTCCTTAAAAATCAATTGATTAAAAGAAGATTCGTTAAAATCTAAGATGCAGGTGAAACTAAATGACTCTAGTTAACGTGTCTTACCATTGAAGCTACTCCTTTACCCCTACCACCGCCCCGGGATGTTGTCACGGTGCCAACTATCTCGATCTGTCACTCGCCTCATTTGTTTACTAATTGCCCGAGATACGACGTCGGCAATGTCGGCATTAATGGATTTTGTCAATGGAATCACTCCTGTCCCCGGACAAATTGAACGCCTCGTTTGATGTGGTTTATTTGATGTTTACATTGGAGAAGACAAATTGGTTGTGGTATATGTGATTAACGCGGATGTTTATCTTTTTTGCTGAAGAAATTTGTGGTGTGAAATGTTGACGCGGAATTAACTTCGCTTACCTTTTGTTATCTGGTTATCAAGGATATCACAGTAATTCATTAACTTAATATACAGATATGGACAAAATTGGCGGTGCAAATTTAGTCCCCATGCGAGTGGAAAACTCACTGTGCCCTTTGCTTCCAAAACCTAAAATAACACACAATAGGCATGCATGGTCTAAATATTGCACTCTTTTACCTTCGTATACACAACTTTCGACTGTATTATTTGTCTTTAGCAAAAAAAAATGGTGACAATGTTTAAAGCCCCTGATCTATTTTTGTAACTATGGTTAAGAGGAACACGGCTGAACATCCCAGTGACATCTGCTTTGCCTGTGTCCGCGCAGTGTAAACAAACCTGTCCTCGATCTTGTTCTGGGAAACTTTTACAGCGTTTTAAAACATTTAAACTTTTTTCCCGGAGACACTTCTGTCGTGCTCTCTGATCGTCGTGTTCTCTGATTTATCAGTATCGTGTGTCTTGTCTCATGTTTCTCTTTTGTAATAGGCTATTACATCTTTGACTAGATTTAGTTAAAAACTTTCAGTTCTAATCTCAGACGCTTTGTTTCAACACTACTGTTTCTTGCTCTCCATGTTAATGTTATGGTACTTATTTACAAAATATGTTAACCTGTCATCAACTGACTATTAAATAAGTTTATGTACTGTATTTGCTTATTTGTAATTTTCATATGTATCAGCTATGGGAATACATGTTGAGTGCTTTCATTATTATTTACTTTTCGACTATGAATATCTATCAAGGTGTATCCTTTACACAACGTACACTTTACTTTACAAGGTGGACCGACGATCTGGTGAAGGTCGCAGGACCCAGATGGATGAGGTTAGCGTGGGACCGGTCATCGTGGAGATCCCTGGAGAGGCCTTTGTCCAGCAGTGGACGTCTTTCGGCTGATATGATGATCCTTTGCACTGTAAAAATGATCTACTTTTCTTCTTACTCGTGTGAAGGTAATCAATTCAACCCAGTGCTGGATGACCTCAATGGTCTAATAAACTGAAAATACAAACAAAGTGTTCGTTGAGTCACATGAACAGTAAAATTTTACAGTTGAACCCAAACGAGCAATGAGGAATGCAAAGGAAACTCATTGATTTGGACTAGAAAGACGTATTTGTTTCCACAGCGCGTTTCTGGGATATAATTAGAGGTGCAAGTGTTAAGCATCCTTCCTCGACACGCTTCGACGGTTGTTTGTATGAGCGGTGGCGTCCCGACGACACCGCCGGCGCCGCCTGCACGATTTACACCAACCACATCTGAACATATCCCATAAACCACCTTTGAATAATACAATTTTCTATCTAGAGCCAAAACAATAAGATTTAGATTTCTTTGGACTTCAAAAGCTGTACGGACATTGTAAGTTTGACCGAAATCAAAGACAAGTCGAGGAAATTAGACTTTGTTTACGTTACACCAGAAGACAATTCCCTTTGTTTCGTCTAGCGTTCAGTCACATATGAACGGAGGCAAATGGTTCGGAGTCGCCTCTGTCGCCTACGCCTGCACGCCTCACATATTGTTTATAGTTCGCGTTGACACGAGGAAATTCGTCAGCGGAAGAAACCGCATTTAGGACGGGCGAGGCATAAATCCCGCGTGAGTGACAAGTAAAACTTTATTGCACTATAAATTAGTAGATGTATAACCGGACAAAAATAGGTCGGACGTATTGGCGTTGATACCTAGTTGTAAACTGTGAGCTGTCGCATGCGGCTCTTTACGATTATCTCCTTGAAGTATTGGACAGGCAACCGTGTTATCTCCAAATAACTTTTAGGTTTCTCTTACTAAGTGAAACAAATTACTGATGACTGCAGGATTAAATAAGATAATAGATGTATCAATCATTCTGGCAACGCTTGTATACAATTAAACTGCAACTTTCATGTAAATTTGCAATGTTCATTTCCCTCTGGCGTCATTAATATTATGACTTGTTTGTTACTCAATTACATAAATGAGTATCTCAACATACCCATGTTTATCTTTGGACTAATCTTGCAAGCTTTGTCCAAATTGATCCTGAATATCGTGGAAGTCAAGACAAGCATCGCTTATCATCCAAGTATGTAATAAGACTGTCCAAGCTATAAAGGCCCTCCAGCGATCACTAACATCACCAACGCTTGCATCCATCGCCAACTTTTATGCGGCCAACTAATGGATCTGAGTTTGGTAGATTGCCAGTTTAATTTATACAATGTTTATGTGAGCTTTTACTGCCTCAGGACAATATTCGTATTGCATGAGAGAATTCTAATTCCGTGTCATCGTAAACACGACAGTAACGTTTGCTGGGTTCCTTGGTTAAATAACAAAACCATTTTTCTTTATTTAAGTTGTCTGCAACACCGTGAATTTGTACGGGACCCTGCAGCTCCGGCCTTGTTCTACGGTTTTTATTATTGTTTAGTTTTACTGTGACACGCTGCTCGTTCACATTTTTACAGGGTGATTAACTTTTTGTCAAAGCAAAACGTTTTGTTTAACGTACTACTGACAAACGCCCAACGCGTTTTAGGACCGCCATCATTCTGTTTTCATAATCAAAAAATGATACTATTCTTCTCGTGTAATGTCATAAAGTCATAACATCTATCAAATGTGTATCTCGTACGTAACATTATGTTCCTAGTGTCAAAAAGCGTGTGAAAAATTTATTTTAAAGCGCTCGTAAAATGTTCAACTCACCTAAAAGTCACAAATGATGCTTACCAAGAATTTCTTTTCGTTTCGTATTGGACTGCTTTATAATTTCGTGCCTTATGTCTCCTTAAAATGGATGTGGAAGATGTGTTTCTATAAATTTGCCTGTAAGTTTTAATTTGTGTTACCGTAGTCTGGTATTTATGAAAAGATTGATAGGCTGTCGTCGGATGTCTCTGTGAGTTTGTAACGTATACATAGTGACGGACGGACGGACGGACGGACTGAAATATCTCAGACGATACTGTTTGTTGACACAGTATCCAAGGGAACCGGGACATTATACAAGTGACAAATTTAGATTTTTGACATCGTGTTATGCTTTGTATTGTTTACTTTGGTATGTTCCTATCCTGACATCATTTTATCCAAGTTTCAAATCTCTTTGGTCGCGCGCGCGCTCCCTGTGGAGATCGCATCTTGCATATTTAGTATCGGATCCTATGATGCCATTTACCAGGGGGGTGCGGGCAAAGGAAGCGGAGTAGCGGGAGGAGGTTGCTAATAGAAATTTATATCATCATCATATCAGCCTGTAGACGTCCACTGCTGAACAAAGGCCTCCCCCAAGGATCTCCACGACGACTGGTCCTGCGCTAACCTCATCCGGCTGGGTCCCGCGACCTTCACCAGATCGTCGGTCCACCTTGTGGGAGGCCTGCCTACACTGCGTCTTCCGAGAAATTTATATGGAGTTTGAAAATTGGAGACTGTGTGAGTGAGTCATAATTTTGTGATTAGTTTGACACGATTTTGACACCCATAGAATGCTTTTATTACTCATCCATATGGGACTGACAAAATTTTTGATTCATGATTTTATCGAACTAAACCAATATGGACTTATCTGAAGTCGCAATGGTCAGGCCACAGCAATCGCAGAACCAATGATGGCCATTGCGGCCAGAGCCGGATTAATCTAAAGGAAAAGTAGTAGGTATGTATTGAGGCCCCGCGTCGTCGCTTAGGAACTCAATAATCTAAAAGTCAAAAGTGACTTTTAATAAATAAAAATTTCATGATTCCATTCAAATCAAATCGGTTTACTTTGTTTTAAAAACAAAACTCTATGTCATTTCAATCTAAACTTTGTCAATTTTCATGTCAATTTCCTGTTGGAAAACATTAAGTATTACTTATTTTTAACAAACATGATGTCGGAAGGTGCTGCAGTATTTATAAGTCAGTACCTGAATAAAATTACATTAAAGTGAAAAAAAAATTCAGTAAGTTAGAAAGTGGGAGAGGAGCTAAATCCGGGCCTGGTTGAAGCAGAAGAGTTCTGGAGTGGAGACAATCCCTGGAAGGGCAGTAGTATATCAATGGTGCTCATTGGGGATGCGTGCTAGGTTAGTACGTATTAGGGGGTATTACCGAGTTTTACCCTAAGTATAAATTTCTAATAATTCATCGTGAAAGTAAGTAAGGAATTAAATAATTAGCTGTTATTAAACCAATTCAATTAACAATCTACCATTCAAAAGGAATTGAATTAAGTTTTAATGTCATTGCTCGACTGTTGAGAATTCCCATTACATTTATCGTTTTTCATTTCAATAGAGGTTTCATTAAGCATTGGCAAGTGTTTAACGATAAAGGTTGTTCATTATTCTTTAGGGGTATTTACACTAACTTCTTCAAAGACCAAGGTTTCAAGACCACACACATTGAAATTACTTAAAGGATTTTCTCTTACTCTATTTTATTTACCACATCTTTAACATTCTTTGTACTGACGAACTATTAAAATACTTAAATAAAAAAAGTTTCTTTTATTAACCCTATCGCCTGGTATCATCGTAACGTATAGATGTATCTTGACGATGTTTTGACATTCGTAAATAACATCTACACGTATTTACTAACAAATACAAGATTTACTTTTTAATTATTAATTAAGTACATCTTGAAAGAACATTGCAATAACATTTACTTTTTGCGAATTTTTTTTCCAAGGATATTATAAATCGTAATTTGGAACAACTGCTAGAATAAATTTGCGCGCGTGGACTTTCTTGTGTATACGCCTTATTCTCTCTCCTTCTCTTTAAGTTTGCTTCATTTTCTTTCTGTACTATGAATAAAATTAATATTTCGGAAAATTTAAAATCTTTAATGTTCAAAAAAAATTTTTTCAAGCGTGCCAATTTTCTCATAAATGTTGGTCGGTTATGACCTTTGACATAATCAGCTCTGCATATTGATTCTGTTTTTTTTTCTAGATATCTCTGTATCCTATTCAGACAACGTGATTCCCTAGTTATATACACTGTCCTATATTTGTCTCATAAATCTATATTTACACTATGATGGACAGCTGATTCAAACTTGACCTGTTGTTACGAGGAGACTTTATGAGTGGACCACCCAAACTTCAATTGCCGGGATCGTTAAAATATCTATAACGCTGCTTTGCTGTGAATAGTGGTTTCGAGTAATAGTCAACAGACACTTGATGGAATTGGCCGGGGATTAATTAATGTTTTCCCGTTCTGGAATTGGGAATTTTCCTGGGTTTACTCATCATATCGTTTAACCATTAATTACTTGCTAACTTGTAGCACTACTTATAACAAAATAAGAGCCACCAAGTTATTCACACTTCTGGAAAAATTACAACTTTTATTAAACCATAAATAAATAAAATTCATAGACGTTGTTTCATACTTTTTTCAATAATTGAAAAAATTAGATCGGCCTTTAATTAGTGTTATACGAAAATCAGCGAAATGTCCACAAGGATTATTAATTTAGTTAATGGATAATTAATTAGTAATATTGTTTTCTGGGGCATTTCATAGCCTTAATTTCTTATTAAACAAAATACCATTTCCTTCTCAACCGCACGTCAGTGAAAACACTATGTCCTTGAGCTGGCCTAGGCTATTAGGGAGTTTCAATACTATGAGAGACCAGCTGATACTGGTTTTGTTTTCACTGACGTGCGGTCGACCGTACAACACCGTGCGTCCTTTATCTCCAAAGCCAACATCTTTAATCCTGAAGAGCCACTCAAAGCACTCAATAGAATGATCTACGGTAATCGAAATCTAAAATAACTCCAATACTTACCTTACAGGAAGTTGTACAAAATTAGCCCGCCGGGCATCGAACCTCGACCCATGCATGTACTTAGTAACGACACGTGTAAACCATTGCTCTCTTTGTCGTCGACATGTTTTTGACAGACGAGTTATGATACACAGGTCTTGTTTACTCATGAATCTGAATAAGAGATTCTGAACTTAGATTTATAATTATTTCACGAGCTCTTCTACCTAATTAATTAATAATAATTATTATTATGTTTGCTCTTTAACCACTTGCACTAATAGTAGGTACTAATTGACCGAGCGAGCGAAGCGAGCGAAGCGTCTACGTTTCGAGACTGGCCAAAAATGCTCTTGTCCGGCTGTCTGTCTGTCTGTCTGTCTGTCTGTCTGTAATTCTCTACAGGTCGCATTTTTCAACCGATTTTGACGAAAATTTGGCATATGTATAAATTAATTAAACCTACAAAATGAGTAGAATAAAATTTTGAAAAACATTTTTTTTAGAGTACCTACCATACTCGCAAAGTGGGAGTGAACTTTTTTTTTCTTGTGAATCCCATAGTGTGGGATATCGTTGGATAGGTCTTTCAAAAATATTGCTGGTGTGTGAATACCATTTTTTCGATTTAGGGATCCGTTGGCGAAATATTAAGCTTTAAAGCGGTAATTTTTGTTAGAGTCACGTGTCCCCCCCCCCCTGCCAGCTAAACGGTTGCTTCTGGAAATGTGAAAAAATTCATGGCAGTAGCATATATAACGTAGTTACAAGGAAAACTATTACGGCTAAGTAGGTTCTATTAGTTTTTGAGTAATAGTGGATCGACTTAAGAAAGTTGAAAAAATAAATTATGTTCATAGAACTGCATACGTAAAATGGAAAATTATTTTTTTCCGCGTGATATCCATGGTGTGGGGTATCGTTGGATGGGTCTTTCAAAAATATCGCGGGTGTGTGATAAACATTTTTCGATTCAGGGATCCGTTTGCGAAATATTAAGCTTTAAAGTGCTAATTTTTGTCACTTTAGTAGGTACTTTTTCTGTTTCCAAAGTTGACTTTTGTTGGTTTCTTTTAGGTTTGGTTTATAAGGGCTGGCGAGGTCTACTGTTCTCACGGAACTACTAGTTATGTAAGGTACAGGTAGGTTATTTTACCTATGTACTTAGTTATTTTTATTGTCTTATTTCTGTTTCTACGTAACTGGTTTCACTACCATTTATGAGTTAGACATTTTGACATGTGTGCCACTGAGTCCCGGAACCAGTTTATTAGGTAATATTATGTCTTTATTTATGTATTGTTGTTTATTACGAATTAATTTTTCCTCCCGTTTTCCTTCACTAGGGCCACAGAGAAATTAATAGTCTCCAACTAGGGCGTTTCTAAATAACTGTAAAATATTTTTATTTTCAGTTCCCAATATTCTAATATTTGCGTGCAACTAAACGCCGCTTTTCAAATAATTTAATTAAAATCAAACTAACAACTTTATCAGAAAACCGGATCAAATTAAACCGCTCCCCTTGTTTACAAATTGTTTCAAAGAGCGGGCGGTGCATCGCGCAATTAACATTCTTTCTCCCTGTCCCTCGTGTCATACTTACTCGTATACTTTCACATGTCATAAACACGCCGTAAAGGGCTTTGAAGTCACACGCTGTTCTAGCGAATCGCGAGTAATAAAAAGTTCAAAAAGACGTCTTTCAGCGCCACACCTACCTATTTGTGACTGCTTTCTGTCAGTGCCTGTCCTGTGTTAGCTAGATACTACGAGTATGTCTTTGTAAGGTGAATATTGTCAGAATCTGTTATTTTCAAGAAATAAATCAATTTATTTTACGGACTTTATGAGCTATGTCGAAGATTTGTTCTCTGATTTTTTTGTCTCAATTTATTTCATACGGTGTACATTTATGAAATAAAAGACAAACTTCAAAATACGATAAACCTAATTTATGAAATGAGACTGTCTCTTTCTAGAATTTAATCTAAACCCCATTAATTATTATCAAACCCTCAAGATTTTTACAACAAAATAATGAATTGGTCCACTACAAATCGTAAATCGATTGAATATGATAATATGATGACTTGGAAGGCGATTGCCGCTAAAACAATGGCGAAAAGTCGAAATAATATAATTAGAATATTTATAAAATTAAATTATGTGGTTATGATTTTGGATTTAATTAACGCGTTAGATACTCAGAAACCAGCGCATGGCCGCTCCTTGGTCCTTGACAAAATGCACTGAAGAGTGAACTAACTAGCCAGTGTGTGGCATTATACATTCATAAAAAGTTATTAGCACGAAAGGTTCCGTATAATGTTTATATGGTGTTCCTAAAACTTTATTTGGTTGGGTTGTTCTTCACTGGATATACGCAGGTCTTAGCCGAATTCAATTTCGATTTCGAAATGAGAGCGATTTTCATTTTTAAGCAATAATCTAGTCCAGCTTTAAGGCCTCTCATGCCTAAATTGATCAAAAATAATAATCTTACATAAAGCTGAAAAAAATAAGAAAAATTTTGGTGTTTGATTTACACAATTTTTTTAGTCTTACAAAAACGCCCAATACTAAAATCCTCTCAGTTACTCAAAGATTGACTGGAAGAGAACCTTAGGAGAAACAAGTCTGACTTAATATACTTAAGGTATTTAAATAATATTTTTATACTAGGTATTACATAATAATTGTGCATACAGTCACAAACAAGAATAAAAAAAAGACCGGAAATATTTTATGAAATTATTATATTTTGTAACGTACTTACCTAAAATCTCCCTATTTGTAGAAATATACGTTCTAATTTAAAAAAAAATATATAATCTAATAAAAAAGTAAGAGTAGGTACCTATTTCTTTCACATCACACGGAACTCTAAACGAAACGTCGGCAAAAACACAACGGAGGCGACCACAGAAGTTGACATTTTGACAAAAACGATTCACACTATCGTCCAGACATCGATTTTGTCCAACCTACCGTTTTGCCGACCTTACCGCGAACTGTCAAAGCTTTTTATTCAAAAACCCCAACTATTTTGCCATCGAAAATTAAAATAATGTTTGATTTTAAGCCTTATTTCGTTGACGAGTGGCTTTAGCGAAGGGAAAAGTTAAAATTGTTGAAGAATGTATCACCGGGCTTGAATTTACTGAGTTATAAAATACTTTTTGGCATTCTTTTATGAATTGTGAACGTCGTTTCGTGTTGAGTGGACACAGTTCGGCGAATCGTAACATTAAGGTAGCATCAAGGAACAAACATAGAACAGAAGCACAGAGTAATAGTTAGGTACTATACAGAAGAATTCGTCGCATGTTTTTTGTTACTTCAATACGGATACACTTTGCCGAAATTCCTTGGGAATAGACAAATATAAAATAATAATAAAAACTCACAAATTAAACAACCAAACCAGTGTACACTATGTAAAACATACAGTGGGAATCGAATACACGACCTCTATAGATTGTGGCAGAGCGTCAAAAACTAAATCTTTCGAGCTCGCTCCCGCCATCCATTCAAACTAAATCTATCCTGCCTTGGAATTTAACAATCGGCCTAAACGGCAGCACATATTAATTGATAGGACAAGACGGCAGTCAGGTTGTTTGTAAAACGTTGTCATTTCATAAACGACCTAGGGTTTTTGTAAGCAGGCGATCAGGGAAAGACAAAGTACCTACCAACTATCTACCAACTACCTAAATATTGAAGAGATCTGATAGCAAATTTTACTTAAAATCAGTAATCTTATTTTTTACGTAATGAAAAACTGCATTCGAACAATTTGAAAATCATCTGCCTGATCGAACCGGAAAAATCTGTAAAAAAACACCTGTATTTTTATGATACCGATCCAGAGGGTTGCAATCATCAAAATCAATTCCTTCTAAGTGACATAGTATCTTAAACTAAAGGATCACAATGAAATACAATAAGTTACACCTCACTCGACGAAAGACAGTGCGCACTTTTTCCAGTTCCGCCCGCGAGGCCGGTGTGTGACCGCCGCGCCCGGGCGGCTGCATGCATAATGCATCTGTGCACTTGTGACGCTTGACGACGAGCGGTGCGGGCTCGCTGGGATGATTTTACTGAATCTTGATGATGAATCTTTCATCGTTATAATATCAGCGCTTTAACGTCCACTACTGGACATAGGCCTTCACCCAATGAATGCCCCCACACTCGGTCCTCCATTACCCTACGCATTCAGCCGCTTCCGGCCACCTTCTTTAGGTCGTCGGTTCACTTGGCGGGAGGCGTCCCACGCTGCGCGTACCGGTTTGAGGCCACAACTCGTCTGCTTTACGCCACATAAATTTAAGTTGTTTACTTGCATTTTTAGTGCGTAAAATGTTTTTTGTCTTGAGACTTAAGTAATTCGGCTAGAATTTATTTTGCATGTCCGTGAGTAAAAATAATCTTGCGGTTAAAAAAAACTCAAGCATACCCTCATCTTAGGAAGACAATCGGAATGCATTCACAAAAATACCCACTAATATAAATAAATAATTAAATTATGCCGTCTAATCGTCTTTTTTGATAACGAAGTACTCAACTCTTGTTCTATGACCAATCATCATCAAACCAGCCTGCCGATGTCCGCTGCTGGACATAACAACAGCTAATGGAATCTAGTCGAGAGAAAGCCGGACAAATTAACTAAACAAAGTCAAATTGACAATCTGTTTCAGAGATAATTACGTACATGTAGATATTACAGGTAACAGGTATAATTTGCAATTTTGTTCAGGTAAAGTAAAGAAGTATTTATTTGTTGTTTTATAGAAAATTCGCCGTGCTGCAGCCGCACCTTCAACAAAGAGACACAACAAGAATGGTATTTTTTAGCAGATCGCGGCTCCTTGTCGAGGACTGAAGCACCGACCGTGCGTCAAGTAACAGGCTCATTTTAGGGTTGCCAACTGTGGAGTGAGAAATAAACATCACTGTATCAAGTCTACACTATGGTGTACTTACGTAGCTAATGGAATATGCTAGGGGTAGCAAATAAAATAAGTTAAATAAATAGACTGTAACTATTTGCTGGGTAAATCTATAATGAAATCATTAATTCTGGTATTATTATGAAAAATTTCATATACTTAATCCTAATTATGATATAGTCAATTAGCATGAAGTCGATTTTAAGGTGGTTATTGATGTTACTTGTAAAAGTTTATGTTAAATCTTACTACGTTAAATATAGTTCTTTGAAAATTTGAAATCGGTTATGGCGGTTAACCGATAAATCCTAAGATTTACGGTAGTTCAGACTTTTACAGCAAATATTGATATTTTTAATTTAATTATCTACAGAAAATAAAAAATAACAATATCTACAAGTAGCTCGTGGCCCTAAATTAATGAACTCATGGGATTCTTTCCATCAGTTGTCGCGAAGCGTGACAAAACACGATGTACCTACGGGGCACGCGTCGGCGCTCACCCTCACCTTGCGAACGGCTTATAAAACGCCTAGCAACTAGGCAGTGCTTATAATTGCCACCACTACACTTGTAGTTAGTTCCTAAACCTGTGCCAGACCCGTTGTTGTAGCCTAGCTGGAGAGCCTAGATGGTATTATACTGGTATTTTATTACAACATGCATGAGTTAAACAAATTGTACGCTTCAAAGAAATAATGTCAGTTAGTAGGTGAATAAATGCGTGACTACTATACGATTCGTGCGACGTAATCGACGCGCGACGTTAGTTAACATTCAATTAACTATTCAGTTTTTTAACTGTCGTTAACTATGTTACTGTTACGATACGTACGTACAAACACGGAAAGAATATTTACATTCTAAGGAAGACACGTCAGTGGGTTTTCCGTCAGTTTGATTACAGAATGTGTTGGTATTTATTTATGTACCTACTGACTTCTGACTGACTTATATTATTATGTATTTCTACGTTTTGTTTTTTCAAAACGTCAGATTTGGTTTCTGCATCGGCCGATACCGACAACAATACCGATGGGTGTGAGATCTTATCATCATCAGCGTGTACTAGTCCACTGCTGGACATAGGCCTCCCCCAGGACGCCACTGAACCCGATCTTCGGTTCTCCGCATCCAGTCACTGCCAGTCACATGGAGTCATAGGGTCAATGAAGATGTAGCTGACATTACTTATTATTGAAGTGATAAAAACCGGAACCACAGACCTTTATAATTACAGCAAAACATTAAAAAAATGCAATACATTATTAATGTAATAATGTTTGGGCAAATTTACACACGGCTGTTTAGTCCCAAACTAAGCCGAAGCTTGTACATGGGTACACAACAACTGATAAACATACTTAAATACTTTTAAAATAAATACTTAATTAAATACATATTACATCTTTAGTTGTAGGTAAGTAATACATTCTGTAAAAAGCTGGACCATTACAAAATGATTGATGCCGGAAAATAAACCGACAAAACATCTTTGATCCTTACGCTTTTTATACGCCCTCAGCCACGCCCGCCTTTTGAACTGATGACGCGCAATTCATAAAAGACCTTTACAACTTAAAAATTATCTCTGAAGACCTTTATTTGTGGGCAAAGAGAAGGGAGAGGTAGGTCTCTGTAAACCGGTCGAAGGGTCATAATTGAAGACGTCTTGTTAAAAATTTTTAATCAGCGACCAAAGTTTTATGAGCCCTCTTTGTATTCGCAATGGCAATTAACCTCTAGTAAAACTGGGAATTCGTTTGTTTAGTGAAAACGTTCAACCATCGAATGCTATGAGCAGTTCAGTGGTTACAACTTTTAAAGGTGGAAATTTACCCTACCATCATACTTTCAAAACTCATCTAGAAAAGAATACAATCTCACATGATGGTTAGTGACAATGTAGCTGGAGACGAACCTCAATGACTTAGGAGATGCCTGTTACTACATGCAAGATTTTTACCTGGAAAGACAGTAGCTGTAAACTATATAGGTACCATAACATAGAATAGGTACAGTCAAAGAATGAAAACGTTGACCACCCTATACTTAATTGCTAATACAGTGGACGTTCTGATACAGTGCACATTATGCATGAAGGAAAAAATTTAAGCACTCGGGCGCCCACTAAAAAGGTTTTATCTTCATAAGATTATGCGCGACTTCAGAATTCAGCTAAACTTTAGCTGAAGAAATAAAGCCTTCGTAAAGAAAATAAATTCTGCGAAAAAACACTTTGTTCGCGAAAGGAGTTAAAGGAATGAACAATGAAGAAATGACATTCGAGGAAGTGGACATTCCGGGAAATAGACGTAACGGACCGAGGCGACATTCCAGGAATAGGGCCAAACGAGCCCGAGGTAATTTTTAAAAAATTACAGGGGACCCGATTGCGAAGTCACACACTTAAACATAGAAAGCATTTTTAATCCTATCAAACATTAAAAAAATATATTAACTAAACTATCATTAGTATATATAACCCTGAGAGTATTAAAACGGGTTTTGCGACCCAAAAAACAAGATCAAATACAAGACTTATGTGAAGTCTAGATAGACTTCGTTTTTCAAAAACCAAAATCTGACAGCCACATTCTCATGGATATCTACCAACTTTGACTATAGGATAGAAATGTCCGTCATAAAAATCATTTCGATTCATTTTAGGCTGATGAAAGTAGCCATTGCCATTATTAAAGTAGGTTTTTAAAACCATTTTCCTATGAATGGCGAATGACATGAAAGGACCAATCCGCTAAGTAGCCCTTTAAGGTGCACCATGAAAAGGGTCAATCGTCGGAAGGGATCCTTATTACATGTTTCCAATCAATTTGCCTTCTTTGATCTCGATATTTTCAAAATTAGACGGCTTGCTTTCTATTGGGTTCCTTTTTTTGTAATTTGAGTAAAATTTGTGATGAAAAAATGAAAAAAATAAAAATAAAAAAACAACACAACTTATCCATATGTAATCATAACTCAAAAAAGCTCAACCCTTTGTATAACTTTCTGTATTGTTTAAATTTTTTTGTGTGTACTAATTAATGATTAAAATATAAACTTAAACACCTATACTTACAAGCGGTAAGCTCCGATTTAATAAGTGTAATAAGAATCGCATTAGCGATGCAATTTCCCGATGCATCGTGCGCGTGAACCCGAGGACTTGCGGTGTCGCGTGTTCTCTAGCCGACACTGCCGACACTGCTGACACTGCCGACACTGCAAGGCTGCCTCGAGGCAATTTCCGGCTTTGTCACTTACAGTAGACAGGTACTCTCAAGGCTCTGAAAACGAACATGTAATGAGTGAGTAAAATGTTAATATGAACATACGATAATACATAATTTTTATTTAAGATCGGTTTTAGAATTTGTGTTAAAGAGAGCTGAGCTAAACAAAATATCACATAAACATAGGACGTGCTCTTTTAATCTAAGTTTGAACAATGTTACGGTAGCAAATGTAAAGTGAATGCTAAATTATGATTGTTATAAAAATTACTGAACTATTACATGAACGAAACTGGAGATAAAGGTTTCAATAGTACAGTCGACCGCACGTCAGTGGAAACCTTTTGACCTTGAGCTAGCCTAGCCTATCGGGAGGTTCAATACTATGAGAGACCAGTTTATACTGGTTTTATTTCCACGGACGTGCGTTTGACCATACCTATACAGTGTAAGCTATAAATTAAGAATACTGAGTAAAGAACCACCTAAAAGTTGATTAAATTAAAGAAAAATTAAATTAAACTAATTAAAAATAGCAAACTTAAGCACACTCAACGTAAAAGTAACAAAATAAATTTTAAAATTATATATTTTAAAATGCTCTAAAATATTACAGGAGGGACTTATAATCTGGAACAATTTACGCAAAACCAGTGTCGTATTTTCACGCCCACCGAAATCGCCCTGAACCCCAAAAATTCCGAACACATTTTTATGAGCCTTGAAAAATCGCGCTACCCCTTCCCAAATAAATAGTCAACGATTTATAAGAGGAAGGAATGACCATAAAAACGCAAAAACGAAAGAAATTACCACCCTTACGCTGTGGCTATAGCCGCTTCGTTATTCATAAAGGAAGAATATTTATGTGTTATCGTCAAAATATTTATTATTGTCCGTCCGGTAGCCCTTCAGCCCTTTGTGCGAGGACACAAAAAAAGTTTGGGGTGTGAACAAGACATGTTTAATTAGGGACGTGACAGTGTTAAAGTATCGATAAAGTATACTGGACTCATTATCTCAATCTCTTGGTTTGTCCATTCTTTGATAGAGGGCAGAGGCACAGAATAAAATGCAGTGGACACTTCCATTTATATCAGTTTTAAAGGTAAGGGCTTATCCATCTTTAGTTGGGATACTGGGAGCTAAGACTTGTCGACACATTAAATTCATACTCATAAACTATGTGTCATAATTATTTTAAATCATGCCTACCTACTATTTTTTTGGTTTTAACAATGACACAAAAAACAATTCTGCTAATTGGACTGAAAATGTTTCTTCGCCTTCCAGGCTACATCTTTTATCAACACATAAAAATCAATCGTATATTATGCTTCCTATAAAAATAAATAGAAGGAAGTAAGAAAATAAACAAAACAGGTTCGGATAATATCGATAAAGTTGATCCCATTCCTAGGCAAAGAGAGCGTTATGAAATATGTGATTCCTTATACAGAAGAAGTCTTTTATGCATCCCTAGGGAAGCACTGGTCAAGTAGGTTATCACAAGTGGCCGGCGGCGGAATGAAAAATTTATGTCTCAATATACTGCCGGTACTCGAGTTTAGGCTCGTGTCTTGCATTTGAGGATCATCTCCAGGGGATTCCGGATGGAATTGGTGTGAAAAATTGCATTTCGTTAAAAGGTTATGGAGCATTTGAATTTAAAGTAACGTGGTTTTATTACACAGCTGGGTAATTTGAGGCAGAACTCAAATGCGAGGGGTTAACTATTGAAATAACTCGACCACGTTGTTTAGAGAAGGAATTTTAGCGGCAAGCTAATGAATACCAGTCTAATAATAAATTAAAACATGGACCTCGTCGGAGTTTCTCTAGGTTCTTAGTTAGGTCCAATAATGTTATTTTTTTACAGTTTTACTGCATTGCTAGATTAGTTACGATTGACAAATTTATCACAGATAATGATTCATATACCAGTAAATGATATCAATTTGCTAAACAGATCCCTTGCAGAATAATCATCCATTATAACTCCGGCATGGAATTTGCGATTCAAAAGTCAATTTGAATCGTCTCCTATCGTCACAAGAAGCCTTTCAATAGATTGCTTTCTGAGATAACATTAATATTATCATTATCAGTAAGTGGGTAGGCGACAGAAGAATTGCTAGTCATGAATATAAACCAAACATCAATGAGCCTTGTCGTCTTAAATGCTCAAAGTGAGTTCGCCTATAAAAGACAATAGTCACGTACTCTGGCAGTTCAAGTTGAACTGGTATATTTATAATAGAAGATAGTAAGGGGCCAAGTTGACATTTGACGTTGATTTACTATTGTCCCTTAGATTTTAGCTGACATCATCTCGTATAGGATCGGTTGACGAATCTGGGACTGTAATTATATATAGACGTTAATAATGATGCAAGAAATTAATGAGAGGAAGCTCTTAGAGAATAATTCTATGATTGCCTGGACATTTCAATAGATAACTTTTATTATTAAATGATAATTCATTTCTGGCCAAAGGGCACAAACTATCAATACTGCTCCAAATGTTATCATTACCTAGACGCGGTGCACCCTGATAGATAAACCCAGAAAGGGCTACTTCTCTCTAAAGGGAAAGGCCTACTCCACTGGCTGGTGATAATTAGTAATGAATAATATGGTACATCACCTTAAGTACATTATACTCGCTCAGGAACGAAATATTCAATTCTCATAATGTTATTTTTCACATTATTTCCCCTTCCCACCTTCCAGGGTTCCCGATCGCCGTTCCAGCTTCAAAGAAATGCCGATAGTCATATTCTTTTGAAAATCATTCGGTGTCACCTGTCACCAGATTTAAGAAGGTTGCAATAACAACTTAATGCCGCCTTAATAAGGCTATTCAAGCGACCTCCTATGGGTGGTCTTAATTCTCGTTAAATGAATATTGAAATCATATCATCACAAATTGACAAACATGATCTTTCCACTCGAAAAACTCAAGCTAACACTAACTGTAATGGTAGTAGAGTTCAAAATTGAAATTAAACAAATGAAAACAGGAAATGAAGAAGCGGAATATATGACATTTGACAAAAGAAATGTCGCGTCATCGGATGAAATTGAAAAAGACATATCTTCCAATTGTAAATGTCGACGACACGATGATCCTGGGAATAAATTATTTTAACATCATTTATGTAAAATTTTATTTTAAAACTTACTCAGATTGCATGGCTAGCTACGTTAGTATTCAGCTAATGAGGTCACAGATTGTACGTAATGTAGACACGACACGCTCTTGGACAATTTTTATAGAAATAACTACAGTGATTTTGCCTTTTTTTGTCTTCGGATTTTAGGAGTACCTTAAAATTTCTTTATACAATATGCAAGAAGCTGAAATTCAGCACATTTTTCAAACTGTTAATACACCTGTTGTTCTCGCTGTGAAGATTGAAGATGGATGCGGCAAAATGTTCATAAATCACCACGTTCCTCAAACCCCTGCAAGCGATATGCAATGGAGTCAGTACAAGGGTTGTTGATACGCTCGAAGCAGGTGCGTCCATCGATCAACGTCTCGGCCCGTGACAATTTGACGTATGAGACAATCCGGCCCATGCAAAATGGCGGGGTGACGCGTAAACTGTTTTAGGTTAGGCTTACATGGGGATGAAATAATAGTAGGTCTAGGTACTTATTCAAGTTGTAGATTTAGTCAATTATATATTCTATTCAGTCAGTTATAATAGTATACTATTAAGATCAAACATTTATGTTTCATGCCCATACAATGTTGTAGGTATGTTTGTTAGCAACTGACTCTTTTATCTGTCATCTTTATTGCACTTTTGTTTTGTTTTTGGAATATAAAATATAATTATATGACTGCTAATTAAAGAAAAGCGAAAGAATGTAGTCGTATTTTTCTATTTATCTACTTATAGTCGTAAGTACCTATCTTCCTAATAATAATATAAACTATAATATAACAATATTACTTATTCGGCGTCATGTAAACTTATCGTGCGTTCCCTTTGACAATTTACATCGTAAATGAACGCGAGGTGTCATGTCAGGGGTCGATGAAAATTTCAAATAGACTCAGTAAGTGGATTTTTGAGGGTAACCTTCTGTGTAACCGTCGAGAAAATTGATGCTGTCAAAAGGAGCCTCATTCAATTTGCGACTTATTAATCAACTGGAGGGTGCCAATTTACTCGCGAAATAAAGTTGCATCATTATTTACTTAATGAATTTCGTCGGTAATTTCGAGGAAGTTTTCGGTGACATATCTTATTAAGTTATTTAGTAATTTCATTTATTTATCATATATCATTTCATTGATCGTGTGTTGAAACTCTGTTTCTTATAAGAGTTCTCTACTATGATACTATGAATATTGGAAATACCTGCATGCCAACTCTATAATAGGTTTTCATTATTCATACAAGAAATTGTGTGATTGTTGTTTGTTGTGGCGTTAAAATTATCTATGTTATAGGTTCCATATATACGACATCTTGATAAGGTGGCATTACTGGTATAGTTAGTCCCACGCTCACAATAGACATCAAGGTCAGTAAAACATCGAATAAAAAACCGCTATCGATCTTCGTAATAATGGACGTGTCATCAGCATGCGTGGAAACCAATTTGGCAGATTGGGGCGACCGTTATTACCCATAATCACGTTCCAAACAATGTAGTTTCGAATTGTCATCGTGTCGAATTATGCAACCGTCTCGATGTCGATCGAATCGATTCGATTACACCGGGCGACAGATGTCTGAGAACGTGACGAATTTCGACAAACGAAATTGTCCCTTACAAGACCTTAACTTCTTTAACTTCAGCTTTGAATTTTGAGGTTTTTCTTCCTTGTGCTAAGGTTTAAGTTCGTTTGTTGTGGATTCGTCGTGTTTTGGTTGGGGTTTCGTATTGGTAATCAGTCGGTGACCGCAAATTGTTGTCCCTCGATCAGACGCTGCCAGGAAATTACAATTTCGATTTTTATTTCACGAATGTATGTAGTAAATTTGAAATTTCTAGATAGACAATAAAACCTACTATAACATTTAAATTAACGCTATTCGTAAGCAAAGCAAGGAAGGACATCGGAACACTGAAATACTTAAAAGCTTGTATTTGCTCAATTTCGTTTAATTTTGCTATGATAGGAGTAAAGCTTTTCTATTCTCTTTTGATTTTCCTCTTTGCTATACTCACTATATTTCCTGTGACTTATTGGTGTTTTTCCAGTAATCATTGGGTCGATGAAAAAATAGTAGTGGACCAGAAGAGCGGATAGCTTAATCTAGTTTCGCAGAACTAACAATTTCCCCGTCCAGTTCGTTTATGTTGATTCCATGTTTGTTGACAGCAAAAGCCATTTGTGAATCGTTTTCATTGCATACCCTTACAAAGGTCTGTACTTAGACAGATTGAGTTGCAATCTCAAACAGAACATCATTTCTCATCAACATCATTATGTTGATGTTCTGTTTGAATTGTTCTGTTGTTGAGTTTATTCTGTTCATTATTGTTATTGATTTTTAAAATGCATAGATTATCAGTATAGTAAGTATGGGTTTAATGAACACTAAGCATTTTTATGGTCTTAGCACTGTTTGCATTGTTAACTTGTTGTAGGTGACAAAATCTATATCCTGCCTGATATGCAAATCATAAATTAACTTCTAGGTCTTTTGCAGAACAAGGATTCGTGGGCAGTACCATGGCAGTATTCACGATTATTGTCTGATGTTTTGCTATATTCTATCCGATGTATTGTTTTTGTGAATGTCATCCTGCGCAATGAAGGCCGCGCCGCAAACGATCGCGGTTCCCTTTGTATTTAGCCGTTGACTGAGCTGCTCGAGCCACAAGCGACGGCGGTGAATTCAGACTGAGAGGTTTTCCTCCATGCTCGAGCACTTTTATGCCGCTGAAGTAAAAACAACTGTATTCCAGTTGTATTATAGCGCAAAACGGAAACCTGCTTGCGCTTGCTGGAGACCGCGTGAGCAGACGCTAACAGTTTTCTGTTTTATGCTAATACAAGTGGAATATACAGTTGTTTTTACTTCAGTTCAGCGGCACAAAAGTGCTCGAGCATTTTCCCGCTTAGTCTGAATTGATCCTAAATTTTTTATTTCATACAACTATCACCAGCTTTAGCAAAAAGTATCCCAGGGAAATTTGTAAATGCCTTGATACTTCATTAATAACACTCTATTTTATTATAGGTAGTTTCAGTATTTCGTTGCGTTTCTGTAAAAAGTACAAATTCTGACTTTATAAGTTGGTGCTTAAGTAGGCAGGTCATTCTGACACTGCCGGTTTAACAATAATACAGTTCTTTTCCTTTGTTTCTAGAAGTTTATGCTTTGTACCAACATTTATTGAATCGTCAACTCGGTTCATACTATTCCAATATTCAATATGTGTTAAATTGTTTTTTAGTGTTTCCTCCTAAACGAAAACACAGTATGTAAAGAATTTCCTTAAAGAAATATGTAATTAAAAAAACAGATTACACACGGTGACAGTAAGTAGGTAGCCTATCCAAATTTTTTTACGAGAAGAATAGAGAAAAAATGTGACCCTTAAAACCGGCTAAAGGAAACAATAATGGAGAGTCAACTCGTCGCTCGACATTCGACGACCATCACTCATCGATACACTGTAACACCGGATGTCACATCACTATTTGAGACTTAATACGAAACTGCCCTTTGTCACCCTATCTCTAAAAAAAGAAAAAAAGAAGCACAAATGTATCTAAGATTCAAATGTGGAATATCATCGGCAGATATATTTCATCTTGTCATAACACGGTGGGTCAAAGGAGAGGATCAGAGTTTGATAAATTGCAGTTCAAATTTGGAATAATGTCTTTTTCACTATTCACCCGCGGTTGGACTTGGTGAAGTGATGACGTAACAGGATCCCATCTTGATGGGGGTCTTTTGGGGTGTGCTTTACTTTCATATTTAGGTGCATTACTACACGGATATTAAGATGTAACTTGAATAATAGTAATGTTACAATGTGTTAGAATACAAAACCTACATCAAGAAGTTTGAATTATTTTATTTGACAATTCGTCGCTGATTTATATCTCACAATATCTCAGACATATCTCAGAATATTCTGAGATAGTACCTTTTGCAAAATTAGCGACGAATTAATTCCTAATTTTTTGAGATTAATTAATAGGTATGTAAGTACGTCATTCAAGCAAATAAGCATTACGCTAGAGCTTGAGCAGAATTATTTAATTAATTAATAACAGGTGACTAAAGGCGATAAGTGCGGCGCCGGCGGTGACTATAAGACGACAAACAAAAATTGCTTAGCGTATTAACTTGCATACCTACTAATTATGCTTAAAATCTTTAGAATGGTTTAGAATAGTTTATTTTCTTCCCTTTTTCCTATATGAAATTCCACGGCTACGTGATCTTCCTTTAGTAGGTAACCAACGATTGTATACTATGAGGCATATAATGTACGTATACTATGTGACTGTGTGAAAGCCCACATTGGCAGCGCGGCAGACATCCCGACAGATCCTGGCTCTCATTACTACGGGTGAACATACATCATCGTCAGCCTGGGGACTTGCAAGTCATCGGTCGGGTGGCTATGCCGCCGCTGTACGTGAGCGGAGAGAGCTCTTCTGTTAATCATAATGTTAAGTGAAATAAAGCGGCGGAAATCTCAACAAAAACGTTTACGAAAACAAATGATTTATGATAAAAATTTACTGTTTGTAGTCAGGTAAAAAAATTAATGTTTGAAGAAGTTAATAATAATAAAAACTGAAAGAAGAAAAGAAGTCATATAAGAAAAACACCTACGTAAAAGATACAAGAAGTTAAAAAGGTAAACAACAAAGAAAAGATAAGAAACAACAAAGAGAAATAGTAAATCTATACTTATCAAAATGAAATGTTGGTAAAAATGTTACGCCAATAAAAACCCCGGCCTTCTTTTTAAAGTATTATAATATTGCTCAATAGAGTTAGAAATTGTAGTAACAATTATGAAAATACATTTGAAAAAGAAATAATCGGAAGCCATCTCTACATACGCAAACCAAGAAACGACAAAAGAAGTATCAAAGCAGTAGCTTTTATAGAAATTACCATAACTATCGCGCCGACGTCGCCCGGTCATTACCATTACCACGGACCCGTAATTAAAAACGACAATCTCGTGAGCAATTCTCGAAAAAGCACCGCATCATCGTCTCAGATGCCCAATGTGGGGAGGAAAGCGATCGTCATGGAATATGTATTCGTTTCGTTTGTCGAAAACGAAAATCATTGTGGTAGTGATTTTTGTGTCGGGGGATTAAATGTCGTCGCTTCGTCTTTGATGAATGGTAACTCAGAGATACTTAGTAGATACTTATATTTATTAAGTTTTTTGGTTACCTACTGATGAAATCCTCTCCTTCATTATCGTCACTTTATTTTACTGTTCCTGATTCTATAGCATATTCCTTTATATTCCGTTAACTTTCTTATTATTTTTAGTCTAATTTGATATCGCCTGCTGGCTAGTGATGTCATACTGATATAATCAAGCTGTGATTTAAAGAATTGAAATGTCGTAAACTTTTTTGGGTTAAATTATAAATTACCGATTCTGTTCGATCATACGTAAATATAAAGCTATAGTAAGCAAATTAATTCCACATTATGGTTCAAACAATTTGAAACAACCGAGAGCAAGTGTCAATGATAAATGTGAAACTGTACACACTCTTACCGTTCAACTAACGTGACTTCCAAGCCATGATAGCGCATCATCCAAGCTCCATCTGACCTTCACACCTTTTAACTCGCATCAGCATTGTGAAAGCACGTCATTTCACGTTCCCTAACTCAACAGATCTGGCTACCATTAAAACCTCTTGATGGCTGGGAAGAGATAAATAAAATTCTGATTGGCATTGATACGAGCAGCTTCCATTTGGGAGTTCATTAGGTTGCTGGTGCCGCTGACGGTTACAGACAGGAGGTGAGAATATTTGGAGTCGTGCTCGATTGAGATACTTATTTGAGAATAGAGTAAGTAGGTGCGACGTATTATAAAGTCTAAAAAGGATGTAAAAGATATGGAAACGTTCCCATAGACGTGGAAACACTTACTAAACCGGTGGCAGTAATCTTTACAGAATTAGGAATCTCTAAAAATATACTTTCTCATTTCCAGTAATCTTTTAAGAAGTAGTTATTTGTCAAATAAATTTCAGTTTTAACTGGATTAAAATAACTGCTTACATAGTATGTATGCAATGTTGCAATGATAAAGTTAACTAGAAAGGGTTACCAATATTAATATGGTTAGTATAGATTTATAACAGCCATTCGCATATTATGTAGGTACTTGATATTATTACTCGAATTTATATATTTTTATTAAATCAATAAAAGGTAAAATAAAAAGATAAACTGCTGCCTCTCCACAATATCATGATCACTTTTGGTTTTCAGTTAGTAAGTTAAATGCTGAGCAAATTAACATTTAAATTCTTGAGTGAGTTATTTTTTTTATAAATGAGGGTAAGTAAGTTATATTTAAAGATTTTTAGTAACTTATAATTCTAAAATCATATCAATGAAAATCAACTCCAAAGCTTCCGTTGCTCTCTCTTACTTCCCATTAGTAGCCGACACCCTCGCGATTAACGATTCAGTTGGCTTTGTGGTAAATTTTTTCTACGGCTGTCTTTAATGGAGATTTTTCTGATACGCGCCGCGGTGTCAAACAAGCGTCTGCGCATATTGTCAAATCACCACGATCAAACGGTGCGCCTATTCGTTAAAAACGTGTCGTAAAAAGTCGTAAGTGTCCTGTCAATATGGAGAATGATTCTTGAAACCGTGAAAAGTATATCGGTAATAGTTTGTGGTGTACTTAGAGGAGGAAAAGATATTTTTAAAGATAGATAGATAAAAGACAGTTTCAATTCAATAAGCTTTTATTGAACAATGAAGAAAACAACAACAACCGTCTAGAGTGACGAGTGGATTGCACAAATAAGTAAAAGTAAACAATGACGTTCCACAGATGCAACTGCAAAATAAATATTGAATGCCGAAATCTCTACACCATTTATAAAACATACATCAGATAAGCTTTAACATAAAATCGTTAGTAGTTCTGTCGTAGTACAACAAAAAGTTGGTGTTTACAGTTAAGCTTAATCATGCAGATATAACAAATAAAGATTCACTATTTTGGCAGTTACATGTCGACACCTTACAATCTACTTAGTTAGCAGAATTGGTGTCGATGACGACGTTATTATCATTATGATGATTATGCAGATTTCTTTCCAAGAGATGCAAAAAATGCTGTCCACAATCCAAAGTCCAGTGAGGGAGATGAATAAAAAAGTAAGTAAGAAGTTTTGATGGATGTATGAAATTGTATTATAAGTGACTTTAATGATCTTGAACGTTGACATTCAAAATATGTGCTTGTTTATGAATGTCAGTAAGATGTAAAAAGTGTTGAGCAGAAATATAATACATAATTGGTTTCCTATTCGACTATCAATGTCTCGATAGACTGAGGATGTTTTTTTGATCAGATAAAGACTGACTCTTTAGTGTTTTCTGTTTTAGTACTAGGTACACGATGTTAAACGTTATTCATTCCCTCTCCCTCGGTACTCAATGTGGAGGAAACTATTAACATATAGGTGGGTAGATCTTACCACAACAGCCTGTTTACTTGTTCCGCACTCAAAAACTTCCGGCTATCAAATTGTTGGTCTATCTGGTGGGTTTGATGTGTTGATGCAGTTTGGCGTACTACTATAGAACCTAATACCTTTGACTCTATATTTTACTTATTCTAAGGATTTTGTCAGATGTCCTTTTGTAGTTCTTCAACGAATAACAACATTACGTTATTTTCCTATACAGAAACTCCAAAGATAGTCGGATCAAATTTCAACGTTCGATCAGGTGGATGCAGCCAACTATTGCAAAAATCACAAACCATTCGCAAACGCGACGTGCGCCCGTCGACACCTCCGTTTATGAATAATCGAAACGCGCGATTTCACGCCCGCCGCGGGCATATACCCAGTCCATGAATATTTTCGAAACTACCTAGTAGCCCGGGTGGTGCCTCCCCTAATCAAAACTCTGCCTAAATGCTGACTGCAATATTTTATCACCAAAAATGTATCAAGAATCATAATAATAATAATAAGCCTTTATTTCAGATAAATAAACAATTTTTAATTTTTTTTTTAAATTAAAGTAAATTAGACTTACTATAGTGTGATGAATTAATAAAATTTGTTTGTAATTACAATTTCAATAGGTACATACTTAATGGGTTTTTTTCAGACTTAAGTTTTTGAAAAATGTTCTTTTTGGTTTTACAATTTGTTGGTTTAATGTAAGAAACAATACATAAAGCACCATGCCTCCGTTTCCCAGAAGATAAGGTAAAATTATGAAATAGTGTAGTACCTATTCTTATCGAGTAAAATAAATACTAATATGTGCCTAATAAACAAAATATTAGTTACAATACTAAATATCGACATTATTATCTGTTTGCCCATTTGTGGCAAAGGCCTACTCCAACCTCTTCCACTCCCCTCTGTCGCTGGCTGTCCTTGTCCATGTTTTCCCCGCAATATCTTTGATCTCATCTTCCCATCTTTTAAACTGTCTCCCTCTTTTTCGTTTGTTGAATTTTGGGAACCAACTCATCAATGTTTTGCTCCATTTCTCATCAATTCATATCAAGAATCATGACAGAATTCTATTATTGTCTATATCAATGTGTATCCCAACACAGTCAACTCTTCACCTGGCATATGGAACATTGCTCCATCGTTACCTTTATTAGCTTCCCTTTATCTGAAACCGTCACACCGTAAAAGGGCGTCACTTCTATGTCTTGCCGCACGTTCCCAACATTAAGGTGTTGTACCATGCAAATGATATTTTCCCGTGCAACGAGCGCAAAAGCGCGCCATAATTATAAACGCATCAATCAGATGCGCGTGCGCCGGCCCTGCGGCAAGTACGCACCGAGTAAATGGTTATTAGTTGAGGTTGAAAGCCCGATGTGCGCGGATTTTTGTAATTTCGCTGTTAATATTATGTAACTAATACTCGTCTCACTCGACTTCACGTGTCTCAATCTTTGTTTCTTTATTTGTCATTCTCTTTTATATCGTCAACAATACGGAACATTTTGGCAGAAGAATTTGGTTTTGTATCGCAAACTAGTATCTGTGAGCGTCAGTGGCGTCGGGGATAAGGCGCGGCCTATCATATCGAAAGGTCAAAAGTTTGATCCCCGGCTGGGCCATGTACCTATGGGTTTTTTCTCGAAACTTAAGTACATTTACTGACTGCTCTCAAACGGCGAAGGAAAACATCGTGAGGAAACCTGCCGAAGAAGAAATTCTTAGGCGCATGTGAAGTCCACCAACCCGCACTGGGCTAGCGTGGTGGAATATAGCCCGAGCGCCCTCGTTGAGAGGGTAGGCCTGAGCCCCAGCAGTCGGGACATAATATGTTAATAGGCTGTTGATTTGATCGCAAACTTAGACGTAAAACGTAATTTCTCTAGTTATTAGAGCGAGTATATTGCGTTAATTTTGACTTAACATTCTTCGATTGACCATTCGTCAACATAAATCTTTGTCCAGTTTTGAATACATTAGAAACAAATTTAAGTTTGCAGTTCCAAAAATGGATTACATTGAGTTTTTAACCTACATTCTAAGACTTTTTATTACGAGGTATAATCTCAGAGATATTTAAAACGATTGTAATAATAAGATGTTACATTTGGCTTCTCTTTTGACTTATAATGAAGATGTCTACGTTAATTTTGATTGATGTATTGTGGAATAATCGGAGCAAAATGGAATGCGATTCATTTTAGTTGCGAAAGACATACTTAGATTAGAGAATTTTGTAGAAAGTAGAGTTAAGCTTCAAGTACCTAGGTATGACGAATGTTTGAACCATTTTCATCATCAGTAGCTTAACTCCTAATTATAAAAAATATAACTACAATGACTTGAATAGAGTATCAGATGGTCTGGATAAAATGTTGCAACCAACCTCTAGCACGATATCGATATTATTCCGAGAATGTCCGTGTCGCAAAGTAGGTGTAACATTCCTGGCATGTGGTGAAAATGTCAAAGCAATTTCCTATCGATTTATTGTGAGTGTCTTGTGTTCTGTGTTAAGGTCGTATTGTTATTTATTGCTGTTGAAATACACACCGAAATTTATACGTCAATTGCAAGAAACAGAATGATAACACCGGTGGGTTAAGAAAGCAAAGGAAGTATTGGTAAGGAAGTAAGATCAGAACAAATAAATTAATGATTATGAATATGAAGAAGGGCAGAAGAGTAGGTATTAGATTGAAATGATATCATCAATCATGATGGATATATCATTTATAAGATTAACAAAATACTCTTCACCAATGATATAGTGACAAAATAACACTCGGAGCTCTTCGACTGGAACACCCGTCTATTTCTTAAACCTATTTGTCAAGATCTCACCATGACCCATCTTCAACTCAATGACACCTCACGAAATCTCGAGACAAAAGAACAAAGCTCCTGAGCGCCATTACGTTACACAACCATTTTATATTCACGCTCTGTGAACTACATAATGACATGTACTGATATACTACATGACACATTCATACAGAGCTCCTCACCTCCTCTTACTCTAAGAGTTAGTGGACCTCCGCGGGGGAGGTCAAACCGATGCAACTGCTCATCATATTCTTGTAGAGCAACGTACTGACCGACTCGTCTAATGGCGTTCGACCAAATTGCTTCGTCCACTTACCACTCGCCTCTGTTTTGACAAACATGTTTCTTCACCTCGCTTCGTGTAAAATGACATTTATGATTATGCAGCTACGGTTGAAGAAGAGATTGAAGTGATGGTTGTCCAAGTCTTAGTCTTAGTGGATCACCACGCCCACTGTTGCGACAAATGGGGACATTTTCTTTGCTCACTTTTGATGTGAGATGGAAATTGAACTTTATGGGCTCATTCTGAGAGTTGTATGTTTTACTAACTTTGAAAATTGTCTTTAAATTAGATTTTACAGTTATACTTACATCTTACATGATGTTTTATTAGAATCTGATGACCATGCGGCAACACAATTTTTTGTTCACTATGCGATTAGAGGCAAGTCTGGCTTTTATCTATTGATTGAATGGCATGTATGACGCCGCCGCCGTCGTCATAGTGATTAAAAATCCTATTAGTATAATTTGTGTTAATATTAATAATGATTAAAAAGTTATATGCCTGGAAACGGTTAGGGGTGAACCGATTCCGGTGGTACTGATGGCCTTAAAGAAGAAGAAGAAGATGATGGTGATGATGGTGAAAATGACAATTAATGATTTAACAATGCATTTGATAACTGATTTGGGCAAAGTAGGTAATTTGACTACAGAATTTTTTAAATGGCGTTCTTTACTCAAAACAGCAATTACATACAATACAACCTATCCCTAATCCGAGACAGTTTGTGTAGTTATATGTTGAAAGACCTAATAATAAACAAATTCCAAAAAGGGAAAAACCACATGCGACGTTGGTTCCGTCACTGTATGTAGCACAGCCGCTGGTAATGATACGAATTATAATAATTGTCTAAGCGGCGCGCAGGGGGCGGGCCCAAATGACAATCACGCGCGGCGACCTAATGAGCGGGTGCGCGTGCGTCGCCGGAATACAGGTGCTATGTACGATGTAGCTGAGTAGTGACGCATGGAAGAATTATCTAGAAATTATCGATGTATTGATTGACATGAATTCGATGAATTACCTCATCGTCCCCGGCGGGCATTCCAGAAAATTAGCGACATAAAATTCATGTACTTTTGAAAGCTTCATTCCTACTCCTAAAGTTTAAAAGTTACAAAAATGATAATATTATATCGTTGTGTTAAGACATTCGGCGACTGCTCAGTACAACGCGCGCTAGCAAACAAAAAACTGTGTTTAACAAATTAAAGTCAAATCTTTATTTAGAAGTAAAGAAATTATAGACTGATTTAGTTACAACGTATTGGAAATCGAAATCATCAAATTCACTATAAACACTAACGGGTAGGTACCTACTTAGTAGCACGACTTCTACCCACCTCAGTTTTTATATCCTCTTTCTTTCTGCCTTTTTGCCATCAGCGCTTTGTCAAATCTACACTACCTACTCCAAACAAATTAAATTCAGCGCTGTTTTTCTGCTGGGGCCTTGGCTAGGCAGTCTGATGGTGTACTGTGTGGGTGAGTGCGTTTGCGTGTATGTGATGTGTAATTTTTCCATTATTCAGGCATTTCTATATGTAGATATGTTCAAAACTTCAGCTGAATCGCTGCAGTGATTTCAAATTTTCCAGGGAAACAGACAAATAGCTTTTTAGTTTCGCAGTAAAACGGATGGTTATGAGGGACCAAAAGAAGTCAGCGATGGGATCCAAGTTCTAAATTATCCAGGTTCTAATATTCTCCACAAAGGTAGTTCAATCGTACATCAAGACGCTGTTGTATGTAGCACATCACTAGCTTTGTAATGCTCACGTAGTGTCGCTACGTGTGTCGAGTCGAGTCATGCGATCATTGCATCTAAGTGTCGTCTTACGCGACCACGTCTATAGATCGTTCACAACTGTACCTACTCGACTGTACACTGTTACTACTCTGGGCTAATTACAGGACAGTCGTATCAGAACAGTTAGACATTACGCTTGAAGTTTTCATTTAGTGAATCTAACTAAAAGATCATTCAAAGTAACTACCCAGTCATTGATTAATTTATTTTCTAAACTATAACTTTAAACAAAAAATTACTTTTGAAAAACACTTTACTGGTCACAATAACGTGAATGCTTATATTAATTGTCCCCTTTTTCGTTCAATTGCGTTTATATATTCTAGCGGTCGCCCCGCGACTTCGATAAGCCGTTATCGCTATAACAAGAAAAATCCAAAATCAAACATCCAATCCAAACGTTTGCATTTACTTGTATTTACGATTATGTAGTGCATATTGAGATGGGATATTGTTTTATTTTTTAAAAGCTGAGCTGTTGCCTCGCTGTTTCTATAAGTTGTTGTGTTTCCCGCGCCGCCGCCTAAATCTGCTCCTCAAACCTCATTCGAATCCATGCAGTGGTTTTGCAGCCAAATAGTAACAATTTGTGTGTAGTGATCAAAACCACTACGTATTTTATTTATTTTTGGTTTGTTTTCTGAAACCGGAAAAGAAATTAAGTATTGTTACAACTGTAGATAGCTTGTATTTTTTCTCATAATATTTTATATCAGTTCCTTGTGTCGCTCTTTGATAAATCACGATAACCAACTGTAAATACTATTTTTGCATAGTTAATTTTGAATGTTATACGTATGTCCATTACTTACATTATTTTGTAAAAAAAACTGCAGTTAGGTACATTGTATACAGTGCCACAGACCATTATCTAAGATTACAGTCGTTGCTTCCTACCGTAAGGTGATATTACTATACTCCCAGGCCACCCCTCACAATGATGGGAAAATGCAAAAATTCTCGGTTTCACGCGAATGCTCTAACAATTTGGTAAAATAGTCAGTGCGTTTTCTTCAATAGATAATCCACAATTTATCTGAATTTTAATAATTCCTTTTACTATGCCTAAATACTGAAGGTTTCAATCAGTCAATTTTGTCATGTTAATTTAAATTGCTAATGCCGTTTGTTTAAGCAATAAAAAGCTGAATGACAGTTTTTTTATGGAATATGCGTATTTCTTATTTTTATGGTCATTTACTTTTTCTTCTTTGTCGTCTTCGTTGGCCTCGGTTTGATCTCTAACTAGATACTCTATATCAAGTCAAACTTGACTACTAGTTTCTATAAATCCCGACAGACCTCTTGTAGTGTCCAATTTCCAGAAGACAGTTAATTTTTGTTTGAAACAGGTATACTTTATTTAATTTATTTTCAAAAAATCCACAGCACTTAGAAAAATAATAATTAAAGGTAACATTGCTCATACTTCCAATAATGAAGGATTTACAATATGCTAATTTTACTTCCAATAGACATGTTAGGACAGTCTTTATGTTTATGAGTGTATGTGCGTATTTAGCCTCAAGTGGTTTTAAAAAGAAATGTTACACACGGGATGAAAAACCTAAGTATTTCCAGATGTATCTTTTAAGTAAATAAGGCCTCTAATTTGGACGGTACATTTTCTCAAGTTTACAAAACACATAAAACTCTCTCGCAGTATAATCAAAGTTCATCACAGCAGGGTTGTGACTTTTCTCGCGGCCCTTTTCGTCTATTTTAAAAACGTCGCGACGTTCAAAACAAAACGTCAACGTTATTTATGTTCCCGGTGTTTGGACTGAGCGATAATTATCGACAGAGATCGAACGGCCAGTTATGGCCAATAATTGGTAACGAACCTTGTGTAAGTATAGTGCTGGGGTCGTAATATTGTTTTATGATGTTCTTAAAAAATAATGAATGTCATTCGCATAGGACCTTACGCCGTAGGACATCGCCGCTTTATGGTGGTTGGACTAATTTGAGTTTTACTCTAATTGAAGAAGATTTGATGGTAGGTAATGAAGGAGAGTTTGGTAACAAAGACAAAAAGGATAAAAAATGAATATGAAAATGAGATTTTTTTGAGCATTTGTCCAAGTTTAACAACAAGTTTAAACATTTAACAGTTAAAAATTATTTTTCACAAGGTTAATCATCTGTTTTTTGTGGTGTCCTTACTAAAATTTTATAGGTTATGTACCTCCTCAAGCCAATTTGTATTAAAACCTTTGAGGTCTTATTAACTTAATAATCGTAATTACACGAATCGATAGCAATTATATTGTTAAAATTGCTTCAATTCTATAAATATTATTAGCTACACAATTATTTTTGTAACACCAATTTAGACGTCAGAATTTTTTCTATGCAACTTGCGTACCTACCACCAACTTAGTCGTGACCGCAAATCAATAAGTTAAACTTTACGCATGTTATAATAAAAAACATGGTACTTGTCATCAAATTACGTTGGAGATAATTATTTCTTAACTAACGAATATGATTGCTGAAATTATCCGTAATAACTCAGTCATTAAACTTAATGACAGGTCTCGAAAATAGCTTTGACATTTCTTGACATCGCGGACGTGGCTATCTGTGACATCACGTACGGTGGACCTGTCGATAAATGTACCTAGAGCATGGACCATAAATATGTAGGTATAGTAATTAATAGTAAGTAATAATATATGGCAGTGACTGGATGCGGAGAGCCGAAGATCGTACTCAGTGGCGTGTGCCTTGGGGGAGGCCTATGTCCAGCAGTGGACTAGTGCAGGCTGATGATGATGATGAAGTAATAATATAAGGCAAAATACGCCTTACAATACTGTTTTTGACGTCAATCCTGTCTAAAACTACTCTGTTTCCACCTGTATAGCTGAGGGGAAGAAACAGTAACAAACCCAACCCATATCTTGTTCATTACAATCGTTTATATTTATCTGTTGGCGCTATCTATTAGCGTCTGCAGCTATTTATAAAAAGGTTAATCAATTAATGTTTGTCGAAGTTTCCCTATGGCCAAACTAGTTTGACAATCAAGTTTTGCCACGAGGAACACGCCCTTCTTTTTCAATCCTTCCCTGTGCACCAATTTCGAAATAACCAGCGCTACTCGTAATACAGTGGCGCACCTATAGTATTTTGTGGAACTACATAAAAGACATCAACGAACGATAGTTCGCGTACATGTGAAAAATAATCATCAGCTCACCGTCATTAAGCATTGTGCTAGGAACTATTATCTAATCTGTGATTGTGCTTTCTCGCATAATATGGACGTAAACTATTTATTGTTCGGTCCTCGCTAACCCGCTTTATCCAGTTGGTTTTGCCGCGAGTGTTTGACGAAGAACAGAGGAGCTCCTGTAGGTGGTGTCCCCAGATTTGCAGTTCACTGCGAACACGGTGACCGTTGGACTTTCGACAGCCAAGGTTGGTGCACTTTGCTAACTCCTTGCATCCTTATATTAATTAAACCGCTACCTACCAGTCCACTATATCCGAATACGAAACTTAGTCGAATTACGGCGCCTCATTTAGGTATCTATGTTGAGCCACAGATAATTAATAGTTCCTTAACGGGTTCAGCCATCAGGTAAGTAATCCATGGAATTTTATCATTTAACTTTTAATGCGCATTTTTTCAAGGTACGCCTATATTACTCAATTACTATGGGCTTTTAAACAACTATGTATAGGGTTGTAGTGAAGAGGTCTACAATCGATACATGGGACGTGGGAAATTGACGAACTCGTCAAACTTTTGTAATTGAATCGGGGAACTTATGCAGCGACAGCCGCTAACTCCCAACTTGGGCCACGTAGACTTGAAAATATTTAGACACGCACAAAACTTTTTATTTTAGCGTTACTGTGTTTCAAAGTTCAAAACCCGTCTGAAGTTGTGGTAGATAAAGAAGCAGAAGCGAGCTGGAAATTTCGGAGCAAACCGACACGGTTAGAGGTTGTAAGGCCATGCTCATTATGCCGATGCTCCTCCGCAGTGAAAATGCAGATAAAGAAATGGAAATGCAGTTTTTTAATTTATTATCGATTTCTTTACACATTTATTATTTGTATACGCCACCTACCTATCTCTGTGTGATTGAACGGTCTGCAAATATTGTCATACTAGAATAAAGTCCCGACGCAGGCAGGAAGAATTTCGTACAACAACCCCTCATCACTTTTCTTTGTCACTCGCGAATAAACATATTGCTGTCGCGATCTCACAGGTGTAATGCACTACACCTGTGTGAGCGCGACACAATATGTTTATTCGTGAGTGACAAAGACAAGTATTGAGGCGTCGTTGTACGAAATTCTTCCTGCTCCGCGTCGGGACTTTACTTATCACCTGTTTAAGAACAAGTGAGTACATTGATAAAAATATTAAACACGATACAATTTTATTTGATATATTTTAGTCATCTAAGAGTTCTGTTACATTTCAAGTTCTACGCAATCATAGTGCTGTGCAAGTTAATCGTGCGATTAGGGCGGCCTCTGTTCCAACTAGAGCGGTGTCGCGCGGCGCCTGGCGCGACTCTAGTGTACTCGGCTTTAATTAACACTTAGTTCGTTTAATTTTATACAGCTTTAGTGCTCTAATAAAACTTAAATTGACTATTACGGCACTATAAATGGGAATACAATGGGGCTATGTGATGTAGCCTTTAAGTTAGTTAAAATGGTAACAGGTGCAGTCATGGAGAAAGCTGGTAGGTCAGAAACAGGTCACTTATTAACTTCTGTTTCTCCCAAAATATATGCCAAGAATGTCGCAGTCATATTTCTCAAGAAAAAAACATTATCGAGAAAAAAAGGATAATAAATAATAGGATATTACATAATGCAATGATTTATCTTTCAAATATACATATTTTTATACATATTTATATCTATGTTATTACATACCCTCAGGAATTCTGACAAATTCGCCTAAAGTATTGACTTCTAACCAAGTTTTAGTTCAAAAAGTTCGAAATCTTTCATTTGTTGAAAAATCATAAAATAAATGCTTGATGTAATCGGTCGGTTGTATGTAGTTTATATTCCCCTCCCTTATGACTAAGTAACGAAGGCGAACGTTAGAAAATTATGTATGTCATAGATTGTTTGTCATGTAGCATCTGAGATCGAATCCCGGCCCCACGCACGCGTTAGCATTTGTCTTCATTTTATACGATAGAGATGGTATGGTCCACGGGGTATTTTTATCGACAACATTTATTACTAGTAGTTCCGTGAGAACAGTAGACCTCGCCAGCCCTTATAAACCAAACCTAAAAGAAACCAACCAAAGTCAACTTTGGAAACAGAAAAAGTACCTACTAAAGTGACAAAAATTAGCACTTTAAAGCTTAATATTTCGCAAACGGATCCCTGAATCGAAAAATGTTTATCACACACCCGCGATATTTTTGAAAGACCCATCCAACGATACCCCACACCATGGATATCACGCGGAAAAAAATAATTTTCCATTTTACGTATGCAGTTCTATGAACATAATTTATTTTTTCAACTTTCTTAAGTCGATCCACTATTACTCAAAAACTAATAGAACCTACTTAGCCGTAATAGTTTTCCTTGTAACTACGTTATATATGCTACTGCCATGAATTTTTTCACATTTCCAGAAGCAACCGTTTAGCTGGCAGGGGGGGGGGACACGTGACTCTAACAAAAATTACCGCTTTAAAGCTTAATATTTCGCCAACGGATCCCTAAATCGAAAAAATGGTATTCACACACCAGCAATATTTTTGAAAGACCTATCCAACGATATCCCACACTATGGGATTCACAAGAAAAAAAAAGTTCACTCCCACTTTGCGAGTATGGTAGGTACTCTAAAAAAAATGTTTTTCAAAATTTAATTCTACTCATTTTGTAGGTTTAATTAATTTATACATATGCCAAATTTTCGTCAAAATCGGTTGAAAAATGCGACCTGTAGAGAATTACAGACAGACAGACAGACAGACAGACAGACAGACAGACAGCCGGACAAGAGCATTTTTGGCCAGTCTCGAAACGTAGACGCTTCGCTCGCTTCGCTCGCTCGGTCAATTAAGGTTAAAGAAAGAAATGGTGGTAGTGAAATTCCTGTCATGAGATTGTTTCTATGTAAGTAAAGACTTTTACGCGATAATCAGCTGCATAAAACAATAAAAATATAATAATGTATTGACAATATTAAAGAGGTATTTTGTAATTAAATAACAAAACGACGTGAAGTACCATTTTAAACTAATAAACCGGTAATAATAATCGACGCCTCATATTGAACACAGGTTTCTCCTTCTCTAAAGAACACTACTTTCAATGTAGCTGTTTCCAATTGCCTGTTCCAAGTCCGTCGGTCCCCTTGGAAAGCGCCTTCATACCGTAATAATAGTTATATTTTTTCTAATGAACATTGCCTTTGGCAGAGGGCCCTCTTTACGTGCGGTATACTTTATCTACCAGTCAGTACGTACTTACGTACTGAACGTACGTACGTTCAGTGATAAAATTATCGATAATGGAAACATCGATACCGGCCCATCACTACGCCTTAGAACAAAGAACATTGATATTAATTTCGCCTTCCCGTACGAAATCACGTTGCTATCTAATTATCCGATATCCTGCGACCGGTAAATATTAAATTATGAAATTCGCGACCTTCTCGTTTCCCGGGGGAAATAATAGGCGTGTTTTTAAATGAAATAAGGAGAGAATAACTCTGTGTACCCTCGGTCGGTCGGAAGTTGGAACGGCTTCCAATTAGGCAGTGTATTATTTATATTATTTTTAATGCGTTTGCATGGTAATGCAGGTAAATGATAAAGTATAAATTAAAATCCCGGATAAGTATTGGTGATAATAATAATATAACAATTGCAAAAGGCCTTCTAGATATAGTAACATACTCGTAGATATTAGAGTTTGTTTAACTTTTGACTTCTAAATAGAATCTATAAGTGTAATTTTCTTTGCATTGCTGTCTACATGTCCACTAAGATTGCTTTAAATAAATGATTACAAATGTAGGTAATACACACTCAATAAAGTCAATGGAGATTTGTGGAATAACCTCTGACACGTAGCTTAAAGTTTAACTAAACAATTTCATTTATGTCTATAATGAGTATAAAACCGTTACCGATGTCTTCAAACTGGAACCGAAAAGCCTTACCGATGTTTTCAAACTGGTGATGGACGAGTTATATGATGAGCTGGGATATAAAAACGATAGAACGAACACAGCTGGCCAAACCAGATAATGCTTCTGAGAAATATAGATGCAAGACACACCTGGTGAAAAGTACGTTTAATTCAGGGTAATAGGTAAACTTCAAAAAGGAAGGACAAATCATGTTCCTGTTCATGATAATGATGAAACAATACTAATAGGTAATGAAAGATAACAGCGTTCAAGGAATTCAAACTAAGCATTAAGTAAACTTCATTAATCCCTCACTTATTCCGCAATTACTGTTTTAAATCTTCTAAATTCTTTCTAAACAGCCTAAACGTTTAAATACAGTAATTTGTATCAAGCGTTACTCGAAAACGGTTAAAAATTACCATTTTCTTTGATACCCAATTTATAGTACTCAGTTGGTGAACAGAGGCCATCATTATTTGGTGGTTTAATGTAAGCAGCAAGTTCGGTAGCTATTAAATTACAAATTCTAAGGGAATATGTCATAGCCGCAGGACGGGCGTTCCGTAGATTGGATTTGAATATTAAGAGACCATTAAAGTAAAACTCAAGGTCTTCTTCGAGTCCGAAATTGTCGAGCTAAATGTGTTATGGAAATTTAATGTCCGAGTTTTAAATTTGACATTGGTCAAAGAAGAAAATTGCCCGAAGCTGTTTAACTCGGTATAAATGTAACAGGGGAAATAATATAAAATGAAAGTTATTTTAAAATACAGCAGGTGTCATTTTACCACTGACACCACTAATAACCTGTTTTTAAAACTTAGATGAATTAGCAAAATACGAAAATTTTGTAACTGAAGTAAAAGATTTCGTAGAATCAAATATTTTGCAGAAAACGAAATTTATGTGATGTGATATCATCAGCATACCAACATAATTTTATTATGATCCATAACCTTCCCCAACCAAGCGCACGATACCCAAAATACCAGTACCAGACACCAGTTTAAGCGTACCAGTTAATGTAAACTGTATCGGAGCCAATCAAGCCACATCAAAGGGCTGCAATAATCCAACGGATACCAAATCACCAGAGGACCAATTACAATGTTAAAAGGAGTCACGCCGCGGGGCACACATGGGAACCGAATTTGAATTTGAAATTTCGGTACCAATTTAGCTTGAGGTGCCAGGCGACAGATACCGAAACATACTCGAAGCACTGGGAAAGGAGTGATCAAAATTCTACAGTATACATATAGTTCAGAGATAATACAAAATCATGGAACTGCTAAAATTGGTAACAAGTATGAGAATACTAAAAGGATTAGTGATGCCTGGTGAGAAAACTTCTATGCTCATGCATAAAAGTTGTGTGGTGACTCTAATTAGGGAAAGCCTTCTTCAAATATTGTTGAATTTTGTGATGATGAAAGCACTTTTAGACAATCTGTCTTCGATTTCTAAAGAGAGCAACAACATCGATCAATACAGCTGAGTATTTGAATCAGCTGACCACTCAACAAAAGAAATATAAAGAAGAAAACAGCTACGTTTATAAAACTGTCAAAGTGTTTGTAATAAGGATTCACGCTCACGTGTCCGTTTCTTAATTTCATCGTATCAGCCTTTTAACGTCCACTGTTGGACATAGGCTTTCCCCAATGAACGCCGAGTTTAATTTAAATGCGAACAACAGGTCACACAACGGGTTTGAGCGAGACGGACCTCTGTTTGTAAATGACATTATATTTCCTTCTCTTTTTACCCATTGTGTGTCATTGACGGATAATTGCAACATACATACTATATCTATCATACAACGAATTTTTCTTGCAGGACAGTTGCAATATAGTAACTAGCCCTCTTTTAAGTACCAATCAGGAAATATTATACTTTATCTGAATATATAAAGTGTACTGCACAGAGTCACAATATTAATACCGGGTCGCGTCGCGCTCCTCCCGAGGGGTTTCTAAATCATCCGTCCCTGTCGCTCCCTTGCGCCCGGCGCTAGCAGGTAAGAAATATATGGATAAGTCATTCATATGATCAAAATTCTTAATGTTTTAGTATTTACGGAATGTACTATTTATTATCATATTCATGTACATAACGAGTTTAATTTAATCCACCTACCTTTATAAACCTTCGTAGATTAAACAGCCTCTTGTAAATAGAAGAGGCTTATCAGCTTCAGGTAGTCTATGCAGTTCCATACGATCTACTTGCGTGTGTGTTCATGTTATAATGTTTCGTACCATTTGAACTAATTTCAAGGTAGATATTGTAACCATTCAACAGATTTTACCACTCAGAAATATCAGCAATCATTTTTAAAAGAATACATTTTGAACAAAATAATGAAAGTGGAGATTATGGTACTCACTAATTATCTGCCGCAAATACCTATTCACTCTAACTTTAAAAAAATAGGTAATTGGGTTGATGGTGAGCAAGGATCGAGTGAAGGGAACGATAGGACCCAGAAAATGACTTAGAAACATCTAATTATTTAAATGAATGATCGGTGTAACTGACTATGGGACTCAATTACATCCGCATTTGTAATTACGGTGGGTAAGGCATATCCACACAAACCTATCGAAGACGTAGCGCCTCCGGTTACATTCGCTTTACGGTGTAATTTTTCTTATGTTATTTATTTATTTATTACGAAGTGAGTGATCTATATCACGTCATATCTTACACTCTTGTAAATGGGCTGGCATTTATTCAGGCGAGCTGTGCGCAGCGGTCTTTGTCTTGACTTGTTGGTGCTGCCTTGGCGTTCATTGTTTCGTTTGATAGCATTATAATTATTTTTTTCTCTTTTATGGAGTAGGTGACTTGTATTTTGAATTATGTTATTTTCAGTCCCAACTATACGAACAGAAAACCTCAACAGTCTATATCGTACGTTCCCACTGTTAGTCAACAGAAACACAGTCTTTTGTTTGCATTTAAATTTAAAAAACCGGACAAATGCGAGTAAGACTCGCTCCTTGATAGTTCCGTAGAAACTTAATTTTAAAAAATTTCGAAAATCGTTAATAATACTTACGTACATGGATAATTTATTCGCAAAATTAAGTTGGTTGGTAATAAATTTCTTTTCGTGATGAACTAAAAATTTTCCATTTAAGCGAAATTTCAAGATTCTAGGTCAACCGGAAGTACGCCGTAGGTGTTGATTACCAAAATACTAAAAAATGCGGCAAAACGGCCATATATTTTCACTGCGTTGACTTAGAAGTTTGATTTTTTCACAGCTCCAGAGAGACGGACAACGAAATAGGATCACTTCATTGTCCGTCTGTCTATCTAGGGTTCCTTTTTTTCCTTTTGAGGTACGAAACCCTAAAAAATGTCATATGGAAATCTACTAAAACTTTAAAATCATTACTTATCGCTATACATACATAGACCTCGAATAGTTACCCAGGTAAAGTCTAAGAAACCCACCCACAAGATATTATTTAAGTACTCTTAACTAAGCTCTTATTAATTACACTCGTATTTAATAATAACTAGTGTGCTACCGGTACTACCGATACCGGTAGCAACATTCAGCAATGCGTAAAACGAATGCCTCTAAAAATTAACTTAAACTCATTAACTTAACGACTAGATAACTCTTGGTGTGAACCCTCCAGCGGTGTTCGAGTAAAAGGCGAATTTATTGGTGGTGGTAGTTAGGAATAAACCATAGGCTCGGTAGTAAAACTCGGTTTTTAAACGGTCTTTGACATTCGTTTTCTGTTTGAGAAATTGCCGAGGTAAAACTGAGCACATAGACTTTTTGGCGGGATCTTGCCAGGGATGGTAGTATACATTAGGGGTAAAAATGTAAATGTAGAATAGATGTACTGTAACGAAACTTAAATTGTAACAAAACTGATAAAATTCTTTACATTTTGTTGCGAAACTGATTATAAGTTATGTAACAATTTATCAGTGTCGTTACAATTTCAGTTTCGTTACGGTACATCTATTCTGGTTTTCACCCATTATTAGTTGTTGTAAAAATGTATTGTGGGTTTTGGTATCTGTGATAGTATTAGGTATGATAATATGCAACAAGTGCCTATTACAGTATGTAGGTACTTTTGTTGTGTGGGAAACGTAAATAAAAGCATAATAATTATCTAGGTTCTCATCCAATTCGTTCAAAATTATCGATGTTCAGAACCAATTCATTCAAAGTTATCGATGTTACTAATCGTCTGGCCATTACGAACACAAAGTTATATGTATATTTTTATAACAACCCCACTCTCATGTTACCCCCCCATTGATAAGTCCACCTTTTGCTGTACATCTGTTTAGGCTCGTGGAAACTAACAACAATCTGTGGAACGCTATGTCGGTAAATAAGTATAATGACGCGCAGTCGGGTAAAAAAGAGAATAAATTGGCCATTGATTTTTAAACAATTGTTTCATTTTGAAACGGTACGGCACCATGCGAGTGGCGTGGAAATGAATTATCCTTTCTTAGAGGACCAACGGCTACTGAACACATCTGCTATAGGGATGGAAGTAGGATAAGTTTAGGTATCGATAAAGTAACATCGATAAAGAGGTAGAGAAATCTACGCGTACTTGATCAGGGGGACAATCGCGCTAATTCTGAAGGATATCACCAAATCCAAACCATAATCAAAAAATCCCCCTGCAAGCCAAGCGCAAGGCAAACCCCTGCTCCACACGTTTGCGTTTGTAAAGGTTTGGACGCCGCATAACGTTTTTGGTTATGGTTTGGATTTGGTAATGTCGTTCATAATTAGAGCGATCGGCCCCCTGGCAAGGTAAATATATAAGTTGTCCCGGGTATTAAAGGTACGATATGCATAAACATTTGAGCGTAAAAACATGATAGTTATGTCATAACAAGTATCATTAGTGGAGTGTGGTCGAACGGCGGCAGAGACAGCGGTTGTTTGGCGGCAACCATGGCCACAATGGCGGAATAAATCTATTATTAAATAACCCAAGTTCGGATGAGGCACGAGTTGTGTATGACTACGCTATGCACTGTCTGTCTGCCTAATCCTCCGAAAGAGTTGTGTTTCCCTATGAGGCTGGCATGGACATCAATAGTCCAAAGCCTCGTTAAAAAAAAGAAAAAAAAACATAACAACGTAACACAATTTAAAAACAGACAAAGCCAAGACTATCATCGTAACGTGTGTATTCGCCTACATTTCAGCGGTTGTAGCTCTGATTACTACCTACCATTTTTAAATATTTGTGTAGAGATAGTATTCCAGAAATCTTTTAGATTTTTTATACATAATATTTCTTTATTTCTAAAAATAACATTTTTATCGACCATTCCTTCCTTCCCTACTCTATGGAACATCTTCCCTTTTTAAGTTTTTTTCTGACCGCTTATAGTAACTCTCACTACTTTTTACCCTTTTTCATTTTTTTATCTTTAGGAGATTCATTTTGGACAATAAAGTGACCGCAGATGCGCCGCGGGGGCAGGTGTTCTGTGATAGCTGTGAAACAGTCCGCTTCATGCCAATTCATGGTGAAAACGTTCGTTATCTCCAAAGCAGGAAGGATTTTTATTAATATTATTTTCTGATTTGTTATGTTTTTTTACTCTTTATGAAATGCGTGGTCATTTTATCGGTTGATTGTAAAGGATTGTGAAGCCAATTAATGATATGAACATCTGCCTTGATCACCTTTTTGGATTTACACGTATATTATTATGAATGAATTCTAACTCAATTTTAATGGATTTGAATGATGGTTACAATTACTTCTTTAGTTTTTTTTATGATCTTACTTTAATTAAACCATAATTGTAACTATTATGACACAGAAGGTATTCCTTCAATATTTCATCTAGTAACACTGTAACTACCACCTCTCTCATGGTATCGCCATAATAAAAGTTCGATCGCATAAATAGTTTGAATAACTTTATCGATAATGCAAATAAGGATGTTACCCGGACAGTTGTCGATATAATTCACGTCAGTTTATCGAGTATCGACAGTTTGCGTGTCGAGCAGTGTCGTTTTTATCAACTTTATGGTTATAGGCCCTCGTCAAATACCTATCTTGGTATGTAAGTCAACGTCGAGCTAATTGATGTCGTGACATAGTGTCGTATGTAATTCAATGGTGACATTTCGAAATGGCTGTATTGACCGGTTTCTCGATATCGATGTTTTATTTAAATGACTTGTTCTGCTCCAAATTTAACGAGTTATTTTGATACTGTAAGTACACACAATAATGTACGTATATATTCCTTATTGCACTTGATTGATGATCTCAGTATTTGAGATCTATTTTAGTTGATTAAATAAAAATTAAATAATAAATACCCAATATCTTCCCGATGAATTAAGCTATTCAATAATGGAAACCCCTTTGGAATCAATTCAGTGGTTTTGAAGAAGAGTAACAACGTGAGAATCAACTCTCATTTTTAAGCAGTGCCTCTAGTGATAATGATATTATCTCATACATACATAGGTGGACGGATAATTAGAAACAGGGCAAGATTTTCATACAACCGAGGTCACTTTGAAGCCATGGGTCTCCGTGAAGCATTGATCGGGGCATGATCTGATGACGGTCATCGAGAGAGTAGATGGAGGAGTTTTAGATCGCTATAGATATTCAACTGATCAGATGAATAGTTTGGAAGCAGCGTCGTCATGATTCCTTAACTTTAAGATTTTCATACATTTTGTATGTATGTATGTAAACACTTTATTGTACTAAAAATTTACAAATACAGACAGTTAAGAATAAAACTATGTACAAAGGCGGACTTATCCCACTAGGGGATCTCTTCCAGTCAACCTTAGAGTTACTGAAAGGATTAGCTTAAATGCGTTTAGTACCAAAATGCCAATTTGCGGGATTTTTTCTTCATGACGATGCTGCTTCCCGACGGCTCATCTGATCAGTTGGATATCTATAGCGACCTAAAAGTCCTCCGTCTACTCTCTCGATGACGGTCATCAGATCATGCCCCGATCAATCCTTCACGGAGACCCATGGCTTCAAAGTGACCTCGATTGTATGAAAATCTTGCCCTGTTTCTAATTATCCGTCCACCTATGTAGATAATAAATAAGTACTTACCTATAACATAAGTACCTATTGATATTATCACATGGCAAGTAAGTACTATAATGGTAGTTGGAATAATATTTGAACGTTTGACGCAATGTGGACACTGGCATATACGCGGTATGAACTTTTCTATTTTTATACATCTGTCCCCTTCGAAGCAATAACCTGGCTGAACTGTAACCCCCCCCCCCCCCCCCCCCTTCTTTTTCCTAGCGTCAAAGAAAACCTAATTACTAAGGTATCAACCTACCTAGAAAGGAGAGTGAAATTTAACATTTTCAAGGTTCCTTATTTTCTTATGTATTGCCCCCCTGAGAAGGTAAAATAAAAACTTATTAATTAAAGGGATAATTAGTTACTTACCGCTTCAAAAGTAGTATAGTAAGGTCCGTTGATAAATGCAAGTGCGTAACATAATTTTACAGGCACGTGCAAAGTGGTTAATTCATTTTTATCTCGGGACAACTTCATTTGCATTCTGGACGGCATCTTAGGCACTTAGCGTGAAGATACCCGCAGAGGTGACGGACTGACATACATCAGTCTTGTCACCTGACTTGATAGAGCTTTAACCATGTTATTCATTCAGTTCTGGGAAGTCACTACTCGGATACTTGATCTTTTAAAAGAAAGGTTTGAAATTGATGAAGGTTCGATTTCAGGTTATACTACTTAACCTGAAATCGAACCTTCATCAATTTCAAACCTGTGTTTTTGGTTATGGTAACTTTCTCTGTCCTGGTAATGATGATTCAAACGGTTCGGTTTTTATTAAAATAAATAATTACCGACAGCACAGTTAATGAGCATCTGAATCTGAACTTTTTTCTATTCGGGTAGTTTTTGTTAGAAGGCCAATCATATAGACATGAGCTTGGGATTTAAAACAATAAACGTCTTTGTCATTGCAAAACTTGGCTGTTTTGTTTTTCTGCAAATCTTTAACATCATTAATTTCAGTGAACCTGTGATTTCATTATTTGTGACAAGGCAACTTCATCGCGGTATGCAAAAAGGTCCATAACTGTTGAAGTCACCCAGTAATTTGGTGACCAAAGTTTATTTTGGATTTCGAAATCTCTTACAAGTTGGAGAGACCAAATATAATCTGTTTCTCACTCCCGTTGTTGATTAGTTCCCCGGAATGCATTCGTGAAAAGAGTCTCGAAGCAGAAGCCTATAATTATCTAAAGCGAGACCGTTTTCGGAGAGAAACGATGATTTAGTTAAACGTTTTTTAAAGCCTTCTTTTGATTTGTTGCCCAAACATTAGTTGGGACATGCAGCTGTTTTATTTAAAGAGCTCCTGGATCATAGAAAATGAAGGAATACTATATTATGTTAACTAGAATGCCTTAAATCGTGCTCGCCTTGGAACATTTACAGTATATATAAGAGGCATTCTTTCTGCTCAGTAGTCTTATTATAAAGTTTATTCTTTGAAAGTAAATAATAAGCAATCATAGCAAGTCATAATCATTTACTACTAACGTTGCGAGTATACTTTGTATACCAATATACTTTCTACACTTTATTTTTGCTAACTAGGGTTCGCGCTTTGAAGAAGAAGATTTGCAGATTGCCGCAGTTTGTGGTTGTATGCGTGTGAGTAAGTTTTTCTCATTGACGATCATTGTTTTGTTTGTTTCAAGTTTTAGTTTAATTTTGTGTACAATTTTGATACTTTTTACTCCCTTTCCTATTCACAATTTTAATAAAACTTTAAGATCGTCAACCGTTTTGACTGTATGTATCAAGTTTTAAGGTTGTACCAAATTGCCGGTTCTCTTGTCATGTTACAATGGGGGGACTAATTAAGAGCCCTCAGAGTTAATTAGATTCGGGTTTTGGTAATCCTTTGGAAGGTAAATTTTTGCTTTGTCTCATTTTTGAATAAGCTCAAGACGAAGAGCAATTTGTTTAAAAAAGAATGGCATGTAAAAGAAATTGCGCAGTTTTAACTGCTTTATGGCTCAGCTCATTCTAATTATTGCATAATTAGGTAAGTCCAAAACGACACTGCAATGCTGAATATATATGCTGAATGCAGATTCAAAGATAAAGCAAGTTGCGCCCGACTTGACCGGGTCATGTGCTGACCTGGGCTTTGCGTCATCTCTCGTGTATCTATCTAGTACCAACTACACTTACTTAAACTGATTTTCTTGGCTATCGAAATCGAGTGCTACACATTATTCTTTTAGCCCATTGGTGTAACGTCGCCCTCATAATTTTTCTATTTCTTTTTCTATTCCACACTCTGTTACTACGTTATTATCTAGACTCGGATTCGTGCCTTGAATCCTCTTTGGAACTGTAACACTTGAGCAAAAACTGTAATAATGCGAACGGACAGCTGTCAGTATATAATTATTATGAACATTACCACAACTAGAATACGGAACTCTAACGCCCATCGATGAAACGGCAGATAACATTGGAACAATGGACGGTCTCATATAACAATTTGTATGCAAAACGCGGGAACTCGATCTCTTAATTTGTTACTTGTCTCTGTCATTCGACGTTCTTGGGGAGCTACGAATGTTTTTGGAAGAGGTTAAGATGAAGAACTAAACCATGCAAATTCTAAATTACATTTTTGTTTTCATTGTTTTCGTTAGGATGATATCGGATATGACTCGTACAACCTATCAAGGAAAATATTGAAGTACGATAAACACCAATGTATTCTTGTTTATTTAATACTAAGCCAGATTCTGAAGGCCCCCATTTGAAATTTGACATCACTAAAATTCAGGGATAGAAACAATTTTAGTGCTGTCAATTTTTAACTTTGTGTCTTCATCGGGCGGGCCTAATAGACGATCAATTAATTAACTCGATAAACGAAGGAAATCCCGTCAGAAACGCATAAATGAGATACATAATATAAATCAGTATACGCGACACGAGCCACCAGCGTATAAACGGTGGACCTAGAAATAGTAACATTGCCTCCTCCCATTGATTCTACCTCCACACACCAGCGACAAACAATGGTGGGAGAATTTGGGGACGTGCGACTCGGGGACACGTCGCACCACCATTACGCAGATAGCATCACTCATTCGCATACAAATCACGATGTGGTGCAATTGGTGCTTGCCAGTTGTGAGGAAACAGTGGGCAGTGGTAAGATGTAGTAAAAATGTCAAGAAGATTCCGTCACATTTGATCAATAAAATCGTAAATGAAATTCGAATGGAGACGTAAAACAACCTATAGGACCTACACACTGGAGAAAGTTAAGGATGTGAAACATTGGAGGAGTAACGACTGAACATGATGATGAAGATTGGAAGTAAGCTAATAACTTAAAGATAGCACACAGTAATGGTGACAGCAGGTCAAAGATAGAGACGCGATGACACGGTACTATAAACTGATGATTATCATGAGCATCGACCAATAAGATCTCTTATTTCCCTAATAGAGTCGTACTGCAGATTTCACATTAATCGTTGTATGAAGTTTTAGAGAAGAGGTCACGATTGTTAAAATAAAAACCTATACCTAACCGAACAGAACACACTTTCATGCATGACACAGTACCTACCTAGTAATAATTAAGCCAATTACAATCGGCGTCAGTGACATCTGTCTTCATTATATGCAAATTTTAGTCTCCCGCGCAATCTGGCTCCGTAATTAAGAGGTATAGTTTTATTACTTAATAACAGTCGTCGAGACGAGACGAGATATGACGGTACAGAAGATGACTCTATATATGCTGTGCGTTCTCAAGAAGATATGTCCTTAATTATAACTATACGAAAATATGTTATTAACAGTTTCTCTGAGAGACAAGATCCGAAACAAGGTGATCAGCTAGAGAACGTAGAATTGACAGTGGTCAGAGAGAACCGATAACCGCTGAGGTAGACGAGTTCTCGAGTGTAGACCACGGGTGGGCAAGCGTAGTGTGGGACGTAGGATGGAGTGAGCAGTGACTGGATGCAGAGAACCGAAGATTGGAGTCAGTGGCGCGTCCTAGGGGAGGCCTAGTGCAGGTTGATGATGATGAAGTTCGTGCTCACCAAAAAATGGCGCTATATGCGATAATAGTTATTTGTTATGCAAGGCTGCAAAGTTGGTTATTTTGTGCGAGTACTAGTATTGAAAACCGAGCAAAGCGAAGGGTTCAAAGATAGAATCCTGAGTGTAGCGAGGGTTTCAAGGTACGAGATGCAAAATAACTTTGCTGCCGAGCGCAACACACAATTTTTCACCTCAGCGAGGAAATTACTAGGTGAATTGAATCCTTTCAGCGGTTTAGAACCACAAGTAATAATAACCACAATTAGAATTGACCACTTCTATAAATGTCTACCTTCTACAAACTAGAAAAAAGTTTTAAATTTTTTTTTAGGTGCAGTTTTCCACGCATATTTCGAATGAGAAAGTATACCCTTCCGAGCCGGTGAGGTGAAAACGCTATAATGGGCCGCACAGTGCCGCTTGGCGAATCCTATAGTGCTGGTATCGTCTGCTCAACCTGGCCATAGCATTACTCTCGTAGAGTGAGCCCATTATGTGAAAATCAACAGGAACAAATAATGTAAAACACTCGATAAAACATCGCTAGACAACCGAATGCAGCGGACCATTTCACTGAAGTATTACTAAAATGACGTTATGAAATAATTATTCAGATAATTATTCAATTACCACTTTAAAGGCCATGAAAGTAGCCCCGACTCCAATTATGATAATCGCGACCTATTGACTCGTAATTTGCATACAATCCCGCTGACAGTTCGAGCAGTATGAAATCCCCTCTATTGCTGTGTATGTATTTATTGAATGAATGATTAAGTCACTAGAGTAATTATAATTAGTTTAATAATTAATATAGGTAATTTACAGAAGTCTTATTTGTTACTTTGAATTAGCTAATTATCGGGTTGTAATTCGGAAAGAGGTCATTGCCAAGCGCCTTCAAACCTCCTTTGGTCCTTGGAGCAGTTCAATTTCACCACCAGTTCAGGTGGGGTTAACAAATCGACGTAAATTTCGAATAAGTCAGGACCACAAAATATAACAGACAGATGAAGATAGGATAAAAGTTTTTTTGCACACACGGCTGTTTAGTCCCAAACTAAACTGAAACTTGTAAATAAGTACTCAACAACTGCTAAATATACATATATATACTTATAAATACTTAAATACATACAAACACCTGGGTGTTAATCCAGAAAGTTGAAGGAAGTGTAATCTGCCGTGCAATTTATAAACGCAGTAAGGACAATTTGACAGTTTTGAGTAAAACGCGTTTGAATATTTGATTGTACGTTGTGTTGTATGGTGGTTTGGTGTATAAAGTTTTTGTTTCTCTCGCTTCTATTACACGTAGCGAAAAACGGGTCTTTGTTTCTGAAAGATCTCATCACAACGATGTCAAATATGTAATAAAATTATAAACGCAGTAATGTGTCTTACTGCGTTTATAAATTGCACGGCAGTAATGTGAAATATTTTTTCCGTGTGTGAAAAGGACTAAATAGATGAAGATGATAAATACTTTATGAAGAAAGAACCTACCTATGCTTATGCATAGCTTGGTATGTGTTATTTTTTATGCTTTTTCGTAGGTATCAACGTAAGTGAAAGATTTACTGATCACACGACGAAGGTTCGTCCCTTTTTTCCCTTATATTATTTTCTTGAATTTCAGCAATTGTTGGCAACAAAACAGTTCTTCTAGTTTTTAGAATAAAAAATTCAATTTCACTTGTTACTCAGTTAAGTTGTGTATCTATTTTAAGTGTGGCAACATTGTCATAGTGCCACCGTGACGGCGACAGGGGGTTTTGGCGCCAACGCACGTGCCGGCGCTGTAAACACCGTTCGAGTTTCAAAAACATTTTCCGCCGACGTGACGTATATCCGGTGACGGACGACTCGTTTTAGTTTCAATTTTGATACTTTGTAGCTTGTTGTATATACATAGGAGGACGGATAATTAGAAACAGGGCAAGATTTTCATACAATCGAGGTCACTTTGAAGCCATAGTTCTCCGTGAAGGATTGATCTGGGCATGATCTGATGACGGTCATCGAGAGAGTACATGCAGGACTTTCAGATCGCAATAGATATCCAATTGATCAGATGAGCCGTTTGGTAGCAGTATCGTCATGTAGAAAAAACCTGCAAAATGGTATAAAAATGTATGAAAATCTAAAAGTTAAGGAATCATGACGACGCTGCTCCCAAACGGCTGATCTGATCAGTTGGATATCTATAGCGACCTGAAAGTCCTCCATGTACTCTCTCGATGACTGTCATCAGATCACGCCCCGATCAATCCTACACGGAGAACCATGGCTTCAAAGTGACCTCGATTGTATGAAAATCGTGCCCTGTTTCTAATTATCCGTCCACCTATGTATGTAGCTTGAATATATGTAGCTTGTAAAAAATGATATTACAATAAAGCCATCCCCAGTTTAGTAACAATATATTCGTTACTAGATAGAGCGTCAGTGGCCTCGGGGATAAGAGGCATATCATATCGTAAGGTACGAAGTTCGATCCCCGGCTGCATCATGTACCAATGGTTTTTTTTCTCGAAACTTAAGTACATTAATACGAACTGCTCTCAAACGGTGAAGGAAGAAATCGTGAGGAAACCTGCTTACGCCGAAGAAGAAATTCTTAGTCGCATGTGAAGTCAACAAACCCGCACTGGGCTAGCGTGGTGGACTATAGCCCGAACGCCCTCGTTGAGAGGGCAGGCCTAAGCCCCAGCAGTGGGGACATGTTAATAGGATGTTGATGATGATGATGATATTCGTTTCTGATTTCAGATCCATCGGCTTGATCTAACCTAAGTGTAAAAATTTGCAGAAAATTCTGCGATTTATTAACAATGCAGCTTTTGAACTGTTCTAAGATTAGGTATTTGCTCTCCTACAGATGGATCGAGGGAAATATAATATAAAAACCGTTTGAGACCAAGCGATGTAGATAAGTATATAAAACAGTTTTTATCCTTAAAAATATAATGTCTTATTAATTAGAGGGCAAGGTAATGATAAAATCTTTTTCTAACTATTAAATGTAACATAAACAAAAAGAAACCAACACCGCCAAGAGACACAGCCGATGGCGAACTTGATTAAAATGGGGACCATAAAGGACCCGAAAAAGTTAATAATTGACCCGAAGATTTAAATAGATTCCCTGGAACCCCGAACGTATAGGCGGGGACAAAGCTTATGAGTTTTGGTTCCACGCCTTTTTATTTTTGTCTGGAAGCTAAATTAAACTGACTTTTGGCTGGACGTTGGTGTCAGAATTTTGGTTCGTTTGAATTGGAAGATGGCATAGAACACAAATGTATAATAATGAATATTGCTCGAAGAAGTTTCGGCAGAGAGAATCTTTAATAAGTATAGTGACGGGCAAAGGAAAGGTCAAAAAAACCTAATAGCGATGGTCAGAACAAATGGTAGAACATCTCTAGCTAGAGTTGCCCATAAACCAGGAAGAATATTGCAATCGGTGGAAATCCTCAACAATGAGGAAACAGCTAAAGGTAAAGAGGAACAGGAGTGAAGTAAATAAAGAAAGGAAAGCTTAATGCTTAGGTCATTTTTCATAGAACTATGAACTTTAATACATCAATTCTAAACTATGTTGACTTACAAAGAGATCCTTAATCGAACTCCTGAATACTTTTTATTATTCTAAGAAATCTTCTGCCTCGACTGTTACTTAGTTGAGCCGCTATGGCTGATAGACTAACAAACAAGCTATAACATACATAAGGTAGTACACAACTGATTAAAATATTTTTTATGCGATCTTCAAACAAAATTTAATGCTCGATGACGGTGAGTGACGTCTGTATTTTGAATGGCATAAGAAATAAGAATAGGAATTCCTGACTAAAATTAATAACAATTTTCTTTTACCGTGACATCTAAGCGAAGGTAGCAATTTAGAAATGGTCCCTGACTGTTTTGTAGGAGGAGCTTGAAAAAACTGTTCATGTTCTACAAATTTAATTTTTTATCTGGCATTTTGAAAGACGAATCGCTTTGAACCTTATGTTAAAGGATAAAGAGGAAAAGACATAGTTGGAGAACGGTAAATCATACGTTTGAAAAGTCGTATATTTTGCGTCAGTCATCTATGTCTCGTAAATGGGCGGACATACATGCATTAAATTTTAATCATAAATTCTTTGTACAGTTTTGGAGGAAACAGACTCATTATCATAAAGTATGGTGTTTTGGCAACGCCTTGGGGTTAAAAAGATTAATATTCAGAAATATTTTAGAAGGTTGAGATATATTGCTTCTAAATGACAGTATTCGGAAGAGGGTTGTCTCTGGGACGACTTACATAGGTGGACGGATAAATAGAAACAGGGCAAAATTTTCATACAATCGAGGTCAGTTTGAAGCCATGGTTCTCCGTGAAGGATTGATCGGGGCATGATCTAATGACGGTCATCGAGAGAGTAGATGGAGAACGTTTAGATCACTTTATATGAAAAAAATACTTGCAAAATGGCATCAAAATGTATGAAAATATTGAAGTTATAGGAGTCATGACGATGCTGCTTCCAAACGGCTCATCTGATCAGTTGGATATCTATCTAAAAGTCATCTAATGATAACATTACTCTATGGGAAGCTTAGCTTTTATTATACGCGCCATCTTTAATTTATTTTTATTTTTTAATTTATTAAACACGACGTCGGTTTTCAAAAACTCGCAAAATATTTATTTCCATACAAAATTGTACAAATGATCTTTATTTGATGCAATTAAGGAAAAGGAAAAAACCGAGAAAAACGGAGAATTAAAATTCCCATTTTTATGGCAGATAAACACCATAACAATTTACGCAACGTGTCTTATCAGACGACAATAAAAGGTCATGGCATTGTCAGTAGAATAAGAAACCACAATAACTTTGCTGTCAAAAATTTGGAAATGTTCTACAATTTCTTAATCAGCAACAAGAAACGACGGCAAAGGGATTCTTGTTATATTTATAAATAGACAAAGCAAAGTCGTTTGCATAATTTGAACAATTAATTCCAAGCATGCAAATGAAACAATAGACGTCGTGCGACAAACTGCGACAAGTTATTAAGCCAGTACATTTGAGTACAAAGAGTGTACAAAGCCTTTAAGATTCACAGATTAGATACGGCATAGTAATGTCAGAAAGAAGATATATAGGTATCTGCCATTCTACATAACAAGGCCGGTCGTCCATCATGCGACGCCACCAAGAAGTTTCAAATCTCTTTGGTCGCGCACGCGCTCCCTGTGGAGATCGCATCTTGCATTTTTAGTATCGGAACCTATGACAGGAACTATTATATAATCTGTGCCTATGATGCCATTTACCGGGGGGGTGCGGACAAAGGAAGCGGAGTAGCGGGAGGAGGTTGCTAATACAAATTTATATGGAGTTTGAAAATGAGAATGTGTGAGTGAGTCATAATTTTGTGATTAGTTTGACACGATTTTGACACCCTTAGGATGCTTTTATTACTCATCCATATGGGAGTGGCTAAATTTTTTGATTTATGGACGCCACCGATATGCGACATCGATATGACTAAAATCTTAAACTCCGAGACATTAAGTGTGCAGACTCTGTCAGTAAGAAGAGGAAATACCATTGCACCTTCTGTGAGAATGTGGCCCGCTGATATCATCTATATTCTTCTATTTACTCATGAGTAAAAGAAACACCCATCTGGGCAACTACTTACTCATTTTCCCCTGATATAGTAAAACAATATCAGTGCCAAGTGCTGATGCAAGGTTGAGGATTGAACTATATAGTAAGGCGGCGATCACAATAGATCAGCCATGGTCGCAGTGATATCCTGGGTAAGCCTTGAAAGAGCCCCATCACAAATAATAAATAAAATAAAAATGCACAAGTGCTTTAGATCAAATCAACAGCCTATTAACATGTCCCCACTCAAGCCTACCCTCTCGACGAGGGCGTTCGGGCTATAGTCCACCACGCTAGCCTAGTGCGGGTTGGTGGACCTCACATGCGCCTAAGAACTTCTTCTTCGATGTATGCAGGTTTCCTCACGATGTTTTCCTACACCGTTTGAGAGTAATCAGTAAATGTACTTAAGTTTCGAGAAAAACCCATTCTTACATGGCCCAGCCGGGAACTTCGGACCTTTCGATATGATAGGCCGTGTCTTATCCCCGACGCCACTGACGCTTTCGATTATATTACGTGAAAATCGTAACATAACACGTGTAATAATGACTAATGTAATGTCACTCACACACCCACCTATGTAAGGTGGACGGATAGTTAGAAACAGGGCAAGATTTTCATACAATCGAGGTTACTTTGAAGCCATGGTTCTCCGTGAAGGATTGATCGGGGCATGATCTGATGACAGTCATCGAGAGAGTACATTGAGGGCTTTCAGATCGCTACAGATGTCCAACAGATCAGATGAGCCGTTTGGTAGCAGCATCGTCATGTAGAAAAAAACCTTCAAAATGGCATAAAAATGTATGAAAATCTTAAAGTTAAGGAATCATGACGATGCTGCTCCCAAACGGCTGATCTGATCAGTTGGATATCTATAGCCATCTAAAAGTCTTCCATGTACTCTCTCGATGACTGTCATCAGATCACGCCCCGATCAATCCTACACGGAGAACCATGGCTTCAAAGTGACCTCGATTGTATGAAAATCTTGCCCTGTTTCTAATTATCCGTCCACCTATGTATACCACGCCAACCTACATGAAGAGGATTATATGCCAACGATGCGGCCAATATAAGCTTAGCTTCTTGTTATTGTACTATCAGGAGGTAGACGAAAGCTATAAAATCCCTCTATGGGCCGTATATATCCCGCCGAATTAAATGGCTGTAAATCCGTCGAAGCCAGCTTTTAGCTCGGTTTATTTAGTGCGCGGAAGCTGTGGCGACCTAGATACAGTAGCTATGATAAAATGGCGGTACCGAGAGGTAAATGATATTTAATGTACGTTTATTTAGCAGTCGAGATGTGAGCGTTTGCGTTTTACTTCAGCTGTACATCATCACATGAAAATCTTTATTAAAAGTATTAGGTAACATAGCCTAGCTAGGTACCTAGTCTATAGAAAATACAAAATACGTAACATTTTTTGAGGTCAGCTTTTATGTTTTTCTATAGTACCTAAATATTGTTATAAATTGTTAAAAGTGCAGATTATGGACGCAATAAAGAATTGAATTGATTCCCACGATATGGGATAGGATATTTTCACGGATAACTATTTTGACACAAAAATAACGAGGCACAGGCTTTTCCTCAGACGATGAGTAAAAAGTGGAAATGCTAATGTAGACCTTACTTTAATTGGCGTTCCGGTGTCCAAACGATTCTGTAAACAGTCTTAAAACTATTACCTATTGTATCAATACTTTGGTATAGATATTGACAGTGTGAAAACATGTTTTTCCAGACGTTACCATCAGTGATTCAGAGTAGAAGTGTAACTGCTCCAACTAGAGATGGGAAACATGCGGTTTTACATTTTCAACAAAGAAATCAAAAGTCACATTGTCAGTATTTTCAAAATATACTTATCAAGTTATGGACAAATAGCACAAAGTCAATTTTAAGGTCTGAATATCAATACTAATTACTAGGACAACAAAATTCAAGTAGTTCATCAAAGGAACTGTCAAATGAACTACCTACTGGGAATAATCGGACCATGATTCAAAAAATTTAGCCACTCCCATATGGATGAGTAATAAAAGCATCCTATGGGTGTCAAAATCGTGTCAAACTAATCACAAAATTATGACTCACTCACACATTCTCATTTTCAAACTCCATATAAATTTGTATTAGCAACCTCATCCCGCTACTCCGCTTCCTTTGTCCGCACCCCCCCCCCCCCCGCACCCCCCCCCCCCCCCCGCCCGGTAAATGGCACCATAGGTTCCGATACTAAATTTGCAAGATGCGATCTCCACAGGGAGCGCGCGCGCAACCAAAGAGATTTGAAACTTCTTGAATCGGACGGACGGACGTAGAGAGGTACAATCCAAGGAGATAAGTACACTATGAAGGCCAATGTATGGAAGAAACTGAAACTATCCGAATCCACTGTAGCATCTTGTATTTGTGACTGTCTGCCGCAGTCGCACTCTTGTATTTGTGACTGTCTGCCGCAGTCGCACTCTTGTATTTGTGACTGTCTGTCGCAGTCAAACTCTTGTATTTGTGACTGTCCGCCGCAGTCGCACTCTTGTATTTGTGACTGTCTGCCGCAGTCGCACTCTTGTATTTGTGACTGTCTGCCGCAGTCGCACTCTTTTATTTGTGACTGTCTGTCGCAGTCAAACTCTTGTATTTGTGACTGTCCGCCGCAGTCACACTCTTGTATTTGTGACTGTCCGCCGCAGTCACACTCTTGTATTTGTGACTGTCTGCCGCAGTCACACTCTTGTATTTGTGACTGTCTGCCGCAGTCACACTCTTGTATTTGTGACTCTCTGCCGCAGTCACACTCTTGCATTTGTGACTGATACTTTCCCGTCACAGTCACACTGAAATCCACAGTGTCCCATCCCTGTTGGCAGCGACTACATTAAGACATAAACCATGCTTCGGATTCCACTGAAATTGCTCACGGCATTCTATAAAATCGGACGCACTCGACGACCGTTCGGTCTATTTCGGTAAAAATAAATAAATATGAGAGCGAGCGCGCCCGCACTGGCACGTACAAAGATGTTGACTCTCTAGAAAGGGCATTTTAAAAATCAAGCGCGCTCTATACAAAGATAAGGGCATGTCAGTGTTCGTTACTGGCTACACTAGGCACAAGTGTTGATGGCGTTGCTGCTCGTAAACCGGTCTACGAATAAAAATAACTAACTAGATTGAATACCGGTATTGTAAGGGCCGACGCCACAATATTATGCTCGTCTGTCAAAGTCGTATTTTTATTTATTTAACCTCCCGAAATCCGCCGGTTTGATAACGAGCCACAAAGGCATGTCTTTGTTTTCCTCCGGATACAAATAAAATGAATATTCAATTTCATACCTATTTCTTGCCTTTACATTCACATGTCTGTCTTTTATTATGCTCATTGTGTCACTTTGACAGCTCTAGTTGTCCGCAATTTAATAATAGTCATCAAAGTGCCAGCATTCCTGTACCGCCGTCATTTTATTTAGATTCCTGGAAGTCTAAAAAATGCAATTCTATTAGCAACAAGAAACAATGAAATGCCGGTACCAACTTATGGACAATGAAATCTGTTTAATTCGAATAAAAATAACCCCATAGAACAGAATGAATTGAATTTCAAAGTCAGGTATCTTTATAGGTAACCTTACTACATAGGTCTGAAACTTATACGTCTATAACATTGACTGGAACTAAATATGTCATAAAGATAATGGAAATGTTGATTTTATGACAAAGCGGACGTAAACTATGACTTGAGAGGGCGCCGCCAGCCGTGGAAAGACTTTAAAGATAGACTATAAAATTAGTTATTTAAAATTGCGGTAGTAAGTAAGAAAAGACAGTAACAAACATTTTAATGGTAATTTTGTTCTTTTATTACGTTGCTTGAGGTGTTTGAGTTATCTCGAGAAGTATCTCGTTCGTTAGGTCGCGGGTTCAAGGCCTTTAAACATGAATCAAAAAATTTAGTCACTCCCATATGGATGAGTAATAAAAGCATTCTATGGGTGTCAAAATCGTGTCAAACTAATCACAAAATTATGACTCACTCACACATTCTCATTTTCAAACTCCATATAAGTTTGTATTAGCAACCTCCTCCCGCTACTCCGCTTCCTTTGTCCGAACCCCCCTGGTAAATGGCATCATAGGTTCCGATTTCTGGTTTAATACTCAAAGGTTCCGATACTAAATATGCAAGATGCGATCTCCACAGGGAGCCGCGCGACCAAAGAGATTTGAAACATCTTGCCTTTAAAGGACTGGTACTTTTTCTAAGGTAATAAGTCAAGCTTGAAACTGGAATCGTAGTTTTGCGTAAGGGTCGGGTGTAAAAAACCGTTCAAATTGCATTATTTGATTTTGGAAGTAAGTGCGTATTTGAATGTGAACTCTTCTTGTTTCTCTATATCTGTGTACCACACGACATGTAATCCAAATATAGCGGCACTTGATAACGACGTATTAGAGGCATAAACGTTTAACGTCCGGTGGTAAGTGTTCCATATTTAAATTTCAAAATCGAACGCTGATCGTGACTTTATGGTTCGAAGCGATCGATGACGAATTTCCGGTTAGAGATGAGTGAAGTGAAGAGGCGTCACATTTCGTATTTGGAACCCGAAGGAACTATACTATTGCTATGATTGATCATGTTTTGTGTGAGATTAGTTAGTATTATTTTCATTTTATGGATTAGTCAAGAAGTTTCAAACCTCTTTTGTCGCGCGCGCGCTCCCTGTGGAGATCGCATCTTGCAAATTTAGTATGGGAAACGATGAAAAATTCTGTGTCAAAATCAGGGGGGGGTGCGGACAAATGAAGCGGATTAGCGGGAGGAAGTTGCTCATACAAATTTATATGGAGTTTGAAAATGAGAATGTGTGAGTGAGTATCAATTTCGATATACATTTGGCACGATTTTGGCACCCCCTAAAATGATTTTGTTACTCATCCATATGGAAGTAGCTTTTTTTTAAAATTCATGGGTTTAGTAGACCGACTAGTTTCTCTTAAAAGATCATGTCTGTACGTCTGTCAGCCATGAACCGAAATGCATGAAATTTTGTGAATATTTTCCATATTCATCATCACCATCATCAGCCTTTATGTTTGCGATTCCATGTTCAACTGAAAAATAATAAAACGTTTCTCTGTTTAGGGGTATCTTGTCTTCTTAGGGCGCCAGGAACACCTGGCGACACTTCGACTCTATGGGATCTGTTGTGCCAAACCCCTGTCCGCCAAACGGTGCCACAATCCGTTTATATGGGGGACTTCACATACGCCTTAGAATAGTAAATACCAGTCTTCGGCGTATGCAGGTTTCCTCACGATGTTTTCCTTCACCGAAAAACCTGTGGTATTATAATAAACCGTACTTAAGTTTCGAAAAACGGGCCAGGATCGAGCCCAGGACCTCATGAACGTGAGGCGAGTGCACAACCAACTAGGCTACCACGGCTCATGTTTAGGGGTAGGTTCCTATAACACGAATTCATTTTATTAGCCCTAGAACAGGTCTCTATCGCATCAACATTACCCGCTGTATTTTTTCTAGTCTCATGTTTCACGCGCAGGTACATTACAGTACCTATTTATTGCCTAGTACCTGCGTACAGAGCGTCAGTGGCGTCGGGGATAAGACGGGGCCTTTCATATCGAAAGGTCCGGAGTTCGATCCCCAGCTGGGCCATGTACCAATGGGTTTTTCTCGAAACTTAAGTACATTTACTGACTGCTCTCAAACGGTGAAGGAAAACATCCTGACGAAACCTGCATACGCCGAAGAAGAAATTCTTAGGCGCATGTGAAGTCCACCAACCCGCACTGGGCTAGCGTGGTGGATTATAGCCCGAACGCCCTCGTTAGGAGGGCAGGCCTGAGCCCCAGCAGTGGGGACATTAATAGGCTGTTGATGATGATGATGACCTGCGTATCTGTTCTTTCTTTCTTTTCTTCATTTTGTGTAGCACCCCTGTGCTTATGACGTCACAGCCAAATAAGTGGTGCAAGTGGTTCAATATAATCGACAGAGCAGTCTTCACGACGCCCATCGCGTTAATACCGGCTTCCTGCTGGGGTGACCACGCTTTTGGCATCAAAAATAATCACGGTAGGAACTTCTTATATCAAACTAATTACAAGAAAATAAAATACAGCGATCAAATTATTCTTGTTTCGTAATTTGGTTACAAACAAAAAAAACTTGAGTTGTAGCTGGTTACAAAACTCGGTTACAAACACGGCCGGAGCCAACAATTTGGAGATTTTAACCTTTGTTTTGTTTATTTGTATGTACCTATAACATCGAGTGCCTCAGTGGAAACCTCATCAGCTTTGAGGCGTTAGGGGAGAGACCTAGAGCACGTGGAGTTCCAGTGCCCACCGCCTGTTTAAGGACATCGCTAAAAGGCTGGTGGAGAAACACGCGGAACCCCAGAGCTGGCGGTTGCCCAGCGCATACTTAAGCTTTGCAATTCAGGGAGACAATGCTGCCACCCGCCAGCCTCTTAGCGTCGGGGTAGACAGATACCGTTAGCCCATAGCCATACATATACAAAATCGTATTAATACTAACACAGATGTCATGTCAGCGTCGCCTCGTGCATTTGATTTTTTTTGTACTTTAGTCTAATAGTGATATGATTCATTTGTCAATGACGTCAAAAAGTGCGCGAGCATTTTTCCATTTTGTCTGCGAGGCGGCGGCGGCGCGGCGACATCAACTCATTTGCGTCAAATAATCGATTCCACCCGACGGCTGGTCACCCTGGTGGACGTGGGAACAGTATGCGTGCGCGCACAAGGCGTGGTCGGCCGAGCGCTTTGTTTTCCAAATCATTTCCGGACGTCATTTTTGGAAATTACGGTTTTTCGTCCAACCCCCTAATTTATTTCGTCATTTCATTTAGTTTAGATCGAAATTTAATTTATGTTTATTTACAAGTTAATGCACGTTTTGTAAGGACCTTCAAACCTGCCTTAATTAGTAGGTACCTACTTAGTATGAAATTAATAGTAAATAAATAAATAGTTGTCTTCTGTTTTAGTTATACATACATAGGTACATACATAAACCCGAAGTTTTTATATAAAAACGAGTAGGTACATATATACTTATTATTATAGGTAAATACCTACCTATATTGTACAGTCGACCGCACGTCAGTGGTAACACTTTGACCTTGAGCTGGCCTATCCTATTAGGGAGTTTCAATAGACCAGTTTATACTGGTTTTGTTTCTACTGACGTGCGGTCGACCGTACATATTTATTGTATAATTATTTTTAATTGCTATTATTTCTAAAATGGCAATATTATTTGATTTGAATTTTCGTATCATTTATGACAATATTGTTCTCAAAAATGACAATGAGTGAGGTGTCATCGGGTATATTCAAGCAAAAACCGGCACAAAGCCGCCGGCGCGTCCACAAAGGCCTTAATCGATTATGGGTGGACCGATTATAACGTGAATCGATTACCCGAGGTCCCCACGGCCCGTGTCACCTGTAACTAATTGCTGAGGACCACAGACAATGGTATTTCTTTATCAACGACAAAAACGGCGAACGCTTAGCGTTATATGGGAATATGTAATCTGTTTGTACAGGTTGATGTGTGAATTTTGTGGACTTTATCGAGTCTAATTGTGGTTTGAGGAGAACCGACGAAGAACTAAGTAGATTACCGACATGTATAGCCAGAAACGATTAGCTGGTTGAAGTGGCAGCGTGGGACGCCCCTCCGTCAGGTGGACCGACGACCTACAGAAGGTGGACCGCCTATGCCCAGCAGAGTTCGAAAGGCTGACTTTACAATTGTCCCATGCAGGGTTAAATTTAATCAGACGTGTCATAACTATGAAAATAAAGTTACCTTTAAATAAGTTTTGCACCGCAAAGTACTTCATCATCATCAGCCTGTACTAGTCCACTGCTGGACATAGGCGCCACGAATCCGATCCTCGGTTCTCCGCATCCAGTTACTGCCAGCCGCCTTACGCAGGTCGTCGCTCCATCTAGCCGGGGGGCGTCCCACAATACGCTTGCCAAGTCGTGGTCTGAACTCGAGAACTCGTCTATCCCAGCGGTTATCGGTTCTCTGATAGATGTGACCAGCCCACTGTCACTTGAACGTGCTAACCCTTTGAGCTATGTCAAAGGCTTTGGTTCTCTGGCGGATCACGTCGTTTCGGATCCTATCTCTCAGAGAAACTCCGAGCACAGCTCTTTCCACAGCCCGTTGAGCAAAATACTTAAGTACCTGAAAATTTTGTGAAAACGAGACACAATCTTCAGTCATCGAGCAACGAAATATGAATAAAATGTATGATATTATTTATTTGTTAGAAATGTATGATTTTATTTATTTGTTAAAGGTATGAATGTTATTTATTTTAATTTATGACATGACCTAAGATTTAATTTATGTTTTTTATTTAATTTAATTTGTCGAAACTATGAAACTTGTTTTTCGAAATAAATGAATTTATTTATTTATTATGGAGGTATGATAAAAACAACAGCCTATACATGCATCTGTCCATGCGCCGTGCCAGCGGGGGAGGGCGTTTAAAGAGCAGTTCGCCAGCGGGGCGCGCGCGGGCGCCGCCGCCGCCCGGCGCAGGCGCAGGCGCAGGCGCAGGCGCAGCCTTTGTGTTTTATACTTTTTAATTTTTCACTTTTTAATCTTGTCTATGGACGGAGTGGCCAAGCGTGAGTCGAGGTGACGGATTGTGAGATTGGAATTCTCATCTTGTTGTGGTAGTTTAGATTGTGTGATACATGTAAACTATCTCATTTTGAGTCGTCGATTAATTTTATCAGAATTTTCATTTATGTAGATACATACCTTATCTCTGGCTGAATGCCATAGTGGCACAAGAGTCAAGACGAAATTTTGACATTTGAGTTAGCAATGGATTAAGGATCAACAACTGTGGGCTGTGCTTAAGGGAATCTGAAAACGTCCTTCACCCAGAGAGAGGTTTTTACCATAAAATCTGGTTCTGGTTGCTTTTCTTTAGGTAAGCTAAACTTGGGTAAAGGCGTCCGTGGGGCAAATGCGTCAAAATGAAATACTCAGTGAAGAGACAAATACATAGTCGGAAATCGAATAAATAAAAAAGGTATATAGGATTTTTATAGATAGTTAAAAAAAATCATTTAATTTCCCTATTTCAATTGTATTTACATACCTAATTGTATTTAATTTTTTTATTTTGTATCAATAATTATACCTAATGGTTGTTTTCGTTTGAAATTTACATTAGGCGAGAAATAGGCTTCATTTTTTGTTCGTGTGCTTTTTTTTGGCGTGGGATTTACATGAAGCTATTTATAGGTACTCACCAAACACACTATCACGACGCGTCATTAAAACGTCGCCAAATGAAATTAAAAAGCAAAATAAGCGTCGCTCACACACGGGCCGTCACCCGACACCGGGGAAAGTCCGGCCAAAGCTTTTAAACGGCGAGACAGAGTGACAAGTTGACATCGACGTCCGTCGCCGTCCGAGACGGTTAATTTAGAAGGCCCGTGGGTGGTGGGTGGTGGGTGGTAGGCCGCCGGGCCGCGGGTTAAACTCTGATTTGTGATGCGCCTGCCTTCGACCAACGGAAAATGAATAGACCGGCCTGCTCAAAAACATTATATTACTTGTATCATGCCTTTCGGAGCGTCAGTGGCGTCGGGGATAAGACGCGGCCTATCATATCGAAAGGTCCGTAGTTCGATCCCCGGCTGGGCCATGTACCGATGGGTTTTTCTCGAAACTTAAGTACATTTACTGACACCTCTCAAACGGTGAAGGAAAACATCGTGAGGAAACCTGCATACGCCGATGAAGAAATTCTTAGGCGCATGTGAAGTCCACCAACCCGCACTGGGCTAGCGTGGTGGACTATAGCCTGAACACCCTCGTTGAGAGAGTAGGCCTGAGCCCCAGCAGTGGGGACATGATAATAGGCTGTTGTTGATGATGTCTTTAGGCCTGCTACATAAGTACAGTCGACCGCACGTCAGTGGAAACACTTTGACCTTGAGCTAGCCTAGTCTATTAGGGAGTTGTAGTACTATGAGAGACCAGTTTATACTGGTTTTGTTTCCACGTGCGGTCAACCGTACATACAGTAAAAAAAAGTATCAATTAAACAGTCTATTATTATGTTCTTACTGTTTGGGCACGGGCCTTTCTACCCTTTCAATGAGGCCATACCGGGCTATTAGTCCACCACGTTAGCCCATGTGCGGGTTGGTGGACTTCACATGCGCCTAATAATTCCTTCTTCCTACTAGTATACTCGGTAAAGTATATTATCACTCTTAAATTTTTTTACTGCCACCGTTTCTAAATTTTTTGTGAAGATTTAAGATATCAAATTCTGGTAACCTACATAACAATAATAATATGAATGCACTTCGAATACGTTCCGTGACTGACTTGAGACAAAGTGAGTGCGCTCGCTTACTTCATACGCTTCAAAATATCGCGCGTCAGGTGCACTGATTTTGTTTTGGTCGAAGGCGGCGGTATCGTATTGAGTCGGTGGTTTTGTTTGTTTTGCTTTTTGATTTTAAAAGGTGGTTGAACTTGGTGACTTATTGTTAGATTTTTATGCAATTTGCTCGACATTTCATATAGAATTCCACTGGATATTTCAATATAGAATTCAACGGCGGTGTACCTATTCTAGTAACTTAACTCTGATTTCATATCACTTTATTTTTTAAACGGTGTGTTGTCAAATCAAAAACTATTGGACATATAAGTTTTATTTACCTTGCCCGACGTTTCGACAGCTCGTGACCACGGCCAGTGTAACCTGGTCGAAACGTCGGGCAAGGTAAATAAAACTTATTCGTGTGTAAGACCCGTAAATAATTATATAATTTTGAATACAAAGCGCGAAAGTCTAAAATGTACTATTGGACATAATTTCAATACAACACGCGTCTTTCTTTGTAGGTTTTCATTTCAAATTGATTTTAGCAAAATAAAGCTGAATCAATATTTGTGTGGTTATTCGTGCATTTATAAGTATACATGTTTATGTATGCAAGTTTCTTCACACTGTTTTCCTTCACTGTTTGAGAGCAGTCAGTAAAGTCTTCTTCCAGCAGTCAGTCTTCCATGCGCGTGCCTCCGATTTCAAATAACCGCCTCCGCGCACGTCGACACCCGCTTTTAGCCGCACCTCGCGCGCGCACCAAGTCCGCCACATGTACTCCATTACATAGGGCTGTACAACTACTCAATGACATTTTGGACCATGACGACTCTATCGACATATTCTTGTTCACGGAAACACGCTTCCTGACATCAGCTGGTTTATATCTGGAGTCGATTGTGACCCCCAGCACGATAACTGACACATGACCCTGCTTGGTGACATTATTTGTATTATCATTATCTATCCCGACATTTGTATAATTGTATTTCTATAATTGTGACATTCTGTTTATTCAATTTATTTTGTATTCAGATCTTGTATGATATTAATTATTATATTATTTAATGACTTTCACGCTTGGCTCGAATGTAAGTGTTAGTTTAAATAAATAAATGAAATGAAAAAAAATAAATGTACTTAAGTTTCGAGAAAAAACCATTGGTAGGTATGGCCCAGCCGGGAATCGAACTTCGGACTGTGTCTGGACTGGTCAGATTGTGTCGATGGTGTGTCAATTCACATTACGATGTTGGTACCAACTTCGTTGTAGTTAGTTGCACTACACAGTTAGTAACCCTACACATGTGAAGTCTGGGCTTTCTAGAAGATGATTGAAATTTGTTGTAATATGTGTACCTAGTTGTATTTCAAAGTAAGATGAATGCTGAAAAAATTCATCATCATCATCATCAGCCTGCACTAGTCCACTGCTGGACATAGGCGCGCCACTGAGTCCGATCTTCGACTCTCCGCATCCAGTCACTGCCAGCCGCCTTACGAAGGTCGTCGCTCCATCTAGCCGGGGGGCGTCCCACACTACGCTTGCCTAGTCGTGGTCTCCACTCGAGAACTCGTCTACCCCAGCGGTTATCGGTTCTCCGACAGATGTGAAATTCATATTCAGAAAAAAATCTGTCATTAACTATCACACCTACTCTAGGGCTGTCTGCGAAGCTTCGTTTGATGTGTCGGGTACATTTAACGGCCATACCAATCCCCACACGTCCGCATGCGCTTGCGGCGAGCCGCCTCAGTGATACCACGACCGCCACAAAGGCCTCGCCGCAAACAAAGGCCTTCTCATCAACCAGAATGATCTTCCAAAAATAAAGTTTTTGTGACACAAGATGACACGAAGAATCATTGTCGCTTGACACTTTGTGAAGCAATTATCCGAAGACTCCAAACAGTCGGCCACACAATACTGACCGTCGCACCTTCGAACGGATACGGAGGTGAGTCTAATTTGTGTGGTAGGCTGTAACCTAATGATATTGATTAACGCGTTTCGGAGGTGTGAGTCGGAATACGAATCAAAGGGATGGATTCAACAGTGATGTGTTGATTGCTTTTTGATATAAATTAAGTGAAATAAAACATGCTGTAAGTAGGGAACTATATAGCGTCTGTGGTCAGACGAATGTGACGTCGAAAATATTAAAAATAGTGACAAAGTAAAGAGAAAGTAACTTTACAAAGTGCTTACTAGCGGACGGACGCCACACGACTATGTTTTCTGACTATAGGTCACATCACATGACAATTACGATGATATAAAGGGCTCCCTAAACGATCATGCGGCATGACATGCAATACGTGCTGTCACTAATGCATGATCGTCTAGCTGTAGTGATTGACGTGCAAGACATGCAAACTACGTGCATGACATGCAAACTACGTCCTGGCCGTTGCTTCACTGTATTGATTGATAGCAAGCATGATGGTCCATCATGCAGCATGAATTCACATAAAAATTGCATGTCATGCAAGCATGATCGTTTAGGGACACTTTAATGCTGAAAATATTTAAAAATAGTGACAAAGTAAACAGAAAGTAACTTTACAAAATGCTTACTAGCGGACGGACGCCACACGACTATGTTTTCTGACTTTATAGGTCACATCACATGCCAGTTACGATGATAATAAATATAACATGTTGGTAGTTGCTCTTCTTATATCACGTAAAAAACTACCTTCGACCAAAAAATAAACGGAATTCACTTCGCTCTAGTTCCTTGAAGATTGTTCCAAAACGATGACATTGCTGATTTTTTGCCAAGTCTTATGTCCTGGAAATATGGTCCAAAATCGAGTGACAAGCCGTTTAATATTGGCAGCAGACCTACTTGGTTTTTTCAGGCGTCAGTTTGGTACCCTATACGGGGACCGTTATTAAAAAAAACTAAATAAAGGGCTTGTCCTCACACGTCGTGGGCGACAAAAAAAGGATGGCATGTTAATTTTGCATGAAATGACTTTTTGGAGAGCCTTGACTGTAAGGCCTTCTAAAGCTTTTATTATTATGAGTTTCGTAAACGAATTTGATGATCGAAAGATCATCAAATTCGCACTGACGATATTTCGTTCGCACTATCGATACTTCGCACAAGCGACATGTCGCACTACCGTACATCGCACACCCGTATTTCGCACTAACGATACTTCGCACAAACGACACGTCGCACTATCGTACATCGCACACCCGTATTTCGCACTATCGATACTTCGCACAAATGACACGTCGCACTATCGTACATCGCACACCCGTATTTCGCACTATTTCGCACAAATGACACGTCGCACTATCGTACATCGCACACCCGTATTTCGCACTATCGATACTTCGCACAAACTACATGTCGCACTATCGTACATCGCACGTATTTCGCACTATCGATACTTGGCACAAACGACATGTCGCACTATCGTATACATCGCACACCCATATTTCGCACTATTTCGCACAAATGACACGTCGCACTATCGTACATCGCACACCCGTATTTCGCACTATCGATACGGAACCCTAAAAATGAGGAAGATGTGGTATAACGCAATGAAGAAATGGTATCTATTTATATTCAATAGAGACGGCGAAAGAATAATATACTATGTTAATATAATTATGATCATAAAAGAATAAAAAATACCTCCTAAATTGTTTTATAATTAATAATCCGTTATAAGTCATGACATAACTTTAACATAATAGTTCCTTTTTCCTTTTGAAGTAAGTAGGGAACCCTAAAAAAGCATCAAACGTTTCAACTCCCAAGAGAGCGGTATCTTTTTGTCACCCTCGAGTGTCCATTATAAATTGAACTCTACTTAACAATACATTGCCCCCGTTTAGTTTCAAAAGCTGTAGCCATCGAGGGGCAGGGGAGGTTTTCCTAAACTGGTTTTCAATTTACGACCGGGGTGCAATTGGATGTTAATCCGTGTGTCGCGGCATCGTCCAATTAACAGTGAGGGTGGACCGACTGGTGGACTATAAAACCATGATGGCCACGACAATAGTTTTACGGCCGGCGACGGCTCAATTTGACTTATACCGCAGTGGTTTCAAGAATTAATCATGGAATCTTTTAAAGTTTTTTTAAGTTTGGTTTTATTTGTTATGATGGGAATTCGTCAATGTACGGTCGACCGCACGTCATTGGGAACAAATCCAGTATGGACAGGGGGCCAATCGCTCTAATTCTGAACGACATTACCAAATCCAAACCATAACCAAAAACGTTATGCGGCGTCCACACGTTTGGCAAACCTTTACAACCGCAAACGTGTGGAGCAGGGGTTTGACTTGTTAGTGAATAGAAAACCACATTGCAATTTTCCAGTTGGAAATGAAAGTTACTAGGCAAATAGGAAGGTATAATACCATTTTCCAATTGGAAATATAAGTTACTAGGTAAGTAGGTAGGTATAATATGCAATTTTCCAATTGGAAACGAAAGTTACTAGGTAAGTAGGAGGTATAATACAATTTTCCAATTAGAAATGAAAGTTACTAGGTAAATAGGAAGGTATAATACCATTTTCCAATTGGAAATATAAGTTACTAGGTAAGTAGGTAGGTATAATATGCAATTTTCCAATTGGAAACGAAAGTTACTAGGTAAGTAGGAGGTATAATACAATTTTCCAATTAGAAATGAAAGTTACTAGGTAAATAGGAAGGTATAATACCATTTTCCAATTGGAAATATAAGTTACTAGGTAACTAGGTAGGTATAATATGCAATTTTCCAATTGGAAACGAAAGTTACTAGGTAAGTAGGAGGTATAATACAATTTTCCAATTAGAAATGAAAGTTACTAGGTAAATAGGAAGGTATAATACCATTTTCCAATTGGAAATATAAGTTACTAGGTAAGTAGGTAGGTATAATATGCAATTTTCCAATTGGAAACGAAAGTTACTAGGTAAGTAATAGGTATAATACAATTTTCCAATTAGAAATATAAGTTACTGGGTAGGTAGGTAGGTATAATATGCAATTTTCCAATTGGAAACGAAAGTTACTAGGTAAGTAGGAGGTATAATACAACTTTCCAATTGCAAACGAAAGTTACTAGGTAAGTAGGAGGTATAATGCAATTTTCCAATTGAAAATGAAAATTGGAAAGTAGGTAGGTGTGTATAAGTAATCCAATTTTTAGTTGGAAATGAAAGTTTATAGGTAAGTAGGTAGATATAATACAATTTTCCAATTGGAAATGAAAGTTTCTAGGTAAGTAGGAAGGTATAGGTACCTATTACAATTTTCCAATTGGAAATGAATGACTTACTAGGTAAGTAGGTAGGTATAAGTAATACAATTTTCCAATTGGATTTAGGTAAGTACCTACCTATAGGTATACCTAATACAATTTTCCAATTGGAAACGAATGTTACTAGGTGAGTAGGTGGGTATAAGTATATATACAATTTTCCAATTGGAAATGAAAGATCCTAGGTAAGTAGGTATAATACAATTTTAAAATTAGGTATATACCTACTTTAAAATACTATCACAATTATTTATTAGGTATAAACTTACAATAAAACCCGCAAAATACATACCTAGGTATTTTAGGAAAATAAAATAGAAGAAACAGGCATTTGTAGTTACGCGTCCCTACCTACCTATAGGTAGTACAGTCGACCGCACGTCAGTGGACCAAACCAGTATATACTGGTCTCTCATAGTACTGAAACTCCCTGATAGGCTAGGCCAGATCAAGGTCAAAGTGTATCCACTGACGTGCGGTCGACTGTACGCGGCTCCAAACTTCCGTATCCGGTCGCGCCGCCGGCTGTTGGTCCTGCTACTTCCGGTGATATGTTTGCCCCGCGTGTTTGCTTCCATAAGCCTATACCTACTTATGTTTATTTTACCTACTGTTAGGGCTTCTTTCACCACTTCCTGATATTGTTACAGATAGTAATCTTAGAGATAAACTAATTTATCAGATAAATCTGTCTGATAAATTATATAAAATATATATTAATAGAGATATACCTGTGTTGAAACAAAAAAAATAGGCTATTAATCAAATAACCTGCCGATAGGGTATCTGGGACTTTATCAGCAAGTGGTGAAAGAAGCCCTTAGTTATATCACAAGCCATCAGACAATAGGTACCTAGCTATTGATACCTCTATAGCTATTTGTACGGTCGACCGCACGTCAGTGGAAACATAACCAGTATAAACTGATCTTTCATATTGTTGAAACTCCATAATAGGCCAGGCCATCTCAAGGCCAAAATGTTTCTGACTGACGTGCGGTCGACTGTACCAAGCTATTTTTATACAAATTTTTATGAAACTAATAAAATAGGTACCTAGGTACTTATAGGTACCTAGTTCCCGTAGAATTTATTGGCGACTGAATGAATATAGTCACAGATTGTTTAGGTCTGACTGACTGTCTAGGTAGGTATGTGCGCTACTTACTTACTTACATAGAGATGTCCAAAAACTTGAAAGTTTGATCGAATCAATGAACTATTGCTTGAAATTGAATGAGCGTCTCTAGTGAACCCCCCCGCACAGCTCCCCCTTTGACACCTAACATTAGTCATTGCGCAGAAATCAGACAACTTCACACAACCGCCAAAAAACTCTACGGAGACTATAATCTGTGTTCAAATTAATGAACAACCTATTAATAGGTACATGATCAGACTTGGCTTATACTTGACATTCCACTTTAATCAATAGATACGGTCGACCGCACGTCAGTGGAAAGAAAACCAGTATAAACTGGTCTCTCATGGTACTGAAACTCCCTGAATAAGCTAGGCCAGCTTAAGGTCCAAGTGTATCCACTGACGTGCGGTCGACTGTACTATACCTATAAGGTTCATAACAGTTCAGCAAGGTGTGATAATAATAATATGATATAGTCCCCACGGATTTTAATGGCGTCAGTGTGAAGTTGGCTGATTTCTGCGCAATGACTAAGGTAGGGCGTCAAAGGGGGAGCTGTGCGGGGGGGTTCACTAGAGACGCTCATTGAATTTCAAGCAATAGTTCATTGATTTGATCAAACTTTCAAGTTTTTGGACATCTCTATGTAGCACACTATCTCGCTTACGCACACATAAGACTATAAACACTGTCAGCGATGTGCAAACAATCTGTGACTATATTCATTCAGCCGCCAAAAAATTCTACGGGAACTAACCTGTTTTTATTTTTCTAAACTCCATATTATCATCGCCAGAGTTCTTAGTTTCAAAGGCGTCAATCTGCCACTTTTGTCAAAACGAATTTTTCATTTCGGCGTAATGAAAAGAAAGTTAGATTGCCGCCTTTGATACTACAACGAGTCAATGGTATAACAGCAGCTGTCAACCAACCACGTGACTATAGGGCGTTGACCTTTCGTGTCGCGGTGTCACCACGGTGTCATTGGGTGTGCGCGACGCGCGCCATTGGCCCGCGGTGTCGCGGGCGGCGGCGCGACATCGCCCATTGGACGCTTTTGTCACATGGTGGGCGGGGCTTGGTTGTTCCAATTTTAAACTGCAAGGAAAAATAGTAGGTAGGTACTTTATAGGTACCAGCCCCGATTCTAAACGCTCATTTTGCAGAACTAAAATTAGTGTCGTCCTTATTCGACTGGCCTGTTGGCGCAGTGGTAGTAACACTGCCTACTGCGCCAAAGGTCGTGGGTTCGATTCCCACCCGGGACCAACATTTGTGTGATGAGCATAACTGTTGGTTTTCGGATTCTGGGTGTTTGTATGTATTTATGTATTTATTTAAAAGTATTTATGTATGTTTATCAGTTGTCGAGTACCCATGTACAAGCTTCGGCTTAGTTGGGACTAAACAGCCGGGTGTAAAATTGTCCAAACAATTATTATTATTATTATTATTATTATTATTATTATTATTATCTTCCTAATACTGTCTAACAGGGACAGAAATACTTTTAGAGCTGTCTTTTTCAGAATTTTTCTACCATTTTGATATCTACTTTCATTTATTCCCGGTTTTTAATATTGTAGGTAGGTACGATTTTCTGGAAATAACGCTTTTTGTGTCTTGACAGCGTCAGTGGCGTCGGGGATAAGACGCGGCCTATCATATCGAAAGGTCCGGAGTTCGATCCCCGGCTGGGCCATGTACCAATGGGTTTTTTCTCGAAACTTAAGTACATGTACTTACTGCTCTCAAACGGTGAAGGAAAACATCGTGAGGAAACCTGCGTGCTGAAGAAGAAATTCTTAGGCGCATGTGAAGTTCATCAAAGAGCCGCTATTCATGATTCTTGAAGTGCCTATACTACGTTCTATTCAAATGACGTGTATTTTCTTCATTTTTAATGAATTCTATCTAATCTAAGAGTGAAGTCATTTCTAGTGCGCTACGACGAATTGAGCGCAAGAAAGAATGAAGCACGGGGCAGAAAGAAGCTCATAAACGTAGAATTTGCCTGATTAATAAACTAGACTGTATAGCGTTTGAGACCTTTGCCTTTAGTTGAGGAAAAAAGAGGTTGACGGAACGTTCGTTTCCAATATTTTAAAGATCTCAAACTCAGATTCTAATCTCTCAGATTAAAATAAGTATACCTACCTAAACTAAATTAGGAATATAGACTACTTACAAGTACCTACACACTAAGAAAAACCTACTAACGTAGAAATAAATAAAATACCTAATTATTTACAGCTAAAAAAATAAAATAAAATTAGAATATTAATTAAATAAATAACTTATACCTATCTCATAAAGCACAGTTTTTTTTTATAATCTTTTCATACCTACCTACTGCATATTAGGTACTTTACTTATAATTACTAAGTTTAGGGAATTTTATAGCTCGATTTGGTAAACTTTTCATACCAAAATTGCAGTCTAGCGACATACTAGCGGCATACTATGTATCATAATATGATACCTCATACATATTATGTATGAGGTCCGATCAAAAAAAGACTGTATTTTCTTCTAGAGGTTTCTGAACATTTTTCTCTGTGTCGCCGCAGACGTCGGCGGGGGGGTCGCGGCGCGCGCGGGGCGCGGGGCGGGGACGGTATTGATCGCGGCCCCCCGCCCCCCGCCGCCCGCGCGCCCCGCCCCGCGCCCCGCCGCCGCCCTCCAGCGGTACGAAGGACCCTGGGACCAAAAGCGTGACATTAGAGGTTAGAATCTGATGAAGTGATGAATTTTTTTCAATTGAAATATTAAGGGTCTCTTTCACCAATTCCGGATGATAAACTAATCTATCAGATAAATCTGTGTGATAGGCTATAATATGTACAAAATCTATAAGATATAGGCAAACAGATACCTGTGAAACAAAAAAAATAAACTATCTGTCAGATAACCTGCAGATAGGGTATCTGGGACTTTATCTGCAAGCGGTGTAAAAGGCCCTAATAGTTATTTGTTACGCAAGGCTGCAAAGTCGGTTATTTTGTGCGAGTACTAGTATTGAAAACTGAGCAAGCGAAGGGTTTAGGACCACAAATAATAATAACCACAATTGGAGTTGACCACTTCTTAAAATGTCCACCTTCTACAAATTAGAAGAAAAGTTTTAAAAAGTTTTTTTCCAGGTGCAGTTTTCCACGCAGATTTCGAATGAGAAAGTATACCCTTCCGAGCTTGTGAGGTGAAAATTTCATTGTCTTCTTTTAATTTAAGATATAGGTAGGTACTATGGTTACTGAAAAGAGATTAAATTCAATTCAATACACTTTATTGCACATTTAAAAATTACTACAGACAAAAAAAGAGAAAAACAGATACAGCAATGTACCTCCTACATCTAGGCAGTCTTATCGCTAAGAGCGATTTCTTCCAGACAACCTTTGATTGTTTCCTAAGATTAACCCTTTCGATCGGTCTCATACAAAATATACATACCTACTTAAATATGTTTTTTTCACATTAATTTGATTTTATTTTGTCCGGTTCGATTCCCAGCGCAGACAGGACAGATGGTTTCTTAAATTCTTTGCACGCAGTTCTATTCAATAGTGAAAATAAAGGAATGTTTCCTTTCAGCAAAAGTTATCATCAATATTTTATGCCCAAATATCTGGGTAAAATGGAGAAATTAACAAAACTAAAATGGTAAAGAACCTGATAAATTGTAACGAAACTGATAAATTGTAACGAAACTGAGAAATTGTAACGAAACTGATAAATTGTAACGAAACTGATAAATTGCAACGAACTGATGAACTGTTACGAAACTGAGAAATTGTTACGAAGCTGATAAATGGTTATCAGTTTCGTAACGAAACGTAATGAAACATCGAAATGTATCAGTTTCGTTACGGTAAGTACATCTAAAAATTATTCTGCATTTCACCCACCTATTAGGTCCTCCACATCTTAGATGAAACCAAAGTAGGAAGATACGGTAAGTCTCTACACTACCCTACTAATCTAACGTTACAATTGTCTTACCTTAGCTGTGGATTTATTTGTAAGCGAAAACTATGATCGTATTTTTTTAAGCGGCTGATGTGTATGTACCGCGATAGCTTCGTCAACTCCGCATGAAGTTAATTACATTTTGTGGACGAACCTTGAAGGTCCATTTTGGACGTTCAGGTCCTAAGAGACGCTTTAATCGATGGAAGGCGGGCTTTAGCACCGGCTGTCTATCACACCGTTGTTCGGCATTACGAGTAAGTAAATAACTCGCATAGTTACTGGAGTTCTTTTTTTTAAATTAGGTTTTGGCTTGGTATTTAGTATCTTTAAGCCATGTGCTATTTGTACTAATATACATAGGTGACGGATAATTAGAAACAGGGTTAGATTTTCATACAACCGAGGTCACTTTGAAGCCATGGGTCTCCGTGAAGGATTGATCAAGGCATGATCTGATGACGGTCATCGATAGAGTAGACGGAGGACTTTAAGATCGCTATAGATATCCATCTGATCAGATAAGCCGTTTGGAAGTAACATCGTCATAAACAAAAAAAACTCGCAAAATGGCATCAAAATCTATGAAAATCTAAAAGTTATTGAATTATGACTATGCTGCTTCCAAACGGCTCATCTGATCAGATGGATATCTATAGCGATCTTAAAGTCCTCCATCTACTCTCTCGACGACCGTCATCAGATCTTGCCCTGATCAATCCTTTACTGAGAACCATGGCTTCAAAGTGACCTCGATTGTATGAAAATCTTGCTCTGTTTCTATTATCCGTCCACCTATGTATATACCTAACTTTGAAGAGTTTGTATCTTTGAACGCGCTAATCTCTGGAACTATATACTAAGGTAGATACTTACCATTTGAATTTGAAAAATCCATTTTTTAAATTTTGGATAGCCCATTCTTGAGCAAGGAACATTTATGAGCCTTAAAACAAAAAGATAAATAATCCGATTTCTTTTAAATAAACAGCAGGTGAAACCGCGGCGCACAGCTAGTTAAAAATATAAAGTCAGGTTATTTCATCATCATCATATCATCCTGTAGACGTCCACTGCTGGACAAAGGCCTCCCCCAACCCAGTCAGCTAAGTCAGGTTATTTTTTATTCGTAATTATATAATTATTTACGGGTCTTACACACGAAATAGTTTTATTTACCTTGCCCGACGTTTCGACCAGGTTACACTGGCCGTGGTCACGAGCTGACTGGAGAGGCGAGCTGTCATTGTTGATCGCTGTGAGTACTTTCTGAAACTACCCTCTGCTGATCTTGTATTATTGGAAAGTCCCGGCACACAACACTCACGGTATCCGCGGGTGTATTCGACGATAAGTCACGAGATTTAAGTTTATCGATCACTGGATTCCACGGCGGTGACAATTTAAAACCATCTTCCCTATTAAAATTTTCGAATTTCTTGATTTCTTATTCGTTATACGTCGTTGGAGGAGGTCTATGTCCATAATTATGTTATGGTGTAACCGGCGGCCTGCGGAATCCAATACGCAAACCATAAAAGCGGCCAATAAAGGCAATTGGTTCGCGTCTACGCGGCGACGGTGGCGACGCGCGGCGGCGGCGCGCGGAACTAAACGCATTAGCCATCCGTCGCTGCGCAGTAATACAATTGCACATTTATTACTGCAATTAACAGTGGGCTGGTACGGTCGACCGCACGTCCTTGGAAACAAAGCCAGTTTAAACCTATGAACAAGGATCCCATAGAACCGCAATCAGCGTATAGCATGAAATAGCAATAGTCTTTTACCCCAATAATTTGCGAAGACGCTTCTTATATGGCGGGGTCAAACTGAACAAACACTATCTATTTTAGTCGGGCTGTCGTTCGTTGACAGTTATGGTTTGTTGTTGGGGTGCGTTGATTCGCATACGTAGATAGAGATAGAAGATATTATATCTGTCTAGCTTACTCTTACGACTATTGTAATAAGTGTGTCTGTTCTATGCATAGAAAAAGAATGAACCATAGAACCGTAATCAGCGTATAGCATGGAATAGCAATAGTATTTTACCCCAATAATTTGAGAATACGCTTCTTATATGGCGGGGTCAAACTGAACAAACACTATCTATTTTACTCGGGTTGTTGTTTGTTGGGGGCAGTTGGTACATACCAACTGCCCCTGCAACTGAAAAAATTCAGATACGTAGAAAGAGATAGAAGATAATATTTTCTGTCTTGCTTACTCTTACCACTTTTGTAATAATTGTGTCCCTCTCTGATTATTATTGTTATTTTAGTGTGTCCTCTATAGTTACTCTCTTTACTGTTCTATGGGATACATTTTCTTAGGTTACTGATCTCTCATAGTATTGAAACTTCAGGCTATGCCAGCTCATGATCAGTGTTTTACCATGATGCGCGGTCGACTCGGGATTTTATTTGACGATAAAATTGTAAGTAAATTGTGATGGAGTTAAGCATTAATTACATAGTGCTTTTCGATTTTTGCAGGTTCAGAATAAATAAATAAATGTATCATAACTCTTTTAATACCTAGAGGTTTTCCTACAGGTAGGTAGGTTAGGTACCCCAACTCTAACTAGATGGCACTGTGCACAGTAAGAATTTGTATTTATGGTGTGGCAATCAGAGTGGCAAATACAAATAATTATTTAATACAAATACAAATAAAAGTAAAAAATATATTATAATAATAGAATATGTCAAACAAGAGTTGTTTTTTTATCTGGGCTTACGGCTCTGGAAGCACAAGAGTTGTTATAGAGTGTTGTTGCTGAATAGAAAGAAATCTGTCAATTAATAACTGGCTTTGAATCTGTTCCCGTTTTTCGTGTTTTCGTAATGTTTTGTTTTATGATTTTGGCCCATAATTCCCACAGTTTTCCCTCATTCCTGGCAATTTCGCATATGATATATATGCGAATTTATTTTTTGACAATCAGCTGAATCAGTCGTAGTACTTTTCTAAATATGTATCTGTCCGCCAAAAATTTTTAAGTAGGTAGTTTCAGTAAGTAGGTAGGTACGTATGTGTAATCTGGGATAATATTTTTGCCTAATTTTATTTCAGCTTTTTTAATTTCGGCGCAATAGGTCGAGTTTAGAGCCAGAAATTTCGCTATAAGTAAACGACCATTGGACCCTAGACCCAGAGACACGTGTGCTGTTCACATAGTCCTCTACACATGCCCATTTAAATGACAGCCGCCAACAATAGGTTATTAACAATATCAGCAGATGCGCCGAGGCCACCTGAGCGGAACGCGCGCGTGGCGCGGACACCGTAAATCATAATGTTTAACTGTAATAATGACTCGATAAAATACCCACCAAGACACCAATACTGGCCGAAAAGCGAGGGCCATGATCGGGATAAAAAAACACAGCTGAGCCGAGGGTCATGAACTCACGATTGGAATAAAAAAAACACAGCTGACAGCTGAAATTGCGCGCGATTGCCTTTGTTTGTTTAATTTTTTCATTTTTTTTTTCGTTTTTTGGCCTTGGCTACTATGCTAGGCTAGGCACAATAAGTCCGTCAATGTCCACGTAGTGGAAAATGCACGAAGAAGGGTAGCAAGTTTTCTAATACGATGTTTCGGTAAATTTTAATATTATTTCTAGGCGAACATGGTAGTGTTAATTAAAATGGTAGTAATTTGAGAGTCAAGAGACTGATCGAAGAAAAAAGTCACCATCAAGCTCAGAATATTTGATATGGTTCGCAAAAGTCCACGAATCTAGGCCATAAAATTGTTCCTTAAAATTAACCGGCCGAATTTGACGTCGTCTTTTTTTTTCAAACCTCGATTACATTAAAAGCTGAGAATAATGCAACGCCATCTATTACCCATACTATAGCTAGCTAACACCACCCATACACTACACTGCCACAATATACTGCTCAATAACTCGATAAAATACATTTTTGACATGAACTTTTCAAATTCGAGTTGTCTCTGTTTGTTTTAATTTAAAAATTAAAATTTGTTTAAATTAGACAGAGGTTCCAGAAAGCCCCGAGGAACTTCATTATAGGAGAAGAGCGGAAACATAAACAAATTGAAAGGCTGATAAAAAACATGCCTCGAAATTTAATAACAATCCTTTTTGCTCCAATATCTTTAACCTATTCAGTTCAATAATAGAGCGATGACGATGTGAATGATGTATCCTCGCGACACAAAAGATCCGTTAGACGCATTAATACCATACCGACAACACTATCCCCTTCCTCTTTTCCTTTTCTAGGGTTCCGTAAAGAGAGGAACAATAGAGGACGCACTAAAATAACAATAATAATCAAAGAGGGACACACTTATTACAAAAGTGGTATGAGTAAGCTAGAGCTAGACAGATACAATATATTTTATCTCTTTCTATGAATGCGAATTTTTTGTTGGTATGCAGTTATTGCCCGACAACAACAAACAACAACAGCCCGACTAAAATAGATAGTGTTTGTTCAGTTTGACCCCGCCATTTATGAAGCGTCTTCTCAACTTATTGGGGTAAAAGACTGCAATAGTCTTTTACCCCAATAAGTTGAGAAGACGCTTTTTCATGCTATACGCTGAGTGCAAATCTGTGGTAATGTACTAAATCTATGGGTTCCGTAGTCTGACAAGGAACCTTAATTAAAAGAGCGTCTAGTCACAGACTGTCACATTGTAAGTAAGGTATACCTACTTAGTTATTTACTGACTTACTTAGCCTGAAATAAAATTTGTTTTGGTTAAATTGTTCTAAAAGTAATTAACTTTTGGAGTAATTAGTACTTACCAAACGCATAAAATGTGCAAGCACATATTTTATTTCGATGCAGATCTCAATGTGTCCCCCTTGTTATTCATAACCTAGAAATTTTTAATAAATGTTGCAATGTTATTGGAAAATCTAAACAAAAGAAGATAATCGTATCTTAGGTGACACTTTTCAGATTATGGGGGAAAACTGTAAAATACGGGACCCTATGACTATGCATGGTTCGATACACTCTTGGCCGGTTTTTTATTATCCGCTGACAACACCGAAAATTTCAAATGTCACGCCTCGTTCATCGCGGCAGAGCGCGGGAAAATAAACGAGACCGTTTTTTTCGACTACACGGAGAGCGCCAGAAAAAAGTTTATTTAGTTTTCGAAAATGTTTGGAAACGTTCCGTTATATCCTCATTTAATCAAAGGATGCGTTCCTATCAAAGCATTGTGTTTCTGAATTTTTTTGTTTCGTTTTGTCATCGAAACACCGGACATAATCGAATTTTTGACAAACAATATGGGATGAAATTGGTTCCTTTATTGATGCACCTTGTATGGTGGTGGGTAAATTATCGATCGTGTCTTGGGTAAGAGGATGATGACTTCTTGTTTGTCTCAGTTAGATTAATGTATTGTTGCTGATAGATGGACCTACCACAGAGTTTGTTAATGTTGTAAGTAGGTATCTAATTTAACCTTTTGACTAAAAAGGCAGGTGATAAGGAAATTCCCAATGTGTTTTTATTTATTTGAGAGATTTCTTTCTTTTTAACGCAGTGGTCGGTATTTTAGACTATTCTAGTTCTAGATCCCTCTAACCTCTATGGTCTAGCCTTACTTAGATCAGTAATGAATTTAAAAACTCAAGTCTTTGAATAATTTTACTGCCGCACTATTCTAAATTTAGTTTACAAATAAATAAAACTGCGACTTTTTTGTTTCAACGGCGCCTTTGAGTAGGTATTTCAGAGTACAGTCGCAGTAAAAAAAAGTTCTTCAGTTTTCAAATTTTATTATTAATTTTTATAATACTTATTAGGTACAAAGTATTACAATTAAATCTCATTTCATTAATAGTAATTCTTCATTCATTTCTTTTCGGTTAAGTCTGAGTTATTCGAATGTTGGCAATACTGTTTCTGCACTGCTACCTCTGTGCTGCTACGCAAAAATGGCTGTCCTACACAAATGACAGCTAAATAAATGTGGCAAAGCTTAGTTCCAGGGACTCTCCTCATTAAGGGCCTCTTACACCGCTTGCTGATAAAGTCCCAGATACCCTATCTGCAGATTATCTGACAGATAGCCTATTTTTTTGGTTTCACAGGTATCTGATTGCCTATATCTTAAATATTTTATATGGTCTATCACACAGATTTATCTGATAGATTAGTTTATCACTAAGATTACTATCTGTAACAATATCAGGAAGTGGTGAAAGAAGCCATAAGCCTTCTCGCCTTCAGCGCCAAAATGGCGGAAATCAAAAGGCACGACAGTCGACAATGACTTCATTGAAGCCAGTGTATATTACAAGTCTGTATGTATCGGCGTCGGGCGGGTTTTCGAATCCCTTCATATTTATTGCTTCCGGCCAGAAATTTCTTTTTTCACCGTAACACAGAAGTCTCAAGGCGGTGGACTCGGAACGCATTCCCATCAAGGGACAAAACCGCCCGTGGCCGAAACAAGGCGCATAATTACAGAGATCACATTTACAAATGTAAATGCGGCCGACTGTACCCTGTCATAAATCATGTTGCGGTCATCTGCCGCCCGCGGCGCTGCCGACGCGGGCCGGGCGCGCGACCGCTGCGACGTGACCCGTGGACCGGGCTGGTGACCTCGCGACGGGAGGTCAGGTTGCGCTGGGTGGCATCTCAAATGTGTATCAACGGACCGTACTGTGTGCTTCGTTTTTTAAATCGCGGCGGGCGCGCCTGACAGATGTATGTAATGTTGCCATGTGCGTCCGATGGGGATTTATATTACAGGGTGGTGTTTAGCCGCGTCTCGACAGTTACATGGAGATGTTAATGACTTTTAGGATCTCTGTCAATGATCTTGCCGCGGGATTAATCACTGTGTTTTCACAAAAAAATTATACAAAGTCGAAAAACCTACTAATGAATGAATAGCTTTTATAGAAAATGTCCGTAGAAATCAGTAGCACCTATACTTCTACTTACATAAGTAGAAGTACTTATTTATATACCTATTGCACGAACTTTATCCTTTTTATTTTTTACGATCTGGTGAAGGTCGCGGGACCCAGCTGGATGAGGTTAGTTCGGGACCGGTCGTCGTGGAGATCCTTGGGGGAGGCCTTTGTCCAGCTGTGGACGTCTACAGGCTGATATGATGATGTATATACGAACTCCATAACAGCTTAAATTAATTGAATTCGATCTAGAACATCTATATAACGTTATACTTATGTCTTACTTTTTATATTTAATAACCATGTTATATTAATCAGTCATCCTACATAAACGTCTAGAGCCTTTTAATACTTCGGAGTTCGAATGTCTGCTTCACTAAAACTTACAAATCTCAACAATAATTCAATGATGACCAGCCCTGCTATTCTGTAAGCGTATTTGTGCAACTCGATCCTGAATCCGCAGTGAGATCGGTCTCTAACTCAATGATTCACAGTTCAATACTCACTTTACTTCGCAAGTGAAGTGTTTATTGTGTAGCTTGTATTTGTTTACACAATGCGACATCAAGGTCTTTCATGATCGGATGCGGAGTGAAGTAAGTGACTTGCGATGTGATGGTCGAGTTTTAATTCATACTTTACAGAATCACACAGCAGTTTCCTTATATGCTCTCTCATCATCGAAAACATTCCGCTGAAGATCCGCCCATCCTTTGGCGAAAAGTATTGACGTCAAACACAGAACTCAGAATACTCCAGGCACTAGAAAAGGCTCACGTGAATCGCAAGTCTGTATGAAAACAGTAGGCCTAGGTAAACAGGTAATACCAAGAAGTTTCAAATCTCTTTGGTCGCGCGCGCGCTCCCTGTGTAGATCGCATCTTGCCTAATTAGTATCGGAACCTATGATGCCATTTACCGGGGGGGTGCGGACAAAGGAAGCGGAGTAGCGGGAGGAGGTTGCTAATACAAATTTATATGGAGTTTGAAAATGAGAATGTGTGAGTAAGTCATAATTTTGTGATTACTTTGACACAATTTTGACACCCATAGAATGCTTTTATTACTCATCCATATAGGGAGTGGCTAAATTTTTTGATTCATGGGCAAGGTTCTTCGTAAACATATAGGTAACAAAAACTGTTTTATTTTACTGTTTTTTTTATAATTGTGTTATTTTGTTACTTTAATGAAGACATTTCTAGTCCTGTTTGTTCTGAGTTCTGTGACGTCAATGTTGGAAGCAATCAGCGCGGTTCCAGCAGCTGTCAACACAGTGCGATGCGCCGGCGCAGGCACGGTACAGCGACGCGACGCGACATGACGCAGCGCGATGAGTTCCGCGAATAGCGTTGTTTATCGCGGATCTGCGGAATTGGGGACATTCGACATCGCACTGTGTCGGGTGCAACCCAGTAGTTGCCTGTTTTTGTAGCTCTACAGGAACTCTATTTTTGATTCACTCGTATGGAATTGTATCGTCGCGACTTCAGTCATAATCGACTTGAAAGTCGCATGACGCTGATTTTCTGCATTTTTGATTCGCTCGCGTTCGGTGTTGCCAATATTAGAAATGTAGAATTTCTAAATCCGTCTTTTCAGACTATTGCAGTATTTCATCTCAAATTTTTAATTGCGTCATGTCCAGACGATTCCAAAAACGTAACGCGATCAGATAACACGCACCAAAACGTGCCCACGTAATAATTGAATTCAATATCCGACAAATTTATAGCGTCTCCACTAACACCCGCCGATACCATCTTCGGACGTTGGCAACTCACAAAACGCCTTCAGTTATCATTTTAAACCTTATTGCTTCTGACAAGTTGGTCGGGTTTCGTTTGTCCGACCGATTGATCGCCTTTTGTTTTAAAAACAAAGTTGGAGATTAAGTTTAGGACGCTGCGTTGTTAGAGTTCAAATTTCTTTAAATTGACGCCCTCGTTGTGCTCTGAAAATTATTTACTAAGCGGCAAAGTGAACCCTAAGTGGTTGATAATACGGTTTAGATTTAAACGGAGTCTAAATCTCTGGTCGACTCAATGTCAGAGATCGTGACCTTCTCGTATAGATGATAAACGGCCATCGTTTTGTCGCTTCTGCTTTGCAAGAGTAGGTCCATTGTACGCATTGTATTTTGCAGCGCCTTGAATTAATTGGGATTTATTTCGTAAGACATATTGTATTATTATAGAAGCAACATTTATGTAATTTAGTGAGCGAAGCCAAGGTAGATCCTTATAGAATCAAACTTTTTGAAAATTACATTATAGTAACAACATATTTGTATTTCCTGTGGGATGAACCCCACACCTTCAAGGCTCGAGGCAGACGCCCTGGGTAAATACTGGGCAAACGAGTCGGACTCCCAATTTTATAATATTATCTAAGTAGGTACTTACTTAGTTGAAAAAATTAAGAGAGTAGAAAAAAAAGATTGTGAATTTTTTCGTTTACAACAGAATAAACATTATTGCACAAATACAATTATAATTACAATTTGTAGATAATTAATTAGTTATACAATTTACATGATCTATTTCTTCCTTTGATTAAAAGAGAAGATATATGTTACCTTATTAGAATAAGGTACTACCGGCTACCCGTGCAGCCTTTGCTTACTGTCTACATCATGAATTTAAAAAAAAGGTACTCCCATATGGATGAGTAACAAAAGCATTTTAGGGGGTGCCAAAATCGTGTCAAATGTATATCAAAAGTGACACTCACTCACACATTCTCATTTTCAAACTCCATATAAATTTGTATTAGCAATCTCCTCCCGCTACTCCGCTTCCTTTGTCCCGTCCCCCCCCCCCGTCCCCCCCGGAAATTGACGCCGAATTTTTCTCCGTTTCCCATACTAAATTTGAAAGATGCGATCTCCACAGGGAGTGCGCGCGCGACCAAAGAGGTTCCAATCTTCTCGCGCGACCAAAGAGGTTCGAATCTTCTTGGTCTACATATAGAAAAAAAACTCAATCGTATATTTTTAGTGTGGCTATCTTTTTACAAAACTCAAGCTAAATTCCTAACCGAGTTCTAAACACCTATACATTAAGTTCTACGTTATATATAAGTACGTGTATATTACACACGCATACATAATATCAAGGTAGTGAAACATTTAACCTTACCCCTTTCCTAACCCCTTTCCTAAACCCTGTTAAAACACGCAAATAAGATTTCACTGGAAATGTTTGCTCTCCATTCAAAAGTGGAGTTTTATAGAACTTCAGTTTTGCCGCGCCAAGCAATCTAATACCAGTAGTTTTCGAGGAAAACGGTAACAGACATAAGTACACACAAACAAACAACCTCTAACGCCAAACGCATACACATAGGTGGACGGATAATTAGAAACAGGGCAAGATTTTCATACAATCGAGGTCACTTTGAAGCCATGGTTCTCCGTGAAGGATTGACCGGGGCTTGATCTGATGGCGGTCATCGAGAGAGTAGATGGAGGAGTTTTAGATCGCTATAGATATCCAACTGATCAGATGAAGCGTTTGGAAGCAGCATCATCATGATTCCTTAACTTTAAGATTTTCATACATTTTGATGTAATTCTGCGGGTTTTTATCTTCATGAAGATCCTGCTTCCAAATGGCTCATCTGATCAGTTGGACATCTACAGCGATCTAAAACTCCTCCATGTACTTTCTTGATGACCGCCATCAGATCATGCCCCGGTCAATCCTTCACGGAGAACCATAGCTTCAAAGTGACCTCGATTGTATGAAAATCTTGCCCTGTTTCTAATTATCCGTCCACCTATGTATACCGCCTCCGTTCCGTTCCATCCGTCGTGGGTAAACACACAGAACACGGAAAAAGCTCGCTACGCTCCCGCTCGCTACGATCCTGGTATTTCTATGGTAAAAAGAATGAGCTTCATAGATATTCCGTCGACATGGCGAAGTCATAGCGACACCACCGTGTTTTGTTTGATACGATACCTACGAGGTCACTGACATAGCTCAAAGAATTGCGAAGCTGAAATGGCAGTGGGCCGGGCACATAGCTCGTAGAACTGACGGCCGTTGGGGCAGAAAGGTTCTCGAGTGGCGACCACGTATCGGAAGACGCAGCGTAGGCAGGCCTCCCACAAGGTGGACCGACGATCTGGTGAAGGTCGCGGGACCCAGCTGAATGAGGTTAGCGCAGGACCGGTCGTCGTGGAGATCCTTGGGGGAGGCCTTTGTCCAGCAGTGGACGTCTACAGGCAGATATGATGATACCTACGTATTTCAAAAAGTATACCCTATCCAGTATCCAGTAAAGATGTGTACCCACGTGACCCTTGCGACCGACCCCGCTGATAAACTCCGCAATTTTGCATGCGCGCTCCTTTTCTTTTTATTCGCTTCAATCAAATTCCCTGCCGAGGGAGCGATTATTGCACAAATTGTTCGGTCGTGCGATCAAGCGAGGGCCACCAAAATGGCTGCCTCTTAATGAGGAACTGAGCTTTTAATTCATAAGTTATACAATTCACGAGTAGTTTTAATATGCTGGGATTTACCTCATCTTCATCATCATCAGCCTGCACTAGTCCACTTTTGGACCTTCCTCAATGCGCGCCACTGAAGCCGACCTTCGGTTCTCCGCATCCAGTCACTGCCATAATGCCATGCCAGCCGCCTTACGCAGGTCGTCGCTCCATCTAGCCGGGGGGCGTCCCACACTACTTTGCCCCCTTGTGGTCTCCACTCGAGAACTCGTCTACCCCAGCGGTTATCGGTTCTTCTACATAAGTAACCAGCCGCTGCCACTTCGATGTAGTACACTATTTGAGCAGAATTTCATCATCAAAATATAACCCTCAAAAGCTTTGCAATCTTTTTGTAAGATCATGTTTAAACCACATTGAGCTGGCCTCTTTTGTGAATGACACTTCGATTCCAATTCCACCCAACAAAGTTGGCTGTTAATAGTTGTTCAAGTTTCCCAGTACCATAAACAAGGTGTAACGTGCCGGGAAATCGCCCACCAAAGGCAATTTGGGCGACAATAAAGCAATTTCGGACGACAAAGCGACGCGAGGCGTGCGACGGGCGACGCGCGACAGTTGATTAATTGTTGGCGCCCACGATGTCGCGATGTCGCCGCCAAGCCGAGCCTCGTGTGAACTCCGCCTTATGTTCCATGTCGTGTGCGTACTTAATAGGTTACGATACGGTAGAGCAGTGCCGTTAATGACTAAGCTCCAGTAATTGTCAAATCCATCAATTATTCAGTAAATTAACAAGAAGAAGGTTTTGTTTTTTGTCACAGGACTCTTTGTGGTTACTGATCTATCGTGATCACCACCTACCTACCTAGTTCAGTGAAATTTGCATCGGTTAAGAACTTCAGCACGCTTCTGGCACTGATTTGGTTCATCTATTCACCAGGTGGAAGTGAGTAGCCAGTGAGAAGGAGGTATTCATATTCATATTATGGTATGTTTTATTTTATATTCATATAAGGTAACTGGAGAAATTAGTTGAAATTAAACAACAATAAAACTGCGAAATAATGTATTTGCTTATAATGTACGTGCTTACGGGATAAAAATACCTTACACATTATAAATACATTCTTCATCCAACAACGTGGAAAACAAAGATTTATGTCTCTACAATTTTATATGCAGATGCCTTATTTTAAGGCCCATTCGCATTCAGTTGATTAATAACTGCGGTAATTGAATGAATAAACACTTTAAAAAGCGTCAGGTAATTGTCACTGGGCGCGCGGGACGAGCGCGTCGCGCGCCGACGCGCGCCGAGCGCCTCGGGCTGTCACCTGTTATCGTCGCAATTATGCAAATTTAACGGAAAATTGTCGGATTTCGTACCTTTCCACTACAATTTCACGAGCTTCGATCTCGGACCCCCTGCCCCGAAGGGGTCTGCAACGCTTCTGCACGGGGGAGGGTGGGTAGTGCGCTCAATTTTTGTCGCACAGTCCGCAGTAATTGTTTTGACCGGCCGGGTGGGACGCGCGAGCTGTTAATTTTCTCGTTACAACCGTCACTTAGGTGTGTACTCAGCTTAATAGCGGTGACAGTCAGCGCCAATGTGATTATGTATTTAAAAATTATTACGAAAGATCTAAAATAATAATATTTCCATCTCTCGCATATTTTCGAGTTATTGTAAATTTTTAAAGAAACTACACTGTTTCAGTGTAGTATTTTTGGCTTCACTTTCAATTGCGAACGCGCTTTGTTTTGTATTCAGAGCGCCTCTCTCACCCCTCTGGCAGCCTCTGGCTTAAGCCACTTGGACCCTTTGTTGCTTTAAGGCTCAATAAGACAATATAGGTTTACATTAAACTAAAGGTAAGATAGAGGTAGAGACAAACTCAAGGCGAAAGGCCGTTCAATAACAACATATGTCATGAAAACTACCGATCATAATTAACTCTATAATATAAATTCTCTTCATTCGGAGCAATTTGGTAACAAAAACTCCTTTGTCAAATCCATCGACATTCGCTCAGAGCGCAGGCGCGCGACAATCGCCTGCGACAGACATGCGCAGTGACAGACATGCGCCAGAGAAAACCGCACGTCACAATAACCGGTGACCGAAATTACAACCGCTAATTGAGAATCGAAAACCGCATCGCGCGTAAATTCACAGTAATTTTCGACATTTACACGAATTACTTTCGATAATTTCCGATTTTGTCGACGAAGTTTTCAAATTAAGAGCACGCAATGTGAACTCGTCCAATATTCTTTTGCCTTGCATGTTCCTCATTTTCTCAAAGTAATTGGTCGTAATTTAGCTTTCCTGTTTCATCAGAAATTGTCAATTGATTAATTTATCCGTAATATAAAAGTGGAGTTGACAATGGAAGCGTGACTCGATCAACACCTTTAAAAATTGGGATTGTGTTTGAATTGATACTATTTTAATACTAGCCTTGCTTTTATTGTCTCGCAAGTGGTGTGAAAAGTAGAATATTCTCCTCGGGGATAAAGCTGTCTTTGTCTTGGGCGAGCTTGAATCTCTCACTAACTATTGTAGCCTTAACTACCACTGCACTGCGCCCGGAATCATCCCGAAGTTAACTCTAGAATTTTTTCAATATGACCCGTGACGAAATACACTGCTTTTTCCCCTTGTATAATCTTTCCTTTACGTTTTGATACTTTAGTCATCAGTATATTCTCACATTTACTGATCTGACTTGCTTGCTTGCTTGATGCTTATTTTTATTTCGCTGACAAAATGTCCTATACATTTTGTCAGCGAAATAAAAATAAGCATTGCATAATTTATTATCATTGTCGATTTCATCTTATAACACTTTTGAGTACCTACATTTTGAAACCCTATCCTATGTAAAAAACAAATTGATTTTTCCTTTCCAAAGCAGCCATACGGCCATATTTGAAACTAACAAAACTTTCTTTTGTTGACTATGTACACACACAACCCTTCTGCACCCATAGCAATTAACCCTTCTTGCCTGTCGCAGCCCTTTGTTAACCCTTTAATACTCCATCCATTGTGTCAACTGTCACTCAGAATGGCTGAATTAAAAGTGGGTGTATTAAAGTTTTTGCCGCCCATTCTCGACGACGTAAAATAGTTGAAAGTAGGGGTAGTGAGTGGTTAATAACATAGCTCATGGCGAAATGACAGCCTTTTAAGCATCTTTTAACTCGGTATGAAGTGGTCTGTGTAAGTGGTGGTTGGAAAAAAGGTTGGCTGTAATTTGACTTTGGTAAAGCACCTATTGTTTTCTATTATTTACGGAGTATAGGGTTTGTTTAAATTGCCATGCTAATACAAAAATGTTTGCCGGTATACATAAATAACATACATATTAATAATTAACACTAAAAAGTGTTATATAACACAGTTGGAATAAATTATTCTTATGAGGTAGGTCTGGCAAATATAACTTCTTTTGATAAAATAGCATTGGTTTGCTGATTGTGTATTTTTATATGTGGCACATCACTACGAAAATTTATTAGCATCTGATGTGTAACTGTTTTAAATCCTTTCGGACGAATTCGTCCACTTTCCTAACTTTTCCACTTTCTTAACTCTTCCACTTTCCTAACTCTTCCACTTTCATAAAAGTTTTTATTCCATGACTATCCTTTAAAATATCCTTCGAGCCGATTTTAAATGTGATGTTCAATGGTCTATCTTACGTACAGTTTGATAACCAATTGTGTTTTCATACTGTCCTAGGTTTTTATGACATCTTTCACTAGATCGTTGGATGTTCTATGCTTTACTTCCATCAAGACAATACGGGTAAAGTATAATTCTAGTTATAGTTTTACCTTTTATTAGATCGTAAGGGAGTCCTGCTTTTCTTCCATCAAGACAATACAGCCTGTTATTATTATTACAGTTTGACCCTACCCGATCTACACCAGGTCCTTAATAATAAATTACGTATTGACACTGACCTTCACGTGCGTTCCACGTATAATGCGGAGAGAAAAAAACATAATATTTACCGAAGCCATTACAAACGATGCGCCCGCGCCGCCGCCGGTCACGATCCTACGACATTACTACGTAATGAGCACCTTCGTAACTATACGTCCTATGCGTACGTGACGCTATTTTACTGAGTTTTTTTTATCGTTATCAACGGCATAAGTCCTCGACTGAACTCCCCCAAAATAATAGTCTATGTTACTTTAGTCTCGCACAAACTTTACAAACAATAGTTTCTTGCGCTCCTTTTTCGACTCAGCGCTAATACTTAGGAAGCGATAATAGAAGATTGGTACTTAAATGCAATAAAATTTTTGACTTTCTTACAAAAGGCAAAGATATTTTCATATACAGTCCCTATGGTTTCGACCATTACTGAGCATTTTACGTCTCGGTAATTTTACCGGTTTTTACTTTTTCTGCGTGAAACGGATAAAATTCTATATTTCTAATATTAATGGCAACACCCATAGAGTTTAGATCTCTTTGGTGCGTGCTCGCGGCCCCGCGCGCCACCATAGAGGTTCGAACCTTCCTGGCAACACCGAACGCGAGTGAATCAAAAATGCAGAAAATCAACGTCGTGCGACTTGGAAGTCGAGTATGACTTATGTCGCATGAGACGATACAGTTCCCTACGAGCGACTCAAAAATAAAGCTCATCATCATCATAATATCAGCCTGTAGTCCACAGCTGGACAAAGGCCTCCCCCAAGGATCTCCACGACGACCGGTCCTGCGCTAACCTCATCCAGCTGGGTCCCGCGACCTTCACCAGATCGTCGGTCCACCTCGTGGGAGGCCTGCCTACACTGCGTCTTCCGATACGTGGTCGCCACGATTACGCCGATACTAGGTACAAAAGATCCCCATTGCACTGATCATTGGCGGTGAACAAAACGGTCGCACACAACGCGGCGGCGCGTATACCCACACTGCACGGTCGCACCGCGCATAAGACATAATGACAGCTGCTCGAGCGCGATCACGCAACGCCGCGCGCCGGTCGTGCCCGCGATGTGCGTCGTGTGAACACGCCTTGCGATTTATGTGTACCGTCCGCAAGTCAACAACCTTCATTTATAAATAATAAATAAATAAATAATGTTTGGACAAATTTTACACACGGCTGTTTTAGTCCCAAACTAAGCCGAAGCTTGTAAATGGGTACTCAACAACTGATAAACACACATAAATACTTTTAAATACATACAAACACCCAGAATCCGAAAACCAACTGTTATGCTCATCACACAAATGTTGGTCCCAGGTGGGAATCGAACCTTTGGCGCAGTAGGCAGGGCCACCACCACTTCGCCAACAGGCCAGCCATTTAAAGCCTAAAGTGTTAATTATATTAAAAATCGGACAAGTGGACTATGGCTTGTATACAATTCGGTCCCTGTTGTAAAGTCGGCAATAGTACATTGCACCCATTTGCAGAACTCTTGCGAAACGCTCTATATTGTGTGGATGGCCATACATTGTAGGCCAAGAGAAGAATGACCATCCAGATTTAGTCAGTTTCGCAAACGTTCGATGTTGCAATTGGAGCGATGTGTATTATACAGGCCTATATAGCGCACAACTTATAGACTGTTGATTTTATTCACATGCTGGAAACCTGAAACATGCCGCATGCAAGCGCTGTAAAATAATAATTGTAAGAGCCGTTATACACGACTACTTTTTGCAGCGATGCGACGCGCATTCCTGAAATTTGCGACTAAAATGCGTGCAGTAAAAACCCGAAATCGTGTTGTATAGTCCTTCGTCCCGCACTGATCCCGTGTGCCCAGTGTATTTATTAAGATTTTCCAATAATTAAAAACTACGTTGCTGACTCTACAATCGAGTTAGAAGATATCTCGGCCCGCATTGACAGTAGGTAATTGAAATTATTATTTACAGTGATTAAATAATTGTGCTTACAAGAATATTTTACAGTTAGGGACCATTGATTGACATAGCTAACCAACCCTCTGAGAAAGGATTCGATTACGTACGTTCTTATTAATAGAGGGTACTTACTGTGGCAGGATTTATAAAGTTTACACTTTTTTTATACATACATGGCATATTTTATAATGAAATCTATTACAACATTAGACTCTAATGTGGCCAACGTCTTTGTGGCCTTTGTAGAAAAAAGGTTGGGTAAGGCTGAATTAGAGGATCTACTATTTCGCCTCTCTTTACTCTCGGAAGCAATCGATATATCCAAAGATATTATTTTCTTGCTGTCATTTATTTTATCATACACAGCTTCATCTCTTTCAGCTTTGTCTTATCCACTGTTCATACACATTTTAATATAAATAACTTCAGTAGCAAACAAACAACCCACCTGAAAGTACCCTTGTTTTAGGGCTTCTTACACCAGTTGCTGATAAAGCCCCAGATACCCTATATGCAGGTTATCTACCAGATATCCGTTTTTTTCGGTTTCACAGGTATCTGATTGTCTTATCTGTCCGATAAACCGCCTTATAAACTTACAGCCAGATCAAGGGGCTGTTATTTCTTTATCTGTCGGATATGGATTGTTTTTTTTCGAATTTAACGCGGTAATACTTCAGTTTTGTGTTAACTTTTTATGATATATGGATTTATCACTGTTTCATTTATAAATAGTACATTACTGCCGCGGCCCACAACAGAGGCATTGATGGATGAGCGTGTGAATGTAGGCCGAGGCGAAGCCGAGGCACACATACGTGAGTCCATCAAAGCCTGGTTGGGGCCAAGGCTTGTATAATGCTATTCTCAAATAATGCGCGGAAATCCAAAAAATATCAAGTTTTATTAAAATTGTGAACCGTCTGAACTGAACGATCACGAGTTAGGGTTGTCACAATACTATCGGCAAATCAAAATACTTTTGGCCATATTTCCGGAACGGCTAGTGCTAGAACCATGTTCATGTACTCAAATGAAAGGGCTCGACGAGATCTATCTGAATATAATATTTAAAAAAAACACCCTGTATATTCATATAAATATGTATATACAGGGTGTTTTTATTTTATATTATATTCAACTAGATCTCGTCGAGACCTTTCATTTGAGTACAAACACGAGGGGTCTAGCACTAGCCGTTCCGGAGATATGGCCAAATGAAAAAAAAACACTCTTTTGGCCATATCTCCGGAACAGCTGGTGCTAGACCTTTGTTCATGGTACTCAAATGAAAGGGCTCGACGAGATCTATCTGAATATAATATTTTAAAAAAACACCCTGTATATTCATATAAAATTGTATATACAGGGTGTTTTTATTTTATATTATATTCAACTAGATCTCGACGAGACCTTTCATTTGAGTACAAACACGAGGGGTCTAGCACTAGCCGTTCCGGAGATATGGCCAAATGAAAAAAAAACACTCTTTTGGCCATATCTCCGGAACGGCTGGTGCTAGACCCTTGTTTATGGTACTCAAATGAAAGGGCTCGATGAGATCTATCTGAATATAATATAAAAATAAACACCATGTATATATAATTTTTTATTAAACAATTTCCGCGCATTATTTGAGAAAAGTGCTATACAAGCCTGCAATCAATGTAATTTCATGCATCATTCGAAATTGAAATAAAACTTTTGCTATGTTACCTCCGTGGTTGCCATGGTTACACGACAGATATGAATTAATATGGTCATTATTTGACCGCTAGGCACGACAGATATGGATTTTCATTCAAATTATTTGCCCGCCTGCTCTCATTTATTTGACCAGTACAGCATTGACAATTTAACACGAAGAAGGTTGTCAAAATAATGTTCACATTTCCAAGCATGTTTGAGAAAAAATAATAAACGTTGAACCACAGACGATGAGAACAGAAGTCTGCTTCGCTTCGTTATACGCAATAAACGTGGTTACTTTTTATTTTATTTTAAAGGATAAATTACAAAAAACGGACTCATAAATGTGTTTTCTGTATTTTATACATAAATACATAATTTATTGGTATTTATGAATACTTTTTTTAAATAAAATTTAAGTTATTAATTTATAAATATGATACTTTTCGATGCTCAAAAATGCTTAAATAGAAACGCAACAATGAATTGAACTGAAGAATGAACTGAATGAACGGAATGTGCCGACTCCTTATATTTTAACAGAGACTTGAGTGGTGAAAACGGAAAATATTATCCGACAGCTTTATCCGATAGATTACGTTATCTGTCCGTTTTCTATCTGTAACAATATCAGCAACCGGTGTAAGAAGCCCTTACTCTTATATTTATTTAGTGCTCACTATGTTGCTACTAACGAGAGCGTCAGTGGCCTCGGGGATAAGACGCGACCTGTCATATCGAAAGGTCCGAGGTTCGATCCCCGGTTGGGCCATGTACCAATGGGTTTTTTCTCGAAACTTAAGTACATGTACTGACTGCTCTCAAACGGTGAAGGAAAACATCGTGAGGAAACCTGCATACGCCGAAGAAGAAATTCATAGGCGCATGTGAAGTCCACCAACCCGCACTGGGCTAGCGTGGTGGACTATATCCAACACGCCCTCGTTGAGAGGGTAGGCCTGAGCCCCAGCAGTGGGGAGATTAATAGGCTGTTGATGATGTTGCTACTACAGTTCTGAGAGCTGGATATAGAGCCTAAGTTGTTTCACTTCTGTTCAACTGTAAGGACCTATTGGGTCATTATACCTTCTGCCTTTGTCAGTATTTGTCGACATCAACGTACCTACTCGTACAAAAAGTAGCATCCCTATTTACTGATCTCTGTCAGTTCTACATGTTAATCTCTGGCGCCCCTCTCCACCCGTTCACCCACACGAGCATACAGTTAATATAAAATGGCGGACGCGTCTCAGCATAATTACGGATGACTAAATATGAATCCTTCTCAAATAATAGGGGGTGGATCTCAAGGGTTGCGACCCCGGGATCCTGCAAACATCTCAATTACTGTGGTTATTAATTCAGTGGGTGATTATTAATCAAGCTGTTTTGTCTCCGCAAACATAAGACTCGGTGACGCGGAATGTTTAGGTAGATTTCTGGTCCTCAGGACAGGATAGGATCAAATGGAAACTTAGATGATGAAGCGATAAGTAATTAGAAGTAAGAAAGGGTACATTTTGCTCAAAATAGTCTATTTTAGATTACATACCCAGTCAGTACTTACCTAAAGTAAGGATAATTATCGTTCGTAGTTCATACTAATGTTTAGAAATAGTTGATTCTAAATCTTACTGCATTTTTGCAAGTTATGATATGACAAAGAAACTAAGGGCCTCTTACACCGCTTGCTGATAAAGTCCCAGATACCCTATCTGTAGGTTAACTGACAGATAGCCTGTTTTTTTGGTTTCACAGGTATCTGATTGCCTATATCTTATATATTTTATATAGTGTATCACACAGATTTATCTGATAGATTAGTTTATCACTAAGATTATTATCTGTAACAATATCAGGAAGTGGTGTAAGAAGCCCTAAATGTATTAAATGTACTCATAAAATGCTAAAAAAATATATTATTATTGACTTTGAAACACAACCAGAAGTGGGATGAATAACTTAGATATACTACTAGAACTAGAACTTGGGTAAACCAACTCCAAAATATCCCATTCTAGTTTCGTTGACACTCTTATTGAAGAAACTGTTCATTTATGAATGTTGGCTCGCTGCTTTATCTTCTGTGTCAGGTATAGGTACTTATTGTTGCTTAGGTTACCTACTATGGTTCATTAGCTAGTAGTTAACATACTGTTAATTAACCCAACTAAAATTTTAGTGTAAGTAATTTCTGAACACATTATAGAACTGTGGCAGGCCTTCGTTATCAACCCTGGCAGGTGTGGCTTCCCACAAGGCTCACCCCTTATCACCCGTAGGCATTATCTGTTGCTAGAGCATTCGTGATTTGGCGATTTCTCGCCGTTTCAGGTCTCAGCCTTAAGGTCTTAAGTGGCTGTACAGGGTTATTTTCACAGCATAATAAGTTGTTATCATCGTACATCAATTCATCACACATACATAGGTACATACGTGAATATGGTAATTCCAAAAGGTGTAAGTGCCAATTGAATAGTCTATTTTTAAATTATCCAAGTCTAACAACTAATCAGGCAGTTGAAGAGAAAGACGAACAAAAAAATAGATTGTATTGCAATGAGCATCATCAACAGCCTATTAATATCCCCACTGCTGGGGCTCAGGCCTACCCTCTCAACGAGGGCGTGCGGGCTATAGTCCACCACGCTAGCCCAGTGCGGGTTGGTGGACTTCACATGCGCCTAAGAATTTCTTCTTCGGCGTATGCAGGTTTCCTCACGATGTTTTCCTTCACCGTTTGAGAGCAGTCAGTACATGTACTTAAGTTTCGAGAAAAATCCATTGGTACATGGCCCAACCGGGGATCGAACCTCGGACCTTTCGATATCATAGGTCGCGACCTATGATATCGACCTCGGGGATAAGACGCGTCTTATCCCCGAGGCTACTGACGCTCTTTGATTGCAATTAGCATGTGAAAAGTGAAATACAGTTCATTTTTATCATTACAATTATTTAATATAATTATAATACCTACAATATTTTCGATACGATACATGTTATAAGACTTAGGGCTTCTTACACCAGTTGCTGATATTGTTACAGATAGAAAACGGATAGATAACGTAATCTATCGGATAAAGCTGTCGGATAATATTTTCCGTTTTCACCACTCAAGTCTCTGTTAAAATATCGGGCAGCTAAACTGTCATCGATTTACCGGGGAGTTGGAACATTCCGTTCATTCAATTCACAGTTCTTCAGTTCAATTCATTGTTGCGTTTCTATTTAATCCATATCTGTCGTGCCTAGCGGTCAAATAATGACCATATTAATTCATATCTGTCGTGTAACCATGGCAACCACGGAGGTAACATAGCAAAAGTTTTATTTAAATTTCGAATGATGCATGAAATTACATTGATTGCAGGCTTGTATAGCACTTTTCTCAAATAATGCGCGGAAATTGTTGAATAAAAAATTATATATACAGGGTGTTTTTTTTATATTATATTCAGATAGATCTCATCGAGCCCTTTCATTTGAGTACCATGAACAAGGGTCTAGCACCAGCTGTTCCGGAGATATGGCCAAAAGAGTGTTTTTTTTTCATTTGGCCATATCTCCGGAACGGCCAATACTAGACCCCTCGTGTTTGTACTCAAATGAAAGGTCTCGACGAGATCTAGTTGAATATAATATAAAAACACCCTGTATATACAATTTTATATGAATATACAGGATGTTTTTTTATATTATATTCAGATAGATCTCGTCGAGCCCTTTCATTTGAGTACAAACACGAGGGGTCTAGCACTAGCCGTTCCGGAGATATGGCCAAATGAAAAAAAAATACTCTTTTGGCCATATCTCCGGAACGGCTAGTACTAGACCCCTCGTGTTTGTACTCAAATGAAAAGGCTCGACGAGATCTATCTGAATATAATATTAAAAAAAACAACCTGTATATTCATATAAAATTGTATATACAGGGTGATTTTATTTTATATTATATTCAACTAGATCTCGTCGAGCCCTTTCATTTGAGTACATGAACATGGTTCTAGCACTAGCCGTTCCGGAGATATGGCCAAAAGTATTTTGATTTGCCGATAGTATTGTGACAACCCTATGTCGTGATCGTTCAGTGCAGACGGTTCACAATTTTAATAAAACTTGATATTTTTTTGATTTCCGCGCATTATTTGAGAATAGCATTATACAAGCCTTGGCCTCAACCAGGCATTGATGGACTCACGTATGTGTGCCTCGGCTTCGCCTCGGCCTACATTCACACGCTCATCCATCAATGCCTCTGTTGCGGGCCGCGGCAGTAATGTACTATTTATAAATGAAACAGTGATAAATCCATATATCATAAAAAGTTAACACAAAACTGAAGTATTACCGCGTTAAATTCGAAAAAAAAACAATCCATATCCGACAGATAAAGAAATAACAGCCCCTTGATCTGGCTGTAAGTTTATAAGACGGTATATCGGACAGATAAGGCAATCAGATACCTGTGAAAACGAAAAAAACGGGTATCTGGTAGATAACCTGCATATAGGGTATCTGGGGCTTTATCAGCAACTGGTGTAAGAAGCCCTTATGCTTTTTGTACATTATCCTGTAACGTCGCTCGCTTTATTTTTGAGAATTCCCTACCGGTCGTGTATTACCGTCGTTTTCGGCACCCCGTGCCAGCGTAGGTTTGAAGTGCTGGAGAGAATAATTTAAATGTCATATTTTAAGTAGAAACTTGTAGGAAGGTACTAATTACTAGTAGTAGTAGGTACTATACTATCATATCAGCCTGTAGACGTCCACTGCTGGACAATGACCTCCTACTATAGGTACCTTAAAAATGTTTATTTTTAAACCGTTTCATACTTCATTGGCACTTGGAATTTCCACTTTTCAAGTCAGTATGAACGTCGGTTGTCAAGGAGTGCTAATTTGTTTTGCAAATCGAGGGTGACGCCGTGAAACGGGGAGGGGTTGCGTTCCCGTCGCGTCGCCGATCCGGTTACTGTTTACAGTAAGACACTGGAATTGATTTTCCACTTCGTGATTTGATTTTAAGGTTTCAGAGCGGTGAGGATCTAATTAACATAAAGAACTAAGATGGTATAGGTTAGTATTTATCACAGCGAGCTTTTTCTGTGTTCTGTGGTATTTATATCATTCCCATTTGTTGCATGATGGAACTTGACGTCACAAAAGAAAATGATACTATTTAGTCACAGAAGAAATGGTTTTTGAAACGAAGTTCGATTGTTTTGTCCGGTACCAAACTACTGAGCCTTCTATAGTCTCAGTGTTCGGTTCCTTTGCACAACCAAATAACCGAACTATTGAGCCTTCCTTTATCTAGTAATTTGGTTCCGTTCCATTGTACAACGGAACTGCTCAGAAGTTTAAGAGATCAATATCTGTATGACACCAATCATTCCTAACCGAACTATTGAGCCTTCCTAAGTCTCAGTGTTCGGTTCCTTTGTACAACCAAACTGCTAAGAACAAAAAAGTCTCAGTAGTTCGGTTAGAGATCAATATCTGTATGACCTAACCGAACTACTGAGCCTTCCTTAGTCTCAGCAGATCGGCTGTACGGTCAACTGCACGTCAGTGGGAACAAAACCAGTATTCAACTCTATCACAGTGAAGTGTCTTCACTGACTTGCGGTCGACTGTACAAAGGAACCGAACAGCTGAGACAAAAGAAGGCTCAGTAGTTCGGTACTGAAGCAAACAATCGAACTAATGAGACTAGATCGACATTCCAATCCAGGCATGAAATTCAATTGAATGAGTAGGCTTTATATATTCAAGAAATCATTTGCCAATAATTAAGTTCGTTTCATACTCATAGTTATGCTCCCCTAAACCCTCCCCTTTCTATAACAAGGTGTGTTCATTATACAGGCATTGCAAATTACTGCTCGCTTATCATGTTACCATCCTATTAACACTGTATGTACCAAAACCAATATAGTTTCAGACTCTGACGCGTGTATGTAGGGTACTTTATCTATACTATTATAAAATTGTAACGGGAGTATTTCTGTACACTGAAGGGATTTTAAAAATCTATTAGAACTATTATTATTTAGGCTTAATAATGACCCCAAACAAAAAAAAACTCTTGTAAATAAAATTTCTTGTCTGTTTGATTGTTCTTACCCGCATCACGCTGAAACAACTGGTCCGATTTGAACCAGGTTCATTTTGTTTGAAAGCATGTGGTCTGACTTAAAATCTGGTGTACTTGGATTTTTCAAATTCCAACCCTAAAGGGGTGAAAAGGGATGTTAGGGTTTGTATGGGAACAAAATTTTACAGATCAAATTTACATGCCGCGGGCAACAGTGAGTAACATTATACGATACTTTTTAATGCGAACGAAGTCGCGGGGCAATAGCTAGTATATTATATTATTATGTACCTACCAAAGTATTGTTAAAATGATCCTGACTCGAAGCCCAAAAAAAATACTTAGGTACTTACTCGCAACTGCAATTGACATATTTGAGGGTCTTGATTTCTTTTTACGCGACTACGGCGAAGCCAAGAGGAGTACTTGTTATCAAACCTTGATCGAAGTATCAAACATAATAAAGTACACAAGGAACTTGTGATATGTTTCATAACAAATCCTACTCAAAAGCATCAAAGAACAAAATAGCGATATCTTGAGACCCCTGAGACACCATAATTCACATATCGCGTGTCAACGCCTGATATTATAGTGCCATAACATCACCAGCGCACGACGACCTACCACCCTTCCCCTGGTTAGAGAATTTTTAAGCAAATTAAAAGAACAGTAATGGGAGTTGAAAGGCCAATGAGAAATGGTCGTGGGAATGCCATAATAATAGAGAAGGATGTTACAAGTGATGATGTGGTGTAAGAAAGCTTTGATTTTATTTTAAGGTACTTGAAAATATCTAGAAGACAAACAAAAATCTTCCAATAAGTAGGACACGTAGCTAAACCACTAAGTTAAATGCGAATTAGATAAGTAGGTATAGAAGAATGGATACCGGAACGAAATTAAATAATACAAAGAACTTCATTATGCGCTATTATAAAGGACTTCTTTTACGCATCGGTAGGCAACATTCGCACAGAAGGTGTAATGGTGTTTTCTTTGCCTCTTGGCACCACTGATTACGATATTCGGTTCTCCGCATCCAGACAAGGAAAAGGTGGTATATCCTACTTAAGTTCTTGGATACAGAAGAATATAATAAAGTCCAATTCATTATAGTTTAGGTACAGGTAGTTAATATAGTCTAAACACCTGGTTTCGGAAGTGGAAGTTGTGAAAGAAGTAGTATTGACATTAGCAAATAGAACTTGGGTAACTATTTTAATTATATAGAAAAGTTAGGTACGCTATGAAAAAGTTTAAAATGCTATTGGATTCTATGTTCTGATAAGTGGCTCTTGACTATCTAGTCATGCAAATAAACATGGCAATCGTGACAAAACAATCATTACACTGTTATTATAACAAACAAGCGACAAACGACAATCGTTTCGGCAACCAAACAATACGGCTATTTTTATCATTAACATGACACGAAAAGAACTATGCTAATTTTCATGTCATACCTATTGCGTAAACTACATCTTCATTGACATTCTGAAAGAAATCCAAGCACAGGAACGATAGAGTTTAGTTTTCTTTGATGGTGGACTGTTTAAATGTATTGTTCCATTGATGCCATTGTCATCAATTGTCACTTGGATTGTGATGACCACATTATCACATGACACGCTAAATAGTGTCTCAATGTACTGAATGTAAAACAGATTATTAGCTTACCAAATATTCAAGAGGCCTCAATAGACTGAATAAAATACCTACTATGCGGATATTATCCTAGGAGTGTACTCAAAGTACCTGGGTGACTTAAGTACACTATAATTTAAGGTGACATCAACTGGTTCGATCCTAATCGATGACGATGAAAGATAGATTGAACTGAATGAAGAAAGGACCAGACGTGGTAGACGGCCAACGTTTATTGCCAGTCAATATTCGTAGAATTACTTATGGTAAATCATTGTCACTATCAACGTTACAGGAGCAAATGTTCATAATGGCCGTGTATTGGTTGCACGTCAAGAATTACAATAAGTAGAATTCAAAACCTAGGAGAAAATATACTTTAATTAACGGATGCCCCGCTAATCTTAGATCTGTGCGTATACTATATGTTTACCCCCTTATTATCCCCCTTAAAGTCATTTCCCAGCAGATGCTTACGTTATAAAATAAAGTTTTGGGGGCTTATAGATCAGTCAGTCAGGACAAACGATTATCTAACTTTACATTTGGTCCGAAGGAAGCTAAAAATCAGCCATTCCGGTGGGTCTTATGATTGTCGATGGTAAACAGTTGAGCACACAGAGCGAGTCACATTTATAATGACGGCCACATCAGTGGGCCGACCTCTGCGTGCCGGCCACCGCTGGCCCCGGATAAAAACTGTTTTAACCCTTTAAGTCGTGCCTTAAGTGTCCAATTAGCGATGCAGTGTTAAAACGACCGCGGCGACACTGAGGCCCGAATTTACACTCCCACTGTACAAAGAAGTATTGATGCATTTTATGTAGAGGTACGTATATGTAGAAGTGCCTAACGTCAAGAAATGTCGTGTAATAGTTTAAGATGCCGCACGTTCCGCACGCAATGGATTATAATGGTGGACGCACCTCCATATAAAATCATACAAACCAAACGAAAATTCGATGCGTGCGGCGCGGGCGGTGAGGGTTAGTGGACGCGCAGCATAAGTGTAACCCCTAGCACTCAATACAAACTGTCAGATTAATTAAAGAGGGACATCATATGCGTCAGCACATTAGCTATTTTCTTTCGCCCGCAGGGAATGGAGACAGTCGAGTAGTGCGTAGGTACTACTGTGTACTCCCAATCGTGCCCATTGATAATTTTGTTAAGACTTGCTACTCACCATCGAGTCTTAACGAGACTTCTTCTGGTTGTTCTTCATCAGCATCAGGCTCTTAATTACTCTTTTCGGCTTTTTTTTGGGGCGGAGAAGCTTTTAGTTTAGTTTAAGCAATTTTATTGTTTTGAAAAATTCCTGTTTTAACACGGATAAAAACAGATTTTCTTCCCCGTTTCATTTTTTTTATGAGATCTTTGTTATTTATACCTATTCCAGGTCCTTGTTTTAAATTTAAAATTATTTATTGATTTTGAAACACATCCTTATTGTTTTTAATTCTTTAAGGCAATTCTGTCAGATTGCTAGCTCACCGAGGCGGCACCACAAGGCGACTGTCACAGCACAATGCAAAAGACTTCTTTGTCTGTTGTTGTCCTTTTTAATTCGTAACTTTTATGCGTCAAAATGATTCACTCGGATTTTTACCATTTACAATCATAATTCATGCTATTGACTACATATTATTCAGAGGACGATAGAGTTTACCTTCTGTTAAATGATCGGTAAGTTTAAATTTGTTGGTTCATACTAAAATGTCATAATCTTTTTATTGTAAGCGACCTGCGACAAAAACTGCAGTAAAAGGTTGAGAGTTTATGTATGTGAGTTTTGGAAAATACGGTTACCAACGTTGCGGGATTCACGGTATTGTATGACGCGACTTGGGTGTTGAGGAAAATTCATTGCAGTTATTCTTGCTTTTATAAATAACTAGTTGTTACGCTGGGCTTTGCCCACGGGAACAGTTTACCGCGGTAAAAAGTAGCATATGTGTTATTCCAGGATATAAGCTATCACTATTAATACCACGTTTCATCAAAAACGTGAAAGAATAACAAACATCCAGACAAACTCACTACCGACATCCTTAAAGTGTCCCTAAACGATCATGCTTGCATGACATGCAACGTTTACGTGAATGTCATGCTGCATGATGGACCATCATGCTTGCTATCAATCAATACAGTGAAGCATGCATGAGTGACAGCACGTATTGCATTAGTAGGATTTGTAACTTACAAGAAAAGGTACCCAGTATCCCCCTCCGATTTGTTTCATTCTAATAAGTTGTAGAGTGCTGTAAAATAAAAAGTGATCAAATTCAATTTGGGTGAGGAATTGCCTAACTTTTAAAATGTAAAAGACCGAACTGTTCATAAATCATTGCTATTTCATTATTGTCGATCAATAGGTTACCTATAAAAACAAAAATGAAAAACCATATTGTTTCATAAAAGTTCTTCACCACCCGACACCAAACCATCGCGTAACAGGTAACTTTCAAGTTAATGATAATACTTTTAATTTCTCACTTAACTCATAACGTTTTAATTTCAAACAACAGACACTTAATCAAAACTCAACAAGAGTCATTTCCGTCTAAAGAAGATTAAACACGAGAAAACTAATTATAATATCCAGTTACTGTGCGTACGTAGATACGCCATGAAAATATGTCGTTTTTGATGCAACCAGCGTTTAGGGCGAATATACAATCTGACACATTACTTCTACACACTCAAAAGTCAACCTATGTCCAATATTGGTCCTTAACAACATTAAAATAAAGAGGTAACTGTTTAATTGGTGTGTAAAGAAAGTTTGATAAGACTTGGGTCTACAAAGTTACAAAACTTGTCCTAAAAACAGTTTTTGAGCGAATACTTCGTTGTGATTTTCGTCGTAGAGTCGAAGTTAGAGAGGTATTTGTAAATGAAGTTGTTAATGCATTTTGTATGTACGTTATCTGTAGAGAACATCGTCATGGGAATGATGGATTATGTTCAGAGCTTAATGGCGTGCTAACAACATAGAATGGCTCATAAATTTAACAAAATGCCCAGTTATTCGTAATTAGTTTTGTAAAAAGTCACGTCTAGTTTTACACAAATTGTACGTTTTAAAATTTCTGGTGGAGATAATGTTGCAACTTTATTAAGTGTTACCTATTGTCTTCTTCTTTTGCATAGAATACGGAGGTACAGTTAAATTTTAAACATCGTAAACATTTTCACTTTCATTTTAATCTCGTCAAGATACGTCGATAGAGATCTCATAGAGATAGAGAAAAGATGAATTAAATCTATGAGGAATAAATAAATTTCTAAGATGCAGAGAAAAACCTACCTATACCTTGTCAAAAAACTATTATTATTATTGACCTATTATTAGAAATTATTAGACATACACAACTTTGAACATTTCCTAATGACGATTTAGTTTGGAACTCGTTGTTTATAGTTTAAATAATGTCAATGATATAAATTGACTAAAAAAAATGTAATACAAAGGTCAGTCAAGCTATTCGGCAATGAAACCATTAGTACGTAGGTATGTAGTCGGTTTAGTTTCCAAAATTACCAATTAAATTAATCCAAATTATATTTACAACTTTTAAATGAAATAAAATAAGATAAAATTTAAATAAATTCCAGATAGATACAAATTACCCTGTTCCATTTTTTTAGACTAAAACCTAAAGAATGTCACACACTGCCTATATATACAATAAAAAACACCTTTGACATGCCGTCCAAAACGTCAACATTTCTCCGGTGCGTTCGAAATTAGAAAAACGCCATTGACGGTCGCGGCGGGACATCTATTAGCAGGATCCGAGCAAACTGTTTAAAAGCTACCGGACTTCGCTGCGTCAATGTTTGTCCCGGGCAAAGTGGACACAGCGACTTAAGTTGAAACTCCACGGGGATGGGAACCAGTGTTTCTTGAGGTAAAACATCATGGCATTCGTGAGTCAAAATCAAGTTCTCACTGAGTCATAAAACAGAACCTAAAAGATCATGGAACAAATTTAACAGGTAAATATTCTTCCTATATTATCAGACGTCATAATTCAAAATATGCAATAAAAGAATCCGAGATCGTCAGTGACCCAGGGGATAAGACGCGGCCTATGATATCGAAAGGCCCGAGGTTCGATCCCCGGCTGGGACATGTACCAATGAGTTTTTTCTCGAAACTTAAGTACATTTACTGACTGCTCTCAAACGGTGAAGGAAAACATCGTGAGGAAACCTGCATACGCCGAAGAAGAAATTCTTAGGCGCATGTGAAGTCCACCAACCCGCACTGGGGTAGCGTGGTGGACTATAGCCCGAACGCCCTCGTTATGAGGGTAGGCCTGAGCCCCAGCAGTGGGGACATGTTAATAGGCTGTTGATGATGATGAATAGAAGAATCACAAAGAATTTAAGTTTTATGTGCACGTATAAAATGCTATTCCGTTCTGCAAAGCATTAGGTCGGTACCGAATCAAACAAAAACTATATTCGCATAAAAGAACATTGACCCCATCTATAGCAAGAAAGAAGTCGAATTTGCGATAAGGCCTACCTACCTTATAGGCTAGTTAAAGTGTCAATATCTTTAAAGTTACTATAGGTACTAAAAACACAGATGCAATATGTATGATTCGTAAGTTATTCGCCTACTTACTTAGTACAGGTGGGGGCAATGTACTTTTATGCAGGTAGGTTGTTGGCATACCTACTATAGAGTCTAGAATTAAGTTTCTATACAAATACTAGGTAAAACAAGTATCCTAGGCATTAAAAACTTCACTATACAAAGTTTCGTCAAAATGGTTTTTGCGTGATGCCTTAAAAACAGACAGATAAACAGACTAAAAAGAAAAAAAAGTTGCATAGCTTACCTATTCGACCTGGGTATCGTTCGTAAAGACACAACTTTTCTAGTTCTATTATAATGTACGGTCGACGAAACGAAAGTGGAAACAAAATTAGTACAAACTTTGTCTCTCATAGTATTGAAACTGCCAACTTAAGGTCAAAGTATTTCCACAGACGTGCTGTCGACTGTACCTATAGATTTATTTACAAAAAAGTTGAAGATGTCTTTTAGTTGTTACTTCACGAAGCGCCACGCAGCGGAGGTCCTCTCCTAATCACTTGTCCACACACACTACCTTTACCGCGCCGCCTGTGTGTACACTCCTTTAAAACTTACAGCACTTCAATGCTAAAACGTCTCAACTGTTTCATTTCTACCGGCCACTTACGACGTTTTTCACTTTCAAAAATTTTACACTCTAATGCAATGTTTAGTTGCAGTGGTCGTCTGAGACCACCACAATGTTTGTTCCTTTAGCTTTTACAGATTAGTGTGGACTAGGTTTTACAATAACAATGCCTCGTAATGTGAGTAAAAGGGTTTACGTTATAGGTATAATAATCGTGTAAATAGGTATAATAAGTGTAAGGGCTTCTTTCACCACTTCCGGATATTGTTACAGATAGTAATCTTAGTGATAAACTAATCTATCAGATAAATCTGTGTGATAGACTATACAAAATCTATAAGATATAGGCAATCAGATACCTGTGAAACCAAAAAAATAGGCTATCTGTCAGATAACCTGCAGATAGGGTATCTGGGACTTTATCTGCAAGCGGTGTAAGAGGCCCGTGTAATAATAGGTATAAGTTTAACATTAGATAGTATTAATAATTTTAACATAGAAACCAATTTAACCATGCCGAGGATTTTAATGATTGGAAGGTGATGACTGAACCTATAGGTAATGTAATTGAATTTATGTTAACCTATGATACAAAAGTCACTGAAAATTATCTCCTAAGAAATTTAACATTTCACTTATCATGAAATAAGTAGAAAATTATACGAATTAGCCAGTGCTTTAGTGGCGGTACACTTTTTTACAATTTACCTAAGAATTTTTAATTGAATTGATCAATATGTGGTCGTTTTACGACTTGGTATTTAAAAATTTCAATGGTAGTATTCGCTCATTCATTAGGTATCACTGTTAAGTGGAAATCTGTACGTATTGGTAATACTGGTTTCTGTACGAACGAACGCAACTTTGATTTCATCTGTGTGAGTTTGTATGCATGTAAGTAGTTTTCGTGTGAGCAGTGTAAGAGAGTATAGCATGTCTTTTTCATTTATTTTTATCTAAGGTAGTCGCCATTTATGTCAAAATGACCACCCACGCCTGTGAGTGAGTTTGGTCCCCTAAAAATTGACAAAAGCTCGTCAGCTCCCTAGGCCCTTGCGTCCAATAGTAGCCCTTGTTAAAGCGGGGTAGTTATTATTTTTAATCCCTTAATGGCGTCCCAGATTTCATTACGGGGGTTGCATTGCATTGATTTAAAGGGTGGCACGAATGATTCTTTTTGTACATTCGAATTTTATGTCAGATGGGTGATAGTATAAACGCATGTTTACATAATGTGGCTTGAATATTGGTTTGTGCTAAGTCCTCAAAATCTACAATGAGAATTCAATTATAAACGTATTCCATTATAGTTTCGATGTATTTTTATTGTCAATTCAAAGTAAATAGCACAGTGTACAAATTTATAGGTACCTACCCTAAATTAATACAAAAATTGAACGTAAAATAATAATAAAATCTCTTCCAAAAAACCGGCAACGTTACCCCGTTGGATTATAAGGGTTGCTTTATAGTTGAATTCTCTTTAAATTTGTATAAATGTACCCAGTGTACGTACATGCAATAAAATAGTTTTGACTTTGACTTTGAATTTCGATGAGTTAGTACAATCAGCGTCAAAGTATATAGCTGAACCAAAACTAACAACTTACCAAAACTTACTAAAATTATTGTTACTAAAATTATTTTATTATTAATAATTATTACTGTTACTAAAAGTATTAAACAAAAACAAAATTGTCATATAGAATAGAAAAGTATGAGAAAACGTGAGTTCATGTATATGGATGGGGTATTTAAAAATACAAAATCAAAAATAAAAGAAGTCCCAAAAATGCGTCATCGGGAAACATCCCCTGCCAACGATCCGGTGAATTAAAACGCTGACCCCAGCAGTGGGGCAAACAAAAAAGTCGTAATTGGTAAATAAGGGGACGTGAGTCGCGCTGCCAAGTCTCGACTCCGAGCCTTGATTACGTTTGACAGTTTGTCGGTAATGTGAGTTAAATAAAATTCTTTTTTTTACTTCTGAGGTTATTCGGCCTAGAAGAGTTTGAGTTATCTGGAGGATATAGCTAGAGAAACGGACTAACAATATTTCGCTATGAAAATAGACTTTCGATTTTATTATGGAACACCAAAAATCCATACATCTTGAGTGACAGAAAATTTAAGAATCACAAGAACAACATTGTTATAACTAGAAAGCTAGACGGTGATTACAATGACAGAGATGCCTGGTTTTAACGATACTAATTGCCTCGTACAATTTCTTCAAACAATTGTTATATACACTTGATTTTAAAATATCAGTTGTGGGTTTGGCTTCCTCTTTTCAGCGCTAACACCTTGAAAGCGGTGGTAGATAAAAATGTACCCAGTGTACCCACCACAAATTTTTAAAGTGCAACCCACCCTGCAATAATATATTTTGACTTTGATTTCTTTGGCCCAGGTTTAATCAATTGGCAAACTCATCTGCTAATTATTAAGGTATCATCGTCATACAAAGAAACCTTTATGATAATACCTACTAAAGTTTGATGACGTAAGTCCTGCGGGGCGGATGGCGCCGACTGCGGTTAAAATTAACTCTCAGTTAAGTCACAGCGGGCTGGGTAAACGTCACCCGCTAATCTTATTGCTTCAAGTGCGTCACTCACACTGAGTTAAGAGAATATATAGAGCTGATAATTATATCCGATAATATTTTTTTGTAAAATACTAGTTAACAGATTTATTCGTTTATTTTTAAGGGAAGAATATATATATTTTAAAAATAAATAGTTAAGTACTTAAATAGTTATAACTTTCCACTTACTTGGATATTTTAACTGCCCCTGTGGATACTCAGGCATATGCATGGGATTCGCCGTTTGTGAGCAGTCAGTAAATGTACTTAAGTTTCGAGAAAAACCCATTGACAAGTATATTACATGGCACGACCGGGGCTAGAACTCTGATCTCTCAGTTAAGTTCAGTACCAACAGTAACGGCGGATAGCTATGTTATGAACACTACTAACTTTTATATTAAGTTTTAGATAAATACTTAGAGTATAACGAATTTAAACACACTAAATCGATACTGTCACACCTCAACGTAGACTCTAGTGACGTCTCGTCAAATACAGATCTCAATCGTGTCTCGATTGATCCTGGATTATCGACTACATTCCTGTGACTTCAAGCACCTACCTTAAAATTATATCTTACTGTTACGGGATACGGTTGAATTTAGCGTGAATGCAGGTAGATGATTGACTTGTACTGTGCCCAAAGAACACATCTTTATTGACAGTGTGGCGATTCTAGATATATTCGTCATAGTTTATTGATTGTTTGGTTTATAAAGTTAATTTTAGATTATAATCTTTGCTCGTTCCGTAATGGATTTCATAACCAGTCGTATACGGGATGAAATTGAGTTCACTGAAAAGGATTCAACTGTTGATGTTGTATGATTGAAAATTATTCGTCAGAGAGGAAAGTTGAGATTCATTTATTCATTTCATTAAAATACATAATTGCAACACGCTCGTACTCTTTCACAGTCACCCCTATGTGCCCCTCATGTCCCTAGCAGCTTATAGGGACAGAGTGCAAATAGTGCGCGTGGGGTGGGAGTGTTTCATCAGGCCCATGCCGCCGCGACGCGCGCCCCGGTTGAAATCGGATTCACGGCCAGCGAGCGACGCGTGATCATTGGGGATGGCGGTATGCACAACCTTGTCGCAAATAGTAAAATAAAATTCACTTAACTCACGCTTCCTGTAACCATTATTATTTATTATTATTTAGTGCCTATTAGTGGAAATTTGTAATTGGATTACTGTTTATAGGTAATTTAAGTATTGTTTAACTGTAGGTTTTTCCAACAATTTAAAATAAAATAAATAAAATAACCATCACAGTCCATTGCAATTGACTTTAAATGTAAAAAAAACTTGACCAAGCTATATTTTTGAGTGCACTTTTTATATTTACGAAATTTTTGTAGGCTACATATAAGACACGCTGTACAGCTGATACAATACCGATGAAAACTGAAGTTTACAAAAACTTAACTAATTTTTTCAAAATTTTTATAACCTATATCCTTATACACCAAATGACAGTCATGAACTCGTGGTTAAATAGCTGCGTGAAAAGGCAGAGAAAGTCAAAAAAATCTGTATTATTTTATTAGATTTTTCAATTCTACGTAACACCATCGCGGCGTTATGTCATACTACACTCACATAGCATTTCATAATCCGCTTGCTAAGTGTACTTGTCAATACGCATCCATGAGGCACGGAACGGACCGCTCTATAGGTATATTGCATCTAATAATATACCGACCTACCAATTTAAATTTACTCCCCGAAATTTGAAAATTTCATATCAAATAATATACCTTTTGGTTTTTCTGTTGGCAAACACAAGTTTGTTTTATAGTTTGCTCGTCATAAAATTGTCTGGGAGGGGTGCCATTTTGTAATCTAAGCGCTAAAGTGCACATTGTCGATATGCAATGGGGTAATTGCAGCTCTATATACTTTTATTTATAATTTTGGTTTGGGTACCTACCTAATATGGTATAATGTAAAAAAAAGGTTTTCCCCATAAAAAAAACGGTCTATAGTGTAGTACATTACTGCCGCGGCCCGCAACAGAGGCATTGAGGATGAACGTGTGCATGTGGGCCGAGGCGGTAACCGAGGCACACATACGTGAGTCCATCAATGCCTGGTTGTGGCCAAGACTTGTATAGTAGTTTTCTCAAATAAATGCGCGGAAATTCAAACTATTACCTATGTACACCATTTTATTTCATACATACATATACATTCCAAAATCAATGACGAACAACAATAAATTTCCACACGCCAAAATGTTCATTTGTTTTTTACACTAAACTGCTTGCAATTTGCAAGGCAATTCGAAATTTTAAAAAAACTGTTGTTATTTTACCTCCGTGGTTGCCATGGTTACATGACATGATATGAATTAATACGGTCATTATTTGACCGCTAGGCACTACAGATATGAATTTTCATTCAAATTATTTGCCCGTCTGCTCTCATTTATTTGACCAGTACATCAATGACGATTTAACTCGAAGAAGGTTGTCAAAATAATGTTCACATTTCCAAGCATGTTTGGGGAAAAATTTATCTTAAGATAAGTGTGGGTATAGTATTGGAAGAGTTTTCACCGCGTCCTAGTCAATAGTGCTGGTATCACAGAAAATAAGGTAAACAGAGGTACCTACTAATAATAGGAGAGGAATAATAATAAAATGCTCTAATTTTTTTACCAAAAAGAACCTCTTGCATACTTCACAAACAATATTCAAAACTCAAATTCAAATGGTAAAATGGAACGTTTAAAATTTCCGCACCCATTAGCAGTGTTTGGCCGCAAGTTGCTCCAAGAGGCTGGCTCGCTCCAAATTAAAAGGCAATCGATTTCAATAGCAGCTATTGGGGTACTTTCGGATACTCTGGTTAATGACGCCCCTTTTGGGCTTCTATCAAAAAAAGTTTTTACGAATAAGTTTTAAAAATTAAAAACCTATCCTAAAATATTTTAACGTTTTAACTAATAAAAAACGCATCAGAATCGGACCACTCGTCGATCAGCTACCGAGAGAGGACTATCACATACACACACAAACATAATTAAACATACGCGTCAAACCTTTAAAATAATAAAATTTGATAAATTTATAATGTTTGGTAGTCAGGCACTCCCAGTGGGGAAATTAGATCGCCTTTGACAGAAAGTGTCCGCTCTTCATTAGCTCTATCTAATTAGATAGGTTACTGCGGGTTACTACTTACTTAGAAACAAAAACTTTTTTGCAAAAGCTCTAAAAGCTCAAAACAATATTGAATCCAGCATCTGTACTGCAACTCCCTAAGACCGAAAGAAGGAAATATCCTAATTAAATATGGATGCAACGTAATGAGTTATGCAAATATTGTTAGACGGTGGCTAACGATTGGGAGGGGGAGGGAGGGGGAGGGCCTAGACACTTGGGGAGTACTGTCGGAGAAATCATTTGGAGTATTTATTTTGGGGAAGGTTTCGAAAGGGTCCTTTGCATTTTGCAAGGGTTATACTTATTCGGCTTTGAAAGCTATATTTTAAAGAAAGTGTTTAATATTATAGCACTTTAGTATGATTATTTTTATTATTATACTGATATGATCGGTTAAATTGATATGTGACTTACTAGACCATGTGTACAGAAGCCGCAAGATATTATGGTTTTATTCTCAAAAGGCGATTGGAGTTGTAAGGAGCGAAAGACGCGGCACGAAGCCCACGACCAAATTGTATAAAATATTCAATTTAAGTAGATACTAGGTATACCTACCTATTTATTTGTTTTTGATCTGCATTACTTACCTATGTATGAGTAATTGCTTATATACTAACTATTAGTATAAGTAGGTGTGTATTTGCAGCACAAAATTTCGTTTAATGAAAAATACTTTATTCTGTAGTCGGTACCTTAATGCGACTTTTCAAGAAAAAATGCCTGTTCTTGCGGAAAGTCATTATTATAATGCCAGTCGCCAGTTGGTCCCGCCCGGGCCCAAGTTTGCTGGCTAAGTGGCCCAGATATACATTATTTAAAATAGATGTAGACCTCTGAAAGGTCTAACAGATACAAGTGATTTAAGGTCTCTAATAAACATTAAGATAGGAGTGTAAAAGTCCTCTCGCTTTGTGTTTGTGATGTCCTGTATTATATAAACCAGTGAGGTTATAAAATAAATCTGGATTTTTTAGATAAAATTATGTATACCCGAGAGCCAGACCGTCCCAATGCCTATTTTTAATATTTAGAGAAACAGCAATTAAGATTTATTTATTCTATAACTTATAATTTAGCTCGATATGACCATTTAGGTATCTAATGCCGTTCAACTCGTGACCACGGCGTGTAACCTGATCAAAACGTCCTAAAAATTTTGTAAAAATATATATTCCGCGTCTAAATGACCCGTGTCATACAAAATTTTTGATTCAAAATCAAAATTCAAAATTGTTTTATTTAAAAACCTTGCTTTTCACAAAACTATATTCATGCCAAGGTCCTCTTGTTAAGCATAAAATATACCTGTGTTGGTGATTACTTGTGTACTTACATCATTGAAAAGAAATGAAAGATTTTAGATAGTCTACAGCCTACAGCATATTGACATACCTTTTAGCTGTGGACACTAATCAATGGCTAAGAGATATTTAAGTATTGTATGTAGTCGTAAATATTAGCTGTAAGTGTTCCAAATAAGATAAAATAAAAATACCTACTATTATAGTTTACTAATCTACCCTAGGGTTAGAAATTCAATTAGTTTCCTAACCAAACATTCTGGAGAGCCATCCAAATGTTTCGCAAACTCTAACTGAATAAGTCCGTGAGAGGTTCTCAAAAATTCAAAATGTTTTATCTCCGCCCCACAGTTGTATAACTAGTTCTTTGTTGCGATATAAGTGTGTGAATAAACTAGCAGGCCCTTCGGCTTTGCCCATGCGAAAATTTTCTATAAAACCTTAGACATATAAATAAAGCACTAGCTGCTTCCCACAGCATCGCCTGCGTAGAAAATATTATATAAATTATTAATTAAAGTTTTTCCCGATCTATATAACTGTAAAGTTTCATCAAAATCTGTTCCGTAGTTTTTGTATAAAAAAGTAACAAATGTCCTTACAAACTTTCGCGTTTATAATATTAGTTGGATTTCATACAAAACAACCAAAAATATGTCTTGATACTTATTTATTATACAGAATTTCACTCAAACAACGTTATAATCAAACAAGACATTAACAGAACCATATTTCCATACCCAAAATACGACTAGCCATTCATATACACCGTAGTGCAGATAACCTATCAATTTAGTACAAAACACCTGACGATGATACGATGATGACATAACACCATGTTTCATAGATGCAAGTAACTGAAGTAAGTATACAAAACAAGGCAAGTTAGGAAGCGGGGGTTTAGACGCTATTTTGTCTTGCACCATTTTGAGCACTGATACTTATAAAAAGAAAAACTTGATTTCACGGTGATAATTAAAGGCCTCGAGAGTAAAAAGAAGGAAGGAAAGACTAGCCATCGACTGATCGAGGTTCTTGGCCGGGATATAAGTAATAAAAGCAAGGGGAGGTATTTTACCAGAAGTAGGACAGCCTAATAGATAAGTAGATAATAAATCTCAAATCAGCAATACTTCACAAAGAAGCTTTTAAAATAAAGATGCCCCATCTACACCATTCACTTATTAATCTCTCCTTTAACCCTTAGCGCGACGTTACATTTTAATAAAATTCTTCAGCAAACATTAATGAAGTCCGGGTCTAAACAAGCCCGCCATTGTGGGGCTCACGTCCCACCATTATGATTTTAACCGAGATAATGTACGGGAAATGACGGCAAAAGAAATTTAATTCGCGTAACGATGAAAGGGTTATATGGGGTCGGCTTTGATAAATAAAGCCGGGAGGGACCAAGAGGATATTACGGGGCCTTTTTTGCTCTACATATTGATATTAATGCTGGTGAATTTTGACAAAATTGCGCGTAGGCCTTTGTGTTTCGGGCCGTGGGCTGTGTTCGGTTATTTAGAGGTTAAGGACATGTTTATGGGGTTCAATTTATTTATTATTATTTATATCAAAAATATAATTCATGTTTTAAGTAACTATGTACCGATATTACAGGTGCTTACCATATCCTTTAGGAAAAGAAATAAAGAAAAGTGTCGATGAGTGAAAGAATATTTAGTTACGGTTAAGAAACGACATTCTGTTGACGTTCACTTGCTTCCCATTTCGCGGCAGACACCATACATACAATACTTAACCTACCTTTAAAAAAATTACTTCAAAATAATATAGACTAATAGTTAACGCGAGTAGACATAAACAAACAACAACAATAACTCGTCAACTTAAGTAGTTACTTCCAACATTAACTAAATTCCGCACGACGTAATTGTCGGTTACAAAATACGTTAACCCTCATATCTTATTAAATTACCGAAATCCGTGCACGCTTTCAGACATGATGCCGGCAAAATCCCAAAAGTGTACGAACTTCAAACATGTCTGTATTAGATACTTCATTAATATTTTGCGACCCCCATGTCGGGGGCCCACGGCCGTCGCAGCGGAAGGGTTAAAATTGCTATGGTTATGAATTGGCGATATTCATGAATTCGTCATTAGGTTGCTCTTTTTATGCAGTTTGTAGTTTTCTGTAAAAAGTTTTAATTTCATTAACATTTTAATAAATAGAGCATATTTCCTGGTGGATAATTTAAGGAATTTGACACCGAAACCATAAAAACTGAAGACCTGTTTTCTGTCCACAAACGGTAGGTAATATACGGTTTTTAGGATTCATGTACCTACTTTCTTTCATTAGGATTACGTTTAAAAATGGGGAACACAAGAAGTGTTTCCCCCAATTTTAAAAATAAAAAGTCAAAATAATTTAAAAGAACAATTTGTAAGGAAAAAGTTTGAATTTTGCAGTGTTAGTGTTTTTTGAAATTGCTTTCGACATGTGTTTCAGCTTTCACACCATCTTTAGTTAACCCTGTATATAATAAAAAAAGGTTATAAAATGTACATTACTTATAACATTAATTAACTGGACTAGACTAACAAATAAATTTAATTAATCATTTTTTAAAACGATAGGTATATATTAATATTAATGATTGAGGTGTGTCTAAGGACATACGCTATTACTCAAACGACAAACAGCCTTCGAATGGTAACATAGATGAATTACATGAGCAGTCGCTACTAGACCGTCCCACACGATTTTATTTATAATGAGTAACATGCTGAACTGCCGTTTCTTGGACATGTTGCGGTGGAATTGAAAAATGGATATTTTATTAAAAGACTGAAAATATTTCCATGGCATGACTTTATGAGTCAAAGAATACATGCTCCGGATCAGTAGTTGAGTTACCTAGTCAAATTGGTAGTACAAATTATGATATCTCTTCTGAAAAGTAGATGATTATGCAAGAATTACGCTGGATTTGGTAAATTTCTTTTGACTGTTATTTTTTTTTACTTTACATGTTAAAAAGTGAGATTTTTGGCCTGGTTGTCTGCTTAATTGACATTAATAAACAACATCTTAATGTAAGTGACGAAAGCAAAAGTTAAGACAATACAAAATATGTTTCAAATTTAGAACTTTATTAAAATGTCAATTTTGTTCAACTGACAGCGACGCGCAGTGGCGCGTGAGTAGAAAGTGTACGAAACAGTGCACATTAGTATAATTAAAAACATTTGCCACACGACTCTGCTCCTTAATGCCACGGCGTCATGATAGCTACGGATTATTTCGTCGATGGCCACTGACACGTCTTCAAAATTTCGGCAGCATACTAGTACAGTTAGCAAAAGAAATAACTAGAATAATAATTATAATTGGGACTGTCTACCATCGATCGCTTACTTTATCTGCATATCAATATCCTTAAACCTACATAAAGATTTAAGTACATACCTACACGTCTGAGTGATACTGTAACTGTTACATAGTCTGTGACATTGACATAAATAATGTGATAAGACAATACTTAAGCAATATAGGCTTTCATCACCATCAGAATTCCTCTACATATAAACCTTAGGATTCCTTGAGTTATCCGACCCTTATTTTCGTATGGGTAGTTTTTGCTGAGAATCTAGTCAGTTTTACAAAAAAACTACCCTACCTAGCCAAGTCACGGTCCTGCCCTGTTTTGCCTCGAACAGTTTCTAAAAACATTTAAAACGAAAACAGAAGTTACAATAGTTTATGCCGACTCTACGGGTTGTTACGGGGCAAGTTCCAAACGTAATATTTCACTATCAAATTCACACGATCGCATCTAAGCATCTGTCACGATCTCCAATCGACGCAACTTGTCCGAGTGGAGCCACTAAAAAGGAGAATTCTCCAATCTGATTATCCTAATTAGTATATCGAGTATGGTAGTATGTAACTACCTACATATACGCATTTAATGACTAACATTTAAAAATAATCAATACGCAAAATGACATAGTACCTTCAAAATGCCAATACGCATAATGACTGTCATATCATTATGCGATCGGGACTTCCCTTTACTTAAAATACGATAATACATTCTGTTCAGGCGGGGATTCGCTATGAAAGTAAGTACAATACCTAGACTCGATTGCTCTATAACACTGGCGACAGGTGGTTGACTGCAAGATGAAGAAATTATTATGTTAGATTTTCCTTGACCTATTCAACTTATTCTCCATATAGGTACTAATTTAGGCTGAAAATAATATACCAAAAAGCATAAAGCGGAAGCCTTTGTTGATACCCTCACTTCAACAAAAATTTGTATTGTCTGAAAATTTAAAATAAAAAGTTACAAAGTAAAGTAACAAAGTTTAGCTAAAGCTCTGATAGTTTTTAAGCTGGTTCAGGATGTTTCCCTCTCATCTTGTGGCCGCACTCGACCCAGCGTCGCATCTAACACGCCTCACTTGTTTTAATGTGCTCATTATTTTTTATACATAATTTTTACATACACTTTTCTTGGCAACTGTACTTTCATTTCGAAGATTGATTATTAAAAATTTTGTTCGTAGCTAATTATTATGGAGAAGGTAATTGAGTAATTTATGTAAAAGAGTTAGGCTAGTTGGTTCAATGTTTGAGAGGTGATACTCGTGGTTCGCTATCATAGCTTTGACTTCGCAAGAGGCAAGATCTGTTAATTAGGCAATGTGGGAGTATGTATGTATGTATGTACGTGCATACATCGATGACTCGCGCTTATAAGGCTGTAACTATAGTCGCCGTATAATTTCTTGACAGCTGAATGAATATAGTCACAAATTGTCTGCACATCGCTGACAGTGTTTATAGTCCATGTGTGCGTAAGCGAGATAGTGTGCTACATAGAGATGTCCAAACACTTTAAAGTTTGATTCGGTTGATCGAATCAATGAACTATTTCTTTAAATTGAATGAGTGTCTCTAGTGAACCCCCTTTGACACATAAAATTAATCGTTGCGCAGAAATCAGCTAACTTCATACAACCGCCATTAAACTCAACAGAGACTATCTTATATTATTGCGGGTCTTTTACAAAGTTAAAAAGGATGGTAACAAAGTCACATTTTAGTACTTTTTTCGAAACTACCTAAGTATCTAAATAAATTCCGTCGATGTTAACAATATTTAGAGAATTCACACTTAAATTACTAGCTTCTTTAAAACAAATCACCTTATTTTGTTTAAACAAAACTACACTAAAATCAGTAATTTCGCCGCCCCCGCGGCAATGCGAGCGCACGCGCAGTTTACGAGCGTAACGTGTCATTTGGGGCGCGTAAAAAGTATGTATTATTACGCGTTACGCGTCAAAAACGCAACCGAAACGCGTCCGTCGTCGGTAACCAAACCGTGAGTTCTTTTAACGAGTAACCAACTTTACAGTCTTAATTTTATTTCCATTTATTTGTTCCTGTTCTTCTTGGTCTTGCTGAAATAATAAAATTAAAATTATATTTTTCTAATTTAAAATTATCTATTAAAATATTAAAATTTAAATTATCTTCCTTATATTTATATAGGATTGAAATTCGATCTACTCCGTAAAGGGTTGAGATTAGATATTATAAGACTATAATAACCTTGGTAGGTAATGTCGTATGGAAAACTGAACCTTTTACAATTAATTGAAAGACGATTTTACAAAAAATTGTTGAAAACCCTTCGGACCGTTTCGTAGCCAAATTTCGGAGCCTGCTTCCAAACGAGAAATAATAATCCCGTTTAGTAGCCGGATGCGAAAACTTAATTTGACCGTTTAGGAGCTAGCATTCGGTGCTGAGGGCATTTCTTGTCACATTTTTAATAAAAGTTAAAGAATCGTTAATGTTTCGGAGCCTTATTTCAAAATCATCATCATCGATCAGCCGAAAGATAGTTCAAAATGGTTGCTGATTATTGTCATTTTACTGTTGACGCCCCGAGACTTCATTTTAAGCATACTTCTAGGATATCCGGTGCGGTTATACTTACTAAATAGTTGGTAAAATTGATTGTGTGATTCCCATTCCCCATTTTAGGTTTCGATAAATTCTCAAAAACTCTTTGATTTATCTCAAGTGTGAATAACTGAATAGTAGTCTCTCTACGGACCCAGTAAATCCTCTTTCTTGAAATATCTAACGATCAACAATTACAACACTCGTAGCGAGTTTCAGAACACAATCACGATCGCTCCGCCCTCGCCGCGAACCTCCGTATCGAGATATTGGTGGCTGGTGCAACGTACAAGAAGGTGACGAACCACCGCCTAGGCTCCATACTCCATACACTGCCTACGCGCCTTGGTCGCGCGTTTGAGGGTAGCTTTAGGATTTAGGAGTAGTCTCGACCGACAACGTATCTTATATTGGCCATTTCTCCCCCCACCCCCCTTTTTCTCGTACCCTTGAAATATAAAAATGATTATGTCAAACATAAATAAGTAGGAGTTCTCGAGTGGAGACCACGACTTGGCAAGCGTAGTGTGGGACGCCCCCCGGCTAGATGGAGCGACGACCTGCGTGAGGCGGCTGGCAGTGCCTGGATGCGGAGAACCGAGGATCGGGTTCAGTGGCGCCTTGGGGGAGGCCTATGTCCAGCAGTGGACTGGTACAGGCTGATGATGATAGTTAAGTATCTAGATTTACTTCTGTACCTGAACTGTGAACGCACCACAACACAATGTGTACGCTGTATTATTTATCTAAGCCAGTGACGCTATCGAAGTCAAGCTTTCAGTAGGTTTGCTTTTGACTGATTCTGAACATGACTATATATGCTTGCAGCGAACTTATTTACTTTATGCCCAATGTTTTATCGTCTATCAACCCCATTTCATATTATTGACCTAAGTAATTGTAATTTAGTACTTTCCATTTGGAGTTTGGATAAGTTTTTAGGTTTAAGGCTAATACAAAACAACATCCTCTTTTGAGTAGTGTTTGTAATCCGCCATCCGCTTACAACTCGCAACAACACAAAACCCAAACGCACAAAACACCTAATATGATCATTAATGATTGCGGAGCTAATGCCTAATGATTAATGATAGGTTTATTGTCTTTAACGAGAGATATCGGCCACGATTTCTTAATTCGGTAATTAGTTGTGAGGCAAGCGGCGCCCGGTTTGGGATGAATGATCGCGGTGATAGCCTGGGGGTGGACTTTGCCATTTCGATGTGACATTTTACAGGTTATGGGCCCAGTATTTAAAGGTTTCAGTTTTGTTATAACTAATATTTTAATACGAATATCTGTATGCTTGTCCGTGCCTCTTTCGCGTGTCGTAATTGTGACAAACTGTATTTTTAACTGCTCCTTTTTTACAGCTCTAGAATTTAGAATTAGTGTAAAATAATTCTAATTCTAACAATTAGAGAGCGTCAGTGGCGTAGGGGATAAGACGCGGCCTATCATATCGAAAGGTCCGGAGTTCGATCCCCAGCTGGGCCATGTACCAATGGGTTTTTTCTAGAAACTTAAGTACATTTACTGACTGCTCTCAAACGGTGAAGGAAAACATCGTGAGGAAACCTGCATACGCCGAAGAAGAAATTCTTAGGCGCATGTGAAGTCCACCAACCCGCACTGGGCTAGCGTGGTGGACTATAGCCCGAACGCCCTCGTTAAGAGGGTAGGCCTGAGCCCCTGCAGTGGGGACATTAATAGGCTGTTGATGAATTCTAACAAACCCGTGTAGTTGTAGCCTACAACTTTAGATAGTTTGTTAGAATTATTTTATACCAGGAAGTATGAAAATTGGAGCGTCCTGTAGACTCTGTCTTGTCTATGCCTTTTGCGGTGTCGGCTGCTGTACATTTTAATTTATATTTTGAATTTTATATGTTTAGTTTTGGTTTAATAAAAATATTTATAAAAAGAAGAAAGAAATTATACCTATAGTAAAACAAAAACCAGAAAAAAACCTATGAACCAAAGCAGTTTAGCAATATTTAATTTTAAAGACCCTTATTCACAAAATATGTTAGGTATATACCTTTGGTAGTGGTACTTACTATGTGTATTTGTACTGTATGTAAGTAGACATTACAGAATAACTACTATGTATACAGGGTAAAAGGGTTAGCGCCGTCAACGCACCCACATCAAACTTTCAGCTGCCCTCACCCGCACATAAATCAGCGAGGGCGTTGTGACAACCCTGGACAGTCGGCGAGAAAAATACAGGAATGAGTGAATGAATGGTAATGTTTTATCACACCTATACGTAAGTATATTAAAATTTGTAAGCGTGTTATTTGAGCACTATGTTAGGGCTTAAAAGTGGTTAGATGCTTCTCACTTTTTGTTACTTTTTTCCGTTGCCAAGAATGAATTATTAACAAATTCTGACTCCATTTTTGAAGGTTCTTTAAATCACATTATTTAACCACACATACCTACTAAATTTCAGCTTTTTATTGATATTGCGCAAAAATTTCAATTGATTTAGGTAGGTGTACTAATGTAGGTAGACATCAACGTTATACTTTGTTATTAGTATAATCAAAACGATAAAATAATCTGTGCTGTTGGATTTGTTGCTGTTTCTCCTTCGGCGACATACAGGTGGAAACAGAGTAGTTTTAATTTTAGACAGAATTGACGTCACAAAGAAAATATTGTTTTCCAATTTTGAATAAACGAATTTTCATTTTCATTTCAATCTGCACCTCCTACAACAAAATATGAAACAGTTTTGCTCCCCTCAGTACTTAGAGACAGTTCACCGTAGATCAGGCGCGCGGGCGGGCGGTGTGTCTGTGTGCGCCCTTATCAATGTTGGACAAGTGGCTCCCTCTGTGTGCCCCAGTGGCCCAAATGGGGAGATCGCGAGTGACCTATTTAGGGAGGGGAAAGAAGTGAGGGGCGACACCGGGGATACTGACAGTATGCATTGTTTTATGTTTGATTTTTTCATTGTTATTGTGATCGATGGTCACTAGGTATATGTATTTATTGCGTCTGTAATACGCAGATTTTTATTTTAAATGATATCATTTCGGTATTTTACTCAACGAGTTGGATGAACCTACAATAGGCTAAGAAAGTGGTGACAGTTTTGGCAGGTTTTCAGTTGTTAAATAATATGCAATCAAGACAGCTTCAGTTGAATGACAGTAGAATGTTTTATGACGTGCAAACGAATCTGAACGTGGACCACCACTTTTTGGTTGACATAAAAAAAAACTTATAATTTTTATTTTTAATTCATAAGCTTTATTAGTTTTGAAATCTGCCGTAGTCTGAACAATTTCGATCTATTGCAACTACAGTGCTGTAGTGCCAATGAGTATGAACTGTAAGTAATGCAAGCGATAACTACCATGTCAAATTATAATATTGTATAGGTAACTCACTGGTACCTCATTATTTTAATAAAAATGACACAAAAATTCTAAAAAAATTTACAAGGACCCTTATTAGACAGATCACTAGTTTCGGATTTAACTGTCATCTTACTGCCATGCTTTAGAACAAAAGAAATCTTTCACTATACCTTTTGAACTATAATCAAATCACTATCACTCCAATTTGTATCCAAGATTCTCGTCAAGCTGACAACATCACATTTAAAACTTTCAAGTGTCCTCAGATCGACCACCGTTTATGATAATCACTCAATAACTAAAGCCAGTACTTCACCCTAGGCTAAAAAGAACGCATCTGCCACATCCCGTCTCAGAGGTCTTGAAGGGGATTATTAATAACGCACCTACCTCTTTCATAATAAAATAAAAAGAATATTCAATACGGCGAATAATAAAAAACAAAATGGCGGTTTGGGTGCGTTTGTGGGGTATGAATGACGATTGACGACACTCGAGTCCACGAGGATGGAATAAAGAGTTCATACTGGTCCCAGAACTGTTTTTAATTCACTGTAAGCTACCTATATTTCATTTCGTTACATAATTTTAGTGAATAACCTTTTTCATAAACAAACACATAACTATTAGACAGTAGTATGACTATACTTGGATTATTTTAAAGCCGATCTCGTCATTAAAAAAAGAAAAAAACTGAAATTTAAAATCAGAAAAGCTCTAAGTTCGCACAACTACAGCAGTATTATCTTTTAATTAATTAATTTTCATTATGAATTATGATTTTTTAATATTTTGGACAGGTCATTTTGATGAAAATATTAGTACTTACCATCTTCTCGTGATTTTTCTATCTCCATAGACGCTTATGGATTTTCGTAAGCCTGACAATGTATCAAACAGGAGGCGTGCGCATGTCCCGGTGACCGCTAAAAGGGCCCTACGCGTACAGTATTAAAAAAAACATACAAAACGTCTTTTTTACCCTTAGGGAGAGAACAGCTGCGCTTTTGTATACCAATGATACAGGCATGTTATTTCCACCAACCTGGGGCAATCGGCACACTGGTCTGCTATCCTACAAAGTAAAATATCCGCATAGTTCTTCTATAAAGTACAGAAAGGTAACCTTCGCAATTTGGTTGGATTGCGAACGATTGCGCAGCCCATGTATGGTACGCCCTTTGTTAAAAGTCACGCTTGATTTGGGGCGAAATTGTGTCCTTTTTGTTGTTTCATTCTTCGTGATGAGCATAAAAAAATATTGGTATTATTGTCGCTTTCACAACTCTGTTTGCATTTTATTTTGAATACAATATTTTGTCGGTTTAATTCGCAATTTCATGGTTGTCAATAATATTGCTACTTTTCAGACAATCCTTGAAAATGTACCGCCATTTTGAATCCGAATCACAAAACTTGTTGACAACTGAACAAAAGACGAAGTACATAATGCGACAACAAGTGACGTTCTCAATTGTATTCCATTTTCAAAACGGGCTCGCTGATTGGTCGGGACTTGGTGACAAATGGGTGACACAGTGGACCAATGAGAGGGCGGGATTTAAACGAGCGTTGCTCGAATGGAATTGTGTGCCGTGAATAATCAAGGATGTCGTTTGGAATGACGGTTAGTGGCGGTTATTTAGTAAGTAGGTACTTATATTTACATGGCAAGCTCATATAGATGCTACTTACTTTCATAATTATTTAATTATCATTTTACGCAGACAAATAAACACAATTTTATTCACCTCTCAACTTCATAATGTGATTTTTATTATCCGCTCGAGTGCCGGTGTCGCGTGTGTGAGCCAGGGGAAACAGGCTAGTTATTCGTTCGTTATCGCCTGCTATTACACGCTATAACAAGCTATAACAGGCTATAACTCGTAAACAGCGCCGTGTCGTGGCGATAGCCGTTAAGATTACGCTTCGCACTCAATTTCGTCGCTTAAGTAGGCTAGGTAGGTCAAACTAGGGCTGTGGTCTGTTATATATTAGGCTTCCTACCTAACCGCTCATTTCTGGACTTCATAACTCAAAGTGATGATCACATATCAAAAGTTATGGTTGGATAAACAAACCAGAGACCAGAGAGACCAGAGATAGATAGAGTACCTAAACTAAAAATCTAAAGATGATTTCAAAGTTTTAAGTTCGATAAATCTTGAATTTATGAGTTTTTTTGTCATGATATGGTAATAATTTAAGAACTTCAAACTAGCAATGCATTCTCAATGAGTAACAGGCAGCCCTAACAAAAACTAACATTAGCATTAGCATAGGCATTAGAGAAGTTTTATCAAATGCACTTATCTATGACAAAAATGGACTTTTGTTTTTACTATTGTTTTAATACTAGTCTGTGAAGTGGTTATAATCTCACTGTGTTTTAAGTAATCTATCTATTAACCTCTTAGACCTAACTTGGTAGAAATGGTCATGAAACATTAACAGTCTCAAATGTATACTGGTAATAAAATGGTAATGTATAGTGAAGCTATGGAGTTTGGCGAATCAGTCTGACAGGAAACAGGATCAACCACTTAAAAAGGTAAACTGAAACAACTGGATAAGGAAGACGAAGGATCAGCTATAGTGGCGAGCACTGGGGCAGAGATATCCAAATACTAGTCATTGACAGACGACAATCAAATGATGACCCAGCTGGATGAGGTTAGCGCAGGACCGGTCGTCGTGGAGATCCTTGGGAGGCCTTTGTCCAGCAGTGGACGTCTACAGGCTGATATGATGATGATGAATCAAATGATGAAATCAAAATCATCAAAATCAAAATTCGTTTAGGTATTCAAAATTGGAATACTCAGAACTCTTTTTGGTGTTAATTCCGACTAAAACTACTCTGTTTCCACTTGTATAGCCGAGGGGAAAAAACAGCAACAAACAGCACTGATATAAATATCCATTAAACCAACAAATCCTTCCAGTCTTTATAACTGTCCCAAAGTATATAATTCGTATGTAATTTATTTATGAGCCGGAAGACAGATACACTCTGACAGATACGATGCGAAAGAAACATGGTATCACAAAAGCATGGGTAACTTCTGCGGACGTGGTGCAACCGGGGTGCAACATAGAGGGTCTAAGTCTAAGCAATAAGGATTTATTTATATCTACAGGTAATGTACATTCAGTGTGTCACTCACCTGACTAAAACAGAATAGAAAGCACCCACTCGAGCACCGCCCCCCTTAGTAGTCACGCAGTAATTATGCGTAAAGATCTCAATTTTGATAATCCGATGTCATTTGTTTTTTTCGTTCCGTGTGTTGACACGTAAAGTTGTTGATTGCCGTTATTATTTCTTGTGATCGTGCCTGATAGTCGGCTAGTTGTAAATCACTTTTTTTGTAATAATTAGGTTTATTGAACTCGGTATGAAACGTTATTTTCGTTTTATCTGAGGCTCAAAAGTTAGTCTGCGGGGCAATTCATCGTTATACCTTGGACTCATCTGTTCCTTTCATACATTGTTCTATGAATATGCTGGTTTTGGTCTTCTTCAGTCTCCTTTATTTCGTCCTCTCTTGTATATATTCTTGTATATCTAAGGAATATTTAGCTATTTAAGTTAATTATCCTATCTTTTGCTTCGGCTTTCCTCGTTATTAGGACCTTTTTTTGATCCCTTGCCGTTCACGCAACTCGGTCTCTACTCGAAAACTCGTCTGCCCCAGCGGTATCGGTTCTCAGAAAGATCACTCGTTCTAGTTTTATTTAATCGACTATTTGTGAATGACTATGTATTCCTAAAGTTGCGTTGTCTTCTCTCACACACCCATTCTAACCAAATCGAGATCCAAACTCGAGCATCACGACGCTATAATTAAATAGGCCATGTCTGTCTGTCCGTGTGTGTGCACGCTAATGACGGACATCATGCGCGTACTAAGTGTCCATATTGATTGTACAAACAATAGTTTCAGCTATGGCTTGTCCCACGGAAGTGCTTGTTTGGTTTTATTTAGCGACGTGACTTTCTCGGTCGTATTTGTATCATCCACTACTTCGAAAGACTTGTGAGGTATGGTGTTGTGTAACAAGAATACGTAGACTTATAACTAATTGTTAGAATGAGACAATAATAAATTGCTCAAAATCAATTATGCTCTCTAATGTTTTTTCATATGCATTGCATATTATTAAATATCTTAACACTTTCTTTCTTTCTTTTCTATTATTGCATCCTTGCCATACATTGCTTTGTTATTAACCATTCTATCTATATCTTTACTAATATCCTTTCTATCATAGAACTTATGATAGAAAGGATATTAGTAAAGATATGGATAGAATGGTTATCATAAGTTCTATGATAGAAAGGATATTAAAGGATCATATGCTGCTAATTATGTGCTGTTCTCTCTAGCCTCTGTACCTACTAAATTCTACTCTCATCTTCTCATGGTGGAACAAACTTAAGGAAGATTGCGGTGAAAATCTCAATGAGAAGTGAGGTCAACACACTGACGAGACTAAAGAGGCGTTTACTGACTTAGGAGCCATCAATTTGGGTGGTAGTAGAAGAAACTTTGATTAGCCAACAGTAGCACCAAGGCTGAAAAGAGAAGTTGAGATTCTTATCTTACTTCGATCGTATTTGTTTTTTTATTTTCATGATTTTTACTTAGATTTATTGTATTGTATGTGAAAATAAATGCAATGCAACAAAGGGATGGAATGACTAATCGTGTAATTACCACAGTGTGGACAGTTGGTTTAGTACTTCCAGTGTTGCCACGTTTTAAATCTCTCATCTGCGTCGATACTTGTAGAGTTGTTATCCAAAATAACACGTCCCATTTGGTGTAAAATAAACACTTCAGCTCAGAAAATTACACATATTTTTAACGCTCAAAGAGTCACGATCTCAACAATCGTCGCGTTGGCACTGGCATTTAACACATCTGCTATGTATAATTATGGTAAATAAATATCTTAAAGTTTATTGTGTCACAAGCTTATTCTTATCCCAGCCAGTGTAAAGAGGTCTACCTCACCCTTTCCTTTTCAGAGACTTTATGAACTTCAAGGATGATCGATAGTGTATGTGAGGGGTCGGAGTAAGTTGGGCGTTGAAGACCTTGTCATTGCCTGGCGCGACATGTGGAAACCATTTGTTTATATTGTAAATAACGTTGTATTCACAGCGGTGTTCGTCAACCATATGTTGTTGCCGCTAGGTCTTATAGATAGGTGTATCTTTGACATGCGTAGCTATTCGTGGACGTAATAATTGTCGGGTGTACTAAGTGGGTACATTGTGGTAAGGCAGACGCTACCATTGGTGACAAATGTAGGTACAAAAGGTATGGATTTAAACAACATTGTCCTTGCTAACTCATATACTTAGGTATACTTGTTTCCAGATAACATGGCGGTAATTATTGGAGCATCGTTTAATTGAGACACAATAAAGCCTATGAAGTGAAGTGTATTATTGGGTAAAGGGGTGATAGCTACCCTTTTCGATCGACAAATGAGTGTTTTGTTCGTGTATTTTCAGAGCTCAGGTAAGAAATAATCATAAAAGAGTAATGAAATGAAAAACTAAATAAAAGAAAAAAGTATCCGACACGACACCCCTAGCTATAAAGACGTAATTACACCCTCTAGGGTAATAAAACCCATAAATCTCACCTAATCACAACACATACTTAAGGTGACATAGAGCCAGAACGGCCGACATCCGGTCGAGTTGACCCAAACGGAAGTGCCCCGCCGCCGGAAGTAGTATACAAAGTGCGAGCCTTCGCGTGCCGCGGGCGGATACCATCAGACGCGAGGAGGGTGGCCGGCCCAGGAAATTCAGGTAAGGTAGGAATATTAACTAGTCTATGAAACTTGGGTTTTAAAATGTGCATACATTTTCATATTATCATATTGGATACAACGGAACGCTTCCTTCCTCGATGCTCCTCAAGCGAACAATATTGTGGATGAGTCAAAATTATTTACTGTAGTCAAGTATAGACCCGAACTGGATGCTTCATCATCAACAGCCTATTAATCTCCCCACTGCTGGGGCTCAGGCCTACCCTCTCAACGAGGGTGTTCGGGCTATAGTCCACCACGCTAGCCCAGTGCGGGTTGGTAGACTTCACATGCTCCTAAGAATTTCTTCTTCAGCGTATGCAGGTTTCCTCACGATGTTTTCCTTCACCGTTTGAGAGCAGTCAGTAAAAGTACTTAAGAAAAAACCCATTGGTACATGACCCAAACGGGGATCGAACTCTGGACCTTTCGATATGATAGGCCGCGTCTTATCCCCAGGGCCACTGACGCTCTCACTGGATGCTTGTTCTGAACATAATGTTGCCTCTGTGTTTCTTGTTTCGTTAGTACCTTCATTCCTATGTATTTTTCATTGAGCTGGTATCGAATTTACACACATCGACGTCTGGAGAGGAAATCTGGTTGAATGGCTACCAACGATCTATAAACGGCTACATGGAAAATGAAATGAAACGGCTTGCCTTGTAGAACCAAGTCCCAGGTAACCAGTTATCTAGCAAGAATGAATAATAGTCCAAAGACTCTTAAGAGAGACTTGTAAGAGAGTGCCGATCGTGAAGATTCGAATGAAATGCCGCGTTTGCCTGTTACATTGAGTTTCTTTCTCCTCTAATTGGAGTACATATTTCTGTATTCATTGCAGTTTGGCAACTGAAATAGGAAAGAAGGACTTTTTGGCACTGCATTGCAACTAAATATGATCATTGCAAAGTTTCTAAAATTCAACTGAAACAGCCTTACCCTTGAAAGGAAAGCCTTCCCCAAGATAACGATCAGGGTGTTTCACACGATATTCTGCCGGCGTTTAGCTGGGCGGAGCGATCGCTATCTCCCGCATGGAATCGTCCGCGATTGTCGTTGCGATTTTTAAAAATATTAACGGATAGCGTGACGCTAAGTGCCGTGAGCTAGGGGTGGGGTTCTGTGATATCGTCATTCGATTCGTGGAAGTTTGTAAAATTAAAAGTTTCGTTGCCAAGTGTTTTCGTTTTCTCTTCTTATAATTTCTGGATTTAAGTTTAGCTTTAGGTACTAGTACTTATCTATATACGTATGGTTATTTCGGATCTAGGATGGGATACCATGCATGGGGTGGGTTTCTGTGATATCGTCGTGGAACTTTTAAAAATTAAAAGTTTCGTTGCCAAGTGTTTCAGTCGTTAGTGTCTCCCTATCCCATCTTATTTAACCGCATCCGAAATTAATATAGGGAGATAAGTACTAATTCCATAAACTTAAATCCAGAAGAGAAAACAAATGGCTTTCGCTTATCGTCTTTAAGAGTTGCCGAAATTTTTAACCCTATGACGTTTCACTGTAAAAAATCTATCTTTATAGGTATAATTTTTAGTGTATAAAGATAAGTTAGGTAAAGAGTGACAACGGGGAAAGAAGAACTAGAAGACCAAATCTAACAAACTATAGAGTTCAATTCTATTAATAGTCTACTCTAGTCTAGGGGTTCCTTTTTTACCTGTGTCCCTCTTACCTAGCCTACCTCTTACATTTGACCTTAGGTATTATTTATTCAAAGCAGGGCGACCTTTTTTGAATAAAGGACTAATGGACATTCCAATACCAATGAAAGATCATCCGATCATATCATATGTTCAATATGTTCCCACGTCACAATCTTAAGTCTTTGGCCTCTATTCATAACATCAATGTCCTCACGCAGCGAAACCAAAACTAACCATCACCAAAACAAGCATCTGCCTTAAACTCACTTATTGTCCTTTGAAACAAGGGTCGTATTCGATGAGATCGACTGTAAACGTTAGAAGAGTTGAGAAAGTGATAATGTTTATAGAATAAACAATTGTGAATAGATATTGTCATTGTCACTGTAATGTCCTAAACAAGCGGACGACCGCACCGTTACATACAAGGTAGAAGTGGATATGTCATTTCAAGTATAGGATACAGTCGAAGGTATGATTCCGGGACTCAGTGGCCCACATGTCAAAATGTCTAATTCATAAAGGTATTCATGAAATCGAAGTGATAATGCACATCACAGAAATAGAAGGTGATGGTATTGTAAAATCGTGCCAATATTAAGCAATATTTACCTAACTACATTAAATAAATAAATAAACAGAGTCGATTAAATAATTTTCACACCCACAAGAACTTAAGGTAACGCAATGGTCTTATCTGCGACAAAAAAGCTGCCAGATCTTCAACAGCCGACCTATGTGTATAACAAAAGTAGATTTAATTAGATGCCTATCCGAGGGCCACCCACGGCGACACCGACGCGTCCTAGTTGCGACATCTCGACATGACTCAGCTTGCAGTTTCGTCGTCCGACAGAATGTGGGTGTGTGAGGGGCTTTACAATTAAAACATTGTTCGGAACGGAACTGTTAGTACACTTTTTTAAAGTAGGTTTTGGCCTGGTTACTAGATCTTTAAGCCATATCATATTTAGAATTAAACCGGCAGTGAGACTTCCTCAAAAATAAGGCACGGCACTAAGGCAATAGTAGGTACCTAAAGCTTTAATGACGATTCAACAGGGGACAATTTGGAAGTCGGTACTTAGTTACATGCTTTTATTTAAGTGTCCTGCATATACACCAGTACTTAGGTATCTATTTAGTCCAATTTCAATACCTTTAGTTTTATAGCTTTATTCTTTGTTATTGTTTGAATAGACTTCAGTCGAAACATCGCATAGTAAAAATGGATAACTACTATGGGTAATAACATCGCATACACTAGATCGAAGTATTTCCACTTATCTGCACGCTACAATCCATTGGTATAGTATACTGTTAAAATTACTAACCTTTTATAAAATCAAGATTCTTCATTCATATCAGGATAAATCTTATTTTGACAAATGCCTCTATTTTTAGGATTGACTGGTATAATAAGACCATTTTTGTCCACTTTGTCTATCTTCAACCGATGGACTTATTGATTTACTAGCTGTTGCCCGCGACTTCGTCCGCGTGGATTTTGGAAGTAGGTACCTATCTCTGCTATGTACAGACATACATCGTCTAGTTATAACCCACACTCAGGAGAACAGTAATTGGCTCCAACTCAACTGTTGCACGTTTGACCAAATTATATAACAGCTGTAGTGATTCCACGGACATATTTTTCGATTCACTTGATAATTTTAGGAAAAATCTGTTTTTCAAGTAACATATTATTAGTATAATATTTAACTGTTTTGGTATAGCCTGAGGGCATATTTGTTCGATTTGATTTCTTGTTTCTGTTTGTATAAGCATGTTGTTTTTCACCTGTAATTGGTTGTGCATTAGATTCTTTAGCTCTAAGATTTTAAATATGGTATGTATTAGTGTAACAACTGTTGGTGAATCAAATAAATAAAATAAAAATAAAATAAAATAAATAATTTTCCAATGGTAAAATGGATCATTCTAAGTATATATTATTCACCATAATTTAAGGTATACCATACCTTCAGGAACAAACTATGAACACCGTATCCAATTTGGTGAAGACAGATAAAAATTTAAAAAATTGTTGTTTTCACTTCTATTGCTCATAAGACTTCTCATATCAATTTTTATTATACGTGTGTATTTTTTAACTAATACAGTATGGGCAAAACCAAAACCATATGAGATACAGGGAAACTGTCTTAGGAACCTTTAGGTATTTTGTCGTGATAACAATTTTGACATAGTGATCGGAGCAGCTGGAGTTCAGGTGGCATGAATAAATACCTAAACTAAACTAAATAGTAGTAAGTACCTAAGTACATTGCACAGTCTGTTTTATAAAAGAAAACATTTTATTAAATTTGACTAACTTCTGCTGCTTGGATTTTTTTCTTCCGATACAATAAAATGATTCTAACATGAAACTAACTCGATACGCATTTTTTAAAAATAATAAAAATTATTTTTCACTGGCGTTCTATGAGAAAACATTTTATTGAATTTGACTAACTTCTGCTGCTCAGATTTTTTTCTTCCGATATAATGAAGTGATCCCTACATGAAACTGAGTCGAACCGCATTAAAAAAAATATGTGCAAATTGTCTCATTTTTATGGACAACACACGCTTGACCAAAAAATTTCTATGTCATAAGACACTTTCCCTGCATCTCCTATGGTTTCGGACTTGCCTATACTGTCCCAGTTAAAAAAACACTGATATCTCCTATGTCTATGACATCGTCTTGTTACGTTAAATGATTTATCTGTAAATGACGATAACTTTTTTCGCTGTCATCCGATTTCAATGAAACAAAGCCTATAAGTTGCGCCAGGCTGTGCTTAATCTACCTGTGAAAACCGCAAGAAAATCCGTTCAGTAGTTTCGGAGATTAGCGATTACAGACAGACAGAAAGACAGAAAGACAGAAAGACAGACAGACAGAAAGACAGACAGACAGAAAGACAGAAAGACAGAAAGACAAAAAAATTTAAAAATGCTTTTTGTGTTCTGTTACTCTTTTTTTATCGTCCACACTCATTTTTTTATAAATTTATTCAAAGTACAGACACACGGTTTCTACAGATTTATTATAAGTATAGATATAGATTAAGTCAGAGCTCAAGCCTCTCTATGTATAACTTATGGTGAGGAGTGTAGATAGGTATAATTGATCCTATAAGGGTTTTAAAGGTACTTACGGAACTCGAAAACCCTCATAATCATAAGCTGTTGCACATTCTGGTATAAATTCCGTAAGAAACAAATAAAATGAACTAAAGACGTGCAACAATATCGTTAGCTGACTGTAGGTAGGTACTAACCTTAGTAATGCAACAAAAACACCCGAGCACGACCGAGGTCACACCTCCAATCTGCTTCATATGTGATTAATGGACCCTATTCTTTGTTCATTTGTCTTCAGCTACTTATTTAGACATTAATTGGTGTGTAATTACCTACGCATCGTAGTGTACTGAGCGTGAGATACATTTTGACGATAATCTGATCTTAACACAATGTTCAATCTTGTTTTTACTGTTCTGTCCTTGACAACTTTGGATCCTCCGTGATTAATTACTCCAATTTGATGACTACGCGTGATAGTTTGAAAATACCGCGAGTTTGACCGCCTCGTTGGTTTAGCGGCTTCATCATAATCATCATCAGGCTGCACTAGTCCACTGGTGGACGTTGAAATCCCCCAAGGCGCGCCACTGAATCTGATCTTCAGTTCTCCGCATCCCAGTCACTGCCAGCCGCCTTACGCAGTGGCGTATATTACTGTATACAAGTTGGTACCTGTCTACCAGTCTGGATGTTATATTCGAGAATTTTTCTTTTCAAATTCCAATAGTTCATAATACGGGACTAGACTCTCTTTTCGATTTACTAAGTGTACTAAAATATCCCCCACACCTTCCCCCTCCTCTTTCTTTTTCCTACAATCTCTATAAATAGTGTTTATTCCTTTGTAACTTCAATATCATGGGATAATCATAAACAATTACTAAAGTTCGTCAAACAGTCACGCGTGGTCGTTCCTATATTCTAGGTCGGTGGTCCAACCCTGCCACTCCTCACCAATATTTAGTCCATAATCGATGGGTAATAATGCCATAACAATAATCTATCGCCCAAACAAACTGAAAATAGGCTACTAGTACATCCCCTGCGGTCGCCTCGCAGCGCACAGTTGACAAAAACAGCTCGTACGCTGCGAGGCGTAACCGCCACTGTAAACACGCATTTATTAACATGGCCATAAAACGCAGCGTTTATTAGTGCTGTGTGGGTGGTCCCTAAGTTCATGTGAGCAAACATGGATATGACAGAAATAGTCGCTGGGTAATATGGTGTTTGGATTTTGAGTTTCGTGGATGAATGAATGACGGATCGAAAGAAGAAGCGGTCATAAATTCCTAGCCTGATACGGAATAGCCGCTACAAGCTAAGAGTATTAGTGCCTGAAACAATAGATACACTCATTACAAGAGTAATAGTAGATTTTTGGAAAGATGTCTTCATCGTCATCACGTCAAGCGACTAGAAGGGAAGCTACTGGATTACGAAGAGTTTGGTTGCGTGCATCAGGGAAAACAATTACGACCACTATACCTAGTACTATTATAAATAGGTTTAAGGCTGCGCAGGAAAGATTGCAGGGCCAAGCCGCTTGCAAAAATAGCTGGTATTGGATCTTTCAAGATTTACCCAGCGTTGTATCACTATGATCATTACTGATCTATAATGATCGCCACCACAGTGCTAAGCTTTTCATCCATTACCACTTCAAGCGATTCTTTCAGACAACTATTAAGTACTCACTTTGCTTTAAAACTGTCTTCTTCTTTCAGCCTCCTTTGTGGTGAAAAGTAATTTACGTATAACTACGTCTATTTATATCGTTATTTATTATCATCTTGTAAATATACATCAGAACCGCCAGTAGCCAACACTTCGACATTTAAACGGCTCAATCAATAACTCCAACAAAAATCGATTGAACCCAGCGGAGGACTGTGATCTCTATTCACAATAATTCACACCCTAAATTTCCACGAGATCTTGTCGCTATAACAAGCCGAACTTAGCTACAGCAACTTTAACAATACCGTCAGGAGACCGCAATTTATTGAAATCGGGACTTTATTGATCGCTGTAAAGGATGTGAATATTGAGGACGATGGTGGGTAGTAAATATTTCCGAGTTTATGGTCACAATTAACCAAGTTTTACGGTTTTATTGTGGTAAAGTTGCTATCGCTGTCAACTTCTGAGAATGGGGAACAGGCACCGGTGTCATTAGAGGCTGTAAACCGAGATGACAGTATCGTAACGAGCAGGGTAATGAGCTGGCAGTTTATGGTATCAAACTATGCAGCTTGCATGGAGAGCGTCTGCTGGATGATGGCGCTGTATTTTGTAAGAAATTGCCTATGCAGTAATAGCTAGAAAGACATAAAAACACCGGCCAAGTGCGGGTCGGAACACGCATAATGTAGGTTTCTATAAGTTACAGTTTTCTCTCCTTTACGATACCTAAAAATATTTTATTCACAAGCTCATTAGAAAATACCTCTTCAAAGATACCACAAAAAATTCATCCCCTTTAGAATAATGTGTAAAGAAGATGTTTAGCGAAATAAGACAATGAGCATTCATGAAATTGAAATGACTTCTTGTCTCAGAGTAGAAGTCACAGGCTATAAATGATTTACGGTATCCAGCATGCATCCACTGTTTCATTTCCTATTAAAGCTCTTTTGTAATATCACTGACGACTAGCATTAAATACGTATTTAAATCATAGTCGGCACAGTAAAGCACCTAAGGCGTAGAACCGCGTTACGAATACGCTGACATGCGTAGGCGCCCTTCTTCTTGATTCCTGCAAATTTTCTGCAAATGTGATTTCTTCTTTATCTCCTCTTAGCAAAGTCTAATCTCATTTGATTTACTTACCAGCATTCTTAACAGCATCAATAGGATTATGAAGCTTAAGTTTTATTTCGTAAGTTTTAACTTATATTAACAGTAGATTTGTTTTACAAGTAAAACCATCAGGTTAACTACAAATTTATCTCAGCAGTTGCTATGTGTTTTATGTGTAGGACGATAAAGTTTATTCTTTTATGTTTCAACGGTTTGTTAGTATGATGGCTGGGCTTGTCGCGCATGCGTCTCACGTCCCCAGTAGGCTCACATATGACGACTATTGCACAAACTCAGCATTGTTTTATTGTAATCTCCGAAATGCATTTTGTAATTCGCTTCATAACGATGGAAAATGATAGGCAATGTTTAGGTAGAAATGGAGGGGGTGTCTTAGTAGGTTGTTTGTTCGCGGTAACGAATCACTGAGCCTTCTTTTGTCTCAGTAGTTCGGTTTCGGTTCCTTTACAAGCGAACTGCTGAGATCAAGACTTACCCATAGTTTAGTTAGAGATCTTTATGACACTGATCATTCCCAACCGAACTCTAACCTTCCTTAGTCTACTCAACTTACACAACTTACAATATACCTACATGGGGATTCAATGTTTGCGATCGGCATTAAACTTTAAACCTATCTATAGCTGTACAAACAGGCATACTGCAGTGACACGTGCTACCGCGGGCGATGCAGAACTCAATTCCGAGTTCCACGTCAACTGTCGTATGCAAAACTGCATCACGTCAGTACGCAGTAGGGATGTGAGATTTTCGTATCAATGCGTGAACAGATTTTATTCTAAACGTTTTTCCAAATGTATGTAGGATTTTTTAAAATTCGATTAATGTTTAACGCTTTTCATGACAATTGGATGATAAAACGAATGTTACAAAAATTTTGGAGACTTCCTTTCTTAATAGTCATAACTTATTTTTGTATTTAATTCGAAGGTCAGCATTATTCTAACTACATCTAACAATGATTTTCAATCAATATTCATAGGGAGAAATGCCATGATCATGTAAAACAGGTACACCGTGAGACTGTGACAACCATTATCAATTTATCAGGCTTAGTTCAGAAATCAACTTCGAATTTTTTCGTTGAAATACTGACAATTCACCCGACGCAGCCTGTCGTGCTCCGTGACAGCCTGACACCGGAAACATGAAAAGTGAAAAAAGGCAACACCGGATACGATCCAGCGGAAGTCAAACGTTCCACCCCAGACAGGCTATCAATCAAGTTGCAAGCTTGTGTCACGATTACGACTCTTTTTAAACTTGGAGAAAGGTGTCAGTAAACTTTTATCTTAAAAGCGATTTTAATCGATTAAATAGACATGGCAAACTCAACACACTATAAGAAAAAACTTCTACACTGGCACTTCTACAAGCTTTAATAGCAATATAGATACACTTGCCAAAGTTGAGGTTTTGGTTATTGTTCGAAATAATTTATCAATTTATATACATAATAAAACTGTTTTTTCGGTTTCTGTTGGACATTTAATTTAGAAATGTATATTAACCCTTAACAATATCATCCGAAGGGCCCTCGCCACCGCCAATTTGCCCGCAGTGCTGGAGCCTGCCGGCATCTTGCGCGGTGACGGGAAAAGGCCCGACGGCATGACAATCGGGCCCTGGAAACTAGGCAGACCGTTGGTGTGGGACGCTACATGTGTAGATACTCTGGCCCCGTCCCACACCCACACAACCTCTGCCAATGCCGGAGCCGCGGCTGCAACGGCGGAAAATGCGAAACGCCGCAAATACGCCAACCTCGGCACCAGTTACCTTTTTATACCTGTCGGGGTGGAGACACTGGGACCCTGGGGCCCGGAGGCGAGAAAGCTCATCAACGCGCTTTCATCGCGCCTCATAGAGGCCTCCGGTGACCAGAGGGCTGGCCAGTACCTCAGGCAACGCATAAGTTTAGCCATACAACGAGGGAACGCCGCCAGCCTTCTGGGCACCATGCCCCGGTGTGACCACCTCGACGGACTTTTTTATTTGTAGGTTTGTAGGTTTATTTGTAAGTAGGTTTATTTGTAGGTTTATTTGTAGGTTTTAGCCAATTATTTCATTTTAATGTTACAATAAGTTTTGTTTAATAAATATTAGTAAAACATATAGTCTCGAAATGTATATTTATTGGATTATTTGTCTTTTTAATGATAAGTCTTACCTAACGCAAAAATGTAAATATCCTGCCAATCAGTCTCAGATACCGTTGGGAACAAACGCCACCAATAACCCTTGGCTAATTGCTGGCGATGCTACCGACATTATAAATCGCAGGCCTCCAGTGCCAATAAATAAATCTACCTGCGTAGGCGACGACGGGAAGCAATCTGCACGGTGCCATATAGCGCGGTTACTCAGGGTAGGGATCCACTTACAGATAACTTACCTGGATAGTTTGTTATAGATAAAGCCCGAAGTCAATTCCCTTGAATTGCAAAAGCGAACTGGTGGATTTGGTTAAGTTATATTATTATATTAGTTAGATTAGGCGATTAAAGGTTTTAATGTCACACTAAAATTGACAAAAGCATCATCATCCCTATCCAGTAGTTAAATCACAGATAATTGTGCTTTTCTTGTAGTTATTGGAACCTTGAAGCACGCCAGGAAAATCACAATGTATGTGACCGAGGAGTTCCACTCCAAGTATTAATCAATTGGGTTCATGTCATTCATCGTGACATCTTTCGTAAATAGATTGGAAAATTCTGACTTCCTGATGATGATGTCTCAAATTTTCTACTCATATCTTGCTGGCAAAGGTAATCTCCAAATCCTGTCCGGTCACGAATATAACTACTTCCTTCTTTCTTTCTATAATATATTTAGTTAGGTACTTCGCATAACATTGTAAACTTCTCCGCTAACAGTTGTCCCCAACCTTACCTTCAGTTCAGTCAGACAAGTCTAGACATCTGACTATATTGATGACAAGATACGCCTGGCCCGGGTACCGTACCTGTCGGTTGTTATCGGTAGCAGTTTGTCGTAAAATTCAAATAGATCCGTCAGAGCCTCTATAGTGTTGAGTTTCCGCTTAATTAAGAGAGGATTTATTGGACACGGAGATAATATTCAAATATTGCCGTGGAAGTAATTGGTTAGCAAAATAAATTTGTAGATATAATTAATGATTTTTTTTAAATGTAAAAGTACTGAAAAGTATGGAGATGAGAAATAACAAAAAACATACAAATATATTATAATAAGATAATGCACAAAATAATAAGGTATACAAAGGTAATAAATACGTATTAAACAGAAGGGGTTCATTTGTAAAATAGCACACTATGAAATATAGGTAGGTAATGTGGAATTCAAAGACCTTTCTACAATCAATGATTCTGTAGTTGACATTAACAATAATATGAGGACAAGTAAAAATATCAAAAGCAATGACACAAACAATGATACTTAATAGCAATTCAAAGGATACGCCGACCTCACTGAGAACCAGAGCGCGACTTCCCAATCGCTTGCTCATCGCACGCGCGAATATTATCCACCACTATTCTAAGAACCCCACCACTTCATCAGTGTGCCCCTATTGTATCTTTTGATAAACTGGTATAAAGAAGAGTGGTGGAGCTAGGTATAATGGTTGTATGGATTGCGTAAATTGTTGTATAAGTGAAGGTGGATGTAGTTTATTGCCACTCGTTTGATACACTATACAAATTGCTGCAAGACATGCAGTAGATGATTCCGTCTACTTTAATATTGTGCAATTTAAGTACGATGATGTATGAGGTTATATATTTATCAGATTGTCTAGTCAGTTGATGGGTGGCAAGCTTTTAAGCGGAGAAATAAAGTTATAAGTTAATCAAGGATGTTAGCTTGGTTGGATTCTGTTTTCTTTCTTCTTCTTTCTCTATTCTTGGTAGGATTTTGTTTAGATTCCCTAACAGGCATTTAGAATTTATACATCATAGCATAAATAGTGAAGTTACTTTTTTCATGACGTAAAGCCTTGCTTGACCCAACAATCCCTCGAGTAATCTTGGCCAGGTTTTCTACAAAGGACAGCCATATTTTCTCCATCAAGCTTTCCCCAAAACCCGCCAACTTCACCCAATTTACGTCAAAGATTTCCATAACCTTCTTATCGCATAAATGGCGATGACTGGCAATCTTTCAAACCAGTCAGGAGGGAGAAAAAAGTGGGAAAACGAAAAATCCTCCTGAGATATCAATTTAGAGGAAATTACGGACTAATCTGTCACATCTAGATACGCCCGGGGCAAGTAATCCTGTCTCCCCTGTTTTTATTTTTTTCCGGGGAAAAAAAAGTCCGGGCGTAGCTTGTAGGGGAAAGGGACAAACGACGTCGACGATCTTGTTAATTTGGCAATTGTTTGTTTAAGTGGGGAATTAAGGCATTTGTTGCGTTTAGAAGGAATTGACGCGACGTGGTTTGGTTTAGTTTAGTCACAGAATAGATAATAGGACAAGTGTTTAGTTGCGGTTTCTTTAAACAGTTCATGTTTTTATTTTGTGTTCACCTAACTATTTTTTGACGTTAGAATCTTAACTTATTATATTTTTACTTTGAATCAGTTTATCAAATACATGCCTAATGTGTAACTCATTTACAATAAATATTATTTAGATAGTAGGTGGGTATATCATTCTGTTTCTAAGTGTCAGTTTAATGAAGTTACTATCCTATAAATTTTAATGTGTAAATTGGGCTACCACTCCGAAGAAAAACCAACGAATTTCGGCGCCAGCATACCTACCTACTTTTTAAAATGATCACTGATCCTTTACCCTTTCGATCAGTTCGGCAGTGTCCATTAGTTCATGACCTTAGAATGTCTTTATGAGAAGTCTATTTCCCCTCTAAAATATTGTTCTTATTAGGTAGGTATGTCATACCTATTGTATCTGTTTATATGCTGCACAAGTATGCTACATTTTATATTTACGATACTATACTGGCACACTGTCATACTTTTAATTCATCATTATTAATACACAATTATCTAAAGAAATCTATTTATAAATACCTGCCTAGTTCACTGTCTCGCTGTATACTAAATCCCCTCTTTCCTCTGACCTAAAATTTCTAAGTCAGATTTAATTACAGCTCATAAATACGTGCTTCTTTCATTTTATATCTAATTTTACGCCAAAAGCACCCGTTTAAAAAGACAAAGTATCACACGTTTAATCCCCTTCTGTCTCCCCTCGCGCCAAAATCTTTTAACATGAATCCCCCGGGATTGCTCTTTTTTATTATTACTTCTTTCTTCCCCTATCCCGGGATTGCTGTGAACACCATAGGACACGGTAACTGGTCTATTGTTTTACATCAACGGGTAGGTATATTTGGTGATTGTTCTTTTGCGGTGCCTATTTGTTTCTTGTTCTTTTTAATTACCTAGTTGTATTTAAAACAAAACTTAAGCTTGTAAACATTAATTCTTTTATTCAATTCATTTGAACAAACTGGCATACTGACCTAGTCTCTATTAGTATAATTATGACAGTACTAGCTTTATCCCGCGGCTTCGCCCGCGTAGAAAAGTTGTTAAATCGAAACAGCGCCCTCTATGTAGGCGTTTTGTTACTTAGGGGGTATTAGCGGACGCCCCGCGACTTTGTCCGCGTTAAAGGGTAGCCTATATGTTATTCCAGGATATAAGCTATCACTGTACTAAGTTTCATAAAAATCTGTTCGGTAGTTTTTGCGTGAAAGAGTAACAAACATCCATCCTCACATCCTTACAAACTTTAGCCTTTATAATATTAGTACGAAGGATAATAATGATGACACGCCACCACGCGGTCTTTTGCTTTCCGCAACCAGCCTTTACATGATTAGGTCACTTTCTATAACATCCAACGCTACATAAACAACACGACACGCAGATAAAAATAAATTGCCTAAAATAAATCCATCGGTTGTTTTAGAGCCACCTCCGTCCATAAACATTGAAAAGCTTAATAAAATAATAAAAATCGCTCGATTGAGATCGGCTTATAAGTACTTCTAAGGAGCTTATTGAGGCTTAAATTGTAAAGTTTTGCGTAATAATCTTAGCGCATCACGCGCGACAGATTCTATAGGCCGGGAGCCATTTCATGACAGACAAAGAGTGGTAATAACAACTGAGGAAACCATACGGAACATAACTCCTGGACTAGCGGGCTAGGTAAACGTGTTTCCAATGTTAAATATATGATTAGATTAGATTAGATTTATTTATCACACATTACAAATATTAATACATAGTGCAACAATCGTATACAAAATACCTAATGAATACCTAATACATAGTGTAACTTACGTAAAAGGTCAAAGTTAATATGGAACCCGTATTTTGTTCTCGAGATATATAAAGAGAGATAAGTAAGAGAGAGGTAGGTTACTTACAAGAGAAATTCGGTAAAATGAGCTAAAACCACATAACATCGGAAAAAGCTCGCTACGATCCTAAATATGTGGCTAAAACCATAAATTCGACGTTTTGAATGAGGTCTTTGTGATAAGCTTTATCGATTGAGTTTTTTAGGTGGAAATATCAATTCTAACCAAGTTGGGATTTAAGTATTTATAGTTTCTATACCTGACATCTTAATTAGACCAACTGCCCGTTTTATATCCTTCATCCTATTCGCTTGTCGGTCTGTCTGCTCGTCACAACCCAATAATTAGAGTTCTTATTGGTTTAGTATACATTATGTAGAGCTTAAAGCTTCCATTACAAGAAGGTACTTACTTATTTGACTACGGAACCCAACTTCAAAATACGTGTCGGACACGCAATGTCAATACGAGATTAAGTCCGCATCTTAGTCCTCTGTCGCAAAGTAAGTATTTTATAATCCGATTGCGGCGTGGAAGCGGTTTGATTTTGCGTAAGATTCTTTTGTATAAGTAGGTATTTGTCAAGATCCGACTACCAAAGAGGCTTATTTACATATTTTGTTCTTATTTGACGTATTGCCATGTTTGTCTTTAGTAATCCATGTCTTTGTTGGTATTATAGGTAAGCTACTTTTTAAATCTATAAAAATAACTAGGTACATTAACGCGACGTTTTTATGCCGCTTATCATTGTTATGTTATAAACCTAAACATGTCGACGCACGTTTTAAGATTTTAAAGTAATGTTTAAGTAGGTAGGCCTACTTCGACCTACATTGTCAAGTAATTTTGCCTAAGTTATGCAGGTATCATACGTATTTTTCGTTGTTCCATAAGTGACAAACGCTATTTGCGTCTTGACAACATATGCGTGTAAGGTACTCCAGCAGCAAACGCAAGTTGTATTAAGTACCAAGTAAACACATAATGTTTACTTTATTTTCACGCAAATGCGTTTTTCGTGAGACACTTAGCAAAAACTGGTGAAAATGTTCAATAGTCGAGTCGTACATAAAAAAAAACTCTGCTATCGAGTTCAAAGCACATCCCCACAACCAGCGTTTCACATTCCCATTACCCGACCAGCAACAGTAAGTATCGATTGTTTCGCCCCGCGAACAATGCATCTGCCGCCAGCCCGGTGTAAATCCACCCTCATCCGATGACCGAACGACACCCAGCGGCGGGGAGCCGACGAAAACATTTATTAATCGTCGATTTGTTAAACGGACGGACAATTTATGCAATTTATCGCAGCAGGAAAGTTGTATGCAGAGCAGGAAAGTTGTATGCAATGTAGAACACACTGTGGTCACATTACTTTCCTATTTTTCTGTAAGTTTACATTACAAATTCTTCATTCGGTGCTACATAGGTAAGTACATATATTTGAAAAAGTGAGAAAGTATAGGAAAGTACCTATCATCATATCAGCCTGAGACGTCCGCTGACTGCTCTAGGCATTTGAGACTCAAATTAATTTTGTGATCTCCCCAAATACTGGTGCACCGGAAACTGAAAACCTTTACTTGCTATATTAATTTTTTTAAAGGTAATACCAGAACTGTACCTGAACACAACATCTATTTTAATCGTATGGCTGCTGGGAATAAGCTTCCAGACAACATTATAAATGCAGATGCATGCAACTCAGTTACCTACAATAGCTAGGAGATGCAAGAAAACCAGCGCGAGCGCTAGCTAAGCTGATTTTTTTGTTTTGATTTTGAAAGTCTTTTTTTGGCTTATTATGTAAAATGTACTAAACATACGGTGCTATATAATATCTAATTTTTCTTTATGTACCTACCTACTCTTGGGAAGTTATATTTATGGTCAGTAAGTTAAGCTCCTTACCTGTATGTACTTACCTACCTATCTGTGAAGAAAACGACGAAGCTATTTTAACAAATACTAACTCCAATTCGGAAAGGTTGGAACTTTCTATTTAAGTTGCACTTTCGAATACGATAATTTCAAGACAAACATCAGAGAAATTTCAAATGTACCTTCAGAGTATTTAGTATGACAAAGGCAAAGATAAGTGAAAACTCCTAAAGAGCATCCCGAAGACAAATTCTACCTAATAACTCGACATTTAACTTTGCCAGCAAACAAATTAAATCAAGACTCCTCGAGATGGGGAAAAGGATTCTATCGACAAGAATTTACCCCTCCTTGCATGTTATATTGAAATTTTGCTGCGTTATAAATCTCGCTAATCTCAAATGTCAACTGGGAGCTTCGGAGCCGAAAGAATGGGTGAGTCGATGCTCATAAGCTAAGCGAGGGCGATTTTGTATAGAGAGAGAGAGAGAGAGAGAGAGAGAGAGAGAGAGACAAAGTGGGTTGGGTATCTATCAAGTTGTATCCCTAAGTGGTATTGAAGTATAAATATTATAATAATATTAACTCAATACAATACATACATACTACAATTTAAGGACGCAATAAAGAATTGAATTAACCTCAGGAGTCGTCAATGGAACTTATTAAATACAGGTAACTCATACTATTCATACTTAGGTATGGTTTACTGTAATAATGTCCAATGTAAAAAATGTCCAATGACTTTCATTCTTCTACTTTACTAAAAATCACCCAAGTCTGATTACGCTAAAAATGACTAAGGTCACCCGGGGATATTTATTGTAGCTATGGTGCAAATGTAGTTCATCATCATCAGCCCGTACTAGTTCTCCGCGTCCACTCACTGCCAGCCGCCTTACGCAGAACGTCGCGCCATTTAGCCGGGGGGCGTCCCACACAACGCTTGCCCAGTCGTGGTCGTAGTTGACTGAAGGTAACTCGTTAGTGTTACGTTTTCAGGAATGAGTGAACGTGACTCATTTTAAAAACGTAACAGCAACGAGCTATTTTCAGTCAACTACATTTGCCCCCTAGCAGCAAAAGCCCCGGGTGATCTTACATAAAAATAATTTAGCATAGCGTTACCATTCCCCGCTGATCGGAGCCCACCAACTCCTAACCCCACACCCCAAGGACCGGGCACAAACGATCCCTATGATCACTGACGCGTGTGATCCGCTCCACTAATATTATTTAGATCAGAGTTCGCAATTGTTTCCGTGCGGTGGCTCCGGGCACGACAGCTTTGACTTTTAATCAGTAGGCAAATATTTAGCCTGGGCGCTGCATATTGAGGAGGCCTGTGCAATTGAATTAGGGGGTGAAGTCATGCGCCACTGAGCATTAGATTGGCAACGGTTCAGTGAGTTCTGGTATGTCACTTACCATGTTCGCTTTGAAGGTGTAATTTCAGTTGCAACATATCTACATGTGCCTTGACTATAATTACGACAATACGAACGCTTCGTTGAAAGTGCAACAATAACGCCGGCGACGAAAACAACTATATTACTACTTACTCTAATATTATACTTCTCGCCTCGTTGGCGTACTCTTGGTCGTAAGACTCAAGCGCCAGTCGCGGGTTCGATTCCCACTGGACTTTGTAGATGTTGCTTCTGCTCTGAATGTTAAATTTGTGATTGTCATATCCTTGTCTAATACCCGTAGTCCTTACCTACAGGAGAAAATAGATGAGTGATTGTTTCTTCTTACTATTTCTGATCGATATCTGAACGATGACTTACTTTTCTGGATCACACTTTGTTGTTTGACATTTGACTAGAGACAGACTGTAAAGCAGTTCTACAATCAAAAGACCATAAACTTAATAAAATACATGACATTTCAATACCCTGGACATATTTGTCCATGCCCCGTGTGATTGACAAACGTGCGCCCATTATATCTGCATTACTTCGTGAGATGACTGTGGCATTGCTAGACAATTTCGCTCTCAAGACAGTAGCGTACGTCCACGCAGAAGTACGTGGACGTCCATCAGGTTTCCCGCAGAAAATTTGCTCACGTCCCTGTCCTGGACAAATCAGTTTCGTCATTACCGTGGACAATTGCGTACGCAAGTGGCGGTGGCGAGACATGTTTGCGCACGTAGTGACGTACCGCGCGGCGATTGGTGCACGCACACAATGTCATTACAGTGCGGACATGTTCGCTTTGGGACTGACACTGTCGTGAGCAAAAGTGTCCAGGGTATAGACCATAAACTTAGAATATACTAGAGAGCGGATAGACAAACAAAGAGCCTCTAACTCATTGGCGTGTGACGACTTACAACAATACAACCTTACCACGCACATAATAAATACCACTTGTGCCTACTTTTCATTCAAAAACAAGTTATATTAAAATTCTGGTGTTTCTCAATTTCGTTTTCTTCAAATTCGTTATCTCTTTCTTACTTGTGATACTGCCATTTTTTTCCACTGACATTCGTTTATATTAAACAGTAGAGACCGAAGTGTATAATGACACAAATAAAAAAATACTAATACCTATACATCAAATTAGAATTTTCTTCTGTACTTGTATCAAATAAAAAAGGAAACTTAATCGCTAGTTTAATGGGCCCACACAACATTTCAATCATCCTATACGCAAATCGACGTCACAAATGTTAGGTATCTGCTAATAATCATATAAGTAAGATCTGATGAATATAATTTTGATTTGTCATCGCGGCTGTACGCACGTTTTCCATTGATTTCTTGTAAGTAGCCCTGTATTTTTAGCACGAGAATATGATGAGACAATAACAACCGCTGTCCGCTCCTCAATATTTTTATTTATTTTTATTGTATGTTTTCTGTCATACATTGATGTACTAAAATAGTTATATTTCACTACTTATGGTCCTCCTGACAAGTAGAACAGACATCGTCCTAAAATATTGTCAATTTCGCTCACTGTTAGTCGAGAACCGCTATTATGTCAACTGATGATCAATATCCAATGTCATTGCCATTTTAATAAATTGGTTGATACTATTTTTGGATCATTTTTACCGACGAGTTGAGTGAGCATCAGTCTTTTGTTCGATTCCCACTTGAGACAGACAACATAGCACACTCTGTACAAATTGGTCCTGGTTTAGGTGTTATTGGTGAATTATTGTCATCTGTGGTCATGTCTTTTTATTCCACTAGTACTTACTGGAGAAAGTCCTTGTTTGTTACCTCTACGTATGTAATATCACTAGGTATTATGATAAGCAACATTGTGAAGCCAAAATCATTTATAGTCAGGTAGGTCATAATTTATGGCCAAGAAGGAGAATCAGCGTGAGTAGTCAATAGACTATTCTGGAGAGTGTTAATTACAATTCTTCTTCTTCTTAGCTCCTAAAATCAATTTACTTATCACATACCCAAGAAATCTAGAAACGTGAAACGATTCTAGGGAAAATTGCATTCAAACGCAACGCAATCTCCTTAGGAATGTTTCACAAAGGATGCGCCTCTGAACAGATTTTCAACAATAACCCGCTTACTGGGCAAAATTGACACAGACTTACCTCACGACTGGAATAAAATTGACACATAGCCAAGCATTACTACTATTCCAGACGAGGTAGATCGTTTGTACTTGTCTTTTTCTAACAATATCCAAGTGAACGAGAAAGATAGAGCGCATATGGAAGACGTTAGAGCTAGGTAGTTGTGGTGCGAAGACAGAATTGAATCAATTTCGAAATCATGATACAATCGGGTACTTACACGCTACCAATATGAGAGGCGAAAATTGGCTGGTACTCTAGTGCGACCGGAGGTATACTTAGATTAGAGACACACAGCCTCTTATTGCACAAAACTTACTCAATTCACAGAATAGAAGGATGGCTTGCGGTAGGGCTGTCACGAACCCGACGAACAACAGAAGCGATTCTTTTGCACAATATGATGAGGCATAGAAGTCATCCACGCGAGTTGCACCGAACATTCATGCACTGCAGTATCATCCTGAGCCCATTGTTATGTTAGACCCGCAGAGCATTGTAAGCCCTCTGCGTGTAGCATGCATAAAAAGACTGGCAGTACACCTTGAATAAGGCCATTATGACTAAATTTTGATTTTAAAGGTGTTTCTCTACCATGTTGCCGCGATTTTCACTCGTTCATCGTGCTGTAACTGTATTGTCAAAGCATTTTACTTATAGTCTCTGGAGACTAGCTTACAACAACTTTTCGTTGTTATATGCACGATTTTGCAGACGGGATTCTTAGGTTAGGTTTCCTCGTAGTAGTTTAGTAGAGATTTTAAAAGTAAAACTTAGTACAATTGAGAACTCACTAATTTTATAAATTGCCGGACTATCGGGCAGTATCTACTAGCTGATTGATTACGCAGCAGATCTATGTTCACTGAACTTGAAGTCTGTATGTCCCACGTGTTAGTCTGCACCTCGAGCATTACTCGTGGAACGATATTGCCATATCATCAGCACCCAGTTATTTGCTCTCGAATCGTGTGAGAAAAACGTTACCGAGCCATCGAACCTGCAATTTGGGCCCTGCCGGAATGTCAAATGTTGTGAAACGTTACCCTACTTACCGTGTTTACGTGGCTTTATCGGGCGGAACGAACGTGACTGTCATTTGTTTGATTTTAAGTTATCATTTTACTTTGAAGTCAACGTCAACAAGGCGTCTAAGAGCAGAATTTTCGTCTATCGAGACGCTCAGGAACAAAATGTTGAATTCTCATAGAGGCAAGACTCTCCATCTACTATTTTTTCACAAAAAGAAATGAAGCGTAGGTGTTATGTCTAAGTGACATTTTGACTTTTTGTAGCTACCTATTTATATTGTTAGAGAGTTTTGCTCGTGAATAGACGATATGAGGTCCGGTCGTTCAGAGTTCAGACGATAATAAGGTTGCATGGTTCATTGAACTTTTAAATTAGATAGGTGGTAGAAAAGATGTAGGTAAATTTTAAGAGGCAAAAGTCTAAACTTTGGTATGTTCTTGTTTCGTCTATACAGTTAGGTCTATAATCTTGACTTTTATAGCAGTCCTTTTAAATGTGTTTTCCTCGAATACATAACTCAGCGTGTGAATCTACGTAAACGTTTACGATTATCGCAGTACAAGTCAATCATCAAATCCTCCAATAAAACCAGTCACATTAAAATTTAATTAGAATAGAAATCTGACGCATCAGTAGTCAGTCGCCGCCGACGTTTTAATCGCTCCAGCGAAATGGTGAGCCGTGATCACGCCGGCATTATCTTGTCACTGGCTCACAAAACACACAAGCTAACAAGAAGTCATCACACTTGACCGATTTGAAACATTTTGACGCCGTCAGTTTCAAGAAGCGCCTATCGGACCACCTCGTGCATTGCTGGGGTTAGCCGTACCGCTTCCAAGCCAAAATCGTTCTTATTATTTACGAGGTAAAGTTCGGGTGAAATGATCTGTTGTGTTGGCAGATAAGTAGTCTCGTACAAGAGCCGTGACTGATGGTCACTTGACGAATTCCTTTAAGCTATTATAGTTTTCAACCCAACAATTGCGTACGTAACCTTATTCGATAGTATACAAAGGTGATATTCCGTTCTTTAACCGATTTGGAGCTTTGACGTTATGATATTTTGTGGGATCGTAGTCATGAAGACGTCAGACGTCTCAGTATCGAATGACACTCGGGTAGAAATTTGAATATATCGTGCTGAGACGAAATTTCACCGTTTTTGACAGGTTTGACGTGCAGCCCGTGGGTCCCTGGGTAACGTAACGTCACGCCAGACAGACTGACAATGACACGCTTTTTGTTACCATAACACTTGAACGTTTATCTAGGGGTTAGTATACTTTTTATACAGGAATTTTCTTATGTGATGGATACTCTTAGTTGTTTGAAATTAAACTGCAAGAACATTCGTTTTCGAATAAGCTCAAATTAAAATAAAGTAAATCGATCAATTGGTTTTGTCTTTAGAGTAGGTTAACATAACACGATAGAAACGAGAAACATGAAAAGAAATACCAAACAAATAATAAAATTTAAGTAAATAGTCACCAAATGTGACACCAGCCTACAATGGCAGGAATTATACAGATAAGAATTTAATTTAATTATAGGTATTATTAATAATTTATTGACAATTCTTTAAAATATGTTGTCAAATAAAGTATTTAGACCTAAATTAAATTTCAGAAGAAAAACAGAATTAAAGCGCGATGAAATCAAAAAGAGACAACCAAAGACAAACCCATCAACCGACCCGCAATACCAAGATCAATCAAAATGGTGATTTTAAAAATTGTTGTCCAATCGAGCCCATTATAACAGGCGCCAAGTATACATGCATACGTGCCTTACCCTCCCGCAGCAAAAATCATCCAACTAGGATGAGACCGCTCTGTGGACTCTACGTTATTACTGGGTAATGGTTAGTTTGAACAAGATTATATGTGAAATTGTCATGCAGTCAGACTGTCATTTGTTTCTGGAATTGGATTCGCACGTGCTGTTTCTGAAGTGGGTGCACCAAGAATATGTTATTTAGATATCTATTAGATATCTTCACGGAACCTAAACCTGTTATTTATATTATGTTTTCAAGTTGAACCGAGTCTTTATAGGTAGTGACATATTAATTAAGTACTAGCTTTTTCCCACGGCTTCGCCCGCGTAGATAAAAGTTTACATTGTATACAGTGCAACAGCGCCCTTTAAGTAGGCGTTTAGTTACTTAGCGTCCGCCCCGCGACTTTGTCCGCGTTAAAAAGTATCCTATAAGTTATTCCAGGATATAAGCTATCACTGTACCAAATTTCATTAAAATCTGTTCGGTAGTTTTTACGTGAAAGAGTAACAAACATCCTCACATCCGAACATCCTTACAAACTTTCGCCTTTATAATATTAGTAGGATTAGTAGGATTTACATTTTAATATTTGAATACATTTTATAGCAATGTGTCTCCAGCACCTACTAGACACCTTTTTGAATCTTTCTATCGTAAACTTTAAAATATTTCCACTGTCATATCATACAGCACGATTATAAGGTAGTCAAAAGACTCAATTTTGGCCAACAGCTCTCCATTCGCAACTAGGTGAAAATAGAAACGACGCGCCGTGTCGTGAGAGTCTATGATTACCAATGAGGCTTATATATAACTTATAATACACCATTGCGCAATGATCGTTAGACCAAATGACTCGTCCGGGCTTGTCCACATGAGAACACCTGCAACGATGACCTTTCACCTGGAAGACCTGTTCCGATGATGAATAGCGCCCGTCTAATTAGCAGTCGTGCGATAGAGCCCGTCGTGACATCGTTACATGCGTGCACGCAGAGCGGTTTTGTTGAGAGATAAGTAACATTCAAAATTTAAAATAATAATGTATTTGATTTATGTAGGTTAATATACTTAGGACCAATGTTTAAATGATTCCATGGCAGGGTAAGATGTCAGTGGAACCGAATCCAGTACAAACTGTTCTCTCATAGTATTGAAACTGCCTAATAAGCTAGGCCAGCTCATGGTCAAAGTGTATCCCAGTGCTGTGCGGTCGATTGTACTGTATCTGCTTGCTTCATTGGGACCTATATTCCTCTTTTATCAGAGTGGTACCTACGCCTTTGTATATCATAGGTAATATAACTCAATATGTAGCTCAAGGAATTGCGAAGTTGTGGCAGTGCGCTGGGCACATCGCTCGTAGAACTGACGGCCGTTGGGGCAGAAAGGTTCTCGAGTGGCGACCACGTATCGGAAGACGCAGCGTAGGCAGGCCTCTCACAAGTTGGACCGATGATCTGGTGAAGGTCGCGGGACCCAGCTGGATGAGGTTAGCGCAGGACCGGTCGTCGTGGAGATCCCCCGTCTACAGTCTGATATGATGAAGTAATATACCTACATGTTAATGTAGTAGGTAGGTACTTTATTCTTTTATTCCTGTATTATTATGTGTACCAATAAACATTAATTAAATGTACAGAATGGTTTAACAAGATGTGTTAGTAGGTAATAAGTACTCAGTCATTATATTTGTTCAAAGAAACGATGCTTCAGTGGCGTCGGGGATAAGACGCGGCCTACAATATCGGCAGGTCCGGAGTTCGATCCCCGGCTGGGCCATGTACCATTGGGTTTTCTCGAAAATTAAGTACATTTACTGACTGCTCTCAAACGGTGAAGGAAAACATCGTGAGGAAACCTGCATACGCCAAAGAACAAATTCATATGTGTATGTGAAGTCCACCAACCCGCACTGGGCTAGCGTGGTGGACTATAGCCCGAACGCCTTTGTCGAGAGGGTAGGCCTGAGCCCCAGCAGTGGGGACATGTTAATAGGCTGTTGATTGAAAGAAACGATGTCATAAATAAACCATATTAATGAACTATGTATTTTCTTGCACCAACCTACTAAGCATTTTGCTTTTAATTCATACACCTACAAGCAATTTCAATTGAACTCTGTGCCCAAACCTTATAAATCACAACACGAGTAGTTCTGTCCGTCCGTCCGTTTACTCGTATTTTTAATTAGCTTGTCAAGGTGATGGAAGTAAAAGTGAATAGTTGTATTACTGTTTATTCGAATATTTATTATTTAAATGATCGAATAGAATGTGTCACGGTCTAATCTTAACTCTCAATTTGCATAGCGGAGGAGGTCATATTCATATTCGAGTAAGTTGTAATTATTTCTTGTTAACTTTACTAAACGACTAAGTAATTTTGTAACCGAAGTGTAAGTTGCAATTTGTAACTTTCTTTTTAAAAGGTTAGATGAATGTTAACGTTTATCGCACTAGTTATTAGTACCTAAGCTTCGCGGTTGGCGAAAAATCTTAGTGTTACGAGCTGAGGAAATGTTTAACAAAATGTTACTTATTTCGGGTGGAGTTAATGAAATGGGCTTAAGTGGACACACGGTGTGACCAGTCCGAGTTTACTAACCAGAACTCCTCCCCCCTCCAAAAAATAAATTCGTGAACAAAGCGCGAATCCACTCTTAATCCTTAAGAGATTCAATCAAGGTTTTCGCTCTTCGTATTTGCTGAAATAAATACTTAGGTAGGTCATCATTATCATCATATCAGCCTGTAGACGTCCACTGCTGGACAAAGGCCTCCCCCAAGGATCTCCACGACGACCGGTCCTGCGCTAACCTCATCTTGTGGGAGGCCTGCCTACGCTGCGTCTTCCGATACGTGGTCGCCACTCGAGAACCTTTCTGCCCCAACGGCCGTCAGTTCTGCGGGCGATGTGCCCAGCCACTGCCACTTCAGCTTCGCAATTCTTAGGAAGGTACTTACTATTAATTTAATTTATGTAACTTGTCCTTTATTTACCGAAACATTGATGACATTTTGATGAGGACCATGCATTTCGCTTACATTTATTAGTTCACAGCGGGCCTCAAACTCGTTTGCGTCGCAGATAACTATTAACTAGATATGCCACAATAGTTATTACTTTCAACGCACGAGAGTGTTAACGCAAAAGTTGTGAATTCACATAAACCGTAAAACTTAAGTGTAAGCAATTATCTATTCTGTGGTGTTAGTGAATGCTGTAATGAGCGCAGAGGTGTAACTTTTAATCAGTTAAAATGCCCGTGCGAAATTATAAATCGCCGTCGTATACTACGTAGGAATAAGAACGGTCGATTCCACAGATTTTTGTATCGGATGTCGAAGGAAAATTAGTAGAATCGACTGCTCGAAGCGAGGAGAGGAATTCGAAAATAGAGCTGCAGTATAGCCCCCCCCCCCCCCCCCCTTGACGATGCGCCTTCCCCCATGCATTGGTTACCGAGAAATAAACTAAATGAATTGATAATAATATACATCAAAATAATAATTAAATATCCGTCAACTTACAGAAACACTAGTTATCTACTCTTTCAGGCGGGGCATTTAAAAATATTAACATTATTTATTTATTATTTTAAATCTGGCTAATAACTTACTGTTTGGCAAGTACACGTCGTAATGCACAATTATAAAGCTTGGATTAATTGAGCTCAGTAAATCTTTCCTCTTTGTATCTGTCGTATCTACTAACAAGGCTCACCTAGGATTTCGTAGGTACGTTTTCGGATGCATAACCTTAAAAATACTACCGTTAGTGCTGCATTCATCGGTCAAGTGGGACAAAAGATAAGAAGAACCAACGTTTAGCGATCTGCCCCTAACAATATGGTGGCACAAAAATTCATGTGTTCACTTCCATATAATCTATTTCCAAACTTTCAAACTCAATATATAAACAGGCAAAAAGTCACGCGTCCATTGCGCCTCCGATCGCATCGATAATTTTTCAACACAGCATCTACTTATTACAATCATAGGCAGAACATTAACTAACGCGCAGGCTTTTCAATCTCACAGACAGCCTTCCATAGAAAAACCTACTCAAAACCTCGATCAGTTCAGTTCAAAGTCTATTGACAAAATCGAGACTGCTCATTTGACCTGCCCAAAGGAGTATCAACTTTAAAGTCGGTAGTTTTAAGGTTGGATTTCGATTGTTATGGAGTTGGAATGGAGCAGCATTTGAGCTAGACATCGGTCAAAGAATCGTGACCGGCCCGTCCCAAGCACCTGACGTCCACTTGTGCTTAATGTAACCTCACTGTAATGTAAAAACAGCTTTTTAAACACTACCTCTTAAGTTTTATCCTGAACTGTTTAGAGGTCAGTTTTATGAGTAATGCGACTATAGTTCTTAATTCGGTAGTTGGGCAGAATCGACGAGACCGAATATCTCTTTAGGATCCATCAAATACTATTAATAATTTTACTTTTCATTTCATTGATTGCTTCCCCCAGATGGATCTATTGCACCTTTAAAAAACCGATTTTGTATCCTAGCAAAAAAAATTAATAAAATGAATATAATCTCACAAGTCAGGTAGATATTACGCTAAGTTTAAATAAAAGACACATTTCGTTTTCTAAACAGGATCTATTTCTTGTTAGAGTTCGGTTTATTTTATGTTCTTTGTATTTAACTTCACCTACAATGTTAGTTTAAATCTAACAGTTACCTATTGTATAAGTTAACTGCTTCTGTCATCTGATCTTCTACTGAGATATTATTGACATTACCCTCCAATTCTATCTGTTTTACCTACTTCGTATTCACCATAAAGGTCAACATGAAGACAATATACTCGTACTCCTTAGTCATCAACATCGTCTACCTAATTGTCCTGTCCAACAATCTTTCCCATGTTGACCCTTAATAACCCACTCCTGCGCACAGTTTTTCTTCATAGTGCACCTAGCTCGCTCGTGACTGCCCATGACAGCTACTTCTTATCTTCCCTCTTGCTTCTTTTGCGTGATTGCTCTCTTTGTCTACTCTTATTTACGTGCTCGGCTCCATATTCGCAAGAAGTAAGTAATAGCTGATGTCGGTGTATGCAGATGGGGGTGTAGGTATAAACGTTAAGTTTTCTCCTGATGTATACCGCTACTATTATTTTAAATGATGACACTATAATAAATTTGTAGGTAGGTACGTTTGGCTATCACAAACTAGAATTATCTGTACTGTGAGAATTAGTTTCACAAAATTTGATATACATAACGAGCTCTTCTACTTTTTTCATCCCATATTACATCTTCCATCATCCCATATTAATAAATATGTTACGGGACTTGTCTCTCCTCTAATATCGCTAATCTGTGCTACTCTCCTGTCATTTTAGGATTGCTCATAAATTGTTCAAGTAAGATACAAACCGCCGACTGGAAGGAGGTCTGTATTATGTACCTCCTGCCTCCTCCTATATGGAGAAATGAAATCTTTTTGTGACAAAGCTCGGATGCGTTACGGCTGAGTTAATGGAAAAAATCCTACCAGCACGACCCAAAGTTCAACTGGTAGAGAATGCCAAGTAGCACAAAATAATCAACGTGCAATAATATTTAACTAACTGAAATAAGTGTGTTTTAGGTAAAATTAGCACCGGCTTCTGCATAACTATTCTTTGTCAATAATAACGCCCTGTCCCTGGTCCTTTCCGCGGAATGCCATGGGAACGGGTAGCGCCGGCCAGTCCCGACTCCGCTACATGACACGAAATTATTGAGATACACGTCACTATTACCCCATTACACCCAATGGAGGTTTATGTTTACTGGCGGTATGTTAAACGCCCTTGGATGGAGGGGCATTTCATTATGCCTTCACGGGGGCTCTACTGAGAGATGATTTCTGTAAATGATTTTGAAATGATAACAAAAATTCAAGGACCGCTTCATAAAAGTTAATTAATATCGTGCTTGCTAATTATGGTTTATGTCACTATGTGGAACCTAACCACCATAAATAGTAAATAACCAACAAAAAAATAGTAAATAATTATCACCAAAAACATTAAATGATCACAAAAATTTTAACACCAATATAATTAAAAATGTGTATAAAATATTTTTAAAAATCTCGTTATTCTATTAAATGTTGGCTTAGGTAATCTGTGCATTTTTAAGTCCTGTCGCTCGCTTCGCTCACTCCAAGGGTCATGTCAATGTAACAAAAAAAAATTTCGAGATTACAGTAGGTAAATAAATATTTTCAGAAATTTCGTAGGTAGCTATACTTATTCCAGAAATACTATTTTTTTACGATAACTGCACATTAAACAAGTAAGTGCGTCGTACATTTTCCTGTCTCGAGGTTATAATCAATAAATAACTTACAATCACTTTTGTCTTTTCCACTTTTGATGTTTGTTAGATATCCCACTAAAAATTCTAAGACCCGCCCTAGTTTTAAGAAGACATTCGTTATTCTCAGTTGTGTAACCTAATCCCTTGCATTCATCTGATAATGCGAGGAAGTGCAGGCTGCACGGTGCAACAGTCAGGCGGGACAGTGGCACGTGAAAGTGATTAGTGCGCACAGTGGTGCGTTGTCGCGCACAGAGGACCCTTGTGTCGAGAGGAGGTCGGGGCCACATGGGATACTGGTGTATAAAATTTCAACAGAAATTGGGAATACGATTTATTACTGACAACATATTAAATTTTCATTTCCCTGTCCTGAAAGCAATTTGTCCACATTTGGCCAAGAAAGGACTAGCGTCTCTTCTGATGCAAAAATCTTGCAATAATGGGGGTGATTCACGCACATATGCACACTAGTAAACTGTCGCCACAAAGCATTACGTAATAAATGAACATCACATCCAAAGCCTTTTGTACACATTGACACATTTCGACACAGCGTATGACCAAAAGGGATTGACTTTTTGGCAACGGGGATAGCCTGAGTATAGCGACTCTCCTCCGTGTGTTGCTCTATGGGTTTGTCGAAGTCTACTTCGTCTTCCAGCTACCTTTAGGTTGGAGGAGAGTGGCCCAATTTATACTTCCTGCCCTGTTACAAAAAGAGAAAACAGTTCTTATTTTATAACTGGCAACAGACAACCACTTTTCCCGTTTCAAAACCGGTTGCAAATCTCAGCAAGGCCTGAAAGAGATGATAATATGATTGATATGCGTACATCAACAACGTAAATTCACTACAAATTTTTTATCTACTCCAGTTAAACCCACCATCCTCAAACACAGCGGCGGCGATGTCGCGTCCGATCGAATTTCGCTTCTTACAACGTCCTCTTTGTTCCACCATTACACCAGAGCCGAGAACAAAAAACACAATGTATTAGCGGCACTTCGCGATGCAATTCCAACGGGCACTGCTTGCTAATTACCCCTACCTACCCACCAGTTTACCCCAACCTCTACGCTAATGATTGTAAGAGGTAATCAGAGATCCGGGAACACTGGTGGTACGGTAGTGCCAAATTTTGTGAAACCGCCGGTAATTGTAAGACAATGCGTTACGAGTCGTAAACGTTTGACGCTGTAATGCGAAGGTACAATGAGGTCATGTGTCGGTTCAATTAGAAGGTACCTTTATGTTCTTTGTTTAAAAGTATTGTCCCTTCAGTTTGCGCGCCTTGCTACTTGCTAAAGTGCGTGGATTACAAAGCATGATGAATTTATAAAGAGAGTTCATTCACACCAGAAGAGTTCTCGTAAATGCATTCACGATATCAAATAGCGGACTGTACTGGCCGATGAAAATTCAACAATTTGTCTTTAGACTTTAATCAGTACAAATGACAAATTAGGTCGCCGTACAAAATACAACCCCCCTCCAAATAGCAATCTAAATTGCCAATAAGTGGATATACCTACGCAACAGGAAGCAAAATCTCAAAAATGTTTACAACCACTCAACATAAGCATCGATTGTAAAGGAATAATCGAATAAACTCGAAAATCCACCAATTTCCCAAACAGCCCTCCGAAAAAAGTTAAACAAAAACTCGGGCTTCTCAAACTGAGCGTGAAATATGGGGAAAAAATTACTGCGCAAGTGAACAACGGGCCTTATTCAATGCTTCATAAAAATATGATGGACATGTTTCTTAATATGACATCAGTTCGAGCGGTGATATTTTTTTGTCGCCTGTTCCTACCAGGGACTTCTAACCCCAATCCCAAACAGCGTAAGCACCATTCCTGTTTCTTCTAAAACTATCATTCGGCGAATACGGCATTATAGTTCAGTTTTCAATGACAATTGTAGGGAAATCAGACCTTAAAATTCAGTTAAAGCAGTAGAAAGAAGATATTAAGTGCTGGGTAATCCAATTCATGCTCTTTGTCAAACTTTAGGATGTGGATTATGTTTCTTTGGAGCCACCATGTTTTCCCCCGAATATGTGATTATGTACAAAAGGATATCTATTCAAGTTATGTCCCTTTGTCCCTTTCACATGTGAGTATGTATGTCGTAATGACATGGTAAAGATGCCGCCAGGGATGGGTTTTGTTAGTAGTTTGATGCAATATGAAATTATTTTGCCAAGTAGGTACTTTTTGATATATTAATTGTGTACTTAAATAGGAGCATTTCATGCAGTTTAAATTTTATAAAAAATAAATTCTGTTTAGTAGACCTTACCTATATTAGTACAGTCCTTAGCTTTCAAAAGTAAATACCTATCTTAGTAGGTACTTCCTTCCTAAACTATATTCTATTTAGAAATGGTTTCTCTTTCCAAAGGGCTTAGCAAGGCAAGGGCAAAGCAAAAGGCTTTGTTTTTTGATACTATAGGCTTTGATCACTGTTGTTCAGTTCGGTAATGCATGACCGTAGATGGACTAGGGATGGAACTTTCAGAATGTCAGTCTGCGATCAGTATGTCAGTTCGAAAATATGTCATCTAATAGGTATGTGACAAAAACGTTTATTTATCAACATTATTCCTTCTATCGACATTTTATTCCTTACATGAACGAAATAATTGACAACCATTTCCGCGAAATAACTATTATTTGCAATTCGCGAAGATAAAATGACCGGAATTTGCAATCAGATGACAAGTCGGTCCCTTATTGTGTCTGTGGGTCAGCTGTCCAGTTCGGAGCAACAGGGTTATCGGTGGGGATGCATGCAACCATGTGCACTAGTGATAGTGAACATATTTTATCTGGCAATTTAGTCATCAGTATGAACACAGATTAGCAAATCTGGAAGTGTACATTTAAATAGTAATTATACGCAAAATAAAGACTGTATCATTAATTATTTATGTATTTATTACTACAGAATAAAAACTTTTTTCGTTAAAAATCCGAGTAGCAGATGTACCATTACGTCAGTGGTATGATTTTAAAATTTGTAGTTTTAGAATGCGTGATTTTAGCGGGTAATATGTTTTTGGTAGTTTAAGCTCATGTTGCATGCATGTTGTAGATGTAATATAATAAATAAGTAAGTATATACTTACATAGTTTTAAATGTTAATTAGGATTATGTACATGACTAATTCTACCACTTCTGTATTGTGTCAGAATACAGTATAGACTTACCAAGTTATCTGTGAACTGAAGGGTGGCTCTGCCAGCGTTTCATTGTTGCCAATTTATTGAACTATTGGAAATCTTTGGTGTTTTCAAATGCTTAGATTAATAAAAAGATGTAAGTCAATAATGTGACATATTTTTACTATCATTAACAGTCACAAGCCGTCCACAGGTACCACAGGCCTCCCCCTTGCATTTTCACAAGAACGATCTCAAAAAAATCCGCGTAGGCTAACGTGCATTCATATACAGTGGTGGACAGCTAATTAGAAACAGATAGTACGACTATGTATGTTGTAAATGTAATCAATATTTCTACTGAAATTCATCAGAGATCATGGACTATTTATTTCGTCACAATGTACTACATGGTCTTAGTTTTAAAACAAACCACATTTTATGATGATCATTTAATATTTAAAATAAAAAAGTCTGTACATCTCAACAAATACCAATTTCCTTAGTACTGGCCGCTGGACAACTAATTAGAAACAGAGAATGGTTAATGTTTATACTGGTTTTATAGATGAAATTAAAATAAAATTACTTTCTTAGCTCAACATTATAGCTAAGTTAGCTGTAATGTTATGAGTTTTGTCGCCGTTTTTAAATTATTTCGTCTAATTTTATTGTTAAAATGGGTAAAAGCAAGAGGTGTGATGCATCGACCAGAAAAATTATAGTGAATTTGCATTGCAATCGAATTGGACGTACAGAAAGATCGTCAATCATTTGGAGTGTTCTGTGAAGATAGTTTTAATGCCATTGCACATTACAAACAACACGGGACAACGAACAACGTACCTAGAAATTTACGGCCAAGGAAGTCCACGTCTCGTGAGGACAGACTTATGATTCGTTTAGCTAAGGCAGACCCTATAAAAGGTTCATATGAAATTCGAAAGTAAGTGTTTTGTCGACATGATCTTTGCAACGTATCTGCAAGGCTAGTCCGCAGGCGGCTGCTATAAGCAAATTTGTTTGGAAGAGTTGCTAGGAAGGTGCCACATCTTACTAGGCAACATAGGGAAATTCAAACAAACAAACATTCGCTAGAAAGTATGGCAGTTGGACAGTCCACCAATGGAAAAAAAAAACTGACGAAACTAAGATTAATTTGATAAATTCTGATGGCTAAAGGTAGGTACGTCGCCCAATCAATGAGGCATTAAATAACAAGTACACGAAAAAGACAGTTAAACATGGCGGTGGAGATGTTAAAGCATGGGGATGTTTTTCCGGACACGGGGGGTTGGTCCTGTGAGAATGATTTAAGGCATGTTGGATCAGTTTCAGTACAAAAATATATTGGTGATGACGATTCCATACTCTGACAAATATTTACCAGTTACTTGGATATTTCAACAGGATAATGATCCGAAGCACACAGCTAACAGTGTTATAGCATTTCTTAGAGGTCAATTGGTGTCTGTGTTAGAGTGGCCAGCAAATAGTCCGGATCTCAAACCAATCGGGAATTTGTGACACACTATGAAAGAAAACATTGTCAGATGAACGTATCACCAATATTCATGAACTTTATGACACTTTTGCAGAAGCTTGGAGATGTATTCCTGTGGTAAGGTGTAGAAAATTAATAGAATCAATGCCACGTCGGTGTAGAGCTGTAATCAAAAACAGCGGTTATCCAACCAAGGACTAATCGTCTGTGGATAAAGCATTTGTATTATCTAACCATATTAATTCTTGTTATTATAAAATTTGTTCATGTTTTGTCATAATATTTTTCTGTTTCTAATTAGTTGTCCACCATAATGTACTGTAAAATGTCGACTTCTTGCATATTGTTTCATAAATTATTCTAACTACAAGTGTTGTTTGGTATTTGACCACCCAGCAAATCAACACGTGATAGAGCGGGTACATTAGATATAATTTTAGCTGTCTCTGATACTTAAAATATTATTTACTTGGTTAAGTTGATTGAAACTAAAAGCTTTCATACTGTGTTTCTAATTAGCTGTCCACCACTGTACGTGGTTCGGGTACCCCATATTCTGTGCTGGTCACATCTGACGGCCCGTCATTCTATACAATTTGTGCTGACGGCCATTCTGTTCCTGATTCTGCCACTTCACAGATAACTTGGTGAGTCTATAGTGTCAATCAATCAGGCCTTGTTTTAGCGATAATGTCCTACTGGCGGACTTCTAGTGATATATTTATAACCCCGGCGCGGCGCGACAGGGACCTACTTTCCCCAAAGAGTCGTATTAATATTAGATACCTATATGGTATGAGTAAGTACTTCAGTGTTTTAATGGTTAAGTAGATTTTTTTATGAAATTTAATTCAATTTTTTAACTTTTAATTTTTTTTGTTTAGTCGTCCGTTTTATAATCGTAACAGTATTTTACATAGTCAATGACGCCGACCAGCTGGTTGAAATTTTACATCAAATATCTTAGCTGTAACTTGAAATCGGTCAAAAATATTACCATAGGTTACTTTAGAAAAAAATGTACAAAGGGAATATAAGCTGACGTTTTCAGTAAAATGGTCCTCGTGTCCCAACCTATCTATAATAGCAACTCTGTATTTTTATTATTTCTATTATTTAAAAAACATTCATTTTATTTGAATTGGATGGATAGAATATTATTTAAAGTACGTAACAATCTTTAATTAGAAAATATTTCGACTAGGTGCCTATAAAAGTCTTCATGATGATTAAAGTAAAGTTCCTACAAAGAGAAACTAATTAAAACCATTTAAGTGATTGGCACTAAAACGTGCACAAATAAATGTCAATGGAACTATTACTTTCGATCGGCAATAACGTAATAATTAGCTAATTGGTCACAGAGTAGTTTACGACTGCGAATGGCTGAAACAAAATTATAATTAGCCATAAATCGGACCATGGCGACCGTCGATCGATCCTCTCGATTCTCCCGCACGATTACGACTATCGATTATTTTCTGTGTGTGGGTGCGCGGGCTAGGGGCGTATGCGTGTGTGCGTGAGTGTAGGAACAACAGATTTATTGTTAATGGTGTCCCGAACATAATTAAAATGGTTGATGTTTCGCCCGGCCCGCCGCGGCCTCGTCCTTCGCTCCTAACGTAGATTAATCTTTGAGCAGAGACTACACGAATGTTAGAGAGTTTAAACCCTTCAATATTTAAAAATCCATCCTTACTGGTATTATAATTGTAATTTTAATATTACAAAACAATACATTTAAAGAGGTGGGTGAAGATAACATAACCACTGGCTGGAAAACAAGAGGGGGGGGTCTTTGCTCAGCAGTGGGTCTGGTAAAAAAAAGATTACTCCAGTTAAAATATGTGTGCCATAACAGTCAATGTTTCATTGATGGTACACAAATAAATTAGGTAGCTTTCAAATTACAAAGTAAGTATAACTTAAGCCATTCACCCCTAAACATTTTGACATGTGGGAAACTGAGTCCCGGAATCCAAACTGACGTGCGGTCGGCTGTACAAGATTCAATTCCAGAAAGAAATATACATACTATGTGCGCATAATGAAATATTTCAGATTTGCATTTGGCAATGTGACTTCAGATCTGTTTAGTGTCGAAACTCCAAATAAGTACCTAGGTGTCACAGTTTTCGATTGACAGTTGACTGATTAGAAGTACAAAATGTCAATTCAAAATCTGTTCGATGAGGTTGCAGCGTCTCTATTTTTGTGCATTAGTCTGTGGTGCGTATGGTGTTATAGATGATGTTGAACGATAAGGCGTGCTCCACCGATGGGATCTCACCTCGTGCGATATGTAACCCTATGGCGCCATCTGCCCTCGGTTTAATAGAAATAGTATATTATGTACTTACCTAAATATTACACCACAGATTTTATAGAACGATAGCTTATTGTTGGAAAAGTATTGTGGAACATGTTATATCTTTACATCTGCTAAGTGCATTACCCATATGCATTGTTTTTTTGTGAATTTTGTACTTCTTACCTTACTCTCTACTCATGTTAGGCAGTAAAGTATCTTTTTTTTTTTCTTCAAATTTATTTTCAGTTTTCCTGTCGTTGAATAAATATCGTAATTTTTTTCATAATAGGTATTACTTCAAAAATGAGCAAGAAAATTTTTCAATATTATGCGACCATTCGGCGGATTAGGCGCTCATTTATTTTTAAAATTTTTTTTGGAGCTCATTTTATTATTTTCTTTTCAAAATTGCACCACTCATCATCAGTCTGCACCACTAGGTCCGCTGCTCGACATAGGCCTCCCCCAAGGTGCGCCACTAAACCCGTTCTCCCGTTCTCTGCCAGTAGTCTTGCGCAGATCGTCGCTCAATGTAGTCGGGGGACGTCCCATACTATGCTTGCCCAGTCGTGGTCTCCACTCCAGAGCTCGTCAACCCCAACGGATATCGGTTCTCCGACAGAATGTGACCAGCCCACTGCCACTTGAACGTACTAACTTTTGAGATATGTCAAATGGATAATTTGGTTCTCTGGCGGATCAATGTGTTTCGGATCTTGTCTCTAAGAGAAACTCCGAGCTTGGGTCATAATTGCATACAAATAAATAGTTAAAGGTGCGTACGATCATTAAAAATATGGAGTCTCATACAAAATATGCTTGCCTATGATACTAAAGAGTACGAACGCCGCACATAAAATGCCACAAACACGCCGATAACAACCCGCGTTGTAAACAGCAACAATGTCAACTTCTCAGAAAACCTAATCACGCGTCAATTTATCCCGCACCGTGGAACTATTAATCAAAATTCCACCACCGGGCCTTAATTATTAGAAGGCCTTATTTAATTTATTTCAACGGCCGATACGTTATGGGACGTCCCGAAATATATCGGATGGTACCACCACGCCCTGCCATTACCGTGCGGGGACGGTCGCTGTTAGTCATATATCATGCCGAGGAAATTACCACGGCACTTATTACGCGTTTAAACAAAGCAAAGGTTAAAGTTTTTAGTTGGTGAGATTATGGTCGTAATGCAATACTAATAAAGATTATGGTGGCTGATTTAAAAGGTGTTTGAATAGTTTTTTTGGGTGGGATCGAGAAAATTTACTTTGAAAGTAGTGTACACTCAGTAACTGATATAGAAACTTAACAAATAAGTCAACAGTCAGACTACCTAACCTCGAGAACGCTAATTCTAACGCTAAGATCTAAATAAATTTTTCTTCTGTGTACTAAATTCTCTGATAAATTTAACCAAACACGTATTGGACAAATTGCTATACCTACTCTAAATCAAATTAATCTAATCCATAGTGTAAGTCTAACACTATGTCTAATAATACATTAATATTAGTCATTGTACAATTCATTTTACTTAAGTCTTACAGATTTTACGAACTTAAATACGTTAAACATTTACAGGTAAGAACACAAGTTTCAGTTTATAAAGTTCAGAGAAATTAAGAACAGAAAACCTTCTTGCTTGTAGAATAGCTAAGATATTTATTTAGTTATGATGTTGATGAATTCCTATGGTTAATACAGAGGGCCTCGACGACATCAATTCAATCTATATTCACAATTTCTACAAAAAGGTAACAATTAGGAAGGTAATCATAAGAAAGAAATTGCTAAGAAGAGACAGAACGTTCAAAAACAGCAGGACAAGTCTTCAAAACTAACAGCATGTAATGAATCGATGAATAGACGAACATATGGCCGAACTATAAAGCAAACGACCCACAATATCTCATAACATAACCGTACGAACAAATCGTATAACAGTCACCATTTTTCAATCGGTTTTTATCAGCCCACAATTAATAATTCGTAAAAATCATTAACGAGCGAGACGAGAGAACAAAAGTCGCCGTCCTTTGTGGCATGTCGGGAGATGTATAAAAAAGGAAAGGGAGAAAAAAATTTAAAAGGAGCGACCGAGTCCCCCGTAGGGAGGTGGAACATCGGAGCTGCGTTCACTAAACCAACACGGGATGTGTCGACGCAGGGTATCTGTGTGATATGCCGCGGCCGGACAACTTGTGCCATTGCCGGTTTAGCATTTGGTTACATAAAGATTACACTGATATAGATGTATTTGTTTACGATGAATATAGGAAATATTATTATAAGTAGGGGCATGTAAATGTAAACAAGGACCTTAATTAGAGCGTAACACAAAAAAGTATTGCGGGGTGTATGGCATAAAACAATTAAAGAAAAAACGTTCGAACACACTGCAGATACTATTCTAGGAATAAAGAGTTTTGTGGATTATAAAACGTTCTATTTCTTTTAGATCTGTGTGTCCGTCTGTTGGTTTGTTTTCCTGAATACCAAGCAACAACTAAGGATTTTAGAAAGCTTATTTGTTTTTACACTATATACAACAGAGTGCTGAGAATATACCAATTGCTAAAAATCACGCGAGAAACTCGAACGCAAAAACTGGTTTTAGATTAAATAAATTCAATAGCCGTTAGTTCTAAGTTTAAAGTGACACAGAAATGTACGGATGAAGTCGATTACTGGGATCACACGATTGGCATGTAATTAGAGTTGGATCTCATCGCAGCGCGCAGTAGCGACTGTTTATTGAAATCGCAATATTCGAGCAATCAGACTCATTCCGCGGTCAGTAATAAAGAGAGGACACGGGATACAGGTTGAGTTATACTTGAGAACGTGAAGCTGCTCAAATAGTATTGATGATCGCTGACGTGAAGGCATGAAGGTGAGGCGTCGCCGACTTTGTTGCTATTATAAGTACTCGTATGAAAAACCCTCGGCAAAACAGTGGTCAGCTGCACTGTGTTACTTGTGATAGGGTCTTAACCATTTTGGTTTTGTTAGGATCTTCAACAGGGAGAGTCGCCATCGTCGGATACAATGCGGATGATATCTTCAAAGTTAGGTTTTCGTAATTCAAGTCTGCGTCTTTTTGTTTTGAAATATATATTTTTTTATTCTTGAAGCAGAAGCATCGGATAACATGTTTCGATACCATCAGTTCTTGATCAACCTTTACGCATCTCCCTGCAGTAACCCTTGCAATTGCAACAATCGAGCTGCGAGCAATCACAAATAATTGAGATTTGAATCAGGAAAGTGTTTCCCACTTTATTTTGCTATTACAGACATAACTATCTTTTTGTACATGTGTTTCTGATACCTTTAGGTAAATGACAGATTTGACTAACTTAACTGCTGATGTCACTGTTAATCGAAGGTCATATTATAAGTTTCCTGGTATTTAGGATGTAATAAAACAATTATGATTAAAGAAGATTTAGATACTCTAACTTAACTACCTAGAGCGACATTTTTCCATCATGATTCATGACATAATCTTTTTTCTCAAAATCAGCGAATGATTATAAAAGAATGTCAGTTGACTACCTACCTAACAAGTTAAAGCAAAAAGACTGACCAAAAAGAAGTGAAAAAATTACTGGTTGAGTCTTACAACAAAACTAAATTATACTCATTCAATTTTAAATGTATACACGTCACAAAATAAAAGAAAATTGTCACAGCATGCCCCCAAATGGATTATTAAAAGGTACTACATCACGATGCCCTTAGTCCTATATTAATGTCGTCACGTTACAGTAAATTATCGGGACATCCAATTGGTCGGTGTCGTGACAAAAGGACATAAATATGGGGAAGTCGGCTGTATAGGTGTGTAGGGTAGACGAGGAGACACGCAGGGCCTAGAAGCGAGCCTTGGAGAACTCTGCAAACTTTGAGTCTTTTAACATTAAAACGACACGTACTCGACACGATTATAGAAGATCTACTAGTAAGTACCTACACACCTACCTACTTAATTTCTGATATTATTCTTAAAAATATCTAGGTACATTAATTCCATTAGGATAAATTCTCCGTTCAGCAGTGAACTAGCGAATGCTGTTAATAATAATGATAATGAAGTTCTATACAAATAGACTACTACCTACTAAAATTTTACAAGGAGATCACAAATATACACACACAGACGAGTACCAAATTCACAGAGGAATTAATAGTGTCAAATTGTAACAAAGACAAATTTTAAACACTAAATTACACACAAAAATGGACGCATTTGCATCTTGGAAACAAAACAGACAATAGATGGTGTTCGGAAATGTACTGCAAAGTCAATGTGGTAATATAAACCATATTTTGCTGTATTTATACCTATATTGTCCCCTTTCATATTTTGTCTTTCATTATGTTGTTTCCAAGACGCACCTAGACCTATGTGTTCGTATTTGGTATGAAAGTTCTGACGATCAAAGCGTATCTGAACGTCGCAGTTGATATAAACAAGGCTCCTCTACCTCTACGGGGATACATACGGATATGGCGTTGGTCATTTGCCGCGGTGGGGGCTTGTCACCAGCGCACACGGCAAGCCGCGGGTGGTAGCTCGGCCGTGCTACAGTGTCGAACGCCTTTGATGGGCCGGCGAAGAGGGTTTGTTATTTTGTCGTTAATTAATCGTATTATGCAGTTACAATTTTGATTAACAACTTACTCAGATAAATTACAGACGATTGTGAAGGAATAAAGATAAAAATTGACGGCACTGAAAATGTTTGTATCAGTGTCACACAGTACTATAAAGATAAGGATGAAGCTAACTTGAGTACCTACTGTCAACTGAATCAAATCAACTGAATCAAACTGCCTTCAGAATTGGGCCTATTGTGACAGTTGATAACATAATTAGTTGATTAGAGCAAACCACGGTTCAAACCGTAGCTCGTAGCGAGCGAGACGAAAACTTTAGATATTTTAGTTGGTGCATTACTTTGTAAGTGGTAACTGGGCATTAGTTCATTTCATTACTCATAGAATCTGTATAAAATCATGACCTATCAAAATTATCAACATTCCGTAAGCATAAACTTAAGAATTCTTTAATAATAAAGTGTTATTTAAAAACAAATCCAATGACATCTTTATCGCAACATCTGCGTTTAAAATTAAAACCCAGCAAATTAGCCTGCCTATCTCGAGATCGCGTGATATAGTCCGAGGGACTCACAATAAAATGTATAACAATTCTTTTCCACCCACCGGTCCCATTGTATTAACGTTGGTAAAAAAAACGTCGTCACCTGTCGTGTCATTTGGTACCAATAAATAAGCCGCCAAAGAAAAGACGAAATTGAAAAAAAACGAATCGCCGAAAAGTGACCCGAAGTTTGACAGTTACGGTAGGGTCCGACCGATAATAAAGGTTTTGTTTTGTAATTGTTTTGGTCGAAACCGAAATCGAAACTCTATTGCTTTCTACTCCTAAAGTTGTGTGTAATCGGAAGGTGAAACGTGGTTTAAGTATTATAGTCCCCGTAGAGTTTAATGGCGACTGTGTGAAGTTGGCTGATTTCTGCGCAATGACTTCAGTGAATGCAATGAATTTTAGGTGTCAAAGGGGCGCTGTGCGGGGGTAACGTAGAGACGCTCATTCAAATTCAAGAAAATGTTCATTGATTCGATCTTTCAAGTTTTTGGACATCTCTATGTAGCACACTATCTCGTTTACGCACACATAGACTATAAACACTGTCAGTGATGTGCAAACAATTTGTGACTATATTCATTCAGCCGTCAAGAAATTCTACGGGGACTGTAATAGTCAGATTATTTTATTACATGGAACTTGTTAGGTAAGGTTGTTAGAGATTTTTATATGTATAATTACAACATTTTGTTTTTATACATAATTTGCATTGCATAGATTTAAAATGAAAGTTTAAAAAATGTGGGTAGATAAATCGTTCTATATCTTAAATGTGTCGTTTACCTCTAACTTGTGTTTAAATTCTTTCGACATTAGTATATTTTATGCGTTATTTTTAACTTATAAATCTCTAAAGAAACTACATTTTAACTGTTGACCGAACCAAAAATCATCCGAAAGGAAAAAGCCGAACCGAAACCGAAATTACCGACAAAACTGACACCAGTTTATAGACCTTTGTCATAAGCTTTAATTATGACTCTTATTGTTAACGGAATATAAACTTTTATTAAGTTAGCAAAAAAAATATTTTTTTTAATTTGAAGGACAGTTTTTTTAGCAAACCGTTTTGACTGACTAGTATTTATGACGTGAAACTTTACTGGGGATATAAAACGTTGGTCTGACTTCATTAGTACCGTTTTTGTAACAATGTCCCGGCCTATTGTGAGCAAATTATAGAGTTTTGGTTGTCTTCTTTGATGTTTGAAGACGCCTACCAAATTTTCAAAACAGGATCATTTGTAAAGTTTGATAAAATATTAAGTGATTTTATATCTAATTTTTCTTCTAAATACAGAGTGTAACAAAACTGTAGGATACTTATCGAGTATGTACTATGGACAATCTTCGCGCCTTACCACCTTAAGGCTTATTATTGCGTGCGGCTATTGAGCACCGAGTAACCGCCTGCTCAGGCCATTGACCTCGCGAATAGAATAGCGAGCGAAAAGGGCTTAGCTACGATCGCCACATGCAAGCAACAAAAATTTGGAACTGGTAAGGCGGAAAGTTTGTTGATATATAATTTTTTTGTATTCTCCATTTTTGGACATTATAAAAAAATACCAAAAATACATATTAATGTACATACAAAATAATGATAAGATTTACACTATATGTTGTTGAGTAAACATTTGTTTGTGGTCTTAAATCAAATAAGTCCAGTATAAAAATTCTTTGTGAATGGACCACTACTACATCTTTTTGTTACGCTCTGTGTAACGAGAGGTCGGTAACGAGATACTTCTTAGCTCTACCATCTTCTTAGGAGTCTATAGTCAGATAACACAACAAAGATCCTGATGAAGAAAAACTGGTATGACTAATAATTATGTAGACAATTTGTAATTGTTTTTGTCTAACTACTTAGAATTGACACCTTTTACAGAATGAATGTTGTAGAACCAAAAATTAGTCAAGGTTTTGAAAGAAGTCCCTAGGTATCACAAGCGCTACAGATGCCTATATTATTTTATCTGCAATAGCTATTTGAAAAGCTTTTAAAGTAATTAAGAGTTATTAACGAAATCGTTATTTAATTGGTACGTCAGGCCAATTTAATTGTAACGTGTTATCTTGTAGAGCAATTGGTGCTATTTGGCCTTATCGGTGTTGGAGTTGAGACGAATTTCCTAAGACACGCAGGACATGCTATAATTTCTTCAATTAATCTTACTTATATGGAATAGCTTTTATACCAAAACGCTCGGAAATGTTCACATTATAATACGGATTCACTGGCATTAATGATTTTTTTAATGTTCATTCCTGTCCTGTTTCATGTAACCGATCAGATTCCATCTTTTATTTCTTAAAATACAAAATGAAAAAGCTCATAAATGTTAATCGCAAGCTCGCAAATTCCAAAACTATTAATGAACACGTACGGGAATTATTCGAATTTTTTCGCTGAAAAGTTTCTGGTCCGCAAAATGAATTTATTTCATGTGTTTTGGTTTTGTTTCCTTTTTATTAAGAAGTGGAAAGAAAAGAAAAGAAATAAAAAGAAGAAATAATTCATTGTTGCACCTATATGCTATCTAAACCATAGATTCGTAGGTGGTTTAGTCCCAGCTTGTCCCCTTCCCACTGGGTTTAGTCCCAACTTGTCCCCTTCCCACTGGGTTTAGTCCTAACTCGTCCCCTTCCCATCTCGACCCCCAAGAGTTTATACCTACGAACTGCGCCTATATGTTAGTATAATAATAATAATAATAAAGTCTTTATTTGGATCAAGTGGTTATACAATTAATTAATTTCTTTCAAGCTACATATTAATAAACTAATATTATGACCGGCAACCATCTTCCTCCAATTGTCCAGTGACAAAGACCTCCTCCGGAGATGTAAGTACCAATTTTAAAAGACCTTAAATAGTTAATAGATGTTCAACAAATTACTGACAAAATAAAACTAACATCCAACATTATAAATGTATACAAACGACATGCGATAATCTGTGGACATTAGTGAACATCACTCAAAATTCTCAAACAATAGTAATTGTGTAGTAATATAATAAATAGCCTGTCCCTAAATGTTTGAGAAGCACTTGTCTACGCCAGAGAACGTTTCGTTGGAGCTATTAAAGTTACATTACAGATACTTTTGTACAGTTTTGTGAATAAATCATTATTCTAAAATTGAGAAAAAAACCGAATTGCCGTAAAATTGTCCGAACGTTAAGTTTACCGCAGAAATTAGTATTTTTTAAATTTAAGTACTTCTGCCTATTATTATTATTTGTGGTGGAGCTCTTTCAAGGTCTAGTTCAGCCTTGTATCCATTGCTGATCAAAACCTATGGTCCAAGAATTATTTTAAAAAAATGTCTCTAGCATACTCTAATAGGTCATGAATAGACCCTATATTATTCCTAATCTGTGCTCTTACTAACCGGACAACCTTTTACGATTTATGAAATTTGAAAAAAAAAACTGTCCACAAATTCATTTTAAAGTCTTTTTGTTACATATGTTGTTACAGCGGAGGTAAAAAAATGGACAAAATATATCCTAATATTTATGGTTCTAATGTTATGATTATTTAATTAAAAATGATTAATGTCTAACAATAAATTATCATGTTTTGTAACATTGATCAAATTAATTATTATACCTATTTAAACGTGAGTCTACCCTTCCTTAAAATAATATTTTATGTTAATTGGTTACCGCTTTGCACATCTACCAAAATGTTTCCTGTCTCTAATTTTCATTATAAGTCAAAACATGTTTTACTGATGGATGGAATCTCAAATAGGCAGACTATATATACCACTGATGGTAAGCGGCCAATGTAGACCAAGAAAGCTTTCAACCTTTTGATGGCGGAGCGCAACAAATTCAAAGGCCTTAAGACTCGTATGGTTTTCCATTAGCGATTTTCCTATAGATACTTGTCATATTGACCATATCATGCGGTTATTAATCGGTAATTATGAATAATTCCTGCATTTATTGCATTGACCTTACTTAACATAATCTTCATCATATCAGCCTGTAGACGTCCACTGCTGGACAAAGGCCTCCCCCAGGGATCTCCACGACGACCGGTCCTGCGCTAGCCTCATCCAGCTGGGTCCCGCAACCTTCACCAGATCATCGGTCCACCTTGCGGGAGGCCTGCCTACGCTGCGTCTTCCGATACGTGGTCGCCACTCGAGAACATAACATAATGCATTAAAGTAATTTATGTATCTATTTCCATACATACTGTAAACCGGTATTGAAACAAACCAAATCCGGAACAATTTGCTGTATTTCTTTTATTTTCGTAAGGACCAGAACTAATCGGACGCGATCGGCTAATCCTATAGCTCATTTCACGCTTCTGATTCAGTGTGGGTGGTCACTGGTCACTGGCCACTGGCCAATGACATCCACAGGTAAGTAAGTCTTGCACGCGACTCTTTTGGCGGAAGCCGACGTGTTATGTTCGTCTCTTCTATTTTATTGTTACGTCCTAAAATTATATATTTTGCGGGTTTTAATGAACAATTGTGATAGTTTTTTATATACCTAATAAGAGCCCACGCACATCTCAGTCAAGACAGACTATGAAAATATAGAAAATCACAATCTTTTTGTAGAGCAAAGCGTGTAGTAATTCTTCCAGATCGTTTCAAAAATTTGTCTGTTGCAAACCTCCATTATAACTGCTATTACTTTAGTGAAGATGTAATCCTTAGTGCTAATCGCCAACTATAGCTAGTTGTGCCGTATTTTTGTGGACTGTGCATAATAAATAAGAATATGACTTGGTTTCTATTTTATAGGTATGGCTTAAAAGTCTACTAACCAAGCCAAAACATCGTTTAAAAAAGTTACAGAGAACACAGAGCCGTTGGTCCAACCGGCAATAATTCAATCCCTGTGGCCCGGTCTATGACAAACCCAAAACTGTCACAATCTCATTGTCGAATAATCGCGCTCGGTGGCGCTACCGCATTGTGGCAAAATGGGGTAAGTCCGTTTGTCGGGAAAAAGTCATTTTTTGTGTCATCCATAGTCCTTTATTGTTGAGATGACAGGTGACAGAGGACAAGTGATTTTATAAATAGGGTTTCGAGACTGATGTAATGAGATTTGTTTTTTTTTACTTTGAAATCCCTATAAAACAAGATTATTGTCTGTAAGAAATCTCTTAGGTATAGCTATAAATAAGGTCGCTTAGTTTGAAATCAATTTGAAAAAGTACGATTTAAGTCGTTAAGTAGGTACCTACTGTATGAAAGAAATAAAAATAAAAATGTGTAGTTTGTATGGAAAATAAGTTTTTAAGAAAATTTCTATAACTCGCACGACAGCGTACCTCTCCGCGGACTTAAGTTCAGGTTATTGTCTGTCATACTTAATTATGCTAGACAAAATCACAGAAAATAAAGTAAATTTTCTCATTCTTTTCATTCATTCGTTCTCTTCATAAAATGTAGAATGCGATGACAATACATTTAGTAGGTATAGATAGAACCTACCTAATTTAAAAAAACATTTAGATAGGCTTTCATAGGTAAGTACCTAAGTTAATTAACTTTATTCTTTTTTTTTGGCTGACTACTGCAAGCATAAGCGCTGCTCAAGTACCCATATTGCGCAAAATAGCGCTACAAATAACATCCGCAGCTCCGCACTGGCTCCTTTTGTGCTGATCCGGCAAAGTCCCTAAAAAGCGCTCGTGGTGACACCTCCCCGTCCTCCTCCCACCCCGCGGCCCACGCGCGCGTCCCGCTCGCACGCCCGCGACAACGCGACACGCGCCGCTGTCGCCACACGGCCGAAGCGACACACCCGGAGCGCGCAAAACTCGTCTCTACCCACTCGGGTTTAAAGCTAGCGCTCTGAATTGCGCGACACATTAGAGGACATTTGAGCCTTGGCGGCGAAACGTCGTAACTCGCGATATTAGAATAGAGAACTGAGCTGTATGAGTGTTCTCATAGATGTAAATGTTGAATGGCGATGTAAAGGGTGCTGTAAAGACACAGTTTTCAAATGTCACGCAGTGTAGTCGTCTCTTTCTCCGGAGTCCTGTCGCATCTGCCCGGCTCCTTTGGCATCCTTCAGCGTGCATGTGTCCCCCCGCGTATCTTTCATCCCGCTCTTTGCCGCCTGAAGCCCAGTGTCCGGCCTCGCAGACTGTTAGACGGTCGTGTTTACGCGGCTCGATACGGTATATTCACGATTATATTTATGTCTCGTACGTACTTACATGTATAGCGTGAAGGATTTGATGTGAAATGTACTGTGAAGTGACGTTTGATGAAGTTTGATGTATGTTTGTGAGGAAGAGAAGCGTGAGAAGCATTCATGATTCAGGTAAGTTATCAATTTTTAACATCTTTTTACTTTGCAGCTGTCGTAAATTGTAAAAATTTTGGTTTCTAACGGCGAAACAAAATGTTCCTGTAAGATCTTTTCAAATTGGAATATTTTTAAAATTGGAATAACGGTTTCATTCTATTGTTTATTTAAAACTCTAGTTCTATTGGTAAGAAACAATCCTGGTTTCAAAGCGGACAGGGTTTCGTCTTTGTTTACATACCTATTTATTTCGCATTCAATTCAACTCGATTCGAAGAAAAACTACGCCCTTTAAAAACACATGTGTTTTCCAAGTCAAATAAATAACAACTGATTGTGAAACTTCAATCAACGTGTATTGTTAATTGAATGTCTAAAATATGTGGGTGTCAAAGAATGCAATTGAAAAGTCATTTCATTAATTTAATTATAGATACAGATCTATTAATTAAATCTTGCGAAGAGACATCGAGCGAAGGAACACCTGCGTCTTTTTGTTGATCTTGTATTAAGTAATTATTGAATATAATCCGTACAAAAATATATTTATTAGTTCTACTTAACCTCAATTATGTTTTTACGTATAGTATTTATATTAAAATATTGGCCATAAAAAAATTAAAGCGTCGTTTAGTGACATGGCGATACATTGATGTCAATTAAGTCTTTTCTCATGTTTTTTTTCTGAATTTCGACTTATTTAACTTACGCGTTTTTGTCGAACGACCACGATGAAGCATTAAGGTAAGGTGCCTTCATTAAGTTCTCTTTCATTTCAATAGGTAGTATGTTTACATTATTTTTAGAATTGGATGAATGTCTTTTGCACATTATTTTAAATTTGACTTATGAAAGCCGGCAGCAACAAAAAATTAAATATTTTTGTAGAGTTCGCAAAAAAAAACTCCGTTTAAACACACTTCATTTTATTTACTTGTGTCATATGTTAAAAAACCTACCCTTAAGTTATTATTTTTAAACATGGTTGATATACTTACCTTCCTACTAACATCTACTTATTAATAACTTTTTTACGAATTCAGTTTTTAATAAAATAAGAGTAATGTTAAAAATAAAATTTAAACTAAACTTCAGTTTTTGTAAAAATGTAAGTCTAAAATGTACTATATACCTAATATTTTATATTTATAATACCTATCTATAGAATTGATTCAGCCACAGATTAGATAATAGTTCCTAACGGGTTCGGCTATTTGGTAGAGGTTGCACAGTCTTCTATCAATTTTCTATCGACGCTTCGGCCCTTTTTCTCTTATACCAGAAGACAACACAAACACAATATCAATTACTTCTATCTCAATATTTTTAATAAAGAATTCTTTTGTTGCCTGTGTTTCTGTAACTTCTGTAACCAACGATAGCGTATTCCTTCAGAACCCTGTGTCGATAAATGTTATTAGGTATAGACGGGTTGTTAAAGACACGGTTGAAAATAATATGTGGCATTTCAAATCAAAAGTGACCTTGTGGCGGAAATAAGTTATCTACAGTGCTGAAAACTACATAAATATACCTAACCATAGAACCAAGAACCAACCTCTTATTAGCCCTTAAGATTATTTATTTTATAAATTTTTGTATGACCCATCAGTCAGGTCGTTTGAGTCTTTTCACTTATCTTTTAAAATGTTGCGATGAGGAGCTCTATATTTGAATCGCTCGCCTTGCTTCGAGCATTCCATTCTACTATTATTGTGTGGATTCTGTATCGGACGTTTCAACGTCAATTTTCATTCGTGAAAATTAGTAGAATCTACCGTTCGAAGCGAGGCGAGCGATTCAAAAATAAGGCTGAAGGTCCCTGTTGATTTGGAACGCCACTGTAAAAATATAAAAAAAACTTTATTGATCCACAATTACATTTTTTTTAATCTTTGTTTTATTTTGGGACTTTCGATAACCACATGTCAGTCCCATCGTACCCTAACCGAGATTTACTGACGAGGCGACTCAAAAATATCATATAAGGATCGTGCTGCCACAGATGCAGGCTTGGACAAAATAGACTGAGCCAAACCTACATCGAGTGGATTCAGCTTGAGTCGTCTCATCATTAACTCCCTCTTATTTCTGAACCTGTCACACTCCATCAGCAGGTGTTGGACATATTCAACAACTCCACAGACATCACAGTTCGGAGTATCACTCCTTTTCATGAGATATCTAAACCTGTTTGATGGGTAGTGGCCACAATTACATTTAGGGCTTCTTTCACCACTTGCTGATATTGTTACAGATAGTAATCTTAGTGATAAACTAATCTATCAGATAAATCTGTGTGATAGACTATATAAAATATTTATGATATAGGCAATCAGATACCTGTGAAACCAAAAAAATAGGCTATCTGTCAGATAACCTGCAAATAGGGTATCTGGGACTTTATCAGCAAGCGGTGTAAGAGGCCCTTAATTTTGTAAATATAGCACTGCGACCCTGGCTCCTAGTACATTATATTTTTTATAAAATCACTTTTCTATGTCAGTTTCTCGTCACGTCTGTACGCAGCTTGAGTGATGAGGCGTACCACAGGCGTGCCCAGGTGGTTCTCGACATGTGAAGCAAAGCAGGCTCGGACTGACCCGTTCTCGATTGAAATATAAACAAACTAACATGTTGATTAGTTAGACGGCAAAGGCAGATTGATAGGTACTTAGATGGAAAGAACCGGAATTTTAAATTTAAATTTATATAATCAATCTTGTAGACAAACTACATAGTATACTTAGGTACTTACATACATTTACTAAGGACTGCTGACTAAACTAATACCGATATGTATAGACTAATCCTATCCTACTAATATTATAAAGGCGAAAGTTTTTAAGGATGTTTGGATGTGAGGATGTTTGTTACTCTTTCACGCAAAAACTACCGAACAGATTTTGATGAAACTTGGTACTGTGATAGCTTATATCCTGGAATAACATATAGGATACTTTTTAACGCGGACAAAGACGCGGGGCGTCCGCCAATAACCCCTAAGTAATAAAACACCTACATAGAGGGCGCTGTTTCACAATGTACACGGGAAAAACTTTTCTACGTAAAACGTTCACGGGAAAAAGCTAGTTCTATATAAATTATACATACAATTATAATTTTCTTAACTTTTATAATATTGTACTTGTTGAGTTTTTTTAGGAATTTGAGTTAGGTATGAGATAAGTTTTTTATGCGTTTGATTTGATAAGCTTACCTACTTCTCTATGTGTTACCTAAATGTTAGGTATCTCCATGAATCTTGCATCCATAGTCAACCAGAAGATTCATTTATTGTTAGGTGTCTTCAAGTCTACATCCATAGCCAACCAACGAGATCAGTAACATTTTATCTATATTTAATGTTTGGCGTCTTAAAGCATAATGCACCCAAAGCTGGTTATATGCCGTGGTAAAAATTGCTTCTCGTCAAAATTTTTTTTGCAAAACGTGCGATTGCTCAAACACGAAGAGTGCTTTTTGTAAAAATGACTGTGATGTCAAAATTTGGTTTGGTGAAAAATGACGTTTTTCGTCAAGTACTTAAGCTATTATAGTCGGACGTATTGACGAATCTCGCTTTTGATCAAGCGCTCAATTTGGCAAAAAATATGTTGATGAATTGGAAGTAAAAATAACTTTAACGAAAAGCAATTTTGACATTTAAGGCGTAAGTAAACAAAGTCAACTATAAGATAATTCGGTTTACATTGTATTACCAGCCGAAATGCTAGGTGTCGCATACTTACTCAATTTTTTTAACTATTTTCTTGCAAATAAATGCTTTGACTTTGACTCTACTCGGATTAGATAGAACCAACATACAAGGGGTTGATGACAACCGAAACAAAAATTTTGAAAAAGGCCAAATTTAAACCCCTTTTTGGCTGCTTAGCGTGTCATATCAGTGAAGTAAAACTTAAATTCATTTACGTGTTTAGGTTATGCGTGTTCGTGTAATAACGCCTCCGGGTATGTACTTGTAAGGTGTGTAGGTACTTTAAATTTGCTGCCAAGGCTTCGGCTTCAAAGAGCTCGCTTGAGGTGGATCAAAGTAAAGAAGACACCCTGTAATTAAATTCGAATGAACAGGCCACACCTACCTTGCTTCTAACGAGGCACTACGTAAGTACCTACATGGCATAAGGTCACGATCTTCGAGGAAATATATCCATTTACTACACTTCACTACATAGGAAGATACCTAGAGCATAGCCTAGCTGAGGCAGGGTTTACATTTTCTTTGATAATTAATTAATCCATGCTGATTCTTAGTATTGTCGCTTTAATTTTTGACTAAGTAGAAATAAAAATACTAAAATGTTACGTTTATTAATATAATACGTCTTTGATATAATGTCTTCTATGGTATTATTATAACAATATTGTCAACAAAGAAGAAAAAAACTGCAAACAGTCATTGGTCCTATAGACAGTAAGAAAACTAAACACAAGGAAAAACGATTTGGTAATTTGCGACTCCTTTTTGACATTAGTTTTTCCAATTTATTGTATAATTTTTAAGATAATCAGTGTTTATTTATCACAGATCACCTTATAGTTATGCTCATCACACAAATGTTGGTCCCGGGTGGGAATCGAACCCACGACCATTAGCGCAGTAGGCAAGGCAGGGTCACCACCACTACGCCCACAGGACAGTCAAAACCTAAACATATTTAACAATTTTCATTGCCAATCACTTCCAAGTCATGCACTGAGCTCGTGATATTTGCAGTGACAGCACTCCTACCGGCCGTCTAGCCCAGGCTTGGCAGCTCGGCAGCTAGGGCAGATGGCGGGATGCGCGCGCGCCGCCGCGAGCGTGACGCCCCATTAGTTCCGCGAGCTGCCGCCGATCGCAGCGCCGCCGGCGGCGGTCGCAGATTTGCGGAGATGGAGTTACGTTTACTATGGATATTAACTGGAATGAACCATGTATGACAATCTAAATATAATGTAAACGTATGAGTTTGTTACCGTAACGACGGAAACGATTTTGATGAAACTTGATACCTGCAATCGTAGGTGGCGATTATCTTCTATAGGATTAAATACTTTTTGTCACGATACGTAGGCAAAGATGCAGATTGTGTAAATACAATTACCTATGTCATAGGTAATAGGGAATAGTTTATTACGGTAAAAAGTAGTAGGTGTGAGTCCTTCCCCAGGATACGATGTATCTCACATGCATCAAAATCATCAGTTGAGCGGTTTAGTCGTGAAAAGGTAACGTATTACAGACAGTTAGTTTCCTATTTATAATTAGTATGGATTTAGTAAAGCTCACACATGTATTTTAGAAGTTATTTGATCCCAGCTGTTAGGATCTTCTTTTATAACTCGTTAGCCTATCTACGCCATCAGCACAATATCAATATCTAAGTTCCAGCTGTGTAAAATTGTGTGCCCGAGTTTGGGAAAAGCCAAGTATAGGTACTTCCAACTAATATTATAATTACGAAAGTGGTGTATGTCTGTTTATTTGTTGCTCAGTCACGCCATAACAGCTGAACTGATTTTGATGATACGTGGTACAATGATAACGTAATGACTAAGTATATATAGGCACAGAATACATAAATACAGAATACTTTTTAACGCGGTAAATACCTGGAAAGTAGTATATTCGTCAAATTCTTATTTCGTAATATGGTATATAAGTAATATACAGAGATGCGATTTATTTAAAATACTTCTATTTAAAATGCAAATACAAAATGCAAAATACCTATTATGTATTTTGCATTTAAATGCATTTTAGTAAAAAACATTTTGTATTTTATTTGAAATACCTTTTGAGATGTATTTTGCATTTTTAATATTCATTTCAAAATGCAAAATACTTCATGATTAAGTTTAGCCAACATTGGCAACATTACCATTCAAACAAAATGAAATGAACGAATGACGCTTGTATTGCCGAATTTGACCGATAGAGACTGATAAATATGACCAAAATGTCATGCATAAGGTGCCATGTTATTAGACGTTTTTGTTCGGCTCGGCATTGTGTCTCTATTTCTCATGATAAATACCTAAAATAAATAAAAATATCTGAGATTTGGCCAAAAGGTATTTTATTTTGAAAAAGTATTTTGAAAATACCTATTTTGTATTTAGCATTTGAAATACAAAACGCAAAACTATTTGGTATTTTGCATTTGAAATAGTAAATCTGAAAAGTATTTTGCATTTTGTATTTAAATGCTTTTTTAAAACCATTTTGTACATCTCTGGTAATATACTCGTAATTTTGTCGTTGAGTTGAACTTTTTATCTAGATAGGCTCCGACCGCGGCGTGTCATCACATCAACTTAAGTAAAAGTCGCGACCGCCATGGGCTCTAATAAACATAATACTGTAGCCTATCCCCCCACCATTATAGGCAGGATAGGGTGGGATAAGAGATTATTGAAATAAATCGCAGGCCATCAGCGAAATGCATAGTTTGCGAGGAGCACCATTAGGCAGATTAGGTTTGCGTGGTGGTTTGATGATATAGTCGCATCTTTGTTATATCTTGTTTGTTTAACACTAGCGGACGCCCCGCGACTTTTTCCAGTTTTCTGTGTTATGTTTTATTGTAGGATATTTCATCAAAACTACCTTTCAGCTGTTATAGCGTGATTGGACAAACATCCTAACTTTAGCATATATTAGGAGTAAAAGCACTCTATTCATTACCCATATTTCCCTATGGGTATAATATATACTTATATACATACATTTTATTAAATGGCGGAGTAGTGTTAGCAAATAATTGTGCCCATCATCAACAGCCTATTAATGTCCCCACTGCTGGGGCTCAGGCCTACCCTCTCAACGAGGGCGTGCGGGCTATAGTCCACCACGCTAGCCCAGTGCGGGTTGGTGGACTTCACACGCGCCTAAGAATTTCTTCTTCGGCGTATGCAGGTTTCCTCACGATGTTTTCCTTCACCGTTTGAGAGCAGTCAGTACATGTACTTAAGTTTCGAGAAAAAACCCATTGGTACATGGTCCAACCGGGGATCGAACCTCGGACCTTTCGATATCATAGGTCGCGTCTTATCCCCTGGGCCACTGACGCTCTTCGCCCAAGTTACTTCTAAAAAGATTACTTTTTATTTTTACGACTAGGTAGGTACTATTTTTTCTCTGGTGCCATATTGAGACGGATGCCCTACGTGGAATACGTCAATATTCTATGAATGATCACTTTCATTTATAGTTCAGACTCAGTAAAAAGGAAATCGATAAGTTCAAGGTCAAGCGATACCTATTCGACAGAATCATTTATTTTGTGCGTTTTCATATCAGTAGGTAAGTAATTATGACATGCTATATGAAAAAGCTATATAAAGCATGCTATATAAAATGCTACGTGAAAATGCGAATATAAGGTTTGTTTTTATTATACTCCGTATTATCTTTATTATTGTATCTAGCCACAGTTGAGCCACAGTATCATAATTATTACTGAAACTTATTGAATGAACGTAAGCTTTATAAGCAAACTACTAGCGCCATCTCTTTCAATGATAGCTAACTATATGCTGGTCATACTTCTATATATTTTTTTCGAAATACTGTTGACCACAGACCTAAAAATTTTTCGCTACGCTAAATTTAATCTATAGTCTTGACACTGTTAAATTGTCATTGTAAGTGCGTTATGTAATGTACCTACATACTAAAATATATTAATCGCCTGCAGTTATACTTTCTGGAAAACTGACAAGTTTTCTTATTCTTAAAAATAAAATTGGACATTATTTAGTTTAGGTACCTATGTATACATTATTTTGGCAACATCTTCGTTTCAAAAATTGATAAGCTACGGCGGGCCCTTATTTTGTTACTACCTTACTAATTAACGTAAAACAAATATCTACATCATAATAAAATGAAACGAAGCTATTTATTGTCTATTCGATTATTTATAACTAGAGAACTGATTGACAGATCCAATTGATTTAGTTTTGATTTTTTCATAAACAGCGATTTATGTATAAGTATTAATAAACCATCAATTATAATAAAACTAAATCGTATTACGTAAGTGTGTACCTGCCTAGGTTTAAATAAATAACAAATAAAATGCTACAGTAAATGAAACATGTCATCAAATAGATTGACTATGGCCCACCTTTTAATCTATTGAGCAATAAGTAACGAGCGACACGGCTCTAACGAATAGAGAAACAATAGATTTTAATGACGACAATATCGGTGCGCCCACGCATTCTATTTCTGAATCAAATCGATCCCATGATCTATGGTGTCGTCCGAAGATCCACTGACATGGTTTCGAAAGTTAGCTAAGTAGATACCTACCTAGCTTTTTTAGATATTGTAATCACCTTAAGTCACGCCCACTGTTGGACATAGGCAATGTTGGACATAGATGTAGGAGTAATAACTTTAGTTTTTTTAAATCCCCCTTCTCAGTTCTGCCCCTATGGTGTAATTTCCTGCATATTTTTTTACAATTAAATTTATTTTATTTTTTCATGTATGTGTAGGTATTTTGCTAACCTATATTTTTAATGACGTGAGATGGTTGTTGACGGTTAATGATGATGCGATTGTCATAATATTCATAGCTCGACAATTGTTATTATCGGCACTTAGGCAAACATTAATAAAATTACTTAATAAAACTTAAGTGCCCGCCCATCGTTTATGCCCAAATGACGAAGCGCAAATAGGCACCAACAGCCGTCGTGATGACTCTGATGACATTTATAATCTATACCTTACGAGAACAATATACCAGAGGATATCTTGATTATGAAGGACAGAATATTTAAGAATTGTAAGAAAGTATGTAGACGATTATTTGAATGACAAATATGCCTGGTATTAATGTTACTTCAGCCTCGCACAACCTTTAAAAGTAGGTAAGTAATACAAACTTAATTTCAAAAGATGTGTTGCTGAAGTTTGTGGCGCCGCTTCTATAATTCTATAAATCTTTGAAACTCAATTACCCGTTAAACAAACAAATAAAAAATTACATCAATCAGTCAATCAATAAAACAATTCATCACAAACTTTACGTCCGAATGACACTCCAGCGCGCGCCCACCGATGCTATCGTCACACGCATAAATTATAAACGCCGGGCAAAATTATAAAATTATAATCGCGGGGCAAAATTATAATTGCCAGGCAAAATTATTAGGTGCAAAGTTGTATTGCTGAAGAGGGCCTGGGGCGTACACTCGCTCACACTATCTGATGTGGACGTGCTCACTTGACAGGCTAAATGATGAGTCGAGTGATAGAAACTTGCGTTCCTTGGGCTTTTATTGAATTACTATGTCGGTGAATGTAGTTGGGAGATGAGAATGCTTTTGAGCTACCTAAACAATGCACGCTGTTTTATTGTTAAATGGACCGCTCATTCAATCAACCAAATTCATAATCAGTTGCACATAAATCCGTTTTTCTTACCCCTTTTCACATCAGGATCAGAGCTGCAGCTAATGAGGAACGTTTTGCAAAATTTCAAGTCTCTAGGCTCAGCGGTTTGCGTTGTGCGTTGATCAGTTAGTAAGCCAATTTCTTCTTTTATACTTATATTGATACTATTTAGTTAATGATCTAGGTATCGTGAATCCTAGCGAATAGAGATGTGGTTTAAATTTTGGAGGTCAGTTGCTTACATAGTAACATTTTATAAAGTATACCTTGATATAGATAATAATATAGGTATCGTTGCCTTGGGTAAATCGGAAAATAAAAATAATTTAGGTTAGGTTCGGTAGGTTGGTAGGTGGAATCCATAGCGAATAGAGGAGTGGTTTAAATTTTTGGTCAGTTGCTTACATACCTAGTAACATTTTATAAAGGTGCATAACTTTTTAAAGTCTGATCTATTTATTTATTTTAAACGGAATTTAAATTTTAAAAATTACACTGCGTCCTCCGATACGTGGTTAATACCTAATCTAACAATACCTGAGTAATTTTCACATATTTTAAAAGCGGCGTGCCTACCCTTCATGAGAAGTGAACACTTGCAAATTTTACAGTCCAACTTTTTTTAGTAGCGCGAAATGAATTAAAACAACAATGCTCCTTATCAGTAGGGTAATTGTCCCTATTGTGCGACCGGTCGCGTCGACGCCGCTTTACTGCCCGGCCGACCGATGTGTCTCACACACGGTCAACTTCAAAGACACCGACCTTCTTCCTCGGAATCGAATCATTTGTACTTAGCAGGCGTATCGTAAATTTCCTAAAAAGCAAGTTTCGCGCCTTTGTTCTTCTGAAAGGTACAGAGGTGGTATTTGGAAATGATATTGTGGTTTTTCTTTGCATTTGCAGTTCAAAAAGTTCAAAGAAATTGTGAATAGACGAGTATGTAAGTTTTGTTTTTTGTGGTCATAATTAACTTTTTCTTTCGAACTTGTACTATCGACCGCACGTCAGTGGAAACAAAACCAGTATAAACATGGTCTCTCATATAGTTTTGAAAGTCCCTAATAGGCTAGGCCGGCTAAAGATCAAAGTGTTTCCACTGACGTGCGGTCGACTGTACCTACGTAGGTACTAAATATTTGTATCATCACTACTACTATAATATAATATTACTAGCTGTTTCCCCTGGCTTCGCCCGCTGCGCAGTTTTATTTAACGTACAACATGCAGTATTTTATTTTTATAAATTGTAAAATTTTATTTCAGTAGGCAGTTCACTTAGCAGCAATTATTACAAAAATTTATGACAATTGAAGTCAAAATAGTTTGCTTTGTGCGCAGCTAAGTAAATACGAGTCACTGGGAATTAATAATTCAAATCGGACAGTCCGTAATGATTTGTACAACCCTACGTTACAAAGTTCAGGCTTTGCGTAAATGATTATATGTACCTACAGGCATTGACGCACAAATACCTAAAGTATGTTTTAATTTGTAAATAGCCTGTACTGTATTGTTCATCTTGGCGTCAAGCTATTTAAAAACATAGATTATTATTACTTGTGACAATGTGTGACAATTATTTGTCCACAAAGAACAAACTTCTGAAAAATTTTTGGTTGGAGATCACAGCCGCTTATCGCATAACATAATGAAAGTGAAGAAATCACTTTTAGCCATAAGACCGCCTAGATGTATGTACTAATGCAGGGTGCATTATACTGTATTATTGTTCCTACCTGTGTTTTTTAATGTACAAGATTAATAAATTTAAAATGTACAATATAAAATTTATTGCACAAAAATATTGAGACAGTAAAAATTTCAAGTGCAAGTTTACAATTAATTTCTAAGTAAGTTTGTTTGTTTAGTAAGTTTGTTTAATGAAATTTTACAATAATTAAATATGGCGTATTTAATCTTAAGTCAGTAGCAATAATAAATAAACAACTACAAAGGATTAAAACTATTTACTTATCATTCGGTGAAAGTGACACAAAAGTCCCTGCAGACAGCAGCCAGTTCGGGTAAACGTCCCTATTATCTACCATCACTGGTTTTAATTGTTTAGACTCAGAAAAGTCCCAGGTAAAGATGACATTGGTCAGGACACGCCTTTTTGCCATCCCCACCCCCGTGTGGCGGCTACTTTGACGTTTAATTCTTGTGTAATGAGGCCAGTCTCGTCTGAGTCGGCTTAGCGTTTGATCTTCACCTAGAAAATCTGTGGTTCGCAAATTTTCTTAGCTTTGGAACATTAACTAGTGGAGTTTAAATAAGTGACGTATTATGTGATAAGGGGTGATGATGAGTGACGATAACGAAAGCCTGGCAAAGTTGACGCAATTCGTGAAACGTTGGTGGGAGGATGATTATGATAAGGTTAGTTATGTCTATTTTTAACCGTAGTTTCCCAGTTTAGAATCTATTAAAGTAATAACTTTTTTTTTCTCGTCTACTTACACAATATTTTTGAAAATCTGGCGTTTTGTTGTTGTTTCATGTAGTAACAGTGTATTTTATCAATGTGATTGAGAATTATGAGTGATTACAAATCAAATCATGATATCAGTTTATAAAAGGTAGGCATACAGACCCGTATAGTCACTGTGACGAGCTTTAGTTAGAATTACAGGCGTGACCACTAGCTTTTATTTATCAGGGAAATCATAACAACGTGCCTAGTCTGTACCTAATTTAGCCAAGTCGTTCTTCGTACTTTTAAATTGCCTAACAAAATCAATAGTAATCGCAACATTGCCAAAGGATATATTCAATTCAATTCTTTATTGCATCTATATTACCAGTACATTGCGCACATAATGTAAAAAACCGCGTTTGGGTCCACTGTTTCTCGCTGAACGTAATTTTGATCTCTTTTATTTTCAAATGTCATAACCACCAAATCTGATCGATGTTTGACCTCTGCCCGTTATCCAATTATTATTTAATACCCATAAAGATGCCGCGAGGCGCCTTAAGCCGCGATTTAGATAAGCCGCGAACGGCGGACGAACCTTACTTGTCCACACTATATCATTACCTATATTAAAGTTAAGCGATCGCCTTCAAGTGGATAATTCCAAGGAATCTAAATTGTATCAAAGCGGCTAATGGGTAATGTGGACAGATTATGGTGTCTTTGTAATAACAGCTCTGTACCTACACTACGCCGGGAAACAAAGCTGTACCTACATCATAATACACCGACTCCAGGTTGTTTAGAAAAGTGTTGAAACAGAAAGGAAATTGTTTCATTCTAGCTAGGGATTATCAGTTTTTGCATAATACTGTCACAGAGTGTCACTGTATAGTAAAGTAAGTAATGAGTATGTATGTAGTAAATACATTGGTATGAGTAAACTAATAGTATAGTACCTAATAAATAAGTAGGTAACCATGTTTGCTATGGTAAAGTGTGCGTAGCTAAGTGAATTATCATAATGACATTAGCTAATGTGAAACTGTATAATAGCACACATCCTGTTGCAGTATTCTTCAGTAACAACAAAACTTGTTGGTAAACCGTCAAAAAGTTTTTAAAAAAAATTGAAAAATCAAGAATCAAAATAATACTTACCTACTTAAGACTCAAGTTACTGTCGTCCATAATGTGTCTTTTCGGTGGGGGTAAAGGTATCGAATGCGTCTAGTTTTTTAGTGACGTTTTTTTCTATTTTTGTTTCTAAATGGACTTAGGAAGTGGACGTGTTAAGAATTGGATATGGACGAGTAAGGAAAGTGGGCGAATCCGTCCACATAAGTTAAAATCCGTATTGAACAGGCATCTCTGCGTCTGCGAGAATAGGAATGTGCCTAACTATGTAACATTTTTGGCTGTTGCAAAGATTGATAGCCGATTTGTAATGGTAAATTTTTCTCCTCTCTCTTTTCTAGAACACACTGATTCATAAGGTGAACAGTGTAATGTTAATTAAATTAATAGACACACACAAAACGACGGGCGGCCACCCACACGGCCATGATCCATTGTTAAACGAACGACAAATATTGATACAATCGCCGTGTTTGATGTCGACATTGTGAATCGTACTCACACATTCGTATTTGTAAGCGCTACAATAATAAAACATTATTGCGACGCAAAAAGTGCCAAGTAATGCTTTTTGGTGACGAATTCAATGGAATTGGGTAGGAGACGACAAGTGTGACGTTTACCCTACGATTTATTTTTACTTTGCACATCATGGCTCGATTTTTAGTGCAAGAACTTTTATTAGTTGTCTCTATCTTTCTCTCTCTTTTTAATATCATGGTGACGTTTATCCTACGATTTATTTTTAGTTTTTACTTTGCAATGTATTTTAATTTAAATGACAAATGGCTCGATTTTTAGTGCAAGAACTTTTATTAACTGTCTCTATCTTTCTCTCTCTTTTTAATATTATGAATGTCAAACGATAGGTGTACTTATCTTGTAAGTAGGTAACCACTATACCTACATTAAGGATAACAGAAAGTGTAAAGTTAAACCACACATTTATAACACGAGCATAAATTAGGTTTTATAGTTAAAACTGGTTCGTAATTAATTTAAAACTATGTAAAAATATCCACTTTGGGCTTTTTACGAACAGGTGGATAATTTGATATAAATACGCAATAAAATAGGTATAATTTTCTTTGTATGGACTTAATGCAGATACCCTCTATAAGTCACCTTAATTAATTATTTATTATTAATTTAGTAGGTGTGCACGTCATGGATCTATGTAATGTATTTTTACACTATACAGGCTGCTTAAAAACGTTTAATTTTTTTTAAACCAGGCAACACTTTCTGCAAACGAAACTAATGATTTAATGTAGCTCGATTAATCCATGTTTTTCACTCATAATTTTTATTATTATTCTGTTATACTCTACTAGGTAAATAGGTATTTTCTTTTGTATGGCCGATAGGTATCTACCTAATAAATAATAAAATATTATGTAGATTACGTACGTTTAGTTTAGTTGTTTGTATCAAATTGTAAGTAAGTATACCTACTTATGTCAAATCACTGGTACTTTGCCTGGAACAAAATGATTAACTTACTTTGTTGCTACTTAAATTGAAACATTATGGCGTTAAAGACATTCGAATTACTTAAATCTTACTTAGAAAAAAAAATACATACAGCCGAACATAGTATGTACCTCCTCATTTTTGGAAGTCGGTAAAATAGTTTGAACCACAATAAATTAATCTGACTGACTCTCCACTAAATGTAGACACGTCGATACAAACAAACAATACACTAAATAATACGACATATTCAATGATTATAATTATCGTATCCGCCCTTCCTCCCACTGCTGGACATAGGCCTTCTCCAGTGAAGGTCACCACACCCGGTCCTCCGCCCTCCGCATCCCGCCGCCCCAGCCACCTTCTTTAGGTCGTCGGTCCACCCGGCTGGGGCGTTCACATAATTTAAACGGACCTTAGAAACCTAGGTCACCTGTAAGAATTAAGTAGGTACCCTATCTAGTCGCTACCCTTTATCTATAATTGCTTCTCATAAACTCTCAAAGTTCACCAATAATGCTTCACTTTTAATGATAATTAATGAACAATTTGCCCACGGTTGTTTGTAGCGGTGTTTATCTACTTACTCCCTCTATGCCGGGTAATTATTAGGTAGGAGCTAGAGACTCGCGGTTAACTCTGAAACTTCAAGGCGTGTACTTGTGAGCGCAGAAGTGTATTGGAAATTGTTGCTTCAATAGTTCGCTGGCCGTATTAGACACTATCAGGCTAATGTAGGTCTCTTACCGCAGATGTGGCTGGACTTTTAGGCTAATTAGACCATGATTATTAGGATATAATCTTTGACGTAGGCTTTATTGGACAGACTCCTATTATAGGCTAGGTATATAAAACAGTTTTAGACAAATAGGTACTGCAATTGTTAAATTATAAGGCTTTTGAATTAAGGTAGCTATATTATAATACTATTATAATAAGTAGTGCTTACTATTTATTAAGCCAAAGTAGCCGTATCTATATAATACCACATAATAATAACGCAGCTGTGTCAATAGTAGACTCCTTCGCTAAAGTAGTCATAGGACAGGTATAATTTATATATACATATTACACTATTTAACTAAAAAGTAATCGTAGTGGCTTAGACTAACGCAGCCGCTGTTTAGAAAAATTAACTAATTAATTAACTGTTTTAAATTAACGCTGTATAATAGCCGTATTTATACCTAGCTATCCGACCACAGTCGCAGAGGATTATAATTTAACTAACAGACACTAATTGCCACACGTAACAATTCTTAAGAAGCTCTCAATATACGCAAAAAAATCCCATACAAACAAGTTAATTCGTGCCTTTAAAGGCGCATATTTAAGGCGTCATTACGCAAAAGGCAACGCATTCTGCGCCCCACTGTACACAAACCAGTCCGCGCACTTCATGTATCATGCACTGAACAATATGGCATGTCACGACAGCGGCCAACGAAAAACGATAATCGCAAAATGCACTTTTTTTCACAAAAACAAAAAAGGCTCTGCCTCGAATAAGACCGTAAAAGAAAGTATTATAAGGTGGAGTTTCAAGTGTTTTAAAGTTCAAAAAATGACTTGAATTATGTCGGCTTGTCCATTGCGTTGCCGGTAGGCGTGGGTCAGGTATGTCTGCAAGTTTATGGTGTTTCGACTTATTGCAAAATAGACTCTTTCACGTTGTGTTAAGAGTAGCGGGGCTGCGCGGGAGTCGGCCGGTCAATCACCTCGGCTTAACATCGCGACTTTGGCCGATTTTTTGCGACTCACAGGTCGTTTTTGTGTCCACTGTTGACAATTACGTGTAACGTTCCCACAGTTCAGCGGAAAAACGGTGAATGCCTTATATAGAAGTTGTAAATAAACAAAAATAAGTCCCTAATGGGTAGTGATGATTGCGACTGGAGGGTTTGTAGAAGATGATTAAGATTAACGTGAATACAAATAGAGTTAAAAGACCTGAACAGGGCAATAAAAAGTACTTACCGACCTACTTTCTTATTTAAATTTTCACAATAAAAATGGACGACATACATACATACACATATCTTCACGCTATGTCCCTGGCGGGGTAGGTAGAAATGAACGGAGCGCCAAGTATCGCTATCCTGATACACCTTTAAATGGACTAATTATTAAAAATTTAAGCGTTGCACTTTTTAAAACTAAACTACTTTACAAAAATAAAATAGGTATTTAGACTTTGAGTAAGTACCTACTTTTTCCTAACATATTTCTTTACTTTGATTTTCCAATCATAATTCACTAGAATAATTTAAGAGAAAAATCCCACACTTAACAAAATTCCACACATCAGCATTTCGCCTCTTTCTGTCACATTTATAATATTTTTCCACCTTCCCGCAAGACGTTATTTAATTAAAGTATATGAATTTGCGTCAGGTAATGATGTGATTGGTTAATGGCAGGCCATGAGGCCATACACGCCGCTCCGTCGATTTAACTTGATGAAAACACATCCTCGCTAAATTAGCCCAGTCACAATGTAAACGGCTATTATTGGCAGCATATAAATAAAGCTTTATTCACGCATAATCGATTTAAAAATTAATTGAAAATTAAATTAAAAACTTTAACCTCAATAATTGCCGACACAACTACGACGCTTGGATACTTAATATAATAATCAGCTCTGTAGTAGCTTCAGGGAACACTTAATATCATCTTAAATTGGTGACAATTACAAAAATGATATCCCTTTAACAAACCTACACATAAGCCAGAAAAAACAAGGTTTAAAATCTACTTTGTGTACACGAAATTGGTTTGAAAACGCTCTATAATTTTGTCCCAAACCAACTCGGTCTCAGACGTATATTTTTCTTAAACGACACTTTATTATCCCTGTGTTTATCTTCTTGTGGCATTAGAAACGAAATGTTTTTGTAATTGCCCGCTTTTAGAAATTGCCCCCGACACGCCGGCGCGGGGAAACGACGATTTAATTTTCCCCAGAATCGGGTAATGATATGGCAACCCCATCGCTTACACGCCGTAATCGAGTGACAAACGATTTTAAAAAGCGACAATCAAGCCCGCCGCAGCCGCCGCGGCCGGGCGGCCGCACGGAAGGGCCGCGGCCGGTGGGACTGTGTTAGCTTTTATTTTAATCTCAGTTTAACAGATTTTAACAGGTTTTTATGAAATCTTTTTTTTTCCGGTAAACAGAGTTCAACTTTAAGAGATAATAGGCTTGAACGCATGTATATTAATATATACATATTTCGTTTTTCCTTAGGTGTCTTACGATAACAAAATTCTATTTGCGTCTGGCTATATGTGCATGCAAGGGATTTTTTGTATTACCAGATAAAGTTTGCGGTCCATTTATGGACACCATTTATTGTTTATTTTGTTTTTGAGCCGCAAATGCGTTTGTTTTCACCTACGAAAAAACGGAATATACCTACGCTGCGCTTTGCGGCGAAGCAAAGTTGCTTTTTAATGCAGTGTGCAGCGCAGCATACGAGGTCTAGGCCCTTAGTGCCTACTAACTAAGGTCCCAATGACGAATGAAGGGTCTGTCGATTCTTTTAGCTGATGTTGTTAGTGCTTCCACGTATTCTCTGACTTTTTAGCTACACAAAGAAAAAGGCGATATGCGTTACCACCTTGTCAATTTGAAGTGTTAATTTAGTATGTATTTTTACAGATTTCATTATATTATTTCAAAACTGACCTCTTTCGACGTTGAGAGACTGGCGATGATGGCTTTTGATGATGACGATTTATAAAATAAAGCTTTATAATGAATATCTCAGTCATTCCTATAATTCCGCTCAATTCCCATTAAACTAAACTTGAAGAGGAGTGGCCAAATTAACTGGAATTCAACTTTGACAATGTGAGCCGGCCCCAAATGCTTACCAAATGAATAGTAATTTAGTTTTCGGATTAAATCGTTCCCAACACGCGACACAAACCACTTTTCTATTCTCGAGTCGAGTCGAAACCGTCATTTTACACAATTTTACCCAATTGCTCTCGGTTCTTGGAATTAATTTGATATTAGCCTTTGAAAACGCAAGGTGTGGTTTTGTGTCGGCCCGATAGTTATTTTGAAGAGGCATTTGAACAACCAGTGTTTAGGACTTGCTCTAGACTCAATAATCTTTTGCGATTAGGTATATTCATTCATGGTAATTTGATTGAATGAATGTTTAGTTTATACCCTTGTTTATGATATGCTATCTAAAGATTTTGCAACAGCAATAGGTACTTACCCTTGATCAAATCGATGTGATTTCCATAATTCAAATTTTCTTTCTATCATTAAGCGAAAACGTTATTGAGTGAATTAATGGATTGTTTCAACGTTTAAATAAAAAATGTTTTTAATAAAATTGTTTTTAGCAAAAAATCTCCTAACTCAAGATGTTTCTATTGTTTCAGGAATCTCAATCAAGTAACGCGGAAAGATGGAGTGGTCGAGGAGCAGAGCACAACATGGCTCTACAGCAGATCCTCAAGCTGCAGGAAGCCAGAGCTCTCCACAAGACATCTCTTCTGCCCATCTACAAAAAGAATGGTCTACCTTCACCATCAGGAGCTAGCCAAGACTACGAGCAAGTCAGAGATAAGAAACCAGATACTTATCCTGATCCAAAAGCTTTAGAACAACTGAAGCTTGAAGCAGAGTTCAGAAGGCTCATGGAACATTCTGGGAAAGATGTGCGGAATGAAGAATCTTTCAAATATTTTCAACACATGATGGAAGCGAAACACCACTTTGAGTACCTAAAGAGTATCCAAGAGAAGGAGATGAAAAGTAGATCTTCAAAGGAGGATAGCGTAGAAGTAAAGAAAGAAGTAATGTCGCCCAGTAATAATAGATCTTCCCCCGCACAAGTCCAATCACCACATCATAGAATATCATCTGCAGAAGGTTCACCAAACCACAGCGTCCGCCTATCTACATCATCCAGTCCGCTCTCAACTACTAGTCCAATTAATTCATCTCCTTTAAGTCACCTCCAAAACATGCAGCCTTTTGATTTCCGTAAGCACAAAGTTAACGAAATCAGCGAGAGAGATGAAGCGAGAAAACTTAACTATGACGTTGGTTCTGCAGAGAAAGCTATGGATTTGATGCGAAGTCAATTTTTAAACTTTCCTCTGCCAACAAACTTACCAATGCCACCTATATCAATGCCGTCAACCTTTAACCATCCTGCAGCTATGGTTGCTGCTCTTAGCCAGAATCCCATGGGATTAGCATCACTACAAGCCCTCCTGCCTCAAATGTCATCGAAGCCTGCAGAATCGTCTGAAAATAAGTCTAATAGTACTACAAACAAAAGCAGATTAGACGACATGCGATCAGAAGAAGGAAATGCCCTTAATTTAAGCAAAGATGCTTATGCTGAAGCAGCACAAAATTCTAGAAATATGATGTTAGGTAAATGTATGAGTCCACCAAAACGACAATGGGGTGCATCTCAAATACCTTTGAACTTAGGAACACATTTTATTAATCCTGCTACTGGAAAGAAAAGAGTGCAATGCAACGTGTGTCTGAAGACTTTTTGTGATAAAGGAGCCTTAAAGATTCACTTCTCAGCAGTTCATCTCCGAGAAATGCATAAATGTACTGTTGAAGGCTGCAGTATGATGTTCAGCTCAAGAAGATCAAGAAACAGACATAGCGCCAATCCCAATCCTAAATTACATTCACCGCATTTAAGAAGAAAAATATCTCCACATGATGGCAGAAGCTCCCAAATCCATCCTGTATTGATTTCACCACACGGAGCTGGATTAAGTCTACCTTCAGTAATGAATCCAATGCATCCTTTCGGGTCATATCCTTTACTAAATCCGCCACACAATATGAGAGGATACGCTTCCAATATTCCTTTGGAATACAAAAATAATATTGATTTCTCATCGGCACTCGATCAATCACAAGTGATGCGTCATGAATCGGATTCTGTGGAAAATAAAGATCAGGATGGTCAATGTGACTCAGACGAAGATGATGGTATAGTGGTAGTAGCGGGTGATGATGACGACGATGACGGTGACCATATGGACACCAGTGATTACTATTCAAACCTGAACAAATCTACGGGATCCGGAGACGATTCAGAAATAGAATATGATCAAAGGAGTGTCAGTGATAATAATGAAAGTACAGAAAATAGAAAAGATGAAACAGCTAGTCCTGAAGTAGAAGTCATGAAAAGGAAGCGAAAAAATTTAAATCCAACACGCTTGCATAATAATTACGTATCAGATAGTAATAAAAATGACCAAAAACCTGATGAAATTCACAACCATGTTGATGATAATGTGCTAGATCTCAAAAGAGTTAAAACCGAAAACTGTGAAACTAATCACAACAGACACATTGATTCACACGAAAAAGATGAGGAAATAAAGATTAAACATGAAGTACCAGCAGTTAAAGAGGAACCGCAAGAAATAATTTGTAATGCACAAGACTTACGTGTAAAAGAAGAACCTGCCGATAAACCTAACTATAAAACTTCAGGTAATGTTCCATCTAGCGATGAGTTTTCTTCTGAGAATGCTTTGAAACGGCTAGAAAGTTTGTCAAAGGGTGATTTTCCTAATCTGCTTAAAAAGCCAGACACCTATAGTTCTCCAGCACCCTACAACCTGTCTATGAATGAGACAATTGATTACTCTGACAGGTCCCCTTCGTCATCAGTATCAAGTTACGACTACACATCAGAGGAGACTCTTGGTCAAATCTTTGGTCATTTCGAGAGCGGGTTTTTCATTAGTACTACCGATGTTCCTGTTGACCACGAGAATCCTAGAAAATGTACAGTTTGCGGGAAAATGTTTCAGAATATGTACGTCTTGAAAACACATTACCAAAACGCACATTTGAAAATTATGTACAAATGCAACTCTGAAGGATGTAGGGCTGCTTTTACATCGAAGCGGAGTAGAGACAGACACGGTGCGAATGTCAGCTTACACAGAAAGATTGTTTCAGAAGATTTGCAGATAAGAGACGAGTCTCCTACGCGAATGATGGAGAAAGCGCGGGAGCAAACTGAACTAATGGCGAGATTCAGTGAAGAGGAACGTGCCGTACCATACATCGAATCGCACAAATATTACCGAGCAAAAGAAGCCGACAAGCTGAAGAGCCTAAGTCAGCTACCTTTCAGTTCCCCATATCCACCTTTAGTACCTGAAGCGTACTTAAATAACCGCGACATGTTCGCTCAACACCCCTTTCTTTTCACGCCTTTCGGCATGTTACCTAATTTCCCTCCGATACCTCTAGGGTTTCTCCCGCCAGGTCTTAACGCTTTCGGTTGTCAAAACCAGAACTTCTCGCCTCCTTTGATGAGGAAATTGAACTACTGCATCGAAGACGAAGCGCCGCGACCGAATAAAGACGGGAGCTATCCCTGCCGCGGCTGCCGGGAGTGTTTCAAAGACTTGCCCAGCCTGAAGCACCACTGTGAAACAGTCCACATACAATCTTTGCACAGATGTGCCGTGAGCAGTTGCAACGCCGCATTCTTCTCGAGAACTAAAAGAAATATTCACTACGAATCCCACGTCTCCAGAAGACAGAACGGCAGAAGTGTGCACGTGAATCCATCGTGACCTGATTAAACTACAGAACAGACTGCAGTTCGTCGAATCTCCAGTGCATTTGTGATGTTATTTAGAATTACCAAAAGTCTAGTAAGGTTAGGTATTAATGTTTACACCATGCCCAGTACCTTTAAATTCTCATAGAATAAGCAAGACGTGGTGTTTTCTGTAAATCTGTACATACTTTGCGGCTGAGCCGTGTTTTTAGTGTCTAGGTAGAGTAAATGTAACTGAAGAACTGCAACATACAATAGATTGTAAGTCATCTATCGATTCTAGATAGTAATTTTAATTGTGTAAAATCTTAACATTCCATAGAAATAATTCGTGCAATAACAGTGTAAATATAAGTAGATTATGTACAAAATTGTGCTGAAGTATTTACCCGATAATGTACAAAGATTTACTATTAAGATATTGTGAAAGAGCAGCATTTGAACCAGATTTTTGTATGATATTAAAAAAAAATTACACTCAAGAAACTTATCTGTCATACATAGTTGTATAAAAATCAAAGTCAAATCATATCTTGCTATTTTGGTGCTAAATACACAATATTGTTTCACTTCTGTATATATTCAGACTTAGAGTGAGATGTGATTTATGAGCAAACCTAATTTTAACATAAAAAGCTGAAATGAGCCTTCTTCCTTAATTCGAGTTTTTGTGAGTCTTCAAAAGTCGTGGATTTACTGTAATAATGTCCAATCTGAAAAATGTCCAACGACCATCTTATAATTCTCACATCTCACTTTGTAGTCATAGTGTTTTATAAGTATATCTATAGCTATTGTCATTAGATAATAAGTGTATGAGTTGTGTGGTATTTCTGTGAATATTTAAAGAAAGTTGTTTAAGAACCAAAAAGTATTAAAACTGTAAGGTTGATCTAAATGTACGTAAGCGAAGCATGTCATTCTTCCTTTTGCCAAACCATATTAAGTACGTAATAAAATGTTTTGAAAAATTTAATTTGCTATTTTTTCACTTATACTGCCTACCTTTAAAGACTAGCCTTTAGTAATAGTTTTGGAAATTACATATTTTTAACGCTACACTGAAAGTGCGACACCTGTCTGTCTATTGCCTTATATCTAATTATAAGAACTGCTGAACAAATTTTAATGATATTTTTGCTCTACCTAAGAGCATTTCTAGTGGAAGGGTTCAGTATACTACCCGACAACTGAAACGAGTCACTTGACCTTGGCCTCCCTCCGCCTCCCGCTTCCCCACCTCGCCCGCCCGCTCTCGTCATAGCGCGACAGTACCGTTCGCATAAATGTGAGAGGTCGGGCCTAAGTGACGTCGGGCCATTAACAAATGATGATAAACATGAAGATTTCTTTACGTATCTAACTGCTTCTTACACAATGTTTAAAAAATTGAAAATATATTAAAATAATGAAAATATAAATAAATAATAATTTATTGCCACACTTTCGCTCAATACTTTCTCAATCATTTTTGCACTCTGTACCTCTGACGGCGGGGCGACGTAGGGGGAAGCGGGAGACGCGGAGTGACTCATTATAGTTGCTGAGTAGTACAAACCGTCTGGCTATAATGACAAAAAAGAACTGAGCAGTGATGATTTTAGTACCTAAATATGTAGTTTACCGAAACCACCCTCTGATTTCAAAAACGAAAGGCGAGCGCACTTCCACTTAGGCTACAGTATTATAATAAAGTTATATATACAAGGGTACTTCAAAAGCTTAGCTTCTAAACAGCCTTAGGCTTAAATAAAAAGTGATGAAAAATACCAGAAGCTTGAGCGAGTCCATTCATGTGATTTATGAAACTCAAATAAGGATACTTTGAACTTTTTGCATTTAAAAAATCTTTCATAGAAAATATAAGGGTTACAAAATAAATTGAGGGGAATGAGATATGAAAGGGGGAAAAATTATTTCATTTTTTCTAAGTTTAAGTATCTATATAAATGTATGACCTTGCTCAATGGCTTGTGTATTTGGACTCGAGCAATAGCTGTCGTGGGTTCGATTCCCATAGAGATATTATACAGGAAAACATCATAGTTTGGTGCTAGGCTCCTGTAGGTGAGAGCGTCGGTGGCGTACTGGGGAAGTCGTCCCTGGCATGTCGAGAGGTCCAGTTCGATCCCCGGTATTGGGCCATGAAGCTAACGGTGGACGCTAATGTGAAGTAAGCATGGATACGGTTGCTAGGCGCCAGGATGAACCCTTTGGGACCCACTCAACACGTCATGGAGTGACATACCTATACCTAAGTATCGTGTAATTATAGCATACATAAACTGAATAAGAATACATAATGAAATTCTCGTCTTAAATTAGAACCTGCAAATTGACAGATATATCCATCCGTGATACTAGACGCGATTCTGAAGGCAGTTATGTAAATTTGACAGTACTTAAATGAGTTTCATCTTTATCTTCATAATACTGTAGGTGTAACCGGGGGTCAGGGGTAGAAACAATTTTAGTGTTGTCAAATTTTTATTTTGTGCCTTCAAAATAGGTCGTACTGCCTCCATAGGGCCGCCCGCCTGGCGACACCGAATTATTTTTACCTTCATGTAACGAACAATGACTAATAAGTCAAAAAGTCAAAAGTGACTAACAAGACAAAAAACAGAAGGTAATCAAGTGTCAACAGCACAGTGGCTGAATACTTAGAAGTCGCATAAACACAAAATCAATTTGTAAGGACTCCCCTATTCTGGTAGAAGTTAGAACGGAGTTCGATAATGGAAAGTTTAAAAATTAACAAGCCCTGCCGCACGCGATGTCACGCCGCGTGACAGCGGCGTGTCGCGTGATGTGACAATAAATGTCACGGTGTGACGTGACACTTGTTGTCACTACCTCGGCGGTGAACTTAGACATGCAGAGGGTTGTTTCGGGTTTACTGTTTTAAAACACCATAAATGCCAAGAAAACAAACTAAAGTCTTCGGTTAATTTTTAAAACTTATAAAAGCTATAAGACCTACTCACATATACTGTAGATTGCCTGTAGTATAGAAGTAGTTCGAACCACAAGCTCATCCGATGACTTGATGACTACAAAAGGTACCTACAACAATACGCACATATCCAAAAGTCGTACAAAGCGCTACTCCGTTCTCATTTACATAATCAACTCTCATCAGGAGCATTTGCATCTGAAACCCTCGACGAATTAAATTCAAAATACTACATTACAAATATAACAATACTTCTAATACAATCTTTAATACATACGACATAAAGTTCAGTTTAAGATAGCTGGGTTCATGATTATATTGGTAAACAAACTGGGTGCGGTTGGCGCATTCAAAATAAGAATTCGAAAGAGTCCCGCTTGTCAGCAATTTGTTTTGAAGAGAACACTTCTAATTCGCAAAAAGAACGAGCCTTCTATGTTTAAAAAGTATGGTCACGCGAACGACGTAAAGTCGCGTCTAGAACGGTATAGGGTTGACTTTGTTTCGGCATTTTAGTAGATACTACGTTTATGGTCATGGTTTAACACGTGGGAATTATTAAAAACTTCATCATCATCATCATCAACAGCCTATTAATCTCCCCACTGCTGGGGCTCAGGCCTACCCTCTCAACGAGGGCGTGCGGGCTATAGTCCACCACGCTAGCCCAGTGCGGGTTGGTGGACTTCACATGCGCCTAAGAATTTCTTCTTCGGCGTATGCAGGTTTCCTCACAATGTTTTCCTTCGCCGTTTGAGAGCAGTCAGTACATGAACTTAAGTTTCGAGAAAAACCCATTGATACATGGCCCAACCGGGGATCGAACCTCGGACCTTTCGATATGACAGGTCGCGTCTTATCCCCGAGGCCACTGACGCTCTCGTTAAAAACTTCATCGAAATTAAATACCGGACAAAATAGCCATTGAGTAAGTATAGCCCAACGATTGCAAAAGGTCTACGAAACTATTTTAGTATCGTCAAATTTCAAACGTGTGCCTTCTTTATCTTATAAGTACCATGTATACTTCTCTAAAAAACATAGTGCAAGTAGGTAGGCAGGTATTATGTTAGAATCAGTTGAAATAAATTCAGAATAGGTATAGGCACATGCTGCGTCCCACCTTGGCAATAAAGAGGGCGCCTTGAAATACTTATTTTTATTTTATTTCCCGCGCCATCATAGCCGCGGCCTTACCAGTTCCGAATTTGAATTTGAAAAGTTCGAAATGGGGCTTTCTAGAACGTTATTTTTTATTTCCTTTGCCGTTAATGAGAGTGTGGCTTCTTAGGGAGCCGTCGCGGTTGTTATTATGGCCAGACACTGTCGGCAATTTTGGAGATTTGCTTCAAATATTGGTAGGGTGGACGAATTGATTTAATATTAGAGTCGAGTAGGGAGAGGCCTTATTACCTTGAAGAGTGGGCTGTTGTACTGTTGTCTAATCATCTTGATGGTTAGTTAGGAGTATATGATTCTACCATTTGCTGATGTCAAAATTACCCATGTTCCTATGTTGTATTCTTAATATTACCTGTTATATAAATGATTGCATGCATACAAGATTCTTCAACCGGTTGTCTTATCTTAATTTATATTAATTAATCACCAAATTGACTGTAATTTTAGAATTTATGTAATGTACCTAATTTAATGTTGACTATGTTATATTAACTATTTATTTGCAAAAATGTTTCTCATGGCGCTTTGGATTTTTTCTGTAATGCTATGTAAGAATAAATTAAATTAAATTAAAATTAAATTAAATCTTGTTTTAATTTTATCTATTTTCAATGCTATTCTAAACTTTGTTAATAATAATAATAGTAATAAAATTTCAGGCAAAAATAGGCCCAATAATAGAATCACAGAGTATACCCAGGCGACTCAATAAACGTACTTACTAGTTAACTCTTTAAGCTATGTCGAATGCTTTAGTTCTCTGGCGGTTCACCTGGTTTCGGATGCTGTCTCTCAGAGAAACTCTGAGCATAGCCCGTTGAACGACAAGTACCTAATAACCCCTTACAAATAGCATAAGATAATAAAACCCATTGCATAACAATGTGGCGTATTTGGAATACTTTACGAAAACGCCTCCATTGTTGGCCTATGGATCGATTGATCACGCGAGCGACGCCGCGGGGCGCGGGGGCACACAATCGAATCCAGACAATTCGAATTTCGGACGCGTCGCCGCCGCAAGCGCACCGGCCGCCATATTGCACGCGATGCTTAACAACGGTCATTATGTGGTTTTTTGCTCGTTTACTCGTAGATTTGAATAGAGAGGTTGTTATTGTTATTTATGATATTTGTTTGCCGTGTCAAGGTCAAGATGATTATGGTAATAATGAAACAAAATTATGATAAAGTAGGTAGAAACGTACCTGGATATGATTTGGATTGGTTTCTATCAGGTATCTATATAGAACATACCTGTTCTATGCCCCCGAGGTGGTTCTTCTTAGCAGAAGGCCTTTGCCTTTCTGGTAAATATTACCTACTGTCTCCTTTGACCTTCAATATTTTGGAATAAGTATTGGATAAATATTTAAAATATTATTTGTTTAAATATTGAAATCAACTAGGTATCTGGATCAATTCAACCCTCTATAGTCATAATTCCTGCGGCAAATCATGAGTTTCCATCCATTTCATAACCTACTGATTAAAAAGAAGGCTCCTCAGTTCCAAAAGACTTTATAATCAGATTTGGCGCGGATAATGCGAGCAAATTATTGCAAACATTTCAGGAATCCATCCAACACGATCTGAATTTAAATTTTCGCTCGTGTTCCTCAAGGCTGTGACAAACTGTGAGAACTTTCTTTCGTGACTCGAAATTTAAATTTTCACATTCCCGCCGCCCGTGATCGACCGATGCATTATTCGAATTTAAAATTTTGAATTCCTAAAATAATTTATTGTATTTTTTATAACTTCTTTTATTATTTTACAAGTGGCCAGTATTTTTTTCTTAGAGGTATTATACAGAAACCGAAGTGTATTTTTTTAAACTTGGGTGTAAGGCTCTGGAACCTAACTAAAGTATGGTAATTATAAAATTTATACCTAACTATTTAGAGGTAAGTACGATAAAATAATAGTGTTGACATTCCAGTGGTCATTTTTAGATGGTTATTGCATTTGGTTTGGAATTACTTAAAAGTACCTCTAGGTAGGTACCTACTTGTAGGCTTTGCTTATAAAAATGACGAAATATTATTTCAATGTGTATTGAAAACAAATATAATAGCCCAAAGCTGTATTTATTTAGCTTCATTATTTTTATTCCACTTTTTGATTTTATTGCAGGAGAAATTGAAAAGAACGTTTCTTCGTGTTCTTTCTTTTATAGCAACTTTGTAAGCAATTTGACACTGATATTTAATTTTCGTTACGAAACCTGCAGGGTTTTTATGAAGTTACAATAATGCGTTTTTGTACTTATTTAATTTGTTAATTTCACTATTAAGTCGACATAAAGGCGTTCTTACAGCATCCGATTTTACATTAAATGTAATATAGGTATGTAAGGAATGAAGTAACAATGAAATGATTCTACTAACAGTCACGTTATCCAATGATGATAAAGCTGAAATTGGTCATTTATTTGATTTTATTTGATTATTTATTAAAGGTCACCGCCTGTACCTACCTACCTATACAACATATTTCTAATGTAAGTATATTACGTACCCATACCTAAGTACCTAATGTTTGTATGCATGTATCTTGATCTTGTAAAAACATAGCATCAATTTAAATAAAATCGAAATTAACTTTACAAAACGTATGAAAGCGATTTATTCGAAATTCCCACACGGAAGCCGAAATGAAAATTTGATACAATTTGAATTTGAATTTCGATTTCGATCGACAGAAGCCCGTGCCGAGATAGCGAAATTGTTACCAATTTGGTAATTCAAAGGCACGCTTCAAAACGCACGCAACATTTAAGTAGCGCACAAAAAAGCTACTGATGATTGCGTTCGAAAACATTCGAATTTAAAATAAAATAACATTATTAAATCTACTTAAATTATATCTCTGTCCGTCTTATATCACGCCATAAGGGTTCACGATTTTGTTTTATACCTACATAAACATAACATACTCCGAAAACCACGTTGGTCATTCTTGTCATACATGTAAATCGGTCCTTTATTTGTACTTAGGCCACTGGGGGGTAGCGTTTCAAATTGGTTGACAAACAAAATTAAATAGCATTTGTATGGGAAATAAAGCCAGTCCATTTATTTATAGGTCAGTGTTTTTATCCAAGTTTTATATCCAAAATGCCTACGTTTTCTGTCCCTCTTACTCCAACGCTTTGTTCCGCACCGTTACCGTTTCACGCTACTATGCGACAAACACAGACATTGCTAGCCAATGGCATAGAGGCGTGCTCCCATTGGCTAGAGATGTCACATCTATGGAACTTTTTGTTGTACTTTTTATTTTTAATTCTATAATGCACGCACGCAGAGAAAAAAAAACATAATAATACATTAAGGAAAAACTTCAGTACAAAGGGTGAACTTATCTCTGATAAAGATTTCTTCCAGCAGACCCGCGATATAGATATGTTACAGGAAAGGCAGACTTTTCACAGGTACTTTTTGTGGTTTAATGACGACTCTGTAATCAGCACTGACCTGGCAAGCCAAAACATCGATTTTAAAAAATATTGACATTGGACTGGATTGGCTGGCTGTCAAATTGTTTTCGCGCCTATTTGAACGCCGTTTTGTCGCTGAAGGCTAAGGCGAGTCTATAGTGGTGTATAGTGCTACTTATACGTTCTGAATGTTTGAAAAACAATCGCATAACACATTCAAAGTGTTTGTCAAACGCTTTTCAAGCCCGTCAACAAACAAAATTCAACCTTCCTTCAACAAACACGTCAAACAAAGCCCCAGAATAATATATCAATAAATTGACCATAAACACGCGAAGTTTGACAAATTATTTGATGGTCTGCTTAGGTAGGTAGGCAGTCCAGTGGTAAGTAGTAGTAGTGCTCGCTGCTGCCTTTTTTCAATATCAGTTTTTATCAGAGAAATTCTAGGTAGGAAGTACCTACCTACCTAGAATTTCTACTGATTACTATGATATTAGCGTGATGGATGGTTCACCGTTTTAAATGTCACATTTGAAGGGAAAAACCACCACGACTAATACAGGCTGTTGTTGATCCTTTATTTAATTCAACAACACGTAATCTACCAATAAGGCTGTGACAAACTGTGAGAACTTTCTCTCGTGACTCGAAATTTAAATTATCACATTCCCTGCGTTATCGACCGACGCATTATTCGAATTTCAAATGTCGACTCATCGCGTAATTTTGAATTCCTAAAATAATATTCAAATTTTTTTATAAACTGCGTTCCGAAACTTGCGATCGATTGTTGCATTTTTCCAATTTCAAATGTCGAATTCAGATAATTACATTCAAATTTTATACAGTTTAGGTAAGCGCGCAGTTTAACTTCTGTATTTTATTTATAAATAAGACTAATAAGTGAATCCAAAAGGCTTGCCTCTACAATAATGGACAAAATACTAACTTATTCAATCGGTCGCTTCGCTGTAATCGCTTTACCGAATCCGTAATAAAGTGCTGGCATTGCTGTTTGGCGGCAGAAATATAGGTAAGAGGATGGTGACCGTTGATATTATTATGTCGTCACACTATTGAACAAAGCAGAGGAAATAAGTACACTTACTTAATTATCATATAGGTATGTACTTATATAATTATCGTCTGGTGACAAGTAAACTCACTTTTCTATTGTCACCCGACGATAATTTCGTCTGTTAAGTGAGAGGAAAACGTTCAATAACATTGAGGTACTACCATAGAATAGCGAGCGGGAGCGTAGCGAGCTTTTTCCGTGTTCTGTGCCTACTACCCCTAGTAATTTACCTCGATGACTAGGTATAAACAGTTTTTTGACAAACATGAAATTACGCTCTATAGGTAGATTTAGGTTAGGGTGGTAGGTAGCTGGTATACCAATTGCGTTTAATAATTGTAATTTCATTTTTTTGTCACAAAAACTGTAGGACCTGCTTAGTTCGTTATCTTTCTCATCTCAACAGACGACTGTACCTATACTTAGTGAGTTTGTATCAAGTTTGTATGTAGAATATTAAAGCAATCTGACTTTTAACTGTCATTGAACTTTCAACTTTCTCCTCATTGCACCAATACAAGACGAGAACTCTTTTTGGTCAAACAACAGATTGCCGCCTTAACTCGTGTGACTCATAGCATAACATTTTATGTAGCATTATTTAAATTTAGAATAATACACGCGTGGGCGGGCGTAGCTGGTTGGCTAAAAATGTCACCGCCGCCCGCGCGCGCCGCGCTGCCATTGGAGGAAAGTGTCACCGTGTCGCGTCGCGCGACACTTCCCATTGGTACGGCCACGCCCATTTACGTGCTACGTGCTACAAGCTTAAATTCAAAATTAGAAAATAGTACGCGTGGCAGGTTTTGATACTTGTGGTAATTACAGGTGTTCAATTGATTCTGTGTATAGTAAGCTTATGTTTAGGTATATTTACGTTTATTATAGTGCAAAGAAAGAGACAAGTTTATAGCGTGATTTTAAGACCAGATCATGCCTTATCATATTTTGACCTATTTAATTATGAAGGTTTGGAAGAGTTCGCTAATTCGACTTCACCAAAATAACAATTAATAAAACCCGGACAATGCATAATATTGAAATCAATGTAATTGTAAAGGCTTAGATACCTTTGCCTAGCGACGGGACAAGGTTTTCAAGAAAATAGTGATAATTTATTGCGTGCCGCGGAGCAGTGTCTCGCAAATTGCGAGTGGCTGGGCTTGCGCGGAACTATTGATTGAGTCGCTCGACGCACGCCGCGTCCCGCTCCAGGTGACAAATGACGGGACACGGTAATGATAATTTACAAGGTGTCCCGAATATGCGTATTGCGTGACTTAACGGAGATATTATCATCAATCGACGGCTTCTGACAAAATTATCGATAGGTATTTGTTATGTTGACTTCCAAGTAGTTATCGTCCTATCCTTTAACCTTGTGCCATTTATTTATTTATTTATGTAGGTATAATATTCAATAACCAATTTGCCAAAAAAAAAATTTTTTGTAGTAACAATCTTTAATCACAGTAAAACGATTTTGTACCTAAATGGAAATCGATAGCTAATTTCAATTACTAATAGGTAGGCAAAAATTTTTTTTACATAACATAATTTGCATATCTACACCTAATAATAAATCAAAAGGGAAACGGTCATAAACACAGAACTGTTACGAAACGCCAGCGCCACCTAGCGGGTTAGTTGGCAGTTATGTATTTTTTGTCGGCCGTTTTATTATTTATACCTAATAATAAATATTTTTTATTTATTTCAAAAGGTCATGACGTGTAGGTACTTATAAAAGTAGTAAATCATTTAAGCCGGTAAAACACCAAAAAAGTAAAAAAACCTAACTGGAGTCAGAGAGATGTCGAACGAAACTCGCAGAACTCCAATTAACGGAACTTCGAAGCAAAACAAACGGAACTGTGGAGCAAAAATTGGGGGATTATTAATAGCCCAATCCAAAATTAGAGCGCTGAAAGTTCACGCTTCGCATCGAACTGATGGAAAGTTTCAAGAGGAATAAATCGGGATTTACCTTTAAGTACGTATAGCTTGGAATACTAGGAGTTACACATTAAATTCCGATAACAAAGAAAAGTTTTGGAAAAAAAATAATAAATAATATAAGTCGTAAGTGAAAAATAAATAAACAGAAAAGCTTAGGACCAAAGTTTATCATGCTCACAGCAGAAGCAATCTTATTTAGAAATTTTGTAATAACATTCAAATACAATGAAAATTGTATAAGAATAAAGAATATTCCATAGCCCAAAAACTAAGTAGGTACGGTCGACCGCACATCAGTGGAAACATAACCAGTATAAAGTACTGGTCTCTCATAGTATTGAAACTTCCTAATAGGCCAGGCCAGCTCAAGGTCAAAGCGTTTCCACTGAAGTGCGGTCGACTGTACCTATAGGTATCCTTTCGGACGCATTCCATGATAATGTGATAAGCATCTTTAACCACTTTACCTTCGATGATAGAAATAGGAACTGATGATACATTATATAATTAAACCTCAAAGTTCGACGCAATGTAGGTATAAATTATACTTAGTTAGGTAGGTACATATAAAAGTAATAAGCTGAGGAAATAAAAGTTTACGGACAGCGTTAAACAGTGCTGTCTGAAAGGCACTCCGGCCACGAACAGTTTTTGAAGGTAAGAACAGTGAGGTGAGGTGAAATAAATGTAGGCACCTATGTAGGTATGAGTATAGTACGGTCGACGGCACATCAGTGGTAACAAAACCAGTATAAACTGGTCTCGCGTAGTATTAAAACTCCCTAATAGGCTAGGCCAGCTCAAGGTCAAAGTGTTTCCACTGATGTGCGGTAGACTGTACTATTTGTGAAAAGTGCATGTCAAAACAGTACAGATCATTCTTTCCTATAGATTCGTAAAATATTGTTGAACTATCCGATGCCCCGCGACTATAAAGTCTAAATAAATGCTACCTATTCAAAATTTTTAACCCGTTCTAATCAGCGAACATTAATAAGTTAAGTACCTACTTAGGTAATAAAGGTCGTTGGTTCTAACCATGCCAGTTTATTAGTTTTAAACTTTGTCAATAGATGTCGTTAGGTATATTTTACACCCCGCCATCATTTTGGTTCTTCGCAACATATATAAGATAGCTGTTTCCCGCGGCGTCGCCCGCGTTTTATAAGTTTTCAATATAGCCTATGTCACTCAGGGTGAATGTAGCTTTGTAATGGTGAAAGAATTTTTGAAATCGGCACAGTAGTTTTTGAGTTTATTCATTACAGACATACAAAAATACAAATCTTTCCTCTTTATAATATTGGTATGATGACTAGCTGTTGCTCGCGGCTTTGCCGGCGTTGAATTAGTATTTCCCGCGGTTAAATTAGCCTATGTGTTATTCCAGGATATAAGCTATCACTGTACCAAGTTTCATCAAAATCCGTTCAGCCGTTACAGCGTGAAAGAGTAACAAACATACACACACACAAAAATACAAATCTTTCCTCTTTGTAATATTAGTATAGGTAAGCGTGCAAATTATCTACCAGTTTTTACTTCTTTATTATTAGTAATAGATAACTCGATGATCAGGGAGCCAATCGCACTAATTCTGAACGATATACCAAATCCAAACCATAACCAAAAACGCCACACGTTTGGCAAATATTTACAAACGCAAACGTGTGGAGGGGTTTGACTTGCGTTTGTAAAGGTTTGCCAAACGTGTACTTACATGCAACATAACGTTTTTGGTTATCGTTTGGATTATTATTTATAGGTGGATAATTTAAAAAAAATTGAGAATCATCAAGACGTCTATACCTATAACATGAATCATTTTACAAAGATGTCGGTATTTTTTGCAAAAAGTCAGATTATTAGATGGACACCTCTCCTTCCTGGCTTTCGGGAAACCTTACAGCCACCCTTTTGACTTCATCCACTCAAAACGTAACCCTCACGCTACTTCGGGCAAGTCCCATTTACTTATTTCACTTTATCCTCTCACATTTGCATTCCATTTCATTTGGACTCGCTCCCGGACACTTTTATGCCTTTTTTAGTGTCGTTTTATTTTTATTATTTTGAGGGTTAACCCCGGTAAGGGTTGAGTAGTTTGTTTTTTGGGTTTATGAGGGCCTGGAGTGCTGGTCGAGTGGATAGTGGGGCTTGTAGATTTATATTGTGCGCGGGATGAACTAACGAATGTTGCGCCGCTCCTTCTTCCCAGCTCTATATAACACCTTGGAAGCGGTGGTAGATAAAAAATTGACGTTGTATAAATGTACCCAGTGTACTTACATGCAATAAAATAGTTTTGACTTTGAATGTTTTTCTTCGTTTCGTATTAGTATGAATAAACCATACAAAATAAAAAGTCAACAAAGGGTACCGGTCGGCGTCATATATACCAATTTAATGACAAATAATAACATAGGTATCGAAAAATATTTAAAAAATACTGAAATTTTCATAATTTTGCCGAAAAATTCTACGAGTTTGTTGACATTTCTGAGCCATTTAGTTCTCAAGTTATGCGGGAGACATACAGATATATGCAAAATAGCTTCGGTAACAAGGTATTCGATTTGACGGACCCCTAAAAATACTTCGAGAAGTTTTTTTATTAATTATTGTAACAGTAAATTGTGTTGAAGTAGCAAAAGACTTGAAAAAAAATTGTACTTAGTAATAAAATAACTTAAAGTGGGTAAGGTAATAAAAGTTAAATAAATGGTTGATCTATTCTCTCAAATTTCTATGTAAGTAAGTAAGGTAGGTAGCAATCAAAATGATTACTATAAAATACCAAAGCTTACAACCGGCCACAGATAGCTATGAAAACTTAACATCTTGTTTCTACCTTCAAAACTGATTCACGTTAAACTTAAAGCACTGCAAGTTAACATGAGCTCTTAATTCGTCTGTCTGTCTGTTTGTTCGACTTTACCTACTGGAACTTAATAGAACTTGCATCCCGCTGTGAGTGAAATTTAACACAACCGTCTAGGCATAGGTCTCGGCCTGAAAAGCACACGATAGGCAGTTAAACCCAGTGAGTTAATGAACTATGTACCTACCAATATAGTTAGGTGCTTGTAATAAAACAAATAAATAATAATAATAAATAAATAAAAAATGTTAGGTGCTTATACAGGTTAATTTATTTTTACAATTGATCGAAGAAGTAGGATTTTATTTAAAAGAACTAACGTTGAAGTTATTATTACAGACTAGTTTTATTTGTAGGTAAGTATACTTATAGGATCGTACCTACCTTGTTGTTAGTCTTAAGTTACCTATACATAAGTTTTTAAACAATAATATTGTTTGTAAAGATTGTGCGAATGTCACGGTGCATCCAAAAGAAACATTATATTTTTGCGGACATACAAAACATGCATAAAAATGTATTGATTGACTGACATTATTGACTAATACTTTTCTCTGTAAGGAAAGTTTATCTAACAGTTAAGTAGGAATAACTTGACTGTTTTGAAATTCATCTTACGTGTTACCACCAGTGCGCTTAGATAATTTCAAGCGTCATTTAAACTAATCTCAGGGCAAAGGAAAACGACTGTTCAGCCGATGCGTGTAAAATTCGTAAGTCACTGGCAGGTTCGCGCGGGAAAGCTTCCATAAACAATGCCATTAGCGCGAACATTACGCGGCAGATTTTAAATTTGGAACGCGAGCGAACGGCCATTCGTCATGTCGCAGCCGCCGCGCCGCGACACACCGCCGCCGCCGCCGACGCGACGGAGCTTTAGTATACGGGACGCAAACAAATTTGATACTTTTGTGCTTTTAGAATACACCCACAGGAACACTGTTTTAGCGGTTTGCGGTGGCCCGGAAATTAAATTTGTTTCGAAATCTTTTTAAATCTTGTAATACCTAAGCTTTGATCTAGTATCTCTGATAAAAAAATAATGACGTCGATAATTTAATCAGTTTAATCACATCACTTTAAAATTACATTTTAAAAATTCAGCTGCAGCTGGCAGCTGAATTTTTAAATGCAACCACCTAACGAATCCACTTCGTACTACCAACCGCGTCTCTGTCGCTTATCTATTAATCCAAATTTTATCTTCTCCTTGTTGATTTCTTTGTAAAGCGCCATCTATCGCGCAAATTAGTCTAGTTCAAGTCCTGCTCCTAAATAAAGTTTTGTCTTAAAGTATGTTAGAGGTACTTTCGATTAAACATAGGCTACCGATGCATTATTATTGAATTCTTTCCATTTGTATGTATCTAAGAGCTCAAAAAGTTAGTACCTACCTACGTTGAAGTGCCAGTGGGCTGGTCCCATATCTGTCAGAGAACCGATAAGCGGTAGGGTACACGTTTTCTCGAGTGGAGACCACTAAATGATTTACTGTAATAATGTCCAATCTGAAAAATGTCAAGGAAGCGGATAACCGAAGATCGGTTCCGGCTGATGATGACAATGATATGGTATCATAATATCACCCTGTAGACGTCCACTGCTGGACAAAGGCCTAAACCAGGAATCTCCACGACGACAGGTCCTGCGCTAACCTTCCCGAGTCCCGCGACCTTGATGATATGGTATACCATTATACTTATTACTTACATATTATTATTATATCTACTTAGTTGCATATTGTTTAGAACAAATATCAAAATGATTGACGCCCGCTACACTCTCTTGACTAATGACGTCACGTGTCCCGCGCAGTGCGATCGCAAGCGACGGCAAATGGCTCGCGATGAATTCAAAATTTGAACTTGGAGTCGAAAGTCGAACGCTAACGAGGGAGGCGGCGGTATTGTGAGTTATTGTCGAGTTTACAGGCGCTTGGGCCGTCCCTACATTGTACAGAACACTAAGAACAAGGATCCCATAGAACAGCTGCTAAAATAACAATAATAATCAGAGAGGGACACACTTATTACAAAAGTGGTAAGAGTAAGCAAGACAGGTATAATATCTTCTATCTCTATCTACGTATGTGATTTTTTTGTTGGGGGGCAGTATAACTGCATACCAACTTACTGCCCCCCAACAAACAACAGCCCGACTAAAATAGATAGTGTTGTTCAGTTTGACCCCGCCATATAAGAAGCGACTTCTCAAATTGTCGGGGTAAAAGTCTATTGCTATTTCATGCTACGCTGATTGCGGTTCTATGGGATCCTTGTTCTGAGACTGAATAGAATTTTTTGAAACGCTCTTCTCGCTTTGAGCGGTCGATTCTACTAATTTTCCTTCGACATCCGATACAAAAATCAGTAGAATCGACCGCTCGAAGCGAGGAGAGCGATTCAAAAATAGAGCTCCTGGGTGGGACAGAACGACCGTCGATCGTTTTTTAAAGGCAGGGTTTTCATTTTTTAACTCTTTTACTCTTGATCAGCCCACTACATGTAGTGGGATAACACCTAGCTAGTTATTCCGCCGGGTAATTATGTCTTAAGTATCCTAACATTGTCATACATTATCCTTGACCTAGTAAAATGACAGTTTTTTGAGTGACAATGTCAGGGTGTCTGATGGACGTGAAATACGACCGAGTTTCAAAGGCATTGCGCCATATTAATTCATCTGTTAACACTCTGAATCTCTCAAGCCAAAGGGTTAAAATTGTTTAGTCGTTTTATAATCGTTACAGTATTTTACAGTGTCATTGACCCCGAGCATCTATTCAGTCAACCTCCTTGTTTCTCAGATTATAAGACAAAGGTATTAAATGCCTTACAGTCTAGTTAATGAATCAGCGAGATTCCATGTTCTTGTGACCTTCTGCCTCGTGCTTCCATATTCCTCTGGACCGACCTGGTGGGTGCCGTTCATTGGGGAAGGCATATATCCAGCATTGGACGCTAACAGGCTGATATGATGATGATGATTCCTGACGTAGACATGACTTCACAGTTCATTATTTCCACAACGCCTCCAAATAATCTTCTAACAGAGTATAAAGGTACTCGTTGATTTGTGTTAAAAAATGCTATCTTTAGGAATTTTGTTACAGTCTTTATAATTCCCCAGAAGCGGAACAGTGGTCAGCGCGCCTGGAGAGTCAAGTTTAAAAATACCATGCGACTACGCGGGTGGCCGCGCCATGGAAATCAATTATTACCTATTAACACGTGAACCAGGAAACACTATTGCATACAAAAACACTGTACCCTCTATGTCCTCATAGTGTCTATGACAAGGTAGGTTGTCTTTGGAACGGGTAAATACAGGATAGGTTTGGTTTGTGTAGGTAGACTGTATAACACGCACAGTGCTACTACACTGCAGGTAGGTAATGACATTTTAGTAAATATAGATTTCTTAGTAAATTTAATAAATAGAGACATTTTAGTAAATTTTGTAGAGAAAGAGTCAAAAGAGCTCTTCAACCGCGGCCTATAGGCGGCCGGTGTTTATAGGCGGCTGTGATCTCCTAACATCAGGAGGCCCGCCTGCTTTTTGCCCCCGTGTAGCAATAAAAAATAATTATTTGTTGGTTGGTTACATGATAGTAGAGACCTATACAAATACGTGATACTCTATTTACGTCCCCAAATACTCAATCAGTGAAACTCAAACATCTACATTTGCACGTATAGTGGAATCCGTATCTGCTTTCATTGTTGTTTTGGATCTCAGCGTCGTTGGGCGTCACCAAAAGACAATTTTAGAGGGTATTGCGCCAAAAAGACACATCAGGCCGGATTCCTTCAATTCTTCGCTCCTGCGGTATCTGGTGATTCCGACCAGCAATTGACTTTTCTGGGCAGTCCTACCATAAAAGTACTCTATCCTACTAGCTCAACAACTCGCTTTGGAGTGGTGTGGTAACACGATCAATGACTTAAACACATAGTAGATCTAGAACATTCACACCTACTTTACCGCTCGCGAAGTCGCGAACGACAAAAGAAAACTAAAAACAAAAGAACCTCAAACAAACCTCTACATTTGGTTAATACGTTCGCGTCTATGTCTATTCAAAATACAACGGTAATGGGTCTTAATAGCGCTTTTGCAACTGTACACAACCAGAAGTCAAAGACCTTTGGCCACTGTGATGGTAGTTGAAGAGGAGGGGAATGACAGAGGTTTAGTATGGTTGGTTGAGAAGCGCATGTCACGCGTTGAGTCAGTGTGGCCTGAATCTGGCAGTGCCATGATAATGGCACTCATTGCCCGCCAATCAGTTTAGCGGCTCACATTTGCCCAACGCATCAAGACTGTGCTAACTCTGCTAGGAAGCCGCCATCTTGCCACGCGTCTTCAAATTATGAATGTGCTCCAAATTTGATTAAGGGTGATGGTCGCAGCGGAATATTTAAGTAGTGTGAAGACACACCTATTTGTCCTTGCCTCTTCCCAGTTAGTTCCATGCCTTCCGGCATGTACACGACAGATTTTAAAGTGTTTTGAACATGCATAGTATTACCTATACGCCGTACAATTTTTTTGGGGGGGGATTATGAACAAGAAGCACCCCTAAGTATAAACTTAGGGGTGTTTCTACGCGCCGTACAAATTTTTTTTGGGAGGAAATAAAATTTGTGAGGCGTAGGTATCACTGCATGTTCAAAACACTTTAAAATCTGTCGTGTACATGCCGGAAATCTAATGAATAATGATTTTTGTGCGTGCTCAGCCCTGTGCACAGGGAAACGAACGTTCGGATTCGAGATAGGTGTCGAATCTAATGATCTTGTCACGAAACGTATCATTACCGCTCTAGAATAAGGCGCTTTGTCTCTTCCGCGAACCGAGTGAGGTCATGCTCTCAATTTGGAAGTACTCACTGTTTAATCGGCTTATAATTACCGTGGTTTTGGTGAAACGTGTATTTCGCAGATCAATCTTAAAGCGAAAAGACAACATATGAATAGACAACATGACGCAGGTTGTTTGCTGTAGATCGAAGTGATCAAAACAACTTCTTTTCTTTAGAAAAACTTAATTTTAAGTGCATAAATACCTATTTCCACCAACCCGCACTGGGCTAGCGTGGTGGACTATAGCCCGAACGCCCTCGTTGATTGATAGGGTAGGCCTGAGCCCCAGCAGTGGGGAGATTAAAGGCTGTTGATGTTGATGAATCCAAGACATGATAAATAAGCCAAATACTCATTGTACGTTCGTAAACAATTGTGCAAACTGCACTTTGTAAGGTGAATAGGTTCTCTAGGTGGGAACACCGTTTGATGTCAATTTGTCTGTTTAAATAACATAACAAAACTTTGTATTCTGGTGTTTAAATATTCTATACAATCATAAATAACTACATGTACATCCCGGACCTTCAAAAATCTCGGAACCTGTCGTGTCGATGCGAAACTAAATTGTTTCCAAGCATTAATTTATCATTTCAATTCATATTTACTACTACTAACATTGTATGCACACCAAAGAGTATTTTCGACAGGTTGTCATTAATTTAACACCAATCATATCGACTGTCAAAGTTGTTTCCTTGTATAGATCTGACATCATTCTTTTAACACCGAATTTCAATCAATCAGCATCCTTGTAAGAACCTGCTGTATGCATATTTTGGATTGAACAAGATTCACTTTTGGCAACTCCAATCTAGCAGGATCCCCCCTATGAAATTCCATGGTCAATTATAATTTTGGAAGGCAAGATCCCGGAAGAGACCCGAAAAGCCAAGATAAATAAACATTGAACAAGACCAAACTTCGAGGCATGCTGCTAAGGCTGATAAGATAATGATCACACTATGGTCTAGACTAGACCATAGAGGCCCCCTCGAACATTCCTGGTCTAGACTATCAGTTGTAATATTAAACATGTTCACATTTTGTTTGACCACCGCGTAAATCTGTGGTTCGTTTGTCAGTTGTGATTTGGTTTTCTAGGTTCACTGGTCTGGTCTGTTAGGACATAAATATATATTGGGTAGTGCCAAGACAAACACCACTGTCTGAATGTAACTGTATTATACAGGGAATCCCTAGTTTGTTGAGACAAGATTATGTTTTCTTAAAGCATTACCTATTAAAATATTCGTACGGTCGATCGCACGTCAGTGGAAACAAAAAAAGTATAAACTGGTCTCTCATAGTACTGATACTCCGTAATAGGCTAGGCCAGGCCAAGGTCAAAGTGTTTCCACTGACGTGCGGTCGACTGTACCTACAACACCACAAGTTAGATAAATCTCTACTATGTCATTACCACTGACGAAGCAATGATTGATGTGTACCGCCCGTAGTTGAGGGGTAATCTGTTTGTCTGTCTGTCTATTGATTTGAGGAAGTTTCCAAGACCAAATGTCAAGGGCGTCGTTTGGCGTGAGACAAAATGTTAATTGATTTGTAATTAGGGACATTGAGTAAAATAATAAATGTACGCTCTAAGGACGATCGAAAGTGGCCTGCCATTTTTAACCATAGGGCATAGTTATTTGAGTTCAATTTGACGCAGAGTATGAATTGACAGGAGACCCGAGCACAGACAAGATAATAGTTACTGCCTAACTGTCCTATTATCTATTCTGTGGCCTAACCGAGTATCCAAGACCAGAGACTGTAAAATATTTGGATTTACGTAATGATTTAAAAAGATCACGTCAAGATCAAGTTAATCAACCTGAGACTAAGCCATAGTTAAAACCTAACCCAATCAATATGTTTTAAATGCGATGACAACAAGATAAATCGGAACGAATGGAACGCAGCGTTCTTTTTTCAAAACTCAACGCACGTTCCCGCCCTCGCCCGCGATTGGCCGATAGCCGCGTACGTGCCGATGCGCGCGCGCTGATATCGCGACCGACCGTTTTGAAAATATAACATGGCCATTCTGAAATATGTCGCATTCTAGAATTCAATTCGTGACCTGGACTACCTATGTATCTACGAATTGTTTGAATAATGAAGGAACTTCGCTCTTTTTACCGACTTCTTAGCTTCATGGTTTGGATTACCTATTTCCGTTTACGTTTATTAGTATACTTACCTCTTTAAGTACCTACCTACCTATAGTGTAAGAGGTTACACGTCTTAAAAGAAATTAATTAAGTTGTAACTACCTTGTTATTTGGAACAAAATTTAATCACGGTCTTTTAAATCCACCATTTCTTGAAATTCTTGATACAAAAACAGATATATCCCCGTCACAGAGCGTAGCAAAAAATACCCAGAAATTAGTGATTTTATAAGGACCGCTATCATTACGCCGTTCCTAAACGTCAGAAGGACCTTGATATATCTAATTAGTTGCATGATTTATGACAGGTAAAGTGGAAGCAATTATTGTGGGACGATTAACTTCTGGCCATCGCATCGTTAGAGTCCTCGTTGCTAGGGTGGCCAGAACGGTTTACTTCAGTAAGACACCTTAGCTCCACTCTCTGGCTAAGCGACCCTAAGTGGGTCTCATCCAAAATACACCATTCTACTTGACTTTGGGTCTTATTACGCCAATTAGCTGTGTGCTAGATTCTTATCAACTTAGGTAGAAAATCGTGTGCAGATTGCAGAAGTCGCTAACTGCTAGGAAATAACCGTGACAATAAAATTAGAGACTCAACTGTTTATTGCAAGAAGTCAACATGGGAGTTAATGACTTCTTGCATTAACGGAAGAAACACTGTTTCATTCACGTCGTAAACATTGATATTTCTTAAGATTAGCTGACGGTCTTGTAGAAAAAATTTGCAAAATCCTAATTTAAAATCCTTATTAATTTTAGGCTAGATTTTATCAGAATATTTTCTATAGTAAATATGTTAAAGTGTCCTTTACCTACAACAAAAAGTCAGCTAAGCGTACGTAAAACAGAGGGTGGAATCCAACAATTTTAGTTTCTCTGAAATATCCAGAACAACGCTCTCGAAAAACAAACAAAAACTTCCAGAATTTACAATTTTGCCAGGCTCAATCGGTCCAGTTGTGGTCACTGTGTGTTGACAGTAGACGTACGGACAAAATAACTTCGCTGTAAGGTTATCCATTTTTTTAAATATTCCTAATAATAAATAATTTTAAAAAATTAAAAAAAGGGATCCCTAAAAACTAGCCCGCAATTTTTTAAGACGTGGCATATGGAGCTGCTACTTTATAGCTCGCAACCGCCACAACCCTCAACAAACCAGTCATTATGGACTTACTAAAACGACTCTACATTTTTTTATGCAAGAAAAAAAATGGTCAGCGCGTGCCAAGTATGGCACCGACCAAAAACCGTAATTTTCTATTGCACCTAAATGGTTTTAACAAGGGTCATTTCGAATCTTTAATGCTGGCAATTTTGTATTTTATTTTCGGCTTGTACTCTGTGTTTTCGGTTAGAATTAGAGGCTCAATTCGCCACCCCTACCTAGTTTCTTTGACGAATAAAAACTGCTATCAAAGAACAACGGTTCTGAAAGTCCTACTAAGCTGATGGTTTTTCTAATAGGCAAAATAGTTTCTTCATAAGGTTTTAGGCCGATCGATTGGTATGCGTGCGGCCTACCGTGATACCAATCTTTGGCATATAAACTTGCAGGAACTCAATCTTTTCCAGGATAAAAACGGGATACCTAGTTACTTTAAAAACAATGGATCCCGCTTTAAAAAGCTTAGCTCTAAAATTAATAGTTTGCAATTTAATTTTATATTTCTAGCTTTAAAAAATATTATACTAATATTTATTTATTTTGTCTGTTTCCCTAAAAAAATAATATTGCTGGTGAAAATGAGATAGTTGTGCTTTAAATTTTGATTGATGATCACTTACATGGTTACCATTTTTAAAGGTCTTCCTTTAGAAGAAGAAATTTATTTATCACACACAAAACAACATACTTATATCAATATTTTCTATATTAGATATACCTATACAGCTTGATGAGTAATCTATGTACCTACCTACTGTCTCGTAAGGTGTATTATTTTTGTAAAATACGATTATTTTTAAAACTTCTTAATAAACTTTTAAGTTCATAACAGTCTCAAAAAATGTCTCAGAACCGATAGCGTAGGGTGGGATAGAGAAGTTTTTAGAGCAAAAATATAATGCCCTTTCTGGCAACTGAGCAGAGTTGACCTGATGGTATTGATGATGAAATTTCGTCCGTATTTACCGTTCCTCGAGTGCCTTACTTTGTAGGTGCCATGTATGTGTAATCGTGAACACTTATTTCACATTGTTTTCCAATACACAGTAAATTCAAGCCGAGGCCTCGCAGTCTCTGTACAGCCCTCACAATCCTTTCATCGTACGCAATAACGCAACAAAACAGTTGTAATTTAGAAATCGCGCGTTATCCACAACAATGCATTGGCCCGGGGTGTGCGCTATTGTTACACTTATCGATGCGGGCATGACATTTAGCATGGCCGCTGTTACACCGCAGCGCAATCGAATCTACAGATGTTGATGATAATGATCTACTCATGGTATTTTAAATTTCATGCGGACTCGTCGGTGTAACAAAGGACACCGCACGGAAAGTGGTACTTTCACCTACCTATAGAAAAAAAGATCAGTGAATTTTAAAAAAACGCTATTATAATACTCGCAATGGCAATAAAATTCTATGATTTGTGTTTGAGCAAAAAAAACTTTAGTGAAAATCATGTACATAGGTATTGGCTCTATAGAAAAATGTACGAAGTAAAAATTTTCACTGATGTTTTCCATAATTATTTTTTCGTGCAGTGTCATTTGAAAATATTTTCTTTAGTGCTAATAACAACAAATTCTTTTACTACAAATGCGATGATTTCACTGCTCCTTTTATGTTCCATTTCTCCTGTCTTTTTCTTCCGTTTCTTCAAATGTTTCTATCGATTTTTCGATTGTAATAGTATGTAGTATTTAGTTGGGTGTTATTCGTTAACAAAGTTCATGTTTTGTCAAAAGTCATTTAGATATTACTAGAGTTTACAGTCCATAGAGTTTATTCCATAGGTAGTGGTCTCTAGTCCCTATTACCTAGGTAGAAGACCTTACCTATTACCTAGGTATGTCAAATGGAAGTGACCTTTAAGTACTTTGGCTAGTACTGATATTACTATTTATCTATTAGGTATTTTACTATTTTATTTTGCTTACTTAGGGCTTCTTACACCAGTTGCTGATAAAGCCCCAGACACCCTATATGCAGGTTACCTACCAGATATCCGTTTTTTTCGGTTTCACAGGTATCTGATTGCCTTATCTGTCCGATAAACCGCCTTATAAACTTACAGCCAGATCAAGGGGCTGTTATTTCTTTATCTGTCGGATATGGATTGTTTTTTTTCAATTTAACGCGGTAATACTTCAGTTTTGTGTTAACTTTTTATGATATATGGATTTATCACTGTTTCATTTATAAATAGTACATTACTGCCGCGGCCCGCAACAGAGGCATTGATGGATGAGCGTGTGAATGTAGGCCGAGGCGAAGCCGAGGCACACATACGTGAGTCCATCAATGCCTGGTTGGGGCCAAGGCTTGTATAATGCTATTCTCAAATAATGCGCGGAAATCCAAAAAATATCAAGTTTTATTAAAATTGTGAACCGTCTGAACTGAACGATCACGAGTTAGGGTTGTCACAATACTATCGGCAAATCAAAATACTTTTGGCCATATCTCCGGAACAGCTGGTGATAGACCTTTGTTCATGGTACTCAAATGAAAGGGCTCGACGAGATCTATCTGAATATAATATATAAAAAAACACCCTGTATATTCATATAAAATTGTATATACAGGGTATTTTTATTTTATATTATATTCAACTAGATCTCGTCGAGACCTTTCATTTGAGTACAAACACGAGGGGTCTAGCACTAGCCGTTCCGGAGATATGGCCAAATGAAAAAAAAACACTCTTTTGGCCATATCTCCGGAACGGCTGGTGCTAGACCCTTGTTCATGGTACTCAAATGAAAGGGCTCGATGAGATCTATCTGAATATAATATAAAAATAAACACCATGTATATATAATTTTTTATTAAACATTTTCTGCGCATTATTTGAGAAAAGTGCTATACAAGCCTGCAATCAATGTAATTTCATGCATCATTCGAAATTGAAATAAAACTTTTGCTATATTACCTCCGTGGTTGCCATGGTTACACGACAGATATGAATTAATATGGTCATTATTTGACCGCTAGGCACGACAGATATGGATTTTCATTCATATTATTTGCCCGCCTGCTCTCATTTATTTGACCAGTACAGCATTGACAATTTAACTCGAAGAAGGTTGTCAAAATAATGTTCACATTTCCAAGAATGTTTGAGAAAAAACAATAAACGTTGAACCACAGACGATGAGAACAGAAGTCTGCTTCGCTTCGTTATACGCAATAAACGTTACTTTTTATTTTATTTTAAAGGATAAATTACAAAAAACGGACTCATAAATGTGTTTTCTCTATTTTATACATAAATACATAATTTATTGGTATTTATGAATACTTTTTTAAAATAAAATTTAAGTTATTAATTTATAAATATGATACTTTTCGATGCTCAAAAATGCTTAAATAGAAACGCAACAATGAATTGAACTGAAGAACTGAACTGAATGAACGGAATGTTCCAACTCCCCGGTAAATCGCTGACAGTTTAGCTGCCCGATATTTTAACAGAGACATGAGTGGTGAAAACGGAAAATATTATCCGACAGCTTTATCCGATAGATTACGTTATCTGTCCGTTTTCTATCTGTAACAATATCAGCAACCGGTGTAAGAAGCCCTTAGTCTTAAACAATAACTGAAAGAAATCGTCGAAAAATATTCATGTGTATAAAATTAACCTGCATCAACGTGTCAATTTACTCCTCGTAGCATGAAAAATTGTACTCGTAAATCTTTTACCATTACACTCCAGTGTAATAAACGATCGCATTAAACGTTCCCACAAGGCAGCGACAAGGGACGTCCGCTCGCGACCACTGCCGCGGGGCGAATGAGCCGATTGCGTATTTTTACTTTTTTCGCTGCGTGCGGGTAGGACAAGAATGTGACCAACCGTGCGATATGGAATGCCTCAGGCGAAACGACAGACGTGTCGTGTTTTGTACTGAACAACAAATTGCATTATGCTATAGTGAAGTGACGGCATTTTTAAAGGAGAAATAAGTGCACATTTTAATATTACTTTTATTAACTGCGTCTTTGAAAACAATATTGTTTTGACCGTGAACGACATAAAATTCTATAGCACTTATAATTTTCTCGTGGTCATAAAAGGAGAAAAAGCATTGTACCTATTGGTATTAATTTCGGAAAGTCCGCTAGCAGTACCACCTAGTTGACTTCACAAGATTGCTGATAATGATCAAGTAGAAATTCAAAAGAAAACGTATACGTTTTGTACATCATTACCTACCTATAAGTTCTTACTGAGAGTTCTGTAAAATTTCTTTTCATGGTGGAAATGTATGCGTGTGCGCAGGCTCCTTGTAGACCGTGGGAACGGCGGAGTAGTCATTACCGGCGCATTATTTGTTGCTGCCCACTGCAGGTGCTGGTCGCAGTGTGTTTATGTAGGTATTTCGTGCACCAGACTTTACGCCTATAGTATGCGCCAGGAACATCGAGCATAAAGTGCAATGACCCCCAATACTGATGTATTCGAGTTTCAAAAATGGGGTTCATGTCCTTTACAATGTTTCTGGACGCATCTACCTATAAACACTATGGCATAGACCTTTACAGGGACGATTCTCAGATAACTTATTGCTGATAAAAAGGGTAGACAAGGCAAGCCACAGGAATAATTGATTATCAATATTAATAAAATATAATGACCACTAAATCAAATGTGTACAGCTACCATTAACAGCGATTGACTATAAACGCTCTGCTCTTAGTGTATATTTTAATCGTACGAAGAAAACATTACGATTAAACAGAGAGTATAAGAAGTAGGTACTTGTTGTTGCCTGACATCCCAGGATGGTTGTATTCGTGTCCCAACCCCAAACCGGCCGAGTGCCTCGCACAGTGCAGGGTCCCGTATTTTAGTTTCTCTTCAATAACTAGAAAAGTGTTCCTCACAGAGTACCCGAAATAATTTTCTTTGAAAATTCCCACCTTAGCTTAGGTATAAACTGAGTAATTAAAAACTTCTAGTTCAGACAGTTTAGAAATAAAACACAAATTGTTACGACTCTGACGGAATATTATCTCGCAACGGTGCTCAGGCCTACCCTCTCGATCAACGAGGGCGTTAGGGCTATAGTCCACTACGTTAGCCCAGTGCGGGTTGGTGGACTTCACATGCGCCTATGAATTTCTTCTTCGGCGTATGGAGGTTTCCTCACGATGTTTTCCTTCGCCGTTTAAAAGCAGTCAGTAAATGTACATAAGTTTCGAGAATTGGTACAGTCGGGGGTCGAACTTCGGATCTTTCGATATGATAGGTCGCCTCTTATCCCCGACGCCACTGACGCTCTCCAACTACTAGCTCTGTAACCCTTTTAAAAAGTAGAAATTCCTTTTTGTTGAGATCTAGACCAAAAGCATCCTGTTCAAAAGTCAAGCATTTCGGTTCCCAAAACGAAGTGACAGACACGGACGGACCTTCTTATAATGTTCCTTGTACTTTACGGAACCCTGAAACCACCAAATAACTATAAAACCCAATCCCCAAAGCCTTCCCCTTCAAGCCCCACCTGTCCACCAATTACGAGAAGCGACGAGACAAGACAATGCGCTCCCAAATCGCCTCCGCTTAACTCTTCACACTAAATTACTGCTTTACAATATATTACGTATGTACTCTACTTGTGATAGCGATAGCAATTTTGTGATGGCAATAGTAAACAATCTCTATCGACTTGTCGATAGCAAGTTTCATGTGGCAATTATTTAACCATTTCTTCTTAAGTCTAACTTGACGACTGCTGTCAGTTTTTCATAATAAAAGCTCGATCTAGGTACTTACCTACTAAAATAAGAAACTGAAGTAAAATTAAGTAAAATCCAGGACGGCGTCCACCTGTTGTAAATATGTTAGTCTTATGTAGTTTTAAGTTTTTACTCTTTTGTTTTTAAAAATAAAATTTCTTACAAAAAAAATCCAGGATGAAACTGATTTTTCGATGTCATCATCATTCTTAACTAATGTCCGCATTATTACAAGCTTGCAGGAAAAAAATTTGCTACCAAAAGTTTTTAGCTTCATGATTACAAGCAGGAAGGTTCGAGAGGGCGCGGGCGCCCACCAAAGAAATCCTAGCTGCATGATTACAAGTGGCAACACTCACTTTAAAATGCTTTCTTTTTCCCTTTGTATTCCTTGAAAGCCATGGGAAAAGACAAAACTGCCGTGTTCCTGAGGAGCTAATTGTCGCAAGTGAGCCGGTAGATGGGTGGGGGGGAGACGTCTTTGTAAACAGCCGCCGGGCAATTTGCGTATCGAGCCTCGCTGCGATTGGCACGGACTGTACTTATCCACTAATTGGCGCGGTCGCGTACAGTCAGCAGTTGCGCTTTTTAAACTAAAATTACGAATTAAAAACAATAAAAAGACAGTTATGCACAAAAACCTACTACTACGTGACTAAGTACCTACCAACATAAATCAGAAAGCTATGAAATTGAAATGAAACCTTTAAATTGAAATGACCCTATATAACCGGTTGTGGCTGCGTCATCAGCATCACACAAGATGGGGTGGATGTTAATCTTATATTCTTAAGGGGGCCAGGTATACCTGGCGACACTTCGACTCTTTTTAGGATATTTTGCGCCAATATTTTTAAGGGGGCCAGGTATACCTGGCGACACTTCGACTCTTTTTAGGATATTTTGCGCCAATATTTTTAAGGGGGCCAGGTATACCTGGCGACACTTCGACTCTTTTTAGGATATTTTGCGCCAATATTTTTAAGGGGGCCAGGTATACCTGGCGACACTTCGACTCTTTTTAGGATATTTTGCGCCAATATTTTTAAGGGGGCCAGGTATACCTGGCGACACTTCGACTCTTTTTAGGATATTTTGCGCCAATATTTTTAAGGGGGCCAGGTATACCTGGCGACACTTCGACTCTTTTTAGGATATTTTGCGCCAATATTTTTAAGGGGGCCAGGTATACCTGGCGACACTTCGACTCTTTTTAGGATATTTTGCGCCAATATTCTTAAGGGGGCCAGGTATACCTGGCGGGCGACACTACCCCTTTTAGAATATATTGCGCCAAACCCCTAAATCGCTCTTAATCTTAGTAAATTATATTCCAACAACAATTAGTGACCCTGTCTACTGCGCCAAAGGTCGTGGGTTCGATTCCCACCCGAGACCAACATTTGTGTGATGAGCATATCTGTTAGTTTTCGGATTCTGGGTGTTTGTATGTAATTATTTAAAAGTATTTATGTATGTTTATCAGTTGTTGATTATACCCATTTACAAGCTTCGGCTTAGTTTGGGACTAAACAGCTGTGTGTAAATTTGTCCTAACATTTTTTTTTTGTTTTCGTGCCGGGCTTATTCAACAACGCAAGTGCGTTCGTTCATACATTGAAGATGTTTCCTGAATCCGCATTACATCGCTATTACTCTCGTAATGGTCATCGTAGATTTGAAACAGTTTGGACACTGATAGTAAATTAACACCATTACTCGGTAATCCAACAGTAACTAATAATACCGTAGGTACTTAGGTAACGTACTACTTACCATAGAAAATTATGTGAAATTCGGAAGTTGTAGATGGGACAAGGTAATTTATTACAAAGAAAGGAAATTTACAAAGCGTTTTTCACATTACCTACGTATTTTTACCATTAATTAGTATAAGTACATATGTAAGTACTTATTTTAAGTAGGATAATATACAGATTCATCACCTTTTTTGAAATTACGTAAGTAAGTAGGTACTTATAACTTCGGTTGCTACCTAGTTCTGGGATTGACAAAAGTATATTACTACTACCTACTAGTATTATTACGAAACTTTCGTATTTTGCGAAATATTTTAACGAGTTCAAAAAAATACTCGCGTTTAGGTTTTTTAAATACTACTAGGTACCTACGTTTACCTACTACTCTACTAGACACAATAGTATGACTTCTTACTCCTTTATCTGTTCACGGAAGCATTACGCCTTTATAACGACCAAAATCACATGAAATTTGGCTCTTTTTTTCCAAGTCGCCTTCTACCTTAGCGCCAGAGTTACTTTTGTATCTCTACCACAATATCTTTGTCGATGACATAATCGATGGTATGCGTTATTGCTTTGCGCTAAGGTTCTTATTAGAGTGTTATTCGTTTGTCGAACCGCAAAGTTACCGTGGCTACCATCCGGGGGGTCCTATCATCATAGCTTGTCATATCTCACATTGTGCTCCAACAAAGATCTTTATTGTTCACTGAATATTTTTAAAATATAATTGCATTACAATTGCTAGTAATTGCTGTAACAAAAGTCGATTGACATTTTATATTTTTGGCCAAGGCTCTCGACCATTGTTGGAGATGGACGCCACTATTATGTAGACGGTTATTATTGCATTGTGTTACGGTCAGTGTGGCAACTGTTAGTTTGAAATAGATGGCCAACCACGTGATAAATTTAAATTGGACGAGTGTACTACCGTACAAGATTTACGATAACATAACGTATGTAGAGTAAGTACCTATAGCTAGGTACGTACTTACCTACGTAACGTTGAGTAGGTTACAGAAGTTGCCGTTAAAAATGATTAAATATACATACTCGTAGGTGGACGGATAATTAGAAACAGGGCAAGATTTTCATACAATCGAGGTCACTTCGAAGCCATGGTTCTCCGTGAAGACTTGATCGGGGCATGATCTGATGCCGGTCATCGAGAGAGTAGATGGAGAACTTTTAGATCGTTATAGATATCCAACTGATCAGATGAGCCGTCTGGAAGCAGCATCGTCATGAAGAAAAAAACACGCAAAATGACATAAAAATGTATTTAAAAAATTAAGTCAAGGAATTATGACGATGCTGCTTCCAAACGGCTCATCTGATCAGTTGGATATCTATAACGATCTAAAAGTCCTCCATCTACTCTGTCGATGACCGGCATCAGATCATGCCCCGATCAATCCTTCACGGAGAACCATATATGGCTTCAAACAGACCTCGATTGTATGAAAATCTTGCCCTGTTTCTAATTATCCGTCCACCTATGTAGGTATGTAGGTACATACGTCAAGCGTAGACCTGCAAACGGCACAAAAGCCTGTTGGTTCAACTTCAATAAGCCTGACCATGTATTGTCTGTCTTAGAGGGCGGTGGTTGTCTTAGGTGTGGCCTATGTCCAGCAGTGGACGTTCAAGGGCTATTGATGATTATGAACGAACATTATGATTTTGAATTCAAAACGGCTTTAATCAAATCATGTATATTAAAGAAAGATTGTTAAAACAAGAAGGTGGACGTAACAGTACATCGATAGGGTACGGTGGACCGCACGTCAGTGGATTCAAAACCAGTGTAAACTGGTCACTCATAGTAACGAAACTCCCTAATAGGCTATGTCAGCTCAAGGTCAACGTGTTTCCACTGACGTGCGGTCGACTGTTACGTAGTCTTGTCTGAAAGTTGCTTATTAAAAGCTAGAATGTGCTACGAGCTCGATCTTTACTGGTATACTCAAACGTAGGCAGTTGGGTAGATACACCAAAATGATCGAATTCCAACATCTCGGCGACTATTAAAACTAAACACCACATTATTGCTGGGATTTGGTTCAATTAATAAGCGATTAGCGGTTTTTAATTAATTTTTAAGTCTCATACTCTAGTCTAGTAACGTAGCTATTTCCTGGGTCGGGTTAAACCCGACTCCGATTTTGAATTAAAATTCAAAATTCGTTTATTCAAAATTGTAATACCATATTCTTTTTTTTGGGCTCCCTAAACGACCATGCGGCATGACATGCATTACGTTTAGGTACGTGAATTATCATGCTGCATGATGGACCCTCATGCTTGCTATCAATCACATAGTACAGTGAAGCAACGGCCAGTTTGCATGTCATGCACATCAATCACTCATGCATGAGTGAAAGCACGTAATACATGTCATGCAGCATGATTGTATAGGGACCACTTTTACGTCAACTCAGTCTAAAGCTGCGCGTTCACTTGCCCGCACCGCACGCGCCGCATTTCGTTTGCTTTGTATGAATTTGTATGGAGCTGGGTCCACCTATCCGCACCGACCTCTACCATACAATCTGTTGCGTGCGGCGCGTGCGGTGCGGCCAAGTCGACGCGCAGCTTAAACCTACTCTGTTTCCACCTGTATAGCCGAAGGGAAGAAACAGCAAGAAACCCAACAGTACAGAGCCCAGCCTTTGTTTCATACAGATATCTTGTTCATTATAATCACTAATTTAGTAATTAATTAGGGATAAACCGCTGTCTGCTCCACCTTGAGCCAACCTCGCCTAGTGTCGGTATCACCGCAGCGATCGGGCGTTGGCAAATGATGTTAATTTTCGAGTTTTACAGCGAAACAAAGCAATGTGCTATCTGCCGAGGCATCTCTCACGAGCGCTCCGTGCCGTGTCTACAGGGTGCTGGAGTTGGGGGCGGGTTCGGTCGGCATTGGAGACCAATTCGTTACAAGGCTCCAATCAATGCTACCCTTTAAATAGCACTCAACCGAGTTTTAATGAAAGATTATAGTTGAAATTAAACTAGTCTTAATAAACTTAGTAAATTCAACTAGGTACTTGCTTAATAATGTATATAGAGATGTGTTTGAAATTTTACATTAGAATACACCGATCTTAAACTTTGACAAGCTAACTTGAAGAATAATTAAAAATATAAATTCAAATTAAAATAAAAATAGAAATTAAAAATACTTAGTTGCTTTGCAAAAAAAATGTGTATACAATGTGAACAAAATATGACATTTCACGAAAGTACCTACTCAGTAATATATTAACCAAAAAAAAATTCTCAATAGGTATAGATAACTAATTGTACTTTATTTGAGCCAAATCGTTGTAGGATCTACATCAAACCATTTCTATGACGCCGTATAGAGTCTATGTAGAGTAGGTACCTATAGATAATAGCATATTTTAAGCGAAGGGCAAGTCACGCTTTGAGTGTTGCTCAGACAATGACCTACACTTATTTATCAGCGGATATACTGAACCCTATTAAACTGCAGCCTAGTGCGCGTTCATCCTTAGCGCAATCGCAGCGACTACCGACACGCACGGCACTCAGAATTACGATCGCGATCGCATCGCGGACGACAAATCGCACCACCAACGCGACCGGCAAGCTTGCTTTTTAATGGGTTTTACGGCCAAATGGAAGTCCTTCTAGGCCAATAGTGATTTTTAATATTCAAAATACAAGAATCAGCGGTTACTAAGCGGTTAATAGCACTGCCTCCACAAAAACAGGGGCACTAGTGCCATTCGATGTTCGATGATTCACACTGCAGTTCACATCCTCACTAAACTGATAGTAGCTTTAACTAATGAAGATTTAACAAATGACAATTTATTGGAAACATCTGGTTGAATCCGCTGTCACAATTTACACTAATATGCACGAATCAAAAAATTTAGCCACATGGATCAGTAATAAAAGCATTCTATGGGTGTCAAAATCGTGTCAAATGTATGTCAATACTTATTCACGTATGTCAATACTCACGTATTCTCATTTTCAAACTCCATAAAAATTTGTATTAGCAACCTCCTACCGCTACTCCGCTTCCTTTGTCCGCACCCCCCCCCCCCCCTGTAAGTGGCACCATTCGTTCCCATACTAAATATGCAAGATGCGATCTCCACAGGGAGCGCGCGCGCCACCAAAGTGATTTGAAACTTCTTGCTTATATGGCACTTGCTATATTATACCTACTATCACCATAATCACAAATAGGTATACACTAAAACCCACATTTTTAGTAGGTACTTACGTCGACCTCATGTCAGTGAAACCACTTTGTACCTTGAGCCGGCATAGACTATTAGGAAGTTTCAATACCATCAGTTTATACTGGTTGTGTTTCCACTGACGTGCGGTCGACTGTACATTTAAATAAAAATCAGACTTTATAACTTTCGATCAATAGTGAGCATAAAATGCCATACTTATCACTAACCAGGTAGTTGCTGTGATAAGAATTTCAAGTAAAATCCCTAGACTCCCGCAGACATTGTTGCGTGCGGCCCCCCTATAAACTGTGGGTATCGGGGTTGCTTATCTGTCCATGTCTTGCGCAGCAGATGCTCAGCGCTGCGCTACACGGCCGCGGCGTGATGCTATCAAATCAAAGTGAACAATGGGAAAATAGCAAATGATACCAACTTGCTTTTCGATTTTTAGTAACCTTCAATTTTTCTTCTATATACCTATAGCAGTAAGTGACCAATATATTCGAATAAGTTAATAATATTTTATCACCTTTACCTTTTATAATAATATTGACCAAATGGCCTTGATTTCACATAAAGTTTGCAAAATGATTATCATAGCTTTTCAGGAAGGTTTATTTCAAATTGCTCCAAAATTGAAAAATCACTACTTATGGTATTTTGCGAAGTATGCGATTATATGTTTCTGCGCTTACTCCATGCCGTACAATCACAAGGTACCCTAATACCCTCAGATAGATTTCCGTCGCTAAGCTCGTGAACCCAAAAGTCTATCAGAAGATCCATCAAGAAGCGTGACCAAGATCATTCGCCAGACGGTTCTCTCATTACATTCCCTGCGCTGGTCACTGGATCTGTTTCGATTCGTAACAAATTGCGCTGTGTCGTGTGACGCGGCGGCAGCGGGCGATGCTCACGCGCAACAGTGGGCAGCCGGTGTGGCGGTTTACTCCTATCTTCCCTTCTGTCTGACTCCCAACAAGCCCTTCAAAAGCTCTAGTGTTTTTCCCCATTTATCCCTGACCAGCTGTTTCCCGCGACCTTCCCCGCGATACACAAGTCATTTATGTCTTTTTCTTTTTGCTCGGCTCCTAACGGTCGTAGCGTGATGTTAAAGCCATTACCTTCCTCAAGAATTGGGCTATCAAATACAAAAAGAATTGTTCAAATACAACTGGCAGTTCTAGAGTTAGAGCGTTCAAACAAACAAATTGAGGCGTTTGTAGAGATTTTCAACACAGACCCATTAAATTGATAAGGTCAATTGACTTGCAATAAAAAATATCTACTGACAGTAAACAATATTCAGAAAAAGTTAGACATATTACCTATTTACCCTAGTTCTAGCAAATGCTGGACGTCATATCGCTCGTTGTAATGGGAAGAGACCTAACGTAAGATCGTTCACGATCTGCACTCGGCAGATATAGCACGATTTACTGCTCTATTGGGCGATAGATCGCGACTGCCGTGCGACCGCGACCGCGAACGCGACGCTTCTATCTGCGAGGCAGGCATAAGGAATCAACGGAGATGATTGGTTGGATAGAGTTTCATATATTTCAGTTTTAATGGACTGGAATGGATGGACCACAAACCAATACATGGATTGCTGTCCTCCGGGGTGATCGAAGCGAGGAAGTGACTCCTACTTACTTATTACTATTTAAGGGTTAACCTCGTGTGACTGCTCGCTTCGGGTTGTATTTAAATGCACTTTAAAAATAGTATATCCCATTTTTAATAAAATATACCTACACCTTTAAAAATATGTTAGGTAGCATAGTAACCACAAAAAAAACTCTAAGTAATTTCCGGGTTATTGTCGAATTTCATTCGGTTGGAGATTAAATTTCAACCTGTTAGGGGTGGATGGAAAGTCATACTTCACTTGAGCAGCCTTTAAGCTACAAAATTCAAGACCCTGCTATTTAATAATTATATAAATAAATACGGGTCTTATACACGAAAAAGTTTTATTTACCTTGCCCGACGTTTCGACCAGGTTACACTGGCCGTGGTCACGAGCTGACTAACCTGCTGTTTAAGTTGTGGTAATATCACTACTAGGTACTTACCTACTAGGATGCACCCAAAAATTTTTTCACAGAATATATATTATGTAGTTAGAATATATATTAGGTGTTTATGTAAAATTAACAAAGTAATGGCCTCTCCACACAATCGAACGGGACACAAATCAGCTTTCTATGTATAAAGTAAAAGCATGCGCGGCCGGGCTTCGCGGCGGGCCGGCGCGGGCGCAGCGCTAAATTGAAAAACCTCGTGACTGCTCGCGTCGGGATCAGATGCCTCGATAATGGACATTGTTTGTACTCAGCTTTAATTATACGCGAGATAGCAGGCTGGTTTATACACCTAGCCTTACGGGGTAAAAGCTTTTCCTATTCGTAGGCGAAAATAGCTTTTACAACAAATCAATCAAAATCAATGGCTAATGACGTGATGGTAGAGGCAGTGGTGTGCGGTCGCTTAATATTCCCGTTTTGACAATATTCCTGCGGAATTCCTATACTTCGTATGTCCAACCCAGCACTTCTATCAGAAGTTCGAGATAAAAGACCAAGCACATAAACGAATAAATAAGTACATAATATCTTCAGAATAAGGTAGGTACTTACCTATTGCAATCTACTCTAAGTATTTCTAAGCCATTATGCTAAAGAATCGGAAATGAAAATGTGATTTAATACTAAGTACATAAGCAACCTGCGAAATGCATACGACTGTCCTTAAAGTGACAAAACACTTTTCGAGCCGCCTAGCTGTACCTACCTATCTAAAAAACCTAAAACTGTGGTACCTGTTAGGGTTGAGCCCCACTATTACGACAAGCTGGTGTGACGATGTGACGTGAAGAATGCTGCCCGGCGCGCGGCGCATTCGCACTGATATGTGTATCTCAGCCCTTAATTTCCCTATAGTTTCCCTAAAGCACGACTTCGTTTAACCCCAAGCCGTTCCCGCCACATTCTTATTTAATTCTATGAAATAATTTCATTAAACAACAGATGCTGTTCTGCTTCCAGCGCAGTGACGGGTTGACAGCTACTCTGGACTTTAACTTACATTTTCTGTAAGTCAGCCGAGAGTGAACTCTATGGGGAAAGGAATAGATGTTTTTGGAACGGTAAATGTGACGTTTGTTAACGGAAGGTTAAAAGTTAACTGGCATCTGTTAGGCGCTGGATTCACGATTCCACTGATAGCACGAAGCCAACAGAGGCGAGCGCTATCATCAGCTTGTCAACATCTACTGTTGAACATACATAAGCCACGCTGGGCAGACAAGTTGGCCGTCACAGAAAACGGAATAAATGTAATCATATTATTAAGCAAATTTCTTAAACGTTTTTCGCCACTATTGTGCCTGACGGGGTAGGCAGAAAGATTAACGGAGCGCCAAGTATCGCGAGCCTCATTCACCTCTGTCGCTTCGCCCAGTCTCATCATTCTCGCCACACACGCTCGCCGCGGGACGCGAGTGCTCTTTACGTGTCCGTCTGTGAGCACCCCCTCAACCTGATCCTATAGTACCTATCAGTCTAGGTCATCCCCGGCTCCTATCACATTCACTCGATATATTTACGTCGTCATTCGTTCATCACTCATTCGCTCAAAGTGAGAAAGTAATCAAAATAGAAACGATTGCACTATTTGTTCGACAGGTGGGAAAACTGAGAAAGTTAGCAAAGGGAACGAAAGTCCAAGTGGATTGCCATTCCGAGGACTTTGTATGCCTCGAGTGCCTGTCTTCATCATCATCACAATGAACGTCACCATTCCCGGACCTCGCATCCGGCCACCTTCTTTAGGTCCACGGAGTGCGTGTAATTACACTGAATGTCGAACCCTTCACACTGAACACAGCAATGCAGGCATTGCTGCTTGGCGGCAGAAATAGGTAAGGTAAATATTTTATTAGGCAGTTAAGTACTAAAGTCCGGGTGATTTTCACATCGCGGCGCGGACGTGTGCTTCCGGGGCAGACACACAAATTGGCCGACATTGTTTCAGAGCGAGGCCGACAGATACGTAATTACATAATAACAGCCCAAATTATAGTCCTCCAATTAGAAGTGTAGGACAAGGTTGCACTCTAAGTGTTCGTGCATTGATTCGGTTATCACGTCACAAAGGTGTTAGGTAAGTAACTACTTAGTGTTACATAAAACTAGTTTAGATCAATTCACTTAAATGGTTAATTCAGGAATTGTTCCGTTCAGGAATTGGTCCATTGCTCAGTGATCAGTATCACTTTTATGACTCAGTAGTCAAAAAATGAAAATTGAAAAAATGTAAAATGAACTTTTCACTAAACATGATTTTGAGTTAAACAATAGGTATGTAATGTAGAGTACTTAACTTACCTAGGTTAAATCACCTGGGTGATTTAAGTGCGCAAATCAGTGCGTTTAATGCACCTTGAGGTAAATCGGGTGAATAGTGCACTCGATCTTAAACTTAAAACTCCTAGGCTAGCCTTGTATGTACTTTTTTTTAAATCTTTTTAGGGGGCCAGGAATACCTGGCGACACTTCGACCCTATGGGATCTGTTGTACCAAACCCCTGTCCGCCAAACGGTGCCACAATCCGTTTATATGGGGGACTTCACATACGCCTTAGAATAGTAAATACCAGTATTTGGCGTATGCAGGTTTCCTCACGATGTTTTCCTTCACCGAAAAACCTGTGGTATTTTAATAAACCGTACTTAAGTTTCGATAAACTCATTGGTACGGGCCAGGATCGAACCCACGACCTCATGAACGTGAGGCGAGTACACAACCAACTAGGCTACCACGGCTCTCCGCCTTCTATGTAAAGAAGCGTTCAGAAAATTGTTTCAGATGAATAAAGTTCAGTAATCGTTCCGACCTAGCGCCAATTTTTTGACATTCAATTTTAGTCTCTTTATAGCACAATAAAAAAACCCGATACAATAATATATACTATTTTAGTATATCGGCGGTATTATTGCTAGAAGCGATTTCTTCCAAGCAAACCTTTGGGTAGAGATGAATTTCAGAGAAAGGAAGGTTGTGAAGTTAGATATAGAAATATAGTAAAACATTAAGTTATATACATGTATGCAGAGATATTGTACATTATGTACATACTCATATAATAATGTTTTGAACCACAAACGGCTGTTTAGTCCCAAACTAAGCCGAAGCTTGTAAATGGGTACTCAACTACTGAAAAACATAGATATATACAAACACCCAGAATCCGAAAACCAACAGTTATACTCATCACACAAATGTTGGTCGCGGGTGGGAATCGAACCCATGACCTATGGCGCAGTAGGCAGGGTCACTGCCACTGCCAACAAGTCAGTATACATTGCATGTGCGGGCGGCGGCCCAAAGTTGCAATCTCCTCTCCTTTTTAACCTTTTTGAAAGTGATTGACATCGCACATCCCTTTACAAAGGCACTTGCGTGGGAATGATGTAACTCTTGGAAACTCACTCTTCACCTGCGATCATGAATGGTCGCAGCTCTTCAGAAGTTACTCGCACGAATTGTATGGACGCGCGACACGTTGACCGCACGCCTCTCAATTGTTGGGCTGCGCACGGAAACGTGAGCTTTCTTCACCCGTGTGTCATTAGCGGCATTCAGTACTCAGTATAAATAGCCAATAGAAATGTAAGTAATCACTAAAGGGGGGAAATGGGGAGACCGCTTTAGTAAAATGTTCAGGAGAGCGAATGTTGATGACTTAATACCATCCATGTAGTAATAGAAGATTTTCATAACTGTTTACGCCGATGTATTTAATTCATAGTTTAACAACAAAATAGGCAATCGTCATGATAAACGAAGACATATAATCTAGAGCCCTATTTTTGAATCGCTCTCCTTGCTTTGAGTGGTCGATTCTACTAATTTTCCTTCGACGTCCGATACAAATATCAGGTAGAATCGACCGCTCGAAGCGAGGAGAGCTATTCAAAAATAGGTCTCCTGACTTTTCCAAAAAATTAAAACTGACTTCTTTGTAAAATGATCTATGTATATCGACGACTTGTTGATCCCAAAATTTTTATTACTATTATTTTTTACTATTATTATTATATTTTTATTCACCCTGAGAAATATTGTTTCCAAAGTAGAATGGGGCCGGACCACCCTCGGAATATAACCTGAATAAAAAAAATCTAATCGGTTCACAATTGGCAAAGATATCGTGTAACATACATACACAAACATTAGGTACAGTCGAATTTAGAACCATCCTTTTTTTTTAGTTGGTTGAAAATTATTGGCAGTCCATCTCCTAGGTACCTACATATTATAATTATAAGTATTACTACACAGGCATAACAAGAATCGCACCCCGTGTGAACGCACCGGTCGCATCTCGGACGCGGTGCGTTATTGTGTGAATTAAAAAGGCCATCGCAATCGCTCCGCCATCAGCCGGCGGCGGGCGGGTCACGACGCCGCGCCAGTGTGCGCGCGCCTTAATGACACACCTACCCCGCGGTGGCGGCGCACGACAAAACGATGTATCCCTCTTGTGTTGTTTTATTATAGAAACAATTTTAGTGCCGTCAAAGCTTAACTGTGCGCCTTCAAAATCGGGCCTTTTTTCATATTAAAGCTGCCGCCTGAAAGGTTTATGCACGTGCTGCTTCAATGTTCTGCAAGGCGGAAATTCAGATCCGAAACGGGGCTGGCAATAGATCCCGACCTCTCGGCAACGGGCAACCTGCAACAGTGCTACCGTCGGCCAGAAGCCCTACTCCACTACTTCAAGGAGTTGGGATGGCTGCACTGACGGCCTATGGAGGGAATTGCGCAAAACTCCCGCTTTCGTGGAGACAGAGTCATTCCCAGTGGTCAGATTGGTGGTCAGACTAGTCTGACCAGCGGGATTTTTTATTCCGTTATTAAGATTTATAAGTAAAAATCTCTTATGTTTTTCAAATACAACGTTTTGCCGGTGGGCCGGCGCGGGCGGTGCAAAGGTGGTAGTGTGCAACTAAGTACGTATGTTGCTATAATTGCTCGGGGAGACGCTTCTAAAGTGATCGCTTGTATAGTTTTCTCGCTGGGCAATGCGTTCGTTCGCGAGGTCGCGGGTTCAAGGCCGGGCTCGTTTAATGAGTTTTCGTATACGCTTAGCGGGTTCGATTCCCGCTGGAGACCAGTCTGGGTGATGTACTTGTCTAATAAGTACAGCCCATTAATCACATTGATACATATCTTTGAGCTGTATCCCTTGCGGGGTAGGCAGAAAGAACGGAGCGACAAATATTCAACGGAACGGACCTCTAGGTACGTAATGAATGACAAACGTAAGGGGAATTATGGCTATAGCCCGCATAAAGTGGGGTCAACTCGGCCCAGAGACCGACTTGCCCCCTCCACCTACCAGAAGTGGGCAAGTCCGCCCCAGCTCATAGTACAGCAAAAGTATATAAACTACACTTAAAACTGAAATACCCATTTAAAAAGGTAGGATTTTATTTTCGGTACCTTTTTCGCGACTCCCTATTTATGCGGGAAGATTCGACACGTTTCAAATAGGTTTTCGCGAAATGGCAACTCGGCCCTGGGCTAAGTCTTATTGGAGCCGAATTGACGGATATGTTGTCAGTGTTACGCAAGGAATGACACCCCTTTCGTTTCTAGCCACATTCAGCCAATTATTTAAGAAAATCAATTTGTATTCAAAGAAAATCACCCGTAGTGTGTAAGTACTTATAATTCTTTATCTAAAATGGAAAGTTTCATCACAATAAGTAAAGTGATGTAACACCCGGAAAGCTGGGAGGTACCAATAAGACACTACAGTACGAAATCACAAAGTAATCTATTTCAGAACGAACTATCTTGGAGCCGAGCGCTTCTGAACGAGCGGCCGAGTCACGCCTTTGCCATTGCGGTAATAAAATGAAGAAAAAAAATATTCGCGAATGCTGGTCTATATTGTAGTGAGCTCAAGTCTCTACGATATAGTAACATCTAGCTTTTTCCTGCGGCTTCGCCCGCGTAGAAAGTATTTCTCGTGTACATTGTGAAACAGCGCCCTCTATGTAGGCGTTTTGTTACTTAGAGGGTATTAGCGGACGCCCCGCGACTTTGTCCGCGTTAAAAAGTATCCTATATGTTATTCCAGGATATAAGCTATCACTGTACCAAATTTCATCAAAATCTCTTCGGTAGTTTTTGCGTGAAAGAGTAACAAACATCCATCTTCACATCCTTACAAACTTTCGCCTTTTTAATATTAGTAGGATAGGATAGGATGTAACGTTTTACACAAGTAAACTTTATTAAGGAGATTTTATATTAAAAGTTAAAGGAAAACTGCATTCATTTGCTATTGATATTATTGTAATGCACTGTTTCACAATTAGGTATTTCAACACCCGTGTTGTCTTGTGAAACTCAGCTAACAATAAAATTAAAAATTATTCTATATAAACATTCTTGACGATCGCCGATTCTACCTGCTTCTTCACTAGTCTCTCACCAACGTTCTAATGGAAGAAAACTCTTACAGAGTTAAGTACGCCTTTGATGTTTGTTTGTATAAGTATTAGGGCCTCTTTCACCTCTTGTTGATATTGTTACAGATAGTAATCTGACAGATAAACTAATCTATCAGATACATTTGATATTTTCGTGCTTCACACCTCAAGTCTGATAGAAAACAGCCACTTGATCTTGCCGTTAGTTTATCAGGCCAGTTATCTGACAGATAAAGCAATCAGATCCTGTGAAACAAAAAAAATTGCCTATCTGTCAGACTTTATCAGGAAGTGGTGAAAGAAGCCCTTAAACTTGTATTGTGAACTACCTATAAAGAAAAAAAAACAAATAAACATACCTTAAACTTTTATTTCATTTTACAACTCTTCTTGTGTTTCAATATTTCAACTGGAGTCATATACAAAGTCTTTTTACATGTCTCGCAGGTAAACTCCCTGGCATTAGGTCTGCTGTCCTTCGGCGCCTTGGTTGTCGCCGTCTCTTTCTGTTCCGTCCTGGCAGAGCAGGTGAACTGTTTGTGCTGCAGCCGTTCAAGAGGTGACAGACAGACAGACAGGGTGCAGTTGGGGCAAGTCCAGGGGACGTTGTATGCTTCTTGGTAGCTGGTGTAACTCCAGTCTGTGTCTACCACGCTGGAAAACAGACAAAAAAAATCAATTTCATCTGGAAACCCGCCGGCTCCCATAGGTGCCAGGACTTATATAGAGACAATACATTTTCCAAGACTAGCTTTTTCCCGCGGCTTCGTCCGCGTAGAACAGTTTTCCCGTGAACATTGTGAAACAGCGCCCTCTATGTAGGTGTTTTGTTACTTAGGGGGTATTAACGGACGCCCCGCGACTTTGTTCGCGTTAAAAAGTAGTCTATATGTTATTCCAGGATATAAGCTATCACTGTATCAAGTTTCATCAAAATCTGTTCGGTAGTTTTTGCGTGAAAGAGTAACAAACATCCATCCTCACATCTAAACATTCTTACAAACTTTCACCTTTATAATATTAGTAGGATATTAGTAGGATTAGTAGGATTTAAAAATGACAATGTGAAAGTATAGTTAGTAAATAGTGACTAATAGTGAAAATTTTAATATATTATGGCTGGGTTAGAAGATATTTTAGCAATGACGACACCAGTCTGAGGTCTGTTTTACAGCAAAAAATAACCGCTTTCGTCACCAAAATATTAGTATGTTTTTTTCTGACGAATGCGTCCTAACAAATATTTCCTTTTTGGTTAGTGCCTTAAAGACAGACTCAATGATCAATTGATCAGGAAAACATTTAGGGTACTTCCAGTCGGCCCAGATATTAAAATTTGGCCAGACTGAAGGAAGGTCTCATAGCACAAATCAATACCATTGATTTCAAATATGCTTACCATTACATGCTTCATATTATTTGACTTCATACAAATTTGACCTTTACTTTGACAATAAAATTTATTAAATACTAGCCGATGTCCCGCGTGTTAAAGTATACTATTTATATGTTATTCAAATTTTTTAACCCGTTTTAATAATGCCAGTTTTTCAATTTTGACAGTAATGCCAGTTTGTCAATAGATGGCGTTAGGTATATTTTACACCCCGCTATCATTTGGTTCATCGCAAGAAAGATAAGCGTGCAAGTTATCTACCAGTTTTTACCTCTTTATTAGTAGTATAGACAAGTATAGATTAATATTTCAAAAAGATCAAAAAAACTGATGTAATATTTTTTCTGACGAAAGTGTCTTAATCTGTCACAAAGTTTTGCAAATTCTCAAACAATACACTCATACTAACCAGTTATAAACAATATTGTCTGTCACATAGACGCCTCCCTTCTTCTCATTCGCACGGCATTCGAAACCTTCTTCAAACGGATTAGGGTCCACATTCGGATGGGCCTCGTCAGCCCCATAGTAGATCACCTTGAGGTCACCGGGCAACAGTCTTTTGACAGTGTAGTACACTTCGGCGGTCATGTAGGCGGCGATGTCGTACGACAAATCGTGCTGCAGTTCGTCGTATGACGTTTTGGGCTGATTTTTCTGGAGCTCCGTTTCTACCGATTTATTGGGATTTGCGTCTGAAAAAAAATTTTCATTATTAGAAAATTCTCATTAGAAAATGTCACCTCGTAGTACTTGCCTATAACTAGATACCAATCAGAATAATTAAATAAGGGATAAGACGCGGCCTATCATATCGAAAGGTCCGAAGTACGATCCCAGGCTGGGCCATATACCATTGGGTTTTTACTCGAAACTTAAGTAGGTACATTTACTGACTGCTCTCAAACGGTGAAGGAAAACATCGTGAGGAAACAGGCATACGCCGAAAAAGGAAGCCTTAGGCGCATGTATAGTCTACCAACCCGCACTGGGCTAGCGTGGTGGACTATAGCCCGAACGCCCTCGTTGAGGGGGTAGGCCTGAGCAGTGGGGACATGTTAATAGGCTGTTGATTTTTATTGATTTGATATACATTTTATAATAAGCTTCGTTACGTTTTTTTTTATATTTAATGACTGAATTAGGATGATTTATTTTTTAAAGACCAACTCTAATGTAGGCACAACAAGTAGGTACAATTGGAATAGCAAAAACATTACCCGCAAGGCGTCTGTTAATAAGCGTATCCCACTTTTTCCTTAACCTGGCAGCTTTTAGCAGCAGGCTCAGTCCCGTGTCAGGGTACGGAAACTCGAACAGCAGCCACGAGTCGCACACGATCCTGAAGACAACATAAAACACTTCAGTTTTTGCATTTCTGCCGTACTTACCGTTTATTAAATTCGAATACAGTCATTAGTATAGGGGTCATGCCACTTTAAATGGATCTTATATGGAACACTGCATTACAAACACAAAACACCACACACCAACACAGATTTGTTAAAATCTTTAAAACAATTTAATTGTAAGAAGATATATTATATATCCGAAAACTACACGAAATTACTTATCTAAATTAATCAACACCTTCTTTAAACTACGTTTGTAAAAAAAGGCTACCACAATTTGAAAATGGTGATTAAAAACCATAGTCACTACGAGGTTGATATGTATGACGCGTGTATGAAGTTATTTTGATTTAAGAAACGCAGTTTTAAAAAAGCATACATTTGAATTTGCAGGTATTCGTAGCTTGACAGCAATGATGAAGGAAATGTGGCGTCCCAAATCAAAAGGACCACAAGGATGGTAGAGTTATCTACAGGGATGCAAACTACATGAATATAACTAACCATAGAGCCAAGAACCAACCTCCTATGCGGTCCCTACACGATAATGCGGCATGACATGCGTTACGTGCTGTCACTCATGCATGACCGTTTAATTGTAGTGATTGACGCGAATGGCATGCAAACTACGTGCTGGCCGTTGATTGACAATCGCGCGCACTGTTCACTGTACTAATTGATTGATAGCAAGCATGAGCGTCCATCATGCAGCATGATAATTCACGTAAACGTAACGTATGTCATGCCGCTTGATCGTCTAGGGACCGCTGTAGAAAGAAGAAGAAAGAAAGAAGAAAATATCATTTATTCGACAATCAAAACATATAATAAAATCAATAAAATTAAGTAAACCTAACATAAAATCAGGTGGTAGACGATGCAGTGGTTGCTAAGAGGTCACCAGCTCAGCATAGTGCTGCCCCCAAGAGGCGCAGCGCTGGTTTTCAGCTGGGGCCTTAGCTAGGTGTCCCCGAGTGTGTGATTTACATTTTTGTAGTGATCCAATCGTCATTTGAGTCATACCTGGTGAATCCAATGTTGGTGTCCACTGAATGCGCGAGCAGCAGCAGGGTCTGCGCGGCCGGCATCCGCATAGAGTTCACCACGTACGGCTTCGTTGTCTCCAGCAAGGATCTGGACAGATACATTGAAAATAAGTCGTGATTAAGGATACTTTATAAGTTGCGGGTAGAACATCCCAGAGACCGGAATTTCCGAGGCACTTTTGAATTGTCATAGTGAGTTCTAATTTATCGACTTTACCTAAATAATATCGATATAATAGACTTCAAATTAGATTGTCGGTAACCTATCATGTTATGTAGGTAATGGCCATTAATCTGATGACCGTTATTAGACATATGCACATAATACGTCACTATGTCAATCACTATGCCGTTGACAATTCTCGTTGCAATTTTCTTCGAGTACGAAACGAAAATGCCTCGAAATATGAAAGCTACCATTGGTAAATGGTTAGAAAAGTATCCGGCACTGATTTATAAAGAGAAAGATTCCGTGATATATCGTTCTGCTTGTAACATTTATTTGTTATCTGTAAGAGATCGCTCTTTAACGATAAGACCGCCTGTTGTCTACCTCTACTTTTAATTTTCCTTAAAATGTTGTGTTCTATATTGTATCGATCGTATATCGGAAGTCGATAAACGAGAACTCACTATGACAATTCAAAAATGCCAAGAAAATTCTTTATCTATACTTAAAATAAAGGAGTAGAAATCGTGTGTCTGTACTTTGAACAAATTTTAAAAAAAATTTGTGAGGGCGATAAAAAAAGAGTAACAGAACACAAAAAAGTTTTTTTTAAATTTTTTGTCTTTCTGTCTGTCTGTCTTTCTGTCTGTCTGTAATCGCTAATCTCCGAAACCACTGAACGGATTTTCTTGCGGTTTTCACAGGTAGATTAAGCACAGCCTGGAGCAACTTATAGGCTTTGTTTCATTGAAATCGGATGACAGCGAAAAAAGTTATCGTCATTTACAGATAAATCATTTAACGTAACAAGACGATGTCATAGACATAGGAGATATCAGTGTTTTTTTTAATTGCAATAAAGTATAGGCAAGTCCGAAACCATAGGAGATGCAGGGAAAGTGTCTTATGACATAGAAATTTTTTGGTCAAGCGTGTGTTGTCTATAAAAATGAGACAATTTGCACAATTTTTTTTTAATGCGGTTCGACTCAGTTTCATGTAGGTACACTTCATTATATCGGAAGAAAAAAATCTGAGCAGCAGAAGTTAGTCAAATTCAATAAAATGTCAAAGTCAAAGTCAAAACTATTTTATTGCATGTAAGTACACTGGGTACATTTATACAACGTCAATTTTATCTACCACCGCCTGTTTTCTCATAGAACGCCAGTGAAAAATATTTTTTATTATTTTTAAAAAATGCGTATCGACTTAGTTTCATGTTAGAATCATTTTATTGTATCGGAAGAAAAAAATCCAAGCAGCAGAAGTTAGTCAAATTTAATAAAATGTTTTCTTATAAAACAGACTGTGCAAAGTACTTAGGTACCTACTTACTATTATTCATGCATGCCACCTGAACTCCAGCTGCTCCGATTACTATGTCAAAATTGTTATCATGAAAAAATACCTAAAGGATCCTAAGACAGTTTCCCTGTATCTCCTATGGTTTTGGTTTTGCCCATACTGTATTAGTTAAAAAATACACACGTATAATAAAAATTGATATGAGAAGTCTTATGAGCAATAGAAGTGAAAACAACAATTTTTTAAATTTTTATCTGTCTTCACCAAATTGGATACGGTGTTCATAGTTTGTTCCTGAAGGTATGGTATACCTTAAATTATGGTGAATACAGATATAACTAGATGAACTATGAACTATGAAATAACTAGACGATGTATGTCTGTACATAGCAGAGATAGGTACCTACTTCCAAAATCCACGCGGACGACGTCGCCGGGCAACAGCTAGTCTATACTAATAATAAAGAGGTGAAAACTGGTGGATAATTTGCACGCTTGTCTTATATATCTTGCGAAGAACCAAATGATAGCGGGGTGTAAAATACACCTAACGCCATCTATTGACAAACTTTGAACCTATGAAACTGGTATGCCAGTAGTTCTGGAGCTCTATTTTTGATTCGCTCGTAGGGAATTGTATCGTCGCATGCGACTTAAGTCATAATCGACTTCCAAGTCGACGATACTGATTTTCTGCATTTTTGATTCGCTCGCGTTCGGTGTTGCCAATAATATTAGAAATGTAGAATTTTATCCGTTTCACGCAGAAAAATAAAAACCGGTAACTACCGAAACGTAAAGCGGAACGTAAAATGCTCAATAATGGTCGAAACCATAGACACTGTATATGATATTATCTTTGCCTTTTGTAAGAAAAAAGTGAACTGAAGTGAAGTGTCAGTGATAGTTGTCTCTTTTTTTTGTCATATGGCATTTGACGTTTATTCTACCGCTCGGCTCGTCCCAAGCGACGATTGGTCGATACCACTCGTTGCCGTTCGAGCGGTTCAAAAATGCGGAGTCGAGGGAAAATCAGTAGAATCGAACGCTCAAGGCGAGGAGAGCGAATCAAAAATAGAGCGCCTGGTATTAGAGGCGGTGGTAGATAAAAAATTGACGTTGTTTATATGTGTGTACTTACATGCAATCAAATAGTTTTGACTTTGACTTTGAACGGGTTAAAAAAAATTTAACAACATTAAACAACCCGGATGAAGTCGGGGGGCATCGGCTAGTAATAACAAAGAATAGGTAATGTTTTCGGACTCACAAATAGCACAATATCTGATGTTTCGCCGACAGCGGCAGCTTGGTCTTGTAGCCGGGCGGCGCGTCCGTGTGTATGTCCGCCTCGCTTAGTTGCAGCACGCGGGGTTGCTTGCCGAAGTACGACGTGGGGTGCAGGAACACGAACGGCTTGCTCCACGTGTGGTACAGTTGCTCGGAGCTCGACTGCCAAGGGGAAACAATCATTAACTAGACCAGCTGTTTTATAGATATTTCTGACTTTTTTAGGGTTCCGTACCTCAAAAGAGAAAAAGAGGAACCCTTATAGGACACTCGGTTGTCCGTCTGTCTGTCTGTCAATACGATTTTTCTCAGGAACGCGTGGAGGTATTAAGTTGAAATTAATATCAAATACTCAGGTCTGCAGTCCCTTGGAGCCGTGGAAAAATCAGACTTCTAAAACATCGCAGTCAATAGATATGTTGTCACTGCCCCTAAGAATTTTTTCTTCGGCGTATGCAGGCTTCCTCGCGATGTTTTCCTTCACCGTTTGAGAGCAATCAGTAAATGTACTTAAGTTTCGAGAGAAAGTTCGCCTCTTGTACAATACATGTACAATAAAGTTTAATTAAATAAAAACCCAGTACATGGCCAGCCGGGGATCGAACTTCGACCTTTTAACTTACCTTGAAATGGTTGAATTCGTCAGCTACGGCGATTTGAGGATACAATGCTCTACACAGCACCATCTGCAAATTATAAAAATATGTTATAGAAAATATGCTTCTAAATATAAAAACTTCCTTCCTCGGGCATGAAAAAGTGTCATTTTGTACTCAGTACGAAATATACTATGGTAAAACGTAAAACTAACCAGTATGAACAATATGATGACTACCATACAAGAATTGCTAAACAACCCGAACAAATAGTGTTTATGAATTTTGAATTTGAATGTTTTATATTGGAGCGTCAGTGGCGTCGGGGATAAGACGCGGCCTATCATATCGGAATATCCGAAGTTCGAACACCGGCCGGGCCATGTACCAATGGGTTTTTCTCTAAACTTAAGTACATTTACTGACTGCTCTCAAACGGTGAAGGAAAACATCTTGAGGAAACCTGTAAATGTTAAAGAAGAAATTCTTAGGCGTATGTGAAGTCAACCAACCCGCACTGGGCTAGCGTGGTGGACTAAAGCCCTAACGCCCTCGTTGAGAGGGTAGGCCTGAGCCCCAGCAGTGGGGACATGTTAATATTTGCTGGCTGTTGATTTGATTTTGATTGGCCAATGCTAATAATATGCCTCCCACAAGGTGGACCGACGATCTGGTGAAGGTCGCGGGCCCAAGCTGGATGAGGTTAGCGCAAGACCGGTCGTCGTGGAGATCCTTGGGGGAGGCCTTTGTCCAGCAGTGGACGTCTACAGGCTGATATGATGATGATGACGATGAATGCTAATAATACTACAAGGTACCTTCAACATGACGAGATCCCGCCCGCTGGACGCACTGGCGCCGGATATGAGCGCCTGTATCCTCTGCGCGTCGTTCGTCATCCGGAACTCGATGTCGCGGATGTCCATGGTGTGGTCATCGTCCGCATTTTCGTCCACTATCTCCCACGAGTCCACCTTGAGACGCTTCTTCCGCTTCGAATCCTCGGCCGCTTTTTGTTTGAATTGTCTGCAATTGTACTGGAGTCAGGAAATTACACGTGCATCAACCATTATAGTTGGTTAAGTTTATTCAAGCGCCCAACTACATGAAATTAACCTCCAGATACCGCGAATTGAATTGAATTTTAGTATTTGGAGTTCAATGGGTAGTCATCATACTAATATTAAAAAGGCAAATGTGAGGATGTATGTTAAGTTTGTTACTCTTTCACGCAAACACTACCGAACAGATTTTCATGAAACTTGGTACAGTGATAGCTTATATCCTGGAATAACATATAGGATACTTTTTAACGCGGATTATTATTAACGCTTATTATTTAGCGGACGTCCCGCGAAGTCGCGGGACGTCCGCTAAATAATAAAACGCACACAAAGATGGCGCTGTTTCACAATGTATAGGGGAAAACTTTTATATGCGGGCGAAGCCGCTGGAATAAAGCTAGTTTTTTTATAACTGCAAGATTAGAAATCTTTTTACATATCGCCAAGGCTAGAACAAATTGTTCAAATGTACACCTTCTCATGTCTTTGAGATGTTTCAGCTGGCCGTGGCGCATCGCTCTCTCCGCCGACGACATCGACTCTGGCTCCTGCGTCTCCATCAGGTTATTATCCTGGAAATATAAGTACATTACAAATTAACGTCGGTAATAGGTGATATTCTAACACTTACGGTAATTATAACTACGCAACTATAGCTTCGTAACTACGTAACCATTCCAAGCTCCATAACTATATCTGTAACTAGCTTCGTAACTACGCAACCATTTCTGTAACTAGCTCCGTAACTACGTAACTATACCAGTAAGTAGCTTCCTAACTACGCAACCATTCCTGTAAATAGCTCCGTAACTACGCAACCATTCCTGTAAATAGATCCGTAACTACGCAACCATTCTTGTAAATAGCTCTGTAACTACGCAACCATTTCTGTAACTAGCTCCGTAACTACGCAACCATTCCTGTAAATAGCTCCGTAACTACGCAACCATTCCTGTAAATAGCTCTGTAACTACGCAACCATTCCTGTAAATAGCTCTGTAACTACGCAACCATTCCTATAAATAGCTCCGTAACTACGTAACTTTACCTGTAACAGACTGCGTAACTGCGCCGCTAGCTTGGTCAGCTCGTACAAGCGCTGCTCCTCGATGCCCCGGCGGCGGCACCACGCGCGGCCCGCCTGCCCCCCCGACTTCACGGTCAGCCACGCGCAGTACAGCGAGAGCAGGGTTAGGGGGTCGCCGTGGTCGGATTCGTCGGGCTTACGCGAGTTCTGAAATTACGGCGCAGATGGTACTGATTAGAGATAGACATCAAATTGAGCAGCCCGTTGTGAAGCAAGGCAAACGATTTATATAACGTTGTCTCTGTCTCTCAGACTAAGACTAAGTAACATGGCAGCGCCTCAAAAAAAAAGATTATAAAAAGAACTGTTAAAGTAACCACCGCAATGGGCTTTGGAGGCCGAGTTGCGGTTTTAAGTATTCGTGAGTACCATAAACTACGATTTGGCCTATAAAGACTTGTTTCCAATTAGCCGTAAAACTATATTAAAAAAAACCGCATTGGGAGGTTTTACTGAAAGCTCCACTGAGATCAGATGGCGCCACTAGCGTATGTAGTAAACTTGAGATGCTTTGCATATAAGCTAGAAGAAAGGTCGAATTGAAAGGTGAGCTAAAGAATTAAATCTAGATATTTGAATGAGTACGTTAATGAAGAGTAGAGGGGACGAATGGTCACAAAAATCATAGTTTAAATTACATTGCCACAAAATATGAAGTATAGTAACAATCGCAATTAGAATAAGGAGCTTATTGATTTTGGGACTAAGTGCGTTTTTCCCGTGTACTCGTCATATATTAGCTTCAATTATACCATTCTAGTAGCAGTGAGCAGTTTCAACTCCCATTGCCTAAACCTAAAACCATCGATATGTGTAACTTTACAAGTCATACTAACCTCGCAATCAAAATCCCTGTGCGCTCTGGTAGTGTAGATAGAGCGGATGCCCAAAGCTGCCGCCAGCGCGAGGGCGGAGTCCCGCTTGTGTGGAGGCAGCGTCGCGCTGCCGACCACTAGGGCCTTGGCTAGGGACACCTCCACGGGCAGGTTGGCGAGGGTCCGACCCAGGGACGTTAGCTTCTCGTTCGACGTTAAGGCGCCCTGCAGTAAAATTGTAATTATTAATAATAATAAGCCTGGACCAACATCTTGATTCGCTAATTGGCTGGATCAAGGGCCAGATTCAGAAGGCAGTACTCCTGGAGGCCCTACGTCCAGCAGTGGACTGGTGCAGGCTGATGATAATATCAGTTCAGCCAATTAAATATTCCGCACGTACATGTTGTTTCAGTTCCAATAGCGCGTTCTCGACGGCGTCTTCAGGCGGCGCGTCGAGAAAGGGGAACCTCCTCACGTCGCTGACTCCTAGCGAGCTCATGAGGAGCAGCAGGGACGCGAGGGGCACCCGAGACACCTCCGGCGTGCTGAACGGTGCCATGTCCGTGTACTGTTGCTCGGAGTATATGCGGTAGCAGACGCCGGGGCCTGGGGGAGTGACCAATTTTTTTTATTGGGTTACCTACCAATCCTACTTATAGTAGTATATATGTATTTAATATTATTATATATTAATCTGACCTGTTCTGCCCGCTCGGCCCTTTCTCTGATCTGCACTCGCTTTTGATATCAAGAACTCTTTCAACCTTTGCATTTTGGTAGTGGAGTCGTAGCTCATTTCTTTGACCTTAAAAAAAGATTTTCAGATTAAACAATGTCTCTTCTAGCATGTACCATGTTATAGAAACAATAACGGATCGAGCGGAATCATGATTTTGGAACAGGCTTTAAGTTTCACATAATAATAAAAAAATTACGAATAAATTAAGAATTACCTTTCCAGAATCAACGACGAATCTTATGCCATCTATAGTGACAGAAGTCTCAGCTATGTTCGTCGACACTATACATTTTCTCACGCCTTCCGGTGGATAGTCGAATACCTAAAATTGTAAGACAAAAAAAATAAGATACATTTAGTATTTCCAAAACATTTTAACAAATTTGAATGCAGTTTCTTGCAAACGTTTGGTAAGACTTCAGTTGTAGTTGTAGACAGTAAGTTGAAGTCCACCAACCGGCACTGGGCTAGCGTGGTGGACTATAGTCTGCACGACCTCCCTGAGAGGGTAGGCCTGAGCCCAACAGTGGGGAAATGTTAATAGGCTGTTGATTTGATTTGAAAAGGTTACTGCCAGTGTTTTGGTACAACGTATTCAACAGCCGTACCGTTGCGAGATAATACTCCGTCAGAACCGTAACAATCTGTGTCCCCCTTTTTATTTCTAAACTGTTTGAACTAGAAGTTTGTAATCACTCAGTTATAGTAGGTAGAGCCCAAAAGTGGGGACATATGAGATCCGATTCTGAAGGCACACATTTAAAATTTAAGAGCACTAAAATTAGTGTCGTCCTTATCATCACAATACTACGTGACAGGGATAGAAACAGTTTTAGTTCTGTAAATTTTTAACTTTCTGCCTTCAGAATTGGGCCTATTATTAGACTTCAGAGCAGAATGTTACTATTACCTTATCTTGTTCAGCAAGAGACAACCCACTATGGAGCGGTAAAACTATCCAGTTCTTCGTTTTCTCCGTGTACTGCTGGGCCGCGTCGCAAATAGCCGTGATCTCTTGCACGCCAGACATGAATATTAGCAGATCGCCTCTTTCGTCACCTGTTATGGGAAAGTTGATATACGCGTTCATCATCGGATGTCGTCAGCATGCATGGAAGCAGCATTAAGTAAGGTAGGGAATCATTAAACTCTTATTGATTAAAGGCTTTGCTATCCGTCCAGCACTATTAAAAAAAACTGAGTGTGTCCAGTTGACTAAATAACAAATAGCACCTATTTAATTTATTATTCACCTAATCACGCTATTATTACTTAGGCCAAAGGCATACTCCCTCATAAGCAAAGGCTTGTTTTGTTACCAGAAGTGGGCCAAGACTGATGTTACAAGGTCGATGGATGATATTTATTTTAGTAATACTCACTTGGATATTTGCTGTCAATCAACTGCATGATCTGCACATATGGCTGAGGGTCTAACCTGTCGTCTCTCGTTGGTTTCTCCTCAATGAATATCGGTTTGTAATTCAATTCTATTGGATACAGACGACCTGGCACCTGACAATTAACATTTTATGAAATTATGTTCTAATTATTTATTGAAGCTTTAACATGGGCTAATTTATTATTGAAGGCCTTTCGATATTAGAAATTGGTTTTCGTTTTGGTGGTTTTGGCCATCAGGTGGCTGTGGTATCTATTAATTACTGTCAAAAGTACAGCACAATCAACAAGGGTAACTATTAAATTATAAAATTCTACCTGTATCACAGTAGCGGATTCGGCCGAGAAATAATCTTCAAACAACTTGATGTTGATAGTCGCAGACATGAGCACCAGTTTTATGTCAGTGCGACTGTGTATAAGGCACTTGAGAACTCCTAACAAAAAGTCTCCCATCAGATGACGTTCGTGAATCTCATCCAGTATAATGACATCATAGTTCGGCAGGTTTTCTGACGACATCTGGATAAGATAAACATTGTTAAAATTTTGTGGGGGCACAAACCACACGACGTAGCAAAAGGCAAGCACCGTGCAGTCCTATGTAATTATAGTGTTATTTTTACTGGGATGGTATAGGCAAGTCCGAAGCCATAGGAAATACAGGTAACTGTTTTAGGAACCTTTTTTTTTGTATGTTTAGCCGTCTGTCCTCTGACATTGGTCAGAGACTCTTTCAAGCTTAACACAGTTTGACATCTTTTTTTTCCGCTTGTCAGGTCTTAATCTGTTGGGTGAGCTTGGTTGTAATTCTTCAATCACCATGTAATTGTACAACTCTCCATAAATAAATATATTTTATTCACACAGGTTTTAACTATTGGTTAGTACCATAGGAATTTAGGAACCATTAGGTCTTTTTTGTGAAAACTATTTTGACATTATAATTCCATAAAAATTAGTTGTTTTGATCAAAAAATCTTTTAATGCGGATCGACTGCTTAATTTAAGTATCATTTTATAGTGAAAGTGATTTTATAGTAAGAAAAATCTGAGCATAGTCAAATTCAATAAATTCTCATACAACGCCAGTGCAAAGCAATTTAGATGAAATTTAGGCACCTGTTAGGCACAAGTCCCACAACAAAGTTTCTATTTGTGTGCCATTCCAAGCCTTAATAAAAAATTGATATGTATATACCTGCCTCAACAGCAATCCCTCAGTGATGAAGCATATCTTGGTGTCAGCAGTCTTGCTCTTCTCAAACCTGATCTGGTAGCCAACCTTGCTCTCAAATTGTGTGAGCATCTCGTACGCAACTCGTTTCGACAGGGAGACACAGGCAATCCTACGAGGTTGGGTACATGCTGGAATAAATAAGTTTCCGTTGACAAACATAGTTTTATTAATTAATAAATAATCGATATGTACAAAAAAACTGTTATAAAAATTAATTATATCCAAATTGTATCCACCCTGACCAACATTATTTTGCATGCACAGCTAAAATTACTGAATCTTCAAAGCTTGCTTAGAGGCATCTTAGGCAAACTCTAAGAAGACTAAGACCATAGGATCATTTTCTATAGAATCTCTTCACACTATGGCTGAAAACCTAACCAGCTAAGGAGAATGATTCCCCAAGACATCAACAACACAGATTAAGTTTAAACTCTGGCTAGCTAATTTGGATATATGAATAGATGTATGCCTAGCAAGAAATATGAGATGCCACAAACTAAATGTGACAAAGAAAAAACATCAATATATACAAAAGAAGAAATTCACAGACCGATCACACACAACTCAAACCACTGAGCCTAGACTTGAAATTTTTGCACAAAAGTTCCTTATATAACCTTTAGTGGACATCAGCTCTGACTTAGGGTTTTTTCCCTGAGAAAAACTTAAAACAGCTAGTTTTATTCTAAGTGGACAAGTCATAGGCAGCAACTACCTATATTCTGAAAGCCAGCCTCATGCAAGTACTGAGGCACCTGTGTTGACTTGCCACAGCCCGTGTCACCAGCTACAATCACCACCCTCTCGTTCTGAACTGCTGCCGCTATTTCATGCCTGAAAATAACAATTTAGAAAGCTACATTTCAAACAAAGCTATTACCTACTTATATATTTATGTAATTGTGTGTGCAATAAAGAGAGTGAATGAGAGAGAATGAATTAAAAGAACTTAAAGCATTGTCTAAATTAAATATATTAAGAAAATGATTTGGTTTGAAATAAATGGGACAGAACAAGGACTTTTATACAAGTATATGCCACTTGTGGCCACTATTTCTATGTGGTAATAGGATCTATTCAATAACTATAAATTGACTCAGAAAATTTCCAATGAGAATGGCATAAAAATTAATGAAAAAAATTACCTGTATTTAGCGACAGGTAATTCAATTTGAGCCTGACGTAACTTCTTCAGTTTCTCAAACTTTTCCTTATTCTTAAAGTCTAAATAAATTGAAACAATATTCGAAAATGCATCGAACAACTTTTTATCTATTTTCCTTCTTTCTCTATCATCGCAGACAGTGTCTATAAACTTTATTTTAGTTGTAAAGTTGATGCAATGAAACTTGGAAAAGTTTACTGGCGCTCCTATTTCATTCAGCTCAGATTTTTCTTCATTAAGGTATTCCACTATTGGCTTGCCGGCTTTCCTCAATGTAGCTTCATACTTCTTCAAAAATACCCAAAAGTCATCCAGGCTGTTCGCAACGGTGTTACTGTCGCTGCTGTAAAGGATTATCTTATTCAAATCCCGTTTGTAGTGCTCAAAACTAAAATCTGATTCGGGAACCCTGGAGGTGGTTGGATTAGGGCTAGCTTTTCTCAATTTATGTCTGTCTCGACTGTGGGAGCGTGACCGCTTTCTTTTGAAAGAATCCCTCGAGGAATATGAACACCTGCTGCTCATATTTAGCAGAATAAAACAAAACAGAACATTGAATTTGTTTCCTTTCAGTAAAGTTTTTTTTTTTTGCATTTTCTAAATAAAATAAACATTGATTGGTGATTGGTCCATTGATTGATTGATGGCCAATCGACTTATCGCATTGACAGTGACATTGATTATTTCATAAATCAAAACAAAGGCATGTGATACTATACAGTATACAGTACTGTTATCGAACAGTTAGTAATCATATTTAATTTGTCAATCCGTTTTGCCAAGAAAACAAATAGTGAACCAGCCGGCCGAACTTGTTCAGTCTGATGCTGGACATTGGCCACCCCCTGTGTTGGACTATATTGGACGTGTCTGAGCTCCGTACATGTACACTTAATTAAAGTGTCCCTAAACGATCATGCTTGCATGACAAGCAACGTTTACGTGAATGTCATGCTGCATGATTGACCATCATGCTTGCTATCAATCAATCAGTGAAGCAACGGCTAGCACGTAGTTTGCATGTCATACACGCAGTTTGCATGTCTGTCATGCACGTCGATCACTACAGCTAGACGGTCATGCTTGAGTTGGATCACGTGGATCACTTTAGTGTGTAGCGTTCCGTTATTTATTGCATAAGATTTTGATTTGATTTTGTTGTTGATTTTAATGTGGATGCATTGGCAGAACATTTGTAAAATCCTAATTAGTCATGCTCTTAATACGACGAATGATCATTATCATCTTTGGTCACTTTTTGCCGCAAATATTTAGCAAATTTTGCTTGCCATGTGTAATGCCAGCATTAGCACGAGCGGTGCAGACTATAAAATTCATTATGACCGACTTGCCTGTGAGCATAGAATAATAAGCCCTAAGGTCGCCTCAAAATGAACATGAAATTTCAAAAATAGGGAACGTGGTTTTCTTCAATGTGCCATGTGCGCACGCTTTGTTTGATACGTATCAATATTATGTGCCCTCTACCGTCAACAAAATTTATTAAAAAAAAAAAATCCGCCATTACATTCCGCCATTTTGCTCTGTCGCGGAGCGATCATAAAAATTATTCCTATGTATTTTATTGTGGATTTTAGTTCTTTAGTTTAAATTTAGTGTTTTTCTCACTAATGGCTTGCTTAAATACACTTAAGTTAGAAATCAAGACCTTAGAACAAGTGTTTCCAAAAAGCCATGATCGCTTTCAGATAATGTCAGCTAGTGTCGACGAACTGACCTGCAGATTCGTTGGCAAAAATGGGAAGAAATATGAAATACACGCAAATATTACCGTGAGTACATGCACCAATTTGTTCATAACAAACTTGGAAAGTCGCAGTTATCGCCATAGTGTGATGCATGTATTGATTAACGTTCGGTAGGACAAAGGGTCCGTGTTTATGAGGGCAGGGCTGTCAACAAAAGGTTTACGGAAGTTATATAGCTAGATTTTATGCTGTTCCTAGCTGAACAGTTGGCATATTCTTCCATATACTATTTACTAAACATTGGCTTGTTTACGCACAGACTGCAATGGAATCGATCGCGATTAGAGCGTAATAAATGTGGATAAATCATGTGTCTGCACGTATGCGTTTACAGCTAGTCATTTTATTGATCATTTTCGTTTCAGTGTTCAACAAACAGTAATAGCTCCACATTACAGCTATGTTTTACGAAAAGTAGCATGAGATTTGTTTGAGTAACGGTAAATCGCGGCGTGTTTTTGGGACAAAGGCACTTAGTCATTCTATCTACCTGCTTTTTGTCATGTACATTTTATTGCTCCAACTCTTACTTTTTTTCTCAAATGACACTACCAAAGCTCTAGTTTTCATACATTTGAAATTTTAAAAAATCTTGGCAGCTATCTTATTTTACATGATGTGATATAGCTAAATGTACAGTTAGTGTATTGTTTATTATTACAGGGTAATTATATAGTTCACATTACATACACATATATTATTGAGTTCTGTAGAACACTTGAAAAGCATCATCTTTATACATACTATATTACATAGATAGATCAGCTGATTTTGAACCCACTTGACAATCCCATTAAGAGAATACTGAAATAATATTTTATGTTGCTTGACCACACATTCTATCTAAATTTATACCTGGTTGCAGAATTAATTATTGTACTAACTGCATAAATACTCTATCTATACCATAAATGGTTTATCCAGCAATAAATCAATTTCAATAGAAAATAAACCCTCATAAAATTAAATTATGAAAATCATAAAATAATTGTAATTTTTAACAACTCAATTTGGTCTTTATTTGGTTCATGCTAAGGAGCATTGTCTCATTTTATAGTTATTGTATCTCCCTAGTATCAACTCAGGGTTGATAGAGACCATGATTGACATATTATTTTGTCAAACATTCATTATCCATTTATTTCTTAGGTTTCTATAAACTGTCAAAATTACTCTACTAGATAGATAGAGGTGTTTGGAAGCATTTTTGTTACTGTACTGGAAGTGCAGTACAGATGAATTACAATTGATTGTTTATTTGTGTACATACTCAGGACTTATCAAGTTTGACCTTGAAAACACCTGTGATGTTGAAACAAAAACAATCCTGTACAACAAAAGAAGGATTTGGTTGTCTGAATAAACAGAACAAGAGATGCATTATTAGTAGTTTAGTACCTAGGCAACTTGATTTTTTGCTTTTAACTTCTAGAATAATTCTTCATGTTTACATTACTATCAGTGTATGATGTGAATGTATTGTTAGAAGTTGTCTTTTTTTTTCAAAACAATTACAGCGTCATTACAGACGTGTCCAATTCGACACTGTACTGTACACTGCACATCATGGAATCACCTCCTATATTTTAAACCTACTTAAAGATTTAATTTTTCAAGCACTACACAGCTTACATTAAGGGATTGCAAATGATAAAAAATTATAATAAGACAAATCTTAAATGCTTTTTTTTAAAAAAGGCAATGTTGCTATTATTTGGATAGACTGCTGGAAAGTTCATTGTTTTATTTTTTACACATCAGGTGCCCAGTCATAAATGTCTTGGAAAGTTTTCAGTTTTGTTTGAAAAAAAGAAAGATATTTGTAAAAATAACATTAGTTACTAAAATGCTTTTGGTTCGGTATGTGTATTATTAATAATATATATATATATATATATATATAATAAAAGAAACTGACTCACTAAGTGAAGAAACAGGCCCAATCCGCTGATCCTAGAGACTTTGAATTTTGCTCAAAGGTTCCTCTCATATAGCTCTGAAAACACCTAGTTTTAATTTAATTTATTGGAATAAAATATTTCTTAATTTTCATCGCAAATGTTTCCGCTCGGTCCATAGGAAACATACCCCAGCACACCTCCAGTCTGGTTCGCCGACAGCGAGGACCCGATCGTGACAAACGCGGTGCAGATCCTCACCAATACACAAGGAAGAGACAATCATGTCATAAATCAGGTCAGTTGGTTAACGACATAATACATTAAATAGAAATGTAATTTACTTACAGGCACCGAAATCCACCTTAGTCCTCAAGGTGGCAATGCAATTTTAGATATTTGACTGCTGCAGATTGGTGACAGTGGCCGGTTACCATCAGATGGGATTATCTACCTGCAAGCTGCTACATTCCATAAGAAAGGGGTATTCCCCGTATTTTAAATACTTTCAAAGTGTTCCTTGTTGGTTTTATTTGTGTTAGCGTTGGTAATTTTATTCTTACTTATTGAAAAAAATTAAGGAATAATAATAATATTTCTGACTATTCCTTTAAAAAAATGTTTTTAATAAGTTTATTCCTATACTCCCGTTTTAGTGGAGTCGGTGCAGAGACCGCCACCCCTGTTTAAGAATAAGAATATAATAAACTGTTTATTTAATAACAATTATTTGTTTAATGTATGGTGTTTATTGGTTTTGTTTCCAGGTGGGTATATTGTTGCGGGAGCTATGCAAGTTACACGGCGTGCCGGAGCCTCCAGACTTGGACTCACTGTCTCTTCCACTCTACCCAATGCCACACATGAGGTAATTATCAAATACTGTTTGTTTTTTACATACAACAATCATAATTGAGACGTTTAGTTTCAAAACCCGCTAAAACGATATCAGTCTGTATGCCATTTAGCTCCTTAAGATTAAGAATCAAAGGGAGCTAAATGACATACAGATTGTAATCGTTTTAGCGGGTTTTGAAACTAGTCGCCTCAATTAGGCTCGGAAATTCGAAACATAATCGTTTCTTCTGCCCTCCTGAAAATTACAAATTGTAACATTCAGTTACAGTTCAGTTAGCAGAGATTCCGATTTTCAGGCATTTTGGGAAATAGTTTTTTGAGATATAGTCATCTCGTGGTATTACGAGATTCAGTCATATCAAGCACGACAACTATTTACGAGTGTTTAGTCTTCCCTTTGTGTGTCTGGATTGTAAAATTCTTAGGACATTTATTGTTTATCGCCGCTCACAATCTAAGTATGTTGCGTACTATAGAAGTTGCGTTGTACTATGGACACAGTAACTACAGGATGTGCGTTAATATGAAAACATCGTCTACTAGGTTGTTTACTCTTAATTAAGCAAAGTGCTTTGTCTAAAAATGATTAGTGTTCTTTTGTTATAATGATTAGTTTATTTTTAGTCGTTTGTGAATTTGTCCAAGAAAACATTATTATTATTATTTTGTATCTAAAAATAAAAATTGGGATTTTTCGTCTCTAGCTCTATTTTTACATTATAGACAAAAAAGGGTGTAATAGACAAAGTTTGAAATTCTTATATCCTGTATTTACGTTTACCCACTAAATAAATAAGAATTTTATTGCAGACTGAACAAGTGTGGTTCTACATTTTTGCCGATGGTCTAATAATACTTATTGATCTATTCTGTATAATCCATATCCATTCATCTTGCTACAATTTGTCCCTGCCAGCGTCATAGAGCTCTCATATGTATGTGTTGCCAGCTCATAAGCAGGATTTATTGGTTGTATCAATGAATAAAGTTAATAATGTCATCTTTTAGGGTTCCAAGTGTAACGTCAAACGGCGCCGAATCGGGCACCGAAGAAGACGAGGAAATGGCAGCCGAAGAGGATGACTCAGAAGGGGAGGACGACTTGCCCATGGAAATGGTGGAAGATGCTGGACGCAGCAACAAGGTGGGTCCCGCCCGTCTATTGTTTTATCTCAAGATTTTAAGGGTGGCTGGCCACACTGAGGCGGTGACAGCTAGTTATGGTATATCACAGTGAACTTTATAAAATTGTAACAATACACCTGTGTACCATAATAAAATCATTTGAGTACTATGACATTACTTTGTACCTGGGCTGCATTAAGAATATAACTAATTGAGTTCGCGTATCTATACCTACTAATATAAATAAAGCTGAAGAATTTGGATTTTTGTTTGAACGCGCTAACCTCTGGAAGTGACAATCGGATTTGAAAAATTCTATTTTGTAGCCCAATTATTGAGGAAGGTTTTAGGCCATTTAAAATCACGCTAGGACCCGAGCGAAAAGAAAAAGTCAGAAATAACTTGTAAAAAGAAGGGGAATCAGTAAGTTTTATGTAAATTGTAAATGTGTTGGATCATGCTCTTTGTTTCCGTGAAATAAACTTAATTTTTTTCTTTATTCCAGGACGACATGGAAACAGAACATTTAGCGACGTTAGAGAGATTGCGGCAGAATCAGCGGCAAGACTATCTGTCTGGCAGCGTCTCCGGCAGCCTCCAGGCAACCGACAGACTTATGAAGGAGCTGAGGGACATATATCGCTCTCACTCGTTCAAGAATAACATGTACTCTATAGGTAAGCTTTAAAGGTGAACAACCGATATATGTTAGTTTGTCGTCCTTTGGTTGCCACTTGGGCGACAGTGACCGCTAACCATATCTTGCCTCTACTTGCGTAACAAAGACATTCGGACAATAATAATTATGATTCAGTGCAAGTGTACGGCGTGCTTAGGGCAATAAAACTATTTCGAATTTGACGGCCATATTCATCCTTTAGTTGTTATTTTTTTTTAAAAACCAAAAAGTTCAAAATCCATGTACCTATTATGTTCTAACTCCCTTGGCTTTAGGATTTGTAATGCAAGTTTTTTTTCCTATTCCTATCATCGCAACGTATACATGGCAGTGTTTGTTGTTCCCACAGAGCTGGTAAATGATTCTCTGTACGAGTGGAACATCCGGCTGCGCTCGGTGGACCCGGACAGCCCGCTGCACAACGACCTGCTGCTACTCAAGGAGAAGGAGGGCAAGGACTCCATCCTTCTGAACATTATGTTTAAGGAAACGTATCCCTTCGAGCCGCCGTTTGTGCGCGTCGTGTACCCTATTATATCAGGCGAGTGCTATTATAGATCTTTACTTTTCTAACTATAAGGATGGTATAAGTTTCGCAACAATCCGTGCATGGAGAGCCTGGCGGGAAAATATTACTTACATGTTGCACAATGGCTAAAACCAGCCTAATCAATAGCCTAGACAGTATGAATCTTATGGGATATATTGCATACAGTAAAATTGATTTAAATGGACACAAACTTAGCCGAGGATATGTTATCCTAGCATTATAAGCTACCACTTTCTGTACCAACTTTCATCAAAATCGGTTCATCTGTTTTATAGCATAATCGTGAAAACAATCATCCAAACTTTTGTATTACTATTTAGATTTACCTACAAAGTCATAACAATTTTATTGCATGGGCATGGGTACATTTTCTACGTCAATTTTTTGTTTATCTTCTGTAGAACTATTATCCCCCTTATTTTAGCGGGGGGCATTATACATCTTCAAATGCTTCTCTCTACACTCTGGACCTGGTGGTCCGACTTTTGTTTATTTTTGCTATTTATTAATATTATGTTAATTCCGCCGGCAGGAGGCTACGTGCTGGTAGGCGGCGCGATATGCATGGAGCTACTCACGAAGCAGGGCTGGTCGTCGGCGTACACGGTGGAGGCGGTGATCATGCAGATCGCCGCGACACTCGTCAAGGGCAAGGCGCGCATCCAGTTCGGCGCGACCAAGGTGGTCTCGCAGTCGCAGTACAGCCTGGCGCGCGCGCAGCAGAGCTTCAAGTGTCTCGTGCAGATACACGAGAAGAATGGTGAGCCAGTAACGTTTGCTCGTTCATTTTAGTTTAGACTAGCCGATGCCCCGCGACTTCATCCGGGTTATAAAGTATACTATTTATATGTTATTTAAAAATTTTTGACCCGTTCTAATCATGCCAGTTTCTTAGTTTTAAAGTTTGTCAATAGATGGCGTTAGGTGTATTTACACCCGCTATCATTCTGTTCTTCGAAACATGTTTAAGTAAAGCGTACAAATTATCCACCAGTTTTTACCTCTTTATTATTAGTATTAGACTACATGTAGATCCAAATGCCTGATATCAAGACCTATTCGAAATCACCCCCAATTTGTTCTTTACCTCCGGAAGCCTTTCGATAATATCGCACGATCTTCCGTACATTCTCTATTATAATTGATACTGATCGAAAGCCTTGCGAAGGTAAAGAACATAATCCTCACTTCCATACATTGGGGGTATAACGTTTGCAACGTATTACGACGGAAGGTCGCGAGAACTCTCAAGAATGAATGAAATTTTTTAGATTTGTAAAGTATGTCATTCTGATCTTATATCGATAAAATGTTCGCCTGTGATGGAGAAAAAATTACGTTGTATAAATGTACCTAGTGTACTTACAACAAATATATTTGATTTTGATATTCAATTCAATATACTTTATTTCACATTTAAAAAATTACAGACAAAAAAAGAAAAAAACATACAGTAATGTACATCTAGGCGGTCTTATCGCTTTCTTCCAGATATTCAATTTGCCCTCTAATGATGTATTTGGTAACTTTCAGGTTGGTTCACGCCACCCAAGGAGGATGGCTAATGAGAGCCAAGCACTGCCGTAACATTAAGACTAACGTGCAACACTGTCAGTAAACGCCCACACATAAATCCAAAAATTGTTAAGTGACACCGGGTTTGAGTGAAACGATCGATAGGCTAAAATTCCAATTCAAAGCGAAGCTGCAACATGTTTGTGAAGTATGAGTAAGGACACTATACGTGGCTATCTCGAGTATTGTAATGTGTACTATAATCGATATTGTTAAGTGCTATTAATATTCTGAAAGTGCGGCGGGCGTTCACGAGAGACTTTATAAGACTTATAGGAACTGTTTAATGCGTAACGTTTTTGTAATCATTCATTTCTCATTAAAAGTTATCCGTACGGTAGCCCTAGACGGTACTGGAGTGTAAAGTTGGAAAATTCTTTGCATTTCTTTTAGTTATTGAAATAAAAACCTGTGATTCTTAAATGCAAGTTGTGTTTTTTGTTGGCTTGCAAACTCTTCGCGCCAGCAATACCTATAAGAACCTCAACCAGGTAACCTTAAAAGTTTAAAACACTAGGTAACCTAACCTACAAGGCATCGGAGGTTACCTTGGGTGTGGATAGTCTATTCGTGTTACCTTTTAGCTGCTTTTGATTGATCTAATATTTTGATCATTTTATGTATGATAGAAGCAGGAAATAAATTACTTGATTTTGCAAATATTTTCTTACTATTTTTGATTTCAATGACATATGTTAAACTTTAATTAATATACCACAAAACAATCTGTTATGTAAATAGTTATAGGAAATTCAAAAATCGGATTACATTAATTTGAAAATTTCAGACTTGTCAATTTTATTTTTTAATACTTACAAAATTATTTATTTAGTCTATTTATATTTGTGCAAGACTATCCAACACTAACAAAAAGTTATTGTTAATAACTTTCAAAATTAGGGTTCTGTAGTAAAAATCCAGGTTTCAATTCAAAAACCCTTGTTGCCTAGAAGTGACCTAAGCGACCGAAAAGTAGCCACGACAAACGTCAAATGCTATTTCTTCCAAGTCTAAGTAGGTACAGCTTAGATTATTGTTCCAAGGTACAGTCGACCGCACGTCAGTGGAAACACTGACCTTGAGCGGGCTTAGTCATACGAGTTTCAACACTATGAGAGACCTGTTTACTGGGTTTGTTTCCACTGACGTGCGGTCGACCGTACCATTTAGGGTAGGGTAGGTAGGACAGCAGCTGTCGAAGACAATTTAAAACAGCCATATCTCGATACTGATCCTAGTCATGTAGCGTCATAACTCAAAGGAAGGTGTCTACTCAAAATATCACTGGATCCAATTTACCCCATGTAACTTTGATCTTTATTGCAATAACTCTAAAGAAGAATAATGTATGTCAACGGAAAATAGCTGGCTGTATCAAATGCTTGGGCCATCGTACTGTGACGTCATAGCTTGGACTTCTGGCTTTGCTTGTTATACAGCATGAGATCCTTCAGCATGTTCGCGTGCAGTCTACTGTTAGGCTCGTTGATCCTTTTGCAGACGTCTAGCGCAGACATATTTTTGAGCCACTGCCTTAGTTTTGGGTACCTGAAACAGTTTTCAGTTATCATAAGCTACCTTTCAGTTACTTTAAGGTTGACTGGAAGAGATCCCCAAGCGAGATAAACCTGACTTTGTTAATTTTGTAAAGCATAGACCGCCTAGAGGATCACAGGACAGATGTCGGTAACCATGAATTAAAAAAATTAGCTACTCCCATAGAAAAAGAATGAACTATAGAACCGTAATCAGCGTATAGCATGAAATAGCAAGTCTTTTACCCCAATAATTTGAGAAGACGCTTCTTATATGGCGGGGTCAAACTAAACAAACACTATCTATTTTAGTCGGGTTGTGGTTTGATGGGGGGCAACTGGTACATACCATTGGTACATAAAAACTTCACATACGTAGATAGAGATAGAAGATTTTATACCTGTCTTGCTTACTCTTACCACTTTTGTATGTCCCTCTCTGATTATTATTGTTATTTTAGCAGCTGTTCTATGGAATCCTTGTTAAATGGCTAATCCCTTGTCGCGCGCCACCATACAGATTCGAAGCTTCTTGGAGGAAATATACAGTAAGGTGTCGTATCTTTAAACAGCTTCCATTTTTTGTCGCTAGGGGCGCGCGCAAAATCTTTGCGTTATATTAGTAAGGCTGCGCACATCCGTAGGAAAGTCATGTCCGTGACCCCAGCGGCACCACCTAACCGTTATATCGCCGAAACTACTGGGGCACAAATTCTGATTTTTGGGCTCTAATTGGCACAAATTGAGCACTAATTATTGGCGTACAGTAGGACCCGAAATTACCCGCTGATGTCACGGTCATAGGAAAATCCACAGCATATTATTAAGTTTCAAAGAAAAAATATCGTAGGACACTTTTAAACGCGGACGAAGTCAGGGGCCGTGCGGTAGTATTTACATTATAACATGTATTTTAAAGTAAGTCTCCTTGTGGGTTTTTATGGAGGTTTTGGCCTGGTTACTAGACTTTTAAGCCACCCACTTGTGGTCATCGAGTGTCAATGGGTATTTGGTTTGCTAATTTAGTTTAGGAACTGTTTACTGACTTATTTTCGTCTACTGGATGCAGCCCATCCAGCGTGGCTACGCTCGTAACAGCGCTTATGTCTGCAACCGTTATGACATCGTCCGCTAAATACAGCGTCTGGGATAAATAAGCTTCGAGCGTTGAGTACGCGTCCTCCATATTGATAATCATGAACTTGGATAATTCTGTCAGTCTACCGGCGTACGTTGGCGCCTGAAAAAAAACGACATCTCAAAGAAAAGTTAAAAAATCTTTTTAATATAAAGCTGCATGGTGTTTATTGTATATAATAATAGGAATAATAATGTTTTGGACAAATTAACACACGGCTGATGGCCTTAAAGTGCTTACAAAATTATTTGAATAGTCATAAAAAGAAGAAAAATAGCAAATGGCTTTCAAAATGAACTTCTATATAAATAACAGTCATGCAGGTCTACTTTGTCAAAATGAAAAGCTCTGATATAGGCAGGTACCTTGCAAAACTTTTTGTCCGTCTATCTGTCCCTCGGATAACTCGAAAACTAGGTAGGTACTTATCTGACTTTTTGGTACATATAGATAGATACCATTATCGCTCTCAGCCTGGGAAACAAAATGCCGCATTCGAAGAACAATCTCTGGTTGACCGTCGCGCGTTTTCTTCTGTCCATGGGATAGAGATGAGAATGCTCTGGCTTGCCGTACTTGTCCAACAGGTATAGTATTATGGCGTGACTGAAAGGAGAAAATAAGAACATATTCGTAAACGGAGGATCCTTGTTTTTAGAACATTTTAGTTTAAACTATGACGACGCAAATTTCCTCACTAGCGCCTCTACCGCTCAAATACGGAAACTTTTTACCTAAAAATGAAGTAGATTCCAATTTTTGCCGCTAGAGGCGCGCATAAAATGTAAGAGTACTAAGACTTGGTAGTGTCCTCCCTAAACTTGCCGTTGAGTGCTTGACACAAAATAAAATCAAGATTTCTATCTGATACATTGAAGTAAGGAAAAATACTAACCTGTCAGCAAGAAAATAATCCCCTTCGTCTAAAATAGGAATGGTCCTCATTGGGTTTTTCTAAAAAAATGTAACAATGGTGTTATAAAAATGTCCGACTGCATTTGGCTAGGGCCGATTTACACATCCTTCGGTAAATACAGTAGCGAGTTAACTTGCGAGAAACTTGTAAGTTAAGATGGTTTATTGTAATAATGTCCAAAAATGTCTGAAGAATGTCCAACGACCATGCTCGAACTGTAAAATGTCCAAACTGAAAAAGAAATAAATAGCGGTTTTTAAGGTTCTGTAGTGTAAAATGTTCCAGATTGGACATTTTTCAGGTTGGACATTTTTCAGATTGGACGTTTTTCAGATTGGACATTTTTAAGATTGGACGTTTTTCACATTGGACATTTTTCAACGGTTGGACATTTTTCAGATTGGACATTATTATCGTAAATCACTAAGGACAATGGTTCGATTTTTTATAAGTAACTAGGTAAGTACGTAGGTACTTAATTAAATTTATTTTATTTAAAAATATATATTCTGGAAAAACGTTACGGGACACTGGCAAAGTCCTAGGGTCAAATATTTAGAGAAATGCTCACGTGTTTGTGAAACGTGTCAACCTTTACACTTACCTTCACAAATTCAGGTGAGTCTTGTTCTCGTAAGACCGGGTTTAGCTCTTGCGTTTCGAAGTGTAGCCCGAGAATGTCTACCATCATGACCACGGCCCGGGCTGGAGGACTCAGATCAGTCTTGTACAGCATCGTAGACATTTTTCTGCTCATCTGAGTTAAAATGAGTACCCTAAGGCTCGAGGCAGACCTAGCGGAAATTTGCCAGCGCACTTTCGACGTCATTGTCAAATGAACCATATCATTTTCACAACACATGCGCGAAGATAATAATTTCATTTTGGTCAACGTTTGCTAGTTCGAATTGTTATGGCGGTACCTTCTCGTCGCCAGGGCCAAGTCTAGCTACATATCAGCGTACATGTGGAGTTCGCTATAGTGATATGGTTCATTTGACAATGACGTCAAAAAGTGGCAAATTTCCGCTTCGTTTGTTAGTCCTTAAGGTAGGTACGTTTTATACCTTACTCATAAATATTTTTCGGATCTTCAATTTTTCTCAGTTGTAGTTACGGCACGCCTAAACGCCTCCGATACGCCGAACTAAGAAAAATTGAAGATCCAAAAATTATTTGTTTGTAACTCGGTTACAAATAAAAAACATTATAAATTCTTCAATTTTAATTCATTAAAAGATAGGAAAATATTAAAAGAAAGAAAAATACAGTGATCAAATTATTCTTGTTTCGTAACTGGTGACGAACAAGGAAAAAATTCTTCGTTTGTAGCCGGTTACAAAACTCGGTTACAAAGTGAAAAATTACTCAAAAGACTATGGGATTTGTGTGAAAAATGTTACAGCAACTACCTACTCGTAGTAGGTATATTTAAATACTTGGCGCTCCGTTCTTTCTGCCTATATACCCCGCCAGGGACATTGCGTGAAGATAATTATGTATGTATGTATATATTTAAATTCATACACATACGATTAGTTAGGTGCTATAACATTTCCTGTGTTTATGTGCTTAATGTATTTGTTCGTTTCGTTCGTTGTTTGATTAATTATCTAATCATAAACACAATAAGAGATAGGCTACAGTTAGTAACTACAAAAACTTTAGATAAGTTATCATAGCTACTTGGGGTCTTTTAACATACGTAGGTACCTATACTAGGTAAGTATACAGTAGGTAAGTACCATAGAGTTAGTATACTAGCTATAGAGTGCGCGTATCGCTCATTGCCCATTGTGCCAAGTGTAAGCAGGTGTTCTATGGACGCTTCAATATCGATTTTTTCTAGATCGTTTGTTTCCGTGAATCGTGTTTACAGCTTGGCACTGCACATTTTACCATGATTACTCCAAATCTTAATAAATACCGGCGCGAGCAACAATCAGCGCTCCTGACGTTTTGTGACTAGTAACGTCGCTCCGAAAATTTCGAGACTGTTCAAACCCGTGCTTACAGTTCAAACTTGCTAACGCGCGCTCTATGTATACTAACAACTCTCCGGTAAGTACCTATTAGTTAGTGGTAGAACAAGATAGTATCAAAACAATGGAAACGACCTCTCCGTTTACTATTGAACTACCGTGGTGTTTAGGGCACAATCCATACGATTGTATTATTAGGCCTGTCAAGGATATAGATACCTAACCTACCTATGTACTAGTAAGTACTCGTACTTAACAAATGTGTAAATTTCAACAACAATTAACCACACACACCAATTTTATTTATTTATTCTTGTAACTTGTTTATTTATGTATAAAAAATCGTTCTCCCTTTCGAAGAAAAACGAATTCGCAGGAGAAAAATAACAGCAAAGGCGTTGCGAGTTAAGACTTAATTAAATAGGTACCTAGGTGTAGATTAACTTTAAAGTACTTACTTAAGTAGGTATTCTGTTGCTTTGGTCAAAACTACTAGGTAGGTAAGTACTTACTTACGAGTACCTAAGGCAAAGTAAACTAAGACTTCACAAATATTTTATACTTTTTTACATAAACGAGTCTAAGGCGGAATTGCTGGAAAATATTTTGTTTGTAATAAAACTATAACCTACAAAAGTTAACTTTGTTTTGGTATACCTACTACTGCCTACCACAAATAAACAGTAAGTAACTTACATACATGTACGTAATATTATATATTCTGTACCAATACTAACCTTGACCCTTAGTACAACGCGATTCCTTCTCTTATCACGTTTCACCAGACAAATATTAAATGTTTTACTTGCTTTTTATGCCACCATTCTTGCATCACGCATATCTTTCTTTGCCTCTACTTGTTTGTTACGGATGAGTTCAAGAGCGTGATTCGTCACAATCGTGTTCCATTGGTTACACACTAGCTGTAATGATAAGCGCACTGTCTCAACAGATGGCAGCACTATGTCAAACGCGTCTTGCGTATTCAGAGCACAGGATTCTCCATCCCTTCTTACCCGGGCCGGGAGAAAGTCCTTAGTTGGGATTAAGCAAGTGGTAGGGTATTTAAAGGGTGTTTGAAAGGTCAATGCAAAGCATACCTTAGCTTAGTATCTATAGTATTATAATCAGATTGATTACTTGTTTAGTCTCAGATTAAATACATCTCGGCTCAATTATTGTGAGAAATAGAAGTACCTAATTGTTATAGCTATTATACCTATTCACAATTATTAGTCTTCTGCTAAAGTAACCACTAAAATTAGTAAACAGATATATGAGACGAATATTTCAATTACCCGGGCCTTAGAGTCCTAGTCTTCGTAAGTTAATAACATTATAACTAATTGTTTGTTGTCAATTCGTACTTGGGTATAATGAACGGAATACCAAATTATCGTCATGTCAACCTTTCAAAGTCCACTGCCGGACATAGGCCTTCCGGTCTTCCACAATGAACGCTACCACACCCGGTCCTCCTGAATAAATATTGTTGCGTAATTGTTTTTTAAAAATCTATAATGCAGTTTTTCTTATCTTTAAAATCGACGACATTGTACATGGTTCTCTTGAACATATTTTTCTATCTCTAGTTTCAGCTTCCCCCTACTGACCCATCTCAATGTGCATACCGCCACACCCTGTATACCGCCATAATTTAATAAATTGGCACCGCTCTGCCTTAAGTAGATGCCATGTTGGGTTTGATTGTTAAAGAGAAACGAAAGTACTTTTAACACTTTATATTTGTTGTACATAATCTAAAGTATAGAAGATCTTAGATTTACTTGCATTATTTAATCTATTATATTTTAGAAAATGTCTTTCTTGTAACATGGGGTTTACTAGTCGCCTAAAAGATCCAATTTTAAATTCTGATTTGTTCACATATCTGTTGTTCAAATTGCCTGGACTAAAATCTTGTAACATTGCTGTTGTCTAATACGGCACATTGGTGAACAAATAAGATACAGATTCTGCGTAATGTGTACGCCTTATCGCCTCCGCTAGCATCACGGACACATCTATAGCCTGGAGCTTGGGACACAGTTTCATGGGTTTTTCCTGAGGTATCGTGTTCGTCACCACCAGAGCCTCCAGACACGATTTGTTTATCTTCTCTATAGCATTACCTGCTAGTACCCCGTGTGTCAAAATTGCATAGATTTTATTCGCACCTGCCTCACGTAACTTTTCAGCTCCCTTCACTATGGTGTCGCAAGTGTCAGCTAGATCATCGACCATGATTGCCGTTCTGTTCTTCACATCACCTACAAGGATTGTTGCATCACCCTCAATGGCTCTCTGCGGCTCCCTGTGAATAATAGCGAAGTCAATGTCAAGTCTATCAGCGATGGCAGTCATCCTCTTCACACCGCCAGCGTCAGGTGAGACCATTACACTGCTCTCCCATTCTGGGATGTTTTCTTTGATCCACTTTGTAATAGCGGGTTCAGCATATAGGTTGTCTACAGGGATGTTGAAGAAACCTTGAATTTGTGAGGCGTGTAGGTCGATGGTTATTACGTGGTCAGCTCCGGCAACTGACACAAGGTTGGCTAGCAACTTCGCCGTGATGGGTGCTCGACTTTTCTCCTTTTTGTCCTGCCTGGAGTAAGGGAAACACGGAATGACTGCTGTCACACGAGAGGCTGATGCAATCTTACAAGCATTGATCATGATGAAGAGTTCCATGAGGTTATCATTGATATCTCCGCAGCCGCTTTGGACGATGTACACATCCTCACCTCTGACAGATTCTCCGATTTCAACATTAGTTTCTTTGTTGCTAAAAGTTTTCGTAGTTGCTCTTCCGAGGTCTATTCCTAGTCGTGCGACAATTTTCTTCGCCATTTCAGGGTGGGAGCTCCCAGTAAACACTTTAATGTTCGGCATTCTCGGGCTGGGGTTTATGAAATACCTTTCCTGTTTATTTTCTTCCGACTTTTCCAAATTGTCGTCCGATCTCATTAGAGTTTCGTTGAAAGTGAAGTGACTTCACTAAACTGTGTTTGGCAATGAACTGAGTTCTTGTTAGTTTTACAAACAAATTTATCTGAGTTCAGGATGGGGTCAGGTCGACGTAACCAACTGCCCAGCGACTTTAAGATTTATCTACGAATAATACTCATTATATTATAACTTACATAAATATATAGATTACCTACATTAAAATTTAATCACAACATTATGCCATTTATATAAGTCACACTTAGGGCCTCTTTCACCACTTGCTGATATTGTAACAGATAGTAAGCTGACAGATAAACTTATCTACTTATCAGATAATTCGGTCTGATAATATTTTCGTGTTGCACACCTCTAGTCTCTATTAAAATATCTGACAGACAAAAAATAACAGCCGCTTGATCTTGCTGTTAGTTTATCTGACAGATAAGGCAATCGGATACCTGTGAAACAAAAAAAATGGGTATCTGTCAGATAATCTGCAGATAGGGTATCTGGTACTTTATCAGCAAGCGGTGAAAGAAGCCCTTAGAATCGCAAACAAATAAATTACCTAGAGTCATCTCGAAGTTGCATGTCCAATTTAAATTTAATCCAAAATAATCAAACCAAACAAGATCTTACATAAACAAACGAAACTCTGTATATTATAAATTGATTTACTAGTAGTTCCGTGAGAACAGTAGACCTCGCCAGCCCTTATAAACCAAACCTAAAAGAAACCCACAAAAGTCAACTTTGTAGTTGGAGACAGAAAAAGTACCTACTAAAGTGACAAAAATTAGCACTTTAAAGCTTAATATTTCGCAAACGGATCCCTGAATCGAAAAATGTTTTTCACACACCCGCGATATTTTTGAAAGACCCATCCAACGATACCCCACACCATGGATATCACGCGGAAAAAATAATTTTCCATTTTACGTATGCAGTTCTATGAACATAATTTATTTTTTCAACTTTCATAAGTCGATCCACTATTACTCAAAAACTAATAGAACCTACTTAGCCGTAATAGTTTTCCTTGTAACTACGTTATATATGCTACTGCCATGAATTTTTTCACATTTCCAGAAGCAACCGTTTAGCTGGCAGGGGGGGGGGGACACGTGACTCTAACAAAAATTACCGCTTTAAAGCTTAATATTTCGCCAACGGATCCCTAAATCGAAAAAATGGTATCCACACACCAGCAATATTTTTGAAAGACCTATCCAACGATATCCCACACTATGGGATTCACCAGAAAAAAAAAGTTCACTCCCACTTTGCGATTATGGTAGGTACTCTAAAAAATGTTTTTCAAAATTTTATTCTACTCATTTTGTAGGTTTAATTAATTTATACCTATGCCAAATTTTCGTCAAAATCGGTTGCAAAATGCGACCTGTAGAGAATTACAGACAGAAAGACAGAAGGACAGACGGACATTAGCATTTTTGGTCAATCTCGAAACTTAGACGCTTCGCTCGCTCGGTCAATTATTAGCCGTTGGATACTTTGCAGATAATTTATGTGTTCGTTTAAATTAGTTTAAAATAGAAAATTGTTTCTCGTTCAGACGTAACTCGTCGCTTACAAACTCAATGCACTGAATTGCATTATTAATTAAATTTTAATAGAAGCTTTTAGTATCATTTTAATTAATTATAGAAAAGTTCGCATGTAAATTAATAACGAAATAAAACGTTCTCACTCGAACTGGTTTTCACCATCAGTAATCATAACTATTTAATGAATGTTAAATAAATTAGCTTTTGATTCATAATTCTGAATACTCTGTGTAGTTACGTTATATGTATGGACCCATCGCCATGCCTAGGCTGTATTGGTATGAAGTACGTAAAGATCACTTCAGGCTCAGTTTTTAGTTCACACAAATCAATCAACGTCGCTATATGTCTATGCTGATCATAATTATTCCTTCCACTATCTAATCCATAGATATTTAACTCTTCCACTACATGTGCCCATGCAGCCTCCTCTTCATCACAGAACGTCATGAAATCTTCGCCTTCGGCAGTAATTATTAACTTCTCAGAGTCTGCTTCAAAATTCACAGTCATATTTTTATTCATGTAAAGACTGCCGCTTGCGTCGCATTTTGTAACATTTCCTGTGACGGTGTCATTATCGGTATCACTATCATTATCACCAGTTACATCTTCAGTTCTACATGCCAGAGCAATTGTGAGCGAAAAATCTGAACTAAGGCGTGTTTCTTCAGCTGATTCTTTGACATGCTGAAAACAGATAATAATAAAGTTATTATTGTGTTTGATTTCAAAATCTAAGCGTTTTATTACTAATAAAACAATCTTTCCAAAAAAAAAATAATCAGAATAAATAAAATTGTGGTTAGGGGTGTAAGAGGAAAGTAAATACTTAGGTGTCTTAGGTTTAGTTTGGATTTTGGTTTAACTATTATAGTGTCTATTCGGCTAAAGTAGGAATTACCTTTTGCATAACAACAATGGATCCACCACGTATGAGGGCCAAGAAATCCGCTTCAGTCGTTGTCATGGTAACAGCTTCACCTTCCTCAGCATCCAAAGCCAAACCACTCCATAACTCATACCAGGAACCCGGCGGCATCCAAACATGGACGTGGCTTTGAATCGGCAATAAGTTTGGAACTATCAGCAGGTCGTCTCCAACGCTGAATTGGGACCTCAAATCTTTCAATCGATCCGAATCAGGGAATTGGTAAAACATTGGTCTTAACAGTGGTCCAGTTTGGAGGGTGGTATAGAAATATGGCAGTAAACTAAGTCTGTGATTCAGTGCCGTGACCATGTATCGTCTGTTGGTACCAACGAATGCCAAGGGGTGTCTTAAAATAGATTTTGAGTGTATTTTTATGAGCGGCATGTAGGTTGCTGCCATATACCACTTAACACATAAATGTGTATGGACAGTGTTTTCAAAATTGTCAGTGTCACCACAGACAGGTGACGACCAGAGCCAGTGGCCAGATATTCCTCCCAGAGCAGCCTCTACCAACTCCCTCTGAAGATTCGTCCACGATGTGTCGATATTTTGCCTGTTTATCGCAACTTCTCCGTTCATCCATTGGCTGGTGGCTCGGATGGAAAGGTCATCATGTGCTTTTTTGAAAGCGTTTGCGAAATTATTGCCGTATTCGTTGTGACTGTCCATATATTGGTCGTCATTGGGGCGTCTAATAGTCCACAGTGGGGTAGTGTTGAAGGCCTCTTCAAAGTGCTGTAAATAATAAGTTCTATATAATAAGTCCATGTGTATTAGACCAGGCTTGACCCAAAATATTATTTGAAGCTTTGTGCTAGTAGATAATAGATTTATCCTTTATTCGCCCACTTCAGACTAATACTTAATTATTTTAAATAAATCAAAAGAAAATATTGTAATAACCTCGTTGAAATATGGTAGCAACTTGTAGCTTTCCTGACGAATATTGACCGTTTCAGTATCATTTTCGTCACTATCATCATCGATAAACATGTAAGATTCGTCTAAAGGCCAGCTGTTTTCCAGTACCATGCCGCTAATTTTACATTTGTATCTCCATAATTTCCGCACAAATTCTTCAGTTGACTCTTCATAATCTGGATAGATGACGTCATGTTCCCCTATTATACCTGTGTAAATTTCTGAATATGCATATGACGAATAAGATTTGCGCAGCATTAGTTCTCTAAAATCGGCGACAATGTTTACACAAATTGGTTTATCTTCGGTAGTAATGTCTTCATCGCTCTGATAGAAATTAGTGGTTGTTTCTGCACTGTCTTCTTCAGTTTCGGAAAGATGAGTAGTTGTTTCGGCACTTATTTCATCAGTTTCGGGGAAGTGAGTAGTTGTTTCTCCACTTATTTCCTCTGATATGTCAACTTCATAACGAATCTGAAAAAAGGAAATTTTAAGTAAGTAAATTAAATAAATATCTATTGCGTCTTGCCTCGTTCGATGCGTTTGATGTAGTCTACCATATTTAATGATATTTTCAGTCATCAGACCGTTAGTCTTCTTAGTCAGATACATCAGTGACCTTACGGTTTACGGTTTTTCGTCGGATCTCCTGATTCCGGGTTATATGGTTCAAAAAAAGCGCTGTATACTTACATATGGTGAAATATGAGGTACGAAACGTTTATTGTATTCCTCTAATGCTGCTGCTCCTCTCTCTACGTAGTCCTCTTCTTCCATTTCACAGGGCTCGTTATGGAAAACTACAGGTGCGGCTCCGCAGTGACTTTCGAAAGGCAATTTCTCTCTATTAGCGTCTGCTAGAAATTCGTTAAATTCATTGAACGCTTCTGTTGGTGTTTCGGACGCTTCACTGAAATAAATTAGTGAAATTACCACTTGTTTTTATGGGTTTGGTAAACATAGAGTGAAAGTGGTGGTAGGTTAAGTCCAGGTGTAGATTTAAATACAAGGTAAATTAAACCATGTGTCTGTACGTTACAGATTTCTCAATGTTTTCCTTCAAAAAAAGTTGATTGTGATTTTCCATTCGATCATAGAAGCTACCTGCACAACGCGATTCCTTTAAAATAAAATATTGCCGTAAAAAGTACCTTATCCCTTAGAGTGTTAAAAACCCGTTCGGGTCTCAAATGTAGTTCAAATACTAAACTTTATGTAGTCTAGATAGAATTCTTTTTTCAAAAACCAAAATATGACGACAGCCACATTCTAATGATTATTATTATAATAAAACCTGCTAAGTTATTTAAGCCGAAAAAAAAGACTGTAGTTGACAACCCTCCCAGGCCAAAACAATTCGCTTAGTCGCCAAATCGCCCGCGGTCACGATTTGGTCTTTCGGTCGTATTGTTCCCCCTCTGTGACTTCTGATTTTACAGTTAATTAGCTTTATTTACTTTCAGGCGCTCTGTTGCAGCAGTCCTACTATTTTTTTTTCTTTATGACTACGAATCGATTGAATCTAAGTCTAATTACAATTCCTATTGTTATTTTAAGTAAGTATTACGTTACAACAAAGCTCTCGAAACAATGAAGACCTTATTCAAATTTAATAATTTAACTTACAACAAAGATTCAACATCGTCTTTTAAAACCACTTACCTACAAATATGGGCGCCCAGCATCCAATACTCCAGCTCACTATTAAACCCTATTATCTTTATTACATCTCCCATTATATCACTCGGTTTGGGTCCCACGAACAAATGGAACTTCAGACTTTTCCTTGTTATACTGCGAACAGAAATTTGATTCTCGCCTTGGACTCTCACTTCACTTGGCTCCTTTATATCAATTAGCAAACCGTGGTACGAGCCGTTGGACTTTGCGAAGATCAATGGAATCGAACTCAAGCCTCCTCTGTTGCTATAAATTATTTTCACTGTGTCTTGTTCCAGCGGTATCTCACCTAGACCGTACATTGTATCGTCGGTGAGCTTGAAAGCTATCTCCCAAATATCATCAGCTGCTATAAAAGGACCTCTTATTGTATTAAATAAGATATTGTCACGAGTTCCATTAATAATCACGTGCATTTCTCTAGATGGGATCTCGGCGATGGAATACACATAATCCTTGTCTTCTAACCTTCTGCCTTCCACTACTGTTTCATCATTAGCATCATAAAACATCAGAGACATGTGCGTTGATGAAATTTCATCGATTGATATTCTAATATGGCTCACACTGGATTGGTTGCTAAACGGCACATTTGGGAATCTCCGCTCCAGCATTACCTCTTCGCTCCATTCTGTATTTTCCTCTATTATATAGGAGAATCTTGAAGGGAATCTGTGAAAGCATATGTGGTTGGTGTGGTCGTAGCAGCACTGTGGACTACATTCTGTGACATTCACCGTCCCAACACCGCACAGCAGTCTAGCTGATCTCGGTAGGAGGCAGGTGCCTGTTGAAAGGCCATCTGGAGGTGGTAAGTCCATGCTCAATAGAAACACAAAGTTGTATACTAGTAAAGGAGCCACAACAGCCGTCAACAGTAGTGCTAAGACGACCTTCAGAGGCCTGTTGAGCAGGATTTGATGGTACCATCTGACTTCTGAAAAAAAGATAATGGAGGTTTAAAAATAAATTAGGTTTATCTTTACACAAATCGGTTGATGTTGGCAAAGGAAAACATGAACAGAATTCTAATTAGTGCTTAATTACGGAAGTAAGTAATATGTTAATAAATATCCGTAACATTTTACGTTAATTCGAACCTAACTTACTCCAAGTAAAACCGAATTTATGTGAGCACATAATATTTGTTGGCAACATTTATTGCGATCTACATTGGAATGCGTCCTTTCGGTTAAGTCTGGAGCACATTAGAATGCGTAAAGGACCTTTACCTAACGAATAACTCCACACGGCTTCTAAATGTTTGGTTGTTCACCTACTTAAAAGTCTATACCCAGTCCTCAACAGTAACAACTATCTATGTTTTAGATAACATAAATCCTGTTTGTAACTCTAATCTCTCTTTTCTTCTCATTATTCCCATTATCATCTCTATTTTTGTGATGGCACAATAAATCTTACTATATTAGCATTTCATATGTGTAATTTCAGTACATCTAACGGAAGTTATGTAGGCACAAGTACTGGTACAAGTCTAGGACAATCTGATAATGGCTTACAAATGTATAATTCTAGTTGTTTAATATTTTTCTGTATTTATTGCTGTGGATTCTCCGCTTTAAAAAACTGTCTAAAAAATGGGTGCCATGTAACCGGTGACGTCATCCAGGCGTGCTCCGGCCTTATCCTGGATAACCCCGGTAATATTACGAAAAAAAAAAAGAATTTGTATGTGTATTTTTTCTTCCATTTCGTTTTGTAATCGCACCCCAAATCGCAAAATGCGTCGCTGCCAGATTGTAAATTTAGTTGCTTTACAAAGCTTGCGTAATAAATGTATACGCACGCACGGTACATGCATGTACGAGTATAGTCTACTCGCTGTCAAGAGAACAATACAATATTAGAATTGATGAAGCCTGTATTTCCATGGCTATTCAAGCGATTTTATTACTAACTAGCTGTTGCCCGCAACTTTGTATGCGTGGATTTTGGAAGTAGGTATAGCTATCTCTCCTATACTCAGACAGCGTCTAGTTACAATAAAATTATGCGAACAAACCCGCAACCAACAAACGCGAACAAACGCGCGAAACGCGCGATCAAACGCGCGAAACGCGCGACAAACGCGCGAATTGCGCGAACAAACCAACTAACCTACCAAGCGCTCAATCGCGCGAAACGCGCGAACAATCGCGAAACGCGCAAACAAACCAACCAAATAACCAACCAACAAACCAAAGGCGCAAACAAACGCGCGAACAAACGCGCGCAGCGCGCGAACAAATGCGAAACGCGCGAACAAACCAACCAAAACCAACCAAACGCGCAAACAAACGCGCGAACAAATGCGCGAAACGCGCGAACAAACCAACCAAAACCAACCAAACGCGAAACAAACGCGCTAACAAACCAACCAACCAAACGCGCGAGCAACCCGCAACCAACCAAACGCGCGAACACAAATGATGGCCCCGGGTGGGAATGAACCCAAAACCTTTAGCTCAGTAGGCAGGATCACCACCCGTGGTCACCACTCACCATCAACTAAGCTAACGCCCAGTCCTGTAGAAAACAAATCAGCAGGTATTCGATACCGAGAGCCCCTGTAACCGGTCAATATAGGGATTTTGTTACATCCTGTATGTCAGTCAGGGTTTATAATAAAAAACCTATGGTAGTTTGCAGAGTAGCCCTATCCTTTGAACTGGGCTCACTTGTAACACTTTCAAAAATAACCAGGCTACTCTGACCTGTAAGTTCATACAAATTTTAGCAAATGAGAGTTTTTTATTGCTGCTTGACATTTCTCGGCAAATTTTCGAGATTTTTGTGATTTATTATGTTATTCCGGGATATTCACTGTCACTATGCAAAGTTTCGTCAAAATCCGTTCAGCAGTTTAGGCGTGATGCGCGTTCAAACAGACAGACAGACAATAATTTTAAAAACTGTTCTAACATGTTCAGTTACTCATTTTAAGTCATGGTTGGTTTTTTTCCGAATATATTCAATGTACAGACTTTTTGGCCTTTACGATTTTATTATATGTATAGATTATTTAGGTATACCTAGTACACGATCTTAGGAATCATTGTTTTCGCCTAGTCGAAACAACTTTATAACAATAAAGGCGTCAAAATTCAGGACATTTCCTAAATTTTTTATTTATTTAATTGTGCCCCACAGTCTCAAACATTTCTTTTAATATACGGTGACAGTATTATTTGTCATCTAAACATGCCTGGAAGAAACTTTTTGCGGCATAGCTGTCTTACAATATAATAAAATTTTGAAGTATCTACATAATCTAAGAACAAAAACAAATTGAATTAAATTAATATGAATATCACGTAATAGGTACCTTTTGCTTTTTCGTAATCGTAGGGCTCCTCTTCTTCATCCTCTGCTTGTTTAGAGCCTTCCACATATGGCAACATTATTCACGTAGTGTTGCTTCCCTGGAAAATAAAACATTCGCATAATTATTACTTACTAACGTCCCATTTTAAAATACAAAAAATAAGTTTCTCAATGTTACAAAAGTTGCCCAGTTTCCCACGGTAAGTACTATGCATTTTGTTGCACTATATACACACAGATATACAAATACATTCAATGGCAGTTGAACTTTCATCTTTTTCTATTGCGCATTATGGGAAGGCCTATGTATAAATTTTACAAAAAGTTTCAAATCTCTTTGGTCGCGCGCGCGCTCCCTGTGGAGATCGCATCTTGCATATTTAGTTTTAGAACCTGCGATCATTAATACTATATTATATTATATAGTATTGACAATCGCCGATCAGAACCTATGATGCCATTTACCGGGGGGGTGCGGAAAAAGGAAGCGGAGTAGCGGTAGGAGGTTGCTAATACATATGCAGTTTGAAAATGAGAATGTGTGAGTGAGTCATAATTTTGTGATTAGTTTGACACGATTTTGACACTTAAAGAATGCTTTTATTACTCATCCATATGGAAGTGGCAAATTTTTTTGATTCATGGATATTATCAAAGGTAAGGTAGTCCTAACTATAGGCAGTAGCAGGTGGTCCTAATAAGCGGATTAGTGAAAACCCCATCGCAACGAAATCTTAGTGATATTATTCACATTGACTGAACCCCCATTTTGTATACGTATACACTTTCAAAGAGTATCGTGAATGTATATTACCAAGAAAAATTCACAAATAATTTTGCAACTAAAACCGACGGCGCGGCCTGTGGAATTACTGAAATGTGTCCAAATTATTCGTTATTTTTCATCAAACATTCCCTTTGAAGTTATTTGCATGTTTTACCTACCTTTGAACTTGGATAAATACCGATTTTTTACTAGAAACACAAGATACTTTGATATGGCACTTTAAACACTAAAATCTGAAAGAAAATCCACAATTTTCACAGTTTTTTTAACAATAGAACTTCACGTTTCACAAATCACTGCAACTATTTTGACGCGAAACAAATAATTGAATTCTAATCATGAATTATCTATCTGTGACATGACTAAAGACGGTTTATTATAGATAAGAAACAGTGCAGTCCAATAATTCAGTTCCGAAATCGAAATAAACGGATAGCCTTACGGATTTCTTTTCTCTACTACGATTTGATTACTTACGTCTTACAATCCCAACCGGATCTTTACGCTTCCACACGTAGTAAATATTATCTTCTCTTTGCTATCACCCCAGAATACAGATACTCTTAGAGCAAAGCTCTTTTTGTCCATTAATCTGACATCGTATTGCCCAAGAACTTCTGGACCAATTGAGCTGTTTTTGTTTGAACAAAATCCTGAACAAAAGCCTGGCAATCCTTGACGAAAAAAGCTTTTTCCGAGAAATTCATGGATGCATAAAAATTGTAAACACATTTTGCTAATTTTAGGAAACTATTTTTATTATTATTTAACCTACCTAAGTATAGTTTTTTTTAGGAAAGTGAGTGTAGGTCGTAACTTTGATAGATACCTACATCATCCTGTACTATTATAATATTCTGTGCTGTTGTAAAAGAAGCGGCAAAAACCGAAAAGCTTTATTTTAATATCAGAATAAACGTGTAATAATATCCGTGTTTATGAAATTACCATAACAACTCTAGTACTGTCGACCCTAGCCTACTGACAAAACTTTGTGATTAGCAGCTTTCTACTTTATTTGCAATGGCATAAGATTTGGATAACATTTGATACTCTATGTATGTCGACTTAATTGTCCGATACTGCATATCTGAAGATAAGATATGTAGAATTCCTAATAAAGAAGGAAGTCAGTGGTATTTAATACTTAAATGCTGGTAAAGAACCTTTCCAATTACGTACCAGTAGCATATCAATATCATTAAATAGCACATTTCTTAATTCCAAATCTGTCAATTTTAGAAGAAATTATTCACATTTTATAGATTACTGAGTGCAGCATCACAATCACAAACGTTTTTATAATACGCCTGTCTATAGGTACATACCTTACATTACACACGATTATCGGTAGGAGTCAGTAACTGTACTTAGAGAATATCTTCATAATGGAGGAAAAACTCTATTTTATTGACACAATGAAATGACACTTAAATATTGTGTCTAATTTGTAAATGTAATTTCATTTCATAATTATTATGAAGATACGAGTACCATGAATACTTACGGTGATAGCTAAGTGCCGATGCCGGGCCGGGCCTTCTAGGACCTACCGAACACACCGTGGAATGTCATAAGTACTATTATACTATAGCAAAGAGTAAACTTAATTGAATACCTATGTTTTTTTTTTAAATTGGCAAAGCGAAATAAAAGCGTGATACTGCTTTCTCAGAACCGCTAACTCATTTCAACCTTCTGATGGCGTGGCGTCAACAACTGGACATAATTAGCCTTAGATGCATGTTATACTATTACCTTACCTTTATTACTTACCTTATCAAGCCGTACCTATATTTCGATGCGAAACATTCTTGCATTTTTCGCGGGGGATTAACCGCTGCTAATCAGTTATTATCACACGAATTAAATGGCTCGGTCCAGCTTTGAATTTAGGAAGAGGTCACTTACTTGAATTTGAAATTAGCATTAAAAAGGGGATTAGCCTCGTGCATTCCTGCGATGTTACGTCTTCTTCCTGTATCTTTCTTTTTCCTTTATCTTTGTAATCACTAATTCGCCTCGCGTCTATACTCAGTTTTGTGTTTTGACCCCTATATACTTTTGGCAGAGGAAAACGCCTGAGTATAGCGACTCCCCTTTCAGTGTTGATTTGTGTTAAAAAGCAGAGTAACCCACTTAATCTGTAGAATTAATTAGGTCAGATCTACTAAATAATTAATCTGGATATTTAGCATCTGACCCATTATAATGCTCTTGAGACCAGTACGTTATGCCCAATATATCATTACGTTGTGTTGTGACCCCATACGACCCTCATAGGTCAACTGTCAGGTTTCCGTAAATCGGGGATTAGGGTCCCTTCGCTCCAGCGCCCGCACTCGAGTGAATGCCCGCATCCGATGAATGCGATGTATATCCAACGAAGAATGCAATAAAAACAGACTATTTATTAAACCTTGCAAAATGAATGACCTTTCCCATTTTTTCCTGTGGAAATGCGAGGTTCTTTAAAAATATTGTAGCATAAATGAATTGATCATGTACGACGTACGTATACATTGACTGGACAACGAATTTCAAACAAAATGATCCTTATGAAATATCCAAATACATTTTAGAAATGTATAAAGTAATCAATCATACACGCTCACTTAATGTATTTGTTAGTTCAATTTAAAATTTCTGAGATCATATCGAGTCCAAATCAGCACATATCTATAACGGCTCATAGCACATGCTTTTAATAAATTAAATCAATTTTTATTTCGGAATTTAGTAAACAATCTTAACCACTAATGTTAGTATAATTAAATAAATCACATACACATACACTCACACACACGCACACACACACACACATCCAGGACTAGATTTAGTAGAACTTTATGATTTAGTAGAAGTTTTCGGAAAAAAAACAGAACCTAACTATGATTTTCGCGGAACTAAATATATAGTTTTAAAATGAGTAGCCTCTTATATTATAACATACGTTACATGCAACACTGAATGTGTTGAACTCATAATTATAATTTAAAGGTTGTCTGGAAGAAATCGCTCTTATAGCGATAAGACCGCCTAGATGTATATTACTGTATCTGTTTTTCTCTTTTTTTGTCTGTAGTTTTTAAATGTGCAATAAAGTGTATTGAATTGAATAATTTACCACCTTATCATGTACCTACCACATTTAAAACAATAAATTCCATTTCATTTTACCGCCTATATAAAAAAAAATTTTGGAGCACGGTAAAAGACCTGGTTATGACTAGGGATTGAACATGGACTCTTTGATAATGGAAGCCGCGTTTCATTTCACTGCCTCACCGAGGTTAGTATACTAGCTATAGAGCGCGCGCATCGCTCATTGCCCATTGTGCCAAGTGTAAGCAGGTGTTCTATGAACGCTTCTATTTAGATTTTTTCTAGATCGTTCTTTTCCGTGAATCGTGTTTACAGCTTGGCACTGCACATTTCACCATGATTACTCCAAATCTAAATAAATATCGGCGAAAGCAACAATCAGCGCTACTGACGTGTTGTGACTAGGTAGCGTCGCCCCGAAAATTTCGAGACTGTTCAGACCCGTGCTTACAGTTCAGACTTGCTAACGCGCGCTCTATGTATACTAACAACTCTCTGCCGCCCACTCACTAGTGGCAGATTTCTTAAAAACATTGCCCAGCATTTCTAAAAAAATCTACCTTCGTTTTGCTAAAAGATTTCTACAAAGACTTCATTCGAGCAGAAACAATACGGCGTTAATACTAATGTAAGTAATTGAAAGGTCAAATAGTTCAAATGACAGACACGTACCTACACTCGGCTAAGAAAGTTTATATTATCATTTTGAGTTGCAAAATAATTTGCAAGAATTAGTATTGTTTTTACAATGAAAATAGACCATATTGTTTTATGACGTGCAAACGAATGTCAACTTTATGCTGGTACACTACTTTATTGACTTACTTAGTACAAAACTTTCAATTATTTTGGTAACTCTTAGTTTTGAAAATGTTCACGAAGTAACTCAGAGTAATTATCTACTTAATTATGTAATAAATAAAATGCAGGGCCACGAAAATATTAACCTGGGAAATGTTGGCTCTCTGGAAAGTTCGCTCATCTCTTTTGAATTTAAGGTTCTACATAATTTTTGGTACTAAGGAATAAAAAGTCTAGCAAAAAGATTTTAACGTATAATTTGCTACCGGGAAGCATGTTACCTTTACAGACAGGGTTCGTAAATTAATTGTGCCAAATTAAATAGGCCCTCTTTGAGAGGCCTAACAGCGTACCTACTTCATATAAGGATTACTCACTTATTATAAAACGCTTTTAATTATCCGTTTAGGGATCCGTTGTAACGGGTACTCATAGCGAAGCCTTTAGTCTGTCTCTTGAATAACTTTATTATTGGTTATTTATGATTTAGTGACATTTGATAGAAGTGTACCTTAGGTTCAGTATACTCAAGCTATGATGGGGCTGTCATTATTGATTGTAAAAAGCCCCTAATAAAACAGATTTAAAAAAAACTTAATTATTGGTCCGATTGTGAGCTGAAATTTTAATATGCTTCCAAATTTGCCTGGCAATGATGGGAAAATTATAGAAACGGTAAAAATGATTATATTTATGAAAAAAAACGATACTTGCACATTGTGTACGTTCGCTGATTTTTTTTACGTTGGAACTTTAATTTAATAGGGGCCGTTATTTAATTACGTAAGGACGATTTTGCCCCCCAGACCCATGTAAGGACACATGATTTCCCAGACTCCCCTAACCCTTCGTGCATAAGATTTTACGCAGTTTCCCTAAAAAGCGTTAAATAGTAAAATGTCGTTATCAAAGGTTCAGTTACACAAATTAAATTTTAATTATGTAATAATTTAATTTAATGCGAAATATTAGTAAACCCTTTGCCTCAGACGCTCCAATGGCGGTTATCTCTTTTTATTCGCAGATCTCTTTTATTCTCTGTTTGCCCTTTTATATACAAGTCCCAAAGAATACGATAGCATATAAAAAATTTTTTAACACAGGGTCTGTAGTGGCACTTTACGAGAGAGCCGGTTAAGAATAAAATTTACTCGAGGTTAAGGTCGTGTACAGATTTTTACCCCCCCCCCCCCCATCTGGCGACCCTTACGTAATGAATTGCCGGCCCCTTGCGGTCGTTCACTCTGCTTCAGCACATAAGTCGGTAGAGCAACTGCTGTATTGGATTCTAGGAGAAAAACATTACAATTATTTTGGATACCGCGGTATAAATTTGCAAATTTTGGATCGGGAGACGGAATTTTATTTATTTTTCTATTTTCGTACACATTTCATCTGTTTTGACATGTAAATGTGTTAGTTTGAGATGCAAATTTCCCAGTTACATTTAGTTCCCTTGATTTCGTATCTATAGAGCTCGTTAGACATATTTTTTATTTGAGTTATCCTGTCAAAGATGCAAAGCGAAGGCGAAGGTCTCTCGCAGGTGGAGAAAATATATAATAGCTAGCAGAAGGAACTTTTATGGGACCTAAAAGGGTGATATTTTATAGAAAAGGTCAGTAAATGTACTTAAGTTTCGAGAAAAACCATGTACCTACATGGTGCAACCGGGGATCGGGCTCTGACCTCTCGAGATGACAGACCGCCTCTTCCCCACACTGCGTCACTAACTCCTTAGGAGTTTACTAATATTATATTGTACTAGGGAGCTTTCTGTCCCAAATAACAATTATTAAGTTACAGTTAACAACTGTCTATGAATACGTAATCATTTTAATTGGATAACTTGCATAGACCCACCCTTGTTAGGCTCAGTCATTGGGTCAGTAATGTTTTTAATCAGTGGGTTACTGGGTTGGATATATTGACGCTGTCAATGAAGTCTCCGAAACTCATTCGTGCTTAATTGAATTTTGGATGTGTACAGATCCAATTTAATTTATTTTGTTTTTATGACGTAGGATACCAATACCAGCATGAGTGTGATATTTAATTCTAAATAAAAGTAGTCTCGACTCTGCCGGCTTTATTAAATCTACTATCAAACAAGTTTGGGAAAATAAGCTAACAAATCCAAAAAATTGCTAAACAAGAAGATATCTTTTTGTTTTTAGCAATTTTTAGTAGACCTTTTCAATAGTAGATTTTTTAATCATTTTTTAAAATCTATGAATGCAGTTAAAAATATAAAATTCTTTTGCTGTCTTCAATAGTACGGTCTTCCTCACATCTTATTAAATTGATTTGTAAGTTAATATTGCATTTCGTGGTCTTGCTTTGGTCGTGTACAATTATGAGACATTTTCATTAGGTATAAGTAATTGATTCTTATTGCCTATTGGACCATAACGATTGATGCCATAAAAATAATGTTAATGATGTGCCGGTTTTAACATCGGACTCAGACAAGTAACTTTAGAATGCATTTATAATATAAAAAATAAGGTCTCCTTTTGATAAAATTTGCTATTTTCTATATTTAAGGTAGGTACTTTCCCTCCATTATAGTATTGTTTTTTTCTACCATGTTATGTTTAGGGGAGAGGAACGGATGTAGAAGGTGCTACGCCAAGAAGTGGGCGTCGTCGTTTATTTGGTAAAACTCGACAACTATGTACTAAGGAGATTTCGATATGAAGTTTCTTACATCAAAGTAATTCATACAAAGCTGAAGCCGCAACGCCTGCAGGCATTTTGTAGCAATAATTCAACTTCGTGCAGAGAACGTCGAAGAACGACGAACGTAGTTACTTATAAGAAAGAGTAAAAGAAATGGAATAATCACATTAACTTTGTTGTAAAATTCAGTTTTAACTTAAACCTAACTTGATTCTATAATGCTAAGATTTAAAAGATTTTAAAATTATAATCTTTGTTTTGTACATAAAGGGTACGATATCTGTGTACATTTTTTGACAGCACTATAATTATTATCTTCATCCTTCTCTTTATAAAATTGTGTGACAGATACAGTGATAAATACTTTTTAGTGATGTCAAAATTTTAACTTTGTGCCTTCAGAATCGTGCTTAAGTGTGTGTAAGTTCGTAACTAAAGTTCTCACTGATTTTCTCAAGTATGCTGGTTTTCTCCTCCCGATGTTTTCTTAAAATGTTTGAGAGCAGTCAATAAATGTACTAATACATTAGCTTCTTAAGCATACATACATTATCTTACAATATATTGATGCAGACATATTGATTGATGCCTTATAAACAGCTTATAAATATTATACCCCACACCAATACAAAATCGTACAACTTTTTCATGTTTAATCCATCATAGTAATAATTCGAGATTACATTTTTTTCAAAAAAGTAACTTATGCAAAAAATAAGTATTCTTATTGGCGTAATAGAAAAACAATATAAACATGAAGTTCAATTATTCCATGTTCATTCTAGCAGTATTAGTCGAACTGTAAAATATAATGAACACATTATTACAGTATGTATGTACATAACGAGAACTAAGTAATATTACTTAGTTAATTAAGTGCCATGTAGTCAGTTTTCTTCTTTTCTAACAAATCAAATCCACAGCCTATTAATATGTGCCCACTGTTAAACTTCAACGCCAGGCCTACCCTCTTAACGAGGCCTCGGAGGGCGTTTGGACTATTTGTCCACCACGCCACGCTAGCCCAGTGCGGGTTGGTGGACTTCACATGCGCCTAAGAAATTCTTCTTCGGCATATGCAGATTTCCTCACGATGTTTTATTTCAAATTCAAAATCATTTCTTGCTCTGTCAAAAGTAACAAGTCAGGTTTTGTTTTAGATCTTTTCTAGCTATTTGGTAACTATTATTTTCTCTGTGGTATTTGTTGTAAAAATAAATAATTTAATTAAATTATAGGTATTTGCAATGGCGAAACCATCCACTACAATGTGGTTTTCAGCTTTAAACCGAATTGAAATAGATAACACTTTCTCTCCCCCTCTGTAGTAATATCACCTGATTATTGAAGGAAAGCCCCAAGGTTAAAGGAGGTTAAAATCATACCACGTAGTTTATGAGAGCTCCCTTTTGCAGTTGCGATGTAATCATAAGTTTATAAACAGCTTTGTGATTGAATCCAAAATAAACACCCTCCAGAATGCTTCAATGAAATGCTTGGAGGGCAATGACATTTTATTCCTACAGGGTGTGCAATTGAAACCTGTGGCGATGCGATTCAAACTAACGATTGTTTGCTTAATTTATTCTGTGGACGAAGCAAATGTTATGTTCTCGTTCTAATATTAAATATTCTAATTATAAATAATCGTGAAAATTGACTCCGAAATAGGATTTTGTGAATCGATTAACTAGGTAAAAATAAAAATAAATGATGTGGAGCAAATCAGGCTCGGACGAAAATTAACAACAAGGGCCTCCGACCAAAATATTTCCGGGTATACCATAATTATAATCGGATTATGTATTAAGTATTGAGGTTTATTAGACGTGGTGATCGGATCAATTTGTAATTAAGATTATAGGTACCTACTAGGTTATGTAATAAAGCAGGTTTACCATAGGTAAAACACACTAGAGCGGTGGCGGGCCAGATGCGGCCTAGGCTTCATACAAATTCATACCGCACTATCGCGCTTAGTCCGGGTCAGGTTCCCCATATAACCGTAAGACAACTTGCCGCCACCGCCCCAGTGTGGGAGTGCCTTTATAAATACGTCTTTAGGAGATGGAAGCATTGCGGTTGTAGACAAAGGGAAAAACGAGTTGAGTAGTTGAAGTGAAAAGAATAGAAGTGTAAGTAAGTAGGTACATAATTAAATTTTACAAAGATCCGTAGCCATGTACAAAACGCAAGTTCGCAACTAGCGTAGTATCGGGACAGCGTATAGTACCAGCCGACCAATCACAGCACAGTGCGCGGGCCAAGCATATTATTATTATGTAGCTATCTTCAGTCTACAGAAATTTACATTGAGTGTAGATTTTTATTATTAGGTAGACGGTTGCTTATCAACATTTATGATGCGCATTTCACAATAATATTTATAATAATATACTTATTAACAAATAATTTAATATACTCGAACAAATAAAATATTCAAATTGTAGCGTCTAAATAAATCTAACGCTAAACATTACATAAATTCACAATTCAAAATTATTGCCGGAACACTAAAACGACCATCAACGTTAAACGAGACTAAAATCTCGCTATCTTTATGAACTCTCTTGCTATAAAGTATTTATTTTACCATCAGAGTTGAATAAAGATATTGTAGTCAAGGGATATAACAGGTTGATGCACTTTCTAGTATTTCTCATTAAAGCTAATCTATGTTAACTTACAAGTTGTAACTTACAACTTGACAGAAGACAAGTTTGCTTCCTGTTCACTTTCTTTGAAAAACTTAAGAGCGCGAGGGCCTTAATTAAATTTGTTTAAAAGGTGAATAGCCAGCGAAGTTTAATTGCGTATTAGACGTGTCACAGTATATATTTAAACGGTTTTAATGAACAATCAGTGATGTTTTTGTGATTGAATAAAAAAAGCTTGCCCAGAAGTTACCGCTTTAAAACCAGCGAACTTTAATAAGTATAGAAATACTACTAAGCCCTAAAAATGATGACACCAAATGATGTTCCCAGCAGTAGGTGATTTGAGTATGAGTACTAGACATGAAAATGTATTATGTAGAATTCAATACAAGCAAATGTATACTTTATCGCATAGTGATATGGTCTATAATCATCTTACACGCTTTGTTACTTTAGACATGCATATCATTATTGCATTTGTTTTTATTCGAATCTCACAATTTCAAATAAATTTGTATGAAGTAATGCTTCTATACTTATTAAAGATCGCTGTTTAAAACTACATAAATTGCAAATCGTCGCTGTCAGTTTAACAACTCATACGTAGGTACAAATGGATTAGTTTCGAACGATCGAAAAAAAACTATTTCGCGGACCGCGCCTTGCTTGTGTCAATGTGTCTTCCATACAACCCGATTTTTTTTTTTTTTCGCCCCACCATGCCAGCGTGGGGGTGGCTTTATTAATCCGTTAAGCGGTCCCTACACCATCATGCGGCATGACATGCATTACGTGCTGTCACTCATGCATGACCATCTACTTGTAGTGATTGACGTGCATGACATGCAAACTACGTACTGGCCGTTGCTTCAAGCTAGCAAGCATGATGGTCCATCATGCAGCATGATAATTCACGTAAACGTTGCATGTCATGCGAGCATGATCGTTTAGGGACCACTTTAGTAGCTGACATTAAAATTGGTTCAATGATTCCAATAAAACTGTATTTCCACGCTGGATTACATTCGAATAACTATGAACTTGAACCAGAAGACGTGGGAATGATAATCAGATCACCATGGCAACGACCTTCAACAAAATAGAATAGGAAACGTATTCATTGTATTACATAAACCTGAAATATGTCGTGAAACGCCTACATAATATAATGTCGATATAAATATCCTTCACTAATGTTGCTCCCCGGTTTGTTTTGGTGCAGCTTAAGCAAATTAAAGGGGAATAAGCTGTTTTTCACTGATTTAATTTGTAATCACATCACTTTACTTTATATTATGCAGCTACCACAGAAGGCTGCTTTACGAAGACTTCAACTGGCGTACTCACAAAAATTTTTCATATTATTTTTTATCCTTTTTTCGGTTACTTACCTCAAAAGGAAAAAAACCTACAACTATAGGATCACTTTGTCTGTCTGTCCCCACGTGTCTGTGACCAGGTCTGCCTGTTCGCCTGTCCGTCTGTCAAGACCACAGATACCTTTGTTTTCTATTTAACTGTGGTCAAGACCCTTTTTATGAGGAAGGAGTATTACTTCTAGGCATCAAGTTGAAATTAATATCAAAATGCATGCACGCATGCATGTATGCATGAAGGTACCTACCTCTACCGTCTAATAAGCACGCAGTTTAGTCCCAAACTGAGCCGAACCTTGTAAATGGGTACTCAACTCAACACCTGATAAACATACATAAATACTTTCTAAATAAGTACAAATACATACAAACACACAGAGTCCGAAAACCAACAGGATATACTCATCACACAAATGTTGGTCCCTGGTGGGAATCGAACCTACGATCTCTGGCGCAGTAGGCAGGGTCACTACCAACTACGCCAACAGGTCAGTCATACAATCTAGGAACATCTAAAAGAAAATTAAATCTCTAATAAATAAGTCATGTATGTATTGAGATTATTCCGCATACGCACAGCCGGTCAGGCGACTCTCGGTAATGCTATGTAGTGATTATGCAAGGCACTTACATAAGGCTTTTAGCGTCTCGTAAAAACCGACACCCTATTAGTGAGGTTTTTGCGGCCTTCTGGATCATTAATCTAACACTATAAAATTATACGTGCCGGCGTTACCGTAATTGGAATTTGAAATTAACCTTCAGAGTGTTAAAACGGGTTTTGCGACCCAAAAAACAAGTTCAAATACTAGACTTATGTGAAGTCTAGATAGAGTTCGTTTTTCAAAAACCAAAATCTGACAGCCACATTCTAATGATTTTATTATTTTTTTATTATTATTATTATGTAAAATTAACGTCTCCTTTTTAGGAAAATTCTAAAATTTTAGTAATATGTAAGTGTTGCTATTGGTAAGTAGGTCAGTTCCTAGCTTATCAATATCCTGATTAAGTATTACCGAAACTATATACCCAGTACCACTTCTTGTCGTTTAAAGCGACTGAATGATTAATCCAGATGGGTTACGGATTCGTTTGTAATTTGGTTTCTCTTGTTCTTAAATGTGTCTAATTATATTATACCCAAAAATATGTCTATTGTATTGCTACATTTACCTATATGTCGCTGATTCTATAAATAAACTGCATTTTGAGTTACGCCCAAACCACATTGAACTTCCTACTCATTAACACGACGTTTGCTTGACATTTCATGTGGGAACCGGATGAACGAGTGAATGAATGAATATGCTTCAATAACTAACCAGTAACGTAAACATAATTATATTTATGTTAAATATACGTTCAAAATATGCCTATTATTTTATTACATCATTTCTTTCTGTCTCCGGTTAACCGGATTTTTTTAAAATAAATGAGTATTTAATTGTTTTTTTCTTGAGTACTTATGAGTGTAACTAAAGCTATACATACCAGCCGAATGAAATAAATGAAAAATAAAATAAAAATAAAAATAAATAAATAAATGAAAACAAAATCAGAATTATATATAAGTTCTTTCAAAATGAACAACTTACACAAACTTTGAGGGATTTATGTACTGTATGTTGTACCAATTAAGTGAAACACAAGAAATACCTATGTAAATAGTATAATAACAAATATATCTGCCAGACATCTTTTCCAGCGATCTCTTCTAGCTATAATGAGGTAAACTTAGGTACTTCAAATTTGTTTAAGTATCTAAGTGCCTACACGAGCTTAAACTTGAATATCTAAAAATACCATAAATTCAGTTAAACCACGTTCAGCTAATTTGTTGTTTACGAATTTGCAATTCAGACTTGCCGCTCTCCGTTAAAATGTTGCGTGGGTACAATTTTAGATATAAAAAAATGTTTTGTGTCTAAAATATCTGATCTAAAAGCACAAAATACTTGTTATTATGTTTTCAAACAAAATTGCATGGTTAATTTTAATACCGATTTCAAAAATATCATAAAGCGTTACACACACTGGGCGGCGGCGTTGCGAAAGCGTTGCGGTATTTTTCTGTAATATTCGAAATAGTATGAAGCCCTTTACATCAAAGCGGCGGCGGCGCGGCGCGTTCTTCATACAAACCTTCGCCGCCGCAACGCTTTCGCAACGCCGCCGCTCAGTGTGTGTCACGCTTAAACACAAAAAAATTTATTTCTCTCAATTTCTCGTAGTTTTACTGGTAGAGTGCACTATACTTTATTTAAACTATCTGTTTCCCGTAGGAACAACTTTTCACGTGATAAAAGTAGCTTAAAATATTGCCACGGTAGCATAATCAGCTCTATGACACAGGCCATTTAAGGCAAAATGTCATGGAAATCGGTTAAAAAACTGCGCCGAGAAACAAAATTTCGTATTTATAATATTCGTAAGACGCTTGTCATAAAATTTTTTTTAAAGAGAAACAAAAATCACGTTTTATTGTATCATTATTACATTTGTAATTATTATTTTTACTTATGGGTGACCACTGTTTTTTTACATATTAATTTAACACGCAGTAAATGTGCAATTGTTGTATTTAATTAGAAACTTGGTATAGGGATTGTAGATGGTTTTTAAATCCACATCATTCGAGTACGAAATTCGTAAAACTTGACAAGACAGTTTTTGTTTTGTGAAACAGTCTATTTCGATATAGCATGCTTAAGTAAACATGTGTTATTACATATTACTATGTTTACTTATGAGTCTCATTCGCGAATATTTCCGTTTAACCGCTGCTCTCACAGTATCTATAATTTATCCTGGAATTCATGCAGCGTAGATTTTATCTCCCACGTACTGAATGGGAGTCCAGAGCAACCGTCATTTCGCTCTACGACGCTACGCCGCGCGTACACTCGTAGCGCTCGCTCTACGACCGTAGACGCTCTACGCCGCGAAGTTTCAATTATTATTAAGGTTGGCTATAACTTTGTTAAGGATCTTGAATTTCAAGTTCATACAATACACTAAACGACGACTTGTGTGAGTTAAGTGAACCTTTGTGAGTTAAAAGGTAAAATTATAAAATTTTTGAATGGATTTCTCATAACTAAGTGTCTAGTGTTAAAAAGGTGATTCGTGATTTAAATTAAAATTTAGTGTGGTAAGAATTATTAAAATTGGTAAAACATAATTGTAAAAATTAACAAAAAAAAACCTGCCGAAAATGTGCACAAAAATTAAACATCAAACCTCAATAACATCTAACATAACTTTCAAATAGGTACATCTTAAAAACCATAGTTACAGTCGTCGAATAAGAAACAATGTAACTGTAAAATGTTACAAACGACGTCATCATCGATGACAGAGTCAGACGCGGACCAGAAATTCTGGGACTACTTCAACGTGGAAATGACGCCCAGCGAGCCGATGAACGTGACGACGCGTGATGACGTCATCAGCCCACCGGAGCAAGGCTTCATGATCGGGATGTACAGCGCGCTGCTGACCACGGGGGCGTTCGGGAACGTCGCCGTGTTCACGTCACTAGTGCGCTCGCGCAGGAGGAAATCGCGGGTGAATCTGCTGATGACGCATTTGGCTGTTGCTGACATGATTGTTACCTTCATCGTTATACCAATGGAGGTAAGTTTGACTAACCATCTTATCTGTTAGTGGGTCAGGAATATATGGCGACACTTCGACCTTAGGGATTTTTTGTGCCAAACCCCTGTCCGCCAAACGGTGCCTAAATCCGTTTTTTGGTGGACTTCACATACGATTTAGAATAGAAGTTCTAAACTTTGACGTATGCAGATTTCCTCTCCATGTTCTTGACCGAAAAGCCTGTGGTGTTATAATAAACCGTACTTAAGTTCTGAAAAATTTATTGGTACCGGCCAAGGTTCGAGCCCACGACCTCAAGAACGTGAGGCGAGTGCACAATGAACTAGGTTACCACGGCTCGAGGTGACATACTAAATCCCACTACACATACAAGGTGGAAATGCCACGGCAAAATCTCGCTCGATTATTAAACTATCCAAGATATTGTAAATCTTTTTCTGATATTGAAACTACGTCATTAGCTTAGTACCTACTCGTAAATTGATATTAATAATTATCGGAAATAGAAACTTATTAATACCTTTTACACAGAAAGAATTTTAAAAATAATTTACGAATAATTAAATATCTCCCGCTTTCACGGCTTGACTAGTCAACCGAGCGATCTCCATGAAATTTTCCATACACATAGCACGTGTCTTGGATATCTATAACATAATCTCATTTATACTTTGAGAAGACTCTTCCCGGGATTTTTTTTATTCCATTCATACATAAAACGCATTTTTAAGTTCCACAAGTAATTTAAATGTATCTTTTCAATCGATCTTAGTGGACGGAGACCATTTTAGATTTCAATCGTTTTCCCTACAAAATCTGACGTAATTATAGCGTTGAGAGTTAGGCAAACTCTTAGAGCCTATATCAGTCCTTGTTTACTCTTACCTGAGTAGACAAGTAAATATAGAGGCTTTCACAACAATATGAAGAACATAGGTAGACTTACCCCACTATTATTTATCCGCACGTCCCACGAATCGCCTATAGGCCTCTACCCTCAGAGATAGGACGTGAGGGCCGTAACATAAGGCCTCAATATGGGCCAACTGGGGATTACTTGACTTACAAAATACAGGTGCACATTGAGTCTTATCCACTGCATAGAATTTTGAGTACTTATCTCCAATATTTACACTGCAAAGAATTCTGAGTGCTAAAGTCCATAAAAATGTTCATTCGTTAATTGGTATTTAAATCTTAGTTTATCGACAGATTAAATAATAGTACAGTAAGGGCCTCTTTCACCACTTGCTGATGTTGTTGCAGATAGTAAGCTGACAGATAAACTAATCTATCAGACAAATCTGTTTGATAATATTTTCGTGTGTCACACCACCTCAAGTCTCTGATAAAATATCTGACAGATAAATAAATAATAGCCACTTGATCTGGCTGTTAGTTTACTGACAGATAAGGCAATAGGATACCTCAAAAAAAATTAGCTATCTGTCAGAAAACCTGCTTATAGGGTATCTAGGACTTTATCAGCAACCGGTGAAAGAGGCCCAAGTATATAAACTTACGATTAAGTCAGATATTCTACTCTATTAGCTGCAAGGCGAAAGTCGCCATACGCACCCCCCCCCCGCTGTACTACACGAGCTAGGGTTGGTATTTAATAAAAAATAATCAAAAAAACTTTAATGTTAAGGTACCTATTTTGACATCATGAAATATCAGTCCTTCAATGTCCACCGCGGAACGCCACCACAGGCGGTCTGTCACCCTCCGCATCCGGCCGCGCCTTTCATTTTAATTCAGGTTGTCGATTCACCTGGCGGGGGGCGTCCCACGCGTTGGTCCGCGGTCTGGGCTTTATAAAAATGTATTCTGTACCATTTTGTCTGAAATATACTTTACGTTTACGTAACTGCCGCTGTATTTTACACTAACGTACCTATATCGTATTTTTTGACACCACTCCACCCCCTATAGACTTTACTTACAGTTGTCGCCCACATGTGGATCCTTTTCGTCTTGTTTGAACAAAGGAAGAGTCGGTTCGACAACGATGACGTCACGTAGACCTAAATTTTGTTTGCATATAATATTGTACATATCGTATTTCATGACGTAATCAATACCCCTGAATAGACGTGGTGAGGTTAGTAAACAGAGAACTTTTAACTTCCATTGAAGTTATTTTGTAGAACTTAATTTTAACGTTATTTGGTATTTTATTATTTAACGAGTATTTTGACGAAAGATCGCGATTTATAGGAATCTGGTATAAAACCATCCAGCCTTCACTTCCTCGCATCCCATGGTTTATCCAGTGCTCGATGAATCGACAAGACCTGACTGTCGCATTTCGTGTCCGTTCAGGCCACATCCCATTGAATAGTTTTTGCTTCATGATTCGTAAAGTTGATACTCCCAATTGCAGTCTATGTGGGGTCGTTGAAGATGTCTTTCATATTACGATGGAATGCGGGCGGAACGAGGGACGGAGGCAACAACTACATTTAAGAAATTACAATGTGGGAACATTAAACAGCATCTTAGCTAGTCCGGACTCCGGAATGGCTATGATGCTGTATGAAATGGTTAAGTTTAGACTTAAAAATAGAATAAATTAGATATTAAGGCTAAGTATAGGGTACTTATTGTAAGAGAGCCACGATGAGGGTGGCTTATATTATAAAAACCCTCTATAAATGAATAATGATTTAAAAAAAACTATATTTGGTTGTAATCAAAAGCAGCGTACAATCTTATACTACCACTGTCATCATCATCATTAGCCCGCACTAGTCCACTGCTGGACATAGGACTCCCCCGAGGCGCGGCACTATGAGCTCGATCTTAGCATTCAGTCACTGCCAGCCGCCTTGCGCCATCAGCCGGGGGCATCGCAATCGCTTGCCCAATCGTCTCGTCTACCCCAACGGTTATCGGTTCTCCGACAGATGTGACCAGCCCACGGCTACCTTAACTAACTTAAGGTGTGTCGAAGTATTTAGTTCTTTGCGGATCACCTGGTTACGGATCCTGTCTCTTAGGGAAGCTCCAAGCTTTTTCTTTTAGTTTTAGTTTTCAGACTATTATGCATGACACGCACTGGGCGGCGGCGTTGCGAAAACGTTGCGGCGGCGAAGGTTTGTATAAAGAGCGCGCCGCGCCGCCGCCGCTTTGATGTAAAGGGCTTCATACTATTTCGAACATTACAGAAAAAAACCGCAACGCTTTCGCAACGCCGCCGCTCAGTGTGTGTCACGCTTTATATAGAATCACTGTTGAAAAGGGTCGGGCGGCATTTGCCTACATCGCAGAAAGTCTATGCTGGGAAATGTTCTCGTAACGATGCCATGAATAATAGGTTATTAAAGGTAGGACACGCAAATTGAAAACATTTGGTGTCTTCATGCATTGCCACGAGAAGATTATGGTTCAAAATTCTCTCCACCCAACCAACACCTGTTAAATCGGCATAAACTCGGCGGTGCTATTATGTCGCTCTCGAAACGTCGATGACATAATTTTACCCAAAAACTTATCACAAATGGCCCGCTTTGAAGCGGCTTTAGACTGGAGTGTGAAAATTGAATTCGCTCGAAAAATTCGAAGTTTTCTCGTTTCAAATTTTTCGTGTAATGTTATTATATACAATTATTTCACGTATATTATATATATACAATTATTTCACGTATAGTTATTTTACAATTTTATGATTAAATTAACTACATATGATAACTATTGTGTAACATATTTGTTGTCATTGGCGCCTCTCGTTTTGCATGCATGCATAATTCACATTCATGGAGTGAAATGGAAGAATGTGGATCAATGACTCTGCTGTTTGAATTATTGGTTATGTACGAGGAGCAAGCGGTATTTCACCGAAACCAGTATCGTGTAAGGAAAAAACCAATTTGTTTGGTAATTATTATTTTTTTTAATTTTTGAAAATTTTTTTTTAATCGTAAAAAGAATTTGTATTCTCCTGTCGCAACTGGTTACGAACCTCGGTTACGTACGCGGCCGAAGGGCGAAGGGGTGTAAAACAAACGATGTTAAGCTTCTAAAGAAAGACTTAGGGCTTCTTTCACCACTTGCTGATATTGTTACAGATAGTAATCTGACAGATAAACTAATCTATCAGTTAAATCTGTCTCATAGATTATATAAAATAGATAAGATACAAGGCAATCAGATACCTGTGAAACAAAAAAGATAAGCTATTTTGTCAGATAACCCTGCAGATAGGGTATCAGGGACTTTATCAGCAAGTGGTGAAAGAAGCCCTTAGAAAATTATATTGATGTTAATCTAGAAGCCTTAGCAAAGAGCTGATTCCTGATAGCGATTTTTATTAAAAATTCTGGCGAGCGTTCTTCACCCGTCGCTGGGAGCGGAAGTCACGTGATTAAGAAAATGATGTGAATGTCAGTTTTATTTTTATTACATTGTCAGTCAAGCCGGTATGTTTTCATTTGCCGGAGGAAATTATATTTTGCCTTTTTACCGAGATGGCTGACAAAAAATTGTTTAGCCATATTTTTTAGACAGAAAGCATATTATACATACTCTGATATTCCTTCTTCATGCTGATGTCTACTGCTGGCCTCTTCCGGTATAAGCGCCACCAGGCTACTTCTGGCCTTGGCCACCCTTTTCAGGTTGTCGTTCCATCGGTCCACATTGACCTTAATTAATACCCACTTCAGACCTCGTCTGCCACAACGACCTTTCGCCAACTTGGCAAAGTTTGAGAAACAAATTGTTTATTCTTACTCTAGTACACAGATATCTCATGTGAAGTGGTTCTCAAACATCCGGCACAATCCTCTACAAACTTACGAAGAGCGGGTATTACAGACATTTATTTGTTAAGGTCAATAAAACCCTCCGGTTGTTCGTAAGGCAATTGATCTGTCTGCTAACACATATGATTTTCGGCTTGTTACGTGAGAGAACGGACCATTAAGAATGGCTCTACATAAACGTAAGTCATATACACGGAGTGCGGTGTCCGTCAATTATAGTTTTATTAGCTGTTTCCCGCGACTTCGTCCGCGCTTTATAAGTTACTAGCCGATCCCGCGACTTCATCTGCGTTATAAAGTATACTATTTTAATAGTACATTTTAGACTTTCGCGCTTTGTATTCATAATTATATAATTATTTACGGGTCTTACACACGAAATAGTTTTATTTACCACGGCCAGTGTAACCTGGTCGGAACGTCGGGCAAGGTAAATAAAACTATTTCGTGTGTAAGACCCGAAAATAATTATATAATTACTATTTTAATGTTATTCAAAATTTTTTAAACCGTTCTAATCATGCCGGATTCTTAGTTTTAAAGTTTGTCAATAGATAGCGTTAGGTGTATTTTATACCCCGCTATCATTTGGTTCTTCGCAACATAGCTATATAAGTGATATAAGGTATCTTTTATTTTTACACCACCACGAACTTATCTGTCATCTGATAGAGAATGTCATTGGCATTAAGTTTGACTCCTGTACATTGCGTGCAATGTTCATAATCAAATAAACAATCAAACAAAATAATCTAAGTAATTTCTACGCAGCGCTACGCATTGCATTTCAAACAGTACTCGTTGCGTTGCCCGAAATTGAATATTAACTGCATTACTGCTGAGTGCGGTGCACAAAGCATGTCAAGAGTATCGCATATTATACCACTGTGAGGTGATGTCCGGCATCATTGCTCCAGGGATATAGATGTCAGATTCTCCTGTGTTAAACTTAATTAAGTCAATACCTCCATCAAATTATGGGCACTATTACAACGTATTGAAGCTTTTTCTCTTGACTCCGGCATCTTCTTCGTAAGCTTAAAAATATAATTATATGGAGAACATTCTATTCCTATCTTATTTCGCTTCAGGCATGAGCCTTGAACGCGAGAAGAGTTAGGTTCTATTCCGATTAACGACACAACTTTGGATAATTGATACTAATTATATTTTGTAATGACTTTGCCTAATGCCTAGTATATACTTACAGGGAGTATCAGTTTGAGATTATATTTTCATTTCAATTAGCGGCAAACGTAAACAAAGCTATTTTCATCTCGAATACACACGTATTGCATCAACGAGTTTGTATTACCATGTATACTTTACAGTCCGCTTCGGAACACCTACTATTGTTTATTTTGTTTCCGAGACGCAAATAGAAGTGGTTTTCGCATTCTACTTCTGGTGGATGAAGGAAATATCGACATTCTAGTTCACTAATTTTCGTACCTTGTCGCTCTAATCTAATTGATGCATTCGCTCTTGACATTAGCAATTAGGTACATTAGAGTGACAAGGTACTACTGGTCAGTTATTAATGAACTAGACTGGACAAGCGTATGTGTTGCTACAATTATAAATCTTCCATATATTTATTAAAATCGTAAGGATAGATAATAGATTACTTCTCAAAAGGAAGGTACTAAACTGGTCAGTAATCAATGAACTAGACTGGACCCGGCCGGATGAGGTTAGCGCAAGACCGGTCGTCGTGGAGATCCTTGGGGGAGGTCTTTGTCCAGCAGTGGACGTCTACAGGCTGATATGATGATGATGATGATGAGACTGGACAAGCGTATGTGTTGCTACAATTATAAATCTTCCATATATTTATTAAAATCGTAAGGATAGATAATAGATTACTTCTCAAAAGGAAGGTACTAAACTGGTCAGTAATCAATGAACTAGACTGGACCCGGCCGGATGAGGTTAGCGCAAGACCGGTCGTCGTGGAGATCCTTGGGGGAGGTCTTTGTCCAGCAGTGGACGTCTACAGGCTGATATGATGATGATGATGATGAGACTGGACAAGCGTATGTGTTGCTACAATTATAAATCTTCCATATATTTATTAAAAACGTAAGGATAGTTATTAGATTACTTCTCAAAAGGAAGGTACTAAACTGGTCAGTTATCAATGAACTAGACTGGACAAGGTATGTGTTGCTACAATTATAAATCTTCCATATATTTATTAAAATCGTAAGGATAGATACTAGATTACTTCTCAAAAGGAACACGACAGAATTAGTTTGTTCTTTGTGTTAACAGGCAATTTATAGGAAACCCTATATTTGCCGAAGTCCTTTAACATTCTTACATCCTTTCTGCCTAACCTATCAGGGACATAGCGTGAAGCTATGTATGTATATATTTCTATGTCCTTCAATATAAATAGAGGAACAGAGACGAAGATTGGTTAAGAATGGGCTTAGTCAGCCCGAGGGAGTTTGAGCACAATGTACTTGAGTTCTTTCATAGATTGGTTACATAACCCCGGTCAATTTTCCAATACGAGTAAATTTACCGAAGCATAATGTACAATTTTTAGGAATCTCAAAGGGTTATAGGTTTAAGAGTTCGATAAGGTTCGACGTTACAACACACTGAAAGGGATTACTAAACCCTTCCCAGCTGCCACTTTGCTCCCTTAGGGACTTTGCCAAGGACCAAATAATAAAACGGCAAAGTTGAGAGGTCAAGGGATTACAGAAGCTATCACTCTTTTTTAATAAAACCCTGAGGGCACGGCGAAAGAATACTGATTATAAATTATATGAAGCCTCATATAATATTCGTACATCCCTATATCTTAATATTTCTGATATTTTTTAATGTCCCGACAAGCGACCTTGCTAATAGCAAGACTGCTAGTCGGGACATTTATGAGGGCTGTTTACAAATTTTTATAAAAATTCCAACCGTCTAGGGCCTGACTGTTAGGTCATAGATGACTAGAGCTAGACTGGTGATGGGCAGTAGCGTCAGCTCAACCTACTATGATTGATGAGTCATTACTGATCTGCCCAAAAATGTTCTATTTCAGGTAATTTTTTTAATAGGACTTTCGGCACGGCACTTTTTTGCAAATGCTTATTAGTTAAAAAGAAACTGGCTGGGCAACAGTTGCCAGCGGTTTTGCCCGCATAGAATAAGTTTTTTCCCCCGGGAACAGCTTACCGTGGTAAAAAGAATTCTATATGTTATTCCAGGATATAAGCTATCAGTGTTCCAAATTTCATCAAAATCCGTTTCGTCGTTACAGCGTGAAAGAGTAACAAACATCCTCACAAAGGCACAAACATATTTACAAACTTTCGCCTTTATAATATTTGCCTAGCTTTGCTTTCTGATTTTACTCCTTGAAATTCCTAGAAATTCGAGGATATTTTCACTTCCCTGGCACACAATATAAACCATAGAAATAGCGGGAGCGTAGCGAGCTTTTTTCGTGTGGTGCGATATAAACCGCTTATTTCGTCTTGACAACAACAAAATACTGTCCTGTCCAAAAATATTACAACAATAAAAGCGAAAGTCAATTTTCCAGGAATAAATCCAAACTCCCCAAAAGCTTCATATTTTTACATTGAAGGATAATATTTATTTATAGTCATTGCTTTTGTGATACCAAAATCTTCAATTGACTGGTTACGGTTAGCTCACTTTTGAAATTGCTGTTGCCTCTGGTCTGTTTGGTCTGTCGATATTTCTTTATTCCACCAGATGTAGAATGCGAAAGCCAATACCAAAATCTTCAATTGACTGGTTACGGTTAGCTCACTTTTGAAATAGCTGTTGCCTCTGGTCTGTTTGGTCTGTCGATATTTCTTTATTCAACCAGATGTAGAATGCGAAAGCCACTTCTATTTGCGTCTCGGAAACAAAATAAACAATAGTTGGTGTTCCGAAGCGAACTGTAAAGTATACATGGTAATACAAACTCGTTGCAATACGTGTACCTTCACAGACCCATTGAAAATCAAGACCGGCTCAAATCTTTCCAAGGTCGCTGTGTTCCGCATTATAATTATTTAATTGTTCTAGTGTGTATCGATCATGAATCTATTTCGATGACTACTGGACTTTTTTTTCTTCGTTTTAAGTTTTTGATTTATAGTTCATTTTTTACGCTGTCGGGTTTTTGATATTTTTTATTTACTTTTTTTAATAGGTAAACATATTCATAATTATATAATTATTTACGGGTCTTACACACGAAATAGTTTTATTTACCTTGCCCGACGTTAGCCGACGTGTACCTTGTCAGCTCGTGACCACGGCCAGTGTAACCTGGTCGAAACGTCGGGCAAGGTAAATAAAACTATTTCGTGTGTAAGACCCGTAAATAATTATATAATTATGAATACAAAGCGCGAAAGTCTAAAAGGTAAACAAATTGATGTTATTCTGTTATGCGAACTGATTCATAATGATTTAAAGGGTAGTATATAATTGTGGGGACCTGACCAAATTCTCGCTCAAGTATGCTGTAGATCGGATTTCAATTAAAAAATAAAATAAAATAAAAAATTTTTTCAACAAAAAGGTTTCGTGTGGTTTTAGGTAGGTACTTACGTCCTTAATTAACACGTGAAGGACAGTCGCTCGCTCCGTAAAAATACAGTGAAATATTCGCCAGTACCGTACAAATTCAGTTAAATATTTGCCAGTATCTTCAAGTACTGGATCAGGACGCCGATCGGCGTTCTGTTGCAATTGCTAATTCTTTGGTAGTCCTTCAGCGTGTTAATGTACTACGAAATCGTAATGAACAGCTTTAAAAATAAAATAATATTTCCTTTTCCATAATGTTTGGCCAATGAACACTACAGTCAACTCATAAGGCGTATCACAGACACACGCGGCCTGCGGTGGCGGTGGTGGCCTGTTGCATTCCATACGCAATGTATGTGAGACTTCAGACACGCGGGGCCTGCGTTTTCATGTGTCTGGGATAGTCTTTAATTTTTGTTTTAATATCAATCGGTAATTCAATATTCATTAAGCAATTAATAAGACTCTATTATAAGACTTCTATTAAAGTTGGCGGAGTTATGACAAACGAACGAACGAAAAGAAAGCAAATATCAAAATACTAGGTAATGTTCCCTCCCTAGTTTGAGTTCCACATACCTAAATCCTTGTTCAAGATTTTTATATTCAAGTAGTAGCAGCAGATAGATGGGTCACGGGTGCTCTCTTTCCAATAAAACTCAATTCGATTTAAAAATGCAATTAAAGCCGAATGGCAGGAAATGAAAGACTCTATAAAGATGGATGGTTTGGTTGGAGCGATTTATATCGGTATACGTGCGAGGTGCGAATGATAATAAATGCACTAATGCGCCAACATTGAGCAACAAGGTTAGGTAAGATGAGGAGAAGAGTGGTGTGTCGCACATATTTTGTGTATCAGAACGTGAACGTCCACTGTATCAGAAGTCAGAACTTCCACTGTGTCAAAGTCAAAATGACCCTTCATTTCTTATTTGAGAACTAGTTGCGAAACTGGACGAGAAAATGCGATTGTGAAGTATGTATAAAGAATTCGATACTGAATTACGAAATAGTTCAAAATGATTTTATTTGATGATATTGTATGATGGATTCATGCACGATTAACGAGTCTGAAGTAATCTATGTAAGTACCTACTTATTTAACTATCGAATAGATTTTGAAAAATTTCGCTGTTTTTGAACATTATTGTCTTTGAGTTACATTATGTCATAATTTATTGAGTTTTATAAAAAAGGGTAGGCCACTAAAAGGGTTGAAATGAAGTAAGTCGGTCAATTTCAGGGTTACATCAATGTTTCTCAAAGACGTGCGGTATAGTAATTCGAAACCTTTCAGGGGGGAGCGGAGGGACTCCATAGTCTATGAAATCCATAGTCTGTTTATTCAATGAAGTCGCGGTGAGTGAACTCTGGTGAAGGATAAAGTTAAAGGCAAAATATGTTATTAAATACATAATGTGTACATTAGGTACACACTGCAAATCTGATATTCCGCTAATCTGACATTGTGCTTTTCTGGCATAAAGCGTACAAACCAGAGAGTTGTTAGTATACTAACTCTATGGTACAAACCATTATTTCATCTACTACCGCTAAAAGCATTACAAACCTCTTTAATATACTTACTAGCCGATGCCCCCGACTTCATCCGAGTTATAAAGTATACTATTTAATGTTGTTAATTTTTTTTAACCCGTTCTAATCATGAGAGTTTCTTAGTTTCAAAGTTTGTCAATAGATGGCGTTAGGTGTATTTTACACCCCGCTATCATTTGGTTCTTCGCACGATAATATAAGTTAAGCGTGCAAAGTATCCACCAGTTTTTACCTCTTTATAATTAGTATAGAATAGATATAGATAGATTAATTAGTGGGTGGCCTTCAAACCTGCAAGTGAACTTAGAAAGCTTACATTTTCAGCTGCTTCTTACTCCATTTCCTATGTAGGTATTATATCCAATTTAGTGACTGCATCTTACCATTGCAATAAGCTCGTTTCATAATCTGTGACGTAAAAGCAAAATGATAATTTTATCTGGTGAAGCTCATAACTTCGCCTACGTCGCTGGAAACGTAAACTAAACCGGATTATCCGTACCGTTGGATGGTACTTGAAAAGCAGCTCGTAGAACAATTTTACGATGCATATTTTAAAAGTAGCATCACGACTTGGTATTGTAATAAAAGTGACATTCTTAATACGAACTCTGTTAAATTCTTCCCATAAATTCTCCGAGCGAGATATATAGGTTAATTTTTTATCATCTTTTAAAGTGTTAGTTGGTATGTGTTATTTTTAGCGTTCCTAAACCTTTTGAAAATAATGGAACTGATTTTAATTGTTCCAAACAAACTATTATTTTTCAGTAAGTATCAATTTGAAACTTAACCTGCCGTCGAAATTTTGGTTGGTCAATAAAATGAACTAACAGATATTTTGACTTACTATATAAGGTGTTAAAATGCCAACAATGCTGTATACACAGTGTGCAGGTTCTGACATATTTTTTTCCGCTCATGTTCTCGCGTAGATATCAGGCAAAGACTTCATATTCCTACTGATTAGACCTGCAATCAGTGCATTGGACCCAACAGGAATAGTCTCATAATCTCCACATACCTACTCTAAAAGTTAAAAGATAGCGACAATGGCGAAAAGCAACGCAACCGATATTTCCCGTACCGATACTCAATCTGTAACTATGTTAATTACTGTCGAGGCCGTAGGAAATATGTCGGTACAAACTGTTCGGTTGATTGGATTCATTAGCGTCGAGGAAGAGCTGTACTCTCTGGGACCTGCAATGTATGATGGCGCTAGCTAGCTTTCCACCTCCCGGTTCAATGCAATTTTCGCTTCGCTCTAATGGTATAGTGAGAGCCTGGCGCTTGTACACTGCGCCCGGTCCGATTCCGTCAAAAACCATCCGATGTAGCCGATATTGGTATGTTTAAAAGCAGTGTGGGGACACAAGATATTACTATCTCTTTCTAACGTTAAGCGCTCCTCTCAACCGTCGCCGGTTGCGAACCTAATATTGTAAATATTATTAAGGACAATTGTTAATAAAATATGCATCTACAGATCATCAGTCGTTTCATTTCTCACCTGCAAGCAGCGACCCCAAAGTGGTGACCCCGACAAGCAAATAAACAAGTACAACTTCGAGCAGCAATGTTGTCTCCGACGGAGCCCACTCAAGAAGAAACAAAGCAAAAAGAAAATGTGATAGCAGCAGTTTCGATTCAATCCCGCCTAATATCATTTTGGCGCGAAATGCCTGCCATTTGGTTCATCCAGTTCGAAGCAGTAATTGGGCCGCTAAAAACTTCGGACGACCAAAAATGTCGTTACCTACTACAACAGCTAAAAAACGAAGACTTAAGACACATTTCAGATCTCTTAAAAAAGCCACCCATTACAAATAAATATGAAACACTTAAACAGCGTCTCATTTCCGTATATGAGGAGTCAGACGTTCAAAATTTTCAAAAATTAATTAGCGGTCTAGAGTTAGGCCGCATTAATGGCAAAGGCAACGACAATCAAATGGGCCGAAGAACTACCTTCAGTTCTATTAGGAATACGCACAGCTATTCGAACCGACAACAACTTAAGCCCAAGCCTATTAACATACGGAGTACAATTACGCATTCCATCAGATTTTTTCGTGCCGTCAAAGCAGAATATTAACGATGCAGAATACGTACGCGAACTAAGCAAAACAATGACCGAATTCATACCAAAAAAAAGGAACAGAGCGCGCCATCCAACTTTTATCCACCAAGATCTATCAACCTGTACGCATGTATTCATACGCAACGACACAGTACGATCATCGCTAACCCCGCCATACAACGGGCCATTCGAAGTGCTAGAACGTCATAAAAAATTCCATAAAATCCAATTACCAACACGTACAACCATAATATCTCTAGACAGATTAAAACCAGCCTACATATTAACAGATGATGAAGAAACTACAAGCCAAAACAAAAAAACGCAAGTAAATTCAAAAAACAGTTCAAACATCATTTATACAACGAGATCAGGCAGAGTGTCAAAACCTACAGTACGATACGCGAGCGGCATATAAAAAAGGGGGGTAGTAAAAAAAAAACCTAAATCCAACCTTAGGTGGTTTCAACAATTTCCAAATACAATTTTTTTTCAACTATCAATAGTTGCGAACCATGGCAAATAATAATAACATCATTCCTCAAAAACAGGTTATCAATATAAAGCCCTAGCATCAATCAACTATCTCACGACCAATCGTACCTGCTGGACACCTGAAACGAAAAAATACCAAAACAGAAACCATGGATGAACTACTCGGCTGGCACCGACATGATAGCATTAGTACGCATCTCGGGGAACAGCATGACTGAATAACTGCAACGAACCGAACAAAAACAACACAAACCTGAAACGTCAAAATTAAGCCCTTCACAAAACTATAGATCACTCCTAAAAAGCACTGAGTATCACTGTCAACACACAACGACTTCAAGCGTTAGAGCGAATGAAACATTGTTCTGAAAAGAACAGTTTTTATGGTCACGCAATTTGCTCTGAAAAGAGCAGTTTATATTATGACGTCACGCAATGAGTCGCTCTGAAAAGAACGTTTTGGTGCGGAGTCGAGAAACCATATTCGCATTTGGAAGCGCAGTCGCTCTGAAAAGAACGTTTTCGACGACTATTAAGTGCACGCATCTTCAATCTTCATGTACATATCATAGTGACGACACTCTTAATAACAAGCGCAGTTAAAAAGAAATGCGACGAGTCGTCACTATCAAGCACGCTGCGAGGAAGCGAGCGAGGCGAGGCAGTCCGTGAGCGCGCGCAGCAAGCAAGTGAAGGCGACGACGGCGACGAGCGAAGGCAGCGAACTGACTGAGCGTCGCGCGCGCGCCGACCGGCCAAATGACGGCGCAGTGGACAACCTCCCCGCACCGCGCCGCACCGCGCCCCGCACCGCGCTAGCCAGTTTCTCCCACTACGCGCCGCAACGAAGCACAAATTGACTCGCGCGATATTCACGTAGATAAAATGTATATACAAACGATGTAAAAAAATCTGTCTGTATAGAATTAGTATTCTTATGGTTAATATTTTACTATAATTGTACACCAAATAGTTAGGTAACGTTAAGTATACCTTAATTATATTGTATAATAATACATCTAGATCTGTGTATATATGTACGCTGTCGCTTGGGAGGGAATACTGTGGGGACACAAGATATTACTATCTCTTTCTAACGTTAAGCGCTCCTCTCAACCGTCGCCGGTTGCGAACCTAATATTGTAAATATTATTAAGGACAATTGTTAATAAAATATGCATCTACAGATCATCAGTCGTTTCATTTCTCACCTGCAAGCAGCGACCCCAAAGCAGCATCAATAAAGGTCAAAATGAGTTAGTGTCGCCCGCGAGCGGTTCCTATGGAGGCAGTATCATAGTTGTTTTTATATATCTCTGTGAATTTCGAAAAATTATGGAAATAACACGTCATTTTTGTCTTTCCATAGTGAGGTTAGTGAGTCCCAAGGCACGGCTCGGCACCTAGCAACTGTATCCATGCTTTCTCCATGGGGAAGGCGACGCCCACTTAAAGGTATAGCTTCATGTCATCACTACAGCCGAGCTCCGTCATCTGAACTGCGAGTATCTTCAGGAATATCAAATTTTCAATTACATAAACATTGTAAAACTATCAAACTCCCCAGTGGCGATGAAAAAAATTATGAAAACTTTAGGAAACATAATATTGTGTTTCGAAAAGTAATAAATTGTCCGAAAAAATGTCACGTCTCAATAACAGTTTTCTTTCAAAATTCTTTATTCATCAAAAATTGTACGTACCTACCTAACTATAACAATATGCTTACACACTATAAAACTGTTAATTTTCTCTACACGCCCCGGTAGTTTAAATTCACATTTTCACACGTTGGTTGGTCGATAAACCTACCCACTGCATAGGTTGACCACAAACCCTTCAATAAACTCCTAGTTCAGTTCATGTGTCGGCCGCACGATCGTAAACCCCATAAAGCTTTGACTACACAAGCCGACTCGGCTCTCCTACCGGTTTTCATCTCTAGAAATCGACTCAACCGGGAATTTCTGGAACTGGATACAATATATTATGGCTACAATATATTATAACAATATTGTGGTTATTAATTTGCTTTTCCCGCGAATAAACTTTAAATAATATAAAATCGACACATGTTTCACCTCTCTACGAGGCATCCTCAGGATGTTGACAGAACGGCAGCTTACAATATATTATGGCTAATCGTTACACTCTATTGTATCGCCATAATACAACGAGAATATTCGCGCGATCAATACATACCTACTTTTTATAATGACAGCCGAAAAACTGTATTATACTATTATTATAATTATTAAACAAATACCTAAAAAAATTGTCAATCTTATATAAATAAATAAAAAATTCCAAAGCGTCACAACAAGGCAGTGTGCCTAAAATGCTGGCGGCGTTACCCCGTTGGATCGCCAGACTTATACCTACTTGTACCTGATGTCGAATAGATGTCATATTATAGGTACTTAATTAATTAGAGCAATTACATCGATTTTATTAAGGAGCGTGCGATGATCGCATTGTAGCGATGCATGGCAGCGTATCGCGTTGTGGGACGACGCCTTACACGCAAATATTTTTATATACATTTGCCCGATGCAATGTTTCGACTAGGCTACATAGCGCCGTGGTCACGAGCCGCTGATATTTGCGTATCCATGAGACTCGTGTAGAATAGACAGACAATTACAGCACCATGATGAAACGTATGCGTTTTCAACATCGTTTATGATTTCGTCTCAAGGAAATTTAAATAATGGAGACGATAAATAACTATGCAACTGTCTCAAAATGAAGGGTATTAAAAGCAAGGATGCTAGTTTTAGACACGAGGCAAAAACTTATTTTACCTAGCAAAAGTTACCTAAAACGAAATGTGTCTGTTTCAGCCGTGGGCGATGGCATAGATACCATCTTTCCATCCCAGTGGAGTTTGCTGCGTATTTTCGTGCAGACTTTAATCCTTATCTGTGGGTCGGTCGTAAAATTGTTCAAATTTCATGATTCTAGACTTTTACGTGTTTGGGTTTCAGTCGGGAAGTAACGACTTTATAATTATACAAGGCGTAACAATAACTAAGTAAATACAAAAACATGACGTGGATATTTTAAAAAAAGGCTCGAATCTCCATTTTTCTTGTTAAAATTTAAAAAAAAACCGGAGAAGTGCGAGTACAAACTTAATTTAAATAATTTCGAAAATTGTATATAAATGATTTGGTTATATGCAAAATTAAGTTTGTACTTTTTTTGTGATGTGACTACAAATTTACAGTTTTCGGATTTTTCCATTATTTGCGCTGTAAGACATTGCTTCTTGCCAAATTTCAAGATTCTAGGTCAACCGGAAGTACCCCATAGGTTTTGATTACCAAAATAATCAAAAATACTGCAAAACGGCCATATCTTTTCACTGCGTTGACGTAGAAGTTTCATTTTTTCACAGCTCCAAGGGATTGCAGACCTAAGTATTTGATATTAATTTCAACTTGAGACCTCCACGCGTTCTTGAGAAAAAGGATCTTGACAGAGAGACAGACGGATAACGAAGCGATCCTAGAAGGGTTCCTTTTTTCTTTTGAGGTACGGATCCCTAAAAAACACGAAAGGTACCTATATATACGAAAGCCCGGAGCTTAAAACCAGTGTAGTTAGTATTGAGGCTTCATTATATGTCATGGCCAATCAGGTTTGAAAAATAAATATTTATGTTATCAGCTGAATAACGAATTTATTCGCGGCAATTTAATTTAACTTCTGATCAGATCGTACGTACTTACCTTTAAAAAGAAAGGAAAATAATGAAATCGAGTCAAACTGAACAACATGACCGAATCGTACATTTTAGACTTTCGCGCAGTGTATTCATAATTATATAATTATTTACGGGTCGGGCAAAGGTAAATAAAACTTATTCGTGTGTAAGACCCGTAAATAATTATATAATTATGAACGAATCAAACACTAGCGAATATATTTTTTATTATCTACAAGAATAGAATAATAATAACACATAGCAACGTTTAATTTAGATTCTGATAAAATCCCGTTCTTATTAAGCTTTGAAACCATAACAATAACCGCCTCAAAGTCCTTTGTTTGATAAATACCATTTAAAACATTTACCTGAAATAAGACCGTATATCCATATAAACTAAACTATAACGACAGTATTACTTCTTACATAAAGTTAAAAATGGTTAGTAATAAGTACGTATGTTACCTCACATCTAAAACAACCGCGCTAGTTGTTCGTTAACTTATTATTCCTTATTAAAATATTTAAGTATGTGTCTTTGTAAATACTTACTTTTTACAACTCAAAGAATCTGCATAAAAATTCTAGTTATACTTAGGTACCTAGTCAAATTACTTTGAGCGTTGTTAATCCACTCCTCTAAAACCATTGAATGTTGATTTAGAACGGGGTTTTCATTATAGCTGGTGCTTCGCCAAGGTTTTAGATTTTTAGACGTTTTAGAGACGTAGGAAGCGGTGGTAGATAAAAAAAAAGTGTATAAATGTACCCAGTGTACTCGTACACGTATGCAATAAAATATTTTGACAGAAATTTATTCAACACGAACGAAGCAGCTAGTTTAATAATTGATAAAAGGATTTAATAATAAACGAGGTCTGTTTGCAAATAAATTATTGGTAGGGTACATAAAATTTCAGTCGACATGTGGGTTCATGGGATAATCCTTCACTGATTAATTTGCCAGCTAACCTCAATATTTTGTATTTATTTTCCCCTAAAGTTTTCTTGAAAGTGAAATTGGTACATACTTATAATTTTAATACAAATAGGTAGATAGCATGGTTTATTTGGTTATACATAATAATACCTAAAATGTTTTGGAAAGCGGTTAAATTTTGAAAATTTTTAATTAAACAAAATACTTTAATACAACATGAAAATAATAACTGCTATCGACACGAGTAAGTGACAGCAAGCATTTTATTTATTTATTTTTTGTCCAACATTATTATTTAAAAATCTAATTAATCATAAACATGAATAGGTAGGTATGAACAAAATGAATAATAATAATAATAAAAATAAAATATACTGTTCGAGTTGAGAACCTCCTCCTTTTTTTCGTCGGTTGAAAAAGAAAATTTGTTTCCAATTGGTAGTAAAACAATTTAAAAAAAAATTAGTTCACTTTGACTGACCTTAATATTTTTCGAGTTTGGCTATAAAGTTTTCATAACAACACCTCTCTGCAAGTTAAATGAGGCGGCATGTTAATGATGCGCCCCGGGGCGCTGATTACCTCTTCACGCCTGCCCGTGAAGTGTTGGCGGACGCAAAACATTTGCATTTCAGTAGCAGCCATCTAGCATCAAGATTAATAGGCGCCCTACTTGACGGATTTGTAAGAGTCATCCAGTAGACATACTCGTAGTACTTACTTATCTTCTCCTGCTAATTTATGTCGGGAGTCGGGAAGTATGTATAATGTTTCAGTGTAAATTCGCTTTCATTTCAATGATTAGGAATTTCGTATGGGCATGTAAACTAATAATGACTGGCAAACAAATTGACATTTTGTTGATTGAAATTTAAAAAATGATTTTTTATATAATTTAATTACTGTTCCTTAATACGTCGAAACATTTTTAAAACAATGTTAAACTGAATATTTATAATGGTAATTGAACCATCTTTGAAAGGTCCCGTATATTTTGAGTTATCCGGTGTGCAGACAGAGAGACTGACGGCTAAGCTAGCTATGAGGGTTTTCTTTTGTCGGAATCCTAAGTGCCTCGCGCATACAGACAACGATGCAGCCATAGAGTTAGTATACTAGCTATAGAGTGCGCGCATCGCTCATTGCCCATTGTGCCAAGTGTAAGCAGGTGTTCTATGGACGCTTCAATATCGATTTTTTCTAGATCGTTTGTTTCCGTGAATCGTGTTTACAGCTTGGCACTGCACATTTTACCATGATTACTCCAAATCTTAATAAATACCGGCGCGAGCAACAATCAGCGCTCCTGACGTTTTGTGACTAGTAGCGTCGCTCCGAAAATTTCGAGACTGTTCAAACCCGTGCTTACAGTTCAAACTTGCTAACGCGCGCTCTATGTATACTAACAACTCTCTGGATGCAGCCATGACGATAGCAGGAAAAATAAAATTATTTAAAATATAAATGAGATGAAAAGAAACTAAGAAAAAACTACGCTCCCGTATAGACCCACGCGTGGGGTATAAAAATATTCTAACTAGGTACTAAAAATAAATTAACCTGTCGCGAACATGCACGCACGTAATATACTGGGAGGTCGAGCATTTATTAGTTTCTTTCATCTCCTTTATATCTTAAAGAAGCCTCTCACTATCAAGCTATGGCCGCCGCCGAAAGTAGTGACTTATTAGTATTTAAAGTGCATACAAATGAAGCCGCAAAGGCCAGTTGCAATGTTTTAAAAAATCAACAAAAATAAAATAGAATACCGATCCAATATGGGGACCTTGCGGTGCGCCGGACTGGATAAACACAAAACCCCTCACGGCAACAGCTTGCGAACGATAACGAAATACGATTGACCCAGAAAAACGTCTCAATATACAATATACTAAAGCACAGGAGAAGGAGTACTACGTAGGCAACGTAGGTGTGTTTATCACACCTAACGTACAATGTATGTGAGATATAAAACACAGGCGGCCATAATTTGCGTATTGAGGCTGCGGCCTGCGGTAGGCCGCCACCGCCGCAGGCCGCGTGTGTCTGGGATACGCTTTAACCGTCTGCTGCGTCTACTGCATTATACTAAGAGCGGTGCAATGAGCGTCATTTTACGAGCAAATGTGTTGAAAATAATATATAGTATGTGATACCTGCCATCCAATTTTAACGGTAAATCCCACACATAATTATTACACACGAGCAAAGCAGAAGACATGAGCCAACAATAAGCTTTAGATCATTGCGCGATCAATCAGTTTCAGGCAGATCTGTTCAAAACAGAGTTAACGTGTCTCCCGACTTGGGGTGGATTAATTTCCCATTAGGTATTGACGACTAATCACTAATTAATTTGCTACATCTCGGCATCAGCTGTGAGCTAAAATATATATATATATATATATAGAGGATATAAACGAATGAGCCCTATTTAGAAACGAAGACATCAATCATTCCTTAATGAATATTTTAAATTATACTTTTATGTATTTATACCTACTATTTCTTAATAGAGTACTTAGTTGATATCTACTCAAATAACATAGAGAAACGCATGGAGGGGAGGACTCAAGCATTCCCATCTGCACCAAAACCAACCATTTGGTCATAAAACGCCGTGTCGATGTGTACAAAGGTTATGATATGTTCATTTTACGTATGTGTATCGTGAAACAGAGGAAATTAATCGAATTTCTGCGATGTTTGCAGGTGACAATTGCATAGGAAATAAATAAAATTTCTCCATCAAATTACCTAATGCACGCGCGGCATGCGGCAGTGGGCATATAACGGTCAGTCAGCCTTAGAGGTGAATTTTTTCCAATTGAAATGGGACCATAAAAAAGAATCACACAATCAGCGAAGTTAACGCGTAAAAAAAGTCGAATTGAGATTTCCCTCCTTCTGAAAGTCGGTTGAAAAGGCAAAGGTCGGTTGAAAAATCTTTTAATAACTAGCTGCACAAATTTTTATTTTTAGCTTATATGCTAAATGTGAAATCTCTGTTTTTTATTTTGTAAGTTTTATAAGTTCTTTTAAATTGGGGAAACCTATAATTGGCTTTTGTTTATTAATATATTTTAAGTAAATCTGTATTATTATAAGCTGTTGGTTTCCTAAAAAAAAAGAAAAAAAAAAAAAAAAGGTGCGCCCTTTTAGAATTTTTTGTGCAGGTTCTTGTAAAATAAATTCCTAGATTTTCTTTAAAAGCCATGTCTCCTTTATTCTGTTGTGGTTTGATGTTTGCAGTCTAAAGCAGCATTTTTTATGTAAATAATTTGTGATTTGCTCCTCAAGCGTGCCGCTGACACATGTAAACAAGTTAAACGTACTTTACGCACTTACTCGTAAGTGCTTAAATCTGGTGCCTGTCAGTCACCGTAAGGGTCGTGAAATATACACTGGAAAAGCCTGAACTACGGTAAATCCCAGAATTTATCGGCAAAACCTAAGATTTACCAAGTGATGATGGTAAAATATCGAATTGTTCTTTATCGGTGAGGTTCTTACTATCCTGGTAATTTCATTCAATTTCTGAGTCTAATGCATATGTTCTTGTTTTCAGATTGGATGGAAAACGACAAATGCGTGGCTAGCTGGCAACCTGGCCTGCAAATTTTTCCTGGTGCTAAGAGCGTTTGGACTGTACCTGTCTTCAAACGTTTTAGTCTGCATATCCCTCGATAGGTAAGACAAAAATATAAAATTCAATAACTGCGTAACTATGGGCCTTTTAATATATATATTTTTAATTTTCAATACAAAAATTTATTATAAAAGTAGCAAATTTTTTGTTTCTACTTTGTTATTTTCTATACTTTCCAAGTAGGAAAAGTTGAAAGTCTCCAAGATATTACGTAAATGTATCGCAGATTAAGTAATTGGGTTTTCCACTTAAACTCGACAAGAACCTGATTACAGTAAGTGCTATTAGACGAAGTCATGGACACCTCATTTAATACATTATTTTAATGGGTTCTGTAATTTAAACTGTTTGGTGGTAACAAAAGAAGTACAAATATATATAGATAGATAGTATAGAACAATAGAATACTATCATACTATAGAGAGAGGACAACCCGCAGCTGACGACCGTTGTCTTAAATGAAAAAAAATTGCTAGAGGGCCGCGAGAACCCACCAAAGAGATCATATCTCTATGACCTTTGTAGACCGGCTTAGAGTATTATTCTGGTTTATTACTCAAAGATGCCTAGTTGTCATAACACTGCCGCCCGTTCACCGCCAGTTGCCCCCGAGTAAGTAACCTGTCGACGTATACAATAGATGTGTGTGGTAAACCGTATCTACTAAGAATTTGACGGAAACAAGGGTAACCTAGCGCTTATAAATATAACAGTATTTATTTCCGATTATCTAATTAGTTTTCCTGGAACATTACTACCAAGCAGAAATTATCTACCCTTCTAAAAGAAGTCAGGGTTAATTCTAAATGGTCTACATTCTAATTACTTGGCTTTCTGCCATTGTAGATTATCTAGAAAATTTCCTCCCTTTAGATTTTTCATATGCACTTCCTAGATAACTAGTAGTAGGTAGTTGTTATTTCTTGTTTGTTTAGCAACAAAGATTGTTCCCGACTTGTTTATAGAGGAGCGAGTTGGGGACTTCTGAGAGCGTTGAGGGCGGTTAGTGAATGGTAACTTCTTAGCGTCTACTGATGAGTTCTCGGAACCGCGGACGGAAAGTACGACAGTGGTTCGCAAACTTGTTTTGGCACGCTCCCCTATACTCGATGCGTATACTTAACTCAGTATGACATTTAATATCAAACTTTGAACTTTGCTAATATTGATGCAGGGACAATCAAACCACAACCACTGAGTAAGTAACAGTTTTGAACCCGTGTAGAAATTTTGATTTTCTACTTATAAAGTCCTACAAGGAAATAAATATTGTTTATGGCTCTAGCTGTCTTCATAAATCATTTACGTATTAGTGTGGATTTACAACACAAACCCAAAACATTCACACATAATTATATCGAAATTAAAAGTCTTAGAAGACAGAAGAAGTCTTAGTACTGATTAGTATAATAGAGTATACGATTGTAATTAACATAATGTTTATATGTTTTCAAACAACATTATGTTAGAGTATTAAAAATTGATAAATTTAATTATTCAGAAACTGATAAGCAGTAGAATCACTTGCAAATTAGTTGTGTTGTGTAGGTCTACCTCAAATCGAAGGTTAGTCCACCAGGTCATGTGGACTTACTGTTAATGGTCTTTACAATTCAAATAAATTTATTCCAAAGTTGCGAGTATTACAACAGATTGAAACTGCAGGAAGTTGTAATGTCAGAATACTTTAAATATCAGGTGGTACGTTCTTATTGTTTGAGAACCATTGAAGATCCTACTCCATTAATCAAAGCAAATATATTTAGCTGATTCGATTAAAATTAAATTATTGATTGACTCACGTATTTTATTCCTTTCATACCTATTTGTTGAGTACAGGGGAAGGACCTTTCAGTTGAGTCACGTTCCTTTACCTATAGGCAAACAACGAAATAATGAGATTCTAAAAGCATGATAATTTAGAAGAGCGAACCAAATTCCTTTTTAGGGTTGAATAAACTTAGACAGACATGTTCCAAAGATGAAGAGAAAACGAACTATATTATTATTTCGCTTTTTAGAGTCAAAGACCGTTAAATAAATAGAATGAAGCGGCCTCAGTAAAGCTTTTCTTGATCCTTACGTTCGTCCGGTAAAGTGCCTAATAAACTAATAACGGTACTTTCACTTGACCGTACAAAACTTTCAAACAAAATGCCCCAACTTTCTTTTACCCCTGATCTTTCATAGATTTCGATGATTTCTGGAAATTTATGATACATCTTATCTTATCTTCTTAAGGGGCCAGGAATACCTGGCGACACTTCGACCCTACGGGATCTGTTGTGCCAAACCCCTGTCCGCCAAACGGTGCCCTAATCCGTTTTTTTTGGTGGACTTCACATACGCCTTAGAATAGTAAATACCAGTCTTTGGCGTATGCAGGTTTCCTCACGATGTTTTCCTTCACCGAAAAACCTGTGGTATTATAATAAACCGTACTTAAGGGTCGAAAAACTCATTGGTACGGGCCAAGATCGAACCCACGACCTCATGAACGTGAGGCGAGTGCACAACCAACTAGGCTACCACGGCCCATTTAAGATACATACTCATGTAATATAATAATCATAATAGGTTTATACTTTGTGGATATTGAGTATAAAATTTTAATTATAAGCAAGTGAAAATGTGATTAGCTTGAACCTATAAAACTCAATACAAATAAGTACGAATTTTCTAAAATTTACAAAAATAGACATATTGGAAATCGCGCTCTGTAACCTAAGCGGTGTTAATGGTTTTTGGGATATAGGTAATTATAATTTAAAACTAAACTGAACTAATACAATGTGTCCCACTTTAAAAAGCTTCTTGATTTGCACTTTAATTTTAATACTTCTAGTTTTAAAATTGTCAAATTTATCTTCCTCAAAAACAATATTGCTGGTAACCCAGAGAATGACTCAAGCGGTCCGTTTACGTGATTGTCATGCTGCATGATGGACCATCAATCAGTACAGTGAAGCAATGGCCAGCACGTATTTTGCATGTCATGCACGTAGTTTGCATGTAATGCACGTCAATCACTACAGCTAGACGGTCATGCATGAGTGACAGCACGTAATTGCATGTCTTGCATCTGCATGATGGTGTAGGGACCACTGTACAATTAGAGTTGCAGTTACATTTTAGTGATTAATTGTAACAATTTTTAAGGGTGTATTATTTTTAACGTGCAAACCATTAATTTTGAAGTGCATATAATATAACCCATTGTTTTTCATTGTTTCAGGTTTTTTGCGGTATTATATCCACTTCGGTTGCCTATAGCTAGGAAGAGAAGTAAAATGATGCTAACATTTGCGTGGGTGATAGCTCTCCTTTGCAGTTTGCCGCAGGTATGGTAATAGTATAAGTAATAGATTAGTATTCAGAATATTTTGTCGACTTTTGTGTACTATGGGATGATCTGTGATGACAAATATCCATTTACATGATAAAATATAGCTTGATAAATATTAATACTTTGATAATGATACAGTTTTGTTGATTTGAATCGTATTACGACATGAATAAATAAATAAATAAACATGGCATTGCAAATAACTTTCGCTACTTTCTCATATCATAAATACATACTTAGCTAACTTATAAAAAAATCGCCGCGAAATTTTATAATATATTTTCAAGACGACGCGACGACGATAAGACGCGACCTATCATATCGAAAGGTCCGAGGTTCGATCCCCGGCTGGGCCATGTACCAATGGGTTTTTTCTCGAAACTTAAGTACATGTACTGACTGCTCTCAAACGGTGAAGGAAAACATCGTGAGGAAACCTGCATACGCCGAAGAAGAAATTCTTAGGCGCATGTGAAGTCCACCAACCCGCACTGGGCTAGCGTGGTGGACTATAGCCCGCACGCCCTCGTTGAGAGGGTAGGCCTAAGCCCCTGCAGTGGGGAGATTAATAGGCTGTTGATGATATATTTTCAATAGTTCAATAGTTTTATTTAGAAGTCGAGAATTTGCTAATCTGACGACTTGCCTAATGTCAACATTTTGCATAAAATAACTTTTGATAGGTTTGTTATCTCGGAAAAAAGTTGTTCTTCCCGGTTTCTACACTTGTTCAAACTAGACTACATCATCTCATAGCCTCGCAGCGAGACCGAAAAAAATGCTTAAAAATTAATAACACTTACCCGTAATGAAGCTTTAATTTACATCAATTATCCCAAATCTAATTTTGTTTAAACTTCCTTTTGTATTAAATTACACCCAATTAAAAGCCGCAATAAATCCTACTCCTTTTTACTTAGCCAATTTGGCTGTTAACCTTGAGCGAAATTACTTTTTTATTGACTATAAAGGACCCTATTTGTGAAGCGGAATCGGCGCCGGGATGAACCTGGATAAGTGGGGAATGCCGATTGGAAGCCAACGGTTTCGATTTAAGGAATAAGTATACCCACACCGTATTGCATACCCGCTTTGAGTAGAGTACTTTATAGATTTTTTTTTCATAAGATTAATCAACATAGGAAAATTCATATCATACCAATACACACTGTCATACAGGGATTGTTTTTTGTTTTTGTTTTTGATGCGTGATTTCTATGACACTACTACAAATGCAATGTATGTTCACAACATGATCGTTATCGGTGTTACCATTGGTAATCATAAGAGATAGTATTGTACATTGCTCGATACGATCGATCGATGTATAACTGACTTGCCAGCTCGACTATCTATTGTGAAATTATCGATAGTTCCGCAACACTGCACTTCTGGAGGTCTGGCTCAATCTTGCCTTGCGCTCAATTCACTCGGGACTGAAATTGGACTAAGCACGGATAACCGTACAATCTTATATTATAACCAATACTGGACGAAAACAAATTTAGAAGAAGATTTATCTAGCGACATACTGTGGAGCTATTGCCTTTAGTCAATAATTTAGAAGTAAGTAGGTGCGAATTATTACCTATTATCAGCAAAATAATTATATCTAATTTAATCGCTGTAAATTATTATATTTAGTTTTCTCTTTTTGTAACTTTCCCGGAAATCGTGTAAGCCGTAGGTGTTTGGGGATATTAAATAAGTTGTGTAACACGTATAGCTAAATATCGTTTATTAATTGGCAAAATGTCAAGTGCTGAACAAAGTTTGGTTTAAATGAGACTCTGATGATAAAAATATGTTTGATAAAATTGTAAGGCTTACTTCACAGTGTAGCACTTTATGTTCTTTAGTAAAATTGTAGGAAATTAATGTTCTAAAAAAACAGTGAACTAGTGTTGTATACAACTATAGGGTTTGACAAAACACTCACTATTAGAAACGTAACATCTTTTTTGATAAAATATTTATTTCATTTTAATTTTTGGTATGTAAAGCAATTATATAATTATTTACGGGTCTTACACACGAATAAGTTTTATTTACCTTGCCCGACGTTTCGACCAGGTTACACTGGCCGTGGTCACGAGCTGACTGGAGAGGCGAGCTGTCATTGTTGATCGCTGTGAGTAGTTTCTGAAACTACCCTCTGCTGATCTAATTATATAATTATGAATACAAAGCGCGAAAGTCTAAAATGTACTATGTAAAGCAATTTTTTTATGTAAGCGATACTCATTCACTCTTATGCTGAAAATAAAAAGTTTTAAGCAAATTAAATTCAATGATTGGTTCAAATGGTGACCGAGTCTCGGATTCCCAAGCTCTTGCACTGCGTATAATTTATTTAATGAAATCGTCTCGAACGAAAGCTTTCATGTCTGAAAAGGTTTCAAATAATGGAGTCACTCGCCTGAGTCTGACTGAAATTACTTAACAACTTAGCTTTTCCTTTTCTGTAAATTTACGAACTGGTTGAAGGTTGGTTTTAATAATAATAATTCGTTTTAATAAAGGTAAAGTGTATAGGTACGTTGTAAACAATATGCAGTTACATTTTTTCAGTGATTGTTTCATGATTATAATTATGTTCCACAACGCAATCGGTTTAGTATCAAGTTTTTTTATCAAGATTTTTATCAAGTTGGTGTAAAATAGACATTTTGTTTTGACATTGTTTTTATTGTTCATTGACGATCACATAACTTTGACCTTTTACGTAAGTAAAACTATGTACCTACCTACTAGTATTTGTAATGTGTAATAAACAAATCTAATCTATTTTTCAAGTTAGACAAATATCATCACATCACAATTATTCACAAAAATGTGCATTAGACCGACACACTTATTTAATGTTATAGGTTATTCGAGAGATGTTGTTTCGTCGTTTGTTCCCCTTATCAGTATTAGTCTGTCAGTGTCCCTAGTCTTTTGTCCTAGTCCAACAATCACCATCAAGTCGCCTCTCACAATCAGGTTGGATCTGAAAGCCTTTTTTTGTGTGATTACTAAATACCAACAAGGCTAAAACTTTATAGGTAACATTCTCAGAATAATTTCATCATTTTGTTAACTTTGGATACATTTTGTCGCCGCTGAACCATTACGTAAGGTCTAAAAACTCATTGACTTCCGCTCGGCATTGATCCGGTATAAATCAGGCTTTCTTCCAAATGGTTCCCATTTCTCTACAATTTAATACCTTTTTTCACTCTACTACCTTGAGTAAAAAGTTTCACTTCAGACCGAAATTATAGTTTCAAAAATCGAACTTCTGGTCCCCGGTGCGAAATGACTCTCAGGTCAGTACGAAATATTGGTTAAACTTTCATTTCATGTACTCGGTTAGGTTGTTCTTGAGGTAAGTTTGTCGGGATATCCGAAAATATCTCGCGGCCCCTTAAATGGCAGAATAATACTGGCCACTTAGCCGCGGGGCAAGCTAAAAGACTAACAATTCGGCGGTAAAACATGGCGAATTTTTCTTACCTGAGGAAGGAAGCTAGTTTCGACGTGAGCCGACTATTTCAGGTGGAGTGGACATTAATTCATCATTAGAACCACTTTCAGAGAAATTCTCTATGTTTTCCCGCCGAATTGTTAGTCTTTTAGCTTGCCCCGCGGCTAAGTGGCCAGTATTATTCTGCCATTTAGGGGGCCGCGAGATATTTTCGGGTATTAAAAAAAATAATAACATTATTATTTTTTGTTACAGAGTCTAGTTTTCCGCGTCATGGAGCATCCCGAAGTGCCCGAGTTCCAACAGTGCGTCTCGTTCGATGCGTTCTCTAACAAGCAACAGGAGCTGGCATACAATGTGATCGGCCTGTGCGCTATGTACTTTCTACCTCTATTGATAATAACTGTGTGCTATGCCTGCATATTTTATGAAATATCCAAGAATTCCAAGGAAATTTCAGGTGAGTTCGTGTTTATTAACTTATACCGGGACTTCCTTCCTCCTAAAACTTACTTACTTCTTCAAATTGACAGATTGGTTACCATTGTACGGTCGACCGCATAGCAGTGGAAACAAAACCGCCTTTCATACTAATGAAACCCCTTAATAGGCTAGGCCAGCGCAAAGTTAAGTGACGTGCGCTCGACTTTACAATTTTTTTCCCTCAGAAACTAATTTCAACCGAATAAGAAATCTGCAAGAAAAGAAATCTGCTATTGGATTGTTCTCCAAAATTTTTTTTAGCAAATTTATTAACTGTGCAGTTTGTATTGCGTTGTAAATAACATGGATACTTCCTAATTCGAAACCGGCATCAAAAATTCCAACTATACTTATTAGTGTGGAAATTTTCAATTAAATTTTTGGTTGTTTTGCTGGCAAAGCTATGATAATCGAGTGGGAAGCTAATATTGTTCTAAATTCTGTGTAATGTATGTACATACTTACATGGGCACATATAGAAAGGTCAAAGGGTAATAATATACACAAAGCTGGGTAAAGAATTTGCAAATAATGTGGATTGGTAAGAATATATTTCCTTGCGTCAATAAGGTCGCGGATATAAAACACCCGGGACAAAAATGTTTTCTTATTCTTGAAAAATGCATAATACATATCTAATACAAAATAAATAACAGACATTCCCTTGTCTCACCATAAACCAAGATTTCTTCTACTAATTGGAACGACAGATATCCTGGAATAGGATAGATTTTCTTATCAGCCTATAGAAACTCAGTGATTTTCCGCATCCAACCGCTTTCACATTCGCTAACTGGCGGCGGGGAGGACAGGGAGGTCACACAGGACATCACTCACAAATACTCGTATAGGCCAGACCGGGACTAACATAGTTTTTAAGGCTCCATAAAAATGGATACCTAGCTGTCCTACCGTCTGTATTACCGCCTGTCCTACCATCTGTCCTACGGATAACTCAAGCTACTGGATCAATTGAGCTGAAATTATTGTATCGTATTTATTTTTGAGGCAGTTGGAGTTGTGAGTACTTGAAATAATAATATGTTTTATAATTTTACTAATTTACTGCCTCGCCTGGGTTTCAATCCTAGTAATCCTAATAGTACGAGAGTATTCCCAAGTGAGCCACTAAGTATAGTCACAACTTACCCGTTGGCACATAACCTCAAAAAAGATATGCAAATTAGGCCTTAGTCGAGATGTAAATTATATAAGTATTCAAAGAGCGAACTCAGAAATTGAATGAAATTTAGGCGAACGAACGGGCGAAGTGCGATACCTATCATTGTTATTCAGGGCTGAATTCCTCAAAAATATAGAAGGGGCCAAAAATATTGCTGACCCGTTTTAATGGGCTTCTTTCATCGTTTAATAGACCCTCGGCTTCATCTTTGCATTAGTGATCTAGTAATTGAAACCCTCCAAAGTGGTTGTATTTTTAAAGTCTTTTTTAAGTGGCTCTGTCATGTAATCTTCTTCTTAAATAACGCACGACGACGAAGCAACGTTGATTCGTGTAAGTCGCTTCTCATGGCATTATCATCGATAACAATTTATATTCACAGTGAAGTATTTATTTACGATAGTAGTTCAGGGTTCAAAATATGTAACTAAATATTTAAACAGGGATTGGGTGTGGGTGGGCTGAAATGTTAATTTACTGGTTTATTGAGAAAATAGAGTTTTTGCTCTACTCTGTATTTAACTTTAACGTATCATGGGTTTCTTTTCATAAAATTGAATTGAAATACGATGCTCTATTGGTAGGTACCGTCTATACCTGGATTTGGTTCATGCCTTCGACAGACCGGTTGGTTAGGAACACCTTCGATGGGGAAGCTGACAGAAGAATCCAGTTGGTCTGGGGCTCCATTTGGAGAAACATAAAGTCCCCATCAGTGTTGCTTTTTGATAACTTTTATGTTAGCTTTTTAACATTTGCTGCTCTTTCTTCCTAATATTCATAATTTGATTGTCTCCATTTTATGATCAAATAAAAATAAATCCTATTCTGGACATATTTGACTATAAAAGATCTTGTTGTATTACTACGTGAGGCCTTGAGACAAACTGAGGATATCCTGACATCCATCACCATCCATTTTTCTTGACAAGTCACGTGTAGAGTACGAAATAAGCATACTAATTTCTCGCACGCAATAGGATTTTTTTCGGGATATAACATTTTCTTAGATAAACGAGATCCATTAGAGAAATCGGTCAAATCAGGATTAGGGTGACGACATGAAATACGTAATTGGATAGTTTATACTTGAAGATATTTTGTGATATAGATTGTATAGTTGTCCCTAGTATATTTGTTTACAGCTATTTCCTATAATATAATTGTTAACGCCATCTATTTTGTTTTACAAAATGGAATCATATTTATTTTAACTCCATCTATCCGCTCCATTCATTAACCTTTCCTTTCATACGCACGCCTATATGATTGGTTTATTGCAACACGTCATGCTTACGACGTAATTGAAGAGTGGGGTGGAAGACCAACAACATTCTACTGTGAGATACCTTCGATGACGTGCTCCGATTTTGAGCCCTACGCGAGACTCCCGCGCACCACGTGAAAGCACGTATCTTCATATTAATGAGATTTATGGTGGAAAGTGACAAGTGTCCAAATTAAAACAAACTATATAATTATATGACTTGGGTGTATGTGCGCTCCTGGCTTCATCACAAGGAACCCGCCTGCTGCTGCCTGCTCAAGAGTTACCATTGGAGACCAGGTAGGCGTGCTCATCTCCCTTTTGTCATTCCGCATCCCCATAAACCAGCAACCAGCCCCTCCTAACTTAAAAGTCCTAACTTAACAGTCCACTAATCCAGGAATACTTTCACCTTTCACCTACCTTCTTATTTTTTATAGTCTTGTCGTAGATAATTCACCAACCGCGTTTTAATAGTCGGATAAATCAGGTCCTATACCTAACAATAATGCAGTAACTGCCAATGTTGGTGTAGCAAATTTTGAAAGGGAGGCTCATATCGTCAAATCTGTCTCACACTCTGGTATAAAAAGTTAGCAATTTGATAGAGCATATTTAGTATCGGAGCCTATGGTGCCATTTACCGGGGGGTGCGGACAAAGGAAGCGGAGTAGCGGGAGGAAGTTGCTAATACAAATTTATATGGAGCTTGAAAATGAGAATGTGTGAGTGAGTTACAATATTGTAATCCATTTGACACGATTTTGACACCCATAGAATGCTTTGAATACTCATCCATATGGGAGTGGCAAAATTTTTTGATTCATCGAAAATTTCGTAGAAGCTGCCCTGGCTGAAGCTCACCTGCAATTGCTAAGTTTACTGAATTTATCGTTTCCCATTAGTAAGATGACATAATCCGATCTTGTATATAGAAGCTGAGCTTGTTTTTGTTTACCTCCCTTGAATCCCTTGACGATACTGATGCGATAACCATACATAAGTGTAGGTAATAGTATAGTTCCGTAAATATATTGGAAAGGTGCTGAAGGTTAAAGTTCCTTTTTGCAAAACTTGCGGATCTTGGTGCATGTTGGCAGGGTGTTTTATAATGGATTATTATCACATGGTCACCCGTGTAATTAAATACTGAAAGCGCAGGGATTACAGTAGCCTACATCGACTATGATTAGTTTGCGGTATAGATCGGTTAATGAATCCGGCGCGGCGTTACTTTTTGGATCAAAGTCAAAGTCAAAACTATTTTATTGCAGTAAGTAAGTAGTAAGAGAGCGTCAGTGGCCTAGGGGATAAGACGCGACCTATGATATCGAAAGGTCCTAGGTTCGATCCCCGGTTGGGCCATGTACCAATGGGTTTTTTCTCGAAACTTAAGTACATGTACTGACTGCTCTCAAACGGTGAAGGAAAACATCGTGAGGAAACCTGCATACGCCGAAGAAGAAATTCTTAGGCGCATGTGAAGTCCACCAACCCGCACTGGGCTAGCGTGGTGGACTATAGCCCGCACGCCCTCGTTGAGAGGGTAGGCCTGAGCCCCAGCAGTGGGGAGATTAATAGGCTGTTGATGATGATGAAGTAAGTACACTGGGTACATTTATACAATCAATCAAAAATTTATATAATCCGCAGCGTTACATGATGTTACTGCCATTACGAATTTTGTTATTCCTTTATTAAAAAAGTGTCAAACCTCCCACATAGCTCTATTGTATACTTTTCTAAAGCGATACCCTCACTAAATCGCAATTTAATGAACTATTTATGGAAATTTTATCCTTTGCCGTCCACTTTTATTTAAAAAATTCTACAGACAAGCGGTGGTATAATAATACCATAAATTAAACGTAAAAATTGAACTTGCAAGTGACAGCCATGACTTGCTGCTTCCGTTACTTTGAGATTCATCACCAACCCTTGTCAAAAATATATTAAGGTTAAAAATTACTATAGATAGAAATTGCCGGAGTCGACTGACGGACGTACAAAGTCACACCCTTTCTACAATCTTAACCTTTAGAGACATACGGTTCCCTTGAGCCATCCCCAGTAGTTCTGTTGCAAGGTAAACCGTTGATATCCGCCGGGTAATATGTCAAATTACACATTCCGCGTCAGTCAGACACCCTGACATTATCATTCGAAAGATTTTGTTAGCAAATCGTTTCAAAATGTAAGTTTTTGTCTGGTGTGACTGGACAAGTATTAAAGTATATTTATACGCTCTGGGCTTCGGGTTTCGAAAGGAATACCTACGTTATTAAATTAAGGCTTTATAAAGAGCTTTATTTAGAGTTTATTGGCAACCGCATCGATGGCGCAAGTAAAAAGTTTAACGCTTTTGGTCTCGGGTTTTTCTTTATTTACGACCCACTTAGCTCTATCGGAAACGTCTGCCATCCGCCAGCACCATTCGCGATTACCGCTGTCAAAATATTTACTACCTATCTCCCGTCACTTTACTGATGGTAGTCATTCAGAAAATCGTCTTTAGTACTAATTGACGCGATAGCTCATTTATTAACGAAGGGTCTGCGCAGATCTGGCGGAGAGTAGGTAGGATTTTACGGTGACAATTTTTAAAATTAATTCAGTTTAAGATTGCACGAAGGAGTAAGTTGTATGCAGCGGATAGGGTCGTATGCTCACGCTCCTGGCCTTTGACAGTTCTTATTCTTAGACAGGGGACTCCCTGCAATTCCCCCTTTTCCATCGGTCCAGCCGTCCCAACTCTTTGAAGTAATGGAGTAGAGCCGACTGCAGCACTGTTGCAGGTTGCTCGTTGCCGAGGTCACCATCTATTGTCAGCCCCGGTTCGGATCTGGATTTCACGGTTGCGGGGCAGTGTAGCAGCACTTGCTTTACAGGAGTCTCGCTTTTGATGTTTATTCGACCACTTTTAAATACTTTTCTTAATTTGTCAGCGTGAAACGGTGGTAGATAAAAAATTATGTGTATAAATGTACCCAGTGTACAATGCAAAACCATAGTTTATTTTGAAATTGGCCGCGCTGCTCTCCGCCAGATCTGCGTTAATCTTTAAAGTGATAACTAAATCAGGTCGATACTGCATTGATGCGTTTTCCTTTGTTCCCTTGTAATACAGATGCTAATCTCTAATTTCGGTGTTGTCTCAGACAACTTGTCTCCATCCATATCGTTGGCTTATGCTAATTTCGGTCATGAGTGAGGGGACGTTTGTTTAGTGCTAGACTTTAGATTTTATAAGGATTTTATAGTCGCAGACGTCGCTATCAAAGCCTTGCTGTCGTCAAAGCGGTTAAAGTTTTATTCGTCGACCGTAGACAATTAGGTTTATGGAGTTTTTATTATACCACGCTTTTCATTGGAGATAGCTCGATTATTAAGTCCGTTGTCATTAAATTGCAGCCTGACAATTTCGTAATGGCAAAGACAGGGATCGTAAGGATCTGGACTTAGGTAACTGCGTTCTTGTTTAGGTATATCAAATCTGTGTTTATGTATTCTTACCACACGCTTTTTAGTGAAGGTGAATGCACAGAGAAAGAATTCTAAGAAACATGGTGAAGTTCACCAGCCCTCACTTTACTATAGTGGTGGACTTAGCCGCTTAACGAGCGGGTATGCCTATGGTACTTCTACGATAGAGTTTCACTTAACGCATGTCCAATACACGTCATTATGTCCAATAATAGTTGCTGATTGAAAAGATTCTTCAGTTTTGAAATTGTTTCCTATACTTGTCGCGAACCCATATATTAAATTACATTACAAGTTATTGCTCTTACAATTTAATCTCACTTTATTCAATCTCGTGACTTATGAATCATTAAAATGTTGACAATTTACTGTTTCTTGTGCTGGTATTTACAAGCAACAATAAACTTTAAGATGACTAACCATCTCGTACCGCGACTGTACATCAAAAAGATTTTCAAACATTTTGGTTTAAATACTTAAAATTTAGGCCAAACGAACTCCTCCGCTAAACACTATAAGCAACTAAATACAATAATGTTTATTTGGTACTTTCAAAGCCTTTGGGTACTTTGAAAGTCAATTTTAATTGATTGTAAGCTAAGTGGGATTTAAAGTAAATAAACGAGAAAGTTGTTTGATCAGTATCTGATCAAACGTGTAGCTTCAGAACGATAACTGAGTTTGGGAAGTTAATGCCCTCTGTCTATAAACTACATCATATCAAAGAGTTATTAATTAACCTCAGTTGAACGCAGTTCATGATTATCATGAAGTATTTCGGGTCGCTTTCTCTATCCTGAGATGGGCTACCGGCTTAACTAGCATCAGTTGCGCCGTGGAATATAAATTTAACCTTTAATAAGCCAGCCCGGTTATTGGAAAGGGACAATAGGTTTAGGTCACGTTACTTACGGTACTTTAGGTTAACTTATCGACCTTATAATATTAACAATTTATCATGTAAATTTTTTATTAGAGGTTGTGCGAAAAACAAACGCATGTTCTGTTCGCTTAAAAAAAATTTGATGGTATAATTTAGAACCTAGAGCATTAATAAATTACATTCGCAAAATACTATTTTCATAAAATATTACATTCGCAATAAATTATTTCCTGAATATAATACATTTTTGACAATCACGGCGAAAATAAAATCGCGATTCAAATGAAATTTTGTATTTGTGTGTATTTTATAAATATCTCTAGGCTTATTCTCTTTTCACTGGCATTAGGATACTTAATAGGCTGTTGTTTTGAATACTCGGCTATATTATCGAAAACAGGAACGTTGAGCGAATGAAGGATTAGTATATTTTAAGAACAGTAAACACGTTTTAAAACCCTCCATTCCGGCGCTTTTTTTTCGCATTAAAACCCCGGATGAAAATAAATATAGATATTTTGCAAGCTCTCCAGCAAGGGTCGTGACCTGTTAAAGGATGTGGTATTGATGCGGCAAATGTATGTACCTTACACCCGTATATGCGTAATACACGAATTAAATTAACGCAAAATGGATATCATGTTACGAATACTGTACGGGCTGTCAATTGAGAAGTAACGTCGATCGTTGAGATTGCGAAAAAACAAATATATTAGGTATATTTGCTTATTGTTATAGTATAACGTCGTCCTATTGCAGGCAATGTGCTATGTGTAATATAACTACAATATTTTTGACAAAATTAAATGACATTTAGATTTATTGTATATTTAAATGTAATTTCAATTTGTCAAAGTTTTGTTTTACCTCCAATAGAACCATGTAACCATGTTATATATTATGTAAATAAAGGTAGGTAGGTAATCAAGATAATGGACAATAGTATTGGAAATGCAAAACTTTCGATACCAGTCAGTTTTGGAGACATCTTGGGGCCAGCAATGTACCTATTGCTATGCACACAGAGGATTGTTTCTTTTCTTGCGAATTAAACAAGGACAGGACATGTCACAAATATACTACGAGCCACTCGTATAAATTGTAGAAAGTTATCCGTCCTCAATGGGAATCGAACCCACGTCTATCACTAGGGCGTGGTGGTCGAACAATGTGTATTCCTAGTTCGGTAAAGAGTTAAATGGTAGGTACTTATAAAGTGTTGCCTTCACAATCTCTATCTAATCTACATTATTATGTCATCTTTCATCAAAAAATCATACAAAACCCACAATTATTGATAACAACAATACAAACTCTAGTTTCCTTCTTAAAATACCTTTGATAGGGTTTCCGATACACGTATAAAAATAAATCGAATACTGGAATCTCAGCTTCTATGGCGAGTGGTAATAGAGTATCCCTGACTGGTAGTATCTTTGTACGGACAAGTGTATTTCCATCTGTTCTATAGTGTCTTTGCCCACAATTTTTTTGCCTTTGGGGCAGATGGGTATTTAAAAGTTGTTAACAGTGTATAGTATAAACTTCGTCTATCATATGTCTATATATGTGCCTGTAGACGTCCACTGCTGGACAAAGGCCTCCCCCAAGGATCTCCACGACGACCGGTCCTGCGCTAACCTCATCCATCTGGGTCCCTCGACCTTCACCAGATCGTCGGTCCACCTTGTGGGAGGCCTGCCTACGCTGCATCTTCCGATCTGCCTCCTATTATTATGAACATTGAATCCGAATTACAGCTGTAAGAAAATTTGAGGTGGGGTGAATCTACATTCCTGGCTGTCATTTTATTCGATGTTTGGGAACAATATTTTCATTTGCAAACTGAGTGGGATACGAACGGAGGTCCAAATAGGAATATTTTCGAGTCTAAGTTATAGCTGCATAAAATCATACGTTTATGAATTGGCAGCTTTCCAGAAGAGCTCTCACTTACTCGATTGAACCAGGATATTTCTAGAAGATTGTTTACTTATATGTGAACAATATGTAAATAGCTCGGCACATTCGTCTCCCCTTACATTGTTATATAACAAGAATCTCTTGTATGTGAGTACATAAGTTGTTAAGTGTTAATTAAACAATCTACCCACAAGTTATGGGTTAAGGTTACGTAAATGTTAGCTGTTAATTATATAGCTGGTGGTTTAATGGTTAGCTTTTATTAAGCTTACCAAACTTCGGACAAGCAACTAGATCATTTTTTGTAAGTACTGACTGTTGCCCGAGACTTAGATTTTTTGTATTTTAGTTACTTTGGGGTAGGATTCCAAAATCATTTCTTATTTATTTCAAGTAGGTAGTTACTTACGAAATGACCTACATTTTGTGAATTAAAATTGTTATAAACACGTGTTAATTATGTCAAATAAATAAAAATAAATAAAATATAACTAAAAGTCCCAGGTCCAGTGCAATATTTTTTACAAAACTCAAATATACAAGCGAAAAAAAATGAACTCACGCAAAGCATGCGGCATTTTGGAACATTGTGTTGGGTTCGAAAACAAAAGCAACAAACAAAATAAATACAGAAATTTCTAACTCTACCAATCTTTATTTTAAAAAAATCAACTTTTCATTATACTATGGGTAAAATTAAACTAAAATAAAAGTAGTACCTACTTATGCATCATTTCATAGGTAAGTTAATCCGAGTTCGGCTGCTTGTTGTTAAAATGTACCTACATTAAATAGTTACCGACGTCTCGTTAGAAATGCTAATTCTACTAGACTGAAAATTGGCGTATCATGAGCTGCATTTATATGAGCACAAGACGTGAGGTTCAGAAGTTTCGAGGTTGCCTTAAATGAAACCAATGATTATCACGCTATAATAGGGGGTAAGTTCTGCGTAAGGCAGCTGATACGTAGAACCGAATGTCGAGTGTAGTGGCGCGCCAGGGGAGGCCCATGCACAGCAGCGGACTATTGCAGGAAATGATGAGAGCAGCTGTTTATAACCTGGTCAAATTAAATCAACCTCTCTCTGCTATGCGCTAATTTCGGATAAAACTAGCTACATGAAGCATGTCGCATTCGAGTACCTAATGAAATGAATCAATACTAATAACATTTATGTACCTATGCGCCATACGGGAAAGCCATATGGTGCCTAAGTGTCATTACCATCATTACTCGAATTTCCCTTTTGCATGATTTTAGGGCTTTGGTCGGTCAGAGTGGGTGACGTCATCAAAAATACAAGTAGTACCCATTTAATTTTGTTAGGTATCTAAAATGCCTTAACTTTTTATAAAGTACCCAGGTATTTTCTTTTACTAACACAAGATCTAAAATGACACAATTTAGAGGGCAGTGAAATGAGTGTAGATAGTAAAGAGGCGTAATGGGTACGTCATCCTAATAGTAAAAAATACCTAAATGTATCAGCATTTTCTCTCCGTCAGGGGTAGAAAGCAGAGCCGTAGCCAGGATCAGGTATACTCCCACTATTATGGGAGGTTTAGGGTTGGGCCATGTCTGTCAGCACAGAACCGGACTTTTTCCGTCAGTGCTGCGGCGTGATATAGCATGCTATCGCCTGCGAACGCATGCTGTTGCATTTCCGTGCTGACAGAACGTCATTTGCTAGACCGAGAAACATAGCGGGTGTCTTAGGCGGGTGTGCGCGGCAGCACGCGTCAGCACTCCATCGCCTCCTATGGCACACCCGCTATGTTTTTCGCTCTAGCAAATGACGTTCCTGGACTACAGAAAAGGTTAGAGATATGAAAAAGTGCAATTCCGTGCTGACAGATGTGGTCCAACCCTAAACCTATCATTGATGCTGGGTGAACCTCTTCGTAGCTCCCTATTTTATGAGTCTTTTTCAGTTTTTTTTTTCTAAATTCTATAATTATAATTTCTATAATTCGAATACGTTTAATAAATTCCTGAATTTGAACCTCTAGCACTGCCTACGGACCTGGTAGGACGTAGGTCTAAGAGGATCATTTCAGATGAGAATGGTCTCTCATCTATTCTGCGAGTGAGATCTTTTGAGTCGTTGTTTTTTACATCAATGTCATTTACACCCACAGTGTTACTCGTATGTGGGTAGTGAAGTAGAAAACGACACTTACGCTGAGGGAATTTCGTATATATTACTTTGAAATTGCTGCCGTTTATTTATAATTATGTGCTGGATGCTCATGAGGTTGGCATATTGAAACACTTGATGTTGCAGTGCCACCTTGCTAAAAGTTTGCAAACAGTTACTAGTTGTTACCCATGGCTTCAATGTCTTGTATAAGGAATAAATAAATGAAATGAAATGACAAAAACAATGAAATCATTTTTTTACATGCCCCTTATTTTCACGAAAACATTAAAAAAGATAGGCAGGTACCCAATTTTTTTTGCTACCCCATTGAATATTCATAATCCAGTCGGATAAATGTTTCCAGACAAGTGCCTCCAGTCTGACCACAGCCGCATCCACTTGCGGCGGTCGGACCGGCGGCCGCTGGCGCGGGCCCGGCGCCGGACGCTGCGCATGACGGTCACCATCGTCACCGTCTTCGCCTGTTGCTGGCTGCCGTATGCTACCATCACTTTGTGGTGAGTACTTTTTAAAAATACATACTTATGGCATTTTGTATTGTGTTTAAGGCACAATATGTGCCTCTATTTCACGTAGTGGAAAATACACTGTGGGATAATATTCATCGACTTATGTGATGAGTACTGTTAACTAAATATTTTCACTGAGTTTTTGGTGTAATAGGCATCCTATTTGTCCATCGACTGGTGTTTTTCTATTTCAATGAAACTCAACTTCTTACTTAATTTTGGAACTACACCGCGAAGCATCAGAATCTGCTGTGTGCACTACGATGATTAGAGCAGTTAATATAGTTTCGTACACAGAGTCGTATCTATGTCTGTGGTTTCGTACATATTTTATTGCCGAAGAAATCTGACAATGAAAACCCTCTTCGAATCCATTTAGCGCGCGCTAAAAGCGACTATCATTTATGATTCTCTCTCTTGGACATTTGTTATGTAGTTTTTCAAATCATTTTGCTCAATAGCGAATATTCCATTTAAGGTAGTTTTTGACTGTAATTTTCCCGTAATATTTTTTTTATTCTTGGTATCGAATTTCCCAATCGTATTCGGGTTGACTTTTTTTATTATTATTATTTATTTCATTCTGCTTACATTATCTTAACAGTATCTATCTACTAAAACGACAATGCAGCAATATTAAGAAAACTAACATTAACACTTAACTAATAATCAAATGTCAATACATAAAATAACATGTCAAAATTTTTATAGAAAATGTCAATCTTTAGCCTAATATGATCTATTGCACACACATACAGTAGTAACCTCTGTGAACCTCGCCAGCGAGCAGTGGAAAATATCTATCTCTTTGGACACCTCGTTAAGAACCCGTATAGACTTGACTCTCCTATGCGAGAATGAGCATCATCAAATCTTCTTTATTTTAGCAGTTGCTACCAGATATCCACTTACACTACATTAATTACATTACTGATCTACTCAAATGTTTATTTAAATCCAGGTACATGATAGACAGGAAGTCAGCTTCGCTCGTATCTCCGCGAGTCCAGGATTTCTTCTTCATCATGGCCGTCTCCAACTCCTGCATGGACCCTCTGGTGTACGGCTCCTACACGCTCGATTTCAGAACATTCCTCAGGACCATGAGGAAGGTGTTCTGTGTCCACAGTAAATCTCCTGAAATGCTTGGTAAGACTGTCTTTGGTTTCTCATAATGTGACAACACCTAACTAAATTACAAATCTTGCATTATGATTTATGACATAAATAATGAGGAAGCAGCTCTATACTGTCACTTGCAACCTTGCTGGAGCTTTGGATTGCTGTGAGCTTTTGTCGTTAGGCCAAAGAGGAGGACACTTCCCTAAGAAGTCTAATGGAAAACTTTGTGACTCTATGCTCCGTTTTTCCTTAGATGTCATAAGAAAACAAACGCAATCAAAATAAACGATAAATAAGGTTCCCAAGTGGACTGCAAAGTTTATATGGTAATACAAACTTATATTGCTACTACGGTACCTTGCTCGCATGTGTGGCCGAGACGCAAATAAAGTTTGTTTTCTAAGGAAAAACTGAATATAATTCACTTTTCGTACTACCCTGTCGCGGCGAGGTGCTTCTGTAGCCTGTGGCTCTAAGTATGAGCTGAACTGGTGAAGGCGACGTGATTAACTACAGAACTGATGATGCATACTGGTTTATTGAAGGTTTTACACAGAATTTATAAAAAAACACCATAAAAATATATCAAGGCCTTTTAGTAGGCTATTCAAATAGAAAAATAGGTGTAAAAATCAAAATATTATATTATTGCTTATGACTTTCCTGGCTACACGTTTTTTATACTTACCTGAGACTATTAATTCCTTTGTGCCGTTAAGTGAATGCAAATTAGTACATCTATTTTCACCGTAAATAAGGTCTATCTTTAAATAGTCCAGTCGTAATCTTTACACTCTGTAAATATAAATTGTATTTAAAAGTTCTCAGCAAATACTTTGAGCTTTCGAAAATAAAGTGTTTCCTATTTTGTCCAGGTATTTCCAGACCGGGCACTCTAAAGAGCAAATTGCCTACGAACGACGTGGTACATCCTGAAACTGTAAGTATTTTATATACCTTCACCAAGTAGCAAATGTACAGTTAGCTAACTTTTTCGTGTGAACTTTAAAGTCGGTATTTGTATATAAAGGGCTGTTTCTATAGGTACTTAATTGAATTTTAAAGTATCAACATTACTTTTAATTGAATATTTTAGTTGGTGGTAGTAGTGTCTACGTTTCGGCGCCGTTAGTTATGACTGGTAGGAAAGGTTGGGAAATAGGCGACGTGAAGACTTGACGCGGTAATCTAAAATTTTTAGGTTTTAATGTTAAGTTACATTGTATATGAAATAAATAAATTTGAATTTGAAAAATTACGAAACTGGATTCTTTTGTCAGCTTCCCTATCGAGTTGGTCCAACCCAACTGTCTGACTTACTTCATCATCATCATATCAGCCTGTAGACGTCCACTGCTGGACAAAGGCCTCCCCCAAGGATCTGCACGACGACCGTTCCTGCGCTAACCTCATCCAGCCGGGTCCCGCGACCTTCACCAGATCGTCAGTCCACCTTGTGGGAGACCTGCCTACACTGACTTACTTATCTGGAGCCTATTACATAACGTACTATACAACAATCAGATTGTATGATGTTTGTTTAGTCACTAAATATAAATTGATGGTCTTAGTTTCTTGCTCTGTATTGTATGTCTGTCGGTAGTCTGTGGAATTCACCTGCGATGTTACAGATACCATAGAATCTCGGCCAAACAAATATGTTTGTCCTGCATTATTATGTGTCCGTGTTGTATTCGACCCAAGATAATCCTAGTTTGGGGTCGTATGAGCGTGACCTTATTTCCTACGCCACAATTCTAGAACAAAAGTCAACACAGCACATTTTGCTCTCACGGTAGCAACTCGAACGAAATAACAAATTACCATTTAAATTGCTCAATGAGACCCGAATAATTTCAAACCCGGAACTTTGTGGCTTCCATATCTACAATAGAAGTTACAACAAAAGGCAGTTAAAATACCGAAATATTATTAAACTTGAAACAAATTTCAGTTGGGTACTGTATGTATGGTGGAGTGTGGGATGACCCATGCTAGACAGACCTACGACCTAAAATGGTTATCTATCCGGAATATAGGAATAGGAAAGGTTTAGCATCAAAATTTAAAAGCCTAATAAGCATTTTAAGCTTGACAAATATGTATACAAGTATAAATATGTGTACAAACCAATATGTATACAAGTACTTATATTATGTTTAAGTTATTAATTTTATTTAATCAATTTAGAATCCTGAATCGCAGTGGAATTACATTGTCAGAAATTTATACACATCAGAATAAACTAATGCAATATCCTAAATTCATAACATCTTTAGTAATTTAGCATTAAATATCGATGCGGGAGGGTCATAAATTCGTAACATCACAACGGACATAAACGAGAATGTTTCTGTCCGGGAATACATTTAATTATTGTTGTGAAGGTATTTCATTATGGCATTTATTCAGTGATCAATATCATTGTACGTTTAATAATAATAATAATAATAATAATGTTTGGACAAATTTACACACGGCTGTTTAGACCCAACTAGCCGAAGCTTGTACATATGGGTACTCGACAACTGATAAACATACATAAATACTTTTAAATAAATACTTAAATTCATACAAACACCCAGAGTCCGAAAACCAACAGTTATGCTCATCACACATTGATTGTTTATTTGATTCCACGGGCTAAAAAGCAATTGAGCTCAAATCAATGGTAAAGTAATTGGTAGAAAATCTTCAGCTCTAGATCGCGAAATCGAAAATTTGATTGAACTTTAATGACCTGTGCTGTAATTATTTAAATGGATCTCTAAAACTTGATTTCCAATAGGGTTCTTTCACAGCATTAAGGCGGCCTTAGAAAATTAATTGTCTTGAAGAGTCTCTTCGATCAGTGACAGAGATTTCTGCAGGGAATTTTAGATTAAGCTGTAGGGATAAGCGAGGTCTTGTTTTAAGGGACAGATACGTCTAGATCCGTAGGTAAAGTACTTCTTTTCTTCTTCTTAGCTGGTTAGTGATTAGCTGATTAGTAAAGGCCTCCTCAAATTCATTCCACCCTTTCTGTCTTGGACGCGATTTATCCTGTTTTTAAACGTAATATCACAGATTAGATAATAGTTCCTACGGAAATATTATTTATGTAATTCGAAGGCCATCTTTTGATCGGATTTTTTTGGTGCATGGTGGCGTTTTTCGCTCACGACCTACCCTGGCAGGTAGAGTGCCTACCTCGTAGTGACTCTCCTGGCTTCATTTTCGGAACCTAAGTAATTTTCATTAACTTACTTCACTGAAACCATTAATTGTCGATTACTTAGTGTCATCTTCATATTTCATAAACGAAAAACTTCAAGATAGCCATAGTCGTAATTAGACATAATAAACAGGTCTATCTATCAGAAATATAATAAGTAGGTATTTCCAAAGAAATTTCTGGGGAATGTTTTAGATATCCATCAATTTATTAATATGACTCCACAGGGACTAAAAAAGATAGGAATGTAGGGATAAGTATGAAGATAAATATTACGCAGAATATTGAGGCAAAGCAGCTAAGGAAAATTGCGAAATTAATATCAAATAGCAAAAAATTATTGTTTTAAGAGTCTATGAAAGGGAGACGCCATCATTTATCAGTCATGTAGAGTAAGGCTTTTCTGAAGTGCAATTTCCTTAGCATTAAATTTTATAAATAGCCTTTCCACTTTATTTTTCTGAAACAGTAAGTAAATATGATATTTGAGATTGGATTGAAGTGGTAAGCAAGTGAGTTTTACTTTGCATTTACGTTTTAATATTGTTATATTAAAATACATAGCAGTTTCTGTCTAGTATACTATAATTATCGTGATGAACTGAACAACTTTACAAACTCCATATACGTTAGAGTAAGGCTGTCAGATTTTGGTTTTTAATTTTTTTGGGAAGTAATAAGGGTTTCTTTTCCTTTTGAGGTATGAAACCCTAAAAATAGGACAAAAACATTTTTACAAATCTTTAATAAAAGATACTTATTGTGTAAGTATGAAACGGTGAATTTGAAGTGCTAGAGAAAACAATTTAAATATCATTTTTTAAGTTGAAACTTTTATATTAAAAAAACCGTTTCAAACCACGGAGAAGTTTCTACAGTGACCTTGAAAATGTCAACAAAGACGAGCACCGTGGTAGAAACAAAACAAATTCTAAAAGAAAACGTTCAAAAAGAATTAGTTTCTTTTTGAACGTTTTCTTTTAGAATTTGTTACTTACATTGTCCTCTATGTCTATTACCGTGGCACAGCTATAAACGTCTAACGTAACGTGGCACGCAAATTGCTTTTCGGTGAAATTGCAACAAACCCAGTAGCCTACTCTACTTGGGCCTCAAGGCGGCCATCTAAGTAAATGGCTTAGGTAGGATGGAACGAAAGTGCGCGGGTTTTGCGGTAAATACGGAGTTTTGCCCAATTACTGCAACCTATTATTGGTATTTAGTAATCGTTCACGATTTATTGTATTGCTAAATACTTTATCATTTTCTTTTTTTTATTCAAATTAGTGTCATTTCATTTCTTTCAAAGCGTTGGTTTTTTTACTAACTTACCTGCAAACTGACTGCTAACTTCATCCACGTTCAAATATTCAAACTTTGGCATACATAAATGGACAGCAAATAATAATAAACAAAAAAAAACAGCAAAATGGCATTAAAAAACAAATGATGATGATGCTGCTTCCTAACGGCTTATCTGATCAGTTGAATATCTATAGCGATCTAAAAGTCCTCCATGTACTCTCTCGATGACCTTCATCAGATCATGCCTCGATCAATCCTTCACCCGAGAACCATAACTTCAAAGTGACCTTGTTTTTATGAAAATTATTGCCTGTTTCTAATTAACTGTCCACCTATGTAGTAGTGAAATATTATTTAGTTGTTTGTTTAGTTTCTTAGTTTTTCATCATAACTTTATAAAGTTATGACTTAATGAGTCACTCATAATAACCGACTTATTCGTCGTTACCTTTGAATTTAATTAACTAACCTTTATGTGGACGGGAAAAAGTGAAAACCGCATAGAAAGGACATAATTTGTGGTTAAGCCTCTATATTATAACATACAAGTAGCTAGAAGGGTAATACTGGGTAATACGCATTCTAGTTCACCTCCCATGGGTTTACCTTTGCGTAGGTTACCTCTTTTATGGAAGCGTAGAGGTATTTCTGATGAGGTAAGAGTGCGGTTTGCATTGAGGTAGGACTTTTTCCACTCCTGCAGTGTAATTTTATTATTACATAACTCAAAACAGTGCGTAATAAATTTAAGCATACTTCTTTTCACATGTCATTGTAATAATCAATTTTTCACCTCACCGGCTCGGAAGGGTATACTTTCTCATTCGAAATCTGCGTGGAAAACTGCACCTGGAAAAAAACTTTTTAAAACTTTTCTTCTAATTTGTAGATGGTGGATATTTAAAGAAGTGGTCAATTCTAATTGTGGTTATTATTATTTATGGTTCTAAACCGCCGAAAGGATTCAATTCACCTAGTATTTTCCTCTGTAGCGAAGTGAAAAATTGTGTGTTGCGCTCGGCAGCAAAGCTATTTTGCGTCTCGTACTCACTTCGCTCGTGGTTCAATCGTAGAACCCTTCGCTTTGCTCAGTTTTCAATACTAGTACTCGCACAAAATAACCAACTATGCAGCCTTGCATAATAAATAACTAATGTATGAATTTTAACATTAATGTAATTTCAGAATAAATATTGAACTTTTATCTATGTATACGAGTATTAACGTTTATAACATTGTGACAGGTGCGCCCAAAATGCAATCGGCGACACGCCGTTCGATTCGAAGAGACCTCGCTGGCTGGGCCCAGTGCTAGTTCGGACCCAATCCAGCACTGGAGCGAGTTCGAAGACAGGCCGCTCAAGCCAGCGCACAGTTGCGAAGTATTCACGCTCTACACGCCAAACCGAGCTTTATACTGATACACTAATGGGTAAATGCGCGAAAATTACCTTGGAAAAAGGACGCTTATGGCCAGCGTAGAGACAATTAATTAATAATATTCATTAATGTTATAATAAAGTTCAAAATTACATTAAGGAATAAATTGTATCCAGCTGATAGTATCGTGCTTGCGTTGTCGCCCTTAAACTTTATTCTAATTCATCAAGTCATCAACAGCCTATTAATGTCCCCACTGCTGGGGCTCAGGCCTACCCTCTCAACGAGGGCGTTCGGGCTATAGTCCACCACGCTAGCCCAGTGCGGGTTGGTGGACTTCACATGCGCCTAAGAATTTCTTCTTCGGCGTATGCAGGTTTCCTCACGATGTTTTCCTTCACCGTTTGAGAGCAGTCAGTAAATTTACTTAAATTTCGAGAAAAAACCCATTGGTACATGGCCCAGCCGGGGATCGAACTCCGGACCTTTCGATATGATAGGCCGCATCTTATCCCCTACGCCACTGACGCTCTCAAGTTGAAGTTGATTATTAATTTGTCGGCGAAATTCACGGCACTGCTCCGCCCACTCGTTTCAATTTTATACATGGGGGAAACTACGAAATGCTACGCGCTACAGCGTAGCAAGCCATACCAGTTAAGTTGTATTAACTCATTTTAAATGTCTAGTTATTATACATTAAATTACAGCAAATCGATATCCTTAGTTATTACAAGAAATGTGTTTTCTATAACATAATCAATATTTTTTCTACATAGTGATTTAAGGAAATAGTAATAATAATGCTAGAAGAATCATCCTGTATATAAATACCATTATTTATAAGGGTCAAACACGAGTGTATAAATCATTAAAGTTATTAATAAGTAATGTAGGTACATGTAATTATAAAGGAAGTTTATTTGTAAATATGGTAATGGTGCGACGAAGACGACACGTGAACAAGCCTTAACAAAATGTACTTATTACAAAATTATGGACACTTCAAAACAGTCTTTCAATTTTAATTTATGACAGGGCTACCACATTTTGTGAATACATATTTGAATAATAGCACACAACACATAATACTATCAAGATAAGAAAAGAAAATTTAATGCCAGTAAATTAGTTTTTGGGTACCTACGTTACAAAAGTTTATATCCATGACATTCCTATGTGGCGAAGTCAAACTTGTCAAAAATCAAAATCAAAAATAAAAAAAGAGTCAAAATCCGTCATGCTTGTTCTAAACCTGTATAGTTGTCCGCAGGCGTGCGCTGTGATCGATTTTGTGCATTCGTTCAAACAAACGCAGCCGGCCAATCCGGCGATATTATTTTTTAAATATAATCCTTAGCGATATCAGAATAACTATGAAGAACAATATTGAAGTTATTATAACATATCTTATAAGTTGTAACAAAGAAGTTATTGAGTCTATGCCAAGAATCTAATATTGTTCGACCTCTAACATAATTTTCTATTTCTTTGGGTATTCAATATTTTTTCTAAATAAGTACCTATGATAAATATGTTTACATGTTTATTCTGAAATCTATTTTATCTAGTTGGTGTTATGATACGGTTTTATACAAAATACATTTACTTCCAACTCAAATTTGAGATTAAAGCAAAATTTCTGTACAAAGGAAACAGTCTTTGTTTCGTAACTTTAGCAAATTTAAGAATTAAAAAGTCTTAGCACGGAAATTCTGGGGTATCTCGTTTTATGTTTCAAGTTTTTAAGTTTGTTTTAAGCGGTCTTGTGCTTGGCCCACTTCTGGACATAGGCCTTTCACCATACCCATAAATATTTTTACTTTGATAAGACCGTCGGTCCGTCTGTCTCACACTGCGCTGGCCGGTCTTATCTATAACATTTATTTATGTACTTACCTTAAGCCCTGAATTCGGTTACAACTATAAACAGACAACTTTGTGTAATTTGTATCAGTGGGTTCGATGTCATATTTGTGAATTCGTTTTATAGACATTTTGACTTCTACGCTATATGCGAGTCAGCAAGTTTAAAATAAGTCAAAACTTAAATCAATAGCAGTGTCAACCACACAGTAGACGTAGAAAACAGCAGTGATATAGGGGAAAGTATACAGGTACAGAAATCTTATGGATTTCTTTTCCATTTTTTGCTAAAAATGAATACTCGTAGGCATCTAATATTTTATGATTCCGTCTCAAAAGTTTGTTGATCTATTTTGGTTTGGAAGTTTTCCAATTTCCTGCAAATAAATTCCAATCATTCATGGTTCTGTATAGGTAATTTCATTTTCTTTGTCGAAATCGTTGAAGAATTTTAAATTAGGTACAGTTATATTTGTTATTCCCCGTCGTTAAGAGGAGACCTCTGTCCAACAGTGGGACTTAGTAGCATGTAATAGGTTTGTTTTATTCTGATTTTAAATGAGTAAACTAACTAAGCGTATTACACCTACAATAATCTCTATAGTATACACGTACCTGTATACTTTAAATTGATACACAGAAAAACTTGCGATTGCTCTGAAAAGATGTTGGTTGTTGCTTTCTCATAATAAGTGCCTACCTATTAGGTATCATAATCATATCGTTTTGAATAAACTTCAAAGAGTTTTATAAGAAGTGAGTATATTTTTTGTACTAGGCGCTTCTAGCAAAAGGGCAATCATCCATTCAATTAGGAAGATGTTAAAAAGGAAAATATATTTTGGTGGGCTTGTTTTTTTCTCAAGGTGTACAGAAATTGAAGAAATGATAAACAAAGGGTTTTTGTTTTACAATGTTCAATTTAATGCTTTGAAAACCACTGCGTAGGTACTTTGTCTCGGCCTTTTCAGGAAACAATTTCGCGCACCTAAACAATCATGTCACAGTAATAAATTCGAAAATGGGGATGCTCAATCATACTATTCACACTGTAACTATTCTTTATACTATCCTATAAACTTGATACAGTGATGGCTTGTCAGTAATTGATAAGTAGACCAGCTGAATATGTATAATTGTAATTTATTAATTAGTGTGTCTATTTATTTAATTTAAACTACATTATGTTTTTGCTTACAGTTTCGAATTGGACACGTCTGTAATGATACTGTAACTGTTTTCATAAAATAATAATAATAATAATAAAAACCAAAGTTCTGGGGACAAATACATGACCTAATATTGACTTACGAAACAAACACTTAACCGATGGTTGCATTGGCCACTGGCTACCAATACCTTATTCCTTTCTCTGTTAGTTCTTCTAACGGGGTAGGCAGAAAGAACGGAGCGCCAAGTATCGCGATCCCGACATACCTCGTTCGCTTCACTCAGTCTCATTATTATCTTGCAATCTTTCATTTATTTCTCTTTGTCAGTAATTTCCTCGACAGATCGCTTACTTAATAACGGCTTATGTTTTTCCTTACCGACAAGTTCATTTTCATTGTTTTCCCGGATATTAAGTATAACTTTCATAAGTACGCATTAAATATGGCATGTATGTTACAAACAAACATATCATAATAAATTTATAAGACAGTGAACATTATTGGTGAGAGCTGATGGAAATAAATGCGTTTATAAGAAAAGCCTACGTATAACAGCGGAAGTTCACAGGAATTTCTTTCATGCCTTCGTTCGGCGTTAAGATTGTATATTTTTATGTGTTTAAAAATATTTAAGTAACATTATAATGACTGACTGCCTGTTAATCATTAACACACATTTCCCTTCAAATATAGTTTAATGCCAATAAGGAATATTTTATTATCGCTTCTAAGGGGATGAAATTCCACTCAGGATGACTCAGGCGTAAGGGTAACTATAAGTAAATGTTTATCTATCTCTCTGTAGTTTATATTGTTTTTGTAGGATAGGTATGTCTGTTTGAGACAAGTTTCATGAAATCTACTTGAGCAGATTAAGCGTTGTTTATGGTACCTACTGATGTCTTAAATAATGTGTTTGAGAACTAGGAGGTTGAATTTCAGTTTCATTTAATTTTCTATATTACGAATTAGTATATTCTGCATTATAATTAGTATGGTAGTTGCTTATAATAAACGACAGATTCCATGGTGCAGTACACTCTTTTACATGTTGTAGTAGGTAAATACGTAGGTTTACGAACGTGAACGGGTGTTAATACTTACAAATCACGTTAACAATTTGTCATTGTCAGAGAGAAAAGTGGGAGAGAAATGAATATTCTGTGGATGGCAGGTGTCTAGTATAGAAATATTATGGGAAAAATTGGGTGGGTCCCAGGAGTTCGCCGCGTTTGTAAGAGAACCGTTGATTTCTTAAATAAAAAACTAAATTTTCCTAATATTTTTTTCGTGTCATTTGCACGCTACGAAATTACAAGTTTCACAATTCGAATTCATTTATTGAACCTACACAATATTATGTACGTTCTTAATAGGTAATAATCATATTTACGATCGTGGGCGATATAAGTACTTATATAAATATTTGTTTATTTGTATTAAAAAGGTTAACGTTTTCTTAATATCTCGATGAGTACCCAAAAGTACCTTCTTTATTAATCTCAGACTTGCTCTTGCCAAACTAAAGAAAGAAGAATTAACCAACGAAATTAATGTCCGTAAATTTTTTATCCTTCACGTTAAATAATTCAGCATTAAGCTTCGGTGGGCTTTGGACATTTTGACGTTTAATTAATGAATATCGGGCGCCTTAATTAATTATTGTCTTTTAGCCTCCTGAAAATTCACAAAATATCGTATAAGGTTTCGTAGTCTGTACACATTATACCTTCTTACGATTTCAAAACATTTATTTTGTTGTTGCATGTAACCGACATAAACTTGCAATGATCTTTATATTTTTGTATTTATTTTTTCCTTAAAAAAACCAACAGCCTATTAATAATGTCCCCACTATTGGGGCTCAGGCCTTCCCTCTCAACGAGCGTTAGGGCTTTAGTCCACCACGCTAGCCCAGTGCGAATTGGTGGACTTCACATGTGCCTAAAAATTTCTTCGGCGTATGCAGGCTTCCTTACGATGTTTTCCATCACAGTTTGAGAACAGTCAGTAAATGTAAGTACTTAAGTTTCGAGAAAACCCCATTGGGACGTGCATGGATCGAACTCGGACCTGTCGTCATGACAGACCGCGTCTTCCCCACGACGACGCCACGTTTAAGACAGTCGAGACCAACAAATATGACAAACCAATGGAGTGAAACAATATGGCTAGGCCGGGGTCTGATTTCGGAAAAACTGAATGAATTGTGATTAAATGCGATGTTATTCGAATGTTGTTATAAAATTTTAGAGAACAATTTTGTCTTTTTGCAAAGACAATATTATTTCCTGTTACTTGAGCAAGCAAAATCCATTTACTTACTTATTTTCGATTATCTTTATCCGCAAATCCCCTGGAGTTCCAAAAGCAGTCAGTGACAAATGGAAAGTATATAATTAGGGAAGAAGAGTAGGTATTGAATACCGTTTGAATAAATTCTCTGAATTATGAAATTAAACATAAAGTAGGTCGTTTGATATCTTCCAAGGACTTTATAATTTAACTAATATAAGACAACAACAATTACTTAGATAAAAAATATTGTAAAAACCTTGTCTGTTTAGCAATTTCTTTAAACATCGACCATAAAGTGGGTGATTGAAAATATTTTTTTATTTAAATAAAATTTTATTTATGAGGAAAGTGTACGTATTATTTCTGAATTTCAGCTCAATAGGTCCAATAGTTAACGAGTTTTCGTGGGACAAACAGACGGATAAAAAGCTCATCTTATCCGCTTTGAAGGATTGCTATAAAATATATCTCAGAAAGAAAATGTGTACTGTGATAAATAATATAGTCATACAGTATTATTAGTTAATATAAGTTAATTAATTAAAAATTATGTAAATGCTTACTTGTAAAAGCATCTAGAAAAATAAAAAGGATGATAAAATATGACTCAGTAGGTAATGAAAGTTTTCAATCTTTGTCAATAATTTGTATTGAAAGTTGAGGATTTTTTCTAAAAGGTTGTGTAATCTATTACTTTTTCTCTCGTTGTAAGTTTAAATGAGCAGAATAATGCATGTGAATCATAATGTAAATACTACTTTAGTATCTATGGCATACATGTGTATATTAAGTTAAGTACTAAACTATAATTAATATTATAATAATTATAGTCTTTTAAGTTAGAAATGACTAACTAAATTCTACGTATGTATTCAGTTATGGAAATTATTATTTATGAAAAGAGTTAATTAAAATATAAATATATTTTTTTTACTTGATGATTTGATTTATTTTTACAATGTATCAAAATCAAAGTCGTTGCAATATTACTAGTATCTACTTGTCATTTATTAAAAAAGGCCTAGGGTTAAAAAAGGAGTACCCTTAAGGACCGACGAATTAAGCGATGGGATCCAAGTTCTAATATCCACGACTCCGTCTGTCTGTATGTCTGTCTGTCTGTTCATCACTGCTTGTTTCATCAACTACTGATCATATCGATTAGAAATTTAGGATTATACTTGCTTGCCCACCGCTACCTATAGCGAATGAAATGAAAATATTTTTTTTTCTTTGTGTTTTTTTAACGGAAAGGTCTACGGGAAAGTCGCGGTCTATGTCTACCATAAAAAATTGTACTGACAACCGCAGGCGCATCCTGGCCGAATTAATTTGAAATCCTCCATGCAATCCTTATATCCCACAGGCAGCCATTACCGCAGTAACTATTTTAATCTGTGCTACCGCGCCAGTGGGTAGCTATCCACGAATCTCCCGCTCACAAAACGGAACATGATGTAGGTGTGATAAAAGTTTACTTTCGAAAAGTCACAGTACATTAATTTGATAACGGCATCGGCACAGAATAGATAATAGTACCAAATAACGGTAGGGAATGTCCGGATCCTGCAGGGGAGTAAGCGGCGCGGCTGCCTGAGCTCACAAATGGTTCACAACGAAGATATCTCTCCTTCCTGCACTTCCGTTTTATCATATTCCTGGCGACTACCATTACATTTTACGTCTACTTTAGGCCGATACTGAACACAACAATTATTACTTAGGTATAGGTAGGTACGTACATAATTTTTTCTTTTCCATTTACCCAAACTATTCTTCTATTTGCTCACAGCGCGCACTTTTAATTCGGAATTGGCGTCTATTATTGTGGATTCTGGCTAAGGTGAAGTTCATACTTAATTATATTATACCTACACCCCACAATGGTAATGACATTATCTATCCGAGAAGTTAATCTTAGTTTAGTCAACGGAAAGAATTGCATTTCGAAAACTACTTTGTTCTTTCTGTAACTTCTCCCAGTCGTTAAACAACTCAGGTGTTAATATAATTAGGAACTAGATTATAACTGCCAAGCGCACTTTCTCTGCAAAGAAAAGTTACTTCTTATTTCTTTTGAATTCCTTAATTATTTAATCCAATGACTCGTTCTAAATTAACGACTAACTCGTTATAAATTACTTTAATCTTGATTTCTAATCTGCAGTAATAAAACGGTAATTCCAAATTATCCTTCCACTTGACAAACATACACAATATTAGTGTGAGAGATTATAGATATTTTCTAAAGAAGATTTTGTTTAGAACTCGTTGCGAGTGGCAATATAGGCTAAGTAAGGGAAAAATGAGCGTCAGTGGCCTCGGGGATAAGACGCGACCTATCATATCGAAAGGTCCGAGGTGCGATCCCCGGTTGGGCCATGTACCAATGGGTTTTTTCTCAAAACTTAAGTACATGTACTGACTGCTCTCAAACGGTGAAGGAAAACATCGTGAGGAAACCTGCATACGCCGAAGAAGAAATTCTTAGGCGCATGTGAAGTCCACCAACCCGCACTGGGCTAGCGTGGTGGACTATAGCCCGCACGCCCTCGTTGAGAGGGTAGGCCTGAGCCCCAGCAGTGGGGAGATTAATAGGCTGTTGATGATGAAGGGAAAAAGGTCAGTTTTAATTTGTCAAAAAAAGAGAGCGATTGTAAAATATAGCTTTTATTTTGATTGCAATGAAAAGCCTTGACAGGTGGAGCATGTTGATGAATGAAACAAAAACATTAAACACAAAAACACGCTTAGATAACTTAAGAGAATATAAAAGTACCTACTAACTTAAGCATAACAGTTAGGTACTACGCTTATAATTATATTTTTACATTTATAACTAAAAAAAGGATTTTTTCGTTACATAAATAAATTATATCGACTTATATAATTACCACAGTAAATTATTCGCATTAACCCTATACGTGATTTAGGCGTATTGCTTTGTGGTGTACAGAGAACGAAGGAATTATTCAACCAATGACTAGAAAAGACTAGAAAGAGAGAGAAAATTATGTAAACAAAATTGTATTTACTTAACTGAACTGCTCAACTGAATTAAGAAGAAAATAATCATCATACTTCGTGCCCGCGCCAGGGGTGATAAACCGTAGAAGTTGAATGCAAAATTTTTATTAATGACTACACAAGATGCGACATCTCAACATAAGGCCAAGTCATCGGATTAATATATAAATCGCAAACACCTCAATGCTCCTAATTCTAAGAAGAAGCAGACATACAAATTATGTCAAGTGTGATATTGTGTTTCCAGAAGACATTCGTCTTACTTGAGGCATTGAGGGGTTATTTGTCGATGGTAAGGAAATTACACAACGTGAAACCCAGCGTGAATTGCACTCAGTCATTATCGGAATACACCTCCCCGGGCGTATATTTATCTGTGCAATAAAGAACATTAAATTGTATTGAATCGAAAACTACAACTAAGGTCCCTTCTTTTCGATATCTTTTACGCTAACATCTACCTACTTATCAACCTAGGTTTATATTTTGAAAAATTTTACAACTTTATCACGTTAAATTTTAATTCAGGGCAGGCATGTCAAACTTTTTTTTATTTGTTAACAACAACACTACGTAGAATCATCGAGTTCTTTTTTCGATTTGACAGGTGTTACAACGCATTAATGTGTAATATCGTTGAAGTCAGAAAAAACTCCACGGCTATATAATTTGATAGTTAAAATTTCACAACAACCCGCACAAAATAAATAAATACCAATTAATTGTCAGAACTGCTACATAATGTTGCGTTAGGTGGAAAATAGGTATAAGTTTCCATCTATCTTTGGCGATGTATTGCACTGCAGTTTTTAGGGTTGTTCCACTTAATAACAATAAGATTTATATTTATATGTATTTTTGTAGTTAAACCTATAAAAGAGTTGTTATTATATTATGTCCTTGATTTGAAATTCATTAAATTTTCTCACCGTGTGTGTTGCGTAATTGCCCGAAACGGTTCGCATTTTACCGCATATGAATATAACAGCTGCCTGCGGTCCGCTACGGGAACGAGTTTAACATGCCTGACAAAAAACACTACAATAATAAACTAATTAAATGTAGAGCATACATAGTAGTTATTTTTCATTTAATGACCAGATCTCATTTATTTATTATTTTCCTATTTGTCAAGTGACCCATCTTATATTGACGAGGCAACTTTTGGATCCCATAGTTCTTTATGTGTATTATTTATTACATACGACATTAGGCAAATTGTAATTGTAAATATCAAGTAAGAAACAAAATTATACTTTGACCCTCTGAAGAAAGGCGATTTCGGCCAAAACCTCATAGTGTTTACATGACACTAAGTGATAAATTGATAAGGGAATAATGTCATATCCATAGTGCGAGATTGAATTACTTCTCCCCATGAGATTCCCGCATTTGGCCCAATTTCCTCACCCGACCTGTCTGTCACGGAAGATTTATTAATTTATCCACCAATCTTCCGATATTGGGAACATTTTATCTACCTCTTCGAGTGCTTGGGGTGTGGTTAATAATCAGATACAAATTCAAATATCGTACCCTACCAAAGATGACCCCGCGGTAGAGTATAGTTACAATAATAATTTAATTGTTCAATGAATAGTAATAAATTTATTTTTGGATCCATTGGCAAATCTTAATTTCATTATATAAAATTATTATACACATAAAATATTGTACTGGACGATCCCTTTTACTGATAACACTTTATAATAAAGAAATAAAGATGGAATGAACAATGCATTCCAAGAATTAAGCTTTTGACTTAACAAAAAAGCCGATTAAAAATCTGTGTTTTGAATTGGTGTAGGGAACCTCTTCTCGGGCTGACTGTACTGTGTACACCTAGTAATTTTACTTGATATAGTAATAGGAATTTATTTTCGTTGCCGGTGGTACTTACTATACTTTCAGTAGTTAGGGTTAACTTAACTTAATCAAAAATTCAAATCTGTCCGTCACAAAACTCTCCAACCATGCTACCAAAGAATTTTCACATTATTATGTCCACGTGGGCAAAGCCGCGGGAATGCATTAGTATTATATTGCATAGCGTAAGGCACATGGCTCAACGACGTCACACGCTGCGATATCAAAACATACTGATAACTCTAATAATTGGGCATGGGCGAGACCGATCTTCTGGCTTGTAGTGCTTTGTTGTTGCAGTAACTCCTGATCTCATCGATGGTCTGAAGTAAGAACACGGGCACGTCGTCATCACGTTTCTGAAAAACGTCATTGAACTTGTTACAGCATTCAGATGCGATATAAATAAATAATGTTTGGACAAATTCACACACGGCTGTTTAGTCCCAAGCTAAGCCGAAGCTTGTAAATGGGTACTCAACAACTGATAAACATCCATAAATGCTTTTAAAATTAATACGCCCATAGAATCCGAAAACCAACAGATATGCTCATCACACATCAATGTAGGTCCCGGGTGGGAATCGAACCCACGACCTCTGGCGCAGTAGGTAGAGTCACTACCAACTACTCCAACAGGCCAGTCAATGCCAGACAATGTTTATTCATCAGCAAAATATAACCCACAGTGGCCAGCTGAGATGGTGATAATATGTCCCTTCCTATGAATTCCATCACTGATGAATAACATAATCTAACAAAACTCTAATGAAACTCATAGGTGGCGGCAACCATGGCCATAATGGCGGAATAAACCTGATATTATATAACCCAAGTTCGAATCAGGCACGAGTGGTGCATGGTTTCGCTAAGCGCTGGCTGTCTGGGGAATCCTCCGAAGGAGTGTTTTCCTATGAGGCTGATATGGAAAAAAAACCTATGAGTTTTTTAAAGTTTTTTCCGAGGCTTTGGACTATTTGATGTCCATACCAGCCTCATAGGGAAACACAAGTCCTTCGGAGGATTAGGCAGACAAACAGCGAACTTGGGTGATATTTTAAACGCGAAGGTAACCAGGCTATCTGTGTGGTTCCTATACACGTCTAAACCGCTGAACGAATTTTAATGAAAAGATGCATCGAACCCTGGGGCAGGGTATAGGCTACTTTTTACAGCGATAAACCGTTTCCGCGGAAAAACTTATCGCACACGGGCGAAGCCGGGGGAAACGCCTAATCTCTTATAATTTGATTTTTAATACTAAAACATACACTTTCTCTAGCCCTAATAAAAACATAATTATAATGATCCTTCATTCATTCCATTTTCCACAAGCAAACCACTGGGCTATCATAATACGAAAAGAGATCCGAGATCGAGCGCATTTGAGAGCGAACTCTAGTTTGCATTTAGTTTTATCATTGAAAAGACTATTTATGTCAAGGTATCACTACCTGTTAAGATTAGTTCAGTTGCATCTGATTGATTTTGCTGAGTAAAGAATAGTGTTGCACCGAATTGAAACCTTATATCGACATTATCGGTGAAGTAATTATCCCGTAATTGTGGGCATGCACTAGAGAAAATACCTTTAACTTTATCTTTAGATGGCTTTATCATTATTCTGATATTTATTTGCACATTTAAAAGAGTCAATAAAATAAAATATTTTCAAGGCTCTAATGGCAAGCTCTTACGTCTCCAATATATTAGAAAAGGCTTCATGGCTCTCTAATCAAGACTATCGAATATACTTGAGTTTTACTTTGTTAGTTTTCCATCTTCAAGCTCCAGAATAATAAAGGAGCTACTAACGAAAACTCTTCGCCTTCTGAAGGGATCCTCAGAACTACTCTATCTAAGTAAGTACCTACCTACTTTAACACTTTAAGTCGCCCAACTAAAAGGATTTTGATAGAATCCACGTCACACATCCACATTTCTAATATATTTTATTTTATTAATATCTTCTTCGACAGAGTTTTTTACATTATCTATTTTTAAATATTTACTTTAGAGGGCTAAAGTAATTAATATTGACTGGACAATTGGATTGCTTTGACGCTATGAAATAAAGAATGACGGAAACACAGCATTAAATATAAAAGTAGGTTGACAGTGAATCTGAGGTAGAGGTGCTCTCTATAAGGGCACCGGTTACTTTGACAGCTCTATATTGAGCTCAGAGTCGATTTTAAAGGGCAATAGTAGAGCAAGCGAATTATTAATTTTATTTTTAGACTAGTCATTAGCGAAACAATTGAGAAGTAGGTACTGCCAGTCTGAAGAGGATGGGGTGGCATTTATGGGGATAGAAGATAAGCTTTCTCATTATTTGAAATGGAGAGAGCCTCCATCCCTCAAAATTTATACATAGACCTGTAAAGGTTCTAAAAGTTAACGCATTTTGCCGAGTTATCGATATCGTTAATCACAGCATCCGACTAGATGATTTTTTTACCTGGAATAAAACTTCACCCTCGAAGTATGTCAGGTGATGTTTCCTCGTTCGCAGAAGTAGACCAACAAGTTTGTCATTGATTACTGTGTATATCTGCAAGAAAACAAATTTAAAAAATTAGAGTCAACTAACAAGGAAAGTATGTACCCAAGGTGTCCGTCTCCGAGTGATTCGTTTTAGTACTAGTAGTTCCGTGAGAACAGTAGACCTCGCCAGCCCATATAAACCAAACCTAAAAGAAACGAACAGAAGTCAATTTTGCAGTTGGAGACAGATTAAGTACTAATGTGACAAAAATTAGCACTTTAAAGCTTAATATTTCGCAAACGGATCCCTGAATCGAAAAATGTTTTTTACACACCCGCAATATTATTGAAAGATCTATCCAACGATACCCCACACCATGGAATTCACGCGAAAAAAAAATATTTCCCATTTTTCGTATGCAGTTTTATGAACATAATTAAAATTTTCGACTTTCTAAGTTAATTGACTATTACTCAAAAACTAATTGAACCTACTTAGCTGTCATAGTTTTCCTTTTAACTACGTTATATATGCTACTGCCGTGAATTTTTTCACATTTCCAGAAGCAACCGTTTAGCTGGCAGGGGGGGGGGGGGGGTAATTAATTTATACCTATGCCAAATTTTTGTCAAAATCGGTTGAAAAATGCGACCTGTAGAGAATTACAGACGGACAGAATGACAGAAAGACAGAAAGACTGACAGACGGACAATAGCATTTTTGGCCAATCTCGAAACTGAGACGCTTCGCTCGCTTCGCTCGCTCGGTCAATTATGTTATACTAGCTGTTTACCGCGGCTTCGGCTTTTTCCGAGGTGCTCGCTCTATAGCCTGTGTTATTTTGAGGTTTAATCTATATTACTGTAGTTTCATCAAAATCTGTTCCGCAGTTTTTGCGTGAAAAAGTAATCATCCAAACATCCTTAAACTTTCGCATTTATAATATTAGTAGACTATATAATACTGTTTGAGTCTACTCAAACTAATTACATTCGTCAATGCAAGTCGTTGACCTCAAGACTGCTTAAACGTGATATCAATGAAATGATGGAATCAGGAAACTACGGGTCAACTAACCCTTAGATTCCTAATTCCAATCATTATTCGAATTATTCTCACTGTGTCCTATTCATTTTATTTAATCTATTTCACGTGAATAAAGTGGATTTTACTTGTGAAGGTCAAAGGCTATCACGATTAAAGAGATTCTTATGTTTGACTCATTTGGAACGGAATGCGGGCAAGGGACGGAAAAGGACGGCCACTGATTTATACATATTACAAAGCGAGAAACTTTCATAGAAACTTTCCATTTGTAAATAAATTAATAGTACTTTGTTCATTGCGGGGAAAAAATGACAATTACTTCCAAGGTGCGGTCCGAATCGAAGATCAATGTCCTAAACCATATTACGAGGAAAGTAATATATACTTTCCCCCAAGTGGTATATAGTGCTTTTCACGCACACTTATACTCTGTGGCTACGAAACAAATACGTAATAAATTGACACACACTATTTCCGTACACTCCGAACATTTCGTCCTGATGATGATGACCTGAGGGCTTTGCTTTCGCCCGTGTATGGCGTCCTCCTGCATGCATTGCTCTATGCATACAAAACATGAGACCGCGCCGCTCTAACCGATTCACTTAAACAACGAAGAAACTGATCGCGGCAGAGCGCACCCAAAATAATAAAGGAGATATTAGCTTGTTGCCGCCGACGATCTTGTTTTGTTCTGGTTTGTTGTGTTGCATTGTGTGCCAGTCATTTACAAAGCCTTTCTATTTGAAACTGAGCGGATGATCCGCTACGCATCGTCTGCTGGATGTGCACACAGCCTTAGACGCGGCCCACTGATCACTTGTATCACAAAAAAAACATGTTTTTTTTATAATAATGGAAAGAGACAAAACTCGTTGGAAAATATTCAATATTCAAACAAAATCAGTTGCCAATAAACTGTTCAATGTAAACAGGACGACCTTTGAAAAATTCCAGCGGTTATTTTCGTTAAGGAACGGTTTCCGTTTCCATATTCGGGTGCGCCCGCGCATGTGTTTGTGTTGCTAATTGCGCGCGAGTGAACGGTCGGGCATTAGTAAACCGATTCCAAATTTAAATCTTGGCCGTGTCGGGGTCGCGTCGCGACGCGGAATGTCGTGTGACGTCACACGCCGCGCCGCGCCAGTGGCGTAGTTGCTGAGCAAAATTGTGGGGCCACGCACGTCTCTGTTATATTCATAGAGTATTCACTTTAAAAATAATAGATCCCATTTTTTACATAGTAATACACCTTTTAAAAAATCCACCAAAATTAAAACTCCGACTCTCTTTGCTCTGCACTTTGGTCGTAAGTAAGTAGGTCACTAAACAAAAATAGGCCAGGGCCTTTCGAGGCTAGATACAAAATAGACTTGGGCCTAACGAGGTTAGATACAAAATAGACCTGGGCCTTACGAGTCTAAATACAAAATAGACCTAGGCCTTACGAGGCTAGATACAAAATAGACCTAGACCTTACGAGGCTAGATTCAAAGTAGACCGGGCCTTACGAGGCTAGATATAAAATAGACCTGGGCCTTACGATGCTAGATACAAAATTCGGCCCTGCCCCGGAATCTTGGCCCGCACAAGATCGACGTAACGCATCCGTCTGGTGTATAATGTATCGCCTCCTGTTATCCGGGAACACTTACGCAAATAGGTTTTTTGCATCGTAATCTAAATGTTGGAAATCTACGAAACAAACTTTTAATGATTCTGGCGGTGTAAAAGATTTTTTTATGTAAACACATATAAGTTTCTCCCGGAAATATGTCCAGTACGACTATTTTCCTCTGCAGTAAGATACCCGTATACTCTGTTGTAATAAATTTTTTGTTGATCGTGCACTTTCTTGTGCGTTCTTGTGCTTTCTGAACAATCCCAACCCAACCTCCTCTCCCCCTTCCCTCCCCCCCCACCCCGCCCGCGCCACCCCCAACACACACAAAACTCTGAATCACAAGGCCCCAGCAGAAACACATGGCTGCAACCTCCAGGGTCTAGCGCTATGCTGAGTTTGGGGACATCAGCACATCCACAGCATCCTCTACTAGTACAAAATTTTATGTTAGATAGGAACAAATTGTAGTTACTTATTTAATAATTATGTTGCTTTAATAATAATTGTGTTTAATTATTATGTTGCGGTATGTGAATAAATAAATATTCTTTCATTATCCTCATGTCAGTTATGACCATTCTACAAAATGAGCATCCCTTAAGCGTGACACACACTGGGCGGCGGCGTTGCGAAAGCGTTGCGGCGACGAAGGTTTGTATGAAGAACGCGCCGCGTCGTCGCCGCTTTGATGTAAAGGGCTTCATACTATTTCGAACATTACAGAAAAAAACCGCAACGCTTTCGCAACGCCGCCGCTCAGTGTGTGTCACGTTTTAGGGCTGATCCTACTGATTTACTGTAGATTTACTGTAACTATACGTAGGTAGTATAGTTTATATTGTGCGGTGGTTATACTCCTAGTAGATACCCACCCACTTACTTGCCTCGCTTCGAAATCCTTTTAAATTTCTGCTGAGTCTGTTTCTTTTTTAATTTCCATTGTTGACAAAGAAAATGTAATTTGATTCAATATCTGCCGGTTCATTGAACAAAGTGAAGTCAAATTTACCTTTTGCGCATTTTATACCCAATTAGAAATATGAGCCAGTGCTCAATTCGATTGATATTTTATATTTTCTGCGACTGTTTTTTAGTAATAATAAAAGTGGCTTTTTGTTTTCAATTTTCTACTAGACATACTCGTACTACTTTGCTTAGCTAAATTCAAGTTAAATCGACGCTTAAATTATATTTATGAGTCATAAATTATGAGTCACAATTTAAAAAAAACTAGACAGCATTTTGTTACTACACAAATTTACTAAAAGGAGATTAATATTGCTTTGTAACATAATAGATTCTTCAAAGAAATCACTATCTAATTAGCAAATTTTCAACTACCTACAATACGACTGAATAATAAGACAAATTGATTAGCAAAATATTTCAAGAGCTTTGCATAGATTATAATTATATTCGGTTACACGAGAATAGGGATCAAAAATAAAACTGAAGCGATATCAGTAACTTCAGAAGCGGAAAATATAATCAAATAGTTTTGTGGGCAAACTTTCCCGTTAGAATCGGGTATTCTCCTGCCGTAAAAATATAACCATCATCGTAAACAAATCAGGCATTTCTAAACATTAATTGCTGCGGTAATTTCAAGGAGTACCTCCTTCAAACTTACATATTATTTTGTTATTATTAGTGACAAGACAGTGTAAATTATATTTAGTTTAATTAGAAACGTTAATAGATTTAATACCTAGGCTTTGGGCTGGGCTGGAAAAGTCATTAATCCGGGTTTCCCGAGCACAATGAACTGTAAATATAAATTTCGTGATGCTGGAAATATATAATTATACATTACTAGCTTTTTCACGCGGCTTCGCCCGCGTATAAAAGTTTTTCCCGTGTACATTGTGAAACAGCGCCCTCTATGTAGGAGTTTTGTTACTTAGGGGGTATTAGCGGACGCCCTGCGACTTTGTCCGCGTTAAAAAGTAGCCTATAAGTTATTCCAGGATATAAGCTATCACTGTACCAAGTTTAATAAAAATCTGTTCGGTAGTTTTTGCGTGAAAGAGTAACAAACATCCTCACATCCAAACATCCTTACAAACTTTCGCCTTTATAATATTAGTAGGATTAGTAGGATAATAATAGCTACAATACACTCTTCTTGCACGAGAAATTTTATATTTTAGCTAAACCACTTATATAATAGGACAAGTCGCTAAACGCATGTTGTGCTTTTGAAACACTAAACTGTATTAATGATAATATTATATTTTTAGGTAAGTACTGAAAAATAAAAGCAATACCAGTAAAAGTAGTATCTACAGTTTAACATACTTATTTTTATGGTTCCGTACCTCAAAAGAGGAACCCTTATAGGATCACTTCGTTGTCCGTCTGTCTGTCCGTCCGTCTGTCAAGACCATTTTTTTCAACTAATTTCTCTTCTCCAGCGAATTGTGTGTGTAAAGTGGTCCCTACACCATCAATCTGCATGACATGCATTACGTGCTGTCACTCATGCATGACCGTCTAGCTGTAGTGATTGACGTGCATGACATGCAAACTACGTGCTGGCCGTTGCTTCACTATACTGATTGATGGTCCATCATGCAGCATGACAATCACGTAAACGTAACGCATGTCGTGCAAGCATGATCGTTTAGGGACCGCTTAAGTCATTGGGAGAAATGGCATTCTTTATTCAAATACTGAGAAGATAAAATGTTTAAGCACCTACTGAGTAATCATTTTCTGAGAACAATTAACATTTATTAGAACGAGGTTGTTTCCAGTTAGTGACACATCTGCGTGTAACACATAAAACTGTGGATGTTATGCCAAGTTTGTTACTGGTACGACAATTACTAATTTATTTAGGGCTGCTTGCTATATTCGTCCGGAATTCGCCGGATTAGTCTTCTTTTTAATGCTGTGTAGTCCGGACTTCGGACTTTGGGAATTTGGGGCCTAGCACGCACGAGTTAAAAGCTTTCTTGCCGGCTATCTTTGTCACATTGCTTCAAATGCGGTACAGCAATGGCGACGCAGCTTTGTCGCAAACGCGTGGTCATGTCATGATTGTCTCGTGACGCAACACTCGTGACAATTTTAGAAACCTTAATATTGCAACCCGTGGCAGCCTAGTTGGTAGTGTGAATCCGCGCTTATTTTAGTATTCTGTCCGCCAAACATCGTCCGTGCGACATTGTAAAAGAAATTATGCCTGGTCCATACAGTCATAGTTCCAAGCACTAACATTTCTGACCACTGTTTTCCGAAATAGACACTCATTTCTTTTAATCACTCGCTTTCATTCACTTCCATTCACCTTTTTGACTTTTCATCTAACAACGACCATCGATAGTGTTCATGGTCTGGGTTTAATTTGCTATCTTTTCCAGGACTATTACTTTCTTTTGTTTTCCAACAGTTTTTAATTCTCGTGGCGCATCCAGTGAGACCGAGCAGGGGTTAGCAAAAATAAAAATATAAAACACGGAACAAACATACGAGATACGAGAGAAACACATCTTTAATATTTAACATTTGTTAATTAGTTCCAACTCACTCTGGGGCGGTTTATATTACATACGGTTACCAACATTGTACTCTCTGGATGTTAATGACTTCCGCCTTATGCTGTGTTAAGATTAAATCTTACAAATTTTATTCATTTTGTAAAATTTTGCATCCTTAATGAGTTCGTTAGACTTAATTGGTATTTACATAAATAATTTATTTTTAAGGTTGCTTTTAAACGGAATGCCTATTAGAGAAAGTTCTTGTTCTTGCGACTCATTAGGTATTAAGTAGCTATCTCAAAAACTTCTGAAAGTTCATACTAAACCTCTCGGAAAATCATAGAAAAATGTAGGTACGTTGAGTATAGAGCGCGTGCATGTAGTAGGTAGATTGTATTCGTATTACTTTTATATTTTTTATTGTTACCGCTGGCAGACATGGCTTTATTTACCTACCTATTAGAAAAAAAAGGCAGGTCAAAATAAGTTTCTTTAAGTGTTGTTGAATCTGAATGAAATTATTTCAAAAACCTTTAAGTACAGCAAAAATATTTGTGAATTACACCACAAGTAAAAATTAAAATAATTTTTCTTTGTATGAAAAGTAAAAACTGTTCAAAATAATGCTTTTTAGCTCAAATTGGATTAGAAAAACCCTTTTAAACCTGCTTTATAACATAAAGTCCATATAGTGTAGCACTACAACAGAAACTGAAACTTTGTACACTTATGAGGTAATTTGCCGACCGAAAACTTTTAGAATACGGTAAGTACATCAGTTTAGGGTCTTTTAGGTCCTTCTTTACACACCTTTTAGGTAGAGTAGACCAAACGACAAGTACTCTTGACCTTTCTGACGTTTTATTGGCTTTTACTGGGTTCTGAAACTTTTTATTATTATGGGTAGGTAAAATAATACTGATGTTTTTATAAAATTGTATAGAATACGGATTCGTCCAAAGTTGTCTAACGATAGAGACCACTAAAGTTTTTCAAACATAATTATTCTTTGAAGTTTATTAAGATGCTCCTTCTACAAATTTTATTAAAAATGAGAGGCTTATCAAGAGTTCAAATCATAATCCAATATTTTATTTAAGTAAGGCTAAGAGCTACAAACTTTTAATAGATAATTAACGCGAAGGGATTTTTAACTAAATATCTTACAGAGAGTTTGAGGAGCGGGGGTCGGTTTCAATATCGAGCCTGATTAGGAAGTAAAACATCGTAAGTGACACAAAATATTCAATCAAGCAATTCAATCAATTTCAAAATGCGAAACGCCGCAAATACGCCAACCTCGGCACCAGTTACTTTTTTATACCTGTCGGGGTGGAGACACTGGGACCCTGGGGCCCGGAGGCGAGAAAGCTCATCAACGAGCTTTCGTCGCGCCTCATAGAGGCCTCCGGTGACCAGAGGGCTGGCCAGTACCTCAGGCAACGCATAAGTTTAGCCATACAACGAGGGAACGCCGCCAGCCTTCTGGGCACCATGCCCCGGTGTGACCACCTCGACGGACTTTTTTATTTGTAGGTTTTTGTAGGTTTGTAGGTTTATTTGTAAGTAGGTTTATTTGTAGGTTTATTTGTAGGTTTTAGCCAATTAGTTCATTTTAATGTAACAATAAGTTTTGTTTAATAAAACACTTCAGTATGTATCAATTTCCTGATGGGAAAGGTTTTGGAGCCGATGGGAATATAAAGTCCTAATCAAATCAACAGCCTATTAAAATACTCAGGCCTCAACTAGGGTTGTTGGGCTATATTACACCGCGCTAGCCCAGTGCGGGTTGGTGGAACTCACATGCGCCTAAGAATTTCTTCTTCGGTGTATGCAGGTTTCCTCACTATGTTTTCCTTTACCGTTTGAGAGCAGTAAGTAAATGTTAGGTAGTTGAGTCTTAATTTAGTCTAGGACTTATTTCTTTAGCTTTATATTTATATTAATTTTATGCTTTTAATGTTATAATAGTTTAATGGTTTTTTGATATTTATGTTTAGTTATTAATATATATTATGTATTATAGTTATTCTAATTTGATTATATTTTAGTTTATATTAAGTTAAGTATTTAGTTTATATTTTAATATCTACAGAGCAAAAGTAAATGTAGGTACTTACTTAAGTTTCGAGAAAAAACCCAGTGGTACATGGCCCAGCCTGGGATCGAACTTCGGACCTGTCGATATGATAGGCCGCGTCTTATCCCCGACGCCACTGACGCTCGGGAACGAATTTGATGAATTTATAGTCCACTTACAGTAAATAATTCACCAAAGGATATAACTTTGGTGCAATGCGCCAGTTCAGGAGGTAACAGGCTCTTGCACGGCGTCTTCCCATACTGGTGGATGATTTCACACAGCTCCTTCATTTCTGTGCAGACCCTGGCTTGCGCCTCAGCCCCTCGGAACTCCGTCATCGAACCGGGGACTGGTCTGGGAAGAATTTTTTACATTGTAGACGTATAAAACCGATCTTATTGACTGACTACCACCCGACAGACACAAAGAAACGTCTGAGTATTCTGGTTTAATACTCAAATAGAAACTTGGATAATAAGACGAAGGCATGATATAACCGACTATATTCTTTTCACTATAGACTACTCGGAAATATTCTCGTTATTGTTCAAGATTCAAAGTTACACTTTTCTGATCACGTCATATGAAATAGTAATGTCGTTTTTACACTTTTGTCGTGAACACTCTTGAATTATCAAGAGTTCACGACAAATAATGAAATTTATAATTTATTGCACATTTTATCAAACTTTGAAGCCTTCATCATGGAGTAAAATAATCTGTATGGCAATATGTACATTTTAATTTATTGAATCAATATGACTGTAGCCAAAGCAAAGAATAAATAATAATAAGCCGAAGTTACAGACTTTTCACGCCAAAAAGGCGGCCGTAAACGGCTTAATTTATTTTAAATCCAAAGACTACAAGTGCAACTGCCATTTCAACTAATTACCTACTCCTACCCTCACTCTTCCAACAAAATACGATCGTTTAGTTTTATAGATCGTATTTTTCTCAACATACATTCCAATTCATTCCCATCACGCACAAGTACCAGCGATTTAAAACACGTGTACACATGAGAGTATCTCCTCAATTTTTTTTCTTTACCCATAAATCAACAAGCTATTTCTGAAGATATTGAATGATGTTATACGGCCAAGTTTTACTATCAATAAAATATTATTGGTTTATTATATTTTGTGTCTATTTAATGCGCCGGGCTCTGGTCAACGGTTATCTTTGATATATATATCTAGTGAATATCACAGGTAAGTAATAAGAAATATACATTTTTCAATATACCTATTTTGTTTTATTTATCACCTTGCGTGGGAGGCAGAGTAAACGGACCGCCAAGTACAGCGATCCCGACAAAATTATACACGTCATCTCTAAACATGCGAAAAAGAATATTCTAACAAATTGTTACCGCATATTTTAGAATAAAATGCACGAGAGAAATGACTTGCTCGGGTCAAGCAATGCAATTTCAATATTTATTGCATTTCATGCGAGAACTATGGGTCTTCGACTTGGATGTGTTGGAATATTAAATCCACAAACAAGGATATAAATAGATGTAAAATAATAATAGTAATGTTTGGAGAAATTTACACACGGCTGTTTAGTCCTAAACTAAGCCGAAGATTGTACATATTCAACAACTGATAGATAAACTAAAATTATTTAAATACAAATATATAAATACTATAAATAAATATTAAATTTAAATAAATTGATGATGATAAATAAATACTTAAATACATACAAACACACAGAATCCGAAAATCAACAGAAATGCTCAGCACACAAATGTTGGCCCCGGGTGGGAATCGAACCCACGACCTCTGGCGCAGTATTGTTTGCACATCGCTGAAAATGTTTATAGTCTATATTGTGTGCTCTAAGCGAGATAGTGTGATACATGAATGAAAAAATTTAGCCACTCCCATATGGATGAGTAATAAAAGCATTCTATGGGTGTCAAAATTGTGTCAAAGTAATCACAAAATTATGACTCACTCACACATTCTCATTTTTAAACTCCATATAAATTTATACTAGTAACTTCCTCCCACTACTCCGCTTCCTTTGACCGCACCCCCCGGTAAATAGCATCATAGGTTCCGATACTAAATATGCAAGATGCGATGTCCACAGGGAGCACGCGCGCGCGACCAAAGAGATATGAAACTTCTTGGTGTGATAGATAGAAATGCCCAAAAACTTGAAAGTTTTGTTCGGTTGATCGAATCAATGAACTATTTCTTGAAATTGAATAAGAGTCTCACCCCCGCACAGCTACCCCCCCCCCCCCCCCCCCTTGGCACCTAAAATTATACTATATGGGGACTATATTACTAAGTAGGTATCAATATATTTAATAACACTAATTAATATATTTAATAACACTAGTCAACAAGGTTTGCACAGCATTCCGGCGTCTTTATAAGAGCAAAACAGAGAACAGATTTATTTCAAATACACCAGTTTCCTGCATAGGTCTACTCACTTGCCATATTCATCCTTGGAGAATGTAGGTTTGTGATTTTTGTCGAATTGCCCGCTGAATGCGGTCACTTTCTGCAGATCGCTGTGTTTTGTAGCCTTTGTGTCGAACGCTGATATTAAGTCTGTTAGAGACGAACTCTGAAAAGAGTAAAATAACCCATATTATAATATTTTTTATAATTTTTTTGGTCCTTTAGGTTTTTAGGTTTTTTATGTGTTTTAGTTTCAATTTTAATTTTGATTAAAGGAATAACTACCTAGTATGTAGGCAGTTTTAATTCAATTTATAATTTAAATACACTTCGAACCTAAGGCTGTCTTATACATATATAGCTATAACAAACTTCCAGACGCCCGATATATTCAGATTTTGTAAAATAATTAAATAACTAATTAAAAAAACTAAATTATCCTAAAACTAAAACCTATATAAAAACTAAAATTACCTAACATCTTCGTGGCTGACTACCTAGTATAATAAAATAAAGAATTTATTAGTTTTATTAGTACCTATTTAGGTTTATTACTTTAGATGTTATGTAACGAACAATATGCAATATTTTCATTTTGTGTACGTTAAATAAATTTAGGTTAGTTTCAATATAGTACCATTGATGGTATGGTCGACCGCACATCAGTGGTAACAAAACCAGTATAAACTGGTCTCGCGTAGTATTGAAACTCGCTATTAGGCTAGGCCAGCTCAAGGTCAAAGTGTTTCCACTGATGTGCGGTAGACTGTACTACTCAATGGTACAACTGACACAACGCGGTACTTTCTACTGAAGAGTATGCCTAGACGAGTAATAGCAATGCGTGCATTGCTATAGTTCCAGTTAGAATGGTTAAGGGGCCAATGATTTTATAGGCTACGAGGCATTCCAAACTGGACCTCAGGCAGTGGGTTCGAATCCTTCTAGGTTATAGACATTTGAGACACACACTGTGTACAAGGATGATTTAAGTTAGGTAACTATATTAAGTTTCTTAGTTTTTTTTTGTATCTTTATTTATTGTTTGTCTGTTGAGTCCTGGTCTGGGTGTTATATTTCTTTCTCTGTTATATTTCTTTATTAATTAAATGCATCAACTTGACCTAACCTAAACAACAATACTAAATAGGCAGCCGTTCGCCGGTTTGTCGCTCATTTAGTTTTCCAGTCGCCCAAATCATTTTTGTTTAGCTCTTTTTATTATTTTCTTTTTCAAATTAAAAATACGTACTTAATTAAACTTCAAAAACCTTAATTGCAGACAATTGCTTTAATTTCTAACAGATTTTCTTTAAAATTTTCACGAATAATACCAACTTTTCAAGCTCTTATTGCGAGAGCCGGGAAATCTCTGCGCTTTGCATTACCACGAAAATTAAAATATGCAAATAAAATAATATGAGAAACTCTATAATAAATGACCCTCTTGATACTTTAATAACACTTTAGCTGGTATCTCTGAGTTCACAAAAATATACCCTACTTAATATTAACGTGATTCTAACATTGATGGTCTCTCTATGCAGCTTTAAAAAAGTTAATTCTTATACTTAGACTCTGCACTGACTTCATGAAAGTTTTGTGCAAAAAGAAAAGATAACTAAGTTTACCAACATAGAATAAGATGCTAAAGGATTAGCAAGCTGAAGTGACAGTGGGCAGGTCACATCTGTCGCAGAACTAACGGTCATCGGGGCAGACAAGTTCTGGAGTGGAGACCGCGGACCAGTACGCGCAGCATGTAACGCCCGCCAGGTGGACCGACGTCCTAAAGAAGGTGGCCGGAAGCGGCTGGATGCTGAAGGGCGTGGACCGAATGTGGTTGCGTTCGTTGAGGAAGGTCTGTGTCCAGATGTATACGTTGAAGGGCTGATATATGATGATGACGAAGAAGAATTACATGAGAAAACGTGCGAAAACAACGCGAACAAAGCGCGAAAGTCTAAAATGTCGTAATATATTTTTTAAACGAATTGCACAATCAATCTCAATGAATGGGTCGTAAACTCACATCCGACCCGAGAACTATTTAGTATGACCATTAAGATCTGTGCTAACGTTGATCGCAAATCAATGAGACTTGGCACAGTTCTCGAAGACAGATTCTAAAATAAATGTCGAGAAACGACCAGAACAATAGACGATGATGATGAAAACGTCTTATTCAAACATTTTAGATACGGTTTGTATAAAGTGTTTAAATCTAAGATAGCCTTTTTCGAGGCTCGCCTGCTTGCCATAGTCCTTGATACGACGGGTTTCCTCAACTAAACGTTACGTTAGCACTAAACTACTATTAATTGATACAAAAGACAGTTGCTAACTGCTAGCTAGCTAACTAAAAAAGGTCTTCTTAGAAGTCACACATCTTGTGTCCTTCTTTTCAGTATTTGATCTTTGAGTGGATGTGCAAGACAGTGAACTAAAGCAATTCAAACCTTTTGTACTTTGTAAATTCTAACTTTTCTCACCGGCCGGAGGGGCGCATTGACCACGGTAAGTCGACTATACCACGGGCACCCATGTATCCATCATGTATTCAGTTTCTAGCTACAGCTAAAGATAATTTTACCAGTGAAACAGTATTTAAAATCAGTTAAGTATTTCCAGAGATCCTTGAACACTCACAAACTCTTCATTTTATTATAAAACGGTGGAATATGAACTACCCAAACTCATGACCGAATCGAAGAGCACATGAAAAGCTTTCACATACTACCAAAGACACTATTTGTGGAACATTGTTATTCTTATCCTATATGCCTAGATACTGCAGAGATGTCACAGCTGGCTTGTGGAATTTACCACTTCGCGAAGTGGCTAGATCGATGTAGGAAATCAGTAGGTATTCAACGTAAAATTACATAGGTTTATAAACTATAATTATAATTTTTAGACTGCCTTCAGGCCGCGAACTAGTAAACTCACTTTGCGCTTTCATCTCGTATTGCCGCCACAAGAAAGCTCTTGTTTTTGTATCGGTTTTTGGGTGTTTTGATATAAAATAGTTAACCTAGGAAATGTTTTGAAACTTACATTAGAACTTTTAAGTTGCATCCAGAAACGTCTATAAATACGAACTATTTAAGTTATGAAGTGAATGAATTTATTTGATGGGTAAGTACAGTTGAAAACCACCAACTTTGGTATTACTGCGTATTTATGCAGTTTTTTGATATTTATTATTATGACCTACTTGACGCGACTACGTATGAATTGTGATGGAATGTACGATACCGACATGCGGCATGTTACAAAATGTCTAATTCCCCAATATGTCTGCGACATAGATATAGCACAGATAGGTGTGTGATGTTTAGACGGCAGCTGGTTGAAATTTGTAAATGTTTGCGAAAATAATAGAGATAACGGGCAGCTTAGTGAACATGAAAGAAGTTATTTTAATTAATTCCAGAAAACATTTATATTTTAGTGAAAACTTTAGTCGATTTTGTTTTTAATACGCTTCTGTCTCGCGGCGCTACCTGCTATTCACTCTTAATTAAGTACTTCCGATATATTTTTTTATGGGATTATCGTTTATGGGGGGTATTCTTACAGCGAAGTTGTTTGTTTTTCAGTCTGTTATATGGATAAGTGGAATTTCTGATTAAGGTGTAATTTTGTGTATATTAAGTGTACGATCTAAACCTCAGGAAGTTTTTTTTTAAAATCTTTTTTATGAAGAAAGAGCAAAATATATTACGAGTGGCATGAACACATCGGAATTGTTATTAAAGCATTCAAACGAAATTGCTATTTAAAAATAAGTCCATTTTAATTTCCTACAAATTGGTTTGTAGGAAATTGAAACGAACATCTTTTTCATTTGTGTTTCTTTATAAATAAAAACCTGAAACAATTCCAATAGAAAATTGACGTGAATTGCAGTCGGTGAAGCGTACAAATTGCATTGGAAACGCTTGTCTATATTTTTATTTACTTTAGATTATGTATTATGTACTCTAAGTAGATATGAGTTTTTTGTCAGGGCATTTTGAGGGTTTCGAATAAATGCCCGATATACGCCCGGTTTACGCATGGGCAGTTTTTTCAACTAAAATCATTACAAAATATTTACTAACATTTAATTTTCATTTAAAATACGTATAAAAAGGCATTCGACTAGAAGACAATTATAATATTATTCTGTGCTAGAAGGTAGCACGTACCCACCGATTTTTTTTTATGCGTAAGTACCTACATTATTATGAATGTTTTAGACGTAAATTTATGCCCAATATGGCCCAGTTTATACCCATTTTTACCCGACTGCGGCGAAGCCCAAAAGGAGGGTTATGTGTTTAACGCGTATGTTTATGCCCATTGGGTTTAAACCCTCGACCCATATCTAGTTTTAAATGACTTACATTTTTAACTTGCGTAGGTAGTCCAGTTTGAAGGCACATTCAAAAAATTACTGCACTAAAATTAGACTTGGAAGGATACGCCTTCCAAATGTAATTGAATTTAACTCAATAACCGCTGGATAGATTATCTATGCTATTTATTTATGGTGTTACATAGATCTCCTAAGGAGGTTTCATTGAACCAATGAGCTTTTATAAAAGGCATGTTGAGCAATAAGTTTATAGTGGAAACACGTTTGTTATTGTGTCTATATTTTCAGCATAATTACTGAATATATACGAGGCATTTCAACCTAGTCGTTAGGTTGGCAAAGTAAGTAGGTAAGTCCCTTTGAACTATTTCACGTCGGTTTCACTATTTCACGTTGTTCTACTGCTATAGAGCAATAGCAGGACAATAAAAGGCAATGGCCTTTTAGCAACATACTATGCTTTGCTGTCTGATGGTCATTCCATTAAAAAAACATGCTTTTTTTCTGAGAAAATGTCTTTAATCTTATTAATGTGTATTGAGCTGGCGATTGATAGCGATACCAAGATATCATCGACATCAGTTTCCTGTCCACGTCCCTATTCTGGGACGGTATTTTCACATCGTCCGTCCGGTGATTTACGTGCCGTTTGTATCCTAATTAAGATCGGCACAGATTTAATGTCTGACGGATTGCCAGCACCTGTCTCGTGTTCACAACTTCGCATATGTCTGCGACTGGCACGCCAACTTTGAGTATTTTATTTTACTAAAACACCTAGCTCATCTTTTGTTTCTGACTCTGATGCACAGAAACGCGTGTAATAATAAATTTCGCTTTAACACCAAACATCTGTTCGGTTGTCTGAAGGGTACATCTCGTATTGTGACAGATTAATTGCGATTCGGGTTGTCATGTTATACTATGGTATAGTCAACCGCACGTCAGTGGAAACACTTTGACCTTGAGCTAATAGTAATTATAGTTAGGTTAGGTACGGTCCACCGCACGTCAATGGAAACAAAACCATTATAAACTGGTCTCCCATAGTACTGAAACTCCCTAATAGGATAGGCCAACTCAAGGTAGATAAGAAAAACTTTTAACTCGACCTTAAATCAACCAACAATACATAATTATACATATTATTACAAATTCATATAGTTATCATTGCAAAGTCTAGTTAAATACTTAGAGAAACTGGGACTGACACGCCAAACTTTTAAGTTATTTTACTAAACTCACGTTTTGTCCATGGCCAGTCTCACTCACCTTTCACAGAAACGCTTGTTCTTCCGTCGTTTGACAGACTAAAATTGCGATTTGGTTTCAAAACTTTACATTATATTCTGACTTTTCTCAGCCAAAGCTGCTTTAACCAACTAAAATCCTATTACCTTGTGATTTGTTTCTCACTTAACATCGCCACGCGTAAGGTAGAGTTACCTAATAATTTTCATTGTAACTCCAAACATCTGTTCCGCCGTCTGACTAGGTAAATCTCGTTGTCTGACAGACTTACCTATTTTCAATTTGGTTTGTAATGCAAACTTATGTAGATTTAGTTTGTTACAGGAGGGTATTGCGAACAATAATCCAAATTTTATTACATAAAATTATTGTTGCATCTGTTTCTTTAACAACATTAATAATTATAAATGCTAAGAATAAATATTATGTTAAAAAAGTCTTTATGATTCTTAAAGAAAGGAATGCATGGCCATTCTTTGCAAAGTCTTTATCTCTCGTCACCGGCAAAGTTTTTGTCGGCATGTGCAATGTGCGAATTCTAACTTGATCGTGGAATCTTCTTACTGTACCTACTGTATAAACTATTCTTCAACAATGTAGTAAGCCTACACGCCGCCGCCGCCGCCCGTAGAGCCAAAGCGGCGTAGCGTAACATTTGAAAATACCGCGTCATTTGTCACTGGCGGGTGAATGACAGACGCGTGAGTCACGTGGCACCTTGGCCCTGCGCCTGCGCCGACCTCGCGTTGTTCGGCGCTCGTTAGCTTTGAATGATCGCTGCTTTGACGTGGTTTCTGACTCACTCTTCCGTCTTCGCTTTTGGAGGATTTACAGGAATGTATCTTGTATTCGGCGGTAAAATTAGACGTTTATTTCAGGTACGTAGAGTACTTATTGTTTAAACGTTTATTTGAGGTTAAGAAGTTGCGTCAGAGATGTTTTTCAGCGCGCTCAAATGACGAGCCATTGGAAATAAACACTTGATTCATTATTGCAATTATTGTTTCAGTTTGTCGAAGCTTTTAGCTTGCTTTAGTGATAAATCGACTTTATGGATACAAAAATATTTTTTACAATAAAAAGAAAATAGTCTTAGTGGCGTGATCCGAGCGAAGTCGCGGCAATGCACTATAGAATATGATAGAATAACAAGAGAGCTAGGCTCTCGACCGAAATGGGTGGAAGGAGCAAGGGCAGGTCTTTGGCACATAATTATAATACTTCCAAGAAAAATAAGATTAATTAATATTAATGATTATAATTCACGCTTTATTAGGTACATATTTATTACATTTAATGGTCAACATAGTTATTCACAAAATTAATGTTCTATCTATTCACATAATTCGAGTATTTCATCCAAAACTAATATTTGCTAACATTTTCACAGTACGTATTTCGTTTGTGACAATCACAATGATACGCCTCAGGAAATTAATGAAAACATTGGCAACACGCCATAGTGTTTCGTGTCGTGACAGACACTATTACAAAATATTCTTTTATAAATTGCGAATCCTAGAGAATGCGAACGTGAGATGCTCATATATCAATGTCTTGGGAGAAATATTGAGTATAGGTAGTACAGTCGGATAGAAATTCAATAAATTGGAGAGATTGCTACAGCAATCTGAAAGCTATCAGTTTCACAAAGATCTCAATACAAATGATACAAAAACCTAATCTTATCTAAATTACTAATAAATCTTGCCGTACCTTTTTTTAATAAAACGAATATAAATGATCGATGAACATAGTGGTTGCTTCTGCTTTGAAACTAATAATATAATGAAAACATAACAACAAATTTGGAAAATATCATACAAATCCATTGATATAAAAAGTCGAGAAATTCGATTATACAAGAAAATATATAAATATATTTATCATGTTTATATATTTTAAGATTGAGAATAGTTATAGTGAACATAATCAATGTACCTACCCACCCATACTTCCTACATTTGTTATAATTAGGTTCCTAAATAGAAATTTGCTATAGCTACATCTATCTACATACTCCGAACGACGGCTGAATACGAAATTCACTATTGCCATTTACAGAGGGTTGGTTGGAGTATTGGAATAGCCGAAGCGTTGATTGAATCGTGATTGTATGGATTGTGAATGATAGCACAAGAGAAGAAGTCAATGACCTGAACATTTGCTTTTCCTATTAGCAAATCCATGAGTAGCAAACCACCTGATATTAAAATTCTACTATTATCCATAAACACCTGTAAACTGTAGTAAAATTCAAAAAGATAGACAGTAGGAAGCCGGAAGTGGGCGGAGACGACGGAAGACCAGTTGTGGCGGTGCTCATTGGCGAAAACGTATGTCCAGCAGAGGACGACAATAAGGTAATGATAATAAAATATCATATAAATGTCAAAAAGTGTTTAAAATCTCATGACTCAGTTGTATCACGCATGTACACTATTTAACCTTTCACCTTAAGGTCGCTAACCTCACGAAGCTTAGTGAACCCAATATCATTAATTTATCAGTAACATCTTGACAAGCAATGTGATATCGTTTAATAGCATTCTGTGGTACTATAAAGTTCATATTACCAATTTAGTCGAACAAACTTAAACCACCTGGGAATTAACTTAAAGTAGAGGAGAGAGAAATGGGAAATTGGTATTTATTGACAGTGTGTAATTATGATGACTAAGAATCTAAGGATCTCTTGCATGTAGTGGTGAATTGTTGCGTAGACAGTAGTTATTTGAAATTTATCATAATAATATGTTTCGCAAACTCATTCTTTGGCTTAGAAGATTGTTTGCTGATTGTTTGGGTATTTGCTTTCAATGAAGGAGGAGAAAAATATCAACGTCATAAATTGCAAATGGATGTAATAATAAAGCGTTTGATAATAAGCTCTGGTGAAAATGTCAGTGATTTTTTTTCCGCACAGACTTCGGATGGAAATGAGGACGCTGAAATGTCTAGTGATTGAGGTAAAACAGTAATAGTTCGTGACGTGACAAATAAAAGTTACTTTAACGAAACCCGCGGCCCTGTAAATAGGGTTAAAATTGTACTGGAACCAAGTTCCAGCACCTTGTATTCATGATTTGTTAGATGAAAGCAGTAAGATGGAGGGATAATTTAACTAATGTAAGCCAGAAGCATAGATTGAGAGGGGAAATCCAGGTGTAGGTTTAGCTTGAATGAAGTTGAGAAGTATATAGGCCATTGTGTTTCTTTAGGAACGCATATAATAAGACCCATTACGAGCAAGTGTGATGAAAACAGATGTTTGTTATGCAAGGCTGCAAAGTTGATTATTATTGTGTGAGTAGGTGCTTCTATTGAAACCTGAGCGTCGCGAGCACGAAGATTGTCCACGCAGATTTCGAATGAGAAAGCTTTCTTTCGAGCTTGTGAGGCGAAAAAAATATTATACCGAATAACAAAAGCAGTATCACAAAAGTTAATCTTCTTGTATTTAGACACGCGTAACCTTGGCTTGTAGAGTACTTCGCTCAAGAGTAACACGTTTATCTCTGCGTCTGATTCTCCAACATAAACTCTCTCAGAATTGAATTTCCACAACTTGTAAAACAAATGTTTCTCTTAGCAAGTGCTTTCCTCTTAGTGACTACAAGTTTTTAGTCGAGTCCTAAATAAATGAGGTGTTCTACGTTAAGGGCCATAATTTTTGGAGTTGCGCGTATTTGGAGTTTTTGAATGATGGAACTTTCATTTTATTGAATTTGTTTCTTTGTCTAAAGTTTTATATGACTTAAAAATCAAATCAACAGCCCCCACTGATGGGGCTCAGGTCTACCCTCTCAACGAGGGCGTTCGGGCTATAAACCACCACGCTAGCCCAGTGCGGGTTGGTGGACTTCACATGCGTCTAAGAATTTCTATTTCGGCGTATGCAGGTTTCCTCACGATATATTTTCTTCACCGTATAAATAAAGTATACGCGACAATGCACAATTTTATTAAATATATTTTACGTAAAAAGGGCTCGACGAAAAAAGGCTCGAAAATATAGCAAAATAATAATTTTAACAAAATTAAAGAAAAAAAAAAATATATTTTTTTACTTCTATTGAGAAGTCAGCACCATGTTGTGCTAGGCATTATGGCGCGTTTCATCTAACTCTACCAACTCGTGTATCAAGAATCTGAATTTCGTAAGCGTTAACTGACAAATCGCATATTTTCTGTCGCCTCACAAAATATTTAATAACCGAACCAATCACTCAAAAAATAATTACAAAGCGTCATATCCGTTCGTATACGAAGTCAAGACGAAGTCAGTGGCAAAGGTACCTCGCACTGATACATTCAAAGTCAAAGTAAATTTATTTTATTGCGTACCCTCTTCCTAGGTGTTAGCGTTGAGAAGCAGTGCTTCCGATACACATCTTTGAAAATCAAGTAGGAATGTAAACAATACAATTGTTTGTAAAAATTAACATTAATCTTTGTCATTCAATCCATGTCATTTAATGTACAGTCGACTGTACATTAGAGGAACAAAAATATTTATCAACTGCGGTTGCTATCTGAATGCACTTGACCAATCGCTAGCAATTTACATTATGATACGAATTTGTTGAGAAATCGATGCTACCGCACAACGGTCGCAAAATAAGGTAAGTGTTTTGTTTCACGACTGTACCAATGACATAGATAATGTGTTAGCTATATGTAGATCAGCTACATGGGTAATATGAATAATACAATTAACTCTATTTACACCGAAGCACACAACAACAAAGTGAAGCCTTACCCGCGACCGCTTCTGAATAGGATCATCACCAGGAATAGTGAGAAAATTTCCGCTCATCTTCACAAATTTGCACCAATTACAACACAGACGGCCTTTGTACTTGAAAAATTAAAAATAGAGCGCGAAACGTTTGAATTTCGAACGTGCGTACGCGACTGTAGTCAATCTTGAAATGCTGTAAAGAGTTTATGAATGAATGACGTTTTTAAATAGCCCCCCTCCCCCACTGTTTTCCCTCTAATTATGACGTCACAACGGCCATGGCAGCGTAAGACCGGGTATGCATGTGTAGGAGTGTCTGCGTTCCGATCCGATTGCGACTTAAATAACCGTATCAAATCAGCTGGGAAAATTCTCGGAAACTCACGGTGAATCAGTTTTGGAGGTGGTCGGCGGAGCTTTCCAACTAAAACATTCCTCTCATTTCTTGTCTACTGGAATTCACTCTTTTGGTCAATATAGTGTTTATATTTCTCAAAATTATTTGAGCGGCATTTTCTTGTACCTAAATATTTAGTACTTAGAATTCAGTTAAAGTGTGGAGCTTCTTCTGACTGATATATTCACTGCGCTAGTAAGGACCTATAACTTGAAAAGTTACATCAAAATCAGAAAAATCTGAAGCTATTACTACCTGTACTATTAAAAATGTTTTATTGCAGGCATAAAAAAAAACAATGGATATACGACGTACAAAAATCGAATATGTATATAAAAAAAATTAAACTATTATAGTTAATATCATTAAATTAAAAGTTACAAAATAAACATGTATTCTGTGCTGTTACTTAAGTACTAACCCTAAACTTATTGTAATAGGTACTCGCAGACCATACAATATTTTTATCTTAAATGACCTCTGAAATCAAAGTTGTATAATTTGGTTATCCAGTCAATAACACATAGTTTTGTTAAGGCTTCTAACTTTTATAATATGAAATGCTTGATTTTATGATAGTATGTATATTAGAATTCGATTCTCTGCAACGTCCTTGTGTATTGATAAGGGATTCGATTGAAAAACCGGATATGTCCAAAAATGGACAACAAAATTTTGATGCCGAGTTATGTTCTGCACTTGCTCTATTTTATAGCCAACTTCCTGCAAACACTTCCATTGCATGTGTAGCTGACGCAAATTGTCTAATTTCGTATATTATTTATTCTAGATCGTAAATAATTTCAATCGAGATATGTTCGTCATCATGTTATGGTTTAAATCCGGTTCTCCTTTGAACCCATCTGTTCTCGCGTATATTTTAACACAGGAATTCAGTCGTTCAGCCAAACAGGAAAGCAAAATAAACTGAGCGCCACGACGTAAATAAACAAAAATGAAACAAAACGAAGTATATTTGAAATACGGATATTTATTTATTTTTTCATAAAAATTCTAAATTCAATAATGTGTTTAAACATGTAACATTTACATATATGCATTTATACAAAGATATATGCAATGTTAGTGATATTAATACTAGAGTTGGAGCGTAACAGACTTACATTGATGCCGATGCTTGTGACGATCACATTTTACACTTACAAGTAATATTTACCAAGTATTGTCAAATGGTAAAGGTTTTATGTGTCATACGTTAAGATATTACGATGAGATTACAATGATTACTGTGCGCTTCTCTTTGTTCTTGCTGGACTCGCAATACCTCCACAAACCGCGATACGTAACGCAGTAACGTAAAACTAATATCGATAAATACGAGTAATAGTTACTTAAATAACGCACATCGAAAGTAATACTGATATACCCTTTGTTATGTAGATATCACACGATCCAACAAGACAGTTCCATACAGCTACATTCACAACATAATGCCGAGGCAGTTTTACCGCCGCGAATTCACGCGCGTCGCGATAAAAAGCTTGTTACAAGCGAGGTTCTTCATCGAGACGCGCGCTTTGATTGGCCAATGATGATGCCTGCTCGAGATAAATCGCAGCGATAAACCGCTACACTTTGTGAATCTAGCTTTACCCTTCCATTCGATCGCGATGGACGTAGTTGTACGACTGGTAAATATTTACAAAATTAATGATTCATTTATTGATTTATTTATTATCGTCATTGGAACTATTTCTCACATTTTGATGGTGTTGATGAAAACGTAAATAGCCTGGAGCTTTGAATTGGTGATTCTATTGTTTTTCCTTTCGTCAAATTTAAATTATCAAAACACTCTATTCAATGTAGTTAATGCATTATGCGTTTATTCTAATTTATTCAATTTATTATTGTTAATTTGATTATGTATTACAATGGACAAACAATGAATTATATAATTTATTAAAAGTTTCAAAGTTTTGTTTTCATTACCACATTGAATAGAATACACAACTGACAAACTAACAATTTGAATATATTAATTTTAATGTTGATATTTTTTCTATTACGCTATAGTTACACAGATTCAGTCGACTCGGAAATATAAATTATCAATTTAAAATAAAAACAGTATTTAGTTCGACGAGTAAATATATATATAATATTATTGAGATTTGGACTAGACAAACCACATTCTCTATCTACAGATATGTAATCCATGATAAATGCTAATATTTAAAAAATCTAACTCCCGTGTCGGTTATAGTGATGTGCTGTTGCTACACATCGTGTATATTTTCAAAATCACTCAGTCTTCATCCAAGATAAGCAAACATTTCAAATATTGAATAATGAATTGTTACAAAATATGCTATTAACGTAAGTAATATAATGTTTGGAAGTTAGTTGCCGTATACATTTTTGTTGTAAACTTGTCTGAAATAATAAAAACTAAACCAGTTTGGTCTGCTCAAAATATGAAGCTAGGATCCTTTTGATGGCAGTAGCTAAATTCGATCCCTCCTGCCTCTAAAGAGTAAAATTGAAACAAAGGAACATCTGAAAACGTATAATTTAAGGTATAGTTAGCTGTCAACGACAGGGCGCTTAGCAGGAAGGTGAGGAGGGTCACAACATAAGAGCAGAAGGCTTTGAGGGCTTTAAGCTTTACGGGGAAATGTTCCTAACATAAATCACAAGAATGACAATGTCTGTCGGGTCCTTTTTGTACGAAATCCACTACAGAAGGAATAGAAGTATACTCGTAGATGCAAACGAAAGAGAGACAATGAGAAAAAGCATTTTTAGAAATTAAGGACAAATTGAGATCGACGCCACAGAGGCAATTGCATAAAGATTGAACATTAGAAAACTCTGTTTCGACATCAGGAGATGTTCGAACAATGTTTACCATTTCATTTTCGTAAAATTATTAGTTAGTTTTTAATTACAAGGTATTGTGTTGGCTGTGCAGGGTAACAAGAGTAAATATAGTAATTCTTGTATATTAAATACTATCCGATGCCCCGCGACTTTATCGGCGTATTTATATGTTATTCAAATTTTTTTAACCCGTTCTAATCATGCCAGTTTCTTAGTTTTAAAGTTTGTCAATAGATGGCGTTAGGTGTATTTTACACCCCGCTATCATTTGGTTCTTCGCAACTTAAATAACATAAGCGTGCAAATTATCTACCAGTTATTACCTCCATAATATTAGTATAGATGGGCAAATTGTAGATATTTTTATTTTATTTTCTTTGATTTGAAGTAAAGAAGTTATAATTTTGTTGAAATATACATTTGGTTAGATGTGACTTTAAATTATGCCTGAGAACATTTGAATTTGACTAGTGACGTTAAAAATATACACACGCTAAGTTTGCTATTGTGATGATTAACAATTTATCAAACACTGTGTATTTGAGTTATGGATTGTGAATTATTTGCATTTCTTGTTAACTCAACAATTACATAATTTATTGTTGTTTGTCATATTATAGCCTTAACAAATTATTTTTGAGCACTGATTATTATTTTAAAAATACAGTCTCTCGATAAAATATGAAAATGGAATGTTGATAGAAATATTGACGTAAAAGTTTGAAACGAAGATATAGAGATTTTTTAAATGAATAAAATCAGTGCCCTGTATATGAAAAAAACATCTATATCGAGAAACAATTTTTACAGTTAACACTTTGAACCATTAAGTTAAAAACAGATTTACATATAAATATCCACGACAGTAATGATGTAGGTATCTCAATTTATAACAATATCACAATTTTCAATAATATACATAAAGACATAGGAGATTTTAGATTACACATTGAACAGGCCAAGCGTATAATATTATTTTAAAACAAGAGCAAAAGTGTGATATATATTTAGTTTAAACAACATTTTAGTTGCTATTTACATGTCAATAAAAATAATTACAATATTTAGTATAGATCACTCAAAACTGGACAAAAAAGGTATAAAAGATGAGAAGACCATATATTTTTAGAATAAATTCATAGCTATGCCTATATTAATTCCATTTTAGAACACTCATCTCCTACACAGACATGCTTTACGTACTTCGCATTATCCTATACACCACGCGGTTACCGAAAAAAGAAAAATAGAAACATTTTTCTCGACACTCAGTAAAGGTATACCGTCAACACGTTTACTATCAGATAGAAGCAAAATATATCAACAAACGAAGGAAATAATTTACATAAGGCCATATATTATTTACTGTACATGTATAACGAGTAGATGATTAATTAGATAAATAATTATGCAGTAATATTAAGGGTAAAGGATTAATGCATCCGTATTTACGACAGTTTGGTCCATATAAATATTATTACTTAAATCGTGGTATCGACGCGGCCGCAATTATACTTGTCCAGCAAAGTGACAAGTTAGCTGGTAACAAAAAGTTAAACCATTGTTATATTAGTAGGCATAAAATAGATTATGAAATATGACCAGGCAAAAGTATTATGAAAAACGTAATATATTAATTACAGAGTAAATAATCTGAATTTTATAACTAGACTGTATTTGCTGAACACTTATTATTGATGGACGTCGCGACGCTCGCGGCCGCCTACGGTCAGTCTTTTCTGCTAACGTTTACGAATTTGTGCAAAATATTTTATTATTATTAACTTAACATCATAATATATTTACAAAACACATCTCGACAACGAGACAATAAGAAATCAAACGAACGAGCACTGACCGGGAACTGCCGGAGCGCCGAATGTCATTTTTTCTCATTTCTTCATTTCAAGAAGTTCTTGATCGCAAGTAATATATTCCGCCTAAGCTTGTCTCGCTTGCATCTTGAGTTGAAACCTCGGGGTAACGCTTATTATCACTTCGAATTACGAAGCTACAAGACTCACAACCGGTTAATCACTCCAGTTGCAGTACTTAGAAAGGAAGATTCAATCCTTAAGGATTGGTAGCTTTTGCTGAACAATGTGGCACGAGAGTGGACTTTACATACTTCACGACGGTCCTTGAATTTGACTACTGGGTGCTTCTGATCTCATCTCTGACTTGAGCTTGACGAATTCCCTGGCTACTTCATCACTGTGCCTCTGTGAAAGAATTCTGAGTATTGTCCAGCCAGTTTCATCCATCTTGACCCGCGTGCCGAGTGGTAACCAACACGCGCATGAGCCCTAAAAAGTGAAACCAAATTTGTGAGCTCAAAGACATCGAGAAACATTGGAAAAAATAAGAGACAAAGTAGACCACGATCTGACAAATGAGAAAGAGAATCTATTTACCTGCTCAGCGATGTCGGCGAGACGCATCACAGCTACACCGACCAGCCGATCTTCACGAGCAAAGCAGTAGTCCCGCACGCATACATGCAGCTCGAACAGTTCTAATTGTTCCGTCGCGCTCACCATGCTGAAAAATAAGTGTTATTGCAGGTGATAGATATGGTACAAGGATATCATCAAGTACTTAACCTTAAAAGAAGTTCCACCCAATCAATCATATTATAATGATAATTACGAATTTTATTATGGTAAACCAATCTGAATATGGAATGTATTAGAAATAATAAACAAGATTTGGTTACGATGATAAAATGCCGAATACATGCAGCTATCATCTTCAGAATGCTATTGGTGCTACCGGCACTCTGCTCAATGATACTATTTTCTTTCGAACTATATTACGAAAAATACATGTGGGCCACGAACATGGGCGTCGTAAACAGTAGTCATACTGCAATACTTAACTGTAGCGGGGTAGGTCCAAATGAAAATAGTAAAATACTCACAAATGGAAGGTTTCATTGAACTTCGGGCTCCAGTTGTTGCTCTTGGACTTGGTGGCAAACTTCCTCTTCTTATCAGCAAGGTGTGGCCCGATGAGGTTCACTTCGATGAAAGGACGGAACATGCCACTTGGTATCAGCCACTTCAAGTCGTTTGCTGCTACCACTGAAATTATGTTAATTGATGTTTGAGTGGTCGTATATTATAGCAGTAATTTTTATTTATTTTACAATTATATCCTTTTACTATCAAAATCACTTTCTTCTTCTAAAAATATGTAAATATGTTATTGGTTCAAAGTAAGCAAAATCGGAAATAGCACACCGAAAACCAAAAAATAGCTCCCAAAACGGAATTCCATGAAAAATTAATTTCCAAAAATCAAATTCTGACAAAGCACTTCTAAAACCTAAAAAACCCATAGTGTGAAAATATTAAGAATTAACGGGAAATGTTTAAGATCGTTTCATTGTCTGCTTTTAGTTGCAGGCTCACCTTTCACAGTAATCTTGTGTTCACCAGTGCCAGGATGCGTGAACAGATCCACCTGTAGTGACACTTCACCTACGCTTCCTTCTTCAGCTACTGCAGCATCTGTAATATTTAACGATTTCTTTAAGCGTAGGTCGTATACAAAATGTTCGGGTTGAGACAATGAAAGTTTTTCTGTGGTTTTCCTGAAATATTCAGAAAATATTTTGTTTACAGTTTTACATTGCCAGACAAATTCTACGTCTATTTTCAAAATTTCAGTTTTATTGAGTAAGTAATTTTTCAATTATCCGTTTTATCCCAAAAACATTGCTGCTTGCGCGGTTTGTGTAAAAGTCAGCGATATTCACCTTGATTCTGTTGACTAGTAACAAACGTCCTGATGAGCGTATCAGTAGTCTGAGTGTAAAGACTGAGGGCGTATCTCAGTGACTGCAATTCTGGACTCTTCTCAAGGAAGGTCTTCTTGAGACCATTGCCGCCAGCATGGAAGTACAACTTGATGGTGTCCAGAGCTGCATCAAGAACTGCGCACTGCTTTGGTGTAAGACTCTTCTCAGCTGATAGGTGCTGTGAAGTAATTTAATTGATATTAGGAAATCAAAGACAGTGAAGTGATTATAGATTACAAAGTTACTATAATTCTCTGGCTCTAAAATGCAGAAAAATAAATACCTCTTTTGAGATATCCATGACACCGGAAAGCGCATGTTTGACGTCCTGTTTTCCGACTGTACTCTTGAAGAGTTGCGTCATGTCCTCGATCTTTGCGTTGGCTGCTAGATTCTTGGCGTTATTTGTCAAATTCTTCAACATCATCTGAAAATGATAAATGATAAGCAAAACATTAAACAAAATCCCAAAAAATCTGCAAAGCGTACGTGTAAACATAGTGCGGGATCCGTCTAACTTAGTTTTTGTAAAATATCTCTTTCTAAAAAAAACGAATCTCTTTACCATCTTTAGCCGGCTATTTTACATGTTTGTTTCAAGTTTTAGTTCCATCAGTTAAGTAGTTTTCTAGTTATCTGGGTGACAGACAGACAATAGATGGATAACATATCGTCGCAAGGGTATCCGTTTTGACAGATTTGACATGAGGTGATCGAAATGATGACGATAAGTCAAATAAAATTAGAGTGCAATTATATAATTCAAGTTCAGACTATTAATTAGAGAAAACAAAAACAATTCGGTTACCGTCTTATCAGTCATAGGCGGAAGCACAACAGTCTTTTCGAGTATCTTCATAACAATCTTCCACAATTCCTTCAGCAGTCGTTTAAGAACAGTCTTTTCACATGACTCAGCATACATAGTGAGAGATCCGTCCTGAAAATACACCACCGCAATTTATTTTTTTAAGAAATTGACTTATATGTTGCATCTCATCAGATACTATTAATAATTTTTCAAATGTCCACCAACAAACACTGTCTTGTTAGATCTGAATTATTTGAAACATGTTTTTGTGGACTTAATTGCCTTCATATTGGCTTCATAGCTTCACCGCACCAAGTGCAGTATAGACAGACAGCAATTGACCTACTGCTTCCAACTAAATTTAAAGTCGATATTAATGATATAACAATTGCACTTACTAAGATATCCATCAACGGTCGCAGCACCTCATCAGCTTCATGATGAGCCGGCGGTTGTGGAGCACCCGGTGCTCCGCCTCCACCAACCTTTTGCAGTAACTCTCCAAGCTCTTTCACACTGGCAGTGATACGGGTTTCAAGACTAAGGCAAAAACAGACAATAGGTATAGACCGGCTCCAAAGAATGCCAAAAAAACAAAAAAATGGATTCAATCTCGAGTTTCTGACGTATTTCATTAAATTAGTTGCATCAAGTTATTTAAGACACAGGTCACGGTACCCCAGGTAAATGACCAAGTCTTACCTTATTGCAAACATAGAAGCGAGGTCATCAAGGGTAGTGTTGAGGCTTTGCTGCAAATCATGAAGGATATCCGCTGCATCTCGTTCCAATTTAGTGCCACCCATAGCTTCAAACATTTTTTCAAGTTGTACTCGTAGTTGTTGAATGTTGTTCATCAGGATACATGCCTTGAAACGAATAAATACATGAGATATTGATGTAATTAATAAAGTAATATTTCATCAAGATCGAAATATTTTTGCATACCACTCTCTCTTCCTTCAAATGCTCTGGGAACTCCTTCTTAACAATATCAGCGTATGCTACCAGAACCTTTACTATGGTTTTGGCGAACCTCTTCATATATCGCTTCCAGATTTCTGGGTCTGGGCATTCGAGCTTAGAGACCACGTCGAAGCATTGGGTGAGTTGTGTAAAGACATCAACGACGGAATTACTGAAGAGCGCGTGCTCGCTAGATTTTTGGAACTGTAAAAAATAAACAGTGATGATTAACGAAGTAAGTTTTACAAAGTTTTTCAATTCTAATTCGCTGGTGTGCGATACGTTATACGAGTCGCTTATATAAACGCCAACCAGACAGTTCTATGAAGTTTTTACGACGGAGCAACCTAGACTGAGAACCTAGATGAGATTCAGTTGAGTTGATTAATGTCAAGTTAGTTTTTACAACGTTTGTCAAATATTGATAAAATAGTCCAGATACTAAAAAAATACCCCGTCTCTCTTGTCTCTGTTGAAAGCCCCATTGAGGTACTCCAAGGAGACGTCATCATTTTCATTGAGCCACTGCATCACGAAGGGTTCGAACCAAGCAGGATATTCCGGTACAGCACCACAATATGGAGGGACATCTTTTACATAATTCGTGTGAAGCCATTTCACCTGTAAAGAAGAAACTGGTTTACTTATTGCAAATTAGTGTCATTATGATTACATTATTACTGAATCCAAAATTATTTGGTCTACCACTTAGACGTTTCTTCTGGTTTTACAAAACATGAGTGGTAAATTATGTACAAACGGGTTTATGGGTTAAATAATGCTAAACTTACAAACGTGAAATGATAAAAAACTTGTACAATACTGATGATACTCATAACCTATGGAGATAAAAAGTTAATAAAATTAATCTGTGTATTTTTCTTGACAAACCTTGAAGTGTAGATTCATGTAAGCGGAAGACTTGCAAAGACGATGCTGTTCGTGCTCTTCTAATGCATACTTCATGTCCACAGCAAACAATGACCACATGGTCGCCGCAGAAAGCTGTAAAAAGTGACATAAAGTAGAGATTAGTACTTGGTACAGGGACAATTAATCATTTTCAATAGGTTAGTTTAAGGTAAATACAAAATAAACGTAAAATCCTTGAATTATCCATAAATAATCTGGTGAAGGTCGCAGGACCCGGCTGGATGAGGTTAGCGCGAGACCGGTCGTCGTGGAGATCTTTGAGGGAGGTCTTTGTCCAGCAATAGACGTCTTTCGGCTGATATGATGATGATGAAATAATCGTGATGAACTGAACGGAACTTTCATGATACTAGGTAAACGGAAAGTACCCTAGGTATAGATTTTAATTTGTTTGCGAGTATCAAAATATGGATTAAAAAGTACCCGTTGATTACGAGAATTTATAATTTTTCACATCTCTAAGGGACCGTTGCCTTAGTATTTGATATTAATTTCCTCCACCACTTCCCGAGTAAAAGGGACAGACGGACGAACAACATTGTAAGAGGTAAAGGGAAGAAAATACTTTATGGACTCTATTTTAGGTACGGAACCCTAAAAAACACTGTAAACCCTTTAAATAATGGTATACTTTCACCCCAAAATACGGAAACCTAACATTATTCCTACATACACCAAGTGGGGTTAGCATCAGCGTATCCTCTGAGTAGATCAAAAACAACCATTAAATTCTAAATTACCTGTCCAATATTCAACTCCTGCGGGAACTGATTGAGGACAGGAGCGTAGCTGTTCCTGTCCTCCTCTATCACAGATACAATGAGGGCAATGAGCTTGTGCCAGAAGTCCACCGAGTCCAACTGCGGGCCGTGGTCAGACGGATCGCGTTTTGCTTCGTTTGGGTCCACCTAGAATGGAAAAATTGTTTACTATAAACATTATTTTGTTTTTTGCAAAAAATCTTAACTTTCAGAGTTTTTGGGCCTCCCGTACAGCTGTGCGTCGTACTCTGTACGACTTATATACCGTGATATACATATTTGTATTGGCACAATTGGCAATCTTAACAAACGTCATTAATTGAATTATTAACATAATTAATAGATGCTTACGAAAGAATTCTATTACCAAATACCGTATAAAGTTAGTACAGTTGATTGCCTAAATTCTTTTTCAAACAATATTTTCTAATAAACCAAGCTTAAGCAAAGGTCGAGCTTAAATACCTCAACGTTTACGGATCGTTAACTCCAAAACTTTTTTCTTTACGTTCCTTGTTTTGTTAGCGATGATTTCAGCAAGTTTATGATTATGACAGTGATTTATGGACTAAATAAATTGGCTAAAAATTCAAATAAACTGGTATGTGGAAAATTACCTGAAACTCTCTGTTGTACAGCTCATAACAATTTTCAAATAGAAACTGATATGTTGATCTAAGGCAAGCCTTTACACAGTCTTTGACTACGGTACTGGCGCGAGGTGGACTGCTTAACTCTTGGACCTGGAACAGAAAAACCATCATTATTCATTACCATTTCGTTTACCTGCACAAAAAAGCTCACAATTTCAGGCTTTTGCTTCACTTTACGGTTTACGCAAATGAGTTATTTTGTTTATATGGATGACATCATTGTTAGTGACAATGGACTGCTATGAAAGGTTTAAAAATCTTTTTTACCTTCATTCTGAAGAACGTGATGCTAGTAAGCAGGTCGACGGTAGACTTGAGGTCCATGAGTTTCTCTGCACTTGAAGCGGGGAAGTTGTTGCGGTACATCGACAGGTCTATCCTCAGCGAGTTGTGCAGCTGGTCCAGAAGTTTGACGAACTTCTCTTTCTGTAAAAAATATAATATACTTAATACCTATTATCCTTTGATAACTTAACAACAACAAAATATAATGGTATTAACGACAGTACATTCATATTAAAAGTATGACAACGAGAGTAAACTTGTATTTACAGTATATTAAAAATAATTGAATTAAAATTATATAAAATAAAGAATAATATCTTACACCAAAGTTAGAAGCAGCAAATCTATCAGATGCAGACACGGCAGACGAGGCAGTGGTATGAGCGTAGTAAGCATTGATGTTCGCCAGGAGTGTGGACATAACCGCAGGCACTCCAGCGCACAGGTACTTTGTCGAGAGGCAGTGGAAATGTCTGGAAAATATAATTGGTGTCAGTTGTAAAAGATTAAATTTAAAAACCAGACAAGTGCGAGTAGAACTCGAGCCCTGAGGGTTCCGTACAAACTTAATTAAGTAATTAAAATCGTAAAAAAAATTAAAACTAAAAACTAAACGTTAACGATTTTTGGATTTGATTTCAACTTGATTTCTATCTCTTCGTAAGAAATAGGATCTTCATAGACGGACGGACGGACAACAAAGTCGTAGTTTCAGTTTTCCCTTTTGAGGTACCTACGGAACGTTAATTGCTAATGAACAAAGTATAGTCACAGCAAGTAACTGAAAAAGCAAGGGATAAAGACCAAAGCTACAATTTATTTCGAACATCTACTTAAGGCACGTTTGACTATTGCAATTAAGCACAAAACACGAACCCGGCACGTGACCACAGCACGCGACGCATACTACACAACTAATTATAAAACAAGGCTTATTCAAGCAAGAGTATATTCGAGCGCTGTTTTGTCGTGTCACTATTTGAAGACTGATCCGGTACTATTAGGTAATATAACGACCAAAGGTACAGTTAAAGCAAGTAAGTAAGTACCATACAAAAGATAAAAAAGGAAATAGAGGAAGCATGGAAGTCAACATTCAAAATTGATAGTATTTGATATTAAAGTTAATGAAAGAGTTTACTTCATGGCAGAAAATAACACTGACATTCTAGATAGATAATTCTCATAAAACCCTATGAAGTAAAAAAGAGCTCTAGCGAGCTAGGAAACATGTAGTAGCTACATTTGAAACGATTACATCGCTACAGACAATGTCGCGTGCAAACGCGCCCTTTATCAACACAATGCACCAATTGTACCCACAGGTGAGGATAGCGGCATACCAATCAGATATTAATAATGGGGAATCTCCACGTAAGACAACATTGGTGCCAATAATAGACCAGTGGTTGGCATATTGTATCAATTGGCGCCCGTAGCGTTGAATAATGATGGGATGAGTTACCGATAGGACACAATTACTGATCGTGAAAATCATGGCCCGATATTACGAGCCTTGGGTAAGTCTGAGAAATACTTCAATAAGTTTAATCCAATATAATATTAATCTAAATAAATATAGGATAACAATAAAAAACTTATTATATAAAACTAAAACTAAAAAAAAACTGCCAACTTTGTGATTAACTCTGAGAAAAACATTTTTATAAATCACAGAAAAGATCACGCGATTGAATGGTGCCAATGAAAACAATTAATTTAGTAACAAACTAGTCACTTGCATAGTGTTGGTTGGTGCCAATACGGTGGCAGCTTCATCTATCTATACTTTACTAATTAATACATTATAATAAAGCTGAAGAGGTGTTTTTGTTTATTTGTTTTGTTATACTCACGTCATGGCTTGATAGATGGCTTCGATGCCGTATCTCATGGCGAACTCATCGACAATCTCCTCGGGGTTCTCGTTGAAGTACACCTTCCACGCGTCGTCCCCTCTCGCAGCTGGTAACGTGACCGCTCCTCCGTTATCCTCACATAAGTAGTGGAACAGGTTCTCATGCAGGCAGGTGTACTGTAGAAAGAAATATGAAAAAGTCAAAGTCAGCAAAGTGAGTCGTACACAATCATCGTCATCATATCAGCCGAAAGACGTCTACGTGAGCAGTAGACGTCTTTCGGTAATGCTGGTAATGGTAATGCTGGTAATGTTTTTACATAATAAAAAAAAAAACATTACCAGCATTATTGTAAAGATGTTTCAGAACCGGTCACACACAAATTTTAAAATCGTTACACACCGATTTTACTTTTCAATTTATATGGTTCCAAAAACAAAACCGTATCCGCGTGGGAAATCAGAATGCAGACCGGAAATAAATTGAATCTAACTTGCACCTGACCCGGGCGAGTGTTCTGACAGGGATTAATTCGTGACGTTTGTTATGTTTGATCCATTACGAGAGCTATCTGGAATATGCATTAAAATGACAATAAAATATTCGCGAATTTATTGTTAGAATTCACAATTAGGATCGACAAAAATATTACTTAGTAAAAACATAGCTAAACCTGAGTAAATAAAACTGCAGGTAGAGAAATTCAGTTTAGTTGATGTTACATTTTAATCAAGTGGGAAATCTACTTTATAAAAAACTTTTTAAAAATTCTTTTGACTGATTTCCATAAACAGTTCTTTCAGACTATTTATACAAGTCACCTCTAGTTAACACGTTAGAGGTGAAGCGAAGTCAAGGGTTCAATTTCGGCCTTGTAAGAAATAAATTATTTTCAAGTAGGTAGGTCTTTTCTATAAAGTGAGTAAACATTGCACTAGACAGAAAGAAAATCGAATGAACATTATAAACAAAACAAAATGTCATGTAGATTATTGAGATAAAATAACAACCACAATTTTAATGGAAAATGTCAAAACCAGCTGCATTCAGAGAGTAGTTGTTTGTTTTGTACCAGCGAGCGGCTTTACAGCACCCGCTACATAAGTTTCAAAACTTTATAAGAATACCAATTTTAAACTTTAGCCGACGTACTTTATACAACCCCTTTTCGAACTATTTTACATTTTGGCTGTATACCTTTTACTTATCTCCGTTAGCTGTATACAGTCTATAAACATGTTTTTAAAGGAACGGGTCGTTCTCATGCTCGCTCAGCTATAAATCTTGCTGGCATGTTGAAACAGTGTGATCGATAACTTCAATACGTACCTATGTCTAATATTACATACAGATTTTATATAGCGCGAAGAAATTTCAGATTCTGGCTAGACAATCATAGTATTTAGTTTATAAAAGTATTATAACAATTATTTTTCTTACAACTTAGGCAGACAATCCGTAATATACGTAAAAAGGTATCAAGCAAGCAAAATAGTTATTTTCTTTTATCAAAAATTTAAAAAATACAAAGAGATAACACTGAATGTTAAATTACGTCTCCCGACGTAACAGTGTGTAATTATAATTTTATTACTAGGAAAACATAAAGTTCCCGTGAGAAACTGAAATACCACAAGATAAGTACATACTCTATGTCCGTGGCGAAATGCTTGTTGATATAAAATTTGCAAATGAGCCGCCATTTCTATGTCCAAAGAGGCTGTGGACGATCCTTGATGATGCTCTAATAATGCTTGATATTGGACGGAGGAGACGCGTCTTCAATATTAGGCTTTTCATACTTTTATACTTAGTAAGTAAATAAAAATACAAACACTTAGATTAACGTCGATTTACAGAATACAAAGAAAATAATTCAAGAAAAAAATAGCTGAAACTACCAAATACTGCAAATCGAACTCGCGAAAAACCGCGTTGAACGATACCTAATTTATTTTATTTCATTGTTTTATATATTGAATACCGAAGAGGCGGAGAAATTTCCCCTAAATCTTTAAAAGTCTTTTACATAAAGAGCGTACCTATCTCGGAGCGAGCGTAGGCAACTTTTGTCGAACTTTGATTCTCATTTCCAAAGCGTTCGTCTTAAAAATTGCCCTGAAATTTCCCTCGGTGTTTAACGTTTACCGCGCTGAGTAGTGTTTTAGCGAAATTGAAAACACCCCCTATATTCTCTCAAGAAATATGGCGCACAAGGCGATATATTTTGCGAATTTTTTCGGGCATCTCAGTAATTTTTTTCGTTAATCTTTCCCTCAAAAGAAAACCGTGATGTTCATAATGGAACTCGCTGTAATGCTCCTTAATGCTTCCTAATTTTCTTGTTCTTAAGAAGTGATAATATCTCTATGTTTCTGCGTCTTGTGTTTTTATAAATTTAATTAAAAACGCCGCTCTTTCTTATACAAAAAAATGTTCTGGCAATATAAATTATGATTAATAAACTAAGCTCTCGACTTGGTACTTCTCATATTCTGACTCAATTTATAGCAATCCCCATTTTCAAGCTTACAACTATATGTATTTATAATTAACTGTATTCCTGGTAGTTAGGTACATAATTAGTAATTGTCTGCAAACTATATTTATGTCATGAAAGAAACTTATAAATTCCGAACCTATTTACTTTGTTACTTTTATTAATGACATCACTCCAACACATTATCAATATTGAGTACCTACTAACATTATATTATGGGGATCTGTTCTCCATCAATCCTTCCACTCCCCCTCCATGGCTCCCATGATTGATAACATGCTCACAATTTTATGGTCTGCTGCTTGTCTGGTTGCTTTGAGAAAGCAAAAGCTGTTCATATTATCTATAATTAAATAATGGAATACTGTTTTGAGGTATAAGTAAAATTGATATGTATAATTGGCGGCACATGGCGGCGGAAACGGTTTCAGTAAAAAAAGAATTATTTGAATCGGTTCACAATCTGTAAAGATATCGAGTAACATACAGACACACACACACACACACACACACAAAACATACAGTCGAATATGGTACTTCCTTATTTTTTAAATCGGTTGAAAATATAAGTTCAAAATAAGTAAAAAATATAAATATAATCATTAGAATGTGGCTGTCGTCATATTTTGGTTTTTGAAAAAAGAATTCTATCTAGACTACATAAAGTTTAGTATTTGAACTACATTTGAGACTCGAACGGGTTTTTTAACACTCTAAGGGATAAGTAAAAAATAAGAGTTCATTAATATCTAACCAGTTCAGTACCTTGTCACTCTAATGCTATATGAGCGAATGCGTCAATCACATTAGAGCGGCAAGGTACGAAAATGTAAATATATTAATGAACTCGACTGTACCTAAGTAGACTAAACAATATAATGAAAATATAAGTAGACAAGACAATATAATGAAAACATAACATCACCTTATTAATGAACAGAATAATTTTGCAACATTTCAGTTCAAATTACAACAATTATTTTATTTCAAAGTTAGTTGAGCCACGTCCAGTCTTCATTCTCGTAATTTGCTTACAGCGTGGGCCATATTTAGGAGTCCATTTAATTAAGGGACCCTTAATAAATCAAGGAAAGATAAATTGGTTTAAATGGAACCTCCTACCTGGTACCCAGCTAGGGTAATTTGAGTTTGCATAAAGACCTACATTTGTCGAAATTACCATAGGATGTTACTACACAATTGATATTGGATAGAGAATGGAGAATACCGTTGAATGCGGTCTTACCATATTATTCGCATTTCTAAATAATGTTTGAAACAAAATAATGTACACAATTGTTTGAAAACTATCGAACATTATTTTGTATAACAACTAAATGTGATAATTATTTAAGTAATATTTTTTGATTAAAGGATTAAATTGAACTTAAATTCCCAACAATATTATTTCACAATTTAATTTTTTTTCAAGAAGTCAAAACAATTTGTAATTGTGTATGATGAAATAAAAGATTAATAGGTTAATTGTTTGCCTGTGCAAACAAAAAATTATCATAGATACATATATTAAAAAAAAAATTAAAAATTTACTTATGTTATTAATTCTCCGTTGATATAAATTCAAAAGTGGGTTAAACAAGCAGAGACGAAAGGTCTAACCTTCGCACTAAGTAATGGCTAACACGCGTTTCAAACATTAATTTCTTATTCCTTTCGTGTAAGTAACTAAGCCCCTTTCGCAGACGCCAGAGAAAATTATATTAAGGGATACCAATCTTCCTATTATTGAACAGCTGGGGTCTTTTAATCCAGCACTTAGGGCTGTGGTGGACTTATTGAATTTCCGTTTTTATATAAAGTGGGTATGTACCGTTCAATATTCAAATCCTTATCTACTTTTTATTTCCATAATGTAAAGCTTTATTGTCCATATTTCTGTGTGTCCCACGGATAACTCGTATTAACTAAAATTTAGACACAAATCTAGACTTTCCTATCGAATAGTGGAAAAAATATTTTTGAAATTTCTGTGAAAATTTTTGGAACCCGCACATTTTGTGGGGCGGATTACGCTTTTTACCCGACTGCGTGTAACTTTTTTGCTTATTTTTATCATACCTATACTGAAAAGTTGGCGTTTTCCTGCCATAAATTGCGATTAGGTACTGTTAATTCATAATAATAATTTATAAGCTATATATACCAAACGTCATAAAAACGAATTGGTTTTATGAAACATCGATCAGGGTGCGATGGAGTATCAAACATACGAACAAATAAAAAATCAAGTAGCGCCGCGTTACTTCCTTCAAAATAAGTATAATTATGAGTATTATGTAACTAGCAGTTTAACATAGGGTACCACTTCGTAGTGTAAACTGAATTATGAGAATGCCCCTGCAGTTTTAGCAATTTAACTATTAACATTCCATTTTCCTTTTTTTATCACATTCAGCTTTTTCTCCTTGTAGCCTAATTATAATTCAAAACGAATAATAATAATAATAATAATAATTGTTTGGACAATTTTACACACGGCAATCTAGCCATAACTCAAAAATAATCTCACTTAATCGCGAAATTATTGCTTTGTTTGCACGCAATGAATTATTGTGAATTTATGCTTTAGCCACTGAAATGAAAAGATTATAGAAACCTAATTATTTACTACTAATAGGTATGTACTTATTTTGAAATTGTATATATTTTAGAATTTCTTAATTTAAGTAATTAATAAATACATTATGCTGCGCATTGCAAAAGGCAACGTCCAGCAATGGATATTTTTTCTCTATTTGCGTTTATTTCTTTAGGGTGAAAACAATAACTAGGAGAACATTGCAAACATTTTGTCCGAAAAATGGATCTCGGAAGCTTGTACGGTCGGCCGCACATCAGTGAAAACAAAAATATAAACTCGTCTCTCATATTATTGGACTCCCAAATAGACTGGGCCAGCTCGAGGTCAAAGTGTTTCCAATGACGTGCGGTGGACTGTACAAGCATAACCGCGAGACAAAGGTAGTATTTACACAAAACGGATGACAATCCAAATATAAACAGCAATTAACTAAAATCCCTTCCAACATTATCTTGTAAAACCGAATATACTCTGAACGTGAAAATACGGGGTGAAAATGTTGAGACTCCTCGGGAACGGTCTCACTCACGTTTGCTTTCACGCCCCAATGAAAATCCGTTTCAGTGTTTCACTAAGTCTTGTAACGTAATGAAAAATTCGTATCATGCGCGAGGGACTGCCTTCACACGTAAGAGCAGGGTTGCCAGGGCTTAGAAATATTTTTTTACAATTTTTAGCAAATTTAAGAGCTATTCTCAGAATTTCATTGAAGGATATAGTATATGACTCGAACGAAGACCTAAGGTCACAGATATCGACGAAAGGATTGAAAAGTTGAAGTAGCGTTAAACACGAGTTTTTAAATAAAGTCCTGATTAATATGATTGCAGGTAAGAAATGACTTCATTGGTATTGTGTATCACCATCATTTCAGCCTTTCGACAAAGGCCTTCCCCAAAGTACGCCCACACACTCGTATTGTGCACGCTTAACGATTATTTTAGTGAAGCACCTACAAAACGATATTTTTATTACGGTTGGCAACCCCACGTGTAACGCTGTATCACATTACGTCACGTGACAGGCACCTGTGTTACATCAAAGGCAAGAATGCCTGGCTTTTATATAGATACCATAATTGGATTATGTAACAGGAGCGAAGAGTTTAACGTTAGCTTACTTTTACATAAAAAGTAAGTATATATATATACCTATGTATAAAGTAACTATAGCGGTGGGTGACAGCGTGGCAGCTAGGCGTAGCGAGCGTGGCATTGTATTCCTACTTTAAAAATCGCAGCGCGGAATGCGTATATTCGCGAAATAAGTTAAGGGTTAATATTAACGTTCAGTGACGCGCCTTGGGGGAGGCCTATGTTAAGAAGTTCACTCGTTCAGGCTGCTGATGAAATATACGAGTAGAATAGAGTTAATGTTTAAATAGAATATAATCTTTTATGTTTAATTTAAATTCTTACGTTCTATGTTTGTCTATTAAAGATGTTTGGTGCAATAAGATGACTGCTCTAAATGTTTAGAATTAAATAATAGATGAGAGACAATTTTTTTTTCATAAACTAAGTAGGTACCGTTAACTATTTAAAATAGCTATATCCTGACTACTGAATTACGGCTAGAGGCAAATAGCTGTTTAGGTTGCAACATGGCGTGCTAGTACATAATCTGGTTAGTATGTGAACCAATATCTAAAATACAATTTTTTATCGCTTAATATTAAACTAGTTAAAAGGGCGGCAAAAAGGCGAATAGAAAAACTGTGTTGATTCCTTATATTTTTCCAAAAGCGTAAAATGGCCTAAAGTTCAATTTTAAACTGAAAAATCTACTATATTGTTAACATTTTGCTGTCAAACCAGTCGAACCATAAGCGTCGCTTTAGTAAAGGCAGTTTTTTTAGGAAATAAATAGGTAACTTAAGTTAGGTACCTAAATACCATGGGAGAGTCAGAGACAAAATTTCGACTATGAGTGATTGTAATGGAAATAATTTTCCTTCTCTCTATTAAAATTAAATTAATTAAATTGGTGACTAATGCCTTGCACACACTGCCATATAACCAAACCAAAATAAAAAGTTATGAAACAAAAAACAAACAACAACGCCTGTGGTTATGTAAAGTAACACAAGTACCGACACAAAAGTTCCCAGTGTGTACGAGCCTATATAATCATAAACAATATCAAAGGCTAGAGAAAATACTGTCGTTTTTTATTACAATAAGTATATTCGTTTCTCGTAAATAACAACATACTAATGTAGACCATCTATTTGTGGCGTTCCATATGAAAAGTGACCGCGGCGTTTGGTTTCATAGATAATTAAAGTTTTGTAAATTGACTCAAACGACGAGACGCATTGGTTTTCTACAATTTTTAACCATATGGGCTAGAAGATTAGTTCCTGGATCTATCATATGGTTTTATGGTTTTTCACTTAATTATGTAGTATTCAATCCTGGAGATAAAAATGTCCCTTTTTAATTTGGAATGCCACATTTATATTAATTCATCATTCCTCCGAGTATCTCAATGTAGGCTCCCACGATGATCTGTCGGTAGTAGAGGACTGGTACAGTTCAGAAAGCAGATTGGTACTCTTCTACTTCTTTCTGAACCATCCCAGCCAACTACAGCCAATCGTACGGACTCGTCGCGTCTATCAGCTTCTTGAATCTTGTCTTGCAGCATATTTAGCAGTTTTTGTCATCTTCTACTGTTTACACATCTGCAGTTGAAATAAACTATACGGCGGCCCACAGTAAACTTCCGAGGTATTTCTTAATTATTTTATTTTAAGGGTTCCGTACCTGAAAAGAGGAAAAAAAGAACCCTTATAGGATCACCCGTTGTCTGTCTGTCCGTCCCTCAAGACCATTTTTTCAGTAACGCATGGAGGTATCAAGTTGAAATTAATATAAAATACTCTAATCTGCAGTCTCTTGGAGCCGTGAAAAAATCTGACTTCTAAGTCATCGCAGTCAAAAGATATGGCCGTTTTTTAAAGAAAGAAAGAAAGAGTAAACTCTTGCAGCTTAGTCATTTTCCTAACAAAAATATCTTTCCTACAATTTGTATGGAAAGTAAAAATTCAAACTGGCTACTTAACTACCTAGTAGGTAGCCTGATGTTAAAAAGCATGATATAGGTACCACTACAAAGAACTCATAAGCAAGTACAAGAATACAAAGTGATTTTGTGATCATCTACTTAAAAATGCTTCAATAAATTTGTTGGGAAGAATTTCGATGGTTTTCATTTCTCTGTTCCACCTGTATACAGCAAACAAAAAGCGTAGGCAATCTTCCTGAAATTTCTCTGGCCTGGAGGGGACTTAGAACGTAATATTAAATCAGACCTTCCTTGCGCGAGATATGTGAAATTCACAAGAAAATTGGGTTAACGTGACGATTTGACTCAAGCCGTCTGAATAATAACGCTGAGAAACAAAAGTTGTCCCTGATAAATGAGTAAGTATATGACTCTGATAAATTGAACATTATAATTGTAATTGATCATTATTTTTGTATTCATCTAAGCCGTATTTTATTCGGTTCAGTGATTATAAAATAGAAAGTATAGTGTACATAATAAAAATACTACGTTATACTTAATTATTAACAGAAGCAAATCATCAAAAGATTTATGCGGGGTGTATGTGTGCTTATTATTTAGACAAAAGATATTATATTATTGTGTGTAATATTGTATAGTGTACGAAATTATATTGTGGTGAAAAAGGCCTAACTGCAATAGAAAATGTAATATTATAAGAACGGAACAAATTATATACGGAAAAGATTAAAATATTTAATAAAATATCAAAACGTATAAAGGATACCATAACGTACGTCATTCGTATGGCACCTTTGTTTCTCAATTAAAAGACCTCCTGTTAAAAAAGGCTTATTATAATTTTAATGAATATTTAGAAGAAAAATTGAATGAATAATCGTGACATTTTTGAATTTAATTTTAATTTTTTGTATGTAATTTTATTTGTATTTAATAAATGTGCATGTAAAACTTGACTTGTAAAATGTCTTTACCAAATAAAATATTGATTGATTGATTTTTGAACAGTTATTAGTTCGGCGAGTATCCCATACACGAATATTAGGAAACATCCCTCTCACAACCTTATTCTGAGCTGATACATCCAAAACAGTTAGACAAAAAACTTGCGTATTTTCTCCAATCCCGTTGAATATTTTATTTTGTTAGAGCACGGAATTGTGTTACCTAAGGCGTTGAGCGCCATTTTATTGCTTCAGAGGTCGAATTTTTTCATAGTAAATACACTAATGTTTACGGGCATAGCCTATTGTTCCACCGGATAATTACGTGTAAATAACTTTTGTGTATGTATACTCCTTAATCTTGTTTATTTCCGGACCCATATAAAATGATTTCTTTAATTAATTATAGATTTAAAAACGACGACGACGTAACTGCTTTGACAGAAAAGTGTTGGCAGCTAAAAAGTAAAAGTTTTCCCCGAAGAAACAGCTATTCCCGATGCATCTATAGCCTATGTGTTATTCTGATGAATAATCTATATTACTGTAAAGTTTCATCAAAATCGGTTTGGTAGTTTTTGCGTGAGAGTAACAAACATCCAAACTCACAAACATCCTTACAAATTTTCGCGTTTTTAATATTAGTAAGATGTTTTATTTTGTTAATATTATTAATAGCAATTGCCCGCGGCTTTGCCCGCGTGGAATAAGTTTTTCTCGCTGGAACAGTTTATCCCGGTGAAATATAGCCTATATGTTATTCAAGGCTATAAGCTATCACTGTACCAAGTTTCATGAAGATCCGTTCAGCCGTACTAGATTTATAAATGGTGTAACTATATAACCCGACTTTGTGTTATATATTTAGAAGAGTGTAGATAGACTCGACGTTAATGTATATCGTCCAATCAGGGAGTGATATCTACGGTCACATATCAGCATTCGCAGCATCTCTATTTAGTTAGTTAATAACACAAAGTCTCCTATAGGATTTTTCCTGTACTGGGCTGGGCTAGTGATAAACGAACCAGCCGGCGTAACTTTGCACAAGCACACACTTGGGCCTTATACAGCATTTTCCTCTTTCGTCCCCCTTCGTGGCCAAAGAAAATGCCACATAAAAGGAATTAGGACCTCGGGCCTTTATGAGAATTTGTGTTTGGACCACACACAATTACAGCATTTGTCTAACTCAGAGGGTGCTGAGCGTCGGGCGTGATTTTTTGCCGAAGGAAAGAATGTAATAGATTAATTTTCTTTCGGGGTATTTACTTTTATAAAAATAGGTGCGTTACGTTATTGTCGAAAACCCTGTACCATTTATCAACACGGCGTGTTTGGGTGTTGAAAAGATTGACATAATGTGATATCGTATAAAGTTGTCGTTTAAAGATTTTTAAAATTTGTAACTTAAAAAAATGTTTTCTAATTATTTATTTGATTTTTTATATATCAAAAGCAACTTCAGAATCTTGAACATAACAGACTAAAATCGTACAAAGTAAACAGGGGAGCAAACTTTCTTGCTTTATAATATAATATACCTCACAGGCAAGGAAAACGCGGTTTTATTTAAAACTGTTTTAATATCTCGCTTTATTTTTACTTAAAATCCGTTCTCGAATATATTACACTTGAAACATAATATACCTACTATAAAAATCTACTTTTTGCACTTATTTTCCCTCGTGCAGACGCCTCGAAATTCGAAGTGAGCAGACCTTTATGTAACAATAGAACCTCTTCTATTAATGGGTAGAGGAGAGGAGCAGGGAGGGAGGGGGGGGGGGTGGAGGTAGAAAATATTGAATCGTTCTCGTGATGTAAGGGCAGTCGTTAATTACGGTCACTATTGTCATTTGGGGGCCGGAAGAATTTCCTTGCCCATAATACGACTGAGAGAAAATTTCTAACGATTTCATTTGTGTATTAGAGATAATATTTTTGGTCTAGTTTAGCATAAGTAATGGTATATCTATTAAGTAGGCATATAATAATCGTAATTAAGTTCGTAGTTATGTAAATTCTAGCTTCATAAATACAGTTAGTAGTACTTATTAAAATTTTAAAAGCATTATAAAACACATATTTTATGTATAAAGTAGTAAGCCAAATGACGAACTTTGTTGGTTGAAGAGATAAGTATGTTCAATTTTTTACTTAATTTTACGGCTTTTTCTCTTCTCGGAGAGATTTAGTTTCCCAAGGGAGACATAAAAGCCGGGCTTATAAAAGCATCATTATAATTTTCCTGGAATTCCAGTAAGCAATTCTAAACTTGTTTCCATGGCAGAATGTGACGAACATTAAATAAGGACTGTTCCATAAACTACGTTACATTCTTGAAGCGGTAATGTAATGATAAAATTTCTGATAGCGAGTCCTAAGTCATGTACTAAGTAATGCATCTAATTTCTATGGTACAAGAATAAAATCCTTGTTTGTGATAAGACAAAATGTTTGAGATATTTGAAAGGAAAATGCCTATGCCCCAACAATGGACATTTACATGCTAAAAATGAGGTAAGTACGTATAAGTTTAAAGCACCATACGATTTCATCATGAAATAAATTTATTACAAACTACATAACATACTTACTTTTTATTTCAGAATAAAAACGATGCGTTCCACAATAACTTAGTTTTGACTATGACTTTTATTTATTTTTATTATCGTTTTGTTGTGGCACAAAAACGTTTAATCATTGTTTTTTATTCTTTTCAAGTCAGACGCAGGGGTAGACGTCTGAAGTCTCTGCGTTTACATGTCATGAAAAGAAATGGAAACAAAGGAAGCTAGGGAGGACGGTCAGTTGTGATGACGCTTTATAGTGGCATTTTAGTGGAACGGTGAGTGGCAAAAGTAAAATTAAAGTGAAACGTTTGTACACAATAATTATGTTTATTTTCCTCGCCTCTGGAATTTCAAGGATCAGCAAGAAATTTTGTTTATACCATTGTCACTCTAAAATAGTATTTTATTCATCGAAAACAGTGAATAAAACTCTCTTTTAGTCACTAGAGATTAAATTTAGCATTTTGTTCCTCGAAAACAGTGAATAAAACTCTCTTTTAGTCACTAGAGAATAAAAATATAAAAATAGCTGGCTAGAGAGCTATGTTCTAATTTCACCATGGAGCTAAAATTTCTTTGGTGGGCGCCCGAGATTTCGAACCTTCCTTATTTTATAGCTGTCTGATAAACTAACAGCAAGATCATGTGGCTGTTATTTTCTTATCTGTCAGATAAGGATTGTTTTTACAACCTTCCTATTCATATAATAAAATGTGATAAATGTAAATACCATACTCCTATTTATTTTCTCGCAGTCAATGGTATAAAGTAGAGTACACAACACGTGAATAAAAAATTTCATCTCGGTCCTTGTATCCCTCGCTACGCTCAGGATTCTAATCTAGAATCCTACGCTGCTCTCGGGATCCAACTTAGTCCCTCGAATGAAATTCTCTTTTTATTCACTTATTGTATAATCTACTATTTTATGTAGATATTTCATAAGCCCGTAGAGCTTAAGTATCTTTTTAACACGTGAATTGAAAATTTACTGCGAGAAGCACTAAGTCCACATACTAAATAGTTAGTAGGTCGTCGCGAAATTGAAAAGCACAATAATTGTACTAAAATCCCTTTCGTGGTGTAGATGCAGAAATTGCGACAGAAATGAGAATAGCGTATCCAGATTCTATCCGCAATAACGTTATTTTATAAGGTAAATAGTATTAGAATATTTATGTTCAATACAACACCATAATATATATCTAGTTGTGCTACAACAGACTCCATCTATCGTTAGTGTATAATATCAAAAACATTGTATTCAATACAATCTATAGACTTTTACATTACCTTTATTACACAATCTTGCATCTTGTACATAAGAAGTTGCATTAAAAATTAATTTAAGACTTTAGTCGTCTGCTTTAACTCAATAAAAATCAAGAGCTGAATTTCTCGAATCAACATTTTGGTCCTTCGAGCCGGATCATCGTGCGATCAGCGCCGATCAATCAGCGTGCCATACGGTCATGCATCTCCAGTTCCAAATCTTTGCCCATTGCTGTTTCGCGTTGTGTTAATACCGTGTTCTTTGTGCTAATATTGCAGTGATTTATTTGTGCTGTTATTTAACAGCAAGTCTTAGTAGGTACGAGCATAGGTGTTACGTGGCTTATATATAACCCTTAACCTCTTGTGTGCGTAATTGCCAGGAAGGGTCGTGATCGTGAGCGTCACGCAAGAAACTTTTAATTGCATTACTTTGCCTGTCGGATGTAGGAATTTTATACTTTTTACGGCAACTAAACTCCAAAGTAAATACGAGCATGAGGTTTGAGTGTCACTTAGCCGCAATGCGACCTATCGTGCAGCCCACTGAGTGAATTTGGTGATAATTATATTTTCTTTACACACTTCAAAGTTGTATTATATTAATAAATCATTATTTAAATATGAATTTCAAGTTTTCAGTAAGACAGGTTAATAATTAATTGCAAAAACAGTCAAAATAGCAAAAAGCATAATTAAAAGTTAAAGTGGAAATCACTCTTAGTTATTTTCGCTCAGGAACAAAATGTTGAATTCTCATAATGTTGAATTATTATTCCACTTAGTATCTATAGCGACAGTTTGGATGTTTTTGTCCAATCCCGCTATCATGGCTAAACGGATTTTTATGATTCTTGGTACAGTGATATTTTATATCCAGCATAACATATAGGATACTTTTAACGTGGACGAAGAAAACAAAACCCTAAAAGTATAGGATTAGACAAAATTCTACAATATCTGAAATCGCTGACGATTGCCATCCCCGAAGAAGATAAGCACTGCATTCTATTTGTGGCAATCCCAATCTGAAGTTTATAGCATAAAATAAGGCCATCTAAGTACTAACCAGACTACCTAACTCTGACACTACGGCGAAAATTCTAAGTCTAACCGTAAACTTTGCCATCTTCTTAGCTCTACGTATGTTATTATAAATTCAGCAGACATGCCGGATCTCCCTCCTCCAAACATCCGCATTAGCTCTGAAATAACGAGATATAAACAAACCAATCCGCAACGTGGAAGAAAAAAGATCTTTATTGTATCCAATTTCAACAAGTTTACCCGACCAGGCTAATTGGTATTCAGGAGCTGTAGTACCTACTCAGTCGTGGCGGAGGTTACGCCAGATTTCTTCAGGCAAATTACGCGGATTACTCACACAATTTCCCGGAGTATATCTGTATGTAAACGTCGGTAAGGGTTACTGGGTCTAAGTCCTTTCCTCGCTCTGAGGAGAATTCTTTATAATTCTATCAGCAAAAATAAGTTGCAATCTACATAGGTAGGTATAAAGTTCTAAAACTACAAATGATTGGGTATGAGTCAATCGTCAGTAAAATATGTGAGTCTGTTGACATGACTCTAAAGGGCTCCCTAAACGATCATGCGGCATGACATGCAATACGTGCTCATTCATGCATGATCGTCTAGCTGTAGGGATTGACGTGGAATGCAAATTACGTGCATGACATGCAAACTACGTGCTGGCCTTTGCTTCACTGTATTGATTGATAGCAAGCATGATGGTCCATCATGCAGCATGACATTCACGTAAACATTGCATGTCATGCAAGCATGATCGTTTAGGGACACTTTAATAGTTACAGGGTCCAAATAATAACCCTGTAAGTATCTTCCTATTAAAGTCGCGTATCAACAGTCTCAGAACATATTTTATTATGTACCTACGTATTATTATATTGTACGACTGCTAAAACATTATCACCGCTTTCATGCCTTTTCAGGTCTGTATCGACGTGTTTCATAGATTAATTTTAATAAATCAATCAATCAAAAATTTCTTGTGGATCATAGGAATACATTAGAAATAGAAAGGTAATGTCCCTTTATTATCTCTGCGTATTTAGAGTCACATAATGCATTAGACATTGAAGAGCTAAGACTATTATTATGAACACAGTATGGCTAAAGACGTTGAATTCTACAAAGACATTGGCAACCATAAACGGAATATAATAACTATGAATATACATCAGGCTATCATATATGTCGGTACGGTGATAAAATAATGTAGTCATTAAAAATAGAAAAAGAATTACAGATTAGTAAGAATGACAAACTTAAGTATATTTCTCTCGAAACTTAAGTACATTTTACTGGCTGCTCTCAAACGGTGAAGGAAAACATCGCGAGGAAACCTGCATACGCCGAAGAAGAAATTCTGGCGCATTTGAAGTCCACCAACCCGCACTGGCCTAGCGTGGTGGACTATAGCCCGAACGCCCTCGTTGAGGGGGTAGGCCTGAGCCCCAGCAGTGGAGACATGTTAAGGCTGTTGATGTGAAGAATGACAAAGGACTCCAACAAGCACCTTGGATGGTTGATTACAAGCCTAGCACCAATCAGTGATCGCGGGTGTACATAACTAAGGCTGGTTTAACCGGTGACAGATACACGTGAGGCGCTAAACACCGTTTCACAGCAACGCGGTTTGTTGTGTACGGGACACGCTCCGGGTAGAGCCCGTACAAATCACATTCATACTCTATGCGATACTCGTTTTATTAAGCACTGCGGTCTCCCGTACAGCTGTGAAAGAAGCCTAAAAGCCGGTGAATGTTCAATCGAGTTGATTGAATAATCTGTTCCAGTAATACTTTAATAGGAGTAGTAATCCGCCTTCGTAAATTATTTAATTCTATCGATTTGAACTGATTATTCGCATAATTTCAAGGAACAATTTATTTAAAGGTATTTTGCTATAGGTACGATAATTAATTGATATTTGGCGACAGATCGAAGTCTGCCCTGGACTCTTTTTTAAACTAATTGGGCAAAGGTGCCAAACCATACTGCCTAATTCATTCAGATTCCATGGTTTTATAAGCTTCCTTCCTTGCGCTCAATTCTCTAACAGCTAGTATAGCATGTAGAAATGACTTCACAGCTCATTATGTCCGTTATGTCTCCATATACTCTCATAACAGAACATAATGTAGGCAAGTATTCTTTGACATAATTTGTCATTATGTCATGTCGGATACACCTAAAAGACGGTCATTATACGGTCCCGTTTCGTCACACCACTATCTAGTAAATGCCACCCTTACTTAACCTAAATGATCTCTCCAGGTAGGTAATCACTATATACTCGGTGTGTCCGTTTGTCGGGTCCCTAAAGTGTAATTTGCCCTTAAATAAGGGCATTTACACAAATTACGCTAATATTTCTTTATGAATCCAATTTGCGAGGCCATTCTAAATTTTCCCAATGCACGTAGACGAGCGGAATTTTTATGAGCTACACGATCTTGGGATAACGACGGAAGTACCAACTTAAAGGCACGAATACGGTATTTATAATATGCCGGATGTCTATTTCGTTTGTTTGATAGAGACAGAGAGTACATTTTAGACTGTTTTATATCTATACTAATGTAATAAAGCTAAAGAGTTTGTTTTGTTAAAGCGAAAGAGGTGTGTCTCGCGATACTTGGCGCTCCGTTCTTTCTGCCTACCCCGCCAGGGACATAGCGTGAAGATATGTATGTATGAGTTTGTTTGGATTTTTTTTTCTATGAATATACCATAACTACGGCTATTTCGACCAAACCTCAACATTATTAAAACTTGAACTAAAGCGCAAGCTTGCCTGGTGTTCTAGTTTTATTTACATCAGCTCTTTACTTCTGTTCTATAATGGAAAAGTCTGGTGTGAATTAATACTTCTATAACTTTTAATATTTCAAACCAGCAAAGTTTTTCAATCACTTCTATTATATTGATAAGCATGTTACGAATGATTTAAATTGAAGAACTTTTCTAGAACAGTCCATATTTGAGCTTTATACAGCAATTCTTCAGCTTTATTATATAAGTATAGATTACAACCAAAAAGTAATAAGTATTATAAAGAGAGAAAAGTACTTTGTTACGAAAAATAAAATATGGTAAACCAAATAAAGGTACGTAGGTACATATATAAGTACCTAATAATAATATTAGTTTATGTCATATTTTAGCATATTTATGTATTCTTATTTTCTTTATTAAGTAGGGCCAAGTTCAAAACAAATTTACAAACAAGTAATTTTGGTGAATGGATTTTAATCAATTATCACATTTTTTCAAATAATACCTATACATAAATTAAAAGTTTTATATACTATGTTCTTGTAAATATATAATTTTATACCATTGTCACTCTAAAAAGAGCATTTTGTTTCTCGAAAACAGTGAATAAAACTCTCTTCTAGTCAACAGAGAATAAAAACATTTCGAAATTTGAAACAACACGAATTGTGTACAAAAAATGAATAAAACATGCCGAACCATAATAATTCTCTAGCCAGCCAGTATTATGTTCTAATTTCACCATAATAACTAAAATCTCATTGGTGGGCCCACGAATTCGAACCTTCCTGAATTTCACTATACATTTCTAATATACCTATATATCAGGGGCTTCTTTCACCACTTGCTGATAAAGTCCCAGATACCGTATCTGCATGATTTATCTGCCTGATAAACTAACAGCAAGATCAAGTGGCTGTTAAGGATTGTTTTTCGAATTTAACGCGGGAATATTTCAGTTTTGTGTGAACTTTCTGTAATTTAAAATTAAAAAAAAAAACGTCAATTTATTTATCAGAGACTTGAGGTGTGATACACGAAAATATTATCAGACAGATTTATCTGATAGATTAGGTTATCTGTCAGCTTAGGGCCTCTTACACCGCTTGCTGATAAAGTCCCAGATACCCTATCTGCAGGTCATCTGACAGATAGCCTGTTTTTTTGTTTCATTGCCTATATCTTATATATTTTATATAGTCTATCACAAAGATTTATCTGATAGATTAGTTTATCACTAAGATTACTATCTGTAACAATATCAGGAAGTGGTGAAAGAAGCCCTTACTATTTTATTTTCTCGCAGTCAATGGTATAAAGTAGAGTACACAACTCGTGAATAAAAAACTAAGTCCCTCGAATTAAATTCCCTTTTTATTCACTTGTCGTATAATCTACTATTAATATCATTTGCATTTCATTTCAAAATAAACCAACGTTATAGGTACCTTCAAAAGAAGAAATGGTCACCATTTGTTTTAGGTGCAAATGCAACGCCACTCTACTAAATTATACTTGCACATCTCCTAAAGCCAGATTTGCGCAGGACATCCAGTCGAAGCGAGAAACTTTCTGCATACATTTCCGTAAGTTAACTTATTTCATAGAATGTTCTCTCATTTTAGATATAAATTTTAAGTTCCAAAATAAAATTTACAGGTGTGATCTATGAAAGCTGCTGTATTGACAACTTTGCAATGTTTATTTCGAAAAAATTAATGAGCAAGTTTATCATGGCTGGTTATTAGTTAGATTATTCCAAATTAGGGTATAATTTGTCCAGTGTCCAAGGATAATTACTAAACTTCACCGATTCCAAAATTATGTTTTCATTTACACTTTCCGAGGACTTGATAGATACTAAGTCAAGCATCCTTACTTCACCTACAATAAAGTGATTTTCATGACAAAGTTATTCTTATTACATGGAACTGAATGTGGGTAAGAAATTATACTTTTGCATTAGCTAGCAGTTTCGCTTTGTTAGTCCCCGCTGCAAACTTTTCACATTTATTTCGTAAAGTTGTCCCATTCAACTCTCGCATCTGGGTTTGGACAATAATTCCTTACATGAGGCAGAGACCACTTTAAATTTGTATTGTATAGGGCTTTAAATTTGATTTCCTGCTATTACGGAAGACTTATAAGTGAGGTCTTATAGAGTGGAGTAATTTTATTTAATATGGTGAAAGTAATAAATATGGTATTGAAAGGTCCTGACCTTTCAAGATCTACGTTTAGGAAGAATCTAAGATTTACAATACGTAGGTAATTTGAAATAAAGGAACAATTCAACTGAGAAATATTAGGGAAACTTCTAGGTCTCCTGTAGCTACACACATGACTGCACTCACGTTCATAAAACTCGAGTAAAATTAAATATATTTAAATGAAATTGTTTGTGTAGGCTGTTTGGGAAAAATACTCTCATATTTATGCCGCAGCCTCCGTCGTTTCTTGTCTCTAAATAAAACTTGGCGATGATATGCCACAGACAGCAACATGTTGATTGTAAGAGCCAAGTTTGAAAACTTTCTTGGAGAAATAACAATAAAGGAGTGTAGCTGCTTCAATATACTAATTTAATTATGTGTGTGTGTACTTTTGTCCGCCTAAATGGCAATTTCGTGACAATTAAATATCTAAATAGAGCTGCAATGAAAATGAAAAAAGTCCCGGAAAACAAATCGTCCGCTACATTCATCAAGCACAGTAATTGTAGGAAACAACATGATTACCACTGCTGGCTTACGGCCAAGGGGCATAGTGCCAATGTCCTCAACAACCTGTTGACTTAGGTACCATATAGACTCATTACATAGTAGGTGCTTCACTTGTATTATTATCTATTTGTCGTATGGAATTGTTCTCTGCAAGAGAAAGTTGCCTCTACACTACTTACGAAGTAGTTTTCTATAAAAATAGGCACTTAAAGATGTTAAGATAAGAAGTACTTCGAGTTAGGCGTCTTTATTGCCATCTTAAACTTGCAAAACTTTAATGTTCTCATTAATGATATTTCTTTAAAATTGGTAGGTAGTTCCGTATGTTTCTAAGGTTAGACGATATTGGGGCACGTTTTATGAAAGCTATTATGTACTTTCTGTATTTACAACTCAGTCTTTAAATCTCATTTTTATTTTAATGTTTCCATTAAAACTATAAATCATTCGGCAATTCGTATCTAAAACTGTAATATCCACTATATTTTCTAAATGCTTTTGATGTTAAGTTTTTGGCATTTTTTTTAAACACAAATTTAGTAATTATACTCGTCCTATCTGTTTTTTTAAATTACATGTGTAAAAATATTCACTTACCTGGACATGATATGGTGCCACCTTCTCTTCACCCTTGATTTCTACGTTGATGTGCAGTCTTATGGCTCCCGATACAGCTGACTTGTCCGTTCTCTTCTCCAGATTGTACCACACGTCCATCTCACCAGAAAGCGTTCGAACCTACGACAGAATAATGACTGTCAACATACGCAAATCGCTTTAAGTCTATAAACGAATTAAGGAGTGGTTTTTACCAACTGATTCGAGCGAGAGGATGTTAATAAAAATGTGCTATTTGTATCATTGGCTTACCATATCTTGTGCTGGTTTTACAGACAATCAATGGTGTTAATTTTTATAAAAAATACAGAGTTTATTTTTGTCCAATATTTTTATGGGTTTATCTGCTGTTAGACTTTGATTACCTACCTCGATGATTGTTTGTCCTAAAAAGTCATCCGATTCTCTTGTCAGCTTTTGTCGGAGCTTAGATTTCAAGTCGTTATCTTCGTCCCAAACTCGAACTTTGATTCGATCCGAAGAATTATGGCACTCGCTGTTAGAGAAACAAAAATAGAGAGTTACTTATATTTCACTTATTGTAACAAGGTTGCCGTTAGTTGATAGTTTGAGCATTTTCTTTTCTCCTACGATTCTTCCTAGATGTGTTTGATATTTATTTATTATAGTAATTTGTCATATTAATTATACTTAGTTTAATCATATAATATATCATCCGGAAGACGTCCACTGTTATACAATGGCCTTCTCCAAAGATTTCTATATTGACCGGTCCTGCTCCGCATCCAGTTAGTTCCGCGATTTCGATCCTCGGTCCATGGGAAGCCTGCCTATCTTCCGGTGCGTAGTCGCCACTCGAGAACTTTTCTACCCTAACAGCCGTCGGTGCGGCCTGCCCACTGCCACTTAAGCTTAACAATTCTTCAAGCTATGTCGACTATCTTGATTCTCCTGCAGATCTCATTCATCAGTGTCAAATGCATAACTAGAAAATAATTAGTTTAAGACTACTTCTAAAAAAAAAAGTTTAAGACTTACAAGTAAAATTTCTCGTTCCAGACTGGATTCAGCTCCTGAGGCATAGTTCTCGTCCTCTTCTTGACTTTGCTGACTTGTACGGTGACGTACGGATCTGAAGTTCCACTTTTGTCCTTCGCAATCAAACCTTGGGCACAAATAACTGCCCACGAAGGGCAAAATTAATATTTTTTTAACTAATTCCCCATTTTTACACTGAAATATGGAAAGTAATTCAATTAGTAATTATTTTTCTTTTTCTTGAACATGAATTTCAATAGGTATTTGTAACGGACTTCATAAAAAGGTATTTCAATAGCCCGCATCAATGAATACGAACGAACAGGGCAAGAGTAATTGCAGACAGTACCCAAAACGAACCAGCAAACTATCGAACGAACACTGATAACCGTATTTCGTTTGAGCAAACCTTCGATCACCATATAGAGCAAACCTCCCGAACACGACGGCAGTACACATTCACGTTTTCGATAATTTGCACGATATTCTCGTATTACACAATCATCGATGGCAGCTTACATCAGAGTCGCTTACAAACATTAAACTAAGTACTTACTAATATTAATTAATAACTAATTAATATCTTAACATCTTACCTTATCATTATGTTATTGTTCACTTACCAGAACAGCATTTAGTGTAATTGAAGCCGTTTGAATGTCTATAAACGGGGCTTTGTGTAAGAACAGGCGGGGTTCGAAAAAGACACTAGCGTCATTACTACCAATATTTTTTATCTAAAGACCAAATTCGATTTCTAAAACTCGAACATAGCGACTACTATCGCAACTTCTAATGCAAAAATCGACCAAGAAGAAAGTTTCAAAGAAATGTGAAGATATGCTCGGGAATCAAATCTAATGTTACCGGGAATTTTCACGAATCAAAAAGTTGTTGGCAGTGACAGTAGATAAATAAGAAGAGTTAGTTGAACTGGACTGGGGTTCTACGATCTCCATGCACTTATTTTGTTCTAAATTTCATTCATTCCCTCATTCTCCTAATTAAAATAAGTAGGTATCAAGTGGTTAGTTTTTATTTAGAAACTTATTATTTATGTCCTGAAATACTAAATTAAGTTATTATTTAATTAATTATCATTATGTGCTTAAAACAGGCTGTTGACAATTCATTTGCAATTAATAGTAGTTAAGAAATTCATGCAATTTGTGTCAATTTAGCAGACGTGCTGCCGCGTTGTGGGTTTGCAATATAATCATTAATTAGTGTAAATTATTTCGTTACCTCTGTAGTTAGTGTTCAAAGTACATTATTATCGTAATTACGTGTGCGTGAATTTATTGTTTTCTCAAAAGTGAAGTGTCAGATTCGTGGAATTTCCTTGTGTTTATGAACAAACCAAGCTACAATTTGTCGATGAAAGTGATAAGAGCGGTGCATTATCGACCGTGGTTGGACTGGGTTAGTTTTGAAGTAGTTATGCAGTAGTAGAGTGTTTCCTGACATCTGCTTGGCAAATAGTATCAATGAAGTTGGAAGCTTTGCAGTCTTATAATTAAAATTGCGAGTGTATGTATGTAAATTATATTGATTTTGGATTTTGTGACAATATAATTTAAACTCTATGGGTTTTGTGACTTTGATCTTTTTCTCTTCTACTCTTCAAATGTTTGTAAAGTTAAAAGCAGATGTCAAGAAGGTTAGTATAGAGAAATTAGGCGAAGAGAGTCTGTCTAATAGAGCCAAAATCTGCGAGCGTGCGGTTCATAGCCGCATAAGACCACCGCAAACCTGTAATGGCGATCTTGCATGACCATTTTGACGTCCCTTCTATAGTGATTTGCTTGGCCTGTTCGACACTGTCAACGTGAGTGTCTGGATCGACGTTAAAAGTCCGCCTGGCCGCCACATGAAACGAGAGATGGAATCATTTAGTGTCGTGTTTTGTGTTGTGTTCTCGCTGGAGCCTCGCAGAGTTGATCGTTGCGCGGAGACCTGTCAAGTGAGGGCTTATTGTTAGAGCCACGGTCTTCGAACCTGTGATGGCGATCTTGGCGCTCCATTTTGATGTACCATCCAGGACCGACTGCTTCACGGTGCTCATGTGTGCTGAATGCGGCTCTCCTTCCATGCTGAACACCTGTCTGTTACATACACATTGGCATCAGCCGTAGCACGAAAGTGCAGCTATCGCATTTTGGTAGCTTTATTTCTCACTAGCTTATGCCCCGCGACTTGCCCGCACTAAACAGTATCGTATATGTTACTAATGTTGCCTGTAAATTTGTAACGCGGCATGTAAATTTGATCTGTAAATTTTCCCCTTACATACTTCAACATGTAAAAAAAAATATAGGTCTGATCAAAAACTACTCCCCATGGAATTCAAATAAACTAAGTAGTTTTTGATCAGACCTATATTTTTTTTACATTAGATTTTACGTCAGACCACATGCTTTCAAACAAAAATAAACCCGGTTCAAATCGGACCAGTAGTTTTAGCGTGATGCGCGTTTAAACAGACAGACAGACAATAATTTTTTTGAAATGTGTTTTAAGTTCAGATAGGACTAAGTAATGTATTTGAATTGTTTTTTTTATCCCTTCAATGTACAGAAATACTTCCGTTACAGTTTTATAATAGGTAGTATAAATGATAGTAACTCCATTTCATTTGCAAGATTTTGTCAAAAGTAAGTTTTTATATAAGTGCCAATATAACTGTAGCAATTGCTACGAGAGATAGAGTCATAAAGCTGTCCAAAACGTTCAAGAGCAGTAGCTATCAAATATTTCATATCGGCCAGCGGAACTGATCCAATTTTAGAGTCATAAGTATGCCTTGAAAGTGCAGAATATTATCAGTAATTTCAACGTGTAGAGTAGGATAAAATATAATGTAACTTTTATAAGTACCTGAGAGTATCCGAGCATTTCTAAAGAGTTTCATAATATATTTAAAAATATATATATACCTGATAAGTTCAAAGATCTCCGGCTTGTCGCGCTCTCGTTGTTTCATTCTCTCTTTCATAGCCGTGATAATGGAGTTGGCTTTGTCTTCTGCGCCATGTTTGGAAGACTTCTCGGCCGCCCCTGCGAAGCACACTACTCAGGCGGTGCCAAGAGTTCTTGGGTGCCGCGGGTTGCGCCGGGACGGCCCCCCGCCCCGCGCCCAGGCCCGCCACGACCACTCTCAGCTTCCAACCTGACCAGATTCCAACTTGGAAACTCTTCGCGAAGTACGGTACAACTGTCAGATCTAATCAGGTCGTTAACCTCGAGCGGCGCTGATCGGAGCCAACCTGAGCACGGCGCCATTTTTTCAAAAATTGAATACATCCCAACGCAATGATATTCGCGATGATCTTTTTTGGCAGATTATTAGTAAGAACAGCTTACTAACAAGCCACCAATTTGATAGGTATCGTCAGCGTTAGGCTTATATTCCTAGTACCCTTGGTATCTGTTTGTTTATGTATTATTTGTGCGTTCATCACATAACTCTCAATAATTGAATTTACTGATACAATGATTTTACGCTCTTTATCAATATTAGAAATATTTACAAATCTCTGAACCTTTTTTTATTAAATTCTTAAACGCTGACACGTCCTATGGGGATCACGAAGTAAAAACATAAAGACAGTAAAATAAACACAGAAACTTTGAATTCTAAAGAAAGAAAAATATACTTATAGGTAATTTAAAAGAAATGAACTAAAGGACCACATATAATATTGAAGTGGACAGACATTGGATTGCGTGCACACATTGCTAACAGGCACATCTTTACAACAATGTGAGATCAAGTTAGATTTGTTTGTGTCTTCATAAAAGTTTATTTTGAGTTTTGTTAAGAGCGGTGTGTTAGTGTTGAATGTAGAGTTAGATATATAAAGTAACGTAATTTAGTTTCGACAAGGGCTTTAATAAGTTTCGGCGCTGGGCGGGGGAACCCGAAAGGGATGGGATGACAGGACCGGAATCCCTATCTACGTGATCTAACATCCACACTTCGAAAACATATACATAGCTTAGAAACACTCCTACAATATATGTTCTTTAAATATAAATGGAAAACAAACAAAAACTATTAAACATAACTAACATGTATTGAATAATATATTTACATAGAAAAGTGACTAAAATGAAACGGAAACAACTAAGACAAAGAAAATGTTATAAGTATAACTTTTAGAAACAAAAAATTAAATTGAACTTGAAGAATTCACCTAGAGTAATTAATTTATAAGTATTGCTTTCAAAGTGTAGACAGAAATGAATATGGGACGTGCAACCGATAAATCTAAGAAATAATTTCCATGTAAATTGTCGATATTCGCCCAAGCGACTGCTCGCCTAAATGATCGTGCAAATGTATAACCGTATACTACGCAAGGGATTAATACTTTAGAAAATATGGTTGTCAATTATTGTTAAACCGTTAGCCATGCACACCGATAAAGCAATTGATAAATTATCAATTGGAAGTAGGGAAACATGCTCCTTATTATATGAGGTCAAAGTCAATATCATTAACAAAGAAAATAAAACAAACGCCACAGTAAACAAAAATACGACATCAAACAAAAATATTTTTCCAAGATTGCGTCCCAGTTGCGTGAAATATTGTGTTGTCTTCTAATGAACTTGCTCTTCTACTTAGTTGTAAATTTGCGTTCAGAGCCGATGATTATTGCAGTGTTTAGTGAAAAATGTTTGACATTTTGATGCAGAGCGATCGACGCATGCAAAAACCTTGTTCATGCAATAATAATAAAAGAACTAGCACAGTGATTTATTTTGAACTAGGTACTCTACATATTTGGTGTGGTACCAATCAGATTTACCTTATTGCATAGACATCACTTAGATAGCACAATCTAATAAATAGGGGAAGTAAAAGGCTAAAGGTATTCCTTATAGTAAGTACAATTATAATATCAGTAAGATCGTCACTTCAAAAAAAGTTACAAGTCAAAAAAAATTAAAATGATATTTTATTTATTGTACCAAAACAGTTTTTTTTACATAATAAAGTCTTATAAAACCCTTTTATTGTAGACCTGCCGTTTATAGAAGTAGTAAATCTTATCATCCATTTGGAATGATAGAGACCTTTTCGATCGTAAATCTACGAATGTCGATCATAACTTTAAGTTAATAATATTCGTCGGTGGGCTAAAAGAAAGTACACAAAGGGCAGAACCCTCGAGCAATCTGAAGACTTATTAAGTGCAATTCAAAAATCTGTGAGAAGCACTTAGGGCTGCTCTTCCATGACTCCTTTTGTAGCTACAGGAAGATCTTGACTCTGAACAAGATATTGAAATCTCAAAATGAATATAGATAATTAAGTCTGATTTAAAACTTTGCCAATTAATTCAGAAACACACACCAACTAAATTTAATGTGAGAAAAAACCCGTAATGTATTTAAAAATGAAATAAAATTCTTATAAACAACAACAGAGACTCTATATGTGCCAGTAAAGTCCAAATTATGAATGTGAATAAAAGATTGATTGTCCACAGCCGTGGGGAGAAGATCTTGTAACACAATGAGTGACCTCTCAAGTGTTTCTTGACTCCACTTGAGTTTAATAAGGAGGCAACCATGACTTACTTAACCTATGACTATTTTGCAAAATCTTTTTGGTATATATGTATGAAGTGACGACCTTTTTAATAATTTGAACGTTGCTCAAAGTTTTCATTCAGAATTTTACTTGTGGACACAGTACGTTTAAATTATTTTCGTAAATTGTCTATACATAATTATCTTGACAATGGACAATATAGGATTTTGAAAAAGGAATACGTAGAACATAAAACGATACAGCACCAGTTAGCACTCATTCGTTATATCATAAATACATTTATATTATAAGTGTATTATAAAGATAAGATTATATTTAACAGTTTTAATGATATCTTTATGACTGTCAAAACTGAGTGCTAAATATTATTTAAATTCAAATATATTCTGGTGCTTCAGAATTTTTTTACGGTCAATAAATTCACCAATAATTTTGTATAGACTTCGTGAGAATTTGTTTTATACATTACATCGTACCTCAGATTGCTGTTATATCACATGAAAATTGAACTATTAACATTAACGATATAGATATAAAACTAATTCCCACTGATAACAGAACAGATCAACCTAAATACTTCGAAACACTTACTCTGTAAGCAGTCGGCGTTGAGCAAATCTTTGCACTTTTCGTGACACTTGACACCACACTCTGTACACCTCACGCCCTGTCTGGCGATGCCCCACAGTAACCCCTCACACTCGTAACAGTAAGTAGGCGACGTCGCCGTCCATAGGACAAAGTTGTGCGGGGTTGTCGACGATATAGGGTAGATGAGCGCTTGTAAGGTCTTCTTGTACACATGCATTTTCTGTAACATCTTTTCTATTTATAATTTGATCTAGATGTCCAATATTGGCTGAGATGAGTTTATTAAGAACTAAAGTGAGAGGTAGTTACTAATGAGATACCCTACACATGACACCATGACCCATTGTTCCTTGTGGAAAACCAAGTTAGATAGTTAGACCAGCATTCTGAAGAGTGGACAATAAATTTTTGCACAAGTTACTGGCTGAGGATGTACGACGTCGACAGCACATAAAATTAACTTGAATTAACTTGAAATTAACTCTTTACTATTCTTATTATAATGATGATTATTTTATTACTATGTGACTAATATGTCAGTGTTGGACAAAAGTCCCTAAATTAACAAATAAAAAAATATTTATCCCTTTTTACAGTCGTCTATCATAAAGGTCTGGCTAATTTGTTGTCTAAGTATTTGAAAACTTACCAGTTCTTCATCGTTTAACGTTGCACGATGCACAGCAGACGTCAAACCTGCGTTCCTTTTTGTAGCAGCCATGGTCTGAACAGTAATAATAAATAAATGAGCAAAACTAATACAAAACTAAGTTACATCTCAGTCAGTCCGAGAGTCTTGCATATAAACTATTGCTATGCTTGCTAACTTTAATCTATTTAAGTGACTACTGCAAATGGTCACTCAAAAATGTTTTTGATTTTATCTATACTACTCTACTGTTAAAAAGCTGGTCCTTAAGCTTTTTGTATTTTCATACTTCATTGTTAAATAAAGTACCTGCAACATTTGGCAATTTTATTTCATGTTTAAATGCAGAGTTATTGTTCGTTAACAAAATAATAATGGACTGACAAAATGTGAAGAAACAAATAAACCTTGTGCGTGATTTGTTGAAGAGTAATAAAAGTGTAAAATATAATGTGTAAGTACATGTTTTAAAAACACAACACTCAAACTGCATATCGATGATTTTGTCAAGTTGTGTGATGGTGTCAATCTTTTAACGGTGAAAACAATATTTGCTGTGATGTAAAAGCCTCGCAATGAAAACGAAATCAACCAGCAAGCACGTGCATATTTTCAACGTGGAATTTTAAATTAAGTACTTAATCGTATTTGGAAGCGGTTTATTGGTTTTAACGGAGATCGCAATCAATGTAAAGTGATGCATTTACCTTTAAATATTCATAACGGATTTTCGTAAAATAAAAGCAGAATCATGCAAAGGAAATAAATATGTTATTGATATTGTTAACATTTGAATGCAAGCAAACTATAATACCATTAACAGTGAGTGAACAGAAATTTCAGTTCCAAAAAAAGTTTTAAGTAGTAAGTTACGATGAAAGTTTTGGAATACTCTTTATCTCTTCACTAACTGTTTAAGTTGCATGCATAGAAGTAGAATGTGTAACGGGATAGTAATACCTTGAGAACCTGCGGGTCCGTGGTAAGGGGGTAAAATGCAATGATATCATTAATTTCAGGAATTTTGTTCGGTTACTATTATTTGCTAAGGCTTTATGGTGACCCCTAATTCATATTATTATGTAAGATTGTGTAGGTTTCTGGAGTTGGTAGGCCATCTAACACTGGGAGGGTAAAGGCCATCTAGGTGTTGTAAGAAGGGAGACACACATATTACAGGTAACAGAAACATCAATAAAGAGAAGGGTTTCAGTAGACGTTCGAAAGTCTTTGTTTTAAATCCATTTAACTTGAACAACAGATGGGGAGAGCTAAATTTTAATTTATGATGAAATGTAAAGTAATGTTTATAAACTTTATAATGATTTTATTTATAGAAGTTCTGCAAAGTTTTTGTTAGCAGTTCCAGATAAAACTAATTTATATAAACTGCTCGATAAACTCAAGACCCTGGCAAGCTACCGTACAATACTTGTAAATAAATCTTTATTTATCATGGGTTTATTTCGTAAAATCTTTTTGAAGTCAAAATGGAACAATTTAAAATGGTGCTCCTAAGACAAAAAATATTCTTTATTTGCGAGCATCGGTCCTGTGCAGAAGCTCGATGTTCAAAACGGTCTCTCCATAAATTGTTCAAAACACACAATATGGAAATTTTCCATAAAGAAGAAAACATTTATTACGCGCCTAGTATTACTAAGCCTCAGGAAGCGTAAGTTGATGCGAGCTGTATACATTTAGGACCAGTTTCAAATATCTACCTTCCTTGCGAGAAGAAAGTGAATGATTGATAACTCCCTGAACGAACTGCGGGGATAGGAGCTTCTTATGAAATACAGCTGAAGATATTGAAACCGGTCGAGGAAAAAATAGTTCCATCGGATTTTAATATCGAACTGGAGGTAATGTGAGAGAAAAAATAGAAAATCGTACTTACAAGTTCCGAAACGAGCGGGATCGATTTTCTTCTGGGCCGTATGTCGGGCATGCTGTCGATGTTGCTATAGAATGGATTGTCTCCAGGATGCCTATAAGAAATATTATTTCAGATACAATTTTTTCATAATTATAATCCATTCATACATACGTTCCTTATATTAATTACTATTTAAATCCGATCGCAGATTCTACGTTTTTATTTTTTTTGGCCTAGAAGTAAGTAGTAGGTACAAGGAATGTGAAAAAATGTATATCTGTAAGCCATAATGTCAAGAACATAATATTATCATGTATTTTATCAAGTCCTACGTAATTATCTGTCCGTCGTAAACTCAAACCCCCGACGAATGTGTTATTAAAAAATAGTGAGATTAAAAATAACAATAAAAACGTAAAAGCCCCGATAATTTATTTCCATCTATTAAGATGGAAACCTCCAATTATGGAGCTTGAGTGTACTTTTAAAATTGGCTGAAGTTATTCGATCGGCAATTAACTGTGACCTATTTTAGTAAGTAAAATTTTAAAATGCCAGGTAATTTCTGACAATAAGCTAATAAACTTATTTATATAAAATCAAAATTTAAATTCTTCACTTTTGTAATTCACATACCCATTTCCTCTGCCGCCTTGCTCGTTGAAGCCACCGGAGCCATTCTAAAACAAAAACAAAAAAATTTAAAAAACAAAAATAAAAAATAAAATAAAAAGCTAACATTTATTTATTAAAAACCAAAAAGTTAACAATATCTCTCATAGCTTTTGTTTCGATAAACTTTTCACAGTTACGCAATCCAGTTAGAAAAGAAGATCTTATACAAAACTAACCTTGCTTCAAACTTTTCATGAAAATTTCATAGAAACAAAACAAGTCTTAACTTATAACGTAACTTAATAATACAGAATGGAGAATTAATATTATCCAAACAACATATTCAAACTGCTTATTCAACAATCATGATTGTGGGCGAAGTTATTTAAAACCATTATAATTTCGCAAGTATGAATTTCAAAGCACGAATTGTATTATGAATTTGATGACAAAATCCTGATAACATTTCAGTTAAGCTGCTTTACACTGTCCCAATATTTTGATAACTTTGTTATTACATCACTGATATGTTGAAAAATTTTATTCAACTCGGTTTTTGTGTTATCGAAAACTTTCAGCTAGAACCTCTCATAATAATACTTACCCACTACTTCAACATCTAAACTCTTCCGCTAAATATGTTATTACATAAAGTGCCAGCTATCTTTTATGTAAGTGTAAATAGCTATATACGATAATCTAAGCCGTGTGATTTCTAGTTAAAATACGTTTATGATTTATATTTTCAAAGTACTGTATATATTATTATACGAACCGCTATAAAGAAATATCAACGATAAAAAAAGTTATATCGTTACCGCTATTTAATTATCTATGTGTAAAATAGCAACTCCTACACGGCCAGTCTATAGCAGCTTCTTTACCACTATGCAACATTGGCCCTACGATTTCATACTCTTTAGTCATAGGTATGTGTGGGTTTTCTTACAATGTTTTTAGAGAGCAGTCACTAAGACAAGTAAGTTTCGAAGGTACACTTATGTGCTGCGAATACCAAATTGAGAGACTTAAATATAATTTAACTTTCAGGTTGTAATAATCTATGGTTAACAACAGTTTCACAAATCAAGCCGATGTTTCTTTAAGCGGTTCTTCTATCTCTCATTAAAGGAACATTTCTCTGTACTATGATATGAGATGATATGGCGATGAATGATTTTTGTACGTTTAGGAATGTTAACCCCGACATAAATGTATAAAGTGCTGCGTCCTTGCAAATGAATGACTGCTTGATTAATCGTTGTAATGATTTTATTTTATGTTTGCTAACATTGTCAACGAATACTGATTTCAAGCCAGAAACACAATTTTAATAATACTGATTAATACGTTATACTTGTTTAAATAAGTTTGTAAAGAGTATACTGGGGGTATATAATTTATCAAGCAAGGTCTTACGTTAAAATTGTATAAATATCATTTGCATGAGTATTTCAAGCTTTATATAAAAATCCAATAGGTATATTAATATATGTAGAAAGTCCTTAGTACCTATTGTACAGGATTATTCTAGTTATTGCTTAATTTAATAGAAAGAGCATTTAGTTATTAATATTTTGTAGGTATATTGTTATTTTATATGAGCACCCTAATCTATTACTTTAAATGTTGTATTATGTGATGAACTAAAGTGGTTGAATTTACGGTAACTTTTCACAACCAGTATGTTTAGTCCGATGTAAAATGTCTCCATCGTTATGTTACGTTACATTTAACTTCGACGTGTCGTAAGAAAATCTATAGTTATAAAAAAAGCAAATACATCAACATAGATGTAGTATCTTGTTCAGTTTTCAGAATTTTCATTGGAAGTAGTTAAAATGGACGACTATAAATAACATTTACCTATAAGTAACACTTCCTACCACTATTCTATATAAGTAATAATAACATGGTTAACTCTGTATTGTAATAATTAAAAAGCAGGCTAAAAAACTTCTGCAATAGCATGGGATTATTATCAGTCTAACTATTAGTTCTATGCTCAAAACTTTGTTAGAATCCTCAGCAACTTTAAATAATTTCCTAACTTTTAATCTACGTTTAACTCTTAACTCTAATCTCATGAAACTTTTGCATAAGGTAACTAACACCTGCACTAACTTTGTCTTTCTCGTTTGAAGGTGTCGTCGCAGCAGGTGTCTCTGGCGTCTTCTCCTCAGCTTTACGATCCTTCAATGCCTTCAGAAGCTTCCACTTGCTCCCAACTCCTCCAGCTCCAGCATCTTGTTGCGCCGGTAGTTCTTCAGGAATAGGTTGATGTATTTGAGGCATATCATAATCATCATCAAGTTCATCGCCGCTTTGTACAGGACTATCCGGTCCAGATGTTTCTCCAGAACCAGAATCAACATAAGACTTGTCATCTTCATATTCTTCATCAGGTGTAACATCATCAGTTGCTTCGTCAATTACTGGGAAAGTTGTAATATCTTTCCATGTTTCCTTTACAGGAGTCTCGTCATACTTTACTTTCACTGTCGCTGTTTTCAATTTTAACTCTCTTAGTACAAAAGACATTTTTTCCTTTAAACTTTCATTCGGCTCTTCCAACAATTCAAATTCTGGTTCTTCTGCCAACGTCATTTGTCTCTCTGAATCTAATTGGGATTGATGTTCCATTTCTTCCAACTTTCGTAATTCATAGCAGTACCATTCGTCTTCAGAATCAATACTATCTTCAGTACTCTGTCTCCTTGAAGACACTCGTGAACCACTTCTCCACGAATGTGTGCTTCTACTATCATCGTCGTCATGTTTATTTGGTATTTCCAAACTTTGTTGGTGCCTTGGTTGAAACTTATTTATACCACGAGAACTTTGAATGGATGGACTTCTCTCTGGCATTACGACTGAATCTTCGGGTACAGTGCTGCTTATGATTTCAGGAGTACTTGGTTTCCGGATTAATTTACTTTTGTGGCTTAGAGTCGGGAAATCTTCATTTGTTTCTTCTTGTTGCTCAGTTTCAGGTCTCGGTGGAGATGTTTGCTCAATTTGTTCATCAGACACAGATGTTGACTTTCTAAGGCGATATTTGCCTAACGCGCGTGACACTGCAAATTCCTGTGAACTTCCACTATATGATTTATTGTTTTCATTGAAACCCTCCTCAGGGGTAGCCGCTGCCTTTTTTACGTCACCAATTGTAGCAAAAAGTGATAAAGGGGATTCGTTATCTTCTTTAATTTCTTCTTCTTCAAATGGATCGACATTCGATATATCTGTGTCAATGTCTAACTTTTCTAATTCAGTAATAGGATCTTTCTTTATTTGACTAACACGAGCAAAGTGAAAATCAATATCGTCACTTTTATCCCGTGGTAGTGCATTATTGCTCACAGGAAACTTCTCAGGTTCTTCCATATTTGCCTCTGCAACTTCTTCAGGGAAATCTAGTCCTTGCTGTTGCCGGTCCTGTATCATTTGTTGCTGTTCAATGATATCCTGATGATTCATTTTTCTTTGTTTCGGTTTAGGAGGTACCTTAGCAAACATGTTGTTTTCATGAGTAGAATCTGAGAAGACACTATCGCTGTCTTCCGATTGAGCACTGGATCTCCCTCCAGACCATTCTGTTTCTGATGTCTCGGGGTCTGACAGCGACTGATGACTAGCCTGTTGCTTTCGTCTGGCTTTTTGTAATAACCCAGACATTGATGCTACTAAATGATATTTCTTTTTTCTCCGTTGAGCCGACAATATTCTTTCTTTTAACGATTTCTCTTGTTGTGGTGTCTCAACTGTATCTACCCCAGATGGCAAAGAATGAGACCTATGTTTCTTGGGTAAGTGTAGTTCTGGTAACCAGTGACTCATGGAAGACATAGCTGATTTTAAAGATGATGTCCTTTTTGGTTTTTTTGCTTGTTTATCTTGTATTCTCCCTTTTAGATTACTCGAAATAGATAAATACCCTGACTCTGAAACTAAAACGCCACTAGAATCAACGTACTGTTCTTTTCTTTGTTTGGTATGATCTACGGGCACTTGTTTATCATATCCTTGATTCTCATACATACTATTACCATTGCGTTGGTCGTATTGTTGCTGCTTGAAATATTCTTGTTGAAGTTGATTCTGAAATTGTTTTCTCTCGGTTATACTTAAAGAATGTGACTTCAAACTTGACGTCTCCATTGAACTTGAGGGAGATCTACTTCCACCTTGCCATGATAATTGGTCCTCGAGTGAAGTTATCTTTGGTGAATCATATCGGCTGGATGTTGGATAATAAGATAATGCATCGGTAAGGTTACCTGGAGGGTAGACCGCACGATGTCCTGCTACCTTGTAACCATTTTGATAAAAATGAGGATCATTTGCGCCCATGGTATTTGCTCTGGTCAGAGGCCTTTTGTTTGCACTCGCCGCCGGCATAACTACCGTTTCTGCATGATAACTAGGCTCTGGTGGATATGAATCCACTGCTGGTCTTGCAACAACAGATTCTTCAATTTCATTCCTATCTAATAATTCGGAAAAACTCTTATCTTCAGACAACATTCCTCTTGGAGTACTATAAACGGTAGTGAATATTGGTTGCCTATTACCTGCAACAGAATATATTGACGGCGCCTCATTTCCATAGTAGTATTCACTTATATTACTTATTTGTGAGCTCAGACCCGCAATTGCATACGAAGTACCACTCGTCAGAAATGCACCATCAATTTTTTCCTGCAGTTTACTCAGATCCCTAGAAACACTCAAATCTTTAGATATATGATCAGTTTTCCTCAAATTATAATCACTTTTGATACTTTTACCTTCATTGGTGTAAGAATCAACCAGCGTTTCTAAGTAAGAGTTAGAGTCAACATCATAGGACACTCTTTGAATATTTTGTGGTGACGATATCCTCACTTTATGTGAATCATGACTTGTATGAGTGAATCTGCCGGTTTTAGGTGACCCCGGGCTTTTTTCTAGACTAGACCATCCACTCATGGAAGATAATCCAGAATCAGACTTTGCAGCCACAATATTATTTGTGTCTTTTTTTACGTGTTTTGGCGATGTTTTTGGTGATTTAGGAGATCTTGGACTTAAACGCATCCCATCAACTGTCATAGTACCCGCAGATAACATCGATTGATGAACAGATAATGACTCGTTAGCAGAAGGAAACAAGTCCGACCCATTAGGTGGTGCCGGCGGGGGAGGGCTAGGAGATTTATTCAATCTATTTTCTTCATAGCTCAAATCAAGTCTATTATCACCGGGCCCATTGTATATTTCATGAACAGACAAAGGGGAATGTTGATCGGAACTTGTTTTGTATATGTCGTTCAACTGATGAGACGAGCTTTTACTAATGTAATAGCCTTGTCTAGAAGTGTCTGGTATTTGGTAAGTCGAACTATATTCAAATCTTTCTCTTGAAAGAGCACTAGGAGATTTAGAAGCTTTGGCTGCGTTTATCTCTGCATTAGCCACAGCTGAACTATACGCTAGACGACCCGTTACAGTTGTATATGGTTCTGTCGTTGTTCTTTCAGGTACAAATTTTCGTCGAGGTGAAATGGTAGATGGTAAATAATCTATTGTTCTATCTGATACAGTATTTTCAGTTAATGATATTCTTGATGGAGACTTTTCTCTTGCAGATGAATCTTTAGGCATCGTCAACATAAAATCGTCGAAACTTTTAATCATGTCATTTATACCCCAATCACCACCAGAGTACACATTCTTGAGTTGCTCGTTTATAATGTTACCATCTTCAACAAGCGTTTTCGCTTCTATGTCTCTATCATGTTTTGATGTCATTTTTGTTTCAGGACTAAGAAGCCTATTTTTCAAGTCTTTTAACTCTCTCGAATCTTTGTGTAATTGGGTTGTCAGCCTATCTAATTCATGTAATTTATCTACTGTGATTTGATCTATTGTACTTAATGTAGATAAATGCACCAAATCTCTTTCGCTAATACCAGGACCTCCTTGAACTCCACAATAGTCTTTGTAATCTGTCGCACTGTAAACTTGCCTCGAGCTTCCAATTTCTACTTCCGGCTCCTCAGGTGCTTCCCAAATCATGTCTAACTGTGAAGGTGGCCTAGATGTTTCTTCACATACGAGATCATCTCGATAAGCTTGGTTTAAGCTCTTATAGAAGGCTTCATTTGATTCCATTATCTCTTCTTGTGGACCTAATAAGACAGAACTCCGTCCTATATCCAAACCTTCTTCTATGCCGTCTTCGACAGTACCATTTCCTAATATTTCTCTGATAACCTCTAGTCGACTCATTGGATCCCTGGAGTTGACAGTGCGACATGTGTAAAAGTCGAGTAAGGTCGATATTACACCCTGTTGATCTGCAAGTAAAGCTTCCAACCTCTCCAACCGTTCCCACATCCTGACGTACTCTTGGCTGAGTAAATCGAGTGCGCGCCAGGCGTATTTCAGTTCGGTTTCGAGGATGTTGAGGCGCGTGCCAAGGCGCTCCATGTAGTCGCTGATGATGTAGTCTCCGGAATAGGGGGGCATGTCGGCGGGCAGAGCGAGGGAGCCACAGTCGTCCATATCGCCCTCTGCACCCCCACTCCCTCCGCCCTCGCTTTCCTCCATCCCGCCGCTTGAGCCTGCCCCAGCATTGTCGTGAATATCGCGCATCATCTTGTGATCGGACAGTGGGTTGCACATAACATTTTTCACTATGAGTCATCCCATATCGTTTTGTTTTTCACACTTTTCGCATAAAACAGTCCTGTGTCATTGACAGTCCTTTTCATAATCATTTTATCACTTTCGATGTCTTGCACTCATTGTTTATTGTTCACTTTTTGTTACTATTATATTCGATAACACTTTTGTAGGTATACTTTGTACTTAGACGGAATTAAATTGATAATTTAACATCAAAAATATACTTTAATTTACACTATCACTTTACTGTAAAATGAAAACTTTTGTGAGATTTTGTTGCACTTCACTGGTTTGGACATAAGCTTGCTTATGTGCACACCAGTGTGATGGGACAGGGAAAGGAAATACCTCAACAGAACATGTTAACTTCGTCAAATTTATGCATAAAAGTGTTTTTCTTAATATGGTATAAAGTTGACATGTTCGAATTGGAGGCAGCTAAGCGGTTCAAGTACGATTCCACATAAGCAAGTGCGACCCAGAGGTGGAAGGCTTCGCCCGGCGTGGGAAGGAAATAGGATAAAACGAAGGGAAATTAACGCCGGGTCCAACCACCGCTTCGCTAAGATTCACCTCGGGATTAAAACAGGATCGTAAAACCATACTGATTGGATCTTTTTGAGCTATTTGTGTCTTTAATTATAAATTTAAACGGATAATTATAATTAAAACCCATTGTTACCATGTACAATGCAATGCTGTGACGTTACTTACAAAATATATTTATTATAGTATATAATATAGTATAAATATTACTCGAAAAGTCAGAAAAATCGTACATATGATAAGCGGAAAATATTTTTTTCTTGGAATTTTCATAACCATTACCAGCCAATTTTACTTGTATGTTCCAAGTTTCAATCGGTTCAGTAGTTTGAGTACTTTTAGAGTTATCCACCGGACAAATATCTTCGCTACTATTTAAGGGTATCCGTTATGACGGATCCGTAAAATATAACTGCCGCGCCGCGATTTACTGTCATAAGAAGAGTGTTTGTAGAAAGGGGTGTATGGTGAAATAGTAAGAGAAAATATCTCAAAAAAATGAACATGGAATATTAAACTATTGGAATTGGTATTGCTATGAATTAATAAATTCTATTGCAATAAAATTCATAAAGCGTGCAAGCCAAAGCTTGCCAAAAACACTATTTGGCACTACAGCCACTAAATGAAGAACACCTAGCTAGAGAATACGTGACCGGTTAACAAACGAGGTATTCCTTTGACGAATATTTCTAGCACGCATACTTGTGATACCCCAGTCCCTAACTATGTCACTAAGCATCTTGTTATCGCAACCAGAGGTAAATATTTTGGTAAACTTATATCCTCAAAGTATGTTTATGGGATCACGGTACAAGTCGAAGAAATCTTAGTTTTGTTACTCAACAAAAGATCCTTAAGTCCCAATTTAAGCAACCCTTTACTGTGATTTTGTTTGTATGGCTTCTGAATCGCTGTTTACAAAAACCTTCTGTAAAAACAGTAAGCTACAATTCAGTTCAATATTGCACCGAAGAAAAGCAAAATGATATAAAAAATAACAAGAAATTTATTAAGTTAAAAGCTCTGAACAACAAAGTTCTGGACAACCATAACACCCCTCTTTTTTCGTCGGGGGTTAAAAATACATGCAATCAATGAAGCTATACGAAATTGGGCAATCGCATAGCCGTTTAGTTTTTAAAAACATAAAGAATATTGTACTTTGCATACAGTTATGAATCGCCAGTTTTTATTCTACACAGATCTTTTGATTTATGACCAATGAGATCGGTTTTTAAATGTTTAAATCTGTATTAGCTCTTCTGCGCTAAACCGCAAAGGACATTTAGAGGAGAAAAACAAGCTCGTTATGTCACAGTGTTGCCTCACAAAAAGGATTGTGTGGCTTTTGGTATAAAGAAATTAGTAATTTTAAATAATTTACTCAATACGTTGGTATACTCGTGAGTGTCCCTATAGTCGTCACATGAATAAACAGCATATTTTATTAATTAACCTGTTGTACCAACATTAAACCAACAGCTCTTTATGGCAACATATTTTTTATAATACTTAGAACAATTATGATAGCAACACTAAGTCGTGTGACGAGTATACGGACGTCTACCTTAGTATGCACAGAAATAATACATAAATGATCCCGAAACAAATTATTAAAACGACAAAAATTCTGGATTAATTGTAAGAAACTGGTGACACTGCTGTTTCTCCGGTTATGTTGGTAACATTGAGGAAGGCGCTCGCCCCTTGCTCGCCCGATACGCTAAATATCCGATAAACAATAACGGCTTATCGAACACCAAATGTTTAGTCTCTATACGTTTAACTATACCGATCCCCAACCCTGCTCGCAGCATTGGTTTTTTATATTATATTCTTTACTAGCTGTTGCCCGCGACTTCGTCCGCGTGGATTTTGGAAGTAGGTACCTATCTCTGCTATGTACAGACATACATCGTCTAGTTATAATTTTCCAATGGTAAAATGGATCATTCTAAGTACCTTCACCATAATTTAAGGTATACCATACCTTCAGGAACAAACTATGAACACCGTATCCAATTTGGTGAAGACAGATAAAAATTTAAAAAATTGTTGTTTTCACTTCTATTGCTCATAAGACTTCTCATATCAATTTTTATTACACGTGTGTATTTTTTAACTAATACAGTATGGGCAAAACCAAAACCATAAGAGATACAGGGAAACTGTCTTAGGAACCTTTAGGTATTTTTTCGTGATAACAATTTTGACATAGTAATCGGAGCAGCTGGAGTTCGGGTGGCATGCATGAATAAGTAGTAAGTTCCTAAGTACATTGCACAGACTGTTTTATAAGAAAACATTTTATTAAATTTGACTAACTTCTGCTGCTTGGATTTTTTTCTTCCGATACAATAAAATGATTCTAACATGAAACTAAGTCGATACGCATTTTTTTTATTACGCAAAATTTTAAAAATATTTAAGTAATAACAAATATAACTAATTAAATATTTTAGTATACACATACATACATAACATATTATTAAGTTAATAACATACTATAAATATACTATACATACTATAATACATACTGAAATATATATTATTATATAGGTACCTACATACAAAAAATTACGACAAGTTGGAAAGGAAGTGGAAGTATAAACTTCTTTGTAGCTTAGCCCCAGTAGGCTTGTGTCTGAAGTAATTCATAAGGATTTCGTATTCGTTGTAGTCACAGATAGCCCCCGAAATATATCGCTTACAAGGCAACATCTAAGCATTTATGATTTATCAGAGTGGGTACCACGGTTGAGCACTGATTTTCAATATCAGTGCCAAACGACATCTTGAATGAGTGTTTATCAATTATGTCTCAAGCCTTGCACTTGGAGGCATTAAAATATTCAGTTCAAAATAAATGAAATTAAAAATTGGCAAACTGTAGGCCTTTTACAAGGCGATGCAAAGTAATCACAAGACCATTGTCTTCCGGCTCACGACACCAAACTAAATTAGTGGCAATGAACCGACAGAGAACGTAAAGTTTCCTCGGATGGCAAGCCCCGATTGAAACGCTTGGAAACCAGCCAAAACCGACCCGAACTTTTGCCCAACACTAATTGGATTTGTAGTCCACACTCCGTAGAGAAAACTAAAGATTTTTTCAATTGAAGTGAAGTGGTAAAACTTACAAAAGATATTTTGTATTTATTTTTATTTTTTTAACTTATATTTTTATACTCTTACTTTTATAACAATTTTATGTATTAAAATAAATAATCATCGATATACAAAATACTTAGCACAGTGCCTTCTTAAATATAGGTAAATATTTAATATCGACCAATAACAGAAAGTGGACGATTCATCCTGAAGGACCTGTCTATCTAAATGTAGCCTGGAACCGAATGACATCAGTTTGGAAAACTAAATAATGGCGAACTAAAAGTGCTTTGCGTTTAACGGTTGCAAAGGAAATAAGATTGTTGTTACTGTAACATGGAGTTACCGTAACTGTAGGTAATGGATGTAATTCGCTTTGTAGTTTGTATACCATCGACACTGTAACATTCCGCCAGTACAGTTACCTACATACCTACCATTCCTTCCGTCACGGTATAATACATTTAATAATATAGAGTATACCTTATTCGCAGATATAGGTAAGGTTGGTTGGTAGAGACCTGGTTGTCTGAGAGACATGACTTGAAGCGGTTCTTGTCGCTTTAAAAGTGTGGAAGTAGGGTTGAGATTGTAGGGAGAAACTCCAGGTATGCTATCATGGAATTTTTCTATTTATTACTGTAACTTACTTTTTGTATAGATTTGTTTTCAGCCAACAACAAAAAAGGAGGAGGTTCTCAATTCGACCTGTATGGTTTATTTTGATAATTAAATAAAAATCCTGAAGTATTTATCTTTAAAAATCTACCTACTACCTAATCGATATTGTAAGGTGCAAAATAAAAAGTTTGAGCTCTTTTGTATAAAAGTTACTTAAAGACGTCGAAAGTTTAAAGATTTTTTTACTAAAGCACAAAACTTGAAGTCTCTTGGCTAGTTAAAATATTAACCGTAATTAAATTGGTTTTTACCTTAAAGATATAAAAGTCTAAGGAAAATAATTTGCTGCTTTTGCAATGTCCACAATCAACCCCAGGGGTTGGTGGTCCACCATAAATTCTTTCCTGTACCTTAAGGGTTACACGAAATTTATGAGTTTGTCGCAAAAGTAATTTGTAAAGTTTCTTATATGTTATTTATAGCCCAATTACCGCAAAACTATGGTAGATGGAATCTTAATTTAGTGATTAGATATTTTTTATACCACACTTATTATCAGTTGATTATATAGTCAGTCTATAACTTTGCACTCTTAATAAAATTACAATTATCAATTAAATAACAATGCTAACGAATTGGTTATAAAGAGGCGCTGATTGTAGGTACATTTACTATAATAAAATTATACCTACAGGAAACTAATAAATATTTCTGAGGTAAAATAGGACAACAAGAACAGAAAAAAACCTTACGAAAACGAAACGAATAGCAAAGGGAAGTAATGTAAATAAATGTCTCGCATTTTAAATCCTGCTTAAATAAATACTTCTAATTGGGTAGACACAGCGAAAAGGTCAACGAAAACTTTTAGCTTTATAAGGAAGGTAAAAATACTGCAATAAGTCGAGTGTACGCTAAGTAGAAGAAAGGAAAAGAAAGGAAAAAAAATCCGTCAAGTTTTTGTAAATAGCACAAAGAGACGCAATTGAATCAGATAAATCATTATTTCACAGGAACCATCGTGATTTACGACTCTCCTAAGTGAGAAATGCCTCAACCGTTTACATAATCAATCACCACAAATGGAAAACTAAAACAGAAATTAAACGAATAATGTTTAGAAAGTCCTCCAAAACCACCAGTATCAGTTTCGTTACAGAACAGATTGATAGCAATTTCAAATCCCATAACCCCTATGGAAAATAATTATGGCGTCTGACTATTGGAACACTAGATATTATAATTCGTCACGCCGAGAATGTGTTGGCAATTGAAAATCCTGGGTCGCAGGTGAATTTTCATCAACAGGTTGCTGTGATGGCAACGATGATCATGCCAGTTTACAAACCAATAAGTCAATAATAAAAATGACATAATATATTGCATCTCGGCAGAATGATATAATGATAATTCTAACACCTTTAAATCCTTCGCTCGTCCAGATTAGTTACGTTACCAATTGATCAGTATGCAAAACAGAAAGGCGCTTTGTAAATTAGTTAATTTTGTCGATTTAACTAGAATTGTAACTAGGTTTGTTATCTGCAGTGAAAAAACGGCAAGGCATGAGCTCGAAATATTAGAGGCAGGTGGCCAATGTCATGCGAGCGACACCTTTAAAATGCCAAATTATCCTTCCAGGACCTCAGAAATTATAAATAAATTAAACAAACATAATTATGAGCGAGAATGATTACTTCATATCGGGTCACTCTAACCAAAATTATATTTGGAACTCGCTGTCTAGTTTTAGTTAAATCAATGCCGTAGACAGAGGTTATACGGTATTTCTAAATAGATTCTTTTAAAGAAATAAGTCACTCAATTCGTAACAGTCCCATGAAAAACACATAATATATTTCGACAGTCGAATTCTCATCCAATCACCATGACAATAAATCCAAGCGTATACCAGCGTTCGGTCGGCATTGGATGGTAGATTACTACGGAGAGAGGCAGCGAAAAGAGAATGCAGCTGTTGGCAACAGTTCAAACTTCATCCAGATGTTGCGTGTCACAGACTGGAATTGTTTCATAACGGTCAGTAGTTAGTGAATGAATGCTTTTCAGACATATTTTGTCGCTGTAACTTTTTGCTGGGGAGAATAAAAGTTAATTCAGCGTGTAACATCGTAAATTTGCACTCCATTTTGTCAAAATAAAAAGATGATTTTAAGATATGTCTACTCATAGTAGAACTTCTTGTAACGGTAGATGTTATTTGTTTGGAAAGAAAGGGTCATTTTGCGATAGGACCTTTTGCAAAAGGGTCGTTTTGCGAAATATAAATAAATTTATTTTTATTCCTTCTAGATAGAGTTGACTTTTCCAATTAGGTATTTGCTAGGAAAGATTTTCTAGCAAATACCTAACTGGAAAAGTTAATTCTCCGTTTAAATAGTCAGTTTTATTAAGATAGATATTTATGTTCTCGTAGCAGCAGAGATTTTCACAGATGTTTAAAATACATTATAGTTATGAAAACAGAGGTTTTATTTTATTTTATTTGCAGTAGCACAGAATATAATAACAGTACAGATCGTAGAATGGATTTGTATAAATATTAGCTTTGTCTATTCCCATGATTCCTTTTTATACGTTTTTATACATTTTACTTCTATATACTTAGGCGTAAATCGATTAGACTGGTAATTTTGCTTAGTAAGAAATGTATTCCATTCATGTATTCTACTGCCTAAAATACCTAAACACTCAATCAAAGTACCTAGTAATAATAAATATGTGACAAAATAGTGCGACACGAAACTTTAGCAGCTGAAAATACAACGGTAGCGTGCGAAACTTGAACAAGCGATAACTGCGTTAGCAACTAGCTATTCGGCGTCTAATCGAATGATTTAATTACACAGCCCAGTTGCCGTCAGTAACTTTGAAATGGAAACAACTGGCGCTTTAACGAGGCCAGAACTTGAAACAAACTACAACAAAAAACAAGCTACAACGTATTGTATGTTATCATCAGTCAACCGCGACAGGTTGGCGTCGGTTGACTTTAAAAAATGTATTTACCCATTTTTAGTAGCCTTACTGAGTCTTATTTACAGTTCAAATATTAATTTCATTTATGTTTATCTCAAATTTGCAACAATTTTATCCCAAACCAAAATTGATGGATTACAGCCCGCAAGCAAAAATTCATAAAGATAGTAAGTAATTCGTTTATTTCAGGCAACAACACAAGTAATAAATAATAGTAAAATATTGTATAAGCTGAGACTGATATCCAAAAACTGTAACATTTTTAGGTTTCTTAAGTCCAGTAGTTGCCGTGAAAAGGGTCTCAACACAGCTTAATGCTGCGGACATAGTGTCAGCAGCGCTGGCTTTCTATGGATCGCTTATTGAGTAACATACATACATATCTTCACGCCATGTCCCTGGCGGGGTGGGCAGAAAGAACGGAGCGCCAAGTATTGAGTAACAAAACAAACATCCAAACGTCGAAATCCTACAGCTCGACTTTGCATTTAACGATATTAGTTCGGATACTAGTCTATTTAGACTACCGACCGTGATATATGTAGTATCACGACTACTAAAGCAGGGCCCGGCTTACCGTGGCTCAACTACTCAACGATAGTTTGAGCCGATAATGACTGAAAAGGTCCTAGCGCTATTTTCATTGTAGGGTAATAACAGTAATATCCTTATCACCTCGCCTGCTGCTTCTTGGTAATGACTAATGACCCATAAGCGAGAGTTTTAATCGAGAACTAAATTGCTCACTTTACGAAACCTAATTTAAGGCCGCCATTTTAATAATATTTTGGAAAATCACGTTTTTGCTTTGTAAATTTTATTAGCAAAGTCTCAGAAAATTAGGTGTGCCTAGGCCAAGCGCCGGATAATTCCTTTCCCGACATCATTATAAGAAACAGGTTGTTTTAGAAATGTTATTCTAAGAAACAATTTTCGTTGTTTTCATAGAAATGTTATTCAAAGACTTATTATCGGTATTTACTTACTGCCAAAAATATATTTTTTTATTGGAATTTTTTAAAGATCTACATTGGTGACTTTTTGTGTGGCAAAAACCAAGATAAAACCAAACCAAGAAAAAACTATAATATGATCATATTATAATTGTAACACATACCTACCTATTACTGTAGACATTAGTATATAATGGTACCCAACTCAAAATACATTTCGATGAAATTAAACTCTACATTCGACAACATTAAATTCTGCGAGCCGTTGGTAAAATAAAATATTTTAATTTTGGGTCACCTTAACCGAAAGCAAATTTGACTTTTCAAGTAGAAAAACATATTTACTTATCGAACAACTCCCAATCTCATTTTAAATCAGTAACTTACTAATCCAACTCAATCCCCGTAAATCCAATGACCTATCCAAAAACCATTTCTGGAAGGGGAATAAGATCGCGCGGAGGGATTTGATTTGTTTTGACAGACGCGCGGGGCTCGCACTTATCTGGTGATTTACAACCGTCGGGTGAGGGACGTCCTCGCAATACGACCTCCAGCTTCGGTAAAGCACCTGCGTCGTACAGTTACATACATAAACTAAAGCTATAGAATAACGCAATGAGACGTAAAACTTGATTGACACATTAAACAAGGAAAGATCCACAGAAGAAAATAAGTAACAGAATACATTATATACCAGGTTATATGTCCAATGTTACCTTTACTATAATTACTAAAGCCAAAAAAGGTAAAATTACAGTTATTTTTTAAATATAACGTCCGTCTGTTTGTTCACTTAACATCAAAAATAGTAGGTACTGCAAATTTAGCAGCAGTTTTTATTAAAATTTAAAACGGAGGAAGGTGCGAACAAACGTAATAAAAGGGTCACTCACAATATTTTATTTGACTACGTGGGCGAAGCCGCGGGCAATAGTCAGTGTATATGTATAAGATATACGTATCTGATATAATTCTTGCAAAGCAACAATAAAATTCGCGAAAACTATCCCAATTCCCTTGCTATTTATTGTCAAGCGAAAACTTCGGCAAAAGAGTTAAAAAGTACGCTCAAGGACAGATAATAACTGTTTCGAGCGCGAATGTACCACCGTACTCCCAATACGCCGAGTCATGCCCAATTCATTCAGTGGCACAGTTTTCACACCCCTTTTTTGTGTTTCCATGAAAAATATTTCCAACTATCTATATTAAACATGTCCTATAATTATTTTACTGTAGTTGGGTTTCGTGACTCGACAAATATAATCTCGTATTCATGTACTATTCTATCTTATACAATGTTGCTTTCTGACATTAGTATAAATTATTAAATAAAGCCGTCTTCCGAAATAGAGTATAACCCACCTATTTTATTTGGGTCTTTATCGTCTTAAATTACCCAGAAGTGAAAAACCTAAAATTTTTAAAATATTAACCCAGCTGGTTTCCTAAATATCTGTTTCCTAAAGGGTCGCTAACCCCTTGACCCTGCTGTCAAATCGCGTCCTACGCCGTTGTACCAGACCCTTCAGACCCTTCCATTTGCTGACGTTTTGCTGATTTTTTGCTCACATTCTAACAAAAGCATCGAATCCAATCCCCAAGTGTCATGTTTATTACCGGCTTAGAGTGGTGCGATAAAGTGATCAAATTGTTATCTCCGATTATGTTAATGTTTGTATAACAAAATTATTATTAATTGAATGACTCAAAGCTGACACGGACAATAAAGTAGAACTGACTGACTCAAATACTTGGTAAATTAACGCCATAGGCTCAGAATCGGAGTGCGATTTAGGTATTTTTTACCGAGACGGTTTTATACAGATTCAGGAGTTACGTGAACGACTAAGTTAGTATATGTAAGAAAAATAAAAACATTTCTTTATTTTGGGTGCTTTGAGCATATGCACAATGCAAGCGATAAATAATTGAAATCTAATGAGAAATGAATTAATATAACACGCGAGCAGGACTTGATGCTGCTAGCGACCTATCAAGTTAAGCGGTCTTCAAGTTTTTAGGTATAATGCAATAGCGTTCGAGTAATAATATTAACATGGATTGAACTTTGGTATTTGTATTGATAAGATCAAACGTCAGGTACAGTACCTGAGCTGCCTGAACTCAAATCACAGTCTATGAACAATAATAAATGATTTGAAGTAAATAAATTACAACATAAAACCTCTTTAATTATGATCACCTAAATGTTATCGTAGTTATATTATTAGTATTAAAATGTGAAATAGACATAGACAGTTATAATAAATTGTCTCTGAGACAATCCGAAAAATAAATGGAGAGGCTCGTGATGGTCAATGCATAATAGAAAATAGTAGTAATAAAACAGTGTTAATATGATAAATAATATAATAATTAGCTGATCTTTTGATCAGTTTATTGTATAAAACGTTTCAAAGTTAAACGAGTTTAAATCTATTTGTATGTTAAACAATTCTATTCCCTTGTATTTTTTATCTTCCATAATATGGGAACGTTTCTAAGCATTGAGGATGATGTGATAAAAGAAAGAAAGAAAGATTTGACAAATCAAATTACTGAAAAACAAGTCTGAGAATTTCAGCCACTGAACTTCTTGAAAATAAGACAAGTGAAGCGATACAATGACTTGAAAAAAAATTACAGAGAGAACCCCGACTCTGAGAAGACAAGAAATGGGGTCAACAAGAATCATTGGATGAAGCAACGAAGCGCAATAAGATAAATGTAGATTTTTATATGGACCCTACCAAGGTTCCATGAGACTTAAATTGGAGACACAATAAAAATGTCTCTGAGAGCTTTCATTTTGCGAATTTCCTCGTTTTGTTACATTTTTGTTAGAAGTTTACGTTGTTGTACCAAGATTGAGATTGGCCTTCTTTTTTAATCATTCAGTAACAATAAAAAGTAAACAGTATTGTCATTTGCGGTATTCTAAAGAATTTCAAGATGTTAGTTTCCATCAGGTATTAGTTTTTAATATTTATCAAATAAAATCCGCAGAATATCGAGACAATTATACAGTTTATCATCGCTAAACCAATCTACGCCAGCCTTATACACATGTGGTATTTATACATTATTAATTCATCGATAACATTAAGAGCCTATTTCATGGAATCGTTAATATATTCAAAGAGCGTTGCTCAAAACAAGGTACTTATTGTTCGTAGATCAAACAAGTCAGCGCCCAGTGAGTTACCACAAAAGGCTTAGTTTCAATTGGCAGCCAGAAACAAGGCTTTACTCAGGTTCTTGAACACTCAGGTCCTTTGGGACCACGTTATCTTGGGCTCTGTTTTCCGACGAGCAATTTCATAAATTAAACCGCCCTGTGTCGTGAATACGTCGACGTTAATATTGCGTGAAACTTGATTTATACCTTCGTGTACGTAGCTCATTGTAGTCTAAGGTGTATGAGATATAATACGATGTTTTAACAATGTGTTCTGTAAACAAATAGTGACAAGCACTTCCCAAAATGACGAAGCGGAATTTGTGAGCACTTTGCGAGATGAGCTCAAATAGGTTAGGTATCTAAAGCAATTTGATCTAACTAATACAACAAGGCAATAGATACCTTATAAATTTAACATAGATTTAATAACAAGACAGTTGAGAGAAGTTGCAATTTTTTAATGATTAAAATTAACAAATGTGTCTAATATTGAATTGAATGAAATGTAAACACAGAATATATAAGTCAATTCCAAAGAGCTGAAGATAGTCTCGGAAATGAAGACATCTAAAGAAGTATGTCGTAAACCGCCCGCACCAAAACCCAAACAGTCCTATACAGGAAGTGAAACTACTATTCATTGGAACGACCTACACGAACGGAAAGGAACCAAGTTCAACCTAGAAATAGAATAGAATTGCAAAGGCGTTGATGAACAAGAAAAAGAAGATTAATTATGATAAAATAAGTAAGTACTTATTCGTAATGTAGATACCACTCAAAGTTCTAACAAGTCATAACATGCAATCTATGTTCCGTCAGCGTATCTAATGTAGCAGGCAGTGTATTAATAAAGTTTACTGGCACAACAATAAGGAACAGGGACAATATCCGAACACAGTAAATTCTCCGGGAACACCGGAGGGCGAAGTTTTATCGTTTATTGTGGCTACTAACTTATATTATGTGTCGCCGCCATCACGCAAACTATGACTGCCCCTAAAGCTACAGTATTCGGCGATTTATCGGGCGATGTAAAGTTTGAGAGCAACTCGTTCTGTGCACGCAATGTAAGAAAAGTGCTCCTGTTTCGTATTTTATTCTTTCAATGTTTATTTAGGTCACGGTGTTTCCCTCGTATTATTTCTACTCCGAATTCCTTAATAAGCTCGACGTGAGCTTCCAGCGGTTTTATTTCAAGCTCGACTAAAATTGTGCAGACAAATAAAATGGAGAAGGCGGTCAAATAATCTCAAGAAATCAAAGCCACCAAAGTTCTTGTACGATAAAGCCTTGAGATAATGTTGAACTTCCAGAAAGGTTATGATTTCTTTTCAGTTTTATATTCATTTATGAAATCAGATTTTAAAAGTAGTTCCTCGTTAAAGTTTCGATTTCGCAAATAAATCACGTTACATTAATTATTCTGTGAATTCATTCGGAAAAATATGCTTAATTTGTAATTACTATTTGAAACTATAACTTCGAACTTATTTTTAAAACTATTCATACCACAATCACTCAATAAAGTGGGTCGCCACTTATTAGGTCAGGTCAACTGTTTATATACATATATATCTGTATACCTATATCTATAAGGTACAGTATATAGCGTCAGCGTAAACATTGAACACAAATTAGTTCGATGACACGCTTATTTACTAACATAATTTAACAATACATGTACTATTTGCTAGTCAGGTAGTTTGTGAACCTTGTAATAATTGCAGAAACGAGGCTTCATCCAAGTTTAATGAGGCAGTATATATATTTTTTATGTTCAGTAAGATTTTAAATTCTAAGCCTTCGCGACAACTGTCAGTCAGTCTTTAGTGCCTGAGGCTGAGTTTACAGAAGAAAGGTTTTGAAAGGAAGTGGTGGGGCGAGAGTCATTGTGCAGTAACCGCCTGGATCCGGTTTGAGGCTCTAATGAGGCGCACTTACGAACCAGCTGCAGACGTGATGCGATCTCCGCCCGTATATTGCCTTGGCCTGGATTTGAGAGAAACTATAAAAATTGAAACGATGATCCTTTATCTTCAGATGGATCAGAAAGTGGCACAATTTTATTATGAAAATTAAATTAATATTGATTTCTTTCGTTTCCATGCTAGTTCAAATCGGTAATATTGTTTAGTCTTAACCTATTAATTATGTTCTGTGCCTCAACTAGAATTTAATTTTAATGTTATGGAGTTCACAGCGCCTAGTTTTTTATAACAATGAGTAGCATTTTAGTAAGATTCCTAAAGCGTCAGTGATGATTCATTACGAATTAGTGGTCACGTTATTCTTAGATACCTAAATAAAAACAAATGTATCTAAAATATAGGTAACTTGTTGGGAAGTGTTAGACTGAACCAAATTGTGTTTTGTTAGCTAGTTTTGTGGTCTTTTCTGTATTACAAAATATCAGTAAATAATAATATTTCGTACATTATCATCGTAAATTAGAATATTTAGGGCCTCTTTCACCACTTGCTGATATTGTTACAGATAGTAAGCTGACAGATAAACTTATCTATCAGATAAGATATATAAGATATTTTCGTGTTGCACACCTCTAGTCTCTATTAAAATATCTGACAGATAAAAAATAACAACCGCTTGGTCTTTCTGTTAGTTTAACTGACAGATAAGGCAATCAGATACCTGTGAAACAAAAAAAATTGGGTATCTGTCAGATAATCTGCAGATAGGGTATCTGGGACTCTATCAGCAAGCGGTGTAAGAGGCCCTTAGTAGATTCAAGAATTAACTGACAGAAACGTTTTCAATTACATTTTCAATTCCATCCACGATATTATCTTTAATTTTATCTTTTAGTCCTAATTCAGCAATTCCATGGTCGAGGTCGAGAAATGGCAAAAGTCGAAATTAGAATTATAACGAGGCCGATGTCAATTCGGTGTCACGTCTTGTCGGCTTTGTTCTTTCTTCCGATAAATTCTCATGTAGCTGACTACATAACATGATTTTCCTCAAGGGGAATTATTTTAATGACTCTCTTTTAATCATATTACTATGATTATTGTGGGAAATATATGCGAGCAGCAATTTGCTGGCATATCAGAGCTGTTGTGTTTTGAGTCATTGAAATAAAATGCTTAGGTACCGCATATAACGCTGTTTTATGTATATTTGTCGAGTCTGGTTTCAAAATTGTTCATTGACATAATGTGCTGCGGTAACTTATGTATGTATTGTGTTCATAAATGATTGTTCATCAATCATCAATATCATCACTCTGTTGTTTCACTGTTATTAATAATATTTTGGTTTAGCAATATTATCTTCGGTGAATGGTTCAGAAATAACTTCCTAACTCATTCCTTTCGATTCCAGATTCCAGAAATATATACCTTATTATTTTCACAAAATGATCAGTTAGCAGCAAATCGTCATATAGATTGGTATTTTTTTACTACAATGAAAATATTATGTTTGAAAGTTATTTGTATTTCAAACAAATAGATTTTGCTTGGCAGAAAACGTCTACAAATGCTATTCATGAAGGTTTACGTGGTTTATATCCTAATTTAAAAACCTTTACGTTTATTTAAATATAATAAAATAATTGCTTACTTTTAAATAATTGCCTGTCAAGGGTTTCCGAAAGAGATCGGACCCTCCGATAGGATCACCCGTGTCGTATATTTCCTCTAATGTGTCTCTTATTCAATAAACTGATTTTTCTACCTGTCGCTTAAAAGGTCACGTGTAATAATATATTGCAATGCGATTCTTTTTCCGAAACATAATCCGATGCCGTGAGTTTGTTAAAAACATAATCATTATTTTATACGGACATAGGAACTATGTGGAGATACCGAAATTCATCAATAAGAATCAAATAGTCTTCTTCTAATAAAATATTAAAAAATACTAAATTATCTTCACGCTATGTCCCTGGCGGGGTAGGCAGAAAGAACGGAGCGCCAAGTATCGCGATCCTGACACACCTGTACGTATGTGTTTCTTCTCCCTAAAACCGGCAAAACATTTATAAAATAATAGAGGTTTATTATTCCCAGTAAATTAGCAGACCCGGCTAATTAATTACGTAATAGGCGAGGAAACTTTCCAGAGCTAACGCATAGGAAGCGGTGGTAGATAAAAAATGACGTGTACCCAGTGTACTTATAATTATGTAATAAAATAGGTTGTTTATTGTTGAAGTAAGCCTCTTTCTAACAAAAATAATATACGCAATACACAAATAGGTAACACAGATAAATCTATACGCTACAACTGCAATACCTGCAAGTCATATAATATAGGAACTAACCTAGAGGTCACATCAATAGTTGAAGCTGTTGTCTGCGGACGTATTATAATTGGTCGGTTGGAGGACATTAATTATACGAGACGCCAAACCATCCATCAACTCAACGTCCCCCATCCCCAATCCTACCACCAGGTCTGAAATACCCATTAGCATGACTTTGATCTCGTAGCATTCAGAACAGCTATTGTAAATACTTTTAAAGTAAAATATCAGAAAGTTTGAAGATTTACAAATTGTTAAGCATTGACAAGGATTGTCGCATGATTGATTTTGTGTTTAAATGACGACGGAAAAGTTGGAAATCTCTGATTTAAAATCACAATGACATTTTAGGAGAATATAAAATTTAAATCAATTGCGGTATGATTTGGCTAAAAACAAATGGTTTTTAGTCAGCTACCCACACAAAAGAGTCGAGCGGCAATGAATTTAATTAGATGTTATTTTTAATATACAATGAACATAACCTTGTAAGTTCTATGTAAACAAACGAAAGTAGCCTAGTTTCTGTGATGCGTCACAAAACGTGATAGAAAATATAAAAAAAACTAAGTGACAAGTGTTCCAACTAGGTTTTTCTTATTTTATTGCGCGAAAGACCGCAGTGAATATATTAGGGTGAAAAGGGATTCCTGCAAAAAAACTGGAGCAAAAGGTGTGTTATTTTAAACACAAGAGAAGGTTTACATTTTCAGTTGGATAAAACAACAACCAAACAGGATAGGGGTCATATAATCTATGCCAAATGATCCGAATACCCTTTCGGTATACGATACGATATTGCTACGGACTACAGAAAGAAACCATGGAAACCGTAACCATGAGAAGCACGTTATACTCGGAAAGTAGCTATTAAGTACCGTGATGAAGTGATTTCAATCAGGTAACTTGTAACGGTTATCTATTATTCGGTTATCATATAGATAAGAGGAAAAGATTGAGAGGAAAGAGTGCGTCGTCTAGTTTCAATGGTGCTGTTGTTTGAACCGGTATCGAACTACAGTGCCTTCTTTTGTCTCAGTAGTCGGTCCTTGACACAACAGCTGAACTGCTGAGACTAAGGGAGACTCAGTAATTCGGTTAGGAATGATCGGTGTCATATATGTTGATCCTTAACCTTACTACTGAAACTAAAACAATCTCAGAAGTTCCGTACCGGACAAAACCACCATACAGATAAGTAAGATAGGTAGATTTAACTGCATGAATATTATAACTATTATCGACCACCTGTAAACGATCCTTTAAATGACAAAGATGCCTGGTGTTAATGTTACTTCAGCCTCGCACAACCTTTACAAAAATAATGTTATGTATGAACTCGATTTTAAAAGATGTCTTGCGGAAGTTTGTTGCGCCGCTTCTTCTTCCCAGTTCTAACACCTTGGAAGCGGTGGTAGATAAAAAATTGACGTTGTATAAATGTACCCAGTGTTCTTACATGCAATAAAATATATTTGACTTTGACCTTTCGACGTCCGATTTTAGATATAGGCATTCTTTAACATTTTTTCAACCTCACTTATCTGTATTTAAGGCTGTGATTCCGATGCTCCGCGAGACAGAAAAACTTATTATCAGTATGTCATTATGATACAATGAAAATGAATTCATCAGAAATTTCGTAACATTCTATTTCGCGCTCATTACCAAACCAATTCCTTACATACAGACGTTTCTTAGAATACATTTCAGTAAAACACAAACAAAGGACTACGAGTACTTGGAAATAGAGAACCATTAAGTATATTATTACAGCTACCGCTCTGTTTAGTGTGACCCTTCAGTACTTTTAGTTCTTTTTTTTTTTAGTTCATACATTTGTACAGGAAACTTTTCTGATTGCAAATAAAAATAGGCCCAGAATAATTACGGTTTTCCGATAGCTATATAGTATCCGTTAAATAGATGAGGATAAGATAAGTATATTGTATTTGAATAGGAACCCGAGTAATAATTTATTCAGTAACCAGCGTAGCTAATCTATATCGTACGTACCTACTCCAAATTATAGGCACCTAATCGAAATTATACGTTTCGACAGCAGAACATTAGCATTTCCCTTATAAAAACCTATCGTTTACATCGCTGTATTGTTACGAAAATATCACTATTGATTTTTTAAAGGAGTTAGTGAGCTATTTTTGATACAGCATTTGTCAAACGTAGTCGACGCGTAGGCAATATCGTAGCAGGTGCTACGGAGTCGACTACGGGGTTACGATAAATGGAATCTAATAATTATGAACCAATATCGCAGTCCATTATATTTCTGTCAATTTTGACTTAATTGTTTAACCAGTTGCTCTAATAGAATGATTAAGTACCTACTTTATTTACGATTATTCACTGACTTAATCTGGGAATTTTGTTCTAAATAGTAACTAAGTATATAAAAGTGTAGGTAGTATGTTAAGCCGTTGCTTTAAATCTGAAGCCTTATTAATGATTTCTGACAACGCAAACCATAAACTAAACATCTAAAGTTTGTCGGTTTGTATGCATAGGATAAGGGTGTAAGCCAATTTCGTCGCGGACATTTCCCTAAAAGTTTAGGACATAAAGCCTCTCTCCCTTCTCCCCTTCTTTTACATATTTGCTGTCCGTATAACTTATTCATATGTCTCGTATAATCTGGACTTGATCTATGCGTTATGTACGAGCACATAAATAAATGTAACATAAATTATTAGGCAATATCCGTGGACTGGACGGGACAGAAGTTTGTGCCAACAAAAGTCTCTCTCATTACATAGAAAATAATTCACTCGGTCCGTTACATAATTGATTAACTAATTACACTACACGAGCGGCACGTTGGTCGCTCGACACGTAAATGCCATCACGTGGCTCGAGGAACCGTCACAGCACAGCACTAGCACATGGTGTGGCCGTACCACAGAGGATATATATTATGTACAAGGATATGGGTTGTTAGACGCGGTGGCGGGCGAGCCGCCGCACGCGGCCGACGGCTGCTGAGTCGGCGCTGTGCGCATCTGAAGCGGACGCGACCGGCGGGGCTGGCAGCGCCCGTTGCACTGCTGCGCGCGCCGCCGCCGCCGCCGCCGGCGCTCGATAAGGTAACGCCACAAAATAACCATAGTACAGAAAGCCCGTTCCGTCCAAACGCTTAGAACACACTCACACAGAGCGACGCCTGTACCCACACTGTGCGACTGCATACAAGTCGGCGTCTATGTCTCAGTGTACCTCGCCCGCGCGGTTGATCTGTGTGGAACTTCTGTACTCTTTCTGTTTTGTGTCAACGCCGCGCCCCATGCCGCACACCCCATTGCCACCTGTACGCTCAGTCACAACACCGCGCCATGGACTTTGACTCTATAAACACAACGTTTGTCGTTTTCATAACTGTTTATCTTTTGGAAGGTTGACTTGGTAAAGAACGGTTTAACAAATTGGCAGTAAAGGCGTGTGCGATACCTCGCATTGGCACGTGTATACTCATATCAGTCTCTGAAGACTGCTCATGTTATATGAAACTTTTTGTTGGAATTCTTCATAAAAAATATACAAAATAATTCGATATATTAGAAAGAATCAAATAGATTTCTACGCCGCCGCCGCGTAGTTAAATTTGAAAGCCTTTTAGGGCTACCTCATTTGATGTCAAATATTTTAAAGACATTATTTTCTACCAAAATCGTTATAAATCACAAAACATAATGATTAAATAAGAAATATTATAAGCGCAAGCTCGTATTTGATATAGAGCATATTCATCGATTCCAACCTTTCACAGAAAATATTATTCTACCTGCCTATGTGTATTCTATAAATAAATGATACCTACTACCAGTTCTATAACAGCATAAATAATAACCACACCGATGGTCCTTTAATCCGGTTATGATCATATCGTCTAAAAAGCAATTTGCCTAATATATAATTTCTAAGTATTAAAATGCCTCAAATTCAAATCGCCTAAGTTGTAAAACGTCTAAAAATCAGGTTGAATACTATCAAAAATATTTTATTCGATTAATTGCACATAAAAAATGTTTGTACAAGACTTTATACTCAGTACATAAAGCGTCGAGACATTTTCTTACATTATATTATCTAGAGATGTAACAGAATAAGAAAACACCAGTTTAGCTATCTACAGAGACTCTAGACTCTAGCTCTACCATTTCCCGTCTCGAAGAGGATGTGACCTAGATCAATATGAAAATAAAAGTATCCAGATCGGCCATTGCAAAAGTTTCAAGGAATAAAGTTTTCTCTGTTCTTTTCCCGCGACATTTCGTGTCTCTACGATAAAGCCTCCGCTCTATCGCCTTTGGATGATCTAGTAATAATCCATGGATATAATTCATGTTTGTCTTTTGTTTGCAAGTTTATACAAGTAATAGGTAGTCTATTTATCCGCAGCTTTGCCCGAATTTGTCGAACACAATTTCTTGATCCCCAGCGAGTTTTTGCGATGAAATGACAAAAGTTTTATAGGAGTTAATTTTACAAACTTTCATCCTAAAAAGTGGCAAATGTTAAACCCATTATTGTGGGTATAACATTTGGCACTTTTTAGGATTTTGCGCAGTCAAGTCGGTTTGGAATTTGAACTATTGAAATGTCGATCCTTGTTTTTGAGTTATGAATCGGACGTCACAATAAGGACAGATCATTTGCAGAACAGACAGAATTAAGTATCATTTTAGTACCTATATCCCTAATCTTATTGTACAACCATAAACACATCCGGCTCATACCAAATAGTCCGACCTATTTAGATAACATAGCCCATAAAGTATAGAAGTTTATCTTAGCACCTCCTCACAGATTGTTATTACCACTGTTACTGTCTACTGCGTTAATAATAGTTTCCGTGTTACAGGTAACTGCTATTGCAAGTAACTAGAGATAAATCAAGTGATAGTAGGTAGTGTTCACGTTCTCAGTTTGTGTAATTACTCAAAATGTCTAAAATATGAATTACTTGTCTTGAAATCGCATTCTTTTTAATTTTTTATTTTTAACCAATACATATAAATTACATAAAATTTGTTCATACCGTCCTACTTACACCACTGGGTTTATCTGTAGGATGGTTGGTCGCTACTATTGTTATTTACTGTTCGTTTTCAAGTAAGTACTTACTATAAAGAAGGGTGCAATAATATATGGTTCAAATCAACAGCCTATTAATAATGTCCCCACTGCTGGAGCTCAGGCCTACCCTCTCAACGAGGGCGTTCGGGCTATAGTCCGCCACGCTAGCCAAGTGCGGGTTGGTTGACTTCACATGCACCTAAGAATTTCTACTTCGGCGTATGCAGGTTTCCTCACAATGTTTTCCTTCACCGTTCAATACATGGTTTTACCGATATAAAGACTTTGTTACTTACCTTTTTATAGTTTTATTCTTTCTTGTAGGTAAGTAAATCGAGAAAATCTTAAACATATCTGTAAATGTTTGCATACCAAAGTGTGGCAGAGTAACGCTCTGGACACTTAAATCACCTATATTATGACCATATTTCATCTAATAAATTTTAATTTAATTTGTCTCCCAGTACTGGTAATGTAACTTGGAAATATACGTGGAACAAGGGATTTCAAAGTTTAAAAGCTAGTTTGCTACGCTTATAAGGTCTGTCAGAATCTTACACGATTGGTTTTTAATGAATCAGTTTTGTGTTGAAAATCCATATTATTGTTACGCACGTGTAGCAAACCCGCTACGCCTTAGCAATATCGAGCGGCCGAAGCGTTAACAGCAAATTCATTATTCAATATTGTTCCTAAAAATACCTAAACCTTTCATGTACTTTTAGATTCATAAAACGAACCGCAGCGATCCTATAAAAGCACCCATCGTATTTTTCCTCTAATTTAAAACAGCAATATAGCAGTGAATAAAAACACGGTATCTGAATGCATTTTCGGTGTAGCAACAACGGAAACAAGCACAGCGAAAACAAAACAAAAAACCGGCCAAGTGCGAGTCGGATTCGCGGACCGAGAATTCCGTACATTGGAAGAAAACATGTAAAGTTATTTAGTTATTCGACCGCTTCTTATTCGATAAATACCTTGGATCAACTGGAAATGGAAAAGTTTTGATATAAATTTTCAGTAAGGAAGGTTATAGACTATTTAACATCACGCTACGACCCTTAGACCCCCCTTTAGAAGGGGGGGTGGTTAAGTGCAATAAAATGAAAGGAATGCTCGTAAGTACAAAATGAAGCACTTCCATATTATCATTAAGATACCCCACTTGACCTAGTAACCCCACTACCCAATTTCGGCCCCTTTTGCAATTAAAAAAAAAAAAAAAAAAATCTCTCATTTTTAATACAGTTGGGTAAGAGTTATATAAAGACGGGCCGACAAACAGACGGACGAAGTTGGACCATAAGTTTCTTATTGTCATTTTGGTTCGGAACCCTAAAAAGGGCAGAGTTACAATTTTTTTCGTTGTCATACCGGTCGCTTGGGTGAATATAAAATGAACTAGAATTTTGCCACCCCGGGTTCCGCCAAGAACAGTTGCGGAAACGGTGTCTGACTGCGTGATTTATTGAATACGATTGCACCAACATCCGAGAATTATTAAATATCCAATTTAGAGAAAAAGAGAAAAAGGATTTAGCTACCTTTTTCCCCCTTGCGAATGTTACAATCTTCACTTTCTTTAACATAATTTAAACGCTTTCATATTAAGAAAGTTTTTGAACTATATTCTGTGCTGTAATAACTATCTATACTTACCGTGTTAAAGTCGCTCTTTAACCTTTTTACAAAAAGTATTTAGCGGCCTATATAACTTGTGTTTGTGGCATGTTTCTTTTTCATTTTTGTATCACATCCCTTCGCGAGGATTCCGAGGAATCCGTAATATCGTTGCTGAGGAAATTCTTGCCTCCCTGTCCTCTCAAGGATACAGATCACAAAATCCGATATTTCTAAGGTCACGATTCCCTTCCATCAACCCTTGAGGGATAATTCTCGCAGCCCTCACGTTATCGCTTCGGTACATTCAGTCTGAACATCTGTTTCCTCGGATCAAATGCCGTGGAAACTAGAGCAATAGTGTTCAAATTGTGATATTACGTACCCCAAGGTATGGAAGAGCACTATAAAACATAATATAGAGTAAATACATACTATAAAGTATGTATAAAATATGTTTAGTAATTGTAGATAAAGGAAACTTAAATATGATACCTATCTTATCTTATAGAAGGGGGCCGGGCACACCCGGCGACACTGCGACCCTATGGGATCTATTGTATCGGCCCCTGTGTTTACCTGGCGCTCTTCTCCCCAAGTGTTCGCTGCACAAATGCTATTGTGCAGCTGAGGGGTAGGAGCCTGTAGTCCTCAGGTTCAGGATAAGCCACCCCCAGGACACTCATTCGCCTTGCGGCCAGTGCATCGCACTCACACAGCAGATGTTTCATCGTCTCGCTGTCCTCTCCACAGGCTCTACATATGTAGGTCTCCGAAAGTCCCATCTTATGCAGGAGGTCCCTTACACCGAAGTGACAGGTGAAAACTCCTACAATAAGGCGGGCGGTTCTCTTAATATGATACCTAGATGTCTAAGTGATAGTTAAGTTTTGTATGCATTCGTAAAAATTAGCTATGTTTCAAATAAAATAAAATAAATAGTTAGATACAACTTTAAGTACGTAGGTACTTAATGCAAATTATTAAAAAATATGTTCTTTTCCCGTCTGTTTAAAAGCCTAAAGATATTTTATGTTTATAACTCCAGTACTATTTTCTATTACACGATAATACTACTTCTAGAAGAGAGTTGCCTTTCACGTTGATCTCCTCCAAAACTATTGAATGATTCAAATCAGGTTTTCATTGTTAGATATTGGTTCTTTGCCAAAGTTTAAAGCTGCGCGGAAAAATTTAAAAATCTATAAAAATTCTCTATATCTAATTGGAATCTGTATTAGTTGTGGAGTTGTGGGGAGGCAAATACACTTTCTGTTTAAAACAGATGTTGTATGTATGCTGTCAGTTCGGGCAATAGAAGACCCCGGTTCTATTACCAAGGGAAAGACTTAAGTAACTGAAGGCAATTCAAATGATTTCTTGCCGGAAACTGTTTGAAAGCTAAAAACGACATCGCTTTTTCCAGGAAACCGGAATGCCGTTATAATTTCCTTTTTTATCACGTCAGTCTGTTGTTATGTAAGTAAAACTAAAGCTGGTGTTAAGTGAGGATTGATTGATGACTGTTCGAACAACAGGAATGTGTTTGGAATGCGATAAGCGCTTTTAGCACCGTAGTAGTAATGCTTCTTTCGTTTCGTATACATATATCTATTTCATTGTTTCAAATCGTCCCATGCACTGTATGTCACAGGCTTAACTTCATAAGTATCTATGAATATAAAAGTGTATGAAGTAAGAAGCGGTATTTTGAAAACCTAAAAATCCGCACGCTACTCTGCGAAGCGGAAAACTAGTAACCAATAAAAGAAATGACAAAACAAATCTAACGTAATAAACCAAATCATAACCATGAAATTGGGGTCTAGAGCAGTAAGTGTGAACAAACGTTTCCATTTTCAAGGATGTCATTGTTATAGAAACACAGACGGTAGTGTACGGACGTGACCTACTTTTAGGGAAATGATGAAATATTTAGGAGCATCGTATTTTTAAGCCGGGGCGGGGCTTCTGAGACGAAGAACAGTTAAGTATTGAGACACAGTCGTCGAACTATCTCTTGTTATTCTAAAAATGTCTTAGGAATTATGATGTTTCATTATAGCATTCTAGTCCAGGCAGGTAACACAATAAAAACAGTACTAGAGTGTGTATTATATTTATTATACTACTACTCGTAAAACAGGCTTTTCGGAGAAGAATAAATACACTGCTGTAGGGTTGACTTTATAATATGTATAGAATCTATCGAGTTCTAAAGCATGCCTCGAGAGAGGTCTAGCATTGAACAGGTACGAGCTGACGACAAGTCCAGCGCGGTGGAATATGGCATTGTATGGTGTTGATATTTTGAACTTTGAATTATTATTGATAGTAACAGAAATCGTACCTATCAGCCAAATATATATAACAAGATCCAATATACGTCAAGATATACAAAGGCAATAAACAACCTTACACTTCGCTCAAAAATTGTAAAATGATTGAAATTTACTGGAAGGGAGAAGACGTTCATCTTTTACTTTGTCCCACTTAGAAGTAAGATGTAATTATATAATTATGAATACAAAGCGCGAAAGTCTAAAATGTACTAAGTAAGATGTTAGTTCAAAAAAATCAAAAAATTGTTTTAATTTTGGGGAAAAAAATCAGATCGATAGAAATCCGACTTTTGAGACAACACTAATATGCTTCAATGCTTGAGGCTCTACTTAAGAAAAGTTAAGAATAGCTATTTAAAGTTTGATTGCAAAACTGAGGGAAGATTTTCTTAAGTGCTACTCAGGAGACTACTAAGTACTTGCTAGAGTAACAAGAAAATAAATTTTAATAAAATATTAAACAAGAGCCTTTTCGGCATGTTTGCAAAAACTAAATTAATTGCTGTGATAATTAATGAGGCAGTGGCATGACTGACGTCAAGATTAATTAGTGAAGATTATTAGATTCTAATAGCAACTTAAAGGTTTTCATCACAAGTTTAGCTTTAAGGCTCTTAGTGCAAATTAAATATGTTATGAACACTGTAAACTCAGCATAGGTAATCGTATTTCCATAAAACCTTTTTTATTTGTGATATTTGCACTTTAAATTAAAATGAAGCTAATCGCTGATTTCATTTACCTGATTGTATTTTATTTACTGTGTTTTATTATTAAAATTGAATGCATGTAGGTAAGGTACTTCAAAATAGGTCTGGGAAAAACAGGAGCTGTTACAAGATATTTAGGTTATTCCCTTTATAGAGGAACTTGGCAGGTATACGGTGACCTTCTCCCACGAGATTTTGCTCGGTAGACGGTCCCTAACAGGGTAACAGAAAAAACGGGTCGCAGCAAGAAATCACACACAAACTGTTTTTCCGGATGTTTCGCAAAGCTAGTGTTTCCCAGTTATTAGTTTTAAAACAATCTATCTGTGTGTTTATAATAATCCTTCGTGTATATAAATATAATAATCAAATCATAATAAACTACTCCCACTTTTCCCACAAATTTTATTTTTTAAATTTATTTATTTGAAAACTACTGACTACTAACTACTGCATTAAACTTAAATATTATGCGATCACCAACCCGATTGCACATCAGTGCGGTGTTTAGGGCATTAACCTACATTTATTTTGGTACAGTCCACATAAATATCCCCACGCTATGTCCATGGCGGACTAGGCAGTGAACAGAGCGCCAGGTATCGCGGTCCTGACACACCTCTTTCAATTCACTCAGTCTCATCATTCTCTTGACACCGCTCGCCACGGAACGCGAGTGCTCAACACATTTCCGTCTGTGAGCACCCACTCTATTTGATCCTGGCATATCAGTCTAGTTCGTCCCGGGCTTCTATTACCAATCGAATTCGCTCGATATATTATGTCGCTATTCGTTCATCACTCATTCGCTCAACATGTCCGAACCAACGGAACAAACCTTTTTTCATCTCATAAGTAATGATAACACTTTCATTCAGTCCAGCCATACTGCGTATCTCTTCGTTGCATACATTAAGTTCATAAAGCTGCACTAATCCTGTGTGGTGGACTATGGCTCACATTTCGTAATAAGGGTAGGCCTCTGCTCAACTCGTCTGTTGTTAAAATTGATTTATTAAGACCCACTCTTCTCTCGTTTCTCCGTATAACAGATTGGTATCGGAAAGAGATTCAGAGGTAAAATAAACCTTTCTCACTAGCCATGCCATGATGTATCAGCGTTGTATCCTGTAGAGTTAATGGGATGGAAAATATACCTGAGGGGAAAATCTTACGATACAATTTATATGGGATATACAATTTATTTGGGACGCAAGAATTTTGTAGGACTTGATAGGTTTTTCCAGGCTTAAAGACCAGCAAAATTGATATGAAGCATCAAAATTACATACCTACCCCACGACATGTAATAAAAACTTAATTCAAAAAGACTGCATTTTTAAATAGTGGTATTCATAAACTTTCTGCATTATAAAGAAACTTCCTACCTACCATTAAAATTCACCTCTAACTTTTCACTTGTGTTAGTTTTTCTACTAAATGTTAAACCGATTTCAGTCCACTTTAACCCATTTACATTAAATTTGGATCTGTCTCGATGACGTATTACTTTTTTAGACTTTACTGAACGTCAGTCTCGGAACATCGGAGGCTAATCCTCCAGGCCGGCTGCGAGACGAGGCAGATCGATGTTACGCCCGGGGCTGGGATTTTATCACTTTCCAACACTTCGCTTATGCGATATTGCTTTAAGAAGTTAAAAGAATGCTTTCGTAATGTTTGCGAACTTGTCTTTTTCTTATCCTTGTCGGTGTCTTGTTATCAAAATCTAATTTTGTAGGTATGTCTGTTTATAATGTTGTCTTGCAATAACTTAACTAACCAATATTCGCTCAGGCCCGTTCGGTTCTATTCCCGGAATGTCTCATCGGTCCGTACTTGGGTAAGTACAATACAAAAACCTAAGTACATACGGATCTAAAACAGACAGACACACAATACCCATTGTGTGTCTGTCTGTTATGACGTTAGAAGGGTTAGTGCTGTCAAATTATAAATATTGTGTGTGTCTTGGGAGTCATTGAGAGTTTTTCTAACAAAGCCACGTTAACATAAATTTTATTTGTACACTATACCTTTATTTAGCGTATACGTATTGTGTTAAATAAATTTTAATAAACTGCGCTGCGAGGCATGACATGCTTCATACTCACGTCTCACACATTGAACGTTCGCAAACTTCCGAGAATCTATAATTTACCTACACATCATCAGTCAACTACATTATGTAGATAGGCATAATGTCTGCGAATGGGAATATTGAGGGAAAATTTTGTTAGGCTCCGCGTGCCTTAATTTGTAGCGGCTCTAGTCGCGGCTACAGGGCTATGTCTAGCCTCTCCTTACTACAGGAATAAGGCCAAATGTTTATATGGCGTAATTTCCACTGATCACAATTCGCCACGCGTTCTCGAATTTGTCGCCCGTCTCAGGCGCCATATTTTATTTCCCACGACATCGCGCTATTTGCACACTGTCCTTTTTTGCCCGAGACTTTGTACATATATTAATTTTTGTTGAGTTAAACTGATAAAATAAGTGATATTAAGTTAAAGTATTTGTTTAAACTGTAAGAACAAGTGTTAGTACGTTTAATTCTCTATAAGTACATCGGGGTCGGAGGGTTCAAACTCCAGCGAGTCCACAGATTACTATATACCTATACACTCACGACTGAGTGGGAGCACGAGGAACTACATTTCCTCGTAGTGTCCCACCAGTGGGACATAATAGCGAGACCACGAGGAACGACCCATAATATGAAATAACGTACCAGGATAATTACCATTACCATGACCAAACAAAGACAATAATTAGAAAAGCCGAATAAATTGTATGACGTTTCATGTATGAATTTTATGACATTATGTGATCTGCGATACGACATACGCATAGTTATATATAAAAAAAATTCATCGCCGCTCATTTTTTCTTATATTAATTAAAAACGTCTCAAATTCTATTCTTAGTCCGAGCCAAATAACGGCTGAATTCGGCTCGGAGACTTGGCTGTGATCGATATTGCTCCTGTTAAGTTGGTACAACTCTAGTTTTGTCGCAACTATTTGGAGTGCTATTCCACGTCTAATTATACTTCCTATTTACTTATTCTTCTTTTACCAGTGATGGCATATTATCTACCACGTAATTATTTTTTAATTATTTGTCTAAGTACGTGGTAAAGCTACTAAGTGGTAAGAATTGATTTATTCTATACGTATTTTATTTTGTACATTTTTAAATAACATTTTAAATAGAGAATATGGCTAAAAATAAATTTGTTACTCACTGCTAATAACTAAATCAATTATCAAATCAATGAAGCTCAATAATTAGTTTCATCACAAAACCTACATTCTATTCTGTTCCGTAAGAGACTCTAAATGTATATTTTGTATCTCATAAATTACAGTGACATTCATTTAAAGCTTATCTTTCCAATTTTTTCATTTCCTGCTCCAAGTTTAACAAAACCATGGAAGATAAACAAAGAATGTCTCAAAAAATTTATTTTAGCCCCACTAATATAAAAAATTGGAAGCTTTGTCTTATATAGACATAATTTGCATTTATTTTTTGCGATTTAAAAATTATTACGTTATCGGATTGGTGATAGGTAGGTAGCGTACTCTCGGTTTAAACATAGGCTACACAATCAATTTCAATCTGGAATCATCGAGGAGTCTAAATCCGTCGGTCACTAGATAAATATAAAATTAAAGCATCTAAATACACGAGAAATAAAAAATCTTAAACCCACAAAGAAACACAATGCTTCGGAAGTAAATCTAAAGTAAGGATCACTGTCTTGTAAATAACATGTAAAATAAATTTTTAACTTTGTCGCGAAGCGCGGCCATTACAACCGCCAGATCGTTTCCACTATCTGAGATTACTTAGTTTATTGCTTGGAGTTATCTTACTCTGTTATGTTAGACTATATAACTCGGACATAGTTGAATCAATGATCAATAACAATTTTTGTATTCTAATTTGAATGGTTAAAATATCAGAAGAAATAGTCATAAAATAGCTTTAAAAATATGGATGATAATAATGTGAAATTGTGAAAATAATTTTAAAATAGTTAAAATTCTGTTATAATAGACTTAGTTAAAGAATCGTTATAACTAATTTGTAGTTTAGTTTAGTTCATTTAAGAGTTTTAAATGCAACTAAATGACCGTCTGACAATCTGACAATCAAAAATCGGGTGACTCACGAGCCAGGGCTTTCTTCGTTCGCCGCATCAGTGTGGAAATTCAGAGGGGTAACGCCGCGAGCATTTTAGGCACCATTGGAAATTCGGCGGAGTTGGAGGAGATCTTCTACTATTAGGAAAGTTTTTTTTTTTTTTTTAGGTTTAGGTTTAGTTTATTTATTTACTTGTAGATTAGTTTTAGATTTATAATAAGTTATTTTTATTTTTAGTAATAAAGATTTGTTTGAATGTTATATATTAGTTACGCTTCTGTATATAATATAAATCAATGACCGTCTGAATAATTTAAAAATATCTTCGTACAATACAATAACTTGACTGACTTTTTTTGATAGGAAGTAGGCAAGATAATTTTATACAAAATAATAAAGTCGAAAAATATCTGACAGCGCACCTACGTAACTCACTCAATGTCGTACCTTCGTCAACCGATATCCTGAACTTTGTTGTGCCATTTCACACAATAGCCGGTGACTTCCTTATTAGAAATTACACATTTATCGTTTCCACAAAAAAATTAAAACTGATTTCCTAAAACAATAAACGAAAATCGAAGAAAACCATTATCATCGTCTGTCAAAGTGCTCTGTTGGATACTTGGATTCACGAAGATTCTGTTGGAGACACAAAGATTGTCTCCGGTAGCGCCCTAAACGGCCAAAAATCAAAAAAAATTCATTCATTTTCTACACGGAATATTAAGTCGCGCATCATCCGCGCACAACTTCATCTTAGTTCGAACCAATCATAAAATGACGCGACAGGCCCGGGCCAATCAGCGTGCAGTTCCCTCAGCTAATATGGTTTGTACGCTTTATGCCAGAAAAACACAATGTCAGATTAGCGGAATATCAGATTTCCAGTATGTCAGATTAGCAAAATGCCAGATTAGCATAATGTCAGATTAGCATAACGTCAGATGACACAATGTCAGATGACAAAATGCCAGATTTGCATAATGTCAGATTTGCAGAATATCAGATTTGATTTCACATTACACATCACACTGACCAACATACTGACTGACTGGCTGACAGATTGACTGCCAAACATAATAAAACGCATAACTCACACCTCAGCATTTTAATATTAGTACATTTCATTGGACGATGGCTAGCAGAGTATAACGTATGCAGAATGGTTGGCATTTGAGATAGGGTGTATCCCTGACACCTCAAAGAAAATCTTATGCACAAAATTGAAAAATCAAGAAAATATAACGCAAAATTGACGACTGAGTGCGGAGTGGCGCTGCTGTTTAGCAATGTTGCCTACGCAACAAGTGTCCAGATGCCGTGCTGGCTCCTTTCGTGCCAGATCGAGGCAAGGTTGGCAACATTGCCAACAATCCTATACCTTCCGAGACGGTTTTATTGTGTCCGTTAACGTCTTTGTAAACGCGCGTGACATTTACGACGCCATATTGTTGACAAGCCCAAGTTCCGGTCAGATAAATGGGAACATACTAAAGTCGGAAAAGAGATAAAAGGTAACGTAGTGTAAATTTGCTTTGACACGTTCTTTGTGGCTGTATTTTTTGTGGCAAGTTCTTTCAGAGTGTTGTGTCAGGCAATTAGACTGGAAATAGAAATGTGCGCAGAATTTTTTCGGTTCATTTTTCATACTATTGCGTATAAAAATAGAATAATACTCGTGTTACACTGAAAACCTTTTACGAACTTTACCTAAAACTATGTTTTACTAGCTAAACCATTTTACAATAGAAATCACTGAAAAAACACTTCAAAAGTATGCAAACACTTCAAAATTCTTAAGGGATTAGAGAGCAATACATCTAAGAAAAACATTAAATTAGCAAAAGCCAACATTTCAATAAAATATTAACTATAAAACCAAAGATCCAATTACTTTGCAAGCTAAAGTAAAATGAAAGCAATTATGTCCATAACAAAGTTACTTTACAAAGATGCCTTTACAGAAATCGAAATGGAAATCAAATTAATTAGCCAATGGAGCAACAAGCGAGGCGCCGACGTCCGGAATTCCGGAAGTCGCGTGCAGCTTGACAGCTATCCGGACGATCGCCGGTTTGACCCCCGGTCCGATTAATGAGCCGATTTATCCAGTTTGTTAAAGCTGGCCGAAATGAGATTCAAAAGCAATTATCCTAAAGGAACTTTAAAATTGAAGTGGTTTCAATATTGGATTGACTTTTAAATTGGTTTGGAATCCCCTTTCAGTTTCTCTGTAACGCCAATGAATACCTATATTCTATGTGGGTGGAAACCTCTCTAGTGAAAAACGCCGTTCTCGCTTTGCTTTAAGTTCTAAGTGCTACGAAATGGCTACGAAAAATTATCCTGGCTGCTACGTGCTCTATAAAACTATGAAGCGCTGCAGGCGCTGCGAGCTCACGTTAATTTTCGAATATTACCCTCATGAATATTTTAATAAAGAGTTTATAAATATTAATTTTGAAGAGTAAATGATTGGGTCCATCAGTTGCATGAATTATTCAGTTTGTGGTGAAAGTTAAATTTAAATCCTGCTACGTGTAAAATTGAAATTGAGTATACGATCTGTCGTTTTATTGCCTTTTCTATGGTTTCGTACAGTTAACCTGTCTCCATGCTCTTTTAAGTATACGTAATACTTAAAAAGCAACATTAAAAAGTTATTGTGAGAGGTTAACAGTCAAGTAAGTCATTAAAGTGAGGGTTATCTTGCACCACAATTTTCTTACACTCAGGTAATTTTTAATATTAGTAATGAGGATGTTGTGTTCCCATCGTAAATCTTAGCTTCAAATGAAATAGTTACTATTTACATTCGTAGATATCATTGTTTTTTATGTATGTATGATGATCAAAATATTTTTTTAATTGATGTTTGGGATCCAGAAAAATCTAGTCAGATTCATATCTTGTCATCGATGATAAACATTTATTTTTATGCTTTTCTCAATAAATACAACTATGACTGTTTAAATAGTTTATTTTTTGTCTGAATAATAATTAAAATATTATTATTAATAATTTATATAAATATTCCATTAGTAGTATTGACAATGATAGAGTACTATACGAAACTAATAAAATTACATTACTTGATTGGAATTTGAACGATCATTATCAATGTCTTAAGAAAATGTCGAATAAAGACGTCATTATCTTGAGTTCTCCCAATTAATAGAGGTCGGCCTTTAGGGGTCGTTCCCATAAAATTGAGTCAAGATTATGTCCGTTTCCGAACAAGGTCATTAATTCCTAGTCTTAGACTTATATTCGTTCACAAAATAAGGTTAATTCTACTCTGGTGAGTAAATCTAGTTACTGTAAGTATATCAGTTTATTTAATGGTGCAAGGGAACTTATTTTTTGATGTCATATCCTAGTCTTATATTTTTTCAATAAAATTGTTTTAGTTGGGCTCATTTGTGATGAAACTTGAGTATTCTTATACCATAATACATCTATGTAGATAAAGACTTAGTATAAAAATCTGCTCAGCCGTTTTCAAGTTATAAAAATTAACTGTCAGAGAAACTTAAGATTCATGAAACCGCAAAAACAAAACTGTAACGAGAGATCTGAAAACAAAAAATCGAAACAATGAATTAAAATTTAAACTCAGGAAGACGCAAAAACAAAAATGTAACGAGAGATGTGGAAAACAAAAAATCTAAACAATGAAATAAAATTTAAATTATTCAAAACCCGAAACAGTACCCATATCTAATTTCAGGTCCCATTACACGACCGAATAAACCACTTAAAAATGAAATTATACTGTTACAAAAAATATTGCGGAGGACCCTTTGGGAGGGAATAATGGTAATAACATTAAAGAACACCGCTTCGAAGAGTTTCGGCGAAGAATTGTTGGATACAGCGTAATTAAAATTTTAGGGACCTCACGAGTTGTTGAGAATTCTCAGAGTGTCTTGGCTAGGGCTGTGCATTATTTCCCTGGCACCAGACTTTTAAAACCAAATAGAAAAGTGATTAAAATTATTTAGTTTTGATACGGAAACAGACACATAAAGAATCTTACATTTTAGACTTTCGCGCTTTGTATTCATAATTACGAGCTGACAAGATAAGCTGACAAGGAAAATAAAACTATTTCGTGTGTAAGACCCGTAAATAATTATATAATTATAAAGAATCTTGTTCTTAATTTTTTCCTTTTTTTTGCTAGATTAATGAATTATTTTAATATTTAATTGTTTTCTTATATTACAATTTTAAATTAGGGTACTTGTCAAGGTTTCTTTGTAAAAAAAACATAAAACATTTTTTATGTTAAACTTCAAATGATGATGAACTTCAACCAATCAATGCGGTGATAAGTCATTTTTAAAACTGGTCAAATAATTTCAAACAAAAATCCTCCAAAATTGACAACCTTAGTCTCGTTTAACAATTTGAAGACTGACCTCAAATTCCAAACCGTTCCGCCTTGCAAGTATTTATATTTCCAAGTTCAATGGAAGTCTTAAATCTTTGGGATGTACTAACTTTCAAAGTTTTATCTTTTATTTTAGAAGGTAATCAAAATAAATTGTTTCGGGTATAAATAATGTTTAAAATACCCAAAACACTAGAATTGTTATTTTAGTTAACCGGTGCCCATAATACGGGAGAAAAAAATATTTATTATGTAATATTTATGTATTTATTATGAAATATTTATTAATCTATATAATAAAGTTTTATTTTTAGAATATATATTAGTTTTTTATTTTTATTTAAAAATTATATTAATTTATTTGAGGTGGGGTCTCGACGGTTTTTAAGATAAAATAACATGTGTTGGTATCACAAATTAAACTATTTTTCACCTAACAGAACGCACTAATAACCGCAATTGAAGTTTTATCTACATAGGATTCTAATGCCCATCATCTAGATTTAATCCCTTAGTAGCATCATACTACATCCATAGGAAGATTTCGAGTACGAATATTCAGATCAGATGAAGAATTAAATATAATATAATTTACTTATATATGTAACAGATAATATAATTATATAGATAACATAACAGATATATTATAACATATCCATTTGTGAAAATAAAAAAATATCCTGCTACATTCCTAATGTCACTCAAGGTCGCTATCCCAGAACCAGCAGGGAGCTTCTGACAAACAAAGCTCTTTTATGATTCGCTATTTATTCAGAATCGGACGCGCAATCTATTTTCCCTATTTATATCCGAAAGCAAACTCAGCCTCTCGATTTGCGTAATGCTTTTGCTAACTTAGCTAAATCCAGCAAACTTCTTGTCTGGCCCTCACAAAACTGATATTAGGAAGGAAATGGAAGAATATTATCCAAATGATTCTTACTAGGATTTCACAATAAAAAAAACAGGAAATACTGTAGTAAAATTCCATTTGAAGTCATATTTTAATCTGTAAACTGGAAAACTTTGTAAATGCGAAAGAGGAGTCTTAGATAAAACAGAAAGAACTTCCTGGCTAAGACTTCTGACTCCAGTATAATAGAATTTCTTTAAAATTAATTCCGAAGACTTCCTAAGTCACGTTTCTTTGTAAAACTGAAGAACTTAAATTAAATTCGTGAAGAACTAGACATAAATTCCTAGGCTGCAAATCTTCCTACAAAACAAATTATTTACTGGCCTACTTATTTCAAGTACCTAATACCTTACCTTAAAACACAATACGGAACGAAATTCTATCCAATTTCAGTTTTAAAAATGACTTGTATAATTTACGATGTCTTTTAATGTTAATTAAAGAACTAATGAATTCTATAAATAATAAAGAAATAAATCAACAAACCTGCCAATGCTAATTTTAAAAGTTGCTCAATAACAACATGCACCTAGTTCAGCACCCAATATAAAATACCTCAGAATAAAGGAAAGGTAAGTGCGGTTTTTTTATTCCACGCCATTATCTTAAGTTCGCAGCTCTAGACCGTAATTCCAAAGTTTCTTTTTCGAGCAAAACTTCATTTACTATAATTGGACAGTATACTATTTATTATACTTTATTTTGTACTGACTTTAGCCAGCAGCTTTGTTCGCATTAATAATAATGCAAGTGACCAATATTAATCAGCGTGGATCATCCAACATTTCTCAAAAATTTGTTGTTTTGCAAAACAGAATTATCATGCTTCGATAATAGATCAGCATAGTCGGCAAAAATCAAATCCCATCATTAGTAATGATTCATTTAATATTACTACGAACCAACAAAAATATTTACAAAAGTAACATGACTTTAGCTCTTCGATCACCATATACTTTTAGCTTTAAAAGTCAAGAGCAAAAATACCTTTCTATCGTACCTCACTCCGATATTGTTATATCGTAGAGATCGTTACGATAATTGGACAGTTCTGTGGAATCTGTTTATTGCCGTAGTGGTCGACAGTAATTTACTGCCAGTTCGGTTCCCGACCGTGACACGTCACACTTTCCGCTCGGGTTCCGCACAATTCCACTCCGACCCGGTGTTACAGCGCGTTCCGCATTGAATAACCTATTTACTATTTGCCCAATAAAAAGGTAAATTAAAAATATTCTACGTTACAGAAGTGACACTTTGTATTTTATATACTAACCGCATAATGATTTTAGCGTTTCAGTTTGGTATTTCATACTTAACTACTTATTCGTCGGTGTATACAGTTTAAGAAATGAAATGAAATATTTATTTACCACGCTCAAAATAGCTTCCTATTTGAATTTGTAAGAGTAGGCATAGTTTGATAACCTTTTGTTTGAACCTCAATCTAAAATGAAAAGGTCAAAGTTGATATTTGTACAAAATGACCTGGAGTTCTGAAATCCCTTGATAATGACTGAGCATGGAGCTACACATAGTTACATTGAAAAATATTTCATCGAAATTCACTGTTGGATATTGCTTTTCCTCGTGCGAGAGTTTCATTCATAGACACCCTGGGGTTGAAATGTGTTGCTAGGCTTTCAATACAATCAATAGTGTACCTCTAGTCTGCACAATCTAAGGCATAGTCTGCCGAATGATTCCGAATACCGATAACGTACAGATTGTCTTCTGTCACTTGTCAAGCTATGTCTCTATTCGCTACACACAATACATTCTGATCTATGTCGTGCAGTTGTCTAGTCGGTCGATATCAAACAAATTGTATAGACCTGACGCAAGGTATGTCTGTCAACTGTCATAATAATGTCTAAAAGTTTAGTGATTGTAAATGTATGTCCATTTGTTGTTGACACGGCTATCGCCTCCATGACATAAGGTATATTTATGTGGAAGATTTGCTGGGCTTAAAATAAAAAGTATCGATTTAAGTTGATTTAAATTGTATGTTTCCCCAAGAACATACAGAACATACGTCAATGAAAGAGGTGAATTAGAGAGAGACAGCTCTGCATTTAAATACTGTTTTAACAATCTCCTGGAAACTATGTGGACGAACCCTAGGCCGTTGTGGTTCTCTACGTAATTGTAAAATTTAAAAAAAATTATCCAATGGTTTGAGAAGCTGTGCGGTTGATAGATTAGTCAGTCAGATGTATCTAAAGGCAGGCATAAAAAAGATGAAATACAAACACAAAATCAATCGAATTAAAACTCATATACCGGCTGTAATTGGCAGCACCCCAAGCGTTGTGGTTACTCGCTCTCTGCTCCCTTTGAGGTATTAGGCTGAGGCAACAATCGAACCAGTGGAATGAAAATTAACCCAGTTGTAAAATCTTCAAGCTGGTTGTGATTCCGCACGACTAGATAAATGCCAATTATTTTTATATCCATGTAGTGATGATTGCTACGGCGTAGCAAGAGCTTTACTTAATTATTTATGAAATGAAAGCCAAGCGTAATGCGTACCCCACCCAACCATCCACCCATATTATTATGCTTTCATTATCATCATCATATCAGCCTGTAGACGTCCACTGCTGGACAAAGGCCTCTCCCAAGGATCTCCACGACGACCGGTCCTGCGCTAAACTCATCCAGCCGGGTCCCGCGACCTTCATCAGATCGTCGGCCCACCTTGTGGGAGGCCTGCCTACACTGCGTCTTCCGATACGTGGTCACCACTCGAGAACCTTTCTGCCCCAACGGCCGCGTCAGTTCTACGGGCAATGTGCCCGGCCCACTGCCACTTCAGCTATAATTATGCTTTACTTAGCAATAATATACACACCCACACTCTATCACACTACCTATAACGTTTTGGAAAAACTTAGCAAGTTGTCTTCAAATATTCAAAATCGTCCCGAAACACTTCGATATCCCAAATCTTTTATTTTCCCTAAGGATGGCCATGTCTCGTTTCGTTCTATAAAAATACGGGGACGCCCGGAGCGGGAGATAAGACGGATTTGCCGTACGGACGCTATTTGTTGGTACTCAATGCACAAATCGGGTTAAAGGAAATATTTTTATTGTAATTGTAGTAAAAGGGTCAAGTCAAATATATTATATCACTTGTTACTTCAAGAGCTGCAGTGACAAATGTATATAACCCATTTGATGACAAGCCTCTACTGTAGCCTATGAATACCGGCAACCTTTGCATTGCTACGTGGAATAGCAAGAATGCTACCAGTACGTTGCTACTCTTACTGAAAGCCTTGCCTCAAAATGAAAACACGGAGCCACCAGTTTACCACGCAAGTCCGGTGGGAATCGGTGAACTTTGTTGCTATTTTTCTTTTGCGCCGGTGTTATGATATTAATTCGTAATGTAGCTTGATGCAGTTCGTGTGTTAAGCTTTGACCTCAAAAAAGACAAGCGATCTTTCAACTAGGCTAGCTTTGCTATCATGTCAGTACTGCATTCACGACCTCGACTTAGGACGCGAAGGAATCCCTCGTTCTAAATTCCAGTAATATTAACAATGCTCTCACGCCACTAGTCTTCATTCTCCACTACTAACTATCCAAACAACAGCTAGATATTGCCGTCACGTCACGCGTCAACACCACAGTCTGGTCACGTCTGACACATTGACGTCTGACGTCGACGGTGACGTTAATAGCACGCTGCGCGCATTAATTTGGTCTAATTAAAACATAGCGATAAAGTTCGTGGAGCCTAGCGTGCTTAAATCTTCATGAACTATTCCTAACATGTTTGAGACTCGGTTGGATAGTTGAAGTTTGGATGTGACACTATTTAGAGTTAGCAAAACCGGGACGGTCGCGGAAATATTTATACTTTATAGAAGCGTGGACTCAAGAGGCTGGAGTATTTGGGAGGAACTTTAATTATTTACCATTATTTAGTTTATTTATCAAAGTCGCTCAACGGGCTATAGAAAGAACTAGAACTTAGTACATCGAAGTGGCAGTGGGCTGGTCACAATCTGTCGGAAAACCGATACCCGCTGGAAAAGACGAGTTTTCGAGCGCAGACCACGTCTGGGCAAGCATAGTGTGGGGGTGCCACGATCTGCAAGTGACAGTATTCGGAGAACCGAAGATCGGATTCAGTGGCGCGGCTTTTGGGATGCCTATGTCCAGCAGTGGACTAGTGCAGGTTGATGATGATGATAGTTCATTTGTTTCGTCGTGACTAAATTAATTGTAGCCTAATTTATTTAATATACGAATTGCATCCTCACAAAATGCAACTTTCCTGAAATAGGCGGTAAATAAATTTTCATCCTTTAGTTCGTTTTAAAATCTCATATTCACTAGCGAGAGTAAACAAGTTTTGGTCAAAGAATCCATGAATCAAGGCCGCAATACATTCATCTGTCGACCAAACGATCCGCTTTGCACTATTTCAGTGGCGAGGCAGAGAGAAGAGAGAAAATTGCGCGGATGTCAAAGCGACCAGCAGACAAAGGTTGCAAAGTTATTGTTCGACGGCGTGACCCATTGTCCGGCTCGGTGGCTCGTGACCGTCCCGCAAGTCAGGTGTCCCGGTTATTGCGGGACGTCCCGTGAAATTTACTGAATGTGGAACATGCCTTCCGGAAGTGTATGCGAGGAAATTGATGATTCCGTTCGAATGAGAACCGTTTCAATGATTATTAACATGCTCTGACTTGCTGTGGGTTTAGACTTGTGGGATTTGAATTAAAATTCTGTTTCCTCTCAAAATATTAAAGTCAGATATCGAAAGTTAAAATACATAATACCTACAGAATTATATTTTTGGAGACTATAATTGTGAGATTTTACATATTATTGGTTTTAACTAATTTTAACTTTAATTAATTACTTAACAAATTTAAATGTGCCGTAAGATTTTCGTATACTTTCAAGTCGTTAGCAATTTCAGTTATTACAGCATGCCATTGCCAACCCTGAGTTATTCACAGACAAAAATGTTTCCGCCGGATGAGCCGGGATTTCACTTGACAATGGAAAATATGTCGTTCTTTTGTAGCGAACGCATCGGTGCAAGTTTCGTTTCAATATTGTCTTGCAATGCGGAATTAATTCCGTTTTAACGCATTGCGGTCAAGTGTAGTCGTATGAAACGATTTCTGAAATTACTTGTGGCAGTAAAATAAATGTGTGGTGTTATTTCTTTCATATCCAACTGTGTGCCAAGTGAAACAAAATCTCTGTTCTCTGATCTTAGTAAAATGTTATGTTAGACCAAAATATTTAATTCGATATAATATATCGGTACATGACTGATAATTTTTTCTAGACTTTTTGTATGACGTTACCTACCACAAAAATTCAAGTAGGTAATAAATAACATAAAAGCTCCATTGAATTGGATACTTTCTTGCAATTTTCTATATAGATTATGATTGATATTGACTATTACTTACTCTGTGTTCTGGATTCCTTAATAAAACGGTCGGGCACCAGAAATAGTAGGTACCTATAATTAAAAGTAGACACTGTAATATTTTTGCATGTAAATTCAATTCCACTCCGTTACAGTTTGCCTAAGGAATTACCTGAAGGCACAAGGAATTAACATAGGTTTCTTTTTACTGCAGGAAAATATTATGTTAAGGCAACTAGTTTCAACTACTTTGGATATGTGGTGCCTACAAAATGGTTACGAAAACATCCTCAGTCATTGCTTAAAAAGAATTCCTTAACGTCTGAACACCGGGATCAAGAGGATTTCATTGTAAGATGCAGTTTTATTACACAAACACAACCCTAGCTTGGTTGCGGGACAGATAAAACCCATTCAGTGTTATAGCATCCCGCGAAACGTCCCGCATTGTCCCGTATTTGAATAAGATATAAAGTTTTATGTCATATTGTCAAGAATCACAATACGATAACATTTTCGTTTATTAGCTGTTTATAAATACATGTATCTACAAGTATTGAGTAGCAATACGTTACTCTTTGTTGTACTGTATAATAAAATCTATCCGCGGAAGAAAGGCTTTATCACGGAAACTAAAATTGGTACAGGACACTAAAGTGTTTTGTTTTACATTAAATTTTATAATTTTTAAGTTCAGGTACAATCCCCAAAGTCTGTTCAGTTAATTCTAGATGACCTTATAAAAGTGAGTATAACTTCAATAAGATTTTTCTTAAGTTAAAATAACCAGCGAGGGACTCAGAAAGTTAGTACCTAAATAACAAACATAACGAGACAAGATCTTGTGTTAACTCGCCAGAAGTGTTCAGAGCTGGAAGATATGCAAGATTATGACACATCCCGGTTTATTATGGGGACATGTACTTATGACGGCCGTCGCGCCGTACGTGCTGTTGATAAAGCCGCGTACATACTACTGATATGACAACACTCACAGTCGCAAGGAAACTGTTTAATTGATTCGCTTTAAGTTTGGTTTAAGAAGTCTAAGTGAGATAGACAGCTAGGATGGATACATGTGTGAATTGAATTTGAAAATGTATATCGGTTAATTTTGGTATAGGGTACGCGCTGCTCATTATTGAAGAAGTGCCACTTCGAGATTACTCGAGAATCCGATAGCTAGAAAGTCCAAAAAGGTGTCAAAAGATAGTAAAAAGAATGCAGTTTAATCGCTTTCTGCCGCCATCTATTTCACTTTAAGTATTTACTAAAAATATTAGCCAAAATAAGTACCTAAATAGGAAATTAGAATAATAATTATTATGTTAATAATAATTCAAAAATTTTTCCAATTGTTTACTAATATAGTTTCTAAGTAGGTAGGCTTGACTAACAATTATGGGCAATGTAGTGGCCTGAAATAAAAGAATTTATTTAGAAGGAGCTTTGACCAAAGTCCTACCGTAAAATTATACTTATCTTTGTAAAATATATATAATACTATTGGACGCCAATTAAAAAGTATCCTGTATGATAATCTGGGATATAAACAATCACTATACACAGTTTCATCAAAATCCGTCACTCGTTTTTAACGAAAAGCTTGGTTGAGCAACAAACATCCACTTTCGCATTTATATAGTAGGTAGTACGATTGTACCTAAAGTTTGCACTAGAGTAGAAATCGTTTCTGTTACGAAACCGTGCACAAAGAGCTTTCGGTGAACGATTGCAGTGCACACCCCCCTCAATACCGAAACCGGTTTCGTTCATACGTGGCTGCACTAAAATGCTGTTAAGTGAACAATTTGTATTCAGCTTGGTTTTATTTCAGCAAGATCCGAGCTCTCCCAAAGATGATAACTCAACTAAATTACTCAATATCTCGTATACTCTATGGCATCTTTCATCTTATAAAAGACCTTGTGTGATTCCTATAAAGCGTGGATTCGTATGATTTTTCACGTCCCAGGGTCGCAATTACGGTGGTGTAGAAGGCTCTCGGTTTCATTTGGCTGGATGAATTTATGTCCAATGCTATCAAAGAATTCAATTGTGATTAATTTGATCATTTGGTAACATAGGTATTACCAATTATTTGCATAAAAGTACCTATCAAATGAAGGCTAACCTAGGAACAGCTGCTCTCTTGTGGTCGTACCAAGCAAGTTTCATAAACAAGGAAGCACACAATAGAGTCATTGTCGACAACTTTACAATATCAATATTAAAATCGAAACATAAAACCGTCACCTATCTACTTGGTAATGTCATTTAAATAACATTGAATAAAGCTTATTTGAAAATTTTGCAAACCAAATTGCAGTTGCAAGTAAATATTCACACAAACAAAATGTTACTGTAACTTTGTAAGTGTGCCTTGGAGATATTCTCAACTTCTGGATGCTTATTGTTTTGAGCGAAATTTTAATTATGCTTTCAAGGCAAAGTTATTCGGAATGCACGCTTTGCTTGCTCTCCAGCGAGTTAATAAGTTAGTGTATGAATAATTCCGGTAACTTAAGTCGAAATAAGGTATCTGGGGTATTTCTAAAGGGTAAAGGTGAAGCAATTTATCTAAGGTACTCATGTTTAATTAAAGTCGCTATCATTAAAAACATAGTGCAAATGTTCGGTCAATGCAAATTTTTATGTACCTACGTTTTTATAAAACTTAATATTCGCATAATTTTCATATTTATCAATATAAAAAATACTAGGTAATAAATTCTAAAGAGTTTGATATACCGTAATACCTACGTCATATTATACGGTAAATCTTATAACATTATTGTTTTTATGCACCGATTAAACTCTGCCCTTACAGGCATAAAAATAAAAATTATTGTTTCCGTTTAAAAAATACCTATTCAATCAATATTTGAGCATGAAAATCATCAACATATTAATTTCAGTCTTAGTCATCCTTTATTGCATGTTTATAATTACTTTCTTTTGAACTTTCATAACTTTTAGAATAAAGAGTCATCATAATCACTCCACACACATCTATTGAAATAAATCAATAAACTTTCTCATCAATGTTAACCCTCTTAGGTTTGCGTAGACATGTAGATATTACTAAAACTTCTGAACTACGTCCCGAAGTGTATGTTCCTCTCGGTGTCTCGACAAAACTTTTGCAATGTCCTTGTTACCTCCTGAAAGCGTTTCTAGATAATATTTTCTTGTCTTACCTCTAAAGTATGAAGGCTTTGTTTTAAATGAAAACTATATTTCTCTGGGACCTTCCGGTTAAGATTTGATCTATCTGACTGGCCTGTTGGCGTAGTGGTAGTGACCCTGCCTACTGCGCCAAAGGTCGTGGGTTCGATTCCCACCCGTGTGTGATGAGCATAACTGTTAGTTTTCGGATTCTGGGTGTTTGAAGTTATTTAAGTATTTATGTAAAAGAATTTATGTATGTTTATCAGTTGTTGAGTACCCATTTACAAGCTTCGGCTTGTTTGGGACTAAAACAGCCGTGTGTAATTTGTCCAAACTTTATTATTATTACTTACTTACTTATTATTATCTAGCCGGGGCGTTCCACGCTACGATCGTCTGCCCAGTGGTTATCAGTTCTCCGATAGATGTGACGAATACCACCCACGGCCACTTCAACGTAGGTACTAATTTCTTAATTCAGAGGGGTAACGCCGCGAGCATTTTAGGCACCATTGGAAATTCGGCGGAGTTGGAGGAGATCTTCTACCTTTAGGAAAGTTTTTTTTTTTTTAGGTTTAGGTTTAGTTTATTTATTTATTTGTAGATTAGTTTTAGATTTATAATAAGTTATTTTTATTTTTAGTTATATAGCATTTCTTAAGCTATGTCGAGGACTTTTATTCTCTGGCAGATCACCATACGGTTCTGATCCTGTCTCTTAGAGAAACTCCATAGCCCTATGAGTGACTGAGTTTTCGGACTAGTCCCACTGTCAGTCCGCATTTCGGCACGGTACATACTTGCCTATATAATTAAAAGTGTAATATTTTAGAAGACACTTGAACTCCGGCAGTATATCGCTAGAAGTTAGGCGTCGCACGGAGCCGGGCGGCGGACGAAGCGGCATAATTAGCAAAGTTCACGGGTTGTCTGCGTCTAAACTTAATCCTTCATAGATCGTCAGCTCTTCACTCGTCAGCGAGTTCGCAACGGTCGAAGTCTTTGTTCAAGAATTTATGTAAAATCAATCTGACTTTTATCTTTCACAGAAATCAATGCAAAAATTCGTCGATTCAAATTAGTAAAACCTAAGGACCCTAGGCGCAGCGTAGGCAGGCCTCCCACAAGGTGCACCGACGATCTGCTGAAGGTCGCGGGATCCTGCTGGATGAGGTTAGCGCACCGGTCGTCGTGGAGATCCTTGGGGGAGGCCTTTGTCCTGCATATTTGATATGATGATGATGATAAAGGACCCTAACACACGGTGGCTTTTTCGCGACAAATACCTACGGGACTGCATTATTGCAAAGTGTCGCCGTGTGTCGCCCAACCTAAGGTACCTATTTATTAAATTTGGTTTATCCGTTTGCCTCTTTAGACAAACTTTAGACAGCAAGGACTGTTACACCCGGGTTTCGCGTGAAGTTCAAACGAACTAAGCAATTTTTTTAAATAAACGGTTGGTATGTATGTATGTAAACGCTTTAAATATTTGACAGTAAATACTTTTCCTATATTTTTAAGTAGGTATAATACCTATGACAGTTTTATTGGTTACTCCATCGTTTAGTTAGGGAATGTAGGTACCTATAAAGTTCAACCGTTGCGACGCCCTGTGAGAACAATGGCACTTGAGAAAATTCAAAACCAAAAGCCTACAGAGTCCATCGTAAAATAGCGGGACGACACGAATTCAATGAGGTTTTTAAAGACGTTGTTGTTTTATTTTATGACGTCAAAATCATTTAGAAGTCTTCTTTCTCGCTCATAAGTGCGTTTGTTATTTGGCCATTTTGTCTAGTATTCACGGAGCTCCGTAGCTACGACAATCCTACTAATCCTACTAATATTATCAAGGCGAAAGTTTGTAATTATGTGAGGACGTTTGTTACTCTTTCACGCAAAAACTACCGAACAGATTTTAGTAAAACTTGGTACAGCGATAGCTTAAATCCTGGAATAACATATAGGCTACTTTTTAACGCGGATAAAATTGCGAGGCGTCCGCTAATAGCCTCTAAGTAACAAAACGCCAACATCGAGGGCGCTGTTTCACAATGTACACGGGAAAAACTTTTTTACGCGGGCGAAGCCGCGGGAAAAAGCTAGTACCAAATAATCCGTAGACATCTAAATTATATGTCACTACATTACCTACCCATATAACTAAGTAAGCTTCTCTTATTGTTTTAGCTATAAGTGGCAGGTATTATACGAATTATACAAATTGAATAAGCGTTTCTTAGAAATGCTTGTCTCAATTATAAACGGAAATCAATCATTGTTACAAGTGGAATGTAACAAATAAAATATTTATTTATTTATCCTACTACATTTTCTGTCTTAATATCAGTAACCATTTTTCTCTAAATTCATTGTTTTCCTTTTAAAAGCGACGGTACAAAGGACCATAATAAATCATAGCCAATATACAGCGGGATGGCGAAACAGTTTCTGGGTTTTATCCGCGCCCTGACCCACTTCCGTTGGGTGGTAATAAAAGTGCATTCTCTTCCCCGGTTCACATTGGGCGCAATTATGTGATACTTCACTCGTATTCCGTGATGAAAATTGAATTTTATTATTCCTCGGCTGTTGACAGCGATTTTCATTCAGTTTAAGAGGAGTGTTTGTTAATTTTTCGTTATTCCGTGATGAAAATTAAATTTTATTATTTTTCGGGTGTTTCGAAAGGTTTTTATCGTTTTGTCATTATTTTGGTTTTAGCCTTTACGTTTAAATTAGCAAACTCTAAAATTTCTCTTTATTGACGAGAGGGCAAGTAATATGCCTTAAAACATTGAATCTTCAATATAATTTAACTATAATTTTCAATAAAATACAATAACAATTTAAAGATTTTGTTTAATGATTGCCAAGCCTATGCCATGCCATTACTAAATTGCTTTATAATTGTCTCTTCATATTTACCTACGTTTATCCGCCATAACCCAATCATGCGGAAACAGGTCAACAATTCTGCATGAATATTGGTTCAGTGCGTACTCAAACTCACATCAAATTGTGGTTTGATTATGATTCATGAAAATTTAATTTGGTTTAAAGACATCGCTAAATAGAATTTTCATTTCACTAGTCTTATTGTGTTTAATAAGACTAGGCCAGAATATTAATTAAAAGGCATAGAAAAAAAAATTGGTCCCAATCGGACTACTTAAACGTTTAGCCTCCAGAGCCAAGCGTGATGGACCGACACCGACGGAATTGAGGTAATGATATGTGGTATTTCGGTATGTGTTCAGAAATCGGAAATATTTATTGATAGAACCAGATACAGAACACATTTTCGCGAAAATTGGAAAAACTTTCTTTTTCGCGAGTACATTAAACTACCTCTACCCTTAGTACCTACGGTACTACGGCCTAGAAAGTGAAAAACGTAATTGCACATTCAACAGCTTGAAATTCTAAACCCATTCTGGGTCGCAGGCATTCGCAGATTCTCCAAGCATTTAAACTTATGGCAGTTACGTTTAGCTAACTTAAAAGCTTAAAAACGTATATCAGCAATAGCACAAGCCGAGATAGAGGCAAACATAGTGTGAGAGCCAGCCAGCTGCCACAAATGTAAAATTAACAAAGCCCGGGTGTATTTGTGTAATTAAGTTTTACTTTACTTTTTAAATTTAATTAACTTTGGCTTGGAAGTGTGGAAAAACTCAACGGAAAAAGGCGAAAATTCAAAGCTCCGTTAAAAGACAATTTGCAATTCTAACGCTAATTTCTCGAAATTATACCACTGAAAAATAAACACGGAAATTCTAATTAACGGAAAAAGTTCTGTTCCGCTTGTAACTCCAGCACTGTCCCAGTTTTACATAATGCGGACGTCGGTATTGCAATAACATTATCTGAGATCAATACCCTTAGCTGTGAACTCTATTATCGGAATGGGAGAATGTAAATAGGCTATTTGTCACTGGCAACCGAGGCTAGCACCGAGGGACATTAAGTGGACCATTAGGGAACCAACTCGCATGGAACAAAGTTTTTATCTCCACAACTGGGTTAGGAAACTTATCGTTTATGATTGGATTCCAATTTCAAAGATACGTCGTCAGACAGTTATTGAATTTCATCATCATCATATCAGCCTGTAGACGTCCACTGCTGGACAAAGGAAAACTGTAACAAGATGTTTTTAGTTGAACTTTAATGTTTTTATTTACTAAGAGAATTCTAAGAAGCTTCTTACTCTCAGGGAAAATGTTCAAGTAATTAATGTTTAATCTTTATTTTATACAATATTCTTATTCATAGATATTTTAATTAATTAGTAAGACTTTACTTTTTTTCACTGATCTTACGAGGCTTTTTTCGTATAGACATAAAAAAGATGAATCCTTATCCTTCCTTACATAATATAAAACAAAGTCAGTCTGTCCCTCTGTGCGCTTAGATCTTTTAAACTACGCAACGGATTTTCATGCAGTTTTCACTATCATTCGGATAATTTCTTCCGGATAGTTCATAGGTACTTATCCCATGCAGGCGAACCGCGGGCAACATTTAGTACAAAATAAATCTCAAGTGTACTCTATAATTACATTGTCATTTTTCTCTACATAATAATAAAACCACGTCGAAATATTTTTCAAGTGTTAAACCCCAAAAGAATTGTAAGCCGCTTGTGACATGTCTGCAGTCCCCCAAAATTGGAAATGCAGATCCGTACCCGCGTACGCTCGATGCATTTCTGCTTCCAACCTCAAGAGATGCATTTAGATACATTTTCCGTCGAGAGGAGTGCACCTGTGCGTTAAACAAGACTAACTGCAAGCTCTGAAGCTCTGCCGAGGCCGCGGCGGGTAGTATACAATGCGACTTCGGTCTTAAGGAAGAAAAATAAATAAAGCTCTAGTTACTGACACAATAAATGTTGGTAAGGAAAACTGGTTGGGTGTTTGCGACAATATGACGAGGTTTTACAGTTGTTTGTGAACGCTTTATTGTTGCAAAATGGCTTGGCTTGTGGCTTTGCTTGAAATCTATGCTAATATAATAAAGATGAAAAGTTGGTTTGTATTTTTGTTTGTTTGTTTGTCTGTTTATTTGTTTTTTGCTTGAATGAGTTAATCTTTGAAACTACTAGGCAAATATGAAAAATTTATTGATAAGCTAACTTTTGAGGAACGCTACGTACGACCCATAAGAGCAGGGCCAATAGAAAAAATAATGAAATAATTTATAAAAAGCGGGCGAGGCCGCGGGAAACGGCTAGTATGACAAATATGCGAAATATTTCGCTGTGATATCTCGACCTAGGTAACCTAGGGATATTCATAACAATAAAAGAAATAACATAATATTACCCTCAATACGATTTTGTGTTGAAAATGAAAATTTCTTAGTACAAAAATTCAAGTAATTTCCATGTCTAATTTTGTATTCATTTTATCTCATCGCACAATCAAAATACTCACGTGAATGTTTTAAATATATGTATCATAAAAATGTTGCGTTTGTGCGATTTTCATTTCGAAGGTACCTAGTTAATAATTTATTTATTTGTACATTTTATTCGATACAATAATTCGTCATACATATATTAACCCCGTGACCTACTCTCGCATTCTTAAAAACTCCATTAACGATGTTACTGCAGTTTCACTTTATAGTTTCGAGAGATAATTCGTGTAACAAACCGAGAGAGGATAGTTATGCAAGCTAGAGTACCAACTCGCTCGCGTGAACCTTGAATATAAAATGCGGTGACATAAAAATAGCTCCCCTCTAGTTCAATCAAACACATCGCATCGTAAAGATTATTTTATTCGTGTTACCCCAACAACGACGATACCAGAGAATATTTCAGTTTGCCGTGGTATTTTAATTACCCATTGCATTTTTCCTATTATATGGTGGTATAAGTTAAGACCGAATAGTGGTACCATGGGAACACAAATTTACTTGTTGTACCACCGGTGGTACCAAGGGCAACGCGCCAATAATTCGAGTATTAATTTTGTTTCGCAGATGGATATTATGTCCTATTATTTGACAATTTAATTCTATTATTATCAGTCGACATTTTATATTGGCATTCCATGGGTAGATATGTCAGCCACGCACCCTGCTAGTTTGAATGGTTAAATTCTGTTAAACTGCCATTGTTCGTTCATGTCATGAGGATAGCGTACAGAGCATTTGGTTTTGTACCCCCTAAAACCCTTTTAATCCCATTTGCGGTAAAAAAATGTTTCCCCTTTTCACATGGCACGTTTCAAAATGATTAAAGTGAGCGTTACGTGAGAGAACTCACGTAATTTTGCTGCGGTTTTGTTAGAAAGAGACGGCAGCTTCCTGCGTTTTACCTGAAATTCCCCTTTCACGGACTTAATGTAAACTACCTTTTACCAGGTATAAAAAATGTTGGTCAAAGTTCTATAGAAAGTTAAAGATGTGGGTTTAAGTATCCTCGCTGGTTATTAAAACAACTTGAGGATTTCCCATACTTTGTAAAGAATAAATAACTAATATTATTAGATATAAATTTCTGAAAGAACCATTGTTTATGGGGTTTTAGAAAACAGGCAAATTTTGCTATTTGGAAAATGAGATGGGAAGGACTTAACATGCGAAGTCCTTAAACATTATTTTTGGTTATTTACTTAAAAAATACGCATTTGTGAAACTTCCTCTACTATTAACCTAGACTACCAGGAATTAAATAAATTATAATAAGGGCCGATTACATCTTTTCATAATCATTTTTTGATTTTTTGACAATATCTAAATTAGCTCTCTGAAACCCAAGCCCACCAAGCAAATGGCTACAAAACCGCTTTGTTGGCCTAGCGGTTTGGTTGTGAGACTTGAGCACCAGAAGGTGAATTTGACTCCCATTACTTAGGTACAGTCAACTTTGTACAATATATAGTCTGGATGTTATATTTTGTGAATTGTCATATAGTTGTCAAATTTCCGAAGTATACGGAGCAAATCCTAATTTGGGATTAGGCGAAGGCATAACGTGAAACACAAAATTCAGGTTGCTCTTCTCTCTAAAACGCTCTCAGCGCGCATAAAACTAAGATAAACGCTGTTTATTGAAAACCGATACGACGTCGATAAAGCAGCTCCTTGATGGCTACTACAATGTCTCTGTCATAACTATGAATCTTTACTGCCATTCTAATAAAACGTACTTCATTCAAACAACAGCACTTTTCAATCTATATCACTTTAGAAACAAAGTATTTTGTCATTAATAATAAAAATACCACACGGAAACAGTATGTATTATTTCGGCAAATGATATTTTGAAGAAATTGGCAATGAAATTACATTTAAATGTTCATTTATAATATGAAACGAAGACTCTTTCCATGTGAACTTCAATCGTGGCTTGGTACTTACTCCGTTCTTCATGCATAGTGCGTCAAGGATATCGTGAAGATATAATATACATTATGTACCTATGAACTATTAAGACCGCAAAAATTAACGTTCCTAGCGGCCGATAATCAAAACAAGTCATCTCGTCTAACTCAGGTTCGAAATTTTGCCGCTAACATTTCGGATTTCAACCCTGTAGCGCCTTTCTAATTTATTACGTTGCACGTAATAAAAGCCGCGAGCAAATTGCTCTCTTCTCTAGTCTAATGTTAATTTAACAATGAACAGCTTTCTCTTTTATATCGAATTCATCTACTTCGAAGGCAAACTTCATTTAAGTTTTATGTACATTTAATTATCAAAATTAACAAATTAATGTTAATACCTATCTACATCAAATTGTGGCGTAACTTCTCATCCGTGTTATTTATTCGCCTTAAAACATTTACTTAATTACTAATAACAGTATTAAAAACGATTAACCTCATTACCAGGTGTTAAAGCTGTTTACGAAAATCGTTCTACTAAAATTTCATCTCAACATATTTTTAACCGTTTGGCGAGAGTCATTAAGAAGCACAATAATCGTTAGAAAATTAACAAAACAACTACAAAAAATAGTGACAAATTAACTCTATGCAAGTATATAATAATCAAGGGTTTGAGCTGTGTTTAACAGACCAGTCGGTCCCTCTGGTCTCATAGTAGTTGAGTTCATTTGTAATATCGAACTGCTGCGCTGTCACCATGAAAAGCTCGTACCATCTAAATAAATGTTTACGCACACAGTCAACCAAATCCCAAAGCATATTGTAATGTTTACTACTTCTTAAGGGGATTGACAGTTATCTAAACTACATAAATTAAGTTCGACAACTTCCGATCCCATTTTCTCCATCCGGCTGAAAGTCAAAACTCGCCTAAAGGGTGAGAAAGCTTCCAAGTTAGAAGTTTCCACGTGCGAAGGATTATGGGAGGGGGTATTTGAGTGTTTACAAGTCTACTGGTTCTAATAAAAATATTGGCATAAATGAAAACTTAATAGGTTGTGTGCACATAGTTTCACAATGGATTTATAATATATCCATGCAAAAGTAGTATTTTGAGATTGTGCTCCACAAAGTATACTTTCCTCATGACCCATTTTGAAACTGTTTACATCACTGCTACGGGGCGGGCGTAGCATGCGTCGTAGCTTTCCGGGTTACACGCAAATTGACCGTGGTACTATCGACGTGTCTGGTAATACCACGGGTGATTTTTTTGGCCGTAGTACTACCAACGTGTCTGGTAGTACCACGGTAGATTAAAAATTCCCAACACATACGCGAAATGACATATTCGCGAAATGGCAATTAAGTAAGTAAGTAAAGTTATTTATTTTCTCGCTATTATTATTTTATTTTATTACGGGCTATGACACATTTATAAACATGCGCAATAAAATATTTATGTGGGAAATATTTCTTATAAAAAACACTCTTCATTTTATTATGTACTTTGAGAGCAAAAACACTAAATATAGACTAATTATATATTCTTAATTTCTTAGAAATTTTTAAGGGTTGTATAACAAACTTGTTCTCTTTAAGACTAACCTTTTCTACACTGAAATTATTTTGATTCCGGAATTAGAATATTACGAACATACCACAAAAATGTTATTGTATTGAGAATCACTGAGGCAATTTCACGACAAGACGGCAAAATTATTGGTAAAATCTATACGTACTGCGTGTTAAAGGAACGACAAAAATGTTCATCTCAAATAAGGAAACGAAAATACCAAACGATACTTCGGAACTTATAAATTCTTGGTAATAAAAATATGATGCCTGAAAACACAAAGAAGGATAAATATTTGTAATAATTGTTTATTCTGCTTATTTATTATTATCATGTTAAATATTACATTGTTCTCTGCAAACTCTATGTAAAAAATAGAATGATTCTTGAAAATGTTTAAGGAATATTCGAAATATTATCTTACCATCCAATGTTTTGTTCTTATTGAATAATATAAATATTGTCTTTCACGTAATAGACATGCCAGGATATATATTTCCGTCAAAAAACCATGCTAAATTTCTCATTCAAAACACGTTGGCGAGAGCCAACACGTCTACCTAGAGTGGCTTTTTGTGCCAAAGTCAAAATCAAATTTTGTTGCATAATTAAGAGAAAACTGGGAAAATTTTTTACACACGTCAATTTTTATCTACCATCACGTTTCTATTTATGTTCAAATTTTAAATTGGTGCAACCCTAAAAGTCGTTTTAAAAATGTGCCAAAACTATTACCCAAAGTGCGGATTTTCCAAATACGTGTAAGATCCTAGACATTAAAAAGGTTACCTTTACTTTAATTCATTTCTATACATACAATAGTAGATTACATTAGTACCTACATCTAGGCGATCTTATCGCTAAAAGCGATTTCTTCTTGCGCAGTTCGGCTAGATTAGTTAGCTTAGGTCGTGCGTGACCTGACCACGGTCGTAGAGTTAATAAAGTCAGATAAAAACCTGGCTCACGTTTAAGAGTCGCTAATACAGAGTGTAATAAAACGTGTAAGTCCCACGTACATACATATCGTGTATGCGTATATGGCCAGGTACATCCTTTATTTTAGACTAGCCGATGCCCCGCGACTTCATCCGCGTTATAAAGTATACTATTTATATATTATTCAAAAAAATTTTACCTGTTCTAATCATGCCAGTTTTTTTGTTATAAAGTTTGTCAATAGATGGCGTCAGGTGTATTTTACACCCCGCTATCATTTGGTTCTTCGCAAGATATTTATGATAAGTTGTATAAATGTACCCAGTGTACTTACATGCAATAAAATAGTTTTGACTTTGACTTTAAGCGTGCAAATTATCCACCAGTTTTTACCTCTTTATTATTCGTATAGATTATACTAGCCCAAAGATTCAGAGACGACTAACGTTTACTATCACTTTATATTATTTCCAATTAGTAGATTTAGAATAAGCGATTCTGAAATTATAGCTATGTAATACAGATCAACGTCAAGACACTAAGCTTTTGGTTCTACCACTTTTCCTATAAAAAACTCACATCATTTACACATTGAATAAAGAATTATAGTTTTCTTAAAATACCCTATTAATAAATCATTATATAGACAAATAAATAAATAGTTATGTCCTTAAGTGTTAGATTGTAGGTATCTCATAAAACATCAGAGGAAGCAGAACCCCATATTAGATAATAACAAAGCAACCTAACCTAGAAATTAATGAATACTATCAGGGGATAACCAAGGAGCATTAGTTGTTATTAAGGCTCGAATTTCCAATAATTACGTTTTCTAGATAAGGTTACAACGCCGAGTGTCGGCCGACAAGAAAATAGGTCGAGCAGAAAACTTGGAGAGGAAGGTTTTTAGCGGCCCTTTTAGAGTTCCGCTGAGAGATAAGCGAAGTTGCGGGTTCAACAAGATGTTCAATTTAACAAGACTCTTTTGTGGGCAGGAAAGAAACTTTATTGGAAAATGATTTGTAAATTTCCAATTTAGTTGGAATGAAGTTCTTTACTTTACACAGGTCGCGAACTGGATTTAAGTGTTCGTTGTTATCTCTTCAGATTTATGGACGAATATCAATTTATTCAAAAGCAATACTACTCAGTATGAAATGACTAATCTCGATTGCAAGAAAAGTATTTACCTAATAATTATAAAACATATTATTATAGGGAGTAATTTAAATATTCTGTAAGATTTTTTAGATAGGTATATCAATGGATATCAGGGTGGGGCTCACAAAGAATATACCATACCACACCGGAAATTGTATTACAGTGTTATACAATTTCATGTGTGTTAAGGTACATTCTTTGTGATTATCAGCCTATTAACATGTCCCACTGCTGGGGCTCAGGCATACCCTCTCAACAAGGGCGTTCGGGCTATAGTCCACCACGCTAGCCCAGTGCGGGTTGATGAACTTCACATGCGCATAAGAATTTCTTCTTCGGCGTATACAGGTTTTCTCACGATGTTTTCCTTCACCATTTGAAAGCGGTCTGTAACTGTACTTTAAGTTTCGAGAAAAAACTCATTGGTACATGGCCCAGCCGGGGATCGAACTTCGGACCTTTCGATATGATAGGCCGCGCCTTGTCCCCGACGCCACTGACGCTCTGTAAATATATACATAATTATCTTCACGCTATGTCTCTGGTGGGGTAGGCAGAAAGAACGGAGCTCCAAGTATTGTGATCCTGACACACCTCTAGAAAGGTATGTATGATATAGGTCATAGATTTGAACCATTTGTGACACCACAAGAAATCTATTCAAGCAAAGACGGAATAATGAATGAAACTGCAGACAGCCATGTGCCCTTCCCAGCTACTACGCGATATGTGTAAGTGGGTTCAGCATAGGAGAGCTCTCGGGGCTGCCAGCCGCAAACACTCTAGCGTATCGGATTTCTCACCGATAAACAGATCACTTCGAGGTCAACCCGGCTGTGACGTAGACCCTATTATTAAGTGGACTCTTGGAGATTACGTTGTTTAGGTGCGTCACTTATTTTTTGCCTTTCTATATCAGATTGATGTTAATATTAAGAGGTTTTCAGACATGCGACAGTAGACGCTTACATAAACACTGCCGCTTCGGATGTCAGGGGTAATAAACGGATCTTTTCCACTCAGCTGTAACGTAAGTAGTATTATTAAGTGGCCACTTGGAGATTATAACTGCTTCTGTTCAGTCAATATTTTTTGCCTTCTTATGAAAATATTTTTGTCTTATTGAATATAACATATTGAAATATATTCCTGGAGATAAATAGTTAGGGTGTGCTCCTGGTATCATAATGCAAGTTTCGTTTAAAAACCGTACGTACCGAGCAGTTTTCTGTTCTGAACTTTACTCTAATACAAATCGAGTCAGTTGTTTTTACATTTATAAACAGCAAAAAATGCTACTGCATTTTTCCGTTTAGTTTGAATTGGCCCATAATAGTCGAGACTTTCTTTTGCAATCCGAACAGAGACTTTCAATTTAAAAGCGATTTTCTTCACCGAGAGCGGTCAATAAAGCTATTCCAGAGTGTCAACTCAAGCCAGTCTCAAGTTTAAGATTTATTACGAAACTTACTATTGCTATGCGTTTATTTATGTTCGACTGTTCGAATTTATTTTTAAACCGATATTCTGTACAAAAGCTATCATAGATGGCTTCACTAGGAAATTTGTGTTAGAATTCAAAGAAATTGGACAGAATTTACCTATGTAGTTCATTTTATAAATATAAGTGCCTATTGCATGAGGAGAATGTAAAATAAATTCCGTGATTTTGAATGTTTGTCATCACGGTGCATAATAAGGATTTTTTTTTTAGAAAAAAATTATAAATTAAATTAAAATTTTTAGGATTGCCACACAAAAAATAACTTTGCCGCAAATGTCAGCATGTCGTACAAAACGGGGAATAAAAACTTTTTAACAAAAAAATTAAACCGTCAAAAAAAAGGAACTGAAAAGCGAAAAATAATAACAAGTTACCTTGTTAGTCTATAACTACGCTCCTACACTAATGTAAACCTAAGTAATTTTGAGTCGGCGCCCAACACACATACAAATTATTTTCTTTTATTTTTATTACTTATTATTACGTTTTTCGTACTTTAATTTGATGATCTTCTCATTGATTGCTTGTATCATTCCACTTTACGTAAACTTGGCTGCCATCATTTCACTTTACGTATCAACTTTAATTAATTTGCTTGTTTGTTAGGCGCCGACTCAAAATTACTTAGGTTTACATTAGTGTAGGAGCGTAGTTATAGACTAACAAGGTAACTTGTTATTATTTTTCGCTTTTCAGTTTCTTTTTTTCGACGGTTTAATTTTTTTGTTAAAAAGTTTTTATTTTTTACTTTTTTGTGACTAAAATATACTAATTCATTCCCTCGACAGCCTTCCGTCTCCATCTTCACCCCTAGATGGTAGTCGTAATCGAATAAATCATAAGTTAGGTTTAAAGTTCTCATTAAGTCATCTTAATGAGATGTTCTTGATGTCATTCATTCATATGAATAATCCCAAACACGAGTTAACTGCTGTACACCGTTGAAGAGTTCCCTCAACTGTCTTCCGTCTCCGTCATCAGATCAAGTTCAGGTCTCCGTCATATTGTAGGGTCATTAGAACTACTTATTTGTGCCTAGTTTCAACAGAATTGGTTCAAATATGAAAATTTAGTAGGAATTTAATCAGTCATCCCCTAATTTTCTACCCTTAGGGTAGAATTTTTTTCTTCAAATTTAAATGGGTCCCACTTCGAAGTAGACCCTATCCAATAGAAAAAGAATTATCAAAATCGGACTGCTCTGTAAAAAGTTATGCGTGGTCATACATAAAAATATATATATATATACGGGTCGAATTGAGAACCTCCTTTTTTTTCCTCGGTTGAAAAATAGGTAGGTATCTCAAAAAAATTATAAGCTGTACTCGGAAGAAGCTGAACTTTACACGAAATCGTTGGGAACACTTCACGCATGAGCTACTGAACAATTCACGCGCTTCTCAAAAGACAATATTCTGTTGGAAACTTGGCGATTCCATTTGCATCTCCCAAAGGGAGTCGTTTCTGTATTCAAGAAATTGAATTTCCAAAGCCATCGCCTCCTATCGATGTACATGTGTGACCTTTATGTGAGCCTACTCCACTGTTTTGATTTTTAAGACCACATTTTGTTTATAGCTTTCCACGAATTATCGCTATAGAGAAAGCGGACGTCTAACTAACAAACAAATGACACGCTAGTAAATTGGAGTTGACCAGCATGATATTATAGCCAAAATGACGGAAAGTAAAAATGAAATAAGGCTATAAGGTCATAAAAAAGAAGGAAGCTTTTGCCAGAGCTTACAATAAGTTGGAACCAATAACCTGGTCTTCCTCATCCATTGCTTGAGAACTTAAAACTTGCGACTGCTTAAGAATGCAATTGTTCGCTTTTGTACTTACCGATGTACATAAAACTGGAATCGTTAAACTTTTGGGCTAGATTTTCCTGGTAGGTTTATAGTATAATGCACACGGAAGCGATTTTTTTCTGTATGTTATTCCAAGGCGTAAAATAATCGCGCGATAAAATTACGCTCGTGCGAGTGGGACCTTACCGACCAAACACAACAATTGGTCATGTGTTGTCCGTCGTATATGTTTGGTTGCCAATATTTCCGATAATCGAAACAAAATTGGGTTAATCCATGACCCGAAAACCCGTTCACATTTATGATTAAAATATTTATTACGAATCTTATTAATTCAGTCGGTTTGTTTGCGAAGAATTATCCGGATATAGGATTACACATACTGGCTTCCGGTCATGCCCGGGATGGTCATATATTATTCACCCGCCTGCCTTTCGGGCGACTACTAACTTTAAACTGGATCGATGGTACACTGAACGAAGAAAGGTCCATTCCCCTTTGTTAAAAATATGATAAGAATTAAAATATTTGTTAAGAATATAATTATAAACTAATTTCCTACTAAAACTTGAGAATTCATAAAACTAGCGTCAATTCATTAATGACATTTAAATCGGCATAATGATGACTTTTGCCTTCAGAAAAATAAATCAATTATCTGCAAAAAATTTAGATAATACAATGTGCATCAAAAAGGTAGAGTAGACAGTCAGACAAGTATCTACTTCTTATGTATTACAAAACTAAACTAATATTATCAATTCCTGTATGTGTGTACATTGTACCCATTAAGCAAAAAAAATATTTTGACTTTGAATTAATTTTAACAAATATTCCATAACCTGTCAGTCCACCATACACACACATTTTTCAGGTTGGACATTTTTCAGGTTGGACATTTTTCAGGATGGACATTTTTCAGGTTGGACGTTTTCAGATTGGACATTTTTCAGATTTGACGTTTTTCAGAATGGACATTTTTCAGATTGGACGTTTTTCAGATTGGGCATTTTTCGGATTGGTCATTATTCAGTTTGGGAATTTTTCAGTTCGAGTATGGTCGTTGGACATTTTTCAGATTGGACATTATTACAGTAAATCGTATCGGCCACTGTACCCGATTGGCTTCGAAACGAATCGGTGAAATAATGAACGCCGCCCTATTCCCTTCGGGTAGTGACCCGAATTTCAGTGTGAAATACATGGGATTTCGATCTTAAGTCACAGACAGGTAGATTGCGGTTTTTAACGACTTAGCCCAGGATTTAGTCTAAAAATTACTGAACATCTTTGATTATACTGCAGTAGGTTTTGTTTTATTTTTGTTAGATTTTTCAAAGCATTCTAATTAAAAAAAAACAAACGTTTAAGAAACCTTTTAACATGATCTATGACTTACAATGAAATTCTAAATACGAGAGTAGAAATAGTTCACCTCAAATTTTTCACCTCACTACAGCGAGGAAAATACTAGATGAATTGGATCCTTTCGGCGGTTTAGAACCACAAATAATAATACCACAATTAGAATTGACCACTTCTTTAAATGTCCACCTTCTACAAATTAGAAGAAAGGTTTTAAAAAGTTTTTTCCAGGTGCAGTTTTCCACGCAGATTTCGAATGAGAAAGTATACCCTTCAGAGCTTGTGAGGTGAAAAGTTTAATTTTATGCTTTTTAATAGTTCCAGAGCTAAAAGCCACTGCTCCATTTCACGCAGGGTCGTATTATCGAATTAGCCTCAATTTACAACAGCCAGGACATAAGTTAGTTACTTCATATTCAAGTTGGCCCTGTTGTGGTGGCTCTCTCCATCCGTGCTATTAAGGGGTCAAATGAGGAAATGATTGAGATGAATGGGACAAACTTAATTGCCTGAAAATGACTAGGCTTTTCCGGTCATTAATTTATAATTTATGTCATTTTTTGTTGACTTGCTTTAAATTTACGTTTCAGTCAACTTTTATTAGAATAAATTCGAAGGTACTATGTTTAAATTGGGCCTATATAATGTAAATGCCATTTATTTATACGAAACAACTACAAATTAGTAGGTAGTGAGCAGGTAAGTTGCGCGGGAAATATAATATACCTATCTGAATATTTCTGAATTTAATTAAACCGCAGTAAAACTATTAACGAAGCTTGTAACTTAACCTAACTTTAAAGTTGAAATAGATTTTGTTACCTACCAACAACTTGAATTATTGCCCGCCTCGTTGGCTTAGTGGCTGGGTCATTAAACTCTAGCGATTGAGATCGTGGGTTCTTTTCCCAGTTGGCACAGACATTTTGTAAGCACAAGTTGGTTCTGGTGAATTGTCCTATGCCCTTAATACGAGAGAATAGTCATAGTTTGGGATTCGAGAAGTACTAGTATAATAAGTATAAAAAATATGTATTTATAAGGCATTTATTTATTATTTATTCAGAAAGAACCCTAACTCCAATTTCTCAGAAATAACCATCGAACATTTGCATCTCCATTCGATTGTAAAAACAAAACGTCCGTCTGTTCGTCCAACTATAAGATCTGATTATTTACTACGCCTAGCGGAAACCTTCTCAAATATTTCACGATAATTTCCACGCGGGTGGACTCGTGGGCGTCCACTAAGTGTAGGTACTTTATTGGGCCTGACATAACCCTTTGAGGACCGAAGTACCAAAAATCCCGTTATTAGGTAGGTATAAAAAATGTAAAGCCACATATCAACGACCCGTCGGAACTCGGAGGTTTTGGGCGCGGGGGGCGCGGTTGGGCGGCACCGGGCGCGTCTATTGATTTTGCCCCTCGTCCCGCGCACGCCCCGCACGCAGCTCTCAACTGTTGCTTGAACTGAGCACGCTGCGGCCTTGACAGATCTCTGGCCTTATTACACTTCTCAGTTCGGAAATCGTAAGTTATAGCTGTAGATGGATTTTAAGCAATTGCGTGCTTGGGAATTGACGTGATGCCTGCAGAAGTCAATGTGATTGGTCAATTAGTGGCAATCCACTGCCACTTTGTTTCATTATAATAGACTAGATCCAACGGCTCAGCCCAGAAGTGATACTTTTCGAATCTATCTTTAGGTTTAAATATTGCTATACTCGGGATAGCTTGTTATTATCATGAAAATCGCACTAAATTCTATCTCGGAATTCACGAGCTGTAAGTAAACAAGGAAACAGACTGACACACTTTGTATATTCTTTCAGGGTATCTCACGTGTCAAGTCTTCTTGTAGTTTACTTCAATATTGTTTGAACTGGTGAACGGTCTGCCTGATAACGATGCGATTAGCGGATAGGTGGCGATATAGCGGTAGTTTCATACCAACATAATCTACAATATCACGATATAGAAGGTCCCAGAAAGGGTATAACAAGTCTTAACCCTAAGCTTTAAGCAAAGCTCCGTAATAATAGGTTGAAACCAGAACACGAACCATTAAGAGCACTCAAAACTTGTACGATTTGCGCGGATATTTGAGATTTCCGGTTGTTATGTAACTTTATCGTCTTTTAGAATTGTTGAGATCTTAGCTTTTGTAGTTTTATGACTTGACTATTTACAATAATTATTGTCTGACACCATATTGCCAAATTCGGCCACCAAATAACAGTTTAATTAGTAAATTTAACTTTTTATTGAAAATAATAGTCTTATTTGAGACTGATCATATTTTGAATAACGTTAGGTAGGTACTTATTTATCGTATTTTAAACTAGAAAAGTAAAGTAGAAAATATAGATTTTTTCAGAGATATTCAGAGAACTATGTAATGAAATATTTCGTATGCTTTTGAAATAATAACTAAATAACAATACCTTTGAATAAGCCAAGGAAGGGTTATACTTCAAACCAGAATAATTCATTCTTTGCTGGATTTAGGCGTTTGGGGGCAAAAAAAAGTAAGAGCAATGATGTAAAATCATTGTATAAAGATGAATAACAAACTAAGGTGAAATAATCTTGAGAGAAGTATTTCAGCTATACACAATATATCTGATCCCCTTTTCAAGAATCAGCGGAACTTTTAAACTTTCCCCGGAACGTCTTCCCGTTTAATACTTTATTTCTTGATACTTTATTTATTTCCGCGAAGACATTTTGCGAGTTACAAGCGAATGGAATAGAGAAGCTTTTGAAGTTACTTTTGGGATGAATACGTTAGGCGTCTCAAGAAAGAGGTTAAGTTCATTTCTGATTAAGTCTCGTAACTTTGATTTACAAATCTACTTATAATAAACTCTAATACAACTAGGGGCTATAATTGAGTTTCTTTTTTAAAGATAGTTTAAGTTAAAGTTAAAGATAGTTTGGTTTTCACAGTTTCGAAAATGTTAGATATCTGATACTTTGCCAACAAATTATTATCTTAATCTAGATGGCTAAAGCTACATGGATTACTACAAATGAGCTAGAAAGTTCCTTTTTGCTACGGAGTGTACGGATTATTGGTAGAAGATTAAATGAATTTGATTTTATTTTTACCGACTTCCAAAAAAGGAGGAGGTACTATTTTATTTATTTAGCTAATATTTTCGTATTCTTCGATAGTAATTCATGAAATACAAATTAAAGTTATATGAATGGGCTTTTCAGTGTTAAATAATTTTAAGTAGGTAATTAAATTCTACCTAATCTAAATAAACATCAAACAACGTCAAAAACGAATTCTTAAACTGATAAAATTAAAAAGTTAATTTACATTCTGTATCCGTATGACATTATGTTTGGGCCATTTATTAAACCTGTCATTGGAGACCATTAATTTTGGGAAAGCTTCAACTGCAACGTATAATTTGTTAACATTTTTCAAAGAGAAAAGTTAAAAATTCGAAGATTAAACAGGTTTCCAACACAAGCTTTCGTCGAGGGCTTTAACGGGCCAACGAAGTTATTATTCTTAACAATCTTTTTATGGACAAACTTTTGTTTCAATTACAGTTTTTGTCGCGGTAAGTTCAGAAAGAGAACTAATATAGAGACGATCAAAAATTTATATCTGACCTCAAGACTTTATGACACAAAATATGAAAGTTTAGATTTCAAGAATAGTCGATTAAACCCAACAAAATCCTGAACCTAATTGCTTATCGCCATTGATTTATGAAGTTATGGATTCAAACCAGGCTCTTTTAATGACAATTTCAGTACATAGTTTATTACGTAGGGTTTCAACCGAAAAAGGGATAGCTACAAAAATACTGATCTGGAAAGAGAAAGGGCGGGGACCTTTTCCCAGCGTTGGGATGAACTATAGACAATGAAAAGTATAGGTACAACACTAGACGAAAACAACTATCTAATATTAATGATGATCCTATTAGTCCGTCAAAAATGTGCCTTGGTTCGTGACAGGGCTTGCCAAAATATCCCAAATCCTGAATAAGGTCTATAGTATTGTACCCATACACATTGTTTGCAAATTGGCGCATATCCCCCCGTCCAAACGGCCGGGTCGGGAGTTGTCTGTTACACGTCACTCGTTGCTAAATGGGATAGCGGATCGGCCCGCAGCGCTTTTTTAACACCGCTCTGGCATCGATTTTAAACTGCTAACGATTTTATAGGAACCGTGTGACCTTTTGCGTATTAATTAGTTCAGCTGGTTCGCAGGAACCTTGGTTTAGAAGAACAACTAATTTTTTTTACTATTGATATTCACTTACGTTTCACTTACTTTTCATTTCTGTTACTAAAATAAGTTTCACAAGAGCTCTTCAACCAAGGCCGGCAACGCACCCCCCCCACCCCCTCCCCCCGTTGCAGATGTCTATAGGCGGCGGTGACCTCTTAACATCAGGAGGCCCGCCTGCTTGTTGCCCCCGTAGCAATAAATAAAAAAATTAAAATTAGTTTAGGAACAGAAAACTAACAATCTTTGCCGTTATTACATTTCTTAAGATTAGTACCAAAAGCCCGCCGTAACAAAGTTAAGGGTTCGTAACTGCATACAGTTAATGCAGTTAGCTTAATGACTCTTTCTGAAGAATGCACCCGGTTCTTTCACGGCACTGCAGTGGCAAAGGAAATTATTTGGTGCCATTAGGTGTAGACCGCTTTCAGCGCGTAGAAATTAGGGCATGGTAATTTAATTTCATTCGCTCGCGGCTTTTATTCGTAGAGAAATTCAGTAAAACGAAACGCGTTTTCCAGGAAACTGTGACGTATACTTCATGACATTCGTTCCGTTACTCAGCGTGTTTTAACTTCTGCAATGGTTGTAAGTTACAACCATTACAGAAGGTTACAACTTGTAACGTTTTAATTTATCTCACAAGTAAATGTACGACGGCCAGGGAAAAAGAAAGCGGGGGTCGTTGGACATTATTTCAATTTTTCTTTGATTTGTGTAAGGATCTCCCCGCACTTCTCGACAAGGAATCGGCTTATGCCGGTCAGAAAGAGCTTTATCTCAACGGAAAACATTTTAACGACGTCCGCACCGCTTCGGCGTCCCCATTCCCTTATACCATTAAAATAAAGTTGTTACTCCGCTTCTATAAGTGTGGGGAGACCCTAATTATACTGTCGGGTAACTGAAGAGAGTAAGGGCTTCTTTCACCACTTCCTGATATTGTTACAGATAGTAATCTTAGTGATAAACTAATCTATCAGATAAATCTGTGTGATAGACTATATAAAATATATAAGATGTAGGCAATCAGATACCTGTGAAACCAAAAAAGTTGGCTATCTGTCAGATAACCTGCAGATAGGGTATCTGGGACTTTATAAGCAAGCGGTGTAAGAGGCCCTAAGTATTTTATTAATTTAAAGCTAACGCCAGAAAAATCACTAAAAGTGGTACCTAACCACTTTGGAAAACCACCATTTTAAAAAGAACTTTAACTATATGTGCGACTCATTTTATCTTTTCCTCATAAAATGGTTATGTATTCGTCAAAAACTCAAAGATAATACAATTTACCCACGTCAAACTCACATACCGGTTTTAATATAACATTAAATTGAAAGTAACGAGTTATTAAGTGCTTTTCAGGCCTCATCTTTTAATTACCATCGCTATTACAACCAGAGGTAATAACCGTACCTTTTAATATTCCACAATTTTTAGATCCTTAAAGGGTTTGCGGTTTGTGGGAAGGTTCGTTCGTAAGATACATTTAAATTAATAAAGTCAAGTTACGTTATGGATTCAAGTATTTCTCGGTTATTATATTATAGTGAAAAGAAATACAGTTTTTCTAAAATCATCGAGAAGTATCATCGTTATAGATTTCGTAGCAATCATTATTGTTCTAATTGTTAATCACTCTAAAACTTATCTGCTTCAAAGGCAATGCGACAGTTATGGCTTGTCCACTGTCATTGCAGCTCATCTCCTTGGAGTCCTTCAGATCTCCTCGTTCCTGATCATAATAGTTCAAAGAAACTCTGAGTCTAGCCCTGACACCCAAGCAGGCAATGTATGTAGATCAGATGTAGATATAAAGAGAGGAAAAATAATAAAAGGAGCCTCCACATTCGATATATTGTGACAGCGGTGTCCGACCTAAACGAGACTCAACGGATCAACATGAAACTTGACACATAATAGAAAAAGGGCCCTGATTTACAAAGGCTACTTTAAACTCGGGTAAAATAAGGTGCCGTCCCAAAATTTGCATGGGCAACCGCGGCAGGCGGCGAGAGGCAATAAGGCAGTAGTAAGTACAAAGGTAAAAGTGAAACGGGTGGTTGATAGACCCATCAATTCGAATAACTTTCAATTGACTTTTGAAAATGCAAAATTTTCCTCTCGTTCCAAATTGTATCCCATTTTATTTTTATTTTTGGAAAATACTGTCAAGATCATCACCCTTCCAACAATGTCAATGCATACATCGAGTATAATGTACCTATGTGAAGATTCTAATTCACCACAGCCACGACTGACATAACAAATATAAGTTAGTGGAGTTTATAAAGTACTTAAACAAATTCAATTTGTGTTATTCTCATTGCTCTGGAATAAAATTATTTCAAATAACACGATACTTGTTAAGTCATTGTTATTTATTAGTTTGCTCAGTCTATTGTCATGGTGTAGGTGGACGTCGTTGGCCTCGAGCGCCAGATGTCGAGGGTTTGATTCCGAGTAGAGACAGACAACTATAGGTAATACAAATAATGTATGTCTTATCCTTGTCTAACTGCCATAATTTATTAATGGGTTTTTACAGACTGAAAACAAGAAAATCCCAGTTTGGAATTAGACAAAGTGTAGGCAGCAGTATAATATTCACTTATTATTTTGCAGGTACGCGTACCAAAATTTTCTCTTCCCGCTTCAAGATAAACAAATTTGCCTATAATGATATCATGGCCTCTCATAGCAAAGTTGACACAAATGTAATACGTGCTCAAAATAAGCGTAGTCCCGCTAAAACACGGCGCATTAATAAATCATGTACTTTATATGAGACAAAAATGACGAAGCTATAGATCTCCGTCTTTTAATGGGCCCTGGAAAAAAGTGCTTGTATATAGGCCTACCAGCACAGTTACCGGTTACAACATAAAAAAAATTAAGCGCATTATAGTGCCAGTCGGCGATCTATACTAGAGTTCACATCCTCTGTGATAGCAGCCCAAGGGACAATTTGCAACGAACTTGTCGAGTACATGCTTTTATTTAAGTTTCGCGCTCAATATTATACTTTCATAGGCAATTTTGCATTTATTAGGTAGGTACTATCGAAGATACAAAAAAAACCTACAATGGATCTGCGTTGCTGTCAAAGATGTCATATTTAGAAGATTCCAATTAAAATTAGGAGTTTCAAAGAATATTTAGGAATAAAACTGAAAACCCATATTCCATTTGCTAAAAATGTCTTTTTATATGGCAACACCGCTATAAAATATCAAAACTTCGCCTTTGCATTGCCACGGCAGGTATTCAGTGCATTCCATAATATATTACACCAGATTAGCATTGTTTTGAAATTAGGCTTAACTGGTGAATTATGGCCACAATTTGAGTTAAACAAATGGCGTAATGTGATTTTGTTACTGAACTTGGATATTTTATGAGCTGGCTCATTTATCATCAAACACAAGGCTCTACTATAAGCTGGCTATAATGTTCGAATTCGTATTATGTTATCTAATACTAAAATAATAAAGGTGAAGAGTTTTTTTTTGTTTAAATGCGGTAATTTCTGGTACTGTCCGATTTGAAAAAATATTTTTGCATTCGATAACCCAAATCTTGAGGTAGTTTATAGGCAATTTAGAATCACGCTACGACCCTCAGGTAGGAGTCGAGCAAAAAGAAAAAGTAAGAAATAACTTGTAAAACGCGGGCGAAACCGCGAGTAACAGCTAGTCTGGCGTAGCGTCGTAGCCTGCTACTCCTCCCAGGTTGACTACGAGAACCTAAACATATATTTTACGACAGTCGTCGTTAAATTTAAATTGAACAATTCATATTTTAGGAGAGTATAAAACTAAAACGTGTGTGGGTAAATGAATCCCAAATTGCGTCGTACCTGCGTCGTAACTGTGCTAAAGAGAATTGCAAAACAGACTGGCGAAGCTAATATCAAACGCTTTGTCGCCTCGCTTTGTTCCTCAAGGGACACTGCAAGGCCGTCAGTAATTATTCCAGACCTATTATACAGTCAGAGGTCTCTGGACACATGGATGATGAGACCGCAACAAATCGATGAATAAACAGTCTAAATCTACTCATTAAAAACTTGTCTAATTGCGGAGAATTAGAGAAAGGTTGCAAGAATCATTATACCGGTCATTGTAATAGATAATGTTCATAATGTTTTATATCAGTTTCTTTGTTCTATTCTTTTTTCTCTTTAATCTATATTTGTTTTAAGTTGTAAATTGAATAAACATCGGTATAGATAATTCAATTCAATTCGATATATATTTAGTTATATATTTACGTTTAGTTTTGTGTTATATTAATGTATGCTTTAAATTAAATTATAATTGTCATTCAATTCGATTCAAATTATTTCGACATTAGATGTCATATTTAAAAATGTTACAGAGATGAGAATTATGATTATAAATACCGCCTAGATGTACCTTCTTAGTCTACTGTATTATTTTGTTCTGTTTTTTTTTATTATTATGTGCAATAAAGAGTATTGAATTGAATTGAATATAAATAAAATAAAATACCATGTCAAATCAAGTATTTATTGATATATATTTACAATTTCATGATAAGGCATGTCACATTTCACAGAATATTTTAATTTCGTTAAAATATGGGTCAGTTTGTTTTGATTTTGTTTGTTTTGACTTAAATAAACTTGCAATGAATTAATTTTGTAGATTACGTCTTACAGAAAATAAGTCTCTTGCGTTATTAGATATCGCAATCGATTACATTTTGTAACTACACCGCGGTGACACTTAAAATGCGAAATGCAATTCGAATTAATAGCGTCCTAAATGCTAACACTTGAAAGCAAAATAGAATATTTATGCGGTTTTTTTTCATACTTTGTTAACAGAAAGTACTAAGAGAAGCTAGAGCGTCGTCGCGGTCACGCTCTGTTAGCAATACAAAAGTGGCACTCATAATGCATATTGAACAGCTTTCCCCAGAAAGTTTCAACGCAAAGAAAATCCTTTACTAAGTAAACGAACTACTTTTACATTTTTACATACCATTTACGTATTTCTCTAGAAAGATTTGGTAAATACATATTACGTTGATTTATACTAATAATAAAGTTAAAAGGGATCTTATTTATTTTCAACCGACTCTTAATAAACGGTTGTAACGGGAAATAGTATTTATTAAATTATTAAAATTATGAAATAGAGTAACAATACCTACCTACCTAATTATATTGAAATGATATATTACTAGCGTTTTTGCCACTTTAAAAAAAATCTTTTTCTGTGACGTTTTTTATGCTAAGTCGGGCTACGAACATGAGAATTTTATTCACAAACTGGGGTAGGTCGGGAGCCAAGACGGTAATTGATAAAGTGAGATTGATTGCGAGCCATCAACTAATGAGCGATCCTTTGTCTTAGCTCCGGGTCTATCTCATTATATAGTCATTTATTTTGTACGGGATAAGTCTGTAAATTTAAATAATTGTTTTTCAGCGTCTGCTTTTTACGTTAATCATTTTTATTAACGCTTACGCAAATATACAAGAGTAAAAACTTCCGGGGGATTTTAATTAATTATTATTAAATAAGTAGCAGTAATTAAGCAATTACGTAAGCTTTTAAGAGTTGCTTTTTGATATTTTCTGGTAAAACTGATCTGTTAATGTGAATCGAAACTATACATTTTATAAGTTTTGACACTGGACAAATTTTATGTATTTATGTATAAACTTTTCCAGTGCGAACAAATCAGTGACGTTGTTTTTCACAGAGTCATCATCTCTGTCTTTCTTTCCGGTTAATAGAACATCTTGTTTTTTTAGGAATCCGTAAAATCCAGAAATTTTTATTATTATTCCAGGAAAAAGAATTAATTTACTTACCCGCACTTAGTGTATGACGTATAGGTATACGCTTTTCTGACATTTTGTTGATCAATAATAAATATTAGTTAATAAAATAAATAATAAATATGCAAACCTGGTAAGTAGATAGGTACGCATTAAACAAAAACAACGGGAAAAACAAAACAATTTTATAATTCCCTCTTAATACTGCAATTTATGGAAGGGGAAGCGGCATAACGCCGCTAGGTATTTTCTCAGATTCTCGTTTGAAAATAAGATTAAGCAAACAAAACAGAACAACCAGGATAAAGAATATTAGCCTCGGCCTCCGAAATAAGTGTCGGAACTTCTGAATCACATTTGCTTATTTTCTTGTGTTTGTTTTTAATCCCCTACAAAAGTTTACTGGATTTGAAGCCCAGGAAACTTTTGTAAGTGGAAAGTAGTTCTGTAAATAGCCCTCTAGCTCAGTTGTCAGAAGTCACCGTGAGAAACTCCTAAATTCTTTTCGTAGATCTGTTTTAAATCAAAGAAATATTGAGCATAAATGCCACCGTGGGATGCCCCCCCCCAACAGGTATACATTTTACTATTAAAGCTTGCAAAAATTCAAAGTCCACATAAAATTTTATAGATTGTATGTATGAGTTACCAGAGTTGCCTCTCAGGATAAAGATAATAGGTATTTCAAACATTTGCACAGATTGATATATAAAATTGTGTTAGGAAAATAGGTACTCAATAAAATATTTTGTCATCTGTCTAGAATTTAATTTTGTACAAAATTTATCGTGCAAGTACAAGCAAACACTTGACAGTGATGTATGGTCTGCAAATAAATTATACTCCAGCGTATTTAAGATTAGCTTTAACAAGAATTTTGTCTTTGGATAAAACTTCGGCTTTACTCTTGTCTTCCATCTCGACTTAGCACGCGTAGGTTAAAATTATGTTTTATTAATTTCATACGATTTATGTAAACTTTTTATTAAGTTGTTAAGATTATTTTAATTTTCCAGACAAACTTACTTTCAAACTTTTTATATTTCCGTTTTTAATTAGACACGGTAAACGGTTGCGGTAAAGAAGTAAATACACAATTAAGAAGTGTTATATTAATAATCTTTACGAATATTAATAAATGTGAAAATCTGTGCATCTAACCGATCTGCACGAAAACTGGCCACTTTTTACCATTAAGATATTAAAACCATAGAGACGCACTAGTAAGTCATAAATCGCTAAGCAAACAAAACATTTTTCGTCTCAACGACAGATTTCCACACTGAAAATTTTATACAAATATTTTGTTACCACCGATATAAAAATTATCGCGTATCACGTGTTCATTCAAAATTTTTTAAATTAAAAAAAAGTTGAAACAAGGGTGAAATACGGCGGGATGCGAAAATGGACGTGTCAACTTGTTAACGAGATTATCCGTGTGTGTACAGGGGGCTCCAACAATAATACACCGGCCTCGGCCTATCGCTTACACTCTGTGAACACTGCGCAAAAAAATAGGTTTAAAATATATTCATTCTCACTGTTTCCCGCGACTTCGCCCGCTTAAAAAAGTTTTTCCCGTGGGAATAGCTTTTCCCGAGGTATCACCTATAGCCTATGTGTCGTATGTGCCTTAGTTTTTTGCGTGAAAGAGTAACAAACATCCAAACATCCTTACAAACTTTCGCTTATATTTATTAGTGGGATGGTATTTATGACTGGTAAGTTGTTTTAGTCCCATTTAGGTATGGTTCGACATTTAGTTTTTATATTTCGTTTCGTGAAACTGCTGTTTAAATGCATGTAAAACTGTCATAATCACCAATTATCTACCGTTTGATTTTGAGACACAAAATGTATAAGAGAATCTTAATCTATTCATTCGTTAACGTTGAAAGGAGGAATTACTAAGTATTACAATAATACTTGTTCCAATTACTACACAAGCGTGACCTGAATATTTTTGCATATAATTAAAACTATATCGACTACAAAGTTAATTACGTATGTACGTGTTGTTAAGTAATCACAGGGCAGCCTACATACATGCAACAGAGTAAAAAATCACGCAAACTTCATTTCTTTACAGGTGAAACAAAAACCTGTAGAAAATTAAATTGACGGGGCGCATAAAAAAACTGTATCGCATACGTCATAACTATATGACGACTTTCAGATTTTCAAAATTGAGATGCTTTTCGTTGCTTATCTGTAAAAGTCACTACTTACCTATTTTTGTTACGCTGTGATAGACTGGGACAGACGGACGAACAGACAAGAGTGATAAGCTTGCCTACGGAACCTTGAAAGACAGTTTCTGCAAATGAATGACAGAGTAACGTGAGTTCAATCAATCATCAACGCACTTAAATATAAATGTTATGTTAACGATAACGCTCTCGCATACATGGTGAGTGGTGTTTGTATTTTCAAAAGCGCTCTCATATTACCAAATTTGCCGTTACATCCTGTATTTAAAAAAGTCAGAAAAGGGTACGCCTTAAACAATGTGCGGGATATCTATAATTTTAGTTTTTTTATACAAAATATTTCATTTCATTGCTCTTTATTTGCACAATAAAAAACACAGATTAAGTAATACAGTAGCTTACATTAGTACATGCAGACGGTCTTATCGCTAAAAACGATTTCTTCTAGACAACCGTTACCGGAAATGATATTTTTTCTAGGAAATTTCATTAATTTTCTTAACATTTTCATGTATTTTTTCCAAGCTTTATCTCAGTCTGCCAGTTTTCGAGTTATATCCGAGAGACAGACCGATGGAATCAAAAACATATTATTTACTTTATGGGTATCCGTATGCTTTGATGGATCCCTAATTAGACAAATAAAAAACGAACCAACTTTATGTCTAACACTCTGGGTTTAGTGGCACGATTTAGCCTCGCGCATAAAACATAAAAGGGCTTAAACATGTATTTTTTGTGCGTGCATAAACACAGATATAAAAAAGATGTAGTGGCCTTTATGTGCAATTTGTAAACCTGCTCGTGATTTATTCTATTCTTTTATTTAGGTCATAATCATAAAAAACCAGAAAAATAGAATATTATTAAAATTTTACCGTTGTCTATATCTATATCGACTACTTTGGATATACGTCATCCATACTTAATTCATTAAAAATTAAAATATATCTAATTATTTTATAAAATAAAAATCTATCCCTATAACGAGAGTAAGACTTAGCTTATAATTTTTTTTTGTATTTACGAAATTCTAAGACGTAAGTATAGTCCACACAAACATAATGAGGAAAAGTTATAGGACACAAAATATCCTATAGGGTATCGCCAGATATTTCTAGCATTTTCATTTATCTACATGATCAAAATCTATAGATTCTAAATAAACGGTTTCGGTTCCGACTTAAAACAACATCGTATGTAGGAGTATGTGCCAAAAACATTTTAAGAGTAAAGGACATACACCTCATCGGATTTTGATCTTTTATTGCACTTTTATTTTGTCTCAATGATATTGAGAATGCATGCGCACTTTAATTTTGAAATCGTTCAGAAATCAAGCTTATATTTCGAACTACGAGAACGTACAATCTCTATTGTATTATACTTAGTTGGTATATTAATATTCATAAGACCGGCAAGTACATAGATAATAATCGTAATTGGACGTACAGCCCGCTTTCTAGAGACTGTTTTACCATTTAAATGGGTTGTATTCTTGTAAATTACCATTATAACTCTTTTTACCTTTAACGGGGTACATGGTAGTACGGGTTTATGATAAAAAAAGTGTAAAATAAAACATTGAAACTCAACACATTCGAGTGGCATTCCATTTAAATAAATTCCATTAATTATTATATTAATTGTAAAAGAATGAAGTGAAATAAATAATGTATGTCAGGATCGCGATACTTGGCGCTCCATTTTTCTGCTTACTCCGCCAGGGACATAGCGACAAGATTTGTTTAGGTATAGTTATATATATTAACTGTGAAGAGACACTTTAACGGATACCATAAATCGTAATATAATTTGCCTGTACGTTTAAAATATTGACTTGTAATCTGTATTTTGTAAATACTAGAGGGAAAGTATTTATATTCAATAAACAATCGTTAATTTGATTGACTTCGAAAAAAATAAAAACTATAAAATCACTCCTCTTCACACTTCGACGTCCAATAAATAAATAAAAATTAAGCGCAGTTGTTACTGAAAATAATATCCTTCCACTATCGAGAAAGATATCTGCTATCATACTCGTATAATCAGATAATGGGATGTAATGCAAATCACATAGTTCGGACTTCGCGTATACCATTAATACTGACTAATCTTATCTCCTTACCATGATAAGTAACTACACAATCTAAACCGTGTCTTTATCACGTAAACACTGCGCAGCATAACTTAATCAAAGCGCTTGGCAGGTCAACCAGGAGCGTAACGAATTTTCGCGCCCTATCTTTTGCGCCCTATCAAAAACGTTGCGCCTCTTTATTAGCAACATTTCTCACACTGACATGATACATGAGCCAAACCGTATCTAGTCTCACCGCAGGTTCTGAGCTCGGTCTATGTAACTTAGATTAGCCTGCCTTAGCTACACAAAATCTTCTAAATTACTTAAAATGAATTAATTTAAACCTGCATGGTTGAAGTTCTTGAATATCTTTTACCAAATTTAAACATTTAGGTCTCCAGCAACCATTTTAAGGATCCGATACTGATATTTTGTTCGTCTGTTGTCTGTCGGGTGGATAACTAAAAAACTACTCAACCAATTGAGCTGAAACTTGAAATAATCTTGTAAAATACACTGCCAAGGATAAACTATAGAAATTACAGGACAAATATATTTTCAGAGATATATAAGGAAACTACGTACGCTTTGTTAACTTTTCTAGTAAAATTCATTAATGTTTGAATATTCCAAAATTGATCGACAATATCATTTTCATTCTAAACTATAATTTTTTTTGTCTTGCGGGATACCATCCTTTATTGATCTTTGTCATAACCATATTGTATCCAAAGCTTTAACTGTTTATTGCAGAGATTTGAAAGATAATTGTAATTGAATATAGTTCAACATCTTAGCAAATAATAATCATATCACGTATGTACAGTCGAGTTCATAAATATCTAATCAATTTAGTACCTGTCACTCAATGTATTCGCTAATGTCAAAAGCGAATGCGTCAATTATATTAGAGTGACAATGTACGAAACTGGGAATATATTTATAAACTCCTACCTACCTGGAGTTGTGATATTCTAGTCTACAATTCAGTTCAACAAATATATATGCACCGATTCCGGCTCAGTGCAACTTGAAAATTAACTTAAACTTTGCACTCTGCGGTGCACCCGTCGCCCCGTTGCCCCGTGCCCCCAGCCCTAGTTCCGCCTCTGGTTTCAGTAAGAACAAATTAACGCCTGGATAAGCTTCCTGCGATTGTTACACTTGATTGCACTGCGCTGCGCCCAGACTCGTTAATTGTCGACAACCTCCGTTGAATATACAACAAGTCTGTGTAAATGCTGCTTTATGCTTAACCCCCATTCCGTACAGTGTAGTTACTAAACTGCTGACTGACCCTTTACGACTACGTTTTATGATTATTAATATAATAATTTTACTTATGACAATATTAATTTAAATTATATGTTTAAGATTAAGTGCCTAATTATAAGTATCTACCTAAGTAATGCAGCAACTTATAACTAGTCAAATTAAAAATACTAAGTCAATGAAAAATGTCTCTAAGATCGCTGCCAGCATGCGGCAGGGTGACAAAATTCATAACAAAATACATACATAAGAGTATCTTCACGCTATGTCCCTGACAGCGTAGACCGAGAGAGAACTAATAAAATAACACTAGAATAAATGATTAGTTTACTTGGTGTTTTCTAAAGGAAATCCTTAAATCATTTAAGTATTTAGTATTCTTAAAAATTGTTATAATCAAAATCGGACAGTCCTTGTCTATCTATCTGATGCTTGCTATATAATAATAATTTTGTCTTATCTTCTGAACTTGAGAGTATTTTTCACCATCATCATCTATTGAAATGAATTACAAGAAAGATAAATTAAAATAATTAATGAGTACGATCTCTTCCCTCTTTTGTACGAGTTAGAGTCAGTAAAACAAACACAATCATAATTATTTTACGGGGCCATAGAAGATTTATTACTCTTCAAATAATTAATTAGGTGCCGGGATAATTTTGGCCGCTGCTAATTAATGAATTTCAAACAAAACCGAATAAACTCATAAATTAATGACCTCCATTTATGGGTATAACGACATACATTAATCTTATAATGTTGATGTCAGGGTAAATTTATAAGATAAATTGGCTTTTTTATCAGTGGAAAAGCAGATAGGTATCAAAAAAGATAGACCTCATAAAACTTGATTTTTTTATAAATTAAATTATAATTAAATTCCTCAGGTCATCAGCTGTAAAGGCCGATGGATACCAACTGCTTAATAACTATACTGACAACAGTGAAGTTGGTCGTTGTTTCCCACTCTATGTAACACACAGTAGTTGCTTATGTTACAACTTTACAAGGGAAGTACCGTCACGTAGTAAAGCAATTATAGGGTAATCTATATCGGTAGTGACTACCCGCTAGCAGCGCCACCGCCACTTTACCCACCCCTGGACCTTCGATCCGTTGACACAACATAATGGCCTGAATTCCCTTTTGTCCTTTGATATTAATCCGGGAAATTGATGACATATTTTTATGATAAAATATTGACCTTTAATCAAAATATATCCTGGGATATTTACGTTCGTGCGGTCGAGGGTTAAAACGGAGGCCGAACCGATGAGATTTTTTGGATTTAAGCACGGACTATTTGTCATCACTCAACCCATTCAGTCGGTTTCTCATAATTCCGTGATTCAGTCGAGGAAACCTATCTTAGAGAGCCATACACACCTAACTAATGAGGAAACCGCTTTCATCAATAAGAATCCTGCGTATGCGGTTTTCCATACATTTCCGATTCGTCGGCCATTCGTTCGTCACAAGCTTACAGACTACAAAGTAAATATTATATTACCCTAATAAAGAATGTATCTAGGAAGCTTATCATCATTGAAGCTCTTACGTTATATTGTTGCTAAGTGCACTTACGCGCGAAGATTAACTGCCAATATTTCACACTAACATTGTATATTACTTGTATGTCACAATTTACAATGTAATAAAAATATAAGCCAAAGAAATACATTACTTTACTGTGAGTGTTTCAGTTTTCCAGCGTCAGTGCACCAATTAGCTGTTATGAGACTTGCTACAATAATTTCCAAATAACTTAATGTTAAGAAAATAAGATCAAAATGCCTTCTTAAGAAAATTCGTGAAAATCAAGGATTAAGCTAAGTAAACGACAAATGGAATGCTTTTAACATTTCTACCTTTCATCTTAGAAGCGTAAAGGTTTGACATGCGCTCACTGCTTTTGTAGTAAAATAGGTACGTATGCTTTAGAAATCCAGCAGTGTCTAATGAAATTCCTAGCTCCATGGTCCCAGGAAGTAATTTATCAGTGTAGCTATTTAGAGCAACTAATATTCCGGTTCAAAGCTCTCGCCACAACTTTTTCATTAGTGGTATGTGTTTGCTAACAGTACAACGAGACACTTCAACTTGTTTTAATCTTTATTTGCTACGAAAGCCTTCTACGGCATAGCGCGCGTAGCATCGAGTAAAAACTACCCTACTTTTAAAACAAGGCTATGATAGCGAGCTTTCATGACGCGAGCTTTGCTCAATTAATTTGTTAAACTTACCAAAAACTTTGAAATAGTTTACGATAACATACACTTTGAAATTTCGGTATAGTATATAGTCTGTTAGATTAAGTAGGTACGCACTTTGTGACTCTACTGAAAAATTAAAAGGCAATCTTAAATACATCAATCTCAAATTATAAAAGCGATCCACGCCATTGATTTTACAAACAGAATAGTAGCCTTTTTATCGATGGTCCATTGATGCGTGACCGTCTTTATTATGATATTTAGAATTCTAGGACCTATAAAAAACTAACGACCGCCTTGAGCATTTTTTCGACCCTAAAAACTCAATACCATTAGCATCCCCTATATAAGGGGCATGTAGGTATTATGTTACCTCTGACTTTTTACATCATAGTTAATCTGTATCGGGCTTTGGGTTTCCACTAAGTTCAGGCGGCAGTCACCATAACTGTGTATACACTATGCTTTATAATATAGTGCTGTCTATACCTAAACTAAGTATGGCCCGCCTGTAGTACGGAGGCGGCCTATCACAGTGATTTATACGCGCTCGGCACACGATATGCATCGAATCAATTACGGTTAAGCTAATTGTTGGCACCTTCTGAATTAATGACCATTGTGAATGGGTTTTTGCTGTCTTTCAGCAGTGAAGACGTGATTGAGAATAAAAGATAAGGGTTATCTAGGAGATTTTTTCTAATGCCTCACCCAGGTTGAATAAAACAAATTCGTTTAACATGAAAGACTCAACAAAAAATTGCCTTGACGTTCTGATAGACTCACTTGCCATAGCTATGAACCATCTATATTCACATTTACCTAATAATAGCTAATGTTACCTAACTCGATAATAAAGTCTAATAACATCAATGATGCTATACCTTAACATCGACTTCTAAAGTAAACCACCCAATAAACACCATCCCCGATCATCAGTTAAGGCCACAAAAAAGACGTTAACATTTCACGTGCAATTAATTTTTAAGTAAACAGCAAAAATTAGAGACATTTTCCAAACCCCCGACTTGATTGCCGTGTCGCTTCGGAGCGGAAACATTGATTAATATGCAGCCGGCAACGAGCGGATATTAGGAGGTGCACTACACACGATGCGATTGTCGGGTGGATTTGGTTTGAACAGACCGCATCTGCCCGACCGAGTAGCGCAAAATTTCTCCTTTATTATCCAGGGGAAGATTATGGGTTAATGTGACACGGGCAGAATATAACACTGTTGGGTGACGCTTGAAGAATTTACGTAAATAGTTTTTCTGCCAATACCACATCACAGAGCGCAGCGGCCTCTCCTCTCTAGCCATGACATTTTCCAACCTCCAATTTAGGAGAGGAATCAGAAGAAGAATAACAAGATGGGATGTTACACTGAACGACGGTCTGCTGTTTTTCTATTATCATATTTAATGTCTGATTGACGAAGGACGAAACTTGTAGAGTTTCAAACGACGCGGCGTTAGACAAAATTTATCCGGTCTGTCAGACCAAATCTTATCGTGTGTATCCCCCATTATGGAGTCGACTGTGCTCGTGTGAGGCTTAAACAAATATACGAGTGTGATTATGTGGTTTTTGATGCAGGGAATTATGGCCTGGGGCATCACAGAGAAATTGGGCGCAAAAAGGTTTATAACATTGTAAATAAGTTTTTCATCCCCAAACGTAGTCTCATTAGTGAACTGGATTGCTGTTGGTTATCTCTTACTGTATTTTACCCATAGCTTTTTGACGTGAAAGTTGACGGTGAAACGTTTGTAAGTATATAACTTCGGCTCATAACCTAGCGTTAGGTACCAGGAAGGTCGGAGACCTTGACTCGAAACTTTTTTAAAAGCAGCAAAATCATATGCGGCCGCTACCAAAATGAGTTTATATTCACAATATAAAAAATAAAATGTCTTCATTAAGAGGAGGCAAGCAGCAAAAACGACGTTTTACGTAAAATACCTACGGCTATACCGAGTACAGCCTGCCGCATTTTTATTGTGAAAAAATATCATAAATTAAAGATTTGTTTGAAATTTCTTGAGTCCTTGGCATACTGATAAAGAACAGATTTGTAGTAAGTTTTATTTTTATTTTATTATTTTATTTTATTTAGAAATTTTTTATTTTTTATTTTTTATTTTATGATAAAAATAAAATAACTAATATCTATCATCTATCCCTGATAAAATGTACGAATTTTCTTGAACATCATACGAATATTGCAATCTAACAGAAAATCGTTTTGGTTTTAAAAGGTTTAACGTTTTTTACATGTATTTTTTCGTAAAATTACGAATCTTTTAAATTAAAGATAATTAAATATTTGTTTGATTCCAAACGCCCCAATGTAGAACCCTTAGGATGTGCTCAAGCAGTCATAAAAAAACTCTATGTGAGCAAAACTAGTTGACTAGGGTATAAGTAGAATGGAATTTTCTGCAAATCGCCTGTTTCCGACACATGTCATCCTATTTCCGCTCCAAGATTGTATTAGGCACTGAAAACTGTAGAGTTGTGTGTTGGCACTCAGGCAAATACGAAACTCTTACCCTTCAAACTAAAATACAGGTTGGTGCATTTACACTGGGTAATTTTTTTAGATAGAGGACATCATGGCAACTCATTTAAATACTACATTAGTTTGCCGAAAAAAAAAATTTTTCCTGAAAAAAGTTACCATAGAGTCTAAAACAATAGGAGAAACTAGGAAAAACACAAAAATATATAAATTCAATGCTTTCAAGTGATTTAGTAGAATAGTTTTCAAACAAGAGTGATCCTGAAGTAGAGAATAAAAAAACTTCTAAATTATTTATTTTCGCGGATCATTTTTTTTTGTGATGTCCTACGTGAGAAAAAAAATTGGGCCACTGTAAATGGTCTACAATAGACGGACTGCACTGTTATTGTTCCACTAGCGATGACAGTTGAAATTATTGCTTAATGGAACGCTACCATCCCAGATTTCGAGATCCCGTTTCCCTGGTAGCGGCTCTGGAGAATGGAAGCTTTTCATTAAATTTGCATGGCATCCTATTTGTATTTTAAATGCGCTGCATCCACGGCTACTGCACCTGCGCTCGTTCAACAGCTAAAACGTGGGATGAAATTGGAATTTGTTACGAGCACCGGTATTTACTCGATTTCGTTTAGAAACTGCTATGCCAACGGTACCACTAATCTAAAAAGGCACATGTTATGTAATGAAAGTACATAGGCAAGTCGACTAGCCTGTTGGTTTAGTTGGTACTGACCCTGCGTACTGAGCCAGAGGTCATGGGTTCGATTCCCCAACCCATATGTGTTGGTTTTCGGATTCTGGGTGTAAAAAATCTGGAAAATACCGTGTTTAGGATTGTTTTCATGACTTTACCAAGATAATGTGCCTTTATCACTTGCAAAAAGTCAATGAAGTATAAGTCATACACAATACTGGTTCTTGATTGGTTGCAAATCCTTGAATAAATTTCGAAAGCTAAAATTTTCACATAATTTTCTTTTACTAGCTTTTCATAATTTTGTCATCAATGTCGGAGTTTTATTACAAATAGTTCAAATTGGTATAGTAGTTTTCGAGTAATCCGGCGGACAAATAAACAGATGAACGGTTATAGAACTTCGCCATAAGTGTATGTTCCGTACTGAAACAGATGTTTTAAAACACTTAGGTATAGGTACATAATTAGTTGTAGATGATTTACAATTAACGTCGAAAGGCAACATAATTTGAAGGTGAGAGATTTAAAATATTATTATTAAGTGTCTTGTGTGGCCTGGGAATTTGTCTGATTCGCACCTGAAAGCTGTCAAGCAAGTCCTGTAGGGCAATCTACGCGAGGAGCGACATCAGCGCCATCTCTGTATGCTGCAAGTCAGTTCTCCGCCGCCATTCGGACCGACCACCACGAAAAGCGCGTGCTCCGCACCATTATTTTTGTTAAGGTGAAATCAACGATTTTAAGAACAATACAAAGTCAGGACACACACCCCGAGGTGATCGTTTACCAGTGCACCAAGGAACCCCAACACACGCGAGGATTGACTGTGGGAGCCCTCCACGTGCCGGCCGGAGACGACGCCAAGCCCTGGATCAGGAGGCGCGAGGCAGTTGAAGGTGTGGTCAGGTTAGTTCCCAGTGTCCGTCGCAACAGTGTATTCGTTTTAACGGAACTCTAAAAAGAAAAAAATATAAAACTTGGGTATCTGGGTCACACCTATCAATTTGTGTTGGACCAGTGTAGGACTGAAACAGACTGCAACAATTCATGCAAATAGTTTGCATACCTAGTACCTGAATACAATACATGTATAATTCAAAAAGCAGGCTATGTTTTTTTTTAATTATAGGAATATATTCTCTGTGTAAAATGCTCACTCGCGTCTTGGGCCGAGCGTGGTGTGAAGAGAATAATGAGACTGAGCGAAGCGAAAGAGGTGTGTCAGGATCGCGATACTTGGCGCTTCGTTCTTTCTGCCTACCCCGTTAGGGACATAGCGCGAACGCGTATAATTATGCCGTAGGATAACAAAAAGCCGGATAATTGGAATGTAAGAATGAATTTCGTAATCATCCGAGCTATTTTCAGGATTTTTGCAAAAAACCGAATTGGTTTAGGACGATTTGAAACTTGAACGCTCATTGGCTAAGCTGTGAGTCGATTTATACCATTGCACATCTATCAATGCGTGACGGTTAAAAGCAGCCAATCAGCGCTCATGACTTCGATAGGTGAGCCGCCGGATTTTGGATTCTTACATTCCAATGGATTTTCGCAAAGATCCGAATTTTCCGATTATCCTAAGACAATGTAGATTCCCCAGAGAAATTAACTGCAATAATTTGGCTAAATTGTAATTCTTAAACGACAGATAGTTCTACCTCTTCGTATAATATACTCCCCTGAATGGTATTAAAGGTTCCAAGAAACGCACACGTGTGAAAAAGAAAATGGATGTGAAGCGTCATCGCAAATCGTTTCACATTAAGGGCAGCTCTTTTGTGGAAGAAGGTCAAGGATATTGTCGGTTTAACACTGCTGATGTGGAAATCGCTGGCTAATTTAATTAAATGTGTACAGTCAATAGAACAGAGCATAGGCACAGATAAAGAATGAATTGTTGTAATAACGATGAAAAAATTGTAAAACTATTATTAGTGTTCATTATTAATAGGGAAATTCGAAACATTACGTAACATGATATTTACGAAGTAATGCGGCTTGCAGCTGAGAGGAATGATTTTGAATAATTAAACTGAAAAATGTTCGAAAGTACCATCCTTTACATTCAGATTTTATCGCCTTATAATTAAAGAATGTTTTTTATTAAATCTCTCATAAGAATCCGCAATGAAGTCACAAGTGCTCAGCTCAGCTTTTAGTAGATCTTACATCGCCAAAATGAGCTTAGACTTTTAGTTTCCACTTCATTTGCTGTGTTTTTGTAGACACTTGCCTTTCTACTTGACTTTTTTGTTGGACGTTTTTCTCCAATACATTAGGTTTTATAACACTACGAGTCCTAAAAACCTTAGAAGTCTGGGTCTAATGATTATCTGGAAGAATTTAACTCTCATAAAAGGATAAGACCGCATAGATTGCACTCTTATAACTCCAAAAATCGTAATGTATACCAATTTTATGTAAGAAATAGAGCAAGACAATTTGTGAGTTTAAGTTACCGCCCGCTTTCTGTGGAGCGGGGGGAGCGGGGGGTGACACAGGGTCCCTAAAGTTATTATATGCACTTTTAACAGTATAATACATATCATCAAACGCCCAAATATTGTCAAATTTAGGCTTATAATTTTCGTAAATTTTTACACGCCACGCATTTCTATCATATTTCTGGAAAAGAAAATCCATGTGATTGTTTATCACGGGGTCTTACACCATCTCAATTGTTGTCCCATCCCCTGTGGCTACACGGGCCTGCTTGGGCAGCGCAGCCCCGCGATCAATGGCCTCTTGATCATTTTGATTTAAAAACTGACGAAAATCTACCAGAGGTCAAAGCCAAATCTCAAGCTTTTGTAACCACTGAAAATGAAAAGAAACATTCATTGTTTTGCGACCTTGCATCAAACTTTTCTTCATGGAACAAGTTTCTACGCGTGGTAGTGTACGTACTTAGATTTGTGAAGAGAATACCACGATCCGATCGCATAGAGATATCTCATTTACAAACCGCTGAACAAACTGTACTTCAGTCTGTACAGTCCGCTCATTTTTCTGATGATATTGATTCAATTTCTCATGGCAATTTACCTTCAAAACGCTTGCAGGCACTATGCCCTTTCATAGACGAAAATAATTTATTGCAAGTTGGAGGGAGACTGTCAAATTCACCACTGAATTTCGACGGTAAACACCCAGTGCTGTTACCCACCAACGATCATGTTGTTGATCTTATTATTGACGCTTATCACAAAAAATATTTACATCCAGGGCCTAACCTGTCGATGTCCTTGTTACGTCAGAAATATTGGATCATATCATGCAGAAAAGTTGTTCGTAAACGCTTCCGACTGTGTAATCAGTGTTTTCGGGTAAATCCAAAGTCGGAGAATCCTTTTATGGCAGATTTGCCAAAATATAGAGTCACGGAAGCAAAACCATTCCTTACAACGGGAGTGGACTATGCGGGACCACTCCCTATTTTATTAAGTCGCTACCGAGGAGCGCGACATCAAAAAGCGTACATTTGTCTTTTCGTGTGTATGACTACCCGAGCTGTACACATAGAACTTGCTGTAGACCTCAGTACCGACGCGTTTATAAATTGCTTCAAACGGTTCATTTCGCGCAGAGGTACGTGTTTGACTCTCCTGTCGGACCATGGGACGAATTTCATTGGTGCAAAATCTTATTTTGATGAAATTCAGCAATTTTTGAACTCAAGGGATTTTACTGTAGCCTTCTCTAATGAAACTCTGTCTCAAGGCGTCGATTGGCAGTTTATTCCTCCCAGTGCCCCGCATTTTGGTGGATCTTGGGAAGCTAATATTCGCAGTGTAAAATCTCATTTAAAACGAACGATAGGAGATCAGCTTCTTACATATGAGGAGTTAAATACAATTCTAGTTCAGGTAGAAGCAGTACTTAATTCGCGACCACTAACATTCTTGAGCACCGACCCAAGCGAACCTACAGCCCTAACACCAGCTCATTTTCTTACGTTGGGGCCTCTCAATTCATTTCACGATCCGGACCTCTCCGCGCTTCCTGTTTGTCTATTAAAACGAAAGTTTTTAATAAGTAAAATTATTGAGTCATTCTGGAAAAGATGGAAAAACGAATATTTACACACTTTACAGAATAGATATAAATGGAACACTTCCGCAAATCAAATAGCCAAAGGCACTGTAGTTTTGCTTAATAATGACAACACACCTCCACTTCAGTGGCCGTTGGGGGTGATCGAGGAAGTTTTTCCGGGAAAAGATGGCGTTACGCGAGTGGTATCGGTGCGTACTAGTTCAGGCGTATATGAAAGGCCAGTGGTAAAGGTGTCGCCTTTACCACTCCAATAAAATAATATACCTCATTTATATTTTGTCACCGGATAATACCCTTAGGTGACTTCTCTTTGTATCTTTGTAAACCAAAGATATTTTAAGAGAAAGGTTAAGTTTCTTGTCATTCAACATTTTCTTGGTGTCTTTGTAAATTAAACACATTTAAGAGAAAACTTTCGTTTAGTGAGTATGCATATAGTTTATTAAATTTGCTGTCGCTCTTTGCTCTATAGAAGACCAAAGAGATCTTTGCTCTTCAAGGTGGGGGGGATGTTAACGCTGTAGGATTCCCTACCTTTGCTTCGGAATGTGATTATGCGCACTCCTGGAGGTGGGTGTGAAACTCGGTGACAGGAGTGACCGATAGCTGTCAAAAATCGACAGCTTCAGATGTGTGTCCGTCGATAACCGCGCCGGACGGGTTGGATCGGCTCTCGCGAGTTGTGAAAACTAGAATTATTGACTATCTTACCTTTTTGTGCTATGGTGATAGAACAATTACCCCGCAGAAGAACATTCATAAACATTCAGATCACAGGCCTGTGGATCGCCGCCGAAGACGCCCTACAGGTGAGTCGTATTTTCATAATTGCGATGCATTTGTGGGGTTCTTGCGCGTAACAAAACAGTCCACTATCTGAGCATCGATCATTTGGTAAGTCAAATTAAGAAATTATATAGAATCTTTACAAGAATTGTGTCTAGTATTATAGAAGTATTTTAGAAGTCACTTCAATGTATACAAAGTACGAGAGAGATAAATTTTCACAACGGAAACCTATAAGTAGAGAGCAACACTTTCTTGAATAGAACCATTACTACGTATAGAACCATTTTAGTAAGCAATGACAATAACAAACAGAACTACATGCCTCTACACGTTTATCCCTAAATTGTGTCATAGTAGGCTCAGTGTACAAAAGGGGGCTAATTCTGAAACATACAATGTTAGCCGTGACGCCGCATCAGCGCGGCATTAAATACTGACTAAAATGCAGAGGCGCGGGCTCTAGTTACACGCATGCCCCGCTCCGCTAATCCCCAACAACAGCGCGCAAAACAGAAGTGAAAAATACGGATTGGTTTTATAGGCGCACCTGGTTAATGCAAGCGGTTTTTTTTCACGGTTTGAAGTGGCAATTTTGAACAAATAATTCTTCATTCAGCAGTGTAGTCAACTCGGGACTTATCTTTAAATGTAATGGCTTAACTATTATTATATTTTTTACAAAAAAACGTTCTTCTAGTATGACATCAGATTCGGACTCGAAAAGTGATTTTAACGTGAGTTGATTTTGAATATTATGTTTATTGAATGAGTTGGTTTTATGCACTTTCCTATTAATACTGATCATTTAGAACGGATTATGATACTAACAAAATGCGCATTGAAATGAAAACAATATTTAGACAGTAGCTTTGAACGTGCGATGAACATTCAGTACATTAAAGCAAAGAAAATTATATTTTCAAAGTTACCCACTAAGCAGTCAGGCTATTTTGAACGGCACTTATATGTCGGTTTCCACTTATAACTTTCAGGAAATTATATAATTAAAAAATTATACCTACCGATAGAATGAATGAAATTGACAGTTTTAGTCTAGTAATCATTTTAATGAAGTCTAAACAACCGAATTGCTATAGGTACAAAATGTATTATTAGTCCACCTAAACTTTATTATTTTTACAATGAATAATGATAGATGTTAATCGGATATAGGAACGAATATATTTTATGCACTGGTTATGAATAACCTAGTCTGAATTTTAATAAGAACAAACAAGAATATTTAAAACAATAATGATATTTTTGCGACATGGAGTTCGAAGCGGCTATCAATATACTTTTGAGTCGACTAGTGTATATGGTAATTATTGTATAAAATATCAATAGCCGCAAATGTCTCATTTGCATCTACACATCACTACGTTTGATAAGACAATATTAATTACGCCACCGCAAATGAAATCACTGTTATTTCAACTACCGAAGCGCAGCGCGCCCGCGCGTAATTCCAAACTGTATGTACGCGCTAAGCCGAGCGGAAAAGCGCGTAGTATGCAAATTTCTAAACGAAGCTCGGCCCTGGGACTGGAGTGTTAGTGCACATTCCGCCCAAAGTTCCTCCTCGCTGGTGCCATTATGTTTTGACAGGAACATTCTGTGGAATTCGAAATGATATACTTGGGAGTTCATAAAATGTTAGCGTAAAGGCTGCCTCAAAGTTATTGGCTCGAGGCCAAGTCAACTCTATACGAGTACATGAATATTACCCGCAGCACTCCACTTTATATTATACACACTGAATCAACCCAGAGCTAGTGACATTTTAAAATGTGTAACACACATACGCTCGCTCGCTGCAACACCCCGAACACCCCTACGAGTATAAAAACTGATAGATACCTATAACTACCTAATCTATAACAATTTGTGAAAGTGTCACATTAAAGAATATTGAAAAAATATAAATATTATATGATATATAAACTGACTTATTAATCTACTAGCGGACGCCCGGCCACTTCATCCGCGTTAAAAACTATATTATAGGTATTAGTATCCCATAATAACATTGTTATTTTAGGATATAAGCTATCACCGTACCAAGTTTTATCAAAATTCGTTCAACCGTTACAGCGTGATTTAGTAACAAACATCAGAACTCACAAAGATCCAAACTTTCGTGATTCTATTTTGATAACCAAATATTCGCGTTTACATATTAGATGGGAGTGGAATGGGATTAACGCACATCTCAAATCAGTGGATCTAGAACTTGACATGATAAGTATGTACATAGAAATTCCTCAAATGTCGAAGGCAACGACTTGTATAATAAGTTTTTTATTTTTTATTCGATAAACTTATTACAATTTTATAATACTTTAAATTATCATAGTAGCAGTAAAATGTCTAATTTATATAAATTTCTCATTTCTTCATTCCTGTCCCAAATTTTTGCACGAAGTTGAAATGAAGCGACATTAGTACAACACGCATTTAAATTTAACATTAAATAAATTCTTGAACTCCCTTGATAAGTCTTACAAACCCGTAGAGACGAGTTATGGCTCCATACAACAGAAATCATGAAATGTAAAGGAGTTTTACAACAGCCCCGAGTGCTAACGACGCCGTTCGCGGGCAAAATGAGAATTTCATTAGCGCGCTTGCGGGCAAAGAAAACAAACATGATGAAAACAGAACGGTACCTATTGTTTACAGACCGAGTAGTATGAAATGTTATAGTTTAAGATTCGTGTAGAAGTAATTTTGAATAATGGAAGCGTGTTTTGCTAAAACCACTTCGTGTTTCACAATTTTACTAACACCTATGCCACAATTTGGCCTTTTTGTAAATATTCCCATCGTAAACGTAATTTTACCGTGGTAAAAAGAAGCCTATGTTACTCAATGTCTATTGAAATATTTGCATTCAACATTTTATGCAGATCAGTTGAGTTGTACCACAGAATAGATATAGGATAGTCGTTGTACTCAAATTAAGGATTTCACATTTGCTAAGAAAAATGATAATAAAATTTTGCCTTTGAGGCGACCCATTTTCACCAATTTTTGAATCAGAAAGAGCTGATACTGAGCCGGAATAATTGCAGAAATAAAGAAACCTATACTTTTAGCTGTTCAATATTTCTTAATATCCTTTTCAAGAATATTATTTCTAATTTTGATAGCATCGATTGTTTTCCGTAATTCTTAGGCCTTAGAATCCTCTTTACATTCGATGTGCTGTTTATAGCTTTCTTATATCTTTTGTAATTTACCAGCCTACAAATAGAAAATCATCATCATCATAAGCCAGCACTAGCCCACTGCTGGGTATAAATAGGAAATAATGTTAATGGGACTAAACATGGCTGTTTAGTCCCAAACTAAGCGGAAGCTTGAATATGGGTACTCATAATATGAATAATGAATAATATTTTCTGTTTTAAAAAGCAGTTCAATTAAGCTGTTCAGTCAAGTTACATTGATCAAGTCAGCGACTACCACAATAAGGGCAACAGGTGGAAGAAATTTCGTCTAATTCCAATTCAAGAAAGGCTTTTACTTATGTAAATTACACAATCTTTAAAGACTTAAGCAGTTAAATATTACGTGGAACGAATGACGGATGAATATAATAAATCAAGTTAAGATATCTCCACATTGACGCGGAATGCTTAATTTAATTATGTTTACGTCATTTAACAATGACATTAATATTAGCAACGCTAACTTACTTATAGTTACAAGGAATACAGTTTGGGCTATGAAAACAATATATTTAGAACTAACCCCGCGACTTTTTCCGCGTTGAAAAGTATCCCATCGTTACACCAAGTTTCATCAATATCCGTTTACATATTTACAAGCTGTTTCCTGCGGCTTTGCCCGCGTAGCATAAGATTTTCCCGCGGGAACAGTTTACCGCGGTAAAAAGTAGCCTATATGTTATTCCAGGATGTAAGCTATCACTGTGCACATATTTTCATCAAGATCCGTTCAGCCGTTACAGTGTGAAAAGTAACAAACATCATCACAAACATCCTTACGCTTTCGCCTTAATAATATTAGTACTATAGTGGGATAACGTAAGCGTATTTTGCTCAGGTTATTTTGTTAAATATTTTTCTCCGGCGATCTAGGCATGAAAAAGATCAGGATTTAACTGCGGGAATATTGTTGACTATTTCCTTATCTTCCTCGCAGCTAGTGAAGATTAGATTGCACCAACTTCTTACAATATGCGGCTTTATGCTAACAGCCAATAAAGACCATGCAATCATCTCTTCTCTGAACGGAGTTGAACCATTCAGAAAACGGCATAAAATAACCATAATTTGGACGTACACCTATTTGTTTAGCGCAAATTGTATATTAATACGCATGTAGGGGCCAAACGGAACAATGAGAATAGGAACGTGACCTGACTATATACTATGTCCCATTGGTCAGCATTTATGTTGATTATAGAACCATAAATGCAATTGCTCATTTAAATGCAATTTTTATCAATTTATTTACAATCGTGGATTATTTCAAATTACTATCACTAGTCTATTTTTTTAAAGCAGTAATCTGACGAGTTCTCGAGGGGAGACCACGGCTGGGCAAGCGTAGTGTGGGGCGCCTCCCGGCTAGATGGAGCGTAAGGCAGTGACTGGATGTGGAGAACCGAGGTTCAGTGGCGCGTATTGGGGGAGGCCTATGTCCAGCAGTGGACTAGTAAAAGCTGATGAAGATTAAATAGTAATGTAGCTTTCTCGTTTATTTTCTATTTTAGGAAGGCTAGTGTATTTATCCGCCTAAAATGTTCATTTAATGTTCATTGTAATGTCATGAACTCGAGTGTTCAGTAAATGATAAACGGGACCTAATTAAACATAAACACGAGATGTTTGATCTTTAAAGGTGACCTTCGTGACCTTTACACTGACTATGGCTAAGCCTACAAATCTTAATAACTTTGACCTTTAAAGGGTTTAAGTACATGTAAGAAATCTTCTTCAATATTTCAAGAGTGGGTGTAATAACGTCAGTTGTGAAACCACATGAGTACTTTGCTTCTAGGATGATAGATGAGGATGAGTTGTATGATATGAGTAGGTAGATTGTAGTAGACATATTTGTAACTAGTTTTACAGGAACGTATCTTATCTTGCAGACATATTTGTAACAAGTTTTACAGGAACGTATGTTATCTTGTTGGGGGCCAGGAATACCTGGCGACACTTCGACCCAATGGGTTCTGTTGTGACAAACCAATGTCCACCAAATGGTGCCCCAATTCGTTTTTTTTTGGTGGACTTCACATACGCCTTAGAATAGTAGGTAATTCTAATGCTTGGCGTATGCATTTTTCCTCGCGATGTTTTCCTTCACCGAAAAACCTGTGGTATTATAACAAACCATACGTAAGTTAAAAAAAAAACTCATTGGTATTGGCCAGGATCGAACCCACCACCTCATGAACGCGATGCGTGTGCACAACCAACTAGGCTACCACGGCTCTTACAGGAACGTAACAAAAAAAAGTGTGCTATAAAACTCAATAGATAATTGCATAAAATTGTAAAAATAAACCATTACCATGAAATAATAATCTATTCCAACCTACTTCGACACAAATCTGTTAAAGTATAAAAGGAATAGGTACTCGGACAAACGAAATTTTTAAAGGAATCAACACCCCGACAATTATAACTTTACCTAAGTCTTCCGGAGGCTTCTAATTTGCCAAATTGAAAGGAGTTTTCAAACCTTTAACCAAGTTTTTCCGCATAAAGATTTTCTGTTTAAAAAAACTTACTGCCCCATTTAAAAATAATCCCTAACGGTAAGGAAAATGACACAATACAGACTTGCAAATGCGCAAAAGTGTCTATTATAAAAATAGTTAAAAGGATACTTAAGTACGCTTCTGAAATTGCGATATTCTGTTTAGCAGATGTCTCGCATGACATGTAATATGTCTTCTTCTTACTCGTTAGATCACCTAAAACTAAAATTTTGACTTCTAATTTTTATAGGTAGGTATGTCTGTCTGTTAGATAAAACTACACAGATTTTAATCCAATTATCATTATACAGAAAAAATCTCCTAGAACAGTTTTAGTTCGCCAATCATAAAGCTACGATTAAAATATACAACCGAGGAATAAACAGCATATACAGTTACTCAAATAAGTCAAAAAGTCAAAATTATTTTACTGCATGTAAGTACAGTGGGTACATTTATACAACGTCAATTTTTTATGTACCACCGCTTAAAAGGTGTTATCCCATCAGAAGTAACCACAGAAACTGATCTCCCTAGGTACATACAAAAGATACACTTTGTACGTTACATACATCTAACAAATTATTATGTAGATCAAATTCGTATGAGAATTTTCCATTCAGGGATTACCAAGAACTAGGAGTACCTATCTATGTACTTAGTTGCCATAGATTATATTCCGCGTAGTCACTAACTCTACCACGTACAAATTCTCTATTTTGTCTAGTCTGAAGGTTACGACAACCAAAGTAGTACAGTCGACCGCACGTCAGTAAGAATACTTTGACCTTGAGCTGGCCTAGCCTATTAGGAAGTGTCAATACTATGAGAGACCAGTACTTTATACTGGTTTTGTTTCCACTGACTTGCCGCACAACTTGAGGCACATTAAACATAAAACTAAAAGGTTGTGGTTCTTTCTTAATATACTTTTTTTTATATGTTTTTTAGTTTATACTTTATAGTCTAGATCTAGGGCCAAATTCATAACAAAAAGGTAGCACTGATAGATCTTAAGTCAGCGATGCTGCAGTAAATTATATAGAACCGTGTAAATAATTATGTGAACAGCTGCGGAATCTTGCGAAAAGTTGATAAAGTTATTACTGAAACTCAGGCTTTATGGAGATTTTAAGGCACTAGCTGTTGCCCCCCGACTTTGTCCGTTTGGAGTTTCAAACCGTTTATATGTGTAGTTTCTATAAATCCTTTCTTAGTAAGTCGTTTGATTAAGTAGGTGTATAATAATGCTAGATATAAAATATGCTAGAATAATGTTAAGTTAAGTGACCATGTAACATGATGGCAATAGCTGTAAGGTTATGTGTAAATTGACAATAAATAAATAAATTTAAGGAACATGTCACTCAGTTGACTGCAATGTTGACAGTTGACGGCAATGTTTATTTAAATTTCCGGGATATTCGAGAAATCATTTAAGGAAGATATAGTCTTTTATATCTAAATACGACAGTTTGAGAAATATATCAAGCCAAATCTTTCGCTTTCATCATCAAACTTTTTTCCTGTATTACCTTAACATAATGTTGAAGAATTTCGCCCTCAATGAATACCACCTTTTAGAGCCTAACTTATAAAGGCCTTTCAACAGATTACCGGCTCTGACGGCGCTAAGTTGGGTGCGTCCACGTACCAGCTTTGTTATCTCGACCATTTTAAACGATTGGAATCTTTTATTTAATGTAGGTTTTTTAGATTTCGACTAGTTAGAGTTACTGAGCGTTTCTCAAAAGTGAACCGTATATTTTTATAATTAAATATGTAAGTAATTTATAATATAGGTAAGTACTTAACCAATTTCAAGCAGGATTCGCTGCTGTGCATTGAGAATTAGATAGACACAATTCTCAAATAAATTACACCCAGACCCGGATCAACAATTGTACAAATTGTACAAAGTTATCAGTACCCGGTGAAAATCGACCCAACGCGCTCGAGTTCATCACAACAACGAGGCAGTCAATTATAAGTAAGTACTAGTTACGTTATGTAATTAATAAGTTTGCCGTCCTCCGGTAATATTACGCCAATATTATGTCCCTTCCAGACTACCTACACCGTGATCTTCAATCATCCTGTGACCATGATGGATGCAAGGTCGCCGAACTATCACAAACTGATATAAATCTTAGGCTCGTTACTCGTTAGTCATTTCTATTTACCTATTCACTGAAATGTGCCATTTAAGTTGTTTAGTAACATTTTATTTATTAAGCAAAACAGTTTAATAGAAAACAATTTATAAAATCCTAACACTGAACCCTGAGGTTGTAAGAAATCGCTTAATGCAATAAGGCCGACACTTGTACATTTCCTGTAAACAGTTGGTTTTAAAAGTCGATGCACAGCCGGAAAGGTGGAAGTAAAAGGGGAGATCGTTTATAATTCACACATTTGCCCATTAATCGAACCAGTGACCCTATCGCAGTTAGACTAGAGCGAACTATCTCAAATGTCAATACATCAGAGCCACAAAATAGAAACAAAATACACACGTTTTGTTTTTCCAGGCCATCACATCGATTGAAATAATGTTAAATGCTCCATTACACCAAGGCTTTACCCTTATGAATCTTCCCACGATGTTTCCCTTCATTGCACCGGATGACAAACGGACGGCCTCCTTCCCTTGCCTCGTAAAAACAAAAGGAATGGTTTATTAGACGTGATTTTTATGCTTGTCACCTGAGTGTAGATTATGTAGTAGTATGTGAAGGAATATGTTTTTAGGTCAAGAAGGATATATTGTTTATTTTGGTCGTTGCTCACAAGGCTACTGACAATACCATTTCAACCCGCGAGGTTCTGAACTTTCTACAGATTAATTCAAAGTTTCGATACAATCTGAGCATAAGATTTCGATTAATATTGTGTGCCTACCACAATATTAATATCATAATATTACCAAATTTAATATCCTAGTTTCCTTTCTGAACATAAACTTTAATGGAGGTTCTTCTGCTTTATATGTATTGACCGGACCCGCATATCCGCAGCGTTCGAACTGAGTAAATATTTGATGGAGAGGGCAATAGTAATCAAATCAACGGTTACATTGTGGTTTAATTCTAGTTATTATATTATATAGTTTATATATTGCGTAAAGTGATAATTCTGTCCTTGAAAAATAAAAGATTTTTAAAACTGCCCATGTTCTAATATATGTAGACGATCGTTTGTATATATTTTTAAAGGATTATAATTATCAAATCCTTGAAGAACTCGTTGGAGTTAGGGTTTCGGCATTTATCGTGGGTTCTACTTTTATTATTTCCTACAGCGAACCCTAATTTGAAATCTTTACTTTGAAGGGTACAAGGGAAAAACAAGGTCAGTCACAAAATCAATAAGCTCCATATTCAAATAACCTGAACTCTTGCAAGTGTATTTATCCTGTATTGATATTGGATTTTTGACAATGTCATTTAAACTCTAAGGTTTCGTTACGTAGCTCATAAATACTTTGACCTATGACCTTATGTAATGATTAATTAAACTATTACTTACAGAAACCAGACAAAAAAAGACATACCAAAATAATCTCTACCGATTAATTTTTAAATAACATTCAAATACGGTAAAGAATTGGTGGTCTCATTTGCAAAGTACTGTCTTGTTATTGCTATTTCACTTTGCCAGGCAGTTGATAACATAGTTTGCGAACTAAAACAAGATTTCGTAACTTGATTCCGAAAACCGGTATCTTAGAACTTCTATGAATTTATTGTGTAGATAGAATTCACATCTAGATTTTGCTTCCGAAAGCATTACGATACTCGGTTAGAGATAGTGTTTACACTTTTGCAAGTGGCGGGCATCTGCGTCAAGCAAGGAAAGACTTCCTTGACTTAAAACGTTTTTTTTTTCTAAAGTCTTTAGAAGAATGTTGTTCAGAAATTCTAAAAGTCAGTCTAATGGAAAACTCGGTAGGTACTAAGTACTATTGCCCACGACGCTGCCTATAATTGTGATACTCGAGCTGACATTTAAAAATAATATTTTAGATCCAAAGATTTAATACCAAATTATCACTTTTAGCGACTATTATATATTCTGTGCTTTTAGACACATTTTGAATTTGAAAAAACATCCCATCAGAGACGAAAAGATAAATAGATGTATACTCCACGCCACCAAGCCCATTTTCCTGTACAATAAGCATTAATGTCATTTAAAATGTTCTGTGAAAAATTCTCCATATATCAAAATGCTGAAACATGAGGCATTAAAATAGGCATCTCCGCGCAAAACATGAAATATTACTGTAAACACTGAAAGCCTCTGCCGACCGCGTATTTAGGCAGGCATTTTCGCTAGATTTACCGGGCACGTGAATGTAGGCATGAGTTTATTTACACAGATGTACGGCGACACTGGATATTGTCAGAATTGTGCTAATTTTCGCTTCGCCCACTTTCAAACTCCACTCTCAAAGTTTACAACAAAACGAGGTTGTTAGCACGATGTCACATTATATTGATCTCACGATATAATATTTTACACTACTAGCGTTTGCCCCGCGACTTCGTTCGCATTGAAAGTATCGTATATCTTACTTAACTTACCTACAAACAAAATCATATCCGAATTAGGAATAAAAATTCCTAAGAAGGCACAAGTCCACCAACCCGCACCGGGCTAGCGTGGTGGACTATAGCCCGTACGCCCTTTTTGAGAGGGTAGGTCACAGTAGGAACATTTGTAGAGGCTGTCGATTTGAAAGAAAATCATGGGGCAGAAGTGTGATGATAATATTATAATCTGCGTGATTCATTGTGTTCCTCCAGCACGCCTCCACCACTCAACACAGCATTACAGAGCTGGGAAGTAACAGGCTATTTTCTCAACACATCATTACTGAGCTGGGAAGTAACAGGCTATTTTCTCAACACATCATTACTGAGCTGGGAAGTAACAGGCTATTTTCTCAACACATCATTACTGAGCTGGGAAGTAACAGGCTATTTTCTCAACACAGCATTACTGAGCTGGGAAGTTACAGGCTATTTTCTCAACACAGCATTACTGAGCTGGAAAGTAACAGGCTATTTTCTCAACATAGCATTACTGAGCTAGGAAGTAACAGGCTATGTTCTAAACACAGCATTACTGAGCTGGGAAGTAACAGGCTATTTTCTCAACACAGCATTACTGAGCTGGGAAGTAACAGGCTATTTAAAATCAACTACTGATACTCGCCGTTAACACCGGAAGGTACGTAAGTATAATTAAAAGCTGACCGATTCGTTGGCTTAGTGGCTTCGGCGTTGGCCTTGACCGCTGGAGGTCGTGAGTTAGATTTCCACTACAGCCAGACAATGTAGATATAGGGCTGTCGTAAACGTGTATAATGTATAAGTATGTATATACAGTCAGGGCGCATCTGGTTATCCTCCAGATTAGTATCTACGTACCGCGGTCGGTCGTTAGTAACTACTCTTTTAGTACCAAAGCCTCTGCCATATATTTTTACTGACGTCATATAGCTTTACGCTTAGATTTTATAGCGCTAAAACGTTTCCTTATATTGAGCTTTTTAGACTTTTTTCGAATTTCTATTACGATTATTACTTAGGTACTAGCTTTGGCCCGCGACTTCATCCGTGTGGATTACTTAATATAGGCAGGTACGCGTCTTACATTTTCTTCGTTTCAACATTTTGACAATTTACATAGATGTACTTATGCACAACATAGTAAATGTATATCCTTACACTGCTACGAGTATGTATATTATCATATCCGTACTTTCCCCACTGCACTCTTCTATATGCGCCGTTCCCCTCCAACCGCTTCCGGCACAGAGTAATTAATACTATGGTCCAGAAGAATAATATTTCGGGTTCACTTTAGTCTATTTCGTTGGATATTTTCTATTTCCAGCTCTCAGCGAGATACTACTAAATACTACTAGAGTCTACTGTCTTTAGACTGTCGAAGTCATTTGATTTGAAATATATGTTTGAAACTTGTTGGGAATTACGGCAAACTAAGGCGTTCATTGTATAAATTATATATGTTTAGGAAAATCATAGAAATACATGTATAGTTTTTAGTCAACATTGTATTCTGATTTGTATATTATGTGTATTGCATTATTGTATAGAAATTGAATAATGCTGAATTGTAAAATAACGGGTGGCTTTCACCTTACGGTATTGCCTCGCGGAAGGGGTACATTTTGTGTAAGAGAGAGAGAGAATGTCTCTTTCTCGTTCTCGTTCCTTGCATATACCTGTCCTTCTCACAGCTAGCGGCATCTCACTCAGTGTGCTTGTCTCAAACACCGCTAGTTGCGAGCGTAATCGTGGAGATAAAAATAGGCAAGGAACGGTCGAAAAATTAGTTCTGATCGAAACATTGTACTCCTGGCTTCTTACTAAGTCACTTCGTGGAAAATATTGTGAAGAAAGAAAATAAACGCTGCTCTGCTGAAACCTTGAAGACTCTTTCACTCATCTCTCCGCGAACCCGGCACCCAAATTGCTTACAAAACTAATAATATATTTACCCTAAAATATAATTAAAAAGTTTGGCATGGATCATTGCTATATTTTTATGCTTAATTATAAAATTATTATTACGTCCATCAACCCGCACTCGGCTAGCGTGGGGGACTATAGCCCGTACGCCCTCACAGTGAGAGTAGGCCTGGGCCCCAAATGTTTAGGTATTGTAACGTGACAAAAGTACAAACCTCCTTAACCATCCTTTCCTTAGTACAAGTTCGGATATCACCGTTTAAGCTTATGACTTAAAAAGCTCCGTGAGTCGGAGCATATTACAGCGATTTTACCATTTACTAGACTCGCAGATTTAAAATTTACGGGCGACATAATTCGTTCATTTAAACAGATTTACCGACTTAGTTTGGCGGAGGAATGAGATTTCTCAAAGAACGTTCCGAAATGAAGCATCCTTCATAAGTAACTTTCTTAATTAATATATCTATTAGAAGACTATATATAAGAAATAATAATAATAAATTTGATATGTTTATGCAAATAATGACTGTCAGATACTATTTCTTTAAAACATACCTAATAATACCAACGAAGGAAGATATCGGCGAGACAAACTTGTGAGGATTAAATTATGGTTTTTAGGGATAATAATTATTAAGTTATACTGCAACCTGACAATCGGCCACGATGGCCCATCACCACAGATATAGATAACGGAATTGGTCACGATTGCGACAATCATTGTCAACAATGGGCGACTACAGGTGATTGTCCCCTCCACGCAATGGTGATGGCCTGTCGTGGCCCATCGCTGGAGAGGTCTTTAAGTATTGTTGACCCTCAAATTTTTAATTTTCTATACGACACTGCATTATTTTAGGCAAAGTAAGTTCTGAATATATGCTTACAATCATCCACTTTTGGACTCATACACTTTTTACATGGTTGTATTGTTTTGTAGTAACTTCTCAAAACCTTCAAGGAGAAGTCAACCGTAAACATTTTCTGTTATAATTCAATTCATCTTAATAGGTTTTGAGAGTTAGTACAAACCAATATTCGGCAACGATGTGTTTTCCACCGCAGTACGAGTCCTCTCGTCGGCAGTAACTTCGTAATCAATGCAAATTACAATTCGTTTCGTTTAATTTACCAAAAATAGTCCACTAACGACGTACCCACGACGTGATTCTCATTTCCATAATTACTTCAATTAACTCGAACTCGAGTAAACAGTGTTGTCAGGTAAATGTTTCGTTCTTTTTGTATACATTACTGTACCTACATAGTAATATTTTACTTTTATTTCCTTACAAAGTAGTTGTTAATTAAATATCAATTTGAAGTACCAACATAAAGTATTAATTATTAGTAGTTTAGTAAACTACATACATACATAATATTATATTTCCCTTGTAAACTAATGGATTAAAATGACTGGTATTCCCGAAATTGGAGTTTAATGATGCATGGCATTCGGGAATAGCAATTTGATAACAGTAGGTACAGTCAGCAACGAAAGTCCATGAAGACAGACTTTACCAAACTCCTGCACACTATAAATTTTCACATGTTACTGAACAGCGTTGTACAAAATATTTACAAATGACAACTCATTTTGCTTGTAACGTTATCGATATCGAAAAACTGTAGTGTTTAGTTACTTTTGGAATTATTTAAGTAATAAAATAGGAATAGATCAGTCAGGAAGGGTGTCAATGTCATAATTATTAATATACAGATGTCGCTGAAGGTCTAGTGTACATAGGTGGACGGATAATTAGAAACAGAGCAAGATTTTCATACAATCGAGGTCACATTGAAGCCATGGGTCTCCGTGAAGGATTGATCAGGGAAAGATCTGATGCCGGTCGTCGAGAGAGTAGATGGAGGACTTCCAGATCGCTATAGATATCCAACTGATCAGATGAGCCGTTTGGAATCAGCATCGTCATAATTCATAAACTTTTAGATTTTCATACATTTTGATGCCATTTTGCGAGTTTTTTTTTGTTCATGACCATGCTGCTTCCAAACGGCTTATCTGATCAGTTGGATATCTATAGCGATCTAAAAGTTCTCCGTCTACTCTCTCGATTACCGTCATCAGATCATGCCCCGATCAGTGCTTCACGGAGACCCATGGCTTCAAAGTGATTGTATGAAAATCTGGCCCTGTTTCTAATTATCCGTCATGTATATTGCTGAATCCAGAACATACTAATGGATGTAAGATGTTACATTATTAAGTCATAAAAGTGCTGGTATAAAAAATCTGAGTGAGGAAGCTCCGAGTAATTATTTCTCTTACATTTTACGAGTCAAGGCTTCGGTAGTTTTATTAGGGTACCGTCCTAACGGAAACTCTTTAGTGAAGCTCTTTAGTTCGGCCTTCCGTCCATTCAGAGTTCTGGTATAAACCTAAATAATAACCCACATTCCGTTTATACCAAAACAGGCTAAAGGATATTGCTTTCGAGTACATTATTTATTTATGAAGTCTATGTGTTCTAGTGCTGGGTAAAGGCCTCCCCCATTTCTTTCACTCCTCTCGGCTTTCGGGAATTTTACAGCATATCTCAACATTTGTTGCCAAATTGCCTTTTCATATTATTTGAGACCTTTTGTGATTTTTGTTTATATTTCACGACAAAACATGATTTCAGTTTGATGCTTTCTGAGCTGTAGCTAATTTGCTTTTCAGAACGCGCGGTGCAAGATGAGTGTAATAGATTTCAATTTGTCATACGTGAGTATGCGCGTCTTCATTATGAAATATCGATAGTTCAATGAGTGTCTCGTAAATTAACTAGGTATCTCCCTCACTACACTTTGATAATCACCAGTCAGTTTGTATAATAATATTTATCAGTTTGTTTATACTCTCTTGGTTTCTTAAAATGTATCTAGAGTGCTTAATCATTTTCCCATTTCTATCTTTTAACACTGTAATTACTCTGAGGTAAGCACTGCTCAAACGGTGACAAGCAAGCCTGATATATGCTTCACTTGCATATTTATGTTAGGACACAGTTTATTTTAAAAAAAGTCCAAATGGTCATTTGTACAATAAAAGAATCTCTAGATACTCTGAAGGTTGTTATTTGATACACGGGTTGATAGGAGCAGGGGCCACCGTGGAATGACCGAACTTTAGTTAGAAGGAGTTGTTTATGATTTCTCTGTTAATTTCGGTGTCGTAAATTGGCTCGCTTATCTGGGACATGAATCGCAGCGATATTAACATAGTAATAAATAAACCGAGGGTCGGTTGTTACCTAGCCCGGAGGATCAGCATTGCTATCTAGCGGCGAGATAACGTTCGCAGCATCTTAGGTACCCTTTCTCACTCACCTAATGTTTTATAGACGTTTGTGTATTCTATTTTGCGTTATTTTCTTTTAAGTCGGTTTTTTAGCGATGCCATGTAGCAACTCTAAACGGCCTGTCTGTAATTTTTCTGGTTTTGTCTCGTGTCGTGGTTTTTAAAAAGCCAAGGAATAGTCCAGTCATAGTATTAAGTCGCTGACTTTAAACTTTTGTTTAAGGAAACAAGCCAACTGTCAGTGTCTACGTTTCTTCTCTGTAGTAAGTCATCCATCACTCATCATCACATGAAAACACTGATGGTTTTAGCATGTGACGCCAACCTTGTATGTACTACTACATACTAGTATTAACTATTCTGCTATTTTTATATTTGTTCTGCTTCTACTTATCCTATGACATGAATTAGAGACATTTTTAAGCGGAGATTGCTCTTTTAGTTTGATTTTGCAAGCTACTATAGCATAATACACAGGAAATTATGTATGAAATATTCTCAATTTGGCAAAAAGTAGCGCATAATTTTTGTTACATTTGGTGCGCATTTGGTTACATACGCTGGTAAATTCGGATAAAAAGTTTCAAGCGCAACCGACGGACAACGGTTTTTAAGAAACAGGTATATAACGTGCAAAGCTACAGTGACGGCAGCGAACGAGGCATTTTCAATATTTCACTCCTAACTCCAACGAGTAGGTAACAACCTGTAAGTACAGTCGAGGCTAGAAAACTATTATCACCTCGAATGCACTCGTAATTTTCATTGTTATGTTTCAAGAGGTAACGTAAAGCACGGCACACTAAGAAAGGGGGTTTCAACATTCAACACCTTTGTAGGTGAAATAACGGTTGAAAGTTTGTATGGTTAGTCAGTCATTTTTACAGTTAAAACGTGATATTTTATATTTAGGGTTTACTCATTCAAAAATTTGAAAATTCCACCCTTAAGGGGGTCAAATGGGGGTTGGTTCAATGTTTGTATGGACAAAAACTATTAGATAGTCCTATCAACTTGAAACTATGCTGAAATAAATACTATCTAGATAATGTTTTGAACGAAACCTCTACATTAAATAAGTACTATAATAGTGTAAATAAATAGTGATTTGGTGATAGTTTAAATAACAAAACGGTACCTATAAGTTAAGGTAAGCTTTTCTTTAACACATCATTTAAATAAAACCATTACAAATCGTCACTCTCTAATTAATACACCAGCTGTACGTAAGGTCGAAGATTGGTTTGAAGAACATGGAGTTATGAAAAGGATGTTAAGGAATTTCCGTTGCCGACTGTACGTGGTTGTAGGTAGCCTGCTTTTATTTGAAAAGTTCCTCCTTTCCCTTGTTGCCGAAGGAGCAGTAATATTCTAGAAAATGCAGCTTTTTACCGCCCTCACGTCTGGTGTTACTATTATACTTTTTGTTCGCTGTTAGTTCTCTTGAGATATTAGTTCCTTTCTACATCCATCTAATGGGGCAGAGTTATTTACACGAAGATAGCAATAAAACTAGTGTATTGCTATTTATATTCACAATGATTCATCAACAGCCTATTAATCTCCCCACTGCTGGGGCTCAGGCCTACCCTCTCAACGAGGGCGTGCGGGCTATAGTCCACCACGCTAGCCCAGTGCGGGTTGGTGGACTTCACATGCGCCTAAGAATTTCTTCTTCGGCGTATGCACGGTTTCCTCACGATGTTTTCCTTCACCGTTTGAGAGCAGTCAGTACATGTACTTAAGTTTCGAGAAAAAACCCATTGGTACATGGCCCAGCCGGGGATCGAACCTCGGACCTTTCGATATGATAGGTCGCGTCTTATCCCTCGGGGGCCACTGACGCTCTTCCTCTCCGAGGCCACTGACGCTCTTCACAATGATTATTATTCATTAATTATAATTATTATAATAAACAAGGCATTGAATTGAATGGCAGGATGCAGAGTCCTATCCACAGCAGTTTATAACATAAGCGATATATAAACACATTAGCTGTTGCACGTGGCTTCGCCGTCATTCCAAAACTTGCGATGAACGAAACTATCTAACCATGAAAACCTCATTCGAATCTATTTAGTGCTTTTGAAGGAGAAGAGTCAGTACGCGAAAATTCATTCTCAATTTTATAAAGTAGTGTTCGACACAAAGGTTACTTACAAAAACTACTAAATGATTACATGAATAGGCAGCGAGAAGATGGGATATTGTGTTTATGTGTATCTGTGGGAGTGTGTGTGTATTGGTGTATGGGTATAAAAATGATTCTCATTTATTTCTGACGATGAAGTATAAAAAGAGGTAAGCAAAAGCACGTAGTGTGTCCAGATGTTCAATAACTGTTTTAAATCTAATACCTAGCGTTTTATTGGGCTCTTAAAAGTGGCAAATTGGCAATTTCGCTTATTTATGGACTGACTTAGCAACCTAGTGGCAAAATTTTAGTAGATCCTAGCGTTTAAGACTATAGTCATAAACTCCCAGCCGTTTATGGTACTACTGCGAAAGCATAAGCGTGGCTTATTTAGCTTAGGTTTATGAGGATGATTAAACGAAGATTATTTCTGGATCTTTCCTCCTACAATAACTCTACGACAGCCGTTTCTAAGATTTTTTACGTAAAACGTATGTAACTTTGCCTACGTACCTAATTGGGAAGCTTGAACAGTTTCTATCGGAACTACTTTTTATATAGTCGCACTCAGCATGTTTGCATGGACGCAATAAAATGCTAGGAGGGATTTTGATTTGACATAAAATGCCAGCGGCTATACCGAGTACAGCCAACCCTATTTTTTCTTACCTAGAGGCAATTAAGTCATTTAGATGTAGACATCTAAATGGAATCCCATTCAATGTTATATGCAATTGACGCATACATGTAAAATTGTCCTGAAGTGGAGGAGAAATTATGAAAAATGTTTTTTTACTAAGGAAATCTAAATCTGATTGTCCCCCTGATAACTCAAAATCTATTGTACATCTTAACTGATGTTTCTCTATATTAACTGTATTTAATCAGTATTGTGTACTAAAAAAAATTTGGAAAATTCAGGTTTTTTTCGCAATACCACTTCAGGAAATCTAAAAGAAAATTGCATACAATACGACGTGCGAACTTATTAGGTTAATAGCTTTGTAGTCAACTTTACTATCAGTATAACATTAAAGGCCGGGTCAAACCGAATGCAGCACGGCGCAGCACAGCACAGCGCAGCACGGCTTATGACGTTGTAAATGTATGGGTTATTATGGGAGAAGAGACACCTACGCACGATGCTGCACAGCGCTGCGCAGCTAGGCGCGTATCCGTACGTCAAGCCACGCAGAGACAACCCGAGCGCGCGCGGTCTGGCAACATCGCGCGCGTGCCGTGCCGTGATTGGTCCTCACTAGTTGACGTCACACCGCGTGCGGCGATTGCGTTGCGGCACAGCACATCGCCACAACTGGCCGGTGTGACGTGCTACGCAACGCGCTGCGCTGCAACGCTTTGCGCTGCACCGCATACGCATCCGGTGCGACCCGGCCTTTACTATACATGCCGTATACATGGTGTTACCGAAGCTGTGTACGCTAACACTTACTGCATACAAATTGTGTTAGATAGTGCATTTACGGTACAAGTTGCGAACACGTGTAACGAACACACGCAAGATAACACCACCTACACAAACATGACGCCTAACCGTGCCTTAACAAGGCCTTATACACGAGTATATGTTGATACAGTATCAACACTGTAATATTATGTATGTATGTCATATTAACTGCTAAAGATGAAAGCATATGCGACCCGTTTTCCATTAGACTGCCTGAATATCTCCTTTTGTATTATAATATAATTTTATAGATGTGGTCGAATAAATACATTTACTGCGTTTAAAATCTGTTGTCAAAATTAATACACTTTAATTTTGAGCGAATTCTTTATCTGTTATCGTTATCCTGTTATGTCACTAACTCCGATATAGGTATAAAGTTTATTATGAAAGTAAGATTCTGCCATAAAAGCAATAAAGTATTTAATTAATAATGTTAGTAATTGTACATTTTAGACTTTCGCGCTTTGTATTCATAATTATACACGTATATAATTAAATAATTATGAATATTAGTAATTCTTCGAGTATGGGAGGCTATCTTTTTACCGAATTGTAGCCCTCCTGGAAAGTGACCAACCAAAGTACTAACATTATTAAGGTTTTGCAGTTAGGTGTCTGTACTGCATACCTACACTGTTATCTAACACCGATCCAAAGTTACCCTAACGGCTTCGCATTAAGGTGTATTGCAAGTACAAACTTTACTTCGTTCAGTTAAGTTCAAACTAATAACGTCTTTCAGTTAACGTAATTAGGTTCAACAAGTTTTAACAGCCTGTGATTGGTCGGTGGGTTCTGCTAACGACAGACATGTCGCAACGTTACGTAAATGGTGAATGATGAATGGTATTGGGGTTCGATTTCTTGCCGGTACCTTGCGTGTATAATAGGCCTTTGAAACTCAGCCACCTACGAACGTAATCATTAGGCATTAATATATACTAGCTGTTGCCCGGGGCTTCGTCCGCATCATGTGTGAATCCATTAGGGGTGGGATTTGAGAAAATCGTTTATTGTCAGACATTTTAGGGACTCAATACAAAATTTCAAGTGTCTTGCGGTCTTTACCTAGTATATTGATTCTTATTATTGAATTTAATTGTATCAGGCGTTACTTTACTCGGTCGTAAGCTGCCGTTCTGTCAACATCCTGAGGATGCCTCGTAGAGAGGTGAAACACGTGTCGATTTTATATTATTTTATGTTGTTTTATACAGTATATTTTTCGCTAGTATTATTATTATTTTGTAATTTATAAATTAGTAAATTTTGACCAAAACATTTTGTTTAGAATAGTAATTTGCATGATATTATTTATAAATTTAGACTTGTAAAATTTATTTTTACTTAATATTAGAATTGTAATTTAATTTCTGTATTACTTACTATATATAACAACATAAAGTTTATTCGCGGGAAAAGCAAATTATTAACCACAATATTCTTATTATTGATGCTACCCTTATAAATACGGGTGATGTTTTTTCGCCTACATAAGTGTGCTTGGGGAGGCCTATGTCCAGCAGTGGACTAGCACAGGCTGATGATGATGATGATAAGTGTCGGTTCGACCTCCCGGCTCAGGCAAACGTCTTTTAAAGATCTATATATGTGAATTTGTGAATATGTGAATATTATGTTTTCTAGATCTATGAATGCGGTATTTGATATATATTTTATATTATATTAAGTCCGATTTCGCAGCGGAGGCTTGGGTGTGGTGGCGTTCATTGGGGAAGGCTTATGATGAAGTATCGTCAGAAAAAAATTTGCTGTCTTATTTATGGTGTTTTACTTCGGAGTTATTCATTGTTTGAAATCTGTACACATAAAGATAGATAGTCCCTACTAATTTTGATCAAAGATAATCGATGGCATTTTCTTGCCCTATACAAAGAATTAGTTACATACAAATCTATGAAATCGTTTAAGTACCTCACGAGTTTAGCCTTTCATCACTTTGTTTTTATACCTAGAGAAAACAGGCAGCGCGCTATTCGTAGCTCAGTAAACACTTAAGCGTAACACAGACAGCGCAGCGACGTTGCGAAAGCGTTGCGGCGGCGAATCTGCGGAAAGCGAATAAAAAGCGGAGCCCTTCAGACAGGAATACCGCTAGCGGCGGCGGAGCGGCGGCGGTTTGTATGAAGAACGCTCCGCACCGCGCCGCGCCCGCGCCGCTCTGTGTAGGGGTTCTCATACACTACAAAGGAATACAACGCGCCGCCGCCGCTCCGCAACGCCTGTCTGCGCAAATCTGTCAAATCAAAACGTCAAATCGCACCGCCGCCGCGCCGCACCGCCGCGCCGCTTTGATGTAAAAGGCTTCATACTATTTCGAACATTACAAAAAATTACCGCGACGCTTTCGCACCGCCGCCGCCCTGTCTGTGTTCCGCTTTAAGCGCTGTTTATAATCAAGATTGGGTTTCTTGAAAGGTGTAAAATAATCTCTCTTCGTTTAATTTCGCCCTGTGTAATAAAAGTTGAAGTGTAGAGATACGATCCTAGAGAGAATAGTTGTTCATTATTCCCTTGTAGCTCCGCGGTCGTAACACCTTAATACGAGAGAGCTCTCTGCGGCGCAACTCCAAAGCTGAGCTAAATTAAAATCTCATCAAGCTGCAGTTTAAACGGTTCAAGTGGTTTTTTAGGTTAAGTTAAGCACTTTTACGTTGTACCTAATTATAAATGTATGTTTTTAGGGTTTCATCAACATTGATATCGTTATACAGAAGCTTTTTTCCCGTCTGTACTAATTGATGCGAAATTTGGAACAAACGAGTAAGTATGGGGCGTTTTATATAGTAAGACGGACAGACATAATGTAGAGCTGGTGATTCTGAGCACAGCCACATATTTATACATACATTTATATATTTTTTAAAATTTAAACTATTAAATTTATATTAAAAATCACCAGCTCTATATTTCATCCATTTTGGAGAGTTAGGGTCTGAAACTTCCGCTGTAAGTGACATTAGATAAATTCCAAATTAAAAAGCGTGATATTTCCTTTTAAAAATGGGATGTTTACTTCGTATTTATTACAAAGATTGGCTTACACCGACGTTATCGTTTGTCCCGCAGTAATAACAGTATTTCTTTCCATATTAAAGCTTGGGATAAAAATTAAAAAATAAACATTAACGTTCAACGCTGACGCCTAAAGCAATAACCGTTATAAGCCGTTTTATTTCAAGAATTATTGTTCGTTTAACCAGGTTTAAGCTCTGTGTATATCCAGCGGACTAATAGCAAGAGGTAAGTCGCTTAATGTGATTCTTATTTAAGACCCTATGAAGGTCCTAAACGAAAAAGTTATAGGGTTGTATTTAAATGCATTTAATGATTATTGGTTTGCATTCTATAAATAAATAGCTTTTTACCGCGGCTTCGCCCGCGTAGAATAGTTTTCCCGTGGGAACAGCTTTTCCCGAGGTATCTAATAGCCCTTTTGTAGGATAAAAAGGTGACATTGTGAAACAGCGCCAACTTGTACTTTAATAAAGTTTATTCTATGTATTTTCTGTATTTAGCGCCATCTGTGGCAATCTGTTCTAACTATTTGGTTCGTAAGTTTACATGAAATCAGTGTCCTTGGTTTCACCCGCATTAAATTTGGATTTACTTATTGGATAATTTACACATCTTTATGAATTTATAGCCTATGTGTTATTCTAATGTATAATCTATATTGTTTTCATCAAAATCTGATCCGTAGTTTTGGTGCAAGAGTAACAAACATCCATCCTCATAAACATCCTTACAAACTTTCGCCTTAATAATATTAGTATGAAGTAGGATAGATTCCGCAAAAGGTATACCAACAAAAGGTATATCGTCTGACTGAACATAAAGTTTGAAAAGTAAATAATAAGACCCCAATAATAAGTTATCGGTGCCTGTATAAAGCACTCCACCGTGTTTTTAGAACTTATAATTGAAATATCATTCCATTCGAATGAAGTTAAGAAATGTATTTACAGGTTGTACGCTAAATACAAAAATATATTTTTTAATTAAAAAAACCGTGTAGGTAACAAGGTCATCATTAGTGTCAAGGCCATGCGAAGGGTTTCCATACACTAAAGGGAAGAGATTACTTTGTACAGTCGACCGCACGTCAGTGGAAATAAAACCAGTATAAATTGGCCTCTCATAGTATTGAAACTCCCTTAATAGGTTTGGCCAGCTCAATGTCAAAGTGTTTCCACGGACATGCGGTCGACTTTACAAGTTGATTGTAATCTTTTAGTTATATTGGTAGGTGAATTTCCGATTATAGTAGGTATCAAGAATCTCAGTATGATATGTATGGGTTGTTGTGGTGTTGTATTAATTAAAATTATTAGGTATAGTTAGTATTGCCATGGGATTAGTAGTAAAAATATTTACTTTAGCCGCGTGCGTACGCTTCGCTGATTTTTCGTTTAATTTCGTATTTATCCCCAATCCTAAATAAACATGTCCTATATCGTATACAGTCAGGTGAAACGCATAATCAGGGACGTAAAGTAAATTATAAATTATTCATGTAGTTATCCCTTGCTATAACTAAAATTATTCAGATATAAAGGCTCTCGTGAATTTAATAGTAGGTTTATAATTATCCTAAGCCCACGCTGGTTCAGCGACCTCAAAATGGGTCTCGGCAACTAATACATCGCTGCTCTTGGCTCTGCATGAGATATTGCATTCAGAATTACTACTCATATTCTGCTTAACAGTGATATTTTAGTCAAATTTCTGCATACGTAAGTCTTAAAATATGTTATTTATCTAAAAACTGATGAATATGTGCCAAACACCAGTGTTAAACCCTGCTCTCTCGATCGCCGCTGCTCACCCTTTACAAAATTGGAAAACCAAAACAAAAAAACATTATATTTTTTAGAGGATTCTCTCTTTATGTAATTAATTAGGTATCTGATCGGTTTATTCCTCAGAGCAAGTATACTAGGTTTATTCATAACAACCACGAGTGTATAGGATAAATCCTAACCCATAATATTATAATGTCACTCTATGTCTATCTATATTATTCTGAGCCTATGGAACCTACCCCTTTTGTAGGATTTTTTATGCTAATGAAATCGTTACCTATGTCACAAATACCTAGCATAAACCAATGTTGCAGCCCGCTTCTGTCTGTTTGAGATAATCTCACAAACTACTGCAAGGACTTTAAACCGGTTTTCACCATAAATATAGCTATTTACCGAGAAAGTATATAATACATACATACCTACTTTAATCGTATCTGTGCGTAGTTTAGTAATAAAACAACCTTAAACATACATATACATATATACTGTCTGAACTATTTCATTGCCGAAATTGAATGACTCCAAAGCAAAATAAACCCTAACTAAACTTAGTTTATTTGATCATAAACTAACCGTCAGGCGTTAAGTCGAGATGAAAAAGTTACCGTTCTCTTTCTATCGCAGTTTCACCACTCGGTTTTTAATTCAACGGAATGTTCCGACTTCCGATCGGAATTTGCTTTCAGACTTTCGAAAGATCCGGTTTTACTGTGCGATTAATGGAATAGTGGAGCAATTGCATATACGTATCCGCTATGTGCAATTCTACAGAAATAAAATGCGGTTTGTTTTTATTTAGCCGTTTAGGAAATTCATCTTGCTTTCCATGTCCAACCCGTGGCGTGGCGTATGCGGGACGGCTTGAGATACGTTTTTCTTAAGTTACAAAAATACAAAGACCAAAACAGAAAACAAATGGATCTATCTAGTATTACAGATAAGTTCTATAAAAAAATATGTGAAGATGTTATAACAATAAAAATAAAATGACAATACATTTTCATTGTAAGTTATTTTACAAAATTTAACTAAAACTAAAATCGACTCTGTCAAAATAAACAAGCTTCACCGAATAAGTTTTAGACTACATACCTATTCCACTTAACGTAAAATCCTATTATATGCCTTGTTCCATCTTTTTTGTTTATCCTATTTTCTCATATGATTAAATACGTGACTCGCGAAAGGAAAAAAGTACGTCATAAAACGCAGAATCGTTTGGCGCAGTACGAGTATTTACGCATTGAATACGCTTTACGCTTTATACGCAGACTAGATTACTCCGATGTTATTTGATTTATACCTAGAGAACTGTCAGTCTGAGAACACATATTGAATAAGAGGAGAAGGTATCTAGATGAAACAGTATCACATTTAAATCAATGTACCTAAATATTTTAAGATTTTGATAAAATTTGATAGGTACAGTAATAGCCCAGAACAACAAATACCTACTTACGTTACTTTTAACACGGACGAAGCCACGGGCCGTCCGCTAGTTACACTGTTTCTATTGTATTTCCTTATAGTTTTACATAAATTCAAGCACATATTCGCATTCTGTATAAAATTATGCTAACTTCGCGCTTCATTAGACCTACAGAAATTAGATTACCTACGCTACGCCCCGCGTAGCAGAGTGCTACGAGCCTGATTGCTGCTACGACTTTTACTTAATTAATGCACAGAGTTACTTTGGATTGGCTACAAACATTTACATACATATTTAATATCCATTAGACAAAAGAATGAAAATTAAAACTATTCTACAAGCACTAAATCTCGTACGGCGCCAGTTCATAAACCGATTGGGTCAGACGACAGCCTCGTTACAAAATACTTAAGCTCAACTTTATGTAAATAATAATATTTGCATACATAGAACTAAACTTCTACATCTCCAAACTTAAACAAGGTAGTTTCAGTGTAAGTTCAAAGCAGCAGGGTAGAATCCCGGGCTACCTACTTTTAGAGCATAGGCATGTCAAACTTTCGAGCCGGAAGCCGCATAATGCAGTCGCAGAACAACTTCGATAAGGAAAATCTGTGACCAGCCTCATAACACGACGCGAATAAAAGTAGAACACGTTGCTGAAAACATTTTTTCTAAAAATTGTGCATAAAATGAGTTTGGTTTACTTACTTGAACCTTTGCCTGTTTAGGAAGCGGTAGTAGACAAATTTTAAACATTTAGGCAAAATCAAACTGACACTAAAACAATAAGGGCTTGATGCCGGTAATATACCAAAGCGGAGATGACCTTATGTTCGGTGAACGCTGTCGCCTTCTTATGCGCCGTCAATGCGCAGTCAATTAGTTGGGTGGTCTATGGTCTGGGACCTTTACCCCACCCTTTCATACGTTATGTTTCAGTTAGAACAGTTAGACAACGTGTAATTATAGGCCTTACCCATTTCTGGGTCCGCAAAATAACAATGCACTTATATTCTTTAGATTGATATAGAACAATAGTTGCAAAGTATCCACGGACCATCAAGCAAGTTGTTTTTCGTTTACACAATTTAACTTTCACAAAAATAAACTGTTTAATCAAGAAATCTAAGATGGATGTTGTTTTTATTCATGACCCATCCAGCGTTTTGTAGAGAATCTGACGTCATTTATCAAAAAAAGCCTGGTTGTATCCCATTACGTGAGCGACGATAATATCCGGCAACAATAGTTGCACCGCCATGAATACGGGTGGCGTTACGAGCGGGCGGTACGAGCGGAATAACTTATGCGGACGGGTGTAAGTTGTGACAAGGCAACGTAAAGGAAAAATGTTTACACGCATTCGCATTTTCGGAGGTAATGGGTTAGTTTTTGGTTACATTATACAACTAACAAGACAGTGTACTATGGCGCAAAAACGGGCCGAGCGAGAGACTGATTTGCATGGTGTTTGTCCCTTTATATTGCAAATATATACTTGATATAATGTACATAGTGACGTATGCATCTGGCAGGTTGTTAGACACGGACACACAAATTCGACAAACAACCTTACGTACAGAGAGAGAGTTGTTAGTAGTATAATATCTTTGGTTTTGGTATTTCGTGAAAATAGAAAGTCTAGGCCCTTAAAGTCTATCAACAATAACCAGGCGTGCGGTTTTACGGAACGACTATGTTACTTATAAGGCAGAACAAAACGTGAGCAGTTACTAACAGAGAACTATCAAACGTTTACTAACAGAGAACTTATATTTGACAATAGCAGTGAACGTAAGAGTGAAATAATGTTTAAATATGCAATCCAGCTCGGATGAAACGAAACACACATAACTTTGTTAACAACTATCTGAGATTTAAGTAATCTCTTAAGTTGTGCTTCCCTGTGAGGCTGGTAGAGAAACTAAATGTCAAAAGCCTCGTTTTTTTAAAAATAAAATTCAAAAAGAAGACTTTTTCAGAACTTGTAAGATATACGTTCACTAGTTATAATCGCTTTCACGTGTGTATTGCACCAAAGTTTTGATTCCTTGGAATTCAAAGCGAGAAACACTAAAGCCATTCGAAAGTTTACGACTCTATATCTTCCTGAGGACTTTATATTGTAATCTATGTACATAGTTGTACAAACACAATATATCCATGAAAGGGTGTAGAAGAAAGAACATTCAGTATAAAGTAGCAGATAAATTCAACTGTCAAATATAAAATATAGAGCTTAAAATCCGTGGGCTCAATTCGTGTGGTAAGTACTTACCTAGGTGTGGAAATAACTTATATACCTAGGCTTTTATTTAAAATTTAGGTAAAATGATTTCAGCATCATCAGCCTGCATGAAACTATATTTCGATATGTTCAGACACAGTTCGTACCATAAAACGTAATACTGAAACTATTTGTGCAAAGCCAACCAAAACTGAAGGAATTTCTTTCATCAACTTTGATGTCTCCGAAAAAAGAAAATTTCTTGTACGAAAACCACTTTTCTAACATCACATTCGGCGTGCACGGACCCACGAATTCAAAGGAGTGTTATTCTGAAAGAATGGCACCAAAAATTCGAATGTAAAAAGTTGATATCGCGCCAGTGTAATCCGGGATTTACGTTTGTTTTCACGAATAAGCAGTGAAGAGAAACCAGCTGAATGGAAGCCATTCCCATGAATGACACCGTGGATATTCTTTTGTATCCAACTCATTTTCCAGACTAGAATAGGCCCGTCAGTTTGCTGAAAGGGTCGTGGGGAAACGATTTTAATTTCTTGCTGGGGAAGTTAATATTTCGAAATATTTTTAGAATATCAAATGTACCCTTAATATATTAAATATCTTTTCACACTGATTAATGATAATGAGATTAATCGAAACTTAATTACCTACTGTTTAAGTTTATGAAGTTTAATGGACAACATAAAGATAATAGTAGGTAATAAAGGTAATAGTATAATAGCAGATAGGTACAAAAATATAAAAATACTTTTCTACTCAATACCAAAACCTAGTCCGTTAAGTAAGATATAAATTACTGCGTCCGAAACTTTGAAAAATAAATTCAATTTCGAGCATAGCGAACTCATAAATCTGTATAAATAAAATACAAATGTCCCAAACAATTCCGAAGTAATTTAAGTAAACTCAAAGTTAAATTCCTTCCACAAAGCCACTCAACTGTACAGAAAAGTAAATACAATAAGTATGTTTAAGAGAAGGGAGTTAGCCAAAGCCAGATGCCCGTGTAAAGTGGAAGCCAGCCGACTATCTCAACTAACCTCAAACGTTAGATTAATAAAACAATATTGGACTCGTGTTCTGAACAAAAGGACGAACTGGCTTGGCGTCCGCTTTTAATTTAATTAATGTCTTGACTTGCTCCGAATTTGGTTCTTTTGTGTTAGTATCTCTTCACTTTCTATCTCTCTAATATCCACAGTCTGAGTTGATTGAAAGAACAAGCAAGTCTGTTCGTATCATGACAGTGATTGGCCAAATTCACAGGAAAAGGACATCGTACAAAAATTCCAAAATCTTTTTCTCATGGCGCATAAAAAAAACAAGACTGGAAAACTCCACATTAAATACGAGAGACAACCTCCTCTGACGAGATGCCAAAAAGTCCACTTAACGGCTTAAAATGACTGTGTTGTCAGTAGGTACATACAAGATTTTAAATTCAGACTGTCGTGTTGCTATTTTTTAAAGAATTTTGTGTTTTTTAGTCATAAGCCTCAATAAAAAAATAGATTTTTAAAAAATCCTAGTATTTTTACAACACTTTAGTATTATTATATACACAGGATAATTTATTAATGTGTTGTCGTCAAGTCAACTGAAGTGCAAAAGAAATAAGTTAAATAGATTATAAAGAAGCAGAATAAATAATGTTATTAAAATTTTGATGTTTCTGAACTGAATTACATTCACATAATTAAGTAGGTAGCTTCCCACTCTTTTCACATTTTCTTTGTCGCTCAAAAACGTGTTCAGTCCATTTCAAAGAGAATTCAATTTTGTTTTGTAATTACATTCAACTCTTGTTCTTCAGAGTAAAAGATATAATTAGAATAGGTATCTTATACTTATCTCAGAGTACTACGCTTACTCATTTTTAGACCACAAAGTTTTTATAGATACGATAAATTTATTTCGCTTTTACTTTATAAGTTCATTATACTTATAAATGATTTCTATCTTTAGGGAAAACCGACAATAAGGGGTCCGTCTGTCCGACAAATAACTTAGTACCTTAGTAGTAGTTTACGTAGTAATTACTACTTAGTAGTAGTAATTACCATAGTAGTTTACGTAGTTCGGGATAAGAGAAGTGTTTGTATATTTACAGACATTGGTTGGTACAGTGACTTCAATATTCGAAGTCAATGCAAGCGAAGCAAGGTACATATTACACCCTAGTTTAGACTAAAGTCAAGTCTAGGCGCCAGTAGTAGTGCCTAAGGTAAAGCGGATAAGCGTCCGACGTTATCCTATTGCAATTAATCCGGTCGCCAGCTCTAATTCCTCTGCCAATAAACAAAGTTCTATCGTGATGACGTACCTAGGAAAGACAGGGCTGAACTAAGAAGTGGTTGCTACTTTTATCTTATCTTCCCAGGGGATCAGGAACACCTGGCGACAAATCTAGGAGATCTTTTATGCTAAACTTCTGTAGCTACCAAAAGTTTTTTTTACGTCTTAGAATAGAAATTCTAATCTTTGACGTAAGCAGATTTTCTCACGACGTTTTCCTTTCCGCCAATGTACGAACCTACGTCTTAACGTAAGGCGAGAGCACAACCAATAAGGTTACCACGGCTCCTGGTTGCGGCCTATAAATAAGATTGTTTATGGAAATAGTTAGTGTATGAGTGTATTGGGCATACATACTTAACCCTTTGTAAGCTTCATAATAATTTTAGTTTCATACCAGCGTCGGTGCCCACCATAAGGATTTTTCCATTTTGAAATCAAAACAAGCAACTTTACACCACAGTATTAATTAGGATGATTTACGATAATAAAAAAATGTCCAACCGTTGAAAAATGTCCAAACTGATTATTGTCCAATCAAAACTGGAATAACTGGAGTTTTTCAAATACGCCGAAATGCTTTTCTGAAATAGTAATTGTACCGCATTGTCCCAAATAACCCGGAGAGATAGAGTATCCTCATTCCGGAAATGCCTCCGAGCGACTCGTGGAGGTTTTCAGTCTATTGAGCTCAGATTACTCTGCATCCTCTAGGCTGTATATTGTATTTTCCTGTTCTTACTGACTTCCGGTTGGAGCAAGTGTCCATTCCCCGGTAAATAATTCACAAAACTGGTAACATCGGGTATAGACAAAACAGTTTGTGAGTAAATAAAAAATCGGTTTTTATTAATTTATGCATTTTAAAGGCAATTTGACGTTTTATTGAAGCACTAGTGGCCCACTGTATCCCAGCTCTATTATTCATTCAACTCAGTGCAGACTGCGGTTTTATGGAAAAAATTGAATTTGCATCGCTAACAGTTAGCTGTGAGAATAACTTAACATAAAAACGAAGAATTCGCTTTTTCATTTCTCTCTCTACCCCCGGTATTAAGGGGGTTTGCCAGGACAAATTGATGGACCCTAAGACAGCTTGAACATTATCATCATAACTGCTTTGTGGATACAAGTGCGTTTCTTGAGGACTGCATCGCCTGTCTGCCATACACTGGCTCCCATATCCTTTAAACTGATACAGAGAGTCATGCATTGCTGAAGATATGAAGTAGAAGTCATTCCTGCATAAGATCCGAGAAAGAGGAAGTAGAGGAACAGTTCCTCTTGGCGAGAGACACGGAGGAATTAACAGAGCTGACTGACGGCTAAACCCCTGAAGGGTTAAGTGCACTGGTCTTTGATTCAGATTAAGAACTGAATAAAAATAGGGAAAACGAGAAGAAAAGTCCGCAGCAAAAAGAAATACGCTTAAATAATAGCCTAACGTTAGCACTAAACTAGAATTTAATATTAAGCTCGCTAATGTCTACTAATGCACAGAATATATGGTTTGCGCATACGGTGCAGCGCAAAACTCGCTTTATTTAGTAGATTAAGATAAGTACGGAGAGGGAGAGAAAATACAATATACGGCGTTGCAACGAATATGAAATCTAAATCCACTAAATTATGACTGTTATATTATTTAAGTGATTCAGAAATAATAATGTTATTTTATTTGGTTTAAAATTAGGGGTTGAAACGGCCCATGCACAAATATGGAAAAATCTATTTAAAAAATGGAAAACGATGTTTTATACGATACCTCTATTCTACGCTTGGAATTCAGAAATTGTACCATTACATAGAAAATGTTCTATTTACATACTCGTACGGAGGAAATTCTTTGATGGATGAATATTCTATGACCGTCAGTGCAATAAAATATTCCTTGGCTATTTCAACCCAACAAATACAAGTTAAATTTTCGATTTAATTCAAATAAAATTCCATTGTAATTTATAAGAGTGTAAAAGTAACATATGGAAAATGAATATTCCTGCAGGTCGAACGAAAATAATTGAAATCTCGCCCTCGCGAATTTATATGCACCGGTTGAATTTAAAAGTTCGAACGTCGAATTTTACACTTTTAAATTTCAGACGAGGACGAGGCAAAGGATTTGAGATCGAAAATCCTTTAGTTACTGGATTTTTATTTATATTCACAAAAAATTTTTCAAAGACAAAATGAGTGAATTAATTATTATCCGAACTACGACTACTACTTATATTATCTTTCTAAAAATTTTACAACATGAAGTTAAGATAGTTCATATTACGAAACAATCAAAATTTCAATGTTTAATTCTTAATACATTACGTTACACAGAATACATAAACCATACTTAAACCTTAAACTTTTTTTAAATAGCTCACAATGCACTTAATCTAGACACTCAGCAAAAACGAAAACTTAGTAATAACTAAACTTTTATGAAATTGAATGTTCCACGACAGGACTATTAGCTTCTTCAAATCCGTTATGAATTGACTAAGTAATTGTAATCACTACATTATCCTAAAACGTGAATTACGCGTTCATCTTAGATAACAGGCAGGCCATGGCAAGCTAACCGTAATGTTCTGTCAAGATAAGCTTAATTGATGTCCTCAAATTAATTTCGTGAGCAAATTATGTGTTGTAGCGCCATCATGCAAGGTAGTCGAGTAAAATATAAATTACATTAATTGTGTACTAAATAGAAAACTGGGACCTGAGGAGGAGTAGATAGCATTAACACGGGTTGAGGTTCAACCCAGGACTTGTATAAATTTATTGCGGAACTTACTTATAAGTACTGAGTATTGATAAACCACAGACGGTAATGAAAGATACGCAAAAAGTTAGGAATAGACCACAGGCTTGTCTGAACTCTAACTTCTGACAACTTCTGAGGTAAAATATAGGAGATTGATGAATTAAATAACAAAATTTATCACGCTCGCCTGTAAATACATTTCATACAGAGCGTTTCAAATAAACGTCACATTTGATAGAAACAGAAGCGTGCTTAAATCAATCAAGCTAGAATCGAATATTTGCAATCGCAATCCGCGCTCGCGATTCGCCAATCGCAGCAGTGTATTGGGCCAATCGCTCGCCATTCACAGCAGCACGTATTGCAGACAATATTGAATGTGCGAGCAGGAAATGCAATAACCAAGTCACATAGTTCCAGAAATTTATTTCGATAGTAACTTACACACAATGTGTGTATGTATCGACTTCGATTTCCCGGTTACATCGTGCTTCTGTGCTATTTCACCTCGGTGCTTTAATGGCTCGTAAGTTTGCCTGAAACGCGAGATATTGTTGGTTCTCTACATCTGTGGTTCTACCTCCCATTAGAAACAGATAAATCTGTCAATTTTCTAGTGTGTGTGATATTGTGGTGATTTCATTTACTGTTCACAAACACATTTTTATACATATCCCAAACTGCGAGTAATGAAAAAGTAATGAAGAGAAATCGCACCGAGTTCGACATCGATATTTGTAGAAAGGGGTCTTTAAACTCTAGTGGTTCTGAGGACTAAGGTCACATTGAATGCAGTTGATTGACAGAGATGATTATAGGTTAGATTGGGTCTGATCTAATCTCACGATACTCTGGGGGCTGCACAGGCCCGCAGGCAGGGCGGGTTTAGTTGAGCAAAGAAGACGGGAGAAGGGGATTTGACATCAGGCTCGCAGGGAGGGAGGTCATTTGGTTTTTATACCCCCCCCCCCCACCCACGCACACACTGACACAAATCACGAAATGTGTTACCTATGTAATATTTTAAGGCTAATTTTACGAAATTTTGTTATTAAGTCGTAGTATTAGAATCTTACAATATTCACGACAACGCCGGAATGCATTATACGTAGGTACCTACTTAATTTCGATGTAGGGTTCACATTTATTTCTCTATCTCCCTGAATACGTAGCTGGAGCGTTTTGGCAAATACTAAAGTTTCAATTATTCAGCATGGCGTGATTTCAAATAATTATGTTATTTCCTTTATTTGTTAACAGTCAGTGGTATTTTAAACCATTATAGTTTTAAAGTGTTTCCTTTTAGATCGTTAACATAAATTGAGTGGTTTTAGTCCTTTTGGAAATTTCCAGATTTAATCGTTGTGAAAAAAACAATTATTTGTAAAGTTTCGTGTTTAAGATAAATAAAAATAGATTGTATAGAAAAAATATTACATTTTAAAACTACTCTATTCTGGGCATTTCTGGGCATTCAATTGATATTCTTTTTTTGAAAGTTGATAAATGAATGCTTAATTTATTTTGGACACCAATAAAAACTGAAAAACTAAAACCACAGATATACTACAAAACCACTTAACTTCGACCCCTAGTTAATCACCTGTACATAACAGTGGCATAATAAGACAGGTGTATATACTTTGTTCTATTCGGTTATTAATTTAAAAACCCGCATACGAATATTTTCCATCTCTTATTAACTTATCTTCACTTAACCGTCCCTGGGCTGGTAACCCGGAGTTAACCGGGTGAAGTAATGCGATTACGTACATGACCCCACAGCGCCGCTGGCTGACTCATTTGAATGGTGATCGCAAATAATAACACTTCGTAAACGTTCATACTACGAGAACTTTGCGTATACTTTTCTCTTACGCAACCCTATTTCTTCTAATAAGGGAAATCTTGTCTATATGAAGGAAAAATGAATTGGCGTCGTTTGGCGGCCCCATGGAAGCAGTATCACGCATTTTGTATGGAAACTTGTATCTATCAATTTGTAGTGCAGTGCTCGGTGGATATTTTTGTATGGTGAGTCAAAACACTATCCAAATTCCGAAAGATTATTTTCTCTTCACTTCTCACTATTTTTAATTACTAAAACAATTACAGAGTCACTTTAAACTTTTCAAATGCACGGATCGAATCATAAACAGAGTAAAGCGTATCCCTGTCCGGGACCGCGTATCCGTGGCGGCCTACTTACCGCAGGCCGCAACCTCATTAAGCAAACGCAGGCGTGAAGTCTCACATACATTGCATATGAAAACAACAGGCCGCCACCGCCACCGCAGGCCGCGTGTGTCTGTGATATGCATAATAAAATAAAGGATCAAATGCTACACAGCAGCCATCTAGTAGCATAAAAGTGTAGAGATACAGCTCCATCTACACATTTCCACCATTATATTCAGAAGCGTTCAGTTTTCAGAACCAGATTCAGTTCCATATTCGGAAAGCATTCCATAGATGGCGCCATAATGAAACTGGATGAACATTGAGTTTGCCTACTGAATTTCTATAGAAAAACGGAGCTATGGCAAGTTTTTGGAGAAATAGAGATACTAATTATATAGTATATATCAAAATCAAATCAACAGACGATTAATATGTACCCACTGGTGGGGCACAGACACTCAATGAGGGCGTTAGGGCTAGCCCAGTCCACCACGCTTAGCCTAGTGCGGTATATTGTTATATTGTTATATTGTTTTGTTGCATAATTACTGCTCTGTGTCGTATTGGAAATTGAGTGTGATGTCTTATATCCTGGATGAAAACCTGTTGAAAATCACTGTTTGACATACTTAGTTAAAAGCCTTGAAAATCTTACACTAAGCTAATACACGAAAACTCTAGAAACACTTTAGTGTTGCATAAAATAAAAATATAATAAATTATTAACAGTTTTCTCCACTGGGAAATTATGCAACTTCACGTTATCTTGCAACGTTACCTTCAAATGAAGTTGATTAAGAATTTCATTGCAGACGGAACTTGTATGAAATTATACTAATTTTATACGCAAACTAGCGCACTCCAGAGAGTTGACGTTATGTGAAAATTGTTTTAACCATTCAAGAAGCTCATCTTAGTGTTTTGTTGATCTCTGAAACCACTTGTTTTATTTATTTACACTTACAATTATACTGACTAAGTGCTGATTTTCTTTTAAACCATTACGAATATCAGATACCTACATTATTATCCTAAAAGACACCGGTAATTTTATTCCAGTTCAGATTACATATCCAGATAAAACATCATCTCCTTTGTTATATTTTCCAATCTTTATCAATTCCTAAACATTGATCATCAGTGGTAGTGTTCGTCTGGATGGGTCACCAAATCGTTTAAGTTTAGAATGTCCAATTGTCAAAATGTCCAATGGTTTTAAAATATCCAATTCCCAAAAATGTCCAATTCTCTGTATTTTAGTTTCAAGAATAAGGGAGCAAATGTAATTACAGGCACGCGAGGCATTCCCCTCAACGCACCGGCTGTAAGTCGTTTGTTGCTATATTCTCTAATAAAAACTTCCCAAATTCCTCCCCGAAAAACCCAAAACTTATAATTCCTATAACATGAACTACAGAAGAAAACCATAAAGAAGAACTAGCTGTTGCTCCGAGCGACGCCTGCAAGGGCGGTGTGTAGTGTGATAAAAAACAAATATTTGTTCAACAAATGAACAAATTACTGTCTACGTTATTTGAGAAACTTCCAAGCATTTAAAATATGTGGACCCAGGATTCTAGGCTGAGTATTGATAGACCAGTCAGTCGTAGATTATGCGCATGATGCTATAGCAAAACAATTTGTGTATATTAGATTCGTAAACTATGATGGCTGGTAGGTACCAGTCATCACTGCGTTTCGAACGGAATAATAACATAACAAGCCACGACCGATTGAGCAAATCCAAAACAAACGTTCACACAAAACAATGAATTGGTCAGTTTAACGCTGATTTTCATTCAGTCAACATCTCCGATGCTTATTCTAGCGAATAAATAAGCAGTCAGTTTTCAAAACCCGCTCAGAAGTTTATAAGATGAACAGTTCGAAATGTTGAGATGGACCAAAATAAATAAAAGGAGATGAATCGCCACTCGTTAATTGTACTTGTATCTGTGTACATCGTCGTAACATACCAGGTTAGTTGCGTTTTTTTTAATTTTATTGTATAAAACGTAATGAATCATTGTAGGTACTACACTAATATTTTAAGTGCGCTCATGTGGATGTTTTGTTTTCCTAGAAAAAATGTTTTCCTAGAAAATTTTACGCAATGGTCAAAACACAGGCCAGGGTTATATTCGAGTATCTTATTGTCAATAGTCTGATGTTTTTGAAAAACCTAACAAGCCCTGGCCTTATCGGGTTTCTCCGAGCACCACAGAATAATATTTATGTTTCAGGCTGAGATTTCAGGTAATATCAACTAACTTTTCTATTTAAAGTGTGATGTATTTTCAAGTGCTCACTTTTATAATTTGTCATTGTATTTGTAACCTCGCAATTGTTTAGAAACCAGGAGATCTGGTTTCTGTGCTTGTAATATTAACGGAATGAGAACAAAATAAGATATGCCCAGTTAAATTCAGCTTGTATACATTTTGGTTACAAATATTCGTACCAATCAATTTCCAGGTTAATGGATGTCAAGATAAGTAATGTCGCTTCAAATATAATCCTAAAGACAGTGCTTGTAGATTTAAATGTTACCAACTCCAAACTTTCAACACCAAAACCACTAAGCCAACGAAGTGGTCATTTAATACCAGGGACTAGGATTTACTAAGTAGTTTTTACTAAACTCAACAAGTTGTTGGCTACGAGTAACTATTGCGCATTATAATAAACTTGTTAGCCTAAATAAAATCCGGATTAGAAATAGTTCGAATGGCTCAAAGAGGTTGCAAAATGTCACTGACCGCCGGGCGGACCGCGGCGCGCCGCGGGCCGCGCGGCGATGCCCACGCATGTGCATTCTGTGCTCTGTGGAATGGCTATACTGACGTTGTTGAATAGCTAGTCTGGCCAGTGGACTATATAATCTGTAGTCATACTTTTTACAGTGCCAATCAGAAACGATTTTTAAAAAATAGTGTTCGACTTGAATGGTCGAGTGGCACTGTGGCAAAAAAAATGTAACAAAAAGTTAAACAGTACATTGTGTTCGAATCAAAACAATGTCTGTGTATCTGCATTTGTTATTATATTGAACGTACACAATGCTTTTCATCCCGTTTACTGTTGTTTAAACATTCGATTACTTACAACAGTGATATATCGGTTAATAATAAAATTAATGAGTTATTATAATTTGACCAGGCTGATAGGTACGTATAATACAAGGAATCGATTAAACTCTAAGATCTTAAGGTCCACTGGAACATTATAGAACTTTGTGTACACGCGTAGTAGCCTTAGACTAACTGAATGGCAGCCTTGAACGGGAAACCGTAATCCTGGCAGACCAAAGTCAGACGATGTTGAGAAGATAGGCGGCAAGAAGTGGAGACGTATGTACCTGTAAGACGTATTGGAGGAAGTTAGGTGAATAGACCAATAGAGACTGAAGAAAAAAACACGGAAAAAACCATTCCTGATCAGTAAACAATACACATAACGTATCTATTTGGTAAAACAAACAGAATAATATCAGTATCTACATACAAGAACGAGCAATAAGGAAACGTTTTATGAATTATTATGTCGCGTTATTCTCTCTGAAATACATTTCAGATTATTTAGATTGGTGCCTACCCAAAATTAGCAAATTCGTTGTATAACAATGTTGAAATAATGCCTTTGCCACAATACAGAAATTTCTGTACACAAAGATTTCTGTATTGTGCCTTTGCTCAAAGAAACACTATTTATCTTAAGAATCCATACGAGCATGACAATGTGATCATATTGGGTTATGACTTATAATGTGATGGAAATAAGGTGGATTAGTTAGGAAAGTAAAAGTAGACGAATCCCTTCTAAAGGTATATTTCACAGAAAAGAAGAATCTCTTGAGCAAATGTCAAATCAAATGCAAAAGAAAAGATACAAATCACTACGAAGAAAAGATATACTTAATCAGAAATAAGGTAAGTAGGTACCACCTATCTAAATATACTTTTTTATTCTCAGACGACAGATTTCCAGGACAACCTGATAAATGGGTACCGGGCCCTCATTGCGGACATCCAACTCCGGACACAGAAGTCCCGGGAGGACATGGACACCCTGGTGTCCCAAATCAAGCTGCTCATGAAGAACGAAGCTGACAAAGCTATCAACTACATGACCGTGTACCTTGAACAAATTTCTTTATACTTTCAGGTATGAAATAACTTAACAAGTATTTCTGGTCCAATCCGTAGTTGATATACTAAAGGTATACGTAACCTACCGGTACAAGTTAATTAGAAACATAGAAATTTATAATATGACGCACTGAATAATCTCAATTTTAATTTACGTCGTAAAATAAATGTTTAAATTTCATTTAAATATCGTAAATTTATAGTATTTGCCAAGCAATACACGTCAGTTAAGTAAATATAGCATTGTATGTTTTGTTATTTTCCTAGATTTAATAAACCACTCCACTTCCATTTTATTGTAGGTAATTATCCACGACCGTAAGCCACGCAATGGAACTTATTGCAAAGAGAGCATCGTGAAACTACTAGGAGAAAACCTTCAGCTGGCGGATGAGAATGTTACCCTGTGCCTCGCTTTGGGTTACCAGAGGGTTCAGAGGTTACCAGGTAAAACAATTCATCAATCAAACATAACCTACCAAAATCGCACCTTTTCATTCTGCAACTAAATTGTGTATTTTACTATTTAGATGTTCAAAGATATTATTGCTACGTTCGTAGCGGGCGTAGAACTGCGTATTCTGCGCAGAGTTCTAAGTTGGATTGCGTTTAACAGTATATGACTTTCCACTCAACTGCTAGATAAGCAATTAGCTGCAACTTCAAAGTTCAGATTATTTAGGTAACCTCAATTTTAAAATCGTTCTATTTACGATACCTATCTAAAATTACAGGAAATCACCCGCAGTTAGACTCTAGTTCAAATAGTCAGCGTAATTGCAACTGTTTACGTTACGTTCGACGTAGCAACATTGTTTACGGAACCGTCTCCGTTGGCACGGAAGCATTGTCAACCTACATTCTGGTTCCATTTTATTTTGGGACAGCCTTTCTTGTTTACCTACGTAACATTTCCGTTTGTGCCAGGCTACAGGATGTATCCAAAACAAACGTTGGTTGTAAGTAAAATATTGGCGGACCTGTGTCAATGTTGGGCACAGTTTTGTTGACATTGAGACTTATACCTATATGTCACATGGTGGGTAGTTAAGAGCCGTGGTAGCCTAGATGGTTGTGCACTCACCTCACGTTCATGAGCTCGTGGGTTCGATTCTGGCCCGTACCAATGAGTTTTTCGAAAACTTAAGTACGGTTTATTATAATAGCACAGGTTTTTCGGTGAAGCAAAACATCGTGAGAAAACCTGCGTACACTTTTGTGTATTTTAAGGAGTAAGATAATTTGCCTTTAATAGGATTTTATTTGATATCTTTTGGTGGCTGCACTAACTTAATGCCATACGACAGAAAGGGTATTAGATTTTTTAAAATACTTAGTTAGGTACTGATTTCCCCATTACCTGTGAATCGATATCATTAGTATGACAAATTTTAAACCTGAAAAATTTCCGAACCTTACTTAGAACGTCATTGGCGTAGAGGATAAGACGCGGCCTATCATATCGAAAGGTCCGGAGTTCGATCCCCAGCTGGGCCATGTACCAATGGGTTTTTTCTCTAAACTTAAGTACATTTACTGACTGCTCTCAAACGGTGAAGGAAAATATCGTGAGGAAACCTGCATACGCCGAAGAAGAAATTCTTAGGCGTATGTGAAGTCCATCAACCCGCACTGGGCTAGCGTGGTGGACTATAGCCCGAACGCCCTCGTGGAGAGGGTAGGCCTGAGCCCCAGCAGTGGGGACATTAATAGGCTGTTGATGACTCAGAGAGTACAGAGTTCTGTACTCTTATATTAGTCACAATCACAATAGGTACATGAATTTTTTTTCATCCCTTAGAGAAACTGCAAGTTCACTTCGAGACCCTGGAGAATTTGAAGAAGTACTCAGCGTCAAAACTATTCGAGTGCCAGAAGCAGCAACAAGTAGGTGGCAACTGCTCGCATGAGAGTCAAGACCTTGAGAGGACTGTCGTGAGTATATATAAAATACTAAAAAAATAAAAACAATTACCAAACTCTAGAGAGAGTTTTACCAGACTCCATCTAAATCAGTAAAAATCCTCTATACTACCCCAAATTGGTACTAAAATAGCGAACGATTGTTTCAAATGACGGCAAACGACATTGAGTCCTATTTTTAACTTTGAGGCGATTTTTTAGTCTATCTAGTTGCATTTGTAATCTGTAGCTGCAGAACACCTGTGCGTTCGATAAAATATCAATAGTTAATTATCAAATACATAGGTAAATCTTTTTTTTTTCTAAGTTTTAGTATAATGATATTTAACTCATAATAATATTCATATATTTCTTCTAATCGTATTCTAATAATATTACAGTCAGAAAAAAAAGTAACTTGTCAATAAAAAAAATAGATAAATAAATAAATAAAAACTAAATCTTCTCCAACTTGGTACCAAATTGATCTTGTATCTTTGGATAGTCACGGCACACAACACTCGCGGTATTAGCGGATGTGTTCGACGACAAATCGCGAGACTTTAGTTAATCCATCACTGGATTCCACGCCGAGGACAATCAAATCATTTAATAATGTGAACAAAGCGGGTAAGTGTAATGCTCCTTCTGTCTTTTTGCAGTTTCTGTATGAAACCTCACCGTTCCCCGTGGTCATGGCCGAGATAGCCATCCACGGCTTCAAAGAGGTGTCGGACCTGAGTGTCTGCCTCAAAGACATCATCTCTCGTATGATGACGCACTCCGTCAAGGTGATCGGGGACTTCAACAGGTGTATCCACAACATCGAGATGCCGAAACTGAAGTATTTGCTTAAGTTTATGAAGAAGTATGCTTGATAGATTAGTAATTCATGGTCATAGAAACAAGAGGCATAGAGTTAAGACTCCTTTACATTAGTCGATAGCTTGGTGGGCACGGGGCGTGCGGGGAATACCCGAATTTATGGAAACTACTAATGTTAAACTCGAATTACGAATAAACTGGCAAATAAGCGTTTTGTATACCAAATGTAGCAAACAGGCTTCAACGACCAATAGGTATTTATAAACATCATAGCTCGGTATTATGGAAATCTAACGCGTCCCAAATTCGATAAGTATTTATCGGCTAATGTAAATTAACCCTTATCCTTGATCAAAGGCTCACCCTCCGATAATTAATTCACATATTTCGAGAAGACTCCTTCACTTCAATCGAGGGTTGTTTGACTTATGACATTTAATTAGAGGTTGATATGCCGAATTATTTTTTGGCATATTTTAGCTGCACAACTGTTTTGTAAATAACTTCTTAGTTAAATAAAAGTGGTTAATTATAAAAATAGCGGATTGTGATTTTTTGTATTTTTTTTTGCTTAAAATCTTACAGTTGCATATTACATTGCTACATTACAGACATTTTACGTCCCCCTAGCAATACCAATAAATTATAGGACAATGTATTTTACTCTCAACTGAACGTAAATGCACATTGTATCTGTATTTTACGGATAATGTTTAGTGTCATAAAAGTTTTATGTATCTAAATGTAAATAAATACACATACAAGGTATATACCTACATCCCATGTCTTATTTTCATGACGTTTACCAAGTACGTGTGATGTTGTGCGTTTGTATCTATGTTTAGAATAAATAACTGTAAATATTCAACTAAAGAAGTACTATACATTTTAACCTACTAAAATAGCTATCTATAAATATATACTATTTAGATATAAGTACCCTGATACCTAGGTATTAAACATCTATTCGTATAGCGACACTCCTTCCTAGGTACAAGTAGGTATCTGACATCTGATCTGGTCCGATTTGTTTCTCGTCTAAATGCCAAGTGTGTAGACTCCTTAACTAACCTACAGTTAATTGATATTCAAATAGGGAGTTACGTAAACAGTAGAGAAATTGAATTTCAGATTTCATTAATTAGTTTATGGAATAATAAGTAATTAAGATAGTTGGCGATTAATAGTTTAATCATATCTATATACGTTATGATTTTTATAGTAGATATTTATTTATAAATAAAGGAAATACAAGTTTTCTAGTTTAATTTACCTTCGACTTGGTTCTTTTCCACGGAAACTATGAAAAGTAAGTACCTTGGTATGTATATATAGATATTGTACTGGTGTACCCACAAATTTTTATGAAATTTTCACATTGTTTAAAGTCAAATTCCATCTCTGCATCATTCACGCTCATCTCATGAGCAAATAGAACTAATATTACGTATTAACAATTCTATATTGGTTAAAAATTAAAATCCGAGTGAAAACCTATCAACTGGTTTATTGGTGCAGCTGATTCCTTATGCATTGCTTTTCCGCCGCATCGCAGTCAAGAGTTGCATTTAATTTCAACTATCGTAGAGTAAGACCAATAGGTATGAATATGGGTATGTATAAGTTGAAACATATACGATACTTTTTAATGCGAACGAAGTCGCGGGGCATAAGCTAGTAACATAATAAAATACACAAATGCGAATTCCAGTTGAAAGAGGCTCATTTGAAAAGTAATACGTACTCTTATCAAATATTATGTTTCCGCTTCATATCAAAAGAACGTTTATTAGTCTTTTTCAGACGTTTCAAGTAGTCTTAAAAGGCACTTAAAGTAATTTCCTAGCAGACATCACGTTAAGAATTCGCAGTTGATGTTTTCTGTTGAGAGTTTTGACCGCGGATAATAATATCAGTAAAGTAACAGAAAAATATCAAATACTGTACCTGAGCCAAATTTTGGCAGAGCTGAAGTACATGCTGCTAGTGAAGGTCTTAATACAATAAATAACTTTCATAAACTAAGTTTGTCGGTCATCTGTCTTTATTAATATTACGCGAAGACCGAACTTTGTAATAAATATCACATCGACGCAGATGGACCAATTTCGATATACTAATCGATTGGTATTTTTACTATTAGATAATACCTGTGTACTTTTGTTGTAATTTTTCGGAAGAGGAAGAAACTTCCTCACTAGTTATTATTTCCAAGTATATGGTAGGTAATTAGTTTAATCAGTATATTTTCTGATAACTAAACTGCATTCTGTGAAAATGTTATCGAAACTACTATCAGAACTTTATTTGCAGTGTTGATAATAATAATAAATATACTACCTACCAATAGAAAGCTTTTGTCGCATGTCAGTGTTTCATATTATATCATCCATTACGATAGCTAACGGCTGATAACTTCATGATTTAACCTGTCCATGCTTTATCTAATACTACTTTTATGTAATAATAAACATCATTAGGTTTATTATCGCTTTATTGCGCGTAAATCTTATCCGAACAAATTCGACCACCTCCAATCTTCCGCGCATAATGGAACGTTCAATCGTTTCGTGTTAACTGACGTACAAAGTCCACTCACCAACACAACGAGGACGTCTGCGGAACAAGGCTGGTACTTCAACAGCCTGCTGAACCTCAGAGTGCGTTGGGCCATCGTCAGAGGGCCCACGGGCCGCGACACGTGGATAAGCGGAGAGGGCTGCGGGTGCGCGGGCGGAGTCGACGGCGGCGCGACGCTCCGCCGGACCGTCTCCAGGGGCACCGTCCGGGCGACCAGGGTATCACTACCGACGGAAGTGGCGCTGCCGCTGAACATATTCATCAGATCGCCGATAGAACCACCCCCGCTGGAGCCGCCGCAGCGGAGCTTGTCCAAGTCCGTCAAGCTCGACCCGCGACGGACGCGCAGCCGAGAGCCCGTCGAGCGGTACGGGATTTGCTCGACGCGCACGTCGGCCTCGCTCGTGGCCTGAACTTTGCGTCGTCGCTGCATTTTCACTTGCAAGTCACTGACACAACACGGCAAGAGCTACACTACCACTGAGCCGTTGCACCTGGTTTTAAGAAAATTTGCATATAGATAGGTGCGCGTGCGACGTTAATCAATAGTGCCACGGTCGCCCGCAGGATGTCTCGTTATCGCGACCTCGCGCGTTTCCGCCGCCATCGCTTGCGCAATGTCAACGAACCCTGAACGTAAACGAAATTCTAATTATATTTTTAATATGAATCCTTGGTCCACTTGTATTTTGTTAGGGGTGCGTACGCTGTGGAGTCTGTGGGCTGACTGAGGAGAGTGCGTAGTTACGTGTTCGTACGGATGGGAGTAACTCAGCTGAACTAATGAGGTGATCGGGTTCAAAGCGGGTCGCCCGCGGAGACCGCCACTTAGCAAAGAAACTCCACGCAACAAGTGCACATATCGGTTTTACATCTCTACGAAGAACTCATTTATACAGATATGCCTAAGTAACTCGAGATGTTTCTGGAACAATCCATTATCTGTTCCATAAAATATGCAGGCAAGCGTATTAGAGGATATAAAAACCTGTCCTTTCTATATTTTAAAAATGCTCGGCTAAAATGTATTTTAAAATACTTTTTTATAGATATCTATTTTAATCGCATGGTAATGTAACCTTTTTTTAAATGGGATCCCATTTAGAATTATATCCAGACTCTACCTTATAAATTAACGTTTTAAAATTGTTATTATTTGGACAAAGTTTCGTTCTAAGCGATGTTAGGGAAACGACTCATCCAAAATTAAATTGTATCAACAAAGGTTCCTTGTAGGAAAAGTCTATGGAATTCAGACATTGTTTAGCCTGCTACCTTTTATAGTCGAGGTCCTGATTAGGTTTCGAAATAAAAGGGAGGAAAGTATGTTTGTTCAATATTCAATAAGATGCTTGAACAACCTTATTTTCTCATCACAAATTCGAATATTCTCATAACACGCTACAGACCGTGAATTTTCATCTATTTATGGAATTATCTTCTCATAAATATTCTCATTAATATATCCATTAGGATTATGTCACATTTAAATGTATAACATCCTACGTCGTACATTTTGTAATCCCTGAACCAATTTTCGCAGAAGATTTGGTTACTCTGTAATGAGTTTTTTCCAGAGGCTATTTCAATAATTAATTTAAGTCGTAACCCACTGTTTCTTATGTTTTTTATTATTTTTTATTATTATTATTCTCTAAAATAAAATATGTGGAAGTTTTTTTTTCTGACTGACTTTCTCTGGATTTTTAGGAACCTAGGCTTTAGCATTGAAACCGTTGAAATCAGTACCAATTAATAGGTATCTTACAAAATTGATTTAGAATTATTATTATACTGAGAAATGAAAGTTTAGAATAATTATTATAATGTTTAAATTAGATAATTAAAAGATTCTACCTTTTCCCGAAACTTTTATTATTCCATGGCAAACAGTGATCTTTCAGTCAGTGTAATATTTAAGCGCTATCATTTCACATACTTCCTCTGTGACGTTGAAAGGGAGAACTGGCATTTTGTAGGTGTTTCGTAAAAGTAGACACCGTTCTCATAGCGAAGTTTAACTAACCCGAAAACTTTGGACTGATTGCGCTGAATTTAAGAACATTATTGTATAACAAGTTACGCGTGGTCATCACAGCCATCTATGTGGTGGTCATACATAGAAATAAATAAAATCATTAAATATACGGGTCGAGTTGAGAACCTCCTCCTCTCTTGTTTTCGTCGGTTGATTAAGGCCGGTAATGATAGAAAATTTATGGAAACTTCATTAGGTTATCGGAAATTTAATAAGAAACAAAAATAACACTCGAATGTTACACATACTCGTAACAAGCGAGTCCTGCTGTACTTTGCATACTTGCTATTGCAATCGAACCTGGATAGCAACATTGTAAACTTATAAGCAAAACACTGCGTTTGCAAGTATCGTGAGTGTAGTTAGTAGAACTAGGATATTTAGAATGTGATCCTTTAATAGTGTTCCCGTAGTCATGTTGGAAACTAGGTTGCATGACTAGCTTTAAATGATATACTCATCTACATACGTATGTTAACTGCAACATTGTGTGAGATATGACGTAAGTTAGATTGGTGACGGTTATTTTAGGTTAGAGATAATTTGTTGCTTATTTGTGTAAAATTATCATGAGTGCATCACTACTGGGCCTATTTCACCTAAAATAATAGGGCGCAAAATGAATACAAAGCGCGAAAGTCAAGTACATAATACTATTAAAATTTATCAGCAAGTTATCAGTTTCGTCAATTCAAACTGGGAACGCATGATAAACTCTTAACAGAGCATGACGTCACCACCATAAATTTTAAGAACAGAATTAGTAATTGTCAGATTTACTTTTATATTTATTCTCTTCAAGACAACAATAGATGATTAACTATTTACCTATTAAAAAGTATATAAAAAATCCTCCAGATTATTTATTAGAGTGAAAATACTTGAAAACGAATTTCAACCTTGAGGTGAACATTTTAATACAGTGTACATTTCGATACAGTGGGCATTATGCTACTTAGGGCTTTAACCCCCAAGGTCAACCTACTAAAGGGTCAGTACTAAGGGCCACACACAGCTTTTTCACATTCCCAGCGGTATACTATGTACAAACATTCTATCTCAGCGGGACACAACGCTACGGTTCGTTACTAGATGCGTTTATCTTGTTGGAAAATGCAATAAATATACTGAAAGAATATATTTTTGTACTTGCCTACTTATACCACGTATACCTACATCAGTTTTACTAATGTAAGTTGTGAAAATATAAGTTTGGGGAACACCGTTTATTTTGGTGGGAAGATGAAGGTAAAATATTGTTTTAGATCAAAATTACGGCGATATACAAACTAGAGTTGGATATTACCCAAAACGCAGGAGGTCATGCACCGTACCAAAATGTATCAAAATTTTCCAGATTTGAGGCTGTTGAACCATAGTTAAAATTATGAACATTTATTAAACGCATACGCCGAGGAAGGAATTCTTAGTCACACTTAGGTCCTCCAAACCGCGCTGGGCTGGCGTGCTGGACGTGGCCCATACGCTCTCGTTGAGAGGGTAGTCATGTGCCCAAACAGCGGGGACATACAGACTGTTGTTTTAAATGAAACGCTTAATCATTGTTTAAGTTTGCATGTAATTGAAAGCCGGTCGTTCGAATTCTGAACCACATAAAATGAGAGCAGAACATGCATGCATGATTAAACTAAATTAACTAGAAGAAGCCCCACTTAGCCAGAGGTTTATTCATGTTACCGAAGAAATTTATAGAACTTATTTACCCTATTTATTTTCCTTTACGCTTACGTAAAAATTGCGGAATTATTATACCATTTGAATTACATAACAACAAAGCCTTTTTGAAAGAAAAAAAATAAACCAATTTGTCATTGCATATTTTCAAATAAAATTTGTAAGAAATGTGCATGACTCTTATTAAAGTTATTGGTCTCCCTAAACGATCATGCGACATGACATGCATTATGTGCTGTCACTCATGCATGGCCGTCTAGTTGTAGTGATTGACGTGCATGACATGCAAACTACGTGCTGGCCGTTGTTTCACTGTACTGATTGATAGCAAGCATGATGGTCCATCATGCAGCATGATAATTCACGTAAACGTAACATGTCATGCAAGCATGATCGTTTAGAGACCACTTATTAGTTGTGTCTAGTAGTTATAACTGGTTATAAAAAATTAAATTCTTATTCAACTAATAGAAAATTATCATTTGTCATATTTCAGCATTTCATACTCGTAATTAAAAGCTGTCCTTAGCTATTATAACTTATAGTTTATATAGGGTGGCGTCAGCCTTGTGTTCTGATAAAAAACACAAGGTTATCGCCACTTTATTTTCCATAAAACTTTATTAATGGCCGTTAAGTAAATTACGAATATAACCCAGTGCCCTTAACGTCACTAGAGGCTGGGCACCAGCTGTGATAGACGCTTTTAACGACGCCCCTATTCATCAGAGTATCATTGGTTGGATAGATCTCAGATCTCACGGAGATAATGCCATGAGTTTTCAACGCGAATCGTTGCTCAAAAATTATTTAAATTGCATATTTTTAAAGCAATGATGCCTAGTTGAAATTGAAAAACGGTCCAAACGTGACAATTAAAACATAGGTGTTATAAATAAAAAGAAAACCGAGCGCCGAAATTTAATAAAACGCTTGAAATAAACTATTTCTTAGAAACGCTGTGAAATCGATAAGGTTGTTTGATAAAGTTTTTAGTCAGGTCAAGTTTGTCCATCACTTCACTTAAGACGGTGTTAAAAATAACAATTATTTGTGCCATTTTCACAGATTAATAAATAAATATAACGGACGGTATTTTAAATTTGGCATCATATGTGAACGAGAGTGCGGCAACTCCGTACAAGCGCTCTGAAACGCACGTTAGTGCTCACCTACACCTAGCACACAGAGATAGGCGTGTCGCCAAGCTATGGCCTCTCCTACTACTCTGTACTCCTTCCGCGCGCTCATCTCTGTGTGCTAGTGTAAGTGAACACTGCGCTTGTGTGAATGCATTTCAGAGCGCTTGTTGGAAGTTGCCACACTCTCGTTCACTCTATCATAATCGTCGATGGTACGTGTAAGCTTTAGAACCGGAGAGAATTTTCGGAACTTACTTGTTGTTAGCTATTTTGTACCTATGCTAAACCGGATCTTAATGCCAGTAAAATTATCTGGGTCCTTCAGGAACGCTAATTCAATATTTTCAGCGAAATTTCAACACTGGACATAATGAACAATATAAAAACTTAATATATTTTTTAAATAACCTTTCAATGTTTAATAATAATTTCGGTCTTCTAGTTATACAACGTAATTGTAGACATCTCCTAACTAAATAATTAGTCCGTATCTGAATAACATGAGATAAATTCCATGATTGTAGTAAGCTATGTTGGGACAGTGTAAATATAAAAATATTATAATTCAGCCATTGAACCCGCATTTGAGTTAAATTATGCCCAGTAATTATGTAGCACACAGATTGTAAGACTTACCTTGATCCAGATGAACGCAAATATTAATTCTCCATTCCGTTGTTACCAAGAAAATATCACACAAAATCAATACATAAAAATATAAAATGTTTGATGATAAAAGCAGACATTGGATAACCAATTGATATTTAGAACGATATAAAAAACATATTATATATACACAAGACATTTTCATCTATTCATAAATTTAAAAATAAACTTGTGAAATAAATCAGTGAAACAAATCAAAGTTGAAAAGAATCAATCTAAAAAGAATTTGAATACCATCTTATTAAACAAACTCTTGAAATTTAAATAAAAAACAACTTGGTTATTAAAACTATTAAAACAATTGATACATAATAAATCAATGCAATAACAAATCTGCTTTTGTCATCGATAATCAAAAAGCACTCACGTTTAGCTGCATCACGATCTTGTTGTACGCCCGATGCCATCTCTGTTTCGGCGTCAGCTTTGGCTGCTTCGGCTGGAACTCCAACTGCTCCTCCTCACGTCTCTCGTTCGACTGGAACTCATTGTCTTGATATTGCTCATCCCCTTCATTAAACTGTTCATCATTTTCGAACTTCTCCGTTTCTTCGTTTTGGTCGTAAGTACGGTCCTCTTGGTATTCTGTACCATGCTCATCGTACGCTTCGCCTTCGGGGAAATCGTCTTTCTCTTCGGGAACCTCGTGGTATGTGGTTCGGTTCACTTGGAATGTCACTTTTGATTTCTCCGTTGTTGGTTCTGTGTGAATTAGTATTTGTTAATACCACGGGTTAATACAAACGAAACAATGTTGCTCAATTATTGTTATGTAAACAATTTCAATTCCATAACTGCATTGAGATTTTTTTATCAGAGGATTAAATTTTTTTATCGGAAGACGCAGTGTAGGCAGGCCTCTCACAAGGTGGACCGACGATCTGGTGAAGGTCGCGGGACGCGGCTGGATTAGGTTAGCGCAGGACCGGTCGTCGTGGAGATCCTTGGGGGAGGCCTTTGTCCAGCAGTGGACGTCTACATGCAGATATGATGATGATGATGAAACAACACTGCGTATTTTTGAATGTATTTTACATGAGTGAATAAAGAACTATAAAGTAATAGTTAAAGTTGAAGTAATATTGAACTAAAAAAACTCGTAGTTCTAGACGGTTATAATGTACAAACAGTTGAGCAGTTTGGCATTGTTAAAGTTATTGATAATTTATTGTAAATATGAAAATATAGGAAAATTTTGATGTTTGAAAACGCTATCAACCAACCTTCCTGAGTAGTGGGTACGGCAAGAGTATCCTCTTGATGAAACGAAGATTGTGATGGTTTTCTTTCAATTATCGACGGCGCCTGACTGTGATAGCTATCCACTGAAGGCTTTCTCACTTGAGACACTGTCTTCGTAGGTGACGCAGTTTTCTGCAAACTTGGACTGGTCTCGTCCAGCAAATGTGTTTCTTCTGTGACCTCTTCTGGAATGGTATCATGGAGATACTCTTCATCGCGATACCTATCCAAAGACGTCCTGTCGCGGTCTATCAATTGATCAGAATCAGTCTTATGGTAATCATCCTCGTAGGCACTTTCGTAACTCGACGGGGGAAAGTCCTCCGGTGCGTCGGGTAATGTCCGAGTTCGACGCACTGAAGGCCTCTGTATGGACTCCTGTCTTCTTAACGACGGAGTTCGTGGTAAGGAAATAGGTGCTGTAGTAGTCGCGTCGGACACTGGCACTAATGGTAAAACTTCTGGGACGGATGCAACTGGGACTGTGGATATACTATTAAAAGGCGTTACTGGTGCTACGACAGTAGAGTATTGTGTGACAGGGGCAGTGGTAGCTGTGATATGAGCTGATTGACTTATAGAGGGAGCTGGGGCGACCGCAGCTGCAGCAGCACCGAAAAAACTGCCCAGCTTCTTAGCACCACCCGCCATTAAAGAACCTAAGGTAGCTGCGCCAGTCATAACACTTGACTGAATTTGCTGCGCTGGCTGCTTCTGCTGCTGCTGCTGCTGCTGCTGCTGGTATTGCTGTTGCTGCTGTTGAAATTGTAATTGTTGTTGTTGATATTGCTGTTGTTGTAACTGATATTGCTCTTGTTGTTGATAATGCTGCTCTTGTTGCAGCTGCTGTTGTTTTTGCTGCTCTTGAAATTGATACTCATACGGTTGTTCTTGATATGGTTTTTGCTCATGATACTCGTCGTGATATAGCTGATCTGTTGTGTTAAGTTGCTGATCTTCGAATTGCAAATCATACTGCTGATAACTTGGGTCCTGATAAACGTCTTGTTGACTTGTTACAGGTGGTTGTGGTAAATACGATGCGATAGTTGATGGCACAGATTTATGTATCAAAGTGTCTATTTCACTGGTTACTCCATATGTAAACTGTGTTTCCGGTTCACTCCACGAAGGTTTTTGAGCTGCAATTTTAAAGAAAATACTGAAGATATTGAATGTTAATTCTTCGCAAATACTATTTATAATCTGACACGACATTGTGCCGAGAGTATGTAAACTAAATGAAATATTACATTTATCAACATTCCTGCGATGGAACGGAAGCTTTTATCGTTTAGAATTTTCAATCCTTGATACTGATGTACTATAATTACAGTAGTGATGCAGAATGTTAATATTAATTATATATTTTTTGAAAGATAAAAATATTGATAGGTAGTATATTATAATAATAATTATATTAATTTATCACCTGCAGGCGGGGTAGCATGAGGCGTCTCATCAAAGAAAGGTTGCATACCGTCTTCATCATAACTGCAACAAAAATTCAATTTAAATCTAATTATATTTTTAGCTATTGTGTGAGTTTTCAACTATCAGCTTTACAAACGCAGAGTCCAAATTCATTGTCATCTAGGCTACCAAGACCTATCTTCAGTATCTATCTGAAAACAGTTAAGTAATCACTATCTTTACCTCGTATTATAATTAGTATCCTGATATGGATCATTGGCAGTGGTCTGATACTCCGACTGGAACCAGCTTTCATAGCCGTGGGGTACGTCGGGTACAGATTTTTCGGGTTCTGCGAATAGAAACGTGACAGCTTAAGCCAGGTAATTATCTAAAAGTATTTGAAAATAAAATAGATAAGGTCACCCGGGGTTATTGTAGCTAGAGGGCACTCTGCTATGTTTTTGTGGGTTACTGATTACATAAATCTCATTGTGCTGCTTGAATAAACCCGCAGAAGATAAATTAGTTATAAAATCCAACATGACGACTCGTTGTGGACCCATAACCTAAAAACTCTTCCTAATGCGTACTCACCAGGTACATAAGGCACGTGGGTGTGCGTGAGGGGTGCGGGCTGCGGGTAGGGCAGCCGCGGTAAGCGCCGGCCGCGCCCGCTGCGCGTGGAGCCCGACTCGCTGCCTGGGGGCATCGGCAGGGCGCGCACGCGCTTCGGCGTCGAAGATGGCGTCGCTTTAACAATATTTTCAAAAGTATAGGTTCCGACAATATTTTTTTCCCAAAAATCCCGAGACGCATATGGCGTATCACAGACACGCGCGGCCTGCGGTGGCGGCCTGTTGTATTCCATACGCATGTATGGAATACAACAGGCCGCCATGTGAGATTTCACGTATGTGAGATTTCAGACACGCGCGGCCTGCGTTTGCATATTGAAGCTGCGGCCTGTGGTAGGCCGCCACCGCAGGCCGCGTGTGTCTGGGATACGCTTTAAGAGCATACGCAGAGGCCTTGCTGGCTCGATATCGAACCGGCGGGTTTCAAGCGGTTAATACAAATAGCTAATGGTTAATACTCGGAATTATTTTTTTATAAAATTAAATTACCACTTGAACAAAACAAACCCTAAAACCCATCTAGTCAAATAAATAGAAGCGCCCTCTAGGCTCTTAGCTATGAATCTATAATACCTGGAAGACTGGCAGCGGTTCTCCGCGGCCGCGGTCTATACGGCGCCATCTCGTTGTACTCCGAGTAACGAGACGACGGCGGCAGCTGGAACAAGTGAACCGCACTTTACTCAATTGGATCATAGATGGCGCTGAATTTTAAAGCAACATAAAAGCGTCCAAGTACGAGAAGACAATCGCGATTTGCGTTACTGAAATGCCTGAACGCAAAACAGAAGTAGTCCGAGTCCGAATGGTATGCTGTATGGGACCTGTTTAGGCGGACGAACTCCGCTTGTTGAGGACGTTCACGTAGGTTGCGTAGCTCCGGTTTCGTACACGTCCGAAGGGTAATATTATATACCCTTCGGACGTGTACGAAACAAACAAACAACCTAGTCTTCTCGTACTTAACTTTACGTTACTTTACGTAACTTAACGTTCTGTGTTAGCGTGAGCCCGCGAGTTATATTATGTGTACGGTACTGGTTGCGTAGCTCCAGTTTCGTACACGTCCGAAGGGTATACGATGTTGTATGGGACCTGTTTAGGCGGACGAACGCCGCTTGTTGAGGACTTGTTCTCGTGGCGCGTGGGCGTGAGCCCGCAAATAATATTATGTGCACTATATTTATTATTATGTGTACGATACTGGTTACGTAGCTCCAGTTTCGTACACGTCTGAAATATATTTGATGTTGTATGGGACCTGTTTAGGCGGAACCTGCGGCAGCTGCACGACGGACGAGCGCCGCTTGTTGAGGACGTTCTCGTGCTGCGTGGGCGTGAGGCAATCGTCGAACAGGTACGGCCCCGCGCCGTCCCACGGCCGCGCGTCGTCCGCGTACGCCGCGTGGTACGCGAAGCTGCTCGAGTCGAAGTACTCTTCGTAGCTCGCCTGCTGGCATATTTGTGAGTGGTCCCTGCAAATAAACATGATATAATAATAAACTTTACTTCAAAATTTACATACGACCTGGAACATTAATGGATTGTCTTCCAACATTCATGAGCTCGAATCCATAATCATATCGAACAAACTAGACGCCATTCTCATATCAGAATCTCATGCCACTCAAAGAAGCTCCTTCCGCATCAAAGGCTTTAACATCTACTCCACTCCTCATCCTGATGGTGGAGCTCATGCTGGAACTGCACTGGTGATTAGATCAAACATAAAACACTCACTTATAACTGCCTACTCAACGGCTGAAATACAAGCCACTACAGTGATGCTGGAAGATCGCGTAGGCTCCATAATTCTCTCTGCGGTTTATTGTCCGCCTAGGCATACCATAAAGGAGTCCATGTTTATGGACTACTTTTCGACCCTGGGAAATCGATTCATTGCTGGAGGCGATTGGAACGCGAAACACACTTTCTGGGGTTCTCGCCACACACTAACAAGAGGTCGTGAACTGAAGCTTTGTATAGATAGGATCAACCTGCAACCACTGTCAACCGGAGAGCCTACATACTGGCCAACCGATACTAGCAAGCTGCCTGGTCTGGTGGACTTTTTTGTGACCAAAGGTATCTGCCACCTCTACACTGGTATCGAATCCTGCCTGGACGGTTCTTCTGATCACACCCCTGTTATACTAACAGTGAGCGCCACTATCATCACCCGCGAAAAGGCGGAATCCCTTTACAATAATAAAACGGACTGGGATGGCTTCCGATCATACATAGTTGAAAACATAGACATGAGGTGCTCTCTGAAAACACAGGATGAAGTTGAGGAAGCCTCTATGCACATAACAAATTTAATTCAAGTAGCTGCCTGGACAAACACACCCTGCACTATTGACACACATGCGACTGCTTCCGTACCCCGTGAAATTAAATCACAAATTGCGGAAAAACGGCGCTTAAGAAGAGTATGGCAGCAATCCCGTAGCCCGTCCGACAAAACTAAACTCAACAGAGCAATAAAAGAGCTAAAATCCACCCTAGAAGAGGCCGCTAACTCTAGCTTTAAGAGGAACCTGGAAATGATGTCCCCCACAGGTCGTGGCGAACGTTCTCTTTGGAAAGCCACCAAAAATATGGACAAACCCCAGCAATCATTTCCCCCAATAAGATCTCGAGACTCATGGGCAAGAAACGACATGGAGAAGGCCAATACATTTGCAGATCATTTATCCTCAGTCTTTAAACCTAATGAAAGTTCCGTCGATGAATCAAATGTTAACCAAGTTCTAAGTCAAGATCTTCAAATGTGCCTACCAATCAAACCCATATCACCTAGTGAAATAGCAAAGGAAATTAAATGTCTCAATCCCAGGAAAGCCCCGGGCTTCGACCTGATTGACTCTAGAATTCTAAAGGAGCTACCAAAGAAGTGCATCACCTTTCTGACCTGCTTATTCAATGGCATTCTCAGAACATCTTACTTCCCAGCACTTTGGAAAATCTCCCAGATAATTATGATACACAAACCAGGAAAACCTGCTCATGAGGCCTCATCGTACCGTCCTATAAGTCTCACACCTGTATTGTCAAAACTTTGGGAGAGGATATTTCTTATTCGACTGAAAACAGCTATGGACGAATGCGAGATCATTCCATCACATCAGTTTGGTTTTAGAAAATCCCACTCTACTACTGAGCAAGTTCACCGAGTATACCACACTGTTCGTCAATGCTTTGAACGAAAAGAGTACTGCTCTGCAGCCTTCCTCGATGTTCAACAGGCCTTCGACAGAGTTTGGCATAAAGGCCTATTATGCAAAGTCAAGGAAAGACTACCACACTCACTATTCCTGATTATAGCGTCCTACCTCTCTGGTAGATCTTTTCAAGTCAAACAGGGAAGCGCTAGATCGGCTCTGCATGACATCGAGGCCGGTGTTCCGCAGGGTTCGGTTCTGGGCCCGGTCCTATATAATATTTTCACTTCGGATCTACCCACATCAGACGACGTCACAGTTGCAACCTATGCTGATGATATTGCCTACCTAGCATGTGACAAAAATCCAACCACAGCAAGCGCCATGCTGCAGCGGCTCCTGGACAAGACCAATGACTGGCTCCAAAAATGGCGCATTCGCGCCAGTGCCCAGAAGTCAAACCACATCACTTTCGCTTTAAGAAAAAAAGATTGCCCAACAGTCAAACTCGGGAATGACATCTTACCCCATTGTCTCTGCGTCAAGTACCTTGGTTTCCATCTAGATAGACGTCTGACATGGAAAGACCACATCAAACATAAAAGAGATCAGATAAATTCCAAGTTTAGAAACCTGTACTGGTTAATGGGAAGGAATTCAGTGCTTTCCGTGGACAACAAGCTCATGATCTATAATTCTATCCTAAAACCCATATGGACATATGGCATTCAGCTGTGGGGTGTAGCCAGTAAAACAAACATAGTTTGTCTACAGCGAGTTCAAAATTATATCCTTCGGGCGATCGTGAATCCGCCTTGGTTCACTAAAAACGTTGAAATCCACGATTACCTCAACGCGCCGACTGTCGCTACAGAAATCGAGCGGTTTCAGAAACAGCACGCAAATCGCCTTGCTTCTCATCCAAATCCACTTGCTGCTGAACTGGTGGATAACTCAAAACTGATCAAGAGGCTGAAAAGGGGCCAAGTTATATGATCAGGGCAGTCGAGGCACTGGCCTCGTCGCCCTAAAACGCTCGTCTAAATCCATCAACAAATCCAATTAAAGTCTGTCGACTGCTTGTGGATAATTAAATTTTTTAAAAAAAAAAAAAAAATTACATAAAGTATAACATTTGTTTAAAGTAAGGCGTAAGGCGGCTGGCAGTAACTGGATGTGGAGAACCGAGGATCGGGTTCAATGGCGCGCCTTGGGGGAGGTTTATGTCCAGCAGTGGATTGGTACAGGCTGATGATGATGATGATGATAACATGTGTGTAAATCTATATATATTCTATACTGGGGAGGGGAAAGGGTGAGGAAGGGTATCGAAAGGGGCGGGAAGGGGGATGGGTGGGGGGAGGGTAGGGAGGTGGAACTGCTAAACGTATGGATGTAATTTTGATTTGGTAATATTGTTCAGAATCAGCGCGATATTGGTCCCTTTCCCTCGGTCAGTTTGTAATAAAACTTAAGAAACAAACAACTGTTGTTTTCTGTGATGTGATCCCTCAATCCAGCTTACGGCCACCTTCTTCAAATTGTCGGTCCACCTCTTTTTTATAGTTGAAAAAAATAGACTACTCGCTCGACCCATAGAATAAACAAAGTTACCATAAAAAATCAGCATACCTAATGTGCGTAGTACTATTGGTGTATGCTTCATAAGCGAACGCCACGCTGTCATCGTACAGTGTACTCTGGCGCTCAAGACTAGGCCTCCGCTGATCCTCTGTAATTTGAAATACAATCAATTAAATAATTTCAACTTTCTCTTGCTATTCGTAATATACATTAATTACACACAATAAGGCAGGTTAAGCTGGACTCACAATTGGCAAGTTTTCGTCGCCGCCACAGAAAAATAGCTGGATTCAGCCAATCACAAAACACGTTGCTAAGGAAAAGCTTGACGAAATTACCGCGTGCGGTTTACATTGTGAATAGAGCACAACCACACTTACGAACAAGGCTTAAAAAACTACAAAATGTGCTCCATGACTTCTGCACACTTCTGCTTCTGCATAAATTTTGATTCTAATATGGCCTCATACATACAACGAAAAGACACTTGTTTTTAAATTATTTAAACTTGATTTTTCACTACCAATATAAACTTGCTCGAGTAGTTTTCCGCTATACGTTAAGGCGTATCACAGACACACGCGGCCTGCGGTGGCGGTGGCGGTGGCGGCCTGTTGTCTTCCCTATAATTATTATATGCAATGTATGTGAGACTTCAGACACACGCGACCGCGTTTGCATATTGAGGCTGCGGCCTGCGGTAGGCCGCCACCGCAGGCCGCGTTTGTCTGGGTTACACTTAATATTGATGTAAAGGTACTAAGGTATAAAGGTAATGCACTCACCTGCTGACTGCCAATCGGCGGCTGTCCGCCACGATATCGCGGACTCCACACTCGCCTGCGCGTGCAACTGTGACCATGTTTCTATCCTGGAAACAAAATATATCAGCATTAGGTATACTTCTCACGACTAAACGCTAAAGTTGGTACGTATCGATAGCGTTTCTTCTGATTTTTATTTAATTATTATTTATTTAAATAAGAGAGAATTTAAGTTTCTTTTTTCGGAAAAAGTTAAGCGGGGAAAGGTTGTTTGGATGAGATCTGATAATGAAAATAGTCGTGGTGCTAATAATGTTCGATCATCGAACTTCTATACATCGGCAAACAAATACATATCTTCAATTCCGATTAGCGTAAAAATCGTATCGGTTGCTACCATCCTCTGAAGAATATAATAGCTATACAGTTCCAAGTTTGCGAATGATAATGATGATAATCGCAACGCCTTACTATGAGTTGTGCTCATATCAACTGAAATCAACAGACTATTATCATGATCCCACTGGTGGGGTGCTGGCCTACGGGCCCACGGGACCACGCTAACCAGTGCGGGTTGATGGACTTCACATGCGCCTCAGAATTTCTCCCTCGGAGTATGCAGGTTATTGGACTACCAATTAAACTTATCTATGGTTACTTAAGGCCATGTACCAATGGTTTTTTTATCGAAATTTAAGTACATTTTACTGACTGGTCTTAAACGGTGAAGGAAAACATCGTGAGGAAACCTGTATACGCCGAAGAAGAAATTCTTAGGCGCATGTGAAGTCGACCAACCCGCATTGGGCTAGCGTGGTGGACTATAGCCCAAATGCCCTCGTTGAGAGGGTAGGCCTGAGCCCCAGCAGTGGGGACATGTTAATAGGCTGTTGATGATGGTTACTTAAGACGGTTACTTGGTTACTCTTTCCCCACGATGTTTTTCTTTCACCGTTCGAGACCAGTCAATACTTAAGTTTCGAGAAAAACCTTACCACGCACAGAACATCGGAAAAAGCTCGCTACGCTCCCGCTCGCTATGGTTTTATAAATCTATGTTACCACGTATTACCATCACAGCGATGGTAATAATGAATCCTTCCTTTTGTAAGAAATTATAATGAATAAAATTAATAAAAATAATTAATAGTTTACCTATTAGTTCTAGGTTGACTATTATAATACAGCGGATCGGTGTCACCATGTATGTGGTACTCCTCTCTCTCGTACGAGTTCTCCCGAGATACCTCCAGTGACCTCTGAAAGTAAACACAAATCAGTTTCAATTACAATTCGCAAATGTCAAATCCATAGTCCTTAAGCAATTTTTCATTTTATTCAATACTAGATTTTTGGTCCAAATGTAGGTCAATTTCACGCCAGTATAATGTCAATTAATGTCACCTCCGAAGTAGTAAGTATTGAATTACATTGTCAGTGATGAAAGTCTGAATAACTTGAATACAACCCTGAATATGTCCTAAAGAATGCGCTATTTGCTAATTAGCCATGAGCCGTCTTAGTAATTGGGTGTCTTGAAGGGTTGACATTGAATTTTGTGACAATCTGTATAGAATAACAGATTACCTACCCCAACTGACCGACCGACACACTGAACGAGTGACTGGCCGACTGACTAGCCGACTGACTGGCCGACTGACTGGCCGACTGACTGGCCGACTGACTGACTAAGCTTAGGAAATAAAGTAGTAAGGAAGTAAGTGGGTGGTATAAGTACCTGTGGTGTGTGCATCTGATGCGCTGCACTCCTGAACTGCGACGCGCTGCAGTTGGGGTGCTGGCCCACCGGGTAGTTGAGGTCAGACGTGTAGTCCGAGTCTTCTGAGTATCCCGCTGGAATAGACGTCAATAACATAAGTTTAACTAGACGATGACTGTACATAGGAGATATTTAGCTCTAATCATCTGTTGCGGCCCATGCGGTGCGCGCCGCTCACTTTGAACATTTTGGCACAATTTTGACAAGACAGTCTGGTTCACGGAAGGTGACACAAATTCCACAGAATTAGTGTCGCAACAGATAATGTGGATTCGCAACTGTGATTGACTACAGATGAAGGGTTAAGAAAAATTGATATGAGGGGTCTCATTAAGAGCAACAGAAACCAAAACAGTAATTTATTAATTTTTTGTGTCTGTATGTTTGTTCCGGCATTACGAAAAAACTACGGCATCAAATTCGACGCGGTTTTCACAGTTGTATTCCTGAAAGTGTAACCTAAAATCTGGTGTTTTACTCATAGGAAAATAAACCATGACTGTGATAAACTAGACGTTATGTCTGCGTAGGTAACTAAATTTCCTATGTCTGTACATACCTACTTCCAAAATCCACGCGTACAGCGTCGCGGGCAAAAGATAGTCAATAACATAAAAATAAAAACGGAAATCCCTCGGGTAGAAAGATTTTTAAAAGAATTCGGTTGCACAATCCCTAAACGGATAGAAAATTGCTAAAGGGTCAATCAAACAACATTAACTTTTCTGCTCCAAAAAAAATCCCACGACTTGTTTTTCCATATTTTCAGAGCGTAATAGTAAAGCTAGAATAATACAGCGAAAAAGGCTCTAATGGTGAAATCTTGTAACAGTATCATACTATTTCACCATCCTGCATATGAAATGCGGCTGGCATAATAAAGGTTTTATCTAACGTTAACTTAACCCGTAGGTATATACTATTTGTTTTGCAGGTGGAAACAAGTAGTCTTCAATAGCCAATTGATTTCTAATGTAAGCACCTCAAATAAGAGCCGTTCAAAATTCAAAATTCAAAAGTATTTTATTGCATGTAAGTACACTAGGTACATTTATACAACGTCAATTTTTTATCTACCACCGCCTCCAAGGTGTTATATAGAGCTGGGAAGAAGAAGCGGCGCAACAAACTTCCGCAACACATCTTTTAAAATCAAGTTTGTACATAACATTATTTTGTAAAGATTGTGCGAGGCTGAAGTAACATTAACACCAGGCATCTTTGTCATTTAGATAATCGACTGTTTTATAATAAGCTTTCTTACAAAGTTGTTGTTTAATGTGAGTCTTAAATTTTCTGTCATTCATATTTAAGATTTCTTCTGGTAGTTTATTGTAGAAGCGTATACATTGCCCCGTGAATGATTTACTGACCTTACTAAGCCTTAACTGTGGTGGTACAAGTTTGTTTTTGTTTCTTGTAACATAAGCTGTGTTCATATCACAGTGCCTCAAAAAGAGAGATATATTTTTGCGGACATACAAAATATTCTCAAAAATGTATTGACTGGCAACGGTTAATATATTAATTTCTTTAAACTTTTCTCTTAATGATTCTCTACAACGTAGATTATAGATCGCCCTAACAGCTCTCTTTTGCAAAATAAAGATGATTTCTATATCTGCCGCTTGACCCCACAGTAGGATGCCGTATGACATGATGCTGTGGAAGTAGCTGAAATAGACTAATCTCGCAGTAGCAATATCTGTTAATTGTCTAATTTTCCTAACGGCGTAGGCGGCCGAGCTTAGTCTGCCAGCTAGTGAAGCTATGTGGGGCCCCCATTGAAGAGATGAGTCTATAGTTATACCTAGGAACACCGTGCTTTTGATAAATTCTAATCTTTCTGTACCTAAAGTTACATTATTAACTACATGTCTTACATTTGGTAGGCAAAATTTAATACATTTAGTTTTTGTTGTATTTAATGCTAGATTATTAATGCTGAACCAGTTAAGTACTTGTGTGAGAGTATTGTTTACCTCAGGAAGATCACAAGCTCTTCTGCTAATTTTAAAAATCAGAGAAGTGTCATCGGCAAATAATACTATGTTGGACATGTTTTGTATTAAAAATGGCAAGTCATTTATATATACAAGAAAAAGAAAAGGACCCAGAACTGAGCCCTGGGGCACCCCCATTTTCACAACTGAACCAGATGATTTAACTCCATTTATATCAACTTTTTGTACTCTATTTTCAAGGTAAGATTTAAGTAATTCGAATGCTCTGTCTTTCACGCCATAATGTTTTAATTTGAGTAGCAAGGTTTCGTGATTAACGCAATCAAATGCTTTGGAGAGATCGCAGAAGATGCCTATTGCATCGTGTGAAGCTTCCCAAGCATCAAAAATATGCTTAACAAGCATGACTCCTGCGTCGGTGGTTGATCGTCCCTTAGTAAATCCGAACTGACGATCGTGAAGAAGTTGTTTGAGATTGAAATGACAAAGCAGTTGATTCAGTATGATCTTTTCGAAAATCTTGCTAAGCACGGGGAGAACTGACACTGGTCTAAAATTACTGGGATCTAGTTTGTCACCAGATTTAAACAGTGGTATGATTTTACTTTGCTTCATTAGGTCAGGGAAAATACCTTGATTAATACTCATGTTAAATATAAAAGCTCGTAAAATGACGTAAAACCTAATATACATAGATTTATTTAAATTAGGCAACAATTCCAAAATTTCAGTAATATTTTGCTGAGAACAATGTAATGGTTTCAAATCCCGAATCATTCCTAGTATAGTCAATGTACTTATAGACAAATGTTATTCTAAGATTTTGATGAAATTATGCCTATATTTTCTATAATTTCTAGTCGAATCTGCCATGAACCTGACGAAATCTACATATTAGAAATCAATGTGTTGAACATAGACATTTACAGTGTAGTACATTTTAGACTTTCGCGCTTTGTATTCATAATTATAAAATTATTTACGGGTCTTATACCACAGAGTAAGTAATACACAAAATAGTTTTATTTACCTTGCCCGACGTTTCGACCAGGTTACACTGGCCGTGGTCACGAGCTGACTGGAGAGGCGAGCTGTCATTGTTAATCACTGTGAGTAGTTTCTGAAACTACCCTCTGCTGATCTTGTATTATTGGAAATTACTACTTACAGTGTGCTATGTACTGCATCTGCCGGCGAGCTTGTTCTGCGCGCTCGGCGTCCAGGGCCCCATTCAGAAGGTCCAGTTTGCGTTGCAGGTCCGCGCCGCCCGTGCCCTCCGCATCTGGAAGCAATGACGTCATCATTAGCAAACAACCAATTTATACATCATAGCGAATAAATCCTTTTCTCGCTTTAACAGAGAGTCCTAGATGGTTGGTGTGCACGTAACTAGTTGAAAATTACACAATTTAAAATTCACTATTCAAACATCTTATACAAACTTTTATTTATCCACATTACAATTATTCTATTTTTTGCGATTAATATTACTTTAATGCACTAGTCAAATCCCTTAGTCTAGTTATCAAGAAAACCAGTACCAGTTTGCAACAGCACCACAGAGGAATTAATTGACAGAACCTAGTATAAATTAAATTCAAAATCACGTAGATATTTTATGTAAACGCAATAAATAAATGAGACGACACGAAACTCGTCCTACCTACCTACCTTGTGACGTCACTTATCATATTAAAAAAAACCGGACAAGTGCGAGTAGGATTGACTTGCGCCCTGAGGGTTCCGTACAAACTTAATTAAAGAAATAATTCGAAAATCGTTATTAAAAGAACAATTGACGAGTTCCCATATCAATTTTCATAACCTCAGACTAGGCCGTATAAACTAAGATTCCTTTGTCTTTCCCGTAAGTAATAAATAAAGTGAACGAAAAAAAAGTCCTGTCATGTCAAATGATAAATCACGTCGTGTCTATGTTAATGGTCAAATGTTATTCATTTTATTTTATGTGATTTTATTTCCAGACTTAGACCTTTAGAATAATTTGTAAAATCTTACGAAATTATTTAATATAGATTTGTAATGATGAAATTTCTAGACGCTAAGGAATTCTTTCAACAATTATTTACGTCATTGTACTAATTTATAAGGGTGGCTTGCTCATACGCAAAGTTAAGTTTGTTGGTACTTTTGTACAAAGAAATTTTTGTGATGTAAATACAAATTTACGGTTTTAGGATTTTTTCCTTTACTTGTGCTATAAGACCTTGCTTCTTGCCAAATTTCAAGATTCTAGGTGAACGGGAAGTACCCCATAGGTTTTGGTTACCAAGATATTTAAAAATGCGGCAAAATTAGCAATATCTTTTAACTGTGATGACTTAGAAGTCTGATTTTTTCACGACACCAAGGGACTGCAGACCTGAGTATTTGATATTAATTTCAACTTGATACCTCCACGCGTTCCTGAGAAAAATGGTATTGACAGACGGACAGACAGACGGACAACCGAGTGATCCTATAAGGGTTCCTTTTTTCCTCTTTTGAGGTTCGGAACCCTAAAAAGTACATATTTTGCATTATATGTACTTCAATGCTCCGCAAAACCCCAGGATTTTAAAGTAAAATGTAAGCGGAAACCTTCAGGTAATTAACCCCAATCATTGGCCTATCTCGCTGGTTAATAGACTCTACTCGCGACCTAATTTCTTATTTAATAACGTTGATATTTCCCTGATGGATTCCATCAGAGAATATTCGTTTTTTAACACAGGGAATTCAATGTAAATATTTATTTTATCCTTAATAGGAAAATATTTCTGGAATCCATAGCATTGCCTAATGTATAGGTAAGTAATTAAATAATAAATAAATAAAATATATTATAATTAGGTATTAATGTAAATAACTAAACTGTTAATATATGAAGCTATACATTGTAAGGGTGGAGTTATATAAACTTAAATGGAGGTAAACTCAAATATTTCACAAAGTTATGACCTAAATCATGAATGAGTCAAACTTTTTTCAAAGTTACGTTCGCCCGTCAAAAGTTGCTGCGTGAGTAAATTATGTAATTTTTTCTGGGTTGAATTTTCTCCTATAAGGTTTTGAATCTTACCGGCTTTAAAGACTACCAGCTGAAAATATGTCAGCATATTTATTGCCTCTATCATTTGAATAACTTAAACTAATATTTCATAAAAATAACTCATGTTTAATCCTTTGTTAAGGAAGAGAAGTAGCTCCTGCTACAGGTGTTTATATTCTAGGAGATCTCAGCCACGTTTTATAGACGGAAAAATAACCTTTTATTACTATCTATTATTTTTTATCTCCCTCTGTTTCTATTCGTCATTTTCCTTTAAAAAATTCATACAATTTTGTATGGATTTTATTTTAATCTATACTTATAATAAATCTGTAGAAACCGTGTGTCTGTACTTTGAATAAATTTATAAAAAAATGAGTGTGGACGATAAAAAAAGAGTAACAGAACACAAAAAAGCGTTTTTAAATTTTTTTGTCTTTCTGTCTTTCTGTCTGTCTGTCTTTCTGTCTGTCTGTAATCGCTAATCTCCGAAACTACTGAACGGATTTTCTTGCGGTTTGCACAGGTAGATTAAGCACCATTATGGCCTGGCGCAACTTATAGGCTTTGTTTCATTGAAATCGGATGACAGCGAAAAAAGTTATCGTCATTTACAGATTAATCATTTAACGTAACAAGACGATGTCATAGACATAGGAGATATCAGTGTTTTTTTTAACTGGGACAGTATAGGCAAGTCCGAAACCATAGGAGATGCAGGGAAAGTGTCTTATGACATAGAAATTTTTTGGTCAAGCGTGTGTTGTCCATAAAAATGGGACAATTTGCACATATTTTTTTTAATGCGGTTCGACTCAGTTTCATGTAGGGATCACTTCATTATATCGGAAGAAAAAAATCTGAGCAGCAGAAGTTAGTCAAATTCAATAAAATGTTTTCTCATAGAACGCCAGTGAAAAATAATTTTTATTATTTTTAAAAAATGCGTATCGACTTAGTTTCATGTTAGAATCATTTTATTGTATCGGAAGAAAAAAATCCAAGCAGCAGAAGTTAGTCAAATTTAATAAAATGTTTTCTTATAAAACAGACTGTGCAATGTACTTAGGAACTTACTACTTATTCATGCATGCCACCCGAACTCCAGCTGCTCCGATTACTATGTCAAAATTGTTATCACGAAAAAATACCTAAAGGTTCCTAAGACAGTTTCCCTGTATCTCCTATGGTTTTGGTTTTGCCCATACTGTATTAGTTAAAAAATACACACGTATAATAAAAATTGATATGAGAAGTCTTATGAGCAATAGAAGTGAAAACAACAATTTTTAAAATTTTTATCTGTCTTCACCAAATTGGATACGGTGTTCATAGTTTGTTCCTGAAGGTATGGTATACCTTAAATTATGGTGAATAATATATACTTAGAATGATCCATTTTACCATTGGAAAATTATAACTAGACGATGTATTGTCTGTACATAGCAGAGATAGGTACCTACTTCCAAAATCCACGCGGACGAAGTCGCGGGCAACAGCTAGTTATAAATATACTGATAAAGTCATGTTCGTGTCATTCGTAACACATGACAAATTTGTAAGTAAATCGCGAGTTTCAGGAAACAGGTTGCAGGGAAACCATACAAACTAGATTTTTCACAAACCATTGGGTATTACCATATTATATTTCTGTGGTATTACTAGGTCATAGACAAACTTAAGCACCTACGACGTGCAAAGTTTCATCAAAATCGTAAACGCCATTTTTGAAAAAAAAAACACTTTTTGTTGTAGGTAAACATGAGAGCTACCCTTCGGTTTGAAGGTACATAGAAACAGTTGATAATCCTTCGATAAAATAAATTTAAACTCTTAAGGTTTACCCTCCAGAGGCAAGCGTGACGGACCGACCGAGACGACGGACCGACGGACTGACGGAATTGAGCTACTTGGTTTTTCGGTATGTGTTATCGATATAGAACACATTTTCGTGAAAATTGGAAAAACTTTTTTTTCGCCAACACAAATATTTCCTCTAATGGTGCTAGGGTGCGAGAAAGTAAAAAGAGCGATTTTACGGAGAGCAGGTAATGATTTACCAACAAAGCGGCCGTTTTATATGCCAGTAAACGGTTAATGTTATGAGACAGTTACGCGCTGTCTTGCGTCCTCCGAGATATAAGATGGTAGGTTTGGTGTTCCAGCGGAGGAAATAAAATAAATCCGTTACAATATTCCAGGGTGCGGAGTCTAATACCTAAATGTTGAGTTGAGTGGCGAGCATCGGTGGCGTAATGGAGAAGACGCGACATGGAGAGATCCGAGTCCGATCCCCGGGTCGTGCCATGTACCAATGGGTTTTTCTCGAAACTTAAGTAGGTACATTTACTGACTACTCTCAAACTGTGCGGCGGCCCGCACTAAACTTTCTCGCCATTTAAAAAGAAAGAGTTAACTGACGCAGCTTCGTGCCCCAACCGTGGGGACATAATAATAGGCTGTTGAATTGATATTTTAGTATAACCTACAAGTTGCGTCTGACCCAGATTTCCTAACTATATTATGGGTAAAGGGCTAGTTTAACTACAGGCGTTTACGAGGAATACCATTCGAGTTTTCAAGGTAGCAATTGATCACAAAGGCTACAGATCATAGGCAACAGTGACGGTTTACTATCAAGGTTTCAATCCATTTAACGACACTACTAAAAACCATCGTGATGTTCTACGCTTGCTGTGGGACCCCAACTTACTATACCATGTCCTGTTTTGTCCGCTTTTATTGTAACACTAGTGGACCCCGCGACTTCACATTGTCCTGACAATTACGAACACAACAAAAGAAAAACCAGCCAATTCGGTTGAGCCGTTCTGAAGTGATCACAGATTACTAATATAAACCATCTGGGAGCGTAGCGAGCTTTTTCCGTGTTCTGTGGAAGTGATGCTGTGTAATGCATATTATGTGGCAACTGATTTACATAGGTGGACGGATAATTAGAAACAGCGCAAGATTTTCATACAATCGAGGTCACTTCGAAGCAAGCCATGGTTCTCCGTGAAGACTTGATCGAGGCATGATCTGATGACGGTCATCGAGAGAGTAGATGGAGGACTTTTAGATCGTTATAGATATCCAAATGATCAGATGAGCCGTCTGGAAGCAGCATCGTCATGAAGAAAAAAACACGCAAAATGACATAAAAATGTATGAAAATTTTTAAGTCAAGGAATCATGACGATGCTGCTTCCAAACGGCTCATCTGATCAGTTGGATATCTATAGCAATCTAAAAGTCCCCCATCTACTCTCTCGATGACCGTCATCAGATCACGCCCCGATCAATCCTTCACGGAGAACCATGACTTCAAATAGACCTCGATTGTATGAAAATCTTGCCCTGTTTCTAATTATCCGTCCACCTATGTATATTATGTACATACCCTTATTTTAGGAATAAATAAACACAACACCAGGACAAAGAAAAATAATTAAATAGATGGATACCTCATAAGGATATATATCGAAACTAAATACAATGCATAAGATTCCAGTACACATATTACATGTCAAATCAAAAATTGTATACAAACTGCTGGTGGATATTTTAAAAAATGCAACATTACACAATACAATGCTTACCAACGTAGGTTTCGTAGCAAACCCGTAGCACTAGCTACGCGAGAGAGATTACAATGCCAGACGTAGCAACACTGGCTTTAGAAAAGTATTATTAGAACCCGGGTCATCGCGACAACTGTGAGATGCCCCCATTTCGCACAACACTAACCAACCCTACTTGACCTACGACCAACTACCATTCTAAAGTTATTTTTAGACCACTGAGAGTTCAAGATACCTTGGACATTAGTTGAGAAGCGACGTAACAGTTTTTGTTGTTCACGGCGCGTGAAACCACGTAACTTTTGATAGGCTTAACTACCGTCTTTAATGAAGTTTTCTTTGAATTTTAGTTCGAGAAACAAGCACCTAGGTAAATGGGCTAATTAAACTGAAACCAAAGTTACTTGGTAATAATGACTGTCTGTAACTATTAGGTTTTCTTTCATGTCCAAAGATCACAAAGCCTGTCAGTGTGTCAGATTTGACATCCGACGAGGATTTCTGTGCTAGAATCGTTTACTTAAAATTATATAAACGACTAGCTGTCTGCCGTGGGTTTGCCCGCGTAGAAAAGTTTTCCCGCGGGAATAGCTTATCCCGAGGTATCTATAGCCCATGTGGTATTCTGATCATCATCATCATCATCAATCGATCATCGAGATTCGATCTCGCAGGGAAACTCCGAGCATAGCTCTCTCCATTGCCCTCTGGGTGACCTTGAGCCTTCTTCTGAGGCCCATAGTGAGCGACCACGTCTCGGTACCGTATGTCATCCATCACTGGCAACACACACTGGTCGAAGACGTTCGTCTTGAGACACTGCTATGCGGAATTTGGGACGAGAAGATGTTGCGTTGCTTCCTGAACGCTGCCCAGCCGAGTCGGATTCGACGATTGACCTCTTTCTCGAAGTTGGTATTCTGATGCATAATCTATATTAGGTACTTGCAGAGTAACATCAAAATCTGTTCCGTAGTCTTTGCGTGAAAGAATAACAAACATCGACCTTACAGACTCGCAAACATCCTTACACGTTTACACTTTCACACTCACACGTTTACACGTTCACACTTTCGCGTTTATAATATTCATAGGATACTTCTCGGGCTGTGTTCTTCATATTTCATTAAGCAAACGATACCAGTATTGATTTATGATTGGACCTAAATATTAGGGGCTCTGCGATATTGTAATCAGTACGTACCATTTTCCTGGAACCAAAGGCAATGCTCAGCAAAAATTTGAACCGCGTTTTATTGGGAAGAAAGATAAAGACGGCAACCACGGCCTCGGTTTATTTATTACGGGATTACAAATATGGCGGTCGTTGTTCATCCATCCTCGTAGTTAAAAATGTATTTCAAAATTAAGGTAGTTTTCGACTTTTTGCCATTTATGCCGATTATAAAACAAATTATTTGATTAAGCAAAAATAACCAACAACTAATTAAAACCTAAAATTGAGTACTAGGTAGGTACTAACATTTTTTTATATTAAAAATTAAACTTTAAAATAATCAACAACCACTATTGCCAACAATTATTGTTAAATTGTTGGCAATGAGCGAAAGTTGGGTAAGTGCTAACTTAACACACAAACTTCAAAGGAATGTATAGGTACATACGGTTGAACCTATTACGTTAAAAATTGTATACACATATTCTACATAATATACCTCCAAGTAGCAAAATATCATTGCAAATCCCTTTTATTATGTCATCAGTTGATTTGCTTGACACCCCTTTTTGATGTGGTGTGGCATGTATACAGTAACAGGTACTTACATTGCTAACACGAAACGATATGTTATTACATCATAGGTAAACCTACATTATGGTAATTTATAACAGTGTTGCTGGAATCCCACGAGGATTGAGTGTATGTCAACTGTAGTCATGGTCATATTAATTAGAAATACCGCAAAACAAAACAATGTAGTTATACTGACATCAGTATCGTAGCAAAACGACTGATTTGAGGTCTGACGATTTCGCTGCTATTCCCAATGGGCTTGGACCTACTTGTACAGTCAACCGCATGTCAGTGGAAACACTTTGACCTTGAACTGGCCTAGTCTATTATGGAGTTTCAATACTACGAGAGAACAGTTTATACCGGGTTTGTTTCCACTGACCGTGCAGTCGACCAATTCGGAATTTATTTTAAAAAATTTAATAACTTTCGGCATCTACAATTTTTGGGCAATATCTGTAGTTTTTAAAAGTAACATGAGCATTGGTCTTTCCATGACTAAATGAATTGAAAGTTGCAGAATGAGGAAAACGGAATGAAGAAAGAGAGTGAAGTATCACAAAATCATTTTACAGGTTGCCCGCCTATATGCATACGTTTTGAGGAACTTCTAAAATTTCAAATGCTATAAGTTGCAGTGAGTTCGTGAGTCGTCAACTCGTCAGTCAGTCAGGTAAAGTCAGGTTATACTTTTACATAGTTAGATATTCATCATCATCATCATATCAGCCTGTAGAAGTCCACTGCTGGACAAAGGCCTCCCCCAAGGATCTCCAAGACGACCAGTCCTGCGCTAACCTCATCCAGCTGGATCATACTGGGACATACATATTCATGTAATGTAGCAATAGTAGTGTTTGTAATTCATAATAAGCTACCAATTATCGATAACTTCCAGGCCATTTCGTTTAATTGGAATCCCACACTCAAACTTAGTTACCTATAGGTAATCTAATAACAATGGTTTTATAACCGAATTCCCAGAATTTTATTATCCGATGATAAAAAGTCCTTCCGGGAAAAAGTTTAATTGGCATTATGGACGCTATAAAAGAGGATTAGGTATCTCAAATGCTATTTCCTGGTGGCGACCTGTCCTGAATTTTGAGCGGCTCCAAAATTTAGGGCTCGGGGAGGCGGGATCTCGAGACCGTTACAAATGATTTTAAATTTCGTTGCGTAACTTCATTTTCATTTTAACATACTTAGCTAACAAAAAACTAAGTAGGTTTTCGCAATGCGGTGTGCACTCAGATCGCGGAATCTCATCTGATAATCGAAAATATCTTAGCGGAATAAAATAAACAGTCCATGGCTGTAAATATAATTTCTAAAACACTGAAACGACAAACTATCTGCTATACCTACTATGTCTTATAAATTTTCTTTCAAAAAGTTGTATACAAAGTATAAATCATATTTGTAGTTCCCGTAAAAATTGAATAACTAGACCGTACATTTTATTAATTCTTTCGACAAAGGTATTGTACAATAAAAATCATGGATCACAATAAACGAGTTTAAGTAATTTGAGCAAATTGAGCAAACTCTGATACAATACCTAGTTTCATAGCATTTTTAGCAGCATTGCTGTGTTCTGATGATTTGAAGGGTGGAAGAGCGAGTAAACTACAGGCACACGTGGTATTCTGGCATAGTCCTCAAGATTACATGGCAACACACTTGTGGCCTTGATGCTGCAAGCTTCTGGGCGACCGTGCCCGCTTACCTGTCATTGGGTGGGTTGTCGCTCCGTTACCCCTACCGACCATAAAAATGAACCAGTGACGAATATAATTTCTCTTTAACGTTTAGAAATACAGTACAGTCAATCATTATCTTTGTATGATACTTATATTATCTATATAGAAACGTGGAAACTGACGGTCGTCGGTGGGCCTGATCCACAAGTTTAAGTCGCTCAGCGAGGTAAGGAGAGTGCTGTGCTTTTCTTTGAAGGATAAATGATTCGTCATTACTCGGAGATCCGACGGATACTAAGGTTACCAATATAGCTCACACGATTAAGAAGCTGAAGTGGCAGGAACAGGTCACATCTGTTGCACAACCGGGCAGATGAGTTCTGGAGTGGAGACCGCGGGCCGGTTTGGGCACCCCACCCCACCAGGTGGGCCGGTATAGATATAATTTAACACAAACAAGTGGATTCAACCCATACACATCAAAGGAATGACCCACATACGAGTATGCGACCACGCTCCACTGGCCACGTTAATACACAATGAATATAATCGAATGCAAGTACCAGCTTTTGTCGAAGCAGTATAATTTTAGAATCCGATAGCTTACCTTTGTGAAAGGCTTCAAATTTAAATACGGTATGTACTGTAACTTTCTCGTTAAATGTGGACATCCCACACCACTATATAAATGCGAAAGTGTAGATGTTTCTGAGTTTGAATGTTTGTTTCTCAATCACTCTGTAACGGTTGGTACAACAGCAAGTAGGTAATCTATAAATACAAGTGCATATTATCTCCAAAGTTTAATTTTCGTTAATTCAGAAATATTGTAGCCCACCTGTAAATAGTACAAATCATGAAAAAGCTCTCGCTAATTTTAATTTAAGGTTTCCCATTTTCAGTAATCTAAACAAATACCACCCTAAAGTGTCTCTGCAGAAATAGACGAGCCACAAAATTGCCACTCGAACTTCACCAAAATAGAGCAATCAACAACAACAGAAACCAGCGCCGGACTCAGGGTGGCTTCAGAGGTGCCCCTCGATATAGGACGCAAAATCATGTACTCATTTAATTATTCTTTAGTGCACAATAAATAAACTACAGATAATACAATAGAAAATTACATTACATAGACATTTAAGCTGTCTCACCGCTAAAGGAGATTTCTTCAAGACAACCTTTGTACTGTACCTACTCGTAACAATGTTATAATTTGCATAAATATTTTCACGTTCACTAAGTTTGTCCAATCCAAGATTAGAATTTACTGCTGTACTACGGAAATTAGGCAAGGATATGACAATCAGGTTATAATATCCAGATCAATACTAAATTGTACAAAGTTGTCTGGCACTAGTGGGAACCGAACCCACGACATCTGGCGCTAAAGTTTAATAAGGCATCTAATAACCGGGCGACTGAAATAATAAACTTGGCAGCTAATAATTCAAATTCAAGGTATCTAACCTGACCTAACCTACCCAGTTCAATTTTCATAGATTGGTTCGACAAGATATGGGGTTAGTTTTTAATTTCTTTTACTATTGAATAGTGACTAAATTGTGTTTAAATTTAAACAAGGGTTGCTATCACTGAAATTTAAAGCTAGCTACGGCTCTGTAGCTGCCCACACAATTTTACCGAAATGTTCCCGTGTCACTCTGAAGGAAAGTGTAGACTTCGATTATAAAGGAGTAGGGAGTTGTATCAGAAGGAAGCGGAGACAAGACTCGGATGTCGAGTCTCGTTTACATATTCGTAGATATTCGAATACGCCTATTTACTACTCGTAATTTGACGTCTTTGCTCCAGAGACATTTAGGATGGTACACGTTATCTTATAGCTGAATGAGGGTATAACTCCTATAATACAGCCTAATAAGAAATAACAAAAATCAAAATAGAACTATAATGCTCAAAAAAAAATCTTTAAAAATTGGTGCAATCATTTCAAAAACCTTGTAAGCATCTTATTGGAATTTTGGTCTGGCTCCGTAGTGAACTACAAATATTAGCCCGCGGCTTGGTGGATTTCACTGCTCGCTAGAAATTCTTCTTCGACATTATACATTCCGGGAAATAGACGTAACGGACCGAGTGGACATTCCGGGAATAAGGCCAAACGGACCTGAGGGATACAATGTTTCCTTGTTTTTTTTTCACCAAAAGATAATACCGCTAGATAAAAAATAACATTAAATTTTTGGTACCCCTTATACAGTACATAAGTACTTTTCAAAAATCGATTTCAAGCCAATGCTAATTGGAACACTCGTACAGTCAGCGTCAAATGTAGCTGGTCACTTAGTATTTTGTCAATATAATCAATCTCAATTACTAATTGACACATTCGCTCTTGACATTAGAGTGACAAGGTACTAAGGTGACCAGCTACTTTTGACGCTGACTGTACCCTTCGGTCACTAACTACACTGTAATCCACTGTGACAGCGACTAGCCATTAGGTAACTATACTATATAACTGTATTATATCCGTAAATAAGTCATCATAGATAAAAGCCACAAACAAACTTTACTCTTGCGTCTTCGGATTAGGAAGCTATGGAAACTTTCCTCCCAATAGCCAAGTTGAGAAATGTTAATTCCTGGCGCAATTCCAAACAAAAAAGTTTACAGCGAGATCTCTCTTGAGGGTTTCTACTTGAAAACGTGAAAAACGTAACCTTGACCTGACCCATAGATTTCCGGTTCCCGTCGGAGTTCTTCAAACGGGCTGATGTACGTAATCGAAATTTTAAGAAAAATAAACATTTTTAAATGTGTTTTGCAGGTAAGGTGACCCAGCACTAACACTTAAGCGCTTTTCGCGTTTGTACATATTCTTCTACCGAATGGATTCGTATGAGATTTCCTTTGGTGGATTGGTTCTTCGGCTGCCTGGGAAACTTATTCGGTAAATAGGTAGCTAGTAAACTGGTAAAGTGATATTTCCGGCATTCTCTGAATGGAAAAAAAACGAGAAATAAAATATATATAATGTTTTGGACAGATGCTCGACTCATCTCGTAAAAGTGGGCTCCGCTTGCCTCATATTTTGTAATCGACTAGTATTACCCGCGACTTCATACGGGATTCATGCTATCACTGTAACAAGTATCATCAAAATCCGTTTACCCGTTATGGCGAAATTCAACAACAAATAAATAAACAACACCACACTGTATCGCTTTACAATATCAAAAAAATAAAGACGCCATGCCACAACATATAATTTCCCCAACCTTAGTGACTATGCGATATGACACTAATCGCGACATCAGTTGGGGGGTTTTAGCTATCAATCATTTACACTCATGCTGACGTCATTTTAGGGAAAAAGAGCCCGCCTTCTTTATTCAAGATCATTTAGGCATAAACCCAAACTAAGCACTTAAAATTGAGTAGTTACGGTTCTGGCCTGTCCTATGAGGAAACTATAGAAGCACTCTTCAGCTCCGTACAGTAATATTTTGACCACCTGGTTTTGGCTTACAATTTGGTTGGCTCCAATAAACAGAGGTCGAAGACCTGCAAATGCCAATATTGTATTCCAAGCGTGGCCAGTGCGGGCTTAAGGAAGGTCAAAATCCAATCCTACTTCCTATTAATATTATAAAGGCGAAAGTTTGTAAGGATGTTTGGATGTGAGGATGTTTGTTACTCATTCATGCAATAACTACCGAACAGATTTTGATGAAGCTTAGTACAGTGATAGCTTATATCTTGGAATAACATATAGGCTACTTTTTAACGCGGACAAAGTCGCGGGGCGTCCATTAATACCCCCTAAGTAATAAAACACACAGAGGGCGTTGTTTCACAATGTACACAGGAAAAACTTTTCTACGCGAGCGAAGTCGCGGGAAAAAGCTAGTACTACATAATGTATCAAACAGTCATGCTATGACACCTCATCCCAATGAACATATTTTGTGATCTATCAGAATGTACTAGGTACTCCAAGACTGTTCAAATGATTTATGTAGCCAATGTGGCTAAAACGATCCAAAACCGCTTTGTCGATCAATCTGATTATACCATCGACTCCATCTTAGAATCTGAGAAAAACAGGGCTGTCAAACGAAATCTCAAATTTTGAAAAATCGACTTATCGTCGGAATATGAGATGACTGAAATTAAGTTGATATTGCGCACCGCATCAGCAGTAATCCATCAATTTCGACACGTGGGGTTCCGCACATGCCCCGAATACCCTACATTATTGAAAGGTCAACAACTCTGAGCAAACTGTGGAGAGGACATTAAGAGTGTGAAGGTGTTGGAAGGGGGAATCGCGCGACCGTGAGCCGTAAGCCAATAAGGAGCGCGTTGTCCGTTATTGGGGCGCTTTGATTGGTTACATAGAGGTCTCTTATTGGTTTCCTATGACGTGATCCAATCTGATACACCAATTACACACAATCTCATATAGGTAATGGACCTTTGTAGGTCCATTAAATACGATAAAAATGTAAATTATAGAGGGTGTAAAAGTACCTCGTAATGGTTAATAAGGGTTAAGGGTGCAAATCATCCAAGAAAATTGCAGAGTAGTCAAGTCACGTACTTTGTCATTTTACCCGACTACGGCGAAGCCTGAAGAAGGATTATGATTTTAGCAATCATGATATTTGTAAGTTTAAAGGTTTGTATATTTGTTTTATCTCTTTTTTTTGCATTTACGTTGATTAATGTAGGATTTATAATTTAGACTGCTGTTTTTCGTTTTTTTCGAAAACTACATACCTCATTAAATCAAAAACCTTCAATTGTTACATTCTGTAACTGCCATGCCAACGTTTGTGTATAAAAATTGAAATTTTGCCTAATAATTCCAAATACACACATATAAAACTAGACGGAATTGTTTTTCAAACTAGTCATCGTGTAGAACTAAGTGTGTGACTACAGGCGTCGGACTATTATAACATGTTTAACGTTGCAATTTTTTTGGAAAATTCAAATAGGTACCTACTAAACTACTTCTTATAATCGATCAAATCTTGCCGAATTACTGTCCGGGAAAAACACTAGAGACGTGTTTCCAAAATACTGCACGACCATAACTAAAATCGTATGCCGGGGAAACGGCAGCACTGCTACATGGACTGCATCAACGTAATTAACAATTACACCGCACTTAAATGTAAACCCCTAGCTCATATCATTGAGAAAATACTGTTTCAGAAAAGACTCCGACCACATGTCGGAGGTGATCGGATGGAAAAAAAAAACTATTTCTTATCCCGACTGTACCTAGCAATCCCAGCCTACCTGACACCCACTCAAATCGTTAAAACTGGCTTTACAAGCGCCAAATCGTCTACAAACTGTGTGTAAGCGTAAAGCCATCCATTCACGGCGCTATAACTGGAAGGCCGCGCGTCACGTGACCCTGAATCGCGGCTTCCGCCCACCAGTCTCGTTTATCCGCCCAGACGGCGCCAGAACCGTCTGGTTGTTTGATGTTTCTCACTGCGGAAAACACTGGAAAAATATCCTTGCTTCGTCAGAGCTACAATTTTTAAAGACAAATACATCCGTGGCAGGAGTGAGTGAGTCACAGTCTACAGTTGTCGTATTATCACATTTTTAGGACAAATCGACAGTTGTGTGAATCGAACTCGTATATAAAAATTCCTGATTTCTTGATACGAGGTTGAGAACTAATAAGTATCTGCTTATAAAAAATCATACAGATACATTAGGTATCTACATTAGATATTAGGGATTACGTAATATCCCTAACTATGCAGTGGCGCTGACGAATAAAAATCCCAAATCAATGTCCAAAAAATCCTCTACAAAATCTTACAAAGATCCTCCTCTAACACGTCAATGAAAACCCCGTCTTTACTTGAATAATCGTTGTAGCAAGAAGGTGATAAAAGCTTCAATAAACAGGGTAATAAAAGCAAGCTTGAGACGAGGCCTTTGGAAATTGTCTCATTAATCGCGCTAGAACTTGTAACGTTCTTACATTAACCTGATAAATCTAAACTCTGAAACCATAAAATGACGATAAAATACTGAAATAAAAATAGGTTGCATTTTCGGTTTAAAACTGGGCCAAATCTATAATTTTTCGGTTTTAAAATAGGCTAAATATAATATGTTTAAAGGTACGATAGTAATTAATATTTGATCATTATGGTTAGCACGTACCTATAGTGCCGAAGTGTAGTATAGAGGTAATTTTTAATGACTAGTTAGTTTAATTAGAATTGGAGAGTTCTGTTTTTTTCTGAAAGTATCTTCGGAAATTCAAAATAATTGTTTTAGGACATTTTTTGTACCTATGTTTATCTTGTTTGTCATGTATATGTTGCAGTAAGAAATAAATGTTTTATCTATCTATCTAATGCCATAGCTGAACTTTTATATTAAAAATCTAGGTTGTGGACTTGTGGTTGTAACACTGTAACACCATTTATTGTCCTGAACCAGGACAATTGGCAAGGCCGCCGCAGTTTCTCGCCAGACGGCGCCGCCCGCCGCTCTGACACACTTCCCACACCCTGCCAACGCTTCACTGGCTCCCAAATATATCTTTTCCTTTCTTTTATCGATGGTATTTGTGGTGGGGCACTAGGGAGAACTTGTTTACGAAAACGAGATTTGATGTTGGCATTAAAATTATGTAGATGGAGCATCTATTTTTCAACAAGCGAGTTAAGGAGTCTCTTGTGTTTTAGGGACTTCGTTTGGAGTCCTATGTTAAGGATCTCAGTTGGTGTCTTATAGCTTTGAGAGATTTCTTTCAGATAACATTTGGGTAGACGATAAGATTATGTTAGAATAAAGCAGGTTGTGCTGTTCTAGGAGTTTGATAACTACTAAAGAACTATTGAAATAAAATAAACATATTTTTCTGATCAGCTGAGTTCGAAGCAAGCGATATTGCCTAAGGTTACTAAGATTCGCATCAAATATTTTTATGTTGTCGTACATTTTTCTTGGCACGCTACGGTGAATTGTTGGAAATTTCTCGCCTCACGACCGATCTCGCGTTTTATAATATAGGTAACTACAAGAATGTTTCAAACTATTACACGCTATGTTTAGGCATTTATGTTAGTTATAATTTACAATGACTTTTTACACGGTATGCACAGCAATAGCTTCGATAAATGAAAGTTAACATTAATTATAGTATTATTAAGTTTCGATAAACGCTAAAATATACAGGAGGTAAACATACTGTACTGAACACAATTAAATATAAAAACACATGTCCGAAAATTTGACTAATTTTAATTTGTTTTTTTGGGCGAAGTTTTTTTCATCTGTGAATTAAATTTTGGGTTTATCGTGAAAATTTAACTCACAAAAATCGCCGTGTCGCTTCGTTTGCTCTATTCCCATTGCGCAATGGATAAAATTCATTTATTCCGATTACACTTATTCATTGTTACACCGTTTAGTTAACGAATCAGCGGCTCAATTGCATCTTTTGACTCGGTTTAGGCAAAGAATCTTTGCCATGCAGCCTTGAACGCTCCATATGAGTAAGTCCGTAAGTTACCGACAACTAGGCTGAATATAAATAACTAGTTTCTTTCGGAAAAAAAATTTGAGAAATTATAATGTCCAATGAAGAAGACTTATTTATTTACTAGCTGTTGCCCGCGACTTCGTCCGCGTGGATTTTGGAAGTAGGTACCTATCTCTGCTATGTACAGACATACATCGTCTAGTTATAATTTTCCAATGGTAAAATGGATCATTCTAAGTACCTTCACCATAATTTAAGGTATACCATACCTTCAGGAACAAACTATGAACACCGTATCCAATTTGGTGAAGACAGATAAAAATTTAAAAAATTGTTGTTTTCACTTCTATTGCTCATAAGACTTCTCATATCAATTTTTATTATACGTGTGTATTTTTTAACTAATACAGTATGGGCAAAACCAAAACCATAGGAGATACAGGGAAACTGTCTTAGGAACCTTTAGGTATTTTTTCGTGATAACAATTTTGACATAGTAATCGGAGCAGCTGGAGTTCGGGTGGCATGCATGAATAAGTAGTAAGTTCCTAAGTACATTGCACAGTCTGTTTTATAAGAAAACATTTTATTAAATTTGACTAACTTCTGCTGCTTGGATTTTTTTCTTCCGATACAATAAAATGATTCTAACATGAAACTAAGTCGATACGCATTTTTTAAAAATAATAAAAATTATTTTTCACTGGCGTTCTATGAGAAAACATTTTATTGAATTTGACTAACTTCTGCTGCTCAGATTATTTCTTCCAATATAATGAAGTGATCCCTACATGAAACTGAGTCGAACCGCATTAAAAAAAATATGTGCAAATTGTCTCATTTTTATGGACAACACACGCTTGACCAAAAAAATTCTATGTCATAAGACACTTTCCCTGCATCTCCTATGGTTTCGGACTTGCCTATACTGTCCCAGTTAAAAAAAACACTGATATCTCCTATGTCTATGACATCGTCTTGTTACGTTAAATGATTTATCTGTAAATGACGATAACTTTTTTCGCTGTCATCCGATTTCAATGAAACAAAGCCTATAAGTTGCGCCAGGCCTTAATGGTGCTTAATCTACCTGTGCAAACCGCAAGAAAATCCGTTCAGTAGTTTCGGAGATTAGCGATTACAGACAGACAGAAAGACAGACAGACAGAAAGACAGAAAGACAAAAAAATTTAAAAACGCTTTTTTGTGTTCTGTTACTCATTTTTTATCGTCCACACTCATTTTTTTATAAATTTATTCAAAGTACAGACACACGGTTTCTACAGATTTATTATAAGTATAGATTTATTAGATGGCAGTAGATAAAGTGTGTGCAATAACACAGCCATTAGGATAATCGTGCAGCCGTGAAACTCAGTTTCGCTTCGTGTTATAAACCGCGTTCGGTATTCTAATCTATTTGTTTATGGCATACCATAACCATAAATAAATAGATTAGAATACCGAACGCCATAGCTTTTCACACATTTTGTTGTCATATTCAACGAGTCATCGAGTTGTTCCAGGAAGGAAACTGCTGTGATATCCTAATGGTCCTTATTGGCCTCATTTTACCAATTGATTAGTTAACTAGGATGATTGGCGCGGGACCAGTCGTGGAGAACCCTGGGGAGGCCTATTTCCAGCAGTGGACGTATTTCGGCTGATATGAGGATGCTGATAGTTACGATTAGGGTGACAGATAAAACTGTGTACTCACCGAAGGGCGGCTCGAACCTGCAGTCGAGTAGCAGCGCATGTCCTGTGGGCCCGGTGGTGCCGACCACGGCCCCGCCGCGCATCATCAGCTGCGCCTCCAGCTCCACCCAGCGCCCGCCGCACTCCTGCTGAGGGACCAGGGCACTCGTAAGTCGACAGACTAACTTATTGCTTCTCGCAGTTCAAACCTATAGCTGGACGGGGCACATTGTGAGCAGTTATAACATCGTTTCATTGGATTATTCTGTAAGGGACACCCTCCGGGTCGCTGTGAAACGATCTTCTAGCGCCTCACATGTATCTCCACTACCCGGAGTGGCTGGTTTCATAGCTGCACTAGCCCATGCGCAGCTATGAAACCAGCTTAACTAAAGCGCAGCCGGCTCGACCCCGAGCGGCGTCGTCGTAGCGTTTTCTCCCGATGAGAAACCTTCTGAAATTTGTCGCGAGAGAAACCGAGGGATCCACACACTAGACCCTATCGTACACAATGGTCTTGTATCTTCGGAAATTCGACAGAAGGGAATGTCTGAATGTTATTTTAAATATTAAATAGGAACCATTATACATACTTTCGCATCAGAAGAAGAGGCTATTGGCCGAAAATGGCCGAGTGGCTCTAAGCTTTCCTCCGACTACATCAAGTGCCTATAGTTACTATCTCTCTGAACTCAATATGGAGCTTTTAATGACTTTATATAGATGGGCATTATTGTATCCAAATTAATCCAGGCGCACGGTACAATGATAATCATTCCTTTGTTATAGGTACTATTTATCTTGTTATTACTCAAAACAAAATTTCGATTGTAAAAGTAAGCAACAATCAATTGTTTATAAATACAATCAATCACTCATTCCCGCACACAATTATTGTTTATTTATAAACACAGAGGATTCCACGTATTTCAGTGAAATGAAGCTAAATAAATGAATAGCCGATGACAAGTGGATCGTAGACGCGATAAGGCTTTCAGGGAACCGTATCGCAATGAAGCTACACTTAGGCGCAAGACATACAGAATAACGTCGGGCTGTGGCGCGGACGTGGCACACGCAGGCATGTGGCGAAGTGGCGTACTGTCCTGTACTATACACCGCATTCTTTCTTGTTATAATATATGTCGGAGGCTTATAATGAATTCAAGGGATTTTGATTAATAAAACCGGATTATGACAAAATGGAGACTCGATTTCATCTTACTAAGATTAACCTAACTTAACTGTCAGCTATTCGGCTATTTGCAGCAAAGTTCACATGCATAAGGATAAATTTGGAACAATTATGTATCAGGTATGAATCATGGTTTTTTATAATCCGAAATCATAATCCTGCGACAATACACCATACGAAAGCAAGCAATGCAAGCAACACATTTAGGGACGTCAGGCGGCAACGTGAACGTCCGACGTCCATTCTATGTGTATTCCGCCTTACACTGTCGATAATCAATCAACATCATTAAGCCGCATGACGTCTCATTAATATTACAATGCTAATCAAATCAGTGGTCGATACATAATAAGCAGATAGAGTTTGCAATCATGTACAGATTCTTGGAATCTATTTTGTCTAATTAGGCCTTAATTCTAGGCTATAGACAATTTAGACGGAATACGAGAAAAATGTGTCAGGTATAGAATATCGATTCTTTGCGAGGTAATGTATCGATATTCTTGTTGGCCAAGCCAAGACTATAATAGTCATAGTCATCACTTAAATACCTTTTAATGTGCTTAATACATTGATTAAGTAAATGAAGATTTTAAAAAGTTTGGTAAACTCCGCCGCCCCGCGGTCTTTATGTTATGAATTAGTATGATTGAGGAAGTGAATGCGTCTGAAAGGAATTTCAAACTTTTTGTCAATAGTATTTTTCTAATAAAATTTGACAGTTTCGTTTCCTTCTTAAATTTAATTAACTTTCTGTCTTTTCTTACCATGAATTTTTAAAAAAAGCTACTCCCATATGGATGAGTAACAAAAGCATTTTATCATTTTATGTGCCAAAATCGTGTCAAATGTATGATAATATTTATACTCACTCACACATTCTCGTTTTAAAGCTCCATATAAATTTGTATTAGCAACTTCCTCCCGCTAATCCGCTTCCTTTGTCCGCACCCCCCCTGATTTTGACACCGAATTTTTCTTCGTTTCCCATACTAAATATGCAAGATGAGCAGGGAGCGCGCGCGCGACCAAAGAGGTTCGAATCTTCTTGTTTCTTACGAACGAATTCAAACTTTTGCGTTGGTAGGTTTACCAAGGTATACACGTTACGTTATAAAATAAACCTATGTTCCATTCCAGCATTCTAGTCAGTGAGTCTGACAGGACGAACGATTTAATGTTTAGATGAGCTTACTTCGTTGTATGCGACGGATGTGAGAGGAAGGTAGTGGTACCCGAGCGCGCGGTCCCATATGACGCCCTTGTTCCACACCTCCACCAGGAGGCCCAGGTTGATGTCGTTGGTTTCACTGTTGGACAAAACATTATTACATTAACATTATTATTCAATTATCAAATTGGCTAAAGAAACAAAGAAGGAACTGAGCAAATATACCGTCAATGGCATGATAAGACTTAAAGTTTGATTCTTAATTAGCTGGAGTAAAATGACAGGCGATAATGTCAATTTGTAAAATTATATTACTAGTTTATATTAATATACAACTACCTACAAACTGAAATAAATTAAACTAAAAACAAACAAAATTATTATTATTATTATTACTAGTTTATTGTAATAGCAATGCGTTCAACTCACTCACACCAATAATTAAAGAAACTAAAGGAGATGCCCTATTCAACAATTTAATTTGTTGAGCGTGCGTGATTCGCCATATTGTGTTTGATGCTGTTTACAGTTAAATACTGTGTTTTCGTGTAATTTAGTGGGAATCGTGAGATTTACTGGACTTTAATGGCTATAATTGCGATAAGGACCAATAAGAAACATGTCAAAGTGTTCAATAAAACAGTGTAGTGCCAGGCCAATTGTAGGCCATTTTATGTTTTCCTATTGTTTAGCTATACACGCTTTTTTTGTAGGTATGCCCTGTCCTCCTTACGCAGTAAGGAGTTTCCTTTGTCATTGACTCCCACAGTCAAAAGAACGGTTAAAAATGGAATCCCTACGACCACATGTACAAAATGCAACTAAGTATGAAGATTGCCTTTTTATTAGGTTACTCCCTAAAAACTTCTCCGTTATTTATCATTAAACTTTGATTGGGGAATTATGTGAGTAATGCAAATCTTTTACACTGTATTTTATTTCATCTGAAACTGGCAACTCTGTAAACGTCAGTTCACTCCAGCTAATTAAAGATAGAGCTAATGCCATTTTTATTTAGTCCGAATATTCGGACGACTAGCCTCTAAATATTCAGGCAAGTGATCCACATACAAGCCTCTATTGAACTAGTAACTCAATGTAATTGCTAGCACTTAAGAACTTTCCTAATAGCGGCGTAGCAAATATATCGCCAACGATCTTCACATCAGATAAATAGTTCGATTACAACCCTATTTCGAAACCACCTATAATTAAGTAACCGAAGTTAGTAATCTAATCAATTAAGTAAGTAAATCAATTTCAATGAACAATTTCATTGAACTTTCAAGATTCACTGACAATAAACTCAGTGACGGTAGCAAAACATCAGGCACAGGGAAAATAGTCCGTAAAATCAGTTCTCCTCTCACATAAAAACGCGGGGCGTCGTGAATTGGGTGAAAAGGGAAACCGAGCCCTATTCGTCCCAAAAGGATATGAACAAATCACGCGCCGCACACTTCGATATCAAGAAACATTTACTCGGCAATCCGTATTTATAGTGGGGTGGAAGCATTTATTTTTCTAAGGAAACTATCTGTATCTTCTCCGACTATAACTTCTACGTCGGTAGAGTCTAAAATTGCTACGAGTTCTACTCAATTTTATGCACAATATAGTGTAGCATATAAGAAATAATACATATTGACATAGCTACAAGAAAAATAATTTCTGTTACAAAACCAGCTTATGGACGGTGAATTTTTCGTTTTTCATACTTAAGTCACGTATACACATAGACAGACAATATATCGCTCAAAAGAGACTCGATCTATTATGCCTTGTACGGGAATTAGTCTTCCCCTTGAGAAATTCCAAAACTAGTCAAGTATTTGACATGTATATGGGTTTAATTAATAATAAGGTATAGTTAATAATATATGTAATAATAAGGTGCGTATGTTTGTATGTAAGAACAAAATTCATGAACAAAACTTTAAACTTTTTAAAGTAAAAATTTCTCTGTTTTCGGGTTAAGTATTTAAGTAGGTACTTATATCTAAATATTAAAGTTACCTGTCTAACTAGAGATTTGATAATAATCGACCATTTTAATAAATAATACCTATCTAAAATTTTCTTTAGAGTCAAACTGAGAAAATTTGTTAAATGCCATTTAGTCGAACAACTTTGTAAAGAATTATAAAAATCTGTAATAACATTTTCTTTTTATAAAATCTCCTCTGAGTAAAACTTGCTAGCTTTAATGTGTAAGGTAAGTACCTTTTTTCATTCCCGATCGCCGTTTTTCCCACACTATAGATTTATAGTGTGAGAAAAGAAAAATGTTGCTCTTGAGTTGTTACAGCCGCGTAAGGCAGGACTCGGTCTCATCGAATTCCCGTCAGTTTAATAATCAAGAGTCCGTCTCTCCTATACCACAAGAATACACAATGAATAAATTAAACCACGGAAGCGCCTTAATGGAAAAGCAGTGAAGCGTCTTACTCTCATGGCGAAGTGATTAGAAATTTCCATCGCTATAGAAATCACTAGCAGAAATATGAAATAGGACAGCCTGATTCAAATTTTTTAATTGGTTCCTCGCTGGTACCTGTGCTAGAATAATCTATGAAAATAGAGATAAATTGAACAACAACAGACTATTAATGTGTCCCCATTTTTGAGGGGACCGGCCTACCCTCTCAACGAGGTTTGGGCAACAGTCCAGTTTTTGAAAAGCCTAAAATCGACTTATGTGAAAAAATTACATTATTGCACTAATCGATAGAGTCAAGAGAATTAAATCTTGTAATGAACATAGTGCCCAAAATTTTTGGAATTCTTTAACTATTTAGGACAAGGGCGGTGAAATAGTCATTAGATTTTGAAATTTTAAATATTATTTTTTCTTTTTAATTTCCTCCTGTATAAATTACGTATACTAAGCTGTTATGGCATTGGAATTGATTTAACTTCTTAACGCGCAAGCGTATTATAATTATGTACTGACGTTTGGGTCTTGACTATAGATCTGAACGCTCGTTTAGGCAGAAAAATCGGCAGAACAATTTCGGGGCGACACCATTCAAACATATGCAAATGGTTATCGCTTTCATAAGCTTTAGATACTCACGTGTTCACGTAACAAGATAAGATGTAAAAACTTTCGGAGCAATAATATGTAAATTATTGTAATTTTAAACATTATCATCAACTTTTCTTTCGGCCTACGTATGAAAGTCATAAGCGGTCCCTACACGATCATGCTGCATGACATGAATTACGTGCTGTCACTCATGCATGACCGTCTTATGTAGTGATTGACGCGAATGACATGCAAACTACGTGCTGGCCGTTGCTTCACTGTACTATGTGATTGGTAGCAAGCATGAGGGTCCATCATGCAGCATGATAATTCCCGTAATCGTAACACATGTCATGCCGCATGATCGTTCAGGGACCGCTATACAGTTGGGTAGAGACTGTTCGTTGAGGAAGCTGTCAAAAGAAATACAGTACCTAAGCTTATTTGGAAAACTACGTCAAACATTCCGACCTCAATCATCCATATTAATTATAATTCATAGCTCCTTTCTCCATGTAAATAATAGTACATTAGTAATACCAATCTCAATTATTCTAACGTAAACAGTGACACGCTTCCCAGTCACGGTAACAGATTAATAATCCGTAATTTACTACAACCAACGCAACGGCACAATTCCTCCGCCCGACTTACATTTAGATCTCATGCGACAGATTTGTAGCGAGACTTAGTTTTAGGGCCGAATGCGAAGGGTCAAGCAAAATGTAAAAAGTTCAAACAAGACAACCGTTGTAGGTTAACTGCAAAGAGTTTGGTAATGTCACTGACCGCCGCGCGGCGATGCCCGCGCATTCTGTGCTCTGTGGAATACGTCAATAAGCAACGGAATGGTGAAGTTATCCGATTTATATGTGAGTAAAATCGTTAACCAGATAGTGCAGCAGACTAGCAGAAGATCCGGGGCAGAACTGGTAAGACTTCCGATTAATTCCGTTGATATGTTTATATGGAACTTTTGTAGCTAAGAGGCCTACCTTAAGGAATCATATAAACTGGGCAAAACATTACAAAAGCTTAAAACTTTGTTTTAGAACACTGTCTCAAGACAAAATAGGGTTCGCGGACTCGCCTTTATAAATACACATAAATATTTGTTCTCGAGAATGAAAGCATAGTGTAAGCGCGTGAATGTTTTTCTTTTGAAATTTGTTTTCATAGCCGCGGGGATACCGCACCTTGGTTATTGATCCTCTATTTCAGACTAATGAAACGTTAATATAGCCTATTTTATTATAGCCTATGCAATAATAAACTAATTATATACAACACATTCTATTAATTTTAGATTCAGAGCCTCATAATATACATTCCCTATCATATCCTATCCTTACAACCTATAAAATAACGTAAGTTTTTTTATTCAAAATGTGTGCGGTTTCGATTCCCGAGTAGTGTATGAGTTTTGAAATCTATGAATGCAGTTATTCTTACCATTAAAATCGACGTCATGGTTTCTTAGAGCATATTTTTCTATCTCTGATAGTTTCGGACGTCGCCATACTGACCCATCTCGATGTGCCACCCCCGTGATACGCGGTTTACATGGATTAGCTGTTTAAGTGTATCCGCAACGCGCGAATGAACGCAGTTTGCGAAGGAATTGTCAAGAAAATCGCTCCGTGTGACAAGCCCTAAACCACTGAAAGTGATGGACATGTTCATCCTTTTACAAAGCTGAATTGAATGGATGCTTTCTTCAGAAGTATCCAAGCTTGAAAATGTTTGAGAATACGAAGCTCGTTACATAACATATTGACCCTGAAAATATTCAACACATTTTGCTGGGTAAGAGGAAATAGGCTGATTAAGAGGAAGGAACAAGGCTGGAAAAGAGAACGTCCAATCTGAAACATTTTACACTACAGAACCTTAAAAACTGGTATTTATTTATTTTTAGATTAGACATTTTTCAGATTGAACATTTTTGAGAATGATCATTTTTCAGATTTGACGTTTTCCGATTGGACATTTTTCAGATTGGACGTTATTCAATTTAGATATTTTTCAGTTCGAGCATGGTCGTTGAACATTTTTCTGATTGGACATTATTACAGTATACCGATCTGAGATCATGAAAGTATTCATGATCGCAGATACCGATACAATGATCTAAGATAATCCAAATAAAAGCATCTACCGACTAAACAAAGCCACTAGACCATGTAATAAATACCCAATATATCTATCAAAGTCACAAAAGCTGACTACCAACAAAAACTCACATTTGTCCCTACTTCCCACTTTGTTCTCAAAACGTTGACTTCTTGACTTAAATGAGTATTCTCGATCGCCGCTTAAATGCCTTTGAAATATTGCAGAGTCCGTCGTTGGTATGATCACCCAATTAGTTTCAGGGCTTTCGTTTTGATTGCATAAAGCGCAGTTAAGACTACGCGCTATACTATGCCTTGTTGTACCATTGTACTAAGTAAAGCTATGTATAGCTCAAATTGTTTGCTAAGACAAGTTTTCGGCTCTTTTATCTCATAAACCAGAAGACAGCAATACATACAATACTTTTCAGCGTCAGATGTAATTTAGTACTTAATTTTCAGTAAGAATTAATTCCAAATACGGCATGCCGTACGAAGCTTTATTTTTGAGAACATCAAGGTTTTAACATGTGTCCGTTAAACTTTACATCGCTAACATCGTTCACATACAAAGTAATAAGTACTGTTTACTACTTACATGCTACTCGTATTACGTGCAAAAGCAATGCCTGCCTATAAACATGAAATACGTTGCAACAATAAAATAAACATTATTGTTTCGCTGCTAAACTTGTGTAATGGTACATTAACAGACTTACATAGGTACCAACTATTTGTTATTTTCCAGCAACTTGGAACTGAAATTACCTAATGTAATTCATCATCATCATTATTATGGTAAGTAAGTCTCTAACTGTTGTCCTGGAAAGATAGAACATAATTTAACTTCTTGTCTACTTAAAAAATTACATATATCTACGACTAATCTTTCTGGTGCTATATATGTTTCGTCATTTGACTCTACCTGCAGTTTACGTAAACTTTATACCTGTAAGCTGTTTTTGAGTTATTAGTTGGACCAATAGACAGGATAAACGGTCTATCACAAAAAAACCATCATCAATTGAATTTTATATTACAGTAGTAAGTAGTAGTAATTACAGTAGCAGTAAACATTTTATACAGATCCAACAATACTTTGAGCAATTATTTATTACCAAACCGTCCAGCACGCTACAAAACAGCCGACTGTATCAAATGTTTCATTTCTTACCTTAAAACATCTGAAACAGACTTGAACTGAGACGAATCTTAAAGCTCAAGGTACACTTGAGAACAAAACTTTTCCCTGAAACGTTTGATAGATAGGCTGTCAGCATTTCACATGGGTAAACATTGCCGTAAATGAGTTCGCAAAACTTTTCAATGCTCGCGGCGAATTCGCTACCGCAGACAAAACTTATACTTCCGTTTATTTATACTTCACCCGCCGTTCAGCTGTTCTCAGGACGTAGTCCAGCTACAGCACCCGTCTGAATAGCCCATGCGCGAATCGCACCTAGCCTAGTCCACGAAGGGCACCGATCAATATTTTTGGCTGGTGCTATTATGGAATTCAATTAAATTTTTACATTTTTGTCTTATAGTATTAGTGTTTTACACGACTTAGCTATATATTTGTTTTATATCCCAGCACTAGGCTGCTAAGTCGTAGGTGCTGTTGGTGGACAAAAATGTAAAAATTAAATTGAATCTTATAATAGCACCTGCCAAAAATATTGATCGGTGCCCTTCGTGGACTAGGCTAGGTGCGATTCGCGCATGGGCTATTCAGACGGGTGCTGTAGCTGGACTACGTCGTTTTCAGTAATGCTCTGTTCTCATCGGGAGGCCGCCCTCGGCTTCCGACCCACCGCGTCGCGTCGCATGCCCGCCCGCGCTGTTACTTCGTTTTCGCTTAAAAAACGGCAACGCAACGCAAATGACAAAAACAACATAGCAAACAAGGTCATAGTCAAAAACATGTATTTTAAATTAGAAACAAAATACCATTTTAACATATTTAATAATATTAACGGTTACACATGACCTGTCAGTTGCTTTACTAATATCTGGCAGTATTAAGTATTTTGTCAGATATTGATAAATTTTGTCAAATGTGTGACACCCTATGCATATCTTGGAGCTTAGTACACCTGAGTGCCTAAACATTTTGTCATTGAATTTCTATTCTGAGATTTGAAGAGGCTTTATGCCATAATTCTTCCAGTTCTGTGCACTAAGCATAATGTTCTTACGATTTTGCGTAGGTTCGTGCTGGGGTACCTGCCTAGGGTTACGCCAGCCGTTGTGTTTATTTAAAGTTTTATGAAGCCTAACAAACAGAAACAAAATAATTATTTAATATATTTTTATGTGTTCACGTTAAGATTTTGTTTACCAACAAATTACCAACTACCCGCTACTAGGTACCTATATACTTTGCATGTTTGGACTGAACGAGTTTAGATGACATTTGGTCTTCGATCACCATCGATCGCCGCATTTGGTACAGTGATAGCTTATAGAATCCTAGAATAACAGGATAATTTCTAACGCAGACGAAGTCGCGGGCGTGCGCTTTTTTTTTAATAAACACAAGTGGCTGGCAATGGCTTACTGCGACATAAAATAAATAAATATTAATCAAAAGTTGACTTATTTCATGATAATGTAGATTCTCGTAAAATATGCAAAAATGATAAAAACGAACGGAGCTCGGTCAATAATGGCAATAGTATTGATAACATCGTGCAATGCGATAATATTATTATGCTCTATTTGTTTTTATTGAGTTTATCAAAATGATAGATTAAACTGATTCATTTTATTTCGCTTTGCCGTTCATGCGATTCGAGTAAAAATGCAAAGCATTCTAATGCCATGTCATTAGAAATGACGTGTGTGACGTCACGGATAGTCGAGGGAGTCGACATTGGCCATTTCATACTTTTTTTACAATTCATGAATCATTATGAAGCATCTTTCAACGCCTGATAAATGAACGGCCGCTTAGGGCATAAACCTCTTGTTATTTTGGGAGCAGCCTGTATCCATCGTAGGGACGCCACACGTAAAAAGATTTGAAATAAAACTGCTATTTCGGGCGCAAAAAATATTTGTCCGTATTTGTTTTTTATCCATTCCAGTGACAAAAATTTATAACGACGTACCATACGAAATTCCTCGCCATAATTATCCGTTAAGTTATTTAAATATAAACGATTAAAACAGGGACAAACATATTTATTTATAACGCCTACCGCACTACCTCTACCTCTCGTGCCTAGCTCCGACCACCACACTGAATGACATCAGGAGCCATATCCGCCAGAAGTGTCAAGGACAGATTCACGGACAAATACAAGTGGACATAACACCTGCCGGAGCAAGTGGACCTACAACTCAAGGTCATAAGATAAGCACCGAGTCCCAGCCCTACACAAAGATGTGCTCCTGAGTTTCGACTTGTTTCGCCGATTTAGGGAAGCGAGACAGATCAAATTCAAATTCAAATACCTATTTGTTGCGTCGTCATGTCATTGTGTTATGTACATTGGTCTTACATTTATTTTAGAACAAGACACCCAGATAGGGCACAGCAATCTCTTATAACTAACTAGGTTTGTTCATAATAATTGTTATCAAAAACAATAGTCATCCTTAATTAATTAGCGTGCAATGTTTGTAAGTTGTAAGATTAATCATATAGGTATGTATTTCTAGGCTAAGGTATGTGTTTAAGGGTCACTAGTGCCTGATAATAAAACAGAATTATAATAATTCTGTTGCTAATCGTATACCAATTTTGATAGACCCTACATACATTCGCACGTAAGTGGAAACTCTTTGACCTTGAGCTAGCCTAGCCTATTAGGTAGTTTCAATGCTATGAGAGATCAGTTTATACTGGTTTTGTTTCCACTGACGTGCGGTCGACCATACTAAAACGAGTGTAGGTGTAGCTTTTGGAAACGTGTTGTAGATAGCTATTGTTACAATGCGTAGGTGGATGCGGTACGGATCAAGTCATCCCACTTCTGAAACGAGCGTGACATGTCTTTTCACGGTAGGTATACCAATGTTTCATTCATCATGTCTTTTTTTAGGGTTCCGTACCTCAAAAGAAGAAAAAAGGAACCCTTATAAGATCACTTCATTGTCCGTCTGTCTGTCAAGACCCTTTTTTTCAAGAACGCGTGGAGGTATCAAGATGAAATTAGTATCAAATACTGAGGTTTGGATTCCCTTAAAGGTGTGAGAAAATCAAACTTGAGTTTAACAACATAACAAGAATTGAATTGAATTGAAATCAAACTTCTAAGTCAACGCAGTCAGAAGATATGGTCGTTTTTGCCACATTTTTGAGTATCTTGGTGATCAAAACCTACCGAGGTACTTCAGGTTAACCCAGAATCTTGAAATGTGTCAAGAAGCTTAGCTTTAATAACAAGCAATGGAAAAAGTCCGAAAACAATAAATTTGTAGTTACATCACAATAAAATAGTAATTTTTCTATTACCAACAAACTTAATTTTGCATATAATCATATCATCCGTGTATTTAATATTACGATTTTCGAAAATTAAAAAAATTAAGTTAGTAAGTAACCCTCAGGGTGCGAGGCCTACTCGTATTTGTCTGGTTTTTTTACACGCAAACACTTTTTTGCAAGTTGGAAATAGGACATAATCTCAACAGAATGAATCTTCTCATGTAAAGAGTCTATTTTTGTTTTTTAATATGAATGTCAAAAGGTCATCTTAACGGAGCGTAAACAAGTTGGTTAACTAAAATAATTTTACGTTGCCCTAATAGGTATGGGGTTTGATAAAAAGAATGCTCTGCGTTATTTTCGTCAAATTTAATTTAATTATTGATTTTCATTTTGGTTCATTGAAGCTCCTACATGGGACGAGAAACCTTATCGTCAAACAAAAAAGTTATATTAGGTACCTCTTTACCACTCTTTACTTACTAACGAAGAAGCAATAATAGTGTTAAAGTGATAAATAACACGGAAAATATAAAGCGTAGACTTTCTTATTATGGTACACACCTTAGTCTCATGACAATCTAAAATGTTACCCTTTAATATGGACCTCTCCGTCGTACTGTTGTTGTTTGTTATTTCATTTAAGTGCTTGAAAACTCTCATAGATGCTGGCGGAAAACCTGTAACTATCCTCCCACCATCCACTACTCAACGTAAGTTAACAAACCAAAATACGTAACATTCAACGCTTGAATGTCACAAAATTCCGTGAAACTGAAACCAAGGAATGCCTTTGTAACTCTCCCCTGTGTTGCTGTATACAACTACCCCTGTGTTACCGTGAACATTTGTGTTGTGGATCCGAATGGCAGGCGTTACCTTCGTCACGGGACGCGGTGCCGGGCGGCGTGGGAAGCCCATTATAAGGGCTGGCGGTTCGCAGATTCTTTGCGAGCGAAAAACAAAAGGGTTAAAGTTATGTACAAATCAAATTAGTTTTATATAAACGTATATTGAAGTGAAAAATGGAGGTGAATGAATGAGGAAAGCGGAAGACTGAGTGGTATTATGGTGAAATTCTGTCTTCAACAGTGGATGCTCAGGATTCGTGGTAATCTACGAGTAATTGGATGTACGCTCGTCGTATTGTTTGAGGTCTATATTCAAATCCAAACCAATACCAATAAAGTCAAAATTACGAATGACATTTACTGTCGATGAATACTTTCATGCTAAACGTTTTCATGTCAGGCTTATTATCATACCACCTCAGTAGGAGTCATATAGACTTTTCGTAAAGGATAAAGTATCGCATGAATCCAAATAATATGAACCCATCTTTAATAAAAATTACTAAGGGTTTAGTGTAAAGGGCATTAGTGACATTGCGGATGCTGTAATATCAATACGACATTGAGAAACCTTTGAAGATTAAGGGCTTCTTTCACCACTTCCTGATATTGTTACAGATAGTAATCTTGGAGATAAACTAATCTATCAGTTAAATCTGTGAGATAGATTATATAAAATATATAAGATATAGGCAATCAGATACCTGTGAAACAGAAAAAAAAAGATATCTGGTAGATAACCTTCATATAGGGTATCTGGGACTTTATCAGCAAGCGGTGTAAGAGGCCCTAAAGGGTCAATAGACCTTTCCGAGGTCTAATGGAAAGAGGCAACTCTTAGTTTTGGGGCATTCAGTTTCTAGTACCTACTGTCAATTTTGTTACAGAAGTTCGGGTGGGTCAGATAACATTTGACACCTTTTGGTGACCTTATAAATTGTCTAAGCATTCCTCTTGTTCCTTGTAAAAAACCAAGTTGGATGTGATAAGCAGTATTCTGCCCTGATAAGAAAGAAGGCCGCTATGTGCATAAACTGTTTATGCACATAGCGGCCTTCTTTCTTATCAGGGCAGTATTCTATTCACATTTGGTATTGTATTCACGTGACAGAATCACAAAACAAAACAACTGTCTAGGTCGACTATTTCAATTATCGAAGTAGGTAACCCTTCTATGCGGCAGCAATCCCTAGTACGGTCGACCGCACGTCAGTGGAAACTGAACCAGTATAAACTGGTCTCTGATAGCATTGAAACTCCCTAATAGGCTACGCCAGCTCAAGGTCAAAGGGATTCCACTGATGTGCGGTCGACTGTACCAGGTGGGTACCTATATTATTATTCCATACTCAAAAGAAGTGAATACAAAACACACGCTTAGTTAAATGCAGCCCGTACAGTCACAAAGGCAAGTTATTTATAATTTACGTCGGTTTCACTTTTTTATCAGAAATGGTCCGCCTGTCACAGCCTCGCAACTCATAATAAATGTACATTCGAGCCATAGAAAGAATACATTAATCTGTCAAAATATTATTTTCAACCTTATTCTGTAGGAAATTGTTTTTATTGTGCTGATATGAGCAGCAATTTATATAAGTGGGTAAATACTTACAAAAGGAAATCTTGCTCCCAAGATGGAGTCGGGCCCTTAACTGTCACCGTTGTAGACTTGACATTCTGTAGTTTGAGTGTCACGTAGGTATTGAATTGTGTTCCTGGAGACAAAAAAATAATGAGTTTATGCGGTACACAGGCGAAACCATAGTGTAAAAATACATAAGTAGGTAAGTATTTATCGTCAGTGTCATGCTAAGGTGTCTAATATTATTATGTATGACGCTCTAGTATCTGTCTCACTGACTTAAGCTTATGAATTGTTGAAGCTAACGACGAATACAATATTATACTTTCGTTAAAACTACGTCATTCATGTTTTTGCCTATGGCTGTACCAAAATGTATACCAGTCTAAAAAAGTTCATTAAGAAAGGAAGAAAACTTTAATTCTAAAGTTGGTGTTTCTATATTGCGCAAATAAAATTCAAATCTAAAATGTTTAATTTTGATTTGAAACTTGATTTTACTTATTGTATTTAACAGGTGCAACTATGTGATAGTAAGATTTCTCCATACTTCATCGACAGGGACAGATAAAGTTATTCATTTAATACAGCCTGTATATAACACAGTAATTATGCAAATTTTCATTGAAAGTGGGTAAGTAACACAATAACGCGTGTAAATATGCAAATTGCACTCACCTTGTATACCAACATAGCGCGCCTTTTTTACTGTAACAAAATAAAAACCAGTTAATGACAAGGACATAGAAAAAAAGCGAAAGATTGACTAGAAGAGCTTCCAGTCTGCATTGTACAGTGGACCGCACGTCAGTGGAAACACTGATATTGAGCTGGCCTAGCCTAGTTAGGGAGTTATGAGAGATCAGTTTATACTAGGTTTGTTCCACTGGCATGTGGTCGATTGTACCATATTATACACAGCTAACTATTATAATCCTCTGTGGCACAACTTCTGTTATTTTGCAAAGTTTTCTACAATTATGTATGTCTATACTAAACTGTTTCAAAATAGACATGTTTTTAATAACGTAGAGAGACTATTATAATATAGTTATGGTTTTACTTTTGTTATTGAACTAGAGGTTTGATATGCCCCTGCGATCATGATCGCAGATATGCCCTCAAGGAGGGGTAGGTCTGTGTCCAAATAGTTGGGATAATAAAGGCTGCGTTGTTAATTTGAACTAAACTGAAACCTAGATATTTTGACTTTCCATAAAATATAAATTTAGGCACTTTAAGTATTTTAAATCCTTTGACAACAATGGACAGAATTAGTCTGGAATAAAAGACATTTCATTATTATTTATTTATTAATATTACAAAAGCGAGGTATGCTTAGGCTGGCTAAGTAAGTCTTTTGTTATATTGGTACTTAGTAACATCGTACCTATTGAGATGCTAATAGGTAGGTATATCGTAGATATAAACTCTAAAAACTCTTAAAGCTTTTTAAAGCTAATATAAATCAATTTTCCACTTAAATAATAAAAACTACTATTATCATCTGACATAATAAATACAGAAGGTAAGTTTTTCTATAATAAAGTGGGCATTAGGTAGGTAATTTATAATGCCTCGGCGCACACGAGGGTAGAGCTATTTGCAGGGTTTCCACTTGACCAGTGGTAATTTATCACAATGAATTTTCTAGTGGAATTGATTTATTTCACTTTGAGAAAGTTAAAAGCACTGTTCACTTCGCATGCAATTTCAAAAATAAGAAAATAAATGTTCTGTACAATTAAAAAATTTGCAATATTCATAAACATCTTATGGACTACCCACACTTTGCAGACTATGTTAGACTTACTGATATTTGTGATATTATTCCACATACTGTGTGAGTTACACGCTTACAAGTGGGTCGTTTTAAAATCTATAAGTGTCCCTAAACGATCATGCTTGCCTGACATGCAACGTTTAAGTGAATGCCATGCTGCATGATGGACCATCATGCTTGCTATCAATCAATACAGTGAAGCAACGGCCAGCACATAGTTTGCATGTCATGCACGTAGTTTGCATGTCATGGACATCAATCACTACAGCTAGACGGTCATGCATGAGTGACAGCACGTAATGCATGTCATGTTGCATGATGGTTTATGGAGCCCATATGATAGTCATGTTTGCTTACTTTTGACACAACCATTTTCTAACGTCAAAAAGTAGGCGATTCCAAATAAACGTAAAGAGGCTGTTTTATACCCCTTTTATACACGCTGTGCTGTATCCTACTTAACTGCGATACTACTTCAACTACTTGTTTGTTTGTTAATAATAATAATGTTTGGACAAATTTACACACGGCTGTTTAGTCCCAACTAAGCCGAAGCCTGTACATGGGTACTCGACAACTGATAAACATACTTTTAAACACTTAAATACATATAAACACCCAAAATCCGGAAACTAACAGGTATGCTTATCCATCACACAAATGTTTTGTGTTTGTTTGTATGTTTGTTGCTCAATCACGCTCTAATGGCTAAACCGATTTTTATGTATCTGGTACATTGATAACATATTATAGGATGCTTTTTAACGCGGACAATATACATAAATCTTCACATAACATCTCTTACTCTCGTCAACAGAGAAGCTTAGATACTAAAATATGAAAAAAAAAATTCTGTAACATGACTTTTAAAATTTTTTGACAGGTTCTGGAACCTTCCTTTGAGCAAATAATTGCTTGTGTGGGGAGGGTCCGCTCTCGTATACCTATTACAGTTGTTACTACGTAATATTCTACTCTAGCTAAATATTCTATTGTTTTATTAAATTAATTTAAATTCAATTTGTTACATAAAAATTTTAAGAAAATTTTTACTAAAATCAATCAATTCAAATATGCTTTTTAACTAAATGCGATTTGAAAATGAGATTTCCTTTACAATCATATGACTGTCTCTCTCACGCCCATTGTGTTACTTTGACAGTTAAAAAACGTACTTTGCTTAATCAGTGAAACTCGAGCTTCGCAGTAGCAGTGATACACCACAAACAAGAATAACTTTAAAATCGATGGCGGCCGGCGGCCGTAACAAAGTATGTTGGTTAACTAATTAAACTTTGTTAAAAATAACACTAGGACGATATGGACGATTGTTAAAGCGCTATTATTAATAGAACCTCGGCTTACTATTAACCCATTAAGATACTACTTTTAAACGCGCGAGTTTAAAACGGAATGGGTTTCCAAACGATGGTTGTGGAAACAGTATCCGAAACGAAGATTAGCCATAATAAGCTTACGGGGCTAAGAAAAAGTATCCCATAGAACAGACGCTAAAATAACAATAATAATCAGAGAGGGACACACTTATTACAAAAGTGGTAAGAGTAAGCTAGACAGATATCTTCTCTATCTACGTATGCGAATTTTTTGTTGGTATGCAGTGTAACTGCATACAAACAACAAACCTTATCTGTCAACAAACAGCACAACGACTAAAATAGATAGTGTTTGTTCAGATTGACCCCGCCATGTAAGAAGCGCCTTCTCAAATTATTGGGGTAAAAGACTATTGCTATTTCATGCTATACGCTGAGTGCAAATCTATGGTAATCAACGTTACGGGGTGTTTGGTGATATGGCGGGTTGTTAGCCTACCAAAAAAAAACAAAAGAACAACGATTTTTGAAAATGGAATTATTTGAATTCCAAGATAAACCGCAATATCAGCGCGAGCTTTCAGTACAAAGTAGTGGCCTGGCCAGTTCCGAGCAGTTCGACATAATGGCAATTTCTAATAGGTAAAGACTTAATTTGCTTTGGTTAGACACACAAGAGATAATGTAATTTGTCAGCTTCATTTCTACACAACAATGTGACGCGATTTACGACGTGAAATGGATGACGGCTGTCATTCTAATCGCAATTCGTTGTATGTAGAGGGGTATATGTATCGGTGTATGGTCACAGATTAAATAAAGGTTCCTGAGTTATGGTCTGTAGAGGTATAGGCATTTTACTATGGTATAGACATAGTAAATATAGGTACTTATGCCACAGTGTAGGCAGGTATTAGCCATAGTGTAAGAAATATAAAGGGATGAGTCCCTGGGGTGGAATTGAATTATCAATAATGTTGACAGAATAGTTAATCGCATTCGAAAGTTGCAAGAACCTAGTCTGGTTTGGAAAATCCAAAGGTGAACTTTATGAAATATTTTAATTAAATCTCTTATAACGAAATTACCCATTCTCTTTAATCAACATCTGCCAACAGTTCAATAACTCCACACAAAATGTTTAAATTAACGAAACTCAGTATCAATTCATCAAATCCCCGAAGTGTTGGTTTCTAACCCCTTATCTAGTAAACTCATGGAAAGTTAACTCATTGAAAACAGTGCTCCCAGACGGGCGATAACAAAACTTTTAAGTTTTAATTCTGGTGCAAATGGAAGGAGACCGGCGAAAAGGTTTAGGTAAGTATTTTATTTGCGACTCAAAGATTCTCACTAGCGCCCCTAGTGGTCGAAAATCGTAACTTTTCCAGTGATAATTTTTTGACAGTTGGTGAGTAAATAAACTCAATATTATTTATTATATTATTAAATATTTTGGGTAGCTACCAAATTATACGGGTGCGGCCACGTGGTCCGACAGTCGAGCCAAGTGGAGTTAGGGGCGCGAGCGTTTGAAGCAAACACAAAAATAACATAGCACTAAAATTATTACTAACTTACTAGATTCTAAAGTTATATTTAGGTATAGGTATAGAATATAATATGTTTTGGCATGTCAAATATTAAATGTCTCAAAATCGAGTTGAAATTTTTTTTTATTACTAGGTTAATTTTATTAAATATTGTAAAAAAACACATTTTAATAACAAACATGTGAGGTTTACAAACTTCATTCCCGCGCAACTGAAGTTAACCGCCCACCTAAACAAAATCCTGGCTTAGCTTTCTTCCAAATCCTTAACCCCCTTCCCCGAATCCTGACTACGTGCCTGGTTTAAAGCGACGACGAGACGTGTGCTGCCTTTTGTTTACAAACGAAAACTAGGCTCCGTGCACGAATAAGTACGGTCGACCGCACGCCAATAGTAACAAAACCAGTATAAACTGGTCTCTCATAGTATTAAAACTCTAATAGGCTAGGTCAGCTCAAGGTCAAAGTATTTCCACTGACGTGCGGTCGACTGTACATGCACACACACTCACACAGCTGATATCAATTACTTTCCTAAGTACAGTCGAGTGCACGTCAGTGAAAACACTTATTGACCTTGAGCTGGCTTAGCATATTAAGGAGTTGCAATACTATGAGAGATTTCCACTGACGTGAGGTCGACCTTACAAGTCTTATTGCTTGCACCACAATTTCAATAATTTTCTCTTGTACTAAGAGGTAAACTTTCCGCTCGCAAATAATGCCAGCTTATATTTTCATAATCCCATTTAAGGAGCTCTCTCATAAACAGATTATGATGTTATTTATAAAGGAATCTTATATTTTTATTAGCATTATGCTTATTATCCAAGGATTAACTTAATATTTTTAGACTTTCTTGAAAATCTGATTTTATCCAACATTAGTACTGAAAATATAATGGTCTTTGTTTTCTTTTTGCTTGAACGGTTTCACTGCCCTTAGAAACAAACTGACAAACAAATTTTTCAAGAAGTAAAATCTTTACCTAAGTACTTAAATACCTATACACTAAATAAATAAAATGAACGCTTTTAACTAGGTTTAACACTACGAAGTTGTAGACATTCGTTAAGTTAAGTATCGCGAAAAGCGTATACGTTGTCAAAGAATTACAATTTGAAACTTTAATCTACGGATAGTGACGCAACCATTAGCGACGTACATACATACCTACTTCATCGCAGGCACATATGTACAAAACTGCGGAAAAATTATTTCGACCACCGAGGAACAAACCCAATCTGTAAGTCACGAAGCGTCATCGACAATCAAGATGCCAACAAAGTCAGAGATTTGAGGAGATTAAAGCGCCGAACGGAATCTTTACTTTTACGCCTGAAAGGGGAATGTAGCCGCAAATTTAAATAAGGACCATTTCATTAATTAAACCCCGCTGCGTTAAAACAAGAGAGATTTATCTGTACACGGCTGTAATTCCAGTAATGGAGGACGGACTTAAAAGTAAGAGACACCTAGAGTATTTTTTAAGTCGCTGAAATTCATAGCAACCGTGTAACCCAAGTTTAACATTTTAGTAATACTCGCGTCTCGCATTAATTTGATTAAAATGTAGTTTTACTAAATTAAGTAAATGCTGTCCGTCTTTGTTACATAAAACTTTATTGCAGCTATGAAAGATAAACAACTTTGGCAGCTCACTGATTTTTTGTCAAGTTTACATACCTCAACTTACATTTTGTTTGATGTTGGTTTAAGGTACAAAAAATTTATTTAATGTGTAGTTAGTAATTTTAATCTTAGTTTTATTACTATTGCACTATTGTGATCTATGGTGATTGTGATTTGTAATCTGAAATAACGACTTTATTAATATGCATTATTAAATTATATCCCCAAGAGACGGCAGTTTGATAAACTGATTAGCTGACGGCCAATCGCCAGTAGTAGAAAGGCACCGAAAGTAGGATAATGTACAGACCCACATGTATTGGAAATTACCTACTAAAACCAAAATTTTATTTTGCTCGGGCAATTATTGAAAAATATTTTTATTATATTTGTTTTACTACCTTTGCCCAGTTTACTGGCGCGACATAAAAGTCCCCTTACTTTTTATAGCACCTACCCGATAAGGGAAATCGTGTAACTTTTCTGTACCTATAGATAGATTGTCACTGTCAGAATTCTCCGGATAGGCCTTAATAGGAGTGGATTGACTGCTTTAAAAGAGTTTTAAAGGGTTAATATACGTATGTAGTAGATTGGTTTTACATATGCTGTAACAACTAAACATAACGTTAGACAGTTTAGAACGTTACTAATAATTAAAGGAATGGTCGACAACGAAATACGTTGACCACTTCCGAGGCATAAGTTGCATTGCAACCTATATAACAGCACGAAGAAGCGTTCATTTTTTATCCCCGTAACTTATATATGTAATTTGGGATTAAACTTGGGACGTGTAAGTTTACAACCTGAACACGAGGCGGCGGCATGAGCCTCCCCCCCCCCCCCCGCCCCCCGCCCCCCGCCCCGCACCGTCTTTCTAAATCCGACAGACTATTAGAAGTTGTCGGCCCTAAAATTTACAACAAAATTCGCCCCGAGCAACGCATTCCCCAACAAACTGAAAAAGTATCTTTTAGAAAACGCGTACTACTCAGTGACCGAGTACCTGGACACCTACTAACTGATGCGATACACATTTTATTATATTTATTATATTAATGAATTGATCAATGTAATTATTAAAATATTGACGTGTAAAATCTTTTTTATTACTAAATGAATTTTTTTCAAAAAAAAAAAAAAGCAAGACAAGCTGTCAGGGGGAGGAATTTTAATAATATTAATTACAGTCGCCTCCTTGCTTTGGGCATTATAAGGTCGTGTGTTTCCGAGCCTTTGCCCTCACCTGCAAACGCACAAGTGTAGGCACCCGTGCCTCGTGCCTCGTGCTCATTTTACTTATTTCCGAAAATTGTGAAGAAATGGGCTAGATGACATCCATCGCGTCGTCCAGACAACCGCTGGCTGCATCCGTGTTGCCCGGGTAACCCGGCTGCGAGTTCTGCATTTCTTCTGCGCGCGCAGCCGCCATCTGATGTCCCTGTCACACGTGTGCTGCGCTACGCCAGTCTGCGCATCTTATAGTTGTCACTTTTTGTATTCTAGGTTTTTTAGATAGATATTTATGTACATAGTTTTTAATTTTAGGTGTTTTTTTATAAATAGTAAGCGGTAAGTTTTCTATGCATAGCCGGGGCGCAGGGCCGTCTAGCAATAATGCGACCGCGTCGCCTGACAATCGTGTGCCGTGTGACCAGTGCTCCCAAACACGTTTCTTCAAGGGCCAGAGAGGCCTGAGGATACACGTAAGCAGATGTCATAAGTCACAAGATGTTCTGCCAACTTTCACCCAGGCCTCCATGCCATCCCATCCAGATGCCTCAGGTCACGCCCCTGCTCAACTGCCATTTTGGCAACATATTGCAGACCTGAAGCATTCTGTTCCGCTCATAAAACGCATCCCTCGGGGCGCGCGGGTGACAGTGGCCAAGAAGCTCGCCGAAACCATTCGGGCTACGATCAGCGATAACTCGAAGCAGGCTTGGGAGCAGCTGCTTACGTTCCCTTACCGTGTGCTCCATGTCATAAAAGACCGAGAACATGTTGTCTCCCTCACTTCTAGCATCAAACAAAACTGCAATTCTTTTTCAATCCCTTCGTATACAGTTCATGACTCCCGGCCGCCAGCGCGTAGCGTATACAAGCAGGTGGAAAACAAAATGAGTGAGGGTGACATAAAGGGAGCTGCACGCCTACTTTTCTCTAGCGACGCGGTCGCCCCCGACTCTCCAGAGACCCTCACAGCCCTTCACAGTAAACACCCCACACCTTCTGCCGATATCCAACTCCCGGACGTGCCCGGCTTGTCGGACCAACAAATAATTGCTTCAACCGACGCAGTGCGCCTTGCGATTTCCTCCTTTCTCCCAGGGTCTGCCGGCGGCCTCGACGGGCTAACTCCACAGCATCTTAAAGACCTTACCAGCGGTTGCTGTGGAGAAACGGGCGAGACTCTGCTTCAGGAGCTCACACGTTTGTGCAACATATTACTCGGGGGGAAGGTTGTGAGCGACATTGTCGACATCCTATATGGGGCTAACTTGTGCGCTTTGAAGAAGAAGGATGGCGGCATCCGCCCCATCGCTGTCGGTTCAACCTACCGACGTCTCACCGCCAAAATATGTTGCCAGGTCGTGAGGGATCCGCTCGCCGCATATTTCCAGCCCAAGCAACTTGGTTTCGGGTCTAAAGGTGGCTGCGAGGCCGCGGTGCACTCCCTGCGCACGTATCTAGCAGGTTCGGAGGGTGAGGTTCTTTTGAAAGTTGACGTAAGGAATGCGTTCAATTCAGTCGATAGGGGCGCGCTGTTGACACAAATTCTTTCTAAAGCCCCCTCTATATACAGCTTTATGTGGCAGTGCTACAGCGCACCTACGAAACTATTGTATAGAAACCACCTCTTGTCTTCCGCGGTCGGGTGTCAACAGGGCGACCCTCTCGGGCCAGCAATTTTTAGTCTGGCAATACACCCAGTCATCGAACAACTAAATTCTAAATTTAACGTATGGTACCTAGATGACGGGACCCTCGGAGGCGATGCGGACACCGTCCTATCGGACCTTCGTTTGCTAATACGAGAGTTCAGCAACATAGGCCTGGAGCTAAATTTCGCTAAATGTGAGCTGTACGTCCGCGATAGCTGCGTGAGCAGAGATGCCGTCATTTCGGAATTTAGGTCCCTGGCTCCCAATATAACTCTCGTAGACAAACGATCTCTTCGCCTCCTTGGTTCCCCGATCTGTGACGAATCAATTCCGGATTTTGTTAGCGAAAAAATTCAAAATTATAACGAAACTTCAGATCGTTTATTAAAAATCAACTGCCACATGGCCTACTACATTATTCGATATTGTTTGTTTGTTCCTAAATTTACCTATGTCTTGCGATGTTGTCAACTTTGGAAGTTTCCAAATATCCTAACAAGTTTGGACAGCATCACAAAACATACACTCACCTCGGTTTTTAACATCATTTTGGACGATCGTTCTTGGACTCAAGCATCTCTTCCTATAAGGTTCGGTGGTCTGGGTATCCGAAAAACCGCCGACGTGTCTCTCCCGGCGTTCTTGTCCTCCGTCCACGCTACCCAGCCGCTCGTAGCCAAGGTGCTCGAGCAGCAGACTGACGCATCGTCAACTTCTGTTATAGACGAGGCCAAGAACGCTTGGATTGCATGTTGCCCCAGCACTGACGTCCCATTCAACACTGCTTCCCAGAGATTATGGGACGAGCCCCTCTGCAGACTGGTACGGAATAACCTTGTTGATACGTCAACCAGTTCTGCAGAGCGTGCTCGTCTCTTAGCTGTGGGAGAATGGGAGTCAGGGTTGTGGCTGCAGGCATTGCCGTCGGCGAACATCGGAACCCTGTTGGATCGGACCACATTCCGAATTGCCTCGGCCCTGCGCATCGGTGCCCCCTGCAACGTCCCCCATCGCTGCCGGTGCGGAGCGGCCGTGAACAGCCTCGGCCACCACGGGCTATCTTGCGCCAGGAGCGCTGGCCGGATCCCTCGCCACCACTGCCTCAATGACGTCATACGCCGTGCTCTTGCCACCGCCGGTGCGCCAGCCATATTGGAGCCCAGTGGGCTGGCGCGCGACGATGGCAGGAGACCGGACGGTATGACGTTAGTTCCCTGGAAGGTGGGACGTGCGCTCGTGTGGGACGCTACATGCGTGGACACACTGGCGCCGTCCCACCTTCCATGCACTTCGCTGAGAGCTGGCGCGGCCGCTTCTAACGCGGAAAACCTCAAGCGCCGCAAATATGAGTGTCTCAGTGGAGACCTCATCTTTGAGGCGTTTGGGGTTGAGACCCAGGGTCCGTGGGGTCCCGGCGCCCACCGCCTTTTCAAAGAAATATCCAAAAGGCTGGTGGAGAACACGCGGGACCCCCGAGCTGGCGGCTATTTTGCCCAACGGATAAGCCTCGCGATTCAGCGAGGCAACGCCGCCAGCCTCCTGGGCACTCTGCCGGCGGAGGCGGGGGACGAGCTGGGGCAAGTTTTTTATTTGTAAATAGGTAGGTATATTCGTTTTTATAATTTTTATTTGTATATAATTTATATTATATATTTGTATATAACCTTGTACATATTACTGTAATAAAGTACTTGTCTAGTTTCTACATTAAAAGCAGTGGAATTATAAATGTAATATTTTTGGTTTACAATCTTGAATGCGCCCAAATTGGATTTTACGATTTATACACTCTCGTACGTTACACAAATTATAATATTTAATTAAATAAAAGTAAATCTAAATGATTGTATTGTATTAATAAGATAATTGTTAATTAATTGTATTGTATAAGAAAATTCTTCTCCACCAGTTACGAACAAACCACTCAGTTACGTACGCGGCCGAAATTATGGATATATGGTCTACAGGCTGATATGATGATGATGATGAATTTTTCAGATCGATCTGTAAATTGTATGCAATTCTGGGCTTTTTGAATTAATAACAAAAATTCATATTACCAATTTAGAGAGACAGTCCCGCTGTGTAATGCCAGCCTAAGAACTTGTAAGTGCCTTAACACATTTTTGTAATGGCAATTCATAACGATCTGAACTCCGCGAATGTTGTTTTAGTCAAGTATTGTTTTAACGGCGACCGATCACGCGACCAAGTCGCTCGGAATAGGCTGAAGGAAGGTCGTTGCTCTAAGTGGTTCTTTTTTAAGCTCTGGTAGTTTTTTTGTTCGAGGAAATCTGAGATTTATATTTTTCCATTTTTACAACAAAAATGCTCCGTACTAATTCGAGAAATTAATTAGTAATATGAGTTTACAAAATAACACTTACAATAACACAAGCCTGTTATGTCCTGATATCTTACATTTTTGACACCTTGTTGCTTTTCAAGTTTAATCGACTACCTATATAATGTTGTGAATAAAAATTACAGAACGATTCACTTTTTTGAGAGGACCATTTTCCACCAGCATAATTCTATAACATTTCAACCCAACTTATTGTAATAAAAATTTCCCTAAACTCATACTTTATTATACAAAACCTCACCACTTCATACAACGGTTCCCCGAAATTACGAACCCGCATAACGATGTCGACCATTTATTTTTGTAAGCCACCAATCCCTGGTTTTAAATCCGCCCCTGGACAACGGTGATTGGATGAATCGTAACACACGCTCTCCACTGTTGTTCTTTTGATACACGTTCTGGTGTTTATCTCTGACAGATGGTGTTAGGGGTGTGCGGTGGTGGGGGGATACGTTTAAAGGGCCCCAGGCGGCGACTTCGTGGAGCGGTGAATTTTCCGTACACGGAAAAATGGCTTTGGGAGTCGTAAGTAAAACGATAGATGAAGCACTTCTGTGTTATGTCGTATGTATTTGGTCGTAGTTTTAACAATTACGAACGTGATATTCATCATTCCCGATATTCCCGGGTGCCTTAGCGGACAAGGCTACATGATACCTTGAAAAACCATACAGGCCGGTTACCTCTGCGGATTTTCGGGTTATTGCTTGTGCCTCCAACTTTTCTTTTTATATAAGACGCCAAGGCCGCCCTTGCGACGGGTAGTTACACGTTTAAGTCGTGGTCCGTTTGCCACTAGAGTCTGGAAAATATCTATAGCATGAGGTAAAGCTTGCTCAATTATGTCCAACAGTGAACCCTTACAGGCTAATAGGCATAGAGATAGGATCTCGGCGCGCGCGCCCCCTATAGCATTTTTTTTCCTTCAAGCTAATACGCGAATATAAATCCTAGTCAAGAGACTAAGAACGCATATTTCATCTAAATACATAAAATATAACACCAGCAATCAAATGTCGCCAAACTCAAGACGTGACTTGTAAAAACTTTGTGAATTGGATTCTCGGAAAAATGTTTCTTTCCAACCGTATTTATTTTTCCATCGGCGAAATTTCGATTTAAATGATAATAAAGGAGTCCTTTTATCGAAATCACTTAAGGGCCTTTTCTCTAAATCACAGTTAAGCTGATATCCACATTTGATACCCACACCCGAACCAACGTTAAATTACTTTGTATAAAAGGCTAATCAGAATACAAGCAAGAGAAGCATGAAGGCAAAATGACTACATATATAGGTGTTGCAGCCCTATGGAGGCAGTATCATGCTTATTTTGTACTAGCGATTGCCCACGGTTTAGACGTGAAAAGGTAACAGACTACTTTGCTATTTATAATAGGATCGTACATTGTGACATTCGTACGTTTTGTACCTGCTACGAAGCGTAACCCTATCACAGACTAGGGTTCGCGGAATTTGATATTGTGTCTTCTATTCTCTGTAGAACCAGTCTGGATTATTCGCCAATTGTTTCGGCAGAGTGGTTGCTTAAGTTCACTAAAGGTCATAGACCTAGATTATAGCTCTATGTATAGTTTAAATACCTACCTACATACTTACGCAGTATTAGTACCTATTCTATGGCGAAGTTCTATGATTTATAAATTAGCAGATGTTTTATGCGATCGGTGTATTTTCACTACAATATCCTAAGTAGTTACCCTAAACAAAAAAAACCACTTCACTTGCTAAAAATGGGCACAATAGTGCAAGTAATAGTAAACACCTGGGTCGAGTCGATTTCAACATTTGTTAGATTGATGTAGCAATTTTCGTGATAACAATTTCGTTATGCTCGTTATGGAAATATACATATAAGCTAACCGTCTAAAGTAATTGTCGTTATCGTTATAAATACAGACCAAAACAGTTGTAGACCAGACATATTACGACCGCCGAGACCGAACTAGACAACCAACAGCGGTCACAACCTATTATTAATTCAAGGGTTTAAAATTAGCCCTTCACTATACCCGGTCTGCTTGCTGACGTATTTAGGTTGGATTTCAAGCCATTGGCCGATTTATATAAATTTTGAATCATGCCGATTTGTCCACAAATACAGCTGTAAATGACAACCAATCAATGGAGTTATATAATATTCATTGCCTCGTTATAGGGGCGAGTTATCAAAATAACATGGGTGCTATAACACCTGCCTTATTATAAGGCACATAGAAAATATATAGAATACAAATCTGTACAAAACGTGAATGTTTCCGAGATGCAATTATTCGTATGGTAATTGATTTGAAATTTATGTTTTAGAAGGAAAGGATCTAAAAAAAAGAAAGAAGAAAAAAGTAAAGTAGAAGAAGAGGAAGGATGGTACTTAATCTATTTAAATCAAGATACGTTTTGCATGTGGCAATGTTTTTGTAACTATTTTAAAAATGAGACTGAAATTGTTTAACAATTTCGGCTAATATGACATGGCTTTTACTTTTCGAACTTGGGCAGCAACTTAATTATTCAGTATTTTTCCTTAAAGAAAATTAGAATTGACTTGTTATGTAGCTACTTAAGACTTTTTGTCTTTCCCAATGTCCTGTAAATGTCAAAGTTTGCGAAGATCAAAGGTCGACGGCTTTTAACATTATTGACGTTTTTTAAAATAAAATCCCGATCAGGCACGCCAAATCCTTAGTTGCATTCAAGCAACAAGTCAAGGGACTTTTTCTCTCTTACTGTGTCTGATCACTTCACTTCCCTCTTTCCTTCACCTGCTTAGAACTTTTTGGTTATCGATTACATTGTATGTATGTATGTATGCATGTAAGTATATAAAGTGTATTGAATTGAATTGAAAATGGTAGGTAAGTATCCAATACTACTGTGCGAAAGTGTAGATGTATGTTTATTCGTTTGTTGTTCAATCACCGGTTGAACGGATTTTAATGAAATTGGTGTAACTGTAATAGAATACAAAATTGCACAATAAAAATTGTTTTTTATGGTCGCTTTTTAACATCAAGGTATTTAGCGACCACATTAAGTAGTATAATAATCAACTTAAAAAACTACTCTTTTGTAAGTTTATTATATTTTTAATTAAACACCCGAAACGGTTGAAATTTTACGGGACAATGTCGTGAACAACAGCTAATCTGTATTAAAATTTCCATCTATGAAAAACAAACACTTAATAAATTTCAACATCTGTAAGTTCCATATTTAAGTAAGTAAAGGTAAGTTAAATTAGTGTATCCTATCCTCAAGTGATACCTATTTGGTCCCTTCTACAAGTAAGTAAAGGGGATTGATGGGTAGTTAAACAATAGAATCTCATACTTCTACTAATTTACTTGGGGTCAAATCCTAAAACAAACTATAAGTACACATTTATAGTGCTCAACGAAATGAAAAAATATTCTGCCAAATTTATAATGAACAAGGTATAAGGTAAAGTAACTATATCAATAAATTCAGTATAACTTCAATACCAACGGTAAACACGGAACAAGCGGCGGGCGCAAGAGCGTGCCTAAAAGACTGATACAATTTTTTTCATTAACTTTTTAAACTTACTGCCGAACATTCTGTATACGTAAAAACTTACTTTAAAATTTTAAATGAACAGTTCCCTCCAGAACGTTTCACAAAAAAAGAGCTCGACGACAGCTACAAAATGATTTGAGAAAATTTCGAATGAATTCGCGGAGTGTTAAAAAATACTTGGAAATATTTTTTCTCCGTTTAACACCGCTCGGGAACGGGAAGGCTTTGTAGAGACTCCATTGTTGTTTAATCCCCAGTTTTGTGCGTGTGAAATTGAGATTCAGTTCGTCTTTTTAATAGTCCGACACAAGGAAGGGTGTAAAGTGTTTTTCTCTCAGTCGTTTTGTTCGAGAGTCTGTCTTTAAGTATGGTTACGATAAGTTCAGAAATTCAACAAAAGCTTAGGTTCTGAGTTAAAAAAGGAAAAGTATTTTTATCGTCAAATAGGGTGATCTTATAGGGCACAAAATAATTATGTTGAAAAAGAAATCCCACTGTACTAGACCGATTCATTTCTTGGATTCATTTCCATGTTTTTAATTGATAATATAACTATTTATCCTTTATTTGCGTTATATTTAAAATATACTGTGCTATGTAATGGGATGGGAATCGTGTGTTATACCAATTTGCAACTCGCACCCCTGCAAACTTGTCGTAATTAAATCGTGTGAACCGCGCCTCATTTCGCGTGCACAGAGCTGTTAGCACCAGTGTTCTCACCGGCTCTGAATGAACACGGCTTTATAATTATCTAAGGTTGTATCTTTCACCGAGGAATGAGAGCTTGGGATCCATAAGCCGACCACTGGCAGGAGGTCCCACTAGAACAGGCCGAGGTGGCGGCCTATAGATGCACTTCGGGTCGCTGAGTTGAGATGCGCTCAGACACCCCCGTCTCTCTCTCTTCTTCGTCTCCTTCTCTTCCTCTAATCACTGACAAACAACCATGAATCAAAAAATTTTGCCACTCCCATATGGATCAGTAATCAAAACATTCTATGGGTGTCAAAATCGTGTCAAATGGATTACAATATTGTAACTCACTCACACATTCTCATTTTCAAACTCCATAATTATAAATTTGTATTAGCAACCTCCTCCCGCTACTCCGCTTCCTTTGTCCGCACCCCCCCGGTAAATGGCACCATAGGTTCCGATACTAAATATGCAAAATGCGATCTCCACAGGGAGCGCGCGCGCGACCATAGAGATTTGAAACTTCTTGCAACAAACCATATAATGGGAATGACAAAGTTCATTCGATAGTGTAATTCTTTGCAGTTTGGTGCTACCCAGATTATGGAGTTTTTAATAACTATAATATCGAATACGGAAGCAGATACGCCAGAAAGCAATAATCCTGGCCGTGAGCGTGGAATGACCAAGTTGACAATAAATGGCGACAGCTGGCAACACTCCAATGCATATCTCTTTCTCTCTATATAATAAGTAATAACTAAATAGGTAGGTAGTTGTTGCACAGTCATTATTATATTATCAAAATAGCTTGTTCGTGTGACAGACGTCAAATGGTTATAATAGTAATATGCTGTTGTCCTACATTTATAAAAAATACCCAGGGTAAAGTTTGGGTAAATTATATTTTTTACCCAAGTACATTTACCATAATGAGCTACTACTTGTAGATTTAGATCGGTTTTTAAACTAACTGGAGGCTTGAGGTTTATTATTTAGTTCAGTAGACAATTATTGTCATAAAGAAGAGTCATAAAATTAAATCCTTGTTAGTTCGTTCAAACGTCAAAGGATCGACAAACACACCCGATACCAGTCGCTAAGAGATGATATAAAATCAATGAATAAAAAGTATGTACCTATACATAGCTTCAAAGCTCTGAGAGGCCTCATTAACTGAACTAAAGTTACACGCTTTTAGCTTCAATTACCAGGCACTTACGGCGTAATTGAATCACATAAAGACTTAATAGTTTCATTTTAGCCACTTATAAAGCACATAAATAAGTATAACAAAGTACTCGTCATTATGTGACAAATTGTTTTTTTATTTTTTAATAAATATTTGTGACATACGTACGTATATTTATGATTATCCGAGAAATATACAGATATGGGTATAACCTTACCGCTTGTATATAACATTCTTATTTTTATGCAACCATAAAGTGAAAAACAAATAAAAAAACTTGTTTTGTGGCTTCGCAAATTACACAATAATTCAAACTTTAGTTTCAAAGACAAACTAATGACTTATAAGCCTACTGGATGCATCCAAGTCTCTAATACGATAGCACCCAGAATAAGGTACCTACATAATTATCTCGCTATCAAACGAACCACATAAGTGGGCACTGGTCAGTTAAAATTTAAATCTAGTCTATTGGTTAACTATTCTATACTATTCTATTTCAAATTCTCGACAGCGCAGCGCTACAAGTTTTCTGCATTAAAAGAAATTTCGATAATATTGAAAACATAATATTGGACTAAATATATTAACATTAACCTAATATACGGGTTAACAGATTTTGAAAGACACTTTAAGACGGGCGAAGTCACGGGGCGTTTGCTAGTATAATACAAATTAGCAACGAAACTTTGACAACAAGAATTTTTGGATACAAAATCAAATTCGTTTAGGATAAAATTCTCTGCAACAAAACTTTAGGTACTGCCTGAAGTACCTTCTGCATAACGACGGAAGCATATCCTGCATAACGATGTCTCAGCAGCATCATTACACAACGAAGGTGCCACGAAATTGCTATCATGTGGAGTGGCACCAGGACATGCAAGATTCATGACGTTTTCACTGTTATCATGTATTTTACAGACGCATAAGTAGTATCAATTTTGCCTAATGCATGTGCCCGAAAGAAAAATTTTGAATGACTTATAAGTAAGCAAAGAAATTCTAACTAAATTGAGACATACAAATTTCGGAAGAAGAAAGCGGTCCAACAAACGCTCAAAACAAAGTAACGTACCATCGCCGAACGTACCTGAAAGTACTTCATACAAATTAATACGTATAATGGAGAACTTATACAGACATACTGTCCATCTGTTACGAATATTTCCTGGGAAGTTTTTATCTCTGTGAAACAAAACCTAGATAGTAGTATTAGAAACATTTTCTCGGCTGTAAAGTTCATTAATTACGAGTGTACCAACAGCCGAGTCACCCAGCCGTATCTAATTAATCTTGCTTCCACAAATCAAACCCTAAGAGCTGCGTGGACGCTTTGTTTAATCCGAGCCTAATTACTGAACTCTAATATTAAATGAGTAGAAGTAGAAGTAATAAACTTTAAATGCTAAACTATATATATAAATGCTAACTAAAAATACCACCTCTGCGTAAGTTACACTTTAAAGGAAAATGATTCAGATATCATTTATCAGCCCATCATATCAGCCTGAACGTCCACTGCTGGACAATGGCCTCCTAAAAAGCCTAATAAATTTCCCGCGGAACCTTAAACTTTTCCGTAGAAACTATCTATCTAACAATGAATACCCCATTGAAATCTTTTCAGAGGTTTTGGAGAAGAGTAACAACATGAAAAACAACTCTGATATGAAATAGCAAACGGGGGAGCAACCGCTATCACGTCACTAACCAATCAATACTAATCAACAGTCTATAAAATTCCGCTGATAGACCAGGCCTTTTCCAAAATAATAGGAGCTTAATGCCCTAATCGCCAAATCTGGGCAGGCGAAACACGAACGGACAGAATTTAAGTTGAACGGAAGGAAGCAAGAACGGCCGCCTGCAAAATTTTTGACACGTTCTAATTCCCAGCAAAATAACACCTTCAATTCCATTTCCGAGATTGCGAAGTGTGAATGCACAAAAGGAATTGAACAAAAACTCGCGGGCGTTAATGTATTGTTCCGAACACAACACAATTTCAATCTTAAATTTGTTGGGGTAGAGCTTGTTATTGTATAACGGCTGGGTTTTGAGGAAGTTTCCGTAATATGGGTGGAAGCTAATGGCGGCTTGCCAACAATAATACGGCAGGCCGTGCGGAGCTGGGCCTCTATTGCTTATACATACAAGTAGACACCATAATATCGGAACAAATTACATTAAATATTACGACAACATGACTGACTGGAGTTAGAAATAACTTTTTACTGATACCTACCAATACTTTATTTGAAAGACTAATGTGAATAACTTTTTTATTAAATGTGATCTTCAGGAAATGTTCTGAAGAAAAATAAGCACTTAACCACTGCCTCAGGCGACGTATTAAAATTATCTAAATTGTGACGAATGTAAATTTCTTAGAAATTAATAACCGGCTAAGTACGTATCATACTTCGCATACCCACAGTGTACGATTCCGATTTTGTTCAGTTTTCTCCCCATAACTCGAAAAGGTTTCTTAATTCGACAAAAACTTTAATTGTTTTGTTGCCAGGAGGTAAAGTCGAGGCATGTGCTGATTTATAATAAGGGTGACATGGACATTTTAATGTACCAAACCCTTTTCAAAAACTGTCGTTTGTGGACTCTGCCCTAGGGCAATATTCTGACTCCTATTATAGTCGACAAAAACTTTGTATTAATAAAGAGTAGAGCCTTAAAGTCGTCGGAATTGGCGATCGTCCTCCACCCAATATGTGATAGTAACTCAACATCATATTTCCACTGGCCGTAGCGCGCATGCTACGAATTCTTAGCACGCAGTGAGGCAGTATATAAATATTTAGGAGTTGCATGGTTTTTGTAGATAAATAAGGAATGGGGACTCCATTCGCGTACTCTCTTCCTTAGAGAGGTTCACTGGTGTATATTATAGAGAGTAAAGCAATGTTATTAATAAATAACTTTCGGTTTTGTACCTGTAGGTACTGTGAAAATTAGCCAAGAACAAGGCATTATACAGAAATATTACACCAAGTTATTATATAATATACGTATTTATTTAATTATCATGCAGTTACAGCACCATTAGTCTACATAGCCAATTCCGCAATGCAAACCACAATGATTAAATATTCACAAATTGTTTAATACATTTATCCGGGTCTAAACTAGGTTAAATGTATTTGTATATTTTTGTACCTACAAAGATATACCTATATTTTTAGACAGATTAGCTTTGGTTGATTCGTCCACTTCCAAAATCGACTACAAGGTTAGACTATACAAGTATTAAGGTATAATACATGACTCTAAACCCCAAACATTCGTTTATCTTCCATTACCCAAGGCCAGTCACGTAGAGGCCAAAGGCAAAGGCTTAAGAAGCTAAACACCTCACATACTTCCAATATAAGACATGACGACCATCTAATAAAATTCCTAATACTGCCGACTATAAATATCTGCAACCTTCTTTAATACTGCATCCAAAGTATTTGCACATTCCATATTGCTTTATAAATAGGCGCTTCGAGCAGGATTTATTAATTTACATTCGAACACGTTGATTTGATGAACGGGAGGATTACGGGCTTAGGTAATGTAAGAGTAGTAAAACTGGGATTCACCTTTACTAGAGCCTTCCCCAGTTTGGTGAAAGCAGAACAATCACAGATATGGATTTAACTATATCTGTGAGAACAATCCTAAACGACGCGGGAGGATTATATTGAATAGAACGACCCAAAACTTACCCTTCTGCTTACGATTTCAGCTATGTGCCTAAGCCTGGTGAAAGACGAACTTGTCGTGCATACTGCGTATTCAATTTGGTCTAAACAGAAATGCGTATTGGACATACCTTTCTACACGTCTCATGAGCTCTATCTGGTTGCAAGACTCACATCTATGGCGGCCGGGACAGACTGAACAACAGCCTGCCATGTCGTAAAAAAAGTTTGTCCAAGTTTAAAAGCAGATTGCTCCTGGTGCTTCGATTGTGCCAAATGTAAGCAAATTAAATTAAATACTATACGCTGCCTGTCTATACTTACATACATATCCAAGGTTCACCCACATTACATAGATCCCTGGCGGACCAGCACAGTGCGCTTCTCGCGTTCTTTTTTGCTGCGCACGTGTAATATGTGGAATGACCTTCCCTCTGACGCTGTTCCACAGCGCTACGATATGGGGTCCTTCAAGAAGAGGGTCAAAAGAGCCCTTCAACCAAGGCCGGCAAGCACCAGCACCGCCCGGGTGTTGTAGGTGTCCATAGGCGGCTGTGACCTCTTAACATAATGAGGCCCGCCTGCTTGTTGCCCCCGTAGCAATAAAAAAAATCCGATCAAATCAACGGCTCAATGGGGAAGGCGACGAACCGATTTAAGGAAGGGCTTTTCCAACAGTGGATGTGAAAGGGTTGATGATGAGCGCAGTTAAATTGTCTGTGGTATTGCCAGCATCCATATTCATGAAATACTGCCGAGAAATTCAAATTTACTTCAATACTATTACGAAATTTAATACACAATTTCCGGAATTCGAGAAAGGACCCGGCCCCTCGACGACGACACTGCTACTTAGCACCCGTGGAAGATGTAGGGTACCCACGGGATATCCAAATAGCGTCGGTGCCGAGCGGTGTAAGACAACAACGACAATATATCCTCACATTTATCTAAAACCATCACCAATACCATCGTTTCTGCGACAGATTACATGAAACTGTTGAATTGCTGAATGCAACAATCGGAATACATACCTATCGTGTGGTTGCCTTGCCATACAAGATAAGAAGATGCCATACAAGCAAAAATAGATAACAGAGCCCGTTTTCCAAGGAAACAAAAGCTTTGAACTTGTATAAAAGTTAAACCAGTTTTATATCTCCCCGAAAAGTTATCTTGTTAATGTTGCCCACGCAACTTAATTACCTACTCGCATTTATTTTGTTTATATTTACTAGACAATTTATTTTAACCGTATAATGTTGTTCTTTATGAGAAAGGTCAACGGAAAAGTCAACAGGTATCAACCTACTTCTGAAGCTACATTAGGAATTCTGTTTTATATTTTAGACAAAAGGTACTTCGTCAACGAGTGACATTAGGAGTATTCGAATTATTCATCAAAAGACCTTTAAGGACATTAATTTTTGATGTCAGATTGTATTGATCTTGTAATATTAAATTAATAATTTTTTTGGTATTCCCGATCGCCGTTTTTTTGAGAAAAACTTATTGGTACATAGCACGGACAGAGATCAAACTCGGGCCTCTCAACATGACAGGCCGCGGTTTCCACACTACCATAGAATACATAAATCACTACGCCACCAACACTGTAGAGTATTTAATAAGAAATCTACGAGTAAGTATGTCAGCTATAAATACTTTTCACAGCGCATGGAGTGACAGGCAACGAATCTCGGGATTAATTAAATTCTACAAGATGCACAATGATGTGCATTCAGAGGAGTCCCGTAGCACGCGCGTACAGTCGCGTTCAAATTAATATTAGGCGGCGATGTCATCAGCGTCAGCGGTTCAGAACCAATGCAACTCACAAACTCGAAGAATAATAACTTAAGTTTAGCCATCAGTTAAATCAAATGAAAAACATTTCTAAATTAAAACTATGAGTTTACTTAATAAAATACAGTTGCAACTAAAATATTATTGCTTTTGGAGGCCTTTGTCCAGCAGCGGACGTCTTCTAGCTGATAATATGATGATGATGATTATTGCTTTGACTATATGATTTTCAATATTTATATGAGCATTTAGCAAAAATCTTCGCCCTTTGTAGTTACATAAGTTTCTCTTTAATTACAGTTAAGGGGAAGGCCCCGATCATGCAAAAAAAAATAAAACATACCGAAGTAGTTGTATGTACGACGGGGAACGAAAATTGTTGTTTTCCGTCGTTCAACTCTTCAATTGGACCACGGGCAAAAAATTCCCTAAATTGTACAACCAGTTGGACAAACCCGGCTGCTTTGTCGCTACTTGGACCACGCACGACAAGGGCAGAGGGCGCTCCAAGTAGCAAGGTCGACCCCAACCCCCAACCCTCTCCTCAAACCCCCCAACCCGCGCTACCCGCGCACTCCGAGCCTGCTCCACTTGCATACATTTACTACTACTTACATAGTTCTGTAAGTACAGAATACCTTGCAATTTCAGTGACAAAGCGTGCTGGAAACAAATACTTACATATAAATGCTCTGTTCCGATAAAGCTGAAAATTATCAGAGAAACACTGAGTTTTTCAAAAAATTCTCCAGTTCACTTTAGTGATCAAAACATTTAATTTATCTGTCACTGAGGTAAAATATGCTTTTAAAGCCTAATTTGAAATTCGTTGGAAACTTCGATAACCAAGATGACTGTATAACATTAATGAATTCTAATTTAACCAAGGAATATTAAATGGTCGACACCAGCCGTATTCGTTAGTAGGTAGGTACATAACGAAATTGTTAACTTTGTCTCCTCATGTTGCTTTAGTTATTAATTATAGTTATTAATTGCACTTTCTTGTGCCAAAATTAACAACAAACAGGAAAAAATTCGTCGAAAGAGAGCGTCAGTGGCCTCGGGGATAAGACGCGACCTGTCATATCGAAAGGTCCGAGGTTCGATCCCCGGTTGGGCCATGTACCAATGGGTTTTTTCTCGAAACTTAAGTACATGTACTGACTGCTCTCAAACGGTGAAGGAAAACATCGTGAGGAAACCTGCATACGCCGAAGAAGAAATTCTTAGGCGCATGTGAAGTCCACCAACCCGCACTGGGCTAGCGTGGTGGACTATAGCCCGCACGCCCTCGTTGAGAGGGTAGGCCTGAGCCCCAGCAGTGGGGAGATTAATAGGCTGTTGATGATGATGAGGAAAAAATTGTTTACTAAGGCGGTTGGCATGTTTTGAAACTGGCAGGACAGTATAATTGATTTGCTATAGACTGTGTATTTCTCCATACCATGACTTGCACTCTTTATGCATTAATATCTACAATTCAATGGAATACCTACGTAAAATTCGATCAAAAGGTAGATACGTCTATCAATCATTAACATAGAACATACCACTATTAAATTAACGTATTTCTAACTCAAACACCTATTAAGCGAGTCTATAACTTTCATGGCTCCCATTTATTTCTAAATGACATCAATTTTTCATCGGAAATTCAATTACGTGGGTCTAATTCGGAGACTTTGTTGAAGTTACACAATATTTCTTATCCATTCTTCTTCATATTTCATGTAATCTCTTTCCACGGTACCATTTCTATCGTCATTAATTTAAATTGTTCCTTCGAATACTTAAAGAACTCGTAAATATTTATCGTTTCTCTTTCGCTTAGATGGCCGGGCCCGCCTCCTGGGTAAAGGGTGTCGCATTCGATTACAATGTCGCCAAAATTGAAGCCCACTATTATATAAATGCTACTGACTACTGAATGAAACTTGGTGCAGACATAGCTTATACCCTGGAATAAAATGAATGATACTTTTAACGCGGACGAAGTCACAGGGCGTCAGTTATCAAGGTTAGGCCACGGGCTACAGCTAGATTCTACTAATATTATAAACGCGAAAGTTTGTATGGTTTATTACTCTTCCACGCAAAAACTTCGGAACAGATTTTGATGAAACATATATTAAGTAATAAGTAAGGTAGTAAGGTATTAAGGTAGTAAGTAATTTTTTTTAATTAAATTAAATTTATTTCTAAAAGAGTACAATTTAGCGAAACATACTGGATGAAATAAGAGTAGATTGAACAAAATCAACAAAGGGGTTGGACTCCTGACTCCAAGGCTAGGTAATATAGATTATATATCAGCATAACACCTTAAAGATGTTATGTGAATTGGCCAATCCATAATTAATGTGGGTGAAACGAGGGGGGGGGAGGGGGGGCAACACCTAGTATTTATAAAGTCAACCATTTTTCTGACGTGCCTATCATGAAGTGAACGAGTTTTACAGTGTTTTGTTTTTCAACTGTACATACAAAGCAAGCAGAGAATACAATTCAGGCTTCCACATTGTTATGTCCACTTTCAGCGTGTGACCACACCGTAATCTGGCAGAAAGTTGCATAACGAGAGGCTACAAAAACCAACAAACAAAAATTTAATCCCATAAAAACCGGAGCTCGTGTGGCATCCCGCTGTGCCACGCAGATTTTACAGTAGATTGCCAGACCGACTTTAATAATTAAACAGGGTACATAGATAGCCTAATATATAATTATTTTTATATCTTTTATTATGATTTATTTTTGACCCGTTGAATGATAAAATTAGGCAGGTTGATATATTTATTTCCTTAGAAACAGGTGCGGTAGAAAATGCACTCGTGAAGATATTATCCAAAATAATAAACATGATGATAGGGAGATACAAAGACCAGTTCAGGAAAAAACTGGCTACAGGGAGGATTGATTTAGCTTCCGAAATAAAGAATCTAAGAACTAGAAACGATTCAAGTATGACATCAGAATAAAATATACTGCCACAGGATCGTCAAAATGAAACCCTGACCTGCCAGTTAAATAAAATTAAAATATAGGACAGTAGATATGAAATTACGAGTGTTGAAAACTATATTTTTTCACAAATTAAAGATCGAAAAAAGCAGTAATCTGCTTGTTATTTACAAAATAGCCGCTGTGTATAACACTCCAAGGTACAGAATAAAATAGTACAGACCTAAGGGTAGAATAGGACGTGTAAGTAACCGAGAGTTATATTAAATCAGATAGCCGTGAACAACGACGATCCTGGAGATTATTCAGGCACTAGCAAGATTTATGCCGATATCACTTACGGCGAGTTCACACGAAGACAATACTAGCGCAAACACCAGTATTTAAATGTTCGTTCCCATCATATACCGATGTACAAAACAGTTTGCAGTAAAGGAAATCATTTTGAAAATTATAAAATATAAATGATGATGATCTATCAACAATTAGTTATTATGTGACTCTAACAGAAGTTTGAAATCCAGCAATAGGCGTACCAATACTGGACTCACATGCTGGTGGTTTCCAATACTGGCATGGTGAGGACACGCGTTTTAGTTCCGAACTCGGCATATGAAGTGGGAGTGGACGCCAGCACGCCTAATATTGATAACCCGCCGTATCGCGGCTCTCGAACCAGCCTAATGGCCGGGACGTGACTCTCCAAAGCGACAGGAATATGCCCCTAAAAGAAGGCAAGTTACGTAAGTGCTGTGCGGAGGGGTGTACGCAATTTACATGTCATTATAATGCGAAGAGTTGTTTAAAAGTGAATTGTGGATAATATTTTCTTATCTAATGTCTTGTTTAGCATTTTTGTTAGAAAGTATATTTTGCAAAGGAAAAGCTATGCAGTAGAATTATGAAGTTATTGAGGCCAGTAGGTATCTGTATACTTACTGTCATCAAGACAATTTCATTGAAAATAAGTGTTGAAAGCTAATTTTTTACAATTAAATAATATGTTATAATAATTAAAATTTAACAGACAGACAACTTTGTTCAATTTGTACAATTGTCAGGTGCTATTACTTGTTATAGGTGCTTTTATTTAATTCTCTTGATGATACAGAGTGTGAGATTTAGACAATTCTATATAGGTACCTACTCGTATTATGAAAAAGTATCAACTGTTGTTTGTAGGCAAAGAAGCGGCAAGAAATCGACAACGTCTAACTCTAGATTTATTTATATCAGACGCTGTTCCTATCTTGGGCAAAACCCTCCCCCCTCGTAAGCGGGGGGCCGATGAAATAAACCTAAATAAAAAAGTAAACTAACTACAGCCGGGTAAAGCAATCATTCATGTCTGAAATCGACACTAATGATTGGAATGACCTTTGGAGACAACGTAATGAAGCGATTGCGTCTTCTGTCGCTTGCGATAGATTTTGTAAGTAATGAGGCATTTTTATTCGATATAAGTTACATCGCTTAATCTTTGCAATGGCCTTTTTACAATATAAACCGCCAATCTTTTGGGATACCTAACGGCTGCCAGAAACTGCGTACGACACCTTTGAGTGAATAAATTAATGAATGATTATATGATTCTTTTGTATTTCTTTTACATTTTCGTATACAAAATTATTACATTTTTATCCCTGTATAATATTTATCCTATATTATTATACCATAGACTCATGGTTAGGAATATTTATTTATTTTTATTAATTTACAATAGGTATTTAAAGCGATTTATATTATAAATAAACTTCAATAAAAAGTTACGTATATAAATAATAAATAATATGGAAACTCAGGTACAGGTGCCCTAGTTTAGACAAACATAGGCTACTCCGCAGTGTAAACTTGTATAAATTGCCTTCACTCAGCGATTCACGTAGGAGTGTTATTATAAGAAACCCGAACAAATTTGCTCATCACTTCACAATTTCGCAATTTCGCTTTCGTCAATAAATGTTGTGTATGTAAATACGTGTGAGCCGTAGAGAAAAACAAGGTGAAACTCAGAAATTTATGCATGTATACATTAAACTGATAGAAATTATTTTAAAAAGTTTGAACAACGCCTCGAAGACTGTATAATAATATTATATAACATTTTTTTATAAATAATGTATTTAGGAGATGTTTTATCCTTAGGACTGCCTCTTTTTCACATTTTTTTTGGTAGGTGCATGCATTTATACATTAAACTGATAGAAATTATTTTAAAAAGTTGGAACAACGCCTCGAAGACTGTATAATAATATTATATAACATTTTTTTGTAAATAATAATGTATTTAGATGTTTTATCCTTAGGACTGCCTCTTTTTCACATTTTTTTTGGTAGGTGCATGCATGTATACATTAAACTGATAGAAATTATTTTAAAAAGTTGGAACAACGCCTCGAAGACTGTATAATAATATTATATAACATTTTTTTATAAATAATAATGTATTTAGGAGATGCTTTATCCTTAGGACTGCCTCTTTTTCACATTTTTTGTTGGTAGGTAATTACATTAATAATAAGGCATTATGTTTAGTTTATTTTATCTCAATTAATTATATGTAGAGTTTATTAAAAAAGCAGTTACCATGTATTTATTATTTCAACATAAAAATACGATAATTATGGTAACTCAGGTTTGTTTGAGGTTTGTTTGATCCATTGACCACACGAATAGAAGGTCATTTCAACGCTCTACAGTCTAGTAAACATCCAATAGTTATTTATGCAACTGTATCATATTGAAGGGTATTAATAAAACACTAGTGTTATTTTGTGAAACGAGGCGTAGTCGAGTTTTATAAAAGACAGCACAATAATTTTCGTATTCGAATTATGTGCAGTTGCGTACATCACTTTTTTTAACAACTATGCAAACAAAAATGACAAGATTTGTAATGGCAGAAAAGGAGACACCGCGCCGAAGCGCCTGTGGCTCGACGAATTGAATTTAATTACCACACGGGCAATAACTCGGTGCAAAGTAAACTAAAATGCAATATGCGTCATCTTGGCAGAGCCACGGAGTCTGTTTTGAAATCTGACTATGCAGAAGAATGATTATTTGTACCTCGGCCGTTTAAAAGTTATAAGGGTCTATTGGTGGATTTGCCAAGATGTCGTCACGTTGGCAGAGCCACGCTATATCTCGAAACCTACAAAAGGTATCAAAATTCTGTAAATACAGAAGAAATGTACCTACACAAATCCAAAATTCAGAAAGTATATGCACTGTATTGAGCTTTATATTAAGCAAATTACTTTTTTTTGTAATGAGAAAAGTTGTTTACGCGACATACGACGGTACATAACGTACCCAAATGCCTACAAAGAAGGGGACCAGATGCTTTGACTCATGTATGAACGAACTTCCAAAAGTCAATAGAAAATGCATTGCCTATTCCCGGCCATTGTAATGTCTACGCCAGTAGAATAGTTAATGCATTTTAAATTGATTTGGCGCACGCCATCGATTTGCGAAATGTTATGTGCCTTGCCTTTATAATATAATAGAGACTTAGAATTCTTTGAAATCAACTTATGTGGTACGAAATCACAAATAATCTTTACGTATACGCATGCATATTCTTCAAAAATTACAACTAACCTTCAATCGCTCTTCAGTGCTAGGATATAACTCTAAAGAATAATTTGCGTACAAATAAAAGCTCAAATCCACTGACCCATTTGGCTTTGAAATGAAACGTACGGGAAGCACAACGAATTGCGGGGGAAAGCTCTGAATACGAAATGCTGAGTCAACGCCTACTCTATTACACCGACCAAGTATCGCGTTGTGAACGGCGATAGTCGTCGTTCTCTGCTTCTATAAATCATAGACTCATTACCTCCACGCCTATGTATTCTGGTAGGTACAAAAAACAGGTGATTGTCTTCACAGCTGTGAAACCGTAATTTAAAGTTCTATAACAGCAATTTTGAATATAGGTTTGTGTCAAACTAAGTAAGTACTAAATGAGTTAACAAATATGGTAAGTACCTACTTAACTTTATCCTGTTATTTTTATTTATGACCAGTAATTGGTGAAATACACTGTTAATTCTGTACCACAGAAGACTTCTTCGTTTTTAGGGTTCTGTTTTAAAAAGGAAAGTTATGTTTTATAGTTTTAGTTTGTATATTACCTTAGAGTGTGGCTGTCATATTTTGGTTTTTGAAAAAAGAATTCTATCTAGACTTAAAAGTCTAGTATTTGAACTACATTTAGAGACCCGATCGGGTCGCTAAACACTCTAAGGGAGAGAGTTCATTTTTGGGATCACGTAACTAATTTTGTTCGAAATAAATAAATATTAATACTTACCTAATTTTTCCGGTAAAAATTGAACCCAAAGGCTTCGTATGATCACTTTTCCGAAGCGGTAGTAGATCTACTCACTCACAGACTGACACAACGACTGCCTATAGTACCTACTCGTAACTCTAATTATTATAACTTTCATACTCTACATAAGAAGAAAAGAGTAAGCAAGTCCGTAATAAAAAAAATATTTGTTTTTGTGTTTGTCGAAATCATTGTCAACCCTGTTCTGTTTAATAATTTTATCTATTCATATCAAACCTTTTGTTAGGTAACATTACGAGTATACTTATAATAGAGCATTGTTTACTTAGGTCGTAGGATCTACCTACTTAAATAACACGGCATTTAGCGTCGTCGGTATAAACAATAAAGGTCAAATGTTTCCATTAACTGTAGCAATAAATATTTGACTGATGGATGCCATTATTCAGAACCTAGATAATAAAGTGTAAGTAAACTTAGATTCAGAAAAAAATGCTAAATGTATTTTTTTAGTGTAACCTGGTCGAAACGTGGGGCAAAGGTAAATAAAAATATTGGCGTGCAAGAGCCGTGTCTTATATAATATATCCACATAATAATAAATACAAAGTGCTACTTAAAGTCTAAAATGTACTAAATAGTATAATAAAGATCATTGTAACGTTTTATGGAATGCTACGTGCAACATTGCACGTCGACAGGCTGTGATGACGTAATGAATGCGTTGGTCATGTAATATTTTTTCAATGAAGCGAATCCTTCCAAGTGCTAACATTGCGACACGTTTAAAATGGTCCGACTTGACATACTTCTTCAGAGTGCACCTCACTCACCGGTTTAATACATGAACTATCAGCGGTCCGCTACTGCGATATGAACATAGCCAAAATGTTGTAGGTAATGTGGGTAATTCACACTTATCTACATGCAAATTAGTTGCAAAATGCTGACTGCTACAAAGATTACTGGTCAAAAATAAAAATCGAAATTTTGGATTCTAAAAATAATTCTAAAATCAAAAGTTAAAATTTTTTTTCGACCAGTAATCTTTGTAGCGGCCAGTCTATCCATAGTAAAAAGTTTTGTTGGGTATAAACGTAAGATTGAGTTTGGGAAAATGTAAGGGAGAAGTTTTTTGCGATTTCTGACTTTTCTAGTACTCTATTCACAGTTGGTCCGATAGAGATTTTTGATCTTTATAAGAAACGAGATCGATTGGCATAAAAAAGATTTTGTATAAATTGTCCATTTCCTTGCTGATCATAAATATTATTCGTAATCTGTGAATGCAGGTCAAAATGTCTCAAAAAGTTAAGGACAGTTTCATAAGAACGTTTCTCTCTAATTACAACGGTTAAGGCCCTTACGCCCCATCTCAAAAATCTACCCTGTATATGTGCCACATGCTAGAAGTTGTCTTAGTTCTGTTCCCGCCCGCTACTTCTTTTGACTTGATTCGTCGGTGTGAGCTTACATGAGTTCGCTATGTAAAGGTGACATTTTCTTTCTCACATGAAAGCAGTCATTATGCCGAGAAAAAGAGTAGGTATGAGATAGGCAAGCATGCTTGATTATTATGTAAACAGGTGCAACGAAACAACTTTACGCCTTTCGCACACAGGCATGAAGAAAAGAAATATTGTTTTTACTTTGCAACAGTAAGTTATTAATATTGATCAGTATGTTAGTGTAGTAGGAAAACAAACAAGTAAAATATTATACTGATTGTCTTGATACTTTCATACAATCAATAGCTTTAGAAAAGAAGAATAATAATATAATATATATTGTTCTATATTCTAAGTATGTAGCTTAGATAAAATACAGAAAGAAAAATTCTAACCTTAATAGGTACATACTTGTACTTATAATTCTCACAGAAAGTATAGAAATAAGTAATGTAAGCCTGGAATGGTTTACGTAATGTCTTTGGCAATTTCCATAAATCTTGCCAATACGGAGCGCTGGCCGAACACGCGAATTTCGGTTGGCTTTTGAAATAATGCTCTATTCTTGCGTCCCAGAGATAAAAACAATATATTTTCTGGTTAGGCACACCGATGATTCGAATTCTTCCCCAACTTTAAAATACAGGAAATTCTCAATTTTTGTAAAATGTAGTATTTAAAAACTGTATTTATTTCGTCAAAATCAGACAAGGATCAAAGTGAGGTGGTGTTAAAAAATAAGATATAGCCTTAGTGTTGGCGACTTTTTGGAACTATTTACTTTATACCATTGTTACTCTAAAAAGAGCATTTTGTTTCTCGAAAACAGTGAATAAAACTCTCTTCTAGTCAACAGAGAATAAACACATTTCGAAATTTGGAACAACACGAATTGTGTACAAAAAAAATGAATAAAACATGCCGAACCATAATAATTCTCTAGCCAGCCAGTATTATGTTCTAATTTCACCATTTAACTAAAATCTCATTGGTGGGCCCGCGAATTCGAACCTTCCTGAATTTCACAATACATTTCTAATGTACCTTTAAATTAGGGACTTCTTTCACCACTTGCTGATAAAGTCCTAGAATCCCTATCTGCATGGTTTATCTGCCTGATAAACTAACAGCAAGGTCAGGTGGCAGTTTTTTTTAAATCTGTCAGATAAGGAGTGTTTTTCGAATTTATCGCGGGAATACTTCAGTTTTGTGTGAACTTTCTGTAATTTAAAATTTTAAATAAAATAAAATATCAATTTATTTTATCAGAGACTTGAGGTGTGATACACGAAAAATATTATCAGACAGATTTATCTGACAGATTAGGTTATATCTGTCAGCTTACTATTTTATTTTCTCGCAGTCAATGGTATAAAGTAGAGTACACAACTCGTGAATAAAAAATTTAATCTCGATCCTTGTATCCCTCGAATTAAATTCTTTTTTTATTCACTTGTCGCATAATCTACTATTTTATACGCTTTTTAAATATAGAATTTATAGTTTTGTTTTTATACGTTTTACTGTCAGATTGCGGCTTTTGCTAACACTATATGTTCTAATCTGTATTATATTTGTGTTCTATGAAACTGCCTTTTCCCTCGTCTGCAAAGTCCTCAACGTTTTATCCTCAACACTTAGCCGCACTCGGTAAGTCAAAATTTCATTATATTATTAAGAACTTTATTCTAACTTTCAGGATTTCAGTACGGCAAATCCCGCCGTCCCCGTTTATTTATTCGTACAACATATTATAAATACAAATTATTGAATGTTTTTGTGCAGATTATTGAAATTAAACAAGATTGTCAAAATTTTATTATTATGTAGTGTGACAGTACCTAATGCGTGTGTCGCCCCCTTTAGTTGCATAAGTTTTCTATTATTAGTTTCGAACGACTATAATGAAGTTTTGTATTCGTGAAAAGTATCGCGGTTTTTATGAAAAACCTATATGACATCATTAGTTTAAATATCAAAAATACGAAATAAATTTAAGTTTAAAAATACAACGTTAAATTAGCGATTCCACAACATTTCTATGCCTACAAACTGTTAATATTTAACAATTTCGACAGCTACGCTTTTAACTTTGTTTTTGTAAACATTACCATAAAACTGAATAAAATCAATTAGAGGTAATATTATCTAGTATATTCCGTAAAAAATGTTAAGTCGATTAGTGAGTGAGAAAGTTGTGCTGCGTAGCCGTATTACACACCTTTAATTTTTATCGATTTTCAATTCAATTCAATACACTTTATTGCACGTTTAAAAATTACAGACAAAAAACAAAAACAGATACAGTAATGTACATCTAGGCGGTCTTATCGCTAAGAGCGATTTCTTCCAGACAACCTTTGGGTAGAGAATTTACAGCAAATTAGAAGGTAGGTTGTGCAATTATAAAAATAACATATTTTAAAAATCTACATACACTAAATACATTGGTATACAAAAAATATATATACATACACACTTAGATGCATACAATATACATACAATCATACATACAGTGTAATCGATAACAACAAAGTTCTAAGCAGGTGAAGGAAAGAGGGAAGTGAAGTGATCAGACACAGTCAGTGAGAAAAAGTGAGATTTTCTTCCTGCGGTTAAAATACGTTGTTAAAGTTTTAATTAACTCTTCGATTGCTACAGTTCTGCGGATCGTAGTATGGTCGTAGCTCGTAGCACGCGTAGCAATTATAAGATTTCCTATTTACCTACAGTGATTTATATAAGCGTTGTTTGAAAATGCTTTTGCTTTTTCTATTAAAATGATCCAGTAGTGATTACATCAAACAAATACAGAAGAAATTGATACATTTTTAACCTGGTGAATAATAAATTATCAAACAGCGGAAAAAATGCGGCGGCTTATTTAATTTCATTCGAAATAACATGGGCTTTGTTTCTCGGAAATGCCGGTGTATATTATTTATCCTATGCAACTCTCTATGTTTGTTTATAATTGTTAAAAGTTATATAAAGATTTTATTATAATCCTCACTGCAACCTAAAGCCGTCTTATGATAGCCGGACTATATCTATTTAAGTCTTTCTTGTAACAAAAAGCCGCCTTATTATAGCCGGTCTACATCTATTTACATTTTTCTTGTAACAAATAACCGCCTTGTTTTGTTATAATTATAACCGACCTACTTATGCGTTAAATAGGGCAGAAGAACGTACTAATATTACACATAACTAGGTAGGTAGGTATATTTCCCGCGTTGCGCGATGCGTTTGTAAGGGTGACTATTGAAAGTGGCACCTTGATTACCTCGATAACGCTTTGTTTGTTTATCAATGACGTGTCACGTCGCGTCGGTTGGTGTGATCAGTCGGTGCAAATAGTGATTCATGAACTGATAGACTTTATTAACTGAAGTTTATGTCAAATTGGGTACGTACAAAGTAGGTTAAAAGTACTTATATGTTTTTATGTCAGTCAGTAAGCAATAAAATTATATTATTTTTTTATGTTATTGAAAGTAAAAGTTTTATAGATACTCGTATAGGTACCTACCTATTGCTGTAGGGTAATTGTACAGTTGACACTAGATTATTAGTTTAAGTAACGTAGCATGTTTTGAATGTTTCATTTAAATGTCACGTGACATTCAAGAAGACTTCGAAGCAGAGTACCTGTGACCTTTTGTTATAAATGCCGCCAGTAGGGTCTGAAACGTGAGATAACATATCTATCCCACGCAGCACATATCTTCAAGCTTCTAGCGCTAACAAAATCGACGATCAAACTTCAGTTATCTGATATCATTCGTTGGCGCATACACACACACTTAGCTGGCTTATATTGGATTGAATTACGACCAATAAATAACCTAATATTTGTGTCCCTTTTAGCCCCTGGGCGCTGTTAACCGTGCTCTTTGTCTTACCAACGCGGGTGACATTCCTAACGGCACTCTAAGGGCCGAGACCCTGCGAAGTACCAAAGCGCGTCCATAACGACCACAAATTACAGGGAAACCGTGACATGTGAACACAAAGGCGGAGGCCCAGGCGCGCGCGTGGCGCTGCCGGTGCCGGGGGCGCGAGTAACACACCTGTGACGCTGAGCAAGGACATGGTGGCCGCGCGTGCCGGCCAGGCTGGCCCGTCGACCCGGGGCGGTCGGCGGGGCCGGCGCCTCACCGGCCGCCGCGGGGCGCCATCTCTCGCAACGCGCGCCCGGCTCGCAGCGGGCCGGCGACCGACTGACGCCCGGCGAGCGCCGAGCCGCTCCGCCACGCACGCGCACTCCGACGCGGCCCTCTCACATCACGGCGCCCGGATTATTTTCGCCCGGCGAGGTAAATACCCTCACATCGATCGGGCCCGGTTAAACTTGATGCAATTATTGCACTGCCCTAGTCTTTACTTGTGCCGTTTTTATGGCAAGGTACCTATAACGATCGACACTTCCGACACAGGTCTGGGCAGTGACGCGCGGTTAGTGGGTCATCCACTGTCGCTGGGTCCTATTCTTTGGAAGGCGCTGCGAAACATCTTAGCATGCTAGTGCGGTAGTATTAGAAGGTACTTAGGTAGGTACTCTTTTTTCAAAATTTACTTTTTGACTCTTGACAAGTTTAAGTCGAAATAAACTCTTGCAATTCGACTAAAATAATTACTAAGTGTGAAACTTTTCTACAACTTATAAAAGTTAAGCAGGACACAATGAATTCACAATCAAAATTGATTAGTTACATACCTACCCGAGTCTATTTTCGGCAACAATTCGCGACCTAGCAAAAATCCTAACGTAAACTTTATGCCTTTGTCTCAGTGTTTCAGCATAGTTTATAACTGAAATCGGTCGGTCTGGGGGGAAAACGATCAAGCGGCACGCACCGCCCGCGCCCGCACCCGCGCCGCGCCTCGCCCGCACGCGAGGCAGTCATTTGTTTCGTGTAACAAAATATCACGGCATAGATCCTCATCTCAAAGTATCAGCCGTAAGAGAAATGGGTCACATTAATGTTTCAAGAATAAACGTTCCCGTTTCAGATTTTGCGACCTGAGGCAGCGTAAGAGAGTAATACGAAGCTCGAAGGAGTCAATTTATATTAAACGTATTAAAAGGATTTCAAGTGTTGACTTAAAGCAATAAAGACCAGCCAGTTGAAACTTCATTAGGCACGGATAAAATCTAGATCACGCAAGACTGCGACTTACGACCTAGAAACGAGACGGTACACACTGGCACGCCTACAAAAGCAGGCAGATAAATAGAACAGTGAACTTTAGTAAAGATCTGTGACAGACAAAAACCTTAAATATGCGCTTATTTATTGAAATCTATATTATTATGGTGATTTACAATAGTAAGTAGGTACCAAAGTTATCCGAAATTGAGTTCTTTGACTCGACTTTATAAACGATCTCCTCGAAACTTTTCGTGAACAAATATCATGGAGATAAACATAAACTAATATTGCCATGGGAAACAAAAACTAAACAAAGCCGCGGGGCAACAGCTGCTAATACGAGTAAGTTCATATACTTACATACTATTCATCCATTTCTCTTTCCTACTGTATGTAATAAAGCACTGTGCCAGATCAAATTATCTTGAGACTGGAATTTAATCAGATTCTCATACATTACCACAAGCGAGGTGTTATTTTAAAAATTCATTGCACGTAGTTGAATGCCCGAAGTCGAAGGCCCCTATAGGTGCTTACTTGCAGTTTCCTCGCTCGTTCAAGGTTGCTACTTGCTCGGTTCAAGCTACAGTTACAGTTTCTAAACGCTGTGGAGTGTAATTTATGGTAATAGTTATGTAGGGGACGTGGCACGACAGGTTTGTGACGTTATGTATGCTTAGGATTTAAGCTTACATCGTATACAAGAATAAATAGTAGGACATATTTTAAATATATCCAGTCACACAAGTCTTTGAGAGTATTTTCTGGCATATCCTATTATGTACATTCCCCTAATATACTTATAACTGCGTAAGTTTAGATGTTTGTTGCTCAATCAAATCATAACGGCTGAATGGATTTCGATTAAACTTGGTACAGCTTATATATCCTGGAATAACATGTATAGGTAAGATAGTTTTTAACATGTTTTACCAGGTTTTTACCTTTTATATGAAACATGAGAACATTAATATATAGGCAGACCGCTTAACTCAGACCACGCCTGCGACGTTACAGGGGCGCGGGGCGCGGCGACTGGGGGGATCTCGCGGGGAGTGGGCGGGCAGGCCCTGCCAAGTTCTCATATCGGCCTATAGATAGGTAAGTACTTACTTAACTAGTTTCTTTTCACATTAACAACCGCAAGTTCAGAGGTGCTACGGGCGGCGTAGCTGCTACGTCGTAGCAGCGCAATTCATTCCTTTTAAACGTTCTGAAACGTCATCATATCAGCCGAAAGACGTCCAATGCTGGACAAAGGCCTCCCCTAAGGGTCTCCATGACGACCGGTCCCCGCCAACCTCATCCTCATCCTGAAATACATAATTAAATATATTTCTAGTTTCTGTCATCTTCATAATGTTCATCTTGATCATAATCATATCAGTCTATTTCCATTAATGGACTTGGGCCTTCTCAATGATGTGAATGACTAGTACCTATCTAAATATCATCGTTTCTGAGTGACTATTTATATTTGCTAGTCAGCGTACCTAATTGTTTGTAAGTATATTCCTAAGTTTATATGCTTTTATCTATTCCTTCGTTGACACGTAGTACTATTAAGACTATCGGCTACTCGCGCAAGTACTAGGCAAATATGAACGCACAAGGAATGTTCTCATAAGCTTTCCCTTCGCGCCTTCCGTAATCTGCGCTACTTCCAGACCGAGTCGTGAGACTTTTTGCCTGTCGCATACTAAACTCGGTCGGTTGTTAACTGCAGAATGTAATTAAGACGAAACTTGTGTCGTTAAAATAACTCCAGTAAACATCCTCCAGATATGACAGTTAAAGTTTTGGACGTACTTATTGTATCTGAAGTAACGACAAAAAGTACCTAGGGTAATAAGTTTTTAGTAGTTACTTCAATTAGTGTGTTTAAAGATAGGTTTAGTTTTTATAAGTATTTGTAATCCTGTTTTTAGGTTTTCGTCAAAACTGATAGGTCGTTTAGAAAATACTTCTTCTGTACCTTTATGTGAACCTTTTTCACGCGTGTCTGTATGTCCGCCGGTTATCTGGAAAACTGATTGATTGGGTCAAAATTTCCAACCTAAATTTGTACTATTATAACTAAATTTGTATAATTAATGTAAATTTTCCCGATACTGATAGGAAAAATTAGTACTATTTATGAAGGTAATAAAAAAATCGAAATATTGCTGACGGTTAATTGCTGACTTTATCTTATACTTTTTCAGGCAAGATGGCACTGATGGATGACTATCATTGAAATACAGCGTAGTTATACCTCTTACTGCAATGCAAACCAAAATGAAACAAAAAGCTTAAACCACTCCAATTAGCCTAAAATAAAACTGTGCTATATATTTATATATTTTTGTTGCTCTGCAGTATATTTTTTTTTACAAGCAGTTCCTAACATTGGGCGCCAAATGTTGCATTCCCCACACGACTTGCGGAGTTCTTTAGGGCTTCGTTAGACAAATAATCTTTGTCAATGAGTTGTACCCATCAGTGTTACGAGGTGTTACGCAACTCGCACGTGGTGGCGCGGCGTCACTCGGCTTTTCCGAATTTCCACGGAATTTCCCGAACACGAGTCCGAATCGATCGAGAGAACCCGCGGACGCGCGACGATTGTGACGTCACCACCGTACAGCCTCAATGAATGTACTAAACACCAATTCGTAACAGCGTAAAGACTTACTTATAGCGGGAGCAATTGAGTTCAAAATGGACTGTTTCTTTCTGAAGTCGAATCGTTTTGGGATGAGTTTAAATTTATAGTACCCCTCCGCTTTGCCGCGTGCAAGCCTCCTGACCCATATATCGAACCCCTGCTACTGTACTGGCGATGCGTAATGCGTATGCACCTGGTTATATACGAATTTGTTTACTACGACAGACAGGTAGTGTAGAGTATATTTACTATGGAGTAATTTCCCAGAATCGGGAAACTACGGACGGCCTTGGTGTGCGGTCGTTATGAGCAACTCTCGAGTAACTGGTAATTTTTATGAGATGATACGATTTGGAATAAATTAAAACAGCATTAGGTTAAGTATAGTCATAATAGGTAAAAAGCATAAAAAAGCAAAATTAAAAATTAAAAAAAAACCCGCGACGGATGTAACTGAAAAAGGATTAAATAAAATATATAAAAAAAAGCGACTAAATGGAAGTAAGTAACGAATGACAAAAGTAAATAGCGTTTTAAAAAGTGATAATTTGTCGCGATGTCTGTCATAATTATAAACAATAATTTATAACTTTCCTTAGTGCTTCCTACCTTTGTACATTTTATTTGTCGTAGAGAAAGACAGCAATAACCAGACATACAAACACACTCGCTTACAAACAACCTCTAGTCTAACGCCAAACGCTAGGTAGGTATACCGCCTCCGTCCGTTCCGTTCCGTCCGTTCGTGGGTAGATGGAATACTAGCTGGCTCTTAATTAAAGAACAAAACAGAAGGAGCGTACAATCTACACCTAAGTATGTAATGCCGCGGATTGATATTTCAAAAACTATAAAGGACGGCCAGATACTTGGCCCACACAAATACGTCCAATTTTGTATGAAACTAAGCTGTTTCGCAATGGTAACTACTCGTATTTTTGGCTTCATTTAAAAGCACGAACGTGCCTTCTTGTGTTAGATAGTTTAGATAAGAAGAAATCTTATAGCCGCGTTCTAGGCGGATCCCATTGAGTAGGTACAGTTTAATATAAACCACAACCATATAATCTGATAGCATTTTATTGAATTATAAAACATGTCTTTTAATTTAAAATACACAATTAAAAAAACAAACAACGAAATAAAACTATAACTAGCTCAACTAACTTATACAAGATTATAAGAAATGCATATATTCATAAAATTCATTGCAATATATTAACACTCTCACACTAAATTGTGATACATAATTAAAAGAAAATCCATTAAATAATAATAATAAAATTGTGATTAAAACTGTGATTTTTCTTTCGATTTCACTTTACATGACATTGTTTAAACCTTGTACAAACTTTAAATATTTCTCATGTCTATCTGCATAATTGTCATGATCAGTTCTTCTCTCTTCTATAAACTCGTTCTCAATACTCAATAGTACATTGAACAGAATACTGGAGTAAACACGATTACTATCATACCTTCCTATTTTTGCCTGCTTTTGTCTTAAATCATCGGAGTTACATTTCTTACATGTATTTTTAATTAGAGCACCATTCTGTTTGACCAGTCCAAAGTGTTGGTACATTACATCAATTATATGGTTTATTATAAAACGTCTGTGATACCATAAAGTCTCATGATCTTTATAGAACCTTAGCAATTCATTATTTAAAACCAATTCGTGGAAGAGAACCTCTATTTTCCTACAAACTATAACATTGTCCACAACACATTTGCAATTTTTTATTGCATAACATAGAAGTAGGTTCACTAAATTATCTTCTGAATACGAAATCAAGTTTTCTTCTGACTCCTGAATAGCATCTTTAGGGAAGTGCCTTACTAGAACCCTAACAAAACTCTTGCGTAAATTAACATCAACTGTACTTTCAAAACTTTTCCAACTCTCACTATTAACTTCAAATATATTTTTGATGCAAAACTGTCTGTAATGAAAACAGCTAAAATCCGAAACATGTTTCGAAGACCATCTTTGAGAGAAATCATATTCTTTTATGTATAACATATTTAGGTCAAACTGTTTTTCATTTGATTTAAGTTGGTGTATGAGCCACATGCGATGATTCCAGCTGTGGTAATTGTTTGGACTTTTGTCAGAAGTTAGCTGGCAAATGTTCAATTCTTCATTAGCTATATTTTCAATGTAGTTACTTTGCAAGGTTTCATCTGGAAATATTGAAAATAATCAATTAGAGGTCATTTTAAATCATTGGACATTTTGTTAATAATTTTTTAGTAGTTCTGGAACTGAATGCAAGGTAGATTAGTTAAGTTATTATAGAGACATTAAGAGCACTTGTGTCCCGTGGAAAGAGTATCAGAACTTAGCGCTGTAAGAGAACAGAGCGGTGATACTGGCCGCTTTATTCTCTCTGCCTACCATGTCAGGGACATAGTGTCAAGATAGGCATGTATGTAGAGACATTAAATTTATTTGAAAAACAGCATTAAGCAATCATAATTTTGATTCAAATCATAACTTACCCAATAGAATTGCATCCAGAAGGTACCTTCTATATGCAAAAGCATCATTGCATTTTGGCTTCCTTGACAGTACTAATTTAGTAAATTGAAGTTCAGAAGACTTCTCCAATAAAAGCTTGAGGACCATCTCACGTCGTTTGTTCCACAACGAACTTAATTCAGGGTTTAGTAAAAGTGTAACATTTAATAACCTAGTTAATCTGTCCGACATGACTGAAGTCACTTTGAACGGTTTGCGTTGCGGTTTAGAGAAGTATTTGTCCATGATTTCGGAATAGCAGTACATGTAGACATGCTTAACACACCAAGACTCAAGCCCAAGGCAGTTTTCCAAATGTAGAACAGGTGATTTATTTTTAAAATTTGTCTCTACAGGAACTATGTCGAAAGAGCATCTGAAATTTAAAACGCATTAATTATTTATAGCAGTGTTTTTGAAGAGAGAAAGTAATTGAAAATTTGCCAATTAAATACACTTACAACTCAGCATTTTTTGACATAATAATATGAATATCGTTTACTATCTTCTCGACCAATGCGAATTTATCTTCGTCCATTGTTGAATTACAATCGCACGGCACAAAATCTTAGTACCTTTTCATAATATTATAATTTTTGCAGAAATAACCCACTTCATCAATCAAAAATGAGTGAAAGTAAACAAACGTCAAGTCAAAAGTCAAAACAATCAATATTTTTTGTTGGCAACTTGGCAACCAAAAATTACGTTATGTTCAGTACACACGAACAGAATAAACAATTGATTGATCAATGCCGTTTCTACACGTGCGTACGTCAGTGGAAACAAAACCAGTATAAACTGGTCTGGTATAGTATTGAAACTTCCTAATAGGCTAGGCCAGCTCAAGGTCAAAGTGTTTCCACTGTCGTGCGGTCGACTGTACATCTAGTACTATAAAATTTACAAACGACTACGTCAATGGAAGGTAAGGAACTCTAGAAGTTTGTACAGGTTTGAGGTTTGGTTTGCCTACATTTGCGTTGGCGTTTGGTTTGGGTTTTGTGCCTGTTTACACGCGCGCAGGCCACAGAGTACATTATATGGCGCAGGCTGCGTGCCACACGCCATGCCCGGGCTGCTTGCCGGGCACGGCGTGCATGAGAACGCAGAATGTGTTTGTGTACCTGTTCACATGTGCGCGCGCAGGCTGTGTGCCATGCCAGCCATGCCCGGGCTGCTTTGCTTGCCAGGCACGGCGTGCGTGTGAACGCACCATGACACCTCAGTGTAACAGGCATCTTCTACACGGCATGGCGTCAAATTATGAACAGCCCCTCCCTCCTCTCCTATATAAACAATCCCGCTGTGTGTGTGTAGTCAGTGACATAAATAACCTGAAATCGTGTTTTGAGTTTTGCTGGAACGTTATTTTATAGTAAATTGAGAAGAAAACAGTCGATTCTAAGAATATTTATTATCACTAATCGATGACGGAGCATTTAAAATGGCTAGTAAAATAATAAAACCTAGACTTTGACTATCCACACATAAATAAACTGCAATGTAACATTACTCAAATTCTGTTTCAGAGCGCACTATTTAATTTCCAAAGTTTACTATCTGTAATACTATTGTTAATATGCACCTGCGCATATTTGAGGTCATTCTTCCCTAGCCTAATGGATCGCAACAAAACTGGGTATGTAAAATTATTATCCTAATAACACTGCTATCCCTCTGCATACATTTTTGTGTGGATTCCAATCGGTATTATTTCAAATACGCCAGAACTGCGCTCAAACGGTGACAGTCCATTGTGCACTGTACTATAGACAAAAACTTGAAAAGTGGAGCCACTACCTACTCTTTTATTTTAAGGAACAAGTGAGGGCTTTGGAGAAATAGCGGTTGGAGTGGAGAAAAGGGGGTGCTGAGGGAAAAAATGTGTGACAGCAGTTAGAGCACCCCAGAGGTTAGAACGACAGTACCTGGTAGGAGGTAACAAGGAAGAGTGATGTGTTGAGTAATTTTTTCATTGTGCCCCCTTTTGTCCACACTGACTGCTCCTTGGGACATACGTCCAACAGTGGATCGATATAGGCTGATGATGCCATGTAGTAGGTAAAAATATTGATGATAGTTGTTTTTTTAGGTTGTTGGGGACATTTTGGAAGTGTGCAAGAATTGGAGAGCGAAAATCTCCTTATGTTGCTGTTTGTTGTGTGGGAATGGCCTTCTCCATACTCTTTCTCACTTGAAGTAACCTAAATAATGTATTTTCATTCCATTTCTACTTGTATATAAAACATAAAAATTTATAATTCCCATTAACTTATCAATAAATTAAAAAAACTTAAATTATTTCCATTATTTTATTAAGAGACAGGATTTCTAGCACAGATAAAAATTTAATAAAAAACAGTACATGCTAAGGGATAGAATATAAAGAGATTACAAAACAGTCACAAAATCTAATACTAATCATCATTACAATAAAGTGTAACGAAAAAAACACATTAGTCTCAGATATATTTTCATATATTCATATTTCTGATTGTATGTTTAATTAATAAAACAAGCCATTAGTCTGTTTAAAATGCAGATTAACAAGTGCTTTCGTAATACAAAATGTGCTCATTAATTATAATCTATCAGTAAACAAATTGCGGTAAAGAAAATTAAATAAGTTATGGTTTTCCTATAAATTTATCAATTGAAAAATAATGTTACTTAAATGTAGTCCAGTATAGCCTTACATAACATTGGAAGGCTTTTTTTTAATTTATAAACATAAACATTGTAAAGTGTTTCAAAATATTAGGTACTTACAGGTTATTCTATAAATTTTCAATAAGTACTTATACAAAAGTTATTGATGGGCCGAGAATATTGCAAAGTTTATCACTTGTTTTTTGTTATAATTTTGTGGAAAATCTTTATGCACAGTTATATTAATTACTTGCAATTCCAAATAAGCAAAGCGTGCATAGGAGCGTTATAATGCAGAAATACTACTAGGCTTCACATTTGATTGAAGTTATGAGATAGCCCAGTGGCTTGCTACATACATACCCAAAGATAAATACACTCAAGTTTTTGATGGCTGCAAACATTGCAAAGGAATAGATCCCCGGCTGGGCCATGTACCAATGGTTTTTTTTCTCGAAACTTAAGGTACATTTACTGGCTGCTCTGAAACGGTGATGGAAAACATCGTGAAGAAACCTGCATACACCGAAGATATTCTTAGGCGCATGTGAGTCCACTAACCCGCACTGGGCTAGCGTGGTGGACTATAGCCCTAACGCCCTCGTTGAGAGGGTAGGCCTGAGCCCAGCAGTGGGAACATTAATAGGCAGTTGATTTGATTTGACATAGTTTGATTTGGGTAAAATTGAGCTGAAGCTGTATCTTTCCAACGCTCCGCTGCACGCATGCCTTCTACAAATTGCACCCTTAACACGTCTATATTTGGAGCGTATTCAGTCTAGACATTGTCCTATCATAAGCTACACTTAAATACAGCAACTACACATTCACTAGCTCTACGAACTATTGAATAAATAACTCAATGTTAACAACTTCATGTTTCGATGCGATATATTGTGCTTAAATTGCATGGTACTGGCACACCAAATAAATGAAGTAACACGATAACAAAACACACTTGTCTAATCCCAAACAGGGCATGTACCGTAGTAGGAATAAGACAGACGGCGAGAACTAAATTGTACAAGTTTTATCGCCAACGGGAATCAAAATAATGCAGCCACCGACCAAAATTGATAAAAGTGCACAATTATACCAAATATGTTAAATTAATGGAAGACCTTAGCTTCAGTACTAGGTGTAGATACAGATTGATAAGAAAAAAATACGATTATCTGTAAATTTGGAAAATGCGGGGTGAATGAACATTTAAAAACTATATTTCTAAAAATTCAGTAGAAATAGTGGCAGGCCCGCCGCATTTTAGAAACTGATATAATATTATAATTAGCAAGTCTCGGTTTCTACATTTTCAGTTTCATTGTTTTATCATCCTTACCTAATGGAACATTAAAACTAATTGCATATTGTGATGACAAGCATACATGTGCAGTGACATAAAGTAAGTACTCTTTATAATGGCACTAGAAATATAATTAATAATTATGAATGATTAACTATAAGTAACTTAGGGCAATACGGGCCGCTATCTCGAAACTAAGTAAGATAAATAACATTGGATTTGAGCAAGAAGAAAGGAAGAAATAACCATGGTCAGCAATTATTTACGAATACGTTATTAAGAAATCCAAGTCATTGCGTGTGTTAGAGATACACTCATTATAAAATGCAACGATGAATAATCAAAAGTCCTATCTTTGCCAGTTTCTAGATGCCATTCTAAAATAATGGTGGTGATTAAATTGCCACCACCATGTCTTTCTACTGACCATACACTTCAATAAATATTTTGCAAACAAAACTGAAACCAACAAAGTAGCACGAAGCTGAAAATTGCACCTTGTTTTAATTGAAAATTGTGCAGGCGTCATGCACGCTGCAACATTTTTCTCCAGAATACAAGACACATTCAAATTTTTTATAAAAACAAAATCACAGTAATAAAATGCAATTGCAATGAAAAAAGGAATAATTAAACATTATCACAGAGAATTTATAATTATAGTCGAGGTGCACTGCAATAACTGTAAGTGCAGTCACATTTAAATACCAATTTTCACATTTATAAACCAACACCCACAGAGTACAATCCTACTTTCCACCATTCTACATTAAAACAATGGCTATCACATTCATTACTCTTTTACTAGTACATTTTTGGTGTCTTAAAAATGATGGTCAAATACCTATTACTAGATTTCTATAAATCTATTATTACTACAAGTTAGAAACAAGTGAGAAAGTCACAATCTACAGATCAGCTTGGACAAAAATCCTTAAAAGATACTTCTAGTGGTTGGAAGATTCCGGTAATCTAGTTAAAGATAAAGAAGCACAGTTAGGAAAATATATTAAGTTTTAACTCTCTATTTTGATTAAATACTGTGTTTTCATCATCATCAAATTCTGAAGGCTTTCATATTCATTTAAAAGCTGTTTTATCAACATTAGGCGAGTAAAGGTTAAATCCAGATGATGGGTAGCGACCGCATTTGATTGTCCAATTAAAAAATCTTGCACTTAAACGATATACTGCGATCACCTACCCGCCTGCCCAACGTGGTGTTCTGGGCATACCTAAACCTGGTCCTATCATTGGACCTGAAGGTTGTGGGAGAGGCCTGGTCCAGTAGTGGACCTATTAAAGGATGTTGTAAGTGAGTTTCTCACCTTATCTAATCTCATTGAATATCGTCTGCGTCTAATGACACAAGTGTAGAAATAAAATTCCCGGTAAAATTCTCATCGTGGCGCGTTGCAGGCTGGGTGCTGATTCGCGTGCACGCGATTTACTATGTTTTCCTTCACCGAAAAGCCTGTGGTATCATAATAAACCGTACTAAGTTCCACTAAACTCAACCCACGACCTCATGAACGTAGGCTAGTCCCACTAGTGTCATTACGCGCACACAATCTCACTCAGCCGAAAACTCAAGTATAAAATTAAACCAAAAAATAAACAAAAAACCCTTATCATTAAATGGGTACGCGTGTACTAAGGGAACCTTATTACTAAAGATCTCATTTTAAAGCATTTCCAATTAGAGGTAATAATTTATAAAAAGTTGGGAACATCGGCAAAATTATTGCTCGCGGATTTTAAGACCACTTCAACGTTTCTACGACCGAAATTTACTTTTACACCTTATTTTTAAATTGCTTCGCCGCAGCACCGATCAAAAATTACCTCTTCGAAATTAAATGCCGGGAGTAAACTAGCAATAAATACATCTTACAATATTAGAGAGCTTTTTTGTTCATTATCGCATGTTTGTAGTAAATTAGGCAGTATATATAATGTTAAAAATACAAAATTCGCACTCTACTTCAAGAGTTTGGCACGATAAGGCCCGGAAACAAATTCGGGTTGTCAGTAACATAAACAGGCTGGCTAAAGCTAACAATGACTACGCGTGTAAGACTAAGGGGGCAGTGACACAGTGACATAGTGTATACTTTTGACGACGCGCAGTATTCCACCAGTGTGTAGCTGCCTTAAAGGATTTTTGGAGCCCTGCGTCGGAGGACTTCACTACCGCTACCAATCGTCCGGTTCAGATACGATTTTTTACCCTGAAACAAACATCAATCAAATGAAAACTACATCAAACTTAACTTAAAATTATATTGTATTTCTTCTGATTCTGGTCCGTCATTCTTATGAGACGTTCTGATCCTGAATGGTCGTTTCGAGACTTTGGATAGCATCGATTGAGTACTCAACAACAAGATGTGTTGAGTGCGTCGCGAGCTTTGGTCGCGTGCGGCGTGCGTTGTTTCATGGATTTGTGTTGTATTTTTCCTTTGATCCTTTGCGAGCATGTTTGAGAAAAAATATTTTGCTACTAGGACGTTTTGTGAAATGGACATTCATAGTTAGACGTGTTGCGATTTGGACGTTTGTTTGGCAACCTGATATTGATCCAATATTATTAAATATCATTCAATAATATTCATTACACACGAGTAATTTTTATTTACCTTTATGTTGAAGCGCGAAAGTCTAAGATGTGATATTCATCCAATTCGACAAACCTGTGTTAAATATAGTCGTATCCTATCTGATCATCTCGAGGTACTTGTGCTTGTGTTTGGTGAGCATCTCCGTGACGGTGACCAGCTTGCGGATGGCGGGCTGCGACTTGGCCAGCCCCTGCAGCTCCGTCAGATGCGACACGCAGATGTGGTGCAACGTCGCCAGTTCCTTAGCTGCACGCATACAATGCTAATTAACACATTTTTGGGATATAATGGACTGTATTCTTTATTGCACAAATAAAATAGCATCTAGATAACCCAAGTTCGGATGAGGCACGAGTGGTGTATGGTTTCGGTGAGCGCTGTCTGTCTGCCTAATTCTCCGAAGTGCATGTGTTTCCCTATGAGGCTGGCACGGACATCAATAGTCAAAAACCTAGGTAATTTTTTTTTTATAAATATTATTGTTGAATAAAGTATTGGTGTTACGGATATCTAAATTGTTGATGTATGTTGTTACCAATATCGAAATTGTTGTTGGTGGCGGGCGGCGCGGCGCCGGGCTCCTGCACGGAGCTCAGCTGGTCGAGGAACACCACCATACGCTCCTTGTTCTTCAGGATGAACGGGTTCACAACCTCCATATAAGGCTCCTGCCAATAAGCATATTAGTAAATACACTTTTAGGCGTGCGACTCAAGGAATTTAATTGGCCTGTCCTTATTTGATTCTCAAGTACAGGAGGAAATCCATACTAAAAATACAAAGTCAAATTAAAAGCAAACTTACTTTTATGATTTATGCCAGTTGAAAAATATATTAGCCTACCGCCAGATACCCTTAGCGGAATACGTCCGGACAGCAATCTAAAAGATAAAATATATTCCACCATAATCAGGCAGATCAGCGGCAAAAAGATAATTTAACATGTACCTTGGCACCGAACTCTATAAGGTTGGCCAGGTTCTGCAGACACTTTGCCACCATCAGCAGCGACCGCTGAGCGTGGGGCGGAGGCACCGCGGTGATCAGCCCCCACGCTCGGGGCTCCACCAGCGCCGGGCAGATCAGCCTCAGGAATATGAACCCTGGAAACGATATTTTTATAATGGATTTTACGGCATTGGAAACAGGTTTAGGCCCGTCTTAATTATGACACGCCTGATTAAGACCTCAAGTGATGACGGCTGAACTGCCACAGCGACCTTTGTCAGCCCACTGCTGGAGTGTAGGCGTCTCCTAAGACGCGCCACTAAGCCCGCTATTCTTTTCACAGCATTCAGTCACTGCCACCCGCCTTAAGCAGATCGTCGATCTGTACAATCGGGTCTAATAGCAGTGTTTTCAGTCCGAGTCCTCAAAAATTTGACGCGAAGTAGCCTAAATACTCGAACGTTTGTCCTTAGCATTCCAATGGTAATATTGTATTACTAGTCAGTGGTTAAAACTAAGTTCAAACGGCGATGTAAGTGTCCGCATTACCGGACACGACCCTGGTCCGCACAAATCTCTCGTTGGGCCACTTCGCGACGGCGGCGCGCTGCAGGCAGCCGCACAGGTAGCGCACAGGCCGCGGGCACGCCTCCGGCGACGTGAAGATCGACAACGTTATCTGACACAAAGACACGTCGCGTTAATTTTATCATTAGTTTTACGGCTCTGGAAACAAAGTATTTTTGAGCCAAGTCGATTATGTAAGGCGCTTTGGAATCTGCCTGTAATGCCTTATAATTGTATATGAAATAATAAAATAAAATGTATAACTTTACTATCCTAGCCTACTAATATTATAAAGGCAAAAGTTTGTATGGATATTTGTGAATTTGTGAGGATGTTTGTTACTCCTTCACGCTGTAACGGCTGAACGGATTTTGATGAAACTAGATACAGTGATAGCTTATATCCTGGAATAACATATAGGCAAAGCCGCGCGCAACAGCTGGTTGTCATAATGTAGTCTCTTACCTGATCGAGAACGAGCAGTAAGAACTCCGCGTTATTGCAAGCGTCGTCAGGGGAGTCCATTTTTGTGGGGTTCAGCTCGGCTGACTGTTTGGCATCGATTAGTTTCTGCACCGTCTCCGATATCGCCGCCTGAGAAACGAAAGTCCTAAACTGTTGAGTTTTTTTTTATAAATATAATTTTACGGCTCCGGAATCAAACCATCTTGAACAAGTCATTTATTTTTCGACTTCCATTTATTTTATTTCGAGTCATTTATTTTATGTAGGAGCACAAAAGAAGTATCTACTTAAATAACTGACGGTTGTAACCCTAATTATATACAGGTCTTACACACGAACAAGTTTTATTTACCTTTGGGTTGTATCTCTGCCACACAAACGCCATTGTGCAGTTCTATAGTCCTTGGGTTGTACCTATTACAGGTGTTTCATCGCGTCGCTGTCCGTTTCACAGGCTCTACAAATGTATCCGGTCTCCAATAGTCCCATCATAAGTAGGTACCTACCCCATAATATCTAGTACTAAGAGCATTACCTGCAGGAAGGGCTTGCACTGCGCGTGCATGAACTCGTCGACGACGGCGGTGGCGAGCGACGCGCCGCGGAACAGCGACCGGTGGTCGGGCTCGCGCGCCACTTCCGCGCTCACCAGCTCGCGCGCCACCTCCGCGCCGCGCCCGCACTCCGTGAACGCGTGCAGTACCGCTGCGGTAACACAGTACATTTAGTCACTCGATTTTTACTAGTTTTACGGCCCTGGAAACAAAGCCTTTTGGGCCATTCATAGTTATCGACCTTATTGGTGCCTCTTTTTTAAGTTTCTAAACATGTAACCGAAACTAAACAGTCGACCGCAGGTCAGTAGAAACAAAACCAGTACAAACTGGTCTATAATAGTATTGAAACTCCTTAATAGGTTAAATCAGCTCAAGGTCTTCCACTGACTTGCGGTCGACTGTACAGGACGTGTGAAAACTCACAAGTGGCCAACGGTTGGCGGTCGGTGCGGCACAGGTCCGCCAACGCCTTCACGGCGGGCAGACCCGGCTCCAGTAGCAGCTGACGCAGCGGGTTGTACTCCTCTCGCGGCATCACTAGCTCCTGCATATACCTGTCCAGCGCAAAAAGAAACGATAAACTTGGCTTCGGATTTGAAAATTTCTTTTAGAATTTGATAGCCCAATTCTAGAAGGATATCCTAAAAAAAAGACCACAATAAGTTTACCTGATACGCAATCTCAATGAGCCCCATTCTCCGATCGGAGTCATGCCGACTAGCGGATACCACTCTTCTATTTCTTCACCGTTTGCCAGATTCGCCAGTTCTATCGTCAGTTCCGCCACCTGAAACATTGACAACGGAATTCTAAATATTATTACTCGTTTCACTAAAATCTTTACTACTCGGCCCGCTTCCGTCATAGCTTAATGGTTTATACACCAAAATCTTCCGCAAGAGATACTCTAAGTAATACTGGGAAAAAAAACCAAATCTATCCGGCAGTTATAAAGAATGAGCATATAAACATATAAATATTAGACATTGCTTTTTAACAAAGTTTCTTACTTCGGATTCCTTTCCTCGTTTCCCAGTGTTGTGAACAGTGATGGTGAATGAGGTAACGTCTGGCGGCACATCACTGTGGAACACACAATATTTTACAATGCAATAGAGGTCTTCAAACTGACCGAAATCTTCAAACTAACAACGCCTCGTGAAGTGAATCAACCAACGGTTATTCTCTGTAAGCGAAATAAATGCATTTCCTGGACATGCGAAAATACATGGTCTGAGTCGAAGTCTCTGTACACTCACATAGCTATTTTTGTGTACATATACGGGGGCCTGTGTAAGTCAACCGCCAGTAACCAATGTGTTTGGGAAGCCAAATCGACGGTGGGGACTGGGATTGGCCATGCTGTATGTAGTAGTATTCATTATTAAATAGTGTCAGATAATACAGTTTTTGAGATTATTAAGTCTGGTATAAAGTGAATATTAATTAGGTAAACATTTCGCTTCTACAGATAATATCATTGGTTAATTAACGCACATTTCTTGCCGACGTAACGGTTGTGCATAAAAATTATGGCTATTTTTGTGAATAAAAATTATTATTATTATTATCCTGGTAAAAGATGAGGCGCTCGTGACCGCGGTCAAACGAGTTTTTCCAGGGGTATATGTATACTCACTCGAAGACGAACTCGTCGTCCCAGCGCGGGTCGGGGGAGGGGCGCGGGCGGGTGCGCGCGACGGGCGCGGCGCCCAGCGTGAGGCGCAGGTAGGGGCGGGGCGCCAGCCGCGCCGGCAGCCGGTGCGCCGTCAGGCAGCGCACGCGCAGCGCGCGCAACCACACCACGCGGGGCACCTGCAACAACCACATCATATTCATCAGAGTTGGAAACTCCACTCATTACAAGCTCCCTGTCACCTTGCCACACCTCGGACACTTCATACAGCGCTCGCAAAATAATTACATATTACTACTACAAAACCAAATGACGTTTGTAGACGTGCAAATGTGAGCGTCAACTCTAGTAGGGCTGTACGAGCGGCGTACAGAGGTTCTTACGGAGCGCCCTACTCGCTAAAGAGTCGGCGACGAATACTTCGAATTGCAGGGTATCTGATATGAGCGCGGGGAAGGAAGTGCCCTTTCTGTATGTTAGTACTATTATCTTGTGTTACCTTGCACTGGTGTCGCGCCTGCTGCGGCACGCAGAGCGGGCGCAGCGCGTCCAGCCACGCGCGCTCCTCGGCCGCGCTGTTGGCCGCGAGGAACGTGTGCGTGGACAGGCACGGCAGCGCGCGCTCCACCAGCTGGAAGCAGAACTCGCGCTCCCATAGCGACTCGTGCACCTGGAACGCATACAGTAGTTCAGTTAGTAGAAAAACTCGTTAAAAACTTATAAAAGTATTGTATATGTTGTAAAATTTAAATTACTATGTCAACTATAGAATAATTCGTACGAAACCGAATGTTGATACAAACATTCACAAAATTGAGATTCTCATAGACTTGAGTTAGTTACATCATCCGTTACTAAATTAACTGATTATGAAATGGATAATTAAGTAATTATTAATAACTTAATGTAAACAAACGAAGAATAATTATATTTGCAGCTGATGGATGTCATTTTTTTATTGAGCATCAAGAATAATGAAGGAATTGCTTAAAAAGCACAAAAAATTGACATCCAAAGTGTGGTATTATGTAACGCAACGTATAACTATAAACAACCTGATAAAGGTAGGCACAAGACAGATCGATCAACCCTTTAGGTTTCGTCCTTTTGGGCGAGTCGTAAAAATAAAGGTGCGTGTCCGTCCCTTCCTGCAGCAGCACGAAGTACAGCGCCTTCCACTTCTTGGCGGCTTTGTCCGACTTCTTGTTCAGGTACCCCTGGTGCTTGATGCCTTTCATCTTCTTCAAGCCGATCTGATCCCTGCACTCGCGCAGAGTGGCATATATCTTCTCGGCCGCGGCTCCGGTGGTGTTCTGCTGTGGCTCTATATGATGCCCTTCGGCGATAAGCTAGAGGGAAGCAAAATTTATTTTATTCCGGAAACTTAGTCTAGCAAAGAAAATACTATAATTATGATGATAAATAATAAAACACAGACCGAGACAGTTTCCACTGATTACATAAATAAACTGCAGTGACGTACAAATGTAGTTTTGTGTCATTGAACCAATAACGGCAATATACAGTTATTAAAAACCGCAACAGTTTTCGACTTATGTAGATGTGATAAACATGAGAACAGCTATCTACAATTGGTTGCACACGATTTATAAATTAGCTTTCCCGTGGCTTCCGCCCGCGTGGAATATGTTGATTCCATCTAAATATTTGTTATTTTTCATTTGAAAGGTAAGTATTAACAGATATATAAAAACATGCAAACATTGCTAACTTCATGGAAGCCTAAATCCAGCAGTAGACTAACATAGACTGCTTATGGTGATGAATCGCAAACTTTTGCTGATAAACCGAAAGTCGATATGGGGTCTTTCAAGAAGAGAGTCAAAAGAGCCCTTCAATCGGCTGCTTTTTGGCCCCGTAGCAAACTCACCGGCTGTCCTAGAGTGTGCCCCTCCACAATCTGCTCCTTCCTGTATCTATTTATCACTGCATCCAAGCACTCGAACGTCCGGCCGCCCATCAGGTACCTCACCCCCTTCTTCTCGATCCTGAACCTTTGTATCTGGTTGTTGATGTGGAAAAACAGCGAGTAATCCCCGGGGGAGTTGTCTGAAGGTCTGACGAGGAAGCTGCCGGGGCCCGCCTTGACGAGCATGTCGACGGCCTCGCTCTTGGTGCAGCTGGGGTGGAACCACGAGAAGACAGTGTTTGGGTCGATGGACGGGTCCAGATCCTCGACCAGCTCCCGGAAGATCATCCCTTGCTCCCCCGTTCTGGTGACAATGATAGTTAACTGTGAGATTAAATATGTAGGTGGCAGTGCAGCTAGTTATCTATAGGTATCTGTCGCAACGTCAAACTATTATCTAATCTGTGGCAAGGTGATTTTCTCAATGCAGAACATATGCAGTGTTAGGGTCGAGGCAGACCATGCGGAAATTTGCCCGCGCACTTTTTGACGTCATTGTCAAATGAACCATATCACTATACCCTAAAGAACAAAATCGTATGAATGACCTCGAGCGCGAGGCGACGCTGACGTGCAGAAGTCATTATACGATTTAGTTATTTAGGCTATAGTGATATGGTTCATTTGACAATGACGTTAAAAAATGCGCTGGCAAATTTCCGCTTCGTTTGCGCAGTCCCTAAGCGTATTATAATCTAGGTCGTCTGAGTTTATGACGAGACATCTATATAAAGTCTCTTAAAATAACTACACTAACTTCGAGGCTTTGATAAAACGGTGGTAATTATTCCGATAAAAAAAAATTTTACTCATGCAAAACGGAAGCCGCGTCGGTAAATTGTGGGGAGATCCTTAGTTATTTGAGTAAGTGCACCTTTGTGAAAAATTTGTTTCACGTAGATAACCAAGTTTAATAACCAGTTATCTATGTGGAAATTTTTTCCAGGTAGGTAACGAAGTTATTAACGTGGAAAATTTCGTTTCAGACAATATATAAACATAACAGTAACAACCAGTTACCTAGCTAGAGTCAATTTTTCGTGTAGATAACTAGTGGAACAAACCAACATTTCAAGTTACTATACCCAGCGGTTTGAGCTGTGCGTTGAGTTTTGATAGATCAGTAGGTCACTCAGAGCATCCTAGTTACTCACTAGGATGCTCTGAGTGACCTACCCCGTACAATGTACCCGTTTACCGCAGAAAATTTCATATAATGCAATCTAAATTATAAGCAAGAAGCTTGGTTGCACAACGGTTGCAATGTAATGCAAGGCAATAATATGCAATAAGGAAGTAACTCGTCATTATTACGTCATACATCAATGTATATAATTAGAATAGAATCACCTACAAAGCGATTCGAGCGAATATAACGTACTGTCGTGATCGTAATTGACAGTATAGTGATAATTATCGCAAATAAATGCTAACGGACAAAACATTTTAGCACTGATAGATCGCATAGCTTTCATGGACATCTATCTTAACGCGTGGAAACGATGCTTGATTCCAAGCCAATTTTCATTATTTATTTACAGATTTCTAGTTGTAAGACTTAACCATTCATTTTCATCGTCATCATAGACGTAGACGTCCACTTCTGGACAAAGGCCTCCCCCAAGGATCTCCACGACGACCGGTCCTGCGCTAACCTCATCCAGCTGGCTCCCGCGATCTTCACCAGGTCGTCGGTCCACCTTGTGGGCCTGCCTACACTGCGTCTTCCGACGATTCATTTTATTTGTACTTCATTACATTTCATTCTTAATCTGGAGGAACAAGCATCCTTAAATAGTCTTTAATCCTTTCCTATCCACTTTTACACCCTGCAGTTCATTTTTTTCTGAGTTTCTGCATCGGCCTGCCTCTACCCCCGTGCGACAACTTGTATTTTTTTCTATATTCTGTTCATAATAATATTATATGTTACTAATAGGTCTGCTTCAAAAAATTGGTACGCGAACACTACTTGGGTCGCCATGAGACATGAATCATAGTCATCGTCTATATGTCACGGCTTTATTTTTATAAATATAATATTATATATATTTATGTATGTATAGTATGTATATTTTAAAATACTTATAATATGTATGTAAGTAGTGTATATTTTAACTTGTTTAGTGTATTTAATAATTGTTCTAAACTTTTAAACCTGTATTTCGCGCCTACCACGCATTATCTGTATGGCCCAAAGGTCAAATGGTAGAGAATGCCATACTGGCATTATGTTCGCCTTTTGTACAACTATGTGCAATAAAGTTTTAATATAAATAAATAAATAAAATAAAATAGGTAGGTTTATTTGGTTTAAACAAGAATCGAATCACCTCCAATCAGACAGCCGAGCTCTAAGCGACGATGAAGACTGCCCATGCCAATGACATCATTTAGTATGTGAAGCAAGTTAACGTCATAGTGCAATGACTTCGAAAGCTGATAGAGCGGGGCACGGAAACAATCAGTGCCCCACTAACGCCCTGCATCACCCGAGCACTTCTTATACGTAATCACAGGATGAAATTGGATTGGCAAAAATTCTAAGTATATAATGTTTATGTTTTTAATAGAAAAACGTTTAACTTTGTTCAAGAACTTGTAATAAAAATCCCATCAAAAACATAAATGTGAAAATGGTAGCCAAGTTCCGTATTAAGAATATGCGAGGGTGTCGACTTCGCCACTTCGTCGATAAAAGAATTTATATCTAAATAAGTGCCAAGTTCTGTAGATAGTCTTGAAATTTACGCAGCTTTTACGACGAAGTCAGGACTCAAATATGAATCATCCATCACCTTTTAAGCTTTAAACAATTGTTTAGAAACATAACTATTCTACATAGTTTAGATTAATATTTATTTATTTGCTACCTTCTACTCCGCCGTTTACTGATGTTTACCGTTTACCGTGTTTCCACTGACGTGCGGTCGACTGTACCAACTATCATTTAAATCTGTTATAGGTGTGATTGGGAAACAAACATCTATTAGCAAGATAAAGAAATTAACATAAGTGATATCATACCTGTGTGCCGTGACCCACAGCCAGCCGTCGCCCATGTCGTTGTGTACGAAGAATATGTCTCCCTTTTGAAAGGTCAGCTCATCCGTGTCAGGCATCTTGGTGTATGGGAGTATCGCCACCACTCTCTGTTATAAAAACAGTTTGTGACATTAATGGTGGTAACTTGGGTGGACATTATTTTACTCAAATAAACTCAGAGCTCTGACTAGATTTTCTAATATAAGGTTGTCTAGAAAAAAACAAAGATTGCCACAGTCTTAAATTGTGTGAATGACATAAACAAAAGGCTATGGTGATCTGATGAATACTCACGTATATGTATAAATTATGAAAAATAAAAATTACCTTCTTGTCATTGACAGGCTCCGGCGGCGGCACGGGCTCGACCAATCTTTCTCGCTTCAGGAGATCCGAACAGAGGCTGTAGAAGCCCACCAACTCCGTTAGAGAGTCAAACTGGCGGCCGCCTATGTAGTAGTCGCCGCATACTGCTGTTATCCTGTTTAGAAAGTAATTATTCTATTATACGAAAGTCTGCAAAGTAGTATAATAAGTAGGTGTGAGAGACATACATTCGATTTTAAATGCCATTTCTTTTTCCCTTCATTGTGTGACATCGCGTTTATAAAAAAAATAAAAAAACAGACTTTAGTGTTCCATGTTCCGACTTGCAAACAGTGCTACATTTACCATGGCAAGTTTTATATTCCCAGGGTAAAAAGTGTAAATATTATTAACTACGCACATAACTAACGCATTATTATTAACTAGCAGTTGCCCGCGGCTTTGCCCGCGTGGAATAAGTTTTTTTTTCCGGCGGGAACAGTTTATCGGGAAAAGTAGGCTATATGTTATTTCCAGGATATAAGCTATCACTGTTCCAAGTTTCATCAAAATCCGTTCATCCGTTGCAGCGTGAAAGAGCAAGAAACATCCAAACATCCTTACAAACTTTCGTCTTTATAATATTAGTAGGATTATTATGCTTCAAAGATGTAAAGAAACAAAGATTTTCATATTTGTAACATTAGGTTCAGTTTCAACTTTAACATTGAATGTTTTAAAACTTGCCATTTAAGTATAATGAATAAACTTAAAACATAGACTATTAATGTCCAACTTAAAAATATTAAATTCTATATAAAAATAAATTAAGTACCTGAAGTGATTAATTCCAGTGCGACCCAAGTAACTCAAAACATATGAACCTGGCTTTCGATCACTCTCTCGAACTGAAAATAAGTTATTTTTTATTTTAAATTTAACTATTACGATGCTGTTTACATATTCACTTTGATTAATCCCTATCTTCTAAAGTTTTACTTGAAGAAAACTGTGTTAAGGGTTTTTTGCGCCTTTGTATAATAAACAAATTATTGTAATGTCTCTATTGTAAGCAATAAAGACTAAAATAATGATTAGGACTCATCAATAACTTAATGTTACTTTTCAAGTTGTATTCCAAAAGTTTTTTTACCTAAGTAACTCCCCAGCTTGCCAGCAGCCCACAGTCTTTCCTCAGAGGTGTACCTGTCCAGGCGGCCATGGTACCACTCTGTCTCCGGCGGTGCAAGCACTGCTTGACGTTCACCTGAGGAGGGGGTAAACAATTAACTTCTTCCCCTATGACAATGGCAGGAGATAAGTTACTGTCCTGAAGGTAAGTGTAAACATATTATTGGAACAATAGAGATAGCAGAGTCCCATAAGACCAAATTTTGACTTCTGCACATAAGTAAGAAAGTACCTATAATCTATAAAGGTGAACTCACACCTGGACGCACCGCAGTCCCCGCAGACATCGCATTATGTTGACAGCCTCGCACACCTATCCGCACGCGCCGCACGCACCGCAGTCGACGCACGATGCATCCGCAGCGGGCGCGGCGGCGCGGGAGACGTTGTCAGTACGGCAGTGATGGCGATGGCTGCGGAGACTGCGGTGCGTGCGGGTCGAATAACTGCGACGCTTCATAGAACTTCATACAAAGAATTCAAATGCGGAGACTGCGCGACCAGTTCACAAAATATAAACAATGAGCATGTACAATTTACCATTGGTACTCGGTCCATCGGCCTCGTCAAGCTCCAGCTCCGCCGCCAACTCCGCGATGTCGCCGCCCCCGTCCTCGGACTCGGTCGAGGGCGATCCCAGTTTGTCCTTCACAGGGGGTCCGATGGGAGCACCCATAACGCGAATCATATCAGCCATTTTTCAGGCCCTCGTTCACAATACGCAAATACACTTACACTCGTGCGAAAAAAGTCAGTGACTCACACATTATTTAGTTGTTAGTCCACTATAAAAATTACAAGAAAATATCTCAAACGTGTTTACAATAGAAACAAAAAAACTACTGACTCCCGACTGTATAGAGTGCGTGTAAAACAAAAGTGGAAGCAGATCTTGCTTATAAGATAATTGTGTAAGGGTTCTATATCTTGATCCAGATGCATCTATCACACGAAAATTTAATAAATTATCTTGTAAATCGCAGTTTCCAATAAATATAAAATCACTCGATACGCCCGTCCACAGATGTAAAACTTTTAGTTGAATGACAGTTTAATTTCAATGTTACAAGCAAAAAATAATATTAATTTATATCACACCGCCACCATAGAACATGAATGCGCTGGAACTTTTGTTTGTGTCGGCACAAAGCGCAAAAATTAACTTTTGCGATAAAAAAAATAAAACAATATCAATATCCCGCAGAGTATGTACGTACTTCATGATCGCAGGTACCGGAGGTAATTACACATTAATTGATTTGATCACAGATTAGGATTTGATATTACGTAGGTAATATAGGTGGTAGGTAACCTACCACTAGAGAATCGATCGTGAGTGAACCTATATTTAAACTAAAGTCAGAGATAAAAAAAACCTCACGGTGCATTTGTCGTGCATTCAATAGCGCGGGTGAACACACCATTACGCACTAAAATATCGTGCTTGCTGGCCGGATGGATGGATGAATAGAAATCGAGAAACGGATGTGCAACAGAACTGACAGCCGACAGGTGGCGTTCGTGGCATAGAATTTCTTCCATAGACGGAATGTTACCACAGTACAAAATCGCCACGAAATTTATAAAAAGGACTCCATTTCTTCTTTTTCTATCATTTGATTGAAATCGATAGAAGACGTGTTGTGCTGTTTGTAAGGTGAAATATTTCCACGTTTTAATTTTCCAGAAAGGAAAGAGTATATATTGGTGAGTATGAGCTTAATTTGTTTTTAAGTATGTATTGACTTGTATACATCTCATTTCTCTTGTCTGACACGTCATTCATTTCATCCATCCATCCATACATTTTGCGACGCCATTTTGTGATCGAGTTTTCTTTGTTTCCCCAAAACTGTACACAATTTCATAATACGCGTAAATTCCAAGTTTCTTGTTCTCAAGGCAAATTTCATTGTTACAGATAGCAAAATGCAGATTTTCGTAAAAACTTTGACGGGTAAAACCATCACATTGGAAGTTGAGCCTTCAGATACCATCGAAAACGTAAAAGCCAAGATTCAAGACAAAGAAGGTATTCCCCCAGATCAGCAGCGACTGATTTTCGCCGGCAAGCAACTTGAAGACGGCCGTACCCTCTCAGATTACAACATCCAAAAGGAGTCTACCCTCCACTTGGTGTTGCGTCTTCGTGGAGGCATGCAAATCTTCGTCAAGACCCTCACTGGCAAAACCATTACTCTCGAGGTGGAAGCCTCTGACACCATCGAGAACGTCAAAGCCAAGATCCAAGATAAGGAGGGTATTCCCCCAGACCAGCAGCGTTTGATCTTCGCCGGAAAGCAGCTAGAGGATGGCCGCACCCTCTCAGATTACAACATCCAGAAGGAATCTACCCTTCACTTGGTGTTGCGTCTTCGTGGTGGCATGCAGATCTTTGTGAAAACCCTTACTGGTAAAACTATTACCCTCGAGGTTGAGGCCTCCGACACCATTGAAAATGTAAAAGCCAAGATCCAAGATAAGGAGGGTATTCCCCCAGACCAGCAGCGTTTGATCTTTGCCGGAAAGCAGCTAGAGGATGGCCGCACCCTCTCAGATTACAACATCCAGAAGGAATCTACCCTTCACTTGGTGTTGCGTCTTCGTGGTGGCATGCAGATCTTTGTGAAAACCCTTACCGGCAAAACCATTACTCTCGAGGTTGAGGCCTCTGACACCATCGAAAACGTCAAGGCTAAGATCCAGGACAAAGAGGGTATTCCCCCAGATCAGCAGCGTTTGATTTTCGCCGGCAAGCAGCTTGAGGATGGCCGCACCCTCTCAGATTACAACATCCAAAAGGAGTCAACCCTCCACTTGGTGTTGCGTCTTCGTGGTGGCATGCAAATCTTCGTCAAGACCCTGACCGGCAAAACCATTACTCTTGAGGTGGAAGCCTCTGACACCATCGAAAACGTCAAGGCCAAGATCCAGGACAAGGAGGGTATTCCCCCGGACCAGCAGCGTTTGATTTTCGCCGGCAAGCAGCTTGAGGATGGCCGCACCCTCTCAGATTACAACATCCAAAAGGAGTCAACCCTCCACTTGGTGTTGCGTCTTCGCGGTGGCATGCAAATCTTCGTCAAGACCCTGACCGGCAAAACTATTACTCTTGAGGTGGAAGCCTCTGACACCATCGAAAACGTCAAGGCCAAGATCCAGGACAAGGAGGGTATTCCCCCAGACCAGCAGCGTTTAATCTTCGCCGGCAAGCAGCTTGAGGATGGCCGCACCCTCTCAGATTACAACATCCAAAAGGAGTCAACCCTCCACTTGGTGTTGCGTCTTCGTGGTGGCATGCAAATCTTCGTCAAGACCCTGACCGGCAAAACCATTACTCTTGAGGTGGAAGCCTCTGACACCATCGAAAACGTCAAGGCCAAGATTCAGGACAAGGAGGGTATTCCCCCGGACCAGCAGCGTTTGATTTTCGCCGGCAAGCAGCTTGAGGATGGCCGCACCCTCTCAGATTACAACATTCAGAAGGAGTCAACCCTTCACTTGGTGTTGCGTCTTCGTGGTGGCATGCAAATCTTCGTCAAGACCCTGACCGGCAAAACCATTACTCTTGAGGTGGAAGCCTCTGACACCATCGAAAACGTCAAAGCCAAGATCCAGGACAAGGAGGGTATTCCCCCAGACCAGCAGCGTTTAATCTTCGCCGGCAAGCAGCTTGAGGATGGCCGCACCCTCTCAGATTACAACATCCAAAAGGAGTCAACCCTCCACTTGGTGTTGCGTCTTCGTGGTGGCATGCAAATCTTCGTCAAGACCCTGACCGGCAAAACCATTACTCTTGAGGTGGAAGCCTCTGACACCATCGAAAACGTCAAGGCCAAGATCCAGGACAAGGAGGGTATTCCCCCAGACCAGCAGCGTTTAATCTTCGCCGGCAAGCAGCTTGAGGATGGCCGCACCCTCTCAGATTACAACATCCAAAAGGAGTCAACCCTCCACTTGGTGTTGCGTCTTCGTGGTGGCATGCAAATCTTCGTCAAGACCCTGACCGGCAAAACCATTACTCTTGAGGTGGAAGCCTCTGACACCATCGAAAACGTCAAGGCCAAGATCCAGGACAAGGAGGGTATTCCCCCGGACCAGCAGCGTTTGATTTTCGCCGGCAAGCAGCTTGAGGATGGCCGCACCCTCTCAGATTACAACATTCAGAAGGAGTCAACCCTTCACTTGGTGTTGCGGCTTCGTGGTGGCATGCAAATCTTTGTCAAGACCCTTACTGGCAAAACCATTACTCTCGAGGTAGAAGCCTCCGACACCATAGAAAACGTCAAGGCCAAGATCCAGGACAAGGAGGGTATTCCCCCAGACCAGCAGCGTTTGATTTTCGCCGGCAAGCAGCTTGAGGATGGCCGCACCCTCTCAGATTACAACATTCAGAAGGAGTCAACCCTTCACTTGGTGTTGCGGCTTCGTGGTGGCATGCAAATCTTTGTCAAGACCCTTACTGGCAAAACCATTACTCTCGAGGTAGAAGCCTCCGACACCATCGAAAACGTCAAGGCCAAGATCCAGGACAAGGAGGGCATTCCTCCAGACCAACAGCGTTTGATCTTCGCCGGAAAGCAGTTGGAAGATGGCCGCACTCTCTCAGATTACAATATTCAGAAGGAGTCTACTCTGCACTTGGTGCTTCGCCTTCGTGGTGGCAACTAAACATTCATTCTTTTGAAACAGTTGATCAGTATGCGATGTTATTCTCAGTTGTAATATTTGTTCCATTCATGTAATCATTCCAAGTGCAAAATTCAATAAAAAAAATATGAATGTACTGCTTTATTTCAATTGTCTCCGTAAATATTTGAATTAGGTAACTCCTCCAGTGGTAGGTAAACATGACAGTTAATGTAGGATGTTTTCCTCCTTCTAAAAAAGTATTTGTATCTTGAAACCTGCGATCACCAATACGGGTTTGAAACCTTCAAAAGTTTCTAATTAGGGCTTGGCCTTATGCACTGTTTTCTGTGTAGGCTTAAATAATAAATCTAGCTAAGCAGTTTGTCCACGACGAACAGTAATTCCTAGTGTATTGTTCAAACCAATTTGATCATATACCACGAGGAAGCGACGAAAATAGTGTCCGTTCACCTAGCGTACACATAAGAGATACGAAAATACTGAATGTTGCAGAGCATTAGGGACTGCGCAAACCAAGCGGAACTTTTGTCCTAATTTCCGCTTGGTCTGAACTGACCCTTACTAAGTAAAAGCGAGGTTAGTGGCATACAAATAACTTTTCATCTCACCGGCTCGGAAGGGTAACTTTCTCATTCGAAATCTGCGTGGAAAGCTGCACCTGGAAAAAAACTTGTAGAATGTGGACATTAAAGAAGTGGTCAATTCTATTTGTGGATATTATTATTTGTGGTTCTAAACCGCCGAAAGGATTCAATTCACCTAGTATTTTCCTCGCTGTAGTGAGGTGAAAATTTGTGTGTTGCACTCGGCAGCAAAGTTATTTTGCGTCTCGTACCTTGAAACCCTCGCTACGCTCAGGATTCTATCTTTGAACAACCCTTCGCTTTGCTCAGTTTTCAATACTAGATAATACAAAATAACCAACTTTGCAGCCTTGCATAACAAATAACTATTATAGCCTCTATTCCTATAGCTCAGTTGTCTATTTATGTATTCGTAAGGGACTGCGCAAACGAAGCGGAAACTGGCCGGAGCACTTTTTGACGTCATTGTCAAACACTATAACCTCGCTCGAGGTCATTCATACGTTTTGTTCTTTAGGCTATAGGTTCATTTGACAATGACGTCAAAAAGTGCTCGGGCCAATTTCCGCTTGGTCTGCCTCGACCCTAAGGGCCGTTTTCCTGTCAGGCGTGTTTGCGCCCGCGTCCTGGCCGCGCGCGCATGCGTGCCGCTAATTTCATACAAACGCCGCCCGCGCGCCACTTGTATGAATTTTCCAGCACGCATGCGCGCCGGGCCAGGACGCGGGCGCAAACACGCGTGACAGGAAAACGGCCCTTAGTCCGTTATTGTAGATTGATCTGTCTCAGACCAATAAAAAATATGTGCACGGCCGGGAATCGAACCCGAGCAGACGGCCTAGTACCGGAATTACCCATTCTGTGATCGAACTTGAAAATTCCACCTAACCTATCCTACCAACACTATAGTAACATGGAATTTTATAAATAAAACAATAATTATTTTAATTGTTAACATTTTATTAGGAGGCGAAAACGAGCAATAAGTTTCGGGAATAAATTTTAATACAAATCAATAACATTTGTATTACATCTCGTAAATCTTCAAGTTAATCTATCAAATTACAGTAAGTATTAAGATTACAGTAACATGAACGAGAATACACAGTACATAACACTTCTCGAGCCAATAGCAACATATCTTAAATTTCATAGTTTACAGTTTATGGAGCAAATCGCTACGTAAGGGAATATGGCGCTTGTTTTTAGGATACTCTATCTACAGAGAAGATATTTTGTCCGCCTGTCTGACCGGCGGGCGGATAACTCGAAAACTAAACGAGCAATAGAGCTGAAACTTGGAACGTACATATATGTAGTATTATGTATTATTATTTTATGGAGTAAAAATCAGACGCGTAGACAACTGACGGTAAATGGCCACTGTCGCCCAAGACTACATACACATTATAATGAACCTCTTGGTTCATTATAATATGTACAGTTTTGGGCGACAGTGGCCTTTTACCATCAGTGGTATTACACGTCTGATTTTGAAAATATGATATTTCAAACACTTTTCTAAAACAACTTCAAAATGTAGTATTGGATTTAAAATTAAATTGACATTTGCTGTAGACAAAACAGTCAATACAGTTTTAGTTTTTTGGAACATTGACCGCTCTATTAAATGTATTTATAGACATCTAAATCAGACAGGGAGCAATGGACTCTCTGTTCCATTGAACTTTGTAACTACCTAACAAATTATCTTTTGGCGTATGGAGTAGGTATAATATTAAACTTATCAACAAGCACCAAATTCCCTTAATAAAACCGCTAGATAAAGACACAGTAAAGCAACACTGAACCAACATAGTATGGGGCGGCTACAAAATAGATCCTCTTCAATTTGACAATTTTATACATTTTCTCATTTCTTGAGAATCTTAAAATACAACAACAGTCCGATCCGAACCTATACAGTGGAAGGACAGAGATGGTTTAACATTCAAATAAATTGCATTTACATATAATTCAATTACATTGCATTTAAATACAATTCAAGTAAATTGCATACAAGTATATTGAGAAGATTTAATAATAGAGTAGGGGTGTAGCCTAGAGGGAATGTTCTGCTCAAAAACATGACTATTTTGTCAGAAATACTCATCCGCTGTTACTGGCGGTAATGACACAGATTCCGCTTTCGCCAGAAAAAAAATTGTATGTACGAGTATGATTTTCTGACGAATGCGAATTAACAAAATTTCCTTCAATAATTTCAACCAAAACGTACTGGTCGAATTATTAACTATTAACTTACCGTTGACTTACGAGTAGACATTGAAATAACGTAAGATGTGTAGATTTATTTAGCAATCCCAATAATTACCAATAATTTTCCAATCATTGCCCTATTTGTTACACGTGCATTAGCTGCTGGTACACTTTATTTTTCGACGAAAGCGGAAGCTGACAAAAATCAAATTCATTATTCTGTGTGACTTTGGTATAATTTTTCTGACAAAAGTGTCTTAAATCCAATTTTGGCACCATGCCCATGTCCCCCTGGCTACGCACCTAACTGCTGAGTAATGATGTTCTGCGGCGGCCGTGTATGATCACATCCCGCCGCGAAACATGGCACATTTAACACCGAAACATTCTCGCAAACACTGGCGAATGTATTTACTCAAAATACTTACATTAAGAGACACTTGATGAAGATAGAACAATTATTTATGAACTTACATACAACTAACATTAGATCTAGGTATTGTCTTTTGTATGCCAGAAAAGTGATTCAATGGGGTCCGTTAATTATATTTTACGACAATAATATATTTTTAAAATGTCTATATAGAAATTATGTTCGATATTACTGCAACATCAAGATTGGACAAAGTGAAATGCTATAAGACCATACGTTCGTAAGTGCATATTAAAAGTACATTTAACAATTCTATTCAGTAGAGGCCATGTAGTAAAATTACTATTTTTGATATATTTTTTGGTATCAATTATGCATTAATATGTATAAATAACAAAAGCAGTTACAATTGATTAAACAAAATATTATGCAAAATAAGAAAAAGTAAAAAGTGTCTAGCTAGATAAAAAAATATAAAATGTAAACTTAATTTTCAAAATATGGTAGAGGACACTGCACCAACACAGCATGTTAACTAACATTATCACAATGACATTATAATATATTATGTTATTATAGTTTGCCAATAACACATCAAACATCGAAACGCCACGAATATCTGGCAAGATTTCAACAACTCGTACACCTCCCCTCCTCACTTGTCGCGTGAATACAGAATATACGTTACAATTGTATACATTTCTCCATTTAGATAAATAACTACCCGCAAAGATATAACTATAAAATCTAATCTCATGTTAACTAGTATTACATTACGAGCCTAGTAAACATTATATGCATTTATTGATGGGTAACAAATGAGGAGAACCAATTAAAATCAATTATAATACGTCAAAAAGGGGCATCCTACTGTACAGTGACGATAGCGCATCTACAAAAATAGATCCACGATAAAAACTAATTTATAGATATTACTTTAAAATATCACTTCTCAGAATTGATGCTGCGTCAAGGCCTCTTTCGCCTCCAGCGTTCGATCCGTTCACTCGCTCGACTGTGCCACTGTGCGACTGTGCGCCTGTGCCAATGTGCGACAATGCCACTGTGCGACAGTGCCACTGTGCAACAGTGCATCTGTGCGACAGTGCCACCGCCGCTAGCCACCGCCGTCATGCATGCTACACTACATTCTGGTGTCCACTTCCACATACGTCACTAGCTACCTCTCAAATTTTAGCTAGCACGTTTAGTGTCTGTCTACGTCCAAATTAAAATTGGTCGAGAGTGAAAAATACATCCATAGATAGATACGTTCAATTTCTCTATCTATTCTCGTCTAATAGGAATACGTCCAAATTGAATTGCGCACAATATGAAAAACGCCCAAAAGGGAATACGTCTAAACCAAAAAGATGTACAACAATTAGAATCTAATTTATATACAATCTGTACGACTGAGATCTTTTATGAAATAAAATTATTTTAGACAAAATTCAAATCGGAAATTATTTATGCTAAAATTATTTTCGGACCCCGTGCAATTTGGACTAAATTCACTTTGAACTGTATTAATTTTAATGACTTCTTGTTTGGACCAATTTTAATTCGGACGTAGATACTAAACGGCGTGTTAGGGTCGAGGCAGACCTAGCGGAAATTTGTCCGCGCACTTTTTGACGTCATTGTCAAATGAACCATATCACTATAGCCTAAATAACAAAATCGTAAAATGACTTCTGCACGTCAGCGTCGCCTCGCGCTTGAGGGCATTCATACGATTTTGTTCTTTAAGCTATAGTCATATAGTTCATTTGACAATGACGTCAAAAAGTGCGCGGACAAATTTCCGCTTGGTCTGCCTCGATCCTTAACGTGTCAGCATTAGACCCACAACACATTTGCTTCTCTGCCGCTGCAACAAAAGGGAACTAAATCGCGAATAATAAGTCGCTATTTATTAGCGAATTCTTATCGCTGTTAAGTTTCGCTGCTGATGTATTGCACTCACAGAGCACAGAATGCGCAAGCGCGGGTATCGCCGCTCGGAGGAGGCCGGCGGCGGCTGCAAAATTTTATCTAACCTCTTTCATTGCACTCAAGCCTTCAAGGGGTTTCTAGACTTGTATGAAAGTGTTCGTAGCATTGATAATATCGACGCGTGGCAATCAAATCGGTACTATCGATAGCACAAAATGATAAATACTATTATTAACGACGATTATACTATCGATATACTATCGCAAAACATTATTTGTGTTTGTATTGTATGTAATCGCATCGATAGAGTCGCAATTTACAAAAGTAATGCTCATATTTCGGTCTATATAGAACGTCTTTAATTGCCACAGTACCGATAGACTATCTATTCGCTCGCAACACTCCGTCGAAAGATAAAACGCGATGTAGTCGCAAAATGGCCGATGCAATCGAAGCAATGTGTGGTGGATATTTCTCGACAACGCGATTCACATTAAAACTAAATTATAAATAACTGTTTTTCCAACTCATTAAATTATAATTAAAACTAAGTCATCAAATAAAATGGCAACACTAACTATGCAATAAATGATTCCTACAATAAATATTTAGTTGAAATGTCTTCCCTCGCTTTGGCAAATAAATGCAAATTATATACAATTAAAACAAATGTTACGTTAGACTCAACTTTCGAATGGTACGAACAATCGGAAGACCAGGTCAAAATTACAAATAATCCATAACATGATTGGGGGAACAAATTCATAACATCATAAAACATTCATTAATCATTGGGGGTGGTATAATTTAATAATATAACATTGAGCTTTAGACACAGTTACAGATTCAAATCATACAAATCATTAATGTATGTAATACTGCGTATGTGTAACATGACAATAATAACAATAGGTTTTGTAATACAACTTGTTACCGAGACAGACATCTTTACTACCTATTTGAGAATGTTAATTTTTAAATCCACCTCTCTTTAGTAATAAGTCACTGCTAGTGACTATTTAATCGGTAGAGATCGATTTGTGGCTTAAAACCTGGAATGCTTGCTTGACATATAGTAAAGATTCTATTGCAGTTTGAAAATCTTTTTACGATTAATTCAATGTGTTCAACCTATACCTCTGAGCTGCCTCCGGCCTTAAATTATAAATTTTCAGTTTGAAAATATTGTTAACACCCCAATTCAACCCGCATATGCTGACTTTGACTATTGTTCTGCGAGTCCAAAATGGCATGGTGAACTAGATACCTTTTTGGCTTATTCCCCGTTTCCATTCTTTTTTAAAAAGATTATCAAACTTGTATTCTACCTCCTAGTAGCGCTAACACAAAGGTATTCGGTGACGATATTTACAAAACCACCACGTTTCGACGTATTTGTTAATATTAAGGGTTGACTGACACTAGATGGCGCCAGTAGTCGACAACATTTTTAAAATTGTCTTGAATTTATATTCAATCACTTGTAAGTTGTGACAAGATTTAACTTTTAGTTAATAAATGTATGTGCACCAACTGTATGAACACTTTTGCATTCTGATTCGTTAGTGCATATAAATTAAATTCAAGATAAATTAGAGATTTTTCCGTAGACTTTTTACGTTAGTTGCTAGTGTTGGCAATAGATGGCATTGCATCGATCTCAACTGTCACTTGCAAATTTGGTCGGTACAATTTTTTAAAACAATTTTATGAACTTGCACGACAGGGTTTTTGCCATGTAGCAAGATTTTTTGAACTGTAGTTTTTTAAAAGTGGTACATACACGGTGCCATCTATTGCTACTCAACGTGTGAGAGGTTGGTTTCGCAAATATGAGTATCGAATATGTGTTATGCATACGACCCCTTCACAATATAATATCCGTGTTAATAACCAAGTTGCATTACGTTAGGACAATGAATCCTTCCGGCCGCCATCGCTACTGAGTTTTGTAACCAGTTGCGATAGAAGAATATCTTTTCCTCATACGAAACCAGTTGCCAACTAAGATGGCATGGCATTCTGTTCCTATTTAGTCCACTTGAAATTGTTCAGGCGGGATTCCCTTTAAAGAAGAAAATCCTCTATCGTAGCTAAAGCACGCATTCTTAGTTGGCAACTGATTTCGGATAAGGAAAAGTTATTCCTCTATCGCAACTGCTTACGAAACTCAGCTGCGATGGCGGCCGGAAGGCAATGAATACGTCCGTGGTGAGTGGTGGGTGGTGTGACGCGCCCGACATGCCGGCTTACATGTTGGGCAGCGGCACCGTGATCTGCACGTAGCTGATGGGGAAGTACCCACTCTTGCCGTTCAGCGAGCCCTCGAACCAGTTGTCGTCCACTTTGTTGATCAGCGTGATTACGTCGTTCTCCTGCAAACAATACATTACATTTATTTTTTAAAGAAATTCACACACGGCTGTTTAGTCCCAAATTAAGCCGAAGCTTGTGGACGGTTACTGGTAAAGATCTATGTTTATCAGTTGTTAATTACCCATAGCACAAGCTTCTGACTTAATTTGGGACTAAACAGCTGTGTGTGATTTGTCAAAAACATTTTAATATTATGGCTGTTAGTTGCCATTCGCCCGTGTCGTAACTAGATATGATCTTTTAGCAATTTAATTTCTTGCTTGCATTTCTCGATCGTAGCTGTTATGCGAACGGGGTTGGTTGAGGCCGTACGCTAAAACACGGGCATATGCGCCTGCGCGGGCGCCCGCCCGTCTTTTAGCGTACGGCCTAAGGGCCAGGCTTACCTTGAATCCCAGCTCGCCCTGGTTCTCCGGGTCGAAGTCATAGAGAGCGGTGCAGCACGGGCCCTTGGCCGGCGCGACCGGCGTCCGCGCCGGCGACTTCACCGGCGACGGCAGCGGCGACGCTGTACCAACCACAGGTTAACATACCTGTCTTTATTGCCCCATGGTACAGAGTGCAACAAGACATGTAGTATCAGTAAGGGACACTCAATATTAGGAAATCGAAAAAAACGGTGGGTTATGTCAGATTTCAACCGTAAATTATTTATGTGGATACTTCTGTTACGCTCTTGTATCTGCATAGGCACCAGCATTGCAAGCCGAGAAATTAAAGACGATAAGTATAAATTATTGAAGACTAGCTGAAATGAGCTTGATTCCGGAGCTGTAAAATTATTTCTAAAAAAACTGTCAACAAACGCGCAACGAGGTAATTACAACGTTTTTTATTATCAACTTATCAATCATGAAATAATAAACAACAAAGAATTATTAACGATTAAAAAACTAAAATTAAATTATCCTTTGTATAAAACAGTTATTTAGTGTGGCGTACAAGTTCGGAATGGACCCCGAACGAATTCGGAATACGAGATGCGAACAAAGAAAGACGTATCCACTTCAAAAATTATCGTTACCCAACGGTGCGATTTGTAGGAAAAGCCATATATTTATTTATCTAGTTTCTAAAAGTTATTCAGTATGTGATACCGAGTGCTCCTGTAACTGGTCGCTACAAGTTTTGTCTTACACCCTGTATTATGCTTTTTATTCTAGTACGCTAAACTGTTTTTGTAAGGAATAAAGTGACAAATGAGCTAGCATGGTGAAAAATCTAAAGTAGCTAGCTGGAGACAGCTTGGACGGTCTCTAACCCTTTAATAATAAGAGCAGGCTAGAAATTCCCCCACTCCTTGTTAGTGTACTAGAAATAGCATAACGTAATGGGGACTTTATTAGGTACATCTAGTCATCTGAAGGCGCACATTTAAGATTTAGCTCGAAAATTAGCCTCTCTCTGGAAATACTATTAAACGAGGAGGCCTTAATAATCTGCCAAATGCTCTTCCAAATCTATTAGCTATGTTGAATTTTAAATGTGTTTCATCAGATTAATAGAGTAGTACTTTTAATTAATAAATGAGAAATCAAAGAGCTGAAATTCCAAAGTTGCACAAAATATGGCTTTTAAACTTATTGAAGATGGGTTGCAACATTGGTAATTTAAGATCTTTGACAAGTGATACGCAGGGGTGATATAAGATAAATGATATAATCACGACTACGACATCCTGGTCAGGACGTAAATAAGTCAATCGAATCGAAGGTTTCGGGTATAAAATGTCAGCTACAAATATGTATAAGCAGTCGAGCAAATGTTTACAAACATTTGTCTGACTGTACCATATTTATAATGTGACAACACCACCACTACGCATTTTTTTATGTTTCACAAAAGTAACATTTAATTAAAATTTTGCGAATTTGTTAAAAATATGTTACTTGCATGATAATTGATGATAATATAATATATAAAATGGACATTCATTAATAGTTATATGACCATGATCTTCTTGACTATGAGATTTTATCTTTATGATGTGCTAATTCACTTTTAGAGTGATTTTGAATTAAGCTTGACATCACAAACATGCCTTCGTGAATACTGACAAACAATGCAAACAATTATTTTGAAGCTATGTAGGTAGCTTGAACTAAATGAATATTGGCATGCGCTGTGAAAAATGCGACACACTTGATTAATGAAACCTACATTCTATATCAACAACAAAAAAAAACAGTTTTAAATAAAGGTACGACGAAATCAAATCAGACAAAGAACAACCCAAGGAGCAAAACTAGGAAAGTGAAATCTAAACGATCTAATTGTGAATGGGGTGAAAATTGAACATCAGATATGTGTAAAGTAGGTGTATCTATGAAATAAGTGAGTACTAAATTGTGGCAACTATGCTTTAAAACACACAAAAAATCACTTTCACGCACGACCAATGATGCTAGTGTTGTGAACACAACTCGTTTGTGTTGAAAAAAGTGTGTGTTTCTAGGAGTGTGTATAAGTGATAGGGCGTGAGTTTTAAAGAGGGCTCTTTGTAAGTAGACTGTGTATGTATAATTATACAAATTGTAAAATTATACAATTTACAAACACTTTTCCAAGACATAGAACTCACAAACTCATGCACTTTCTTAAACATAAAAAAACCCTCCTATAATACTCACACCAGATTTTGAGAGAGTGTGTGTGTCAGAGTTGGGCAAAATGTAACCCTGATTACTCGTACTTTCCTAACTTCCCGATTACTTACTTGTTTTCGTATTTTCTTTATATTCCAAATTCTTACTTCGTTGTCACCAGAGAGTGTTGTCACACACAGAAGTTAGCGACAGTGAGAAAGTAATTAGGAAAGTAATCAATAATCGGGATTACAATTTGCCTAATTCTGATATATGCGAGGGTGTGTGTCTGTGCGAGGGTGTGTGTCTGTGCGAGGGTGTATATCGGTACGAGGTTGTGTGTCTGTGCGAGTGTGTGTGTGTCTGTGCGAGGTTGTGTGTCTGTGCGAGGTTGTGAGTCTGTGCGAGAGTGTCTGTCCGAGAGTGTGTCTGCGTGAGGGTGTGTCTGTGTGAGGGTGTTTCTGTGAGAGGGTGTGTGTGTGTCTGTGCGAGGGTGTGTCTACGCAAGAGTGTGTTTGTGCGAGGGTGTGTGTTACCGTTGTTGGAGCGCTGCATGCCGCCCGAGCTCGGGAACAGCTCCAAGTTGGAGGGCGGCTTATGGTCCGGCGTGCCAGCGTGCGAGCCGTCCTCTCCGCGACGCAATCAATAAACATCCCATGCTCAGTGTATCGTATTCACAAACGTGCATTATATGTATTATGATAATAATTGCCCTTTCAATTCGAGTATTTCATTTTAAAAATACTCTTGTATCTAATGTAAGAAACTAGATCTAATACCTGGATACACTGGCTAATTTCAATTCTTAAAACAATTTCGCCTTTTAATAAATTGAATATATTGATAATCTAAGTAAGTTGATGGTTAAATTTTGTGTCATCTAACATTGGTGCTTAGGTTAATTTTATGTTTCCAACTTTAAAACTTTAGGGGAGTGTCTGTGAATGACTGAACACCTTTAGTTGAAGGAGGCACAATGAACATCCAACAGTCTACTGGCTCAAACAAACAGGAAATTGAAGATCACACTGGATAGAATAGAACTTGAAACTCAAAGTGTACCTACGTATAGAACAGAACCTACATACTTGAACATAAACACATCATCATCAATAAAATATATAAATGCATACATTTAACATTTATAGTTACTATATGCAAAGGTAACAATAGAATTTAAAACTTTCCATAATAAAGCTCATTTTATACTCTAGTTTCCGTGATTAAAATAGATCTTTGCATATAGCTGATTGTTTATAAGACTATCTTATATTTAAGATCAAAGGTAGGGATTGGGAAAGGGAATGGATTTATTCGGCAACCTGAAAGACAAACTCATTACTGTACAATTTCGTACCACGCCTGTTAGGTGCAAACCTTAAACCGTCGTTAAAAAATCTAATAACAAAGCTTGGAAAAAAATAACGCCTCCGTCGTCAACTAAACTACTATTCTTTCAACTTGTAGCGTGAAACAGACATCGGCTAATTCCTAAATGAGCTAGTAGTGTTTAAAAGTAGAGTTTAAATTAATAAAGTTTAAATTACTCATAACACTTATCTATACCGTGCGAAAGTTAGGAAGAAATGCAGAATACAAGATAGTAGGACTTAAACGAATTCAAAATACTACAAATAATCTGTCTCACACTAAGAAAATGTATCCCATAGAACAGACGCTAAAATAATAATAATAATCAGAGGGACACACTTATTACAAAAGTGGTAAGAGTAAGCTAGACAGATATAATATCTTCTATCTCACTGCACCCCAACAACAAACCATAACTGTCAAAGAACGACAGCCCGACTAAAATAGATAGTGTTTGTTCAGTTTGACCCCGCCATATAAGAAGCGTCTTCTCAAATTATTGGGGTAAAAGACTATTGCTATTTCATGCTATATGCTGAGTGCGGTTCTATGGGATCCTTGTTCTTAGGTCTCACATCGATCTAGTTTCTCTTTCTACGTGGTTAATAGACATGACGTGTGCTAGGAATTGGCACACGCTTTGCGTGGCGCGAAATTCCATAATAATTATTTTTTGGTGGTGACTGTTAATAAACAACTAACCTTTGTGTTACACTATGGCAATGAATATAGGTTAATTTACAGATGAGTAATATGATTATACCTCCGCCCAAGTGCGCCGTAGCCGGTGTGAAGCGTGCGCCTGTGCATTCTGTGATCGGTGGTTGTTATAGAGTTTGGTTTTGGACTGTGGATCGTATACTGCATGTTCCAATGGTGTCAAACCATTACCAAATAGTTTTAAGTCATATATATTCATACGATATTTCTTCAAGTAAACTACAGGCTTGGATGTGGCACAAAAGTAGAGAGTACATTGTTGTGCTGTGGCCTAACGTAGTTTTTTAAAAGTAGTAACTACAAGACTCCTCTCTTGTTCTATCGAGAACTGTTAAAAAGAGATACAAGGATACGATTCCAGACAACCTCATAAATCCTTCACAAATGGAACTACGACTAATCCAACGAAACCCTTTTTTAAAAATCCAATCAGCTGTTTGTTTGGATGCTATGAATAAAGAATCCCAGATACATACACACTTTCTTGCGAGATACGCGCGAAAAACATACACTGCCCATTACATTCTGGCGAATTTTAAAAAGCGCTAAGTATTCAGATAACATTAAAATACATCCCGCCACCATTTTCCCTTAACACAATCCACAACCAAAACTCAACTTAAAAAGCAAATAAAACAGAAGTCACCTGTCCACGGGTCCCTTCCATTGTACTGATTTCTGGGCGCCGGGTGCGGTTTGAAACCCTGCGGCGGCGGCGCAATCGGTCGTATTCCGATATTCTGTGGTCTCGCATTCTGTGGTCTAGGATTCTGTGGTCTAGGATTCTGTGGTCTGGGATTCTGTGGCCTGGGTTTCTGTGCCCTGAGGCCGGCGGGCGGGGGCGCCTCCCAGGCGCTGAACGGGTCTGCGTGGCTGAGGTCGCCGACGGAGGGGGAGGGGGGGATGCGGGCGCGGGGCTCGGAGAGGCTCTGGGTGGAACCGTACCGCCTACCGTTGTTCAGGATGCCCTCGATGTGCAGGTCGGCGAGGGTCTTCGGCACAAACTCAAGCTTCGGACGGCTGACTGCTTCTTCTTTCCTGGAAATTGGATGGGCATAATCAAGGCGACAAATTCAGCATTTTACTTTCATCAGCCGGAAGCGGAAGACGTCCACTGTTGTACAAAGGCCTCACCTAAATATGCCATGCGCTCTCCGCATAAAGTTAGTACCTACACTAGAATAATGTTAACCATTGCTATGAAACAGCGAGCTTCTGTGTAGGTTGTTTGTGAAACGCTATCCTCTTCGTTCCGTTCTAAAGAAACCCTAAAAATAATAGATATGAAGTAATGCACTCACTTCTCCAAAAGCGTAGACACGAGGCCCTTGAGTATCTCCGTGCACTGCTGGTGGTACTCCAGCAGGCCCTCCGCGAAGAAACTTAGCTGCGCCACCTGCTCCACCTGGATAACCAAACATTATCACAGGTCCACATAGTCTGTGGAGGCACCGTGTCATAGTGTCATGCCGCTATGCACGTTACACTAGTCGTTCCCCGCCACGCTGTCCGGCCGGTCATTCTAGTGGTATCTAGTATTCAGTGTAATTTATAAACATTCTGAAATATAACTGTGGACTTATGGTCCAGTTCAAAACATCACAATTTTCCTTGGGATGTTAATATTAACTCACAGTGCGGCAGTAGCGATGGCGGCATCGCTTGTCGCGTCAGTGTGAGGCCCTCCATAAATCCCATATTATTTTTTCCATCCCACAAAGTATCCAATGATGTAAGTAAACAAGTCACAGTGTTACATTTTTCTACTGTAGTATTAGCAATTAGCATTATAATATTAACTTTAACATTGTTTTAACAACATTCAGATGTAAAATACAAAACCATAATCCGTAAAGAGAGAAAGCAATAGAGAACGCACTAAAATAACAATAATAATCAGATAGGGACACACTTATTACAAAAGTGGTAAGAGTAAGCTAGACAGATATAATATCTTCTATCTCTTTTGCGAAACCATAACTGTCAACGAACGACAGCCCGACTAAAATAGAGTGTTTGTTCAGTTTGACCCCGCCATATAAGAAGCGTCTTCTCAAATTATTGGGGTAAAAGACTATTGCTATTTCATGCTATACGCTGAGTGGGGTTCTATGGGATACCTAGTTCTATGCCATAATCGGACAATTTACAAACATATTTTTGCAATTGAGGTTATGTTAGTCAGCCATATTTATTTACATAATTGGAAACTTCTAACGAAAGTGACTAAGTCAACTGGCGTCACTACACGTGGCTTTAATCTCAGCAGCAAGACGAGTGTCACTTACATCATTGTCGAGGAGATTGAACATCCCGATTTGGGCGAGATGCAGCGACTCCGCGAACTTCTCCTCCGCCTGTCGGATCTCGTCGTCTGGAATGTGAGCACCTGGTGTGTGAGCACTCAAACAAACATATTATTACGTACACGCGCGTATTGTTACAATACGTACGTCAAACAACGTATACACATACACAAAAAAAAGCAACGTAAAAGAAACAAAAATTATATACAGACCAAACGTTGAAAACAAAACTCAGGCAAAGAATGGTTGGTGATAGTCGCAGGCGCAGGTCAGGAGCGGGGACATGAAAGAAACGAGCTTACATTATAGGATTTGCGATTGTACAGGGTGTAAGCTAACGAGAAGTACGCTGTCAGTGTATCTGTAGCGCCAATGCAATGTAACAACTTTTGGTGGTGTTTGTGTCACGAGAAAAAATACAGATAATTTTTACTCTGGATTTTAAGTTTTGTTGTAAATGCTTGATAAAAATCCATTGTTTTAACTGTTTGCAACTGCAAGAATTTATGTAGCTGAGTGTTTTGGAACAATCTGTACAGAAAAGTATACTAGAATTTCTAGAATATAAGTTGTTTTATTCCAATGGTACTCATTAAAATTGATAGGATTACTTCTCGTTGATTTGCAAAGTATTACTCGTGTCAAGCAGCTTTCAGCGTCACAGCCGCGCGACGACATTAATGAAGCTCTTATTAAAAACAGTAAGCGGCTGAAAAGCTAAATGCCATCAAACACAAGCACTACTTAAACTCGTTTTCATTAGGGATTTCCAATTTGGTAAACAAATAACCTTTGACACCCGATAACCACAAGTGCAAGTAAAGAATATGTTTTTATGAAAATATTAAATTAATTGTGTTGTATCGTTCATCTGAATGTTGTTAAAAACAATTTTAATGTAAAATAATGCTAATGGCATCACCTTAGATGGTGATTGTGGAATAATTTTACACTTTGTTGACCAAGTGCTTTGTTTACTTATTTGGAACTTTTAATGAAAGCGATTTTAATGTGTTTGAGTGTTAGCCTACAATGGGGCGAATGCTGTCTATAACATTAGTCTATAATTTTGTGTACTCCCACATACCCTGCCTTGGTGTTGAGCTGTGACTTGGACTCATATAAGGGCTTACCCTACCAGGGCCTTCATACCAAAAAAAAGGAAAAAGGCAAAATTAGACTCGAAATTGAACTCAAATCATCTTTAACAGAAGATATAAGTAGAAAGAATTAAGTTATCGAAAGACTCACCTTTGGCTTGTCTACGTCGTTTGCAGTCGAAATCGAGCCTACGCCCCTGTAGTTTCTTTCGGTGATGCTGTAAAATAACATTTGGAAATTGACAGGTTGGTTGATTTATTTTGGTAAACATTGAACTGATATCTTACATGAATTTATATAGTATGCATTAAAAACCGTGGTAAATTGTTCAATTTATAGTTTTTTAATAGCATAGATTCACTTGCTTGATCGGATTTAAATAAATAATAACTTTTTTTTAATAGATAGTTCTATCTTCGTAACCCGCCAGGAACTATACCTACATAGGGGTAAGAAGGAGGCCGATGAAAGAGAAACGACCAGACCGGAATAGAGAGTAGACTAGACGTCTATAAAGTTTAACTCTACGTCCAGTCTAGTCTCTGGTCTAGTTGTTCCTCTACCCCATCTGACCTTATGTGAAAAATAAAAACAATGCTCACCATAACCTCCTTGAGGTCTTTCGTCTGCAGATGATGTAGGGGCTCGAGGAAGCTTTGCTTAATGTTGTCGTCGAGGGAGTACTTAATGTCCGCCATCTGTTTCATCGACTCGCCCATCTCGACGAGACATTGCGCTGCGAAATCGGCAGTATATTTAAGCATAGTTTATTAAAAAATAGGTGTCGTAGGTTCAAACCCGGGTCCATCATACCAAAGGTTTTTTCGGAAGACAAGTACCGTTTATTTATCGTACCACAAACTTTTCGGTGATGTAAAATATCGTGAAGAAACCTGCATACGTCCTAAGGCGTATGTGAAGTCCATTAACCAGAGTGGTAAACTATATGGACCATACGCCGTGGACCAAAAAACTGTAAGCTCACTTGACGTCATCTTCTCCGTCGATCATTGTTTTAAGTTATTGGCACCTCTACTTATGAAGGGCAAATTGAACAATTGGAATACTTTTTTCTAATCAAAGTCTGCTTCCGAGAGACACACCTGTCAGGATCGCATTAGAAGTGTTTCATAGCATGAATACATGTAAGTAAGTCTGCTTCCAAGCGGCAAAATTTGGAACCTGATTACTTGAGAATTGATGAGTGTAACGTTATTGCGCCAACTTCACACTTAAATTTCTGCATTAACAACTGTCAAATTAGTAGAGTCAACTTGAGTAAATGCGTGTGGGGCAAATGCGGCAAAATGAAAAGTCCACGATCCAAAAACACTAATTTACAAACGATTTTATAGATATCATGACTTTCGACTATATGTCTCTTCACTGAGTAATTTCATTTAGTCGCATTTGCCCCACAGACCCATTAATCCAACTTGCTGAAACCTTTGATTTTCGCCCGCTTGGAGCGCTGGGGTGAATGATTGCGTCGCCCATAACTCAGGTGGTCGGTTGGGATTCCTAACTGACCATCCAGACGGACAAGTTGGGTGGTTAGGCTAGGAACATTTATCATTTATTAACCAAGTGGAAAACTCAGGTGGTCGGTTGGGAACGGGGGTAACTTACAGAAGACAGTGTCCTCTCCCAGTTTCTTCCCGTAGAGCAGCATGCAGTCACCCAGCACGCCCTCGGGCTGGGGGTACGTGTTACTCTTGGCCTGGCCGCTCAGTTTACTGATGCCCTTAACCGCCGCCATCTTGGCACGCGCCGTAGGGTTTGGTTGAAGGAATTCTTTTGTTTTCGTTTGTAACTCTTCCACTAGTTCGCATGTCACGTCTGTTTTCTGGAAAACACATTATGTTAAGTTAATTACACGCCTAATATATACAGGTCTAGTTTGAATAAACAATTCAAGTGATTAACTTTGTTAATTATACCATAACACACGTGAAGTATTTAACAATAGGAGCTTTTATCGAATTAAATCAAAAATATATATAAAAAATTTATATTTTCAGGTGTATTCAGACATACAAACCAGTGTGTGTCATGTCATCTCCAATCCCAAATAAAATTTTCTCTTATAATATAGGAATTAGACAATGATAGGACAATCTACAAATGGAGGCCAGACAGGACCAACTTGTATAAAGTAGTCTGTCCCTAGTAGGAATCTAACCCACGGCCCACGACCTCTGGTACTCGAGCCTGGCGAGATGACCAAACAAATAGAATATAGGTACAAACAAATATAATATAGGAAACAAATTTTAATGTGACCTCATTCATCAGTTCATCACTCAATCTTGTGTTGTCATAGAAATAACCTTACCAATTAAATTGTTATGACTTTTTTATTTGGCTGAAAAATTACTGAATACACTATTTGTATTTTAAAACGATTACCCTTATGATAAGCGTCTATCACCCGGATAACTGAGAAACTACTGAACAGATTGAGGTGAAACTTGGAACATATTATACATATTTCAAATGGTCTAGCAAAGATGTGAAAATTATGAAAAACTATTTGTCCCTCGATAATTCAGTCTACTGGACCAAATAAATTTCCAGTCAACGATAAAACAATTTCTGGTATTTAAATTGGTCTTTTTAAATCAAACACATACTCTTTCCATTTCCACGAAGTCCAGGTCCAGCTTGGTGCCCTCGGCACCTCCCATCTTCTCTGTAACATACTGCAACAAAGAGAAACGTCACATCTTTAATATCTATATCTTAAAAAACAATGAAACCATACACAGACAACCTACACAATTTTGTCGGGTAGGAAATAAATGTAAAGAATACATCCTAATTATTATGTTGCGACAGGCAACACGGCTAATTCGCGTGGGTCAACCGGTCAACATAATGTGGCCGAAATTGCCACCCGAAAATGCGGAATAAACCCGACGCCACTGTTTTATCGTCCTCCCTATAATAAGGGTAGAAAAAGAAAACAAACAACTGACGGGTTGAAATAATATACATTAGTGATAGAGATCAGCTGTGGACAATAGTTAAATTCTTCAATCCCGCGGCCGCGGCAATGCTTACACTTTAGGTTTCCTTCCATAAAATAATTATGTTGCCTTGTTACTAATCACGGCTAATTCGCGCGGGTCAACATTGCGCGGTCGTGGCGTGGGTGGGCACAAATTGCCGCCCGAAAATGCGGAATAACCCGGCGCCACTGTTTTATCTCCTTCCTTTTAATAAGGGTAGGTAAATAGACAAGTTTATTTATGTAAGCGATATAGATCAGCTGTGAACCATTGACTAACTATGTGAATTTATGGCTTTTTAATTTTTTCCGATGAAAATATAAATTGGGGAGCCGCCAGCCGTGTCATATATCCTCTGTGGTCGTGTGATCGTTCGATCCCCTTCTAAAAAAGTTTTTAGTTTGCTACTAAAAATGAAAATATTTTTGAAAGTGCTGGATAATTCAGCCCGCGGGCTGATCGCGCTGTGTGCTGAGTCCACTACGAAGTCCATTTGAAGCCGCCAACAACGTTCACTAAGCGTGAAAGTATCGGGGAGAGTGCTGGAACAAAAGCTCTGGTCGAGGTCTAACCTTGGCCGAATTGCGCTCCTCAATACTATGCAGGCAAATTGGAATTTTATAATACGGGATCTTCGCCATCTACATATACCTATAGGCTGACGAGACGTTCACTCACTTAATTGCTTAAGAGTCTACATTAAGAGCATAAGTACAGGCCTGATAACCCAGGAGTCTATAATGGTAGCTGTTTTTTCTTCTGTGAAATTCAATAAATAAAGAAATGACTCAATATGTCATTTCAAGTCACTACTCACTACGTCCGTCTGAGTAACAAGTAGAAACAAAAGGAGCCAGTGAAAACTTCGACTTTACTTTTGAAATCTTAATATACAAGTTTTCGCTCAAAAGGGTTATGATCACTAATTGCTGGTGGTTAATTAATCCGGCCATATTAAATTTACTACCTAGTCTAATAGGGTCGGGCTATTATCGGCCAGCGTCATATTTAAATACAAGAAATATAGTCTTCCAACATTGACTTAATAATAATATGTACATAGAGTTGAATTCCGTACAGCTTTCTTTCGTCTCACGTTACTTTGTCGACCCGTTTATTATTTAGCTTTTATATAAATATATATGGATTAAATAAATCGATTTAGTGTGCCGATTCTTATAAAACAGCAAATCCTAGAATAGATGAAAACTGTTTGTTGTAACTTTTTTTATTTACATAATAAAAGGACTTGTAAAAGGAATATGAATGTGATTGTGATTGGTAATAGGTAGGAGCCGGGGAGGACCTAGACTGACATACGAGGATCAGATAGAGCGGGTACTACGTGTACGTAGTACATATTAGTTCCATGGCGGGTGCTTACAGACAGACAAGTAAAGAGAGAACACTCGCGTCCCGCAGCGAGCGTATGTGAAGAGAATGATGATACTGAGCGAAGAGAGAGAGGTGTGTTAGTATCGCGATACTTAGCGCTCCGTTCCCTAAGCCTACCCCGTAACCCCGACAGAAACATATAGCGTGAAGATGTATTATGTATATGTCTGAATGTATGTAATATGTATGTATGGACTTGTTGTACCGTAGATCGCATTTATGAACTAAGGTCGAAGGAGCCCTTCAATGTCTAAACCCCTTATCACGCGTTGTCGCACTCGCAAAAACGGGGTCGTATCAGCGAACGCCTCCGCGCGCGCCATTCAAATCAACTTTTTACTGGCGGGCTTTAGATAAGCAAAAAGCGGTTTGGCTGCGGTCTGTGCGATAGCTGGAGCGGTTTGGACGCAAATGTAAATGCACCGTAATGATTGAGAGTCTGATTTAGAGTTTTTACGTGTTAATTTACTTTTGTGATGGTATGAAACCTTTGGAACAAGATAAGTTGTTAATAAAAAAACTTCACTATAAGGTCACCCGGGGCTATTGTAGCTAGGGGGCAAATGTGGTTGACTGAAGATAAGGTACTGTTTCATTTTTAGAACGAGTGACTGTGGCTTTAGAGAGAAATCTCTCGAGATCATTGATCACTCTCTAAAGCCACAGTCACTCATTCTAGAAACGTAACAGTAACTAGTAATTTTCAGTCAACTACATTTGCCCCCTAGCTACAATAGCCCCTGGTGACCTTAGCTCTTTTTACTTTGGCTCTATTTGTCCCTTTTCAATAAGGGGCGCGGGCGCCCATCAAAGATATTTTAACTTCATGCTTTCAATGACAAATAATTGAAATAGCTATCATATTGAAAAATACCCTCGCTGTCAATGAAATCGCGCCTTTTTCATACACTGTTACTTTGATCCTACATCTCCGCCGGGGCATGATTGGGGTGAGATCTGACGGTGGCTGTCCGGAGTACCTACGGATGACAGAAGTCCAGAGTGCCGTACGCGTCAACTGATCACGCATGCCGCTTTCACCATAGACTACTCAGAATATAAAAAAGCAACACACCAAATGCACCAATAAGTTTCTCAGAACATAGTGGTAAAACATCGATAAAACTTCCAAAATATATTGGTTATCATTGGTCATAGAACACACTTGTAAACTCCAGTTTATCTAACCGCTATAAGTTTCTGCTTTAATCTGTCACAGATTGACGTCTAACTTTGTTATTAGTACCAAAGCGAAACTTTTACTTAAATTGCGTTACAAAATATTATGTTCTGCGCTTTATGTTTAATTTGTGCGACCTTTTATAATTCAAATTAGGGACTCTGAATTTAGATTGGGTTTGGACAAACTAATTAAAGTTTTACGTTATTTATATAGTCCCGACTAAATTATGAAAAATGAGCTGTTATACCCTGGCCACTTTTTAAACTAATTTTCTGGAGGTTTCTAATCTAACATCTCACCACTTGATAATAACATTAGAAAATACATTTTATTGTCACATAACACCATCAGTCTAAAAATTGTTATTATTAAGATGTTAATGAGACATTACAACCTAACTGGTACCTACATCTATAATTTTTTTCAACCTTTCCATCAATAAGTAATGATTTACAAACTATTCATTAGATTTGTTTACGAACTGGTTTTGTATACGAAAATATTTAAATTTATTTAAATTTCTAATAGGTACCTAAAACCATATAGCCACTATCACATCCGCTTAGCGTGCACATTCCTAACGCACCATAAATAAACGGTCACAGACTATCTATAAGTCAACTTTCACCTTTCATCACGCTTTATACTCGTATAGCCATAGAGCATAATCCAAACTAACCTTCCTCAAAAAACAGCCTATAACTAAGTGTGAAAACCGGATCCAGATCCATTCAGTAGTTTGCGAGATTATGCCAAACATACCTACAGACCGAAGGTTTATTATTGATTGCAATTGATAAAAAGATATTAATAAATCGTAATTAAAGATTTAGTTCGTAGAAATTAATGGATAGGGAGAAATAGACCTCATATCCTATTTTAACCTAATAAATAACACGAAATGCCAAAGAAACCTCAATACAAAGTACATGAACTACAATTATTTTGATTATGTTATGACACAGTTTTAATGATACAGAGGATGGTATGCACAAGAAGAATTAAAAACGATATGAAAGTTTTGAAAGTTGAACGATCGTTTTGAAAACGAAAGAATTCGGTATTGTTACGCTGCATGTGTAACAAGACTGAAATGAATTAGAACATCTCTATTTCTCTCCAATCTCCTATTGCGGCTCATGTGAGTTAAGACTCCGCATCGACAGCGGCACAAAAGGTCTCCTACATATTTAAATAGCTGGATTCGGCAATAAAAATAGTTATAACAATTGTAACCAGGGCAAATAGTAGACGAGGAAAATTAGGACAATTAGACGTTTTAGCATTAGTAGCATCAACTGTCATCAACTGTCATTTCATGTCATAACCATGTCAAATTGCCGGCCATCAAAGTACCTACGAGTGGAGTTCGAATGTTGACCTACGGCTAATAACAATTTAGAGATAATAATATGGAGCAGAAACAAAGAGAAGGTGGTCAAATCAAGGTAGTCGTGAAACCACCAAGTTAGTCCGACTGTAGTTGAACTAGGGTGTCGCTCTCGTCAGTTCGACTCCGATCGCAATCAGTTTCTTTTGTATAAATAAAATTTCAAATGGAATGCACTCATTAAGGCATTAGTCTGGTCGTTTTAAAATGATTTCAGAATTCAGTTTCCATGCTGCAAGTCGTTTTATTTGGCAGAAATCCAAAAGACGTCAAAATAAACCCAAATTATAAATGCGAAAATGTGAATGTTTATATGTACCTATCTATATTTGTTTGTTTGTTGTTGAATCATGCCCCATAACCGCTCAATGAAATTTGATGAAACTTGGTAGTGTTAAGTGATAGTTCATATCCTGGATTACATACCAGATGTTCATAAATTATATGTAGAGTCAACATTTCGCCTTTCGCTATACGTAGAGCAGTTAGGTATAAGTAGAGAGTCAATGTCGCAGGACTCGGGTGGGGAGGGTCGCAATAATTGGGGCACATCGACTATGTAGGGCGGCGTGGGTCACGGCCAATCCGCCCCGCTGCCCGCCCGTACCCCCGCGGCCATGGCACAAGGGTGCATCGGGGAATCAGGATGCGCCAGGCTTTAAGTGGGACACTTTATATCAATCTATATTCGGAGGTAAATGCCATCGTTTAACAGAGCGGCAGTTTTTATTTGAAGAGATAACTAGCAGTATACCTACGTATTAAGGTATAAGAATGTTATTATCGAAGAAAAACGTCACATAAGTAGTTTATCGAGTAATTATAAATTTGGCAATAGTAGTAAGTACGAATGTATACATTACAGGGTTACGGAGAAATTTTTGAGAAATTACAAAACAGAAGGTTATTTAGGTTATTTTATAGGGTTACGTTCTTTTCACGTGTTGGCTGCCTCGCGTTGCGATAGAAAGTATTTCTCATAATTATTAATTACATACACAACGTTCCGTTTGATGAATTTTATTTGATTTGAAACGAGTTTACTTAATATGACTTCGTAGGAATCGCATCGTCATAAAACCACGCAATACTTATAAAATACACACGGCTTAGATCAATGTTATGTTTGTTTTACGGTTAACCTCCGCTTAATTTTATCAACTCTGCGAAACTTCCTTATAATGGCCCGTCAATTTATGGGCGGACTTCTAAATAAAGTTGAGAAGAAAGAAATCACGTGAAAAGAAGGTCGGCTAAAAAACGATCGCCGATAAGTCCCTGCCTCCCCTCGTCCTCCCTTCCCCCTTCCACCCCCAAGGTGCACGACGGAGGAATTTATCTCCCGAGATAAAGGTCCCCTCAGGCATCCGTGCTATTTCTCAAGAAATACACAATTAAAATAAAATGACAAACATCGCTTTTTGTGTTTTACGAGCACGACAAAGACTGTCGAAAATAACTGAAATTACTTTTATATTAGTAAGTAAAACCTAATGTTGTACAGTCGATCGCACGTCAGTGAAAACACTTTGAGTCTGTGTATAATTAATTAATTAATCACTATGGGCGCGAACTTCGGAGATACCCGGTACTTCCCCGAAGCATCGACACGAGCTTGATGAGCCAAACCTAATATAATCAAATTAATAAAAGTGATACAAATATGACTTGGCTGTATGGTCTGACGACTTTCGCCTGTCCATCATTGGACGAAATCAACAAAAAAAATATATTGCTCAGACGATGTAAGGGGATGACGCATTGAGCCAATCTAGCAGTGATTTGACATAAGTAGATCTCAATGCAAATAGGTCATCAAACGATCTGAATGTCGCACGATCTAACCAGGGGTATTTTTCTAACCATAACTCTTTTTTTCTTTATTATTTGAAGTCCATAAGACCGATAGAAAAGTTAGGCGACAAGTGTGAAGTCAAACAACCTGCGAGCCGCACTGGAGACAGAGAGTATGGCCGACTTTGGAGCTGAGAATGACGATGAACTAATGAATATTTAAAGTTTCGTTTAAACTAAGTAACTCCAAAGCTGAGTAAACGTCATATTTGTTTCATGGTTTTATGTTTTGTCGTGGCCATTCGGTAACCATATGAGTATAGGTATGCAACATTAATAAAATAAACGTTCAGGAGGTCCCTTGAGTACGGAGCCTGTGTCGTAGTGTATTATTCACAAAGGGGCAACAATGGGAGGGACACATACGCAGTGCCGTAACTAGGATGATGCAAAAGGTGCCACAAGACTTCAAGCGGGGGCGCATAAATATAATAGTCAATAGTTAGGACGATGATGGCAAGTCCAACATTTTAGTTTATCCCTCAAGCTTTCGAGAGACGGTGTAAAATTGGGTTTTGTTTTGTTTGAGTATAGGAAAAAATAACAAAACAGAAATCACACTCAGTAAGTATAACGGACCACGGCATACCAAAGTTGGTTACGGTTGTTCCGAGGATGTAATGCGAGTACATGATGCTTAGGAGGATTTAAGTCGCCAATGTTATATACATACACTAACATCTTGTCGGTGTTTTGTAGATTTCCTATAATAATGTCCAAGTAGCGACGAATGTCGTTAATATGTTTGTATCTGTTTGGATATTCGCCCCATCTTACAAAACACCGACGATGTGTAACGTACCTATATTTGTTGGCAATATAGGGGCTCTATGTGTAAAGATTGCATAGGGCGATATAAAGGCTAATTACATCTCTGGATCTAAGAGGCAATAGGGGCCTTGCCATTACCGGACCATCAATCACAGGGCCGAACTACGAGCGCAGAGATGACGAGCGACGCCGAAGAAACGATAGATTAAGAGTGTTATCAAATGTTGATGCTGCCGGAATTAGGTCACAAGAACATTAATCAACCTTTACATTAGAAAAGATTTTAATCATAACAACGTTAAAGATTGTTTATATATTATGCTGAAAGACAAGTTTCAATTTTCTTACACTGTCATGTCAACAATTTGAGGAATCAACCATTAATAAAAGTCAAAACCTAAGTATCTTATTTCTAAAAAAGTCATAAACGACGATAGTAGCCGGCTTCAGAATAATACATATAAAAAAACGCAGTGAATTTATTCTTCTTGAGGCAGATCTGATTAAATTAATAATTAATTAGTTATACATTGATAATTTAATACTTCATGAGTCATGACATTCTGGGTCTAGATCGCCAATACTGACCTCAATTTTGGGAATGGACAATTGGAGACTATTAATTCCTTTGTGTCTGAGTTGATCATTTTGAGACATAAGCTCTTCAAATCAATCAATTCAATTGGTCTTTATGAACTGGAAGGACCTCTCTACTGCGACTGTCGACACGACCGCCCATTATCATGACTTTTAAGACTTCAATGTTTTATGACGTATTCTCTTGGGCTCTCGTACCATTTTATTTTTCCTGTGTAACCACCTTAAGCGTTAAATACTTTACACTTCTCGACTCCTGGAATAAAATTTTTATTTCTCGTTTACAAATTACCTTCACAAAACTAATCATGGACTTCTCTTTGCTTAAGTACAAAGTGTAAAGAATGTTACAAAATATATTTTGCAGTAGTTGCACGTAATAATAAGGAGCCTTAATTTCCAGGAAAAAGGGTCGTTGAAAACTTAACGATGTAAAAAAGGTCTCATCCGATTTAAACTTGGGTAAACACGAAACACGAACTCCCTAAAGAAAGGAAATGAGGGAAGGAGTAAGGCATTACATTACGGAGAGGAAACAAAGCCAAGAGAAACGACTCACGGGAACAGCACCTACTAAATAGTCAGCGTGCCTGATGCTCACGTAATCTCTATTCGGTGCTGTTTGACTTAAGCTTAATTTATAATTTTGGAGTAGGATAGGTTACATCAAAACTTTACAGAACATTTTCTTGCACCTGGTTTTGCTAGGATTCCGTGCCCTTGACAATTAGAAAAAGAGGTTGCAATTAACAAAAAAGAAAAACCAAAACCAGGTCCAACTGGGAAACAAAGCAACGACGTCTGGCCCTCAGGCGCTCAAGGCAATCGTCAAAGCCGCTTAGCTGATTAGCTTTGGCTAAAAGGCGGTATGGATATCTTAGATTGATGCATGAAGCAATCCAAAGGTTCGTCTGTTTGGCGCTCAATATTAAATAAAAAACAAAAGAATTTTGCGAGTGACAGTACACGGTTTTAACAAGCTAAGTATTCACGTGGTTCGAGTATTCACGTTACCGCCCCTGCAACACGTGTATGGTTACGTGACGCAACGTAAGCGTAACCCATCTGTTAAAGTGTCCCTAAACGCTCATGCTTGCATGACATGCAACGTTTACGTGAATGTCATGCTGCATGATGGACTATCATGCTTGCGATCAATCAGTATAGTGAAGCGACGGCCAGCACGTAGTTTGCATGACGTCAATCACTACAGCTAGACGGTCATGCATAAGTGACAGCACGTAATGCATGTCATGCCGCATAATCGTTTAGGGAGCCCAAGCCGCTATTTTAAACATCCCTTTTTATTCTGAATTAACCCTTTCATCGTTAAGGGCCTCACCCGAATCTATCTCATAAAAGCTGACGATGATCGGCATCTGAAAGTAAATCGTGGCTTGGAATTGAAGCAAACCAAAATCGTTTAAATTCTGGTTGGTATTCGGGTTCACTGCTGTTTTAGCAAAAAAAAACAATTTCGATAGAATAGAATAAATTATTTAGAAATATATTTTAGATGGAAACTCGTGCGTGAATGTCAAGATATTGTTACCATGAAGGTACACCGATAAATATTTATACAATATAATAAAAAAGATATTTATGGAATATTGGAACGCCTTCGTACGCCATCGGTAAATAATAATTGAATTTTCTACGTCAAACCGCTCCCAAATATCTTTGCTTACATTGATTGAGCAAATATTGTGACATGTAGGTAGTAAATTAACTAACGTATACTTACTCAACGTACATTTGTCTATCGGTTCTCTATGTAGATATTGCATGAGTCATAGCATGTTACAATATAAAATAAAGGTTGAAAACGTGTACTTTTGGTGCCTGTCGGTGTGGTCGGACTCTATTGCAGGGTGTACCTGGATGGGTATTATAATACAGACAGGCAAACAAGAAATTTCAACCCAGTCCTCAGGGTGGACAAATAGGAGGGTTGCAGGTTAAAGGGTAACAGTGGCCACGTTCGTCGGGTCAGCTTTTGCATGTTTGCCACTTCATTCCGTTAATGAACTGAACTGTAAGTAGTAGTAGTAAGTAGGGTAAGAATCTCAAGCAAAGTCACGATCAATGGCCAGTCTAAACACAAAAGCATTTACAAACCAATGTTATCCTCTTTGCAATTACTTGCAGCAAATTTTATATGAAACGTCGATAATGGAAGTTTTGGAGCTATTTAAAGCAAACTTTTGTGATATCCAATGGCGAAGGGGCCGCAAGTGCCTAAAATGTTCTTTTTCAACGTTTTTAATCAAGATCCTCGAATTTTCTAACTACCGGAACCGCTGCAGATTCTTTTTTCACATTTACATTTTTGTTCAAACATTATTGGTAACGGTAGGTACACGTCACAACCTCTCTAAGAAAATAAAAGATTTTTTTAATGTAATTTTAAATACCTTATACGGTTGTTTTGGGTAAGGTTTACCAAGTTAGGTTCCTGGAAAAAATATGAATAAATCAAGGAAAAAAGATAGGGGCATCGGTAAGCCCCAGCTAATGGACCGACGACCTGGAAAAGGTAGCCTAAAACTTGGAAATTCTAGATAATTAAATAGTAATTTCTTTAATATTTTGTGTTATTCATATTCCATTACCTGATTAGCTTTGTTGATTTGTTTCTTGAGTCCAGCGAATGCCATGTTTGAGCCGTCAGTCTAATCTGTTCTGCTTACACTTCCGATATCTGAAATGAAGAGAACGTAAACGTTAAAAAACTGAAATAATAGAGAGCTTTAAAAAGGTTCACATTACCAGGTATGTAATAGAACCCCATTTCCTGAAGCCGGTTAAAATATCCTTGTCGAGTGTGCCATTGTCATTTTGCCGTAAATAACTTTTCTTATGTAATAGTTAAGCCAAAAGTGAATAAATTATTTTACATATTCAGCCATAAGAAAATGCTGACGTCAGAATCCTTTGACTACTCCAGAACATCCTTTTCACAACTTCGCTAATGACGCGTCATATCAACCAAGCGTAAATGTTGCCAGGTCTGTGGTGCCAGTGTATATACGAGGCCTACTTTTTTATGGCACACTGAAACTATTTTATTACACAACTCTTAGAGCTTCAGCTCACGGTCGATAGTTCCATCTACACTCTGTAGTTTCGACGGCCAGCGTGGTCATTCATTACTATGTTGGAGACTATTAATTCCACTGTGCTATGGCAAAAAGAAAAGTTTATATATAGCAGAAAGAACCTTGCATATATTAAAGGTAGTAACTCAATCCACAATCAAAGAATCAGGAGAATGAACAAATGGCGACTTGACTGGTTAGTCTTATTTGCGAACGTTGACTAATTGCTATCAACTTTGAAGGGTAACTCCGCAATACGTTAAGGTGAAGAACGATTTGTGCTAGTTCTGAGTCGAAAAGGTGTTTTTGACAGAAAATCGGATGTCTCGTGTGCTATTATAATCTCATATAATTTTTGTCAACGACAAAACTGTCGTAGCGAATCAAAAGTTTAATCGTTTCCTGGAGCTGTTAGATGTATGGAACAGTGTAACAGGCCGCAAGCTGGCAGTATCGCTAATAGTTAACATCAAAAATCAGTGAACATACATAAAAAAAAACAACATACATACAGACGAACATACAACCTCCTCCTTTTTTCGAAGTCGGTTAAGGAAATATGATAAAAATACTTAAATATAGTTTTTGATGCGAACAAGACAGATGTCTCGTGGGCACACTCCAAATAACCTCGTTTAGTTTTTGCCAACGACAAAACTGTCTTCGCAACTAAAAGTTGGTCGTGTACGGTGTGTAAGGAATGTCGTAGCAAGTCTGCAAGCTGGCAGTAACGTGGTGGGCGTGAACTATTGCGGCAATAAAATAGTTTTAACACCAAAAAGTGCTCAGGAACTTTTACCAGGAGCGAGTTCCCTCGAACGGAGCGTAGTGCACGAGTTTATTGTTGGCACTGTGCCACGGGCCGGATCGATAGCCGGTAGTAATGTTGTGTAACCGTTGGTGGGTCAACAATGACGGTATTTACCCTGGGGTGGTGGTGCACACCGCTGACCGGTCCACTGACCGCGATTAGTTTTACACTATTACACCTACGAACTCTATCAAAGCAAATCATAGTTACTCTAAAGAATGTCTGGTACATTGTAGCTATATTGCACTTCGTAAACTTTAAAATAGGTTAGGTAAGAAAAGGGAGGCTATTTCTTGTATTTGTGAAATAAAGAATCTTGTATTAATATCCTACTAACCACTTTTGTATTTCGTTGCTCAATCGCGTCAGTCAATCTTAGTACAGTTTAATAGCTTATACCGAGAAATTACTTTTTAATACGGACGAAGTCACAGGTATAAACTAGTAGTAAACAATAAAAACCGGTCTATGTCATAATATAGCCTAATATTATGCTGACATTAGTAAAAATTTAGATTTAAAAGCTCAGCAACTTCTGCGTAGACAGTCTCGCTAGGATTCTCTATTTCAAACCGTTCTATCGACAAAATGCGGCGAAAATGCTACATTATTTACTAGGGATTATTTATTATTCTGTATTATTATTATATATTATACAAATAAATAATATACATACATACTGCGAACAAAAACACTGTTATAATTTAAGTCGTACTGGTTAGGGTTGAAATTTTACCATCAATATCTTAAACATAGGTCCTTTGGGAAGAAATACAAAGGCAATACGAACTGACATTTTTAAAAAAGTGGGCCGTAGTATCCCCGCGTATGAAGTAGGAGGTTAAATGCTATTGTTCCAGGGCGGTACCTATGTGGGTGGGTGTACACGTGTTTGTTAACATTGTCTGTACTCTGTCATGCCCAGAGCCCTGACTCGTTATTGAGTTTTGTCTGAGCACGGAGCGGTTCCAATAATTTTATACCCTTTGAAAAGTTGTGAAATGTTAAAGGTTACGCAAGACAATACAAGTGGAGTTTGTAGCCTTCTTGTTTGGTGGTTCGAGTATTCATTATTTTACTTTTGATAAAATTATTATTATTTTATTACTTTTTAACACTCTCTTCGTCATCATGTTAACATACGGCCACTGATGGACCTAAAGTTTCCCCGAATAAACCTCTCCATACCACCACACCCGGTCCTCCGCATCCACCTCTATCGGCTTCTTTAGGTTGTCGGTCCGCGGTCCCACTCCAAAACTGATCTGCCACAACAGTCTATAAACTATAAGTATAAGCATATTTTATCTCAGCTTCAAGACAACCAAATGGACATTTGTATTTACAATGTGTAGTGTGACATTGCGTACTCGCTACAACTGGTCCCACGAGGAGTGACAAGTTGACTTGTCCAATTAGCACCTAACTAGTTCAGTTAGAGAGGCCCCATTGAGTGAATACGGAAATCAATGTAACCATATTACTGCGGCACGTGTCTAAAGATAAATTGGATTGCTCGTGAATTGATTATGTGCGAGAAAGAAAGCCGTATATGGTCCGTTCTCTAACTTACTTGTATCAAACTCTAGTGTATTGCACTTTATTTATTTGCATCCCATATCAACAACAGTCGTTTAAAAAGAACCAATCAACTTAACAAAATCTAAACTAAAACTGTACCCTTTTAGTCTTTTAGATCATCATCATCAGCCTGCACTAGTCCAATGCTGCACACAGGCTTCCCAAGGCGCGCCACTGAACTCGACCTTCGGTTCTCCGCATCCAGTTACTGCCAGCCGCCTTACGCAGATCGTCGCTCCATCTAGTCTTGGGGCATCTCACACTACGCTTGCCCAGTCGTGGTCTCAACTCGAGAACTCGTCTACCGCAGCGATTTTCTTCGACAGATGAGACCTGCCTACTTCCACTCCACTGTACTAACTTTTCACAATGGACCGTGTAGTCTTTATGGGAAAGACTACACTACTGCTTTCTTTGTAAGAAAGCTTATTATAAAACAGTCGATTATTTAAATGACAAAGATGCCTGGTGTTAATGTTACTTCAGCCTCGCACAACCTTTACAAAAATAATGTTATGTATAAACTCGATTTTAAAAGATGTGTTGCGGAAGTTTGTTGCGCCGCTTCTTCTTCCCAGCTCTATATAACACCTTGGAAGCGGTGGTAGATAAAAAATTTTCGTTGTATAAATGTACCCAGTGTACTTACATGCAATAAAATAGTTTTGACTTTAGACTTTGGGAAAATGTTCAGTAAGAATTCATGACATAATTATTTATCGTCAATGTGACCTTATTTTCTATTTATTTATGTAAACCATGAAACTTGTTTTTCGAAATATAAGAATTCAATGGAAAAGGTAAATATACATAATACTTGATATTAGGCACATTCAACGTAGGTACATTTGTCACGTGTCGCAACATAAACATTAGATAAGTCATGGAAGCCCATGATAACTTTTATATTAGATTTCATACACATAACTACTTTCCTCATAATGTAACCTTTATTATCTCACGCCTTCTTTTACTATCGCCTCATCGTAAAAGCTACCATATTGTATTAATGTCTTATAATCACGCTATAACTGTACACTTACACTTGTATTGTCCCATATTAAGATTCACATTTACTACGAGAATCAAACAAAGACATATAAATATTAATAAAAGTTGTCAGAAGAAACCCTCAACATCTCGCGTTTTATACAAACGCCCGAGCCGAGCCACTTGTGGGTTAACGAGGCGGAAAAATTAGGTTCCGCAGCACTTATACCTATGTAAACTAAAAAGTACGAAGTAAATGAAATAAAAAAAAACACTGTAATCAGCGATAAGTTGATAATACAGTGGTTTTTTAACTGGGAATCCTCTCGAAGCACAGCAGACAGGGAAAGTCTTTGGTCTGAGGGTTTTTTTTACGGAAACAATATTGAATTAGAACTTTTTGGTCAACCGCGAGTTTTTCATAAAAAAGATTTTAAAAAATCCCGTTGTCAGTAATACCATGGATTTGTACCATTGATTGTACAAGTGACACAACTTTGTATCCTTAGTACCATTAAAGAAATAAAATCGACTCGTTTTTTTGTATCATTTCATTGTACCGGATAAAATAAAAAACCTTTACAGAAGAAGTTAGTAATAGTACATTGTGCAATAAGGGCAGTAAGTAGGATATTACTAACGAGAGTCTGTTAGAAGCCCGACGCCGAAGGCGGAGGGATTTTAATGACTCGAGTTTGTAATACCCTTACTGCCCGTGATGCACACAGTGTTTTTCATCACATTTGCGAGGAAATAAATACCTACGACACAAGGGAACAAATTTTCTTTGACTGTGCTGATATTATTTAAGTTCATTCAATTAATTTAGTTAAATTTAATTACCTTAATATAACTCAAGTTAACTCAGTTTAACTCAAGTCGAGTCAAATCGAGTACAGTCGATTAGTCGAATACAGTCGAGTACAGGCGAGTACAGGCGAGTACAGGCGAGTATAGTCGAGTACAGGCGAGTACTGTCAAATACAGTCGAGCACAGTCTGTCACAGGCGAGCACAGTCGAGCACAGGCGAGCATAGTCGAGCACAGGCGAGCACAGTCGAGCACAGTCGAGCACATTCGAGCACAGTCGAGCACAGTCGAGCACAGTCGAGCATATTCGAGCACAGTCGAGTACAGTCGATTTTAGTCGAGATTAATAATTTAACTTAATTTTTAACTTAATTAATTTAATAAACCAGTTCAGTACAGCCAGCTACACATTACAGCCCTAGATGTATAATATTGTACTGATTTTCATTATTCTCCCGCGGGTGTATATAGGCCATTGTGTTTCTATAAGTACGCATATAATCAGACCCTGAACGAGCAAGTGTGATGAAAAAATTATTACTTTATCATCATACAATTTGGCAACGAACCCAAACATCTCGCAGAGGTTCTCTTCCAACAGTGGAACCAAAAACCGCAGAGAGTCCACTACTTCATTTCAGGCTGGGCTGGGGTGGGGTGGGTTGGGAGGGTTGCACAAACCCCCCACGTTCGCGAAGTAAGTGCAGACACTGCCACCCCCCGTCTAAGAATAAGTGATATTGAGTCACGGTTTACTCGTTTTCTATACTTATTCACAACGTTTATAGGCTTGGTACTGAAAATTTTGAGACTAAAATTAGATTCTTAATGTTTAGTGATATTAATTTTTAACATCGTGCCTAATCCAGCACAGTATTTGATTTTAGGTATATATGTATATTACTGTATGCCAATAATTTAATAACACATATACGGAGGATACAATATACAGATAAATACAAGACGGAATACATATATACACATGTGCCAGCCATTTCACCAACACTTCACAATTTATTTTTGTTACTTCTTATTAATTTTAATGGTGAGTTGTCTGCAATTTTGCTGCTTTTTGAGGTTTTGTTTTTGTTGAGAACTGGTTGTAAATCGCATTTTCATTATTTGTAAGGTGGACTTGCGTTATATAATAGGTAGATGCTACCCACGGGGCCTATTTAGATATATATGCTATACAATGTAATGGCCTATTCCTCGGAGTAAATACTGTTCCCAGGCTATTCTGTTAATGAAAATGGAAGTTAATGGAATTGGCCATCGATATTTATTCCAACCTATTTAGTTCGTAGCATTGCAATGTAGGGTTTTGGTAGTATAGGGGTTGGCCTTCGCACCGCAGTTTAACCCACAAATACATATTTCCTAGCTCTAATGTAACCCGCGACTTCGCTCTAGTTGAAATGTGTATTTGTCAAGAAATAAATCGTTACTAAACGTGTAAATTTCTTAATTCCTTTGTAATATAAGAGGCAGCCACTAGTCAATTTTACAGTTTCTAAGAATAACATTGTATAGTTGACGTTTTCTGACCTACGCGTATGATATTTCCAATGAGATTTTCTCTACACGCTATGAATAGACAATAAAATAATAGACGTAATGTACAACGTATAAAGCATCCATATGGAAATCATAGAAAATATATTCGTTGAAGAGAACTAATGATTGCGACAGACAACAGGTATGATAACAAATAGCAAATCTCAATCGACAAACGAGTGACAATCATAAGCAACGAAACAATACCTTTTATGTTCTCCAGTCTGCCACGAACTCCCTGCCCACTGTCACTACACTTTGACGGTGAATGTGTGCTACGGCGGGCGTAGCGGCGACGGTTCGTAGCGCGTAGCTCGATCGCGACTGAAAGGCGCCCGTAGCGGCCACAGGCACACGCCTGCGCGCGCAGCCTCGCCCCTTCACACGTGAACCCAATACCAATCCACGATACCGAAACGATTTTATTTATAGTCCACCTAAAATAATGAATAATCTACACTATATCGCGTTATTTTCATACGCGTCTAAGCAGATTTATATCTAGCTTATCCCTTCCTTTATATAGAGCCAGAAACAGAAGAAAAAACCTCGATCGCAGCAGATGGTTGTTACGTCATGTCTGACGTCATGTTACCTGTCTGTCTACAAAGAATTCTTTCTATGATAAATGCGCGGGTGTTAATGCCTGTTTGGATGCCTACCTTCTGCTCAATTAAGCTACAACGGCTTAAACTACTTTGATAAGTGAATTGGTTATAGGCATAATGGATTAACACTAGCTTCGCTTTACTACCTCAACCATGTATCTCCCTCCACATATCACGTTTCTAATATAAACTTAATGAGCACCATAATAAAGTTTATATTACAAATTTGTGTAACGGTAAGGTGACGGTAGAGCCGTCGTCGATGCTAGTATAATAAATAAAGCTAGCGCCAACCTGAATTAGTAAACAGTAAAGCTCGAAGACAATGAATCTCACAAAATATACATTGTCGTTGATGTCAAATTGTCAACGGAATTATTTATGACGCAAAGTGGCTTATTCCGGTTATGAGCTCGTAAAAAGGGGTGAGGGATATTTTGTCGCGTACGTTCTGAACGTTTTATACATCGAGCCCACGGGAAGTTGGTCCGCTGGAGACGGTGGCAGGGGTGCCAAGGCGACCTAACGGAAATACCGGACAGAAAAGTCTAGAACTGGCTCAAGGACGTCTGTAATTACCGTACACATAAATATCACATACACGACAATACGATTATTGATTTTCTAACTTTAAGGGTTGAACTCTACTATAACCGCGCCGCACTATGCAAATCCCGTGTTTTGTATGGGATAGCGGCCGCATCGAGCAGCTCCGGACGGGCGATCGCACGCGTCGCGCTTTCGCCTCGGAGTAATCAGAAAGTAAAGCTTCGTAAAGTTAGTATCGGTTTGTTCGTGACGATATGACATTGACAAACAGCGTTTCAATCATTCGTCGTCCGACCACCCCCCACCCCCACTGCCGCCATAATATGTAAAACAAAATTAAAAAATAAAATAATTAAGGAATTCTTTTTTATTGATATGTAACGTAACGCGTATACTGATCAGAATCGCCCAGTTAATTATTGCAGGAGACTAAATCTATCGACTTCTTGGTACATATAGGGTCAATATACTCTATACAGATATAATATCTGGCACGTTGTATAGTACGGGTGAATACCGGACGTCTGGTAGCCCTGGCCGGTAGGCGGTGGGAGCGCCCGTCGTATCACAACTTTGTCCTCCACTAAATAGATTCATTCCACCGCTCCGGCACCGGAACTTTTTAATTTGGAACTTCTGTGCGCGGCGGGCGGGCCAGTTCAAAACAATACATATTACTGTTACCCCACGTTGAGTGGTGTCGCTAAACTTTGAGAACCATGAGAGCAATCACGTTACATTAATATTGCCCTTGTATCAACTAGACTGACAGCTATCATTCAAAGCTCAAATTCAACCTAAATATGCCTAAAATGAAGCAACCACGTGGAATGGTTTTTGTTTTATTTTGGCCCTAAGGGAAGCTAATACGGAATAATACGTCGTTACGTCGAAATACTGGAACACTTATTATATGGATTATCTATTTTTTACATCTTGATTTAACATAAGTAATCATATCAGCAATATTTAACGTAATAAGCGTTCCGGTATGCCGGGCGTTTATCTAATAAGTAGATAAAATGTCAAATATAAGATAGTAAGATAACTATGGGATAATTTCCCGTAACTATTATCATTATCACCCCACGAGTCCAATCAATCAACATCAATATCATGATAATTGCGCCCTAAACATTATAAAACATTTTTAAAAATTACATAAAAATTGACCGCTTCGTTGGCTTAGTGGGTTGGTCATTGAACTCGAGCGGCCGGGGTGTGGGTTCGATTATCGCTGGGCACAGACAACTTTGCACCATTTGGTCCAGGACGTTATTTGTTTATTATCCTATTCTTGTTTAATTCCAAATAGCCTTTTTCGAGTGGCGATGGTAAAAATATCACAGTAGTGGTGCGAATTGCCATTAGTGAGAAAGGATATTTCACTCCCGACATAAAGAATAATGATTCTTTATGTCGGGAGTGAAATATCATTTAGGCGGACAATGTCCCGTTCGCAAAACGTCCCTCCGACAAAACGTCCCTTTTTAAAACGTCCCTTTCTCAAAACGTCCCTTTTTCAAAAAGTCCCTTTCTCAAAACGTCCCTTTCTCAAAACGTCCCTGACTCAATTAAGGATCGACCACGCCGGTAAAATACGGTGACGAAATCGCAATGACGTGCCATAAACGTGACGATTTTAACGTATGGCGCTAAAGGTAAACTTGCCACGATTACAGCACGTCACTGTGAATCCGCATCATCCGCGTGCGAAAGGGTCATTTTGCGATAGGGTACTTTTGCAAAAGGGTCATTTTGCGATAGGGACCTTTTGCAAAAGTGTCATTTTGCGATAGGGACCTTTTGCGAAATGATGAAGGGACATTTTGCGAACGGGACATTGTCCGCCTAAATGTGAAATATGAAGAGACGTTTTACACACACAACACTATGCATGAAATGTGCTTCCTCTGCTATCTAATATCTGTGGGTCAAAGGCAGAGAGCTTGATAGCAACTCTAGTGTAGTAAAATATGTATAAAGTTCGCAATTCACCAAATATCTAGAGTGAATAACAGAAAGGTTGTTTGCGACTGTTTCCGCATGAATATGCAACGATAGGTGTGCGTGTGATCGATGCGAGCCGTGAAGAATCGTACGTGACATTTATTCACGGAATTACAAAAGAAACTTAAAGGGAATTCAATAACTTCGAGGTACTTTAAGAATTATGGGCTTCAGACACGGAAATAAATATGGCAATTATACATATAGGCGAAAATATCGATCAAGCCATTTCACTTTAGAGTATTAATTAGTTATTGAAAGTGTAGGTACATTCTTATATATAGCTGTGTTAAAGGCCGGGTCAAACCGAATGCAGCACGGCGCAGCACAGCACAGCGCAGCACGGCTTATGACGCTGTAAATGTATGGGATATTATGGGAGAGGACTAACCAACGCACGATGCTGCACAGCGCTGTTCTTTGTTAAATCGAAACCTTGAAGCGGTAATACGAGGGGAATTATTTAAATATTTTAATGGGATACTTAGCATTGAGCTAATTTAAATTAACAAACAGGACATTACATATTAAATAACATCGTGCGCACTAATGATTAAATATTAACACGGCTTCACCCGCCCACGCTTCAACCCTTTTCGGGGTACAAAAATCACCTTATGTTTACTACGGAGGATTTGAAGAAAGTCTACAGATTTCGTCAAGATGTTTAGATGGGGTAACAAACAAACTGAAGTTTGAACGAGGGCAGCGTTTCTAGTGGCTAGTGGTAGTGGAGCAACTTGACCATTTAAAGAATTATGAAGATTTGGGAAGATCGACAAGCGGACATTGAACGAGAGAAATTTCGTCTCGATATATCCTTTTGTTTGTGAAACTCAAAATGGCGCCACTACTGCGGAATGTTAAGCCTTTTTGGTTTTCACACAAAAAAATTTTTTTCTCCGAATTACCCAGAACCCATTTTATCGAAATACCCAGATTAATAATCCATGTAGTTTTATTGTTTCCCTATACTATTTGTTTGTTAGGAGTTAAATAATAGTACCTATATACTATACAAGGAGAATATTGTATAATATTTTACATTATCGACGCAGAATATATTTAATATTCGAGAAACTCCTACTAAAAGCGTGGGGAGACCTATGTTTAGTTGTAAAGTGCTCCAGGCCTTACGGCGCCTACGAGATCTAAGCCCACGCGATGTCATTACGCCCAGCACAAAGAAAACAGTCAATTTCACCCTTACCACTTTTAACCATTCACGTACATCTGTCTGTGATATCGTATCCACCCACAGGCTTAGTAACATTGATTTAGAGCTATTCCTGAAGATTGATTGATACTATAAAACAAATATCTTGATCATCATCATCATATCTGCCTGTAGACGTCCACTGCTGGACAAAGGCCAAATATCTTGATATATCTCTAGAAAACAAACTTTATAGGTATCTACAGACTAAAACAATATTTCGATAACATTAAGCAGTCAAAAATAACTTACAATCTCTGAAATTTAACATTACATGTACAGACAGTGTAAGTGAATGATTCAGTCCAGCCATTTTATTGGATTCCTCGCCACAATAACAGCTTTGTCATCAAAATGCCAATAATTCAGTTGGTGACAAATAAATTACTCTTGTAAGTTATTTGGGCGGTCATTAATAAAATCATACCCACAGATAATAAAGGTCGCCAGGGATGTACAGTACACTTTATGTAATTGCACTTTGTAAAACAAAGTGCGGCCAATAAGACCAAAATAACCAATTCTCCGAATGGTCCAGTCCCAAGTACATTATTAATTAGTACTAGATTACTGACCCACTTGCTGTTACGTAAATATAGATGTACAATGCCGCAGTGCGAGTATAACACCCTACATACTATCTGTGGTCGGTAGTGTCTCGGCGATAATTTACCGCACGGTAATTGCGGACCATTAGGTTTAGACGATGATTACTTAGTATCAAGGCTGGGAAAAAGCATTGTTCGTATCATTTGGTGTGTACATTGATAGTGATTGTAAAAAACATTTATTTTGTAGCCACGCTAAGATAGCTTTTATTACCATATCATTAGCCTATTTTCCGTCCACTGCTGAACATGGTAGGCGCCTGTTTCCGGCTACCTTCGACTATCAAACGTATAAAATTCAATTACTTTAGAACAAAAGAGCTCACATCACTAACGGCATCAAGTCGGCCACATTTTACAACGGACGGAGATTAAATGGATCTCAGACCGTCTTTACTATGAATACATTGGAATTGGATGTTTCCATTGAATACGATCCAATCCAATCATGTTACCTGTTAGCCGTACAACCTTACACTAGCTGACACACGAAGGGAACCTTTCTGTCTAGCCAGGCAGTCCTCAGTGCGACAGAGCGGAAACAGGCAGCTACAGCTATTCTAGGAGCACTGAACTAGAATATTAAAGGATATAGGTTTTAAAGGCCGGGTCAAACCAGACGCAGCACAGCGTAGTTGTAAATGTATGGGATATTATGTGAGAGGACACACCAACGCACGATGCTGCACAGCGCTGCGCAGCTACGCGCGTATCCGTGCGTCAAGCCACGCAGAGACAACCCGAACGCGCGCGGTCTGGCAACGTCGCGCGCTCGTCGTCCATGATTGGTCCTCACTAGTTGACGTCACACCGCGTGCGGCGACGCGCGTACACGCGCAGCGCTGTGCGACACCGTGCACCACGGAAACGTTATTTGTTCCAATACAAAAATTAATGCGGAAATTAAAGAAAAATTGATTGAAATATGGAAATACCATTAAAATCAGTCTCCATGTGACTTTAATTCCCGGCATAGGCGATTATAGTCACTGAATTCGTTCCTTCTTTAATTAAGTCATGCACTGTCTTTTTTTTTCTTTCGAACTGATAGATCATGAGAAGCAGCAATATTTTATCAGATGAGTTAGTGCCCGTCAGAAAACTTAGAAATGCTAACGTTTTGCTCACTGTTTGCCATTTTTCCAAACAAAAATGGCGGCACAGAACGTAGCGCATTGCGCTGCAGCACAACGCGTTGCGTTGCGGCGCAGCACGTCACGACAACACGTCACGACACGTGACGTGCTACGCAACGCGCTGCGCTGCACCGCATACGCATCCGGTGTGACCCGGCCTTTAAGCCGGAAAACATTTTGCCTGCCGCAAGGCAGACATAACCATACATTACACAAAGGCTACTAATTCGTTTATAAATGGTTACAAAACTCAGTTACAAACACGGCCGGAGCAATTAAAACATTACTCCCTCTTGTAGATGGTTAATCCATGTTGAATTTTAAATCAATAAATAGTGTATCAGGCATCGATCGGTCTCGACCAGGATTACATTCTTTTGCGTTAGCTCAGCGGCGCTGTTATTAAATTCCCGAGCTGAGCCGCGGACCGCTTTGAGCAGCGAAACATGTTCAATCCACGCTCGCCAATTTGCGATGCGGAAAATATACATGCAAGTTGATTATTTTGCGTATAAAGGCAAAAAAATATGTAAAAAACGGCGGCGCTATATAAACGAATTTATACCTAAATGGTTTTGCATAACTTCCCTCCAAACATAAATAAATAGCGGTTTTTAAGGTTCTGTAGTGTAAAATGTTCCAGATTGGACATTTTTCAGGTTGGACATTTTTCAGGTTGGACATTTTTTAGGTTGGACGTTTTTCAGATTGGACATTATTCAGATTGGACATTTTTCAGTTCGAGCATGGTCGTTGGACATTATTCAGATTGGACATTATTATCGTAAATCGTTTATATCAATATCACAATCGCCTTGAAAGGAAGTCCTATATTCGCTGCAGTGTGCAAATACCAGGCTTGCATCTATTGGACGGAGTTCTTTATGCAGAAATGATCCAACCTATAAGACGTCAAAAATTGAGTTTAGTATACCGAATTGCTTCTTTTAATTCCAAATATATACTAGCAGAAACATTCAAGACTAGTTTTTTTTTCTAAATACTAAAGTGGTATAAAACGAAAGGTTTTTGATATGAAGTTAGTAAAATACGTTTTTAATACGTATAAGGTTAACCTTTAAAATCACGTTGAAATACAAAGAGCAGGCACAAAGTTCGGGGTAGACATGACGGCAAATTAGTGAGTGGCCGTTTGGTTCATTCAGACGAGTGAGTGGGGCGGATCGAAGCGGGGGTGCGCGCGCATCCCGCGACATCGGCTTACACACGCCTGAAGGACAAATCCGAAGATATTAGAAAACCTAGCAACGGTTTACAACCATGCCTATAAATCACTCTTACTTCTTATTCATATTTCTATGAATGAAAAATGTCGACAGGTCATGTATATATGAGGATGTCAAGTTACACTGGTATTTGGAGGAATATGGTAGATTCGAGATGTTTTGTATGACCTAGGCACGTACTGTGAGATGAGACTAGAACGAGACGTGGTTAGCAGAAGCGAAAATTGCTTTGCAGCCATATTGCATCACGTACGTGATATAGCTGGGTCTGTGAATACAAAATATTGGATATCTATCCTAACCTATTTGGTATAAATATAATTCATGTCTCCGCAGGCAGACCGCAAAATACGATTAAAAACTTTCAAAACGAATTTGAAGACTCTCGGAAACTGAGAATTTCTTAACGATTCACGAATTTTCTTTTCCACCCGCCGCTTTATTACGTTATATTATTCGTTTATTCGTTTTCCTCCACTCACTGTCGTATTTTGTTGTTTCTCAAATCTCGAATCCCGTACTTTGACTCGAAAATCTTTTATTCTCCGCATAATGAAGTCAATGAAATCTCAGACGTAATTTATTTTTTATTCCGATGTGAATGACGTGTTTAATTCAAGCGGGACGTATACTATCTCTGCGGAATTGATGTAAAAACGTTTAAAAACAAGGTTTAAAAATTATTATTTTTGTATAAATAATACTCATAGTTTTAAAGTGACAGTGCGTGCCCTGGCTTCACGAACGTTTTGTTTTACGGCAATTATTATAATAGTAGTTCTAGGCCATATCCAATCAATCTCTCTATGATTTGTCTAGACCGGTAACAAGTTATTAAAAAGCGATTTAATAAGCAAATATGTATAAATTCTTAGTACCTAGTTAGTCAGGGCCATCGTTCAATAAACGATGCAACAGCGACGCGACATTGATGCGAAAAAATCAACCAATCAAAATCACTAACGTATAGCATACATGATTTTGATTGGTTGATTTTTGTCGCATCAATGTGGCGTCGCGATTGCATCGTATAATGAAAGAGGGGTTTAATTCTTGGTTCGCGGTTATGCACATTCTTGCTAGCCGGTCTCACAGTAAAGACCGATTTAGAATAAAACGTTGCAGTTCGAATCCATTTAGTGAAAGTAAATCTGAATGATTCTATACGTTTATCAAAGTTTCAATGCTAGATAATATACGGCGATAGATAACCGTCGATAATCCGATTTACTACGGACTATGGTTAGATAACTTTGGCTTAACGAACTCCAATGTAACAAAGGCGAGATCAAACGTAAAGCTATTAGATGGCATGTTACAACGGGCCGAGAGTAGAATGTGAGTCAATGTGTCAGGGGCGCGTTCGTTTTACTATACAGCTACGGAACCGTTCGGGAATGTGGGTCGCGCTCCGTCCTCGGGAACCCCGATCCCCCGCCCCCCGCATACTGTCCCCAATCCGATTTAAAGCCATTAATATCCGATTAAGAGATCTAATTCGATATTCTGATTAACGTTCATGTTTCGCTGTTATACAATAATCGAATAAAAACTTGGAACAAAGATCTGATATTTATGATGTTTTGTTTTTGATAAAAATATAAAGAGTTTGTGCAGAATTGAGAATTTTGCCAATCTGCAGACAAATGTACACTACAATAATGAGATTGTGTAGAAAATTTTACTGTTGAACACTCTAACATTATCCACTCTAGCGCATGTCAGGATGTATTGGTCGTTGGACGAGTTCTGGAGTGTAGACCGCGTGTCCTTGGTCCAGCAGTGGACGGGGATCGATAGGCTGATGATGACGACAAAAAGCCTATACTTGGACAATGCGTAAAACGCTAATAGTTCGAATATTATATTCAGAGAATGTCGCAAAAACGAATTCCACAATCTTATCTCAACCATAACCAAATGTAAAGAAACAAAAGATAATAAATTAATGTAACAACAAACAAAATTGCTTATAATAATCGCGACAGGTGTAACAAAAACGTGTATTCTTATTAAACACATGATACGAATTGTAATCGTGAGTCATGAACATAATATGACTTGTCTTTCGATGACACTCGAATATTTCGATAACGCGAAGTCGACTGACAGCGAAGGCCTCTAAGCGATTCTTCAATAAGGGTCTCTTCCAAGATTATCATAAGTACTGTGTGAGCAGACACGTAAACTGGTAATCCATCCCTTGCCGATGTTAGGCCGATATAATTTTATATCCGCCTTAGTCAGGAAGATACCACAATGATGAAATCCAAAGGATTTTCCAAGTCAAGGTCAATTCATTTTTCGAAAGGAAATTAGTTAATAACCACGGAACAGAGAAGAGATTCATGACGGTCACGGAGCGAGTATCCATCCATGATATGACTTGGTTAATCATCAAGCTACAGAGATGGCAGAGCATGAAAAAAATGCTCTGCAGACAAACAAAAGGCATTCCAAAAGATCGGTTAAAACCAACTATCAATCACACGAAAAATTAACATGAATAAATATTTAGTTTGACATGACAATGAACAGTGCTTCCTACCAGTTGTTGATGCAGAGGGGAGACCTACTCCTAACTGCTATGCTGTGCGATGCCAATGCACTACCTAGCTAGATTGAAAGGCGAATAATAGCTATTGTGCATACGCAGCGGACAATTGGGGAGGAGGGTAACAGGTAAACATAGGGACTGACACAATAGATTCCATAGGTTCGCAGCGTCGCCAGGTGAACCTGGCCCCCTATTATAAGATACTCCTAACTCCGACTCTGTCAATAAGATTTTCATACGCAGTGCGTATAGGAGTCTGTCTGACCTATTTGTGGGAATTAGCGGCGGCGGGCTAGGGCGCCCGACTGTCTGCCGTCACAGCCTCCAGCCTACATTTCACGGCCAAACCACGGGAAGCAGGCCGTTTGGATAGTATCATACAAATTTCATAAATCATAATAATAGTTCGTATAAAAGGTTTTTATATGTTCTGTAAGAACAATTGGTAATAATTAAATAAATATTTTAAACACACATAATTACACATCCCCTGGTATATGTATGGTCTAATCCCAAACAAGGATTTACTCCCGTATTATGGACATTAAACAAGGATAAAATGACTACTTCCCAAAAAATTAAGTGGTCATTATTAGAGGTATGTATAAGTAACTCTGTAAAGGTTTACAACATGTTTACAAATATAACATCCAAGACCGACGCCAACTCGTAGGTACAAATTATGTGGGGGCCAAGAATTTTCTAAAGCTGTGTCAAAAATTAGCAGAATGTAGATTTTTTCCCCTTTCAACCAGCAGTCTTCATTTTCTGTCAACGGAATGTTTCTAACTGATTGTGCGCTCAACGTAGAAATATTTGTAAACTTTTATAAATATTTTGTTTAACTAATTTTACAGGTAACCGATTCGCAAGGCAAAGTTTAAATTAAGGTAAACAAGCTGACGGGCGCGCCGGCGCACAGTGGTCTCAATTTTGGGTTTCATACACATAGGATTTACAAATATTCAACTTCGTTTTTACACAAACTTTTCAAACGTGTAGTACTCCACGGTCCATTAAATTAATAAATATTTAAATATCTTTTTGGTTCGCGCATCTATTGCTGAGAAAAAAGGTACTTTACATAATCAATGTATGGAAGGGAACTTCTTAAGTCGATTTTCTCGGAACTCTTTGGAACTGTCAAGCTTCAAGTGACATGACGTCACTACTGGACCAGAGGAGAACTTACTTTTATAAGTACCATAACCCCGTGCGTCCCCGTTCAAAACATACGATGCATTAAAATCTCATGACTGACTCATCAACGCACAGCCGAAACCCTTGGACCTAGGGAGCTGAAAGTTTCCACGGAGGTTTTCCTTATGGTGTACGCAAGGAATAAGGCAGTCATTTTCGAAGTTCATCCCCTAAAGGGATCAAACGGGTGTTCATAGTTTGTATGGAAAGGTAATATTCGATTTTCTCGGAACTCTTTGGAACTGTCAAGCTTCAAATGACATGACGTCACTACTGGACCAGAGGAGAACTTACTTTTATAAGTACTATAACCCCGTGCGTCCCCGTTCAAAACATACGATGCATTAAAATCTCATGACTGACTCATCAACGCACAGCCGAAACCCTTGGACTTAGGGAGCTGAAAGTTTCCACGGAGGTTTTCCTTATGGTGTACGCAAGGAATAAGGCAGTCATTTTCGAAGTTCATCCCCTAAAGGGATCAAACGGGTGTTCATAGTTTGTATGGAAAGGTAATATTCGATTTTCTCGGAACTCTTTGGAACTGTCAAGCTTCAAGTGACATGACGTCACTACTGGACCAGAGGAGAACTTACTTTTATAAGTACCATAACCCCGTGCGTCCCCGTTCAAAACATACGATGCATTAAAATCTCATGACTGACTCATCAACGCACAGCCGAAACCCTTGGACCTAGGGAGCTGAAAGTTTCCACGGAGGTTTTCCTTATGGTGTACGCAAGGAATAAGGCAGTCATTTTCGAAGTTCATCCCCTAAAGGGATCAAACGGGTGTTCATAGTTTGTATGGAAAGGTAATATTCGATTTTCTCGGAACTCTTTAGAACTGTCAAGCTTCAAGTGACATGACGTCACTACTGGACCAGAGGAGAACTTACTTTTATAAGTACCATAACCCCGTGCGTCCCCGTTCAAAACATACGATGCATTGAAATCTCATGACTGACTCATCAACGCACAGCCGAAACCCTTGGACCTAGGGAGCTGAAAGTTTCCACGGAGGTTTTCCTTATGGTGTACACAAGGAATAAGGGAGTCATTTTCGAAGTTCATCCCCTAAAGGGATCAAACGTGTGTTCATAGTTTGTATGGAAAGGTAATATTCGATTTTCTCGGAACTCTTTGGAACTGTCAAGCTTCAAGTGACATGATGTCACTACTGGACCAGAGGAGAACTTACTTTTATAAGTACCATAACCCCGTGCGTCCCCGTTCAAAACATACGATGCATTAAAATCTCATGACTGACTCATCAACGCACAGCCGAAACCCTTGGACCTAGGGAGCTAAAAGTTTCCACGGAGGTTTTCCTTATGGTGTTCATAAGGAATAAGGCAGTCATTTTCGAAGTTCATCCCCTGAAGGGGTGAAACGGGTATTCATAGTTTGTATGGAAAGGTAATATTCGATTTTCTCGGAACTCTTTAGAACTGTCAAGCTTCAAGTGACATGACGTCACTACTGGACCAGAGGAGAACTTACTTTTGTAAGTACCATAACCCCGTGCGTCCCCGTTCAAAACATACGATGCATTAAAATCTCATGACTGACTCATCAACGCACAGCCGAAACCCTTGGACCTAGGGAGCTGAAAGTTTCCACGGAGGTATTCCTTATGGTGTACACAAGGAATAAGGGAGTCATTTTCAAAGTTCATCCCCTAAAGGGGTGAAACGGGTGTTCATAGTTTGTATGGTAAAGTAATATTTGATTTTCTCGGAACTCTTTGGAACTGTCAAGCTTCAAGTGACATGATGTCACTACTGGACCAGAGGAGAACTTACTTTTATAAGTACCATAACCCCGTGCGTCCCCGTTCAAAACATACGATGCATTAAAATCTCATGACTGACTCATCAACGCCCTCCCTTTAGGGGATGAACTTCGAAAATGACTGCCTTATTCCTTGCGTACACCATAAGGAAAACCTCCGTGGAAACTTTCAGCTCCCTAGGTCCAAGGGTTTCGGCTGTGCGTTGATGAGTCAGTCATGAGATTTTAATGCATCGTATGTTTTGAACGGGGACGCACGGGGTTATGGTACTTATAAAAGTAAGTTCTCCTCTGGTCCAGTAGTGACGTCATGTCACTTGAAGCTTGACAGTTCCAAAGAGTTCCGAGAAAATCAAATATTACTTTTCCATACAAACTATGAACACCCGTTTCACCCCTTTAGGGGATGAACTTCGAAAATGACTCCCTTATTCCTTGTGTATACCATAAGGAAAACCTCCGGGGAAATTTTCAGCTCCCTAGGTCCAAGGGTTTCGGCTGTGCGTTGATGAGTCAGTCATGAGATTTTAATGCATCGTATGTTTTGAACGGGGACGCACGGGGTTATGGTACTTATAAAAGTAAGTTCTCCTCTGGTCCAGTAGTGACATCATGTCACTTGATGCTTGACAGTTCCAAAGAGTTCCGAGAAAATCGAATATTACCTTTCCATACAAACTATGAACACCCGTTTCACCCCTTTAGGGGATGAACTTCGAAAATGACTCCCTTATTCCTTGTGTACACCATAAGGAAAACCTCCGTGGAAACTTTCAGCTCCCTAGGTCCAAGGGTTTCGGCTGTGCGTTGATGAGTCAGCCATGAGATTTTAATGCATCGTATGTTTTGAACGGGGACGCACGGGGTTATGGTACTTATAAAAGTAAGTTCTCCTCTGGTCCAGTAGTGACGTCATGTCACTTGAAGCTTGACAGTTCCAAAGAGTTCCGAGAAAATCGACTTAAGAAGTTCCCTTCCATACATTGATTATGTAAAGTACCTTTTTTCTCAGCAATAGATGCGCGAACCAAAAAGATATTTAAATATTTATTAATTTAATGGACAGTGGAGTACTACACGTTAGAAAACTTTGTGTAGAAACGAAGTTGAATATTTGAAAATCCTATGTTTATGAAACCCAAAATTGAGACCACTGTGCGGCGGCGCTACACTCCCCGCCTGCCCTCGCGAACACCGGTGGTGGATGATCAATATTCGATAAATTTATCCAGATAATTTAATCTTGATAAACTTCACTTTAATCCCCCCGAGTTCACTGTGAAAACATCAAGGCATATACAAGTGATCCCATGAGCCCTTTAGAGGGGCGAGCTAGGGTATAACATTGCTAATATTAAACTGGTTGAAATTGCTTAGAAAATGTGTGTAGGGTTCATCCGTGTAATGTTGCTTCTTATGAAATATGTAATTTTTATTGAATTGAACTGCGGATTGATAGATCATGGTGTCAGCAGGGTATTTTATGTAGATAACAAGCGGATGCCCCGCGACTTCGTCACTTAACTCGTCTTGATTGAGGTGTATGTATCTATGCAAAATATCAAATATGAAGACTGAGCGGTTCGAGCTGTACGTTGAAAGACCAGTCTGACATTCACTCAGTCAGGGTGGATATAGAAAGATATAAACCCATTCATGAACGCAATATACTTATTACCAAAATGTCAACATTCTCCCCAACATCCTCGAGACTCTAACATGCTCTAACTAAAGGTTCACTGACAAGCACATCAACACAGCCTGAATGCTGGCTGTGCAATTTGGACAGCATATTCCACTTCTACTCATGCATGACGTACATTTCTTGTCGCTTTTTTTAACACGAAAATTTACGAGGCAATCCTGCAGCGGGGTTAAGTTAGTAAATGTAGACAAATACCGCATATATCCGTCTGGCAACCTTGCTTTAGCCACCCAAAGGCCATTAAATCCAGAATGTTTGTCCGTATTGCGTTCTGCAGGTGGACTCTGGCAATGTTCCAATAATGGAATGGAAGCATTTTTCCCCACTTGACCTTGTTCAGAGATTGAATTGAAATGGAGAGCGCAATCGATAACGGGTGGTTCAGAAGTCCTCAAATTAAAATAAAATCATACGAGTATAATAGCCACCAGGCTGCCTCTGCATTATTCCTTCTAAGATATATGAACTGAATCGTTAACTTCACAAAAAGGACTGACTCAATTGCACATTTTTGTGTTTTGCGTTCCTTGTCATTAGTTACATAATATGGTTACTGAAAGAAAATACTTCATAGTTTGAAATTAATTAAATTAAATATTTTTAAAGTTTACACAGTTGTATGTAATTTTCTTAAAAAATTTTATGTAAGTAGTATAATTAGTCCCTTTGTGAAATAAACCATTAATTGGGTAAAAGGTAAAAAAGTTTTTTTTACACAACTGTCGGTGTCACCTTACTAATGAACATCGGCCTATTAAAAAACTGAAATTCGGTCCGCATAGACCTCTCAAAGTTCCGAGGTGTCAAAGCTCGATAGCCTTCAAGGCTGAGCCTATTCACAACACTAGCCTCAACGGTCATAAAAGTTTTTTTAACAGTTTACCTGAAGTACCTAAAACGGTTACTGTCGCCCATAAACCTGCGACCTAAAAGGCGCGTTGCCACTCTGAGAACCACGTTAGAATGCGTCGCGTGCCTTTAATAAACAGTGGTCTACCTGCATACAGTATATTATTATTCAGTTCCCATACCAGCGGGTAACCCTTGATGATGTTGATGGACTGTCCAAACAGATGATCTAGTTCGATACAGATGTCGGATAGAAAGAGCAGGTTACCGGAAGGAAGCCAGGTAAGGCCACATATTAAGCAATAATTGCAATGGCGATAGGCGGAAAACGCTGTTACTTCATTTTGAGGTTAACCTTGGAAGCGAACCGTGCGGCCAGATTGCAGGCATGAGTTATAAATTATGTTTTATCTAAACATGCATGTAACATTATATTAAAGTAATGTTTTCCATTCGAATCTTGCGATTTTCACATCAGCTGGTGCCATATATGGATTGGGTTTGGATTTAACGCTCCAACGAAGTATTAGGTACAAGTACATTTATGGATGGAGATTGTCGCCCGCAATGCGACATTTGTTCCAGGAATACGACTTAATCATAATCCAAAGATTTAGGACAGAAATTAGGACGAGTCTCATATAATTAGGTCAGTCGTCGAGATAATCTCGATTGATGAGACGACAGACAGATCAAATGAAATGGGCACAGTACGTCAACGAAGCCCGCAATATATGCAGTAGAGTTTATTGTTCAACGACAAAGACGTAGAACAATGATCAAAAAATAATACTAAGTTGTTATTTATTATTTTTGAAATCAGAACCCGGAGTTTTGAAGTTATTTTCGAAAACGTAACCTCAAAATCTAATTAACCCTATAATAAGTAACCCTAATAAGAGTTGTGTTTGTAGATAGTTTGGTGGATGGATGTTACTGTTTGTTTTAGAACAGTAAAATCAATCTTTATAAGTAAACTTAACTCTAGAAACGAGTTATCTTTATAATTTAAAGGTTACATAAGTAGGTAAGTACTATATACTTATTACGTTTTCTAAAAGAATTTTAAAACCCGGGTTTTGATTTCAAAAACAATATAGCACGAGGTAGTAACTGGGAATTTATAAACATCGTCAATATTATTTTCATATTGAGACAAATAAGTACCAAGAACGGGGATCTATCTACCTGCATTGCAACTGCGCCTGCTATAGCTTTGGCACGAAAAAACAAAACAAGTTTCAAGTTGAGGAGAATCCACTACCTCTGTTCAACAGAAACACCTACTCTAACACAACACAAGCCAACTAAAGTGCAAGTAAAAATATTATGATCGAGTTTATTAGCAAAAAACAACTTTAGGGGTAAGTAATTTCGGAACGTTTATTCATTGCGGTCGGTCGGTCCTTTATTTATTTATAGTCTCACTTCGTCTCAGCATCTTTCGGGAACCAACGATCAATAAAACAGAAATAAAACCTCCAGTAACGCCACCTAAGAGTGAACTTTAACATTTAGCCGAGGGAGAATATCTGAATATCCTATCCTATTCAGGCAGGTAGACCTTCAAGTGGATGACACTGTGGGCAATTCTTGTGGCAGACCGAATTAAAGTAATTCCACGAGAATAGAGGATACCGAAGTCTGTAAATTCAGAGTACATGATAAAGTGAAGGCGTGCATAATCCCTACGAATGCAATATGAATAAAACTGAACCAAAACTACAACAATTTAGTGAATGCTTATAATTATTAAATAAAAAATTGTCTCGGAAGGCATGATATTCCTCTCAAATTCAATTAATTATACCTTACGTCACCACTTTGGCATATGTTACTAATACCAATTTACAAATGGACACATTCTATTAATTAAAGTTGTTACATTTAAACGCCGTGAACGGGTGACACATAATAATCTCTCCAAATATTGGGCACATAAATTTTTGAAAAGCAACCAGTTAGCGGTTTGTCCAGACCCACTTGTGGTTTTTCGGCCTTGCCACTATTCACTGTTAGACTGGCAACATTGACCGCTTAAAATCAGGCGAGCTATTTGTCGGTTTGCCTTGCCACTTTAGACAATAAACATTCGTAAGTTTACCTACACGTCACACAAGTTTCTAATTAAACTTTTTATGAGTACAAAAATAAAGTTTATAATTATAAACGTGAAGATACGTGGTTGTTACTATTTTTACGAGACGTTTTCAGCATGCAAAACTTACAAAGCAAACCAAAAAATCGACTATATAATACTTAAGTCTGTCATACCATACAGACAAGGCAAAACAAGATCATATCACTAAACACAAAGCCCCAAAGCAGTGGTCGAGATGAAAGTAATACAGACAAAGGGTGTCTAGGTTGAAACGAGCCGCACGAGATGGGGATTTAGCTGACCTTCCAACTTGGCCGTATAGCCGGCGCCCTTTGGCGTTAAAGCAATAAAGCCTTTAAGTGAAGATTGGGGATAGAATAAAAGTGCTAATGTTAAGAGAGGTATGGAATCGACAGTTTTAATTGCACCTAAGTCATCTCCTGTAGTTACGCAAACGGTACGTTTTATTACCAGGATTCCGCTGAAACGTTTCTAATAGATAGCCTAAACAATTCCCACCATCGGGCTGAGGTATATAGACAAAGGTTTACTTTTACAAGGGCGTGCGGGCTAGTTTACGACGCGTGACGCGAGCCCAGGAGCCTATTGTAAGAGCTGATGTAGTTACATCTGAGTTACATCAAGAAAAATACAAAATATTTGTTTATTGGCCTGAAATACTAATATGCTCTCATACAGAAGCGCGGTAGGTCTCTTTATGGCATTCCCTTATACCCGAGTGTTTATAATTATTAAGTATTGTCTTAATATCAGACATCAAAAGCAAATAATGCTATCATTATCTCCGAGTTAACATATACGAGTGTTCAGTACAACAAAAGGGAAATTGGAATTTCATTCGTAATAGACCCGTTCATATAATCCGTGCTCTAATATCCTAAGTTGATCTGTGTTCAACAGGGATTCGCATTCAAAGCTGTATTGTTTTAGAGCATTTAGTAAACGGGATATTGTGAAATTATATTGAACGAAGTAACCGTGAATCGGGATGAATTGAAAACATTTGCCCTAGTTTCTTGTTTATTTATCAATAAAAAGATTAACGGCAGTTAAATTTCCCGTATACAGCAATAAATGTCTTAAACAGGATGGTACACAGGCCACAAGTTAATATAAAACGAGACAGGCGCGAAGGCCGTAAAAAACATGAAGCATTGGTAAAGAGCGAGTGAAGTCAAGGCGCTAATTGAGAGGGCTCCAGGGAGGCCACTAAAAATAGACGAGACCTCCCCGAGATAAGTGCACTCAGTAACTGCTAGCTGGAAGTTTCATTGTACGCTATATAAATAGTGGGTTGACAAGAACAATGTGCTATTATTGTTGTTATCAATTACCTACAGTTTCATCCTATCCTAGTAATATTTAAAAGGCGAGAGTTTGTAAGGATGTTTGTAGAGGATGGATGTTTAAGAGTGAGGATGTTTGTTATTCTTTCACGCTGTAACGGCTGAACGGATTTTGATGAAACTTGGTACAGTGATAGCTTTTATCCTGGAGTAACATATAGGCTACTGTTTACCGCGGTAAACTGTTCCCCAGGAAAAACTTAATCCACGCGGGCAAAGCCGCGGGGACACAGCTAGTTTATTATACGGAACACTGTTGGGCGGAGACCTTCAATCGCGAGTCATTTATTAATTAATGTCAAAATTCTTCCTTTTCTTGGATGTAGGCGGTCAAATCTTAATTTAAATAAAATAATATTGGTTTGGATTTTTGCTGGTTAGTCACGCCGTCCGTAACAGCTGAACTGATTTTAGTTAATCTTGGTTATAGCTTAAATCCTGGATACTTTATCCCCGGTGAACGATTTTTAAGTAATAATATCATAAATGATCGCTAATAAAATAATTATAGACCAGGTATAGATTAGTTATGTAGGTCTATCTAGTTGTTAGTAAATATATTTTTTAGATAATTTAAATTTAATTTCCTTTCAGATTTTAGGCGTTAATATACAATGACACAATCCTATAATATGAATATTAGGTATATATCATACAACAGGTACATAACAAACATACTCAATTATTGTACAATTTCATTGTTGTTTTTTAAAGAGGTTGATGTCTGATTGGACAAATGTTATCTATAGACACCTATGAACAAACAAACGTACTATAAGATTTTCTCATTAATTTTATATTATTAATTAATTATGATTACCAAAATCTTATAAAACAAAATTATTATTTTAATGGAATTCTCAAGGAAGAGGTACCTATGTCTTTAGCAGCAATGCAAGTGTCGTACGGTCGACCGCACGTCAGTGGACACAAAACCTGTATAAACTGGTCTCTCACAGCATTGACACTCCCTAATAGGCAAGGTCAGCTCAAGGTCAAAGTGTTTCAACTGACGTGCGGTCGACTGTACGAGTAAAATACAGTTACTTTTCAAAATATTTATCTTTCAGTTATCTGTTCAGGGGTTCTACACAACAAACAAGAAGAGGAATTCACCGTCTTACTCTTATCTGAATAACCTCACGGCAGCTGGTAACGAAAATCATACAATGACATCACAGTAGTTAAATCACAGCAAATTCTTTTCACATCTCTTAAAACCAGAGTCTAGAAGGTCCAAAATACTCTGCAGCTTCATACTTTCAATAGAAAACTCAATTGTATCCTCAATGGTATCTTCCAACACATTTGCAGCATCTGTTTCAGACTGTACAAAACATTTTCGACTTTAATTTAAGCCCACATTGTACATTGTAAACTGTACGCTTATAGAGATGGAGTTATTAGTCTCAATTAGGAATAGTATAGTGTCTGGTCGAAAATAAAACTTAATTCATCAGAGCACTGGCGGGAAACAGAGGCCAGTGATTCGGACTTATCATATCAATGTGAATTGATACGGCATGTAATATGAATAATTGAGATAAAATGTTGTTTTGTATTGTCAATGGTAATTTATAGTTCAATATTTTTCAAAGAATTTCAAATGTGACAGAGATTTTCTGTGGGGTATCCAGAACAGAATAGTACCACTCCCGGCATTGATCTGGATGTTGAATGAGGCAACAAAATCCATCCAATTCATGAGCATTGCAGAGCACAGCATTGTTCTGTGCAATTAAACTTCATATACATACTTTGATCCTGCATCACAGACTCCATAAAAATCAAATTATTTTAGGAGAGTCCCGGCACAGCCTGTACTTATTTAGTAATAATATTTTGTAGTAATAATTATATGCCTACCTAACTGATCTACTTAAATAATAAATATTGAACAATTCTGTTATTGACTTTGTTTATTATTCATTCCTTACACATATGAAGTATACAGCAATAGAAGCTTTATCAAATAAATAATAACCAAATATTTTCATAAATACATATCCCAATCTAATCCCAAAGTATTCTGCAGAATTAAATAAGGATAGGGCAATTCACAAATATTATATAAAATTCCACACCAAGGCCATAAGTTGTGTGTCTACAGGTGGGGATAGAACCCACAAGCTCCGGTGCTTGAGTTTACTGAATCCACTAAGCTAAGGTGGTCTGATGATGATCTCTTTCTCCATAAACACACTATTTTAAACAAAAATATAAGTTTTGCAGCAGTGACATACCTGTAGGTATATATTACTAAAAATGTAAAACTAAGGTAAGGTTTTAGTTATGAAAAAATGATGAAATGCAGCCAATGCTTAATAGAATGTTAACGAAAATGTCAGAGGTGGATACGTTGTTACCAACAGGAATAAATATCAATTTAAGAATCTTGTTAAGGCCACTAAATAGAACACGGTGCACTGCTGTTCTTGTCCAGTATCCATGGGATTAATTTTATCATTAATTAAAAGTCAAGCTGTGATAGCCTAGATGATAGTGTGTTACATTCTTACACGGTTGAGGGATTGAGAGATGTGTTTTTGGAACTTAAATATGGTTTATTAAATAACAATAGCTCAGGTTTTTCGATGAAGGACTTTTTTACTTTAGCATTGTGTGGAAACCTGCATACGCTATAGAAGAAATTCTAAAGCACATGTGAAGTCCACCAAACCGCACTGGGACAGCGTGATTGGCAATGGCCTGTACGCCCTCGGTGAGAGGGTAGACTATTGTGAACCAACAGAGGGGGTTTTAATTTGATTTAAAATCTTTAAAAATTAACGTTTTTTATATGGTAAAACAACATCTTATATGAGAGCATACCTACTCACATTGCACTCCTCAGTGCTCCTATTCCTCCAGGAAGAGTAGTGTAGATAAATCAACACATTTGCAGGTAAACCTGCTATGATAGTTTTATGGACAGCAGGACAGGCATGCAGATAAATGATAAACGAGCAATGTAACTAGTATTTATTGGGTTACCTACTTCTTATGAACTAGGTATGTATAGAAAATTAGAAAACTTACCTGTGCTGGAGGTCAGAGATGTGGTGCAGTTTTCAGAATTGGAAAGTATCACAACACAAGCAGTTCAATGTCTCTCAATTACGTTAGGTAGGACACCAAATTCATTCTCTTTTTACACAAATCAATCAATACACAAAACAACAACTCATTCAGCGATTAATCAATTATACGATTCCATCATTCACCGACCGAACCGCGTATTGTATCCAAGAAGATCCAAGAATAACAATAGAATGTAACCGTAACCGTTAAACGTGGATGCGTGACAAATGAAATGTCAAAGTCAGTACTTGAAAAAATAACAATAAGATTTTTAGGCAGTTTATTTTAAACCACAGTTAAAAATCTAATCATACGGCTTTTACTATAACAGTTAAATTAATAACAAGAGAGCAGTATTTGCTAAAATTTGTTCTGGTTTCTTGATCAACTATCAAATAATATATCTATACTTACTACGTTGAACTACATTCTATGTCTAGTAGTGTTGCTAGCTTAGCAAATGTGCAATAATACAGGGAATATTTAAAAACTGCGCGGTAAATCAATAATCATTAAAAAAAAATTAAGATGTAAAAATCTACCAGTATCGTAGCTGTATGTGACAGTCAATCGTAATTGTAAAGAAGTCAAATGTAACAATGTAAATAAAAAGTTAAATGTAGATATATAAGCAATAAAGTCTCCGTACAGTTTTTTGGTGGTTGTGTGAAATTGAAATTGGCAGATTTCGGCGCAATGACTAATTTTAAACTTTTCGAAGTATATCCAGATTTTTATAAAAGCCTGTAAAGCAAAGCCGTCGGTCATTCGCAGGTTAGGGCGTTTTCAGCCTAAACTTCGTCTCGATTTTGAGTTTTATATTTGCGGCTATAATTGTAATAAAATATGAAAGAATATGTCACAAGATATATTTCTGTGTTTTTGTCTCTCATGTACGTCAAGTGGTTTGTATAATATTAAACTTTGTTTTTTCATGAAGACGAAGTTAAGGAATTTTGTGACGGAGTTGAGGAAACGCATACTTAGTTTATAAGAAATATATATATATAATTTGCGCAAAAATATCATTATTTAGTTTAAATTAAAATATTTTTAGGAAATGAGAAATTTTCAAATAATACTTCAGAAGGTTTTTTTTCCTACAAATATCAGAAACCAATATATTAAATAATACAATTGAATCTCAGCACATTAAAATGATGAAAACAAATTTTATTTAGAATTTCATATATTTTTCTAAATTCTGAATAAAAATTTGACGGAGTTTAGTTGGCGGGGGTTAGAGAGAAAGCCTGTTTTTTTTTCAATATTGCTGGACATCTCACGAAATTTTAGGTTGTACATTGTAAACATACAATGACTATAAAGTAACAAGATCTACAAGTACACAAGTGAAAAATGAAACGATTAAACGGAGCTTAGTAAAGAACGTGAAACTAGAAATGGAGTTTAGGTATTGACGTTTGAAATGTTATTCAGCGACACGAGACCCGCACCGTACCTACTCGACGTCCGAGACAATCCAGAACACGAACGCCTAATGTAAAAGATTGCGGGTTTAACTTACAAATAGTGATGTGATCACTGATTTTGTAACCATTGATGGAGATTAGATACGTATTTGTTTTGCGCGGGAAAAAAAACAAATTTACTTATATGTAAGGACTTACTGCAATGATTATTACAACAAAGGTTACAACAAAGGAGTAACACAATTAATTGGTTATTTAAGTAAAATACTCAAAGTTTGTTATCAGTAATAGTTACAAGATTACAAGACGTTTTGTTCTTAATTTCGGAGTCCCCTCGCTAATGAGAATGGGTTTCTAGAAATCTAAAATCTTATTTGTATGGTTTCCCTACAAATAAAAGTGAAACTTGTCATTTACTTACAAATGGTTGGAGCTATTGAATTTTTATATGTATTACAAATAAATGGGTCCTACAACATGACTTTATCAGTAGTACCTAGGTATATTATTATGTAAATAAATAAATAAATAAATATTTAAAATTGTAAGAAAAAAAATTTTGTTAGTAAAATGCAGAAGCTGCATTTGTTGTTACTCTTTCTTTTTAAATGGCGAGAAAGTTTAGTGCGGGTCCCCGTACCGTATTTTTTCTATTGTGGAAATTTTTATTGTTTTGTGTAAACACCGACATAGAAGTCGTATGTTCTGAACTAGTGATTCAACCTTTTAAATTTCGTTTTTTTGTTTCATTTTTAATGTCGTAAAATCTAAACCAAAGTTTATGGAAAGAAAGGAAACTATGAAAATGTAATATGTTTAATTTAGATGTATTTCAAGAATGGATTAAAAGTTAAAAAATATAATTTAAAAAAATATCCGCAGCAGTAAAACATTACACGATAGTGGTTTTCAAACGCCCCTACATTCTGTCTCCCTCTCACTCTACGTCATTCTCTCACGTTCGATGTGTGGTGTAGTAATATTCGTGATTCAATTTTATTACAGAATTAATTAAATCTTACAATGTTTAGAGGATTTATATTATTTATTTAATTATGTATTACTTTACTAAATCAACACCAGTGACGTTTAGTTGCGGGGGTGGAATATAGGGAAGAAATTTCAGTTTTAATAGTTCACTATGAACTGTCACCAAGTACTAAGTGGTGCCTGTAATTCAGGAGATCAATGTTTTGCTGTTGGTTCAGTGGAAGGAATACCATTTACAGTGAGTATATTGGTCAAGGACTCTCGGCGGCTGCGTCTCGTGACCAAGGATCTTGACGTATGGTAATTGTGAAGTAATGGCCCTAGCAGGAAAATCTAATTTAGCCTATTTGATAAGCCTAAAATGATTTCGTTCACTAAGTAGCTATTATCTTTACTTGTTTGCGGACTCAACCTCATTCCATTCATTAGACACAGTGATACACGTACAGATGGTTTTCCTTGAAAGCTAATTTGCATCAGTTGGCTACAGTTATTTAAATAACAATATAACTGTAGATGACAATTGTTTATCTTGTGGTTACTTAATGGATCATTGTATCGGAATAGGTACTTTATCTTGACTGAATGTTTTATTATCACCAAGTATAGGTGTCTTCAAAATTCACACTACCCTTGTTTGGGTATTAGGTATCTCTCCTAAAATTAGGAACCTCTTGTTATACCTAAGCTGCAAGAACCAAAACACAACTGTTAGTTATACCAATAGAACCTACCTTTGCATATTCTGTTCATTTATCTTGATTACAAATGAAAACCTTTAAAACTGGTAAGGCAGTATAAACTTTATTATTTGCTCTCACAACCAAAGCAGGACTATAATTGCCTCAAATTAGGTTTATTGTAATGTGAAAACATATACTGGTGGGTCTCTCACCACATCTAACTTTCCAAAGTGGTGGTAAAGTCTTCCTCACTCACAGACTAACATCGAGGACAGTCCCTAAGTTATTCCTTTTTTTTCATTTGTTTCCAGGCCTACGCTGCAGGATGTAACATAGTGATACTAGCATCTAACTTTGAACGCGTACAGATTATACCTGGTGCTATACACGGATACATCCGCATTGGATCTCTGGACTGTAGCACAGATACAGGGAAGATTGCCGCAGCGTATGGCTCTGAAGTGTGCATATTTGAACCGACACCATTAATTCACACTGCTGCTACGACCCATGTGAGTATTTAGTCACAGTTTTGCAATATTGACATATTATGAGATACTTAAAATGACAATTTCGGTCTATTCATTGCCCATTACCAATGATTAATCTAACTAAAGATTTCCACTAAACATTTGCAAATATGCCAAGCCATTGTTACAAATTGTATTAAAGACTCTTTAGGAATATTTTGTATATTACTGCAGGTACTGAAATAGAATATTGATAAACACGTTTTATTTAATCTTTCCTGGTAAGACAGACTCAGTGAATATAGTATAGATTAGATAAAATAAAAGATGCAAAAATTGGCATTACTATCTATTTGATAGAAACTGGAGTTAACAAAAAATGTTAGGTATGTAATTAATTATTAGGCTTAACCTCAAGCAAGATAGGTGGTGTCACGAAAATGATTGATTAACACACAACGGAACAGAAGTTTAACTTTATCACAGATGATAACATGTCAGTACTCAGTATTTACATATGTAAGTTTTTTTTTTGATCAAGATTAGTTTTTTTTTAGGAGCTGTATTACTTATTTACCAAAATATTTTCTTTAAAAAAATAAATCTTAAAAACTATAATTTATTATTAGGTACTGTACTATACATACATGCATACATATCTTCACACTGTCCCTGATGAAGTAGGCAGAAAGAAGGAGTTAATACTATAATAACTAATTGAAACCAAAATGAATAGTGTTTTTATTAATTATAATATTTTTGTACCTATAAGGTAAGATAGAAATTTGGGTTATTCTATATTAGATTGCAAAAAACGACCGCCTGTTGGCTTGGTTGTTAAATTCATGCGCCATGGGTCGGGATTTCAATTCCCACTAGGGACAGACAACTTTGTACAAGATGTTCTGGACCTGGGTGTTTCATTATAATTATATTCCCACAATGCAGGAGAAAATCCTAGTTTGGATTTATTAGACAAGTGTACTATTTATTATGTCTATATACAACAATTAGTCCACTTAACATTAAATTGGTGATGTTTGTTTACCAATGTTAGCTCTATTAAGACAGGCGCTTACTAATTGAACCTAATCACTAGATACTTCTAAAAATATACTTCAGATCCCATGGACGGATCTGTTTTTTTGTTTGTAAAACAAATTCTTTATGTGAGTAATACATTTATAATTATTAATTATATCCAAGTAAGAAGATGTGAAAAAAAAATTGTGGTGTAACTAACTATAGTTTTTAAATAATAATTATTATTAGAATAACTTAGGTTTCAACTTCTTGAGCATTGAGTATATGTGTAAGGTAAACAACTTTTTAAATGTGTCCTAGATGTGACTTTTAGGAAGTTGATGGCCAATTTAACCATTTTATCAGAACATTAATATTTACATTTTGCCATTGTTCAAATATTGATTTTGTACAGTTGCCAGCGGTACTCTGTTACATAAAGATTTGTCCACAGCCCCATTTCAACTGAGCGCCGCCGTACCGCGACTTACGTATAAGTTAGCGTATTGACCCGCATTTAGGACATCTGTTTTGCGGAGTTACCTTGTGGCGCAAATAGATCCACTGGATTTATTTTGATATTACGTCTTACAGACTCAAGTCTGATATTTTTAGCATTTCAGTGCCAGAACGAGTCTAATTCACGATTATTTCTTATTTTATAGATTTTTTAAAACGCGAATGGTTCAAATGATGGGTATCTAGTCCATATCACGTCATGGTTCTCAAGTCAAACACTGATAGCGATACTCGCGATACACATTTGATTCTTAGGCTTTCGTAGACAGACAAAACGTTGCGTGTAGATTGGTGCCTTAGAAGGGTAAAGCGTACTTCAAGCAAATTCTTAATTAGCGAAATGTCATTGAATGTTTCTCAGTAAGTACCTAATCATTTTCCATACTTTTTCATGTACCAGGTCCTTATTTTTGTTGTTTTATTAGTAGGTAATAAATAACAATATAAACATATTCATCTATTGGATTTGGGCTTGACAGAATGCGTATCTATTTATTCAAATCAAAGATACTTTTCTGATAAGAGATAACCGAGAATACCAAAAGTATAGGCAGATTACTCGCGAGATTTCAATTGACAGACTATCGTCGCCTTACTAAAGTGAACTTTATCTGCATCCGTAAGTTCATTATCCAATTTAATAGATCATGTGACTTGTTTTACTTAGGCATTCAACACTTAAGAGAAAATAACGTCGAGGGTCACGATACTCTCAATACATTGACCGGTTTTTATAGAGACTGAAAAATTACTAAAAGCAGTGATGTTTTTGGGCGATTGCGAAATATTTATAACGCGTTAGCGTTTTCACAGGCAATAATCACTATTTGTATAATACTCTGACTTTTATCTAACTTCTATCTAAAGGTAAGCTTTATCTGCTATTCTTATCCTCCACTCGAAGGCTGTCTGGAAGAAACCACCCAGATGTACAGTACTATAAGCAAAGTAACAAATAGTATCGAATTTATTTTACCTGATTTCAAATTTCTGACTCACTAATGTTTACTTCAACCCTTCAATATCGACTTAAATATTATTGTCAACTCACTCAATGAGTCAAGAATGTGTACCATCATACCATTTAGTTTGATAACAATGACATTACATTTTGCATGGGATATAACTTACTTTTTAAATATAAATATTATTTAAATGAGCTTCATACATTTTTGTTGAGTCAAATAATTTACAATTATCGGGATTGCCAATTATCGTCAGCTTTATTCTAAATCTTTGTATTCGGCGGTTGGTCTGTAATATATAGGTACGACATATGGAAGCAGTCACTGACCGCCGCCGTAAAACGCATGTTGCTGATGAGAGCTATTTTTGATACAGATCGACCGACTGTTTTATTCAATTATACATACATTCCGTTGACCGAAAGGGGTGAGTGATTCCGAGGCGGAAAAATAGCTCTAGCTCAACATAAATTTCTTTAAGTGCAGCATCTGACGTTTATATATGAAATTTTAGTATCATGCTCTCATCTTTAGCCTATAGCAGTCCACTGCTGGAGTTAAGCCTCTTCTAAACCCGCCAACGCCTAAACCTGAGCCTCGGCACCAGTAGAGGAGGTCCCACACCACGCTTACCTAATCGTGGACTCGATCTCTACTCAAGAACTCGTCAATCCAACCTATTTTATTAAAAATATATAATATATATTTAATACACCTACAGACAAAAGTTTTCTACACTTTGATTACGTGTATGTATAGATAGATTACCGGCAAAAATTACATCAGTTTATTTAGTTTACTTTATGTCTGTATTGATCCTAGATTGACTTCTTGTTGGCTCTTCCTATAGGGACTGGAGTACAGATGGGTGCAGACGGGCAAGTTCGTGGCGGACGGACCAATCACAGCGCTGTCGTGGAACTTGGAGGGCACCCGCCTGCTCACCGGCGGGCGGATACTGCAGCTGTGGCACCAGGCGTCCTTGTACCAGGATGACAGTCAATGTGAGTCGTTTTGCAAACTGTTGTTATTCGGGTTCCACTCCTATTTCAGGCTTCGACCAATTAAATAAATGGACCGGCCATACGCTCGATATCTTGAAGCTATATCCTATTGTGTTCATAACGAAGAATTTCTTAAGGATAATAATTTTACCTGTAGCCGTTCCTATATTATGAAAGAATGCGGTATATATTTGTGATGTGTTGATTGCACAAAACGGCCCGCTTTCATGGAGTCAGTGCAGGGACCGCCACCTCCTCTAAGATTATGATGGGTGAAGTTTTCTCCAAAATTAATATTCTTCTTAAACATTTCGGCTTATCACACACGACTGCTTTCTAACGCATATTGTGCAGGCATTTCGTTGTACATTTCATTCGTTACATGTAATTTAACACGCGATCTACTATTATTTATTCTGTGACGCGATTTACTAATCTCACGCAATTAATGCCTGCCATGTTATCTTAAAGCGTAACACACACTGAGCGGCGGTGTTGCGAAAGCGTTGCATTTTTTTTCTGTAATGTTCGAAATAGTATGAAGCCCTTTACATCAAAGCGGCGGCGGCGCGGCGCGTTCTTCATACAAACCTTCGCCGCCGCAACGCTTTCGCAACGCCGCCGCCCAGTGTGTGTCACGCTTAGGTGCTACTAACAACTCACTGTTGGTTGGAGCGTCACATATTTTAGGAACAGACCGCTAGGCAAATCTGGAATTTGCCGCCCGTGATATATGACGGTAGTGACCCTGCCTACTGCGCCAAAAGATTGTGTATTCGATTCCCACCCGGGACCAACAGCTGTGTGATGAGCATAACTGTTTTCGGATTCTGGGTGTTTGTATGCATTTAAGTATTTATTTAAAAAGTATTTTTTATGTTCATCAGTTGTTGAGTACCCATTTACAAGCTTCGGCTTAGTTTGGGACTAAAAAGTCGTGTGTAAATTTGTCCAAACATTATTATTATATTTGCGTCACATTGTTCGTATTGCGCTCCCACAGGGTAAGTACTTGTATTCAGAGTGGGGCGTAGTTAACTACTTTTGAAGTTAAGTTACATACTACAGTAGTTTCAATTTCACGAAATGCTATAAGTGTAAGTGTCTTGTTAAAACAAGTGCTTTTGTTGTACTGTTACTGTACTGTTGTTGTTCTCTTTTGCCGCTTCCTCACTGTATTTGCCGACCGCGTGCAAGCTACGTCCACTTACGGCGGCCCTGGTTAGAATCGGTTATCACGAGATGTTAACATGTTAATTTAGCTTAGTGGTGACTGGTGACTAATTATATTTACTTGCGCTCTTTTCTTTGCAGCGAGTTCCGGTGTGACATTCCAAATAGGCGGTGATAAAGATGAGAAGCCCAAACAGCCGGAGGAAGAAGAACCGGTAAGTTTAAATTGAAGCAGATTCTTTTTTCCTCTTCAGATTTAACAAAATCGCCAAACTGATAAATATCTTAGTAGGTATACAAGTTATCTCATCCTATACCTTAATCTATTACGTTCTTTTGCTATGAATTTTCTAAGATATAAGTACCGGGTGTATACATATGTGCTAATCATGTTGAAAACAAAGTCACTTAAAGCCACACTGCGGCAATTTCGCCCTGCATGGGCTCCATATAAAATTGTATGTACCACGGACCGCATGCCGCGCTTTGCCCGCCTCGGTATCGGGCCCTTTGTTGTATGAGTTGTATGACAATGTCACATTAGAATCCATTAGAAAAGAGTACCTTCACTCGTTGAACTAAAGAATCACGTTGAGTGTTCTTTCAGATATATCAGCTTATATTAACTTTAAAAATGTACAGATTTTTTATGCGATTACAGCTTACTTGTACTTAATCAGTACGTTTTTGATTTATCCTGTTCAAGTAAAAAACTAAGTTTAGACGCAATATTTATAATACAATAGATAGATAAGTAAAAAATTGATAAAATCGTTACGATATTATCACGTCATCTCTATCATTATGTTATGACAATAATATCGAATGAAAATTTTGATAAATCCACGCGAAACTATTTATACGTGTCTGTGGTTTAGTACTTTTCAGTTCAGATGTTCACAGATAAGATAAGCGTAACAACAGAACGCTGGCTGATATCATTGTTTGTATCTACGTACACTATATTTATACGTGGCTAGTTAGAGCAGCGAGCTGACGGACGGTATTAATTAAACCTAATTTAGGAATACCACTCTATAGTTTTAGCATCAACATGATGTCAGAAGAAACTTTGGACGGGCGAGTTTTAGACCGTTTCAGTAACTAATAATATAAAAAATGTGCTTGTTTCTTCCACTGAAAAAGTTTATCACAGAATACTGAAAAGCATCTCTGCAGCAAATATATGGTTTTACCAAGGGAATTGGAAATCCATATTAGCAAAGTGGTTTTGTCCGTTCGTATGTGTTCTTATGTCAGCGATTTTGAGCTCATGCACGTTCACACGAAGCTAATTTTCGGTGGCGGAAAATAGCAGCTGTAAATAGCTAGCTTGCTGTTTGCTATAGGAGAATGCGCACCACCACGCTATGTCCTCTGCCTTTCAAATTCAGATAGAACTCGTCTACTCCATCGGTTTTCGTTCTGCCACAGAAATAAATCAAGATACAACGGTTTTAATCATTGTTTTATTTACCTTTGGCGCATGCCACCAGACCTGTGTTGTGAGAATGTCGATGAAATCGGTTTCCACTGCGCGTTTGGTGAAGTTTATATATCTACCCGCACTTACGATACTACGCAATTGATGTAAAACTGAACTAAAGTATAGGTACTTATTATTAGTTCCGGAATCAAACAAAGTCTAAAAAATTGTATAGTCGTCGTAATAACAATTAAAGCTAATGGTTTAATCAATAAGCCTAAATACATTGTTATTGTATTGGTAATCAAAATCAGTTTCATATAAGTCTGCCCATTTGGCACGTGTGCCTATTGTACCACTTTAATTTTTCTAATCTTATGACTATGTTTGTGACCTTAGGTCTGTGTCGGATCTTATCATTTCGCATTATGTTCGTAAGGGATTTTAATGAGTGTGTTTGGTTTTTGGTTAGGGCTGGATATGTGTGTGGCAATGTCACACGGCGACGCCGGCGCACCATCTTGCGTTCTCGCCAGACGGCGTGCTGTTCGCCACATCTGGCATAAACGACCGGCTCGTCAAGATCTGGTACCAAAATAAAGGTAATAACATTTAATTACCCATTTACCTACAGTAATTTCCGCTCGCGACACATTTTATTACTCAATTAATGTTATATGAATTTCTTCTAGTATTTTGGTAAGGCTAGACTGATTAAGTAATTTTTTATTTTTTTTTCAATTTTTCAATTTCAATTTTTATTCAAACAAATTCAATTACATTTCGTTAAACACAATAGTATGTATACTGATAAATGTTATAATACTAGACAGACACTGTAATAAATAAGTTATTATAAGAGACGCAGCAAGCTAAGGTTGTGTGGGTGGTCCTCACTAAGCAGGCCCGTTTCGAGGTCCACCGAAACACATCGCGACCGCCGCGGCCGAGGGACACGGCCGGGGTACACTCGTTACATGCTATGTTTGATTTACAAAAGAAAAATGTATCAAGTTAATTAATCCAAATACGTATTTAATGTGTATTTAATTATTACGAAATTATTTTATTTATTTATTATTATCATGTTTGAGAATGTTTGTGTGTCTTTGTATATATATAAGTATATATAAATATATATATATGTATGTATTATGTATGTTATATAGGATGAGTGTGTATGCTTTCATGTTCATTACCCTATCACACCATTACATCTGTAAGTATGGTTTCGGAACTTTCACCACCCATCTCCTTAAGCCACTTTTTAATTGCCTTGCTTCTGGCTTTGGGAAATTGTATGGATTTAACCTTATCCGGAAGGTCCTATGTCCTATGTTTATTGGTTGGGATGTAGAAGCTCGCTAAGCGCGCTCGGCCAACGTGTACTGGGGCCACAATAGATACAGCTTATTGAAAATGATGTACTGATTCGAGTTCACCAAATTTTCATTCATTCATTGAGTTCACCAAATTAATGTTTCATTTATTCTGTGTTGTAGTGCTGGTGCAAACTCACGGGGAGCATTCTCCGCCCGAGTTGAACTACACGTTCATATACGTGGCGCACCCGCGGGCCGTCACCCACCTGTCATGGCGGAAGACCAGCAAGTATATGCCCAAGTAAGTATTGATTGATATGGTAGTCGACCTCGGTTCATAGTTTTTAAAGTAAACCGGTAAGGTTTACTAGCGTAAATGGGGTAACATAATGCCACACCCATAGCCGTTTCTTTGGGCTAACGCAGACCTGGCAAACATCAACACGGAGGATTTTACGTTGATAATTAAATAATCATATTTAAAAATGTTAAAATATAGTTCAAAGGCGCGAGCGTACATCGCTATCCGCTGAATGCAATTAACTTCATTCAATTAGATCTAAAATAACATTTTTAAATACGGCTCTCCGCCAGGTCTTGGCTGACCCTTACATAAATATCTTCTCTGCCGATAATAAGGGACCCCGTGCGAAGCGCCTTAAAAAGTCCATATGACTGAAAATGACGACAAATCGTACCACCATATAACTTATCCACATTTTTTAAAATCTCAATTTTATTGTTCTCTGCCAGGGGTAGTGTCGGCAACGTGCTGGTGACATCGTGTGTGGACAACATCTGCCGCGTGTGGGCCGAGACGTTACTGCCGGAGGACGAGTGGGGCGGCGGCGTGGTGACGGCGCACTCGCGCTCCCCGCCGCGGCGGCAGCGCGCCACGCACCGGCACAAGCACCGCTTCATGCAGCGCCTCAAGCATATGAAGTGAGTATACTGTTGTATCATCATCATCATATCACCCATTCAACGTCCACTGCACCAATGAACACACCGGGTGTGCTTCCGGCCATCTTCTTTAGGTCGTCGGTCCACTCGGCGAAATCATCTCACTGCGCGTACCCGCCCGCGGTCTCCACTCCAGAACTTTTTGGCTTGAACTTATCCCCTGCTGAGATCTTGTCAGTCCTGCCTTCGCATTGACGGAGTGATGGAATGAGCTGCACAAATTGCACAAAACTCCCGCTTTCGTGGAGTCATTGCAGGGACCGCTACCCCTGTCTGAGGCTCCACCAGAGATGTGCGCGGTGAAATAGGTTTTTTCTACCAATAGTATCACTTCGTTTTCTTTACGTAAGAAGCAAGCACCCTAAGAATAAAGATTATAAGAAACGAATGAGCTGGTTGGATAATATGTACATAATCCGTACATTTTAATCATCATATCAGCCTGTAGACTCCCACTGCTGGACAATGGCATTTTAATATTAATTTTAGGAATGTTTAAATAGTCAATACAGTACAAACGAAATTACAGAGTAGATAGAACGACTAGTATATCAAATAATAGTAGTGGCCACAATAGTAATTGATTGCTATTGGAATGGAGTAATACGGGCGCGCATTACAGGACATGTTTCCACATCAGACGAAACGCGCAGTCGTCGAAGCAGCCCAGCGCGCCGATCCCCACGCTGCCGTCCACGTACAGCGCGCACGACTTCCACAACCCGTACCACTCCACTTCCTACACCGGAGGTGAGTACTAACATATGAAAACACCTTCGAAAAATACCTTCTTTGGTATTACCTGACTGGCCCGTTGGCGTAGTGGTAGTGACCCTGCCTACTGCGCCAAACGTCGTGGGTTTGATTCCCACCCGGGACCCAACATTTTTGTGATGAGCATAACTGTTGGTTTTCGGATTCTGGGTGTTTGTATGTATTTAAGTATTTATTTAAAAGTATGTATGTTTATCAGTTATTGAGAACCCATATACAAGCTTCGGCTTAGTTTGGGACTAAACAACCGTGTGTGAATTTGTCCAAACATTATTATTATTATTAACCTTTTAACCACCAACGTCATCGATTGACGTGATCAAAATGACATTCTAAATATAGTGTATTAAGGTTTGATATCGTACAAATTCTATGTCATATTTATAAGACGGCGGCGGTCAGAAGGTTAAAACACCTTCGAAAAATACCTTCTTTGGCATTGCTAGATGAAAAGCCTGACAATTCCACTAAAAAAAATTTGTCACTTCCAGGCTTACATTTCCATTTAGCGGCGTCGATAAACGCGGAAACGGATATACCGCTAGTTCCGTCACTATCCGGCGGCGGCAGGTTCATCCTGCACTGGCTTCACAATAAGGAGATGCACTTCACCAGTCAAGCCGAGGCCATACTGCACGACCTTACGAAGAAAGTAAGTTTAACATATATTTATTAACATCGTCATGTAGGTATCGTATGACCCATGTGTCGAAAAATATCAAACGTAGGTTTTTTTTTACCACATTTAAAAATGCTTCTAAAAGCTGCTTGAATACTCTTATCTCCTTATCACTTATCAAGTACATATACAATTTTATCAGTTATGCTAATTTCCCTGTGGAATTTACTTGTGGAATAACCTTTTTGTATATGCCATGGGGAGTCAGCGATGGGGTCAAAGTTAGCGGTTTTCCACAATATGCATTACTTTTACCGAATTCTCAGTCTTTTACTTTATATTGTTGTAGATATTAGACAAAGAAGAGACGGACGAAGCCGGTTCAGGTTCGGATCACACCGCACACCCGGACGGAGAGAATGACGCGAGTATGTAATTGTTTTAGATCAATACTCTTATAAACCATCGTCATATTATAATTCACATAATTGTATGTAACAGTGGGTACAGTAAACATATTTCGAGTAATCTATAAATCATTTGTTTACTAATCATTGTTGGTTGTAGTTTTTGAGATCAATATGACTAAAGCTTGACAAATTAGTAGAGAATGCTTAACATTGAAGGATATTTTGCAAAGGAAAGTGGAAACATAATATGTGTTTACATAACATGTGTTGACTTACATGTGATTACATAATATGTGTTGACTATGACGCTCTTTAATAATTACATTTGAGGTAATTTGTCAAGCAATAGCTAAGTAATTAATAAGCTAAAAGCTGTATATTTTTCGTTATAATTTATTCTTTAAAATTTGGAAAGTAGATTTGAGAGCTTCGGTGTAATTTATTTATTTATTTTAAAATAATAACTTATTATTTTAGCTGTCGTGTTAACTTAAAAATATCTAGGCCAAGCGAGCTTTGTAACAGCTTGTCTTATTACACGCTGCCTTAGGACATGTAGTACATAGGCGGCCCAGTCATCACTTGACGAAAGCCCAATCCGAGGAGAACAGCAATAGTGACGAACAACCAGGTAACAGTAATTATAAGTGACATGGTGTTGTATGAAGGTTATCAATATCTGTTACTGAATGCAAGGAATCATTGCAGATATTGTGTATATTATTGTTCTCCATGAAATGACAAATGAAAACTATTTGCGTGTCGGAAGCGTAGCAGTACTGTTCTGTTGTGTACATGTAGGTGTTCGGGCTATAGTCCACCACGCTAACCCAGTGCGGGTTGGTGGACTTCACATGCGCCTAAGAATTTTTTCTTCGACGTATGCAGGTTTCCTCACGATGTTTTCCTTCACCGTTTGAGAGCAGTCAGTAAATGCACATTAAGAAAAAAAACCCATTGGTATGGCCCAGCCGGGGATCGAACTCCGGAACACTATACGGTTTATTTTGTTTCCGAGGCGCAAATGGGTGTGTTTTGTTGTGCCGTTTATGTTGTTACATTGTTGTTTTAGACTGTATTGCATTCATACATACTATTATTGTGTTCATACCGCAGATTTTAAAAAATTTCATTCTTGATTGTGAAATTCTTTGTATAAAAACGCACCATAAGTACTTGTATTAAATTCCATTTGCGTGTGCAGGTAGCGGCAACCACAGCCATCCGAGCCTGTCCAATACGACGTCGATAAACTCCATAGCGACGGACGTCACGTGCACGCACCTGCCCGACTCGCTGGATGCTAAGATAGAGTCGCTGTTGCGCGACTGGCACCAGAGTCCTGACCTGCTGTTTTCCATTCACCCTGTTGATGGCAGCTTCCTTATATGGTAAGCTAATGAGTAGTGTCGTTCATAGTATTGACTTACGTCTCCTGTCGTATTTAGGCAATACCAAAGAGCGGATTGTTTAGGACATTTATGTCAATTTTGTATCTGCGATACTATGCGATTATCACCTCATCCACCATGTCATAGTAAAAGAAGACCATGACAATGGCAATTGTCTTATTCGGTATTAAAGGTCCTCAAAAGCTTGTCCATTTCTACATTAAAACCCAACATTCATAATCGCTGTAACTTTTAAGAATTAAATGTATTGAAAATTGCAAACAAAACCAAAGAATACGAATAAGCATAAACATGAAACATATTCGCAGCCACGTCAACTGAATGAAGTAATAATTCACACGCCACGCCCTTTTTCGTAATGACATTTGATCATTCGTGGAATGATATTTTTTGACAATTTAATAATTATGTCGTTGGCGTTCATAATGTTAAAATGATAAAGGGATCTTTCTAGTCAATTATATTAAAAATCATTACGATTTATAACTAAGCGTGTCTATGTATCACATGTATCCGATTGTCCACATACAGGGTGTGCGAATGGCTGGATGAGCTCCAAGCCGGCGCGATCCGCCAGGCGCAGGTGTCGTTCTCTGCGCGCATACCCTCCGCGTTCCCGCTGGGAGACGCGACCACCATGTGCACGCCGGCCGCGCTGTACCACGCCGCCGCACAGCCGCTGTACGTGCGGCACAGGACTAAGCCCGTCACACCAGGTATGGTAGCAAAATCCACTCAAGGGTTGAGGGCCTGGTGACCTGTAAAACAGGACCTATCCTCCTAATATACCGTCTCACACAAAGACCGGTTTCAAGTTATCAAACTGCATGTTATTATTGTTTCTAACTGTATGTAATTTTGTTTGAGAAAAATAAATAAAAATTTGTATAGTACAGTCAGTAGAAACACCTTGACCTTGAGCTGGGCTATCAGGGAGTTTCAATACAATGTGAGACCAGTTTATAATGGTATTCATATGAATTCGATGAACGTCTTCCTCGTCGTCCGGCGGGCATTCCGGAAAATTGGGTAACGAGAAACATGTACTTTTGAAAGCTTCGTACTTCTAAAGTTTAAAAGTTACGAAATACATAGTTATATAGCTGTAAAGATCCATCTGATCCCCCGCGATGACTTCATAGACCGCTGGAGTAAGCACTGAAAATGTAATCCTGGAATACGTGACAGTTTATGATGTACATCATCATCATCATCATATCAGCCTGTAGACGTCCACTGCTGGACAAAGGTCTCCCCCAAGGATCTCCACGACGACCGGTCCTGCGCTAACCTCATCCAGCTGGGTCCCGCGACCTTCACCAGATCGTCGGTCCACCTTGTGGGAGGCCTGCCCACACTGCGTCTTCCGATACGTGGTCGCCACTCGAGAACCTTTCTGCCCCAATGGCCGTCAGTTCTACAAGCGATGTGCCCAGCCCACTGCCACTTCAGCTTCGCAATTCTTTGAGCTATGTCGGTGACCTTGGTTCTCCTGCGGATCTCCTCATTTCTGATTCGATCTCGCAGGGAAACTCCGAGCATAGCTCTCTCCAATGCATAGCTCTCTCTATGATGTACAATTTATCCTTATTTTGGTATGCAAAAATTTTCCAAATCGATTTTGTTGCAGGTCAACCACAGCAAACGGAGACTGTGACAACGCCATTAGCTAGTGTACAAGAAGAGAAAGACGAGAATGAATGGCAGCAAAATGAGGAGCAGAATCAGCCTCAGGGAAACGGTATTTTATTTAGTCCGTGCTATTATTATTGTAGCTCGATTTAACTCACTAATGGACGAATGAAACTATCTGAAGAGTAGAAATTCCAATGGAATTAAGTGCTAATTTCAATAGTCTGCTTTTGAATTAGCTGGCTGTCAAACTCGAACAGTCGAGTGGAGGCCGGCTGGGGGCCGGACGTTTGAATGGATAGAGAAACTTGTAACGGTGCGCCCTTCGGGCTCACTGGCCTGGTCGCTCCGTTAGCATTAATTCCCTCGTACTGAAGGTATCGGGGTTCTCAGTTTCTAAGGGAACTACGGGGTTGATAAAGGAAACACGGGTTATGAAGATAACTGGCACAATGGTGCCTATATTTGCCTACTATAAAATATATATACAACGGGCGCCGTCGGCGGCGCGGTTCGTATCTTGATTGTCTCGTCTGGCGGTCGGTCCTCCGTCGGGCAGAGTGACGCGGTTCCTTCGGAGCGGGGGGACCCGCCGCGGGGACGTGCGGCGGGGACGCACGGGCGTCGTCCGACCCGGAGTGAGTGCGACGCAGGCGAAAGCGCACCGCAGCTGCACCCCAGGTGAGCAGCTCGCCCAAGAGGTTCTGGTTGCTGGTAGTCCGAGTGCGACGCAGACGAAAGCGCACCGCAGCTGCGAGCCTACTAGCTTGAGAACCCTCGGAAGAGTGCTGACGGTACTGGGCCCGGCGCGCGCTTATATAGCGGCGGCGGGCGGCGAGCGCTTCCCTGTGTGCGCGGTGCTTGTCTCGGTGTGCGTGGCGCGCTCGGGTTATCTCCGATCGCGCGCTGTGCGTATAGCGGGCGCTTCCATGTGTGGAGGCGTACGCTTCGATGTGTGCGGGCGCGCGCTTCACTGTGTGCTGGCGCGCGCTTCAATGTGTGCGTAGCGTCGTGTAGCGTACACGAAGCATCGGAATTCCGCCAGGGCCGGCACGCGGAGTGAGGTCGGCTGGCGGAGCTTGGGGCGACCCGGGTGGGTCGTCACACTCCCCCCCTTCTTATGAAGATTTTTTCATCTGGAAAAAATCTCCGTTAGTAACTGTCGTAACATATGTATCCAAAAATCCCTTGTTCCCTCGGTATCCCCAGTGTTCCTGGTTTTTCCGTCGGGTTTGTTGACATTATTATTTAGTTGTATGTAATGTGTGGCTCTTGCCTTTGATTGTGTGGGTTTTCGGCCAAGGCTGGACTCGGAATATTTCTATTTTTATTTTGTTTACATCTTTGTGTGTGTGAATTTTTTTGACAGGGTCTGACTCGGAATATATTTTTGTTTGTTTACTTGTTAAATCTTTTCATATCTTTTATGTGCGCGGTTGCGATTTTTCCCTTTCCTGCTGTTTCTTGTAACAAAAATATTACTGGTGACTTCTCTTCTAATACTACATATGGGCCTATGAATTTCGGATCTATTTTCGCGCAAAATTGTTTACTGGCGTTTGATGACGGGAAGTCCCTTTTTAATACTATGTCCCCTATATTTGGTTTCCAATTTCTACTCTGTTTATCGTAGTATTGTTTTTGGTATTTTGATGCTTTATCTTGGTTTTTTCTTACTATTCCGTATACTTCTTCGATTTTTCGATCTATCTTCAGGGACGGACTTGGGAAAATGTTTTTATTTCTAGGCGTTCTTAACTCCTTTCCGAAAGGTAGGAATGCTGGAGTGTATGTCGGCGGGTAAGGTCGTGGCAGTGGTCCGGTTAAGTCAGTTGCCCTGGTTTGCCATGGACCTTCTGTCTTTTCCACTTGCCTTATTCCAGCTGTTTTCTGTTGTGCTGGTTTCTGCGTTTGGCATTTTCTGCATTGTTTCGCATATTTCGCTACATCTCTTAATATCCCTGGCCAGTAATATCTCACTGCTATTCTGCTTCTTGTTTTTGATGTTCCCTTGTGTCCGGCGTACGTCGAGCCGTGGTTTTCCTTCAGTATGTTTTCCCTTTCCCCTTTGGGTATGCATAACTTCCATTCTGTCTCTTGTTTTAATTTTGTTCCACTGGCGGGGCTTGTAATTCTTCTGTATAATTTTTTTTCCTTTATACAGTATTCCGGTTGATTTTCTGGTGTCTGTGCGACTTCTTTTAATTTCTTTTCATACCAGTCTGTTTCTTCTTTCATCGCTGCGCATATAGGATTTCTGTGTGATTCGTCTACGGCTACGTTATTCTGTTTCCTGCTTCTTTGTATCGTTTTTCTGAAATTTTTTTCATATTTCTTTTCTTCTTTGTGTTTCGGTTCTTCGTTTTCGGTGTCCCATGCTAGTTTCATGCCGATTCTTCTTAATAAATCTATACCTATGATGCTGTATGTTGTGTTTGGTATCACGTGCATCTGGTGTTCTATTCTTTTGCCATTTATTTCTATTACCGTGTGTAATGACTTTTCGATCTTTATATTTGTGCCGTCTGCTAGGATTATTTTTCTAATGCCTTTTTCTTCTTTCGTTCCCCTTTTTTGACAATTTCTGTATATTTCTTCGTTTATAAACGAGTTTGTTGATCCTGTGTCTATGAGACCTTTATATGTTTTTCCTGCGATTTTCATCTGTGTAAAAATTCTATTATCTTTATCGGTTTTCTTCTCTATTGTGTAAGTTTTCATTGTTTGACTGTAGTCGTATTTATCGGCCTTACAACAATCTTTACTGAGTTTACCCATCTTTCCGCAACCAGAACAGAAAGTAATTCTATTTCCTCTGCAGTCTTGCGCGAAATGTCCCTCTTTTCCGCAATTCCAACAGCAGTTCTGCGGGTTGAAATTTCGTATGTATTCTCCTTTTTTGTCGGTATTTTCCTTTTGTTGTTCATGTCTATTCCCAGTGTTCGGTTTTTGTTTGTAGCTTGCCACTTGTCCATCGTGATAACTATGTGATTTCGGTCCTGTTCCGTCTACGTTGAATCTATGTATCATCGATTCTTTCAGTCTCTCGACTGTCACTTTCTCAAAATCTTGTGCTAACTGTATCAATTCGCTTAGATCCTGGACTTCTTCTCTTTTTATATATAGCTTGTAGCTGTGATGCATATTATCGTAGATCCTTTCTAGGATTTCTTCTTTCTTCATTTTTCCTTTTCTCCTTATTAATGTTTGCATTTCTGTGAGGTAGTCGGTGAAATCTTGTTTAAATCTTTGTTTTCGGGCTATGATTTCTTCGGTTAATGTTTTTTCATAATTTCTTGGGAAATAGTAAAGCTTGAAATCTTCTATGAATTTCTCCCATGTCGTCCATGTGCTGATGTTGTTTCTACACCATAACGATGCTTTTCCCCAGAAGAAGCGTGGTAATAATTTGAGGAGTTTCTCTTCCTCTATTCCACTTCCTGCCACTAGTTCCTCTAGTCTCTCCAGGAATTCTATGGGGTTGTTTGTGGTGTTAAACTTTATGTTCCAGCTCGCGATCATCGAGGAGATGTCTTTTGCTGATGGTGCTTTTTCTGCCATCTTGATTTCTTTTCGGGTTTCGTCTTCGGGTTCTACGTCTTTATATTCGTCGTCCGAATTTGTTTTCTCAGTGTCTCCCTCTAGTCTAACAGCCTGGGCGAGGTTCTTCCTCAATTCTTCTACTGTCAGATCTTCGTACGGTAAATTTCTTTTCTGTGATTCCTCTATTAATTCTGGTTTCTTTTTCCCGTATATCCAGTTGGTAGACATATGTCCTGTCGACGCTTTAGACTCTTCTGTCTATGGGTGTCTGTCGGTCTGTCTTTTTTTTTTTTTGTATAGAATATTACGGCGGACGGTATTTTGTTATTTGTACGGGGGTATTTCGGCGGTCGGTATTTTCGTGATTCTTTCTTTTTTTTTTCAAAATGCGGGGGTTAGTTCCCTATTGAAAGGTTTTTTTTTGTTTTGTTTGAAGTTATGACGCCAAGTTTGCCGTTTGTCGTCAAATGCAACGCGGATGGTCTTTTCGTTTTTACTTTGAAACGCGAGGTTGGTTCCTTATTGAAAAGACGTGAGTCTCTGGGTTGGGCGCCGAATGCCAACTGTAGTGGTGAGTGCGACGCAGACGAAAGCGCACCGCAGCTGCACCACGGGCTAGCGTCTCGTCTGAGGGTATCAGTCCGCCGGTAGTCCGAGTGCGACGCAGACGAAAGCGCACCGCAGCTGCGAGCTACTGAGCTTGTGAACCCCCGGAAGAGTGCCAAATGTACCGGTCCCACCCCTATGTCTGTCTGTTTTACTATGCTATCCTACGTTCTGCTCTGTCGGGGTTTCTATTACGGTGAAGTTATTTTAATTACTCGCGGTGTGTTTCCTTTCGCGGCGGAGTGGGTTTTTTAAAGTTGGGCGCCAAATGTAACGGTGCGCCCTTCGGGCTCACTGGCCTGGTCGCTCCGTTAGCATTAATTCCCTCGTACTGAAGGTATCGGGGTTCTCAGTTTCTAAGGGAACTACGGGGTTGATAAAGGAAACACGGGTTATGAAGATAACTGGCACAATGGTGCCTATATTTGCCTACTATAAAATATATATACAACGGGCGCCGTCGGCGGCGCGGTTCGTATCTTGATTGTCTCGTCTGGCGGTCGGTCCTCCGTCGGGCAGAGTGACGCGGTTCCTTCGGAGCGGGGGGACCCGCCGCGGGGACGTGCGGCGGGGACGCACGGGCGTCGTCCGACCCGGAGTGAGTGCGACGCAGGCGAAAGCGCACCGCAGCTGCACCCCAGGTGAGCAGCTCGCCCAAGAGGTTCTGGTTGCTGGTAGTCCGAGTGCGACGCAGACGAAAGCGCACCGCAGCTGCGAGCCTACTAGCTTGAGAACCCTCGGAAGAGTGCTGACGGTACTGGGCCCGGCGCGCGCTTATATAGCGGCGGCGGGCGGCGAGCGCTTCCCTGTGTGCGCGGTGCTTGTCTCGGTGTGCGTGGCGCGCTCGGGTTATCTCCGATCGCGCGCTGTGCGTATAGCGGGCGCTTCCATGTGTGGAGGCGTACGCTTCGATGTGTGCGGGCGCGCGCTTCACTGTGTGCTGGCGCGCGCTTCAATGTGTGCGTAGCGTCGTGTAGCGTACACGAAGCATCGGAATTCCGCCAGGGCCGGCACGCGGAGTGAGGTCGGCTGGCGGAGCTTGGGGCGACCCGGGTGGGTCGTCACAAACTTCATAAACATTTCACTGGAGACAGCTCATTTGTTATTATTTTAGATCCTCGCGAGGAGAATAATAACGACATGCAACGGAAGACGAGCGTGGTGACCGAGGACATGGAGGGTCAGGAGGGCGACGTGCTGGACTCGGCGCCCGTCATCTCCATGGTGACCAATCACACCAACGGCACGCTCAACCTGTGGCAGCTCACGTTCGATGACAAGTCCAAGTTCTCTCAGGTAACGGGAACTTTATACTGGATCTTTAGTTAGTTACATTATTCTTTCGCTGCAAAAATCTCTCCCACTTTCCAGTAGGTTATGGGCTGGTGCGGGCCTTTTGTGTAAGCACAGGGCTGTGAATCACTGCAGTCGATAAAATGTCGGTACAGATGGTGTTAAATTTTATTGTAAAAATGAAAATAGGAATGGAATGCCAGTTCTTTCCAAAATGTGAAACAGTGCAAATCACCAACTAACACTAGTGGAGCTGTATTTTTAAAATTAATATTAAAATTAAGTCCAACCAAAACACTTGTTTCCAGAATCATAAATCTCATAAAAATTACATGTCTTGCGTTGTGTGCTTTTGAAATCAAATCGCTTTGACTACCTACCTCACCTGATCTGCGATCGGGATTTTTTTTGTTACAAATTATAATTCTACTTCTTATAATGTATATTTATTTGATTGAATGTTAGAGAAGACAAGTTTATTTAAAACAAAACTTAAAATCCTCAAAAAAAACATCAAATCTACAGCCTATTAACATGTTCCCCACTGGGGCTCAGGCTTACCCTCTCAACGAGGGCGTTCGGGCTATTCCACGCCAGCCCAGTGCGGGTTGGTGGACTTCACATGCGCCTAAGAATTTCTTCTTCGGCGTATGCAGGTTTCCTCACGATGTTTTCCATCACTTCAGTCAGTAAATGTACTTAAAGTTTTGAGAAAAAACCCATTGGTACATGACCCAGTCCGGGATCGAACTGGCCGTGTCTTAACTCCGACGCCACTGACGCTCTAAAATCCTAATTTTTTTCAAATATTCCAGGTGCTGTCAATCGGACACGCGTCAAGAGCGTCCGGACATAGATTTAGGGTTAACGATATCACATGCCATCCAGTATTACCGCTATTGCTAACCACCAGCCATCATAATATATCAGGTAAGTTGAAAATATGTTCATTTGTACGCTCTGCCTATGAACCTGCGCCCACCCTGTCAACTGACCTGTAAACGTTAAATATATTAAGTAAAGAATATTAAATTTTGAAGATTATTAATTTTGAAAATTACAGTACTTCCTATCTATAAATAGATCCAACTGCTGGATCTAGAAACTTTTCGTATTTCCTTTTCCACAAAGAAAGTGTTTTATTTATTTATTTCTACAGCCAGGCGGTTGAATTCCATTCGGACCAATCGCATGCAACATCTAGTAGTGTCGTAAATTCTAATGATCAGCTTTCATAGAAATAGTATATAGTTGTATTTTACTAAATTTCGCTTGCAGATAACGAAAGAAATACGCATACGGCGGACGACGACTCGGCAGCGGGTGGATTGTGTTCTGAGCTGATAATGTGGCGCGTGGAATGCGTGGGCCCGCTCGGCAAATCCGGCGGGGTGTCGGAACTAGCAAGGGTCAACTCTCCACACTTGTCGGCCTTTAGCAACGTCGCGTGGTTGCCCACCTTATTGCCCAGGTACGTACATACATATCTTCACGCTATGTCCCTGACGGGGTAGGCAGGCGCAACGGAGCGCCAAGTATCGCGATCCTGACACACCTCTTTCGCTTCGCTCAGTCTCATCATTCTCTTCACGCACGCTAGCCGCGGGACGCGAGCGCTCTTCACGTCCCAGGTACATTCCTTCATCATATCAGCCTTTCGAAGTCCACTGCTAATCATTGGCCTTCTTCCTGCTGCAATGAACGCCGCCACAACCGGTCTCCGGCCACATTCTTTAGGTGTAGTACATTTTAGACTTTCGCGCTTTGTATTCATAATTATATAATTATTTACGGGTCTTACACACGAAATAGTTTTATTTACCTTGTCCGACGTTGTCTTTAGGTGTGTCGGTCCGGCTGGCGGTTGGGCGTCCCACCACGGTGTCCACCCCAGACCTCGTCTGCCCCAAAGACGTTTAAAGATGCTTGTTCGTAACTAGATGGTAATATTAAGTGATGTCTTTTCCAGCACTACCCTCGGGAATCTATCAAACTCACCGTCGGCGTGTTTTGTGGCGAGTGACGGTGAGAGCTTACGGGTGTTCCAAGCGGTCATCGATGCTCGGACTCTGCTCGCCGAAATCGCTACCTCGGAGAGACGCCACCAGGAAGTTATGGTAAACATATTACTCGTCTGAAGCTTTTTCAAACAGATACAGGAATCATACAAGATGAGAATTAAAATCAGGCGATGGTGAAAAGTACCTTAATAAAAATTAAAAATAGCAAATGTTACCAATGTTACTCAAAGGAAACAATTACCCTATACCTTAAATTCCAAAGACTAAATGGTGTGACCGCGTAGTTTCACGCCTGTTGAGGCATAACATCGCAAGCGACACAAAAAATATGCAATTTTATACCAATTGCCAATAGATCTAAATGCGTATTTTCATTGTTTTTTTGTACTGACGATGATTTCACTGAACAGAGTCGATTTCAAATAATAATAATAATAATAATGTTTGGACAATTTTACACACGGCTGTTTAGTCCCAACTAAGCCGAAGCTTGTACATGGGTACTCGACAACTGATAAACATACTTAAATACATACTTTTAAATAAATACATAAATACATACAAACACCCAGAATCCGAAAACCAACAGTTATGCTCATCACACAAATGTTGGTCCCGGGTGGGAATCGAACCCACGACCTTTGGCGCAGTAGGCAGTGTTATTACCACTACGCCAACAGGCCAGTCAAATCAAATCTCACGAATGACTTATGACGTTTTGACGCCGCTCCATACTAACATAGACGTCACTCTTAACGGCAGCACGACACTATGTCAATGTCGTCGGGCTCGACGCTGGAGGAGGGCGGCGGGATCCCGCTGCACGACCGCATCAAGATAGTGTCGCAGCAGTCGACGGCGCGGCCCGGCGCCATCATACAGCTGCACGCGATAGCGGACGCCACGCACGACTGGCACAACACGCAGCTGCTGCACGTGTTCCAGCAGCAGCTTATCACTGGTCAGTTCTGCTTTCTGACTCTTCTCACTTCTACTCTGCTTTTCACTTCGATTGCGAGAAAAAAACCACCAAATTCTTACGTCCGCTTCAAATTGTGCAATAAAAATTCTAGAATTTTCGCGGATACTCAATTAGTTAATGAATCGGTTAAAAGTGGTTAAAGATATTTTTTTATTCTTACGTCGACGAGAAGATCTCGGCGCAGTTCTAATATTACCGATATTTCTCTTTACTACAGCATAAGTTGAATGAGACTTAAATAATTATACTATTTATTGCACAAATAAATTTACTACACGGAAAACAATTAAGAAAAATGCGTACAAAAGAGGACTTGATCTATAATGATATATTTATACTTGTAATGTTTACTCGTTAGGTGAACGTAGTTCAACGGACACAGAGAGCACCGACTCCGGCGTGGAGGGGTCGGACCTGAACACGCTGACGGAGACGGGCCTCGAGGCCATAGTGGACCTGCGCAAGGCGGCCGTCTTCAACGAGCCCTTCTACATCGTGGTGCTGGAGAGGACGGACGGCGGGTCCACTGTGCACATGTGGCGGCTCACCGTGTCCTCCCAGGCGGACTCCACAGGTTCGTTTAGTCCGTTACAAATGAATTAACTTTTAGAATGTGGGCTGTCAAAATACTCCCATCCCCGTCAACTGTGGCTGTCAGTTGTTGGTTTTTCAAAAATCATCCCTATCTAGATTTAGATATCTAGGTCTCTCGGCGGCCATTGAAGCACAATTTGTGTCTCTCCACAGTTACTGGGGAATCACAATATGTGCTTCTAGACAGATGAAAGGTTATGGATGTAGTAGAGTACCGATGTAAATCCCGATTAATTAATAAAAATATGAATTCTAAAAAACGAGACTCACCCGATTTTTTAAAATACGACGAATACGGCGAGTTTACTTAACTCTTTGGAGCAGGGCAACGTCTGATTGCTTATTGGTAGGTCAGCGACCTGGCGCTCAGCGGTTATTGTTTCGAAAAAAGTACAAAAATAAAGGTAGTGTTTTTTGTACTTATGGAATAGGTATCGCTTCTTATTTACCGTAAAGGATTCCCTCGTTTACTCTGTATTACGTAGATAAAGCACGCTATACCCAAGAGATGGCCTAGTGACTCTTAAAAAATTTTTGTTAAAAATATAACCATGTTGAGTAATGTCGCGTATTGTTGCCAGACGACATGACAAACAGCATGATGTACGTACCGGACAGCGCGCTGGTGCAGGAGGAGGAGGGCGAGTCCCGCAAGAACTCTGTGTCTCTGGACAACGACCGCGCCCCGCCGCCGCAGCCGCAGCACTCGCACCATATTTCCATATCTACCAAAAAGGTTGGTAGATATAAAAGGTTGGTAGCAGAGTTCCTAGTAATGATTTTCATTGAGAATTATCACGATAATTATAAAAACAACAGCGCTAACAATATCGCGCCATGTGTATCCTATAACCTCATCCTACCTAACACGTTTGGCTGCTTCGAGACATCCGAACGCGTCAAATGTCAATCAAATTTTTTTTACAAACAATAAAACCGACTTTATGAAAATGATTTTTGTACACCGACGACTTAATCATACCCTTTTTTAATTTTCCATCCTTAGAGGTGAAATATTTTTTCAAATAGAAATGGTACGACCCTCGAAATATAGCCTAGCCTATTCAATAAAAAAAAACGGTTCAAAATCGGCGATGATATCGCATAACAAAAATTACAATCGAATTGAGAACCTTCTCTTTTTTGAAGTCGGTTGAAAAGAGTCACAAACACGAAATCATTTTCCCTTGTGTTTATTTAGTTTCCCCATAGTTTGCCTAGGACCAATGACTGTTTGCTGTTGATTTTCTTCTTTGTTATAGACAATTAGGAACTATCTGGACGAGTACAAATAAACCGTGTGTAATTCCAGGTGTGCGAGTGCCCTCTGTCTCTGCCTGACGGCGTGGACGTGATACACGCGACGCCGGCCGCGGGGCACCTCAGCTCCGCGTCCATATATCCAGCGTGTTTGGCGCCCTACATACTCGCCACGGCGTGCTCCGACAGTACACTAAGGTAAAAAGGAACTTAAGTACGGTTTACTATAATACCATCGTCGGCATACGCCAATGATTAGAATTTCTGTTCTAAGCCGTGAAGTCCACCAAGAAACCGATTGAGGTACAAGATTCCAAAATGGTCGCAAATGTCAGGTTTTCCTGGCCCTCTAAGAAGATGGGGTAAGAAACTGGAGTTTCTTTAAAGGATATGATCCGCAATGAGAAGATCCGACGAAAGTTACCGAAAGAATTAGCAGGGTGAATTGACAGTAGGCAGGTCACATCTGTCGCAGAACCGACGGTCATTGTTGGGGCCGACGAGCTGTAGAGTTAACACCTCGCTTTCGTCTAGCACTAGACGTTGAAGGGTTGATGTGGTTAAATCATAAACTTTGTCAACATCATGTGTGGTCAACATCATTTTGTTGGAAGTACATTTGAAAATTGTTTATTTTCTTTTAGATTCTGGAAGTGCAATGTAGCGACAACAGACAGCGACGAGTTTGAATATACATGGAAAGAGTGGGAGATGATGAACAAGGATCAAGAATCCACTATCGACATTCCAGGTAAAACCTGCGGCAGACAGACCTTTGTCCAGCATTGGAATCCTTTTGGGCTATAAATCCCACGCCGTTCGCGATACTTAAAACAAAATCAACACGTAGTATCATATACAATGTTTCGGCCATTCCCAGTAGTCTTACCGAGTAGTTATACCAGTTGAACTACTAGGAATTTTCTTCCCAAAAGACACTAATAGACCACTTAGAATTTTGTTCCCAGTCGACTTACATATATATTTTTAAGTATGAAAAAGGTAAAGGTAATGTATTTCCAACAGGTCAACCCCTCCACATAAGCGCCGCGTACTCCGGCCGCATAGCATGCGCGTACAAGTGCGGCCGATCGTTCACCCGCCCGAAGGTGGGGAACGCGACGGCGAGCAACTCTGCGGACGCGCGGTTCGTCAACCTGTGCGTGTGCGTGTACGAGTGCGAGAGCACCGGCGGCGCGGAGTGGCTGCTCGAGGACACCATCCCGCTGAGGAACGTGAGCCTGCCCCGCGTGGGCGTGTGCGCCGATACGCAGATAGACCTGTCGTATCTGCACGACACCTCCTTCATGCAGAAGAAGCAGAGGTTGACCCAGGTTTGTAGCAACATTACGTCATAAGGATAAGTGAAACGTTCTGTTTCTTAACATTATATGGGTAAAAATCGAAAATCGACTTTGACATTATATGAAGAGCATGTCGAGAACTACAAATATAGCAGTAGGTAGGTACTCGGATTATTAAAATGAACGAATCGATCATAAAGAAAAACAAGATGGATGGAGAGGGAGGGAGAGATGTAAGCAGGGAGAGTAGAAAAGGGGGAACTGTAACAAAGACGCCATACCATTTTGCACGTCTGACTGAAGGGACGGGTTTGACAATACATATTTAAATAGGGTAGTGATTTTGCTTAAGTTGACGAAAAGCATTTTAAAATTAATAGATCTCACTTTTAAAAAAATACACGTTCAAAAATAAAATACCACTAAGACTCCCTTGATATTAATTGAACGTCAATGAAACGGAAACATACAAATTTGCAGGTCCTCCAAACATTTTCCTCGGACGACAGCCGAAGCAGCCGCAACGGCGAAGGCGACACCGGGAAGTCCGCGGGGCTCCTCGCCGTTCCCTCGTTCAGCACGCTCCAGTCCCTGCGCAAGAGCATCATGGAGAACGGGAACACGTGCCCGCTCACGCAGAAACACCTGGTGCAGCTCGACTGGGTGTCCAAGGAGGACGGCTCGCACATACTGACGGTGGCCGTCGGCTCCAGAGTGCTGCTGTTCACGCCTGTCTCTAGTGATCTCGCTCAAGCTAATTTGAAGGTGAGTGTGCGGTGACAGTACGAACGCAAATTGGTTTTGCGAACTTGTAGTTCGTGCACCAGATCTAGTCAACATATTTTATGGCATATAAGTACACTGGGTACATTTATACATTTCAATTTTTTATCTACCACCGCTTCCTAGGTTGGCGGTGAGAAGAGTGGCGCAACAAGTAATACATCTCACTAGTTATCGTTTAAGCTGTGTTTGCAATTAACTGGTCGCTGATATTTTATGGTTTAATTTTCTTTTTTGCAGGCAATGAAAGAATCAATAAACAATAACCGTCCCATACTGCGCAAAGCGTCATCGCTGGCCGCGCCGCTGTTCGTCGAAGAGATCCGATGGATGCAGCTCCGCCGCATCGAACTGAAGACCGCAGACGGCCTGCCTCCCCTGCCGATGCAGATATCGTGGGTCCGCGACGGTATACTCGTCGTGGGCATGGATTCCGAGATGCACGTGTACTCGCAGTGGAAGCCGGAGAATCAGCAGTCAGCTTCTGGGCTTAACGGTGGACAGGTAAGTACACAAAAATAAACTATTTTTGAGAAAATAAAAGCTATTTAGTAGAAAATTGAGAAATAGAAAACGACAGTTGTATAAAACTAAATCACTCGTGGTTATACCATTCCAATATCGCACGTGCATCACCCAGACGAACTTAACTGATGTAATTACCTTTAAATGCGGTTAAACGTACCCGCTCGCATAAAACTCATGGCAACTGGATTCACCAAACAGACCACCTTCGTGTGTATCACAAGGAATCATAAAACAACCTGGCCAAAACTGAAAACAAAAAAAACTTTCAAATCTATTTTGTTCAATATTTTGTCAAGCATTTTTGGGGTCATTTAATTTTGCCTTTAACACGAAGATTTGTTTGTATATCTAGGAAATAGAAGAGGGCACCGAATCTCGCGCACTCCGCGACTCTGACCTGCGCGTGTCGGCGCCGCACTTGCAGCGCGTGTCTTCGATCAATCTGCAACTGTTAGAACGCGACGCGCGCAGACGGAACAAGGCGCAGCCCGACCAGCCGCAAGTATGCATTATGGGACTTTTCCCTCAGCTATAGATTAGTCACCCACTAGGTCCCTTTTGTCTATGGGTCAATGATTTCATCGACCTAGTTACTCTTTCTGTTACCTTACTCCATGGTACTGATGACAGAAATAAAAAAGTAATTGTAGGTAATAATCATTAGGTACTCTTAGGTCTCTGAGAGATAGGATCCGAAACGAGGTGATCCGCCAGAGAACCAAAGCCTTCGACATAGCTCAGAGGGTTAGCCCGTTGAAATGGCAGTGGGCTGGTCACATATGCCGGAAAACCGATAACCGCTGGGGTAGACGAGTTCTCGAGTGGAGACCACGACGAAGTGTTGCGTGGGACGCCCCCCGGCTAGATGGAGCGACGACCTGCGTAGGGCGGCTGGCAGTGACTGGATGTGGAGGACCGAGTATCGGGTTCAGTGGCGCGCCTTAGGGGGTCATAGAAATATAAAGCGAGCGGAAGCGTAGCGAGCTTTTTCCGTGTTCTGTGGGGGAGGCCTATTTCCAGCAGTGGACTAGCACAGATTGATGATGAATCATTAGGTACGCTACCACAACACTTACATTTACTAAGCTTAGCCAGATCTTTTTAACATTCGCAGTGTTAATTACATAATTTAATTCAGTTCAGCATTATTTACTGGACACATAAAAAATCAATAAAGTGTCAGAGAAAAGTTTCAATTATTCTTTAATAATTAAGAGAGGATACGTAAAAAAACCAAAGGAACATATCGTACCTTAACCTGTTAGTTTTCCCAGTATAAAGTAAGTGATACTTTTATTTGCCACTATACTAAGTAATTAATTGTGTAGCCACTTCTGGACTACATGCCGGACTACGGGCTGTTTGAAGCGTCGCAGATGGCGTGCCCGGTGCTCCCGCAGTACCATCCTAAGCAGCTCATGGAATTGCTCAACAGCGGGAAAATCAGATGGGTGAAGGCTATTCTTGCACATCTCGTAAGGTAAACTGGTTTTTGATAGTAATCAATAGTATAAACATTTGAAAAGAAACATGCATAAGCTTAAAACAAAAAACTGAGAATAGTAGATGGTTAAATTATGGAAAATTCATCGAGCGTGTTGTTTTTGCCTTTGCCACCATACACGAGGAAATAAAATATGTAAATTTTGCCACAAATTTAAATTTGGCTAATTATTGGTAACATATTACATGCAAGGCAACCCGTTCTCCGTTGTATGTTTTTTTGTCCAGATGTATTGGTGGAACGTACGCGTGTCGCAGCTCAACCGGCGACGAAGACAGTCTATCCAGACAGGTATGAGGAACTCACTAAACTATGTTTTTCTTCTCTTCCACCCACTATCCAGCCATCGTGCCATCACAAGATCAGTACAGCAGGGAGTGTGTTAAATTCAGATGCAATGTCGGCTTAGGCTTAACGTGTACACACTTGTGTCCTACGAAACAGTGCACGTGCACAAAACACCCTGTATTCTCTGTTTTTGCACTCACTGTTACAACACGAAATAATTTGTGAGAATGAACAAACCGGAAGTGATATTACATACTCCGGCTCATAATCGTATGTATGTTGTCTCGTTGCAATCCACCTGAATTTTGAACTATGAACGTGTCGAATGATCCCACAAATAGAGTAGCATTTAAAATAGGCATGTGTTTAAACGAATGATAATAATAGGATTTATTTGAATACAGTGAATAATCTCACTTTTTTCTAAGACACCTCTCATTTTCAAAACACATCATTCAATGTAAGCTTCCTCCTACACCTCGAACTGTGAATGGAGGTTTTTGTATGTGTTTTTTCTGTGTGTTCACAATTTCTTGTCAGGTTTCTAAAGTGGAAAAGTCGATTCCAGATCTGCTTGTTGTGGCTTGGAAATTGTCTAGCCGAGACAATCTTGTCGGACCGAGAGTCATTCAAGAATAAGACCAAACGGGCCTGATGGATTCGAATATATTATATGTACAGATTTACAAATAAAAATATGTATTATTCGCATTTTAAATTTATACAATTTTTAATAAAATTATTTACTTGTTAACAAGGACTGCTAAGCTGCTACATCATTCATGCGTGCCTAGTCCAAATTTTTTAAAGCCAATAAATTCTTCTATCTAAATAATTGTTACAAATATTAATATTTATATTACGACTAAATATTGAAACAAAATTATGACTATAAAAATTGACACTTGCATCTTAAAACTCTTTAAACAATCTTTATTCTTCACGCTTTCTGAGATTGGCATGATGATGAAAGTGCGACAAAGATTTTTAATTAATATAGCAAGAAGAGGCACATGAGATGAAATCTAATATTGGTTAATTATTGCCACTTCCGTCACATCACATTCATTATCCTTGTTGACATGAAAATCGCACGTGCGTCCATGAATCGAAGCACAGTAAAAGCTTGCGTTGTGTACTGTGTCCCATAGAAATAAATCAAGATGGAACGGTAATTCGCAGCAATATATTGCGTAAATTTAAAAAGTAAATTTGTTAATTTATTTATAATTATGTCTCAGCTTAGAGTTTAAGTTACGTAACAAAGTGAACGGATGATCAACTTCACGTGTTAACTTTCCAAAACTTTGACAAACTTAAAAAAAACAAAAAGAGGCGTGGTTTATCGAAAATAGCTGACGCGTACGAAATTCAAGTAAACGAATGATATGGCCGTCGTATCTTGATATATGTCTGTTCTGTGCCCCGAGTTGCGTCGGCTAGTGCATGGCACGCGTGTTGTTTCAGCGCGGATGGTCGCGCTCGCGCACGCTGTCCGTGTCGTTCGCGGCGGGCGCTGGCTCGCCGCTAGATGGCGTTGCACAGGTAACTACTTATGGGCTCCCTAAACGATCATACGGCATGACATGCTTTACGTGCTGTCACTCATGCATGACCGTCTAGTTGCAGTGATTGACGTGCATGACATGCAAACTACATGCTGGCCGTTGCTTCACTGTATTGATTGATAGCAAGCATGATGGTCCATCATGCAGCATGACATTCACGTAAACGTTGCATGTCATGCAAGCATGATCGTTTAGGGACACTTTTACACCCTTTCTTGCCTTGTCTACACTCTCTATCAACTTACTTCAGCATAGCATTGCGTTTGTCATTGATGAGCAAACTTTTATAACGTCCAAAAATATGACTGGAAGTTCTTATCTAATCCTTGAAACGGGTCCTTGAGGTAATTTGCAATAAGTTAACTCATTTCAACTAGGGGTCCAAATCGCGTGGTTTCCTGGTTTCGGTGGTTTGAATTTTTTTGTTTGTTAAAAATACAGTCATTTATATCAAGTCTGAAAATAAATAAATAAACACGCAATCTGGATACCATACTCACACTCAATTTCGATCCCTTGTTGATAGGGGTTAACTTGTTGCAAATGACATCAAATGCAAACCTTTTAACAAATATGACAAATTTCTAGTCATCTGTAAGTATACGCTAAATTTTTATCATCTGTAAGTATACGCTGTAATAAAATACCTGCAGTGACCCGTTGCCCGATATAAAGGCATTGAACACGAAAACTTTGTATGGCGATTTATGAAATTCGCAAAAAAGACTCTTCATTCAATTTGTATGACGAGATTATTTTTTTTGTGTAATTCCTAATGTCGCCATTCAAGAAGTTGTTCAGTACCTAAAACTGAGAGCTTCTGTGACCGGTTACTGCAAGTATTTTGTTACAGCCTTTATACAAAGCGAGTTATAGCACCTTGTAGTCTTAAATTTGTATGCTATGGGTAGTTTGCCATACGGATATGAAAGAAGTTTTGTTAATACATTTGAATCATAATAGATAACGGAAGACGTGCAGTTGGACTACGCGGAAATAACGTCGGTGCCGCCCCTGCCGCTCTGGACCCTACTGGTGGCTGACAAGGAATCCGCGCACCATCCGTCCACTATCCAGGAAGCTAAGGTAAAATACAGTAGTTTTTACGAATACTTTAGACGAAGAATGCTAACTATTGCTACGTAAAGAAGCGACACTCACTTCCCTCCGCAAATTTATAAGTAAGAAAAGAAAGAAATAAAAATATATTTATTGGCTTATAAATAAACCAAAAGGCCCCAACTCAGCATGGTGCTGCGCCCGAGGGCGCAGCGCTGGTATTCTGTTGGGTCCTCGTCGGTCGTTAACATGCGACAGAGTTTATATGCGCTACAAACAACACTAACAAACACAGCGCTACAACTAAACAAAACTTATGAAGAAGAAATAAAAGAAAAACAACGAGTAAATAATAAAATAAAATGTAAACATGATAATAAACATAACCTGTAGACAAGACAATACAATAAAGATGAAATGCAGAGAAAAGTATGATTGGAAGTATGTATTTGGAAGCACGCATCTACTCAACTGTCGCCGTTCGCGGTCGCGTCGCGTCTTACGATCAGATGCTCCCTCGCTGCTGATAGCCCTACATATTTACACACACACCAACCAACGTACATGGACAAGCTAGTGCTCATGTGGTAGTAGTAGGTAATCAAATCTGTTAGCTATCACTATAGCAAGTTTCATCAAAACCGACATCCATACTGTCGCATTTAGTATAATATAAGTTTGGTGGGTGAGTCTACTCACGATGTTAAAAAGCAGGCGTGTTAATTAATAGTACCAATAATGAAAATAAACATCAAGGAAATGAAAAACTAATGCCATTTAACGATTGCAGGATTATAACGAGCTATTTGAAGGAACAATGGACACGGATGAAGATCTGGATAAGTTATTACTGGGCGAGGAGGAAGGGGTTGACCGGCGGCCTTCGATGCCGGAGAGACAGCCTCTCTCACACTTCGGTCCTCGGCAAGGTGAGGCATTAAATTGCTAACTTTGGTCTTAACTTGGGTCTTAATTGCTAACTACTAACTACTGAACTAAATTGCTTTAGGAAAATGAACACTAAACTGTCCTGTGATCATTCACTAATATCTCTAGGCTGAATGAACGAATGGTAGTGTGATAAGAAAATCTCTTCGTATGAAAAGAAAAGAGTCAGCATCGTCACAATCAAGAAGGTGCACTGGGGCAATCACTCCCTGACTATCAACGCACAGCCCAAAGCACTGAGCCTAGAGATTTGAAGTTTTGCACAAAGGTTCCTCTTATAGCTCTGACGTACACTAAGAAAGGGAAAACTCGTCTACGCGGTCTAAGCCGCGGGAAACAGCTGCTTTTTATTTATTATATTTTTTTGGGTTAACCCAAAGATTAAGAAAATGTTTCTATTTTTCCCTAAGGTCGAATCCTGTCTCGCCTGCTCACGCATACACATCTGCCGGGGCTGAGCTCGCTCGACCAGATGCACCTACTAGCTCTGGCCGACACGGTGTCCACTTGTGAAGCGGAGTTTGCCGAGAGGTTCGCGACCAACGCCCGTGTGGATGTCAACCCTAGCGCCGGCCAGGAAATACTGCCTGGTAAGTGGACATGCGTTATATGATCGTGAAGTATTTTAAAGCTTCGAATAGGAAATTATCGAATTTAGAGAGAGACTTCATACAAAGGGTGAATCGGAGCCACGAGCTCTGGCGCTCAAGGCCAATAAAAAGTTCTAAAAACACAAAAACTACCAAGCCACTTAGCAAACAAGGCGATCGAAATTCTACTACTTACTATTATTATTAGTAATGCTAAAGTATGGATGTTTGTTTATTCGTTTGTTTTTGATGACCTTTGGTACACTGATATTGGTAGCTTATTTTCAACTGACTTCAAAAAGGAGGAGGTTCTCAATTCTACTGTTTTTTTTGTGTGTATATGTACGTGTACGCGATAGCTTCGATAGTTGTGGCTATTTGAATGGAGGCTATGTTTCGAGAGTGGTCTATATTTCGTTCGTAGTGAAAATTAAAATAATTTCGGGATAAATAAGTCGTCGGTGTGCAAAACTCATAAATTTTCACAAAGAAGTCTGTTTTATTTTTGTACAAATTTATGATTATCTGGAATAACATCGCTGACGAGTTCGCGGGTATGAACATGTAATCTTTCGACAGACTCGCTCGACGACTGCGGTCTGCGGTTCCTGCTCGCCATGAAGCACTACGGCTACCTGCTGCGGTGCCTGCCGCTCGCGCAGCGCGCGTCGCTGCAGCGCGCCGGCGTCGGCACCTGCAACCTCGTGTGGGCCTTCCACTCGGAGACGCACGAGCAGCTGCTCGCCCTCATACCGGGATACACCAAGGGCACACCCAAGTGGAACACCATGCGGGAACTCGGTACGTTGAGCGCTTTTGTGATTCTAATTTGATGCATGGATATCACGTCGGGGTCACTATTTTGAGGTTTGGGGTATAATGAAAGTGTTGAAGATCTGTGTTAATTAATCATCATCAACAGTCTATTAAGATGTCCCCACTGCTGGGGCTCAGGCCTACCCTCTCAATGAGGGTGTTCGGGCTATAGTCCACCACGCTAGCCCAGTGGGGGTTGGTGGACTTCACATGCGCCTAAGAATTTTTTCTTCGGCGTATGCGGGTTTCCTCACGGTGTTATCCTTCACCGTTGGAGAGCAGTCAGTAAATGTACTTAAGTTTCGAGAAAAAACCCATTGGTACATGGCCCAGCCGGTGTCCTTAAACATAATTTGGTCTTATTTATCTTCACAATATGAATTCTATGACTAGTGAGTGAAGTGACTATTTCTAGACAGAGATAATATTGTGTCCCCACAGTACTCGTACGTACCATACGAGAAGTGAGAGAAGTACACACAATAGTGTGTAGCTCTTAGAATTCCTATAAGTACGGTGGTAGTCATTAAATGTTTAACAATATTAACATTTGTTACATTGTGGTAAATTTTATACTAGTATATATTTTGTGTGAGCCAGAGTAATTAGGGGCATACGCGGCATTCAACATAGTCGTCAATCAGGATGGCCTTGGGGGTATAGATTAATGAAGGACGGTAGTCACTCACCAGTAGGTGGTCTGTCTGCCCGTTCGCCACTACGTTCCGTAAAATAGCATTGTGTATAGCAATCAATAAATGGATATGTCGATTGTCCTCTGCTGAAGGTGTCGGGTGGTGGGTGCGCGGCGACCTGCTGCGCACGTGCATGGAGCGGCTCGCGCGCGCCTCGTACATGGAGAAGCAGGACCCCATGGACGCGGCGCTCTACTACCTCGCCATGAGGAAGAAGATGCTGCTGTGGGGCCTGTTCCGCTCCAGCAGAGATGAGAAAATGACATCGGTATGAATGTTGGGATTATTTTTAAAAAATTCCTTAACCTAGTACATCTTAGACTTTCGTGCTTTGTATTCATTATTATAATTTCATGCACGGGTCTTACACATGAATAATTTTTATTTACCTTTTCCCGACGTTTCGACAAGGTTACACTGGCCGTGGTCACGAGCTGACTGGAGAAGCGAGCTGGCGTGTTGAACGCTGCGAGTAGTATTTCCAACTATCCAATGTTGGTCTTGTTTTCTTAACCTATAGAAACCCGAGGCCAAAGCGCAATAACCTTGAATCTTGGATTGCTTCCAGATTCACCGTTTACAGCTTTGGTCGGAAAATGAGAATTATGATATTTCCACGTTATCCAGATTCACCAGACTATACTTTGGTCGCAAATTTACTTTGTTTATTGGGTTTATTTTTATTTCTTGACGAATGTGAAAATAACTCCTCATAGTTGTATCTTCTTACGTAGTTATACTAATTGATTTATGTTCGTTTAACAGTTCTTCTCAAATAACTTCGGAGAAGACCGGTGGCGCAAGGCGGCGTTGAAGAACGCTTTCGTATTGCTCGGCCGGCAGCGGTTCGAGCACGCGGCCGCCTTTTTCCTCCTCGGAGGCGCCTTAAAGGATGCATTAGAGGTATTTTGTTGAAATATATAATCATTAATTCGATTATAATTTGACTAAAGAATGAGAAAAGAAAGAAGAAAAAGTTGAGTACTGACTTGGTGAGAAAGTTGTGCGGTGTGACGGTACCTTTTATTTAAATTTCAAATATTGTACAGAACGTGATAGCAGCACATTGCAATAACTTAGTATGAAAATATAGCGCAAGTATGGCAGGCGTTACTTTAGAATTAATTGTTTGCAGGTGTTGATCACGCGTCTAGGAGACTTACAGTTGGCGATGGTGGTGGCGCGTCTGTACGAGTCAGACAATCCACTACCGGACAGTTTGAGGAAGTTACTCATGGACGAAATATTCGGGTGAGCATATAATACTGGTAAATTAACGAAATAAACGGCTGGGCACACTGATCGTTTCCGCCCTGTATATGATTTTTTTTTATTTGACATAGATATCATACATACATTCTTCACGCTATGTCCCTGACGGTGTACGCAGAGAGAACGCATTGCGTGTCCGTCTGTGATCTCTAACAGATCCTCGTATGTCAGTCTAGCTAGGTCGTCTCCGGCTCCTGTACCAAAGATATTATCATTTAAAATTAATTTCAGTGGTGAATCGGAGGAGGGCGACGTGGACATCGAGCGCGCTCACCCGGACCCGTTCATCCGCTCGATGGCGCTGTGGGAGCTGAAGCGCTACGGCGAGGCGCTGGACACGCTGCTGTGCCCCGCGGGCCGGCTGCACGCCGCGCGCGACAACGAGCCCATGCCGAGCGTGTTCAACTTCTACGTGTATTTGCGCACGCATCCCAGGCTCAAGAGACACAACCTGCCGAGTCAGGTGAGTCCAACTCTTATTGCCTTCGTTCATATACGTTGGACATTCCTTAACCCTATATGTTCAGTACTGTAATTCTGAATATAATGGAAAGTATTTACACAATAACTTTAATATTTATGGAGTTATAAATTAATTACTAGCTGTTTCCCGAGGACTCGCCCGCGTTTTATAAGTTATTTCTGGCCTTTTTTCTTTTTGCTCAGCAAGCAAGCAAGCCAGCAAACTCTTCAGCTTTATTATAATTATAAGATAAGATGTGTAGGTATTAAAACAATTTGAATACTTGCAGGGCGGCACTCGGGGTCTGCTGCAACAAGACGCCGAGGAGGGCATCACGCGGCTGGAGCGGCGGCTGTACTTCCAGACGGCGCACGGGCACTTCAAGGCGGGCTGCCCGGCGCTGGCGCTGGAGGTGCTCTCCAAGCTGCCGGCGCGCGTGCGGGACGAGCGGCCCAGGCACCCGGTGGCCGCGCCCTCCATAGACGACGCGGTCATACACTCCGGACACCTCGGCGACGACGTGCCAGACAGAAGTACGACCAAACGTCGCATAGGGATTTATTGCTTTAATTCGACCTATCCAGATATCGATTGATATATTTCTGAACTTATATTATAGATGGTCTGAAAGAAGAGTCAGAACTTCCGGACTTATCTCATTATGGATAAAAATGTGTATGTAAAGTTTGTTTTATTATTTAACAGAGGAAGAAGCGACTAACATGGAATGGGGCTCGACGGCCGTAGACATGGATTGGGGTGCGCCGGTCAGCTCTGCCAAGAACGACGAACTGGTCCTCAGCTGGGACGACGATGAAGAGGACAAGGGGTAAGATATCGATAGCTTTCGCCTTTTCTATATATTTTCTTTCCGGCGGGAACTGATTTTGTCAAGAATAATCCAGGATGCGGAGGATGGAGGACCGCGTGCGGTGGCATTCATTGGGGAAAGCCTATACCCAACAGTGGACGTAGAAAGGCTGATATGATGATGAAAAGAAGTCTATACTGATCTCCATAATACAGGCTGTACGTTCAAGCCATGAAATGGTAACAATCAAATTCCCTTTCGGATTTTTAATATTAGTTGGTATTACGAAAAGTTTGGACCAAACTCTCACTTACAAGGTCTCTTTTTCATTAGATCGGGAGATTCCGGATCATCCACTCCTCCTCTAGAGATGAAGATGGACAAGAAGGAGGAGCCCGAGGTCAACGGCCTGCCAGACGAGAAGGAGAAAGACAAAAAGTCGGACGAGCCTCCGTCGGTGGACATCATGGCGCAGCAGTTGAAGTTCGTGGCGTGTCTGAAGATACTCATGGAGGAGCTGAGCACGCTCGCGACAGGGTTCGAAGTCGACGGTGAGTGCGCCGACCTTTTACACATCAACCTGTAGCTGAGACGGAATACATGCAGTTAAGGCCGCTGTACAGAGGAGAGTAGCGCAGTAGAGTACTATCGTTAGTCAATGTAGACAACAGTGGAGTGCTGAGTTTGGAAGTATTAAAATTTGGAGCTAGTTTTGTTATTTAACTTTGATCCTTCAGAATCGGACCTTATATCTAGATTATTTCTGTAGTTCACTTTCAATTCTACCTTCTAAGGCCCCAATTACACAGTAGGTTTTGCTATCAGTTTTACCATGATTTTACCACAGTCAGACTGTGACTGGCGGATGAATGATCGTCTAATGCGGTGACTGATGAAAATCTGCATACTTTATTTATTTCGTCGTTCAACCATCAGCCATGACTGATGGAATTGAATGACGCTACGTGAAACTACACAGGTCAGTGGCACTATCTGAGTTGAGCTTTTAGTAAAGCCTCTCATAGGCATGTCATCTTTTACAGAATCGTGTCATCTTTTGTGTTCAGACGGTTTTAGATGCTGATTTAGTTGCGTTGGCGTTAAATAAAGTCAAAGTTATCGTTTACTACAGGCGGCCACCTTCGTTACCAACTGTACATATGGCTGGAGCGCGAGGTGGAAGCGCTGCGCCGCCTGTGCGGCTACGCGTCCGCCAACGGCGCCAACGCCGGCGGGGAGCTGATATGCCCCGAGGGGGAGGCGCCCTCGCTGCCAGAGAAGCCGACGCTGCACCAGCTGCTGATTCGAGAGAAGGCGGACTTCGAAGCGAAGGTGCAGCGGGCGGTGAGACGCAAGAAGTGGCTCAAAGGTATGTTCACTTCTCGCACTTGAATCTAAATGAACATTTTGAAAAAACCCTGACCAATCGGTTGGTAGACTTAACACATGCCTTAGAATGTGTCCAGTATGTATGTACAGGTTTCATCGCGATATTTCCTCCAGAGCATTTAAAGAAGGTCAAGACCTCATTTATTGGTATGTCCGTACAAAAAACACAATAGGATAAATAAAAATCTTTGTATGGGATACTGTTTTGTTTTTTACCGAACGTTTTAGTTCGAAGAAATCGCATTAAATGTAAGTCCTTTTTTTCTGTTAGATTTTTTGTAAAGAAGTTAATTTTAGTTTAAAACTGTTACAGTTCATGTCCAAAGTATCCCTGTAACGACGTTAATAAGGTTACCCTACCACCTGCTTATAGAAATATAATTTTTAGCGAACGAAACTCTACTCCGGACTCTGCTCTCGTACTGCTCGCTCCATGGTGCCGGCGGCGGCGGCTTAGCCTCGGTGCGGATGGAGCTGGTGCTCCTCCTGCAGGAGTTGGGCCAGGAGAAGCAGCACCAGCAGCTGCTGTCACCGCTGCCGTTCCCCACCACGCTGCCGCTGCTGGCCGCGGCTGTTGCGGCGAACAACACGGTCGTTGCCGACCCCGTGAGGCATTTGCAGGTATGTCTGAGGAATGTTGTTTATGTACTATTATTTAAAAAGGAGAAAATGAAATGTCCACTGTCTGGTACGTTCTATGAACAACACAAAGCAACTAGTGTACTAGTAGGTCATCTCGTCTTTTGGTCCACAGAGAAATTTTAAAAAGTTCTGATACAGACTGATAAGATCGATTGCACAGTTGTTTCGTCTAAACTCCTCCATACACACATATATTAATATCGTTTGTATTCTGTGTCAATACATAGGTGTGAAACGATCGATTTTCATCAAAAATTCTACTTTTTTTCGCGCGAACACAACAATTATTTCCGTCCATATAGTAAAAATAGATAATGAACCCGAAAAATAAACCTTTTGATTTTAATATGGCGTGTAGTTTTCATTTAAAAATGTACGAAACACTATCAACTTGAAAGTATAAAACATAAACAAGCTTCTCTTTCGAAACCAAATAGTGTCGGATGAACGTTGGCTGAGCAACTCCATTCCCTTTCAGTCCGTAGCCCACGACATGCTCGGGACGCTCAGCGAGCTGGGAATCCCCGGCGGCTCGGCGACGCGGCTGCTGCATACACTGAGGGAGTTGGCCGTGGCGCTCTCGGCCTGCATCTACCAGAGCCTGTGCGACTCTGACACCTTCAGCTTGAAGCATACGCACCATCACGACGGGTAATTTGCCCCTATGTCCTCCATTGCATCTTATAATATCAAAGGCGGCAATCTGTCGTAATGCCAAAGATGAGTTTTGTGACTTGGTGCAATGAGAAGAAAGTTGATAGTTTAATGACAGTTGAATTACAAACACCGGCCATAGACTACCCATAGACTTGTTTAATCCCAAACTACGACTTCCTGTTTTTGTTTTATATTCCTTACATAACAGTATTAGTCATTGCTAGTAAAAAATTGAAGAGACCAAACTAAGAATCAGTAAGGAAAATCATTATCATGATAATTTCGAGCCCTAGTATTGAGTGTTGCCACAGAGGAATTAATAGTCTCCAAGTGTTGCGCTGCCGCCGTGAGTAGTCGACTGTGCCGTCTGTGCCGTAGCGACCGAGAAGTATCCTCTACTTTCAACGATCTAGAGGTCGGTGGCAGTCAGCGGGCGAGGCGCGGCCTAAGCTCCATTATACCATCATGTATGGTCATCATCAGTGATGAATGATGATTCATGACTACCATCGTCAATGTATTTTACAGCATTATAGCGGATACACCTGGCTCGACGCATTTGCTTGCGAGGCAGCGACGCCATTCTATTGAAGAGCTCACCGTCACTACGCCACCTAACAAATGGCCAGGTATGCAAGCATTTTTCCGCTTTGTCCGCTCCGTCCCTTAGTCTTTTCTTTTAACTGACTCTATGAAGATATTATTAAACACACTGACATTGTTAAACATCAGTTATTTTGTTTAATTCAAACAGCCTATTTTCAATCATTTTGTGCTGGTTATCGCGTTACCGCTCGATTCCACCCGTATAATTTCCGTCAGGAGTGTCAGCTCTCCGCGGCTTAGCGCTCCGCGCGGCCGAGGAGGAGGACTCTCCCCGCCTGCCCGTGTTGCTCGCCGAAGCGTTCTGCGCGGTGTACATGGCGCTGCTGGGGTGGGCGCTGGCGGCGCGGGACGCGCACCTGCTGTACCGCCTCGCGGCGCACACGGCCGACCTCCGGGCGCACTCCAGGCTGTTCGGCGGCGGGGTCAGGAGGCTGCTCACCACCGCTCCCGCGCCTCCGCAGGTAACTTTTCATTGCTTTTTTAGAAGTGAGTTTGGCTTGGGTACACAGATCTTTAAGCCGTTTAGGAGGCTTCGATGAGTTCCATAGGACAGCCCGGAGACTCCCAATAGCACTGAAGTTGGCCCCGAGGAGGGTTTTAATGGGTAGGAATCCCACATAACCCGGCCTTACGGGTCGATTGGAGGCAAAAAAACCTTTTATCCGTATCTTATCTGAACTTATAAAATCGTATCACAGTATCAACTCTTAGCGCCATGTTTGAAATCCCAAATAGGTTACAATCCTCAGCAAGAACCTGAGGGGGGGTGAGAACTTATAACGACTAAAATGTTATTTAACAACTGTTTTCGTGTCTGAGCTTAATATTGAAAATTTCCTGCAGCCGAAACTGGTGGAGCGTCCCGAAGGCACGTCGGTGTGGTCTTCCCTCCGAGGGAAGCGAGCCCTGCTCAACATGCGGCTGCTGGGCCTAGGGCCCGCGCAGCCCAACAAGAACATCCAGGAGGGCCGCCCCACCTACCGCGAGCAGTTCGTGCCGCCGCTCTTCAGTATACTCACCTTCCTGCTCACTAAGGTAACTACATGTGGCATAGACTGGACTAAACTATTTTGAGATTTTTCTAAAATTTATGCAATTTTTTTTCATATTTTTAAAGTTAAACAGTCTTGTGAAAAGAGCAAAAGAGTCAAAAATTTAGTTAAATCGTGCACAATCCGAATTGAAACTAATTACACAGCTGAAGAAAGGCGACAGATTTTAAAATTATTACGCTGTATACCAGATGAGATGACACATTTGATGAGTTTGACTTTACCTCAGGAGTTAAAGTTAGATGATGTTGAAAGTATAGGATAAATAGGGGTTAATAATGAAATAGCTGATGCACTGGAAGATCTGTCGATGTAGGCTTTGTTTAACGTGATTCACCACAATAAAAATAAGTATTTACTAATATCTTTGTGTGTTCACAGCCGACGGCCGAACAAGACCCGGAGAACTACGATTACGATTCAGCGGAGTCCGGCGGCGAGGATCCGGAGGAGAGTGAGAGCGATGGTGACGACGATGACATCTTCGACACCTCAAATACTAAGTAAGGAATCGCCGGCCTGTCCACATCCAGTTTTTACAGATTTCCGGCTTCCCCATCCAGCCGCTTACTGGCTGAAGGTTATGTCGATAAATTATATAACTAGCTGTTGCCCGCGGCTTTGTCCGCGTTATTGGTTTACTGCGGTAAAAAGTAGCCTATATGTTATATAAGAATATAAGCTATCACTGTGCCAATCTTCATCAAAATCCTTTCAGGCGTTACAGCGTCACAAACATCCTTACAAACTTTCGCGTTTCATTTGACCGTGTGTTGGTTGCCCCCTTAGGTGTGAGAAGCGTCGCAAGTACGCGAACACGGAGCACTCGGACCCCGACTCGTACTCGTGGTACGTGATGCGCGTCGCGGTGCTGCGGCTGGCGCAGAACAAGCTGCAGCACTTCCTGCAGCTGTGCGGCATCGAGATGTCAGGTGGGTGGCGGGAGAAAAGGGGGAGTCACATATAACCTTGTTTTTTTTAAATAGTTTTACGGCCAATTGGAAACTAGTCCTTAAAGGCCAAATCATAGTTTATTATGTTCAGAAAACATAAACCCGCAGCACGGCCTCCAGGACACAACTAGTGCCATTCGGTGATCCGCACAGCAGCCAACACCGCACTAAACTGATAGTGGGTTTAGTGTCGATTTAACAAAAAAAAAACGAGACAATTTGGAACAATCCGGTAGAGCCGTTACACGCTTTTAATTAACTGTCCCGCACAATATACACTTCAATGAGCACTTGTTGCATATAAAACTATCACAGAGATATATAACAACACCTACAATAATCATTTTTTAGGAAAACTAAATAAAAGTGACCTCTCTGATCTCTTTCAAAATCCCGCCAAAAAGCCATATAACCTTGACAACACAATATGTATGGCTCTAGCTCGGTGCGAACTTAAAATAACCAAATACTCAAAGTCGTAAATTGCCTGGTAATTAAGCGAAATTAAAAAAAAAACCAAATCAATTTACGACGTACACTTTTCTATTTAAAAAAATTAAGTACTTATTAAAATAATATCATATAAGTAGGTACCCATATTGATTGTTTATTGATCTTTGAAAAGTAATGGAATTTTCACTACAAACGTTATTTTCCGAGATATTTTAGGAAAACTGAAATTGACGGAACCGATTTCTTTGTGTTCCGCACTCTATTGTCCTCTGCCACAGGTCAGAGACATTTTTAATGCGGTGTTTTTTTAAATCTGTTATGTGATTGTAGAACTAGCAACGACCAGTCCCACGGTCCACGGCGCGCTCCGACGCGTGGACCAATGGCAGCAGCAGCTGACCGAGACACTGGAGTCCCGCGCTCCGCCGCACGACTACATCCCGGGGTGCTTCCCCGACCAGCAGACGGCAGGGCCTCCTATTAACAAATACAAGTATGTTTAAATTGCCTTATAGACTCCCACCCTTCATAGCGTTTATTCTGAGGATGAGAGCAAACAGGTAATGACAGAGGCTAACACAATAGATCCCAGGGTCGCCGTGTCGCCTTGTGCATTCTGCCCCTCATCTATATGATTACTACTTTATAAATGATCAAATTTTAATATCTTTGTCAATTTACGTTTGGTTTCCGCGAGCTTGTTAAACATGAGCTCATACGTATAAACTTTTATCAAACCCGTCTTCCACCAAAGCCTTCGACATAGCTCAAAGGATTAGCACGTTGAAGTGGCAGTATTTATTTAATCGTATGGCGTTCACTTAAAAAATATGTAAAATTAGCTCATAGGTCAACATTCATTCTGTTCTGGAGCCAGTCGGCCGCGTCAGGTGTGAACTCGATCAGGTCGGCAGGAGATCCAGAACAGGCACGCAGCGGGCAGCAGGTCGCTATGCCGTATCGAGGGTTATGTACCGCTTTTATTAAGGTGTATCCCGGTGTAAGTGGCAGTGGGCTGGTCACATCTGCCGGAGAACCGATAACCGCTGGAGTAGACGAATTCTCGAGTGGAGATCACGACTAGGCAAGCGTAGGGTGGGGCATCTCCTGGCTAGATGGAGCGTAAGGCAGTGACTGGATGTGGAGAACCGAGGATCGGGTTCAGTGGCGCGCCTTGGAGAGGCCTATGTCCAGCAGTGGACTAGTGCAGGCTGATGATGATGATGTAACCCGTCTTCAGTTTCGGTGCAGTTCACACCGCAAAGCGACGCGCCCATGAAGTATTACTTAGAAACCACAAATGAGACAAGAAGAAGTACTGTTATAATATTTTTGTGCATACCAATGGCCAGATAGTGTACAGTGTCGGTTTAATCAGTAGGATTTGATAGTTCTTTCATATTCTTTATTCCTCTGTTGCATAAGGTGTGTTATTTCCAGATGTCTTCTGGAAAAGCATAATACTCCGTTCAACACGGCGCTATGGAGCGCGGCGCCCGCGGGTCGATTATGGAACTTCCTCGTTCGTCAGGAGTTAGTTCAGGTTTGTGTAGCTTGTCACAAATATGTTTGAAGTTTTTTTTATATTGACCATGGCTCGCAATTTTTTTTATGGTGGCCAAGGATAATTCTTATAAAAATTTGTAGCTGTTAACGTCATTACGAACAAGAAATGTTCATTGACAAAAGCTCGTAAAGTGTCACGTTTCGAAGATATAAGCTACAAGGAAATCGACGCGTCAGATTGATGATTCTAGGGACAGCGCTTAACACCTAGGAAGCGGGAGTAGATAAAAAATATGCGTTGTATCAATGTACCCAGTAGTAAACTCATTTGCAACAAAATGTTTTGACTGAGTTTTGATGCAATGCATTCGTTTCTAATGCACTTCAATATGTACCATAGGAGGTGTTCATTCGAGCGGTATTCTCGCGCCGGCGCACGCATTCAATGTCGGCGGACGGTGGAGGGGGCGAGGCGCGCGGGGGGTGCATCCCGCACCACCAGCGCCGCGACGAGGAGCTGCACAGCCCTGTACGGATCATACACAAAGAGCAGGACTCCATCGCCGCGTTCTGCCTCAACAGGGTAAACCCTTAATTACATAATTATTTACGGGTCTCACACACGAACAAGTTTTATTTACCTTTGCCCGACGTTTCGACCAGGTTACACTGGCCGTAAATCCTTATGTCTCAACAGCCTAAAGCATTCTGTCTTGACAGGGTAAGGTCTTCTGTCTCAACAGGGTATGGTATTCTACCACAACAGGGTAAACCCTCAACAGCCTAAAACATTCTGTCTTGAGAAGGTAAGGTCTTCTGTCTCAACAGCCTAAAACATTCTGCATTGACAGGGTTAGGTCAATCAATCAATCAATATTATATTCTCGTTCTTCCGTCTCGACAAGATGAGGTCTTAACAGAGGAGATTGGTAATGACTGCCTGCTGTGCTCGGAGTCCCGGGTTGGAATCCCGGCCAGGGCAAGCATTTATCTGACTGATAAGGTATTGTGCTCTGGTCTTCGATGTTTGTGATTGTTTATATGAGGAGGAAATTCTACATAATGCGAGAATATGAGTGTGTCGCGTTTAATATTACTTACTTACCTTTGTCAGGTGGGCGGCGGTCTGCTGGCGGTGGCGACGGCGCGCGAGGTGCAGGAGATGGACGTGTCGCTGCTGCTGCGCGGCGGCGCGTGCTGGGCCGAGGACGAGTGCGAGGTGGACCTGCTGGGGCTGGCCGCCGACCCCGCCACGCTGCCGGACACAGGCTTCCTGCTCATACAGCACCAGGACAAGTGAGTGGCTATAATTAAACTAGCTGATTCCCGCGGGAAAATACCCTCATTGGACGTCAGAGCTATATCTCGCGGCACAGCGGTTTGGGCTGTGCATTTATCAGTCAGTGAGTGAGTCGGTTTCTTCTTTATTATACATTATTTATTTATTTAAAACTTTATTGCACTAATTTGTACAAAAGGCGAACTTAATGCCAATGGCATTCTCTACCAGCTGACCTTTGGGCCATGCAGATAAATTAGTGGTAGGCGCAAAAGAGATTGTTTAAACTAAACAATATGATAATATAAAACAGTAGTTAAATGATAGGTAGCTACAAACACTACAAATTGATAAATAGGTACAATTACATACATTGATATTTATTTGTTACTAGCTGCTTCCCGCGGCCTCGCCTGCGTTTCATAATTTCATTTCATTTATTTATTATTTACTAGCGGACGGATTCAGTAGGAGTTCCTGACATAACATTTCTACCCAAAGCTTGTTTGGAAGAAATCGCTTAGCTATAAGACGACCTAAATTGTAATATCTGTTAATTGTACCAAACTGTTTTAAGTTCATAAGGCAATGTTGTACTTACTAGTTTAATCGACAAAGCGACCTGTGTTTCCAGGCCAAACAGCGGTTCGGTGCCCGGCACCGGCAACAGCTCTCCGCTTAACCCCAACGCGCCCCAGATGCCCGTCGGAATGGCCAGCCAGACCGGCCGCGGCGCGAGTGTCGTGAGTATTGCAACTACGTAAAAGTATATAGAAAATATGCGAGCACAGCTAATATAGATCACTAGTGCGGGGCTGGGAGCAAGCAATTATACGCATTTATGGGTCGCAGGTTAATGTTAGAATTACCTATTTAATAAAATACTTGGTCCGATTCAATATGGGATCCGTTGGCTGTCTAGCGCCTTACATCGTGCCTTATACCCTGGATTATAATAATAATAATGTTTTGGACAACTTTACACACTTTTTGGAAGCTTGTAAATGGGTATACTAAACAGCTGATAAACATACATAAATACTTTTAAATAAATACGTAATACATAGAAACACCCAGAATCCGAAAACCAACAGTTATGCTCATCACACAAATGTTGGTCCCGGGTGGGAATCGAACCCACGACCTTTGGCGCAGTAGGCAGGGTCACTACCACTAAGCCAACAGGCCAGGCAGTTAAAGATTAAAGGTAGATGAATACAAAGTTAATTTAACATCGTTCTGGTCATACGAGCGTAAAGAGATGGACCACGAAGGAGACTCTTGATCGGGATTGGATGGAAGAAGTGAGGGGAGGTCTTTGCCCAGCAATGGGTCAGTATATAGAATACAATAAAGTATATAGATTATATACCTTAACTGATGTTAAATGTTTACAGTCGCTAGGCCTTGGTGAAGTGATAAATCTTTACAATCTAGCTACGGCATTTATTTATACTAGTTTACAAAAATTTTTGGAGATGCTAACTGTAATTTATTTATAGTAAGTAATAATTTGTATAGTTTTGTATTTTATTTTATTAAAGTATTTTATTTTATTACAACTATACAAATAACGTCTATACATATCTGCTTATATCGATATCGTAACATAATTCTACTAAATTGTATGACTGAACAAGCATATTGCTCGAGAATGTATTTATTGTTATTAACAATCAAATTACATTTGCTACTAACATTACAACTAACATTGAATTGAACGCCGATGATGTGGTTCTAACCCACGTGGGAGGGACTTAACGTTGTAAATAATAAACTTCACAGCTGGAGCGGCGGGCAAGCGTCGCGATACCGACGGGCGACGAAGCGTATATTGTCACCGTACGTTGACGATATTGTGCTAACTTGTCGGTGCACTACGCGACTAAATGTAACAGAATATTGCAAAGTAGCAGAATATTGATTCATTTAATATTAGATATAACTAGCGGACGCCCCGCGACTTCGTCCGCGTTACAAAGTATCCTGTTAATCCAGGATATAAGCTATCTCTGTACCAAGTTTCATTAAAACAGGTTCAGCCGTTATAACAACAAACATCCAATTTTTTTTTCAAATACAATCCAAATTTTATTTATTTTTCTCACACAAAATTAAATACAGTTGGATACTTTAGCATTTATATAGTATGTATGCAATTTGTATGCACTTTGTATGCAATTTAAAAGAGCAATAAATTAATATAAATGTATTACCTTTTTCAATGAAACTGACGTGAAAACTCTGACTTAATCCGCAGCCATTGTAAACTATTATAACATCACACAATATTTTGTGAACCAGCGATTGAGTAACAGACCATTTTCTGTTCCTTCGACTTTTTTAGAATTCAAACAATGCCGCTGATATAAAATTTCCAATATTGTATGATTTGTATGTGTAGATACGTAAATAACTGTTACATTTATTCGTCCAGTGCCCGACCAAAATAAAATGGTGTGGGTATTGTGGATGTATCGTCGCGTGCTCTTATGTCGCCTCCGTCCCGCAGCGCTTCGCTCGCGCTTATACTTCTCTGCCTCTTTCTTACTAATAACGGCTATGGTATACTAGAGAGAGAGACGGCCTTCGCGCACTGTGAAGTAGGCGTGGTAATTTAGTTTACAGGGTTATCAATATATTTTTAGTCTTTAGGTGTTTGGGCATAAAATGAGATGCATTCTTGTTCATAGATGAAGGTGATTTATTTTATATATACAAGATAAGGAAAGGGATGCATAGTTCGGTTTAATATATTAACCTTTGGAACCCTAACCTTTGAAAACAGATTTCCGACTGATGGCGTCAAGCTAAAATATCATCCAATCAAGTTACTCGCTAAGATACTTCGAAATTACACTTGCACTATTTAAAATGTAGCTCAACCCGGGATTCCAAAGTTTAATGAAATAACCTGGTACTTAGGACCATTCACTTTGAAATCGTCATTAAAGAATTAGACTAAGTCTTTTCCCATGACATTAGTAACATCAGTTTCATATTGTGAGTGTAAGAGTGTGTGTATGGACGTGTGCGAGTAACGGAGTGTGTGCCGCAGGTAAAAGGCCTGCAGTTCCCGGGTTGCCACGACGCCAAGTATTGTCGCCTGGTGCTGCACCGCTCCAAGCTTCTCATGAAACCGGTCAGTGCCAGCCCTAGCTCGCTACTACCCCAGTTTATTTCTACACCACTTCCTAAGCCAGTGAACCGCACTCCCATTTTTTGGCTTAATTGTCACATTTTCGGTTGGGATTTTCTTCTCTTTTTTTCAGTTACCTTGTGTAGATATTTTCTCTTATTTTTTTTTCACAAATTTTTGGTGGCAACTCTTTGAAGGGATATAATTGTATTGTACTGAATTTCGTTTTCTGTTTCCATCGTTAGGTAGTTTTATTTTTACTTCATGATTTTTATCACAGTAGAAATCTGTTTTGTTGTCTAGATTGTTGTTCATTTCTTTATTTTGTGTAGGTGTTACCACGCTATTCGTCGATTTTTTTCGTTAAATTGTTTGTTTACGTTATCGATGTCTGTTTGTTGGTCTCACCGCATGTTCTGTTATGTGTCTAGACTAAAATTAAACTTAAGTTTGTACCATAGCAAATATGTAACTATTTTCAATTTATTATCACATTTTGTGGCGTCGATTTTCAAATCACCGTATTCAGTTTTCTAGCACATTTTAATAATGACACTAAAGATCAGGCAGAATTAGTGACTTGTTCATTATGTGTAGGTGCTGAAACACAAGATCGACAACATCAAACGAATGGCGGCGCATCCTTCACAACCACTGTGTAAGTAAACTATCATGATAAACGTAACTATCAAAAAAATTTTAAAACTATCATGGGTTTAAAAGGCCTTTGTTTCTAAGGCCGTAAAACTCATAATGAAAAAAAAACTATTTACGTAACATGTTATGGCTTTTTGGCAGGATTTTGTCGGAGACGGTTGTCTTTTTATTTAATTTTCCTAAAAAAATTATATTGTAGGTTTTGGTGTATATCTGTGATAGTTTTATATGCAACAAGTGCCTATTAAAGTATATAATTGTGCGGGATAGTTGAATAAATGCGTGTAACGACTCTACCGAAATATTCCAAATTGTCCCTTGTTAAATCGACACTAAACCTACTATCAGTTTAGTGCGGTGCTAGCTGCAGTGTGGATCACCAAATGGCACTAGTTGCCGGAGGCCGTACTGCGGTATAATGTATTCGTGATTTAAAACTACTATTAGGCCTTTAAGGACTTGTTTCCAACTGGCCGTTAAACCTATAAAAACAACAACAAAGTAACATGATATTGTTGTTTACGTGTCAGACCTGACCGGCGGCGCGGACGGCTCGGTGCAGCTGTGGGAGTGGGGCCACCCGTCGTGCGTGTGGTCGCCGCGCGCGCCCGGCGCGTTCGCCAAGGTGACACGCGTGCGCTTCTCGGACTACGGGAACAAGTTCGCGGCCGCCGACGCGGACGGCAACCTGGCGCTGTGGCAGCTGCACCCGTCGGCGCCGCACCACGCCGCCCCGGCCGCGGGACAGCCCCACGCCTCCGCCAGACCGTTCTTTGTGAGTATACGGGTTTTTCTTTGTCGATGCATATGCGGCCAGCACGTTAAGTATATCTTTTGTTTAGGCTTATGACTCAAAAGAAGTCAAAGCTAGCCTTGTATGGAAACACTGTTTGCCATGTTATTCAGCCCTCAATCTGTATGTATTCTTACACACATACATATATTCTTCACGCTATGGCAGACGGCACGACGGGCTAGGCAGAAAGAATGGAGAGACAACTTTATACGTTTATATAAATCTTTTACCTTCGCTGACAACGGGCTGTTCAATATGAGCTTTATCTCAGGCACTGCTTTACGTATCGCCTTTATCCAGTGACTTGACTTAAGTAGCTTTAACTTTATTATTTATCTTCTTTTCAGACTCATCAATGTCACAGTAAAGGGATTAGCGATTTCGTTTTTCTCGGCTCCTGCAGTTTAGTTGCTACAGGTAATTTTTTTATTAACTTTCGTTCTAAAGCTGACGTACTTTAACATTACATAAATAATTAAATTTTGTAATAATACCTTTGCAGCCGGACACAGCTCTGAGAGCAAAAACGTAGCAATTTGGGATACACTAATGCCTATCAAGAAGGCATTAGTCGTTTGTAAGTATTACATAATATTTACTTACAATATTATGTTTTTTCAGGTTGTTCGTGGCGGATTTAAAAAATAGGTTACATTTTGGTCTTAATATATAGGTAGGTAAATAAAGTTTCTCTTCAAAATGTATTTCCGTAACAAATTGACGAAATTCTTCTCAACAAGCTTGAACGCATCGTAAACAGTTCCGTAACTACGAGCACGTATCACAATACATGGATTGATTAAGGAATACATGTATTCTCTTTTTTTTTTTTCAATTCTCAATGGTCCTTTTACCCCGTCCTATCTTAAATACAACTTCACCCGTCTCGGCTTGTACTATGACAGAGACGTTCGTCCTCCAACAATCTAAGGCTTACTTGCCGTACCGCCTCACCGTACTCTTCTTTTCATACTTTTATTTTATTGTCTTTGCACCTACCACAATCTATCTGTCACCACTATCTGTAGCCTGTTAGAGAGTGGGTGGGTGTGGTATAACATGTTGGTAATGTCTGCAGCGTGGACGTGCCACGAGGGCGGTGCGGCGTGCGTGGCGTGGGCGGGGTCCAGCGGCGCGCTGGTGTCGTGCGGCCGGCGCGGCGACGTGCTCGTGTGGGACCTGCGCGCGCGCGCGCCGCGCCACAAGCTGCACGCGCACCACGCGCCCATCAAGTGCGTCGCGCTCTCCCCGAGAGAGGACATCTACGCCATAGGTGCCGCAGACGGGGATATCAAGGTAACATTAATGACATAATCTCAAATTACAAAGACAGATTCTCAATAACATATTTTCCCGTAACGAGGAAAAAGTTAATATTTCATTTGATCAAAATTGACTTGTCGGGGCTTTTTAAATTTCCAATTTAATTTATCTATTATATAGGGAATGGTAGATGGTTTCTGAACATTTTTTTCCCTCCAACTGTTTTTGTTTGCCAGGTGTTTTCACTGTCCACGCATCAGCTGCTGCACACGTTCGCCGGCGAGCACGCTCGGAGCTCTTTCTTCAAGCATATCGGTCAGGGCGTCACTCAAATACATATAGGTCAGTAGAAGGAAATACTGTTTTTCTTGTATGTGATAAGTTAAAACGGATATCCTTACACCGAAGGTTTTTGTCCGTCGGATAACTCTAAACAGTCAAGGTCTCAGTTGTCATCATTGTCATAATGATAATAATATTAATTTTGTAGACAGTTTGATGTTTTGACATCAAGTAATAATTATTCATGTCTAAATCGTTGTCTTTAAATTTTTATACTTTGTAAAATATGGCAGTATATGTTACGCTTAGTTGATTTCAAATTCATTCTATAAGTTTTCTCAACATTCAGCTGAAGTTACAATACATATGTTTAACTTCATACCAATGTATTTTCTGAATAAATAGCTAAATTTTGTTTGCTTTGAGACAAACATGAAATAAATTTGCAGACAACGCCGGGCGGCTGTTCTCGTGCGGCGCGGACGGCACGATGAAGGTGCGCAAACTGCCGGAGCGGGACACGCCGCCGTTGCACCATCCGCAGTATTAATACACTAGTAGGTCAGTATGTCACCCTAGTGGTCCATTACCCGAGTAGGTACCTGGTCCTTCGGATACGCTGGGTTCAAGAACTGTGCAGTCGGAACCACGTGGTCCCTCAACTCGAATAAATGGTCCTTCGACCCGGATAAATGGTCCTTAAGGATACAATATTTTTCTGTTGGATAAAAAGTCCTTCAAGCCGGATCATTTTACTCATAGGTAACACTTTTGCTATTTTTAAGGGCAGGATTTAAATACTGGACAAATCCGATGTATTGCTCTCAGGTTGCGATTGTCATAGGAAAACCCATTGGCAGCTCTTTGGAAACCCGGCGATCGGCAATCAAGTTACTAACTTTGAAATCGTTACGTTGATAATGCTCTCAGGCTATTTTGCTAAAATGTAATGTTGTGTCGTTTGTAGGTAGGCGAGATGCAGACGAGTGGGTGATAGCATAATGTGTAGCGGCGCACGCGGCGTTGGTTGCCCCCCGACTTACGCGTCCGTCCTTATGTCCCCATGTGATGTATTTATCGTTGTTGCTATTCAACTGTTATGAGTATGATCATGAAGGTAAACGTTTATCCGTGGCGCCGCCGCCCGCGTCTATGGTAGCTTGGTGCCGACGTATGGTAACCTCGTTTCGTGTTACTTCATTGACCTCTGGTTGTCCCATACAAACGACAGTTAATTTTAGGCTTACTTTCATGGACACTGGTTTACCAGTCTCCATTAGAGGTCAGTGTGTCGTTTGATAAATTGAATACTTAAGTTTCGTAAAATTGTCACTGATTGACAGATTTCCATATAAAAATTAGCGTGATGCCCTTAGGTGATGCTGATGCTATCTCCATCAGATTCTGTGATAGTAAACACTTATTATATTCTTCTATTTCATAGAAGAGGCCGCGCCACGAACAAATGTGTACCATCATGCATGAGTATGATGATTATTATACGCCGTTAGACTAGTCACTGAGTAGGCGATGTTGTATCTTATAATGTATTTAATTAAAGTGTTAAATGAATCTTTAGTTATTTCTAGTGTGAAATATACGCTATTTTTATTCTTAATAAATACATGTTCTAGATGAATATATAATTTATTTATTTGTACTTGCTGCTAGTTGATCGAAGCGATCCCACGGCAGGCCTAATTTAACGTTATGTGTATACGGAGACGGTGGTAGACATATATATTGCATCACGTGGTTGTTATGTGAGTGTATTTAGTATTGGTAAAGTGCAATAACTTTAAGGCGTTTCACAACTACCGATCCTATTCTTATTATCACAAGAAATCGGAAAGCAAAAAAAAAATTTTTTACGTGCAGTGATGGGCCGAATATTTGGTTTAAAGTTTTAACTTTAGCACTGTAATGGATTATTCGGTTATTTGAAGTATTTTATAGGTTATTTCCGATATGAATAACTTTTTAAATTAAATTTGACAATTTATTACGCCTAATTTCTCGAAGCGCTCGAACTTTTCAGCCGATATTCTCCGGTTAAGTTCGGTATACATACCTGTTTCCGATTTGTTCAGGTTGGATTTGGATAGGATAGGAAGGTGTGAAGCGCCCTTTATCGCCGACTTATGAATCCGACTGCGACGTCGATGCCTTTATAGTGACCGTTATCCCTTGAACAAACAACCTAGCTTATGAAGTGAGTGCATATACCTAACTTATGTCTAACTTGTTGACGCATAATATAATTTATAAAATACATAAATATATTTCAAGTAACAGTGTGTATATCTTCGTTGGCTTACGTGTAATGTTTAACTATATGTAACCACTTGCAGTCGTTATGGTTCACAAAGTATATAACATTTCTTATTGTATTTTCATGTTGCATCAACACTTAACCCTGTCGTTACACCTCATTCTATTAGATGTAAGTTTTCTCTATTTCTATCGTATGTGATGTATTTGAAATTAGTCGTCCACTTTTTGTTTAAAAGCAATATGTTTCCCAAAAGCATTTTAAATCGAAGCAATAAAATTTTAAAATTATATATTTGTTATTTGTAACAATATGATTTGCCAAACAGTATTAATTATAACACTTATTAACGCATGGCGGAGGCTGCCTTAAATTGGATTTTATTAATCATTCACGTATTATAAATAGAAATAATGTAGTTATGCTTGTGATATTTACTAAATTTTATTCCAATTTATTATGAAATTATTTTACTACCTACGTATTATTTGGTGTATAAATCATTTTGCGTTTTGATTCAAATCTAATTTGTTACTGGCACATGCAGCAAATCTTTCTTGTTGTTATTGTTTTTAATTAGTTCAATTATCGATGTTAGTTATAAAAACAATTGTAAGGCGAAAGTTAACATATCCTGCGAGTCATTGAAATAAAAAATACTGAATTTGATAAGACATTATTAGCTAGTTCTATGGAACACTAAAGTTTTACTAATATGTTATATATTAGTTACCTACCTACCTACTAATAATAAATAATACATTAATAAAACTTATAAATGATCAGTCAACCATATTTTTTGTACAATGACCTATGGATGACCTCCTAAATGCTGTAAAAAGACATTGGTTTCGTTGTTTTCGTTTGGTTAACTATTTTTAATATGTCCCTAGGTTTAATATTGTATATTGCACCAAAGTTTATGTCATATGAAATTGAATTACTGCGTACGGTTTGTGTAAACAGCGCGAAAATGTAAAATTCACTAAGAAATAAGTTACCAAAATGTTTAGGTTTTACGATTTAATGAATTCGCACAATTTAAAATGGAATTAAAAATCACAATCTTGTATAGACTACGCATTGTTGGCTAAATAATAAATACGTTTCATACAGTGTCACAAACATTAATGAATATTATATTTTAGGTTTAAAGTAGAGGACAGTAATTAATTTAAAAGGGAACGTTCAATTTTAATAAATAAGTTTACCTAAATTCACTTCGCATTAAAATTTATTACTTGCCATGCCTACACACACAGCACACTTCATTGTATACAAAAACGGGCTGCTTGTGTGAGTGTACCGTTGAAAACCAATCGGTAACCTACATGCGGAGGAGTAGAATTGGCGGGGGACAGGCGATGATGGCCATAATATACGTATCTTATTACTATACTGTGATTTAAGTGAATTTATTTGATGAAATTTTTGAAAATTAACTTATTTTCAACTTTGTGCTCTAGTGCACACAATACTGCTTAATATCTTCTACTTGTATATGTCTAGTTTTTGGTTTCCTTTGCAATGTACATTTTTAAATACCTACTACTGTGTTGAGTTAGATAGTTTTTGTCCATTTTCTCAGTACCTACCTGACTATATAAATAATTAATAAATGATGCAGCTATTTTTCGCCTTCTTGCAGATTTTTTTTCTTTCGATGATAACAGCTGTGATGTATTTGTAAGTTGATCTTCATTTTAAAACTCAACATGACAAATGCTGAGTTGAACTATAGGCCCGGAGCACACCGGATGCGTGCGCGTGGCAGCTGGAAGATGTCACACGCACCGGTTACGTTGCGTGCGCAGCATTTACTAAGCCCCCATACGGGCACCCGGACGGGACACAAGTGAGGCGCTAACGCCTCACATGTGCCTCCACTCCGAGCACGAGTACGAGCCCGTACAGCCGTGAAACCAACCTAAGAGCTGGCACGCGTCCGCATTCGGTGTGCTCCCCCCATTTGGCTATATACTACGTACGTGCAACTAAATAAAGACTACACAAATAAAACGTACAATAAAAGCCGACACTGTGAGTCATTTCATTTTCAACAATAAATTGTAATATAATTTTATTGTTAAACCACACTGCACCTATGTTAATATGATAATTAAATTGTGGACATCGTTCATATTTAATGCTTATATTTTGTTTTATTTATGAAAGAAACTATAAATAAAGGTTAACTCAGTATCGTATGTTTCAATTATGGTTGAATGACTCCATAACATATTACTATTATCGCAAACGATCGCCCATAATTTTAGGAGGCCTGTTGAAGCATAGGTAGATTGTTGGGATTGGGATGTTGCTAATCTCAAAGTATTCTAATTCCTAACTCTAATTAATTCTAATTCTAAACTTTGCAATTAAGAACTAAGGCAATTAATAAAAATAACAGCCCATGAACGAAAATTATAATAACATTTATTGAGTTAAAAATTAATTACAAAACAGCTACAAACGACATGAGATGGGGACAATACTGTAGTAATTCTGTAGCACAGCAGCTTCATCCAGTTAGGATTCAAGATTAAATGTGAAAATAAAATTGTAGTTTAAATGTGTTTTTAGTAATAAATATGGACGTCCGATTGCAAGTCATCAGTACTCTGACATAGTGCCTACTCGGATTTATTTGAATTATGTATTCCTAATTCCTGATCTTGGTAAAGTACTTGGGGTCACAAAAAATAATAAATAATCAGTCTGCTGTTCGACATAAATATGCTTTCACATAAAGCCCGTCAGACACGTAGATTTAATATAAACTACAGCTATATTACGTTATATTTTCTATACATTAGTATTATTTAGAGTGACCACACACGCATTAAATATTTCTATTACGCCACCCAGCTATACACTGTATCATATATATATATTATAGTTCGACTAGCATAGCATATTAATTATATTTTAAGCTACGTGTGTGGACGGGCTTACGACTTCAATACTGAAATGTTTAGTGAAATAGGTTTTTGTCAATATCAGTCACTTTGATCCCCAGGCATTCAGAAACAAATTTCATTGCATTTTCTTTGTTGAACGTTACTTTTCCTTGTGGGTTCTCTAGAAATAGAGTCGCCGTTTTAGTGCCATTTGCCACATTAACAAACTTGCAGAATGGACTCGCGTGAGACTCGCAGTCCTTCGGCTTCGATGGACATACAACTATTGTCTTGGCATACAGATTTTCAGTGTTCTTTACTTCAACGCCTGCACACCACAAAGTAAACTGAACTCCGTACAGACCAAATAGAACATTCACTTCTTCGTGTAGCTTATCTAAACTAATAAACTCATTATCTGTATCTTTCAAGATTATGCTAGCCTGATTGGCCGTGACGCCAAATCGAGGAGTTAATCCCTGCAAAACAATATTCGCCCATGGATTCGCAGGCAAATCCACTTCTTTCCTCCAGGTAATCACCAACTTGAGGTGGGAGCCTTTCAATTCTTGCGTTTCCTCGATAACAACAGGTTTAGACGCAGATAGCTTTTCGTTAGGTAACAGAGGCGCTTTCACCGTATTTTCAATTAATTCCTGATGTATTTTTATTATACGCAAAATGTCGCTGGATTTGTCGACTGTGTAAAATACGTCGACCTCATCAGTTGGCACCAAATGTGCTTTTTTTCTCAGCTTCTGTACCCTGTTTATTATTTCTCGTGCGAACCCTTCGTCAAGCATGTCTTGGTCTGGAGTAACGTTCAGCAGAATTAGCACGTCGTTGTCACTGTGTGCTTCATACTGGTCGTTGCCAGTAGCCTGGAAGATCACTCTCACTTCGGAAACGTCAATGCGTTGTGCAACCAGCTCGACAAATCCGTCAGCTATAAGCTTCTCGCACTGATCGTTGTTGAGATCCTTTAAAGCTTGAGTTACAGCTTTAAAGTCGCCTTTCAGTCTAGCCCCAAGAACTTTGTGATCTGGTTCAACCCTCAGAGTAATGCCATACTTTTCTTTGTCACTTGTCAGCTGTACTCTCCTTACGTTCATTTCTTCTAGAACATATTTCTCTAATGACTTGACATCACTCAAGTATGTTTCGTCGCGGTGGATGACGATCATTTCTGGTAACGGATATTTTATGGGGATAGTCTTTCGATCTCTTAAAACTCTACCTAGTTCAATCACAGACTGCATTCTTTGAACTGCTCTCTCTATGTCTTTATCTACCAAATCCAACTTTGGTTCAGGTATCATGCTGAAGTGCACACTCTCAAGGGAATCCCCTGGCAAAAGTTGACGTAGCGTTTTGTACATCAACTCCGTGAGGTATGGAGTGAACGGCGCCATCACCCGCACCATGTCGAACAACACGCCAAACAAAGTGTCTAACGCCACCTGACAGTCCTTTACGCCACTTTCTCCCTTTAGCCTCTTTCGGTTCATTCTCACAAACCAATTCGTGAGGTGATCAATGAACTTAGTCAGCCTAGGTACTACAGTGTACAATCTGTAGGCAGCCATTTCTTTCTTCACAAAGCTGATCAGGGACTGTGTGAAAGATGTTATCCACTTGTCCATAACATTCTCTCTCAAAGCTTTCTCATTAAATCTGTAGTCGATTTTGTCTTCTTGCACAATTCTTTCCACATTTTGCATTAGAAATCTAAAAGCATTGTACCAAGGCAGGAACACATCTTTGATAACATCTCTTACGCCATCCTCTTTGAATCGCAGATTCTCTGCCTTCACAACAGGAGAATTGACGAGATAAAGTCTCAGCGCGTCAGCGCCATATTTATTGACGACGTCAAGGGGATCCGGATAATTCTTTTTCCTTTTTGACATTTTTTGACCATCAGAAGCCAAGATCAAGCCATTAGCAATTAAGTTCTTGAATGGGGGTTTATTAAACAATGCAGTTGAAAGAACAATGAGAGTGTAAAACCACCCTCTTGTCTGGTCAATACCTTCAGCAATGAAATTGGCAGGGAATATCTCATCAAACTCCTTTTTATTTTCAAAGGGATAGTGACACTGTGCGTAAGGCATAGATCCTGATTCGAACCAACAGTCAAACACTTCTGTCACTCTCTTTAGTGGTGGCTGATCAGGTCGAGATGATGGTATCTCCAAATGGTCAATATTTTCTCTGTGTAAGTCAGTGACCTCCTTACCAGTTAAAGCAGATAGCTCAGCAATGCTGCCTATGCACACAACTTCTTGTTTGTCACTTGATATCCATAATGGAATGGGAGTACCCCAATACCTGTTCCGACTGATAGCCCAGTCACGAGCATCTTTAAGCCAGTTTCCAAACCTTTTTTCCTTCACATATTCTGGAACCCAATATGTGGCTTCACTAGATTTTAAAAGATCCTGACTCATTTGCTCAACCCTAACAAACCAAGATGGCACTGCTTTGTATATAAGAGGTGTTTCAGAACGCCAACAAAATGGATAACTATGCTTTACTTGGCCACTTTGAATAAGTCTGTTGCGAGCTTTCAAATTGGCTATGATGCTTTTATCGGCATCTTTAACATGCTGGCCTGCAAATTCTTTGACAGGTTCTGTAAACCGGCCACTTGAATCAACTGGACAAATAATTTCCTGATCTCTTGTGATGATTCCAGCAGCAAGACAAACCCTAAAATCATCTTCACCAAAGTATGGAGCTTGGTGGACCACACCAGTACCAGAGTCATCGGTAACATACCCATCTGTTAGCACCTGGTATGCTGCTGCACACCTTCCAACAAAGTAATCGAAAATAGGCGTATATTTTGTACCTTTCAGTTTGGAACCAGGAAATTTATCAAGGATGACGAAATCTTCAATATTTTTAAAAATAACTGGGAACCGTGTTTCTTGGAGGACATAGCAAGTCCCAGTTGCTTTTTCCTGTACCTTCAAATATGTTAATTTAGGATTGACACAAAGAGACAGATTACTTGGTAGTGTCCAAGGTGTGGTTGTCCAAGCAAGAAGAGAAAATCCCTCAGCAGTGGGGAATGTCACCACCACTGCTGGGTCTACAACATCCTTGTAGTTCTGTCCTGATTCAAAGTTGGAGAGAGGAGTGGAGCAGGCTGTGGAGAAAGGCATCACCTTGACTCCCTGATAAACTAAACCTTTGTTGTAGAGTTCTTTAAAAACCCACCAGATGGATTCCATAAATGAAGGATATAGAGTTTTGTAGTCATTCTTGAAATCTGTGGAACATAAGAGAAACTCATAAAATCTTCTGTAAAACATTTAATAAATAAGTTCCAAGTTTTATAAAAATGTCTGAATAAAATAAATATATACTAGTGTTTTAGAGTTATATAGCCCTGTAAATTAGAAAGATGAACTTACCAATCCATCTCCCCATTCGTGTGATAATGATCTCCCATTCGGTGGCATACTTCATCACTATTTTCCGGCACTCCGCATTATATTTATCAATGCCCATTTTCTCAACATCCTCAGGTCCCTTGATGCCCAAAGATTTGTCAATCTCAAATTCAACAGGAAGACCATGGCAATCCCATCCAAATCGTCTTTCCACATGGAAACCCTATAAATGAGGTAATTGTTATGTAGCACTACTAAAAGTCTAATGACAACCATAATAATTACACCTACATTATTAGAGGAACCCTTAAGCAAAATTTCAAGTGTCTGAACTCAGAGGTCTGGGGTGTGAGTTTAGGGATTAGTCAAATTATCATAAATATATAAGAAAATTTGGCTCGTCTTTAGAACACGACACGTTAGAGCGACATTATGTGGAAGAGGGTGCGACACAAGAGATTTTGATGACCTTTTTTAAAAGCGATAGCTGTACACTACATAGTGACTTAACCTCAAAATTTTCAAAAATACTAATTTTCGTAAGTAGCGCTTTAGTGTATGTTAAACCTACCATCAAGTACTATCTATAAAAAAATTATGAACTCGGTATCTAAGGTGTCGTGTTCTAAAAAGCTTCCGGATCCAGATAATTAAATACGAACTGGTCAAATCGGCACAAAACTTTTAATACAACTAACCTGTTGGTGGGCATACCGTGTGACTACGTCTTTAATTGTTCCAGCAAGAATATGACCGTAATGTGGCAGACCGGTGGCAAACGGTGGACCATCGTAGAATGAGTACCTATGGTTAGACAATATCTACTGAGCACATGACTTACGGATACTTTAGCATGGTCATTTGCAATTCAATTTAAAGATATAGAAATACTTTCTGTAGTTTTAGCACTGAGAAATATCATTTCGACATAACCTCTCCTTACTTGGGTCTATTTTTTGACTGTTTGAGACATGTTTGGAAAGCGTCGATGTCCTTCCAGAACTGTAAAATCTTTTCCTCTTCTTTGGGAAAGTCGATGTTTTCAGGAACTCTTTCCACTTTCAGTGACATGATGAAATATTTAGCACTCGTTTCAGCTCGTAACCTTCCACGCCATCAGCTGTCGAGTCGACTGAACTGACTGACTGACGTTTTTTTTTTCGTTGAATTCGTCCAATGATGGACAGGCAAAAGTCATAGACTATACAGCTAAGTCATATTTTGTTTGTTTTTCTTCTAAAACCGGCGGTTACAGCATAATACTCATTCATGCATGTCTACAAGGTGCCTATGGACTTGTTTCCAACTGGCCGTAGAGTAAAACTATATATATATAAAAAATGTCTGGACTTTTGGGCGGGATATTGTCAGAGATGGTTGTTGTTTTTGTTTAAAGGCCCTACTCACTATGCAATTTTACATGCAATCTGCTGTAACAATCTGCTGTGATGCAGCAAATTGCATCGTCAGTAGGCGTGTTGTGGCTCACTTCCAACTTGCTGCATGTTGTATCGGCCGCGCTAGCAATCTGCAGATTGTTACAGCTAGTTGTAGCCGCGTTGTAATGTGAGTAATGCGGTTGTAGCAATCTGGGCTCAGTCGCGGTCGAGCCGTCGTCCGTGACCGTCGGCGTGTTGCTGCTGTGTATGAATGAACGCAAAAATGAATAGCTCAGATTCGGTAAGGACGCAACAGTGGATGTTTTAAAACATAAATTGAACAACATGAGGACTTCCTTTTACCGTCAATTAAAGAAGGTAAGGTAAAACCTATAATAAGTACGTATCTATTCAAAATTCAAAAGTATTTTATTGCATGTAAGTACACTGGCTACATTTATAAAACGTCAATTTTTTATCTACCACCGCCTCGTATTAAGTTACCTAGTATGTCATGCAAAATATAATAATAACAGACAATATTGTAATTTATTTTTAGTAGAATTGAGGTAATCCGCGTTAACATTATGCGGGTAGGTGTAAAATAATTATTTTATTTATTATATTTTCTTATTATATTCTCAGTAGTAAATGTTGTAGCGAAGGCAATTGCAAGACCCGCTTTTTGAAATTTGGACAGTACTGGAGCCATTATTATTACACGTGCGCAAGCTGCGGCGCAAGAGCGTCAGTGGCCCTGGGGATAAGACGCGGCCTATCATATCGAAAGGTCCGGAGTTCGATCCCCGGTTGGGTCATGTACCAATGGGTTTTTCTCGAAACTTAAGTACATTTACTGACTGCTCTCAAACGGTGAAGGAAAACATCGTGAGGAAACCTGCATACGCCGAAGAAGAAATTCTTAGGCGCATGTGAAGTCTACCAACCCGCACTGGGCTAGCGTGGTGGACTATAGCCCGAACACCCTCGTTGAGAGGGTAGGTCTGAGCCCCAGCAGTGGGGAGATTAATAGGCTGTTGACGAAGCTGCGGCGACTAAACGTGGAATGAAATTGTGGCCGCGGCTGCAACGTGAGTAGAGTACGTCCAACCGCGACTATAGCATGTTGTAACAGCAGATTGTATATAAAATTGCATCGTGAGTAGGGCCTTTTTCCAAAAAATGTATAGGTATTGTAGGTTTTGATGTATATTTGTGATAGTTTTATATGCAACAAGTGCCTAATAAAGTGTATATTGTGCGGGATAGTTAAATAGAAGCGTGTAAACGACTCTACCAGATCGTTACAAAATGTCCCTTGTATCTTCATTAAACCTACTATCAGTTTAATACGGACGTGAACTGCAGTGTGGATCACCGAATGGCACTAGTTGTGCTTTCGTGGAGGCTCCGTGCTGCGGTTTTTTTGAAAATCGCCGACTATTCTAAGTCGTGCCCTGTTTTTGTGGAGGCCGTGCTGAAACCGCCGGTTTTTGAAAAAAAAAACAAACGAAATATGACTTGGCTGTATGGTCTATGACTCTTGCCTGTCCATCATTGGACGAATTCAACGAAAAAAAAAATGAAAAAAATAACTGTTTTGTTTTTACTTTTTTAACACTAAAAACGATTTTTAATTGAACAAATTGCGTTTGTTTGTGTTGTTTGTGTGGTGTGCAAGCAATAAATTATATAAGATGGATTGCACCTGGCTAAAGGTATCTCCAAGGTAGGTGGTGAAAAAGTTGTATACTGGCATGCCTCGCTAACAACCATTCTTCTTAATTCTTGTATCTTCGTGTTTCAGTTTAAGTAAAGGTGTTGCAGTTATTAACCAGCTCGATGACACCAAATTCGAACAATTCCTTCGACGCATTGTCGCAAAAATGAAACTTCACGATGCCGAAATATTTACAGAAGATGAAAGGCAGAAGCTTTGCAAAATATTCAAAACTGAAAATGAAAGTTTGATATTGGCTATAAAAACAGTGCTTTACATATTTCGTCGACTGTTGAAATTTATTTTTATGCCTATTTATGTGAAAAACGATTTGTCCAAGATTGGACTAAGCAATGAAAAATCTGAATTTTTTGTTAAGGTATGGTCTACAGAGACTAGAACAACTTTGAATGACTTGAGCTCGGAAGTTGTCGATAAGAATGGTGATTCTCTTAATTTCTCATGGAAATTGAGTGCTGAATTGAGTTCGGGTTATCACAAAAAATGCAAAGTCCCAAAAGCTTACATATCCATAACTGGACAAAAAGATGAAACTGAAATAGAAATGACACATACAGAACTTTATTCTATATTTCTTCAGTTAGAATCCATTCAAAATGAATTGGACAATGCAATCTGATTGGACAATAGGAAGAACATCTTTTGCTCGATTTGAACTTCATTTCTGTAATACACTATATTGCAGTAGAATAAATTTAATTATGGTTGTCAGAAAGAAATCACAAGGTGATAACATCTTCCAGTTTGGACAGATTGTGTTTTATATATTTCATAATGACCTCAGTTTCATAAATTGATGATAGGTATTTCTCTGTTTTAAATTTTAATGTAGGGTACAATAAAATGTATTTGAATTGCAATGTTTATTACTTACTTACAGAATTATATTTCTCCACTAGGCCTCCATGGCGCGCCACTGAACCCGATCGGTTCTCTGCATCCAGTCACTAATACTTTATAATTACGTCGTTCATAGATATTAATTATTCATCAGTATTCATGTATTTTTATTATGAATAATAAATAAATAGTAATTCATAGATAAATGCTCAGGCTCATTTTATACATATTATTTTTGGTTCACTTGACATATTACTGGACTGAAAGAATTACGCCATATACCACAAACTATATAGGGATACCATATACTATGACGTCATATTTTGACAATATGTATCGAAGAATATTACATAGAATACAAAGTATATTTTTACAGTTTTTAAATGGAATACCTACATAATTGAATCTCACAATCAATACCTACTGCCGACGGACGAGACATATTGCCGCAGGCAGAGATGAGTGAGAAAAACGAAGGCGCCTTTTCTCAAACAAGAAAGCGAAAACTATCGACTGGAAAGGCGGGTGAAGGTGAAGCAAGCTCGTGTTCTAGCTCTAGTATTGAAAGCCGTGTTTTAAAACGGAGCCGAGGTGAGCCATAAAATAGCGCCATTCCTGTCGCCAAGACACGAGACATTCCTTTTTTCTAGACAGACTTCATAAATAATCTTGCAACTAAAAGCGCGAGGCCCGGATCGGTACGGTCCCTACCAATCGGCATGTCAGTAGACAACTCCCAACTAATCGGCCCCACCAGCCAAGCACTACAGTAGTAAGATAATCCCTACTGAAATGCCGATTGGCAGGGACATGATCGGGGCCTGGATCGTGTCGTAATTAGAGGCCATAAGATCCAGGCAAGTTTACAAACGATAATGGAATGGAATGTGGGTAGGTTGATATAGACAAGTAAAAATTGTGCATAGGTATTTGTGCATCGCTTCGCCACACTCGTGCATGCGTGCCAATGCCGACACCAACCGAGGGTCGAAAGCTGTGTCAGCTGTGGCACCTAACTCACTTGGCACCAAAGTGCAAACCTCATGGCAAACCTCAATTGGCATGATTTCTCGTGGACCTACTCTTTTTTGTACTATCAGTAGGTCCACAAGGGCGTATCTTATTTCTCGTCGTCCTAGTGCTATACTTGGACAAAAAAGTATGTAGGGCCATTATTAAAAAAACACCCATCACTTGCCTTGCACGGTTGCACGTAAATAGCGTAACTTTAATTTTAAACAGTAATTTTCTGTTGTTTTGTTTTTATGTTATTTCTGTGTGTACATTAACTATTAAATAAATGAAATAATTATTTAACTCACGCAAATGTAATAAAGCCTATTGATATGTCCCCTCCCCATTGTTGGGGTGCAGGAACCATCTCAACGAGGGCGTTAAGGGCTCTATTCCACCACGCATGCTAGCCCAGTACGGGTTGGTGGACTTCACATGCGTCCAAGAATTTCGTCAGCGTATGCAGTTTAGAATTTCTTCAGCGTCTATGCAGGTTTCCTCACAATGTTTTCCTGCACCATTTGAGAGCAGTTAGTAAATGTACATAAGTTTGGAGAAAAACCCATTGGTACATGGCACGGCCGGGAATCGAACTCGGACTTCTCGGCATGAGTGACAGGCCGCACCTTCCCCACTGCGTCAATTATGGGTAAACCGGGAATTGCTGAATGGCTAAAGCTGCATTCACAATGCAACTCATATCAATATTGGCTTCCGTCTTGAGGTGGTCAAGCCGCTTCAGGTTGATTATATCTCCATCTATTTAAATCGTATTTAATATTTTCTTGACGTGCATTTGATGCTAAATTATATTTTTTGATTGTACTTACAACGGCATGCATGACTGTATGACCATTTCCGCTCAGTCGTGCGATCGATAGCAACATGGGGCGTTGAGACGACTCCTGTCGGTGAATTATAATATTATCGAAGCACAAAATGGCTAGTCAAGCGGCTTGGTGTGGTGTTTGATAAGCTTGATAATCAAAATAATTTCTACGTGCTTCCCTCCAGCGAATTGACTAGCCTTTTCAAGCAAGTACCTATGCTTTTTCATCGCGTGATGTGAATGCAGCTCAAAGAAATGTGTTTGACTCAGAAATAAATTGGCCTTTGAAACACTTGTTGTCTTTTTAATCTGAAATCAATGTACCTTAATGTATATTTTTAAATTTTTATTTGTTGATTGCCTACACACAAGGTTCACAGCCTATCAGAAAAGTTGCTGTTCTGACCATAGACGACAGAATTGGCTATGGCGATGGCAGCAGTGACGTCATAGACAATACCATCTATACGTCAGAGCTTTTGGCAGCCCGTGGGTGAACTATTTTCTTCATTGTTGACCTTTCCTAAATCTTAGGTGTAATAATTTCATCATTAGAAGTACTCTGGCTGTGCCCTAAATAACAAATATATAATATTTTGTACAAGTTTCGACGATGGACTCCGAAGATGACACAAAGGATGATGTTGATTCTGGGAACGAGTCCAGCGGAGACGACGTCGATTTTGCAATGGAGGTTGAGACCCACAGCACAAGGGAACGACAAACGGAGCTGGAGGAGTATCCTTACGAGGTGTTATCTACGGAGGAAATCGTTCAGCACATGGTCGATTGCATCAAAGAAGTCAACACAGTGGTCGAGGTCAGTATGTTAGTAGTAAACAATGGATGGCTTCAATGAGGTTACCTAAATGTTAGAATTTCTTCAATAGGTTCTTTGTGTCGCACTTCGGGGTTCCCCGTAGCCTGCGCGGAAGGTTTTTCTGTACATAACATGGGTTTTGATCCATATTACTGTTTGATACTGCTGAGTTAACAAAGTAAAATGCTATTTGGCCTATAAACCTACTTTTGCCCAAATTGCAGATAACAAACACTAAAACTGTGTTTTTATGTGTCAGAAAGGTGGGCCCCTATTCATTTTCAACTACTTTGCTAAGTGTGATATTACAAATAATATCTTTTAGTCTAGATATTTTTCTTCTTATGAAATTAAAGAACATATATTTTTTATACATATGTTTTGACAAAAGTATCACTCCAAGTCTTCATGCAAATAATAATTTAAAATCCAAATGCAAACCAACAGCTTTTCTATGCATATCTACTGCAATCAGCAGTCTGTCTGCCCTATGTGATGATAAAGGCATAAACCTCCGATTTGGAAGAAGCCTAGACCAGCAGTGGACTTATTATGGCTGTAAAAGGATCAAGAACAGAACTTAGGGAGGCAATGCGCTTGTGGCCTATGGACATGCTGCTAAATACCCTGCACCGTCTGAACTTCTGCTGAAGTCCAGATAGTGCAGTGTTTTTAGCGATCCATCTACCATCCGAAGGGCTGTCTGTCTGTTTAAAGTTATATTAGAACATAATTCAAAAGAAAAAAAAACTGCTGTTTTAAAGAAATGCAGGAATGTATCTTTTATACAAGGCCATGTTAAATATTGTGAAATTTATTTAAAATGCAATATATTTTTTCTTCTTGCTCTTTTCTTGATCTTGCTATCCAATTAGATATTTCTTATATCAATAGTTATTCAATATTTGGTTTAGTTTTTTTGTTTTGTTGATGACTCATATTGTTTACAAAGGTAATGTCTTCAAGCAACATTGAAATTTTTTTCTATATAACATGCTATAAAACTGCAGTAAACTGAACTCAACATTGTTGTGCTCTTCAGTTAAAGTAAGAGCAGGCCTCCTGAGACTTGTTGACATTAATTGTCAAATCCTTCTTTTGGGCTTTGCCACAATCGGGTAATAACAACTAGGTACTTATGTTTAAACAAATAGTTATACAGATAAGAGGTATATTAGTCATAATAGTATATTAGTTTTTTCATAAGAAAGAAGTTACAAATTGCTATGGTTATTCCCAAGTAGTAAGGCCATATAAAGGTCATTTTATAATGCTGAAACTTGATGGCATTTTGGTTACGAGGGGCTTATAAAAATGTTTTATTTAATAACTAAAGTTATGGAAATATAAGTGATGATTTGATTCTCTTCATTATTGTGAAAAATGAAGATATAAATAAGCATTTAAGGAACTGCTGGAACGCACAAAATGCGTGCACGCATGAACCTGTGCACGGTTTTCGCCCTTTAATGAACCATCTAACTTAGGTAGATTATGTATGATGTTACTGTACAATGAACAATTGAACAGTGTATGTAAGTAACCTACTGTTATCAGAGTCAGAATTGGAATTTCCTGTCTGAACAGAATTCATAACATTCTAGCTATTACTTTGTTTTCGTTCTACCAACAAAGTTATTATATTTTGTATTTAGTACAGTATCAATCATAGCATAATTTTAACAGTACGCTTGTTTTAACATTATTTAAACAAAATGACAAATAAAAATATTTCGTATGGGTACTTCTATCTTCTCCAACTTCTTTTTTTATCATTTATTTTTACATGTATTCCTTTTCCTTCAAAATTCAATTGCAATGCAAAGTTTACTCAAATATGCAAACATTTCTGACATCAAAACCAAACCGGACAATTCATACACGAAAGTAGGTATGTTGTAAATCTCAAAACTGAAATGGGTCATGAATCCATGATTCATAATGTTATTTTTAGCAAAGTTAACACACATTTGAATTTGAAAGTTAAATTAGGAGAGGAATTTTACCAGAGGTTTATTTACGGCAGTTTTTGTTTATATGAAGCGCAGGTATTTTGGTCACAATAACGCGATCGCTGAGTTGTAAGCGCGTGACCCTAGATAGGTCGGTCGCAATTTCAAGTCGCGCGCGTGAGACTCAGTCAATCCTATCCAGCCTATGCTACTAATATTATAAAGGCGAAAGTTTGTTTGTGACTTTGTGAGGATGGTTGTTACTCTTTCACGCTGTAACGGCTGAACGGATTTTGATGAAACTTGGCACAGTGATAGCTTATATCATGGAATAAAGCCGCTGTAAAGGGTCAATACAGAACAAACAAAATACATTTTTTTGCAAACGAATGATGTGAATTGAAGGTCAACACTCATACCTTGTTACTAAAGAAAATAAAATATACTTCGCATGAATATAAATTTAATATGAATTTAAATGATCTACAACATGTTTACATGTTTATTTTGGTAGAGGTCATCTTGAGTAAGAATTTTTAATCTTACCTTTGTATTATGTCTTTTTATCGGCAATATGAAATAGAAATGCTTAGTCAGTTACATAATTATCTAGTCTACTATCGGTAGTGTGTCATTCTGATTTGGCTAAACAATCTGTTTTCCAAATCGCAGATTGATTTGCGTGTCATGTTTAATTGAGTATTAATTAGCCATTTAAAATCTTAACATTTTTTGTCTGTACTTGTTTGCTAGTACTTACACTTATTATTATTTGCCATGTAAAATGCCGATCTTGTCGACTCGGCTGAACCGTTTTAAAAAACTACTTATTAAGACGAAGATTTTTTTGCCATGCCATGCTAACAAAACTTTATATATTCCAGATACCGGCAACAACAACCCGTATATTGCTAAATCACTTCAAATGGGACAAGGAGAAGCTCATGGAACGCTTCTACGATGGTGACCAGGACCAATTGTTTGCTGAGGCTAGAGTCATTAACCCATTCAGAAAACCAGTCATACAGAGGCCCAAGGTACGACTAGATTACGACTATCTAACTAATGTAATATGTTATGCGAAAGTGTTTGTTTGTCTGTTTGTTGCCCAATCTCGCCTTAACAGCTGAACAATGTTGATGAAACATGTTGCAGTAACACTTTATATCCAGGAATAATACATAGGTAGAATGAGTCAGGGAAGGCTTTTAGATAGCTGGTTTCTGAGGGAAATCTTAAAGGAGGTAGATATTCGAAATTGTAAAGATATTTGTATCTAGTGTTCATTGAGTGATAGAAGTAAGTATAGTCAGTCTAATACATCGTGGGGCATTTAACGAGCAAACTTGCGAACTTCTAGTAACCTGTGTTAATTGACTTTAACCTTTCTGCTTATAGTTGCCCAGACGGATATCTACATCGGGGACTGAGGAGTGTGAAATATGTTTTACAATTTTACCAACATCGGTAAGTCACAGATTACTCTGTTCACTAATAAACTAAGGATATTTAAAACTGTTTAGCTGAACACCGTTGTGTCCTTATTGAATTAAGTTGTCTTACACTGCTTGCTTTACTTAATTTGCTCTTTTTTTCAGATGATGACGGGATTAGAATGTGGTCATAGATTTTGCACACAATGCTGGTGTGAATACTTAACAACCAAAATTATGGAGGAAGGCTTAGTAAGTTGTTTATTATTACTCATATTAATTACTAATGATAACATTGTTAATAAAGGCATAAAAAGTAAGGGTTAAGTATTATACATGTTCTAAAGAGAACAATTCCTACAAAAAAAAAACGGTAGATACACTCGACCGCAGGCAAGTCGAAAAACTATGACCAACTCTAGTTGGCCTAGGCAATTTTTTTACCTAAAATTTCCCGCCACGAACCGCGCGTAGTCCTTGCGTCGGCAATACCGCATTTTCATGTTTTCACGAAAAGCTTAATTATGTTAAATAATTGCAGGGACAAACTATAGCGTGCGCGGCCCACGCGTGCGACATCCTGGTGGACGACGCGACGGTGATGCGACTGTTGCGCGACCCGCGGGTCAAGCTCAAATATCAACACATCATCACTAACAGCTTCGTCGAGGTGAGGGTCACATGGCGTCACGAGGTCATTCATTCTTGAAGTGGGGTCAAGCGGCGGCGGGGGTTCTTAGATGTGTAGGTAGTAGTAGGTATGGCCATGTAATCTTAGACGGGCACAAAAGTATGTACCGTAAGTAAAGTAAGAAAACCGACACATTACTAACAGCTTCGTCGAGGTGAGGGTCACATGGCGTCACGAGGTCATTCATTCTTAAAGTGGGGTCAAGCGGCGGCGAGGGTTGTCAACGCGTCTTGCATAAGCTGAAGAAGAAATTCTTTGGCGCATGTGAAGTCCACCAACCCGCACTGTTCTAGCGTGATGGACCTAACGCCCTCGTTGAGAGGGTAGGCCTGAGCCCCAGCAGTGGCGGTTGATTTGATTGATTTTGTGTGTGTGCGCTCAGTGACTCCTGACACGCGGGCCTTCCTATTTTAGGAGTCAGGGCCGCATTGGTATATTTACAAATGTAATTGTGAATCAATAAATATTATTTTATTTTATATTTTTATTTAGTGCAACCGCCTGCTACGCTGGTGCCCGTCGCCGGACTGCAGCAACGCGATCAAGGTGGCGTACGTGGAGGCGGCGCCGGTGACGTGCCGCTGCGCGCACACCTTCTGCTTCGCGTGCGGCGAGAACTGGCACGACCCCGTGCGCTGCTGCCTGCTCAGGAAGTGGATCAAGGTGTGCACATGCATAACACTACACTACACAACAATAATCACGAATTGAATAATCTTTTTGGAAAACAACATTGTACTGACGCCTCCGTAGCCCAGTTGGTAGTGACCCTGCCTACCGTGCTCGGAGTCCCGGGTTCGGATCCCGACCGGGGCAAGATTTTATCTCACCGATAAATGCTTGTTCTCGGGTCTTGGATGTTGGTGATTGTGTTTTTTTAATGTCCATGTCTCCCGCGAAACAGGGAGGAAGGAATCGTACCTAATGCGGGTATGAGTGTGTCGCGTTTATTTATAAAAAAACTCTTAAACTGCTAGTATTATTAATTTTAAAAAATCTTCAGTAATCCATCGTGTAACTTGCGTGAGTTTGTTCCGTCAGCCATTTTTCTCTATTTCATTGCCGTTATTAAGAAGTTTTTGGGAGTAAGTTTGCATTATGTGAAGTTGAAGGACAATGATGACCAGTTACTAAACGACATAAATTCCTCCGTATTCATAGGAGCTACACTTCAGAACACGGGGATATTTCACTTCAAAACATCGTATTATTGAAACAGTATATTATTAATCCGAATATGTGTAAACATCGTCAGCAGAAGTGCGACGACGACTCTGAGACGTCCAACTGGATCGCGGCGAACACCAAGGAGTGTCCGAAGTGCAACGTGACCATCGAGAAGGACGGCGGCTGCAACCACATGGTGTGCAAGAACCAAAACTGCAAGGCCGACTTCTGCTGGGTGTGCCTCGGGCCCTGGGAGCCGCACGGCAGCAGCTGGTATAACTGCAACAGGTGACTACCCCCTTTTTTTTCTTCTTTTTTTTTGATTCCCACTTCAGTGGATTAGGTGAAAGTTAGGGAAATGGATGAGTACCCACTCTTTTTTTTAAAGTAGGTTTCGGCTTGGTTGACCGAACGAGCGAAGCGAACGAAGTGTCTAAGTTTCGAGATTGGTCAAAAATGCTATTGTCCGTCTGTTCTTCTGTCTTTCTGTCCTTCTGACTGTCTGTAATTCTCTACAGGTCGCATTTTTCAACCGAATTTGACGAAAATTTGGCATGGGTGGGTATAAACTAATCACGCCTACAAAATGAGTAGAATAAAATCTTGAAAAACATTTTTTTTAGAGTACGTACCATACTCGCAAAGTGGGAGTGAACTTTTTTTTTCTTGTGAATCTTATAGTGTGGGGTATCGTTTGATAGGTCTTTCAAAAATATTGCTGGTGTGTGATAACCATTTTTTCGATTTAGGGATCCGTTGGCGAAATATTAAGCTTTAAGGCGGTAATTTTTGTTAGTGTCACGTGTCCCCCCCCCCCGTCCCCCCCCTGCCGGCTAAACGGTTGCTTCTGGAAATGTGAAAAAATTCACGGCAGTACCATATATAACGTAGTTAAAAGGAAAACTGTGACAGCTAAGTAGGTTCTATTAGTTTTTGAGTAATAGTCGATCAACTTATTAAAGTCAAAAGAATAAATTATGTTCATAGAACTGCATACGTAAAATGGGAATGATTTTTTTTTTCGTGTGAATTCCATGGTGTTGGGTATCGTTGGATAGGTCTTTCAAAAATATCGCGGGTGTGTGGAAATCATTTTTCGATTTAGGGATCCGTTTGCGAAATATTAAGCTTTATAGTGCTAATTTTTGTCACTTTAGTACATAATCTCCAACTGCAAAGTTGACTTCTGTTCTTTTCTTTTAGGTTTGTTTTATAAGGGCTGGCGAGTTCTACTGTTCTCACAGAACCACTAGTTACTAGTAACCTTTAAGACATCATCATATCAGCCGAAAGACGTCCACTACTGGACAAAGGCCAGAGATCTCCACGACGACCTGTCCCGCGACTTTAACCAGATCGTCGGTCTTATTTAAAATATAAAGTAATATTTCTTTTTTTAAAAACCGGCGGTTACAGCACGGCAGTCCACAAAAATGGCAGCTAACCATAATTCACCTCGCCAACTGAACTGAGAAATTGGTGTACCAAGTCATTACACTTGGGAACGCGAGATAATATCTAAACACATACAATATGTAGAGTCCACGGGAAGAATGATCAGAGTCACCTTGTACCAGGCTTTGACTTAGGCTTTAAGTTTGTAAGGACGTTTGTTTTTCACGCAAAAACTACGGAACAGATTTTGTAGAAACTTAACAGAGGTTATACATCAGAATAACACATAGGTAGGCTATAGATACTTCGGGAGAAACTGTTCTCGCGGGAAAGACATTACGGGGGCGAAGCCGCGGGCAGCAGCTAGTCGTGACATATTATGTGACCACCCCTGTGCACCAGGTACGACGAGGACGAGGCGAAGGCGGCGCGCGACGCGCAGGAGCGGTCGCGCGCCGCGCTGCAGCGGTACCTGTTCTACTGCAACCGGTACATGAACCACATGCAGTCGCTGCGGTTCGAGTCCAAGCTCTACGCCTCCGTCAAGGAGAAGATGGAGGAGATGCAGCAGCACAACATGAGCTGGATCGAGGTCAGTATAATATGTTACTGGTACAACATAATCATCTATAAATACATCTATCTACATAGGTGGACGGATAATTAGAAACAGGGCAAGATTTTCATACAATCGAGGTCACTTTGAAGTCATGGTTCTCCGTGAACGATTGATCGGGGCATGATCTGATGACGGTCATAGGGATAGTAGATGGAGGACTTTTAGATCGCTATAGACATCTGATCAGATGAGCCGTTTGGAAGCAGCATCGTCGTGATTCCTTAACTTTTAGATTTCCATACATTTTGATGCCATTTTGCGGGTTTTTTTCTTCATGACGATGCTGCTTCCAAACAGCTTATCTGATCAGTTGGATGTCTATAGAGATCTAAAAGTCCTCCATCTACTCTCCCTATGACCGCCATCAGATCTTGCACCCATCAATCCTTCACGGAGAACCATGGCTTCGAAGTGACCTCGATTGTATGAAAATCGTGCCGTGTTTCTAATTATCTGTCCACCTATGTACATCTACTACGTAAAAGTTTTGAGGTAATCTGCAGAACGATCATATTTTTGGTCCCGATGCCAGGATTGCGAGCAATAATATTTATTTACGTTCCACCCTCCAGGTGCAATTCCTGAAGAAAGCCGTGGACATCCTGTGCCAGTGCCGGCAGACGCTCATGTACACGTACGTGTTCGCGTACTACCTGCGCAAGAACAACCAGTCGGTGATCTTCGAGGACAACCAGCGCGACCTGGAGTCCGCCACCGAGACGCTCTCCGAGTACCTCGAGCGGGACATCACCAGCGAGAACCTCGCAGACATCAAGCAGAAAGTGCAGGACAAATATAGGTGAGGTTTCGAATTGAATGGACGTGTGAAGGAAGTTAGTTTGGAGCCGTGGTAGCCAGTGGGTTGTGCACTCGCCTCACGTTCACGGGGTCGTGGGTTCTTGTTCACGGGGGTGACGATCCCTGCACTGACTCCACGAAACGGGAGTTTTGTGAAATTCCATCCGGGCCGTCAGTCCAGCCATCCCAACTCCTTGAAGTAATGGAGTAGGGCTTCTAGTAATGGAGTAAGGCTTCTCGGCAATGGGTTTTTCTGAACTTAAGTACGGTTTATTATAATACTACAGGTTTTTCGGGAAGGAGAACATCGCGAGGAAACCTGCATACGCCAAAGATTGAATTTCTATTAGATTATTTTAGTTTAGAACATTTGGTCTGTTAGTTTAGTTTGGTCGGCTTGATAGCCACTCAAATATCCGAATTTGACTGCCAAAGTCCCTTTGAACTGTTCAGCCACTCAAATCTCCGAGTTTGACTGCCGCCGTCCCTTTGAACTGTTCCAAATATAAACGTGATAGCTAGCAAACTTTTACAGTTATACCAAAATAAAAACACGTATGAAAAGCTGAAACTATATAAAATCGACGTATGAGAGATTTGGATCGGCCGTAATAATCTTGACAGACGACCATAGTGAAAGTTATGTAATCTGACGGGCGACTAGTCGCCCGGACAGTTGAGTAGATAGTGAAAGTAGGAGCGAAGTGTCATGGTCGTCTCTTCTATTTTATTTTCCTATATTATGTATTTTGCGGGTTTTAATGTGTAATGGTGATAGTATTTTACACATTAAGTGCTTGTGGTTGTGCATATTGTGCGGGGAAATTAAAATAAAAGCGTGTAACAACTCTTTCAGCTCGTACCAAAATTGTCCATTGGAAATCTTCATTAAAGTTACTATCGATTTAGGGAGGACCGACGGTTACAGCACGGCCTCCACAAAAACAGAGCACGACTATAGTTAGTTGGTTTTAAGAAACTTACTAGAGTTAGTCGCCAACAAACTCTACTCGTGCTCTGTTTTTGTGGAGGTCGTGCTGTAACCGCCGGTTTAAATAGATATGAGAAATAAGACTTTAAATTCAAAATAAGATATGGCTAAAGGTCTCGTTACCAAGCCAAAACCTACTTGAAAAAAAAAATTGAAAGCACTAAACTGAGCTCTACCTTTTCCCAATATTGTTAGAAAGAGACACAACCAATTTGTAATCGCATATACAGTTGTTACGGAGTAGTTTGCAATTGTTACAGGTATTGCGACAGCCGGCGCAAGGTGCTGTTGGAGCACGTGCACGAGGGCTACGAGAAGGACTGCTGGGACTACACAGAGTAAATCCACCTGTCTCTGTTACACCGCCACCACACCTATCTCCCGCACCGCTCACTCGCCACAACACACACCGGACATACCACGCCGTGTTTGATCGAAGTTTGGAATTTAGTGTCTAGATACACGCGTTTTATGATTTCTTTGATATATCTGTCGTTTGACATGAGATTAACTTCGTTGCGATTTAACAACGTAGAGGTGATATGAGTTTTTTTTTCAATTTTAGGTTTTGTGCGTGTTTACGACTTTCATACAGTTGCGTTCGTTCTTTGTGAAAAATATTATCGGAATTTCTGCATTGAAATTCTTCATGACAATATAAATGTAAACCTGTACGTATATTGTTTGATGTAGAACTACGTTCTTCCAGCATTAAATGTGGGATTTTGGAAAGTTTAGTGACATCTAGCGTTGAATATAAAAAATAACAGGAAGTTTATACGATTACTGGTGTTTTATGTAATTGACCGAGCGAGCGAAGCGAGCGAAGCGTCTACGTTTCGAGACTGGCCAAAAATGCTCTTGTCCGGCTGTCTGTCTGTCTGTCTGTCTGTCTGTCTGTAATTCTCTACAGGTCGCATTTTTCAACCGATTTTGACGAAAATTTGGCATATGTATAAATTAATTAAACCTACAAAATGAGTAGAATAAAATTTTGAAAAACATTTTTTTTAGAGTACCTACCATACTCGCAAAGTGGGAGTGAACTTTTTTTTTCTTGTGAATCCCATAGTGTGGGATATCGTTGGATAGGTCTTTCAAAAATATTGCTGGTGTGTGAATACCATTTTTTCGATTTAGGGATCCGTTGGCGAAATATTAAGCTTTAAAGCGGTAATTTTTGTTAGACTCACGTGTCCCCCCCCCCTGCCAGCTAAACGGTTGCTTCGGGAAATGTGAAAAAATTCATGGCAGTAGCATATATAACGTAGTTACAAGGAAAACTATTACGGCTAAGTAGGTTCTATTAGTTTTTGAGTAATAGTGGATCGACTTAAGAAAGTTGAAAAAATAAATTATGTTCATAGAACTGCATACGTAAAATGGAAAATTATTTTTTTCCGTGTGATATCCATGGTGTGGGGTATCGTTGGATGGGTCTTTCAAAAATATCGCGGGTGTGTGATAAACATTTTTCGATTCAGGGATCCGTTTGCGAAATATTAAGCTTTAAAGTGCTAATTTTTGTCACTTTAGTAGGTACTTTTTCTGTTTCCAAAGTTGACTTTTGTTGGTTTCTTTTAGGTTTGGTTTATAAGGGCTGGCGAGGTCTACTGTTCTCACGGAACTACTAGTGATATGACTTATGTATGAGTATGGATACTGCAGTAAAATGTATTTTTCTGACACGTCTCCATACGGAGTCAATAATAGAAGTACGGCAGATTCTGCTTTCGTCAAAAAAAATTGTGTTTTTACTTTTTTCCTAAGAATGTAAAGTAACAAATATTTCCATTTTGGGTAGGAAAAAATGACGTGTCTTAAAAACAGACTCTCAATCATCAAACCTTTAGGTCTAGATATTGCCTAGAATTCAATACCATTAATTTTCCGGACGAAAGCAGAATCTGACGATAAACTAATTCTGATTTCGACAGATTGACGTATTATTTTTCTGACGCAAGTGTTTTATCGCTTGGAAACCTGCTGGCACCAATTGCTGCCAATACTTCCGTCAATAGTATACAGTAACAAAGTGACAATTTCACACAAGTTAGTAACTTGATTGAATGATATTTTAGCTTGACGCCATCAGTCTGACGTAAATTTTACAGCAAAATAAATAATCGCCGGGGTTCCAAAGGTGAAATCAACGATAGACCAATTGCAGGAGCAGAGAACTGAGGAGCGTCAGTAGCGTCGGGGATAAGACACGGCCTATCATATCGAAAGGTCCGAAGTTCGATCCCCGGCTGGGTCATGTACTAATGGGTTTTTTCTCGAAACTTAAGTACATTCACTGACCGTTCTCAAACAGTGAAGGATAACATCGTGAGGAAACCTGCATACGCCGAAAAGAAATTCTTATGCGCATGTGAAGTCGACCAACCCGCATTGGGCTAGCGTGGTGGACTGTAGCCCGAACGCCCTCGTTGAGAGGGCAGGCCTGAGCCCCAGCAGTTAGGATGAGATGGGTCAACATGATCTGTAAATTATTACACTAACTAATAATAACTAGACTACATTCAATTTCGTACGTAGTTCTACATTGAATGTGCGGGGGCGTGTTCGCGATACAGGCCTACAATTTGTTTAGTACATTTGCGGTGGTATTATGAAATTGCCTCATTCGTTTTCATGTCCATGACTTCATCTCGTGTGTGAATGAATTGTGAAACAATTGACCAAAAAAACCCGACTACGGTATTCTTAGTAAACCGATACTAAGACGAATTCAACGATATCCCATTCACCGTTTAGGGTTGAGCTATGTTTCTGACAGTAAAAAACAATTGAATAATACACAACGAAAAAATTAATTGAATTTGATCTGGACTTAACTCGAATAAATAAAAAAGTTGCCAAAAATCTATTGCTGACATTTGTATTGACAATTTGGTGTTACTTGCAAGTATTATAAGGACTTTCCCTTGTGTTTTTTTTACAGTTACATTTACACGCAATAAACATAGAAACACCTATGAAGCGGTGGTAAATAAAAATTGACGTGTTTAAATGTACCCTAGTGTACTCGTATGCAATAAAACATTGGACTTTTTTGACATTACCTCCTTGTGACATATAGCCGTAGTTGGGTAAAAATTGCCTTGAATTACACTTTTACTATCGACAGTGTGTGTGCAGGATTGTTGCAGACGTAAGATCTCATCATAATACAGTGTTGATTTCAACGTTAGAAGAATTTTATGTCGCTAGGGTCCTGGCGGTGAGCAGCCCGGTTAATTTTACGCTGACAATTTTATTTATATAAACGTCTATGTTACAATGACTTTCGTTCGAAGGCGGTAGCGGCCGGTAGCGCGAGCATGCGACTATATCCGCTATGCAATTTAGAACTTTATTCTAACGCTTTTAATTCGATTTTTAATTGTCAGCATTAAATTACGCCGCGCTGCTCTTCGCCAGGGCTGCGCTGACCCTTTTTTGTAGTCGATAACAGCACTAAAACTGCTCTACTTTAAAAAACGAAAATAATTTAGTATGGAGTTCCCATAAAAAAAACTAATGCTAAATGCTCAGCTAAATTTCTAGTGTTCGTTAACACACTGTATATAATAAATGCCTTTTTAATTACATTGCCGTATTAGACTACATAACTACAAAATGTCAATACTCCAGAAAATAAGATTTATTATTTGCAATAGTAAGTAATTCCCCTAATGAAGCCATTTTATTGCAGTGGAAAGATTATTTTTTAAAATGTATAATAAATTCTAAACTTTTTTATTGTATTTTAAGTTTTACATGTTTTTAAAGTTTCAACAAATTTTAATATATTTCTATATTATAATTTCGGGAATGTCACTTTTTTATTATTGTTGTGCTACTTCATAGCATGCGCAACAATAACAGTATCGGGCTTTATTTGCTACGCTTTGGTCTAAATTACTCCCTACTATTCTATTCTAAAACCCTGCACATAACTGCTACAGGTAATTCAAATCATTATTATAAGTATAATAAAACAAGTCAGATCTCTGTAATAGATAGAGTCCATTATATTTTTCGACTGTTTAACAATATAGACTCTTACTTAACGTATGATTGATTTCTATCGTTTAATGTTAATAATAGAGACGTGTAAATTGCTTAGGATAGTGAATATTTTTAAAACTTGACGCTTTCTCGAGTCGTGTTACTGTGAGCTCGTGAATAGCCTATAATAAGTCCATTGCTGGACCAGAGGCCGTATCTTGAGTTCATTTCATAATAATGTAACAATTTATGGTGTATTTTCGTTTCCAACGGCGCTGCTTAACTAAGTTTATTTAACGATATTTTTTTCTTAAAATTGAATCAAAACAGTGGCACAATATATAAAATATAATATCGATTAAGAATAAAACGAGAAAATATTTTTACCAAAAATCATATTTTTGTTATTAGATTACTGTTTATCACTATAAAGGTTAAGCTGTTAGTTCAAGATATATAGTGTTTTTATTCTGTGATCGATTTAATTTAATGCCTCGAAGGCTTGAACTCTTCTCGGTGTTGGTAGAACTGGAATTCGATTCGGCAGCATATTATGCAAACTGCCTCTGCATTATTGAACAATTTTGATTAAAAACGTTTAAATTGTAAAAGAAAATAAAAAAATAACGACTGCTACTGTAAAAATGTATTTACTAAGAATTAGATTCGTGCGGTCTTTGCCGGACTTTGTCCCTAACTTTTTAAAAGCGTAGGATTGTGACATGTGGCAAAGGTACCTATGCCCGACAATTTTATTCGACTTATTAATTCGTGACTTCAATGTCACTTAACAGTTCATACAAATAGTTAAAAGAATTTGGTAATCGCCGAACTCCTCAGCTTTTGTATAATAAATCTCGCGCCACATAGCCCTCTGTCACGTAAATAATATTTTAAGATTGAATAAAAAAGTGTTCGATTCGTGCATGAGAAGGTAGCACTGCCAGTAATTGTCGTAAATTAATAATAAAGCTTGCTATGAGTTCACATAGTGGACCCATCTAGTGTAGAAAGATCCTCCATAATTACTATAACTACTCACATTAAAACAGGAAAACTCTACATGTGGTTGGTGGATCTCAATTCGGTACACAACATACATTGTAAATATAAACGCCTGTATAAATAGTTAAAGTATAATATACAATAACTATGTAATGTTTAATGAGCATCCTGTATTGCGTGTCAATGTTAAGGACACTTGTCTAAGACGGAAATAAAAATAGTAACATCGAGAGGACGGTTTGTTATTTATATATTTACCTGTCGATCCAGATCCCTGAAGGTTGATTCACAATGCAACAGTGTGACGGCGGTGTGATTGGTCAATCATTTAAACGGAAGTCAGCTTCACGAGACATGATTGGCCGAATCCTCGATTATGACTAGTTTGCGATCAAATCGCGGCGATCAAAACAATTGCCATCACATGAAATTAGCAGAATCCGCCAAAACGACCGCTTGCAATAAAGTCGCGGTATTACAAACATATATTGTGAATTCACTTTTACTAAATCACAATACCCTTAACCCTAATCTAAATAGTTATAATGACATACAAGACCCAACCTGTTGGTACAAAGTTTGTGGAAAACGCTAACAGGTTTAAATTATACTGCTCAACAAATAGAAATTGACACGACACTAGCAGAAATGTCCAAAATGGACGATTGCTATTAGAAAAAAAATTTTGGTCTTTTGAACCGCTAATAGGTAGTAAGTACACTACCAACATGGTCTTATCCAAGGTTACAAACGAAGAAACGATTGAAGATTTTCAATCAGTTAGACATCATTATCTTATCGCTCTTACGAATCATTTTAATTTAAATCTAACTGAATTTAATAAAAATAAATAAAACGCTTATAAAAATTTACACCTACAGAAATTTCGACCTTTGGAGCGACAAGATAGCGATGTCTTAAGTAATTAAATACCAACGAATTCAAAATTATGTTCATAGAAGTGCCTGCGACTCAATCAGTGCTTTTTCAGTAGCCAGGCCCTTATTCCCTATTTACATATACATATGTCCACTCGAGGGCTGCTGGAGATATAAACACCTCTAGGACCCGAATTTACGTGACCCGCTGGGGTCACGGATACCTTCCCTGATGCAGGAGTGATGTGACCATCAGGATCGCTGGACCAAACGAGATAGTAGGCATGCTGTACACGCGTGAAGCGTTTGCAGTACTACGTAACTAGGGCTGTATTTTAAAGAGTCCTATCAAATTAAACGAAAAGCTAGCATGGTCCACCGAGTTTCGGAGAGGTTGGTATTCAGAGCCGGCCCTATTGACCGACGACATGAAGGTGGTCGGAAGCGACTGAATACCAGGTGTGGGGCGATGGGGAACCCCTACGTCCAGCATTGGACGCCTACATGCCGAATTAAGTCTTTAAGGTCGTTATTGCTTTGCAAAATTGCTAATAGTTTGCTTGTCACAGGGACGCGTTGGCGCCTTCCCCTACAAGACCTAGTAAAGCCTAGTGAAGGAACACTGGTGAGTGCTTATCGATATTTGTAGACAGTTGTGTAGATAGTTGTTAGGTCGCTCTGAGCTTTGAATAGAAGATTGGTCGCTTCTCAGTACATTCTCTTCATTATGCCAAGTTATATAAACTGTAGTTCAAATAGTTAATAACGCCTAATTTGTGTAGAAGTAAGTGGAAGAGAGCTCGCATTCATAAACTTAACCGTTCAATAGCGTTAACTATAGTTTGGAATTGCGCAATCTCTTGACCAATTTGATTAAGTCATTTATACGTTTTAATTTTGAGTTTCCCCAAACTTGCCGTCGCGGAATTAGCATAAGATGGTCAGAATATTTAAGCTTTATCAATAGATTTTAACGACGGCCCAGCTCAGCTCATTTCCTTAGTTCAGCTTCAGCCGCTCAGTAAAGCCATAATATAATTCGAATTTATTGTTTTTTACGGTTCCGTACTTCATCATCATCATCATCATATCAGCCGGTAGACGTTCACTGCTAGACAAAGGCCTCCACGATGACCGGTTCTGCCCTAACCTCATCCAGCTGGATCCCGCGACCTTCACTAGATCGTCGGTCCACCTCGTGGGAGGCCTGCCTACACTGCGTCTTCCGATACGTGGTCGCCACTCGAGAACCTTTCTGCTCCAACGGCCGTCAGTTCTACGAGCGATGTTTCCAGCCCACTGCCACTTCAGATGACCACCGTACTTCAAATGAAAAAAAACACGGAACCCTTAAGAATAATTTAAACTTCAACGAAATAAAAAGATACGGCCGTTTATGACACATAAATACTCGCAAACTAAATCACCACCATGAAATTTGGTAAGAGGCAAGTTCTCACAGGAAAAAACCCGGAAGTCGTTAATTTGTAGTTAGGTTTATAGGTTTTTTTTTTGTGACTAGTAACCAGTAACTTACATGGATGATGAATTATCAACATACATAGTTAAGTTTGTACGAAACCCTCACGGCGCGAGTCCTACTTTTAATTGTCCGGTTTGTTTTTGATAGGGTCCATTATTTACTGAAGTTTTTTTACTATTGTCAAATTTCTATGTAGCGCAGACTAAATGTTGGTTACCCGATTCTGTGCCTTACCGATTTGGTTCTGTATATATCTTTAGCTTTCCATATCAAACTGCGGATAATAATAACCTTACGCTACCTTGAACTCGGTATAGAACCTCTAAAGACTCCCTACACTGAGGCGGTGTCGTACGGGTCTGCGGGCACATTTTTCAATACCCGCCATCGCCCCAGAGTGTATGGCATAAAGCTATTAATGACAGAATTAACTTTTGTCTTACAGGGCTCATGTAACAAGGTGTTACTCGGAAGTATAAATTCAAAATCTGACAAGTGAATAAAGACTAAAGGACTAGAATTGATGCTTCGTTTTAGTTAAGTATGTATAATCTAATATGGGAAGAAATGCCATTTCTTGTATCTTATTGTTGTAGGTACTGATGTCTCTAAGTGAAATGGTTTATCTAATTTGGTGGTGCTTGTGTAGCTTAAAATTACTTAGTGAGTTTGTTTACGATTGAATATTATACGTACTTATAAATTGAAATATTTTACAGAAAATTGATGAAATAATTTATTTTTCCTTGTGGTATGTACTGACTGTCCCACAAAAAAATCCCAGTCTCTAACACCGTTTCATAAAAAAAATGTGAGTGTTCCCCATTTTGATTATTGTTTCCAGACGCAAAATCTGGCTTTATTGACTTAAATTCAGTTCTACAAAAACATCTCAATAAAACACACACGGCTATGGTGATCCCCAGTAATCCCTGAACATTTTTGGTAACGGAGACGACACAATTTTATTAGACTGAGTCATCAGGTACAAGAAATGCTGTTTCTTCCCATAAACAGCGTCACGGAACTATGTAATTTATAAAGATGTATAGGAAGTTTTTTTTATTTTATAAAATTATAATAAAAACCTAAATAAAAATAGACAATGCTGTTTGATTGCAGCTGCTAAGGATTCGTGTACCGTCAGGAAGGCACACGACAGCAACGCAAGATCTGCCCAATGTTTGTAGTTATCAAAACATTCACTTCGTATTGTAATTTTTTTCAAAATTGTCTTTCGTGCTTTCACGAAACACATTTAAAAAATGTATAAAACCCAGCGTCTGGAAAAAGGGGGAAGCGAGGGCATTTTCCAAACCAGCTTCATCAATAGTAAAAAGTTACTATTGATGGCCCACCAAATTATTGTGTGAGGAACGTGCGATCTTTCTTACGATACATAAGGCAGCTGCGTTGTAGTTTGATAAAAGAAATTTCACTTTGGGTTTTGCACACGTCATTAAAAATAAATTTAAGCAATTCATTCATTCATACACTTGTCTGAGGATTCTAGTAAAAGGACAAGGATAGGATTGATACACAAATAGGTACCCAGCTCAGAACAGGACGTGGTGGGTTGAATTAAGTTGTCTGATTCCAGAGGGAAATTGAACCCACGACCTCTATGCTGCTCGAGGTCTAAGCAGTGGCGTAGTGAAGAGTCGGGGCAAACCATGCGGAAATTTGCCCGCGCACTTTTTGACGTCATTGTCAAATGAACCATATCGCTATAGCCTAAAGAACAAAATCGTTTGGGACGTATGAGCGCGATGCCGACGTGCAGAAGTCACTATTATACGATTTTGTTCTTTAGGCTAATGGTTCATTTGACAATGACGTCAAAAGGTGCGCGGCGAAATTTCCGCTTGGTTTGCGCCATAGAAATATAAGGTAGCGAGCTTTTTCCGGTGTTCTGTGGTTTGCGCAGTCTCTAAGCCTACGAAAAATGCCACCAACCTGAAAAATCACGTTAAAACATGTGTATAAATTAAACTACACATCAAAGCAGTCAAGTTCTATATTTTATCGTTTACTTAATTTATTTTGTACAAACTTCAACAATATATATAATAAATACTCAATTAAACCTCTATCATTCAGCAAACTGAACTCACTTTTTTGTCATAAGTATAGTTAAAGAAATAATACAATGATATCATAACTTATTGTCTAAACTTAACTAAACACAACTTCTTTGTGCAAATATGCCTAAAAGTAGGTAAAATGTTTGGTTTGACCAACATAAGTGATGGTTAACAGTACATAAGTACAACTTAACGGTGTGGAGTCCCATCGAATGGTTCATAGTAGTAGGTATTACAATTTGGGGTTCTTAAATTAATTTAACCTAAGTAGGTACAGTCGGCTTCAGATATTATGAGCAGATTAAGGTGTGCACGTAGTTCTGAGCGCTCGAACCAGACCAGTAATATCTATACAATTGTTTCTATGTTCCGGTATTTATTGGTGCCTGTACGCTCAGTGCACATCTTCACCGCTCTTCAATATCATTTATTTCCCAAATACCGTTTCGTTATTTAGCTAAAGTGTTTGAGAGTTCAACTCACTTAAGTCCAGTGTTTAGCTTAAGTACCATAGAATCTCTTTCCACTTTAGCCGATCGTATCTTACTTTTATTTGAATAAACTTTAAGTCAGTGTTTGTCAGCTTAGGTATCTTTTAATCTCTCTCTTAATTTTATATCCGGACATGAAATATGTAGAGGTATCTATATAATATTTGCGGGTCTTAGAATCGAATTCTAGACCATTCATCATTCTGTCGACTTGGCTAAGCGAGTCATTCTTTGAATTACCTACTTAATTTCAAATCAAACTACGACGAGAACCGTTCCATGGGACTCTACTGGTACGTTTTAAATAGGCAACGTATCATTCTGTTGAACTGAGGGAACCGAGGAGTGACGTCACTCGTGTAGTGACGTCAGCCAGGGCGCGGGGCGGGCGCGGGCGACGGGGAATCTCCCCCGCGCGCGTCCCGCGCGACATGCACTCTCTATAAAATTATCTACATAATTATTATCTGTAACCATAGGTAATTATTGCAAAATATGTGCAAAACTGTAAGCGTCTCATTGTTAGTTTACAAATACACTGACTCTTTAAACTTTGCAACACTTAGATTGTCTTGCACTTGAGAATTTTTACTTCACATTTTTAATATAAACGAATTGAAAACAACCGACACACAACTATTCGGTGACTTGTTCGTAATGAGAAGCGATACCTTCGTCGACACACGTAACGTTTTTATTGCTCCAAGCTTACGTATCGCGGCGGTACTCGCTGATATCAATATAGTATTAAGACATGATAAAGTATGTGTTGCGATGTGCGGTTGGGATCTACCCGGCGATAAGCTCTCAATATTTACAGAGTAGTAGAAAATTGACCACTTCCAAAGTTAGAATACAAAAATTTAATGATTCATTATTTTGTTGTGCTAGAAAAGACAATACTGACACGATTCTACTCTGGAACTGGAGACCGCAGCGCGTCTCTCCAGCCCTCGCCAAGAGTACCGCGTTACATCCGTCGAGATGTCAATCGAAAAATAAAAATACTTCAATAATTATCTACCTTACTCGGTAAGGGACGTTCGATCTCTTATTAGGTATATCAATTATCTTATTGCTAAGTACGGTGATCTCATTCTGGTAGCCGAACAGGTTCGTATAAAGTGTGGATCGTACAATATCATAGATAATCACAATGTAATCTGTAAAGAGCAATATTCATCGAAGCAGTACCAGCCCGCTCGCAATTTATTACAGATAGATTTAGTCGCAGTACAAAGAGGGTTAAGGAGTTACTCTTCTCGCGAAACTCTACGTACACGCTAACTCGGTGGTCAAATTAATATGAACTTGTAACTACTGTACCTACTTCTTGATCCCTATTTGTACCGCGATTACTGAGGTGCGCGGGCCGCACGCGCCGGCTGGGGAACGTCGGCTGCGGCCCGCGGCCCTCTGGCAGACAGCTAATGTAATTCAGGGGAAGGAAATTACATTAACTACTTGGAGAGTGCGCGTTACATAAAATGGCTCGATTCCTATGATGCGTACTGAATTAGGACGGAAGTGAATTCTGGTACCGATTTCACAGCTGATTTGTTAAGCTTACATAGATAACTTTGCAAAAATTTCTCTAAACTCGTCTTAACTCCGAGGGCGCGGCGTGGGCCGGCCTACTCGCGTATAGAAAGATACAACGCAACGTCTTGGTACAGTAAGAAGCTTAAAAATTGGAACTATTAAAAACTATTACGGACAAAATTGATATGAATCGGCGTAGCCATTGCTTCGTTTAAGCGTTTATTAGATACGATTACACTAGCGCCCAGCACGATGGACGAGTCGAGAGGTAAATGTTTGGAATGTTATAATTTTGTTGGGTAGGTACATATAACTAAAATGTGAATGCCAAACGTGTGAATGTGCTACATCGATCGCTAGCAGTGAGCGGCGTCGAGCTGGTGCAGGCACCAGACAAGCGTAACGTAACCAAGCGAATGTCACTCCGCGTCGCCAGCATGGCCCAGCGCTCGCCCGCCGCAGGCGCCGGCGCCGCCCACGGTCCGCGAGCGATGGCGTTCGACACCATTTCGGGGAAGGGAAATGATATCTTACATTCGGCATCTATCATCCGACTTCATAAAATTTAAAGAGTTCAATCTCCGTTTTAGAATATACAGACAGTAATACTCATCGAATACAAAAATAAGCTTTAGAATTTTCTCAACTTTATCCGATACCTTACAATTACTCACTAGTGACAAAAAACAAAAACGGCATGTTCGCTAAATCGATTCTCTCAAATGGCTCCTCTCACCGGGGCAGTCTAACGCGAAACAAAACATTCTAATCGATACGACAAACACAGTGAACGCACGCGAACGTCGGTCGCAAAACAACAGTCTCGTAAGCTTCGGCCACGCGAATATAAAACACTCCAACACTTCGAACGTCAAAGAATATAAAGTCCACGAATGGAACGGCGCAGACGCGCAGCGGCCGTCGCCGGCTCGCGCCGCGCCGCTCGCCCGCGGCCCGCGGCCCGCCGATACTATGTACACGAAACATCTAGCGTAAAAAATAATTAAGTGCGCTTGGGTGGGCTCAAGAGCAGCGGTGCGGGCAGCGGCAGCGGCGCGTCGTCGATGAGGGCGGGCAGCAGCGCGAGCGCCAGCGCGGGTCAGACGGGCGCGGGCGGCGGCGCGGGCTCGGGCGGGCGCGGCGCGGCGCCGCAGCCCTGCAGCACCACGCGGTGACCGTTTGGCGTCACCGCGTCCAGCAGCACGGCCGTGGGCGCGCCCTCGCCGCCGGACGCGTCGCCGCCCTCGCCGTCCGTCGTGGCGGGCTCCGAGTGCGCGCGCCGGTGCCGCCGCCACGCGTGCTGGATCAGCCGCGCGCAGTACTCCTCGCGCTGCCGCCACAGCGTCGACGAGACGGGCTCGTAGCCCACCTCGTCCGGCCGCCCCACTTCCAGGTCGCCCGTCTCCTCGATCGGGTTCCCTTTCCGCGCGAAAAAGTCCTTCGTCAACGCGTCGAGAATGTCCACACAGAACATCATGTCGCCGCGACATATAGGTATGTCCATGGATATGATTTTATATTTATTGGGTTTGTGTATCTGCAGCGGCGGCTCCAGCACGTCGAGGAAGTCCGACAACTGGTCGTACCGGATGTACTGCGTGCCGTCGGGGTCGAACCGCTGCCAGATCTCGTAGTACATGTCGTAGTCGTCGTCCGTGAGGCCCTCCTGCACGTCCTCGGTGGCCTGGATATTACGAAAAATCACATGTCATTTTCAGCAAAAGCAAAACGATGGATATAAAATGTAAATATAACATCAATTTGGCGAGCACGAAGCACATAATACGTAGGTATAAGAAGATTCACCTGTGAGTAGTTTTCTAAAATGACGGCGATGTACATGTTGATGACGATGAGGAAGGAGATGACGAGGTAGGAGAGCAGGAAGGTGATGCCGATGGTTGCCGAGCCGCAGTTGCCGGGGTAGCCACGCTCATTGTCTGGTAGGTCGCACTCCTCCTCGTTGATAATGCCATCCAGCACGCCGTCCCAGCCGGCTGAAGTCGACATCTGAAATTACGAGATTCATGAGTAAACATGTATAACCTACTGAAAAAATTCGGTTCCCCATGCATCATGCGCATCTGCGGGAGAATAAAACATTCCGCTGATCAGCACCACTCAAGGTATTTAAGGATAAACATGGCATGGTACTAACCTGAAATAGCAGGATCATACTCTGCACGAAAGTCTTGAAATTGTAAACGTCGTCGAGGCCGCCTTTGTTTTTGACGTGCATAAAGAACGACATGCCAAATATAGCGAAGATAAACATGACGAGAAACAGTAAAAGGCAGATATTAAACAGAGCTGGCAGCGACATGGCCAGCGCAAAGAGCAGCGTTCGGATCCCTTTAGCGCCTTTCACCAGTCGAAGGACTCGGCCCACTTTTGCTACTCTCACTACTCTCAATAAAGTTGGTGATACGAAATATTTTTCTATAATGTCGCTCAGTACCAAACCTGTGAACCAAGTGGAAATTTTGTTAGTCGATGGCCTCAAAAACACAAATTATGAAGGAAGTTAATAGATAACAAATACTTACTAAGAATAGAAAACATGACTACAACGAAATCGAATAGATTCCAGGGCTCTACAAAATAATGGTATCGTAAGGCGAATATTTTTAATATGCACTCTGAACTAAATATCACGATGAATATCATATTGAGATAATCCAACACGACGCTGAAGGTCTCCGTTTGCTGATAGTGATCCAGCGTCATGGTCAACATGTTAAAACCGATGAACAACATAATGATCATGTCGAATTTCTTGTCAGTCACTATTTCAAAAACTATTGCTTGTGGCCTCCACTGAAACAAAAGAATAAATGTGTTATTTAAGGAATTTCTTGAGGTTTCAGTACCTATTTCATTACTCAAGTTTTAATTAGGTAGGAAATCATACCTTTGGTCTTGGGATAGCTTTCAAAGGCTTTTTAGATCCCATTTTCTTCATGGCATTGTAATATTTCTTCTGATCCTCCGTCATGAACATCTCAAGACTGCCGCCGGCTTTCTTCTTCTGCTCGTTGAAATTATCGATGATCACACCGATGAATAGATTAAGGGTGAAGAATGAGCCAAAGATAATAAAGAATACGAAGTACAAATACATGTAGATGTTCGTTTCTCGTATTGGTTGTCGTCCGACTTCCCTAGAATCGATGGCATCATTCATTATCTGAATCCAGCCTTTGAACGTAGCTACTTGAAAGAGGCAGAGGTAAGCCTTGCCGACGTGGTCAAAGTTCATAGGTGAATTTTCCCACGTATAGTTTTCTGTGATGCAGGCGTTTTTGTCCGGAATTATTTCGTGAATCAGTGTTGTATGGTTCTGATCAACACACTGTAAAACATAAAATGTTATAAGAAGATAATCAGTTATTCAAAAAAGGATTAGGTATATTTAACAAAACGGACCTTGAAGTACTTCCCAGCGAAGAGCTGCACACCCATGATGGCAAAGATGAGCCAGAATATCAAACACACTAGCAGTACGTTGAAGATTGAGGGTATCGCTTGAACCAAAGCATTCACCACCACCTACGGCATTAAGAGGAACATCAAAACAGTCGTTAAAGGCACATACAATCGTCATATTTTAGTGCGTTTCCTACCACCTACTTTCAAACAACACTCTTAAGTGATTTTAAATGTCAGGCAAATTGCTTAGTAAATGTTTTAGTAAGTATCTCAAAGCAGAATTATGCACGCTAAAATTAATATTGTGCGTTTCAGTTTGTGAATGCGCCGATGTTCTCGTGATTATAACATGAATGAATTTAATAATTTTACATCTCTATTATTTGCTGTGTATCAAAAAGTGTTAAATATTAGGTACCTACAACAAAACGAACACAATATACATGCATAACGATTGAAGCAACATTAAAATAACATTGGAAGCACTAAACTTACCGTTTTTAACATATATCATCCAAAATATGCGAATTACCTCATGCGTGACCGAGGAGATAGTACGATGTAGATACTTAAAAGAAGATAAATCTATGGTGCAGAATCTAAATTAACATTCCAATAAACTAAACTATACTAAACTAGCTAATAATGAGGAAAGATCCAAGAGAAAAGTTGACCAAAAAATGACAATGAATGTTTCTTCCGATCTAACCACTGAGCCGATGTCTAATAAGAATGTGACGAGTCATGATGATACTAAGCCATTCAAGGGTGCCACCGACGACTTCAAAATGATTCTAGTTAACTCGATAAATCGACTAATGCCAATGGATTTTGTTAACAACTTTCGAAAAATAAGTTTAAAAGTAAAGACCGGGTGATTAATGCAGAATTACTGAAAAGAGCGAATTGCTGAGTTGTCGAGTCGTTGAGATGAGTATTTGAAAATGTTTGTGAGATTGTTGCCTGAAACTGTACAGATGTCGACTGAGTAGATGGTGAGTGTGAGGATGTAGCGCTGAGTGTACTGTGATGAGTGGGCGACGGGGTGCGGCCGCGGAGGGTGGTACGTACCCTCATGCCCTGCATGCGACTCATGGCTCTGAGCGGGCGCAGTGCACGCAGCGTTCGCATCGTTTTGAACGCCTGAATGCCGCCCGCGCCACAAAGCGCCGCTACGAAGTTTATAAGTGAGACCTGATGAAATCAAGGGTTGCACTTTGAGACACACAACAAAAACATATTAAACGTTACAGGTTAAACATGTTCAACGGTCATAATATCCAGCAGCACCTGAAAGTACTCGAAAGCAGTGTATATTTAAAGACACCTGGACCACAATTTGAGACATACCGAGAAAAACCAATAATTGGTTAAAGACATAATGTACGACCTCTAACTGATCTGACAATTCAAGAAGAAACCATATCTTCGTCAAGAGAGAAGACGATGCCCTTAGCCGAGACGATATGTAGAATAAATTGGAGGAACACTAGTACAGAAAGGTATTTTATACATTCAGGAAGAAAAAGAGGACGCCAGAGAAATAGTGTAGTCAGTAACAGAATAGATAATGATAACTTCATTGAGATTCATCAACAGGATGGTTATTTTAGTTGTAATATATTTCTCTGACACCCATTAAAAGCTACATTGACAAATAAGAGTGTGTTAACATAATTTTGTTATTGTGACACCAACACGCCACTTAAAACATTTTGTGCCATTTTCAGTATTTTTACTTTTATTTAAATTGTATAATTAGGCAGTATCTTTTGAAAACGGCACTATCTTTAACTATAGTAGCACATAAAGGTCGTGTCGATCATGCACTTGAAAATGCCGGGATTTCATGTCAAGTCACACGTGAAGGGCCCTGTTTCTTCAGTTGTACCGGCCACAGGTAAAGATGCCAAGTAGCAGGAGTCGTGGGTTAGAGAAACAGAAGCATCCACAGACAACGTTACGACATCGAGAGCTCGAGGCAGCCATGTGAGACTAGTTGGTCTCAGCTGCGATAGACATCGAACAGTAAAAGCTACGCTTTTGGGTTGCGCTGCCCATCGAGGTTTTTATTGCAAGATCATTCAAGAATTTCAACTTTAGGTTTTGAAGGAATTATGAAAGGCTTGGGTCAATGAGCAGCGCAACGAAACCGACACTGATAGCATCTCTTCTCTGTTTGTGGCGGCGCGTACTCACGCGCATTCCCTCCCATCTTGAGACGGCTCGCAGCGGTCGGAGCGCACGCAACGTGCGCATCGAACGGAATGCTGGGATGTCGTCTGCGCCCGCCATCACCGCGCCGTGGTTTACGAGCGACAACTAACGCGACACGTATATTTACGTTCATTTACTAGTATTTTGCTTATATTTACTACCTATTCACAAATGTATATTGAGTAATATTAAAATGCTTCTCTCTTTGCAATAAATAACAATTTATAATTATAAGTTGTAGTTAGTTACAAATTATGAACTTACTATATGCTCGACACTCAACCTTATAATCTGCAAGAAACTTATTATATTTACAATATTTAAATTAGTAATGTGAAGCAATTGTTTACCATGACGATGACGAAATCGAGCCAACACCATGCGTTAGTGAAGTACTTCTGGAAGCCGAGAGCAAGCCATTTGATTAACATCTCCAGGAAGAAGATAACGGTGAAAATTCGATCCATATAGTACAGAATGTCTTGAAGAATCGGCCTGTGTGGTAAATGTACGTCTTCTAAAGCCTGAAATGAGCATTAAAATAATGAATCGATGTTCTATGTCATCATGAAATATAAAGGGAAAAGTTTTTTTTATAAGAAAAACCCGCTTACCAATGCCAAACTACTGAGCAAGATCATAGTAATCACAGCTGTTTCAAAGTACGTATTTTCTATTAGTCTGAAAGTCTTCAGTCGCAGCATCGCCCAGCCTTGCCAGAAGGGCGATTCGTCGTCTCCCGCTAGAAATGGAAACTTTGCGTAGCATGGTTCCGGACAGCAGTCTGATGGGCTGTCGTCCACTACTTCTTCGTCAGCGGCTACAACAATATCTGCCTTTCCTAATCCGTCTATCTTGTCCTCTTCATCTTCTATCATTTCTGAAAACACACACAAAGTATTAGGTTTATGTTTTCATACTGTTACTTTTGTTTATAGTTTATTCGTTGGTATAGTAATATTTTTGCTATTATCAACCTCACCTTCTTCTAAGCCTAACTCTTCTTTACTAGCATCTTTCTTTTCTTCTCCATCTATCGTATCTGCTGAGCCTTTATGACTTTCATCTTTAAATGACCTAATTTTATGACTACCGTACGATTTTTGACTTATCGTGTCATCATCCTACAACAAAAACAACATATGTGTACTTATATTGTGTAATCCATTAAACATTTTAATTACTATTAGGTGTTATAGATACCTGTATAGGATATCCATGATGGTTCAGTTCACAATCTATCCGGTTGTCTTTATGATTGTCTGTTATTGCATTTATATTATTCATTAACATTTTTCCTTTCTTATATTTATTGTCACCTGGAACACCAGTTCCTTATAAAAGATAATTTCACGTCTTTTCTAAGTTTAGTATTTTGGAACGTAAAGTAGTTTAATTTACCTGGTATGGTAAACTCCATGCCGTCGCCTATAGCTACTTCTACTTGGTCTTTTAGCTTTTTGTCTTTATACAGTACCGCGTCGTCGAGGTCCGTGCCGAGGTCCAATTCATTGTCGACTCGTTCTGAGGAGACACAGCGGCCACATAAAGCCGCTTTTAAGCCTATGGTCGCGTCACCATGCGTCACCGGAGGTTGCCGCCAGCACCAAGCATAGAAATCAGACCAGGACGAACTGACTTAGAAAACGTTTAAAGAATTCCACTCCCGTTGGACAATGATATAAAAAGTATTAATATATATATATATAACGCGTGATTTTTTGCAGGAATTGATAAAATAACTTTACTTTGAATATTAAAGTAACAAATGCAAAAAAAGATTAAATCAACGTATCACACACACAATCCGATATTGTATCCACGAACCACTATTTTTTTATATTTTTAACATTCCTCTCACAACAAAATGGAAAAGTAATTCCTAAATATATTTTTATGGATTAACAATGATAATATGATTTTAGTATACATAGGTTTAATAATTCCAATAATACAGCTAAGTACCTAAATATGATAAAAATAATGAAAAAATACATATAAAAGCACTAACGCTAATGAAGTCAACGACACTTTACAACATTAATACATAATAACGTACTTTAACATTAATACACATATACTTGATGTACTTACCTACATGCACGCACATCATACTTCAAGCATCACACTTTAAAGCGTAAATAAAACAACACATCAAAAAAGGTACCTTCTTAATAATAATAAATAAAAACATGGGAGGAGAATAAAATTATAGGAGCAGGAGTGTATCAACAAAGATTTTGAATCTAACACAATAACACACGATAGGTCTGCAAATCTACACTTGGATTACTAGGGTTCAGGCAACGCACAGTGTTCACAAACCACACAGTATAATACACCACACACAATATATTATTCATAAAGGTGGGTATCATGCTTTATTTAAAACATTTTCACACGTAAATCATGCTACAGTAAATAGGGAATTTATTCCTTATAGAGCCACAATAGTTAGACTCATTCCCTATAAATTTTACAGATATTATTGTTTTCATAAATGGAAAACACTCAGAACAATTAGCTACTATTACAATACAAAACATCGATACATTTACAACAACATGCCACAACAAACTGGCAAATTGACACACATCTTACCGGGAGCGTGTATTGCAATCTGATTAGTCAGCTTGTTCTTCAGCAGCTTCAGAAAATCATTGATACTGCGTTTTATCCAATTTTTGAACCTCGCTATCCTGTTGAAGGCCTCTGCTATTTTGTTGGTATCCTGGTCGGCGGTAGGCGAAGACAAGCTCGATGAACCGAAATTTGAGAGCAACAGGGCCAAGAAGAGGTTAAGTACCTGCAAGTTGGTAAAGATACCTGAGATATAATCTGTGCAGGAAGTCATGAACTTTATGAAATACAACTGACATAGAAAAATTGAGAAAGTATAATGGTGAAGAATATACTGACCACAAGATTGCCAATAACGACGGTAGCCAAGAAGAAGGGGATGCAAGACACATCTCCGACCAACATACAGTCCCACATACTCTCTATCCATTCTCCGCAGAGCACTCGAAACACTATCATAAAGCTGTGCATGAAGTCAGTAAAGTTCCACCGGGGCAGGTCACCATCAGGAAAACGGTCCATGTAATCTGTGCACGTAATAATAAAGTCATGGAGATTGTACGGAATTAGTTGGCAACATAAAATCATAATATATTGCATGTAAAGTACTACAAAACTGAATAAATTCATGGTCTTGTGGACCAATAGGAACACATATTTTTCCTGCAATTAATTTTATAAAAGCAATGGTATATTTGTAACAGATGCTACATTGAAAGCTCCTAACTTTCTTTAAAATTATCGACTAGCAGGAATTAATTGTTATCAATTTATACGTATGCAGTAGCAGAAACTTTGGGTTTAGTCGTTAGTTGCATTTTGCTTTCTTGCAGGTTATATCTACTAAATAATAGCAAGAAGTTCGTGCTTCCACATATGCATTTTGATTTTGATTCTGAATACATTTAGCGTATATTAACAGCTCACGCTCACAAAATTTACAGGCTATCAGTTTATGTACTGATAATGTTTCTAAATACTTCTAGACATGCAATACTTACGACAAGTTAAATAAAGTAACTGCGGCGACGGAAAGAATCACAAACTTACAAAGGAAATCGTTAATAAATCAAATATTTCAGTTTTGTCTAATAAAACAAGTCAAAAGGCCAAGGGGAAGGATCGAAATAGAAGTGAAAAAGCTGAATAATGAATGTTTCACAAGTGAGGCGCCTTTCTAGGGGGGCTTATAATTGAGGAACAAGATACATCGGGACCTCAGGCTCACTTGCAATGGACACACCAAAGTTGCCAATCACCTAGTATGACAATGAGCATAACAGTGTGACGCACATCAACACAATACTTACTAACAAAATTTGGCGGCGAGCCCAATGTATGGAAGAGAAGCTGTCTAGCATAAGGTTAAGTCATTCTGCTACAATTTTAAGGACAGTATGGTTTACGAATTATCGATTTTCCATAATGTCATATCTGTAGACGAGTGACCAAAGCTTAATAAACATCAGTTAATCTCTACTTAATCACATGATAAGTGAATAAACATCAATATTGTAGGTTCACGGTTAAGAACCACAGAAGTAATGAATGTTGGTAAAGTTCATTCACCGACTAAGACATCGGGCCCTGCCGCCGGTCCATTAACACGTCCAAACACCAATGAACATGCAACACTCCCACCAATTTACACTTACCCACGTAATTTTTTCCGAATAGTTGCATACCCATCACGGCAAATATGAAAATAATGATGCACAATACGAAGGTCAGGTTGCCCAAGGCACCCATCGTCCTACCCATTATAGAGATGAGTAAATTAAGTGTCGGCCATGACTTTGCCAATTTGAATACTCGAAGCTGCAATTACAAATTGTGAAACAAGGCGTCACACAAGCTCGCTTACCGGCGCTTCACCTATGCTACGGCGGCTCCGTTTTCTGACCCACAATCACTCACAGCATTTCATTATTCTCATTAATTACTTCACCTCCACTAACCAACACTGCTGGCGTGAGTGATTATGAGTCACACATGTTTAGCAAATGTGTGCTTGAGTTACCTATCAAAATGTGCATTGATTTTAGTTCTGTATGAGTGGGATATATGTTTGTCTTACAATTTTGTGAGAGCTTTAGCATCAATACTTTTAGTATTGTTATTAGTATTTTGGTTCTAATTTCTGGCCCAATAATATTTTTCTCAATGACATAGATCCCATCAGTTATGACCAGACGCATAAAATACCCTTCTGAAGCAAAGCTGCAAGTCAAATCTATAGTACTTGATGCAAAGCTTAACGTATGGTCTCAAGCTGCGTGGCATAGCTTTATAACGTGTCTCATCTCAGGCCCATTCGTGTGATGGAGCCACATTCCGTGTTATAAAGCCACAGCGTGGACTCTCAGTCCTTTATGAAAAATGTTTTGTCAAGCCCAGTGTGGAATATTGGGAAGTGTGAAGCTGAATTAATAATGAAGCTTAATTCTTTAGGGATGCTTAATTTTCTTTTAAATAGAACCTGTGTAATTCTTCCCAAACAACTGCATTCCCATCACAGCGAATATGAATATAATGATGCAAAGTACAAAGGTCAAGTTCCCTAAAGCTCCCACTGTCCTACCCATTATGGATATAATAAGGTTTAGCGCCGGCCAAGACTTGGCCAGTTTAAATACTCGCAGCTGAAAATATTTCATTACATTTACACATGTATTATTATGACAGATGTAAACGAGTAGTTATCGTGTGTGTATGTATTGTCATACAATTTAGAAAAAAAAACAATTAATGCTTATTTATTAGTAACTAGTTATTACCAGAAACATTGCGTAGCCACTCCACACACTGATATATCGTGGTGTATAAAGAATAGATATTGTCTTGAATTCTCAATAAAACATTAGTGAAAAATCCCATGAAAATCCGTCCAGTAGTTTGTAAACTAAGTACTATGAATACGCGATCCACGTACAAACAGACCGATAGAAAAAAAACTTTTTATTTTTGCTTAATTGCATATAACTCGATTTTGACAGACTCTTGAGCTTTACCTGAAACCCTTAAATTTTAAATTAATAGATTTTAATTTAAAATTTAAGTGTAGTTTATCAATATAATCAACATTTACTAATGATCAATCTGTAGGAGAAATCAGGTAGAATAAATGGAAACTTAAAACTAATAAAGATAAAAGTGATACGTACCAAACGAAACGAACGTAATACAGACAAACCCTGAACACCTTCTAAACCCAACTCCAATAACGATAAGGCCACGATGATAAAGTCGAAAATATTCCAACCCTCTTGAAAATAATACTTTGGGCTCATTGCTATTAATTTTAGAGATGCTTCTATACCGAATGTTGCCGTGAAGAACTGGAAACAGAATTAACAGTATTAAAATGAATGCCAAATCAGATTAAAAAGTAGGTACATACTTTGTGTTTACATTGTGAAACTTACATAATTGCCACTTTTGAGTGCCCTTTCCATATCTTTGTCCATGTCATGGTGATCCAAAGCCATAAACAAAGTATTGACGACGATACACAATGTGATGAACAGTTCGACGAAAGGATCAAACACCAACAGAGCCACATACTTCTGGAACTCCAGCCAGAGCCAACAGCAGTCCCACACGCAGAATATGTCTATTCCTTTAAGGAGATACTCGAGTAATCTCTCCTTCAACGTGGGTCCATCTTCATCGTCTTCGGCCGCTGTTGGGAAGTAGTACACTGACACTGTTGCGTCCCGATTACCGGCAGAGTGCATGTGTGTGTGTGTTACAGAGGAGAGACAGAAAAATATGTTAGTATTCGCTCATTATTTCCCAGTACATGAAAGAAGTGAAAGAAAGATTTGTTTTTAATAGTTAGTTGTCTAACCAATATCCATATTTTTTGTAATTTTGTTGGCTGTCATTTATACTTCTTAATAAAGTTAACAATGTATCACTCTCTAAAGAATTTCTGAAGTGTTAATAAAAGCACAGGGAAGGAAAGTCCACATGGATACCGTGGATGGAAATACATAGATAGTGGAGTTAGTGCAAATCAAATCTAATCGGTACTGGCTGTGGCTATTATCAGATAATTGTCACACTTGCAATAAAGCTTTATTTGCTTAACTATTCAAAGGCAATCATTCAAATGTTACTGAGCTAAAGTTTTGGAATATCTTTCATAATATAAATGTCAAAAAATATGAATACTGTGATTTTCTAACATTATAAAGTGATATACAATAGGTGATGCAAATGTTGATGATATTTTTATCGTTTCAATATATATATTTTTAAGGGTTCAATAGAACTTTCGCTAAAGCATAATAAAGTCATCACACTATAAATACGTATTTGTTGGTAATTCTATAGCAATCCATGCACATGTAACTAAAACACAATATGCAAAAAAAACAGCCCAAAAACAAAACAAAAAAAGAGCTGTTCGTTTTAATATTTGCTGGTAAGTACTGTATGAGTTTGTGCAATGTGAATATTGTGATTGTGACTATACACTCAAGACGAACTAACGTTGACGTGCACATAAAATACCATTTCTTTCTATTCAGGATGTTACAATTATTTACAAGACATGACGTGTTAGTATATTTGCATTCAAATTTTTACACACCGACTACCATATTGGTGAATGTAAGAGGCTGTGTATAAACAACTTTGTGTTTATTCTTATTTCTTGTTGATAGATATTTTATTATTGTCAAAGAAGAAAACGATAGCGGGTAATTGGACCACGATTACATTATAACAGTTTACTTTTCATTAATTAACCTTTACGCCATTTTTTTTTCTTTGACCAAGAGTATGTTAGTGCAATATAACCACGCAAGTGACGACAACAAATGACATCCATATAAAAGTGACAAATTATGTCTTTTGCCAATTATGCTCTTGTCTTGCATAATGAGCAAATACCGGTCGTGTTAGTGTAAGTGTTTAGTGTAACATTCATGAGATGTTTATTTGTTCTGAAGTTTGAAAAAATGAGTTATTCTTCACATATTTACTTACAGAAAGAGTTTAATCTCTGTGAGTGGTTTCATAAAAAGCGAAAATATTCGAAACGCAAACGGAGCACATTAAATAAAATAACATTGACTTTTAAAGTAAAAAATGCCACAAGACAACAATACTTGTAACTGTTCAGTTGTTACAAGACGATTAGTGTGTAGTTTATTTGATAATTTCGTACCGTTCTGATCGCTGGCCCTGCTTTGCCTGCCAGCTTGCTCGATTATTTCGTTTAGCACCATTACATCTGTAAATAAATTCGCAGGTTCTTCTTATTGTTGTTCTTCGTAATTAAATGACTCATCGACCGTCAAAAGAATTAATACAAGTTTGTTTTGCTAGTACCTACCTCTCATGTCCACAACGTTAGGCTGCTGTGATGACTCTATGAAAGGATTGTCGTTTGATGGTTTTAATACTTTGCCGGCTTCGTCTGTACATTCAGTCGTGCTCATTTCCTGAAACGTGATAAAAAAACAATTGCTGAAACTAAACAATATTAGCCAAGTTTATTTAGAGTTTGTAGCATTCAATGGTATACAATAAGGAAATATGGAAAAGGACAAGTGGTCTGCTAAAATTTGTTAAATTATGCGAGCGATAATAAAGCAAATGGAAACCGATTGCCAGGGAGCTAACCGTGGATGGCCCATGATAAAGTGTTGATGGATGAGACTTACATATTCCCTAAGCGGTCTCGTCGCCAGCGAGGAGTCCTGCCGCGGCAGCGGGTACGCGTGGGGCTGTGACGTCACGCTGTGGTTCCTCGAGGCCGAGCGGTTCCGCAGGCGAGCCTCCTTCGTCTGCGCCTTGCCCCCGCCCAGCAGGTCGCCGTGCGACGTATACGACAGCCGCGACTGGTGTGAAGTGTACGACGAATGCCTTGATCCTGGAATTTATATTTGAACTGATTAGTACAATACTCGGTTATGTCTGGAAGTAATCTAAACTTGGATATGTTCGTTTAATCAATGAGAAGATTTATGTACAAACCCGGTCGGTACCAAAGAATACTGACAAAGAAACGAAATTACTAACGAAGAAGGTACTAACCTAAATTGGCATAGTAGACAGGTATGATGATGGCGCCGTTTTCTTCAGACATTGGCGTGACAGCATTTGAATCATCCGCATACGGGAGGTGTTCCTGAGCATCCAGATACGTTGACAGCACCAGGGGTTTCCTGTCGGCTCCTGGGGGATACCTCGGCCTCCCGTTCGGCCTCAGTGCCATCTGATGGGACCCGCGCGAGCCCCGCCGCAGGTTGAACGGCGAGCCGGGCAGTGATAACGAAGCCTGTGGCACATTAATGTCTCAAAATACCAATGCATCAGCCAACAAAGTTGATGTAAAGTGTGGCTTTTAAAGCTTTTTAAACAGTTTTTATTTAGATGCATCTTAAACTTCTTTCTCGAAATATTTTGGTTTTAAAGCAACTTCTTTTAGAAACAAATTGCTCTTTTTACCAATTTAAATAATAATAAAAATTGTTATGTTATATTTCGTCCTTAAGATACATAGGTTTCCTCAATTTAGATCGAGTAGTAAGTTAAATAAAAATCTATTTACCTTATTAAATAGGTACTAAGTAATGGAACCGGTTGCAGAGGCTTTAGATAAGCTTTATGAAGTAGTAGGTATTAAACTTCGATTTTTATACAAAATGTTTACTTTCATGTGCTGATAAACAAAAATGATAAATCATAAAGAGAATAGACGGATAGGTATGATTAATTAAAAAGAAGTAAAGAACTAAGCAAAGACAAAGAAAAAAGTGCTTGTAATGGTCTCATTGCATCAACGCATAAAGTGTAAAATGTTATCTTTACTTATCTTAAATTCAATTAATTTTTTAATTGAAATTTAATATAATTGCTGCAAATGGACATTAAAGAAGCTATCACTAATAGCAGAATCTAGAAGAACAAAGGCTATATAAACAGACAGAAAACATAAATGGAGAAACTCCTATTATAAAGGAAGAGGAAAGGGAGCACAAACACCAATGAGGATCGTAGGACAAACCTGTGAGCCCTCCCGCAGTGGGCCATATGACAACTGGCCGTATTTATTAATGCGTTCAGGGTGGGGGACCTTCAATACACAAACAAAATTTTGAATTTATTACCATCTCCCATCATTCCAGTAACATAAATAGAATATCTATACATCCATCAAATAGGACAAACGGACCGAATAAGGGCATCGCCTGTTAACATTGAACAAGGGAATAACAAAAACTTAATTGGCATACCAAAACATAAGATGCGCCTCATAAGCAAGATGTGTAAAAAAACAAGAATATCTCGAACAGTGAGATCAGTCTAACCAAAATCTACAGTATGGCTGAAAATTATGACAATTTAGTAAAATGTATAAGATTTCAGATACAATAAGAATAATTGCAAAGACACTGCATTAGATCTCTATCAACGCAATTAATAGGTAAGTCAAAATTGGATGCTCAAATGTACATTCTTATTGTAAATGTTTTGAAACATGATTCCAATATAAATGGCGATGATGATGAATAGAAGCAATACATAGTTAGTCAAGTAACGTTGTTTATAAACACATGAAGTAATGTGGGGTTAAATTACATGCATATTTGCATACTTCTAATTAAATCCTAGCTAAAGTATTTGTCTCAATCTACATCTATAGTCATGAACACTGTTCTTTTGTTCGTTTACTGTTGAAGCCTCCGCATATTAGTAATCGAAATTGAGGAATTGTTAGATAATTATATTAATCTTAAGACCAATCCTAGGATAAAGATATGACTGAACCTACCTCTGCATCGTTCGTCGGTTACGCTCTGTACCAGCCTGGCCCGTTCGTTAACACTTACATTCCAAAAGAAACAATCTACCATGACAATAGATTCGGTCTCTCCAATAATATTTCTTGAAATACGAGAACTATGTCTACGTTTTCATACATAATTTTATCACTCAATCAAATTTGCGCTTGCATTTGCTCATAATAAGAAGGGTACTTAGGTACCTATAAGATTTTCAAATCTTTTACGATATTGTTAGCATCGGAAAATACTTTATCGAAGAAATAATATTGGAGATTTAAACTAGCTAGGGAAAAATAAAATGCAACGAATTTATGATTCTCTACCCACATTGTTTCTAGCAACCATGCGATATATGACATGAACTTGATTTCCAAATATCTCAATTACCATTCACGAATTCCTAAACTTGTTTTAGATGCACATTCAATTTAATTATGTTATTGTAAAGAAAAAAGATATACTTATGAAACAAAATAATTAAGTGTATAGGTACCTATATATTAATAATCTAAAAAAAAGGAACCACTTAGCTAGATCTAATTGAGGAAATAATGTTTCTACTATAATATGCACAGCCTCGATGGATTTTGAAAATGATAGACTAAAGAATGAGTAGGTACAATGATTTTATAAAAGAGCATGATAATCAAAGTTTCGAGGCCGAAATAAGTAGCTTGATTGTAATCATACAGAAATTAGCATTGGACAGTAGAATACAGAAATAATAGTATAATGCAAATATTCAGATACCTACCAAGATGGTTCGTCTAGTCGGTTGTGATAGTACCTAAGTATTCTTGGGCATTATAAAATTTATAAAAAGTTTTTTAAACATCTGTATATTTGCACTTATTATGGAAATAGCAAGGAGTTATTATAAGCTTACAGCAATTTATAAACACTGATAATAACAATGATTCTTTTCAACTTGAACATAATATTTCGATAATGTGCTAGTGTAGAGATGAAAATTTAGTGACTGTCAATGTAGACTTCAGAAACGATCAACAATTTGACAATATGATGGGCTTAAGCAGCGTGGTTTTGATTAGGATCAAGTTGAAGAGACAGTGCTTCACTGGCAATGATTCAATTGTACTCGCGTTTTCTTATGTTCGTTTCAATAGGTTTTAAGTATTTATTCCAGAGTTTTTTAAAATGCTCTAGGTCTTTTGCGACATAATGATCAGATCACTTGTTATACATTTTCAGTGTCAGTGACAAGTTACAAGCCGATCGAGTTTATATCAACTCTAATTGAAATTTTGATTGTTTACTAATTCGCAATGATAACTAGACTATTCTATTCGTACTGTAATTACTAGCAGATGAGCTGTTTAGACCTTGTGTTTGCTAGTTTGTTTGAATCATTGTCAGCGAGATGGATGCGTGTGTCGCGCGGCGCATACTCACCATGCTGACCTTCCTGTGCCGGCGTGCCGGTTCGTGGTGCGGTTCGGCGGTGGGCTTGTGCGTGGGCTGTGTGCTCACCGAGTCCTGGAAGGGGTCGCTACGGAGGGACATCCGCTCGCGCGTATTGTCGTCCTGGTTGCCGCGCTCCTGGTTCACGAACAGCTCGTAGCTCTGACACGAGAAGTCGCTTGGGGACTTGGCCGGGTGCGCCTCGGCGTAGGCCGCCGCCTCGGCTGCGGCGGCCACCTCGCGGGCGTGCGCCTCGCGGGCTTCTTGCCTGTCCGCCTTTGCCGCCGCTTTTTGTTCTGCTTCCTGTGGATTATACGTACGTTGTTTGATTTATATGAGGTTACATTGGCATCAAGTGGAACCTTGGGACACAACTTCCCACTTCCTGAAAATGGCAGATTGTGTTGCCTTTGTACTTTGTAAATTTTTTTTCCCAAAGGAACTATGTTAATAATCTTAACCGTTTTCAATTTACAGCTCGTCTTAAGTTCAAGATATTTCATGTAAAATGTCAACCCTGACCAGATGACATTGTAAATCCATAGATTAATATATCATTTTTAAATGAATTTACAATATGATGATGATAAGCAATATTGAAAATTGCATAAAATTGCAATGCTGATCCACTTTTAAAAATTGCAATGCTGATCCACTTTTAAAATACTTTTAACCTTTAAATATTTTCTGGCCATAAAATTATCGATCATCCGGACTATTCAAGAATTATTTCTGCCTTTCAGGACACATAACAATCTGCTTGTTTTTATCCTATCTGTTTAGTTTTCTTGAGGGTCTTACTCTAAGCGCTTCCTCCTCGGCCGCTTCCTCCTCCTCTGCCTTCTTCTGCAGCTCGTCGTAGGACATGGCGACGATGGCCAAGATCAAGTTGACGAGGTAGAACGAGCCCAGGAAGATGATCACCACGAAGAACAACACGTGCCACGAGCCTGCTGACCTTAGCACCTGCAACATGATATGAATTTTAAAATACAAAATAAGAAGGGTATCAAATTAGAATTCCGAAAGCGAGTTAATTCGTTATTTCTTTATGTTAAGACGCTTACACGGCTCGACTATTTACCTAACCGATCACCATAGAATTTTGCATACACATCATGTGTCATAGCTAGTGAACTATTAAAAGACAACATCTATCTATAGGGAAAGTTCGAACGCTGCGGAAAGTACACAAAATAAATTTTAATCAAAGGAAACATGCCTTTATTTAAATTAAATTAAATCAATTTTATTTCAGGTAAAATACAATTGCAATACAAATAATAAAAAATAATAATATAACATACCTATGTTTTGTGTATGTACCTACATACACAAAAATAATCAGAAAATATAATCAAACAAAATTAATGAAATGATTAGGTAATTAATGAAAACAAACAAATATAAAAATTATTAGTAGGTATAGCACATTTTTAGCCACATATGCAAGTCAATCTATATATAATCTGTCAACTCAGAAGTAACGTTAGAGTACATAATAATATAATCAATGGTTGGTAGTGCCCCATAATACCTCAGTTCACGCGTTCTAATTTGGACCCTATTGTTATTCTGATTAAGGTGCTAATACTGTTATAATGCTTAATTAGGTTAGCCGACTGAACCTAACTACTTAACCATAATTATAGATGTTATGTAATTGCAATGCCGCCGTCGCGTGTGTAGACACAGTTTTCGGGAAAAAGTATAAAGGTATGTTTTCGTGTGACGTCATTCCCGTTGGGCGCATAAATTTACATGGACATTAGAATCGGCATTGACACCTCTTCAGTGTTTCATTTAAGTAGGTGATTGTAAACACTAACATAGATTTCCGTTTTACTACAAGACACTAGCTTCTGCCCCGCGGCGTTGCCCACAGTTATTCAAGATATACGCTGGTAAAATTTAGCCTATGTTCATATAGGTACGGTCGACCGCACGTCCGTGGTAACAAAACCAGTATAAACTGGTCTCACATAGTATTGAAGCTCCCTAATAGGCTAGGCCAGCTCAGGTCAAAGTGTTTCCACTGACGTGCGGTCGACTGTACATGACTAGGCTAAGTATAATATTCGCTGTATAATATATTGAAAAAAGTCGAACCGGGAAAGCGTATGTCTCTTACATATAGTTTTTAACAGTAGTCAAAATATAATCGCGATTACTGATTACTTTCCCAATTACTTCCTCACTTTTCCGGACTTCTGTATGGACAGACACCAAATTGAGAACTAATATGAACAAATTACGGAAACAAGAAAGTAACCGGGAAAGTTATTTATTCCTAGTTGGATATCTTTACAGAGTAGCGACCTATAGCGACTATGAAAAGGTTGAATCCGTGCGTCAAGCAGGTCGAGGTCATTTGGTATAATTTAAAGTTCAAACCTAGAAATTCTAAGTAAATAACTTATAGTCAAAATAGTGTTAGGAAAATGACGAACCTGCATCAGATTACTCTTTCTTTTTAAATGGCGAGAAAGTTTAGTGCCGGCCGCCGTACAGTTTGTTTTTATCGCGGTATCAGACTTTTCCACGGAAAAAATTGCCATGTTTATCTCCATGACACGTTGCTAGATGTATGCTGAATTTTAAGCAGAAAAGTCGAGCCTTTCAGAGTAAAGTTATAATGGAAACTAGGTATTGTCCGCAGCTTCGCTCGTCGCGCTAATTCTGAGGATATTCGTGTGGAGCAGGGGTTTGGCTTATCAAACGTGTGTATGCAGCATAACGTTTTTGGTTATGGTTTGGATTTGATAATATCGAATATTCAGAATTAGCGCGATTGCCCCCGAAATTGTTACAATATCTTACCAGTTGGTAGAGATTCTCCCAGTAGTCTTGGGTCATGAGCCGGAAGGCGGAGAGGAAGGCCCAGCCGAACGTGTCGAAACTCGTATAGCCGTAGTTTGGATTCGGTCCGAAGCCTTGTAGACACATGTAGCCCGGTTCGCATTGCCTAATGAGTTAGGTATATCAATTAAAAACATAAAAGTAATATTTATATTTACGATTTAGGTACATCTGTGTACTTCCGTTGCTTGCCTGGTCGTTACAATACCAGAGACAGGATTAGCAATCGTAACCAGGTAAAAGGTGGATACTTCATTCTCGTAAGGCGCTACAGAGTACTATAGATTCCAAGTTTTGCTTACTTCCCATCTTTTTTTTACTACTAGTCTAATGTTTATAATCGTATCTTCACATTCGGTAGGCGTGGTCTCTGTTATTGAAAGTTTAAAATATAAAGCTAAATTATAGTAGGATCTATGGTCATACCCTGCTCCTGATGAGTTTCCACACAACGGGTAGTCGTTATTCTCTTCGTACCAGTTTGCTGGAAAGGAAATGAAGATAGTGTTCAATAATTAGATAGGTAGTACCATGAAAGTGGTGTACAGTGTACACCAGTTTTGACATGTTTTCAGTCGTCATATAACTCGGAATGAGGACAGCCTAGTAGGTATATACATGTTTCGACAGTTACAATAGACTTTGTTTTATGACCTGTAAACGAATGTCAACCTTAGATGTGCTACACCACTTTTTTGGCCGACTGTACCTAGATCAGAAGTTTAATTCACTCGCGGATTTGCTTGGTCAGTCTCATATTTTTGATTCTGATATTTACAGGTTACAGCTGTTTTCCAATGCTATCTCACTTCTTCCCCATCGTATTTCCATGTAAATAAGTTACACCTTCCTTCTTTAAGTACAATAAAAATGTCGATGAAAATCAAACTGGGATAAAAATCGCACGACGATTCCCAGCGACCAACAACAAGGAGGAAAACGAAGAAACTATGTTGTAATCAAACTCACTTTCGTTTTTACAAAACCTGTCCCAGTTCTCGTCAGTGAGGTTGCCCCAAGAGCCGTCTTCCGGGAACACCTTGATGCACTTCTGCGTCAGCACCCCCATGTAGATCTGCAGCCCCATCAGCGCGAACACCGACAGCGAGAACATTGTCAGTATTATCACGTCGCGGAGATTCTTCACCGACTCTATCACAGCTCCGACGATGGTCTTCAAACCTGTTGGAGTTAGTTATTTTATATTCAGGTTGATACTTAGTTCATCTTAGTCAACTACGGATAGGCCCTCTTACAATTCACTTTTAATTTACTTTGTTGCTCCAAAACTGTTTTTGTGGCGCAATCAAACATAAACTCATTCTTCATTTCAGTATCGTCACTTGATATTCAGATGAAACGCCCCACGCATCTATTTTGATAGTGGCTCTATTGTCGCAATTTTCTTTGGTGTAATTCTACTATTAGCTAAACTCTACTATTGTTACTTCTACATCTAAACAGATATTTCCTCTATCTGGAACTAGTTTTGCTACACACTACACATCGTATTCTTCATTATCAACAGGTACCAGTCCACTGCTGGACGTAGGCTTCTTTCAAGGTGCTCTATTGAACCCAATCGTCGATTCTCTGCATCCATCAATGCCATCCCTTCGCAGATCGTCACTCCGTGATAATCGCGGTCTCTAGTCAAGGACTCGTCTACTGCAATTGTTATCTTCAGTACTACCCACTGTCACTTCAACTGGGAACTCTTTAAGCTATGTCAACAACTTTGTTTAGAAGTAGAATTGAATTACCCGGTATTATGGCCACGGTCTTCAGCGCTCGGAGTACCCTGAACGTTCTGAGCGCGGCCAAATTGCCGAGATCTATGCCCATCGTCACATAGCTGCGAACATACACCCACAACGACAACCACTAGATTAATACATTTAACTACACTACTAGGAAACTATTTCATAATTTCTAAGGCTATTCTATAGTCTTGTAGAATTTCTTTTAAACTTTCTGAAAGGCGGTAAGTATTTGGTCATTATAGACGTATGTGAAAGGCGTTGAACACAAGTCTCTATGATTATACACTTTTCTATTAAATAACTATTTAACGAGACATTAATTACTATAAAAACTACATATAAACGATTTCAAAGATCGGTACTAGGCAATAAAACAATTACAGTCACAAATTCCAGGCAAGCTTGACTAGTTTATTCGAAGCTGTTTTAGAAAATGTATATAAATTCTCTAAATAATTGTGAATATATATTTTTAATAATGTGAAAGGAATTTGAGCTCCATTTATGACTCTTAGAAGACGTTTAAATAATTTGATAAATCACTATGAATTCAATGATTTTACATGGTTAATTATGGTTGCGGAATTTGTGATTGAATCGAAAAATAGATGTCTGAAACAGACCATCAATAAACTACTAATTATAAGTAAGTATGTATAATATTCTACTACTCACGCTAAAGCTATAACTACGAAGTCAAGCCAATTCCATGCATCTCTAAGGTATGTGAATGGCTGTAGTATGAAACCCCTGGCCATTACTTTCACCGCTGATTCAAACGTGTAGATTCCGGTAAAGATAACTCTGGAAAAATTAACCTCCACTGAGGAACGCCACTCAAAAAGACAAACTTCTCATTACAAACAATCTAGATCACCAACCTAGATATTGGAAAACAAATAAAAGTTCTGTATTTGAACTTAGCGAGGATGACCTACGTAACAATACATTTGAAGATTCTAAGTTACAAACAACTATAGTAGATAGATTAGGAACGATGAATATATACAATTTCATGTACCTACTCAAATAAAAGAATGCCTTTAAAGCTGGTAACTGCAAAATGTTTCAAAAGCACTCACGGCATCAAAGGATTAGAAACAATGTCGGAGTTGGTAGTCTTTAGATTGGTAAAGTTACGAAAGATCAACAGAATTCAGTTTTTGAATTAGTATAATGACGCAAATAATTTTCAAAATGTTTAGACTTTTTTTATTTACGAATATTCCAAGCCAGCGAGGGAAAATATATTCAAAAATATACATTTATGTAAATGTAATTTTTAACATATTCTTTTTACATGGCAACGGATTTTTATGAATAAACATAATTATTTATACAATATTCGTACGGTTCTTGATGATAAATTACCTACTAAGTACTTAAAAAAACTCTAATAATATATTTTTAAATTCCGATCATCTAAGAATTAATATTTTTCATTTCGGAACTAGCTGCGCTAACAATTTTGAATCTAACGTGCATACTACAAATGAACTAAGACCTAGGAATAAACTCCGAGTTGTCAGAGATGGTATTTTTGAACTTCAAATTGTCAATGAAGTATCTATGGTTGATAATATAGAAAATTGTAATAGTGTCAACGGATACTTACTCAGTACTCTCGACAGTAGGCGTTGTAGGCATTATCATAAGAATGCAGTTGACTAAAATTGTAGTAATTATAAACAATGAAAACAAAGGATGCACTAGTATGTATATCGCTACTCTTCTTATTGGATTGAATGGGTTCAGTATCCACATTGCATCGGTTGCCGAGAACCTGAAGATATCTTTACCCCTGCTTATGACTACGAAGGTCTGAAACAAGACGAATAGCAAGTTATGTGGTTAGTTTAGAACCACTAATATTAATTCAATTGGGGTAATACAATGTTTCATTGAAAAAATCTAAGTCAGAGATGAAAGTTTTTCTCAAGTACTTTTTCGTCTTCAGTTTTACCACAGAAGAAGTAATAGTTACTACACTTTTGCAAATCGTTCCGTATTGGGACTTTGTTTTTTATTTATAAAGGTATTGTGTACTCACAGTCCGGTTATGATAGAAAGGGTCGATGTCCTCGAGGGGGGTGGAGGAGAGCTCTGGTGGGAAGGTGCCCTGCATGCGCACCGGCAGCGGCAGGCCCTGCTCCAGGGTGGCGTCCGGCTGCGGACCTTCGTCCTCGTCCTCGTCATCGTAGCGCACCTACACACCAACACTCACTTAGTAAACATGCATCTGAAACTGGGCTAGAAGCTACTCTCTTCCATGCCAATGAAGAATGATAAAACCATTGCGTTCCTGATGTTACAGTATTGGACGCTAATAACACACTCATTTAACTAAGTGTCTTAGAAGGTATAAGTTTCCATACTAAAATTCTGCATTTGAACCCTGAGTTTTTGCTCCGGTGCACTACCAACATCGAACTGTTAGTTCTTTTTTAAAAATCAAAAAATTAAAAGTCACTGGAGAAAGTCCTTTTGGTGAATCAATGTATTAACTATTAGTGTAGGCATTTGATTTCTCGTTCGAGTGCTAGGGTCATCAGAACTGCGAAGTATCAATGTACAGAAATAAAAGAATTTAAAGTGTCACTTCTGAATTTGCATAGATCAATATAAGCTCCTAAAATCCCGTCTATCGTTTTTGTCCGTTCGACTGGGGCTTGTATTTCAGTCTTTCATTAATTTCCAAATACCTGCCTACCACCTGTGACAAAAACTTGGCCGCGGCCGCGTCGGATGTATAGACAAATGGATTTCCTTTAACTTGATTGTACTTTGTTCGATTTTCAAACATCTGTCAAAGTTCTGCTTTAGTTTATTTTAACTTTACATTATAGTACTTACGTTTCGACGTGGGTATGAAACTGCTAATTTTTAAAAAGTATACATAAAGTTAGCTTACTGAAGTTTGTAGTTTGATATAATATCATGAACATATTCACTACAATGCAACAATAATGTTGGTTGAAGGCAACTAGTATTATTATAAAGATTGTTGTCAGAATGTGTCGTGAAGCTATTTTTTGATAGTGTAGTTGGTGCTGTTGTCGTGTGGCCATGATGCGTATGTAGCAGATCTAGAAGCATTCTGAGTAAAACCACCCTCGCTATTGTGTTACCATTGCGAATGACAAATCCAAGATGATATCAGTCTATTTCGCATAAACAACCGTCATGAACGAATTAGAAACGCGAATGATTTAAATTCGAAATCGGTTCCATAATAGGAGGTCGTCGTGACTAGTGCAAGCCCAGACAAATAGGAAATTACGAATCAGGAACTAACAACACCTTTGACTTTCCTTAATAACATACAATGTTAACTAATATTAATTATGTACTAGGCAGCTAGGTGATGTCACCATGCTAGACCTAAATGACTGCAATCCATGATGATGTGACGAACTTGAGCCAGTCCTGTGCAATGCTGATAATGTGAATGTTATGTGCTGGTGTAACTATAATATAATAACGGTTTCCTAACTTACTAATTTAGAAAGACTGACGCTTTAGTATGCTCGCGTTAATTATTTCCACAAATACTACTTAAATGTTGATCTGGCGACGGATCCCAATTTATATTTAATCTGGAGTCAGGTGAAAGTACATTTACTGGGCTATAAATACTACATTCTCAATTTAACTTAATTACACTGGGTTCAAGGTTCGCTAAAGGCTTTGCTATAATCTAAATGGGTCATTAGCTGTTACTGACGACAACGATCGATGGCTGTAACTAAAGAGATGTTTCATTTGTTTATTTTATCATCGGGATACCTAACGTTCAACATAGTTGCTGAAAACTGTATGATGTTGATGGTAAATACTTTGAAATTACACGATTTAATGCAAATAAACATGTATGAGAAGCCCTTTGATTGATTAACTACAATAAGATAAGATTAGCTGTTATAATTCAGGTAACAGCTAAGCTTGTGAAAAATTCGTTACAAATACTTTGCCGAAAGCGATGTGTTCAAGGAATGCTTTTAATGCGATCAATATGCGTAAATCTGAATGCAATACAAGTCATCGCACTTGGACAATTGTGGCGCCAATGTGTCTTTGTTAGCAGCATTTGCTGTACAAATCAATTTTGATTTAAGCGATAACTTGTTGAAAATACATTTCTCTAATAAAACGAGCCGTATAAAGGTAAAAGGGGCAAGCAAGCAATCTTACTTCTTTTTTCTTTTTCGTCCGCCCCAAATCGTTCTGGAATAGTTTAAAGATTATCCATCAGAGCTGTTTATTGTGCAGGTACTATATAAAACTTGATTCCTTGGGCTATTTTTAAAGGTGCCACAAATTTGTTTGGAAACGTGTCTTAACAGTGCTATGGTATGTTTTCGATCGGTGTGTCGGGGGAGAAGTTGTTTTATATTGGTTAGCTGTTGCAGGGTTTGCTGCCTTGATAGATAGAAATAGTTAGAAATATCAAATCACAAGACACACGTGTATTATTAAAGAAGAGTGAACTATTGTGTTGGTCACTCACCTCGCCTTCCGCTCGTTTTTTCTCGAGTTCCTTTTGCTTGGCATGCTCCTCTGCTATGCGGGCTTCGATAGCGGCCAACGACTCTCGTGTGAAGGGTCGGAACAAGCTTCGTTCTTCCTCGCTGATCGAGTCTAAGTCCTCGGACATGGTCTAACGAACTCCCCCCGAGTGAACTGCCTACTGCGTAAACATAAACATATTTTATGTCAATAATAGAGTACTGTGTATAATCCAAGAGGTCGTAAGCTCGATTGAGAGACTCTTCTGTTTTGTTAGCACACTTTGAATGAGTTTTATTTATTATTCGACAAGAGCGCCGGCAGCATAGGAAATAACAACTTATAGGTATACAATGGTAGATAATTGCAAACAAGTCAACAAGATTTTGTTCAATTATTTGTGTGTAGCTCTCTCAGTCTCAATAATGAATAAATACCTGCCTACAAACCTGTTATTTCTAAATATAGGCACAGCAACCAGAGCCTGTGACCTTGACCGTTGATTTAAAACAGATTAAGGCAATGTAGGTACAAGTTCAATTCCTTTGGACGTAAAATAATAACGTTTTTTTTTATTCCAAAGAAAATAAGGAGATAAGTACTTTATTTTGCTTTTTATAATCTGAGGATTCGTCCATGTAATTATAATACTTAGTAAATAAATAACACAAATAGAGCTCAGTGGCGTCGGGGATAAGATATCCTATCATAGGGCCTATCATATCGAAAAGTCCAAAGTTCGATCCCCAGCTGGGCCATGTACCAATGGGTTTTTCTCTAAACTTAAGTACATTTACTGGCTGCTCTCAAACGGTGAAGGAAAACATCGCGAGGAAACCTGCATACTCCGAAGAAGAAATTCTCTGGCGCATGCGAAGTCTACCAACCCGCACTGGGCTGGCATGGTGGACTATAGCCCTAACGTCCTCGTTGATAGGGTAGGCCTGAGCCCGAGCAGTGGGGACATATTAATAGGCTGATGATTTGATTTGAAGTAACACAAATAATTCGACTTAAATGATTTCTAATTTCTATTAAACTTGTGTAAAACTATAAATCATTCCCATACAACCCTAATATCCCCACAGCTGGGCAACGATTAGGGGGTGTGGGATTACATTCGACATTTAACCGCGTTGCGTAACCAGTGTTTGTGCTTACGCAGCCGGGAACTGGGCCAAGGCCGTCGACTCCCTGCGTTATTTTATGTATGTCTCGCAGCCCGCCGAGCGGAGCCACGGACTTTATTTCGCGGTCTGTTTCTTTTGATTTCATTTCTGATGTTTCGTTTAAGGACTAGACGCGGATTTAGGCCTTACCACAAACCAATGTCAGTGAAGCAGTCTACACCGCGATTTTCGCTAGGCAAAGGAAATATTTCAGGATTACGTTTGTGGCGTATCCGAACGCCACTCCTGTATCCGAATCTTAAACATGATATTCGTTAAGTTGGCAACACGTTTGCCGCGAGAATTAGTTTTGTAATGTTGCATAGACTGTAGACTGCTAGCTAAGCTCACGTTACGAGCATGTAATTTCCTTGTGTATTCAATAAAACTTTGTTATTCATCAAGAAGTATTTAATTTGTGCTCCGCTCCACAAGCAACGCAAAAGGGTCGTCAACCACTTTGGCGACCTCACCTCACACGTTCTTTAAGAATGTAACCTGGGCTCGCACGCAGGCTGCTCGTGAATATGTATTTCCTATAAGTATTTGTTTATTTAGAGGAATTTAGTTTACTGTGTAAAAGTGGTAGGTAACTAATCATGTAGGTATACATATATGACTTTTTAAACTGAATAACATTTCCATAACAGGGTGATATTTAGAAATAAGTACCTAACTTTATACATTATTATCAATTTTATGAAATTTACTTCAAGTGAAAACTAAGAAAAATTTAAAACGGTTGTAAAATTTCCAAATAGAGAATGGAGTTTTGCCACAACGAATATCAGGTGAAATAATAAAATAAAGATGAAGTTTATCTGGGAAGTAATTAGCATTAATTAATCATATTGTTTTTCTCGTTTTCCCCGATGGCGGTTTACCAAGAATTTCAGTGTGTGAATCATTTTCTACCGTAATGGCCTATGCAATGCAGTAATTATATTCACGGTTCTCTGAACGAATGTAACAATTTGACTCTATTGTAACTATTTTGCCAAAGTTACGAGGAGTGGATTTTGTCTGATGCGTCACTTTGCGAGGTATACGTAACTAGATTCAGCCAGATAAATTGAATTTATGGATTTAGACAATTAAATAAATTAAACTTACTCTGTGGGTATACAAATGGATTTTAATTAGGAATAAAATAAGACAAAGTTCGAAGAGCTAGGAGCAGATTTAGATTTAGGATTATATAGTCTATACTGATAGTTTAGTCGATGAACTGTAGCAAAATCTGTCCAATCCAAAGTTGAACACTCTTACCTACCTACTTTTAAAGTCGCTTTGTTCCGCATTATAATTATTTAATTGTTCTAGTGTGTATCGATCATGAATCTATTTCGACGACTACTGGACTTGTTTTTTCTTTTTTAAAGTTTTTGAAGTTCATTTTTAACGCAGTCGGGTGTTTTGATATATTTTTTAAACTTTTTTTTTTGATTTTATTTTAACTGTAGGTACCTAGTAACCCGTTAGTAAGATGGTCATTCATTATCGAATATCGAACTATAATAATATCTAGTGGTTAGAATTAGAGGGGACTTTTCGCATACCTACTTATTTGATCGGCTCATCATTTTGTATATGTATGTAGTATAACATTTCTTGTTACATGCTATAACGGATTGACCGAGTGTGTCAAAATTAAAAATTCAAAAGTATTTTATTGCATGTAAGTACACTAGGTACATTTATACAACGTCAATTTTTTATTTACCACCGCCTCCAAGGTGTTATATAGAGCTGGGAAGAAGAAGCCATTCCATGTTACCTATCTACAGAGATTGAGCGAGTATGTTTGTGTGTGTTACCTGCTAACAGAGAATAGGCAGATGTGTGTACGTTACCCTTACCTGCTAATAGCGAATGGGTGGATATGTATGTTAACGGCTAATGGCCGCGTGTGTATGTAGTGTGTTTGTCAGCTGCATGCTAACAGATAATGGGCGGGTGTGTGTTACCTGATAACAGCGAATGAGAGAGTGTGTCTGCATGTGTCACGTGCTAACAGCGAATTGGTTGGTGTAGGTGCGTGTGTTACCTGCTAACAGATAATGGACGGGAATTTGTTACCTGCTAACAGCAAATGAGCGAGTGTGTTTGTGTATGTTACCTGCTACTAATGAGCGGTGTAGGAGTGTGTGTGTGTTACCTGCTATCGGCGAGTGGGCGGGTGTGTGTATGTGTATTACCTGCTAACAGTGAATGGGCGGGTGTGTGTGGCGGGTGTGACACCGACGCGCGCGGCCCGACGCGCCGCGCCCGCGAGCACCCGCGACCCACCACCGGGCGGACCGCGTTTCTGCGCCGCAAGTTTCACTCATGAGTGGCCACTCAGACACTACTATACCTACTAAAAAGTAGGTCGGTTCGACCCCGGTTCCGGTTCGATTTACATATAACTATCTATTCGACAGCCTCGTTGCTTAGTGTCTTTATCATTAAACTCGAACCCGGAGGTCATGAGTTCGTTTCCTATTGGGGCCAGACAACTTTGCACAAGTTGGCCCCGGTCTGGGTGTTATTTGTGAAAATTTTCTTGCTTTGTCTAATTCCCATATCATAGGCATGTAAGTTAGTATGTTATATTTTTAAAAGTATTTTACTTATTTATTCATTTCGTTTTATTCCCGGTAGTTCCCGATACAATATGGTACAAATAATCATTATTTTGGACTAAACTAATTATTTTGAGTAAAATTACCTGTCGTCCGCGAGAGCAGTATGGCCGCGGCTACCAGGGAGATGAAATTTACCACGTGTTCGCTGATAGGGACAGCCAGCAAATGGGCGAGATTTTTCATGTCCGACCTGGAACAAACGTAGTAGTAAACAGCTAATACATATAGGTAGGTACTGGGTACCTGTAGTACGTGCCAGCTATATCTGCATAAAAGTATACATCGATCTCACCTGGTAGGCAAACAGGTATATTGGTGGTATTCATGGTATTCATTATTGATGGTATTCATCGATTTTTATCAACCTTCACTTTTCTTCCTATACAATATAGGAATTGGAGAGTAAAATTGAAAATATCGAAAACTCCACAGGGCGGTGAAGCTACGAGTGTACCGGTTCACAAGTATCGACTAGGTATATTTTTTTATTTTCTTTGTTAGACTGTAGGTCCGAATCAAAAATAAATAAAATACCTATATAAACAAAAATAAATAAAAATAAATATTCGTATCACTGTGAGTGAACACAACTCGGAAACTTCTGTGATATTCGTGAAAATTCCTACGTACTTGTCATTGCCGAGAACGTTTGACGAAATGAGCTCAGGGTTTCGTCGAGAACAAAGAGAAATAGGTTAACAGCACCGACGACGACGGCCGCGTTGAGGCTGGAACGTTCGCCCAGGAAATTCAATTCAGTCCTACTATAGGCTTTACGGAGCCATCCCTAGGGATCTCTTCACACTCCCCGGTTGTTGTAACCGGCAGGTTTTGCATATAGTCGTACTACCTGTTTCATAGAGTAACTACCTCTATGGAATTCAGTATTTGTATATAAATAGACGCACTATAAAAATAATCCATCACATACCAATTTATACCATGCCCTCGTTAAGAGGTACCACCGTGGGACGTATTTATAGATTGTTAATTGACTGAAACCACTATACACTGAAAAGTTTAGACTAGGAAAATAATTTTGAAGTGTAATTGTGCTTATAATTATTGTTTGTAAGTTGTAATTTATACGCACAAGTAATTACTAAATATAATTGTATATAGTACAATATAATGTAAAGTGCTTATAACCGTGAGAGATCGAAAGCCTTGGAGGCCTCTGTCTAGGAATGCATACGTTAAATATGTCTAAGGTAAACATTGATTCTTTATGACATTTGTTTGGGCAAATTTACACACGGCTGTTTAGTCTCAACTAAGCCGAAGCTTGTAAATGGGTACTCAACAACTGATAAGCATACTTATATATTTTAAAATAAATACTTAAATACATACAAACACCCAGAATCCGAAAACCAACAGTTATGCTCATCACACAAATGTTGGTCCCGGGTGAGAATCGAATTAACCCACGACTTTTGGCGCAGTAGGCATGGTTACTACTACCACTACGCCAACAGGCCAGTCTACCCGCTAACTCGTGAAAACTGTGCTGTTACAATTTGTATTATTCCTAGCTACGCGGCATCCGCCCGCAGCACGGCGCGCCGTGCGACCGTGCCGGCCTGTTCGCTGGTCATCGGTAGCGACATGTGTATAAAGGTCCTAACGTTGTTTCACGCTTGATGCCAGGGCAGATGAGATGAATTTCTCAAGGGTGCCCGCAGGCGGCTGGCTCGCGTGACGAAAGAAATGTTGATTCTGCACCCTGATCGTGACTCAAGTTCTATATGACTCTATTACGAGTATAAAAGTCAGCAAAGTGTACAAAACGTGCGGCTTCCGTATTGACGTAAACTATTGAGTTTATTTTAAAGTATCTTCTATTTTTCAGTTTTCGTCCTAATCTCGTAGATTTTTTCCGAAAAATTTCTTAATTATCCCATCATAATAAATAACTAAGTACCTATACTAATTTAAGAGTGAATCAATTTATTTAGATCAAACACATTGACACACTAAAATAGATAGATAGACACATGGACAAAAAATTTGACATAAACCCAGGGGTAGGTATCCGTTTTGACGGAACCCTAATTATTGTGTCATATTTATGCATACTTTGTATTTTTATGGTTAGATTACGTTTTAACGTATATAATAGACAAGGTATGTTAATTTTGTGCATACTGCTTAGATGTCAGAAGAAAAATTTTTGGACTCTTTTCCTGTTTTGATTTTTTAAAGACTCACTGTCAGTACATTATATGCGTGTGTGCATACCGTATGTAGTGCAGTGCGTAGGGGTGTGTCTAGAGGGCGCGCGGGGGGGAGGCCGCGTCGCCCGCCGGCCGCGCGCGCTCCTCTCCGTCGCGTCGGCGCGCGCGCAACATCTGCCGTCCCACGCCGCCCGCCTCTGGAACAACACACACCATGGTTTAGTTTTACATTGCTCTTTCGTTATAGAAAATAAGTTGGATGGTAGAATCAGTCATTATGAATAGTAATTCGAAAAGCATTTTTAAGAATTTCCTTCCAAGTCCTACCAACCATAACAAAAGTTAAACAAAACTCGTTAAGTAGCGGTATATACGTATACAACATAGAAAATAAATTTGTACTTATTAGATTTATAACAACATCGATTCGTGAGAAATTAAGCGTAACACAGACAGCGCGGCGGCGTTGCGAAAGCGTTGCGGCGGCGAATCTGCGGAAAGCGAATAAAAAGCGGAGCCCTTCAGACAGGAATACCGCTAGCTGCGGCGGCGCGGCGGTGGTTTTTATGAAGAACGCTCCGCACCGCGCCGCGCCCGCGCCGCTCTGTGTAGGGGTTCTCATACACTACAAAGGAATACAACGCGCCGCCGCCGCTCCGCAACGCCTGTCTGCGCAATTCTGTCAAATCAAAACGTCAAATCTGTGCGCGCGGTTTTGTCGCTTTCGCCGTCGCACCCCCGCCGCGCCGCACCGCCGCCGCGCCGCTTTGATGTATTCAGGCTTCATACTATTTCGAACATTACAAAAAATTACCGCGACGCTTTCGCACCGCCGCCGCCCTGTCTGTGTTACGCTTTAATCCAATTACCAGATATAGAACACAATGAGACGGTATAATTTTAAAATAATGGTTGAAAGTGGGTCGAACGTGAGCACGATCGCAATGACAAATGGCTATGGAAATATTCTTCAGCCCGCCTACTCGCCCTCAAATTATCACAATTTACGAGAAAAGGTCATCCTATGTCACACCACACCAAACGTTCACACAAAAATGTCAGTTTTAAAAAAGTGAAAGCGAAATATACATATTGTATATGTGTATATATATAACAAGTGAACGTGAAATATTTCAAAAGAATACTCAGCATAATTTATGCTGTTATTATTTGTGCCTTCGGGGGCTTGAAATAAAAACATCAAGGAAAAGAGAGAAACAATAGAGGACGCACTAAAATAACAATAATAATCAGAGAGGGACACACTTATTACAAAAGTGGTAAGAGTAAGCTAGACAAATATAATATCTTCTATCTCTTTCTACGTATGCGAATTTTTTGTTGACAAACCATAACTGTCAACGAACGACAGCCCGACTAAAATAGATAGTGTTTGTTCAGTTTAGACCCCGCCATATAAGAAGCGTCTTCTCAAATTATTAAGGTAAAAAACTATTGCTATTTCATGCTATACGCTGAGTGCGGTTCTGTGGGATACTAGTTCTATGAGGAGTATTGATTATTCTTTACACTATGGTATTGATCAAAGTTTGAAGCATGCTCTATAAAATGACGAGACAAGTTAAATTAAATTAAATTGAAAGTACAATAAACTTCGACAACTTCTGTCTCTTTTATATTTCTGATCTATCTATGTAGTTAATGGTGACAAGACTGGCAGACAGAGAGACACAGTTGACCACCTTAAGGCTTATTATTGCGTGCGGCTACTAAGCGCCGAGTGACCGCCTGCTCGCAGGCCATTGGAGAAAATAACAGGAGAAACCACCACATTTCAATGTAAACAAAAGGCTTTTAGGAACAAAACGTGATTTTTATACTAATTGCTTTTCACTGGCACAGAGTAAGTACTTAATAATTACTATGGCACACAAAAAAGGGCGGGGTTAGCTAACGATCGCCACATGCAAGCAACAAATTTTCTTAAATGGTAAGGCAGAAATATTGTTGACTGTATCTAAATGGGTCTTCGTAACGTTCTTCGGATACGAAATCCTAAAAAGCTGGAGCTACATCATTCTGCTTTTATACAACTTCCAAGCCTTCCTAATAGCTTGTGAGGACAACTGAAGGACGTCAGACTCTGGTTTAGAGCGGAGTAGCCTTGAATCGAACTCTGGCCAAGCGACGACGTCGCGTCGCGCGACCTTGAGCCTTTCGGTGCAATCCTTGAAAAACCACATTTAAACCAGGCGCGGAGAGAGGGATAAGCAGGGGAACCTTATTACCATAAGGGAGGGGGAAGGGGAACTGACGACTGTCTTCCTACTTGTTATGTTTAAAATGAAAACAAAGAGAATGAAAAGAACTAATAATTTAATGGATTATAATGCGTTTACTTCCAAAAAATCCAGAAAAAGTGATTGACCAATAGGAACAATGCATGAAATGCATCACGTTTTCTTCAATAACTAAAAAGAACACATTTCAAAAAGTCAACTGGCCAGTATGATTAGCTGGCCAGACACTGTTATTTCTTTCTTACTTTCATCATTATCAGCTCACAATAAATTATCTGTGATTATAGTTTATCAGTGTATCACACACCGTGTTGAAAAATGAGCGGTCGGCTGGGCTGTATGATATTTTTTCCTAGGTCCCTTCGATTTTTTAAAGCTTATCCGAGCGACGATCTTCCCTGCCGAGGAATTAAAGTTTTATTTTTTTGAAGGGCGAAAACGTGGCTTTTCCCATTTTCATCTTTCAAATGAACAACGATCCTTTCTGAGCATATTTGACAAAAGTAAATCACGTAGAAATCGTTACGCCGTCGTACCAGCTAAAATGTCCCTACTTATTTACGCCGAGTAGCCGAGTCAGTTTACTTGACTTGGCTTACTCGACGTTGCTTTGACCGTCTAGTAGTTAAAAATAGTGACCATGGTAATTTAAGCTCTCTATGCGTCTCGTAGTCTCGCGACAGTCTCTGCCTACGTACGCTGATTTTCCGATTCCTCGTAGTTAAGTTTATTATACGATTTACTTTGTGAGCGTACAAACAAATGCTTTCATATGCTGATTTTCTATTGAACGCCTGAAGAAAAATGTGTCATAGTAATTATGTTCTTAACGACGCGTTTCATAATAGGAAAAGCCGTAGTTCGCTACCCGCCCGCGCTTCCCCGTAGCACAGCTAGATTTTTCCTTGTAGACGCAACAGTTGTGTGTACAAAAGGGGTCAAAATTTAATACTTTGCACAGGACATAGATTATGCGTGCAGTATTCCTATTTTTAGCAACGCAAAGTTTAATTGAAGATAAAAACATCCAAGAAATAAATAATAAGAGTGCTTATTCATGGCTTACGGTAAATATAAAACTCCCACGTTCGCAGCGAAGATTATGAATCTAAGAATAAGGTTGAGGATATTCAAAGTATTGTTTGTTTACTTATTATAGGGTTTGGTAGGTGGGAAGATTTAACTCGGAGGGCATTAGCCCTGTATAAGACCTCGCCTCGACTTACGCCTCCGGAATACGTATCTCCGCGGAATACATTACTCTCGCTTTATTTAAGCGAAAGTAACATTTGAATTTGTTTTATGGTGACCTAGATTTCGGTTCTCTTTGAGAGTCTGATTTAGTAGCAAGGTTTATGTATTTCAGACGGTTCATGTTACAATGCACATTAGTATGTATTTTTATTTATTTTATAAAAAGTTTTGTCAAATATAATATACTTACATTTACTTATAATGAACTTAATATTTTGAACGTACAGTCGTCGTCTCTGTAAAGTACGTCTTTGCACTGTTTAATGCTTGTATACTAAGTTTGAGACAATTTTTTTAAATGTGCTCAAAGCCCAACACTACTGTCACACATGCGTGACAGTCTCGTGACAATGACAAGTGTCACATATGCGACTGCATTTGGGTCGTTCGACGCGTCGCGTCGTCGGGTCGCCACTACCGCAGCGGGGGACGGGGCGGCGGGTGATGGCGCTTCCGGGAAATCCGGTCGCCATTTCAACTCGACCAGACTGCATCGCGGCGGGCGCGCTGCGAGAAATTATGTCGTCCATACATTCATTAAAACAATGACCGCTTAATATTTTTTCTAAGAATATCTAATGAATGTTGTAAATCTTTAAAATTCTTTATCAATAAGGTCGGAGACCTTAAAATCATCGGCGACGCCCACCTAAAAGTTTAGCTTCATGATTTAAATGATCAAAAAGATCATAAAGGAAAATAAGTGTTTCAAAAATTTGTTGTCTTTGTACTATTGACACTATTGTTTTCTCAAAGGAACTATATTAATGTTTTTATCCGTTTTCAAGTTAGTGCTCGTCAAAGTTTAGGATAATGTAAAATTTCAACTCCAACCAGATTACCCATGGGTAATAAATAGCACTGTAAAATACTGAAAGATTATGAAACGACTAGAAATAACCATTGTAAGTTTAAATAAATTGAAATTTAATTTTGAAACTTCTAAAGAAATAATAAACAATTGCCTTAGCTTAATATAATACGAATATTTCGGAAAGCGGGTCGGTCTGTCCCAACCTTTATGATGGAAGGCGACAACGCTTAGATTTAGCTCTGTAGGGGAGTTAAGTAGGTACTACAGTAGGTAGCTCGCAATCGATTTGTCATCACTTTACGTTTCCCCGCACAATTTCCAATTCACTTGGTATGAAGCTTGAGAGATAAATGTTTTTTTATTACAATTGGAACCGATAGTGGCTCTTTTCCAATGCACTGAGACTCTTTTCATTACTGTCTCGCTGCCGGCTGTTTGCCGCCAGCCCGGCGGCGGCGGGCGGGCGGTGCGGGGCGGCCAGCGGTCTGCCATTTCCCGCCTTCGCCGGCGACGACACTGTCTCGTTGCATCTAGATAGACAGCTCAATGGTAACGTACTGAAAGGTAATTTCAAGTTTAAAAAATCAAATGTACTCAAGTGAATATTATTAGACTGTCTAGCTAGAGAGAGGTTTATATTATGAAGTCATTCAAAGTCTATCTATCGCTACATAGGTCTAACCATCGACTTAATTAAACAAAATGAGACGGGGGTCGTCTTAAAGAGTATAAAAAATGCACGCGTTCTTTTGATCTCAGTCAGTTTCGAAACTTCTTGGAATTTTAATCCAATATTTATTTCCAAGTCGTTTGTATTATAACAAAGGACAGTATCGTTGTTTGTATGTAATCTTCCGAATGTATTGGAAGTAGGTAGGTACCTAATAAATAAATTTACACCTGTAACAAAAACTTCAAAAGTTTGTTTGCCCTTCAAACACTTTACATCCCAAGGGTCTCAACACAAAGGAACACAAAACACTTCCTCAATTTTCCTCTCCGCTGGTATTCATCGCCCCACAAATCGAATTAGCGCCCCCTGGGGGCGATGAGACAATGTAATAAGCATCTGGCCCTCAGTTTTGTAATTCAAGTAGCCAACTGTCGCGGCCCTACCTTTTTCTGTGATCCTTTACATAACTAAAAAAAGCTTTTAAAACGTATAAATATGTACATACTTATAAATATATCTGTATTCAATCGTAACATGGTCCAACCTTTAGATATTGGACGGTCTTACTTAATTAAGCACCATCATATACAGCATTCAACTAAAACATGTGTCCAGAACTTATGCTGAAATGCGTTTAAGCACTGATGCTGTATCTATAATCTGATATAAAATATGACCAAAGGGTCTGTATCATAGATTTTCTATTAAAGATTTCTTTACCGAAACACAAATCCTAATCTAAAAGCATACCCTGAGTATGTGAGATTGACTGATATATCAATGCATTCTTCAAACCGCAGAAGTTCCTCAGGTGTCTTAGACAACCACAAAGACGGGATATACTTAGTAAAATTTTAACACGTAGACGCGGGGCATCCGATAGTTCTAAATATTGGCTTTTGAGTTACACTTCTATTGCTCAATTGTATTTAAGTATGTTTATCAGTTGTTGAGTACCCATTTACAAGCTTCGGCTTAGTTGGGACTAAACAGCCGTGTGTTAATTTGTCCAAAACATTATTATTTATTATTATTATTATATTCTAGCTTTTTATTTGATGTTCAGAATAGAACAAAGGATAATCAGTTCCCAAGGAAAATTTGAGTAGTAGCATATTATGTATTCTGTGGTAGTAAAAAGGTATGTCGAAAATGTGAGAATTTTAATGTAAAGAATTATGTAATGTATATTCTTCATAATTACTGTCCAGCTATGGAATTTGCAAAATGTTGCAGGACTAGAGTTATTAGAGAGTACAACAACCTTCCCTTAATATTTCGAATTGTTGTAGGTACCTTAACCGTACACAGTTCGTTGTCCTCTCGAATAAGATTACCTAAACTTCCACTGAACTTTGTATTGTAAGTGTACCTTTTGTTCTAGGCGTTAAGTTTTACGAAGTTGTTGAACCACAACGCCTGCAGAAATATTGTTTCTTTTGTATTTTGACCTTCGTCGATTCGTGATATCTACCTCTACCTGTATAAGAACATTACGTACACAGTTAGGTTCCAAATTGCAATACTTCTTGTCGTGGCGACTCAAAGATTACGGGCGCGTCTCTAGTGCCAAAATTTGGAAGCTGTCTGGGAGAGGCGATGAATTTCGTTTTCGGTCGCTGGGGTCGCTGATAAGATCTTAGCGTCGCCAGTATCTTTTCTCTCAGATAGCACAGCAAGTCTAAGGTATAATGTAAAAGTGGAGGCTGATCATACCTACTGGGATTCACTCCGCGTATCACTTAGTTAGAATATTTCTTTCGGCTTATGATCCCAAGAAGTGACAAGCCTCAAGTTAGAATATTAGTCGGGAATTTATTTAAAGCCTTACGCAACGACCAACTTTTCGTAAGTTCCAAGCGGGTGGGCGGCATTTTTTGTTGTTTAATCTCGTATAATTTTCTCATAAATAATACACATACCTATTGTTTGAAGTAATGGGGTTTTTGAAATTACATTTCCAACCTTAGGGGGTAGAAATACGACGCCTCCGCCCCGGGACAAGAGCTAATCCCAACTAATATAATAGTTACGAATGTGATTTTGTTTATTTGTCTTTCACGGCTCGACTATGTTCATGAAATTTTGCATACCTAGCTTATCAGGGTCATTGCAAAAATCCCAGTTTGTTTAAGACGATTAGAAACTTGAACGCTGATTGGCGGCTAATCTTAATTCTGGTTGGTCGGAATATCTAACCTATGTTGCCGTTAGCCAATCAACGCATTCGTCCGGCGGTAATTCGCGATTTACCTAAAACTAGCCGCATATTTGCAAAGATCCTGAAAAAATCTCGGATTATAACGAAATTCATTCTTAAATTCCAATTACTTATCCGGCTTTTAGCAATCGTCCTAGAATTCTCGCAAAGATCCGATTTTTCCAATTACCTATCCTACGACATAAACATTGGTTGGAATCGCCCAGTTAATTATTGCAGGTGGCTAAGTGTGCATCCTGTACTTTTGGTTGTAGTTTAGGTCAGTTATGTGCCATAGCAAACTGTATACGGACAGCATTAATTGAATGAAGCGGCATGTTGCGGCGCGAGGTGGGTTGAACAACCCGCGCGGTGCCGCATAGATCGATACGGGGCCGCGCCCGCCCGGCTCCCGAGTCGCGACTCGCGAGCCTGGCCCAACTTTCCTTTACTTGTGACTTGTCTTCGCCTTGCCTTACATTAGACGGGGACTACCCGAGCTGACTGTTGTTAGATAAACAATAAATACTGTTCGAAACTAGGTGCGAGAGAGTAAAAAGTGGACGTGTACCTTCTCTGGTACTATAAATTATTTCGACTTGGACAGCGAGGATACTTCCGGCAATGAATTTCATATTTAGTAAAAGTATTATGGTTCTCAAGATTTTTAAGTAAATTAACACCTAACCTTTTAAGTATTTTCGGTGCGTTCGTCCCAAATGAAAATATTTTTGAGTCTTTGAATTGAATAGTTGTGATTGTCATATCAGTCCATATCATGTCATGCCATATCATACCATTTTGAAATCCTCCATTTTGAAATCAGGAACTGAATTGTTCAGTCTGCACTAGGTAGCCTGCTACTGGACATAGGTCTCCCCTAAGGCATACACTTGTGTAAGATTATGATTAACCCCAAATCCGGACATCACAATACACAAATAGGTAAAGGGCACTCCACTTGCGCAAATTACACAACTGTTTGGTACCTACTTACCGTAACTATAACTATAGGATAAATACTTGTAAGTATAGTTTATGACATAAAATTTCTCAGAAGGAGAACAGCATCTTTTGTCTTTAAGTCGGTGATCTCGCCAAACGATCCCGCTGGGAGACGCCAACCCTATTTGTTACACTTCCCTAACCCCCGGCGGATTATTTTACAAACTATATACAATCGATTTTAAGCCCCAATGAAAGAGAGAATAAACTTGCAAAGAATAGTCGTTCAAAGTGCGTTCACCCGCACGTACTTTTTTTAATGTGCTGATGAAATGTGGCAGAATATTATGTAGTGAACGTAACAGACGCATATATAAGGAACAGCTTTTCATGTTTTACGAATTTTTGAAATTTGCAAAAATCAAGCAAAAAGAAATCTCTCTATACGTCTCCTTAGGTACAGTCGGGCTCCTCATTCCATGTCAGATATATCCCTAAACCTTACTATACTATAGATAAGGACAATCTTAAAATGAACTTAAGTTTTTTAATGTAAAAAATTGTCAAAAGTTTCACGTCTCAGAGCTAACATTGTTCTGTATTGGAAACTAAAACCCTCTGTCACGGGCCATTACAGGTATTTGCTACACTCTGTATAATAAATTGCGGGTGAACGCACTCCCTACGACTTTTCTTTGGTAATTTCAGCCATTTTCTTAAATGAAAAACGACTTCGGTGATTATAAAAGATGAAGCTGAAGGTTTTCATAAGGAAATAAATTCCAAGTCCATTCATTCCCGCGTCACGCGTCCTATCTATATTTTTACATTAAGGATGCTCATTCAAGTCCGGATAGGGACACGGTTGGAATATATTACAAGATAGCTTTCACCCCCGGCTTCATTCGAGCTGTGTACCGAAATTGGCCACTGAAAATATACTGACAACTCAGCTACACAATAGTGAAAATCTCATTAAAATCTATCTTTGAATATTTTTTGTCATGCCCGTAAAACACCCTTCGGTGCGTTTCGTTGTCAAATTTCGGGGCTGCTTCAAACGGTCAAATAAATTTTCCGTATCCGGCTTCCAAACGGGAAAAAAAATCCCCTTTAGTAGCCGGATACGAAATGAGACTTCATTTGACCCATTCGGAGCCAGCTAGCCAGCCAGCCGAAAAAACAACCGGTCTCTGAGGGGAAACTATGATATACTCTGTGCCTGAGGGATAAACAAAATACGCTTACCAAGCGGGTAAAGCTACGGGCAATAACAAACCAGGAAGACAGACAAACAGAATTTTTATAAGAATGTAGGTGTGTGCTGACACCGCGTATGATTTAAATAATGCATGCCACGTTTGGAGGAATGTCACTTCAGGTTAATTTATTTATTACGCACCGCACTTGTAACATTCGTTCGTGTTGGAGGTAAACAAACAAAGAATTGTTTATAGTTCGTCATAATATAACTTTAGGGGTCGGAGAAGGGGTCACCAAACTAAGAGTACATCGGAAGTAGAGTACCTACCTAACTTAAAATTTGACAGACATTTAATAAGGACTTATTATGAATTATGATGCGTTTGTTGAAAAGTTTTGGTTATTATTTTTAAAATTAAAATATCACAATACCTTGTAATACTCACTACTTAATTATCTCTTGACTTTTTACATTTTTAAATATAAACATATTGAATATGATGTAGCCTCCGGGCCTACATTATTATTAGGTAAACCTTTGTTAACTGCAGGACATAATATTATTCAATTTCATATAATGTAAAGATGCATAAACCTCTTACTTTGATAGCTATTTCATATTTTTCGCTTACTATGTTTTGCCTGAGCTGGGTCGATATTTAGTGATACAGTCAGACAGACAACTGACCATGTCCCTAAAAACGTTTTCTGACATAATACTCGACTATTAAATTGGTTTGATTTACCTGATTTGTTAAAAGTAAGTTTTTGAGCGACAATGTCAGGGTGACGATGAGAATAAACGATGATATATGAATGGGTGGGGCTCACAAAGAATGTACCATAACACACGCGAAATTGTATCACAGTGTGATAAGGACTGTGGTACATTCTTTGTGAGCCCCACCCGTATACGACCGAGTATCAAAATGCGCTTTGGGCCTCGGGATTCGAAACGTTAAAGCATGGTAACGATGAAAGCCATATAGTGTATGAGTAGGTGTAGTTGTTTCTATAAACACGTAATTTTGGGTACATAAGCCGCGTGTCGCGGGTAGAAGCGAACGCAAACAAGGCATCGGCACACATCTGCTCGCCGCGTGTGACACTGACATGGCAGCTGATTGGAGTGGTCGGGCGCGGCGGGCGATTAGCGTGCGCTAATTCATGCTTAAGATGCGATCGCACTGTGGCGACGCGGCTTTACAGCGGACGAGCGGCAATAGTACATTATTGTAGAGGCCCGGAAAGTAGGGGATTGCCTGACGAGGTGAGTATTCAGTGAAAAACTCATTCCCCAGTAAAAGAGAAAAGGCGGGAACGGCAATTTTCATGGTATTTATACAAAATAAGATGACTTCAGTTGTTGAAGACATGGATTTAAGAAAACAAAAAGCAATCAAAATTCTAAAGAACGATAAATAAAAACCTAACGAAATAAATATTTATTTCTTTTTATTTTCCTTGCATGCGGGATCAAAAGCAGAGTGTTTAACCGGGTGTATTGAACCCTCGAACTGCATGCGCCCTCGCTCGTTGCGCTCCTTGCGCCTAAATATCTCGGGTGCAATTATTGTTTTCATCCCTTGGGTAACAAAATACTATTACTGCACCGCCGCCTGCCGTTGCAGTGCGTCGCGCCTTTATGCCCTCTCTACACGTTCGGGTAAGTTCGGCAAACTTCGGCACACTTTGAAAACGCTATATTTGATGAGATCCCTGTCACTTCCTACAATACTACGTAGTTTGATGCTGGAAATAGTTAACCTGAATTGAACTGTATGAAAAATTATCGTCCTAGTAGCCTTTATTATTTCTTTTAATTCGTTCTATATATTTTTTAATTGTTATTAGTCGTTATTTCTTTAGTAAATAGTGTTTACCATTAACTAAGTTTACCATTAAGTGTTTACCATTTCTTTACCACAAACTTTGTGGTAAGTATTCCGTCTTATAACGAAAGAAAGAAACTTATTTCTTAGAAAATCCGTATTAAATATAGACAAGTCACTATTACAATGAAGCTTCAATTAATAATTCTATCTAATCAGTTAATTCAATTTAACAATTTAAACATGTTTGTTTAATAAAGAATAATATTGCGGCTAGCCTTTGTTTACCTTTGCAAAGCATTGTTTACCTTTAACAATTTGTTGACGTATTTCAAAGATGTAAAAACATGTCCAATATTGTTACGAATGTTTGCTTTCAGTCATAAAATGAAGTGTTATTTCGTTATCAATAAAGGTAAGGTAGTAGAACGAAATTAAATAAAGTGTTTTTCATTACATGTAATAAAATTAATTAAATTTCACTACTAATAAAGACCGAAGTGCGTCAGTGGTGTCGGGGATAAGACGCAGCCTATCATATCAAAAGGTCCGAAGTTCGATCCCCGGCTGGGCCATGTACCAATGGGTTTTTATCGAAACTTAAGTACCTACATTAACTGACTGCTCTTAAGCGGTGAAGGAAAACATCGTGAGGAAACCTGCCTACACCGAAGAAGAAATTGTAGGCGCAGGTGAAGTCCACCAACCCGCACTGGGCTAGCGTGGTGGACTATAGCCCGAACGCTCTCGTTGAGAGGGTAGGCCCGAGTCCCAGCAGTGGGGATATGTTAATAGGCCGTTGAATGAAAAGACCGAGGAGTACTTTCATTACATTTTAGCAATTTTCTTTCACATTACATCAACAGCCTATTAACATGTCCCCACTGCTGGGGCTCAGGCCTACCCTCTCAACGAGGGCGTTCGGGCTATAGTCCACCACGCTAGCCCAGTGCGGGTTGGTGGACTTCACATATGCCTAAGAATTTCTTCTTCGCCGTATGCAAGTTTTCTCACGATGTTTTTCCTTCACCGTTTGAGAGCAGTCAGTAAATGTACTTAAGTTTTGAGAAAAAACCCATTGGTACATGGCCCAGCCGGGGATCGAACTTCGGACCTTTCGATATGATAGGCCGCGTCTTATCCCCAGGGCCACTGACGCTCTCATAATTTTTTTATAACACTCAATGGTGGAAAAAAAACCGTAGATTCCTGAAGTGAATAGTTTAAGATCCCAGGATCCTTTACTCAAACCACACTATTAATTGAACGAGTAATATTCGACTACCAACGTATTGACGGAAACGATTTGAGAGTGGTATTTTCGTAACCTTTCTGATCCCTGGGTACCCTATGCTGTGTAGGCGGGCCATAGTGAACAAATCTTAGAATAGGACCGATATTCCATTATGTTGACCTTTATTCTGAAGGAGTATGAACCGTGTGGGGTGGAAGTGGTTTAGTGGTGACCTTAAAAATGTTTTTTTTTTGGCAATTTGAACATATGTGGAATGATGATTACTATTATTAGAATAAATTAAGCAGATAGTTCGGCTGGAACCTTCATCGGCTGGTATAATGACAAGAGTAGAAGGCCTAGAATTCTAAGACATGTAGGGTAATTTCTAATCTGAGTTCTAGTGAAATTTTGAACTTTACACGTATGCTAATTTTCACTCTGAGAAAATTGAATTGTTCTGAAGGCTAACAGCAGTGGCATAGACGAAATGAGAGGGTGTCTGGAAATGTCGCTTAAAATAGTGATAAAACCGCCTCGATTGTACTTTCCAGAACTCAAAAATTAAATTTGAAAAACTGTAAAATAGGATTCTATAATATATCTAAATCATACCAATATTATAAAGAGGAAAGATTTGTATTTTTGTATGTTTGTAATGAATAAACTCAAAAACTACTGTGCCGATTTCAAAAATTCTTCCACCATTGAAAAGCTACATTCACCCTGAGTGACATGGGCTTTATTTATCTATGTCCACTCGTGCGAAGCCGGGACGGACCGCTAGTATTTCTTAAATAAACCTACAGATATACACTTTACCTTCGTATTACTTTGTATAATCAATATCTTACAATAGCATGCGATTAATACCAACCACTTTAGTATAATTAATGCAACAGAATACATTAAACATTTATAGTAGACAGAGTAGGGCCGCCATTGTTTGTATTTATACCACAGCGTAGCGGCTACGGAAACGCCTACGCGTCTACGAGCTACGCCACCGCCTCGTCGTAGCACTTGAAGTTACAACAATGTTGGGTATTGATTGTTTATTCTTGGCGGATGGTCGGTGAATGTTACATGTATATGTGTTTATCATTATCATTATTAACACGCGTACAGTCGATTGCACGTCACGAAACACCTTGATCTGGCCTAGCCAGTTTACATTAGTTTTGTTTCCACTGACACGTGCGGTCGACCGTATATAGCTTCTAAAATTTTATGTAGATATCTATAGTTTTTTTTTAAATTTCAGTAAATATTCCGTATATAATCGATTTAAAAAGATTATTTACAGGGAAAAATCATGAAAGGTCCAGAATATTGTGTGAAAGTAATTTTGCTTTTAACTTAAACAATATTTGCAATTTATAACTGGTTGGTTCACATTGAATAAATAAATACGCTTAGAGTTTGTTCTCTACAACTCCTCATGTCTTTTACTTTGTGCAATAAAGAATAATGTATCGTAGATCAACCGAGGCGTGTACAAATCAAGTTAGAGTCGAGCGAGTGTTAAGTTACGCAAGCAAGCCTACAACGCTCTTAGCTACTTGTTGTAAGCCGATTTTGTTCTAAGACCGAGTGGCTCTGAGTAGAAATATCGAGTCATTTGTAAGTAAATGGAGCTCCGGATACTTGACGGCAGTGACATGACTATTCTGTGACGAGGATTTTCCAATAACACCATATTGTCGGATATTTTCTAACTGTGAATTTCCCTCGAGAATTTCAAAAGATGGAGCCTGACACAATTTTATTTATAATGGAATTTCTATTTGAAAAAAGTCAAACCATGTATTTGCCTCTCAGAATTGCAAGAAGTGTAATAAGGGACACAAAGAATTAATGTGCTTCAAATGCTAACGTCACCACCTTCACTGTAACACTATGAAGTCTTCAACACCTCTGGTTGATGTACGGCTGACCGCACGTCAGTGGACACAAAACCAGTATAATCTAGTCTCTCATAGTATTGAAACTACCTAATAGGCTAGGCCAGCTCAAGGTCAAAGTGTTTCCACTGATGTGCGGTCGACTGTACTTGGTAATAAAATAACTAATACAAACACCCAGAAACCGAAAACCAACACATGTATCATTACACAAATTTTGGTGGGAATCGAACCCACGACCTCTGTCGCAAATAGCAGGGTCACTGCCAACTAAGCCAACATACACAGATTACTTAACAGGTGGCATTATACTTTTGCCTTTGAGTGCAAGTGCAACATTATACTATTTATTTTTGTACTTTATATCTGAAATTGGCTGTCTGTTTTCGTATTTATGTTAATTGTTGGTTTTTATGAAAATGAAATTAAATGAGACAAAACTCAGGCGACTGAACAATTTCGGTTAGCTCTAATTATCTCGGTGATTAATCCAAAGCGCCTTCCCATCGTGGCAATTATGAGCGGTATGAAAAGATGAACTTTCTCACACAACTAGAGTCGGTGAGAAAACTCCCGGCTAGAAACAAATATACATTTTGTTATTCTATCAACATACAGGTGCAGAAAAATATAGAGCTGTTCCGAAGTCGTGAGGAATCTGTCTCTGTAGGCAACATCTAAAGGATTCCTCGCTCAAATCTAGGTCGTCGGCCCTTATTTATTATTTTTTAGCCTTCCTGTAGTAGGTAAGTACAGTCGAATTAATTATATTAAAAACATTGCATGCAAATATCTAATCATTCTTTTGAATTTGTCACGGTATGTAATAGAGTTTATATGTACACTGTAGTTCTTACGAATTTGACACTATTATTTTAATTGTTCTAAGTCCGTCACTACAGGGTGATCCCATTGCTGGGCATGGCCTCCCTCATCCTCCTCTAGGTGGATTTTTAAAATATAGAGCTGTTCCGAAGTCGTGAGGAATCTGTCTCTGTAGGCAACATCAAAAGGATCCCTCGCCAAAATCTAGGTCGTCGGACCTTGAAGGCTATATTAATGTATAATAAGTATACGAAGATAAAGCGTGTAGGCACATGAGCCGACTAAGTGCTGCCGGACATTTTGGTCGAGCTTACACCAAATTTAAGGGCACTTTATTATGTGACAGAGCGCCGTATATACAAGAAAATACTGGGGCTTTAGCACTGATATAATACTCATATTAAGCAGATTGTCATAAGAAAAATAAAACAAGAGCATGGGAAGCTATTGAGGGAATCTGATACTATAATAAATGTTGAACGACTCCGTTTTATTGGTTTTAAGACAATATGGCAGGCAAGAGTCAAACCAATAGTTATTACAATTCAGTCTAACTATTCTTCAACATTTTATTTGATGGTATAAGGGATTTGTATATCTGTTTATCAATAATTAAAAATAAAACCTACAGCCTTTAAATATGTTCTACTCTACTGTTTGACAAAGACAGCCTTGCCGGATTGGTGGACGGATAAACCCTCGATTTAAGAACGAAACTAGACTACCTCGATAATTATATTAGGGACTCTTATTCAAGTTAGGATATTTTAGGACAGTATGTGAATAAATCGGCGATTAAGTTATCTTTCATAGTTCCTGCGCCATATTCTATATCTATGATATACACCACAGAGCACAGAATGCGCATGCGTGGACATCGCCGCGCGGCCCTGCGGCCGGCGGCTGCCTAGGTATTCCTTACTCTTAGATATACACGTTACACATATAAGTATTATAAAGTGTTCTAGATACGTTTGGTACGACAGCGATATCCCTAACATGTCGACTTGGAAACTTATCTCGTTTTGTTGGATTACTCGTCGAGGAAAATAAGGAAAATATTGTAGGAAATTGAAAAGCTCGCGTTCCTCGCCGGGACGGGCAGACCCCTACTATCTGACACGTGCGACGTCTTCCCGGACGTTTCTTTTGTTGTCCTTCAATTGACCGCCATTTAGATAACACCTATCTGCAACAGCTCGTTTAACATTTACAAATAGTCCTCATAATATTTTGAATGTGGAAATCTGCCTTGGTTTGTTCATATCTCTGTTTGTCTAGTGTTATATGTCTGTTTTTATATCATTATTATCATTGTTTTATTAGTAGCTGACAGCTACAATTGAAATTGTAATATGTAAAATCTCTTTTCTGGCCTATGCTTCTCTGGAATTTTAATCACTGTTTTAAATTGTAATTTTTATGCCGTGAGATTTTCTAATTATTAAATTAAATTATTTCACGCCTCTACAGTTTAATGGATTTTTTTCAAGTAATAAAACCTACTTAGTGTAAAGCGACGTGTAATTTTTGATTTCTGAGCTTCATTAGCATAAAATAACCTACCAATACAAAATCCGATAGGTATGGGGTCCTTCAAGATAGAGTCAAAAGAGCCCTTCAACCAAGGCCGGCAACGCACCCGCACCTCCCGGGTGTTGCAGGTGTCTATAGGCGGCGGTGACCTCTTAACATCAGGCCTGCTTGTTGCCCGTAGCAATAATAAAAAAGAAAATAAACATCAAATTTATAGAAATCCACTTATTTCGCTCGCACTTATAATGTTCTTTTTATATGAAATTAAATTGAATTAAGTTTACTTTTCGTAAATTATAATATATTATATCCGAAACTATTTACTTAAATCGATATTTTTTGCCTTACATATATTTAACTTAATGTTTAATAGTATACATTAGGTTGTTGGCAAAGAAAATGGGTAGATAAGCTCCGGTGTAATTATTAAGTTTCAAGGTAACCGCGCCAGTTTCCCGTAAACTTGAACATTACCAAATTATAAATGAAACTTAATGTTACACTTCGCTGCTTATAAAGTTGTTATCTTGAACGTAACAGCAATAAACACTAGGATGACATAGGTTATTGTTATCTCTAGGGAAAAGGCAGAATAGATATAGTATAGATATAGTATTACTACCAAAATCCCAGTTCCACAGACTTAATATCACCCACGAAGATCAGCATATCTGAGATCTTTATAAATACGTACCGGACTGAATAAATACAAGATTAATAAAAAGTATATTTAAATATTACTAAATACGAATTTTAATATGAAAAATATACATAGTTATATTCATTCATACATTTGTACAGACCACAATTCACACATACAGGACCAACTTGTACAAATTGTATAAAGTTTTCTGTCCCTATTATGAATCGAATCCAAGACGACTAAGTTACTAAGACAACGACGCCGTCAAATGTATATTTAAATACATTTCTAGATAAAAAAACTATGGATCAGAGTTACTCATTATAAGACATTCAATGCCTAGTCTAAGAAACCTCTTTTGTAGGACCATAAAGTTCCCTGAGAGTACGAGGAAAAAGACTATGTCCGTACATATCTCACCAGCTCGCTCCAGCAATAAATCGAGTTACTCGTACAATTGCGTCGTTTCTGGCACACGTACCCTGCGCAGTGTGAACTTGACCTAATTACGTCTCTTGGACATCTTACTGATTCGTCAGTCGGCTGGATAGACAGTGGCTGTTCGTAAAACCATGGACGAAAAAACGAAAGTTATGAAGTGTTTTATCTGTATGTTAGTTTCTTTGCGTAAGTAATAACAATAACATAAAAACTAATAATGATGTTCCAAAAACAGCTTGTTGGCAGAAAAAAAATTTTTAAAGGACGACTTCTCAAAAGGACAAAACGCGTAATGGCAAGTGAAAAGCAGATTAGGTACTTTTCAACCGACGAAAAAAAATAAAAGAGGAGGAGGTTCTCAAGTCGACCCGTATATTTTTTCTTTTTTTTATGTATGACCGCATAACTTTTTTTTAAAATATTTTTATACGAATGAGAACTAGTTTGTAGGTGAAAAGCCTGGGACAGAAGTACCACTGCCACAGCGACCAAATTCGTTCTAATTTTAACTTCATCATTCAAATATCAGGATTAATGAAGTGCTAGGAAATGGTCACTTAATTTGGAATGTGATTGTATATCAATATCAGAATGGGCCTTTCTTTTGGAACTGAGGTAAAATGGTAAGCTCATCATCGGTTGGTTGTTTACTTATTACGACAAAGTTCCTATATCGTAGTATGCCGGTGCCGTATCGTTTAGTAATCGTGAGTGTAGTGACGCCTTACGGCTGGCATACGGCAGATCGGGCGATCGATTCCGTCCGCGGCGCCGCCGACCGCCTGCCGCCGACCCGACCCAGTCATCACTTTGCTGCGAGGGCTCCGTATAGTCAACACAGCCCACAGCTTGGTCAGCCCGCGGGCTGAATTATTCACTTTCAAATATGTTCCTACTTTTGTAGTCAACTTAGCCCACAAACACATTTTATTTGAATTTTAGTTTAAATTAATTATGGATTAATTAAACGGTTTTTTTTTAAATTTTTGTCGTTAGTTTCATAAATTGTTGTTAAGGTAAATTATGACATTACAGCCGGCTAAGTTGAGTGCAAAAAATATATTTAGAAATTGGACAATAGAGCCCGCGGGCTGACCCAGCTGTGGGCTGAGTTGACTATACGGAACCGCTACGAGTATCTAGCGCCAACAACGGTTTGACCCTTGTGTCGTGCCATTTGCAGCTAAGAGCCGTGTGCCGGTCGATGCTTCCGGTTTTGATCGCTTTATCCATTGAGTTACTTGATCTGATAACGTATCGCTTCTGACAAAGACTTCTGTCAATAGTCTAGTCTATGGGCTTTCGCGCGTTGAACTCACTAATCTAATCTTAATCTAGTAACAAAATAGAATGTTATAATAGTTATGTTGTAAATTATAAAGCAGAGTATATTTAGATCGTGCTTACAAAGTTCTGCAGACTATATGTTATTCGGGTTTTAGGAAGGTTTCGGTTAGAGAATTTCCGTTGTACTGAAAACTTGGATTGCAACTTGATTATCCTCTCCTCAAAGATTCTATGCGGTACCTCCTAAGACAAGACGCAGACGTCTCTAATTTTATTTACAAATCTTTCGTTAACTTTCGTTGAATATTTGATGGAATTGATTTTTTTTGATTTCAGTTTAATTTCTTTTTGATTTCTTCTTTATTCATGTGCTCTTCCGTAATTGTGACTCTTAGGCCCTTTCGGATTTCAAAAAACCTTTACGAAATGTAAAACCGATGCCGCAACGCAATCTCACGACAAACGAGACTGATTCCGCTGTTTCGAAGAAACGATCAAACGGTAAGTACCTACTTTAAACAAAGAGTATTTGTGTGTTTTTAAAGTATTTATAGGTTTTTACTCGAATTACACATAGTAACAATTGCATTGATTGAGTTGCAAGTCAGTATGACGGACAGAATAATAAAGATACAAGGACGTTAGATGATTGATTATGATGACGATCCGCCTCACCAATAGCTTTAATTGAACTGTTAAACGATCGATAAGTACTAAAAAATAAACTACATGTTAAAACAAGTTAGAGATACTGCTATTAAAAAGATGCTGGAAATGCCCCTGTGATTATAAAGATGTAGGTATAAAAACAAATTTCTACTAACCAAGCTGGCCTTAATGGACACCGAAAAAAGATAAATAAACAACTTTTTATTGTATTTCTTAATCGATTAACTCAATGAGCCGAAATCTATATATTCTACGTGGCTCCTCCGATAATCTTTACTCCTTCTCTTTTTAAAGCTCTTCCAATATTGGCTATTACTACTAACTTTGGTTCTGTTTAATCTATACTAGCATTCTCATACATAACTAATCCGTTAACTCAATGAGCCGAAATCTATCTTTATTCTGTGAGACTCCTTCCGGGAATATCGAACTGAACTAAACCTTACTTATTAGTCCTGCTATTACTATACTATTACGCCTTCTAAAAGGAATGCCAATTTGAACGTACTCGTAAGGCCCTCGGTTGCCGCGCTCTATCAAGGCCACCAGAGGGCAAGAACGGCTGATCGAGATGACGTCAAAAAGGCCCGCGCCACCGCGGCGTGCGTGGGCAGAGGGAAATAATATTTGAAAATTGTTTTATGTATATTGGTTTATGTACTTAAATGGTATTTACTTGTTATCAAAGGTCAGGGATAAAGAAAATTAAATCATTTTTAATTGTCATGGTAATTAAAGCACAAGAAAAAGTTAGTAGGTAGCAAAACTAATAGGGAAGGTAGAATATTGAGCTTTTTGTGAAAGGGGTTCCTGGCAAATGGTAATAAAAGCAGCTGTTTATAATACAAACCTGTCCACGTTCCACTTTGGACTTATTAGCCAGAAATATTTTGATAATATGATTCCTACGACTCCTAAATTATTTTTTCTTGCCTTTAATTTTTTTTTCTGTAAAATTTGGAGCAATAAAGCGTTTACATACATACATAGAATATTTTAAGTTAATATTAAATAACTCCAAAAGAAATCTTCGCTTTATAGAAATGATAGCACGAATGCAGCAGATTTACCGCGAAAAATCTCATCGAAAGTTGTTATACGACGGCGGAAAAGTTTATATTGTCCCTTCTGTTCCTTTTAACTCAGGGAACACTACGTGCCAAGTTAGAATAGCATTATTAGGAAAGCGAAAGGAGTCTACACAAGTTTTGAGAGGCTTGAGAAAGTTATTCGCGGAAACAGGCAGTGGCGGTCGATGGTTCTGCAGTTGTAGGTCGATGTAGATTAAACGTCAGATATGAATCTTAATACGGTGAAATAAGGCTTGAAGTTGAAAACCCTTTAAATTTAGATTGTAAAATTTATCCAGATATCTTACCTACCTAAGTAATAAATTTTCTATTTACAAGGAAACTTTTTCTTACATATATTTGGGAGGTAAACAATAGTACATTGTGCATTTAGGGTAGTAAGTAGGATATTACTAACGAGAGTCTATTAGAAGCCCGACGCCGAAGGCGGAGGGATTTTAATGACTCGAGTTTGTAATACTGTTACTACCCGTGATGCACACAATGTTTTTCATCACATTTGCGAGGAAATTAATACCTACGACACGAGGGAACAAATCTATTTTCTTTAACTTTGCTGAAATTATTTAAGTTTATTAAATTAATTTAAGTTAAATTTAGTTAAATTTAATTACCTTAATATAACTCAAGTTAACTCAAGTCAAGTGAAGTCAAGTTAGGTCAAGTTATGTCAAGTTAAGTAAAGTCAAGTTAACTACTCAATTCAACTTAATTAATTTAATAAACCAGTTCAGTACAGCCAGCTACACATTTCAGCCCCTAGGGGTAATAATATTGTACTGATTATCATTATTCTCCCGCGGGTATATATAGGCTATTGTGTTTCTTTAGGCACTCATATATTAACGAGCAAGTGTGATGAAAAAAATCTTTTCTAATCTTCTGGTTTTTATAACAATAAAAGTTAAGCTGTTATAAGAAAACCGTAATTGTATTTACCTACCGAAGCCCCGAGCTAATGGATGTAAGTAATAATAATGTAGAATGAATGAGGAAAATTATTACATACGCATGATCTGAAAGGCTCTTTTTCCAGTAGGTAGGTGCTTTTTAATTGCTAATTTTGCCTTAAACTATAGACGGCGTTGTATTATTTTTTTTACTGGTTTTACGGCCAATTGGAAACAAAGTCCATAAGCCAATCATAGTTTATAATGTCCAGAATATACAAAACCGAAGCACGGGCCGTGCTATGCTGCACGGCCTCCAACTAGTGCCTTTCGGTGATCCACACTGCAGTTCACATCCGCACTATATATTTAATGGTTTATGAAGATTTAACAAGGAACTATTATACTACTTGCCTTAAAATCGCACATTGTAAAACCGCGCTTTCTCCCTCTACGGTAAAAGCCTAAAGGTGAAACACACGGTATGCTAACGAGAGCTTAGCAAACCTCTTTAATGAAGACACATAGAAGTGACACAGACTAGGTATGTGAACAATGTTTCATGTTCGCACACCTGGCGCTGCCTACAACCTACAGCAGAGTGACCCAGTTTATAACGGTGCCAACCGCATAGAGGCACTGCACGGCCGGCGCGGCACCGACCGGGTCGCTACAAACGGGCAAGCAAATGCTTGGAATGCACATTGTGCAATTATGCCGAGATTAGCAGTGTAGTGAAACCTAGTTTTTATATCGATTAGGGCGGCACTGACTGTCCGCAATGTATATGTATGTCGCAGGAATATTATTACCTTATTATGAACATTATATACAACCTAACGGATTACTGTCACTCCTCACAATATCACAACTTCGGCTAAGTAAATGATGAAATAACTTTTGATGCGTAGGTAATGGCGGAAAGCATTATAAGATTGAGTAGGTTGCTCTCTCAGAATACAGAATAATGATATTGATTATTCTGTATTCTGAGGTTGCTGTAGAATACCGCATGAGCCAAGGGCTATAGTTAATTTTCTGTATAAATAATATTTCGGCTTTGCATTGACCTCTTCGGCTTTGACAAAGTCCTGCAACACATCTGCGTTATGTCGATATACTTACGTCTCCTAAAACCAAAACTCGTGAACTATTTTCCTTCTAGTATTAATTATGCACTTTTTAAAATAGCATCCTTTTATATCATTCTCTCTCACTTTGAAGTCTCTCCAACTAAATCATCGGTGGTGGCCTTAGCTAACATTGTTTGTAACTAATTATCTCAGTAGGCCGAGCTTGTTAAATAAATCTCAATCCAGGAAACTGCTAGCTCATGGAGCCACAAATTTTGACCCAATATTCGGAGAATGGGAGGACTTTCAGCAAACAATGACCAGGCAGTATTTTGTGATGATCTAAGAGTTTCGCATTACGTAATAACCTACCAATTCATTGATGACTTGACTAGCTTTTACACCGTGGTGTTGCCTGTGGTTTATTGTTTACCGTTGTAAGTTTTATTTTCCAGTCGTAAATATATATAAAAATATTCTGTGAGACTCATTCCCCATCATCTAACTTATAACCAATCGACCCCAGGTTGGATATTAAGCAAAACACCGAGTCTTTTGGCGGGAACAGTAATTTAATGTTTGTCCCTTCTATTTTATTTTCCTAAAATATGTATTTGCTTGTAGATGTTTGTGCGGTACCGAAAATAAAAGCTGATAACAATTCTTCCAGTTCGTTCTAAAATTCTCCGTTGTAAATCTCCTCTGCTATCACTTTAGTGAGGATGTAAACATTGTTCAAATCGCCAACTAGCTCTAGTTGTGCCCTATTTTTGTGGACCGCCGAGCTCTAACCGCCGCGGCGCGCCGGTTTATTATATAAGAAATATTTATTTATTTATTATTTATTTAAAAACTTTATTGCACATAATTGTACAAAAGGCGAACATAATGCCAGTATGGCATTCTCTACCAGTTGACCTTAAATATGACTATAGTTTAAATAAGATATGGCTTAAAATTCTAGTAACCAAGCCAAAACATCTATAAAAAACTCAATAAAATAAATATATTACAAGATGATGCCCTTGATTCATAGCTCGTAGACTAGTACATACGAGCTTATTCACTCTAAGTCTAAACTAATTCCAACTTCATGGAAAGTTGGAATTAATTTCACAACTATTTAATATTGATTTCGCGTGAGGTCTGTTTCCTTCAGGATGTTTTGGAAACTCCCAGACACTTTACACTTAGATTTTTTTTTCTTTGTTTTATTTTGGGACTTTTAATAACCACATGTCAGTCCCATCGTACGCTAACCGACACTTTGACTAAGCTCGACCGAAGCAAAATTTTGTCCGTATTATTATAACGTCTTGTAACCCCGCCACAGTTTAAAAAAAATCCTTAACGAAAAGGCGACTCCATAACATCTCTGCAGAGTCGGAAAGAACTCACTATTATATTTGTATTTATCTCTAAGAACTGTCAAATGTACTGAAAAATATACGAAATTCTGTCGCTTGGAATGCTAACATGAATCTTGCGTCGCCAATTATAATTATGCTCCTTTAAAATAATTAGGTTAAACTCCTAATCGTACGTTAACTTTTAAAATTAATCAGCGCGTAATTACTTTGGCAGTTAATAGCGACATCTGTTCCAGTATTGAGGTTAACTCAGGGCCGGATGAAGCTTAGGCCTAAGTATAATACTATTAAAAGCCTAGGGCTCTAATGCCTGCCTAAATCCATTCTATTTGAATACTCTAGGGGATTAGGACTAGGAATATATTACTTATTGTAAATAATGTCTATACTTATAATAAATCTGTAGAAACCGTGTGTCTGTACTTTGAATAAATTTATAAAAAAATGAGTGTGGACGATAAAAAAAGAGTAACAGAACACAAAAAAGCATTTTTAAATTTTTTTGTCTTTCTGTCTTTCTGTCTGTCTGTCTTTCTGTCTTTCTGTCTGTCTGTAATCGCTAATCTCCGAAACTACTGAACGGATTTTCTTGCGGTTTTCACAGGTAGATTAAGCACAGCCTGGCGCAACTTATAGGCTTTGTTTCATTGAAATCGGATGACAGCGAAAAAAGTTATCGGCATTTACAGATAAATCATATAACGTAACAAGACGATGTCATAGACATAGGAGATATCAGTGTTTTTTTTAACTGGGACAGTATAGGCAAGTCCGAAACCATAGGAGATGCAGGGAAAGTGTCTTATGACATAGAAATTTTTTGGTCAAGCGTGTGTTGTCCATAAAAATGAGACAATTTGCACATTTTTTTTTAATGCGGTTCGACTCAGTTTCATGTAGGGATCACTTCATTATATCGGAAGAAAAAAATCTGAGCAGCAGAAGTTAGTCAAATTCAATAAAATGTTTTCTCATAGAACGCCAATAAAAAATAATTGTTATTATTTTTAAAAAATGCGTATCGACTTAGTTTCATGTTAGAATCATTTTATTGTATCGGAAGAAAAAAATCCAAGCAGCAGAAGTTAGTCAAATTTAATAAAATGTTTTCTTATAAAACAGACTGTGCAATGTACTTAGGAACTTACTACTTATTCATGCATGCCACCCGAACTCCAGCTGCTCCGATTACTATGTCAAAATTGTTATCACGAAAAAATACCTAAAGGTTCCTAAGACCGTTTCCCTGTATCTCCTATGGTTTTGGTTTTGCCCATACTGTATTAGTTAAAAAATACACACGTATAATAAAAATTGATATGAGAAGTCTTATGAGCAATAGAAGTGAAAACAACAATTTTTTAAATTTTTATCTGTCTTCACCAAATTGGATACGGTGTTCATAGTTTGTTCCTGAAGGTATGGTATACCTTAAATTATGGTGAAGGTACTTAGAATGATCCATTTTACCATTGGAAAATTATAACTAGACGATGTATGTCTGTACATAGCAGAGATAGGTACCTACTTCCAAAATCCACGCGGACGAAGTCGCGGGCAACAGCTAGTAAATAATATAAATGTAACAACCGTTTCTAACTGAGTTGTAATTTAAGTATAAATTTTCACACCTCTGCAACTCACCCGCACTCAACGAGTCTATATTAATTTTGTGTGTTTGGTAGTTTAGGAGTCAAAGTAGGTAAATTACTGAGAAAGTAGGTATACCTAACGCCTAAAAGTACCTAGTAGTAATAAGTAAGTAATAGTGTATGTTTCGTTTTCGTTATGCTGTGACGGCTTGACTACGGATGGAAAAACATATTCTGTGTCATACACACAAACTAATTTTTGTCATGGTTTTCATTGCTAAACGACTGTATATTATTAGGTACCTAACTACATATATTTGACATTTTGAGAACGATATAAGTATCTCTATTTCTTAAGTTAAACATTAGTATGTTACTTTGCTCACTTAGGTTGATAGTTTTCCAGTAGGTTCCTTGGTATTCTCTATTTCTTTCCAATTACTGCGCTTAGTTTCTAAGTAATCATATTGTCAGGGCCGTGCCCCCATGCTCCCATATTGCGACAATGCGACCTTATGACGTCCGAGGGACATATTATAACTAGGTTATACATTTACATTGAATAATTCTAATACGAAATACCATACAATTGGATATCCCCAGCTTGTTTCATATCGAGAACTGGGACAAGGCTGGCGCGAACTATTTGACGAGGGTTTACATAGGCAATATGAAATTATAGTTTGACTTAATATGCGTAACTTGGCGTATATTATAACTTGGCTTGTCTGGGCGCAACTGGACTGCATGGTTTGAAAAGACAATTTTAGGCCGCGGATGTGTTCAGAAGTAAAAGTCGTTAACAGAAAAGGTGGGTTTAAAATAAAAAGAAAGTTGAAATAAAAAAGGTTATTAACAGAGCCGTTACGGAACAGTACTTAGGTAATCGTATTAAAATTTGCAACTTATTATTTTGTTTAAAATGGTGATAATGAAAAAAGGTTGCCCGGACGAAATCTCATCAAGATTGGTTGGCTGGTTCTCTTATACGTCAAACACTCAGACAGTCTTAATGTTTGTAACAAATATTTGCTATAGGCAAACCACATAACTCGCGGGACACCCGCGGGGCAAGAGGTAGGTGGGCGCGGGTATCGATACACACGTAATTACTTGTTCCGAGATAAATCCAGAGATATATTACTCGAATGCAAAAGAAGATAACGAACTTTGTCATTCCATTTCATACTAGCAGAGCCCCGCGACCTCATTCGCTTTAAAAAGAAGGCTACACATGACATACTATTGAGCTGTGCATGCAATACTTCAAACCAACCAACCAAATCAACCAACCAAACCCGCAAATAAACCCGCAAAAAACCCGCAAACAAACCGGCAAACAAACAAACCAACCAATTACGAACACAACAAAAAATAAACTGAGATTCAGCACGCCCGAGAACCTAGAAAATGGTATAACATCGATGCGTTGCCCGTGATAGAATGGCATCGAATCTTCTCGTGTTATACTCTTTGCTAAATAATAAATAAAGTCTTCTACTTTTTACATGAAATCTTTTTCTTCATATGGATAGTCAGTTGCCGATTTGCGTGCATTTTGGTTGCCATGGAGATATTTCTTGTTGAAAGAAAGAATAAACGTTGTATACTAATTGTTTGGCTTGCTTGCTTAGAAAAAATTTTGGACCGTCTATCTTCAGCGTTCATCTTGGGAAATATCTCTGGAAAATTAATCTCGTGTAGATTTTGTTCCGAGCGTCCGTAATCAAAAAGCCGACTGCACGCCGCGGGAGCCGCTAGCGTACTGAGGAACGTCACTTGTGCTCCCTGCCGCGCGCGCGCGCCTTCCCCTCCGAATCGCCTGAGAGTTCCTCCGTCCCCACCTACTTCTTGCCCCGCGGGCGTACCGCGAGTTAAATGGTTTGCCTATAGCAGCCGAGGTGGGTATATTTCTGAACGTGTTAGGGTCGAGGCAGACCAAACGGAAATTTGCCCGCGCACTTTTTGATGTCATTGTAAATTGAACCATATCACTATAACCTAAAGAACAAAATCGTATGAATGATCTCAAGCGCGAGGCGACGCCGACGTGCAGAATTCATCGTACGATTTTGTTCTTTAGGCCATAGTGGTTCATTTGACAATGACGTCAAAAAGTGCGCGGGCAATTTTCCGCTTAGTTTGCGCAGTCCCTTACAAGCTCATTACATTTAATATCTATATTTACATACCTACCTACAATACAAATGACAATTGTATCAGTTTTCACCAGTTAAATCTTTCCGTGATTCGTTTTATTTTTAGGAAAAAATCCTCAGTGCTACGCCGTAGTAACATGGGTGCTACGCCGTAGTAACATGGGTGCTACGCGTATCAATCCTGACTTTCCAGGTAACGGTGACTGTTTTAGAGGCTCTGACCGCTACAAAGTCATAGAACCGCTCGTCCATAATAGATGAGACGGTGAGCTCGACCTTACCACCGCTGTCATGGTGGCACGCAAGCCGTCGTCGTGGGGTTAAGTCGTGGGTGGACCCGCGGGGTAAGCCAGGGACGGCCGGCGCTCCTATATTCTACAGGTGTAAAAGCTGCAATAATTATCTGGGCGATTACCACCCAGCCAATTGTAACTAGTTGTCAAATTTTACTATGGATTGATATCTATGGCTGGATGGAGAAAATCGTTGTTGACACTTATTATTATAGAAGGTATTTTAAGATAAATTATGAGGTAACCTATAAACCATCCACCCTCTTCATCCTCATCATCATGATCCACCCTCTTCCTTATATTTTATTCAATCAATTTCTGAAATTATTAAGACCGTTAGAAGAAGTCTGGTTTCAAGATCGCTAAATAACATCAGAAGGTAACGTTTTAAATATTGTGAGTTTCTTTCAAAAGGTGACATTTCCAATACAACTTTACCAGGTGTAATTAGCAAAATATTATCTTAAATATTGGTTCTATTTCATAAGCTACAGATATACCAATAAATACATAAAACACAACGTCTAATAACCGAAAATCATAGTAAAAAAACCGCACAAGCATACACCAAAATTCCGTTTTTCTCAATTTGGAAAAAAGCAAAACCTACCTAGACCGGGTGTGGGGAGAAGGCCTATGTCGTATATGAAGGAATGATTTGATGATGATTATACCTAGAAGAAGTTGCGGTACGCTAAAAAATGCAGGTCGCGCATTAAGCAGCCCTGAATATGTACCGCAGCTATGTAATGTCGATACAGGTTTAACTTGTGGAATTTTCCATTAGCGAGGTAGGTACCTCACATGTGGGATAATGACCCGTTCTCGATCGATGCTTCGCCACTTATATATCTAATTTTATATTACTCTATCATCTGTAATGAAATAAATAATGTCAGAATCGTCTATGCGCAATTCCAGTGCGGCAAAAGGTAAGACTGTTCGCGAGCGACGGCGGCGGCAAACCTTTTATACAGTTAATACTAGCTAGTTTAACTTAACTTCGACTTAAATATTGGTATTAATGTAAAATAAATATTTTTTTTGTGATTTAATTTATTTATTTGTAACATTTCTGTTCATTTATTTAATTTGTTATTTTTGCTTAGTGTCATATTGGACGTGGCTAATGATTATAGAATGATTATGGAATGACCATTCTCTTAAAATTATTTTGGTGGTTTTTTTTCCTAAATAAATTATACTTTGACCGTTTCGATGGCTTAGTATCTTGGTAATTTGACTTTCTTTACATTTATGTACTACACAAAGAAAACCAGTTCAGCTATCGGGGAAATGCGTAATATTACAACACGAAATTAGTCGGTATCGCTATGCTGATGAAGAAAATAAAAGAAACGGTTGTTGGAAGGCGAGGGCGGGTGAGGGGCGCACAGGGGCGGGCGGGGGGCTCAAGGCTCCCTGGTCGGGCGCCACTGCGGGCCTATGCGTATGTCTACGTGAAGTATAACCCAACGAAATTAGACAGGTAAGGCCTCGAAGCCCCCGTAACGACGTAACGACACTCTCGTGCGAGTACATTTGTCATTTGCAATCGTAAAACCAGTGCGGATACGACAAGTTCACACAGAGTATAAATATAATCGCTTGGACTGTTTTTACATAGAGTATGAATATAATCGCTAAATGTACGTATTATTTTCAACTTGTATCGTAAAACTAGCGAACGGACGCCCGTCCGTGTTAAAAAGTATCCAATGTTATTCTAGGACACACAGCAATCACTGTACCAAGTTTCATCAGAATCAATTTAGCCTTTATAACGTTATTAAATGACAAATATCTAAACTTCAGCATTTATTTCTATAGTATCACTACTATAGAAATAAATTTCTATAGTTTCACCAGAACGGTCGCAGTCACACAAACCCATTTTCAATACGCCTTATTCGGGACAACTTTACTTACCTTTGACATAACTTGATGGCATTCTTTTGACCTCTCATTCTTCCGGGTTATGGCGGAGTCGGCTATTTTAATCTTGAGGCACCATTTACTTTTTAATGGCTTTCTGTGGAGAGAAATATTTCGGGTCTCCCAAATTACTGGCATAATTAAGGTTTCCTCTTAATAAAGACGCTAGTAGTACTTCTAAGTTGTATTAGTACAGTCACATCCCGAATTAAGTGACCACCTCTTAGCATCTTACCCAAGGATAAATTAAAATTAAAACGAAAGTTAAACTCGAGAGCCTGGGGTCGAGAGTTCGATTCTTGTACAAGTCGGTCAAAGTCTAAATCAGATTTCTATAGCATAAGAATACACTTAATTGGTAGGTACATTTATGGGTGTTAGTGTTAGGTCTCTATGTTATATTTGTGTGTTACTTTGTATATTTATTTATTTTTAACTCCTTTACTTATATGTATACGGTATATGATTGGTATATAAGGCGAAAGAGGTATGTCAAGATAGTAATACTTGGCGCTCCGTGCTGTCTACCTAACCCGTCAGGAACATAGCTTGAAGACTACAAATATTTTTTTATTTACTCCACAACTGACTTAAAGTTAGTTTGTGGAGTCTGGAGCCTGAGACTAGGCTACTCAGAGTAGCCTGTAGATACAGGACATCAGGCCTCACCGTCGAACCAGTGACATTGGACATTTAGTGGTTATAAAAATATAAAAAAACAAAAAGTTTACCTTATAAAAAATACTTTGGCATATAATAGTGTGTGTGTACAGGAGTTGTATGTATAATGCATGAGGCGAATTGCAATCGTAATGAAACCTAACATAACATATACGCTGGGAAAGACATTACACCGTGAAGATAGGCGTTTGCCGTTACAGTGGCGCTCAAACTCATTTGTAAGAAAGGTCTAAGAGTTCATCAATCATTTTCATCATGTTTCGGAATTAAACTGGCAGTAGTAGGTCCGCAGCCCGCACTTGGTTTTACGATCACAAGCCCAGAATGTCCTCCGAGACGAGAGAGCGAGGAATACATACTTTATGAGACACTCTTAGATATGCTCCTTTACGTCTTGTTGTGGCTGTGTGTGTGTCATTATCATTTTCTGACAGCTCTATTTTCTATTATTTTGACATTGTAAGAATATATTTTAATTTTATTTTATTACGAATGTTTGTATAATAAGTATTGACGAGTATGTTTAGTACGAATAAATGAATATGAAAATATGAATATGTGTGCTACGAATAAATAGTTTACACAGTTTGTAAGTAACAATCGCCTCTTACATTTCGTCTATTGGGTCTAAACGGATACCCATAATGCATAGCTTCTTGCCGGTCTGTCTTACCAATAGATAATACGGAAACTACAAGAACAATGGAGGAGCTTTTCACACATATTATATACGAGTAGGTAAGTAAGTATATATAGTAAGTACTGTATTAATTGGCACCGATTACAATTACATTTAAAATTGATTATTCCTACTAATATTATAAAGGCGAATGTTTGTAAGGATGTTTGTTACTCTTTCACGCAAAAACTACTGAACAGATTTTGATGAAACTTGGTACAGTGATGGTTTTTATCCTGGAATAACATATAGCCCCTAAGTAACAAAACACCTACATAGAGGGCGCTGTTTCACAATGTACACGGGAAAACTTTTCGACGCCGGCGAAGCTAGAAAAAGCTAGTACATTATAAAAATCGAATTAAGCCCGTCGTGAAGGCATTTAGTGAGTTTTTCTTGTCACCCGACGATATTATCTTCGTATATGGCCGGCAGTCAGGGAAAACTTCAACAAATGTACCTTATGTGGAAAGAAACCGGTGGGTTGGTCTAGTGTACTCGTATTCTCAAGCTAGACAGCTTCTTCTCCTTTTGTTGTTATTTCCGTCACATCACAACCGTACTCATGCATTTAGTAGCCGGATTACGTAATGTTGCAGGTTTATTGGAAATAATGTACCCAAGGGGTCAGATAGCGATTGTAATCGCACAATTGGGTTTATTTTATGTTTGAAAATGTTACAATTGAATGATACCTGCAACTATATATTTTATGCAGCATTTATATTATTTTCATGGAAATGTTCGAACGGTTTTTCTGCTTGGTTTCTCCGATCGAAATAAGACAAAACCACGTAAACTAAAATAAATGCTAATCTGCAAAAACCCCGCATAAAATAATTTCTGAGCAGTTCTCAATATCATCGAAACAAAATGGTGAAAATAAATAACCCACAAATGTGGAGTCACACAATATTTACATGTTGACCTCGGATAAAAGTTAGGGTTGTCCCTTTTGGTGTAAGAAGCTTTAGGGCCGGTCATAGCGGATGAAAATGGGATACGTTTATTCACATTTCATGCTTCTGCTACTTAAGTTCGGTACTTATTATTGATGGCTTTTACCCTGTTCTTTTTTGACTTCTGACCTGTGCAAATACATGACAAATTTCTTCTTGTACGGACCAAGCTTGGTAAAGAATTATCATACGAAGAGCCTATTCAAAAAAATGACAATTCAAGCAGGAAGAAAATATATACAAATTACAATTGTCTAATTCCAAACTAGGATTTTCTCCTGTTTTATGACAAATAGATTTGACAATTCACAAATATAACAACTGTCCCTATAGTGAGAATCGAACTCAGTCAGTTTAACGACTAAGCCACCAGACCAACGAAGTCATTTAGAAGAATTTTTGGGATGTTATTTTAATTGAAGTAATTTGAAAAGTCTGGCAGTATAATATGGGACGCAATATCATAATACTGAAATAATCCGTGTGCCATCCCTAGTGTCATCACATCACATAAGCCTTGTGCATCCATTTACATACGTTACTTCGTGACGGCCGGCTCTCAGCGAAATTGCTTTCAGGGTTTTTCACGACGAAGAGTCTACTACCGTAATGTGTTCAAACATACATGCAAGCGTATGAAAAGGTCATTGAGCTGTAAATACTTAGTATTGTAGACATACACCCGAGACAGGTTAAGTTTATAGATTGACCATACTTTGTTTTTTAATTATTTTGAGGCGGCGGTATGGAATGGTTGTGTGAAGATCTGTGGTGTAAAACTGTCTACTTTCTATAAACCCAAATTATATCATAGATACCTACACACTTACAGAGATTGGACAGCTAAACGAAGTTCACAAACACTTAGACAAATAATTAGAGTATCCGTTTTTGAGATCTATTTTAAGTAGGTATAAGAAGTACCTATAAGAACATATGATTGAACATGAAGAAGTATAGTCATAATTTACTGCGGTTAGGTAGAAAGCAGTCAACAATACAATACTATTGATTTTTCCACTTGCAGTGCAGCAATTTTGCGGACAATACCCCCATCAGTACCTACGTGTTCCCAGTAAACCGATACTATTATTGTAAATTAAACGGCAGACAGTTGCGAATGCGAATAACGTATCTATTTTGAAAACTAAATATTCCTCCATGTCGACGTCCTAAAATGTATATTTGAATTATGTACCTTTATGATTTGAATGGCGCCAGGTAGAGCACCTCTTTTGTCCTGTCAGTTCTCACAATACTATCAGTTTGCGAGTTCACACATGTGTTTGCCTCAAATGTTCAATAATTCGTTTATAAAATAACAGAAGGCGAAAATACTTCACTAGAATAGTGTAGCTTCATACGTTTGATAACATTCATTGGGAAAGTCCTATGTCCAGCAGTGGACGTCAAAGGGAATGACACAACATTATGTAGATGGGCGTGGGAAATGTATGGAGGGCGATCATATTGTTTTAGGACACAGTGTGGGGCATACAATTATGATTGCACTCTCCTTTTGGTTTGTTCTGTATTCTGAGACTTGGGAAAACTTACCCTACTCACACACACAGCCGTGTAAGGTGCTGGACAGGGTCAGTAACGGTAGCTGCTACACATTGGGCTTCAAATACACATAATGCCGCAATCGAGTGGCATTCCACCACTGTATTCACCACAATGGCAATAATTCAGTCGGCCACAGCCGCGGAAAGCCACCTCGCGTGCGGCCGCGTACAAATGAACCGCCTGTCATGGCATAATCACGCACATAAATGTGTCGAACAGTCGGCTCGAGAAGTGGTACGCCACTTACACGCGGCGATTTATTGCAGCGATGCAGTCGCGCATGAAAAAGTCGTCGTGTGTAGAAGACTGCATCTCGGGGCATCGTGACTGCATCGTGTCTTCATCGATGCAAATAAAAAAGTCACCGTGTGTAAGGTATAGCGAGCGAAGGTACACTGCAATGCATTTAAAAAAGTCGATTCTGCATCGAATATATTGACCATAGAGTTAGGATTGGTTGGCGGCCGCGGCCCCTTATAGAAGCGTAAAAGAAGCATTCTATGGGTGTCAAAACCGTGTCAAAGGGATTACAATATTGTAACTCACTCACACATTCTCATTTTCAAACTCCAAATAAAGTTATATTAGCAACCTCCTCCCGCTACTCCGCCCCCCCCCCCCCCCCCCCCCCCGGTAATTAGCACCATAGGTTCCGATACGAAATATGCGACACAGGGAGCGCGCCGCCAAATAGATTCAAAACTTCTTGATTTTGACAAACTATTACAATCCTCTGTGATATTCCTAGAGATCACACTGCCTGCATATAAATACATTATTTTTTAAAAGATAATGCATGGTGATCCTTGTAGTCAAAAATATTCTACAACGCGGAGGTTTTTGTGTTGAGAGCACGCGATTTTAGTTTATTTTTGACCAACCACTTTTCGTGCTGACATAACGTGAGTGGGGAAATTGTTATGTATGTGTGCTTATACACCTCGCTTTAATATGTTGAGAACTGGTTGTTTATTAAAACGCAATTAGGTCAGCTTAACTGGGTTGTAAGATAGCACTTATGTTGTGTACCATATTGATAACGCATTTTTTCACATCCAAAACCAAGGGGGTTTTAATTATTTAAAATATGTTAGCGAAGGGTTATTGCAGCGGTTATTGATGTGAAAAAAAGCGTTATCAATATGGTGGCGTGGCTTTACATGTCACGATTTTTGAATTTAATTTTTTCCCCCATTATTCTAAGTTATGTGGGCCACAGAAGCGGTCAAACACAGAAGCAGTTATTGGAAGATTGCTACATCATGATTGTTGAACCTTTGGCAACTCCTGCAGCCTATAGAATGCTATAGACATGCAACATAATGAGCTAATGTCAAGTGTAAAATAAACTCCTAAACAAGGCCCAATGAGAAGAAATACCAAACCTTTATGATATTGAAAATCATTAGCAAATCGATTAATAAGGAAGGAAATACTGAGCGTCGGCTATTCGTTTAATAGAAAAACTAATTAACAAGGAATGCGTAGCTATAGCTAAAACGGAATAAGATAAAGGCAAAAAGAATGTCTTATCGAAACCGAAGTTCGAACCCCGGCTGATGGGCCATGTACCAATGGGATTTTACTCGAAACTTCTCTCAAACGGTGAAGGAAAACATCGTGAGGAAACCTGTATACGCCAAAGACGGGGTATTTAATATTCTAAGGCATATGTAAAGTCCACCAAAAAAATGGATTGGGGCACCGTTTGGCAGACAGAGGTTTGGCACAACAGATCCCATTGGGTCGAAGTGTCGCCAGGTATTCCTGGCCCATTAAGAAGATAGGATATGTAGGTACTACATAAACCTATTGATGAACAGATCCTAGCAAATAAACAGTGTAACTGATAATGATGAAAGACTAAAACAACACAGTGGAACAAAGCGAGGGCTATGAATGCGATGACTGATGAGATGAGACGGCGTAGCAGTGAAATGAAAGGAAAATATACATTTCAGTGGCGTGATGAATTATACAACAAACCACTGCGTGTGACAGGGTTCGCGTTACTCGCTGTTAGAGTAATAAGAACGTTATTTTTAATATTTTTCACAAAAAGTTTCCATTTTTAGCAATGATTTTCTATGAGTAACTAGATTCGGAGAGCGTCAGTGGCCTCGGGGATAAGACGCCGCCTATCATATGGAAAGGTCCGAAGTTCGATCCCCGACTGAACCATGTACCAATGGATTTTTTCTCAAAACTTAAGTACATTTACTGACTGCTCTCAAACGGTGAAGGAAAACATCATGAGGAAACCTGCATACGCCGAAGAAGAAATTCTTAGGCGTATGTGAAGTCCACCAACCCGCACTGGGCTAGCGTGGTGGACTATAGCCCGAACGCCCTCGTAGAAAGGGTAGGCGTGAGCCCCAGTAGTATGGAGATTTATAGGCTGTTGATGATGACTAGATTCGTAATCCGTAGTGCAAAAATGGCAATACTAGATGTGAGTTCATTTGAGCTCTGGAGGCTGCTGCCGGGCGTGGGACACCTTCAAAATGACAAAGCATCCTTCCAAATGACCTCAGAAATTAGAACTACCTATATAAATACATTATTTAATGTGAGTATTATTACTTTAAATTCATTTACACATGCACAACTTTAAACTTTTCCTAACGATGATTTTGTTCGGAACTCGTTGTCTAGTTTAAGTTAGTCCATGGTGTTAAGCACAGAGCACAGATTGCGGATGCGCGGGCATCGCGGCGCGGCGGTCGGATATAAATTTAAATCCTATTTGGTAACAAGTGATATTTAATAGTATTAAATAATGAAGAAAGGTAAGAGGAAAGGTAAAAAGTTCAACATACAAAATAGTAGTAGTATGTAGTATTTGTAATTTAGTACCTATAGACTCCTAATTACAAACAGTCAAACTACCTAACCAAAAGTTCCCCTCAGTTTGCATAAAGCCACCCACATACTGGCGCAGAGGCGGGCAGGGTAGGCTCTATACAAAACTGTATCGTAAACCACAGGCCGCAACTTGAACGCGTCAAGGGTCCTTCATACAATCCCATTATATCACACCGCCACGCCAGTATGGGTATGGCTTAATACGACCAGTAGTGAGTCAAACTGGTTACCACTGGAAAAAGCAGACAACATTACCTACTAATATAGTATAGGATTGAGTTGTAAAAAATGTAGAAAAAATGTAGAAAAAATATAGATATACAAGGACGCTCAATGAAAAACCATAAATAAATAAATACCTATTTTATTACTAATACGTAAGTAGGTTAATCAAGGATTGCAATAAAATATCGAGATATTGAACGCAGTGTTGTTAGCAGCGTCCTTGTCAAGTAAAGGCCTTCTCCGAAGTCATAAAACGTAGCGAACCCACTTTTTAAGGATATCATAAAACCAATCAATGTTTACGACGACATCTCTTAAATAGAACGAACTCGACGAAATACGTTAGTATACTAACTGGATATTTTATTACAATCATTCATTAGCATTTTTATTAATTCTAATAAACTTTTCTCAATGGAAAGATAAATTAAAGATTATTTTCATAAAGCGGAGTTTAAGAGGAAAAGGGAAAGAACAAATCCCTTTGAAGTGTTAACCCGCGTAGCGCGTAGACTGCGAGTCGCGCGTAGCCGATTCGTAGCCGAAGTTCGTAGCACCCGCATTCGTAGCCGCATTCAATCCGACTTTGTCTCACAACCGCCTTTTACATCTTTCCCTTTGATTAAGTTTATCTTTTGAAGAAAATCTATGCAATGTGTTATTGGACTTTTGCGAAGTAAACTGAAGAATCTGAAAATGAATGTAGCGCAAAATAGTCTTAGGTTTACGTAACACTGAAGACTGGTTTATTTTAGGTACAGGTACCTACTCGTGTGTACCAAATCGATAGTTTACCTATGTAAATATTTGAATACGGAATGGATCAATCGAAGCCTGAATGTCCATCTTCGGGGTCATATGCTTACAACAATCACTATCCATCTACGATTCGTTATCCAGCTAGTGTAGGTATTAACACAGAGAACAGTTTTATGAATAAGTATTATAATAGGTATGGTATGTAAACTTTTGTTATCAAAGCTATTTATAACAAAATAATTTAGTTGTGTTCAAGGACACACTATTAATTTCATCGTTTATATGTTAATCAGTAATTATTTAAAAAGTTATATCATTAATTTAATCTCGAAAATTATGATAGTGACCCAATTTATTTACCAAATTAAAAAGTTGCGGCTTTTATCAAATTAAAATGATTTAATCGGAAACCGATTACGGTATGGGGGAGATTTTACACTACTCCCCGTTACCTACAAAAGGGTTGTGACACTTGTTAGGTATTTTCCCTTTTCAAATCATTCATTTGCTATTTAAGGTAATACCAACTGAATGCTAGCTAATAGGTATTACTCAAGTTAACACAATGTTCTCTAGCAGGTCGCTCCGGAGAAAGGTTAGGTTGTTGTGGGTGTTATCGGTGGAGCTGTCACTTATCATTTGGCCAGAACGTCGAAGTTTCCGGGGAGTGAATCACCCCTGTCCCTAAAGGAGCAGAGGTTAAAAGAATGAATGATTCACTGTTATATTTGGACTGATTCATAATTGTGTATTCTATATGGGGTCTTAGCTATATGCGCACTTAGAGACTAAAGAACATCGCTACCACTATAATGAGGTTTGGGACCTGAACAACGAAAATGCGCATAAACTTATGGTGACAGGGGTTCTGGGTGCCAGAGCTCGCCATTAGATCATCAATTGCAAGAATAATAAAGCAGAAATCAATAATAGAGCACAATAGTGGTTTGTCGCGGCGCTGGTGGCGGTGGCGGCGATGGTGGCGGCGCCGCCGAGTGCCGCAGCCGGCGCGGCGCGGCCTTGCGGCGGCTAATCGCGCGGGTCACGCGAGCGACGCCGGCGGCGGCGCGGGGTCGATAGCGCGCGCCAGCGGCCAGCCTCCGCGTCAATTATTCAGCACGCGAGCACCGCCACCAGCGCGCGCGACGCGCCCGCACAAAGAGCGCGCACTGCGGCTACACCTACCGGCCGACCGTCGCTCCGCACCCGGCCGCGCTGCCTCCTCGCGATGCAAGCCGAGCCCGTACTGTAGCACTCAACACTCCGAACGTGGTCGCTCGGTGCGGCGGCTGGTCGCGGGTGGCGGCCGCGCGGGCACCGGGTGGTCGCGCGTTACGTAAAGGGCGCTCGGGGCGCGTGTGTGCGCGTGGGCGCGCTCGAGCGGCGGGCGCTCGGGGCTGGGTCGCGCGCGGAGTGCGGCGCGCCGGTGCCGTGCGGAGCTGCCACACAGTTATGCAACGCGCCGCCGCGCGGGCCCGGCCGGGGGAAAATCGAAGCCGGGGGGCGCGGGGTGCGCGCGCACCCGCATCGACGCCCCGCCACACGCACCTACTAAACAAAGGACACGGCATCGGCGGGCGGCGCGCGGAAATGCGCTCCCGCGGCGGCGGCGGACGCGTGCCGCCGCCGACAGCGCGGCGCCGACGGCGGGACCGTCGAGTCTGCAGGCCGTTTTGCATATTTGGCGCAAAGTACGATCTCCTCGCTCCTCGTTGTACTTCTTGATATTATTTGGCAAGTTACGAGTGTCAATAAAGCGTTGGGGCACATCCGTTGATTAGTGGCTGCGGGCCTGGGGGCCAACATGGCGGCCGCCGCAATGCCCGCCCTCGCACGCGGACCACTACCCGCAATTGACATTACTCCGCGACAACAGTCGGGCAATGATGACTGGTCAGCGGCTCATTGCACTAGTAACTTGATCCACAATTGCTACACAAGGGGTGGTTTCAACGGAAATTGAGCAGCTGTTAGGTACTCTATCGGTACAGTGTAAACGTCACTGTCTCAACCCTGTCCTGTATAAGGCCTAAATTCTACATTAAGTATAATGAAACCCTTACAATAATAATACTTATTATGATGGGCTAGCGAAAGCAGATATAATTTTACATGGTTTCCTGCAAAAAAGGCTACCCAAAAAATACACGACGAGCGATAATACGCGTGACCGACCCTTAACGGTTGCGATATTTTATTGATGAGGTTCGGCACGGAGCTCTAAAAAGGGCAATTAAGTTAGCATTTAGCGAGGATGAAGTAACCGTACTACCTACGTATGGACGGGGTTGCCATAAACCTTGGCGGGACATTTGGATTTGATGTTTTTATTCGGTGTCGTGTTCTCACTTTGTTGATGATTGAAATACAGAACCAGCTGTTTAGGTGGCTGCAATTTGCAAAACTAATAAAAACGAAATAGGACAAATTAGAGTACATACCTAACTATTAGGGCGTTCTTTTTCTTATGATTTGTTTATTTATTAGTCCAATCGAAAACTATTTCGACTTACAACAAAAGTTGGGGGGTTAATAAATTGTATTAAGATGTTGTAATTTTCGAAAATTTCGTTGGACTATGGATAACATTAACCGCCTCTTTGGCCTAACGTGTAGTTTGGGCTAGGTTTATGGTAAATTTCATTTTGTTTAAACTTCTGGAGTGTAATAAGTATTTATGATTATGGCTCGCAGGCGGTCGTGGGTTCGATTTCCACTGAGAGACAAATAACATTGTACAATTTAGTACAAATTGGTGTGTTATATTTGTGAATTGTACTGTCCTTATTCATACTCATAGTACTGAAGAAGATCTTAATTGGGGATTAGACGTGTATAACACTATATAAATATTAATAATAATTTTTATACGAGTAACACTAAAAAGTTCCGATTTTGACTTCAAAAAGCGGCATCCCTAACATAGGGGACTGAAGGTCACACTTACGTGACCCGATTACAGCCTTTCATGGCGATCGGGTGACTATAATAGTTGGGCTTATATTAGCCATGGTCCAAACAAAGGCCCGAGCACCGTGTGTGCTTAAACCGTAGAGTTAGGAAGGGCACGCTTCGCTCCATACTAGGTAGGAGAGCATGGAAATCTAAAAAATCCTACTAAATATTATAAAGGCGAAAGTTTGTAAGTATGTGTGGATGTGAGGATGTTTGTTACTCTTTCACGCAAAAACTACCGAACAGATTTTCATGAAACTTGGTACAGTGATAGCGTATATCCTGGAATAATATATAGGATACTTTTTAACGCAGACAAAGTCGCGGGGCGTCCGCTAATACCCCCTAAGTAATAAAACATCTACATAGAGGCCGCTGTTTCACAATGTACACGGAAAAACTTTTCTACGCGGGCGAAGCCGCGGGAAAAAGCTAGTCTCTATATAACACAAGAGTACTATTATATGTTCTGTGATAAGATGTAGATTTTAGTCACCTGCAATAATTAACTAGGCGATTCTGAGCAATGTACGAGAGTGCATGGGAAAGAGCAATGTACGTGGGACCAAAGAGTGCGTGGGAAAATCAAAAGTTTATCGAAAGTAAAAAAAAACTACGGTTTAAAGTTTAATAATAACATCTTTACAAAGTACCTACTCTCCACCAGCGTTTATATAAAGGTTAATGCGTATAATCTAAAATTCTAAACCAACTATCAAAACACTTCCAGTCCGAATGCAGCTAGTGCATCTTCCAACGATGAAAACTGTTTCCCTTTGTGCCAGATACACCGACGACCCCAAAACGTTGCCGGAAATGGCTGAATAAAACCCCAATTTGGTGACGAGCATTGGGTAAGGCCTAGATAGAACAGTACAGCTATAAATACGGGTCTATTATGTTTGTTTTCAAATAATAACTTGAATCATGCTTCAAGACTCTTGGCTACCTTCCTTGTAAGTAAAAATCCAACCGGAATGTAACTTGTTAAGGCTGTAAGCTAACGACTACTGCCATCTAGCGACTTGCGACGGAACCGAGTTCCAGTGAACAAAACAAGCGAAGAAACAATTTTGATGGAAGAGGGCTAGCTAGATGTTCATATTAACCGAGGGAGAGTCAACGCAACGAGACGGGTGGATGGAAGACATGTTTTACAACCACTGTATGTACTACAGCGAACTTTAATAAGTATAGAAATAATACTAAGCCCTAAAAATGATGTATAAATGTCAGCAATAGATGATTTCAGTATGAGTACTAGACATGAAAATGTATTATGTAGAATTCAATACAAGCAAATGTATACTTTGTCGCATAGCGATATGGTCTATAATCATCGCTAACGCTTTGTTACTTCAGACTAGCATCTAGCGTAACCTAATTGCATTTGTTTTTATTCGAATCTCACAATATCAAATAAATTTGTATGAACTAATGCTTCTATACTTATTAAATTTCACTGATGTTCTACCTGAAATGTATGTGGATAAATGCCATTTTACCTTAATGCCATTGGCATTAAGTTCGCTTTTTGTACAAATTAGTGCAATAAAGTTTTAAATAAATAAATATGCCCTTAGCATCTATTTTAATTTCTCTGTGGTACAACTGCGTGTTTCAACCGGTTGTAGCGTAGGCGTCATCCTGACATGCCACAATACAAACTGCAATTCTGAATATGGTCTGTCCAGCGAACTTTAATAAATACATATTAAAGTTCGCTGAGTCTGTCCCTTTGTTTCGCTTACTGTATACATAAGTATACGGTAAATAATATAAAGGCAAAGTATGAATCAAGTATGAATACATAGATGGAAATGAGTAAATATTAAATTTTATTAAATTAATTTAAGTCTGAAAGATACGCTACAAGGTTTACGGCAGCATTTCTATAAACATCATAAATGATTCTGCACATATAAAATCTGAAAGAACTAAAATTATATGCGTGACGGTTAGACAGGGATGGAAACAAACTTAGTGCTGTATGATTTTAGCTGCTTGAATATTGGTTCGTAGTTTCGTACTGTGATTCATACCTTAATTTCTAATCTCTTCAAAACCTCCGAGGAGAATTAGGCTATAAACATTTATTTTTGGAATTCTTCTTAATAGGTTTTGACTTTTGAGGACTTATGTAAGATGAGGATGTATGTGAAGCAGCGATGTGTGCCTTCAGATTTGGGTTTAGTTTAAATTTATTACTAAGGTACATTTCATAAAACAGTTGATCAAAACTAGATGTTGTAGGCTAATTTTCATATAAATTAGAGCAACTGCAATAAAATTAAATAGGCTTTCACATTTCTGCTTCTTGACTCTTGATTCCTGGGCACACTTTCTGGGACACCTTACTCCTCCCATCAGCCAAGCTCCAGCCTGATCAGGAAGCTCACCAGTTTATTCATGTCCTGGCAATCTTTGGGATAACTTCTTCTTCGTCATTCCCTTACTGCTCAGGATCGAGACCATATGTAACTCGCATTGCCGTCATTGGCTAACCACACCGTTTTTTAAACGAATCTGCCAGCCGCCCGAAATATTCTACGTCGCAGTTTAATACTAAATCCCTGTACATAATCCCTAATACCTAAATCATAAATGCGAGAGCAGGTTCAATATACTACCCAATTGTTCTTGCAGAAGTTTTCTTTCTTCGCCATTATCTATCACAAGGTCCCATCCGGTATAGTCGTCCAAGTCACACTCCGACTCTGCATCGTCCACACTCGTCTGGAATGTAAATCCTCTTTCCAGCCTCGTCTTATCGTCAGCAGTGATACGGATTGTCCTAATGAGGTCTGGATATGTCTCTTTAAACCATTTTATATCTGTCTTTCGTCTGATGTCGCTTACTATCCATATAGATTTATCGGCAGCTGAAAATAGTAAAAATTAGATTATAGTTACATATTTTAATAACCTCATTTTAATTCGTGGCAATCATTTGAATAGTTAAGCTGTGAAATCATAACAAATTCAGTTTGGATTTATAATATTATTAACGTTTACTATACACATTCTGTTGAAGAAAAAATGAATTGAAAGAGAATTATTATGGTTATTTATAAATATGTAATGTTATAAACTTTGCAGCAAATTACAGACACCTTATGCAAATCTGTCATGCTGTTTAAACATGAATTACTTGAGATAAATTTTATTGTAAATTACCGTTCTGACATGCCATTCTACAAAAACATCCGTAATCTTGTTCCCTCATCTCCTCACTCCACCTTATCATGTCCAATCTGTACTGCTCCTTATACTGGCTGTCGCTCAATAGTTCATTCAAATTCAAATTCTTCTCCTTGGCCCAGTGACTTTTTATTGGCTGAGATATTTTTAATATTTCACATCCGCTACCAAACCTGAAAACAGTGCAAAATCAATTCATGAAATTCATGAAATACTGATATTTATTATACAGATAACAAATGGGCTCTAACTAATGGTAAGCAGCCATTGTGGTCTGGTCACCCAATATAAAACAAACTAGTAATTTTTAACAGTATTTTTTTCCCTTGCAGTAGGTAACCTCAGTTTAGAAAGTTTGTTACCTGAATCCAGGTAACAAACTTTCTAAACACATGACAAGCACATTAGACACTTACAGTTTCTGAAGATGATCAGTTAAGAAATCTTTTCCCGATTTTCTTTTGCCGCTAAACAATAATATAGTCCGTGGAGCCATCTCGAGCTCAAAGGCCTTGCTCTCGCCTAGCAACTTGTTTTCAAAGATACACACTAAAAATAATGGCGTTATAGATTGTAACGCACCTACAGGTCTGTTTCTATTTCCGCTTTAATTATTCAAGAGCACAATCAAATATAATTCAAATGAAGAAATGAAACTTAAAATCGCTCAAAACATTCAAGGACACAATTTGTAAACAAAGGTTAATTTGACAATGACAATACTTTTTTTTAATTTCCGGCCTGTAAATATGTACTTTAGCCGACAATGAGTATTGAATTTGTTAAAATAGCGCCATCTATCACAAAATAAAGTGAAAGTTTAGTTTGTAGCACATTACCTTTTTGTGTGCCGTGTCAATAGAGGGCGACGAAGCGAATTAAGTAGTTTTTCATGTTTCTCGGTAGATGTCACTACTGAAATATTTTACCTTGATTTTACAAGAAACTTAACCCTTCGCTGCAAAATTTTACCAATTCTACGTTCGGTTACTTTAGGATGCCTTTGCCCTTTATTAAAATGTGTAGTTTCAAACATTTTTCGTGAAAATTTTTATTGACTTTTTCAATACAAGGCAGTATGAACTGTAATTATACTAATAAGAAGGTACCTACATACTTTAACCAATTTTAGTACAGAGGTAGGTACCTACCTATTCATTTTTAAAAATAAGGTTGTAAAAATAAAGTTAGGTTAATTTTATTTACCTACATGCTAGGTAACTACTTTCTTTTTTTAACGTAATTTTTTTAATGCAGGTAAGTAATGTAAGCAATCAAAGATAGGGCTATTTAATACCGCTATTATATACCAAAGGATGTCTAATAAATAGTGGATTGTGCCATTAAATCACCTTTGGCGGCATTAAAAACATTTGCGCTCCCCGGTCGGTTGGTCGCTACTACTAAGCCGATATCCATGACTAAGTGAATGAATACCCTGTATTCGATACGCGCCGTATCGTATCGCCCACGCGGCTTTACAACTACCTGCCTACCTACCACTATAATGCTATAACATAACACCTATAACTATAAATAAAATCGTGCCGACACGAAAAAAATGGCGTTATTTGAATGCCGACCGATAATTTAAATGTAGCAACAACCGCTTTTAGCTTACAACCTTAATTGACTTAAAAATGCTTATCAATACTTTGCATATACATAAACAATATAACTACATTTTATAACACGCAAAGTTGAACCATACAGACACGCGATACAATCGAATTTCATGGTCGAGTAATAAGAAACTTGAGCTGTTTCGGAATGTAAACAAAGTTGGAAGCACGATGCACGCTCACGACTTTCTGAACAACTCCGGACATGACATTCCACGTTTCGTTGTAGATTAGAACGGGACGGATAGCGAACCGCCCGCTGAAAAAAACGAGACAAGCAACCACCGAGCAGTCCACGTGGACTGTTTAATATCAACACAGGAGCAACGACCAATGGAAAACGGTATCGCTAATGTATTTCTCACCTCCGCACTCACACCAAGAACAGCTGCCATTTTTGAATTATTTATACGATTCTGAACTTTCTATTCGTCTCGCTAGAGCTTCAAATCTTACGCTGTGGTGACGACGGGTCTCATTTTCAGAAAGGCATATAAAAACTTGTTGATCAGATTCTGGTCCTTATCGCTTGCTCGCAGGGTGTATTGTTGGTCGGGGAGTGTTCTGCGGTTCTTGAATTTAAAACGATTCCCAAGAACACGGGCGCAAGTTGGTGAAGGTTGGAGGAGGCCGCGGTGCAAACTGCACCGTCACAGACCCCCTCGCCTCACCCTGCCACGCTCGCCCGGCGTTATTGTAGTAGCAGTGTTGCGTGTGTGTGTATGTCTGTTCCAAGTCAACTGTTGTGCTGAGGCTCGACGTTTTCATAGCGCTCCGAGAGGTGTACGCAGCCATTGCACTGCACTCCACATTCGCAATATTGTGCTGTTGCAATATGCCCCCTTTTTATTTGGGGGAGTTTGACCAACTGAACAAAGGATTTTTCTATGCTTCTCATGTAATATTACTAGAGTCGGTGCAGGGATCGTCACCCCCGTTTAAGATTAAGAAGTAATATTACTAGAGCCCGATAATACGTTACGTTACATATTATTGCGATTTGGTGGAATTCAACGAATCAATCGTGCACTAAATCATGACTCAAGTCTTTAATTTATAAAATGTGTAGAGGTAAAATAGTAGTAGAGGGACGCGATGACTCCTTAAATCTATATTTTCCTACATTTTAAATATTTTAAAGAGAAATATTAAATACAACAAAGAACGCAGTCATAAAAAAGATCCTTACAACCTTTGTCACCAAATTGTAATACTGATAGAGGGTTCTGAGTAATTATTACTATTATTACTATGTACTTAGGTAGTTGTAAGTGGTAAGTAACCATGTAGTTACTTACACATTTATCTTGAAATAACCATATTGCAGTCAATGGGTTAACTACTGTATTGCATACTTTAAAGGTTACACGTAGTAAGAAAAATGCATAAAATCATAACTCATATCCCTGCACTAATAATTTATCTCGAATGAAAATTGTTAATTTTCTTAGAAAATATTAGTTTACCTACCTATACTAAACGATTCGTTTAAAAATACAATTCGAAACAAAAAAATATATTAAAGAATCCCAAATCGTGGCATTAAACGCGAACCTTCCTAGAAACAAATCCACTACTCGAGCTCTTTTATGATTCTTTGATTCAATGAAAAAAGGGATCTTTTGACAAAGGACCCGGAAATATTAGACGTTTCTCCCCTCCGTCGCAGGCTTCGGTGACGCATGCCGTGGGGGCTTTGGCAAGTTATTGTTGAACTGCTCCACTTAATATTCAGGCAGGTAGGCGCTTCAACAGCCTTCCAATTCGATATTGAATCGGCTTCATTATAAAAACCCGGACAAGTGCGAATAGGACTCGCGCCCTGAGGGTTAAGTACAGACTTAACTTTGCAGACGAAAAAAAGTTCTTACAACTACAAAATGACAATTTTTAATTTATTCTCCTTAACTTGTGTTGTAAGACCTTGCTTCTTGCCAAATTTTATAATTCTAGGTCAACGGGAAGTACCTCCCTCCCTATAGATGTTGATTTGTTTGCGAGTAGGTATCCTACCTATCAAAATAATGGCTGTTACTTTTGATTGTGGTGATTAAAAGCTTGAATTTTTTACGCCTCCAATTTGATATTAATTCCAACGTGATACCTACCCCTTCCTGAGAAAAAGGGTCGTGACATACGGACAGACGGACGGATAACCAAGATATTATAAGGGTTCCGTTTTTTAATGAGGGACCCTAAAAATAAAGTTCTGAAAATAAATGAAACGCAGCTTAAAGCGCTTGAAAGTAAGCTCAGTGAAGGAGCGCGTCCTGTTTTTTTTTGCTGGAACACTATAAGCACGTAAAGCTAATGGCTACCGAGTCGCTTTTGAAATTGGAGCCTTTTTCTAATGACCTGCTCTAGAGTTATGTGCGGAAGTTCCAGCGGGCGGCGCCGGCGTCCCTTGCTTGTTTTATACAGCTAATATTTGATTTATGGACGAGTTATTTGCCCGCCCTCTCTCCCTCGCTAAAAAAAGCTGCAAAACACGCGTTTGCTTTGAGTCTTGGCACTGTTTTGATCCCAGCGAAATTGTTTTTGTGTGATATTTTGATTTATTACTTTGTTTGGGAAGCTTAGAGTAGAGCTGTTAGCTGTGATTCAATTAACCTGTTTGGTTCGTTTGTAATTCATAAATTGCGATGCTTAAATTCACAACATCAAAATGGATACATCTATATTACCCCACTAGCCGATGCCCCGCAACTTCATCCGCGTTATAAAGTATCCTATATAGTATTTTCCTTTAATTATAAAACCGATACTCCCATACAAACTCTCTCCTCCATTCCCCTTAAAATGTGGAAAGTCAATAGATGGCGCTAGGTTACACCGCGCTATATCATTTAGTTCTCCCTAAGATGCGGATTATCCACGAGTTTTTTTACCTCTTTATTATTAGTAAAGATAGTTAAAGATATAGATTACACGCCTACACATAAGAAGACACTTGTGAATTCAACCTAATTCCCTTTTCAAATTCGTTGTTTTGACTAAGTGGTGTAGGTAATTGTCTTCGATAAATAAAACGGCTTTTTTTATCACTGGCACCCAGTACATATATCATTTACCTACTAGTATAAATTTTAAGGTTTGTGAGAATTTTCACTTCATTATATTGCAAATGTTGTCGTGACAGAGTGATTGAAGTGACAAGAGGATTATTAATAGATATTATGATGGCGTGAACTTATCAGGTTATATTTTTCTTTAAATTGAACAGACTGAGGTCTAAAAATTATTATAAAAACAAAAATCCGACCAAAGCATTTTTAAAGAGGAATAAAACATACTGTAAAAACTTGATTTTTTTTCTAGTCGGGTTTCTTTACGTAAATTAGTAAAATCCCATGACACTTGCAAAACCAAGACGAATATAAAATTGATCCAGTGTAGGTAATATAGACTCTGATGCATGGGAATAAGACTTAAAAAAAATTGACTGTGGTATAGGTTTTGACGGCCATTACAGCTTCACCGGATAGAAGGATCAAGACTACACACCTAGGTACGTACTTACTTTACTGATTACATACACTAGACTGCAAAAATAATAACCCTCCACTTACCCTCGCCGTAGTGGGGTAATAACTGATTGATTAGATTCTATATTATTGGTAACTAAAGCGGACTAGCAGAACAGCCATCACCATGCACCTATGAAAAAGTAACCCATAGAACAGACGCTAAAATAATAATAATAATCAGAGAGGGACACACTTATTACAAAAGTGGTAAGAGTAAGCTAGACAGGTATAATATCTTATATCTCTTTCTACGTATGCGAATTTCCCCAACAAAACCCTACAATACTAGATGCTGTCAACAAACAACAGCCCGACCAAAATAGATAGTGTTTGGTCAGTTTGACCCCGCCATATAAGAAACGTCTTCTTAAATTATTGGGGTAAAAGAATATTGCTATTTCATGCTATACGCTGATTGCGGTTCTATGGGATCCTTGTTCTTAGCCATGCACACAGAGATTTAAATCCTCATCATAATATTCGGCACGTTGACAGCAATAATCCCTAAATAGAACACATTCACCTAAAATGCTGGCTATCAATATCACCTCATCCGTCATAGGGCGTCGGTCGCGTCGGACGGACGGCCGCACGACACGCACGCATTATCCGACGAACAAAACAGGAATAAATGCTGGAATAAAATACTTTTAATTTCCCCGGGCGCCGCTAATCGGGCGGCGTCGATGGAGGGCGCCAAATCGCCCTTTTTATTTTACTGTGAACGCAAATCCGGCGGGAAAACGACGCTGGGCGAGCGAGGGGCGGCCGGGGGGGTGCGGTCACGCGCTCGGAATTAGCGCCCTCCCCCCGCGCCCCGCCGTGACCCGCGAGGTGTCACCGAGCACGTTACCTACCCGCAAAAAATGGGGGGTGAGCCGCCACTAGCGCCCCCGCCCCACCAGATGGGGAGGGGGCGCACGGATTTTGTTTTTAACTTTTTACCATTTCTGTTTCGATAACCATACGATACATTTGCCGGGGTTAAATTGCACTCTTAAAACTTTTCGATCTCTTCCTCTCGCATTTATTAAAGTTGCCTGTTTGTTACCACACCACAATTTCATGGGACTTTTCATGGCTAAATAGTCAAGCCATAGAACTTTTACGATTCTATACAGCTACTCTGCCTACAATTTGATTGAAATTTGCATGTTAGAAATGATATTGAATACTTAAACAATAATTAAAAACAATTTACATAATAATGTATGGTGAAGTCATTATATGGTAGGTATTAGGTACACACCGCCATGCGTGTTAATAACTAATAATATGTAGCGAAAGCAGTATGTTTTCGTTGTCGAGCCAAGCTCGGAAACCCAAAAAACCTGTTTCCAGCGGATTTTCCTCTAAAACAGTTAATAATAGTGAATGTAAATGACATGCAATCAAGTATCGTTCCACCAAGCACTTGGTATGTTTAGTGGGAACATTTTCAGTAGATACAGGTAACGTATCTTGTTCTTTTCGATCTAAGCTTGAAGGTATTATGCTGCATCACGACACTGCCTGCTTAAAATCTATCTAATAAATGAAACGTTGCAATGTAAATACACTCGTATATACCTTGTGAAAACATAGTATCATACGTACAGGTTTTTTGTCATCCGACGGCAGCGCAGCTACCTACGTAACCCAACCCACTAATTGACTAGCAAACAAACAACCCGCGTCGACCGCAAATACGCGAAAACAATGACTCGCATTTAGGGTTACCAGATGTAAAACTGAAAAGTCTCGAGGAAAAACCTGATTTGTACAAAAAGTTCACATCTCACGTCACCCGCGACCTCAGATTATTGGATCCAATCTAATCCAATTTACGAATATTTTTAGTAACTTACATAAATAAAATATTTGGATTATAGGACCCTCTTTCTACTATTGACATCCAGTGCCTTCAGCGTTGTAATTTGGAATTTCTGACAATGCAAGTATAAAAACCGGGCCGCCCACCTGATGAGCGCGCAGAGACGATTTTGACGCTTCATATCTTAAACAGGTAGATACGATGAAAATCGGGGAAAATGGGTCTTGGAGTATACCCTCAAGAATTGATTAAGTAATGCAAATAAAAAACTCTAAACTCGCACGGTATTTCATATATAGGCCAAAACTCAGTTAAAAAGTGACAATTTTGAAAAATACATTTTTTTCTTCACCATTAAGAGAGATCTATTTCCAGCTATCACAGTTCTCCGCGAGTCAATCTTGAAGTCTCATTCATTGATGTCTAAAAATACTGACATGTCAGGAGAAATCCTGACGTCTGGTAACCCTATTGGCATTGCGCCGCCGTTTATCGCGCAATATGTTTAAGATTTCCTTCCTTCCTCGTGCAACTAATTATAGCTTCAAAACTATAACTAAATAAATATTTATATAATAAAATATGAGTTATTTTTTTAGGAATAAGTATGTAGGTATTTTACACGACTACCTTTAGGCATGCGGTGCTACCATTGGAAAGTAGATTTTCGCGGAGTAAATTTTATTTATCCGCAATAAATATTAGCATATTTATATGCTTGGACTTTTTGTCACTGATGATGTAATGAGAGAGAAAGAGAAAAAATAATCAAATAACATTAATTGCGTATCTCTTAAAAAGGTAGGTATACTTTATGTTTTTGTTTCCGATGTAAGAAACAATTATACCTACGTGGGTATAATAACTTTTATAAACAGTTTGATCGTTTATGATCGATTACCCTTGAAGACTTCCTTAAAGAAATAAATAACAAAAAATTGCTTCTTATCAATTTGATTTAGGTAAGTACATAACTACAAAAAACTGCAGCACATACACAAAACAAGTTCGTAGAAAAACATCTGTATCTGCGTTGTAAATCTGTATTTTTTGAACAATATCAAAAAAAATATCATCCCAGGTAGAACCGATCGCACATTGGATTGTATCGGATAGCTTATCTGTCAGTCAATCATTGACTACAGCAAACTGAAGCCAACCTAACATGTTGTTACCTCACGGGTACCGTAGCACACCCATCAAGTCCCAAGTTTACAATGTCCGCGCCCCCCGAGAGATGTCGCTCCGTGCTCGGGTTGCGCGCGGTCTTCAGTCGGCAGTAAAAATACGTGCGGGTATTTCCTGTCCCCTCGGGGGGAGGGGGCGATAAATAACTCAGTTTGCGGCCGGAGGGGCGCGGGGTGGCGCGCGGCGGTGGGGGGAGGGCGAGAACGTTATTTGTAGGGCTCGCGTGTGAATTATTCGTGGGTTCACGCGCGCTGTTTGCCGCTGGCGCAGTAAAGCGACGTGCAGTACGGAGTGTTTAGAGATTATATTAATGTAATTAATAATTATTATCATTACTTTGTTATCGTCATGATTGGTTTGGCCATAAAGCGAGAGCAAAGATTATCTAGAAGCACAAAGTCCAACTGCAAGTCTTATGGTTTAAGTTTATCCTCCAACCAAATAGAAATTTCAATTAGAGTTAAAAGTTGTATTCATAAGATGAAGTAAGTAGGCTACGTATGACTTTATTTTAACAATATTGTGGTTATTAAGTTTATTCGCGGGAAAAGCAAATTAATAACCACAATATTGTTAGGTATATAATGGATTTCCGCAAATTAACGCCTGATACAATTAAATACTTTCATTTAGTTTAGTTACCTACATTGAAGATAAGTAATTGATACGATTACGATAAACATTTATTAAATTGATCCTACGATCAAAATAAAGTTAACATTGCCACAAAAGTGTATTTAAGCTTAACCCTGTACGTATGTAAGTACAAAGGCGCACAGAGTTCTATATGTCAAGGGTTAGAAACTTTTCAAAAGCTTGCGCCGCTTCTTCTCGGCGCTAACACTAGGAGGCGGCGGTAGATAAAAAAAAATACATTGTATAAATGTACCCAATGTACTCATTTATGCAGTAAAATATTTTGACTTTTCTTTAATCACAAATGAGCGTCCTCTCTGTACCATGCCTGCACCGCGCACACGTCTTGTGGAGAGCTGCCGACCCTCGTTAATGAAATTTCATATCGCTCGCTCGCCGCGTCTCGTTCCATTGTACGGTAGGTACACTATACGTAGCTAGTATTGAATGCTGTTACACTTGACTGTACTTACTGGGGGCTTTGTGTTTGTTCACACTGTGTAGAAATTAGGCGGTGATTGTGCTCGCAGCGTTATAAGTGAAGACTCGGGGAGACAGGGGAAACTTATGTAATTATAAGGTAACACCCAACACGCGTATTGTCTTGTTACTATCAATAGCAGTTATGCACATACGTTAAAACTTTACATTGTAACGTTCTGTAACGTAATGTTGAATGTAACGTATTCTGTTATTTGCATAGTAGGTATATACTAAGTGTTGTATGTACTTACACTAGGGTGAATCGTTTGATATTAAAAAAATTGGGGTCATAAATGGACAAACTTAAAAATATGGGTTCGGATGCAAGTTACTAAACATGAATAAAATACAATCTTGTAAGAACAAATTAAAACCCTTTTTACTTATGAAACCACATTCATACTTAACTTGTCTCCTTATTACTTCAAATTTTTTGGATGTCTTTCTATACAGAACGTAGATTTAATTACCTGTAATAATTAAAAAGCTAGGCTACTCTGACCTAATGTATGCATTATGTCAATAAAAGAAACATATTATCTTAATTCCACTTAATTCCACCACCACAGTTAAGGCTTAGTAAGGTCAGTAAATCATTCACGGGGCAATGTATACGCTTCTACAACAAACTACCAGAAGAAATCTTAAATATGAATGACAGAAAATTTAAGACCTACATTAAACAACAACTTTGTAAGAAAGCTTATTATAGGACAGTCGATTAACTAAATGACAAAGATGCCTGGTGTTAATGTTACTTCAGCCTCGCACAATCTTTACAAAATAATGTTATGTACAAACTTGATTTTAAAAGATGTGTTGCGGAAGTTTATTGCGCCGCTTCTTCTTCCCAGCTCTATATAACACCTTGGAGGCGGTGGTAGACAAAAAATTGACGTTGTATAAATGTACCCAGTGTACTTACATGCAATAAAATAGTTTTGAATTTTGAATTTTAACGTTGAAATTCCAACCCTAGCCTGGTTTTAGGCGGGAGGGGGGGGGGATCAGGAGTTTATTAAAGCTTTATGTGGGGTTTAAAGTTTACAACGATATCTTAGGGTAATAAGTTGTTGCCCTCCGCTACTCACTGCGCATGCGCAAGCGTCAAAGTGAATGTGAGCATAGAGACAGTTTCGTACAGTCAATCTATAGTAAGTAGGTAAGTACTATATCGTTAATTGCTGCTAACTGTTATTTATTGTCGGCGAAGCGTGTGTGACGTCACTGTTACGTGGCGAGACGATGAGGCGCACGCGGCGGCGGTAGCGGGGCGTGGGTGGAAGGGGGCGGGGGGGGGGGGGGGGGCGATTGACACAGATGTGCTCGCAACCGTTGTTGTTGTTACGCTGCGGGACCGTATTAGTCATAGTGGGTCATGCCCTGTGTTCGGGCACACAAATTAATTGGTAATCAGCACTCGAAGCAAAAATCAACTGAGTTTTAAAACTCCAAGAACAATTTAAAGAATGATCAGAATATTACTTCACCTACCTCTAGGTAGATCTAATGTATAAAAAAAAACTAACCAAATTCAAGGGAATTTTAGGCGCTATGAGCTTTTTGAGTCAGTGGCACAGAGGACTAATAATAGTTTCTATCAGTGGGAATAAAATTGTGGGGCCAAATGGGAATGGCCGTCATTATTTAGTCAAGTGGTTAACCTGACGACGACAATGCGACCACTGTCTCTGGCTCATATCAACTGTTTAGTACTTGCGTGAGAATACCTTTTTTGGCAGAATTGGTGTGCGGTGTTTGAACTTAATTTCATAGCTGTTATACCAGCCGTGGGAATACACATGGAATGGGAAATGTTTAAGAAAATGGGAAAGCATTTTTTTTTTCTTTAATGTTTTCTGTTTCTTGATACAGATAGCAACAAGGTATTCCCTTCATTTGAACATAAATAAAAATGAAACTAATAAACGATGTAATTAAATATACTCCGCGTTGATGTCTTTTACTTGCCCTTAACACGTTCATATAAAAGACATCAACGAGATCGTTATTTTTTTATTGAGTATTATTAGTAAATTTTAAGTAATTTTAGTAGGATTTTTTAAAGTTATGTAAGTACATTGTTCACTCGTCGATCTCTGACATGCCTTAAATCCTCTCCCCCCTTTTCCACTAAAACCATGTCCTAGAACCGCTCCTGTTTCCACAAGCAAAACCAACCTGCTCTCGCCAATGTTGTCGTGTAATACTCTGCCTAGTCTTGTACGTATTAATGTTAAACATAGTCTACTACAGAAACAGATAGCTGTTAGTTTATATAGCTGTCTATATAATAATAACAATCTTTATTATATAATAGCGGTCTATATAATAATAGCAATTATTATTTCAAAAGTATTTTTTTATTAAAAGGTCAAAATATCGAAAGTTTAAATGCTAAAGATTATTTTTCTTCGTAGGTATGTAAATTTCACAATCGTTATAATTAATAATGAATATCATTATTTTCTGATTACCTACTTAAGGCTTTAGTAGATTTTTATTATTATGTATAAAAGTATTTACTTTTTAGTACACAATAATTAAATAACTAATTAAAAAAACTAAATTATCCTAAAACTTAAACCTATATAAAAATAATTATAATTAATTATTTCAAATAATTTATGTATTAGGTATTTAAAAACTAAATAAATTAAATCTATTACTTTTATAAAATTGTAACGGGAGTATTTCTGTACTTACATTGAATGGATTAAAAAAAAACTATTGTCTGCCTGTTTGTACCCGCATCACGCTGAAACTACTGGTCCGTTTTTAACCGGGTATTTTTTATTTTGAAAGCATGTGATCTGACTTAAAATCTAGTGTACTTGGATTTTTTAAATTCCAACCCTAAAGGAGTGAAAAGGGATGTTAAGTATGTACGGGAACAAAAATTTACAATGCCGCGGGCAACCATAGTAAGTAACTTAAACGATATTTTTAATGCGAACGAAGTCGCGGGGCATAAGCTAGTAAATAAACAAAATCTTATAAATTAAGAGCCGTGGTAGGCCTAGTTGGTTGCGCACTCTCCTCGGGTTCATGAGGTCGTGGGTTCAAAACTAAGCCCCTACCAAAGAGGTTGGAAATAGTTGGAATTGCGCCGCCGCCGGCCCCCGCGTGCGCATTCTATGCTCTGTGGCCCTTACCTACTAATGAGTTTTTCGGAACTTAAGTAGATACGGTTTATTTTAATACCACTGGTGAAGGAAAAAATTGTGAGGAAACCTGCATTCGTCAAAGATTAGAAGTTAAGTTCTAAAGCCAGGTAAAGTCCGCCAAAAAACGTATGGGGCACCGTTGGTAGACAGCGGTTCGGCACAACAGATGCTGTAGGGTTCCAAGTGTCGCCAGGTATTACTAGGTAAATTAGGCTATAATCTAACTGACTCATGGAACTGTCTGAAGTTTCTTGAGTGGCGACCACGTATCGGAAGACGCAGCGTAGGCAGGCCTCCCACAAGGTGGACCGACGATCTGGTGAAGGTCGCGGGACCCAGCTGGATGAGGTTAGCGGTCGTCGTGGAGATCCTTGAGGGAGGCCTTTGTCCAGCAGTGGACGTCGACAGGCTGAAAATCTAACTTAGATTATGCAACTGTAACAAACTAGGCGCAAGCTCGTGTTACAAGCGCGACTAGCTATAAAATACATGATACGAGTATAGTTTAACTGAATTCGTTACAAGTTGCTTACCCGTTTTATTGGTTAGCAGTGCCGTTGAATTTGTAGCTACATCATTCAATTTGCATACCAAACCAAGTTGGGAAGCCGGCCTGTGATGTAAACGTTAATAAACTTAATATCACGTTAAGAAATCCGCATTTAAATAACGTTGAGTAGGTAGTAGGTAGAAATGTTAGAATTTATGTTAAGTTAAGTCACAAAATAATACCAATAGATAGCACGTATCTACTTCAGAGCAACGGTCACCACACATGTATGCATTTGCACAGATGTATAACTACTCTTTGTTGGATGGAAGTCACGCACGGTCGGTGCGACCTGGATTGAAATTAAGAATGTGTAAAAAAATTATATTCATTTATTTCACTTTTACGCAAATTACTGACATTCATTATACTACATGGCCTGAGCCCCAGCAGTGGGGACATCTTAATAGGCTGTTGATGATGATGATTGATGATTATACTACATGGTCATTATTTTTGTAAAAGATATCGTCCACTCATAACATTAAGTACCTAGGTACGGTCGACCGCACGTCAGTGGAAACAAAACCAGTATAAACTGGTCTCTCATAGTATTGAAACTCCCTATAGGCCAGGCCAGCTCAAGGTCAAAGTGTTTCCACTGACGTGCGGTCGACTGTACTTAGGTAGTCAAATTATTTAGATTACAATGTCATAGAATTGCATATTGTGGAATTGTCAATTACATCACCGCATAATGTTCCGCCGTTGGTGAATTCGAATTAGTAGGTACCATTGCGGTATATATTTTGGAGTATTGGTATTTTTCAAATACACGGTCGTGGACCCTTTTACGAGTAAGTACCTATATCTCTCTATGTCTTTCTACTATCCAACGGGAGAATATTCTAATATAAATTTTGGACATCTTTACACACGGCTGTTTAGTCCCAAATTAAGCCGAGACATGTCCTATGGGTACTCAAAACTGATAAACATACACACACAAATGTTGGCCTGGGGTGGGAATCGAACCCACGACCTCTGGATCAGTAGGCAGGGTCACGAAGCCAACAGGCCAGTACGAATAAAGGCAAAACAACATCAGATGTTCCAAAATGTTCTTTATTTTCTTTTTCATTAACAGCTTTTAATTCCACTATTTATTGGACTCCAAAAAAGTTAGAAAAGTGTATGTCGTCATACACGGATCAGTCAATTTTAGTTTATATCTGAAGTAGTGGGAATTTCCCGGAAATTTCCAGGTTTCCCATCATTACAATTTGTACCAGTTTCAGCTCAACCGGTCCATAGTTTTCGAGATTATGCCGGACAGACAGATGGACAATATCCGTTCCGTTCTAAACTACTTAATATGAAGGATTCACCTTCTTATTAAGTAGTTTTTAAAAATCATAAAAAAATCGGAATCAAATGTTTAAGTTACTATGTTTTTTTTGTTTCTGAGCTTAACACACTAAAGTGATATTGAAATACTAAAAGCGTTCCCCCATCAATTTTGTATATACCATCCTATCAGTTTGATATATACCGCCGCATAATGTAAGTACCTACTTATTTAATTTTATCAAGCTCTATCTATCAATATACCTATGTAGGTACATCTAGCACTTATTGAACTAAACTATATCTACCTAATTCAATGAGTCCTCGTCCATACATAGGAATCACCTAGTAACACGTCGTACCCCACAAAGTAATTTAATAGTAACTTGACTTAGGAGAAACACATTGCATTGCCTTTTTAAGTTTAGATTTCTCCAATTAAGTACTAACTTATTTATTTATTTAAACTTTATTGCACATGTATTGTACAAAAGGCGAACTTAATGCCGGAGGCAGACATTCTCTACCAGTTAACCTTTGGGCAGTGCTGATAGATTGTGGTAGGTGCGAAGACAGTACATCAAAAAGGCAGTTGAAATAAACTTAAAAGAACTATATATACTATAATATTTACACACATACATATAAATTAAATATACCATAATACATATATATGCTATTTGAATATCCAATCTAGCGACAGTGTCAAAAAAACCAAAAATCCTAAAGTGTCGCTGTCAGGGGTTGGTTGTTGAAATAACACCCTTAGACATTAAATAAATAAAGAACAATGCGCGTGACGTAAGCGTCCCGGGGCCGTCACACCGACGCGTGACTCGATATATATAATATACTATATATATAAATATAATATATATGTATACATATAATTTAGATATACATAGAATACAGTATTATGTCAGGCAATGCATAGAATGGCATAGGGATTAGGGGGTATCTATTTCCGGTATTACTTATGGTAAGCTACCTCTTTATTTGTAACTAGCGGCCGCACATCAGTGGTAATAAAACCAGTATAAACTGGTCTCGCGTAGTATTGAAACTCCCTAATAGGCTAGGCCAGCTCAAGGTCAAAGTGTATCCACTGATGTGCGGTCGACACATTAATTATTATTATTAATTTAATAGGCATTGTTCTTATGCTTAGGCGTAAATGTCAGTAGATAGGATGTGGATGATCATATTCTGTCAATTAGTTTTCCCCAGGCATTTTACATGTAGGTATGTATTTTACATGTAGGTCTGTATTTTACATGTAGGTATGTATTTTACATGTAAGTATGTATTTTACATGTAAGTATGTATTTTACATGTAGGTATGTATTTTCCAAGTTTCAGCCCAAAGTAGTTTTCGAATTAGTTTAGGACCACAAATTAAAATTTCAAAATAATTATTCATTTTAAAATAATAATTCTTTTCATGACAAATGACAAATTCTTTATAAAATAATAAATGATCAATTCTATTAAATGACTTAAATCCCTTCCCTTTAATGTTTGAAAATAAATAATAATGTAACAAGTATGTAGAAGTCACAGGTAAATACTTAAGTAGGTGTAGGTATTGGTACATAATTCATTTATTATGTTTATACATATTTTGATTTCTTAGGAAAAGGGTACCTAGTGGGTATAAATAAACAAATAAAATAAACATTTTATCACTGAAGAACAGAAAGAATAAAATGCAACATAGTGTAAGTAGGTATACTATATTATACCAGGCATATTATATTTAATTCCTGGGTCCACAATGCAACCTTAATTTGTCCCTGGTGCGCCAGCAATACACATTTATGTAGGTAGGTAGGTAGGTATATGAATATAGAACGTGTCGGTAGGCAGAGATATAAAAAATAGTTATGTGAACCGCGGCACATAATAAAGTGAGTATAAGTACAAATCATGCTCGGTTAATATACTTAAATGGGCACCCAATTAAATAAAGGGGACTGATTATCAATGGGTTGGGTAGGCTTCAAAGGTTTATTGAACATGGGAGGCGGCGGCGGCGGTGGCGGCGGAGTCGACTAGGTCAGTGCTGGCCGTGTCGCCGCTCGTAATCATTCTAATTCAATTTGTGCGGACGCACTCGCGCCGCGCCGCTCGGCTCGCTCGCCTGCCGCTTTGTTTACATTACACCACACCGAGTCTCGGCACTCGCCCGCTCGCCACTCCACCGCGCCTCGATTAAGGACAAATCAATAAGGCAGTCGATAGCGAGCGAGTTTAATAGAGTGAGCGAGCCGAGTCGAGCGCCCTCATTACCCCCGCAATTAGCGCGCGGCGCTCGCTCCCGCCGAGTCCCGCCGCGCCGCGCCGCGCCGCGCCGCCGACGACGACGCACCCCGCGCGCGAAAAACGAATAAAAAGCGCTGCCCTCAAAATGGCCGCCGCCTCCCCCCCCCGGCGCCGCCCGCCGCCCCGCGCCGCTTCGTGATTGCATCCCCGCAGCTCTTATAAATATGGCCGTATTCCTCCCGCCTTTACTGATTGCCCGTATACCCCCCGGCCTCCCCCCGCGACCGCGCCGCCGGCGTCTGAATAGATAAACGAGTCCACGTTGACTGCCTCGCTTATAAAAATCGCCTCGGCCAATCGGCGCGTTCCGGCGCGACGGTTCATCCAACGGAGGCTCGAAATCGCGTGTAACTCCGCCCTTAATAAGCGATCTCGGCGTGGCGGCCAATGGGAGCGGCGCGTTCGACGAGTTCTGCTCGCCGACGTCGAAGCGGTCCACGTGGACTGACGCACACACGGGCGCGCGTATAATGCCTCGAGTGGAAATAGCTATGACGGCGAAATGTGCGACAGCGAAAAAATAAAATGCGGTCGGTCGGTGCGGCGGAGCGCGGGGCGCGGGGCGCGGGGCGCGGGGCGAGCGAGTGGGTGTAAACAGGGGATATTTCTGTGCGCTCGTTCATTATTATTGAATGCGCGGCGCTAATGGCGAGCCGCGGGTCGCGGGTCGCGGGTCGTCAGCCGCGAGCCGCCCGCCTCGCCCGCCTCGCCCGCTCGCTTCCTGCCACTCTCCCGTCCGCCTCGATCGAGGCGCAGACGACACAAGCACACTGCAACGCCTAATGATCCTTCTAATCCACCACTATGTCAGTGTACCTACTGCAAGCAAACATTCCAGGCGCGGATACTCATTCCAGCCATATTCGCAACTACGTTTCGTAACCAGTTGCCGTAGAAGAAGTACTTTTCCTTGTTCGCAACTACTAGACTTCTTAAAGTACTTCAACTCCGCATCAAACATTTCAGCAAGACAAATAGTTTCTATGACGTTACAAATTATGTTCTTATCCAACCTCACCCCGCCATACTCTATACAACTGACACCACGTGCTCTATTTAAGTATGAACCTTGCCGTGTACCTACTATTATTTAATCTGTGGCTGTGTGTAGATAATCAGACTTAATTAAGTTACTAGATAGAGCTAGATTTTATTAAAAACCAGGTGCCAAGGCAACTTATGTTTTGTTTATACCTACAGAATCGTAGAAATCAATTTTTCCTATCTTTGCTTACAGAATATCTGCTACGTATCTCTAGTAGGTGAATAAATGGGATTCATTTAAAAGAATAATTGTCAATGCTAAGGAGATAAAAGGAAGAACATGGAGAGACAGATGCTTGGTATGCGCGCAGCGTTTTGCGACCTCCATCCGATAAGGCTTGGTCGGTAGCCATTCAACACATACTACATTATCCTTTGAAAAAACTTCGCACAGAGACGTAACCAGGGCTCCCAACCGCCTCAAGCTGTTTACTTCAATGAACGCCCCAATCGAAATCTCAATAACCGTCAGCTTCCGTTAATTGGTAGTAACCCTGCCTACTGCGCCAAGGGTCGTGGGTTCGATTCCCACTCGGGACCAATATTTGTATGATGAGCATAACTGTTGGTTTTCGGATTCTGGGTGTCTGTATGTATTTAAGTATCTATTTAAAAGTATTTATGTATGTTTATCAGTTGTTGAGTACCCATTTACAAGCTTCGGCTTAGTTGGGACTAAACAGCCGTGTGTAAATTTGTCCAAACATTATTATTATTTTTTATTATATTTAATTATATCAGCTTGCGCTTTTAGCTAGCTTTTTACTAATGGGAACGGCAAATGACAAACAAGTTATTGACAAATAAACTGTAATTGTTCGTGTAATGTTCACACATTCTCACTACTGTACTTGTATGTACAGTCAAAGGCAAAAATACAGCGTTAACAAAAATTATATATTCTTTAGAAGGGGCATAAAATTGTACGCATCTATTTGCTCATAAATATGTATACGTTAGTGTAATGATTATTGTAGATACATTAGTATTTTGGAATTTAAAGAAATTACTTACCTTATATATTGCAGGTAGCAAATTTTATTCAAAGGATACATTCTTTTGTTTTTGAAAAAGTTGAACTGCATTCTAGGAGTTTTGAAAAGTTGCTTGCCTCAGCCGGGAATCGCGACCGGCACAAATGCGAAAAAAATAGATTGAATTCGTTTGTAGAAAAAGACAGAAGAACAATTTTATTAAAATGAAAAAAAAACAAAACTGTCACATTTTATTTGAAAAATACTTTTATCAAATAATTTGTAATCACTTTCTCAATCATGAAGGAAAATTTTCGCTTACACGTATTACCCACTACGTTTGGATTGGACTTCAGTCCTTAATCATTGCATTTTTTTAAAATAAACCTTGATTTGTTATATTCATATTCATATTCATTTATTCGTACTAAACATACTATTACATTTAGGAGTTTACAATCTATGTTTTTGGCTATAAGTAATCATTTCTACATAATACGTATCTACGAACTTTAGGTTGCCAAAATGGTAAAGTTGATGGAAACATTTTCTGAGACTTTGTTGTTTGTTGATTTTTGTATACAAAAACACATGTTTTTGCCCTTGACTGTACGTCTATTGTTAATTGGTAGAGTAAGCTGTTATGCTGAGAAACAATATCCCACAGTAATTTTAAACCAACATTCCTTCACGAAACGTCATCTCGCGCTAGAAGAATTTTAAGCTTGTCATACGGAATTGACGTCGAATTAACTCTTTCAATTAAAAGATAATGCGGGTAGCGGTCGAGATAACTCGTTGTGTGCCTTTCTACTCTTACATGTACATAAACTACTATAAATAGCATTAACCAACGTAATCGTAATTCGACTTAAAAGTTTAGTTACATCTTTAAAATTATGAAGTTTTATTTTTAGAGATAGGTAAGTACTCTGTATAGCGAAAATATTTTCTCCGTGTATCTGTCTGTCTATTCCTCACATAACTGGAAAACTACTGAACCGATTGAGCTAAAAATGGAAAGAAAGTGAAAAATTACCTGGCAATAAATGGAAAATTTTGGAAATTGATGTTTCCATCATATTGAATGACGTAACAATTCTAAAGTTGCAAAATGCAGATCAGATATCAGGCAGATAGCCCATTTGATGGTAAGCGGCCACTGTCGCCCCCCTGCATCCTTTGAATGGCTAATGCGACAGTTCAGAGGCCGCAGTCGCTGCCAGCCTGAGAACTAGATTGTATTATAATGCTTCAAGTCATAGTAAGTACATAGAAATATTGACCCACAACTGGACAGATGCAGGTACTGCTGTTTTTCTGCAGCAATAGAAATGAGACGGCACCTTCCAAGAAGGACTTAGCATTAATACCAGCCCTACCATCTTAATTCATCTTACTTTCGCTTAGTTGAACGTTTTAAAATTACATTAAGCATACCTGAGTGTAAATTCATTGCACTCAAAACGGATTACTTCGAGTGTACCGAGAGATATCATCGTGTTGATACCATCGCACCTAGCGCTTAGGTCCTCGTGATAACGATCTCTTAATTAGTAAAGAAATCATACCCACTCACACCTTTACTCTAACAATTCACTTTAATTTCCATTGACGTCTCATCTCCGTCGCATTCAATACTGTCTGTTGTTACACCGGCAATGTAGAGGCTGCGGTTCGGTGAAGTAGTTTTACAATCTGATCGGTACAATGATGTGTCAATCAATGTATGTTCGTAAGTGCGATATTTACGCGCATTGTTGGCAGTGGCATCGTGTGTAATGATGAACTGATGACGCCACTGATGGGCGGCGGCGGCTGCGCAACAGACAGCTTTGTCTACGAACGATGGCCGACACTACACATTTGGAGAGTTTTATCTTAATTTTTAGTTGTCTAGGAGACGTTGAGTCAACATCCGATGCGACGTGATGACAGGTCGGTTCTAATATTGTTAATTTAATATAGTGATGAAGCAGTCCCGTAGTCATATATTATTAGTAAGTAAACACCTGTTACGTTACTCATTTTTTAAATCATCAATAGCAAAACAAGATTTTGCGCTCGAACCCGCCTGTGGCGGTAAGTACAAAAGATCAAAGATACTTCTCAAATTAATTTACTGTTTCAACGCTTTCAAATGAAAATGCTAGCTCGTAGTTACACCGAAGATAAGTTTGAATTCATATTAGGAATCATACTTAAGTATCTCATTAAAATTTTGTTTCGTATAACAGCCAGGTACAGCCAGCACTAAATTTTATAATTATATATTAAGCCAGCAAAGAAAATTATTATAATAATCTAGGGAATAAAACTTACTTAAAATAATATACAACTACCTACTGGAATAAATTAAACTAAAAAACAAACAAATTTCTAATTTAAAAAAGTGTTATTGTTATACCTATATACTTATACCCACATATATCATAAATTATGATGTAAGTATCTACCTATTGCTATATGTTTTTAGGTACGTTACTAAAAAAATTAAGTTTTAGAAAATTTCCCCTCTTTGGTTTTGAGGACAAAATCACACGAGCAAATGATTGAAATTAAACGATTACTGATTTCTATGACGCGCTGTATTGAATAATAAAATTGTATATATTATTATTGTAAATTGACAAAGACCCAAAACATTAATAACCGCCTATTCACAATTCACACCTATACAAAAGTCAAAACTACGAGTATATCCGACGCCGGGTCGCATGCAATTTCGACTGCAGCCATTAAATATTAATTTTATAGAGCTTCGATCACATCTTATTACCTACAACACTTGATAATGAAAATGTGTCTCGAACTTATCGTTTAATTGCTGTACATATACCTATTATTTGCACTTAAAATACGACGGTAGTCCAAAGCGTTACGATTTATATTTCGAACAAAGCGCAGATTGCAATTAAACAAAACACGTACGCCGCACGCACAGCACAACTGAAATAATCCTTCATAATTTTCAACACTGTTGTGTCGTGCACTATTTGGGAACGTTGCGGTATCTGGGTAATAATTGATCGAAGCCGTCGAGCAAAAAAGATTAGGGTCCGCATGAATAAACCAGTCAAATCCGAGCCTTCTGGGAAACGGTGTGGCCTTTTCAAATAGCTTTTTACGCGACACAAAGGCCGGTTATACAACTAATTGTTCGCGCCGGGTAATTATGCAGCGAGCTGTGTTTGCGGACGGCAGTGGTGCGAGGCCGTAGTCGACGGCGCGGGCGCACCGCGCGTGGGGCGACATCACGACTCGAGATAACGCGCGGGCACCGACCACGTTTGTTCTCCTGACCACTGACTTGCCAATTAAGCGTATTTTATTTATGCCCTCTTTGTATCTGTTACGTACATACTTTCTTGCAGTGGCTGCGCATGGTGCAATTGCAACACTTTGTTGGTATTGGCTCTCTCCATGCAGTTTAATCTTACCTCGCCTTTATAAATTCATTTTATCTTTCTCTGCTTCTTTAATATGCCGTCCTGATAATCAGTTCTTCTCAACATTTCTATGCCAATGATGTATCTACAGTTAAAAGTGTCTCTCTATTCAAGTCGAATCGAACGGTGTAGGAAGAAGAGGCGGACGTGGCTCTTACAATTAAGGGTAATAGTAATTCTGTATCTTTATCGCCGTCCGCGTAAATAGATGTAAAATCTTAGTCTATAACTCTAAAACTATTGATAGAGTTGATCTTGATAGTGTTTATTACCATCATCAAGATTGTAAATTAAATGGACACGAAATAGCGGGTCGATAAACTCGCCTAATTAATTAACGCTTATCTTCCGATCGACTCACTAAGCGATCTACATCGCGGCAGTGGGGTCGTTAAAGTTAAAATTTCAGGTAGAGAGCGAATGAGTGCATGAATGAATGTTAAAAGGTGGGTTGCAGACGACGCTCGGTGCGATGTCGTCGCGGCTGCGATGCGTGCGATGCGCCGCGGCGATACCGCTCTGTCTGATTGTTATTTATTCGTTATCGCCGCGACGATCGCGCGTGAGACCGTCCGCGCAATGAGGGAGTCCGACATATCACTTGATCTTGAAGCCGAGAAATAAATCATCGGGATTTAAGAGACAATCGCTATTGTGAGCTCAATTTTAATTGGTGCTGAGAAAATTATTGTCTCGTATTGTAAATAGCTAAAAGCGAGAAGTAACACTCGTGAGCTATTTCTCTTTGTACTGTCTGTTTATGTTACTAGGTAATAAAGTATATTTGATTCATTGATTGTATCACTCGTAATCTCTAAAGAAACACGTTAATTGCCGCGCATTGTTTGCTAATCAGAACCAGAAGTAATTAGCAGAAACCTAGAACAATCTCATTGTATTTTTCTGTGGTAGTGTCGAAGCAACATATACCTATATAAAACGAATACATATTACGCTACCTTAAACACAAAACATCGGCGAGCCCCATAAAAAACCACAAAACAGCATTCTGCCTCAGTCAATATGTAGGTTGGCAGGTAAAGGACATTAAATTTTACCGCATCCATTGTGGAGAAATCCAATCCGCTCCGTGGCGCGACATGTGGGCTCGATCGAGCAAAACGACTGAGCGTTCCAAAATGAGAATTAAAAACGAATAAAAAACGGAACAAAACAAAAACGAGACGAATTGAAACGAAACGGGCGAGCGTCGGGTTTTTGTCGCGGCTCGTTACTTCCCGCCGGCGAACGCGTCAATTACAAGATAACGCAACGTAAGTACTCGTACAAGTAGCGCTGCTTCTGCGTGATGATGATGATGACTGAACAATGGCGGTATAACCTATTCTACAGGCCATAAATGCTACAGTCCGACGACGGACAACATCGCGGGCGCTTGTAATATTGCGCTCTAACCTAACCCATTTTAAATTGACGGACGTCAATTTGTATGACTTCGAATATTAGCCGCATCATCAGTAAATTATCTTTAATAGAGATCAATGTATAAGTATTTCTAGCGTTCGTTCATATTGCCAGAATTTTAGCTGTTTTCGCCACATAAGTTTGCGACCACAGCCAATGCAAACTGATCGAAACGTCAGAAAAGTTGATAATAAAATTCATGTTTAGGATGATAATCTGTAGTCTGTAGGTACAGTAGGTTTCAATCTATAAATGAGGTATCTTTTATATTATGTTTTAACGATTATGATTTCCACTGAAGTAAAACCACGGGAGGTCTGACTATAAAAGGTATAGAATTTCTAGGATCCTAGTCCTAGTAAAAACACTCGGCAGAGTGCAATGCGGCATTAAATTATACCTACGTGTTACTTGACCGTTAACTGTTCTTTTTTATTTATTCTATAGAAAATGTTTTATCCATAAAGTTTTTATTTAAATAATAAATGCCGACAGCAATATGGTGTAAAACCGGGCCTACGGTGATTAATTAACAGCAGCTCTAGTCGTTGTTTTTGTTCGTTAATGAACACATGCAGGTATAACGATTTTATTAACAACTAGAGTGTTAAGTACTTAGAACTTGTACTATAAGATAGTGTCAAACTGTTCCTACGAATTTTTGAATTGAATTTGAATGAAGACTCTTTATAATAAAAGGTACGGCCTAACTAATCGGCTTAACAATCTTTTCCCGGAAAATCTGACGAAACTAAATCGCATAATTCATTTGTAATTTGTATGGAAATATTTACAAAAAAGTGTAAAATTTGTAGGGATTGAAAATTTGGAAAACCGCAAATTTCATTTAAAACTAAAATTGATGAACTTCAGTGTGTATCTTATATGTCTATATTTTAGTTTATTACAATATCACACAATACACAATGTAGAGTTTGTTGTTTTCTATAGATAGTAAGGAAAACACCGGATTTAACCCCTGATCCGGTTGTAACCGGATAGATAGGTATGTTGAATTTTTAATGAAGGGTTCGTATGTATAAGAACTGCCTGACAACTGTTATCTGGCTGAATGTCAACATCCTGGAGACAGCGTTCGTCGGTCGGCACTACGACATACAAAAAGCTGTACTATCGGCAATGACAGTACCCAGAACTTAGTCCGTATATTGTATCTTAATATTAATAGAGTAAAAGTTATTCTTATATAATTAATTGATGCACTAGACTTCTTACTAAAAGTGCATGCATCACTTTTCTTTATCTTTCGCATACATTTATTTTACCATCTTGTCACTGATCAACATCAATTACCTACCTATCTGCCTTGATGTAGCAGAACTATAACAAAAAATACAATTCAAGCTAACAGTTCGATATCATTTCCGTTGGCTCGATGAACCTGCGATAAAAGGCGGCAGTAGAACCATATTATGGCATATGTGGCAGCAGAGAGGTATCAAATAGAATCGTGTCTACAAGTGCGGTGTTCAAATCAAACTAGCTTCCCGTATAAAGTATGCACATATTGATATTGATGCACATGTTTGTGGGTGTGTAGTTTTGAAAGCTTTCAATTTTTATCAGCGCCAGGGGACTGAGGGGTGGACGGGGGGATGGCAATGCGCCCGCGCCGCCCGCACGGGGCGCCCGCCACACACGTCGCGCGCGCATGTTTACACAAAGGGCGCTTGTTGCGGCTACCTCGCACCTCGCCCGGCCATCGCGCCAACTCTGCATCTCCATAACACAGTACGGATTCGGATTATTGGTTAGTATTACATTAAGCATCATAAGTATCATAACATGAGCTTGCAGCGTTTCAGTTGAGACCTCCCTTTAGTTAAATATTGACGCAATGCTAATATTGTGTACGATTCCTAACTTAATTTTTGATGCAGGTTTTATATCAAATCAAGGGCCAACTGTTGTGCAGAAACCTACCATCATAACGAGGGTGTGACGACCATAGTTTCATCATCAATCTGCACTAGTTCACTGCAGACCTCCTCCAAGGCGCGCCATCCGATTTTCGGTTGTCCGCATCCAGCCACTGCCAGCCGAGTTACGCAGATGATACATGTGATCGCTCCGTCTAGCCATAGTTTACTAAGTAAAGTTTATTGGCATAGTGCGAGTGTGGTGTGCAAGGTTTCTTCAATTGGCCAGTATTTGCACGTTCTCATCAATGACTGGTGACCTGAGAAGCAGGCTCACCTAGATCAGGCAACAGTCTCCACAGTCGCTTTGGTTTTTTAAATGTGTACCTAATGTACACATTATGTAACCGGACCTATTAATTGCTGTATGTCTTTTTAGTATTGTACTGTGTGGAGAAACAAATAAATAAATTTATTATTATTGATGACCGTGAGGCGAGCACACTTCCGACCGTAGCCACCTCGACTTTAGAATTCTCGAGCTGACAACTTGATTGGTTATGATGATAAAGGTAAAAGTGCAGGAAATGGGTACTGCTTTGGATCGGTATGGTAACAGATGCAATTACCGGCGGCTGTGGCTACGGGTGGATTGAGCCGCAAACGCGGGCGATCGACGCGAGAGGGGCCATGTAGCTCATTTAAACAGGTGTGCGAACACGCCGCGGCGGCCCACCTCAGCGCCCGACCAACCGACCCAGCCATAGACGGACCTCCTACCTAACCTAATGCATGTAATGCTTGCGCATGAATAGCAACTACGCAGCTCGTATTAGCCGATCACAATCAGAAGGCTGGAAATTTATCGTCATAAGTAAAAATTGAAACACTCCATCTCAATTGGTAGTGAATGCGATTAGCATTATATACATTCGTCTATAGGTAAGTACTTACCTACCTACATAAAATAAATATAAGTATTTAAAAAAATTAGGTCGGGGGTATCTCGCGAATGAGCTTTCTTTTTTTCTTCACTTTTTTTCTGGGTAATCAAGGGATCACACAACCGCTGAACGGATTCTTACAAAACTTTGCATGGTGATAGTGTATATTATGCCAACATTAATAGACTATAAAATATCTCGAAAATTGGCCGAGAAATGGAGACCAGAAATACATATATCTTATTTTCTAACATTTTATTGCATACTCATATTATTATACCCATACGTTTTATTAAAACCATTAGGTACCTACGGTACACTTGGTTACGTCTTAAACTATTTCAGTAAGTACATTACATACACAAGTTATTATTATGAACTGGCAGTTAAGGCCAATCTACAAAATTAAAAAGCCCTGACTAACTGACATACAAGGGGCACTCGGTATCGATATTTGTCCTAGCGAAGTCGCAGGCAACAGCTAGTCTTTAATATTATTGTGTAAAAAAGTTTACTTAGGTTTGCCTACGTGTATTCGAGCAATAATAAAAACAATCTATGAAAATAATGTTACGCACATCGATATTGTAAGCAATGTGATTACTGATTAGGTATCTAGTTTGTTGAAAAGTGCGTATCGTTCGCTATTTATTTAATCAAGTTAAAAGGTATTTTTAATGGTGCGTGGTGACAAAACAACCACCATCGCCACCCCAAAAGCCCCCATTCTGTAAAGGTTTTATCAATGTTCTAGTGACCTATATATTTTATTAAACCAACTTATAACTATACAAATATTCATTTGTCCTTATTACTTATTTTATTCAATATATATATTATAATTTTATTATATTATAATTATGTTGTTAATTCTAGAAGTCTTTCTTTTCTGTCAATGATAAGAGCATATTTTACAATGTAATACTTTACCTACTATAAATTGGTTTTCAATTTATATTTTAATTATGTACCTAAACTATACTATAATTACAAATACAAATTTTGGTAGCCAGCATTAATAAAAACCAACATCAAAAATTGTTTTATTGAGGGGAGAGACAAATATTTTCCTATAATGCAAAGGGTGTCTCGTGATGAGAATATATTGAGAACCCTCGTGATAAGTTTTTGATTAGGTGCCAACCAAATTATTGTTTGTAATAACTTTTTATTTTTCGGACCCTGAATGATTTATAAATTAAAATGTTAAATAAATTTTTTTACATAATATCGCTATGGTTACTTTATTTACCAATTTTTATGAGAGGTTGGCATATGAAGTACCTACACCTACGTTACGTATACCTACTTAAAGAAGTGGGACTTTTGTGGAATTCCCGACAAGCCAACACCATATGTTACATACAATACCAATCATAACCCACACTTTACTTCAGTAACTTACTTAAGAAAACTATCACCACTATCAATTCCAAGACTCAACTTAGAATCATCTTAAATACCTACTTATAAATCGTTTGTACTCTAGTATCTCAATTATTTGCAGCTGTCAGATATGCAGTTAGAAGTTCCCGACAAACTCACGCGTCAACGTATTACGTTTGCCAGAACAGCGTAAAGTTACCCCAAGTCATCCCAAGTGTAGGATCGCGGACCCACTGTGACATCCACACCCCCGCCCTCGCTCGCCCCCAGCCCCTGCAATATCCCCAAATAATACGTATCTATTAGAGCGTATATCTCCGATTCGCCTAAGTATTCCTCAAACATGAAGATAGTCGACGAAAAATTCGAGTGGAGAAAATATGTATGGCAGCGGCATGCGAGGGGTCGGGTGGCGGAAGGGAGCGGGAAGGGTGGCGGGTGGTCCCCCCGCGGGCGGCGTCAGTTCGCTGGCAGTGCTCGTGCGCGTCGGACGTGTCGACTGTTGCTGTTTGTTTCAAGCCGCGTGTGACTGACCGCGAGTTGTCGAGTGCCGTACCTGTGAGTGGAGTGTGTGCTGTGCCGTTTACAGGAGTTCTCCAGACGATGAGCGTGTGTGTTTGACGTGAGGATGTATCCGAGCGCGGGCGCGATGAACGCGGCCGCAGCCGCCGCGGCCGTGGCGGCCGCCAGGCATCCGGTGAGCAAGCAAGCACACGGACAGACACTCACATAAATCACTCGGATAATCTTCACGACACAGCCGTCAGATTACATTGTTGAGAACTCGTTGCAAACTAGAAAAGTGCGGGGAAATCTGGCTCTGTCTAGCGAAATTACTGTCGTTGCGAGAAACTGTTATGAACTGAGTCGAGTTTCGCAGAAATGATCCAACCCACATCGATCGAGATATCAAGTGTTAAGTCTAACCCGCTATAGGTACCCGCTCATACCATGTAGGTTGGTTGGTACACTATAGTGATTATAAAAAATGTATAAAAGCTAGCCTTGAATGTTTTTGAGATGAAAAGAAGCAGTTTGATACACTAAACTCAGTTTTTGACGTCTTTTGGGTTAGATCTTTTCTGCATAATTCAGCCCCTCATGTCGTGAAGGTTTTACGGATGTTTTGGAAATATGTTTAATTGCAGAATGATCAATAGTTCTATTAAAATGTTTATGTGGTGTGAAAAGTGTGAATTTTCCAGATGTACAAAAGTGACGCGCTCGTTGATGTCTTTACTATGGCAGAATAAATGTCTAATTTATTGTTGAGACCACACGTAACTTTACAGCGATTTATAAAATTTACGATGTGACGGGAGAACATAAAAAAATTTCGCTAAACTCAACGTCGTATTTTACAAAAGGGAACAAATGCAAGGGACACGGCAGTCGTAATAATAAATGCTGAGAAATAATACGCGCAGTGGGACCGGGGCAAACAAACGGGAGAGGACACCGGCCCCCCGCGGGGCGGCCCAACCCCGGCCCGCTCGGCTCGGCTTGTCAGACACACTCAATTACCCGTGAAATTGCCCGCAAAGGATTTTATCATACTTCAAATCAGGACGATTTCCTCTCAACCGAACATTCCAGTAACGTTTGAAATAGAAAATAAATTAAAAATAGAATCTTATTTTCTATATTTAATTTAAATTATATTTGACCATGTGTTTTATACCTCTATAACCGCGGTCCGAAATTAAACTTTATTAGTCGTTAAAGAAGATTGAATTTACTGTTAGCCGCTCATCTGTTGCGACGTTATCCGACGGATAAAATTAACCGCACTTTAAAAATCGATTTATTGACTCATACCTAACGATTACTTTTAATTGATACTTTCAAGGCTTATACATACAAAAGTATTACAAAAACCGTAAACTTGTAGGTCGTTTGTAATTGATCAAATTATCTTAGTTATTAACCGCTTTACATACTTTAATGACAGTATAATTGCTTTTGAATGCAAGCTTTAATTGAATAATGCCGTCGAATTTAATTGTATGTTTTTAATATAGTCGCCATTCTAATGCAAGCAATAATTACTTTAATCGAATAAATTGTTAGAAGATTGCTTCTAGGAAAAATCTTTTTTTTACTTTACTTTTTTATTTTGCTTGATTAAATTACTTATTTTAATTAAGTTACTAACGTTAGGTATACGCTAAATAATAAAAATGCTCCACAAAAGCCAGCGAGCGATGAAACCGAGCTAATGGCGTTTTGTCACCTGTTTATTTGTTATTACTTCAGGCAATTTACCTGTCCATCACGCGATCTCCATTAATGTATAAAAAATATTCGCGTAATAACGAGCTGAGTCCACAATGGCGCGATTATTGTCTGCGCATTCCCACGCGGTCGTGTGCACGCCACTTTATAAGTTTATTGTTGACAATCGTGACCATTACGTAGTGAGCTCCCCTACCTATTTCGTCCCTTTATGGAAGTTAAGTGGTGTAGCTTTTTAAGGGGGCCTTAATTATTTGGTCCGCGCACTGAGTGAGTACAGGAAGTATGTCCCTCGATTCATGCTCATTAGCATCAACCGTTAATGTTCGCCTTATGGGTATTAGTGAGCCTTTTGTAATAACAGTCATCAAGCCATTTGCGACTGTACTGTCCGTTCCTTTCTTTAAAACGCTTAGAAACATTTTATGAATAACACGGATTTTCCATTGTTGAATGTTTCACGTAAAATAGGACTTTTTATGACGACCTCACTTCAGTTTTATGAGTGCTATTGAGCGGTGAGGTGCGCGGGGGAGGAGGGTGTTAATTTTAATGCCTATTTGCTCAAAATCCGTGTCGCATCCTCCTCGGTCAATATTTGCCTGTCGGAATTACCGCTACGAACAAATGAGATGGCGTCTCCTCACATATTCCACGTTTCTTCAAACACAGACCGAAGCCACACAGTCATGTTAACTTTGACTATTTTTTAAGGCCAGACTCGACTCAACCATTTTTTCATCAAAATTTTTCCTAATCCACGCGAGTAAAGCTTTGTTTTTAGTTTCATGGTTTCTATATTACGAAATCTGTGTCAGTGACGATTAGTTTTCACCTTTGAGAGGACGTTGCCGGAAATTGTATCTCGTCAAAAGGATTATCAGACTGATAAGTGGAGTGCCTTGAGTCAATGTTCGCCCAAAATAATCCCCGACACATTCGTTGCGATAGCGTTATCAGTTTGCGCACAAATACGGCATTTGGAGTATGCAAACAATGCTTCGTCATAATCAAGATGCTATCAACGCGCCCGCCTGCATGGGAATAGATGGAGTACAGTCTGCCAACTACATAGCTTAGTATAATTAGCCGTACGTAACTATTATGACATGATGGCGTCGGGGTTCAGGGTTGGCAGACAGTCGCTTTTGCTTATTCATAGGATCGTAGTTTAGTTTGCTGTACATTTTTATAAAATCTTAACCCTTGAATGAATTTATGTACATTTTGGTAAAATCTTAACCCTCGGATGAATTTACTGCTACGGGACTAAAAACCGCAAAACAAAACATAGCAGGTTTAGAATACTGTACCAATCTATGTTCATAAAAAACTGGTCTTGGTCGACATCAATAATCGAATGATCCTGGTTTCTGATGATTTAAAATCCATAAGAGAAGTCAACTGTCCAATACCATATAGATATAGACTTATTTTTTTTCCTAATGGCAATCGTCCATTTTGAACATTTAACTGCTACATTTCCCTTCGAATCTAAACATACAAAAAAAAATAAAGTGGGTACAAGTCTGCTTCCCTATTCGTAGAACTGTCGATGTCAAACGAATGACCCCTCCTACATTAGGCGACAAGCGGTGTTGTGTTTCTGAGAAAATAAAATCAACTTTCTGATCCCTGCGCTACCATATTAGTTTACTAGCATTTTTTTACTATCTCATGACAAAAGGATGTATATCGAACTATTACTGGCGCTTTTATGAGCTATAAAATTAGTGAAATAAAGAACAGTTTTGCTTGCGACAGTTGTATGTTAAGACGCTGCGTGTAAAAGGCAATCTTGATGATCAAATATTTGTGTATGCTTGTTTGGTTTGTAAGTGCGAATGGTGTTTAGATGTTTGCCGAGCCGGTGGACTTGTGTGCGCGCTCCGGAACGGTCGGGCCTCTAATATTACTAATCAATAGATGACATCGATCCACTTTTCACCATTTCCACGAACCCCGGTCTCCACGAAACAAACAAAACATTTTAATCTGCACAAAAACTCTTTGGAATAAAATTCCAATTTAAGATTCTGCCAGAATTCATTCAATCGTTTCGGAATTCGAATTTCAATAAAAAGAAATTCTCGCCGGAGTGCGCAGCAGCAGGTAGACGTGGGCAGATAGACGTATTCAACAATTTGAAATAAGAACACGTTTTCTTTTTATATCCGTTTAAACGCATTCTGTTTAGTTTTGTTTTTGTGACCGTGGCCGGTGGATGCGGGCCTTTCATCCGGCCCTCTACACAATACTGCCACTCAAAAACTGTTCATTGTATTTTAATTTGACCTTTTCGGCGATAATTTATGGGATTTTTTTTCTGTGGAAGGGGAACGTTTACTCAGCCCATTATTGCCGTGGATTATTTTCATTCCCTTTGTGATCAATTTCAAGTTTGGATGATCGAACTTGGGCTATTAGTTTAGAAGTAAACTGAGGGTGTGTTTGTGTTATTATTTCGTGGGAATTTTAACTAAATGGGATTTTAAATATAAGGTGATATTTTGTTTGCTGAAATAAATAAATGAAGGGTGAAATTGCCCATGAATATTAACAACTTTCCTTAAGTTACCGACTCTTTAGTTTTGTTTATTTAACTGTTGCAATTGATATGTAGAGTCAATATTATTATATTTTTAAATTTCGTATTTTGCTTATTAAAAGTTGTTATTCAGGACACTTGCACTCATTAAACCCAATCTTACTTAATTCGCAGGCGTTGGTGTGGGGTTCGTCCAAGGCATTATCTATAGTTAGTAAGCTTTCTTATATATTTACTAATAACATAGTCTTTAAAACGCATATTAACACTATACTCGTTGGCGTAGTGGATCCGCGTTAGGCTCGACCTACAGAGGCCGTGGGTTCGACTCCCACTTTGTTGGTCCTGGTGTGGGTGTTACATTTGTGAATTGTTCAATCAATTCAAATAATACAAGGCATCTTAGTTTGGGATTGCATATTAAGTGTATTTTGCATTATTTATTTATAGACCCTCTCCTGAAAGGAATGTACTTAAATATTTTTTCCAGTACCTAAGTAAATAAAATATCACCTTGTATTTTGTCAAGTTAAAATGGTGTCAAATTGTAATGTAATATTTTACCTTAATATAAAATTAATAATTGTTAATTGTGTCGTCTAAAAGATTAATTAATTGAGCAACACTAATCACTAAACATAAATGGTATCTTCTAACAGACAATTACCATATAAATGGACAAAAAAACAATAGATACCTATTCCGATCCGATAACACAAATTCGATTCGATTTGAACAATTTTGTTATTTTTGTTAATCCAGTCGTAATTTTATTTATATTATGTTATTTTATTGCTTATTCAATCGCGATTACAAAATGAAGAGCCGCGGCTTAAAGCTAAAATTACCTATAGGGTTTCTATAGCGGGCAGATAAGTCGAGATAACACGAATATAACAAACAATTAAAACAAAGTGTAAATTATCGATGACTCAACATCGATAAGATCCGGTTCCGGCTACAAATAGACTATGTGCACACTCACTATTCGACAAGCCACGTCGTAAATTGAATCATTGTAAGTGCGTTGACTTACTGCTTACCTTAACTGTACCAAATTTTATTTCACTCACGTATTTATTAAGTAGGATGTGACACATTAATCATTTCAGTAACTGTTAGCTTTATGGGCCACTGATCTGAGTATACTCGTAATAAATCAAAGGGCCTCACTTACAAGTCAAACCCTGCTTTTAGTGTTTTTGTTCGAAGCTTAAAATGTAATGGCGCCATCCATATTAGGGTTATTGCCCAGCCGATATCAATTATTCTGGCTAGCCAATCGTCTTGAGAATACAATAAAAAACTAAATGCGATAAAAAGGCCCTTAAGGCGACTGCACATTGTGCGCGCGACCGACACGTCGCGGCCGCGACCGCGTCGTGCATGCCACATGCGGCGCCCGCTGCTACCGTCGTCGGTTTCGTTTTACTCTTGCCTCCTTAGCGCACATAACATGCCACTTTCAATTTACTTTTATTATCCGATCGAGTGATCTCGCGATGAGAACATGGATAAGTAATTACTCCGAGTCTTCGCACTCATAACCACGGTTTTATTTTTATTTTATTTCGTCGTAGAACATTGAGTGTCAATAAAATGTTAATGCCACTTGTTTGCTTGCTTTTAGCTCAATTCATGTTACTCGCTTAAGTATTATAAATTGACAGTAATTTTGAACCCTAAAGTCATTTTTATAAGAGCCTTTTGTGGCCCACTGCTGGACAAAGACCTATTGCAATTTTAGGTCATTCATCCTTAGCAAATGGAATTTAATAGATGTTTCTATGTGCTCAATTCCATTAGGTATACAATATTATCAGCCGGGAAAACTTGATGTAGTGTAGAGCCTTGCTGCGGTTGTCTGTGATGTTATTACGTTATTAAGAGAGATCGCCCATTACAGCCTGAGACAGCGGTGCCGAGGCGCGCGACCGCAGGGCTATCTCCCAATGGTTACATTCACAAAATTCCCGGCCACATTTTTCCTGGGCCCGATTGTCCGCAGCTCCATTTACAACGTCTACACGCCGCGCCAGTTCCTTTTACGCTTTTATTTACGCTCCTTTTATTATTTTTAAAGTCCGTTTGTTCCTCGCGCCGGCTCCGAGCGCGGCGGTTATTTATTTTTTGCTGCCGGCCTCCCGGCGACCGTGTGTTGTGTCCCTCGCTTTATTTTTATTTTCGTGCTTCTTATTATGAAGTTAGTTTTTTTTATATTTCATTTTTTTACTTTATTATTACGTGCTCGCGTGTTCACGTTACTTTATTTTTGTGTTAAGAGGCGAGCGTTCGAGTTTTTTTTTCATTAATCGAGGCTCACACTGAATTATGGTCATTAAAGGATAATTTGTATTATGGTAATTTGGGATGCGTGTAATTTTTGTTTCGTGATAGGAATGTTTTTGTAGCCAGACTGAGATTGATGACTTGAGTTGTATATGCGCTTAATTTATGGAGCATTGCGTTGCGTGTCAAATTAGGGGTCGCTAAACGGGGTATTAACTTAACTCGCTTAACAACTGCAGCCCGGCTGTTTCTAGGAAACACTTACACACAACTTAAGCCTTATTTTAGTAGAATAGTGGCGCTTTAATAATATTTACTAAAACTGTTTTATTTGTGTAGGGTCCTCCGCAACCCGGTCAACCGATCAAGTTCACAGTGGGCGAATCCTGCGACCGGATCAAGGAGGAGTTCAATTTCCTACAAGCACAATATCATAAGTAAGTATCATTACCATTACTTCCACTACCAGAGCTGGGCACGAAAGAAAGTAAACTTTGATAATCGTTAATTCGTTAATCAAAAAGTTGATTTCGATAATCGTTAGTGAAACGAACGTAGTAATGAATGAACGTCAGTGAGTGACAGTGACACCTTTCGTATGACGAGCGATAGGTTACCGAATTCTTGCTTCAAATAGATTCAATGTACCTACCTACTTTCATGCAGATTACTGCACATATAATAATATTAATAATAATGTTTTGGACAAATTTTACACACGGCTGTTTAGTCCCAAACTAAGCCGAATCTAGTAAATGGGTACTCAACAACTGATAAACATACTTATATTATAGCTGACACGCTATAGATTGTAGGTTATACCGCATTCGGAGAAGTTGTTATTATTGTTGTATATTTATTGTATTGCACCCTTGCACCGTAAGTCACCTTACAACTCAGTATACAATGCCCGTTTAACAATAAACAATACAAAGCCAAGTCAAGCTTAGAGGTTAAAATGAAATGCCTAAATAACTGAGCAGGTATTTATTAGTAATTTGCAATTCATGTCACTTTACTACGACATCAGCTTGGCTTGACTGTCAGAGGCTTAACTCTGCCTAACATTTTAATCCACACTAATAAGGTGATCTCCGAAATTACTGGACGGAGGATTTTAAATCTCTTTCCATGATGGGTTATTTACTTGTTCTGATTAAATTGACATACCCTAATTTTACCCCAGGAAAAACCGGTCTCCGACGAAAAAATTAACCTAATCAATAATCCTTATGAAGCATAATTAAAATTACAAAATCGAGGGGACATTAGTAAGTAGACTAACATCGCTCACGTGATCTGGAAATAGATAGCGTAAATAATAAAACAGTATTGCTTTTAAGGACACGAGTACCATTCTAAATCTTTGTTATAAATAAAATATCATCTAAAGAGATCATCCCGGCTGGGATCTGTCGCCGGGTATCACTGGGACTCCCCTACCTGACCCTTTCAAGAACACTATTTTAACTCCTTTGTCAGCCGCCCGGCCTTTTTGCGACCTTCCATTGTTATCAAGAGGAAAAAAGTTAAACCCAATGGTGTTTTTCAACGTAATCCTTTGAGCTTAAATGTACTGCGGAATAAAATAGGATATCGTTCGTTCGGCCGTAAGTTTAGGGGTGTAACAACTTGCAAGGCCACTAGGCCATTTATTCATATGTTGCATGTAAACCCATGACGTGTAGCAGTGCCACTGGGGCGATGCCTAGATCACACACCTGTCCAGGGTCACCAGGATGGTCATTATAACAGTAAATCTGCATGCTTGCCATAATTTCAGAGACAAGTAAGGAACGTTACAAATTAATCTAGATAATTTAGAAACTCCCATGTTTAAAGTCTACAACAATTTTAAGGTAACATGATCTTGGAGCAGATAAGATTACACCAATTTTACTATTACGCAATAGGCATAGACCAAAGGGGTATTCTTTGACCTCGGGAAACGCGAAATACTTGAGAAAGTATGACATAATCAATGTATTTTTTTTAAATAAGCAAAAAAAAACAAATTAAAATTTGTCAAATTTTCGGACATGTGTTTTATTTATTTGTGTTCAGTACTAGCAGTATATTTACCTCCGTGAATATGGCAGCGATGCAAATTTACATAGCGTATAAATAGACATTACTCCCGCATTAGGGAGGGCTTGTAATCAAGTAGTGGAAGTTGATTGATATATTGTTGTAAAATGATAATGTTTTAATATACCTGATTCTGAAGTCACAAATTTATAATTTGACAGCACTAAAATTAACTTCATCCTTATCGTCATAATCCTGTGTGACAGTGATGGAAACATTTTAAGAGCTGTCAAATTTTAACTTAGTGGCTTTAGAATCGTAACTAATAGGTACATAATCTTATGTTTAAGTGAGAAATTGGAATTTGGCAGCTGATTATTGCTGGTATCACCGTTTATTTTTATCTAAAAGCAATTACATAGTTTACAAACGAAACTGGACTGAATTGTCAAGTCGACGATAAAAAATACTAACCATAACAAGTCTGACCCACTACCTACACGCGATAACGTTACGTCTATAAAATAAGTCGTTTTATGAAACCCTTATCTTATTTGTTACAAGTGTTCCTTAAATAGAATGTAAGTGTTGTGATTTGTAAGTGTACTTATCGAACACTCATTATAAAGTATTAAATTATCTACAAGTTATTCTTATTAGGTTATTCCACGGAGAACACGGTTATTCGCTCTATTAACATTCCTAGTAGGTATTTCTCTCTCTCGGTAGTGAATCTCTTCGGGTTTTGAATCATCTACTGTATAATGTGTTTTTCATTTGTTTCAGTTTAAAATTAGAATGCGAAAAGCTGGCTAGTGAAAAAATTGAAATACAGAGGCACTATGTTATGGTAAGTAGCTCTTTCATCTTTTAGATATTATTGCACCAGCATAAATTTTGCTAGCGTAATATTACGCTTGGTAAGAGAAGGTATTTATTGCTTTGAAGTGTACTTACCAAATTACTAAGAATGCATGACATAGCGTTATTGCAATCTGTGAGTAACTTTTTTGCAATATATGTATTACAAAGTGTAGACACACTCAGTCTCATAAGTGCACCGATTGATGTGCAACACAAAACACTCCGTGCAAACGATTGACTCATTTCCTTTTATCTGTCAATTTCAGAAAAATGATTCTTGACCAGAATAAAGTGTTCCTTTAGTATCATTAATTTGAATTAGAATCATGGAAGGGAACAACTAATTTAACGGTCGAATAGAGATGCTATCAAATAATATAATGCTTATTCGGGTATAAAATCTATACGGTCCTTTTGTTCAACCCGCATGTCGACTATTATGTTTTCGTTGGATCGGACAGTCCATTTGGTATTATGGTGTATACCCTCTTTTATAGGTATGTAGATAATCGACCTCACGACTTTAACTGTTTACATTCATTTATTGGAACTATTCAACATCTGTTTTACATACTTTGATATTGGACGCAAGTCTCAAAAACATGTGTTATTTAGTTTATCGCGCGATTAAATTCCTGAGCTTTTCAAACAAAATGAATAGATATTTTGGCATGCTCTAATCCCCGCATGCTCGTTCCACTCAGATATGAATCACGATTAAGTGTTGCCAAATCGCAAGCCATTTATTTTAATACGCCCGAGAAGAAATTTTCGCGAGCATTTTTATGTGTCGGAAACACTTCTGGCGGCCGTCCAAACTGTGCTACTGCGGATGTTTAGTCGCTCGGCTCCTATAATTTGAGGAAGCTAATCTGTGCCAAAATATTTCTGTGTCACACTTTGAACGTTTAACATTTTCACGCATTGTTATAATCGATTCGAATATAATTTGTGACATTTGTGTTTCAGTACTATGAAATGTCTTACGGCCTCAACGTGGAAATGCACAAGCAGGTATGTACCCACATCTGTTCATTATAATTCTTATAATTTATTTACAATAAAGAAAATGTTTTCACAATCCAAAGTCGTTAAATGTAAACAAGCTTCAAAATTGTGATATTTTATTAGCGGTGTTACGAAGTGGCGCCCGGGAAAATGTTGTAAAAGTAAAAAATCGTGTTATTGCGCTGCGCCTGTTTGTTGGATAAACGTTGTTTGACAGCGCGCCCCGCGGCGGTGGGGGGCCGCGGCCGCGGCCAGGGGGGGCAGCCGGGAGGGTGGGCGCTCGCGACACGGCGTTGGTCAAGCCACTTTGTTGACATTTCGGTTTTTTAATTTTCACGAAGTTTCCGAGCGTTATTTGTTTTTCGTTTCGCCGAATTTCAAAATTGTTTCGCTTCTGCGCTCCCCTCTGGGTAAAAATAATAATTTGTCTAACAATCAGAGAGTTGCAGCGGTTGGAGTAATGTTGTGATGGTGATTATTTCAATGCATTGTGAAGGAAATATTGCCGGCTGGGGCTGAACGCTGAACGGGCTCCCCTAATGTGCACGACTAAAGTGGAGACAATATATCTATGAGTTAGAGACGCTTAGTAGAATTCACAAAAAGGGGATGTGCTGTAGGGCTGTCAAATCTAAAATGAAAGTAATAATTCCATATGATAAGTTATATTTATCTCTCAACATAAAAAATGAAACCCAGATATAATTTCTACTACCTATGTAAATATCGTTACTCGATAGAAATTATAATTTTCCGTATTAAGACACGAATACAGGATATTCACACATAATAATATCGGTGAAATTCTTCGTTTTGTTTACTTATTTATCTGTGTGTGCAAAATAACTTTATTTCCCATTAATTATGGCTTAATACGCAGTTACATTTATCATTTTGACGTTTTGTGACTATACAATCTGAGAAAATTTCTATTGGACATGATATTTGTATACATGGATGACTTCATTATTTTGACCTTTTAGTACTTTGGATTGTAGTTTGATTATAATAATTTCTGCGTGTTCTACAACCCTGACCGCCGCAACAATAGCTATCGCGACGAATAGATATTTCATGCGCCAGGGGTTCTTACGCTCGAGGGGCGATCCGCGGGGGTTCCGTAGTAATCTGTTGATTTTACGCTCGCCGGCCCGCTACGCTCGAACCCCGCTTTTTAATAATAGCCGTACTTTAACACGTCCTCAAAACGGAACCGAAATCAATTTACAACGCTCGAACGTCTAATAAGAAACACTCATTCCTTTCACGCATTAATGTGGATTTTTAATACGAAACAGGTATTTCCTTCTTCAATTCATTATTTATTCAATTTCTTTATTTATTGAGGAGTATTTGATAATTCTAATTAGAAAATATTCGAGTTAATGAATGTATACGAGAAAAGCCGGCGGCTGTGTTCAATATTTGTTTAGTTAGCATGTGACGAGCTCTAGTGGAGGGGAATCGCGAGGGGTCGCATTGTTTGCTGCTGCGGCAGACAGATGGCGACCACTGCCAGCTCAATGCTTGAATGCGCCATTTAGCGTATACTGCCTCGCTTCATTGTAATGGATTATTACATTAGCACTTAATACGCTCAGTGGAGCGAGACCCGAGTACCCCTCCGACTTTGTTAAGCTTTTATACGATTGCATGCGAGTGTAATAGAATAACAAGTAATGTTTTCATTTTTTTGTCGGGCATCGTGCTTGTTTTTCTGTGCGTAGTTGCGTGACGGTCGATAGTTTCGGGTTAAACACTCAATAAAGCGAGATTGAAATTTCCGAACTGATATCCATTGGCCACACTTTTTATCAGGTTCCATTGAACTTGTGACGTTTCAAGGTCGCGTTAGATCTAACTCTGCGGTCTTCTGAGGTATCTGTGATGAAATATAGTGATATTGGTAGGCTTTAAGGTCGGTTTTGACATTTTCTCTAGTTCCACCGCGGCGGAGCGACTGAGCGCGTCGTGACCGCGTCGCGTTACAGCGTGACCGCATCTAACGCGCGTTTTCCGCTCTTTCTGACGACGACTAATTGCTTAGATTTTCTTTTGTTAGTCGCGGGGCTAGACCGTAGTCAGACCGTGCCGAATCGCACCTACTTACGCCGTGAATTGATTGTTTCGTCTTTGTGTGGCTGTATCGACACGGAGACTTATTGTTCTGTGCGAGGCTATTATTCACGCCCGAGCTGACTTTCACGCTGTCGATTATTGCAAAAGTTTTCCGTATTTGGGGGCGGTCGTTGACTACGCAAGTTGCTTGATAATTAAATGCGTAGTAATGTCAAATATGTTATCTGATGCTGATAAAGTGTTTAGTGAACGGTTGAAGAGCAATAAATCCATAACGGTGGAGTGATTTCATGAAGTGTCGCGCGCGAGCGAGCGTCGAGAGTGAGACAATAGGGCTGGGAGTGTGGGAGCCGGGTGTGGGTAGTCGACGAAATACTTTGTCGAGGTTTACGAGCGGCGACACCCCTGCCGCGCGGGCGGGCGCGCCCCACTGCACACACACCCCTTTGACACCCGCTTGTTATGAAATATCAGTGATGGCGTGGGCAAACCCAATACATACTTCGGAAACACGTTGTATGTCTTTGTAAGGGGAGAGGGGAATGAATTTATTTTCATTTTCATGTAGGTCGAGCGTGAATGAATCATGTCCTTCAGTAAATAATATACGATGAATGAGTGACAACTTTATTAATATACATAAGTGTCATATTATTATAACACAGGCTAAATCAGAAAAGCTGAATTTAAACTTAAAGTATTTAGACTTTTCTTTCAGATTAAACTTCGGACCAAAGAGCCTACCTATTAAAAAGACCAAGGTGTCAAAATATCCAATGTTCAAAGTTGGTCGTTCCGGACCTGAGGGATTCTTTTAAACACAATCCAACTCTGCGTGCTCGTATAATTTAGGGGTTATTTTGATTCCATATCGGCGCGCTGGTCCCTCACCCTTGATGCGCTCAAATTATTCATATGCGGGGCGGAGGTTTGTTTACCCCTGCGTTAGGGTGCGTCCACACCACACCCGCCGCTCTCATTGATAAAAACACTGCACGTGCCGTGTCGTGCGCGATCCGCTTAACTACTATTGATAATGAAACAACCGGGGCCGCGCCGCCGCCGCGTCCCTAATCCTGTTTGTTTCCAACCCCGACATAAACCAGGCTATCTAATGCCTATAAGGTTTTATGTTATCGATTTTATGACCTCCACAATTTACGATAGTTATCGTTCACCTTATTAATTATAAGGCGGATTATATGTTAATACGAGGTGATCAATTTTATCTTAATTACCATGTTATTTTCACTACATGTAATTTACATTATGTACGTATCTAATCTGGTAAATAATTCGTTTTGGCGCGGATAATTACAGTTGGCTGTAGGTAATGATTTGGTAATTACAGATAGTTTCACGAACAATAAATTGTTATTATGACACGTTTTTATTTAAAAACAAAATGAACAATAGATGTAGGTATAAATTATGTGCAGCGTGGCGGGCGGCGGGCGGCGGGCGTGATGCCTTATCAAATTACGAGTGACGAGTGTTTCACATCAACATACAGAGCACGCTAAGGGTCCCGCATAATGGCCGCGCTATCTGATGCATGTACAGACGGCATTGTGAATTGTCTGAACGTACGCAACAGCACTGAACTGAACGCTCGGTCGCCCCCCGCTTTAAAAGCGAAATTATCTCTCCATCTACAGGGTGCGTCATGCGGCAGATGGCGCTTGCAATAAAACCACTAAACGCGTATCGCCCGTCGCTGCTTTCAGCTTTATTATTTGATCGGGGAGCCAAATTAAAGGATTTGCCGTAACCCCTCGGCCGGCGACCCTCGCTGCCAACAATCACCTCTGTATTAAGTCTAATTGTGTTTTCAAATTCGGCCCCTACAACGCCGGTACGATATGCGACATGCGAAAAAATGGGGTGCGTTCACCCCGGTGGCTTTATTAAATTCGTTGGTACAGCGTGCTCTGCGACGTATCATTTAATCAGGACGGGGAGTAATTTACTGAATCAATGTTCGCGCGTCGACTTCACCCTTGTAATGGGTGGTCGTAGTGTCACGCCGAATCCGAATTTCGGCTATTAAATTACCATTTTCGTTCAGATGAAGCTGAAACTAACTTTAATAAAAATATAATAGGTTATGTTTGAGTTGCTTTTGTAATTTTTTTGCTAAAGTTACTATACTATTAGTAGATGTCATACAAATTTAATCTAAAAGTTTTTATGTAAATTATATACAAATAATCTTGTATAGCACCACAAAAGTTTACGTTTGTTATCATAGGAACAATGATTCCCATCTGACGTTTATTTTAAAAGTTACCCTGAACTTTCTACATGGGCCGAAATTCGGTTATACGTACCGAAACCGAAGACTCGGTCATGCACTATGTGGTCGTGAACACTCGTGACGCGCTAATAAACTGTTTTATTGCGAGCCTAAACCCGCGCAATGAAACAACGCTATAACAATATAATGTGCGCCAGCACTTGTCCCAGTGCCACAGTGCCAGCGCTATCTCTGTCATACACATTAATCTCGCTATCATGTTCTTCATGTAGTGATATATCATAGGATTTTATTACGAGTGTCTGTCTTTCGATTGATGTTGTTCTATCTCTTATCATACACTTATCAACGTCACAATTCGTACTTAGAAACGTCAATAAGGATACGTTTTATCGTACTGGTTTTTGGCCCGTGGCGCCCACAATCAATAGTCTTTCCCGACGGTTCTTAATTTTAATCAGCATATAAATTCAGAATAGCAGAAGCTATCATTAAATTGTACGACGTTTCATCTAAATGAATTCAGTCGTTCTGACGTGAATCACATCAAGTGATTGAGTAACGTATTTCCGCATTGATGTAATTAGTAGGATAATTAACACCCATACTTCAGTACTTGTAGATAAAAATACAATGTAATACATGTAACGTTCTTTTTGTATTAATTTGCAACATGCTGTATACGTGTAGTTTGTTGTAACAGTTGGCTCCTGCTCCCTACACGTTTAACGTTATTCTCGTTTATGTTTTCCCCTCGCCGGCGGCGGCGGCGCGAAACTAATTACTGAATGCGGCCCGCTCAAGCCGCCTTAATTGCTCTGATTGAGACACGGATATTGATTTCGAAACAGCGTTGATGCCAGTCGGTGGAGCGAGTACTTGACGCGTACGCAAGGCACACTATACGGCTATAGTATTATCTAATCTGCGCTTTTGATTCAATGCTTCCAATTCAATTTATCGGACATCCCATTGGAGTGTTGCACTTTGCAGGCACTCTGATTTAGGATGAATTTGTGTTGCCCGCCAGATACTTTCGGTATCTCTTGTGATTTAGGATATTGGATAATATTTGGCTATATATCCCGCTAACTAAACTTCAATAAAGTTTGGGAGAAATATATGTTACCCTAGTTTTAAGTTTTTTGGGTAAATAAAATAATTTCAAAAAATATAATATACGCCTGTGAAGGATTTTTCTAAAGACTTCCCTTCTCATTGGATTTATTTCAAAATCTTATTTACCTATCAGACATACTTACTTTAGCTACTGTACTTTTGTGAACATAAATTTTGGTATCTCTAAACATTCCGATTTCATCGTTATCTTCTGATTTAGTGTGTCCGATAAATTGAATCGAATCTGTCTCCGTCAAATCGACCGGATCAAGATATCCTTGGGGCCTTCAGAATATCAGATTAATCGGATCGGAAGGTCTGTAGAGACGTGAGCCGGCCCGTGGTGGCGTGAAACGGCTCTCATGAATAATGGACGCGCTGTCCGCTCCTTGACTCCTCATTTAAAACAGACGATTTCTATTCGAATCGTAAACTCCAAGCCTATGACTCACTCGTTTTCCATTCACCATAATAGTCCGTAGAACTGCAGCCTGGGCGGCCGAAGAATTTTAACAAGCGGATTTTTTACTTTGCATACTAAAATAAATGTTTGGACTGACATACCTTAACTTTAGAAACCATTCGTTGTTTTATGGATTTTGCATTTTTAGAATATTTACTATTGCTCTAAAAAGCCGCAACAAAATTTGTTATGGTCTTGATGCCAAGAAGGTTTGCTAAATACTTAGGTGGCTATCATTTAAAATTATTTCAATTGATATTTACTTTGAATGAACATCATTGCATAATTGACAAAGTTTTGCTGTAAATTAATCATGTTTAATTTCGGTAACAAATGAAATAGCTCTGTAAACAGCTTGTATCATTAACAATGGTTGTATACAAAATAGTTGGTATCATTAAATTTCGCTTCTATATCATGAAAATGGTAACAGTTGCGCGCGGTGGCGGCGGTGGGTTCCGTAGTCTGTACAAATAGAGAGAAACAATGCAAACAGGCGAAGGGTTAGTTCAAACATGGGGTGGGGGTGAACCGACCCTTGCAGCTATTGACTCGGATCCCTCGCTCGCCTCGCAATCACAGACGGCATACACTGCAAAAAATTAAGTACAATTTATGAGTGTTATAAAAGCTTTTAGAGGAAATCACTTTTCAAAACATTTAACAATAACTTTTAATAATCTTGTTTGAAGAATACCAAAATGCATCTCTAGGGTTACGTCTAAACAGGTAATGCCAAGCTTATTGTCCGTCGTCTGTGCGCGGGATAACTCTCAAATCACAGGACTAATTGATAGTTTTACCTGAACTTATATAAAATTGCCGTATGACGATGGGAAAACTACCTGAATTTCACGATAAAGGATAATTTCCTGAAATATTAATAATTTCAAAATTTCGTCGTGTTGTACAAATTGACAATACATTCAACTTCTTAACAGTCTAATAACTAGCTGACCACCCGACAGACGTCGTTCTGTCAAAAGCTAATTTTCCTCTACAATTTTGTGCCATAATCCCCAACCATTGTTTATTTAGTCTGGTTGGGTATATTGCATGTGACGTCCCTTCAAAACTGTTCACTCAAGCACGAAGTTTGTTTATAAAATATTACTTAGCTAGTTTATTCTGGGGGAGGTTTTGACTTAAAATATTCTGAGGGTTGGGATTGGAATTTATATTAAAATAATTTAACGTTTACAACGAGTTATGAAAATTTTAAGAATTTGATAAAAACTTTATTTGATAAAATGTAACTTTTAACCCCGAGAAAATAAAATTTTACCCCAGGAAAATCGGTGGATTGCACCATCAGACAGTAGTTTCATAATTTTCATAAATATGGGATGCTACGTTCTGCTGCACTTTTCACAGTTCAGTATAATATTTGTTTGATACATGAAATCTATAAAAGACTTCGAGTAGTTCACTCTTTCTGTCTACCCCACAAGGGATATAGCGTGAAGACATGTATGCACATGCATTAATGTGAAATAATTGCATAGGAGGACATGCATTATAAACAAGGCACGCGGTCTGCATAATAGTTGGGTATTAAGTATGATGCTCAGTGGCGCGGAGACGACTAACTCTAACCCGCTTAGCATATACTTAATTGACTAGCATAATGTTCCTTTAATAAGCACTAGTATTAAAACATGCCAGAGTATATTTATGATTGCGCTATTTAGCTCGAGGGGAAAAACGGGTTTTCCCTTTACTTGCTTATTGCTATTATACTTAAACATAACTTGTGTGTATTACTGATTTAGAAACTTAAAAAAGTTTAATAAATATTGAATATTACTCGTAACACTACTGCCTCAATCTCGTCATACATACGTTATATAGGATTGTCACGATCTCAAAATTTAATTGGTTTGAAAATCGCGTTACAATATGTGGTAATATTGCTGTATTATATACAAAACGGTACACCAATGAGCGGAAGTTGGAGAATGATCCACAAAGTTACTAAATATAACTTTATCGGATAATGATTGATGAATGATGAGATGATGACCAAATAACTGAAAAACAAAGTCATTACATTCAATGTAAACTACCATATTCAATGTAAACTACCATAGTTAAACGACTGAAAAGCTATACTTACTGCATGACATTTTGGTATTTGATTATAAACTGTAGGGCAGGAAAGTGTGTCGGTTCTTTAAGTAATTAGTACCTGTAGAATAGAATAGAAGAAATTTAATTAGCACACAAAAAACAACACATTACAAAAATTTTATACACTTATCTGCTATCTAGCCTACCTACGTACGGTCAACCCGGAGAGGGTCGGCCAGGGACAGGGCTTGGAACCCCCATAGCCCTTATAGCTTTTTGGTGTACTTGGCGTTTAGAACGCTCGATGTTGTTGCGCTCCCGCGTGTTTATATAGCACGTGTTAAATTCCAACATTCACAGAGATTCGTTAGCGCGTTGAATTAGCCATTAGCGGGTGAAATGTCTGGCGCGGCGCGGCGGGCGGCGCGATGTATCGAGCCATGTTTGTTGAAATAACGACAGGCGCCGCCGCACGCAAACACGTATAACAACTCGTACCGCCCGCCCCGCACTATGTACGACAACATGCAAACTACCTCGGACATACCATATAATTTCCCCGCATGTTTAACTAGTCTACGATGATACGTATATATTATAGGATAAATAGACAGGTTTAAACCGAGGTGTTTATCTAGTTAATCTAAACACACCCCACAGCTTGGCTCTTTAGTATTTCCGACTTAGTAACTGTAAGTTTAAAGAAGAATCTGAATCCTGGCCCACCTCACACCGCAGTGAAGCGACGTTTATAGCCAATTAACTTTATGATATACGAGCTCGAAACGAGTGGTTTGAGGATTTCATAAAGTGTGCAGTATATGAAGTTAACGCTTTGTTAATGCGAAGTAAAATATAAAAAGTGAGTCGGCCGGAAAGATTAGATCGTCGGTAATTCATTCCCACGTACAATTACCACATTACCGCGTTACAATGGTATTAAAATGGTACTAAGTAAATTCAGTAGCGGGACCACGTTCTCACTTAGTAGCGGTGCGTTTCCGGCGGCGATAGCGATCCGACGGAAACACGTGGTACCGAAATGTGAAAGAAACCCACAGTACTAAGAAGTCCGAGGCACGAAAAAAATAAATTAAACTCCGCTGACTAATTAGTTTACGTGAGGCTGTTATACATTATTCTCGACGTGTTGTTCTGTCATGAATACTTCATCTATCGGTGAAATATGTATTATATTTTGAAGTTTTTACTTTTTTGAGCAAATTTTTGTTGGTACTAATTCCTGTATTTTAAAAATCGTTTTGTTTTATGTTTTACCTAAAATAATCAAACGATTTCAAGTAAAACAAATACAGACATGTAAGTACAACAAACTATCATCTCATTCTACGCATTTGAAAGGATTAAGTCACCAACCCCTGAAGGCGACTTCGGTATCGCGCATAAAGACGCCCAGTCCAGCTTAACATTAGGGCTGTGGCACACTGGCGCTGTGGGAGTGAGGGCGGGTGGGCGGCGGTTGCGGTTAGCCGCGCGGCTGCGGTCGCGCGGTCGCGTGGTCGCCGACCGATCCGCACCCTCCCTACCCGCTTACACCCGGGAATGCCATGTTTCGTAGAATTCATAAAAGAGATTATATTTTTTAAATTTATTTCTGTTTTAACAACTGCGTGTAGAAAGGGGTAATTAAATCAATGTACAAAGTACTTCCTTAATTAATTGAATAGTTAAGCTCGTAGGGATTAGAGGAAACGCACGAAAATTCTATAGGAATGTAGGTTTGCATTGAAAATACAATCAATTAACCTAGATTTTAATATTCCTTTCCTTTTTTGCTGGGTACTTCTGCTAGAGTGCTTATGAATAAACAGCTTCAAATAAAAAACAATGTAAAATGCTAAGTACTTGTTACTTAGGCTACAATTTGCAAATATTGGCACAAACCGTAGTCAAAAAGATCTGGTAAAATTGCAGATAATGCAGATGGAATTTTTCCAACTTTCTATTCTTGAAACGTGATTATCAGAAAAAAACGAAAAGCTAATATGAAAAACTCGAAACGTGACGCTATGATAGCAATGACAGGTGTCAAGTTACAGAATCGCTTTATATAACTTCTATTAATCATATCATATTATGGAATTAAACAATTTTTTCTCGCAATCCCGTCTAAATACATTAAACTCTTGTTAAATTAAAGCCACCTGTGTCGAGTCTTCCATACAATCCCAGGTTATAATATTACAATACAACAAACAGCCACTATCCCAAGTGTGGTGGGTGCCTTAATTTTTATAAAATGTTCCTCTGTTCATTATGAATACTTATACTATAACTTCTTATTTCAGTCAGAACACTATATTAGTTTAAGGGCCTCTTACACCGCTTGCTGATAAAGTCCCAGATACCCTATCTGCAGGTTATCTGACAGACAGCTTGTTTTTTTGGTTTCACAGGTATCTGATTGCCTATATTTTATATACTCTATCACACAGATTTATCTGATAGATTAGTCTATCACTAAGATTACTATCTGTAACAATATCAGGAAGTGGTGAAAGAAGCCCTAAGAGTACAAAAAACCTTACTTGAAATGAAATTTCGATTAGAGTGTAGATTAAAGCTAGCATTATGGCATAGGCAGTATGAAATTTTCTTTAGTTTTAATATCATGTGTTTTTGCTAGAAATAAAATAAAATTATATACAGTTATTAAAAGCTTGTTGTTGTGGTAGAAATACTTTGGAAACAGACCTTTCCCCGCTACAAAGACAAAAATTACACACTTTAAAAGTTCTTAATTAAACAATATTCTCGCCGCTTTTTGAATAACTATGCCATTGTTCGGTCGTCACGCCAGCGCCAATTAGGGTTGGCATTTGAGCACTTTATATTTTATGTCTTCCTAGACATTTTAATACGTTTATACAAGTACATAGTGTAAATAACAAATTAAACAATGTTCTGGGCGAACGGGCTCAGTCGGCGCGACGGTTCACAATAAGCATCGCATCGGGCGCGCAAACAACCTCCGCAAACAGCCTGAGTAAACTCGCAAACTCCAGTCTTCTCTGTGTCCGCCGCGCACGGCCGCCCGCCTCGCCGGCTCTAATTGTACAGGGCTGCCAATAGGGCTGCAACTGTCTTCCAAATACGAATAGGTGTATTTAACACGTTGGCACTATTCGATTCAATACCCTTCGACGGTAGAGGTATTAGTTATATCGTAGACCTTCTAATCCGCCACAGAGCGCACAGAGACAGTGGTTTCCATGGCAACTTAAGTAGTACACGTTGGTCCTTGTTTGGCTGGATGCTTTTGTAAATTGGCTTAATTTGCTTATCCTTCTCAGTCATGAAGCTAAAATATCTTTGATGGGCGCCCGCGCCCCATAACCTTCCTGTTCTCAGTAAAGACAAATTCACGAAGTTATCTATAGTAGTAGAGATACTCTACTTAGTCGGTTACATTGCAAATCAAATGCAATCCTATAAACATTTGCAGTGGACCGTCGTGGGCCCTTCGCTTCCAAAATCGAGGTCGATAACATTGGTCCATTGGACAACCCTAGTATAAATTATGTATTTAAACCAATAATTATTAAACATCTTTCGCACTATTCACTTGCGCAATTCAGTTTCAATATATGACACGTATTTACTCACCGAGGCAGCGAACAATACATAATTATACGTGGAATTTCGTGTAAACACGAGTAAATTTATTTTCTTGACATTAATTTATTGACATAATGACACAAATGGGTTTAAAAACACAATTTTACATCCAGCTGTATGTGTTTGTATATAATCAAGTGATTGTTTTATCCAATTCACTTATATGCAAACAAATGAGTTATGATACTTGTACGTAAATTACTACAACAGCCTCATCATATCTATCTTCAAAGTTACCTGCTTCTGTGATCGTCAATCATCACATTATGTATCAAGATATCCTCTTGTACTTACTCGTATATACAGAATGCACAATAGAGTCACCTGAAATAGCTAATGATTGTTGAGTGCTAAGACTAAGACCACAAAATACATAATGTTAAAATTGTAAAAATAAACATAAATAAACTTCAAAGTTAACGTGATACGTAAAGTTCCCATACTTATCTATTAGTTATTTGGTCAATTATCATAATATCAAATATCATTTCGTTTTTAAACGGTGAAATCACAAAACTAAAAGTGTAACAACCATAGATTACTACAATAACGCAAACATAAGTTGCGAACTCATAGAAATCAACCATTTTCTGTGAATATTCAAATGTTGTCACAACAAAAATATATCTTAGGTACTTACCTACTTACACATTGGCGGACAAAAAATTATCACTTGAAATAACTGGATTATGTTACCTCAACCATCAACCAAAATGTACTCTCTTCATGAACGACATTAGGTACATCACAGAGCGCCCTCGCCATCTGAGGCTATAGTGTATTCGACAACTACCTACCAGCTAGCCAATGAACAGTGCAGGCAAACAAACAGTCTCTGCAAATAAGCGCGCTTCTGTTCCAGCTGGACCGAACATTGCATTTTCGTTCGAACGTACGTACGTACTAACAGCATGTAGTCACTATGTACGTACTTACAACTCCTGACCTGGTATGAACTATAAAGCAACTGTTTTATAAGCTTGCTATCGCTACACGCATGTAATTTAGTTCTCCGTGTGCGATTATTCGCTATATGTATAGAGGTATATAGGTAGTATTAGTTGAGTGTAGCATATAATATAGCAATTTAAGATAAGCCAATATCGGTTTACATTTTAAATCATATTTATGTTTCGCGCGATTAACCCAAGGTTGACTTACCTTTTAATATCACGAGTAAATTTTATCAGGACACGACTTTTATCTATAATATTTTTATCGACAGTTTCGCTGATCACATAAAAATAATCCAGATACGAACGCTTTATCTATGAAAGTACTCAGGTTTTGGCTTAATCAACCCAATCAATTTTAGGCTAAAACCTCTGATAAGCGCGCTGTCATTTCTGCAGAAACAAGACAGTGGAACAGAAAATCGTACGACAGATTATATCGATAGCATGCGGTTGGCAATCGCCTTTTACACGGTTCATGTTATCACCGTTTCAGTAATGTTATTATTCGAAAATGGCCCTAATCCATCTGATACGAGGAGTTGTAATAATCCAACAGTATTGTGAAACTAAAAATAATCGCCGCACGACCGTGGATAATTTAAGGCGAGCGCGAGCACTCAAATGGTTAATTCAAACAATTTTAGATTCGGAAATGCGCGTTTGTATGTGGAGCGAGGAGAAGTGTATTAAGTGCGCTAATTGCAGCGCTACAACACTTCTAAATAGAGTTGTAATATAGCGGCATTGTGCTCGGAACACAAGACGGGCGGCGGAAACGCGCAGTCATTACCAGGGCGGCTCGTTAATGCCGGCAAAAAGGCCCGCATGCACGCCGATGATTGATTCGTCTATAGAAACCGCTTGTGAAACTATCTACTGTCTACAAATTGGTCAATTCATGTCCGCCGAGAAACTTGTTTGTGTTTCTTTATTATGTTCGCATGAGTCTTGCGGTTTCTCCTCGCGGCTCGTACTGTTGCAGCCATACATTTTGTTTGTTTACCGCCTTCGGGCAACGTTCGAGTAGAACACTTGCAAATGAGTACACAAGCTGTTAACTGTTTAAATAGCTGACGTTGTTTTTGGTATGTGGAGTAATTTACACGCTTATAAGCCCTCTTGTAAAAAGTGCCGAGTCAAAAGGCTTCACGCTTTAGCGAGAGGTAAGATACACAAAGAGCAATAAACGTTTGGCGTGGACCTAAACAAACAAGGGTAGCTAGGAAGCTGGCGCTTTGTTTGGCGAGAAACATGCGAGTCAGTCAACAAGGGGCCTAGTCTCCGGCCCGGCCCGGCGACCCGCCGCCGCCGTGTCCACGCTAATCTGTCAATCAGAGTCGCTCGAACGTGATCCCATTGCTCTAAGCCAATTTATAACTTCGACGGAGGGTTATGTCCTACACTACAGAAGTACATTACGTACAGATATACTACAAACCCAGTCATATTGAATATTAATCACATGCCAGTACCCTTTAGATGATAATCAGAGAGTTAAATGCCACATCGGGCACTCGAGATAGTGATTATAACCAAATCAAACTGTCTGATCAAGGCTCGAGTGTCTTGTTATGAATGAAGACTGGCTCCACGCGTTCTATTAGATAAATGGGCTTAGATACTGAAAACTATGACTGGACAAGTAAGTAATATAGATTGCGATTATTTACTACCCGCCGGTAATGATGCAGTGGAACATGTTGGAATAATTCTTCGTCAGTCGTGTTTGTTTAGTCAGCACGAAGCAATCAGTTCGGAATTCTATCACTTGGCTCGTTCGCGCATGGCTCTTGATCGTGCAATTACAGAGCCATGATGAGGCGACATCATTCTGTCGATAGTCGATACTCGACTCGATATCGAGATAACGACGTGTCCGCACTACACCCGCTCGACGGCTCTCGAATCGACTTGTTCTTCTAGTAATTATATCCATTTGTTTATAATGAATATTAATGACGCGCCTTCCCGTCCATTCTGTGTATTATAAGTATCGAGACGGCGGCGGAGTAGCAATTATTTTGAGTAAAGTCAATTATATTGTCGTTCACAGGCACCACTTCACCCGAATGGGTACATAATTGGAATGTATGTTAAATATTTTATTTATAATTCTAACCTGCTCTACTTCACATCGATGTTTTATTATCGTGGACGTTTTTATCGTTAAAATATGTTATCGATATTGTAATGAGAGATTGAGCGGAGTGCGGACAGCGGGCAGTAAAGTAGCCTGAATTATCGATGTGCCGGCCACTAATGTTCTGCGCAGCCTATGTTTAAACAATTATTGCTTCGCGAATGCGATACGATACGAACCGATGATAATGTTGGCCTCTGTCTGCTGCAATAATAGACCGTTTATCGAGTCGACTGCCATTTCGCCGGAGGAATAATTTATTGGCTCGCCATAAGAGCGATGTGGCTCTGATACAATAGAGCCTCCGACGGGCGACTGTTTTGTTTAATAAAGTGGATACTGTGTACGGGCAAGATAAGCAACAGTCGGAGTATTATAAATAATTCATAAAAGAGTTGGACGCCATTAATGGAGGTTGTAACCGCAGTGGAAATGCGGCAGCGTCCGTCGGGTTCATTTCGCAAAACAATCGCGGTAAAAGTTCATTGGAGGAGTGCTCGGGAGGTCGGCGGGGAGGGGGGTCGGAGCGGTGGAGGGTCGGGGGGCTGGCGGGAGGGTGTGCACGAAATGTGGAGTAGTTGTCCGCTAACCGCTTTACGGATGAGCTTTTTGTTTTGACACTTTTATTCCTTAATTACGTAAAATATTCATTTACAGAAATTCTCGCTTAAATTTATCGCTGTAAACTCGGCAATTACGGGAAAATATTTGAAATTTTACCGAGCAGGAATATCAGATATTTTGTTTTTCAATTAAACAAAGTTCTTCGAGTTTACTGGAGTTTTTTCTAAGACAAAGTTTAGTTAGGTAGGATGACAAGCAAAGTATTTGTTGTAAAACACTGTAGGTGTTAGTTAAGAATTTAATTAATCAACAGTTTTTTGTATTCCTGTTCTTTTATAATTTTTTATGACAACAAATATAATGGCCATTAAAATATAAACTTTGATGCCCCAACTTTGATGCAAACCCTTATGTAAATGAGCACCAAAACAAAACAGATTAGGTCAAATATATGGATGTTAAATGTTTGAATAACTTTTGAAATTAGAGTGGGGACCATTTCAAATTGGGAAAAAATATTTCGGAAATATTTTAAAAATTATGATGAATAAGTCACCAGTACAAAAATCATAAATTTTTACGAGGAAATCTGTATTATTTTTAGTAAAAAATTATAGTTTAGTAGGTATATCACTTGCTTTCATAGTATACTTACCTAGTTATTATTATTAAAAACGTATTCCTGTCTATTGGCATCGATCTTCTCAACCTTCATTAAAATACATTCTCGCAGTAAACTTTAATCATTTCACCTGGTGCCCGCTCGCGGCGTCACTGCGACCGCGGCCGCAAGCGTGAGCATTCTGCGAGGGAGACAATAAATTGCGGCCGTGCGACCGCGACCGCGACCCGCATTCGGGTCGCCCCGCCTATGCAGCTTATGCACTCACCACACGTCCGCCGCGCGGTGCGACCAGCCGCCTGCCTTCCATCTTACTTAACTTGCAACACTGTTATGCCAGTTTGAAATGGCAAAATGTGAACTTTAAGTTTATTTATTTAAACGCACGTCGTCGTCGTATGCTGTAGGCCATATCAAGAAATAGTAGGTACTACATTATTGCAGAAGCGCGGAAAGTAGAAATTGCCAAGGCCCGTTTCTGTCGAGGCATGTGTAGTGCTTTTCCCAAAATTATCTGAAAAACGATTTCAAATGAAAAGCGATTGTTAGAAATCGAATAGGTATGAATGTTGTTATAAGGCATACCAGTTGTATACTACCAAAATTGTATACTTAAAAGTTACTATATTACACAATGAACCATTATTTAAAATAATTACATACCTATTCGTACAACGTAAGCTTCAAATCGAGTTACGTGACGTACCTACGTACGTACGTAACCCCTCGATACTGAACAAATGGAGCCCCATCGCCGCAAGATGCAGTTTCAGATTAAAAGCTCCGCGGCTAAACCACGTGAAAATCGCGCAAAAAGAGGAGTCACCCGCGGCATTAGCGGATGAGTGTCGGAGCCATTAGTGCACCCCCACTTGCCCCACTCTCCCACTCCCACCGTCTCCCCAAAACCCGGCGTGCCTCTTTTATTTCTCGCGCGGGATGAACTCCTTAATGACAAACCGTACTATATCTTTTGTGGAGAGCTCGCAAAAGTACGTATTTTGCGGCCCTTTTGTGCGCCCGGCTTTTTATTCCGGCTTTAGCTACACACCCACAGATAGAGCTGTTCGAACGAACGTGACGTCAGAGAGAAACTACTTTTTAAATCCCCCTCGTTCGTACTTTTATATCAGTTGAAAGCATAGCCTTAATTGTGGTGTTATTACAATCGTGTTTGTAACAAACAAACAAGTTGTTTTGATACTGAGAGAGCGTGTTAATATAGTAATTAATGAGACTGAATAATTGCATACAATTAAAAAGTTCTCCGCGCAGATGCACGAATAAATTATGAACAATAATTTCCGCACGTTTCGTCACGAGTTTGCACAGTCCATATAACCTCATTTTCACTTCATTTTCAATTAAAATACATAAAAAGTTCCGTTAGAGTTCCCGCGTGGTAATTAAGTGATTTAAATTGTTGGGAGATCCGCGTAAAGTTATTTTTTGTTGTAATTTTAAATATAAATTAGTTCGTTAATTACTTTCAGTAGCGAGAAACACCGAACATGTTGTTGAATATTATATCTTGGATGCTTCTAATGATTAACTTGTAGTGTAGAAATTGAACTAACTGGTGGGTAACCTATACAATGCATACCGGTTTATTTAAAAAAGGGTAGAATTTTGTTGTTGAAAAGACAATTTAGTAACCCGAGCAAAATATTTCGTATTTGTAGTAAAATTTTCCCAGCGGTCGGCAGTTTGGAGGTCGGCCGGCCGCGCCGGACGGGAATGGAGGCGCCGAATGAAAATGTAATTTGCGGTAATTCGGGCGCGTCGGGCGGGCTCCTCCGGCCGCCGCCGCCCGGTCCGGTCGCCCGGCCGCCCGCGCCGGCTGTGCGCGGCTTGTTCACATCACTACCCCGTGTCGGTCGGGTTACAGGTTACCACACGTATATAACGCACCTATTTACATTTTATTCCATAGATATTATAGACTGTCCAACTTTAAATTGACTATTTCTGTCCATTTAAAAATGCTCAGGATCAGCAGCTGATACAGTTGTTGTGCCTTACATATAATATAGCAGTAGTAGCGTGGACACACTGGCGCCGTCCCACCTTCCATGCACTTCGCTGAGAGCTGGCGCGGCCGCTTCTAACGCGGAAAACCTCAAGCGCCGCAAATATGAGTGTCTCAATGGAGACCTCATCTTTGAGGCGTTTGGGGTTGAGACCCAGGGTCCGTGGGGTCCCGGCGCCCACCGCCTTTTCAAAGAAATATCCAAAAGGCTGGTGGAGAACACGCGGGACCCCCGAGCTGGCGGCTATTTTGCCCAACGGATAAGCCTCGCGATCCAGCGAGGCAATGCCGCCAGCCTCCTGGGCACTCTGCCGGCGGAGGCGGGGGACGAGCTGGGGCAAGTTTTTTATTTGTAAATAGGTAGGTATATTCGTTTTTATAATTTTTATTTGTATATAATTTATATTATATATTTGTATATAACCTTGTACATATTACTGTAATAAATTTAGTTATACCAGTTATGTAATAGTACGAATAAATGAATATATATAGTAGTTTAGGTGTAATATCTAATACATTTGAATAAGACTGGTGTGACAATATAAAAATATACCGTGAGGACCCCGCGTCTTATAAACTAATTCTCCTTAATCATAGAGCATTACAAGTAGATTTTTAATTAGTTCCTTTCTGACCAATATTCTTAAACATCCAAATGTGAATCTTTTGTCATTCATCTTCAAAATCTTTATTTATCTAATTTGCATTTAAATTACCTTTAATACTTCAGAAACTCTTTCAAATGTCTTTTGACACCTGTTTCATCTCGCTCGCCCTCGTTATTAAGGATTGTATAGAACGAGACAGTTGGAAATTGTCTTTGAAGTCTCAAAGTTACGAAAACAACACCGCCAAAATCCTCTGATCAATCTCCTGAACGATTTGTTTAATAAATAAATATTTCTTCCGAGAATCGGTGGAGATGTTTTTCTTTGACGAAAACTAATATGTCATCATGATATAATGTGGATTGAAACGCTTGGAAAGCTTTCGTGTTTATAAATATATGTTTATTTTACTACGTACCTACCGTATGGCTTCTCACAGCCAGTGTCTGGTGAAGACATACGTCAACCAACTGGTGAAAATAATCCTGAGTAAAATAATACTGGAAAATGTATATTTACTGCTCTATCTACGTTTTTACCATTCAAATGATGACAGATATTTACTTTGTTTTTTTATTAATACACACTCACGATTTTCTGTAACAATGTCCAATCTGAAAAATGTTCAACGACCATGCTCGAACTGAAAAAAACTATGCTGAAATTCTATGTGGTTTAATATTCTGTAAAGACTAACATTATAAAGTTGACGTTTGTTTGTTCTTTGCTCACTCATCTCATAACGGATGAACGGAGGTGGGTGAAACTTGGTACATACAGTGATATCTAATAGGTAGTTGTTCCTATTTACCTACTTCTATTTTAAGACAAAAAGCACATCAGACAATAATTATTACATCTATGTATAATGAGTAGGAAACAATGTTGATATGGAATGGAATGGTTACGCTGCAGCCTACCTAACGATATGAATTCGCTAATGACCTTTCGCCTCGCTCTATTAGTATTCAGGAAATTTGCAATTACCTGCATTTCAATACCAGTCACGACTCGGCGGCAATTTATCGAGGACCTTTTGTGGCTGTCTATTATTTTATACTAATCGTAGATATACGTTATTTATTTTCTATTGTTTAATCTGTCCTTTAAATTAAACAGAACTGCAGCCTATGTTTTCGAATTAAATGGTGACACTAATACACAATCCGTGACTCTTCTAAAGTACTTATAAATAAATAGGAGGTGAATGCCCTATTCATTTAGTTCGCAAAAATCAAATCAACAGCCTATTAATATGTCCCCACTGTTGGCCTACGAGGCTTGCGAGAGCAACGAGGACGTTCGAGTATATAGTCCACCACGCTAGCCCAGTGCGGGTTGGTGGACTTCACATGCGCCTAAGAATTTCTTCTTCGGCGTATGCATGTTTCCTCACCATGTTTTCCTTCACCGTTTGAGAGCAGTCAGTAAATGTACTTTTTTTTCCTTTATTAAGTAGTTAGTTTGTTTTTTGACCGTCCTATCTGAACAGAAATTTTGACCTTACATGAAGTATTGCATGATGGCAATAATGGCAATTTTAGGGATAGAAATATTATTATTCAAGTTATTTCGGGAAAGTGAAAAAATTTACTGAGCATTGCTGACTTTTACTCCTGGAAAATACTAGGTATTCAAGCAAAAAGTCGCCTAACCAAAAATAGCCTAAATCATTTTGTTGCATAACTTTAAACTAACAAATCACACTAACTCGTTAAATCTGTAAATATATTTGCATGTCACAGTAAAACCGCATGGCAGTTTATTTAGCACAACGACTGAAAACATCGGGCAAAGTGCAGATATAAATTCACATTGGTCGCGCGACAAACAGCGCACTTAGCGGAGTGTAATGAAAGTGCAATTTGCGGCGCTTGTGGCCTGCCGTACAGTGCGGTCTGACGACGGCTGCGCTCGCAATCTCGTGCAGTTGCAGTTTCCATTGACGTTTCGTCGCAGTCGTACAATAAGTAAAAATATCAGCACATCTGGAAATATATTCAAGGTAGAAAATAATGACATACGTGTAAAAATAGCATATTAAAGACAAAAGATACCTGGGCACACAAGAAATAATCTTAGCGCATATTGCACAAGAATTTATTTCGTTGTGTATACCTATAATTAGTATACAGAAACATCCTACAAATATTATAAAGGCGAAAATTTGTAAGGATGTGAGGATGTAGGTATGTTTGTTACTCTTTCACGCAAAAACTACCGAACAGATTTTGATGAAACTTGGTACAGTGATAGCTTACATCCTGGAATAACATATAGGCTACTTTGTTGTAGTACAAACTCGCGGGGCGTCCGCTAATACCCCTAAGTAACAAAACGCCTACAGGGCGCTGTTTCACAATGTACCCGGTAAAAACTTATCTACGCGGGCGAAGCCGCGGGAAAAAGCTAGTTAAAATATAAAAAGCTGCCTAGGAGATATTTTACGTATACCAAAATATTTAATAATATTGCCGCAGTCGGATAAAAAAATTACTCATAACTTTTATTTTGTGCCCATAAATAACACTTGACCCAAATACAATAAGGAGATTTGTCATTATCGAATGTTCAATGTACACTGTCTGTACTATTAATTATTATCGATTACAATTAAGTTTGGAGGTGAGATTACGTGTTAAAAGAATTTAAATAGACTCTAGATAAAAAGATATACTTACTTACGGGTTTTCGCATAATATCTGGCTTCCTTAGAACATAGCGTAACAATAATAAAAGGAATTCAAAAATTTCAAGCTACGGGAATGCGAAAGTAACAAGACATGGCAATATGTTTTATTCACCGCATAAAACGATCATATAAAGTCAACTTAGTGTTGTATAAACTCAACTTTATAGCAATAAAATTCGCAACATAAACATAAAAACACAATGAACTTGGATAAACGTCAAAAATAAATTTATGTTAACTCGAAAATATATTAAATACTTCATACAATATTCGGGTAGCTCATTATGTTAATTCGCCCTCGATTCGCTGCGAATCTGTGAACAAAATTAATGCGCATTTAAATGGAAAATACGCGCTCGGGCCAATAAACACGGCGGGTCGGTAACACCCGATTTATCATTTCGTTTGACCGCGAGCGCATTGTTTGTTCGGTTAATTTTATTTGTTACACGTCAACCGACTTATCGGGCGGGTAATTATAATTGGATTCAATTCGTGGAGTGTGGAAACATTTTCGCCCTTCTATTTAGCACGTTTTAAGGTGAACTTACACGTCCTGTGCTTATCTTGTGGCAACATCTGGCTGCTCCCTTTTCAAATGCCTTTAAAGCTTATTCTTGAACCGGTAACTTCGGTTTTGTATTTTTTTTATTACCGAAATAAAAAGATTACAAGTAAAACACTTCTCGTTTCCTTTCTAATCCACCGTATCAGGAGCGCGATCAGATCGATCGCAGTCAGAACATTTAAATACACCTTTAAAAACAGGCCCAACGCATACCGTTCAACGATTGCATTGATTATCGACTTTATTGAATGTTAACGTTCATTTTATTCAAATAAATAGATCGCTGTATAATTTGTCCATTCGTTATCTGTCATGTTTTATTAACTGTATCCATGTTGGCTCGTGAAGACATAATATTTCTAACTCGACGACCTCTGTCTGAGAGTTTTATCTCTTTATTATTTATTTTATTCATAGGTTATTGTATCGGGTGACCTCGGCGTATAATTGATTGCGTGTGTGTTGATTTCAGACGGAGATAGCGAAACGGTTAAATGCAATAATAGCGCAGATACTGCCGTTCCTGTCCCAAGAGCACCAGCAGCAGGTGGCCTCGGCCGTGGAGAGGGCGAAACAGGTCACCATGACAGAACTCAATGCCATAATTGGGGTGAGTAACAAACAAACAAACAAACAAACAAACAAACAAACACAAACAAACAAACAAACAAACAAACAAACAAACAAACAAACAAACAAACAAACAAACAAACAAACAAACAAACAAACAAACAAACAAACAAACAAACAAACAAACATGTAATAAAAAGTTCTATGAATCTTACTACCAAAACTACAGGGGGTATGGGGGGAGAGGGGCCATGACCTCACAAAATGCCTACATTTATGTAAGAATGAGGGGGCCTCCACCCAAAATTGAAAGTTGGGCCCATGGGAAGGTCATGTCGCGTCAAAAGCATATCTGAAAGAACGTTTCGGTTTCTAACGTAACGAAACGAAATTGTGAACTTATTTTCAATTCCCAACAAATTAAACATCGGCGTAACATTTCACGCGAGCCGATTTAACACGTGTCCTGTTTGTACAGCAGGCGGTGTAAATGTTCTGTGGCACAGCAAGCTTGTGGGGGCTAGATACACACGACGCGACGCGATTGTCGGATGGATTGGTCAGAATCACTTGCTGAAGTCAAACTACTAATTGTTGTTATGGTTATCTACTTGATTTCTGCCTTTTTGGCGTTAAGACCATAACTATTATTAACATGGTGTCCAAGGAACAAATCATTCTCAAGCATTTTGAACACTGACCTCCATATTAAACGGCAAAATTAGTTCTCGATACATAAACTAGCTGTCAGGTTGTATCACATAGGTAATCATAATCAGCGCGCCAGTCCAATGTAACAAAGACTGAGGTCGATGCCCTGAACAGAGACCACCTGTCATGCGTGGTCACTACGGTTTCGATGAACTGGACAACCAAGAACCAGAAATAAGACAACTTGCTAAACTACAAGGATAAAATAGTGTAGTAGAAATACCTAGTAAAATACAAGAAAATATCGGTACTTTAAACGGATCCAACAAACCCGATAGGAACGTGGAGATGCATTAACGTCAGACTAAATTCCGCGTAGTGTCAGTTCTACCATTGAGTAGTACCATTGATGGTACTAGTGACACAACTTTGTATCATAGTACCATTAAAGAAAAAGTGGACATTCCTCGCAATTGATGAGATCGGTTATTATCGTCCGATCGGGTGTGTCAGACAAGATTCCATGGTGTGTAGCGCCTAGCGCCCATTATGTAGTGCACTACAGTGGGCGGTGGCATCTGTCCAAACAACCGCGCTGTCGTGTGACGTTTTGTTATTCGCCACGCGCAGTTAAACAGGCACTCATGTGCGACCGATAATGCCGTCTTTATTAGGTTAATCGAGTCCGAAAGGTGGGTGGGGAGAGCTATTTACTTCCAAAGCTTAGAACATTAAAATATACTTTCAAACATAACTGTCTTTCATAATTCGACACCCGGTCCACCCTGCGAATGTTTCTACATCCATGCAGTTGTCCCATTACAGTCGTAGACAAATGACATAGTAGGTAAGCATTCTTAAACTTTTAGATCGTATTTGAAAACGTTTGTGGGCGTTTTGACAACTTCATACCTGCAATAAATCTAATAAAATTTTAAAGAAATAATGATGATGAATGATAACTTAATTTGCATGACATGTATAAAATAAAAGTAGAGTAATCGATACGCTTTCCTTGTAAATTATTAGTTATCAAATAGATGAATGCGTATCATAAATAGCTTGTAGCTTGTAGAACACCCGTGGAATACATGTGTTAAGTGAGTCGAGTCTAAAAGCGCGGCTTTCAACAGGTCGAAAGTTCCTCGGTCGTTAATTAAACTATCTAAGCCTCGCAAGACGACCTGGCACGCAGCCAACAACGTGGAGAAATTGATAAAATCGCTACAAACTAACGTTTTATTTAGAAATCATGTTTATTACGATTAAGTTTGAGAATTAACACGTTTTCTACGCCCAGCGATGCTTCTATTTGTCATCGAGGCGTGGGTGAGCTATGAAATATAAGAGCCAACATTAATGACTGTACTATTAGCATTCGCCTCTATTCACACGCTGCTAACCGCTGGCGGGAATTAGAATCCGCTCTCAAATTGCAAGCTCCAACTAATTTCACAACGTCTAATTATATTTTTTAGCTGCTAGGTGTCGTGAGGTCTTCATTGCCGCCTATTATTTCAATAGGCTCTGGCATTCGCGACGCGCTGCCAAGTGGTTAGTGCGACCTATTCTCGCGATGTGTCAACGTTGTCCGATCGCCAATACGTCCGCCGCGACAAAAATAAATCACTTTAAAGATAATGAGGGCGAAAATAAAGTGGTGGAACTCACTCGTCAGTCGCTCGTCCGCGCGGGATAGACCCTCGTGGATGGAGCACGCCTGGCCTCGAGCCAACTCGATCACAGCGCCCTGACAACGTCCCGTCCCTGTCAAATACAAAGTATTCCAACACCTTCTAGTTATACCAGTTTAAAAACAAAAGCGACGATTTTAACTCGCCCTATTTATCGGCGCGGTGGACAAGAATATCGCGTCTGAAATTAGCGACTCCACTTCGGAACGCGGTTCGTTACCTTTGGCTATGAATCAACAATCTCATGAATAATTTACACACGCTCGAGCTCTTCGATCTTGTTAATAACTGTCCCCATAATTATTAAACACCGTAGAGTGGCATTTAAGATGTTAATGCTAATAGTGAAGACGTTCGCACCACAATGTAAATTATGTTTTATATCATTTTGATAGTCGCTCAGTCTGTGTGCCAAGCACACGAGTTTTTCTTGTGTCGTCTTGTAAAGCATTAGGTGCACAATGCCAAAATAACTCTTTCTATTCCGCCACTACGAACGAAAAAACACGGAAGGGATAAACGGAAATACCTTAAGACCCCCAAGCATTGCCAAGGGTTCAACGCCCCCTCAGTATAAGGATTTACCTACATGTATAGATTACCGAACAGCCTCTGAGACACCGGCAAAACGCAATATCGCTCTCCCCCCTATAAAACACTCTAATTTAAATAAAAAAGCGGCGCCACCTTCCGTATGTCGGTCCTTTTTTTATTACGAACCTTTTTTATTTTCGGGTCAGCTTGGGATCAAAGGGGCTCTCCCCGGAGAGTGGCCGCCCTCCTCGCGCCCTCTCCGTCTGATTTGCGACGATTCCGCCGCGCGCCGATTTGTGAAGAGGGAATAGTCCTCAAATTGGGGACTGTTTGCCTGCCTATTAAAATCACTTACCGTTCTGTTCTGAGTGCTCCGCGCGCCGCCTCGCTTTCAACTTTAAATGATTCCTTAATAAAGCTTTGTTATAGCCTCCCTGGCTGTCTATGCTGATGACTATTGAAATTCAAACGTTCCCGGCCCAAATATAATTCATGAAGGTCCTTTTTTCCCGATAACAATGAACCACAACTCAAGTGCCTGAATAGGGTGAGGTGATAAGTAAAACTGCTCTCCATTGTGTATAGACAATGTGCGTGAATTTGCCGACAATAAGCGGGGAGACGGCCGCAGACGGGAGCGCGGAGTCGTCGCCGGTACGTTATCGGTACATCATTTCTCGTTCTGATTTTATTCCGCGTCACTGGCCCCGAGGGGCGGGCCCCGACCTACGGGGTAATAGCTTCCCGGTACTCCCTCGCACTCACCTACATGACACAAATGTTCGCATTGAAACAATATTCACGTAACGCCAGATCGATACCGCGCGGCCCTGTCACAGATATGCGTATCGAATGCGATAACGACTCTCCATCTCTAATGTTTATTAAACAACGTTCTGTAATTGAAAAGCCGTATCGTTGACATAAGTATGTGAAATAAACAAGTGTATTATGTGTATCCAGTTTATGCAACATTATCTCGAGAGATAGGTGAGCAAACACGGAGCGCTCGCTGTGCAAATAGAGCGTATCTGTTTCACCGTCGATGGCTTTATAAACAAGCGACTCGTGAAAACATTTCTATCTAGTTTACGCCGGGTCTCGCGCCCTCTGATAAAAATTACGACGGGAATAAATCGGGGTGCGGCGAGGGGCGCCAACTCCGGGCGGGGTAGCATGAATTTGTCATTTTTTCCCAGGCACGTCCGCGGGCGGGTGATAAATATTGCATTGCAGGCCCTCGACGTTTCTTGCGCGTCTGCCCGCCTAGCCGCATTAACTTCCCCCGTCGCCGGCGTAGCTGCGTGTTTTTCAACGCGGGGAAGTGAGTTAGGGCGCTTTCTGTCGTCGCTTCCAATGAAATTATGTAATCAGTTTTACGAGTGATCCGGCCCGCGTTTTTCTTATATTCCTACGGCTTTTTCATGCTCGGGGTTCGATCCTATTTGTCAAGTTGCGAACACGTTTTATTGCGAGCACTAAAACAAACGTTTGTAACATTTTTCATGATTCTTGTTGTATCGGAAAACTAGATAAGTATGACGTTTGTTTGTGGTCGCATTTCCATTAACGTGGCATGTGTTTATTTATTAACGTATATATGTGTGGAGTAGTGTATGTGATTAGAAGCAATTATGTTGAAAGTGTAACACGTGTTGTCGGCGTCGCGTGTCGACTGCCGACCGCCTGGAGGCTACACGACCTAATGGTGCGTGATACACCCCCGGCCCGCCTCCCACCCGGCTCTACCCCCTCGATAAACTACCCGCTTTGTAGCTTATGTCGTCGTTTTATATCCCGTATTTACGGGTAAACGACATTGAGAGCAGTCAATGTAAACAATTATCGGTAATAACTTTGAATTATTCTAGGCTCATGCGCAGTCTACGCGAGAACGACTATAAAGTGAGAGATAACGACTTGGACGGTACTCTTCATTGCCAAATGTTTACGCCGGCTTTGATCTGTTTACGGTTAATTTATATTTAACTCACTTGTAACATTCTTATTGTTGCGCGCAGCAATTCAAAAGTTGTCATATGCGACATAGTTGTTCTTCTATATAAATGTAAGCAAGTGTCTCATTTGTAGTTTAATTTAGTTAATTTAAGTTTTATATAGGTACTTTTGTATCATAATTGTTATTATTTTTAATAAAATACTTATTAAAATGTCTCATTGAAATAAGATATAAAACATGTTTTCAACAAGCGATCATTCTGCCGGTGCCAAAAAGCTTAATATTACCCAAGTGCTATATGTTGCTTAATTAGTAGTATACTCTAGCCTATTTACGAAGCCTTAACTTACCTAGCTTAAAAAACTTGCTCTATTATGGATTTTGAAGCTATTTACTCTTTTTAAACGTAAATTACGCAACTTGTTTGATATAAATTTCTAAATTGATGAATCATCAGTGTCTCAATAACAACACCTTACCGATATCTTATTCCGCGGCGCTCAGACAACACGACCGGCAATCGCTACATAATAGCGCCTAATGCGGCTCTAACCGCAAACTAACTGCGCTTAATTATTTAAGTGTGTTAGTGGAAAGTTTCCTCTCCGCTCCCTTCCGCCGCGTCTCGATAGCTCCCATTAAAACGTAACTAATTGTAGGTTAATGCCGTAGATTACGCGCTCACTTATTTGCTACTTACCTCCGTAATTGCTCGACCAATTAAAATGTATTTGTAAGATATTTATTAATTTTTAAGACGTCTCGATGGCGGTCGTAAAGTCATTTGTTATTTATTATAACTGCGGTGTTTCTCGTTTCATTTTTGTGGCTGTGTTTCAACAGTTTATGCAAAACAACGATGGCCGTTCATACGTACGCGAAGCCCACGCCGTTTTACGAGTTCCCGACTAAATGTTTATTTAGCGGACAACAAATCATTTTACATATCCATGAAAGTAAACAAGCAAACATTTTATCTATTCCATAACCGTACATGCACTAAATAAAAATGGTTATCGTATATAGAAGGGATGCGGGGAATTTTATGCGTAAAAATCTGTTCTGCCGACGAAGCTATCCATTAATAAATCGAGTATAATCCCCGGCGTATAGACTGAGTCAAATGTGCCGTGAAAACCCACAGGCGATGAGCATTTTTCTCGCGACAAAAGCTTTGGAGACAGCGCACGTCTGCTCACTCGGATTCCAACACACATACACAATGGAATGGCATAATAATGGATAAATTTCAGTCCCCCTTTGAAGGGGAACCACCTTATGCGCGCTTCGTGATACGAGAGCAGGTGATCAAACCAAAAAGGTCAGTCATTACTCATTTTGTGTTTTAGAAGAGATTGTGTTGCCAAATCAAACAGTCCCCTCCATTCACTTTATTGCACTTAAATATAAAACTCGCTAAAATATAATTTTATACTATGTAAGCCTTATTAAACGATTTCTTCCAGGCAACCTCAGAGTAGGGGATTATAATAATTTATATTATTTAAAAAAAATTGGTAGACTCTCCATTTATGAGTATGAATTATGAGTCATAATAACACTACTTACAACTTACGAATGACGTAGTAAAACAGGAGGCTATTAAGTAAGTTCTCAATCACAAGAGTCTTAAATTCCTTATATATATGGGACATTCTCCATAAAATACCAATATCAATCCCCCTTTCTGATAATAAAACGCACGTCACACCGCTTTTGTTTGCGGAAACGTCTGCGGGGAAACAATATTCTATAACGTTTATCAGGAAATACATCTTTATAAATATCAGAAGAGGTCGCATTTTCCTGGAAGTCGTTTTCCGTTTGCAGCGTGTTTATTTCTCCTGGTTTTCAGACAAGTTTCATGATTGAACGCATTTGTTATATTAAAAATGTCTTTGAACGATTCTGATTAAAAACCTTCAGTGGATGTACAGTTTGATGCTACAATCAGAAAACAGAGATCTATAGGCAAACTTTAAAAAAATACTCAATATAGGTGCTTAGGTACATGTAGTTATACGTACTGGAAAATAATCTAAAACACCCCTCGTTGTCTCAGAAACTCCGACAAACTTTAATTTGGCTGATAATATAAACACCAAAGTTCGCGGGGAGATAAGCAAACGATGGGAAAGTCGTTAGGGGAAGGAGTTTTAATCCCGCGGGAAGCCGTCTATTTAATCACGTCTCTGGATATGCGCGGAAAAAATATAGCGGTGAAGGTATCAACGCGGCTTTATTGTCATTCATGACAACGGCCGGGTGGGTGGGATTATGAGCGCAGGGTTGCCATACCAAAATCTGGAAGTGGAGATTAAAATCCCGGATATACGGCCAAATCCCGTTGATTGCTATTTCCAATACGGAACTGGAAATTGACTTTTGGAAGACAGTACAGATGGAGCTTTGATAGTTTCTCGGAATTGAAAAGAGTACGAACTTGTGGTAACCCTGTTGAGTTAGGAGGTGGGGGGGAGGGAGGTGAGGTGTGAGGCGTGAAAGTTCTCGATCGCGTTGTTGTGGGATCACGTCACGCCGGCCGTAGACACGGCTTTGTATAATTTAGATTCATCGGGGACTGTCTCGTTGAGTAATTAGTTCTCACCTTAAAACGTTAATAAATAGTCTGCGTTGAATAATTGTTCTGTGTGAATCTGTAACACAGTTAGTTGCAAGTTTATTGATGCTCTTATAGCTCTTCGTGACAGATACGATGAAGTTGAGGCCTCTTTACTGCAATGTGACACGAGTATATTAGTTTTGTGCAGTAAACAGACGGTTACGCAGCAAAAACACAAATTATGAGAAAACTGACTAAAAAATTACTATTTATGATCTTTATTAGTCGCCTTGCGACTTTGTCGCTCCATAGGTCGTACACATAATACCTATTTTACTTATCCTCTATCATTTAGACCCTAATTTATATAGTGCCTTGGCACTTTGGCACGCTCCCACAACGGATTTACAATTAAAGTCAAAGATACACAAACATTACAAAGAAAACTTAATTAACATATTATACAAATGAAAAAAACTCCTCTAAGCACTCCAACTAAGTGGCGCTCGCCACCTTTTGACACACGATAAATCAGAGCCGTGAGCGGCCAATAAAAAATATGTTCCACCCTCGGCGAAAATCCAATTAATTTTCGGCGGCTAAAAAAAGAGCGTGCTCGTCCGAGCGGAAAAAGCTTGGAGAGGCGCGAGTCACGCGCACGGGCGGAAGCGGGAGCGGACGCAGGCGCGGAAGCGGGAGCGGGAGTCTCGCGGGGCGGAGGGCGATCCAGCGTGCCCCGTATAATAATAACGTTAAACGAGATAGGAAAGGGAAGCGCGGGAAAACGAGAAAAGTGGAAAAAGGGGAATAATGGAGAAGGAGTAATCAATTTCGCTCAGTCGCCGCCGCCGCCGGGGCTCTCATTTAAAATTTAAAATATCGCGGCGCAGGGGGCTTGTGGAGGACTTTTTAATTTCGCCCGGCACCGTTTTAAAAATGCACACAGCTCTGCGGCGACACACCAATTCACTTTGACTGTCTACACTAAAGCTTTATTTGGCTGTTCTTTTAAAACGGTGGTAATTAATTTCCTTCGTCCATATTAAGGTTGTTAATTACTTGTTCTTTTAGCTTTGGGTCCGTGTTTACTAGCAATTATGTCAAAACAATGTTATGCGGTTACAAAATCACAGTAACGATCTTGCGACTTAAGTTTTAAACTGCATTGTAATTACATTGTTATTTAAGTTAATAATTACCAGTGAGTACTTGGTTTTAATGTCAGTTGTTTGTTTGTATATTTTCCTTTTTTTTGTAACTACTACTTTCGAAGTTAAAGATAATGATAGGTTATGCCCCAAAAAAATACATACACTCGTCTAGTCTTAGAAAAATTATTTACACTGTAATTTTTCACGAAAATTCATAAATATAACATCACCTATCCGAAGCGTTAAGCAAAAAAAAAGCACATTTTTATATACATATAGGTAGGTATTACGTATTAACTGTATTTTTTTGTTACAGCAACAAAGGCCAGATCTGCCACGGTTGCTGCAACAGATGCATGCAGCGCACCTCCCCGCACACGGGGCACCCCCGTTGCCCCTCCTGGGGCAAGGTGCCCTGCCCCCCGCGGGGCTCCTCGGCCTAGGGGTGCCCCACCATCCTCTATCAGTGTTAGCCAAGCCGCCCGACTTGCATCGACCAGACGATAAGGGAAATGGTGAGTTTCTTTTAAACTAATATTTAGAAATTGGCGCTCAATCGCGTAGGTGTTTGCGAAACGAGTGGTTCCGGGTTCGAGTTCATCATCGTGACAAGTTGGTTTGAAGTAGGGTGTGGGTGTTACATACAACACTGTACTTAATGTTTCTTTGTTTTTTAGATTCGAAGGTTTAAAGCGAAAACCAACAGTATCAAGTTGCCTCGAGTATATCGATAATTTGAATGTTTGGACATAAAACGCTATGTAAATTTATTGTAGTTATAAAAAAGTGTGAAGATCAAACTGACAAGTGATACGTAACGGCTAGATACATGGCATGAATATTTTATACTGTTCTTGTGTTTGTGTGCTCGTCTTGTTTGCCTCGCCCGCTGCCTGGGGACTATTAGTACCCCCCTCGGCCCCCCACCCATCCCGCTGCCCGCCGCCGCCCCCGCCGCGGCAGACGTCTCCGATCCCACTTCTGTTTCAATATTTACCAGCTTCGAGAGGCTTTTTGAACTCACTGTTTGCGTGTTTTCGGATCGCTGACGGCTACGGCTCTCCCGATATTGCTTTGAGAGTATGAATAAGTCACTTCTCCGAATCGGTATCCATCTACCCGTGTGTTTGTATAGAATGTGTAAACACCGCTGCCGAACAGATTGCTCTGGAAAATATTTTCCAAATTCCCCGACATCAATCATCCGAGTAGGTGGTTTATAACGCGACGCTATCGCGCAGTATTGTACAAACAGCGGAGTGCGGCGGAGCGCGAGTAATCCGCCGCGCGGGGACGCCGCGCCGCCCGCCACAAATGAAAATGTAACACAGAAATGGATTTGGAAGCCGCTCGTCGCTCCGGTTAATTACAAAAGCAAGCGGTAATCTGCGCCCCGGGATGTTCCGGCTTAGCGCCCCCTAGCGCCCCCCCTGACTCGACCTGCGCCTCCTGCCACTTCCCCGGCTAATTTGTGCCATTATCGGTGTACTGATGTAAGAGTTACCGCGCAGATGGGCTCCCCCCCCCCGCCTGCCCCCGCGGCACCCCCCCGGGCCCCTCACCTTGCTCAATTAATTATTCCTTGCTGGTGTGAGCGTCGCGTGTTTTAGTCAATTAGTAACGTAATTTTGCGGGCGACTTGAGTGTGTGCGGTCGCGGACTCGCTCCCGCCGCGCGTTTTAAAGCTCCCTACATTATACAACGGTGGATTTAAACAAATAACGATAACGGACCGACCCGCCGCTTGGATTGCGTAATTAACCGAAAATGTTATTAGAGTTCATGCATGTGTTACTGTAAAAGCCCGGACTACGGTAACTCCTAGGATGTACCGATAAAACCTAAGTTATGATGGTAAAAATTCGAATTGATCGATAATTTCCCACTTTTACCGGCAAATGCTTGGAGTCATGATAAACCTAACTGAACCTTAGGTACCTAAACCTAACCTAACTCATTACCTATATTGAGTAATAATTCAAATCAAATCAAATATACTTTATTGAGCACCAATATTCAATCTACAAATTTACACTACGATAGGTATATAAGATTGTAGTTGACTTATATAAATCTAAACTAAATGTTTCTTTTCCTAGTAAGGCGATAAAAGTTGTAATCTTCCAAAAAGTTAGTAAATAAATAATAAACTAGTGTACAATCAAATGTAAATAATTCGGACTTTTACCGTCATCACTTGTTAAATTGTACCGGTATATCCTAGGCTTTACTTTAGATCGGTATTTTACACTAACATTTGCATGATTGCGATTGTAGCATGCCCCACGCGTGTGGACAGTGGTCAGTTCAGTCCAATAGCCAGCCAATAATTGAGGCTATTGCATTTAAATTAATTGTGGCTATGCATGCGGCGGTGCCGTCCGTCTGCCGGCTATGTGCTACATTATGTATCACATGTGCGTAGTAATAGGATTGCTTTGGCAATTGCCCACAAACACGAGGCGAATATACTGAGGCGTTACCTTTGATGTATGGCCGGCATCATGCGAGAGTTAATTCTCGGGATCGTAAATGCTGAAAGTAATTAAGTGCAGTATTTATTGATTAACAGGGAATAAAACAATTTAACTCGAAAATGTTTATTGCATGCGCGTTGATGTCTTTTATATGGTACACTAACGTATACCCAAGGCTTCGTCTGAATGGAAAAAAAACAACCGAAATTCGTAATATAAGGCGGAAATTGGCTTGCATCCTCTGTATAAACTTCTTGATCGCATCATATCACCAACGAACGACCATCACTCAACGTGATTATTTTAGTTCAGATAGCGCCATCTCTCGACCACTTTGCATAACTGATTTATATTTTTCCTTAGAAATTGTTTCTATAGGAAGGTTCGAATGCTCGGGCGCCTACCAAAGAGATTTTAGCTAGATTAGCTATATTTAGACAACTGCCACTGTAGCAACTAACAAACATCCACACTTGTGGCATATATATGTATTATGGTATATTTAATTTATATGTATGTGTGTAAATATTATATTATATATAGTTCTTTTAAGTTTATTTCAACTGCCTTTTTGATGTTACTGTCTTCGCACCTACCACAATCTATCAGCACTGCCCAAAGGTTAACTGGTAGAGAATGCCTCCGGCATTAAGTTCGCCTCTTGTACAATACATGTGCAATAAAGTTTAAATAAATAAATAAAAAAATAAAAAAAAACATTTTATATAGCATGCTTAAATAAGTCATTATAAAACAATCTTAATTGAGAGTTAATGAGTAAAAGACGGTCTGTAAATTATTTCCCAGTGTGGTGTTTTATGTACATTTATTTATTTATTTATTTAAAACTTTATTGCACTAGTTTGTACAAAAGGCGAACTTAATGCCAATGGCATTCTCTACCAGCTGACCTTTGGGCCATGCAGATAATTTAGTGGTAGGCGCAAAAATTTAAAACAATATTTATTTCAAACAATATGATAATATAAACAGTAATTAAATGATAGGTAACTACATACATTACAAATAGATAAATTATTAAAAAAAAAAAAAAATACTTTTGTTACATAATATGTACATAAATATATTAAATACATAGATATACCTACATAAACTATTAAAATAATAGATATAAATCAGACTACAAATACAATAACAATTAGAACAAAATAAATGTGAAAGATGACTCCATTTATGTCCGTCAGAGACACTATGAGGACCCCAACAGATGCTCACGCACCAGTTTTTTGAACTGGAAACGACTTTTAGCTTTTCGGATTTGTTCCGGGAGTTCATTCCACAAGCGCGCCGCGTGTACCGTGAAAGAGTAAGAGAAGAAATCAGTGCGGTGACTTGGTATACCAAGTCGAAGATTATGGGAAGAGCGAAGAACTCTGTCGTCGTGGGCCGAACACAGATAGTGGAAATTGTTTTTGAGATAGGATGGAGTGAGAGGTTCGTTGAGAATCGAAAATAGGAAACACAGAATGCGAGAGTTCCTTCGCTGTCGGATTGTGAGCCATTTGAGTTGCGAACGGTATTGAGAGACATGATCATACTTGCGCAGCCCGAATATGAACCGAATACAGTTATTGAGGAGGCGTTCAAGTTTATTGAGAAGGACTTCAGTCAGATCCAAGTAACACACATCGGCATAATCAATGATGGGCAAGACAAGTGTTTGAATCAACATAACCTTTGTTTTAAACGGCAGAAAAAATTTTAGTCGGTAAAGAGTGCGGAGAGTGTAGGTGACTCTACGACTGATTTCTGCAACCTGAACATTCCAGCTCAAGCTTTGGTCGATATATAGCCCAAGGTCCTTCACACTCGAACAGTATGGGATCACGGTGCCGTCGAACACAACGGGCGCAGCCGTGCTGGTGTCGACTCTAGCCAGCAACCGAGAGCTGCCGACCAGAATCGCTTAATCATTAATACTGTCCAGATCATTATTTAAAACAGCTACAGCGTGAGGTATTTGGTCGATATCCGACTGTATATATAATTGCAGGTCGTCAGCATACAGATGATACGAGCAGTTTAAGCGGGTAGTGATGAGATTAATAAAAATAGAAAACATTAAAGGAGATAGTATTCCGCCTTGCGGCACACCAGTGGTCAGGTCAAACCAATCTGAGGACGATTGTCCTAGGCGCACTGACTGCTGGCGTCCGCGAAGATAACTAGAGAACCATTCCAGTGCAGGGGATGAGACTTTGAGGTGGGTGAGGACAGAGAGCAATAGGTCATGGTCCACAGTGTTAAATGCATTGGAGAAGTCGATAAGCGCCAGCACTGTAAGTTTAGTATTTTCCATACCTTCTCTGATGTCATCAGTGACTTTCAGAAGGGCCGAAGTAGTGCTGTGCCCAGACCGAAAGCCAGACTGTAATGGACTTAACAGGTTATTTTTATGCATGTATGCGGAAAGTTGCCGGTGAACACATGCCTCCAGAATTTTAGACAAAAATGGAAGTATGGAAATGGGACGATAATGGTTGGGCAATGTAGGATTAGGTATTTTAGGAAGCGGACGAACAAAAGCCTTACGCCAGATGGAAGGAAATTGTCCAGAGTCGAGGGAAAAGTTAACAACGTGAGTGATGGCAGGCAGGATGCATTCTAAAATGCTGGTAATCATAGTACGGCTCACGTTGTCACATCCCACGGCTTTGGACTTAATGGAGAGGATAACCTTCTTGATCTCATACTCTATATTTATATCGTACATATACGATACTAAAATGTTTTAATCACAAAAAATCTATTTTGTATACAACGAGAAGAATTACAAGTAAAACTTGTATAGAGCAGTAAAACTAGGCGGAAAGCTAGTCTGTGAACCCATCCTGTATCTGTATGCTATCTAGCCAACATTGATTGATCAGAGCGTCAGGCAGACGGGAGATAATTCGTCTAGTCACCCGAAGTGCCGCCACCTCTGGGAGCACATCAAGCCTGCTGGAGACATTGGACACGTAATTTGCACTTACAGAAGCCTGTTCCAATGAATAATTCAATTTGGCTCTGAGCAAAATAATAATAGGGTGTTACGCGAAACAATAGCAAAGCAGCCAAGGCAACCTTTTAAGTTGGCCGAGTATACTTTCGCTAATATCTTCAAGTCATTTCTAAATATTGTGTACTTTGAAGCAATTATTCCTTTCATTTGTTGGCATTAAGCGTATCCCAGACACACGTGGCCTGCGGTGGCGAGGGAAAGGCCTTTATCCAGCAGCTTTCGGCTGATATGATGATTTTGATGTGATCACTTTTTATTTAGAAAAGGGTGACTGACAAAGAAGTGGGGTTCTGACCCGGACACCGGAGAAAGAGGACGGCTAGCAGAGTTAAGTAGACTGGATGTCTATTATATAGAGTTTAAAACTGTACGAGTACTTACTTAGTTTGATCTGGTCTTCTAGTTCTTCTTTCCGGCAAGGCAGTCGATAGATATTACGGTAATCCATCGCGTCAGATGCTAGCTAGGTAGGTAGTTATACTAAATAATCTAAGTGTACATCGTTGTCAAACTCCGGACAGCATCGCCCTATCCAGCTACCGAACTTCTGATTAATAAATAAGTTAGAATGTCACGTGGTCACCGGATGTCCGGCGAGGCAGGCCGGGTGCGTGACGCGCCGACAGCCTGCAATATTCATCGGCCACTTTACACCGGGCGGCGGGCCCCGCCCGACCCGGCATCAATTATACCCGTCTCTCACTCATTCTGTTACCTCAGTACTTGGTACCTTGGTACCTGAAGCTCTTGTATTTGGCTTCATTTAGTTTTGGCAAGAATGTAGAACGGGCTTTAGATTTACTAAGTGAAGATGGTAAAAGCGGAACGTTAATTTAGGACTTCACAAACAATATGGAAATCTATCTGTATTTATAAATATACACACAAATAATGTAAAAAAAACAATTTTTAGTGTTAAGTCTATTGTAACAAAGATTCCAATTTTTAATTGGTTAACTTTTCTAATTTCACTATCAGCAGATACCTTAGGAACTAAAAGTTTTTATCCTAAAAAAATAAAGTTACATTTTTTTATTTTTCCTTTGATCGCGATGCAGAAATATAATCTTTCCTAATTGTCTTTAAAACTAATTTGTATATAACGGAGATATTTTTTATCTAACGTCTACTAACTTTGAGAATAGTATTTTCTTATGATAAGCGATTGAAGTTGTTTGAGGCAACTTCATAATTATTTGAGTAGGTAACAGAATGTTTATCGTTGCTCAAGATTTTTCTTGTTTAGTTAAAGTTAAATACTACGAGTAATTCTAATTATATTACAGAAATAATATTATTTTAATGATCATACACAAACCTGTGAGTACCAAAGTAAGTACTTACCAAAAAAAACTGTTCGTTCCGTCAAATAAATAAAATAAACGTGATTGCTTGTTACAGGTATCAGTTCAGCGGAAGAGAGACATGTGAGTACAGAATAACTTTTATCAATTTCGCCCAGGTTGTTAAAATTCCGACGACAAAATATTGCTTTGAAAATGTTTCCCTGCATCCGTGCCGGCTTCCATTTGGGAGCGCGAGTCGAGGCGAGGCGAGAGATGGAGGAGTGGTGTTGCGCTCGAACACGTTGATTTCATAACACGGCCCTGACTGAAACAAGTGGGTGGTGCAAGTGGCACACCCTCTCGCCAGGGTTGCCATCACAAAAAAATTAAAATACCAAAGTTCAAAGTCAAAATATATTTGTTGCCTAACTATAGATAATATTACTATTAATTTTATACAATTAGAGAGCCCCTCTATATTATAGTTTGCCTAAAAGGTGTACATTATATAGGGGTACATTGATACATGTAAATTTGTTATCATATCACCACCACTTCCTAGGTGTTAGCACGGAGAAGAATCGATGCAACAAATCCTACATAATATGCATAAACGTACTGCATCTCAAAAGAAATCTAGACACTCTAAAATTACAACAATCGATAACTATAGGTATCGAATTCTTACCCTGTTGTATGTTTTTATACTAAATTGTTATGGGCTTTTATCCCTAGAAATACAAGGGCTCAGCAACCGAAAAGTGGACTAGAGATATAAATGAAACATTGCCAAACTTGCCAACCCTAGCGCGAAGTGAGCTCGCGACCGAGTGCGTTCGTGAGGTGTTGCGAATGTCGGCTATCGTGCTACCGTGGTGGTGCGGAGACCGGCGGTGGGGGTCCAGGGGGCCCTGGGGGGGTCCCAGCCCCCTGGTTGTTGTGCTCGGCTGAACGCAGCCACCGCACAGATGTGCCGCTTGCACCGCCGCCGCTGCTACAGCGAGCTGCATACGAATCGATACCCGCGCTGCTTTATAACATTACCTTTGTTGCACTAACCCAGTTCTGTTTCGTTAACTTTTTGGGGTTACGTTATCGGTTACCCATTAGTGGCATAACTCTTATACTTGATCGAGAGGGGATTTATGACTTATGATGTTGTTACCGGCGGCCAGCAGTCTCACCCCGTTATAAATAATATAAACGGTATGTATTTTTACGACTTACATTCTAATTTAAAATAATCAAATCAATGCCTGCCTGTCTTTATAAAAGTATCAACTTTAAGGTATTGTTTTGGTGCGCTAGTCTAAAGTTTGATGCAAGATTTATTTCATCTTTGCTGCACAAACCCACTTTTGTCTAAGGCATTCTTCTCCGCTTGACAAACAATTTGTTTTAATTTCCGTTACGCTGTGTATTTTCCTCAAGCTACAAAGCTAAAAGTTTTAGCCAGTTTTGAACTCAGCTACGAATCTCAGAAAAGATAAGTGAGTCGAAATTATTCTCTAAGTTGAAATCAGGTTTTAGGAAGAAATAACACATTTATATGACCGTGTGTAGGTAAGTATGTATCTACAAAATCAATATAGATTTGCATGACAGTGAGGTCACCATAAAATGTTTCAAAAGGCAACTATCACCTAGCTTATAACTTATAACTGACTGATCAAGTTCTCAAGCCAACCAACCGTAAAGACTGACAAACCATAACGAGCCGAGTCGCCGAGCACAGACCTTAGAGCGTAGAAACTAACAGAGAGAGCATGGAAATCGAAACAAATCACCTATAATTATATTGAAACTCTATAACACGTATTATGCGTTAAAAGGATGCTTGTATAGTTCACTAATCACTACTCATCGTTCCGAAAAGTTGTACACGTAAGGGAGGTCCAAGAGAACCATAGTAAAAAGTGTACAGTCAAATAAAGGGAAACGTACGTATGGGCTCTCTCTAGAATGAGCGTAGTGAGTTGCATACTCTAAGGCAAAGACAAGTTTGTTAGCGAACTTCGGCGAGGTGAGCCTGTACAAGTTCGCACGCCGAGTGTTTGCCGCCCGGGCCTGACCCCGATACCGGCGGCGGCAGCGTCGGCTGTTGTCAGTCCGCTCACGGAGCCGTCGATCTGTGCAAACACGCGGCAGCCTCACTAATGCACGGACGCGCCTTACAATTTGAAAGGGGGGAAGGGGGGCAACCAAGAACTGCACTGTAATAAAGTTTACATAAACCGAGCTCGTCTTGCGGCGAGGGCGTCAGGTTACACTCGACGGCGGTCCGTGCCCCGCCGCTCGCTTGTCCGGCCAATGTTTTTACTGCGAATCACGGAGGTGCTACACAGTTGCAACCGACTCCATGTTTATTTGCAAACATGGCATGCTGTTTGATTTACCGTCAAACAGCCAACTCACTGTTTGTATTATAAAGTACGAGAACTCTCTGCATAAGTCCGTAACTGCTGCGTGACTCGAAAGCGCCTTAATCCCGCAAAAAGTTATACAATATGGCCTTCGCTTGAAAATTGTTTCAGCGCAAATTCATTAGCCATATTTTATGCAGATAACTTTCAAAGCTCCTTAAATTCCCACAAAATCGCCGAGGCTACGACTGCCAATTTACACCAACTGAAAATTGAGCAGCGGCCCTAAACCTAACAGGGCCCTTCCACAATCTAATTTGGGTAACATAATAACCGCGGATTTATTTCTGCCGCCCGCTCATTCGCTCTCAAATCGCGCCTAATATTCAATTTGGGCACCCGAACCACACAAAAACTGCTTGGAGTCGGTTCATTACGCCGCGCATCTCGGCTCTTCATCCTCCTTACCTTATCTAAGCCACTCCGGGCGCCCGCGCCCCCCGCCCCGCCCCGCCCGAGCCACCCCGCGGGGCGCCCACCCCACATCCGCACACCACTTCAAGTGGAAAACTCGCAGGGCGAGGGCCGCTCAACCTTGTTTAGCATTCTCCTCGACTTCTTTATTTAATAGATGCCGAAAAAAACTCCGGTCCGAATAAATTTGCGTTTGTTCCCGATAAGACTCGGTCGTTGCGTGTTTGGAGGTGCGCTCCTTTAATTAAGGCGGTGGCGCGTGTAAATACGAATTACTTGTAATGGTAAGGACTCTTTATTGAACCATTATAATGGGACTGCGGCGGAGGTGTGTTTGTGCGGCGGGCGGCAGCCCTGGCTGGCGGCATGTTTACGCGCGGTGTAACAACAGCTCGCTCGCCCCGAGTGGCGCGACAGCCCTCGCAATTTATCGCCCGAGAGTTTTCTTAATTGGAAGGAATGGCCACTTGTAATTATTAAGACGCCCTAAAGTGAAACAGATTGCACGGCTGTCGTCTCTGCGGCGTTTTAGTTTTTCTTATTAGATTTGATACAAAGTGGACAAACTTGTGAGATCTCTCGTTTATTGAAAAGAAAACTCCGCTCATTTGTGGAGTTAAAACTTTTTCTTTCCACTCGTATTTACACCTTTTATACTTATTAGTACGTTAACCCTGTTTCTTGTTTAAGGTTCAAAGTACTTACGGACCTTACACAGTCATTTGTCATCCCATTCGCTAACAAACTAGGATGTGAGTCATTATTACAAACGAGTATTCCTTCTATTCAGTAGTCGAGTCATTTTTCTGTAATGTCTTGCACAATTCATCTCTGTCAAAGCAACGTTAGGCACACTGAGCTTGCACATGAACAAAGCCATCTGATACGGTAAGAAATAGGCAATGGCTAACTGATATCGATCTCACAGTACGACCCGGGGGCATAGAGATCCATCTCGTGAACAGTATCTACATAACTGGCATCGCCACTGACGCCATTATCTAAACAGATTTTAGTATTAAATTACTTGGAATTTAATAAGACAGGTACAAAGTATTACAGCGACAGGTTCAATGAATATTAAAGGTCATTTACGCATAACCTTTGTACTAAATGCTCATTGATTTTAATACTGGGTGGGACACAACGACTCACTCTCCCGAAAGAGTGCAATCGTTTTTAATGATTAGATTTTTATGTTATTATCATTTAAGTTAATTTAATTTGATTTTGAAGAGTTTTTAATGGTTAGTCGATTTTTAATCGTTACAATATTTTACAGTGTCATTGATCCCGATCAGCTGGTTAGGGTTGAAATTGTACATCAGATATCTTCGATCTGTAATTTGAAAATGATTCAAAATATTAACTTAAATGTATCAATACAAAGGCTACACAATCTAATATTTTTAGAAAAGTGAGTCGTTGTGTCCCACCCGGTATACGATGACCTAAAAACGTGTCCGGACGCGATGCTAGTACAAAATTAAATATCAGCGTACTGAACGTGATAGAATGTTGGCGAAAATAAATGAATTAATGGAACAATGTTATGTACTTCCGTTCAACAAAGCCCATGAATCCTAAGCGTATCTAATGCATCCAATCTCCCATGCTATTGCTAATCTTCTTAGACCTCCGCCTCAGTGCAGAATAACATAGGTTTACAGCTTACACGTGGTGCAACCAGATGGATTATCTGTCGTGTAGTGTAGTGTAAAGGGGATTTATATGTGCCCTGAATTTATAAGCACCGGCAGAGGATTAATCAAGACTGTTGGATGGCAATTTATGATGAATAGGAGGCTCTATCTGCATGTAAATACACATGTGTTCATTAATGTTCACTCCTCTGTCACAACGTCCCCATACGTGATCGTCTCTATTATAATTAGAGATGTGACATAGATTTATGATTTCTTGAATTTGCCTTTGTAAATTGTGCTCAAGTGCTTTTGAAAGTGTGCTTAAAGTGTCAACGCTCTTGACTGGAATAGTGATCATCATTCATTCTTCCTTAATCGTTTCTTACCGTCGTAAAAAATAGAGTTATTTTAGTCTTTATTATTTAACGACAAAGTGTTCAGTGATGGATTTTACATTTATATTAAATGCAGAGTTTCTTAAACAATGCTGTGAGGGAATTCACGTTGGCACGTCATTTCTCCGACTCCCCAACGGCGGCAAAGGTAAAGGAAATATATCGGAATTCATAAAATACTTGTGTGCTGACGGCTGAATGCGGTACTTACGATGGTCGGGGGTAGGGTAGGTAGGGTATTGGTATTGCTCGTCTCGGATCGGGCTTGCGGCTTTGTTCCGATCCCGGCGTATCGCATCGATTTATGCAAGCTTGATCGAATCGCGCCCCCTGCCTCCCCGCCTCACCCCGCCGCCGCCGCATCCGCCCTCTCATAACAATACCTGCCTGTCGCTGCACTCCTGGTACGTGAGAGAATCGAATATTAATTCCGTGGAACGTTTTCTTATTTGTACGCAAAGCGAATCGGTTCGGAGTAAGATATGAGCCAAAGAGAGGCGACGAAATCTGTATGTAAATCAATGCAACGGAATATAAATCAGTTCGATAAATCTTTTGAGTCTAAATGGAAAAAGTGGGATAGGGAGCGTATAAATACTCGAACGCCTGCAAATCTGCATGACTATCGGTATCGGAATATACAGGATGGAGCGTGCATAACGGATTGGCAATCAATATAATTCTCGATTGATCTAAATGTTTCCGAGCATATCTGCGAATGCGATCTGCCTAGTAGTTTCATTGTTTCGCATTCGATACGACAGCCAAGAACAAGATCGCGTGATGCGACCCCGATGCAAGAAACTGTACTAGGAATTGTAGGCACTAAGGTATACCTAATGGAGAGTAGACTACACGCGGTACATTTGTCAGATGGACCAAATCCGTCTGACAAATATAGTCGGTAGGGTAGTCATTGAGACTTCAATAAAATAATATTTTTGTTGTAAGCTGCCTGTGTGTAATCGAGTGGCGGTCGAAATTTCAACAGCAGAAAATAAATTCCAACTTTACACGATTTATAATGGGTGCCTGGAACGCATTATCAATAAAAAAAAATTAAGGAGCAATTAAGTTTCAAAAATGAAAATCTATTTTTTTGTTTATACAAACTTTAACTTGTAAAGATTTATAGACAACTTTAAAGATCTTTAAACTGATGAGTTTTGGATTAGGAGAATACTAATATTGTTCTTGTTAAATTGTCTCTTATACGACAAAGGATTTTTTTCATGTCTACATTGAGGCGTTGCAATCGACGTCATACCAAACAAAATCGGGGCGACCAGGTCTATCGAACCAAATCTTATTGTGTGTAGCGCCCTTAACGATATCCGGCACACAAATTCAATATTCCGAATGAAATATTCAATACGTTGCAGTCGCCCGCCGCCGATTCGTATCGAAAGTGCAATATTTTATAGGTGCAGGGAAACAAAACACAATGCAATGTTGCGCCACTGGCAATGGCGCCGTGCGGCGATGCTTGATCACTGCGCTTTTTGTATTTATTTTTATAAATAGGTATAAAAAACAGAAACCCATTCAGAAATGTGTTACGAACCCACTCTTTTTATAAATTAAATCTGTAAACATTTTATATTGGAAAATGCGTTCACGGCGTAGGTAATAAATATAGGTAGTTATACACTTTCTATGCTCTATTTATACTATTTACTTGTAATAGAAAGAGTTATGTTATCTTGGCCCGGTATCCCTTTACTTTAAATATTTTTTCTGTGTAGAGGATTCTCCTTTAGTACACTTTACGTTGTTCAGGCGACGAAAGACTCCATTAATAATTAAAATAAACGCGATCAAGGTTCAATGCGATTAGCCCTAATGCGTTTTAGTCTGATAGCGAAGTAGGTATACTATAAGTTAGGGTTTACGACCGTGTAAGGACTCGACAAGTTGCGTTTTAGGCATGAGAACAAAGGGAAAAAACCCCAAATGTCATAAACAGTGTGGATGTCACAAGCCCGCAGCCACCCAGCCAAGCCTCGGGGTCGGACCCAAGCGAGCGTCTGCGCTGCGGTCGCCAGCGCCCGCCCGGTCGGTGGTCACCGCCCGCCCGCCTGTGTTGTGGTCGCACCACTGTCGCGCCTCGAGCCCTACACAGCTCGCTATCTGCGACGTGTGTGGCCTAGGCCTTACAAGTACTTGTAGTTGTATAGTGATGAAAGACGTGTTGAAGGAATTTTAAAAATTTAAAGACATCTAATAATGGGTTTGTCACCGTCCACTGGTCATAGGTATAATTAAGTAGTCGAGCACTTCAGATCCCTTCATTACCTGCTATTGAGAAGCGAGCTACCAACTTAGTTCTAAGTGCGTGTATGTTATATTCTAATTTACTGCTGGGCAATGAAATGAAAGAATTGTTCCAAGTTCTCATATTTGCGTGGATTTCACGTTTTATCTAAAGTAGTATTTAAAAAAATGTATATAGAGTTACGAATTTATTAGATAACTATGCAGGCTAGATTCAATCAAAAATAAACTTAAAGAATTATTCAACCTTAATCGTCCTTGAAGATATTTAGTAAGGGAATTAAATAAACTTTAAATTAAAAGTTAAGTGTTAGGACGCAGTCTGGCCACTGCAAAACATGCCGACCTTTTTATTGCCGCCGCTTCATTACGTTTTTACGATATACTATAACAGAGCCTCTAATTGCATCATATGGCGTTATAAAAGGATGCTACAGCGTTCTTCTCGTGGGTTAATTGCTATTGGGCCTCCGTATCTGATCAATGTTCACTACACTTACTTAGGGCTGTCGACTAAACTTGTAAAATGTTATTAATAGACTAGCAGCAATAATGCTGAATATGTCTCTAACTCACAAAGAGCACTCACGTGTGTGAAGATAATGATTAGACTGAGCGAAGCGAAAAAGGTTTGTCAGGATCTCGATACTTGGCGCTTCGCTTTTACTCTGTCAGGGACATAGCAAACACATATTATGTTTGTATGTATGTCTATATCTCATTGGATACCTACGACGTGATGTATGATAGTACTTGCTATATATTCGGAACCAAGATATAAAGTCACATCTGCCGTGGACGTGCATCATTCGTAATGACAATCAACTATAATGACTACATTTTTGTTAACTCCTTCAATGAGGAACAGTCTTGTTAATTTACGGAAGCACTTTCTTGCACAAACGACATTATGATTATGTAGGTCCCTATCGGATTTCCTTACAATTTGAAATAAGTTATAATATATTTTTCGTACGAACTGTAGAGACAACCCTTACTTCCCATGTATGAAATAGTTTCTGTTAGTTGTTTATTGCGTGATTTCTCTTGATTAGATTTTATTACAGTTATTTTGCAATTCACTTAAAACTTAGAAATGTAATAATATTGAACTTAAAAAGTTGACGACTTTTTAAATTACCTAACACTGCATTAAAAGTCATTTAAATTTTCACACTTCTACAAATTGCCATACATTGTAAAAAATGAAGTACACAAACTTTTTATTTAATCATTTCTATAATACGATAGCATTACGTAATAATAATATGCCATTATATACGTTACGAATGAACTTTAGTTCTTTATAGTCTCAACGTATTAATGACTTACCTGAACCTTTTTAATAAACAGGCCATTAACACTTAAATGATATTCAAATATACACTTACACAATTTTAAATACATTTAAAATACTTTACATAAATACGAATGTGTTTACTGCTAGCGTTGAAGTCTTTTACATGGTGGTAATGAATTTTTGACCGCAATAAAGATTTCAACGCATCCATAAAATATTCGATTACTATTTATGATTGCTCCCCTCTGACATAAGAGGAAGTCCTGAGATCTCTGAGAACAATTCTTCCTTTTATTTTGAAAACTTCCTACTTAAACACTTAGTGCTTACAATATTAAGGCAGTCTATTAACATTTTAATGGCTATTTTATGCATTTAACATCGTACATAATACAAAGGTTTACACATAAATTACATTTAAGTATAAGTAGGTATAAAATTCTAATATTAGGCGTTAAGCTAGTCTTTCATACCTAATTAATAGCATATTACGCTTAAGATTTCAACGCGCACATATACCTAATAACAAGCAATTATAAAATTACTTACAGTAGGTACGAGTAAGTTTACTTTGATTATAGTGGATGCATGTAATTACTGAGTAATATCGAATAACTTCTCAAGGATATAATATATAGGTACCTAAGCAACATTGTAAAACAAACATAGATCAAAGATAGGAGATAGGTATATTATATAGTTTTTAACAAAAAGCAACCGAACAAAAAAGTTGATCTAAGATTAAAGAAAAACAAAAAATCCAGTGAGCTCAGCCGGGTAATTGAAATCGCTGCATATCATTAGCAGTCGTAACTGCCGGCTCGGTGCGTCTTTATTTCAATCTATAATCTTTTCCATGTATAACTTTGTTGTTTATTACACGCGGCTTTCGCATATGCAATATTTTGAATATCTATATGCCGGTAATTAGTATAGATAATTCTATGTAGATAATTGAAATCGCTGCATGTAATTAGCAGGTAGGCGGCGCGGTAGCTCCCGGCTCGGTGCGTCTTCACAATTTATCTCAATTAGTCGACGCTTAATGAGCGGAAGGGAGAGGGCGCGCCCGCGCTACTGTGTTGCACTTACGCCGCATTTACATATTCCGACTCGTGTTGCCTCGCGATTCGATATGTGTTTTTGTACATACATATTATAATAAACTTTAAACTTTGTACCTATATATATTAGGTCACTATATACCTGTGAAGTTGCCGTTTATTTAATTTTGCATGTAATTTGCATAAAACAAATAGCTAAAAAAAATGTTTCAAAATAGACTATTTAAATGATTTACTGTAGTATTTTTTTTCATTTATTTGTGTTACTTATACACTGGCGCCCAATTAGCAGTTCTACAAAAAAAAAAACCCCACGTCCAAAATTGGTAGATGCCGCACAGCGAGGAAACAGAGGGGGTATCAGAGGAAAGTAACAAGGAGGAAAAACGGCGTGGTTCGGGTCCCAGGATTCTAGTAAAAAAAGAGCGAAAACCCAGGAAACCTAATATGTCGTCAGTCTCAATGTCCAGCGAACAGTTTCAAGAACTTCTGCTGAAACTTTCCAACAAAGATCGACGATCACTAGCATCATGTACTGCAACATTTGATGGAAAACGGACAACAACGGCGGTGGAAAATTTTATCACTACATTCAACGTTTTTAAGAAGATAGAGAACATCTCTGATGAAGACGCTCTTCACGGACTACCTCTACTTCTAAAGGAAGAAGCTGGGACTCACCGGACTGATTGCTTCATCATCGCCTTATCACAATGCTTTCTGTTTTGACATGCGATACTTAGCTAGATTTACCTAGTTTTAAACTATAAGTAGATACTTACAATAAAAACACTGAAATTTTACCAAATATGTACCTACTTATAACCTTTCACTCGCCTTTAACTCATGCCCAAGAACTGACACAAAATTGTGATTCCCGGGGGTGGGTCTTTTATTTATTATTCTTATTATTTATTTAAAAAAAGATTGTGATTCAAAACGAACTTCGAGCGAATCGTTTACCTACACCGTTCGTGCGAATGTGTAAATGAAGCATTACGTTTATGCACGGGGTTTATGCATCGCAATGACTGCTATTTAGTAGGGGTTTAAGGGAGGGTCCTTAGCAGATGCTTAGGAGATATATTGTAAGTTAATGTACTTATCTCTGTTCTCGTTCTCATAGACATTGAAATACGTAGGGTGCTAATGAGGTGGGAGACATGATTTGCATTGTCTTGGAAGCCGTTTTGTGCTATAGATATTTTCATTTCTACTTCAGCAAATCATGTGCAGTATCTACATGCGTAATGTCCCACATATTCTTCAATTAAACTTTAAAAATTAGTTATTTTCCTGAAATTTCCATTATTTTTCTATTTTGGACCGGGCACGGGCAACCTTACAGATATGTTCCTAATTTCTGTATAATTGGCCCTGTAGTTTCTAAGATAGCTATCGTAAAGATATGCCAATAAACGGGCAAAAAATCTCGCTATAATTTTACTTAATTATTTCTAAAATTATCATAAATTACAAATAATATAACCTGCCTACAATAAAAAACTGCTAAACGTATGTAGCCGGCTGGCTAGCTCAATTTAAATTAAGAAAAAAATGTCGCCATTTTTTTTGTAGGTATCTGTTGTTGTGTCATCTAGTACTTCTATTTATTTTTCTCGCATTCAATTATAAAACGTAGAGGACATAACTCATGAAAAATATCATCTTGGCTCTTATATCCCTCGCTATGCACAGGCAGGACCCTTCGCTGCTTAATCTAAACTTATGCAGGATCCAACTTAGTCACTCGAACGAAGGAGACCCTCTTTTTCTCACTTCAACAAAAAGGAGGTAATTTTTTTGTGCAGGTTACTATATAATTTTTAACCGACCGCACTACAGCACGTTACGTATGTGCGGTCTCCCGCGACCGCGAGCGATATTGGTTCGCCGAGGCGCAGTCGGTACATTCGGCCAATAAAGTGCTCTACCACCCTAAGGTTAAAATTCGTTTGCACGTCATCATAAAACAATAAAGTCAATTTTCACTGACAAAAATAATCCGAGAATTAATAATGTTGCTCTTATCATTAATAGTCTGTCATTATTTGAAATCACAAGCCGACAACCTTCGTCAACTGTCGATTAAATAATTTTCCATTTGAAACAAATTTAAAGCTCGAGGATTGATAATCATCAACAGCCTATTAATGTCCCCACTGCTGGGGCTCAGGCCTACCCTCTCAACGAGGGCGTTCGGGCTATAGTCCACCACGCTAGCCCAGTGCGGGTTGGTGGACTTCACATGCGCCTAAGAATTTCTTCTTCGGCGTATGCTGGTTTCCTCACGATGTTTTCCTTCACCGTTTGAGAGCAGTCAGTAAATGTACTTAAGTTTCGAGAAAAAAACCCATTGGTACATGGCCCAGCCGGGGATCGAACTCCGGACCTTTCGATTTCGGAGGATTGATAATATTTTCAGTGAATTGTGAGATTACTAATCTAATGCATTCATATCAAAGTTCAAAATAAAGTGACATCTTATTCTTAGATGTAAAATAACAGGCAACATTAATGACGTCATAATTTGAGCATCTCTTTCAGTAAGTGTTACAAATTGTAATATATTTACAACCTTGGCGATATTTTCATTTGCTAGGAAGTATTGTCGAACAAAACTGATAGACCTTAATTCTTAAGCGACCGTACTCGTACATGGGTGCATACGAGCGTGCGGTGCTCTGCGGTTGTCGGACGGTGTTTAACAATGCGGCCGGCGGGCGGCGGGTGAGCTCCTGCTGTGACGTTCTCCGTGTTACAAGCACTAACTCAACTTATGCACTTTAGGCACTTGCTAGTAGCACAGTTCTGTTTTTAATCAATGGTAAAAGTGAAACAAAACGGTGCAAATTGTACTATTAATCGTACTAGTGTGTATAAAATACAAGTCAAGTAATTGTCGTTTACGCCCAGCATATATGTATAGTGCTTTTCTCAAACAATGTGAGGAAATAAAATAAATGCGTTTACGAAAAGCAAACCAACAAGTAATTGACGGATTGATTGGAACGAAGCGTACATTACGTTTTTTAAAACTAAAAAGAAAAAAATTCTAAATTATGAAATTATGATGTAAGTATGAAAAAATTATGATGTAAAATCACATATCTCTATCTGCCCTTCTTCGTTTTTCAAATGCACAGCGATCCTTTCCGACAATTTTTGATAAAAAGTGTTTGTTACATCTAGAAAGGAGTATTATTTATATGGGCGAGGTCTCGCCACGCGGAGTGGACTGGACACGACTTGACCGCGTCACGTGCGCCCGTTCAGGTTAAGGCATCCGCCAGACCGACGCGCCTCTATACGCCGCACGTCGCCTCCCTGCGTGCTTATCGCACATTTACATATGCCTCGCTCCTCACCGCCGTGTACGAGCATCCAAAATGTTTCATGAATAAATTTGTAATCCAATTTGATGGTTAACTTTCGACACGTAAACATCCGTCGTCGCCAATAAAATACAAACAAATCCAACGCTACAAAACGAATCGAATAATCTTCGGTTCGTTTAAAACGATTAATCACAAAAAGTGCTCGGGTCGCAGCCCTTTTTCGAGTTTCCTCGTTACGGACTAAGACGAGAATCATTAGGAATTAAATTTCCCCTTTCATTAGTCCCTCAACCCTCGTATAATTCCGGACGCGGAGCAATAACAATATAAATCCCCCGTCGCGCCGAGCGGGGGATTACGGCTTGTCTCGACCCTAATTTAGGGCTGCCCCCGCCCCGGATTAACGAAGTGGCGGAATCCGCTAGGGTTGTCGCTACGCATAAACTTGTTACGTGTTTAATGTTTTATTGACGGGTGGTGAGGGAGTTCTCATTTAAATAACCGTGCGCGCGGCTGCGACCCCCGGGCTCGCACGCGCCGCCCGCCCCACCTACGCGCCGCGCTCGGCCGAGTGGAACGTCGCTGTCCGCACCCTTGTGACATCATCACACTCCAGAAGCATACACTGGAAACCTTTTTACTTCTCTACAATAAACTTCTGCATAAAAAATCTGTTGAATAAGTAATTTATTCGTATTTCTTCGCCGCTATCGAGCACGCCCCCTCCCACGTATACGTGCGCCGCATAAATATTAAAATATTACATTGAACGGTTTGCGCCGTCTCTTATTTGGGTTTTAAGTATGTCTTTTAAGTTTATTAAGTGAGTGGTGTAACACGGTAGGTAGAGCGGTGCTTAAATTGTTTTTATGGGTGCAATGCCGGACAGTGACCTTTCCAAATTAATTTTTAGAGCTATTATGTCGTCGAATCGAATCGCTGGGTGAAGGCGGAACGAATTGTTTATCCCCGGTATTAAGCCGTGGCGGGAGTGCCGACGCACATATTGCCGACGAAGGAATCTCCAAGGGATCGCCCCTCCCGCCGCTCCACCCTCGTCACCCTGATTTAGGCGAAGGGATCACAATTAAAGGAGCCAGCTTTTGTCAACACGAGTCACTACGGCGATAGACGGATAAACTTAATTATCATAATAATGTTATGAGCATTAGTTATGGGATCTACATTATAATAGCTTCTCCCCGTAATTAAATGAAAATGTTGTAGTGCAACACCTAAACTTGTTACAAATGTATTTTGTGTCTTGGAAAATTGGCTCCAACAATTTTCCAAACAAGTTGCCTTTCAGCGCGCGGCGGCGAAACTCGATTCAGGGTAATTTATTTAAGTAATTTCACAAAGAGACGCCGCGTATACCGCATTAAAATTTGCCGCGAGACCGCAAAGTAGACGCTAACACAAAATTAAAGTCGTCGACACTTAGGGGCTTCGTAGTTTCGAGGGGAGTTTCTGCGAAATTTCTCTCGGAATGTCGAAATGGCGGATGAGTTTCGCAAGTCAACTCAATTATCGTTTTAATTAAGGCGCCGTGGCACGTGACATTTGTTTGCGTGCGTGAAAGCGATCGCGCCCCCCGCGCGCCGCCGCTCGCCCCGCGCGCCCGCGCCGTTAATTGTGCTAATTACTCCTGTAATGGAGCAAGGGGTGGGTGAGATTGCTTATCGACGGCTTCCCCAGAATTTACTCGGTGTAATACATCCGCTACAACTTAGTCGGCGTTAATTTGCCGCTCTCAACTATTCACTGAATCTTGTCCACTTAACACATTCATTATAATATCAAAGTTGGTATCAGCTTGGCATGAGATGTACGTATGTTAATAAGAACTTATTTTTTAAATTTTTTGTCGTTTTATAATCGTTCCATTATTTTACAGTGTCATCGACCCCCCGAACGAATATTACATTATACTTTGAACTTTGACGAGCTGTAAATTGAAAACGACTAAAAATATTAACATATTTTCTTTGGGAAAAGTTACTACAAAGGCAACACAATCTGCCATTTTCAGAAATGGGTGTCGTTGTGTCCCACCTGGTATCCCTACAAACATTTTAGTGGAGTGAGTAAAGCGCAGTTTGAACGTTACGGGCGCTAACGCTCTGCCGGCTGCAGGTAACAAACAGTGCAGTAATGAACATCAATTGCACTGGGCAAGTTTCCAAGCGATGCATTTGTGCGGCGCACGCCGGAGTTGCCGCGAAGAGTGCTCATAGCGCGAAGTGGCGGCGTAATGGTCCCTCCGCTCCCCACTTCGCCGCGCTGCTCCGCGCAGAACAGATTGGCAAAGAGCACGCCCGCGGCTGGAGGGGCCGGGGGGAGCACGGCACGTCAGCTCGACAACGAGCACCAGGCAATTTGGTTATTTGGGGTCGGCCATAAACCGATAGCGCGCGCAGTAAACGCAATCCTCCACTCGCGACTATAAACTTTACGAGTCACGTAAAAACGCGCTCGAAACGCCGACTCGCTACCATAAATTTATGCTAATGTATTCTTTATAGGAGTTTAATGTGTATTCAGAAATTCCACCATTATTTATGTATACGAATGAACCGGTAAAGTTAATTTTAAAGTCGCGCAGCGCCCCGCGGTTTACGCGCTCGCCGGCGATTAATTTTTTGTTACGTTTTTGTGGGCCATGTTCCCGACGAGCGCGGGCGCTCGTTTCCGTGTGATTATCGTTTTTGTTTCGACGTACGCTCAGGTAGCGACCGGTTTAATAACGCGTTAGTCCTCCATGTGAGTCGTTATGAATGAGCTGCTTTCATGCGGAACCAGTTACGCTCGCGACGCGGTCGGTGGGCGCCGGCGACCGACGATACAAACTTATAAATCGACAACATAATGGAGCTTAAAAGTAAACGCAGCGCAATAAAACTTTTCGATGACAGTGCCATAAAACGGGGCCATATAAAGCGGGTAGTTCGATAAAAACCGAAAACGTCGCGTGTAAATCACGTAACTTTTCAAAACTATTATGCCTGAAATATAGTCTGAACTCAATCCGTACATTTCCGAGCGGCGGGCGGTCTATTTATCTATTTCCCCCGCTTCCGCCCCCAGCGTCCGGTTAACCGCCCCCCTTCCGGTTAACCGGGCGGCGGCGGCGGCGGCGCGGCGCGCGGCTGAACGGCTCGTCGCGTGACCGCAGACAATAAGCCCGGCCGGCGTTAACAGCGCGCCTGTGTGTTGCCACTTTATATGTTACGTGACGTCACAGGCCGCCCCCTGCCTGCCGCCGCCGCCGCTGCCTCCACACATGTGCGCGACCTCGCCACCGTTCGGCAGCCGATAAGTCGTGTTGTCGGAGCCTGTAGCGGCTCGTACTTGTTTAGCGACTCGACTCGACTACACCCGCCCCGCTGCGCCGCGCACCGCGCCCCGCCCCGCCACTCCCGGCGACCCTCGTCGCCGACTCAATTGCCTTTTTCTTGAGGTCGACCCGCGTAATGGGATAAAGTAAAGATTAGCTCTGCTCGCTTTCTGTTAGAAATGGAAAAGGTTGCGTTGCGAATGACCACAAGATATGGAATATTTTTGTTTGAGTACCTTTATCTGGAAGCTAAGCACGTATAATCCTCTTATTTCTAATATTATAATGAATTTTGCCTATTGTATACTTCAAATAAAAGAACCTTTCATATTTCAATTATTTTATTCACTACTCTAAAGGCATTATCCATTTTCGGTTCTGTTTGATCTTTGCAATATGGCAGGCAAGGCATTCAATACCTACGTATACATTAATGTATATGTATAGATTGGTATTTGAAAAGCAGTGGAATAACAATACAAACATTCGCCCAATATGAGAAGCAAATACCACAATGTATCTATTAAATTAACGATTAACCGCAAACGGTGCACCGCCGCCGAGCGACTCGTGTGGGTAACATAAAATCAATCCGATCGAATCCGACACGGGTATCCGCGCGCTGTGGGTCCTCCAAATGGCACCACTTGAAATTCGATATCCAATGGAATCGGGTGGTCATAAAATTAGGGCCTCGAACACACCCGACCCCACTGTCATAACACAGCGAGAGCGTTGTGGACGCCGCCTTACCTTCACGCGACTTGTGCCAATAATAAAACTTTATTGGGTAACATCTCGCCTATCAAATATCCAATAACAGCGCCGCAATAAGCCGACTCGTCCAGTTTATCTTACTTACTCTCGTCCCACTTTTATTATCTAATATCTCTCTCGTAAAAATCTGTCTGTGCGTAAAAATTGCACCTTACTTATAACGGATCATTAAAACTTGACTGGATCGTGATGTTACGCGTGTCGCATCTCGAGCGGCAACAATAAGATGGATTTACACATAAGTTACTATAATAGCAAGTAGCAACTTATCAAATGAGTAGCAAGTATCGTCCAATCAAAACAAAACAAAGAGTGCAACGTGGTATACAACGTACATAATGAACTAAGCTGGCATCCACACGACCGGAGCGATAAGTTGGGGGAGGAGCGGGGTACTTACTTCTCACTTAAATGACTTAACTCGGTGAAAAATAGACCGGTGTTATATCTATTAGTGCTATAAGATCACAAAAAATTGGTGTTTAAATCTACACTTTGGTACGATTAAGAAGCAACGTTTCAACGATATTAGCCGCGCGCCGAATATTGCGGCCCCCACGCCCCACCCCCGTCCGTCCCCCCACAATACTAGCGAGAGTTGTTATTTAATAAAACAGACAAAAACAATCTTCAAATTAAGGGTATTTTTATTGATACGTAATGTATACATTGGTCAGTATCACTAGTTAATGACGCCTGTACGTGGATGTGATTCGGACGTAAAGGCGAGGCGGCGGGCGGCAGAGAGGGCAATAAGTCACAGCGGGCGGCGACAGGTCGGCGCAAGGCGGCGAGCAAATTAACAGCCGCTTGCCACTCGCCTCTAACTTAGTGCCTCGTAAAATTAGGCCCCGTTACACCCTCCGGGCGCGGGCGAGCGTGGCCCGACACTCCCGGAGGACGCCGGGCGAGCGGGCACTCTCATTCAATACCCCGGTTACGACACGAGCAATTTATGTTACTCCAGTCTACCGATGAAAACGAACGTGTTTGCAGGTGGAATCTCTCACACGAGGCGTTATGAAAAATATTTTCTATCTCGAGATGTCTGTTCAATATTCCATATTGAATCCGTCCCGTCGAGAAGCGTAAGCCTTTTCGCGCGGATAGGCGCATACGGTTACGTACACTCGGAATAGCATCTGTCCGACGCGTATTTCCGTTCTATTACATTACATACGAGGCCAATATGCAGCCATAGGAAACTGGTGTATGTTTTGGAATGCTATTGTTCATTTGTGATTACAACGAATTTTGCATGCTGGTCGCATAGGTATATACATAGTTTGTAATGAATGCGAGCGAAAGTTGAGACTTTAAATATGTAGATTGATGATCAGGTAGTTCATCAATCATAATACTAAGGTAAATTATGTTAGACTTTCTTAAGTTCCATTTGATTCTGAAATGAAAACAGATTGTGGTTCTTGCACTCGGCCTATCGGCGGCCGCTTTGCCCCAGCACGGTCGCTTCGCTCGCTCGACTCGTGCGGTACTCTTCGCTTAGCTCCTCGCCACCTAAAAGTTAATAATAATATTATTAACGGAAGGCGTAGTATATTACGGAACCAGCCTATTATTAGGTCAGTCCTAAGTATTCACGAATATAGCGTGATGGTGGTGTAAGTATAGTTTGGAATACGTTAGTGAGAAATTTGTATTCCAAACCATACGCGATTAGTTTCACACCCCTGCTTACTGGGCCTTGTATAGAACGGAAATACGCGTGTGTCACACACAACGCGGCGCGAGCTCTCGACCGAATATTGATAATCCGTCGGATATCGGATACGCGGAGTGCAGATATGCGAATGTACGTTGTATCGCAGTGTCAACACGGGCGGAATCTGAGAGCGCGGCGGCGGCGGCCGGTTCGTCACGTATATGATTATTTCATTAGTCCGTATTTGCCCGCTCATCCATATGCCGCCGCCCCCCTTCCCCCCCCCGCCTCCCCGACGGGGGAGGGGGGCGATGACCACTCCCGGAGCTAATCATGCGGTCAGTTTGTTCTGCCTCAGCGTGTTGTGATATTGATATTGACTGTAGGGCTCGCCTCGCCGCGCTCCGATTTATTTGCGAACAATGATCGATTGATTGCTATACATAAGCCTGCCAGTAAACGCTTTGATTATGTTTACCTGTTCGTATTTGTTGAGCTAACAAGACCCGATACCGTCTGTGTTTGGGCTTATGGAGTATTTTGTTGATGGATTTATTTTTTCGTTGTTGCAGAGAAATTCGATATCGCCCGGCGAGAGGGAAAAGTATAGGACGCGGAGTCCAGCGGAGCCTGACCACAAGAAACTCAAGAAAGAAGAGAAAGACATGGGCCATGTAAGTTGACACCCGCATAATATTCACACCCAAAATTTGCGCGTAACACGTACATAGGTGGACGGATCATTAGAAACAGAGCAAGATTTTCATACAATCGAGGTCACATTGAAGCCATGGTTCTCCGTGAAGGATTCATTGGGGCGTGATCAGATGACGGTAATAGAGAGAGTAATCGGAGGACTTTAAGATCGCTATAGATATCCAACCGATCAAATAGGCCGTTTAGTAGCAGCATCGTCATGAAGAAAAAAAACCCGCAAAATGGCATCAAAATGTATGAAAATCTTAAAGTTATGGAATCATGACGAATCTGCTTCCAAACGGCTCATCTGATCAGGTGGATATCTATAGCGAGGAGGAGTTTTAACTCCTCCGTCTACTCTCTCGATGACCGTCATCAGATTACGCCCCAATCAATCCTTCACGGAGAGCCATGGCTTCAAAGTGACCTCGATCGTATGAAAATCTTGCTCTGTTTCTAATTATCCGTCCACCTATGTATATAACTCTAAGTAACTCTAATACAGTCGATAGCAAAACAATTTCTAATAAATGCATACAACGGAGTCCTTCTAATGAACTGTTCGACGTTTTCCAGGAGCTGGTGGTGGACGACGCGAGCGAGGAGCCGACGTCGCCGCACAACGGCGCGCCCTCGCCCAGGGAGAACGGGCTCGACAAGTTGCAGCCCAAGAAGGAGCACCCGCCGCATAGTCCTAGGTAAATACTTAATCACTTTTCCACGCAATCTTTGCTTTGCTAATAGATCAACATCGATTTCTTTGTCAGCAAACAGTTGTTTTTGAGTATCCGGCGGACAAACAGACAGACGGACAGACAAAGCTTAGCTATTATAATGGTATCCGTAATGACGGAGTCCTGAAAACACTCATCCACAGACTAGAGTACCAACTAATGTATCTACAATAAGTAGTAAGATAGGGTTGTTCCCAAGGAATCATATGATCCGTTCGGAGTTGCATCTGATCACACAAAAAGTTCCATAAGTTCGCGGTGGTAGATAAAAATTGACGTGTACCTAAATCATTAAATGTACCCAGTATACTCATATGCTATAAAATATTTTGGCTTGCAAATGTTAAGATCAAATCAAAGTTAATTATATATCGAATCAGAGGAAACTACGATTAATTGCTTGATGGGGTTGTCAGCTTTAATAATATCATATCATATCATCACTTAAATCACTGAATAATTTTAAGTCGGTAATCAAACATCGAAAATTACATTTGAACTTGGTATTTCCCTTGAGTAATGAAATCCTAATAATTATATAGGTAGGTAGTTATGTACATACCTATTTGTAAGTTCTAGTTTATTTCATGGATAATTAAACTCGGCATAGCGTGTCAGTAATATTGAAGCCCTATTCACACTTCACGGCATTTCAATCGCATAAGCGGTGTCGTGCGGTGGTGACTGATAATCGCTACATCCTTTTAAAAGAAGCCTTACTGAGTACGTAAGTGAATAACATGTTCAAATAAGGTGGCCGGCGAAAGGTCAGTCGGTATTTACATGAGGTGAGCGGAATAGGAATCCGACTTTAGCGCCGATTCAATTATGGAATACCGATAGAGGTTAGGTGTTAGGCCAGATTACTGCAGGATTACCGACGTAATCTAGGCGCTGTACAAGATGGAATAAAGAAGCCGGGATTGGAGGGAAAGTGGGTACCTACCCTAAATAATGAAGATGGAACATTTTTCTTGATAGGAAACATCCCTTTATTTTACAAAAATAAGTAGAAATGCGTTCAAGTATTTTTAAGATATCACCTGTTTGAGCAGAGAATCGAACCGGGCAAATGTGGAAAAATCATCCTGTATTTTTACGATAGCGATCAAAAGGGTCATATAAGAGTCAATTTCTGCTAAGCATAGTATCTTAAATTAAAGAAAGACCATGAAAATTACAACAAAACGATTCGATTTTAGGTCTTCCTAAACTAAAAAGTCAAAATGTCTCTATCCCTGAACAAAATTTTAAATTACTTAAATTAAAGTTAAATGTTAATATCAATTTCAGATATTCAGCTACTTTATTTTAATTTCAGATCAGGAACGTCGAGCAACGCATCGACGCCGTCAGCAAAAAAGCTCGATGAAAAACCCAGCACTCCCATATCAAAGCCAGTGACCCCCACTTCAGGGGCGAGCGGCGCGGGCGCGGCGGGGGGCGCGCCCCTGAAGGCGGCCGTGAAGCCGCCCGCGCTGCAGTACCCCTACCTGGGCAACGGCGCCCACGACGCGTACGGCCTGGCGGGGTACTCCGCGCGGGCGGCGCTGGCGTACGAGCCGCTGCGGCCACCCATTGGGCCGGCTGCTCTCGCGCCTATCCCTGGTGGTAAACCGTAAGTGTCAATGCTAGATGACCACCAATATCCAAGCGATTCTTACTGGCTATATATGATATGCCAGTATGACCACCAATAAACGGGCGCACAATATACATCACAATAGAATATCCGAACATCATCAACCCTATTTCATATGAGGGTATAATTCCGAGAAAATAAAGAAAATTAGTCTTCATTTATACTTTTTTCCATACATCACGTTACTCATATAAAATTGTATGAAAGAGTAAATAAATAAAATCGTTAGGAGGGAAATCTTTTGTTGTATTTTCGTTCACTCATGCAGATAGTTTAACGAGGTCCTTACAAATTTTTCCGCAGTATACTTGAATAGCAAAGGCGCACAGTGTAAATCTAATAATTTCCTTGCCTAGAGTTAGTTTAGAAGAGGGACAATAATTCGTATCTCATCTAAGCTTGAAATCTAACGCATTGCCTATTCATTTATTTGTAAAAAATGCAATATGAATCGTTCCAGAGCGTACTCATTCCACGTATCCGCCGAGGGGCAGATGCAGCCGGTGCCGTTCCCCCCCGACGCGCTGATGGGTCCCGGCATCCCGCGGCACGCGCGGCAGGTGTCCGCGCTGGCGCACGGCGAGGTGGTCTGCGCCGTCACAGTGTCCTCCCCCACGAAATACGTGTACACCGGGGGCAAAGGCTGTGTCAAGGTGTGGGACATAAGCCAGCCCAGCAAAGCGCCCGTCAGCCAGCTGGACTGTTTGGTGAGTGGGTAACGTCAGCGATTCCATTTGTCTACATTTTTATTTTGTAGAATTAACTCCCAATGAAGACTTTTTGTTATTAGAGAATAAATTTAAAAGGTTGTATCTAAAGGTCAGGTTGGGGTATAAAGGGACACCGGGGAAAGAAGAACTGAAGACCAGGGGGCCAATCGCGCTAATTCTCTACGATATAACCAAATCCAAACCTTGACCAAAAACGTTATGCATATCCACACGTTGGGCAAACCTTCACAAACGCAAACGTGTGGAACAGGGGTTTTTTTGCTTGTGTTTGTAAGGTTGACCTGATTTCAGTTTTATATACTTACTGCTGAAGTAAAACCAGCCTTTAATTTTATATCAGACAGTACCAATTTCGTCATTGTTAGAGAATAAATACCATTAGTTTGTGATTAGTTTATAGAAGGTAAACCTGTCCTGTACAAACTGCCAGCCAAAATGGCTTCTTTTAAATACTTTTTGTACATAAATCCTCACTGAAAACCATGGACTTATCAATATTGTACCTATTGGAACTTACTATTATTACCAGAACAGATTCCAATAAAACCGACAATAATATTTATTAATCTATTTCAGCAAAGAGACAACTACATCAGATCAGTCAAGTTGCTGCCCGACGGGCGCACGCTGATTGTGGGAGGCGAGGCCTCCAACCTGTCCATATGGGACCTCGCATCGCCTACGCCGAGGATTAAGGCTGAACTCACGTCTTCAGCACCCGCCTGCTATGCGCTCGCTATAAGTCCAGACTCTAAGGTATTATTATTACATGCGATGATTTTAGAAATAAAACGACCAGAAGTTTTAGAATAAAATTCAAGATCTAATGGTCGCCAACTTAGAAGTTTCTTAGATCTTTATCGTCTACTTTATCGTCACATTTCCTTTGGATCATACAACGAAAAAAGTAATATTATAATCTAGTTACAGAATAGGGACCGAAATTTTACCCTTGAGGAACTATGGGTGAAAACTATAAAAGCAAAGGTTTTTCTCACATAAATTGTATTTAATTAAACAGTTTTTAAATCTCAACATTATTACCATTGCATACTTTAAACCGTAATAAAAACAATGTCAACCAAAATTACACGCAAACTAAGGTCAATGTAGTCAAAGGCTTTACTAAAATCCTTTTTTTTTCTTGCAGGTTTGCTTTAGTTGTTGTTCAGACGGCAACATAGCGGTATGGGATCTGCACAACCAGACACTGGTACGGCAGTTCCAGGGACACACGGACGGTGCTTCCTGCATCGATATCTCTGCCGATGGCACTAAGCTGTGGACCGGTGGCCTTGACAATACTGTACGGTAAGTGATTGTGTATCAATACTTTAACCTTTATCGTCCAATAAATAAAATTACCCTCAATAAATAAAAATTAAGATTAAAAAAAACCTTTATCGTTTTGTTAGACAGGTATTTAAAAAAATGTGTATTTTAATAAAACTTATGCCTCCCATTTTGTAAATGTAACTTTAAATTAATGTCCTTTGCTTTTACAGATCATGGGACCTTAGGGAAGGTAGACAGTTACAACAACACGACTTCAGTTCTCAGATATTCTCATTGGGATACTGTCCGACAGGTAATTTGTCTTATTATTTTACTTATTTTTAGTTTCTTTATTATTTTACTTCACATCCTGATTTACAAAACGGCAAAAAAACTGTACTAGTAAAACGTTGTGTTAGTAGGCACCTTGTAACTTGTTTTTAGCTGGTTTTTAGTCTTGAAAGCAAAGAAAAAACTATACTCGGCAAGGTTTTACGTTTGTTTTATGTTCTTGTGGAAATTATGTACCTAGTTACGGTTTTTGAATTGAGTTGACCTGGAAATATACATAATTATATATAATAATACTTACGTACCTATACATCCAGAAATCAGGATAGGTACTTGGTGCTAGTCACTTGAAATAACAGTAATAATAAAAATGTCCCTAACTGGGTAGGAAGAAAAAACGGAGCATCCAGTGTTGCGATCCTAATTATGCACTTGCATATTATGGAATAATTGACCTACTAAAAACTGTACTTCATCCTAATGTTGTTGCAGGCGAATGGTTGGCGGTGGGCATGGAGAACAGTAACGTGGAAGTGCTCCACGCGGTGAAACCTGACAAGTACCAGCTGCACTTGCACGAGTCGTGCGTCCTGTCGCTGCGGTTCGCCTCGTGCGGCAAGTGGTTCGTCTCCACTGGCAAGGACAACTTGCTCAATGCGTGGCGCACGCCCTACGGCGCCAGTATATTCCAGGTAATTTACCATTATTTATTGTACTTTTAGTTTTTAAGTGTAAGGTAAGTGCTAAGTCTCTACCGCCCATCAATGTCCATTATGTCCTTTTCCCAAAATGTCCCTTTCCCGAAATGTCATTTTCCCAAAATGGCCTTTTCCCTAAATATCATTTCCTAATGAGAGGTTTTCTTTTTCTTACACTAGTTCTTCTACGTCACAACAGATGGCTCACTTATACCTAAAAATATATAAAAATATTTATGTACGTGAATGACTTATTATTCCCCTAATGTTATTTAATTATCAACCCTTAGAGGTGAAATATTATTTTCAAATTGAAATGAGACCGCCCTCGAAACAAACGCCTATTTAATAATAAAAAAAGAATCATTCAAATCAGTTCACAATCAGCGAAGATATCGATATATGTATATTTATACACACAAAATATACAGTCGATTTGAGAACCTCCTCTTTTTGAAGTCTGTTGAAAATTAGTGCGTATCCAGTAATTAATTGATCCAAATTTTTCCTTCCAGTCAAAGGAGTCATCATCGGTGCTGAGCTGTGACATTTCATCGGACGACAAATACATAGTGACCGGCTCCGGCGACAAGAAGGCGACAGTTTATGAAGTGATCTACTAGTGCATAGACGCATATACGGACAGTGCAACAAACGAACAAACTCGATCAAGTGACTGTAGTGAATGAACGTTCCGCGAACGTAGCGAGGCGAGTGGTGATATAGCTTTAGTGTATGTATAGATATCGGGATGCCTGTATGTACTTATGCGACTTGTTTATATAGATTAGTGTGCGCGATTAATGTTTATTTGTTGAGCGCCCGTAGTGTATGGCAGCAAGATCTCAAAATGACGATTTCGTTTCAATATTGTTGTAAAATGCTCGTATTAAAGAAAAAATATGCGAATCACAACTTTTGTATTAGTTATTTTACATCTACCTACTCATTCTTCTAAATCACCTTTGGGGCGACAAGCTCTGAAGTAATCAAAGCGTGGGAACTGCCAGATGAACTGACGACCTAAAGAAGTAGAAAGAAATTTAAAGCGGCGATAGAGCGCGTTGAGGTCTGTGTTCAAAAGTAAGTAGAGTCAATAGGCATTTCATCATCATTTATTTATTCTTTACAACAATAGTTGTGTAGAAATCTAATACTAGTGGTTCTGTGAGAACAGTAGACCTCGCCAGTCCTTATAAACCAAACCTAGAACGAAACGAACAGAAGTCAACTTTGCAGTTGGAGATATTGGTAGGTACTAAAGTGACAAAAATTAGCACTAAAAGCTTAATATTTCGCAAACGGATCCCTAAATCGAAAAATGTTTTCCACACACCCGCGATATTGAAAGACCTATCCAACGATACCCAACACCATGGAATTCACGCGAAAAAAAAATCATTCCCATTTTACGTATCCAGTTCTATGAACATAATTTAATTTTTCGACTTTCTTAAGTTAATCGACTATTACTCAAAAACTAATACAACCTACATAGTTTTCCTTTTAACTACGTTATATATGCTACTGCCGTGAATTTTTCCACATTTCCAGAAGCAACCGTTTAGCTTGCAGGGGGGGGGGACACGTGACTCTTACAAAAATTACCGGTTTAAAGCTTAATATTTCGCCAACGGATCCCTAAATTGAAAAAATGGATTTCACACACCAGCAATATTTTTGAAAGACCTATCCAACGATATCCCACACTATGGGATTCACAAGAAAAAAAAAGTTCACTCCCACTTTGCGAGTATGGTAGGTACTCTAAAAAAATGTTTTTCAAAATTTTATTCTACTCATGTTGGCGTGATTAATTTATACCCATGCCAAATTTTCCTTAAAATCGGTTCAAAAATGCGACCTGTACAGAATTACAGACAGACAGACAGAAAGACAGACGGACAAGAGCATTTTTGGCCAATCTCGAAACGGAGAAGCTTCGCTCGCTTCGCTCGCTCGGTCAATAAATACAATGTTACATTATTATGTAAATGTCAAAATAAAATAATTCAATATTAAATTAAATAAAAATTACAATAAAAATTAAATTAAAATTAACAAAATGTCAAAACTTTAAGATGTCAACACTTATTATATTATCTAAGAACTCTCGTAAGTTATAGGGGCACATTGCGATTATAAATTTCTTAAGCTCGATTGTAAATTTATAATTTGTCTGTTCCCTCAACTCCACTGCAGCTTGTTATAGACCCTAACAGCGTTATAGATCGCGGTGCGCTCAAAGAAGTTTATGCCCATGATGTCATTTTCATTGTAAAACACCTCCATATACCTACGCTAGGTAGGTACTCGCAGAGAATAAATCTTTCACTATAATTTTGGTCAAAATATAGGTATACAATTTATACAATTCTTTGAAGACAGCGAGCGAAGATAATTCGCGAAATCCACATTGAGGGGGACTTCGGCTAGGCCAGCAAATTCAATGATGATTTTGGAATATCAATCAATCAATATTAGTCTAGTCCCTAACTGAGTTCCATAATCCGAAGGGATCGGACTTGAAACTATTCAAAGGGAAACCATAGGCATTAGGTTAGGTTAATTGTAAAAAATTACAGCTCTATATCATAGGTTCATATCTTTTCATTGATCTGATTTTATTTTTGTTTAAAAGATACACGAAGGGTTGGCTTTTACAAATATATCAGGGGTTTTCACTACTAAATGCGAGGAAAAAGAAAAAATACATACCCACTCCCCAAGAATTGCATACTTACCATCCTGTAGAAGGCATCAAAATTATGACCAATAAATTTTGTACATTTTGACATCAAGTAGATAACGAGTTTTGAACAAAAGCCATAATGTTTGTGATAGTCGAAATTTGATCCAACCTTTATCAATGGGTTTGCTATTTTGGTTACACGTGTTGCCATATTACAGCCCTAATGACATTTTTATCTATTTATTTATTAGCGTCATGTGTGCTGTTGAAAGACATTTTAGTTGACCACCCTAATGGTACTTACCTCTACTATAAGGCCCCATAAGCACGGACCTAATTTCATCGAGCATTGAAAGCGATTTTTTACGCCTACATACAAAGACAAATAATGTCCGCGGACGGCTCAGATAGAAACCCACATCATGTTCTATTACGGCGTAAAAAATTACGTCCGTGCGAATGGGGCTTATCAGATATACTGTACGTAAGGTTTGATACCAAATTCTTCATTACATATAGTAATATATTTTTATCTTGCTAGGAAACAAGTCTTTCCAATTTCTATAAACAGCAGCATATTATTGTTTTCCAAACATGGTCATCGTCCTTTATTAAGCGTATTCTCCTAATATTTAGTCATTTATTTCAAAATAATAATTCATCATCATACATTATGTCAAGTTAAGGCTACAAGTAGTTTCAAGTGTATAAGTCAAGTAAACCATAACGTACTCGTAACAATTGTAAATAAACAAAGTATACGTAATCCGAGCGTTCGGCAGACGCCGGCCGGCCGTGCCAGCCACCGCTCTGGGCCGTTATCGGCGTAACTGCAGAGAAAGGTAACAACGTGGTGACACACTCACCAAGTGACCCCGACGAGCCTATGATGACGTACCCATAATATACCTACAAACTTGGCAGAACATAAAACATAAATAGGTATATCACTATCAAGACAGACATCGGCAGTAGCGTAAGCCCTAAAGTGTCCCTAAACGATCATGCTTGCATGAAATGCAACGTTTACGAGAATGTCATGCTGCATGATGGACCATCATGCTTGCTATCATCAATACAGTGAAGCAACGGCCAGCACGTAGTTTGCATGTCATGCACGTCAATCACTACAGCTAGACGATCATGCATGCGTGACAGCACGTAAAGCATGTCATGCCGCATGATCGTTTAGGGAGCCCTCTAGGTACGCTTTGAAATTCCAAATAAGTACAGAATGTAGTCAATTAGGTACTGCAAATATCATTGGACACTTAATTTATTTTTCTGAGGTAAGTAGGTACCTAAGTCATCATTAGTTTACAAAACATCAGATTGTGGAAAATCCATTTGAGATGCAAACAAAGTAAATAACACAAACATGCAGTAAAAAAATATAAGATTGTTTTTAATTTTATTTTGTTCATAAAATTTGGAACATTTTATTAATATATTCTCGGAAAAGTATATAGCCGCATGTTTACAAACATACATTAAACTCAAACAATAGTTTCTCCAAAACATCGTCTAAAGTTATTGTGAAAATTACTCCTACTCTAGGTACATTGTATTATTGAGTGTATCACATTAACTTGAAAAACAGTAGGTACCTATTTGTCTTGTCTGTTCATCAGTTATAAAACATTTAGAAGCATTTATCATGTCATTAGATCCACGCAGATTTCTCGTTGGTGAAATATTAAACTAATATTTTTCATCCATTTTTAAGAGTGATGAGTGACAACGGTGGAAATGCTATATGAATGTCCCAGGTGCGTGAAACACTCATCAGCCCTCCATCCGGAAAGTCTGGCGTAGAGGTCATTGGGAAGGTCGACGGTGGACTTCAATAGTCTGATATAATGATGATAACGATTCTGGAACCTGTGAGGCAGATTCATTTTACCGACAGCATCTTTGAAAGAAATTCTCAGGCCAAAAAAATTTTCATTTCATTTTTATTTCGTAAACAATAATAAATTGTGTTCGAAAATATTTAAATCACATAAACTTGGTAAATAGGTACCTACCCATTTTTCGCATAAATAGGCAACTAATAGTGACCGCCAAAAATTGTGCGTATTTTTCGTAACGCAATTAAAAACAAAGCGCACAAAATCGGAGGGCTGCTGTAACGTGAGCCCGGGCGCCAGATGTTGGCGGTGCCAGCCACCGCCGCGCGCCGCCCGCCGCCGATAGCGCCGGCGAGACGAGCGTGTGACGCAATTGGAAATATCTGTCAGAAAACCGATAAGTAGTCGAAATTCCAGTCCTTCGAAAAAAATAATAGTCAGAATAACACTACATGACCCATTTTCCTGAAAATCTCAGAATGTGTTGCCTTGCCTTGTAGGTAGGTTTTAAACTTTTCACAAACTAATTTTTATCACATTTTTAATCATTTTAGATTGGTTCCCATATTAATATAATCTGTGTCCGTAAATGTCAACTTTAACTAACCAAACCACCTGGTGGACTATAGCCCGAACACCCTCGTTGAGATGGTAGGCCTGAGCCCCAGCAGTGGGGACATCTTAATAGGCTGTTGATGAATTATTATTAACTAACTATTAAAAAACTGACTGTGTCTGATCACTTCACTTCCCTCTTTCCTTCACCTACTGAGAACTTTGTTGTTATCGATTACATTGTATGTATGTATGTATATATGTATATTGTATGCATGTATGTATGTGTGTATATATATATATATATATGTATACCTATGTAGTTTAGTGTATGTAGATTTTTAAAATATGCCTATAATTGCACAACCTACCTTCTAATTTGCTCTAAATTCTCTACCCAAGGTTGTCTGGAAGAAATCGCTCTTAGCGATTAGACCGCCTAGATGTACATTACTGTATCTGTTTTTGTTTTTTGTCTGTTATTTTTAAACGTGCAATAAAGTGTAATGAATTGAATTGAAAAAATGATTGATCATTTATGTATGTATGTTATAATATGCCGTTCGGCGAGTTGGGTAAGTGTAAAGGGGACCTTAGAAAGCGAACTGCGCCTGACTGAATGGGTCACCTGCTAGGTAGGAAGGAAAGAACTGAACAGTGCAGTATAGTTAAGTAGGAATTTCTATTGTCAATCAGCTATAACGACAATACGGGCATTGAAGGTTCCGGTTTCAAGACTCTTTATCGCCAACTAAAGATTGTAGGTATACCTACCTAAATATATTCCAGAAAACAACGGCCAGCTACCATCAGGTTTCCAAAGGAATAGCACTATAAATGATTGTTCTCTCTCTCTATGCAATTGAATAAATGAGACATTATAATATTCTGTGGAATTAAGTACTAAGGACTGTATTTTTCTCAATAGAACAAAGTATATTCGTAGGCACAACTATTGCTGAGATGTTCCGTCAATTCAATCAATAAGCACTGATAAAAATTGAATGCTTCCGGTCTACATTATCCTCACTACTGGGACTTACAATTTGATATTTGTTAGGTAGGTATTATAGTTTATTTCATTGGAACATAATATGTACATCATAATATATGGGTGGAATTTGCTTGCAGTGTTATTTAAACTATATCTCGCCATATGAAATAAAAATGAATTAATCATTAGAATTGGAAAAAACCCGATTATAAAGGAAATAGTATGTCCAACCGAACTAATGTTTTGGCACCTTAAGGTAGTTATTTCTTAGTCATCCATCACAGTCTACGCGGAGCTCATTCGTATTTGTATTTTTATTATTGTTCAATACATAATTAATTTATTGAATTAAAATTAAATACAATAAAACTATCTATAAAACCAAAATAACCTAAAACTAAACTAAAATATAAAACTATCCACTGAAATAAAATAAAAACCTAGGTGGGTAGGTACATTGGGAAAATAAAATTATGAAGAACTAAATATATTTCCCGTCTTGTTGGTTCAATAGTGCCTTTCTATTTATTTCCTACAGACGTTAAAATGTCGCCACATGTCCAATTTCTACGTAAATAAAGTTTAAAAAGTGTCGTTTCATTCATCATTAAGCTTCAAAGAAAAATCCGACCATTATTCATAACCAAAAATTACACTTGTTAACATATTATTCTTTTACAAAATCTAAGAACATTCAAATGGGACTCTAATGCCTGGGGTCGTCGTGGGTTCGATTCCTACTAGAGACAGACAACTTTGTACAAATTATGCAACAATTTTTTTTTTTTTACTTCTGGAAAAGACATCATTTATTATGGTTTAAGTTGACCAATGAAATGACTATAAAATAAATATAAAACTAAATTAACCAACTGCAACTAATTGGTCTGTATGTTTTATAAGTTCTTGTTTACATAGTACGGGAGAAACTCCTTGTCAAAGTCAAACTATTTTATTGCATGTAACTAGGTACACCTGGCCTTTACCAAAGTGTCATTTTACAAAATCTCATGTAATTATACAAAAATCTCATTTTCCCAAAATGTCCTTTTCCCAAAATGACCTTTCCCAAAATGTCCTTTAAATGTCCTTTTCCCAAAATTATCTACCACCGCTTCCTAGGTGTTAGCGCTGGGAAGAAGCGGCGCAACAAACATACGCATACATACGAAAATAAATATGTATTTATTATTCTTTTATTTTTTAAATCACAACAAAGAAATTTTTTGTCAGTCATGTCTATAAAACTCCAACTTATCCGCAGGTCTCTACATTGACGCATGGGTTTTTGCTTCGGAAATATTTTATCACGATCAGAAGCGCAACTCTGCAAAAATGATAACAGTTCCGGTGAACACTATTCCAACGAACTTTGATTTCTGATGTTGTTTTGTGCCGGTCTCTATTCTTAGTAAACAAACAGATAACAAAAAAGTTCCAAATTTGGTACTGTAAAGGCTAAAACATGTTCATTTTGTTTCGTTTAGGTATCTTTCGATTTTGTTGCTCGATATCTATACGAAAGATAATTAAACAATTATACATAGATTACATACATACAAATCTTCACGCTATGTGCCTGACGGGGAAGGCAGAAAAAAGGGAGCGCCAAGTTTCGCGACCTGACACCAATATTAGGGAATTATTTATCAACCATCACAGGAATGAATCAGTATTTTTATATTATTTCGAACTTAATTCGTTCGTCTAGAGAGCATACGGTATTAATCTATCCCCTTTGCGTTCGAAATCATTTATCAGATTATGATGAAACTTTGATAGAGTGATCTGGGGACGCCTGCGACGGTTCCGGGATACAGTTAGTAGGTAATAAATACCCTATATTATTTGCACGCAGAATATATCATTTAGTAGGTAACAATAATGAACATTGTATTTATCATTAATTTTTATTTGATGCGTTTCAATGACGATACCATCAAGTCATTCATAAATAATAGCTACTTACATACCTATACTACTTACAGGCATGAGGTTATTATCTACCTATAAATTGTTTACCTACATAAAAGTTGTACCTACCATCATAGGTAAAAGAACTGTATGATAGGATAGGTCGGTCAAACTAGCGATAACTGTGACTATATAATGTGAATGATCTACTTCTCATTATTAACGTTCATAAACATTTTATAAGTAATTGATATTTTTCATTGCTTTATCAATTTAACAACGCAGTATATTTTGTTATGTAGACGAAAACAAATTCATTCCATATAATATTGTTAAAGCTCAACATGGTACGTACATTGATAGATATGTAATTGAGCGAGAATGGATGTGGATGATGAGTGCGGAGTTAGCATGTGGTGTGGATCCGCCGATAATCGGCGATCGTCGTTATCAGCTGCATGCGCCGCGCCGCCGGCGGCCGCGGGCGACGTCCGGCGCTCCGGCGCGCGCGCCGCGGCCGCTCCGTCGACACTTCATCCCCGAGGCGCGCCGAACGCGCAGGTCAGCACCGTCCTCATCCCCACGAACGTTCTATCACTAAACAACACTGGCGCAAACACATTATAATAGTAAGCGATTTATTGCCACGTAACTACTTCATTCATTATCCACAGTTAACATTATACTTTAATTGATTATCATTCACTTTCCAGACTCACAATGTACCGCGAGGGCAACGGTCCGGTCCTTGAGGACGTCCTTCTGAGTGATCAGTTCCTCTACGAGTACTCCCCGGCAGAGAGCATCGTCAACTTCGAACTACCTACGCTCAATACTAGTGATTGGTTCAGTGATTTAAATTTCAATTGTGATGCCTTTGTCAGTGATACCAGTGAAAACAAGGACGATATCTATTTTGACGATAGCCCAGTGACACTGGATTTCGCGGCGTTGGACAGAAGTATTGACGATTATCTACTGGAAGCGCTGAGCAGCGACCGGTCCAACGACGCGCCTCGGTCCAGCGCAGATTCCACGGACAGCGGCGACGATGCGCCGCCGGGTAGACTGTCAGTCCTCGGCGCTGATTCAAATTCGACGTACATCGAGGAGCACAATCACCAGGAACAGTCAGAGTTAAGTGCAAACCGAGAGACGGAGAGGGCCGAAACGAAGAGGTCGTGGGGCGAGCCGGTGTTCTGCCCGCAGCTGGGCGCGTTCCGGTGCCCAGTGGAGAGTTGCGGCAAGTTGTACGCGAAGGCGTCGCACGTGCGCGCGCACCTGCGGCGGCACAGCGGGGAGAAGCCGTACAAGTGCACGTGGAGTGGGTGCGCGTGGCGGTTCGCGCGCTCCGACGAGCTGGCGCGCCACCGCCGCAGCCACTCGGGGGACAAGCCGTACGGCTGCCGAGAGTGCGGCAAGCGGTTCGCTCGCTCCGACCACCTGGCCAAGCACGGCCGCGTGCACGCGAGGCGCGCCGCCGCCGCCGCCGCGGCCAAGCGAGCCCTCACCACCACGCACGCGCATCGAACGAGACGCCTCCTATGATCTGATTGAGATCCATGCAGGACCATGGGCTGCTGGAGAGAATGAGCTGATCAAGCGATGATGTATCCATTTACCTTTAGAATAAGACGTTAATCTATCGAAATCAAAATCAAATAATGCACAATGTTCCATTTTGAATGTTCATTTATGATAATACCCTGAAAAAACATTGTAGATAACTTATAGGTCACTACTCGATCCTATAATGTATACATATAATGTGGCAGACTGAATCAGAAGCAGACGCAGTCAGTTAGGTACAAATATCATAGAATTGATCGGCGACTGCGCACAGTAATCATAAAATTATTGACGTTGTTTTGCAATTTTTACGTTTTATTGTAATCATACCAATATTATAAAGAGGAAAGATTTGTATTTTTGTATGTTTGTAATGAATAAATTCAAAAACTACTGTGCCGATTTCAAAAATTCTTTCACCATTGGAAAGCTACATTCATCCTGAGTGACATAGGCTATATTTATTGCAAAAAAATGTCCACCCGTGCGAAGCCGGGACGGGCCGCTAGTGTTCTTATCTTAATATAGGTCTAAGTCAAATTGTGAAGAACCAACCAAAAAAATTAAAATTGAAGTGAAACCTAGTATATAAGTTTTTATAGTAAGGTACTAAGTATAATGCCATAGAGGTAAATGCTCGGAGTGTTTATTACCTATTAATATAAGGCAATATGACGCGCTGGCGCGAAAATTATTAAGCTGTTGAATGTAATCAAGTTTATATATTGTAATTTTAATTAAATTTAGAATAACTTGTAAATCTTCATTGAATTAAGTTACATAAATTGATAATTTTCAGAACCTTGAAATATCCAGATGAAATCAGCTTTAAAAATTAAGCTTATGCCAACCAGCGAACTTAGTAAGTTCGCTGAAGCCAACCCAAAGAAATTGAACTAGACCTAAACAACCATAAATTCAATAAATCAGCATGATTCAACTACCTTTTCAGTGTACGTTTTCCTTTCTTTTACCACCTTATTTCTATACGCCAATCCTATCCACAGTCTTTAATATCAATTATTGGATTATTTATTAAAATCAATAATCACGATTTCGGATTTCGGTAAACTTCATTTGATTATGTTACAAAACTTAAATTTCCCGCTAAAACATCAATGCCATGATCGCGCCAATGAGGTCGTATGACGTTCGAATTAACGTTCCAATCTCCGCATTACACGATGAACTTTCTATTGAAAGTAATATTTTCAGTCAAATGTTTTGTTGTTGAAAAGTATTGAAAACCCTAAAGTATTAAGTTAAAACAAATCCCATTTTCTATTATTTTGAAATAGATTTAGTTTGAGATACATTTTTAACGTAAAATCATTAATGGTTGACATTTTAGGTACAATGTATCCGATTATTTAAATAACGACAGTTTTATTGTCTATGATCTACATCTCTATGACTTAGCTCGACTAAATTAAAAAGTGGTCTTTTGTGTGTTGATCATAAACGCCATTTTGTGTGATTTTATTTAGCCAATTAATAGAAGAGATACACGAACACGACACTCCACACACAAATAAAAATGGTGGTTCGATAGATTAGATTTCTCTGATGAATTTGTAAATTGAAAATATATATTGTTTAAACAATATAAGTGCACAAGGAGTAGAAATTGTTTTATTTTATTTTTAAAAAATAATTAACTGGTGCGGTTACTTGGTGCGCTCGAAAGAGTAGTGTTTAACAAATAACAGGTTGTTGGGAGACCGATTTCGCTGCAGTTTTGTATAATTTATGTGTTATTTTTTTATTGCAACAAGTTTGCCTGCAAGTTATTTTCGTGTTCTCACCAAAGTGAACATCTGAAGAGTAATTCTCGAGGGATAATAAGAATAAGATCACCGAACGGCGAAGCTAAAGCAAGCTTGGTGACTTCCATTCAATCAGCATGTGACCCAAATCGGTGATTTCTCTTCTTTGTGCTTTGCTGGAAAGCACATATTTACACTCTGAAACCCTAACAACACCAGGCAAGGGCACTGCAGCATAAGTAAGTCTTTTAGTAATTGTGCATGTTGATAATGTAATGATATTTTGCGAACTTACTATGGTTGAATACAACCTGCGCTTTCAAGGGAACAGGTGTTTAATACCTTGCATACGCATATTTTAATTTAGTAACAAGCTTTACATCTCCATGATATAGGTAAGTCATTAACTTTCATGGTGAATGTTATAGCAACAAACAATCCAGTGAGAAGTAAAAACCATCAGCATTGAGTGAAGATGCCTCTAACAAGTGGAAGTGTGAGAAAAGGGGATGCAGGACTAGTAAAATGAGGATTCAATACAAGGGCATCAGACACAGCAAGGAGTAGAACAATGTCGCAGGATGGCACTCGCTGAGAATCACAGATATATTGTGCAGGTTGGTCTTGGTTTCTAGTTGACTCAATTGAATATAAATTTATAGCAACTCAATACATTATTTTGCCAGCACTCTCCTTCTCATTATGATAATTAAATATGTTTTATTATTTTATGCTGTGGCTACAATGATGCTAGTATTGAATTATTGTGGTTTTTTTATTTGTTAAATTTCCATTCAGGTGTCCTCTTAAAACTACTCCCACAACTGGCATGGTGCTGGCCAGAAGTAGTATTTTAAAAATACATAATTCAAATTGCCACAATACCTATCTATCCTCAAATTAAATTCATACAAACATTAATATTCTCAGTAACGAAATGACTTATTATAAAAAATACTTTACTTTTATCTGAAATAATTATAGCGATATCAGATAAAGTACACTCCAACAATAAATTAATAAATAATGTTGTACAGGTGTTTGTGGGGGCACTGTCAGCGCAATACGAAGCCCTGTCTGTGGAGGCGTCAAAGCAGACCAGCTCTGAGGAGATTGTATGCTGCATCGCTGACAAGCTTAACCTGAATGATGGATCTGGAGGACCATATGAACTGGCAGAGGTTGGTCAATCAGAACCAATAGAATAGAATCAATATTTCAGGTTTAATTAAAGGTTTTGTTCTTATGATTTACATAGAGTTAAAAAGTTCTAGGGTGTGGAAGAAGTGAATAAGAGGTTTATTACTCAAATACCTGAAACTGTATTTATTCAGTTCGATAATTTATTACCAACTGTTACAATACATAATAGTGTAATTTCAATCAGATCAGTTTAACTGTAATTACTAGACATTAATACAAGAACAAACAAAACTGTTACCTAATTATTACACCTAGATACAAGTAAATTTTTACATATTTCTGCCAGTTTGCACTAGATTTCCGCCATTGTGGGGACACAAACTTACTGCACACCAAGACTTACTCCATCAAATCTATTACCTTGATTAGTCATGGATCAACTCTTGATGACGCTTGTCATCACTTGATTTTTTCTACAAATGAGTCAGTGGATTAGTTAGATGCCAAGGTCATAGTCACTTCCTTTCCACCTGTCTCCAGTATGACCAGCTAGGTCTTATGTACAGTAACAAAGACTGCTTTAACTATAGTTGATTGTGCTGTCATTGGGTTTCCTGTATGAATCCTAGCCATAGATTTAATATAGTGGCCTGTTCAATTTTCCTGGTCATGGAATGCATAGAAGATAATTTCAATAAAATATTTAGAAGTGTCATGGTCGAATTACTATTTGTAAAAATTGGCAATGCTTAGTAAGTTGCTATAGTGAATATACTAATAATAATGTCAGGTGGTGGGAGACATGGTCGACGAGTGCAAGGAGCGGCGCCTGGGACCGAACGAGTCGCCTGTCGCTGTCATGCTGCTATGGCCCAACAACAACTCTGGACAGTACTACAGGTATTTCTATTCCCCCTATCTCCATATACAACTAAATCATGATCATAATTTATTTATATTTAAAACTTTATTGCACACAAAAGGCGTACATAATGCTAGTATGGCATTCTCTACCAGTTGACCTTTGGTTCAGATAATGCGTGGTAGGCACAAAATACATACAAAAAAGTTTTTACGTAATTAATAACTACTTATACAAGTAATAATAATACCTAATTAAGTGGTTTTTCCTGCACCGGGAAATATGTAATTTTTAATTGTAATAACAAATAATAGATATCAGGCGCGTCCAGACCAGCTAGCTAGCCAGAAGCTATTGAAGTGTATGTGTCCCAAACTTTTTCTTTTTTAGCTGTACGTTCTTACAGCCAGTCGCAAGGGCTTATTTCTTTGTTAGACTATGTTCATCTTTCTAGCACAATGCATTTAAATTAGTTTTTAAAAGTAACATATCGTTTTCGTATTAAATTGCTGCAACTTACAAAATGTGGTTTAAATACGTTTTTTTGTTAATTATTTTGCATTGCTTATTAATAGTTTCTATGAGGCGATATTTTTCCGTAAACCGTACTACAGTAAGCTTAAACAATGCAAAACATAGTCCTGGCATGTAATTATCTCAGTACTACAATTACGTATTACGAGATACGTCTCACCTTGATCACTTATATACAAACTATTTGTATGTCTGTACGTGATACTGTACTACCGTCTTGTCACCGCAATACTATTTGCTCTGTGTATAAAAAGTATTGTATGATTCATTATATAATTTACCTTTTATAATTGCCCTTATTTACAGTAATTTTGTGAGGCTATATCCTTATTATGTACATTATATTGAAAATGTAGTAGTTTGTAATTCATTTGCAACTTAGTTTCTTAATTGTGTTAAACGATAACAATTTTTTTAATTGATCGTACATTTTCTTATGTGACCAATAACATAAATGGACTGTAAGTGATTGGGGATAATGTCCTAGTGGTGCGCGTGAGTCACTCTTCCTGCGCGCAGGCGTGATAACAGCGATCCATCCTGCCAATCAAACAAAAACATTGCTTGCTCCAACATGAGAGAGATGCGCTCGCGCACAGCTACTCGCGAACATTTTATTTTGATCTCAATATGACTCAAAAGTACGGCTATTTCCAGATTTTCAGTCATCATTTGTAAACATATCGTGTTTTACATGTATACGGATTTAATTTCAGGTTCTACTTGCGCGAGAAAATACAAGACGAGCCATGGATGGAGAACTTCTCAGTCGATCCGCAGTTGATAAAGGACTATTTTCAAAGGTTCCTGTATCAGCCAAAGGACCGAGAATATCCAGATCTATGCCAGCTGCCGGAGCTAAACGAGCAGACGCTGCTAGACAACCTCCGAGCGAGGTTCGCGGCTGGATACATATACACTTACGTCGGCTCCATTTTAATAGCTCTCAACCCTTTCAAGTTCTACCCGATTTACAATCCGAAGTATGTGAAGCTATACCAGAACAAGAGGATTGGCTCGAGCCTACCTCCGCACATTTTCGCGGTCGCCGACGCTGCGTACCACTGCATGCTGCGGGAGAGAACTAATCAGTGCATAGTGATCAGCGGAGAAAGCGGTTCGGGGAAGACAGAGAGCACAAACTTTCTGCTCCATCATCTAACAGCGCTCAGCCAAAAGGGATCGCACGGCAGCGGCGTCGAGCAAACGATACTGAGCGCCGGTCCGGTGTTAGAAGCGTTCGGCAACGCGAAAACTGCTCACAACAACAACTCCAGTAGGTTCGGGAAGTTTATACAAGTGAATTACAAGGAAAATGGTATGGTCCACGGTGCGGTCGTGCAGAAATATTTGTTGGAGAAGTCGAGGATTTGCAGTCAGGGGCGCAACGAGAGGAACTATCATGTGTTTTATTACTTGCTCGCTGGTGCTTCGGAGCAGGAGAAAGAGCAGCTGCATCTGCTCAGTGTGGACAAGTACAACTATTTGTCGCGGACCGGTTGTAGTGTAGTGCCCGCTGTGGACGAGCAGTACGAGTTCTCGCGGCTCAAGCAGTCCATGGAGATGGTGGGCTTCACCATGGACAAGCAGCGGAGATTGTTCGCCGTACTGTCTGCTGTGCTGCTGTTGGGTGAGCTTTTCGTTTATTATTTACCTGTAATGATTATATCATTGAGTTTATTTATATTATAGTTGTCGAAATAAGAAGAAAATTAATTTTGGAGTATATATAAGGTTCACAGCCTTAGTCAAATTTGACTGGTTTCCAACACCTAGAATCCGCATTTATTGGATCGTTTTATCGTTATTTTTAATTCACTGTCATTTAAAAAATGTTATGGTAATTGAGTACAAACATAAATTTATGCTTTATCTGTTGATAATGTGATATTGATAACCATTTCGATAATCGTAAAATACAAAGATGATAATCAACGACAAATACTGTGTAATGCATTGACAGATAAATAAAAACAAAATTACATGAAACAGTTTGTTGACCCTATCTATCTATAGTCGTGGAATTCAGTGATAACTCCCGAGCCTATAATCGGCAGTTTATGTTTAATTAAACTGCTATGTACTTGGGCCACTTTGCTAATTACTAATTAGAACTCTAAATATTTTTAATAATCTATTTGATTTTTCCTAGAACAACACAAAACCAGCTCGCATACATTAGCTTTTCTGAATAGTCAATTTGATAATGATCCTAGATTTCAAGATATGGCTTAAAGATATTAAAAATTTCGATGACAAGATATAAATCAACCCGATTCTTACTACAATATATAACTTACGGGCATGCGGAGCTAACGATATTTCGTATTTACTATACGTTAACGTCTAGCTGTACATATTAAAAATTCTTACTGAATGGCAGTTCAAATCTAATAAATTACCCGACAATTTTAAAAACAAAAATTACTGACTTTCAAGAAATAAATTTTTGAGTTTTTCCTGAATAAATGTACTCAATCAACGATTTTTTGATGGACAATGAATTGCAGAACGACATTTCATTATAAATTATAATGTTTATAAATATATCTAAACTGACATCCTTCTGATAATGTAGAATTTTATTTTTTTACATTATGTGGATGTACATATTTCAGTTAAGTGTATTTTTAATTGGTCATTGATAGACAGCTATTTAATATATTAATATGCAGAATATGTTGTACCTCCATTGTCAAACCATCTTTTTATGATCACATCTCTTGATCAGTTAGTTACACTTGACCGGGCAGTCTTCTGTCTCTTGCCCAGGACTGTCAGGGGAATTTATCTTGACTGTTTGTTAGTGAGTGATTTAACTGTAGAATTTGTTGTTTAGTTATTGTTAATATATCTTCATACCCGATACATTCAACCACGGTTGAGATACTGATGAATCATCATCAGTGATGATATTAAAATGAAATTACAGGCAACGTGGAGTTCATACCTCAGCGGAAGTCGTACCACCACGACGAGGCGGTCGGCGTCAAGAACCCGGAGGTGGTGTCTCTGATATCCTCGCTGCTCCGCGTCAAGCAGGAGACGCTGCTGGCGGCGCTCACGTCGAAGCGCGCCAGGGCCTCGGGCGAGACGCTCGTTATTAACTATAGGTACGTAATTAAATGTAAAGCATTCATTTAAATGCCCTGCTCTTTTAGAGACCAGAAGGAGTCCACCAAGACACGGCACCGTTGGTGGAAAGGGGTGGCACAAAGGATCCCAAAAGAATTGTAGTGTCGCCAGGTATTTCGGCCGCCTATGAAAGGTTGTCTGGAAGAAATCGCGCTTAGCGATAAGACTGCCTAGATATACATTATTGTATCTGTTTTTTTTCTATCTGTAATTTTTAAATGTGCAATAAACAGTACTGAATTGATCTGAAAATAGAATATGTACCGTCATTAATTTATTTATTAATGTAGCTTCTACCCAGAGTCCCTTGCAAGAAGTGTCCTCTATGTTAATAATCCGGAAAGTTTTAATTATCACTCGTTTCGTTATGACATTTATTACTATTTTAATTAGTTATTACATATCCCATACATTTACAACACACTTAGCAAACGTGTGTGATTCCCAGACATGATTTAGAAGTACATTTATTTTCAATCGTTTGCAAGCATTGCCACCATTACTAAGCCTATTAACCTTCATTGTTTACACAGTCATGTATCCCCTAAATCTACAATGTGTATATTGCAGATTGCCTGAAGCAATAGCGACCCGGGACGCGATGGCGAAGTGCCTGTACGGCGCTCTGTTCGACTGGATCGTGATGCAGGTCAACCACGCGCTGCTTTCCAAAAAAGACACTCTCAGAGACCATCAGGGACATAGTATAGGTTAATATGATCTTTTAGTTACTAGATTACATACTTTTAATCGTCTAGGTTAAAAATGTCCCTTTCCCAAAATGTCCTTTCCCAAAAAGTTTTTTTTCCAAAATGACATTTTCCCGAAATGTCATTTTCCCGAAATGTCCTTTTCCCAAAATGTCCTTTCCCATAGATATAACTCGACCTTGGTGGGCAATTTTCTTAAATACAAATTGCGCATAGTTTTTTAATCCGAACTTTTTAACATAATTCCGAGATTTAGAAAAAAAAAGTATATTTTTCTGGAGAACGAATTTAGCAATTAGAGAATGTGACGTACTTAGATAAAAATAGCATATACCATACCAACCGTACCACTCTAACTGGATTGAATCGAGCGAGGAAACCCGATTTTTCTCACTTCAGACTAATTGTCATAATAACTGGTTTAAAATCTTTCTGAACCATAAATAAATTGGTAATACTGAATCCCCTCCGGCAGGCGTCCTCGACATATTCGGCTTTGAGGACTTCGGTCCGTGCAACAGCTTCGAGCAGCTGTGCATCAACTACGCGAACGAGCACCTGCAGTACTACTTCAACCAGCACGTGTTCAAGTACGAGCAGGAGGAGTATCGGCGCGAGGGCATCCGGTGGACGGACATTGGCTTCTCCGACAACACGGGCTGCCTGCAGCTCATCGAGGGCAAGCCCGGAGGCCTGCTGTGTGTGCTGGACGACCAGTGCAAGTGAGTGGCATATCTATGGAAATAAGTAAAACAAGCTGTAGACGGGTGACGTTCTTACATTAGGTACTGATTATTATCTATTGGGATACCAACTGACAGACAGAGATAGAATGACGCAAACAGGTAGAGCGCGAGCTAGACGAAGTGTGTCAATTAGGACAAAGTGGCATAATAGTAACCAATCTACGCTTGTTTTTTCTTGTATCGATGATTTAACACCTTAGCTGCACTTGTGGCTTCAATTGTCAGGCGAGATGTATGTACTAAACTACAGCCTTGAGCAGCTGTGTTTATGAAGGCCGTTTATTGAGTGCCGCCTTTTTATAAGCAACCTAGGCGGAAGTTTTGCGAATAGACATAAAGACGGCCGATTGCTGGATGACTGTTTGTAAAACGTCGCCATTTTATTAGTGGCCTGAGCTGTTTGTGAATCGACGGCTTAAACAATCGACCGACGTCACATATTACGCGAGAACGAGCGCTTACCCTACACTCTTTAGTAGTGGTAAATATTATTTACCTTCGTTCAAATAAATAAAATATTGAAATATTGTACACAACTGCAGTTATTGGTCCTACGATTTCTTTGGTCTGCTTGTTTCCCAAATATTTACAGTAATCTAAAAAATATTGTCACAGTTTCCCATGGGCTACAAACGAGACGCTTCTGCAAAAGTTCAATTCCGTACATGAAGATAATCCGTTCTATGAGAAGCCACAGCGCAGAGAGCCCGCGTTCGTTGTGCGACATTACGCTGGCAGGGTCAAGTACCAGGTATGTTCAACATAAGTAAATTACTCCTGATTAACTACTAATCACTACTGAATGAACTTATGAGAGATTCTTCCCCATAACCACTGGAATTCGAATGGGGCTTTTTTGGATAGAAAAGAAAAAGAAAGATCGAGAAAATGCTCTAACAAATCCGAATAATTAGATTCAGAGCGACACCTAGTATTAAAAAATTGACTTTGGTTTGACAGTTAACTCCTGAGCCAACATAACACTTCACAATCTGTAATATTGTAACGTATCCCAGGTGACGGTGATGCGAGAGAAGAACCTGGACCTGATGCGGCAGGACATAGTGAGCGTGCTGAAGAACTCTTCGCTGGCGTTCGTGCGGGAGCTGGTGGGCGTGGACCCTGTGGCCGTCTTCCGGTGGGCCATCGTGCGAGCGTTCTTTAGGTACGTCTCCATCCGTATCTGGCGTTAGTGAGTGACGTTTACTTCAGACAGTAAAAATATGAAGACATTAGAACTTTTTGACGTTCGCAGTAGACAATGGCCCAACTTAATGCAATTTAGACTTTATTTATCACTTTTAAGTATGTAAGTTATGCTTATGTATTACGCGACCGTAATACAGGCAAGCCTGGAGGCCGCCAGAAAAAATACGATCTTTATAAGCGGGTTCATCAATTTAAAATGTTGACCCTAGGGATGGAATAATTTCGTTTCATTTGCTCTTCTACTCAGATTTTATCAGCATTGCTGCTATGATCATTATTGAATTTTTTAAAGAATGAAGTGACAATGACCCTTGCACCTTTTTAGTTTGGTATAAATGGCTACTAAAATACAAAAAATATAAATATAACTTTTGTTTTCCTTTCCAGGGGGTACTTCGCATTCCTAGAAGCAGGCAGAAGACATCGAGTCCTCCGAGTGGACGGCGCATCGCGAGTCCCCCGGGCGTCCATCCACGCCCCCAACGACAGTATCATCAGGTAAGCATCTCGCACTTGGCCTACAATTCCACATATTATGTGCTACATTGTTGTGCCCAACTCGCATTCCAACAAAAAATGTCGCTTCAAGAACCAAATACTAACTGCAAGTCTGCCGAGTTATATTAACATCTGAGAGGCATGTAATGATATAGAATATTATTTGGATGTCAAAAATTGGCAATCTGATACAGACATCTTTAAAACTTTGGCTGTTTACTGAAAAGCGACTTGATATGGCGGTGTTTTGTCGCTTATGAAAATGTTATTCGATAAACCAAACCTCCAATAAGGATCCTGCTTCACGATAAACGATAATCGGTTCATTAGATCTTTAAGTTCGAGAGACGGATAGCCATTGGTACCTAACCTACTTAGAAATAAGTCCAGTAGATATTGTCTTGATAGTGTACATTACACCAAGACATATTCAAATGCTTTAAACTAGATCATCCCTGTAATTCGTAATTTAGGGATCGATTTTTGATATAGGTGTGACTGCATTGAGTCAGTCGATTACAGACATAATTCAGCGACCCACGTTAGCAAGATGATTTGTTTTGATTTGTAAAACTAATTTTCTTTGTCATCAAGATTTAGCTCAGTTGGTACTGCCCTGTTTTCTGTGCAAATAGCTGTTGGCTCGCTATCCACGTCGAGCAAAAACCTGTTTGCGGAACTCAGGTACAAATGTGGCCCCCGTCGGTGTGTTTGTGTTGTGTGTTTTGTGGAAAGTACAGGATTTCATTTCCGTAGTTTGGGGTTTCGAGAGTGATGTTCACCGACGGACATACTTATGGGAATATATTTTCATTTTTATTCAAATAAATAATACTAGATTCCATTATACATCAATGTATATCGTGTCGCTTTTCAGTTTCAACCGACGTATGACCAAAATATTCTTAAATATACGTAGGCTTCTGCCAGTAATGTTATGTGACGTAATGAAATGTGTCCTTTGCTCAGCCAACTGGTGACAGTATCGTCAATCAATCTCGCAATCAACCGCATTGCGTAAGTCGCCGCATATACAGCATGCTTCTATATATGTGCACTTAACGCATGGACCTCCATGTTTTTTATTTTTTATTTACGTCAACCTGTTATCACCCTGTTGTTTGTGATGAGACTGTGATTAGATTGCATTCATAATAATCTTTAGCTTGTTTTGATTAATGAATGTTCCCCAATATCAGAACAAAAGCCTAATCACAGTCTATCAACATTTCGCTATTAGCCAATCAGCTACTACCTTTAACTATTAGAATCTAATAGACATCTCCCCGGCACACTGAACAATGCATGCGTCACGACTCTAATCGTTTTGATTTCATTGATTTTTAATTTCTTTTTTTACATTAATTTTGTAATCCTCATTTCCTTTCTCACCCGACGTAAAAAGAACGCCCAACCGAGTTCCGAACAAGACTCACACGCCGGCGCGAGCGAACGATAGTAAACAAAGGACAGAGACGCCGAGCTCGGCGCGCAGCGGTGGGAAAGGGACAAAAAATTACAGACTCGCCGAGACGCGCACGCGAAGGGTCGATCGCGGCGACGAGCGCACGTTCGACGACACTGACGTCATGCAGCGCGCCAGCCAGATCGTCATGTACGTGCGACGAACCGCCGTTGTATCACATGCTCTGTCTCTCTCTCGCTACCACTACTCTCTTCATCAAACAAAACTCTCTCCCTTTTACACTGGAAATAACTGATCAATTATTTGACATAAAAGAACCGGGTTAGGGAAGATTTTATTTTAATTAGTTTATTCACAGTAGTTTTATTTGTATATTTTTTTGCCTTTATTAATCCAAAAAACAATTTACTACACACAAGATTTTGTTTGATGAATTTTTGTTTCGGCTGGGAATGGGGACTCTTCGCTCTATCTACGGTGATGGCTATGGGTTAATTTTCCGTGCATTTCTGTTTATTTTGTGTTAATGATTATGTGGTTTTTTATCTATCATGTTAATACAAATCTGTATCTGGTGTGTTTTTGTATTAAATTTTGGGTTAAATGTAGACTACACATTAGTTTAAAGCTACAAGCGTTGCCCTTATTATAATTTTATACATTTAAAAGTTATTTTACTGCATTTGTTTAAGTAAAATCTTTCTACAATTTAATTTAAGCTTAGTGTAAATAGCAAAGCAATGTAATCTTTCAATCAGCATGTAAATACACTTATTTTCTTCGGTGGCCGGTATACTTGTATTGCCGACTTGGTGTTAAAGTGATGTGGCTTTGACAGGAAGAACAAGTCGTTCAGACCCCGGGAGCGCGCGAAGAAAGGACTCAAGAACCTGCAGAGCGTGAAAACCCTGGCTGGGAGGACGGCCGCCCCGACTGGCAAGCGGAAACAGCCGCTGACGGTCGCAGCGCAGTTCCAGCACTCGCTGGCAGCGCTCATGGAGACTTTAAACCAGGCTAATCCATTCTTCATCAGGTATTAAACTGTGTACCTTATTCTAACCCTTAAGTAGAAATACGAAATAAAGTAGCAAGCGGGCAGATAGCTGATAGTAGGTGGCCACTGTCGCCCATTAACCTACACCCTCATAGAGACTAGGTTGGAATGCCTCGTGTGTCTGTAACTACAGTAACCGGATCAAACCGGTACACACCGATGCTAGATTTGCTGATTAGCGGCTGAAACAGGCAAGTGGGTGGTAAAGTGACTCTAACTCTATCCTCCCTGCCCGCAGATGTATCAAGTCAAACAGCGACAAAGTGCCCAACGCGTTCGACGAGGAGACCGTGCAGCGGCAGCTACGCTACACGGGCATGCTGGAGACGGTGCGCATCCGGCAGGCGGGCTACAACGTGCGGCTCACGTACGAGGAGTTCATCCAGCTGTACCGCATCCTGCTGCCCAAGGGGCTGCTCAGCTCGCAGGCGGACGTGCGGCACTTCCTCGCCACGCTCAACTTGGACAGAGATAACTACCAACTAGGTAAGAAGAAGACGACGCAACATGAGTGCCCCCCTGTTCAATGGACCGACGACTGGAATGGGATGGGCGCAGGACCAGGTGTGCTGAGTATACTTATGGTAGACCTTTGTATAATGTGCAGGTGGTACAAAAATCTTCATGCGCGAGAGCGAACAGACGAAGCTGGAGTACCGTCTGCACCAGCAGATCATGGCCTCCATCATCACCATCCAGCGCTGGTTCCGCGCTGTGCTCGAGCGGAGGCGCTTCCTCGCGCTGCGGAAGGCCTCGCTCCTTATACAGGGCTACTGCAGGTGCGTGCCGTCGAGACCTTGCGACATTTGAATAAAAGAAATTTATACATAATTGCAATTACTCTTGATGACACTATTACTTTATATTACCCGTTTTAGTGTGTTGCATCACATCCTCATTTGCGCTCAGTTGGGAGACCACAGTCGGGCGTGCGACACCTTCAAAATGCCAAAGTATCCTTCCATATGACCTCAGAAATTGAATATTAAACAAACTCATTATAATTAGTGTGAACGAGTATGTTTACTTTTCAATTACGCATGCACAACTTTGTCCACGAAAGGTTTTCTTTTAGGACCTGTCTAGTTTAAATAATTTAATGCTGTACGCTGTCAATACTCCTTTTGTTTTCTTAAAAGGCAATGGCTGGTCTCGCGGCAAGAGTCCGCAGTGAAGGTCCAGGCGTGGTTCCGAGGCAGTCGCGTCCGGAGATGGTACCTGCGGCTGCGGGAGGGCGTTGTTGCCTTCCAGGCGGCCGCGCGAGGCTGCCTTCTTAGGAGGACCCTGCCTGAGCTCAGGAGGCGGCTCCCGACCATCATGTCTATATCTGAGGTAAGTGCGATTGACTCGGTTGTGCTCGTTTTGTGTTTGACTGATTTTTGTTAATGTAAACTTTAATTGGAATGAAATGACTCATTTTCATTTACGAGAATTTACGATTATTTTGAAGAAAGCGTACTGTCTACATAAATAAAGACGGACCACAAACTGTGAAGTCGATAGGAAATAACACTATTATTCATCTATTATAAAAAGTACTTTGCTTGTTTACACTCACCCGTAACTAACTTATATGTCACTAATATGTTTTGAAGTATGTATGTATAAAAGTGTTGTGGAACACACAGACATACGTGTAAATACATCGTGGTGTTTCGTGTTGTGTTGACAGCATGACGAGATAGACGACGCCGACTCGGAAATGTACAGGAACCGACCGCCGAGCATCGAGCGCCTGCGGACTATTATCGATAAGCAACTGTGAGTATCGATAGCATGACAACGCTAACTGTTAAAAATAATCCTTTTTAATTTCAGTGACATTTCTTTGTATGCAAAATTGAATGGTCTAAGGCTGATATTAGGACTTGTAAGAGTCTAACATTCGTATAACTCAAACTGTCTTATCGAATGAGTGCCCTTTGTAAAAATCTGCAGTCTCATGAAAGCTTGAAACGAGTCCACGAAAGATATATCAAGAACTTTTTTCCAGACTATGTCGGCGTCGTGTCGGTGTATTGATTTACTCGCATGTCTTTTATTTGTAACTTTCATTCTCATCTCCCGCACATCGAAACTTGGTTCTATTCTATATGTTGTGTTCGTTTTGTAGAAACATGCTGATGCAAGAGGAAGCGGAAAAGGTCAGACAACTGAGACCAACGCAGTCGCTGCCCATTGCGAGGTGAATTGTTAATAAACCCTATTCTGAAAGAACGCACTGTAAACGCTTGTAAATTAACTGTTTATTTATTACAAGCTAGTTCACAGTGTTATTTGACATTATGAGACCTGCGATAAGTTAAAAACATTAAGAAAATAATGTTCGTGGGTTGAGTGAGCCATGATTCCAAAAGACCCGATCTAGAGCCGTAAAACTCTGTTCGTTTTACAGCCGGGAGAAAAAACTGGAGAGTATTTACGCACTGGAGAGCAAGGCTGCGCCGCCGAAGAAGAGCGTTACCAAGACGAAAAACTTTTCCGAACTGAAAGAGAACACTTCAATGTAAGTTATTAACTAAGATTTCACAACTAGTATTTTTAAACAAAGTGACATGACAAACTGGTAGACAGCCCCCCCACCTATCAGTAAGAAGCTTATTTTGGCTATTAACATGCAGCCTTTAGATTGCAAAGCCCACAAATATCTATGCAAGCCTAAGAACTAGTTCGGAATGACCTTGCTATTTGGGAGCAGAAATGGGATAGACGTACCCTGCACTATTGTCTATCGAAAAGATATTTATTTTCCGTCGTATATTTTTCTTAATTTTTTATTTGACAATTAAAATTATTGTTATTATATTTTTTCAAGCTGATTGTTTCACTATAATATCCTCATTATCGTACAGGCGTTATTACAAGAACGCGAGCGAGTCGTCGACGGACGAGAGTTGGAGCGGCAACTCCGTGAAGTACCGCTCGGCGGGCGTCACGCTGCCCAACAAGATTACGGCCGAGGACCTGGCCAATGAGATCCTCTGGCTGCAGATCGACCAAAACTACCTTATGGCTGAGAACAAGGTAAATAAATACATTGTACAAATTATTTGTATAAAACCACAAACCTTATGGATGAAATGTAGAATAAATGTACCGTAACTAAACTGATAAATTTCGTTTTATTAGTTTAGTTACAATTTCGTTACGGTACAACTATTTACACATAAGAAAATAAAACAGATGCACCAAACTTGGAGATTGAATCTCTTAAAATACCAAGAATAATGGAAGATTTCCATAGATAGAATGTTGTCTGGAAGAAATCGCTCGTAGCGATATGACCGCCTAGATGTACATTACTGTAACTGTTTTTTCTTTTATTTTCTGTAATTTTTAAAATGTGCAATAAAGTAAATTGAATTGAATAGTTTATATTGATGCAAATGGTATATTCGTAGATACGAGAAGAGAGGGAACTAGCGGAGTCGATAGCGAGCAGCAGCGAGGAGTATCTGCGACAAGTCGGCGACTGGAGTCCGGGCGACAGCTCCGACAACCGGAGCGGTTCCAGGTAATGCTGCAACCAGGCAGTCGGCCACGCTGGCACGAGGCGAGCTCGGCATCGGCCACGATTTTAAAAAATAAATAATAATGTTAGGACAAATCTACACACGGCTGTTTAGTCCCAAACTAAGCCGAAGCTTGTAAATGGGTACTCAACAACTGATAAACATACACAAATACTTTTAAATAAATAGTTAAATACATACAAACACCCAGAATCCGAAAACCAACAGTTATGCTCATCACACAGATGTTGGTCCCGGATGGGAATCGGACTTTATTACAAAATGTAATCAAACTTTAAAATTAAAACAATTTTGACAGCTTTACCCGTGATGCGTCACACTGCGATATTCCTCTGATTATCTGTGTACCCTCGATTGATTGTCACTTGGCCGTGTGTCGACTGCAGACGCGGCTCGCCGCAAGTGTACCAGCGCAGCCTGTCCAGCACGCAGCTGGAGCCGGCGCGGCCGCTGCTCAGCCTGCCGCCCGTGCGCCGCGACCCGCGCGCACCGCACCTCAGCGTGGACGGGCACGCGCACTCGCACGTCTCGCCGCCAGGTACATACGTGGGCCGATCAATAATGATAATATTTGGACAAATTTACACACGACTGTTTAATCCCAAACTAAGCCGAAGCTTGTACAACAACTGATAAACATACATAATATACTTTAAATAATAATAATAATAATGTTTGGACAATTTTACACACGGCTGTTTAGTCCCAACTAAGCCGAAGCTTGTACATGGGTACTCAACAACTGATAAACATACTTAAATACTTTTTAAATAAATACATAAATACATACAAACACCCAGAATCCGAAAACCAACAGTTATGCTCATCACACAAATGTTGGTCCCGAGTGGGAATCGAACCCACGACCTTATATAATTAAATACATTCTAACACCCAGAATCCGAAATGCAACAGATATGCTCATCACACAAATGTTGATCCCGGGTGGGATCTAACCCACGACATTGTGAGGGTCACTACCAACTACGCCAACAGGCCAGTCAATCAGTTTTAGTTAAGTAATAAAGTGAAAAAACATCATCAGGTGTTTGCGCTCCAAAACTTTGACAGACTAAAAAAACTCAACAAAGAGGCATGGCGCGCACAAAATGCACGCTAAACGATGATTATGGCCGTTGGTTGTATCTCGATTTATTTGCTGCTGTACGGTCGCGAACGTTAATTTAGAATCAATTTCCTAGAAAATTTGTTAGAGCACTCATTTGCTTGCTTAAGGTCGAAAGTTTCAATCAAATTGTAGCTCTAGCAAAGATATTTAATGGAGACGGGTAGGTAATATAACTTACACGCATACTAGCGTTTGATATTTTTCGACTCAATTGATCATTGTATTTATTAGTTAAATAAGCAGCCTTAAGGCATAAGTTTATATATATTTTTATAGACATTTAAGCAAATAATATAGTCATTAACCTGATTGCTCATTCAAAATACAAACAAACCTTTATCCAGATAATAATTAATCCTGCTAATGTGTTTTCCAAATCATTACTTATTTGTTAAAAACAATTGACAGCATTTAATTTTTCTCGCAAAGACAAATATGTTTATCTCGTGTTTTTCCTAATGAACCTTACTCGTGCCTTGCGATTTGAAATAATCATTCGAACTGGGAATTTTGTAGAGTGAACATGTCTTTACTGTCAGTTTGCGTTCATAGGAATCCCCAAGAAGAGAAGTTATTTGTTTACCTCGTGGCGATATCTGTCGTTTTGTTACTAACGGGCTATATTAACGTGTGTGTAAAATTGGTGTTTTATTATTACGGTAAGTAGCCTGGAGTAGCATTTATGTGACAAAAAAATTCGAAAATCCACTTAATGTCTTTAATGTAATTTCATGTCAGTGTGCTCGTATATTACCCCGGATATTTATTGTTCTTGTAGCTTTCGTTAAAAGGGTTTCCGTATCGACTGTCATAAATAATAGTTACCTAATGATTAAAATAGCTTTCTATAGTATAATAATGACATCGACACTTAACTTTAATATTTTTCTCTAGTTATAAGATCGACCTCTGACACTCATTTAACCCAAACTGGTCCATTATCGAGCTATATATGAGTCATCGTACAGTTAAATAGAATTGTCATGTTAAAGACTTGCTATTCGCCCCGCGGTGTTGCTCACAAATAATCAGCTTTCCTGTGGGAACACAAATGCTACTTATACTTTTTTCTTGTGTACATTTCTCATTCCCATCTTTTAATTTTCATTTTTCGATCCCACTACGAGTAGATTCCGTCTTCATTTGTTTTCACGTTTCACCTTTATGTGGTGTGACGTCACATCATATTTCGTGTCCGTCATCGTCGGGCAGCTCAATTAATTTTCTCCGCTTATGCCAAGTCTTACACGAAGAGAATTCGCGGGACCACAATATAACCAGTGCAATTGTTTTGCAGCGTGCATAGCGGCGCAGCGGACTGTGGATAGTACATCATCTACGAGCGGGGCGGCAGGCGTGCAGGGCGCCGGTGCGGCGGCGGCCGGGCCGCCCGCGCCGCCCGCGCGCTCGTCGCGCCGCTCGCCGCGCCGCGCGCCCCCCGACCGAGCCGATCGAATTGACGCGCCCACCGCACACCTGCACGGTTATAATGATATCAAGAGGTACCTACCAGCAATTAATAGAAAAGTTGCACTGCCTTGGAGCAATAATTTATCTTTGAGCTATCATTTTAGAACAGTCAGATTTGTCAGGATATTGTTCAACCTGTTCCGATGTTTGTATCGGCTTGCATTTAATTATTCATTCATATTCCACCACCAATCAGAGTGGCGTCGGAGCTGATGACGCCGCTGGAGGTGGGCGCGCTGCCGCGGAGCGCTGTGGTCGGCGCGCGGGGGGGCGCGGGCGCGGCGGGCGGGGGGCCGGCCGGGGACGCGCTGCGCCGCCGCAACTCAGACCCCGCGCCCTGCGACGCGCGCCCGCCCGACCCGCGCTCCACGGACTACATCGGACAGACCGGCAATGGGCTCTTCCGCATCGCGGGCCATAGGTAATATAAGACTTCCTAATTGGAGGTATTTATTTAGTAATTTTGCTAATTACTCTAGACACTTTCAAGTTGTAGTTAATTTTCGCTGCACCCAATCATTGTGACTATGATAAATATACATGCTATTTTTCGCTTAGTCTAATCGTGTAACAAATATTAGGTACTCATTTACCAAGAGTGAGATGTTTCGAATGTGTTGTTGGAATGTAAACAAGAAGTGTTATCTGCGACTCTTATGTTATTGATTTTCCTGTTTTTATCAACCTTTAAATAATTAATCATACCAATCTCTTCCAACAGGTTTCGAAAAGGCACTCGGTTCTCAAAAGACGACAAATGCGTGTACTGCCATCAAGCTATCGACGCGTTCATCACCCAGGGGCAGCGCTGCATCGACTGCAAACAGCTATACCACACGAAATGCATTCAGAATAAGGGCGTGATCACAATGCCGTGCTCCAGTCCCGTGACCGTTGCGTCCCGGGGGCGCCACAAGAACAGGAAGAGGATAATACTCAAAGATACGCACAATAACCTGTTCCCGGAGCATTCGAAAGGCCCCTCCGGCTCCAACTTCAACTTGACCGGCACGTCGGAGTTCATGGACCGGACGGACAAGATTATATCGGACGCCACGGAGTTGCAGGCGATGCAGAATTTCATCACAAAGAAGATTTACCAGATGGAGTCCAAGGAGAATGTGAAGCAATCTGAGGTATGATGTTGAACTTTCTTGTTTATTTTTTATTTCGCACAAAAACTTTATAATCATAAAAAAATGTAAATGACATGTGCAGAACAGAAAGTAATGCTTAACTCTCTGAGAGATTTCGGGTGGCAAAAGCGAAAACTCTATGACAGTCTTCTTAAAAATTGTATTTCTGTCATAAATTATAGCTGATATGCAAAAAGACTTAACTCCAAAAGGATAGTTAGATTATATCTATCCTTAACTAACCCAAACCAGAGCAATACCATATTGTATTGTGTTTCGGTATCATGCTTTTAGGGGAGTGTTGTTCATCACATCATTTATGGTCATTTTACCTGCTGCTAACCAATTATCGAAATAGTTTATTTTGCCAAAATTACCTATGAGGAACATCAAAATGAACATAGGATCTATAATTACTTTAACATTTTACTTGGTTATGAAAGTTAAAAGGTTTGCTTTAAAAGGTTAAATAAAAAAGTCTAGGGTTTGTGTTTTTCTGAAGTTATGTATAAACATTTTACTTGTAATTTAATAAATAACAATTATCTAACAGGTGGACAGGGTATTCAAGCACGCACTACGCGAGTTCAAAGACAACCTTGTAGCGACGTACAGCGTAGTGGAGACGCGAGGCTCCGCCCTCAAGTACAAGGATCTGATCGGGAACTTCCTGCACGTGATGGAGACGGTGTGCGCGCGCGAGGGCTCCACGCTCTCCATCACGATGGGCGTCAACGCGTTCCGAGGGTTCATGGACGAGTTCATGAGCCAGCACGAAACAGACAAGGGCAGGACCAAGAGGAAAAAGGATAAGAAACGGAAAGTGAGTTTAACTTACCTTACCTCTTATTTTTATACTTAGACGGGAGTGGCGGTCCATGCACTGACTCCACGAAAGCGGCAATTTTGTGCAATTCCCCCGGGCCGTCAGTCCACCCATCCCAAGTAGAAGTAGTGGAGCAGGGCTTCTGGCCGACGGCAGCACTGTTGCAGGTTGCTCGTTGCCGAGAAGTCGGGATCTACTGTCAGCCCCTTTTTGGATCTGAATTCCCGCATTGCGGGACAATGTAGGAATACATGCTCCACTATCTCGCTCTCTCAATCTTACCTCATAGTTCCTCGAAGTAGAAGTAAATTTTTCTTACAAATTAAATCTAATAGCCTTCAAGAAGCCCAACATTGAGCTTTTTTTTTGAAAGCGATCCGTTGCAACCTAATTATTTTTTTTAATCTTTGTTTTATTTTGGGACTTTTGATAACCACATGTCAGTCCCATCGTACCCTAACCGAGATTTACTGACGAGGCGACTCAAAAATGTCATATAAGGATCGTGCTGCCACAGATGCAGGCTTGGACAAAATAGACTGAGCCAAACCTACATTGAGTGGATTCAGTTTGAGTCGTCTCATCATTAAGCAACCTATCTTATTACCATATATATTAACTTGGGATTTCGGTGCATATTTTTTAATCTATATGAGTAAGTTTGTATTTGTATATATGAAAACACTTTGTGTGTCAGGTGGACGATCCGATCCAATACAAGGGGCACACGTTCATACTGTCTATGATCAACATCCCGACGGAGTGCGAGATCTGCAAGACGTTTTTCATGTGGCCCATAGAACGCTCGCTCATCTGCCAGACATGCAAGCTCGCCTCGCATAAGAAGTGCTACACGAAGGTACAAATATTCATTCAACCAAACACCACTACTACCATCATAAATGTTACACTTTCGACTAGGTCATCTAACTAATCAACGTTTTTCAGCATATATACTTGTTGGCCATCTATCTGATTGACTTTGTGTGTTTTGGTGAAACTCGCGGGACCCAGCTGGATGAGGTTCGCGCCAATCGTCGTGGAGATCCGTGGGGGAGGCCTGTCCAGCAGAGGACGTCTTTCGGCTGATATGATGATATGTTTTGTCAACATGACATTTTGCGAACAGGTTATCATTTCGGAGGCAGGACATTTTGCGAATAGGACATGACAAAGGGAAATAGGAAATGACACGCGTCTGAACGTTTAATCGCATTGCCCGCAAAGAGGAGTAGATGACTTATTGATGTAGTATAAAAGATGGCCAACTAATAAATTTATTGAATTGTGGCAGGTTACGACACAATGCAGAAAAGATGGACAGTCACGGTCAGCTGCGATTGTGGGCGCCGTGGACGCGGGCGGGCGGCAGCAGTTCGGTGTCCTCACACGTGGAAAGGTAAGCAAGCCCATTCTACTAGAACACCTTAATATGATACATGCAATCTTAAAAGCTACTGAAAAAATATCTAAATTTCTACTAATATTTTTCTTCCAAACCCTTTATCTCCTTGCGGAGCTTATAGGGCCCTCGAAGTAACCCGCCATGTCCTCTAGTCTAACCGAATACCTGTCTTATTTTACAGGTATTCGGCATGCCGCTGGGCGAGCTGCCGACGGGAGAGAGCAACATACCAATGGTGGTGGACCGACTGATCACCACCATCGAAATGACTGGTTTATACACCGAGGGACTTTACAGGAAGAGTGGTTTAAGCTCTAAGGTGAGTTAGTACAGTAGTATCAGTATGGACTTTATTCTAATCATCCATGGAAGATCTAGAACAGTTTCATGACTTCACAGTTTTAAAGAATAAATGGAAAGCACTCAATTAGATATCTAAGCATCGAATGAGAACCGACGTGGTTAATACGTGAACTCGTTGCAAACGCGTCAGTTTTCGAACAGAGTCTGAATATATGTCTAGAAGTAAGACACTTTTGCACTTTTTTACATTTTTAGTAGTACCAAGTGCCAAACGGCCAAAATTCCACCAGCTGAGTGGTTACTGTCGCCCATGCAACCTCTGGATTGCTGAATGCACAGGATCTCTTAAAATGCAGCAAAAATATTGTTAGGTCTGTAAATAATGAATGTTGTTTGTTCAGGTGCGCGAGCTGCGGCGGCTGCTGGACGAGAGGCCGGAAGAGGGAGTGGAGCGGCTGGACCTGTACGCGGTGCACGTGCGCGCCTCCGTGCTCAAGAGCTACTTCCGCGAGCTGCCCGAGCCGCTGCTCACCTTCGACCTCTATGACGACTTCATACTCGCCGCAGAGATAACCGACCCACAGGTCACAACTGTGCACATACTTACTAGTCAACAAGCTGAATCAATACTATCAGCCGAGATAATCAGCCGTCACTACTGTTGAAGTACTAGTCAAGTCATCCCCAGTTCCAATCCTCCATCACCTCTACGACGGTTTTATTTTATTGTTGTTACATAACAGTTGATCAATTTTACCCAAAATCTTATTAACACAATTGTATGGTCTGAGCTTCGACGACGTGTTGTTTTAAACCACCGAGTACCGAAGACTTTATTATAAGTACATGGTACAAGATCGTAATCTGTGATAGGTAGAATAATTCGCGCCGTTTTACCTAATACATCGTATTCATTAATTGCCTCGTAATGATCTGAAGGTTGTTGAACCGAACAACAATAAATGTGTCGAGCAAATCGTTTAAATGTGTCGAGCAAATCGTTACCCACCGACAGACAATGTGTTTCAGAGAATCCCCATAGGCCATACATGATCCACAGTCGACTACACTCTTATCTATCACTTGCTCGTGCTTTCTGTTACAATACAATATGTATTGCCACCCGCTTACACCTAGCATTTCGACTCCATAACATTTTTACATAATTTTGTGAATCTATAAATCTGGATCTTTAATATTAAGGTGTATATATGGTAGCAGCGACCTCAAAGCTAAGCTCAAAGACTCGTGTTATAAAGTTGAACAGCTTTCCACCTTAGTAAATAATTATTTACGTCATTTTACAGGAGCGAGTATCAAGCATATTCACGATATTGAAAAAGTTGCCAAAACCTAACTTCGACTTGGTGGAGAGGCTGATATTTCATCTGGCGAGGGTGGCGCTACGGGAGGACCATAATCGGTAAATTACTGCGTTTGTAATTTCTTTATACACATAAATAATATACAGAAAATAAAATATATTGTATAAAAAAATAATATATTAAAAACGACAAATTTTAATTGAAGATTCCGCTACCTGCTGTAAAATCAAAATATTGTAGATTCGAAAAGTAGCACGTCCTTGTAAAATTTGTCGTGAGGATACCAAATCTATACTATGCTAATATAATAAAGCTGAGTTGGTTTTTTAGGGTTCCGTACCTCAAAAGAGGAAAAACGGAATCCATATAGGATCACATGTCCGTCTGTCTGTTTTGTTTGAACGCGCTAATCTCTGGAACTACCAGTCGGATTAGAGTAATTATTTTTGCTAAATTCTTGAGGAAGGTTAAGCTATTTAACATCACGCTTCGACCCTTAGAAGCCGAGCGGGCGAGCCCGCGTGAGCTACGCGTAGATGCGTAGACCTTTTATGTACATGAGGCGTGTTTGCACGTTGCAGGATGGGCCCGAACGCGCTGGCGATTGTGTTCGCGCCGTGCATCCTGCGCACGCACAAGATCCAGCCGGCGCAGGACTCTCTGCACGACATTGCGCGCCAGACCGCCTGCCTCGAGGCCATACTCGTCGACAAAATGCGCACGGTCAGTACACCGCACTAACATTAGCTTGCACGCCATAAAACAATTAATTTAAACAATTATTATTTATTTCAACATTATAGCGCGGTGGGTCCCCACGGCAGAGGATATAAGACAGCTTTAACAACTAAACCGTTTTAAAAACTAAAATGAGGTCTATATTTATTCACTGTCCAAATGCCTTGAAAGTTTAAAGTGAAATAAACCTATAATTAAATCAATATTCAGATAAGGTCTAGTTATGACGTATTTTTGTGGACTGCCGTACTGTAATCGCCGGTTTAATAAATAAGAAATAATATGACTTTATTTTTTAATAAAATATGGCTTAAAGATCTAGTAACCAAGCCAAAACGTACTTTAAAAATATTCAACTGAGTTTCATGATGTTGGTTGGGTAGGTGCGGGGCATGCTGCAAGACATCGCGACGCTGGAAAGCGCGTGCCACACGGCCAACAGCCGGCTGTCGTCGCTGCGCTCGCAGAGCCTCGCGCCGCAGACCGAGGAGCAGACGCTGCAGAGCCACATCGTGGTGCTGCAGCGGGAGAAGGCCGCGCTCACCTGCAACCTGCCCTCGCTCATCAGGTAATCATCAGGCTCTTCTTCCGGCATATAGCTCCTCCATCCTCATCCTATCCTCGTTTGGGGACTAGAGTACTCTCAAATGCTTTGTAATTTATTTTTTATATCCACGAAGTTATTATGTTAATTTAAAATATTTAATAGTAAGCATGTACTTAAAGTATTGTTTTGAAATAAATTTATATAGCCTTGTTACGTCAAGTTCTGGATGATTTACGGTAATAATGTCCAATATGAAAACGTCCAATTTTAATAACGCCCAATCTTTAAAAGGCTTACCCCGAAGGTCCTACGCCCTTCCCACCCAGCCGCGTCCGACCTTTTTTGATGCTTCTTTTTTGACCTAAATTCTCGTCAACTCTGAAAACCGAAATAAAATTAATTTAGCTTTCGAGATTAGCCCGAACTGCAGAGATGGCTTGGTAACATTTTTTTATAATGATTGTATGTTGTATGTAACGCGCACACAGAGCGACATCTGACGACGACTTGCTGTCGAACACGGACCACGACGGCGAGTTCGGCAGCACCGACGACCTGAGCGGCGGCGCCGCCTCGCTGCGCTCGCAGCGGCTGCTGCAGCGCCAACTGAGCTCAGACGACCCCATCATGGTGTAAACGCGCCCTCCACGCAAGCAAGGAAGGTGTGTTCTTGTTGAAATCGCTACGTTGTAACGAGCTATTGTTCAGTGCTAGCGTTGCTTCCGCTATCGACCCCACTGTATCTTCAATGGTAGAGGTAATAAATATTCTTTCGTAGATACATTTTGTATGATGAATTTCAAAGTTAAAATCGCTACTGACTGATTTTAAGAGTAGTCTTCTTGCCATTTATAAGGACAGTGCGATACTACGGACATAATCGAGATTATTTTTTTATTAGAAACATTATATAATATTGTTAAACAATGTTAACTCCGCAATAACTAGAGGAGTATATTCTCAGTGCGATTATATTATTGTACTTAGAGCTAGTGACGAGCTTACCCCCGTAGAGAGCGCGGTACCTCTGCGAGATTTGTGTCCAAATACATAGAGAATGTATATGAAAAATATATTTAGTATATGAAAATGTTTATCTTTGCACTGACATTATATTTTATGATATATTATTCTCTGTAAATATGTAAATCTTGTCTTGTGATTTTGAAACTAGCAATACCTATAGTTTATTGTCGGTTAAATTTGTTCCAATGTGCGTTTTTGTTGAGGATATTTCTTTAGGTGACATAACGATTGTGATTACTTAATTTTCGAGTAGTTAATAAGCGTAAACCAATTTATTGGGAGCCAATAAAATTTGTTAATGTGTTGGTCATTCCAGGAGCATTTTATTGTCTTTTTCTTCCTTAAAGACATAAAATAAGGATTGGAAATTTGTACTTGAGCATTTTTGTGAGGTTGAATTTATAAAGCATTCATTATGTCAAAAAAATTTAATACTTTTCACGGTGCATAAATTATGTATATATTTTTTTGTACGTTCTGATCTTGAAAACATTTTGTTAAAGCCCATCTATATACATGTGTTCTTACCTACCCATGACACGAAAATATAACTGCAATCCGTTGCCATACGTTTGTACACAAATTGAAAATACGAAGCAACATTACAATAATTTATTTCCTTTATTTGCTTTCATATTCTAAAAGACTGTCTATTGATAAGCGATTGAACTTCTTATTGTTAAGTCACAAATATATTTTACCTGCGTTTTTAATTAGTTGTTAACTATTTACTATTCAGACAACGAATATCTCTGTGAAATCTTTTATCGATTATGGAATGTACCTCTAGTGATGCTAATCGAGGTGTTTTAGCTCAATATTTTTTTATGTATTTATCAAAAACTTTTTCAATTCACTCACTAACAAAAGTGTCAAAACCAGATACTGTTTGAATCTCACAAGGGATGTTGCGTTTGTAGATAGAACCCATTATCCTCTAGTAATGAGACAATTAACTTAAAGTATGCAACTCCTTTATAATCGATTACTATCTGCCAAATTTTAAAAGCTGGCTTTGTGGAGGTGCCGATCAAATTTTATATTTATTTCTATAATATCTAATTCTATGCGTTATTGGGGTTGTGTAGCAGAAATAGGCTGTGTCCTATCCACGCAAGTGTCTCGTCAGATTGGACGACGTTGGACATCGTATCCCTTCAATATATGTGTTCGGATATCACAGATATAATGGCGTTGATCTGCGCTGTTTTGTTTCTAGAAAACTTTGTCCTGCCTGTGCTATGCTTAGAAACAATGCAGTCCGAAAAATATTGCGTACAATTTGGCAAAAAACAGAATTCGCATAGGAAATTAGAATACAGAATAGTACATATCGATGCTCTTTTCTGTCCATGCTGCTTCTTTCCATGCCAAATTATGTATCTGACGAAAGGCTTGATGGACAAGCGAGCCTTGCTGTATTTTCTGTGCCTTCAACTAGTTTGCTTTCAGCAGTCCACGTCTATGAAAGTTTAGCTGTTACTGTTGTCATTTACGTAACGTTAGTAATCTTGTAATATTATAATATCGTTAGTCCAACTATTAAAATATTTAGGCCACATATTCAAAGTGTTTTCGACGTTGTTTTGTATAGTGACATTGTTAGTTACATCGTGATGCCCTTCAGTGTTTCTAGGTCCCCATCATCATACTCATGTAATGGTAATTTTATATAGGTGTCTGTGTATAGGGATTAATGATCGTGCAATGTGGCTACAATAGGACTCTTCGGCACTTTAGAAGTGTGTGTTGTGTAGATAATGCGAGTTGTAAGGTGATTAGTTATTAATATACAATTTTAGCCAGATACTACTTTTTATTAGGAACTTCTAAATATTCAGTTTTTTAAAATTTATTGGTAAAAGTGCCTATCAAACAATGTTGTTTTGTGTAATTTTTTGAATTTTCAAAAATGATGTCTAGCTAGAAGATACATTTTATCATGCTTGCTTTTCAGTGTCGTTATACTTAGTCCATTTTCGGTGTTCCATTTTGGCAGCTGTCAGATTGATCGTGCTAGAGATCAACTAGAGATGATCAAATTATAATACCGATACGATTATTTTGCGTGTCTCATTAAATAGACTACAATAATAGCGGATAGTTCATCGCAGGACGATTCAGATGCTGAATTTGAAATGCCCTGTCAGGGACAAAAACTGTATATGGGTTGAATAGAAAACTCTTGCGAATTGAATTTTTATCGCGACCTATATATTTTTTGGCTCTGCTGGGTCGTAGCGTAATGTTAAATTGAAATATCCTTCCTCAAGATTTGGTTTTAAATCCGACTGGTAGGTAGTTCCACAGATTAGCGCGTTCAAACACACAAACAACTCAGTGTATTAGTATCAACTGTCCTCTGTGGCACGACACCGAGCCCCACGTTTTTTGAACACGATGTATGTCAAAAATTTGCGAAAATGTATTGTAATATACGATAACATATATTTAAACTTTAATAAATATATAGGTATGTATATACCACTTTTCAACTCGACCGTACACTGTATTTATTTATAAACAAAAACAAATTAAATTAAATATAATAATACCTTAACATATAATATTATATGTCTGGGATCCCATATAAGTTCTAAATCTTACGACTAGCTGTCAGTGCCAAAATGGAATTAGTATAGATTTTACTACAATTATTAGTCTTACACAATTTTAATACCACTTTCATTATAAGTTTAATTAATGTACTTAAAAAGAATTTTATTTGGAAATTCACTGTTGGCAATGTTTACACAATTTTATTTATTTTGTAACCATGTCTGATGAATTTGTTACTTTCAAATTGTATAGCGAAGTTACTATTCCTTGCTAGCAAACGGTTAAGTATAAAAATAGAACTGGACAAACACGATTGAACATTTATTACATGATATTACTTGGATATTTGTACAGTTTAGAAACATTGTTTATGGAACCTATAGTTGTACTCACTAAGGACCAATTCTATGCAGTTTACACATCGTCATTATTAAATTCATAAAGGGTTACTTGACTGTGAAGTTTGCTCTACATGTTAATCTTTATGAATCTTGTAATATATTAATAACATGTATATTGTTCAACTTATTTTTAGGTCTCCTATATTGTGTCAATATAATGAAATATAACCAAAACATTATCTATGAAAAAATAAACAATTGCTGTGGAAAAGTATTTTTTATTAAACATCGAAATTATAAACTACTAGGTATCCATGGCTACTGGATTATCCTTCTTTAGCTGCCATGGCAGTTGCCCAATAGGACAATTCCTCCAGCTGTGTTCATTAGAAGCCAGTCGCCAAATGCTATTTCTAGGTTGATCACCAACCCTATGTATTAACTGCATTTCATGGGACTCATTCAATTCATAACAATCTGAATCATAATGTTCGAGTGAAGTTGACGTACCTTGAGCAATCTTCAAATCGTCAACTGTGTATATTTTAGTTGCTGTTGCTGTAAAATTGTTTGGAGAAGATATCAATTTTGCCAAATTACATATTTTGTCAGCAACAGTCTTAGGTAAATGTGGTTCAACTAAATTAAGCAAATCCTTGATAAAATAAGTGACATAAGGATTATATGACGATATGATAGGTTGAATATAGTTTATGTTCATCAGCTCCTTGGGAACAGGCTTCTGCAAGTCAAGCAGAAGACCATTGGCTTTCTCATTAGGAAACCAGTGGTGGAACAATGACTTCAACTCATTCCTTTTCTTAGGGCTCATTTCATCTGGATTAATCCTGTAACAGAACATTTAAGTATTTACAGAACTTGAAAATTCACACCTTATAATAGACTGAAAATATACCTACTTATTTATCCTGTCATTAAAACTCTTACATCTTTGTAAAGCTTTCAAAATTTCTGAGACCCAGAGTGCAGCAAGGTGGCATTGGTAGCCTTCTAGTTGAGTGCATTGGGTTAGTTTTATAAGTTCCAAAATGAAATCCAGCAGTAAGTCATTGGTATGTAGGAACGTCAGCAGAACTTCAAAACATTGTAAATATTGTGTGTTCAGTTTACTTTTCCTCTTAAAATCATTGTGTCCTAAATAATTGAGGAGTTCTAACGACAGAAACAAGGAATCTTCACCAAGCAGTGCTTTGTTTACATGTGAAGTAACATCTTTGATTTTCAATAGTTTTTTAGATTGCACATTCATTATATTGACTAGAGACATCATAGAAACAGTTTTTAAATTTGATAAATCAATCTGATCACCAAACAAGTCTCTGGTATCATTCACAATGGATTCCCTCATTAAAGCATCTGGTATATCAGATAAATTCTTAATTTTACATTGAGAATGTGCACAAATGCTGAGTGAAATGCAGAAACTCATCAAGGCGGCAATTTTGTATTCGTTATTTGTGTCAATTTCTTTCTGGCCAGAAATGTAGTCCTGAATGCATTGGCTATATTCGTCCCAGTAATGTTTCTGGAGCCATTCAAAACTAATCAGTGATGCTTCTCTCAACAGTTCAATAGAAGGTACATTATTACTATGTGCTGTATCGTGTCTCATGTCTATGATCCAGTCTGGAACACTCTTGTTTTTAGCCGCTCGGTACAGACTACTACCTTTCGCAGTCTCGGTGTCGAGCATGTGGTTCACAAACCGCATCAGTGCTGAGGAATACGCTAAGCGGAGGAGCTGCTCGTTAACAATGCCATCAGAGTTCTTTAAGTCCTGTGCGTGCACTTCAAGTAGAGTTAGAGTGGACTCGACTCCTGATGGTAAAGAAGGGCATCTCGCTTTCCAAACTAGTAGCATGTGAAGGGCTTCTTCTTTATTTAGGATAGACGATGTCGGAGAATATAGTTTATCGTATACTTGGTGCCACTCCTTGCTGTCGTACCAAGGCACAATATGGTAATATTCACTCATTTTTCAACAAGAAGCGAAATTATTGCGGCATTGAAACTAACCTAACAAATATAACCTAACTTTTTTTGACATTGACAGTTGACGGTTGGATTGGATTCACTCTTTTTTTTTTAAGGAGTTTGTGGCTTGGTTGTTGGATTCACTCACGGTTTCATCAGATGCTACGTTTCGTTTCTCGACTATGTTTTGAATTGAAATAAATGAAGTTGACTCGGCTGGACATGTCTTTGGATATGAAACATCGGTATCTGTGTGCTGTAGTCACGGAGTACTCCGTGGCTGTAGTCGCTAAGAAACAAACGGACAACACACCTACCATACACATCGATACCTACCGCGCATGACCCGGTGCCACGAAGATGGTAGGTACTGTACTTCACAAATTAGATAGTATACGTGCTGTACTTTCGGCTAAGGGGAAGTACCTTACCATGCCTCTGTGCTTCTTCGGCGATAATTATTTAGAAGATATTATTAAGCCTGTAAAATAGTGCGTAAACCATCTCCTTGGCGCTCGCTAGCAACGCATGGCCACAGATCGAGACCTGGGAGCACAGGAGCCTTCCGTGTTTCCCAGATCTGTTAAAAATGTTATAATTTTTTGAGGTCATCCATTTACCATAGTCAGCAGTTTCTAGTTTGATATCTTGTGGTATTATTATTATTAATTAGGGTGAAAAAAAAGACATAAATTTATGAATTACATTTTTTTATTTAAAAAAACGATTCCAAAGCAAATATTGTTCATAATTCACATGCAGTCAAAACGCCACTATATTAAAATCATTTTAATTGTTATTGAGTAAACAAACTTACTTAATTCGATATAAAAAAATCAAAGCATGTTTTTCAGATTCGTAATGAAATAATTGAGCCAAATCCCAATTATTTAATATATTAAAGGTCAAAGACCGGATCGTAGTGAAGCCTGGGTTTGCCAGAAGACGACTGAATGTAAGAAGAATGCTGAAAAAAGGCATAGCTCCGTTGTTTAGGACACGTTGAACAAATGAGGGATGAACGAATGACGACGCAAATATATCGAGAGAATGTGATTGGTAATAGGAGCCGGGGACGACGAACTGACATACGAGGATCAAATAGAGCGGGTGCTCACAGAAGGACATGTAAAGAGCACTCACATCGACTGAGCGAAGCGAAAGAGGCGTGTCAGGACTTGGCGCTCCGTTCTTTCTGCATACCCCGTAAGGGACATAGCGTGAAGATATGTATGTAACTATGTATAAGTTTTTGTATTATAGTCGATATAGGCTACTATTTACGACGGGATAATAAACTTCTCGCGGGTAAATTTGAAAGCAGCAATATAACTATGATGTGGAGTTTTGACTGTTTGCGAATATCAGTTTAAGTTTTAAATGCACATTTTACTAGGGTCTCGGACACAGACGACAATCAAAAAGCACTTAAAAATAGCTCAAAAGTGTAACAAACTGATAAAAATAACAAAAGACAAACATGGCGAAGAAAAACAAAACAAGTGGTAGTGCAGTGTTGTGTTTAAGAACTAATTAATTGGAAATGTTGATTTTGATAACAATTTGAGAATGACCTACATATTGACCCCTGTTCCGTGCAGCGGGATTATTCCGAACGTAAGAAGTGCGATCGACTGATCTTTGGGCGGTGCTCATTTTGGAACAGAACTACTGTCTCTACACATATAAAGGAACATTACGAAATAACTACGCTTCTCCGATATAAAAGAGTAATCTTAGTATGTACTATAATAAATATCTATCAATATATACCTCTCGATCAACAAATATAATTTAATATAGGCAATAATATAATACGAATTTTTAAATCTATTAACATTATCACAATATGAGTTGCGACGACATTATGCCGTCTATTTATAAAATAATGGTTCGTTTGTAATTCTTTAAGTATTTACAAACTTCACTCTCGATCATTCATGTACAATTCGTCTTTTTAAGAAAAACATAACTACCGACAGTGGAGGCGACGCTCGCTGTTTGTTTGTTCGCTTCGCGTTGTGCGCTCGACCCGAGTCGCGGCGTCGCGTCACGTGGCGCCACAAACCTAACACTAACAAAGTCTTAAAATATAAGTACAAAACAATGAGAAGCCTCGATCGGCGAAAATTAACATTTGATATCGTGAGACCAACGAGATCGAACAGAAAACGATCGAGTAGCGGCCCGGCGCCGGCCGCGTGCGCCCAAGCACTGGGCCGCCGCACAGCTCGGCCGACACGAGCTCGCCTCGGTCGCCGAATACAATTGGTCTTGCTTTACTATCCCCTGCATTGCGAGTGATATCTACACTACGAAACAACACAAATTATTAACAACTTTGTACAGTAAACGACGCAAACTTCCCGGCGAGTCGTGTCGACGCTGGCTCTCCGACGGAGTCGTCTCGAGATCGAATCCAATACTTAGGTAACCTAACCGTCCGCTAGCCGCGTGCTCATAACTCGACGGAGCCGAGGTCCTGGCGGGGCGCGCGCGGCGAGGGCGGCGTGGGCGGCGAGGGCGGCGAGGAGGCAGGCGAGGAGGCGGGCGGCGTGGCCGGCCGCTGCTGGAACTTGCCGGGCAGCGAAGCCAGCGCCGACACGGCTGCATCCATGTGCGGGATGCGCTTCATGATCTTGCCCGATGTGATGAGCCGCCCGAAGCCCTCCTGGTGCGCGAACGCGTAGCCCGACCGCACCGACCTGCTGGTGGACACGCGATTCATTATATGCTTGATTCAACACAAAACAGAAGGATTTCAAAACACTCATAAAAATAATGGAAAATTGATTTCGGGCAGTGTCGACAATCCAACGAAATTACGATAGGTTGCTTAGCCACTGGCTAGTTGTTTGCAACTGCCAATGTCCAATGCGAGTCAGCCACTGGCTAGTTGTTTGCAACTGCCAATGTCCAATGCGAGTCTCTTTCTGCCATACTTCCGGTTAAAATGAAGAGTGTTGCTGACAGTACCACATCTTGTACGCAAAATTTGTGTCGCAGTTCATTATGTATTTATTGCACACCCACAGACAAAAACAAAGAATAGATACTTATTTTTCAAAGAGTAGTATATTTGTGGCATATGTAATGGGGTGGGGTACAGACCGGCGCGCGCGGCGAGAGGAGGGCGTGCGCGGCGCGGGCGCGGCGGCGCGGCGGCGCAGGCGCGCGCCGAGCCGCTCGGCGAGCGTGGGCCGCGTCCACGAGCACGCCAGCCGCCACGATACCACCGGCACCATCAGGATTATCATCTGCACACGACACCGTACACTGTGTCACTTCTTTGGGACACATTCATTTACTGTGCCCCAAAAGGACACATCAAAATTATATGAGAAAATTGTAGTTAATGAAGCTAGTGTACGCGGCGGCCTTATTGCTTTCATTTTTTCTCTACTCTTCTTGATGATATTTTAGAAAGATTTAGAGCTATCCATGTGCCCACCTTAACAGTGCCAAATTGGACCGCCAGTGAGCCCCATGTGGTCTAGTATTGTTTGTGTACAACTCACGGTGAGCACGGCGGTGGTCCAGAAGGTGGCCTGCGTGAGCGCAACGGTGAGCGAGCCCACGTAGCGGCCGCCCATCACGTAGTTGTAGAAGTAGTCCAGCACGAAGTAAGACACCAGCGAGCCCCATATCGTGATGTGGTTGAACATGGTCCAGTATTGAGTGTCTAATGCTATCTACAATTACAAATATTAAAAAATATATAAATACCTATTACAGCGACCAGTCAATACAAATACCCATAGATACAAATGAAAAGAGTATAAGTACTTAAAACCTTATATATGTCATCAAAAAATTCTAAGCAATTTTCCAAGCAGAAAAGCTAAATATTGGTTATTTTTTATTTTATTTATTTATTAGGTAAACCAACAGTTGTTACATCATGTTTTGAAATTATATTCTACAATATGGTATTACAATGAGATGTACAACTACTTATAGGTAAACACAACATGCTGAAATTAACTGGAGTGAAACAGTAGATGTTATAAATTCACATAAGTTCACATTGTTTAAAGTGTCAAGTAAAGCAGGAGTCTATTACGAAGATATGTTTTTCCGGAACCTGGATATGGAATCAAAGTTGATGTCACAAACATTGCTGTATCTATTAAGGAGCCTACACAGTCGTGGGACAGGAGAGTTAGCACCTAACACTGTTCTTCTAAAAACGGGAGCGAGCAAGTTAACTTTGTGTCGTGGATATCTGTAAGGAACACCGATTCCAAATTTACCTAATAGCTGAGGGCAGTCCAGTTTACTTCTGAGGAGTTTATAAAGAAACATAAGATCCAAGACTTCCCTGCGTTTCTCCAACGACATGATTTTAAAGTGAGCGAGCCTATCGTTATATGAAACTGATTTTTTACCAAATCTTGAGGAGCGTGACAGGTGCCAGAGAAATCTCTTTTGCACTCTCTCGATTCGTAGGCAATGAGTTGCATAGTGGGGACGCCAGACTACACTACAGTATTCCAGAGTACTGCGTACGAGACTGTTGTAAATAAGTTGGTGGTAAAATGGTTAAACTTAAAGAGTGTACTTACTTGTGTAGTATTGTCAATTATCAATATTGTAGCTACTACGCTCCCTAATAACATGTGGTCTGATAATATCTTGCCATCTGGCGCCAGTCCATCTTTGTAAGTACCTGAAAGAAATGGTTATGAAAAGTTTATCTAGAGGAATTTTGTTGAAAAAATATATAAAAAGTCAGAAACACAAATCATAATTTTTACAATAAAACCCACTTTTTTTGTAAAAAATGATGATTTTTGTACAACGACGAAGTATTATAGAATAAGTATTCACACGTTTATTTTTATTTACCATCCATAGAGGTGAAAAAAACAATCATTCAAATCGGTTCACAATCAGCGAAGTGAATGAATGAATGATAAACAATTTTTCATTCATTTCAAGTATCGCGTAACACACAAAAAAACCATACAGTCAAATCGAGAACCTTCTCAATTTCGAGGTCGGCTGCGTGCACTGCTCACCGTAAGGTATGAGGAAGAGCACTAGCGAGGTGAAGCACCCGTGCAGCGTGGACTTGATGAACTCCGTCTTGTTGAACAGCTGGCTGGTGTGGCCGGGCGCGTACAGCTTGGGGAACTGCAGCGACGTGGCGTCCGACACGTCCTGCTCGAACACGCCCAGCGCCAGCACCGGCAGCGACGTGTAGAACAGGTTGTACACCGATATGAACATCTCGTCGAACACCGTCTGACCAACAAACAACACAGTACACACTTCACTCTACAACCGACAAACATGGATGGAACCAGGGCTGTGTGCTGGTGCTATACAGGTGGAAACAGAGTAGTTTTAGACATACATAATTAACGTCAAAATGAGAACATTTGAATAAACGAATTTTGAATTTTTGACCGCACTTTATAGATGTTCTGTTCAATCAAAAAAAACCGACCTACCATCATATCAGTTAGTTTGACGTCCACTGCTGGACATAGGCCTTCTCCAACGAATGCTTACACACCCGGTCCACCGCCCTCCGCATGGTTGTCGGTCCATCTGTTGGAGGGACGTCGTACGCTGTTCGCAGTCTCCACTCCAAAACTCGTCTGCCCTAACGGCCGTCGGTTCTGCGACAGATGTGACATTGCAGCTTGCTAATCCTTTCGGCTATTGTCGGTAACATTATTTCTTCGTCGGATCTCCTCATTACCAAACTGCCGAGCATAGCCCTCTCCATATCCCTTCTATTGATGTGCTGAAATTAGGCTCATATTAACACTTTTAAAACACCACACCAACCTGTGCACTGAACCCACAGAAGAACGCGAACCAGAAGTGGCACACGGTGAATGCGAAGTTCTTGTAGAAGAAGTATCTGAGGAACTTGCACATGCGGTAGTAGGACCAGCGGCCGTGCACCAGCAGCAGCCGCTGCAGGAAGCGGAACTGCGCGATCGAGTAGTCCGACGCGAGCACGGCCTGCATGCCCTCCTGCCCAGATATACCCACGCCGATGTGGGCAGCTGCCATGGAAATTACGGGATCATGCAATATCCACACACTTAGACGTCGCTTAGACGATCAATCTGGATTGTCAGTTTACCATCAATCTGGCATAGATCAACGTCTTCAACGTTCAGTTTCGCGTCGATATTACCAGACTGATGGATCGGCTGATGCCAGACTGATCGTCTAACCGACGTCTTACAAAGAGGATTGCTTAATTTTTTTACGCTTGTCCGCATGTCAGTGGAAACAAAACCAGTGCAAACTGGTCTCTCATAGTATTGCAACTCTCTAATAGGCTTGGCCAGCACAAGGTTAAAGTGTCTCCACTGAAGTGCGGTCGACTGTACAATTAAAACTTAAACTTAACTATGGGACGACACGTCCCCACCCTCCAAGTTGAATCAAATCACATTCGAAGCAGCTTAGTAGTTTGATATTTTTTTTGCTACATTGGCGACATTCTTCAAATATTGTGGGGTATACTCGGAATATGGATTTTAAAAATGGATTAGTGTTTCATGTTCGTGAATTTTTAATTCAGATGTCTCTTTCTTAGTACTTTCATTTTGTCGCATTAGCCCACGGAATCATTTACCCAAGTTGAAACAAGATAGTATTTGGGGACCAACAAGAATTATAAGGTTTTCAAATTGTCCTTAAGTACGTACCTTTGATCATGGAGACGTCGTTGGCGCCGTCGCCGATGGCGAGCGTGACGGCGCGCCGGCTCTTCTTGATCATCTCCACCACCATGGCCTTCTGCAGCGGCGTCACGCGACAGCAGATCACCGACCGGCACTGCAGCACCACGTCCAGGAATCTACACACACCACACATGCAAAATTAACAAATCATATGTTAAGGTTCGGCAGCCATCATTTCCTCTGGATCTGGAGAATACGGAAGACTAGATGGAACATGTTGTCTTTCTTTCTGCTAAACTTTCCTCCGTCTCCGCCACAGGTTGACAGGGTCGGCACAGATATGTGTATTTGAAAATCGAGTCGTGGGTCAGATAGGGGGTAGTCAGATAACCCTCATTGTAGCGGTCAAGCGCAGATAAAGAGGGGAGGCAATTCGCTTTACAATGAGCGCTTCGATGCAATGGTTATCGAGGCGTAAAAAATACAGAACTACGAATCATCCATCATCTGACTTCTTGTTTCCGCTGCGGAACTCCTTTGTACTTGTGCTCCTAGCGCGAGCCTTTATTGCCCAGCGAGTGTATAATGCTAAAAACTGGTGTGCGCCGCCGTCGATTTTGCTGCTGTGTAAAATGTTTCGAATCAATCGGTGACGCTGTACGCTGAGGCAGCTTCAATATGAAAATGCAGGCCGCGCGTGTCTGAAGTCTCGCATACATTGCGTATGAAATACAACAGGCCGCCACCGCAGACCGCGTGTCTGTGATACGTCTTAACATTATAGACGAACAGCTTGAGATACGTTTCACGTCAAACAACAATTAAATGTACAAACTTGTCCTCCAGTTTGGGATGAAGGCAGTGCACGAGCGAGTGTCCGTTGACGACGATCGCGAACCCATTGGAGTCGTCGTTGGCGTGCTCATGCGACTCGGCCGAGTGCGGCCCCCCGCCCCCCGCGCCCGCACCCCCGCCGCCACCCGCATACTCGTTGCTGCGGACACACGCACCACTCGCGGTGTCGTCACTCACATAACTATACCAACACCGAGGGTGGTAGTTGCACATTATTTATGTATGTATCTTGCTGTATACACATTTTAGTTGGTTTATATTTAAGATTGGGTAGCAATTTTCAACTTTGATCCTTTACCGGGATTTTCTTCATGCTTAGTAATGTCTTTAATGGACAGACTTGGCAATCGAATTTGTTCTTTTGTTTAGTCTTGTATACAACTGATTGAAATGAATACTAGACTTCTTTCTAGAAGGATTGGATAGAGCTATAGGCTACTTTTTACCCAAGGCACCTGCAAAATCACCACAAGAACTTAAATGGTTGGTCATATCCAAATACCAAAATCCAATTAAAATTAATCCAAAAAACCACATTGAAATGATAATTTGCAACACAACTTCATGAACGCTTGTACTGTAAAGCAAGTCGGTTCCGTAGCTTTATTCACTTCATAAAATTATTAAAGCCAGCGACAAAAACAGTAGCATCACTATATATTATAATTATAACTTATATAAGTATGATAGAGATAGCACGTAACACCATAACGGAATATTAACAATGGTGTGCTGGTTTAATAAATTATGTGATGAGTGCCTATAGGTTACTATTGTCTAGGTGTCGGGCGGGTTAGACAGAGATGTCAACAGGTTAGAGAGAAAAAGAGCACTCAGGTTGGATGTACACGGAAAGAGATAGTGCTACATTCACACAATAGTGGGGGTTAGTATTATGTACGTAAAAACTCCTGTGTAACGAACTCCAGTTTTAAGAAATTATCAGTCTAAATACAATATAAAATAATACACAAATAATCTACATTTACCCCAAAAATGGCAAGCAATTAAAACTTTTTAAACACTGTTTTAAATAGGGTATTGTATTGGTGTATCTCCTTTTTACCCAACGACGGAACGGAGAAGGTATATGCGTTTAGGGTGAGAGGTTGTTTGTTTGTTTGTTTTTAAATATGTTTACAACTGACATAGTTATGTACAATTTCTTTAAATAAATAATGTAAAAAAAATACAATTATAATTGTGTAATCAATATGAAAACTTGTGTATTAGTGTCGTTTTACACAATTCAAAACGTAGTTCACATCACATTTAAATATTATATAGCACCACATACATACGCTACAATACATATATGCGCCCAATTATAAATTATAAATAGTATACTTATTAATTAGAAAGCATAGTGATATTGTTTGATTTTTTTTTCTTTATAACAAACAAAATGGCTCAAACAACAGACAAACACTGAAGTAACTGAAGTCGAATACTAGAGCACAAGTAACACAAAAATCGCAATTAGTACAGATTTTCAGGGAGATCAAGTAACATTACATCTGGTCAATTTATAAAAAAAATATATTCACTTAGTGATTTATTAAGATTTTTTTATTTTAATAATCATTTATATACCTGCCACGAAATTCTTTCGGATTCGAGTAAGCAGTTGTCAAAATTAGAAATATTCAAGCAACAAAACTTTCTAGGTTAATTTTTGCTAATCGATTATTACAGGTTGACCGGATGTATGTCGATATTTGGCTTGGCACCCTAGTAACCAATAGCTAAACCTCGGATCTGTTTCTCTCTTGGGACCTGTCTTTCAGATTCATCTCCAGCATGGCCTACCGAGGTTTAGCCAATTGGTTCATGTTATAACGGCTGCAAGTGAAAACACGCGGATTTCTTTTAGTACAACATATTTCACGCAGTAGATACAAAACATTGGACATACTGGTAAAAAAACTTACTAAAACAAGAATAAAAACTTTTAATATGGATTCTAATAAAACCAAATTGACAATAATAATATTAATATTTAAAGTTTGAAAAATCATTTGTGTTAATAGTCTTTCACAGTATCGACTGTACAAATTTTGGGACGTTATAGGTCATTCCGATAGAAGGCGTTTCAATCAATATCCGTCAAAAAAGGACCAGTGTATTTTCATTTGCAGCGGTTGTAAGAGCACAAATAGAGAGAGATGGCAAGAGGAGCGCATGACGGACGCATGAGGAAGGCGGTGGGTGATATACAAGTGTAGCTCTTTGTCTCTCTACCTGTTGTGTGGAATTGTGTTATGTTCCCACCTAAATGTGACGACGGACACAGCGGGCGCGTTGAGCTTGACGTTGGCGGCGCGGCCGGGCGACGGGCGGGACACCGCCGCGCCGCCGTTCAACGTATCCGTGCCGTTCTTTGCCTCGGTAGTGCCTGTTGACAAGCACATCGCTCTAAATCATGCACACACAGAACCAATAGCTAATAAATAGAACAAGAATACGGCAGTAAAGGCACAGAATACATAATGTAAAGGGTGACGCAAGGAACGGTTTTTGAATTTTTTGTTGATAACGCTGTGATTGGTGAAAGTCTTGTTCTGTCGGTCCTATGTAGAAGAATGTGTAATGAACTTCCAAAAACATAATAAGAATTTAGGTAGTAAACTATTTTGATGCAATATGATAGTACCAAAGGGCATTGTCCTTTGTAAATAATCTAACAATTGTATTATAATCCAATTGGGGTCAATCTAAGCGATATTTTTTATTGCAATTGGCTAGGAAGTTTCGTCAAAACTGACAGACCACCTTCTTGGCCGGCCATGTCACCTGTCAGCTGGCACATGTACAGCTGGGTGCTCACAGGTGGTAGGTACCGTAAAATTTTTTTGGCGGCAATGTGAAGTTGGCGTATTCCTGCGCAATGACTAATTTTAGGTGTCAAACGGGAGCTGTGCACGGTTCACTATAGACGTTCATTCAATTTCAAGAAAAAGTTCATTGATTCGATCAATTTAATAAAAAAATCTAGTGTTTGGACATCTCTACGCATCACATTATGTCAATTACGCACACATAAACTGTAAACACTGTCAGGGATGTGCAAATAATCTGTGACTATATTCACTCAACCGACAAAAAGATTAACGGGGCCTATACGGCATGGTATCGGACCCACCGTGAGGCAAGAACGTGTTGACGACCCGTATACTGTCGCGGCACTTGGCGAGCTGCCGGTCCACGTCGTCGTAGGACGCGCCGTCGATGACGAACACCTCCGCCATGTCGTCCGTCAGCAGCTGGCACGAGTAGCCGATGTTTATTGCTGTTTCTGCAACAAATACAACAACAATTATTAGTAAAGTATACAAAGAATTTTAAATTGCGTTCAGAACATATTCCACTAATAAGTTCTTTTAGTTCCCCTCATATGAAGAATCCAAAATGCTGTATCGACTTGGTTTTGGTTATCAGAATATTCTAAATTGTAACAATAAGGGTGATTTTTATGTACACTGGTTTTGTTGCCACAGACGTGCGGTCGACCCTACCAAACACTTTTTTTTATTAAACAATAAATGATTTGTACTAGGTTGGTTAGGTTAAATTATTTGCTCCGTAACAGTATTATTTAAAACTGTGAGGAAGGAAATGCTGTGTTTACGTTTGAGATACTCGAACATTGAAGGAAGTTACCTTGTTTATCACCCGTTAGGACCCAGATCTTGATTCCAGCCATACTGAGATTTGCTATCGTTTCCGGTACTCCATCTTGTAGTTTGTCTTCTATCGCGGTTACACCTGCAACATACATTATGTTGAAGTTTCGTATCAATAAATATTTACGAGTCATAATTAGTTAACATACAAACTCAATGTTCTAAGCGAGATCTGTTTCTCGAAATTCATTTTTTTTCTGTTTCTACATATATTCTAACTTTTCCTATTCGACAAATTACCTAATACAAATGAATGTACGTTACTTTTAGTAAACTTAGAATGTAACAAAATATACTTATTTCTGATTAAGATTTTGTGTCCGATAAGTAAACAACAATATACAAAATAAACAATTTGACGATTTCCCACCAGAAATTCAACTCTTAAGAAAATTATCGATCTGACATAAAATACAAAAAAAACATTTAGGAAAAAAAGTGAATTGAAAATATAATACAAGGAAAGAAACATGCTGATTGTTGAGCGTGCGAAGGCAACTTGCACAGACTGCTGCTTTCGTGGAGTCGGTGCGGGGACCGCCACCCCCGTCTAAAGCCTAAACCACACTCAGGGCGAGAAGCCCCGAGAACATCCGAGAAACGTAAATGTGAATAGTTTCTCGGCGTCTCCTTCTCGCTCTCGCTCATACAAACTCTCATACTCATCATCAAATGTCTATTAACATGTCCCCACTGTTGGGGCTCAGGCAGTATTCGGGCTATAGTCCACCACGCTAGCCCAGTGCGGATTGGTGGACTTCACATGCGCCTAAGAATTTCTTCTTCGGCGTATGCAGATTTCCTCACGATGTTTTCCTTCACCGTTTGAGAGCAGTCAGTAAATGTACTTATGTTTCGAGAAAAAACCCATTGCTACATGGCCCAGCTGGGGATCAAACTCCGGACCTTTCGATATGATAGGCCGCGTCTTGTCCCCGACGCCACTGACGCTCTCATTCTCACTCACTCGAGATTTCTCGCCGTGAGTCCGGATGAGGTATAAGAATAAGAAGCGGGCAACTGACCGAGTAGCAGCAGGTCGGTCTCGATCTCCTCGTAGATGGCGTCGAGCCGCTCGTCGCGGTCGTGTATGGCGAGCGCGGCCTGCTGGTGCCGCCGCTTCCACTCCGCGAACCCGCGCTCGTCCAGCGGCCGCCACGCCAGCGCCAGCGTGCGCAGACCTTCGCCAGCGAATTTCTACAACAATACAAAGCATTTTTAGCGCTCATCCCCGCTGTCTATGACGTCATCGCGGAGGTGGTGGGATGGTCAAACATACTATATGACGTCGATGTGTTGACGTCAGATGGATCTTTACAACGATAACTATGCTTTTTGTAACAAAATGTCTGAGCACTGCTTAATTACACTGGATTATATGTACCCAATGGCCGTAATGGATAAAAAGGTGGCACGTCTTTCAATATCAAATTCCTAAAAATGTATTTCAATTAATTTAATAATGATAACTTACATTTAAATGCTCCTGTGTTCTGGACCTGACCTCCGCCTGATTTCCACCTTTTAATCTGTCGTATATTACATTATCAGCACCTTTTGTATATAACCTAATTTCACCATCCTTCCTCAATATCACGGACATTCTTTTCCTAACATTATTAAAATCTAATATACATAACAACTCATACTCCTGAAACAAAAGAAATACAACCCATTAGTGTTTATGGAAAACTATGCACATAGTTATAATGATAATCGAGCAAACTAGTTTGCAAAATTATAACAATACGTTCGTATTGCTTTGATATGATAATTTGACGTAAGCTTGGAACGTATTGTGGTCTTCGTAACGTCCTAAGATCTGTTAAATTAATTCTGTTCGCTAGGACCTGAATCTACTATTAACTCAAAGGCCTAAATATACTTTGGGTCGTTAGCACTAAAATAATCCTTAGTTAACACCTTGTTTTGTTGTAATTCTAATATTAGATTGTATTGTATATTCACCTCTGTTTTACCCATTACTTCTATTGTAATACTATTAGGCGAACGTGCTCTGAACACAAAACCGAAATTCCTCGCCGCCGACACCAACGCCGACTCGTCGGGAGATTGCGCCTGAAACAAAGTTTTATGATTGTAAAATCAATAACAAATTAGTTCCAAAGTGAAGGACCTGACCTTGCAAACGTTAAAAACTATTTATGGAAAGAGACGACAGATGTTGCGCCTTTTATATATGGTCATTTTTAGGGCGACCGACAACTTCAAGTTAACAAACAATAATAAAAATTTCAAAACACATTCATTTGTTATTAAAGACAGATTTTATTATTATTATCACTATGTGGCAAGCAATTAAAGGAATGTGAAAATGAATAATCCTAACGATGGTCTCTAGCCAGTGATCTGATACTCTTCTGCACGAGTTGTCGCAAAACATTAGCAGCTGAAAGAGAGCCGTCCATATTCTGATGGTCCTGCCCTACTGTCTTCAGCAGCCACCGGTCTACAAGGTCCTTGGGGCACCTGGTACTGGTAAGAACACTGGTCGCCCATATTTCGGTCGCTCTATATCACTCTCTCTCTCTGGAGTGATCCTTCGAGCCTGCGCCTCACCTGGTACTCCAGCCGGCCGTTCTTCTGCTCCGGCATGACGGTGTGACAGAGCGCCAACAACCGGAAGAAGTCGTGGACCTCCCGGTCGCCCTGCTTCACCGCGTCCAGGAGCGACGAGTCGAAGAACTTGAACTCCGGCTCGTATTCCGGGTTGAAAGAGAAGTCCAACGGTTCCGTGCACTGTGACATAGAAACGTATGCTCACGATACTGTATCGAAATTGTATAAGAATATCTGCCTATGTTGAACACACATATTTTGACATTTATTTCTTTAAGATTTCTTCCGGAACATAATGTTGAATTCTAAACATTAAAATCCATGTTTATTAGAACTTAAAGCTTTTAAAACCTATTTAATCATCATCGTTAGTCTACTTAACTTAATCTGCCCTGCGACTGTACATACCGCATGAGGAAAACATTTTACTCATATCGGTAAACAAATATTCGTCAAACACGACAGCAATGAAAACATTTGAGTAATAACTTGTTCAATCAAATTACTTGGCGATGTGTGCTCAACGCAGGCTTGTTCGCATTATCACCGCTTACGTACAACATGTTAATGGTGTTAAAAAGCGTTCTACCAAACAAGAAACAACACACGATGCAAAGCGCATGCAAACAAACAATGATTTGTTAGTCACAGGTACACATAACAACAAGATACAATCACATATTATGTACACATTAGATACGTAGGTTCAATTTGAGAAGGTTAATAAAGTAGGTACATTTATACAACAATATTTCTGTTACAGAGCATTGTAGAATTAAGGAGATAGAACCTGAAAAGGATCATAAATAGAAGATAGAAGAAAAGAATAGAATAGACGAGTTCCTACATCGTTCGTATAGAAAATAAAGTATTATAAATGTTATCTGTAATTATCAGAACCTTGTCAGTTTATAGAGAAAATTACCAACTTTGTGTGAAAATGTTAGAAATTAGTCAGCTGTAGGTTTTTATTAGGTCTTGGATATACAAGCAGAATGTCTCCTATAATTTAAGATAATGCATACTTAGTGTAGAATAGAAAAACATACTGAAGTAAAATAGGAGTGTTGTAATTAGAAGTCTGTCTGTGACCATTACCTGATTGATTATGACCTTACAATACCTACGATTAGTTATATTACTAGAATTATCCTACGCTATACTAAAATTAGCTTTTTTGGGAGTATTTAAGCGTAAACCCAGTCAAGAGATATGTAGGTGCAAAAGTGTAAGATATTAAGACGTTGTTATAATGGCCACAATTTATAATACCTATAAATAATGTATACCTAATCATTTTGTGCAAAGTACGAATCAAACAATTCCTATAACATTTTGTATAATTTAATCTGCAGTTCTTTATTAGTTAACTTATTGGTGTACTTTGAACAAAAATCTTAGAAAGAAATAGCTATTGGACAGATGTGTGTATACATAGAGTAACTACATTTATTTTGCGCCGAACTTATTATTGACGGTCCGTTTTGAATAAATAGCCTAGCCTCAAGATAAATGTAGCTATGTAATTCATAGTGTCGTAGGAACTTGGTATAAAGATGGTCGCGGACGCAAAAAATCAAGCAAGAAATGCACGCAGTCTTATGTTTATTTTTTTGGCCAATGCAACATACATAACATGTAATAAGTATTCTAATTTATCACAGTCATGTATGCTTGATTAAGGACATTTCATATGATACTATTTGCGACGGTTTATACGAAGTTCCCATTGTATATCAAGACGTTTCTCAAAGATACAAAATTAATAAATAGAAAGAGGCGTGTAATACTTAATAGCAGATCTATTTATTGGCATATTTTAAAATATAAAATGAAAGTGTATGATGACTGCATTGCTTATGTAGGTAAGTCATGTAGCAGTAGAATGTAGGTATGACCGAAAAGGGCATTGTGTGCAATCAATAGCACACCTTAGCCGCATGGCTGCTGTCATAGCATCGGAAGCAATTAACAGACATACAGCTACAAGGGGCAAAGCGTTGAGAAACGTCCTTATTTCCTTGAAGTGTAATATAAAATAAACATAGTGACCTTTTTTACACATTTGAGATTAATTTTCTCTATTGGTTTTCGCTAACGAACGAGTATTTGGCTGAGATCTGGCTATAGTTGATTTATCGAGAAAAAGGTGATCCAGAGTCTAAAATACAAAAGTTTACAGTTGAGCTATTCAAACCAGATAATATACATTTGATACATATGGACAATTATTCAGGAACAGCTAAATTTTAAAAGATTTAAGAATTTGACGAACTCTGGATCTTCTGGAGAATTAATACTTTAAAATAACTTCGTATGTATGAAAAGGGCCACTATAATCCGTTGTATTTTCTCGGTGGTGTATAATGTAGTGGTGGTTCGTACACATGCTGTGTCGGCGGCTCCGCTGGGCCCGCCGCCGGGCGTGCTGCGCCCCTGCTCGTGCTCTTGCTCGAGCAGCCGCGCGCGCGCCGCCGACCGCCCCCCCGCGCCGCTCCCGCCGCCCGCGCCGCTCCCACCCCCCGCGCGCGCCCGCTGTCCACCAGCACCACACATCACACACACCACCTACCACCCGCTACCTACTCATCAACTAACAACCATACTCTGCCCCTCAATGGTTGCGATAACCGCTTACTGCTTAACGATTATGTCTTCTCATTGGTTGACAATCAGCAACGAGAATCGCTACTTGATTGATAACCATTATGTATGATTCCTATTGCCAAATGAAAAGTAAGCTATTATCATTGTAAAGTTATACAAAAAGGACGTTAGTTCAATCTGCCTGTAAGACCACATTCCCATCACAACTGGTTATGTATTTTTAAAAGAATGTAAATTTTACTTCTATGAGTTCTAGTTCATAGGATACTTGTTCGTTACAGTTGGCCCGCGATTGACTTTGTGAAGCGTCCGAGGTTGCGTCCACTGCGGCCGAAGAAGGTGACCAATCCTATTAAAGATTGTCTTTAAATAAATCGCTCAATGAAATACATTTACTTACACTCAAAAATTATTTTACCTAATAATCTTCACATATTATACGCTGAATCTGTGGCTGTATCGGAAATATTTTTTCTAAGTATGCCATACTTGCATTTAAATGATAAATTCTAATAAAGATTTTCTATATACAAATCGCTCAATGGATCACGCTCAGGAATTATTTTAATTAATAATCTTCACATATTATATGCTGAATCGGATTTTTTTCTAACCATGCCAAGATCTGCCATTCTTTCATTTAAACGTATCGAAAATCAATACCTGTAGAATACTAATACTTTTTTTGTAGAATATTTTAAATAATAATAGTGATTTATGCTTCATTATTGTTGGACATTATATCAGTGATAAAAAATGTTATGTTGTTTTGTTGAAGAGGCGTAACCGGCCCAGTCAAGGCCTGCTTCGATAATAAATGACAGTCACTAATTACTAGGCGGTACTTTCCCAGCCGCCTGACTTTCTTTTGTATCGAAAATAATAGGTCGAAAGTGTACGCTCCGCTCTGTTTACATGCAAAAAAAGTATAAAATAATCAAAAACTAGTGAGTGGCGGGGTGGTAGTGTCGTGTGGAACAAAACATAACAAATGTACATGTGTGTGCATGAATAATTTAACACAAAACGATTATAGAAAAATGTGTGTTATCCATGCACAAATTGGAAAACAATGAGACGGTAATGACATGACAAAAACTCCATACGGTTCACACATAAATTAAACCCCAAAGCGTGGGCGAACAAGGACAAAACATTTCAAAAGTATCAATTTCAAAACACTTCAAAAACCTTGAAAGGGAAACTCAAAACTTCATGCAAAAAAATCGTGGGCTTAACGTGCCAGTCTCAAAAAAATATGGCATGTGCCCGTGATATACTTATTTGATGCAACCTACATGCACTGTGATTGCTTAAGTCTAACCTACGCAGTGCTAGGTCTAAATTGCAGACCTTTGGATATATAAAAGTAGCAAGTAATGACTGTACAAGCATACCTCGTTGAGTTCTAAGGTCTCCCCGCGTTCGTCCACGACGTCGCCGTAGCAGACTCCGGCTATCGAGCACTTGTTGAACGTCATTATGTTTTGCGTCAGTGTGCCCGTTTTGTCAGAAAATATGTACTGGATTTGACCTGTAAAAGGCAGGAGATTAGCCGTGTTTATCAATAATACTTCATTTAGCCTATAGGTACGGGGTATAAGAATTAGTGTATCAATATATTATTTGTTCATCCTTTACAGGGACATTCGGTATCGGCACAGATTAGATGGTATCGGGCAACTAAGCTGACCGTTACCACAGAATACATAATAGCCGTCACTAACAATTTTGAATATACGAAACAAAATTTCGACTCATAGATGATCATATTTTGCGAATCGATTTTTTAACAATCGTAAATGGTATTTTGACCTCTGACCCTGATTTAAATTTAACTTTGAAATAATTTTAATTTAATTTTAAAATAATGTTAATTTAATTTTGAAATTATTTAATTTTGAAATAATGTTAATTAAATTTTGAAATAATTTTAATTTAATTTTGAATTTATTATTATTATTATTTCAAAAAATATATATTATTATTCAGTTTAATGTTTTTCAATGAAAATAAATGAAAAACTTGGCTGCACTCACCGAGCTCCTCGTTAAGCGTCGTGGTGCGTGCTTTAGCAGCGGTGCCAGTCTTCTCGTAGTACATCTTCTCGTCCCAGTTGATGAGGAAACTCTGCGCAAATCTTATTACCTGCAGCAAGGACAAATAAACAAGACATGTAAACGAAAATATTAAACTCACATTTTAATGAAACATCTCTTCTTAGCAAGATACTCCCTTACTACGTTGTAAAAGTAAGGGATTATGCAATAATTACAGATGATTCTGATCAATGTACCTATTCACTACATATTCACAAAACAATATTTTATTTTTGACCGTATAATTTTGTTACCTATTAAAAATACCAACAACTGGCTAGTAGAATGCGTCGGTGGGGGAGGGCGGACTGACAGGTGCGGGGTATGTGCGGCGCGCGACTAATAGGGTACAATCACTGCTTCTTAATCGTAAGCTTAGACAAGCTTAGATTTAAACACCAAGTAACAAAATGAGCATTGGACAATTTTAAGTGTTCGTAGCGCTCCTAATTCTTTAATTATTGCAGGTGACTAAATGTACATCCTCTGTTTAGTAAGAAAATCATCAAGTCAGCCCTTCAACGTCCACTGCTGGACATAGGCACCACACCCGGCCCTCTGTCCGCCTCATCCAGTCGCTTCCGGCCACCTTCTTTAGGTAGTCGGTCCACCTGGCGGAGGGGCGTCCCACGCTGCGCGTACAGTTCCGCGGTCTCCACTCCACAACTCGTCTGCCCCAACGGCAGTCGGTTCTGCGACAGATGTGACCTGCCCACTGCCACTTCAGCTTGCTAATCCTTGAGGCTATGTCGGTAATGTCCGTGTTTAGATGAGTGGCCCGAAACACGATATGCCGGATGCTATTACGTTCCTATAGAGACATGCTGTAAACTACGCGAGCGGATCCGCGAACCAAAGCTAGTAGGTTCTTAGTTTCTTGTTATTGTTTTAACACAAGTTAACAAATGCGATCCGACTCTTAACCTTTAACAAAATAGTGGTTACGATTATAACCGATACCCTCGATTACCTCTGATCTTCGACATTGAATACTTCGAACCAGATAATTAATATAAAGTTCACAATCGCAAGTAAACAATATTCTATTCTAATCGCATCTAACACTGGACTAAACATTAATACCGTCGCAAGCGTGCCATCATGTCAGATACAGACTTTTATGAATGTAAGGGTTGTCGACTTAACAGTCCCGTAACATGTATTCTTGCCTTCAGATCAACCGCATTGCAGACATGCCGTTCGCAGATAAAAAAGTATATCTATCCATTGCGGACGAACATAAAACTAATGTCAAATAATTTATTGGAAATCGGTACACTTGGTACTGTTGGCAACACTTAACAAACCAACATAATAAATGTAATTATTTTGATTTTTATATGGCAACACTGCCACCCTGTTCGTTGTCCGCCATCTGCGACATCACCACGGTTCTCTGTAACTTTTCTCTCTGTGCATCCGTGTGTTAATAAAAGTGTTAAAACAGTCATCGCTCAGTGTCTTTAATCCATATCGGCGACCCAAGAGCCTACAGAAAGCTAGCTCACAAATAATATTATTGCGAGGGGGCTTCTGAACTGGACCGACGGACCATCCACGCGGCCGCATTACAGACAGAACCTGACCGTCACAGGTACATACATTTAATTTTTGTCTACCACCACACCGGAAGATTTATTAGCGTTGCGAAGAGAAATACATTTCTTAGCAACACACCAAACCACGTGACCGGCTATCGGCGTGTATAGGAAGGCGATGACGATGGCGCCGGAGGCGGGCTCCGCGGGCACCAGCGTGTCCCACGGGAGATACACAACACATGCGCGAACGTGTGTAGATAGATATTTATATAGACACTAGCTTTTTTCCCGCCCGCGTAGAAAAGTTTTTTACCGTGTAAAAAGTGTCAAACAGCGCCCTCTATGCAGGTGTTTTGTTACTTAGGGCGTATTAGCGCACGTCCCGCGACTTTGTCCGCGTTAAAAAGTAGCCTATATGTTATTCCAGGATATAAGCTATCACTGTGCCAAGTTTCATCAAAATCTGTTCGGTAGTTTTTGCGTGAAAGAGTAACAAACATCCTTACATCCTTACAAACTTTCGCCTTTATAATATTAGTAGGATGTGTATGAACTCACTTCGACGGAGACGTAGAGCGATATAGGCACGACAGTGTTCATGACGATGGCGTACGAGAAGAAGACGAGGAAGGCGATGACGACAGCGCCGGAGGCGGGCTCCGCGGGCACCAGCGTGTCCCACGGGAGGTACACCTGGAAGTACCGCCCCACCAGCCACTCCCACACGCCGCACGCTATCGTGCAGAACACACACATCGACAGCAAGAAGAAAACTATCTGAAACACACACAAAAACACAATCATATTAAAATCATGTAGCACCGAGTAACCATTATTATAGTAGCCGGCAAACTTCTTCAATAATGACCTTGACTGAGCAGAACTGAATTATAAGTCTCTTTGGCGGCGGAGTTCGAGGCGCGACCGAATCGAGCGCGCTATTGGTAGATCAGACGGAATCGAGCGCGCTTCTTCTTCTTCAGTCGACGTCGATGTTCAGTCGACGTTCAAGAAGTTTGCCGGCTATTATACAGAATATCACTAGAGTACAAGAGGACCAGATAGAGCGGGTGCTCACAGACGGACACGTAAAGAGCACTCGTGTCTCGCGGCTAGCGTGTGTGAACAGAATGATAAGACTGAGCGATTCGAAACAGGGTTGTAAAGACCGCGATTGCTACTTGGCGCTCCGTTCTCTCTTCCTACCCGTCAAAGACATAGGGTGAAAATATGTATGTATGTCTAGATAAGACTAGAGTAAGAACAATTTAGAAAAAAAACATCGTTTTCAGTCCATTCGCTGAAACCACTGAAGTGGCAAGCCCCAAAACAAAATGCTCTGTTCTACAAACACTACTCACCCCTATAATAAGAAAATTAAGTAGCCTATCTATGCTGGTGCGCTTGAACTTGGTCTTGCCGGAGTTCTGCATGAGCTTGGTGTCCTTCCCCGCGAACACGACCACGCCGTAGCACCACGTGGTGTTGCGCAGCACGCACCCGCGCAGCAGGATCTTGTCGTTGTCCAGGGAGAAGTGCTGCTCGCGCCAGCTCAGCGTGCCTGGACACACAAACCAGCACGACGTACGTTACTCTTGAGTCTTGGGCGGTCTTTACCTTTAATACTTTGACCTTGACCTGGCCTAGCCTATTAGGGAGTTTCAATACTATGAGACCTCAGTTTATACTGGTTTTGTTTCCACTGACGTGCGGTCGACCGTACTATTCTCCTGGCCTGGATTCCAGGTGTATTTGTGAATTGTCTAATCCCATAAAATCCTTATTATTATAAATAATATTATTTATTAGGGGAAAAAACACTTGCCATTGGCCTGTGTTATGATAAACTGCAGTGAAACATCCACACAATGACACGACCATAAAGCCATGAATTAAACAATTTTGCCACTCCCATATGAATGAGTAATAAAAGCATCCTATGGGTGTCAAAATCGTGTCAAATGGACAATATTGTAACTCACTCACACATTCTCATTTTCAAACTCCATATAAATTTGTATAAGCAACTTCGTCCCGCTACTCCGCTTCCTTTGTCCGCACCCCCCAACCCCCCCCCCCCCCCCCCCACCCCCGGTAATTGGCACCATAGGTTCCGATTGAAACTTCTTGCATAAAGCAGACGTAGAGTCCCCACTCTACCTCTGCTTTACGGTTGTGTCATTGTGTGACAACTACTTTTGAAGTTTAAGTTACACACTTAACTACAGACAGTTACACACGTAACTACACTTTACTATTGTAAATTGTAACTACAGTAGTTAGCTACAACATAGTTGCGATTTCTCAACTACATATTGTAATTTGAACAATTGTAGTTTCTCAACCAAATGTACCTAGTTAAATTATTTTGGTCGAAGTTACGGTACCATTTACTATTTTTATTGGGATTAAAAACTCTTTGTTATCAATTCTGAAGCTTTAATAAGGTCGAATTTAATAATTAATTAAAAATAATATATGTTTAAGGAAGGTACAAGAACGCCTAGAAATGTATCGATGTGTACGAAAGGATATGAATGTATCGATATAAAGCAATTAAAGACAGGAAAAAAACGCTATGCTGTCTCCGCTCCGGGTCGAGCATAGAGTTAGTATACTAGCTATAGAGCGCGCGCATCGCTCATTGCCCATTGTGCCAAGTGTAAGCAGGTGTTCTATGGACGCTTCTATATAGATTTTTTCTAAATCGTTCTTTTCCGTGAATCGTGTTTACAGCTTGGCACTGCACATTTCACCATGATTACTCCAAATCTAAATAAATACCGGCGAGAGCAGCAATCAGCGCTACTGACGTGTTGTGACTAGTAGCGTCGCCCCGAACATTTCGAGACTGTTCAGACCCGTGCTTACAGTTCAGACTTGCTAACGCGTGCTCTATGTATACTAACAACTCTCTGGGGTCGAGCCGCCAGTCTCGTATTGCTTTAAGTGAAGCACATGACTGCCGCGCAGTCTGTGCAGTTAATTTATTACCTAATGTTACGACATCCGCAATCGGCGGCGGATTTCACAGGCTAACCTATTGAAATGCATCTGGATTTCGAAAGCCGCCGCCAACTGCTTATCGCAGGTGAATGAACTGATGCGCGAATGAGTAACCTCTTAATCGACGTTGACAATTAACCCTACTGCTAAACCGGGACGTGTAGTAATATAAAATATATAATATAATATAAAATAGTGACTATTATTTATTCTGTGACTCTATACAATTTTGTACTACATAGTACATTTTAGACTTTCGCGCTTTGTATTCATAATTATATAAGGTAAATAAATGCAAGGTAAATAAAACTATTTCGTGTGTAAGACCCGTAAATAATTATATAATTATTTGTACTACATTACTTATTTTGATATCTATAGCGATCTAAAAGTTCTCCATTTACTCTCTTGATGACCGTCATCAGATCATGCCCCGATTAATCCTTCACGGAGGACCACGGCTTCAAAGTGACCTCGATTGTATGAAAATCTTGCCCTTTTTAATTTTTTTCGAACAACCTATGTATATCAGTAATTAGTCTGTAGATATGACACTTACCATCAAACTTATTTAGTAAGTTGTTGGGTGTCTCGCAGACAATTTCTCCGTCGAAAGCGCCCAGTTGCGCGTCGTCCTGGCCCATGGCGGCCGTCTCCAGAAGGCACTGGCGACATTTCAGATTCGTCTCTCTGTAACAAACAATCAATCGCTCTATCAATGTACTCGTAGATACTGTACATTGTAAGATTATGATGGCATTGCTACGCATTATTGGTTGCTCTAAATAAATAAAAAATAGTATACAGACAGGTGTAACAAAACACCTCAAGTGACCGGTTATACACTCAATATCAGACATTACATATAAATAACTTACATTAAACAAATGCCAGGAACTTCAATATTTAGAAAGTTCACAAAGATGTCGACCTCCCAAACAAAATGAGGGGCCGAACAGGGCATAGGGTGCGGTTTTGGTGAAAAGTAAAAAACAGTATCCCGATCACCGAGTGCACCTGTAACCGGTCTCTATAAGTGTTTTGTTACCGTGTTGAAAACAATTGATGTTTGGAGCTGACATGACATAGCTTTTGGAAAACAACATATTAGTTTGCATAATTCGCTTAGTTAGCAGGTTTGAGGAAACCAGTGCCTTGGGTAAAACTCGGTAATACGCCCCACTTGACAAAATGCTCCACTCACCTAGCACGCACACTAACCAAGCTAAGTAGCACTCGAATAGAAACGCAAGTAGCCGTCAGTCGCCCGACAAGTTGTCTACTACGTTGTATGACTACCGCAGTGGCTACTTGTGTTTCTATTCGTGTGCTGCGTAGCTTTGTTAGTGTGCGTGCTAGGTGAGTGGGGCGTTTTGTCAAGTGGGGCGTATTACCGAGTTTTACCCTATGTTTAAACTCTAGGTGGAGGTGTCTTCCAACATTTTGTTTTCTTTCACCGAAAACCTGTGGCATAACAATAATCCGTAGTCGAGTCCTGTAAAAATACATTAGTACGGCCCCCGGCGTACTTATACTTTCACGCCATTAATAATAAAAATATATAGGTAATAAAACGATATTAACGTATACAATTTTCGTTAAGAACATCATTGTTTATGACGTCACGACGTTTCGACACATAGTAAACGTCTATTTTAACGTCCGTTGACGTGTTTACGTCTGGTATACGCGCTAACGCGTTAATGTTTTTACAGTCAATAGCCATGTGCCCCACTATGATTGCATACGTATTAGAGTAACGACTAGCTTTTCACGGACATCGTGACCGGTAGCGAATCACAGGAAAATACAAAGAAAATGCTATTTGACATATATATTTTTTCTTTTTTATCATTTATTTGTGAAGGGTTTTGTCATGTAATATTGACCATGTCACCCTTATTGTTACAAATCACCACCTAGTAACTAAAACAAACCTTACCTCCTAGTGAGTAAAAAAAATTTGGCAAGCTTATATAGCATCCTGGCCTCCTCAGATGAATGCTAGGATGCTATTACAACCCCCTACATCCCTAAAAGTCTGGCTATGATAAATTTGGCCTCTCAAAGCTTCGTTCCGCACACACTCCACTAAAACATGATGTACATCTTCTACCACATTACACTCGGTACAATTGCGTGACTTAACTTTTCCCATCAAAAATGCCAGATTTTTAATTATGCCAGTAGATATAGAATAATAGATTAAAAATGCCAGAGAAAAATTTAACAGATGTTAAAATATTGTTTTGATGATCTAATTACCACATTATTAGATTTAAATTTGATATGGAACGGAACGATGTCGAGCCGAGCCTTCCTCTCTTTAGACCTCGCCTCGCCGAGATTAAAGAGCTATCATAATAACTTCCAAAAGGTACCAATATCACAAACAACAGCCATGATCTTAACAGGAACGGCGTGAGTGGGTGTTAGTTGTATACAATTTTTATGACAGTATAAAGTTTACATTGTTATTATCTAGACCAATTTTAGATTTTATGTAACGACAAGAGTTTGTCTATTGTTCAAAGATTTTTATTATCTGTACCGTGCGCTAAGAAAAATAAATACACCAGGTAGGTTAGTAATAGAAGGTGTCACAGGATAAAGTGTACATGTGCAAAGAGGGGAAACTTGGCCTAATTTAAGTGAAAAAGAACTAATTTGTGAATTTTTCTGACTTTTGATACACACTTTGTTTGTATGACTTTTGATTCAAAAAAAAACAAATTCGCTTCTTCTTTCTTACCATATTTTTTTCCAACTTTGAAAGTAACCAATCGGCGAAAGTCGCGGTTGCGTTACTTTGGCTTATTAGGCCTGCACACTCAATGTTAGTTGACTTAATAAGTAATGGTTTATTCAAATTGTCGTAACCTTTTACGGTGTAAGTTTTTATTTATATCACTTCATTTTATCGTCTGGAAATGGAGGAAATTACCATATTGCGACGCACAAATTGAATTTCAGAAATCAGTTCACGAATTTGGCAGCAATACAATAAAATATGCTTTCAACAGAATAGATAATTTGATGTGGTCAAAAGGAATGTCATCAAAATAATATATTTTATATCTTGAAATAGATGTAGGGTACATTATTATGAAAAGGTGTGATTAATTAAATCAGACAAAAACCATAAAAGTAGACTAACGTGACATTTATCTCGTATCTAAGTCTAAGTACCTAAGGACTGTCGTCCATCTCCCCCAACCAACTCTGGTTGGCGACAGCGACGAACTGGTCGTTCTCCAGCCAGATGACGTCTCCCACCTGTACGGACACCCACTTCTCCTCCACCATGCGCTCACCCATCCAACTCTGCAATCTCTATGTAGCACAGCCCATTGGGCTCGGAGCTGCTGAGCAGTAGGATGTCCGCAGCGACGAACTGGTCGTTCTCCAGCCGGATGACGTCTCCCACCTGTACCGACGCCCACTTCTCCTCCACCAGCTCGCCATTGCGCAGAGCGTACGTGTTGCTGTGTTTCTATGAATGCACTCACCCATCTAACTCTGCAGTCTCTATGTAGCACAGCCCGTTGGGCTCGGAGCTGCTGAGCAGTAGGATGTCCGCAGCGACGAACTGGTCGTTCTCCAGCCGGATGACGTCTCCCACCTGTACCGACGCCCACTTCTCCTCCACCAGCTTGCCATTGCGCAGAGTTTTGGCACGCCGGTGGTTCACTTGAGAGTCGTTCTGGTGACGTTGCTGAAACAAATTGTTATTGTTAGTTATACAAATACAATTTGGAGGTTCAAAGATTCTAAGAGCCTAAAAAAGATCAGCCCTTTAATATGCTGATGCTGATTGCAGCTGAGTGTAGACCATTTGTACTTTTGTAGCCATAATCAACAGTAATGTATGGACAAATAAGATTGTATATATAATAGCATCTAGATGCTAGTGGACTCTGCTGACCAAATAAGTTATTACAGCGGAGGAATAATGTTGAACACATTTTAGCACCGAATAAAATGACAGTGGGGGCCAGATCAACAAGTCAATCAAGACTAAAAGTAACAATATTATTTAACAGCTAGCAGTCTAGTCGTCAAGGTGACGAAAACAAGCAACAGATAAACACAGCTAGAGAAATAGGCATGCCGGTACCTACCTAGTTTAGATGTGGAATACCAAAAAGCTCCACAAGGCCAGGTGAAAATGCGAAGGCCGCGTACGGAGCTCGGACAGATCGCTTAATAATTCATAATAAAGGCGGGCCACTTTCCATAACACTACAATTACGTTAGAATTAGGTATTGGATCCTAAAAACTAGTAATACCATGTAATACTGAACCGAAATGCATGGGCGTGACCGAAACAGTTTAGGAAGTCCAATAATAACTGTTATTAAGTAATATTAACGACATGTTACTTGTAAATTCGTTTGTACGTAAGTATTTTATTCAACTCGCTGGTATTGATGCTGTTGTATCATTATGATTACCTCAGAGAATATTAGAAAGAATCCTAGGATACTCTGAAACTCAATAGTTTCAAGTCAACAAAATTCTGACCTGTAGTTTTTGCATGCAAATACAAGAAACAACTGACGAAGCCGCGGGGTGAAAATAATAAAACTAACATTGTGGACGTAAATATGCAAATCAACGACACTGTTCGATGCATCATCAAATAACTTTTAGCGGTTGTGTGACTAACTGCAGGTAATAAACGGGCACTAACCACAATTAAATTCTAACTAACGGTCAATGAAAACAATTAACGTCCCGACTAACAAACAGTACCACTACGCTAGAGCCAAGATATTGTAAAAATATAAATGAGATAGTGAATAGTGATCGCTCAGCTTCTATATCACACACCGTTGATCACATATTTATCCTATTTCTGAAATTGCCTCACTGGTCAAAGGACATTTACACATCAAACTAAGTTGATGGCACCGGTAACCTAGCAGAGGGGCCATGCGTAACTGATGAAGCAAATCATAACTCATAAATAATGAGTTATGATTTGCTTCATGTGTACGAGTGTGAGTAAAACCTTTGCAAGAACATTGCCTCATTAATACAACGAATATAAAATACTAATTGGTCCATTAAATTTTAAACTAGCCCGATAAACAAACAAACGTTTAGCTTTATGTGTAGGAACTCAGCAAAAAAACCACGGACTACGCAGACACTTTGCAGAGTTACACAATGCATGTGATTGTGTGCTTTTTGCTACAAACCATTAATTATAACCGACCTTGGTCCTCAATAAAGGCTGTGATGATAATAGGTCATCGAGCGTCCGCAGCAAACATTACGAATATGAATGAGTTCACTGTTGTAAGATAATTTCATGATTTACTGTCTACTATGTATGACTGATTTGCTTTGTGAACCAATTTAGCACAATCCGTTGAGTGGAATGCCACTAATTACATAATAGCTACTATAAGTATATGTATGACAACAAAATTAGTCAAAAAGTAAGTATACACGCGTATAACAGTATGACTTGTCAATTAAAATGGTAATATCTAAATTTTAACGAAACTTGGGCTTTCGTCTAACGTGACGGCACAATGGTACAAACCACAGCAAAGAATGAACCGATTGGCATTAGAATAATCAAGGCACAGACACAAAACGCCGATAAATATTAGTTTCAGGTAATACAAACGATTAAATACATTATTGTATATATAAGGTATGATAACACAGATAGGCCGTACGTGGACAACAGACAAACTAGCGAATTACCGCGATAGCACACCTGCACCAAATTGGCACGCCATTCGCCGCGGCAATTATCGCGTGCGGGATTCCGCATCGGATAGCTCGAGTGAAACGTAGCAGTTCAACTCATCACTATACTGCGTCTGCGCATCTCATTGATACGTTAACATAAATCTTTTTAAGGTTGTGGGTTTATAAGACGACATTTAAAGTACTAATTACGAGGTCCGTGCCCCATGGGCGCCCTTAGGTCTATTGCACCCAGTTTGCACCCCAAATTTGATAAGAGCGCCCGGGCAGTGCCCCCGTAAAGGTCAACGACAATGACCTTTAAAAAATAAGTGGGTCCAAGAACGCACGTGAATAATGTAAGCATACAAAGTGGAGTAATGTAAGCATGCTTAACTTACAAGGAAATAGGCGAGGGTCGCCTTGCAAAGGGTGTCGCAAGGTATAGTCGTCGAAACCGCGGAAGGCCAAAGCGAAGTGGACGGATGAATCGGATGCTTCTTCTAGCCGTCTGGATGGTCACGACCCACCAAAACATCAATACTAGTATTGTTGTGTTCAGGTTAGAAGTGTACTTACAAACAGGTACATGAAGCATTGAAACATAGAGCTCTGGGTGACAAAAAATGGTACAAGTTTATGGGCAACAGGACCGCAGGCTGTCAGTTTACCACTCAAGTCCTTTAAAATGTGGGGGAGAATACAAACTTACAAAGTCGTCGTAGGCGTCCTTGACGGCAGTGAGGGCGAGCACACCGATGAGTGGTATCGCGGTGGTGATGGGCGTCAGCGACGAGATGGCCGGGATCAGCTGCAGCACCAACAGGCACAGGAAGTAGAAGTTGGCCAGCCGCTGGAACTGCTCGAGCAAGTTCAGCGGCAGAAACGTTATGACCGAGTACTTCGATGTCTTGATGTAATTGTTCTGAAACAATGGATCAACGTTTAAGTCTGCTACAGAACCATATTTATGTAAAAAGAACAGCCGTCTTTATGCTGTGCAGTTTAAAGTATTCAGCCTGTTGGGCTCATGTAAAGACCAGTTCCGAGGCGGTTCCGTCTCTATCTTCATCTATTTGGAACCGGGAACCATCAGGATAGAACGAAAAGAGTAGATCGAGCCTCGAGCCGGAACTGAAACAGCCTTATGTAGTTCCGACCCTAACCGTGACCAACTCGCGGCGTAATCCACACCTGCCTCCAAATCATGCCCCTGCCACCAAATCACTTCCGGCTACCTTTTACAGTCTTCGTCGTCGGTATGCGTGCTCTCCACTTCTAGTATATTGATATTTGTATAAGTTGATTGACCTTTGTAATAGAAATGGGTGCAATTTATCCACCCGTGGTCTCAATGTCCCATTACGTTCGACCTAGTTCCAAAAGGTATTGTCACCTATTTTACTTTGATATCTCGCGGACAACACACGATCCAAATATGTGGACTCTGGATGAATAAACTCATTCACAGTTGGTTTACTCACAGTGAATAACTTCGCACACATTCTACAATAAATCAGTGTTGTTCATAATCTACACTATTCAAATGTATTGACAAAGATCATGTAATAAAATATAGATAGGTAGATGTATTAGTATATTACTATGAAATGAGTCATTCTATTAGTTGGCATTGGCATTAAGGATACATTATAATCTAATAAATGTTACTTGTTAAATACGCTTACTTATTTTTAATACGATTGTTTGTTTTTTCGGCAGACTTTGTAGTCTAAATAGATATGATAATCGAGTAGAATGTCTAATTGATACATGTATTGATCTTCAAAACAAATGTGACCTTCCTATCTTTAAAAGTGTCGGTAACACTAATAGGTTTAAATAACCAGTTTTACTCAATAATTATCATAATATTGATAACACTCTAAACGAGCGTACAACAAATACAACCGTTGCTTACGTTTTGTTATTTACTCCGCAGATACCGATAGTATAAAAGTTATATGGTCAAGTGCAAAAATACTAGTAACAGAGGGAAACACCGACACTCACAATTATTAATCCAATGAATTAGTAAAATCTAAGAAAATCTTTGTATGCCTACATATATTTTTTTACCATAAGAAAGTTTTCTGTCACGGATTAAACAGTCATGTCATAACATGGAATTTAAGTTTCACGGACCCATTTGTGCACGGTGTGGGAACCACAACGTGTATTTGTCTCTGTTTTCGTTATGAAACTTCCAATATAAATTATTACAAAAATTTAATTGCAATGGATTTACATTTGAGTTAGTGACCGTTCAATTATTCGTATGAAAGGTAAGTGTCGCAACTTACTGCGTATCGAAACTGCGCGTTGTACTCCCTGTTGTTTGCTTTGATTCTCCGTTCGTTCTCTGTAACAAAGACAATGCACGTAAGTAATAAGTAACTTACAAAGTTTAATCCTACGCAAGACTTGTAGTAAGCAGGCATATAATATATCTAATTATAGTCGTACGTAATAACTCTTTCTTTTAAGATAAGTTTTAAGAGGCACTTAAATTAAAACGCGTCAAGAGCATATTTTCTGGATGAATCATCGAGGTGTGACAAAAGAAATCGAGAAGTACATTCGATTTTAGTTAAAAAAAAACTTAAAAGTTTAACCTATTCCTTCCTACCTACCTAAATAAAATCAGCATTATTCTACCATTGTCATAATCCCGCTATGTCGTCGGGTAAAAATGTTAACTTCCTAACTCCATAAATGATGGTTGACCTTTTATTAAAGAAACATTTTGTGTTCCATATGACAGACCATACAGGTATAAGGAGTTAGGAGGTTAACACTTTTACCCGACGACATACGTCGTAGGTTTGTGAAGCATTTGCACCAATCTAGGGCGGAAAGAAAGTTCTTTGGCTTCCTCACCGGCACCGTGCATCCAGCCTTCTGCATTTATCTTTTTACATAAACATACATCCACTACACACAAACTGATCCATCGCTCATCAAGTCATCACCGTACATCCAGCTACCACTACATTTAGAAACGTGAAATTTTAAATACCCTATCTTCCCAACTGCCCTATACTGCGTTATTTATTTATTTATATGCGATTAAACTGTCAAAGTCACATATGAGTGTGAGAGAGAGCCATCCGATTGTGAGGTAGGTAATGTCATTTTCTTCTCTTTTTCACCGATTGTGTGACATAGAGTTATTCGCAGTTAAATAAAAAAACAAGACTTGAGTTCAAATCAAGTCACGTTAATTGGTACGAACATATTTGTACAATTTGATCGGTCTGGAATCCAGACTCAGAATGTCATTTATGAACTGTCTTATAGTGAATTCCTATAGGGAATTAGACAAATAATAGTTTCAGATTAGATATTTTAGACAACTAAGCGTGTTGTATACTTATTTAATTTATTTCTATTCACTACACACATTTAAAATTTAAATTCATTTACAAGATTTTACAAATTATCGACGGAAGGAACCTCAAATATCGGCAAACGACACACGCTTAGTTGTTATATAAGTTTGCTTAAATACTACTGTTATTTACAATTTACTTAGAGCAATCATTATCTACCATCGAAGTCACGATTTCGCGACTACATAGTACAGATTCCCCGCAAAACCTGACAAGACTTCGAGAGAATTTACACGACATATAGCAGGTACGTTATCTCCTAAATAATAAAAGACACGTTCGCGGCTGAGTACACATCAAAACTAATATCTCCTGGGGTTATACCTGGTGTTGAGTTTACGAGCATTAACAATGATCTTTAAAATGAGTAACCCTAGCCATTCCATACTTAATTACCTTAGGGAGGGCTCGACGGAGGTAATCCCATGTAAATTTACATCAAGCATCAACTTATTCCAAGATGCCTGACGGCCAAAACTTGCCGGGGCAAAACTCTTTTACCAAATCCACTTGAGAGTAATAATCATAAATTTAAATGCACACTTCAGTCGCTTATGAGAAACTCTTGTGTACTATAAAGTATATTTCGGTTTTTTTACTATTGAAATTATGAATGAATTTTGTGGAAAAATTAAATCAATTATGAAATTAAGATTCAAAGTAGACAATTTGTTGTTACTGATAGAAAGTTAAAAGTTGGATTTTATCATATAGGTATCTCACAGTCAGCGTTGTCTCTGCATGGTTAGTCACATTCCTGTGGCAACCCAGCAACCTCACCTTTTAAAATTACATTACCAATACGGATCAACTATGAAACAATTTGTAAACTGGGTTCAGCAAAGCCAATTTTACCTGTTTATTATGTTAGTGCTGTATACAGTGGTGGACAGCTAATTAGAAACACAGTGTGATAGCTTTTAGTTTCAATCAAATAAATCAAATAAATAATGTTTTAAATATCAGAGAGGGCTAATATTATATCTAATGTACCCACTCTTTATCGTGTTGATTCACTGGGTGTTCAAATACCAAACTACACTTGTGTGTTAGAATAATTTATGAAACATTATGCAAGAAGTCGACATTTTACAGTACATCATGGTGGACAACTAATTAGAAACAGAAAAGTATTAGACAAAACATGAACAAATTTTATATTAACAAGAAATAATATGGTTAGTTAATACAAATGCTTTATCCACAGACGATTAGTACTTGGTTGGATAACCGCTGTTTTTGATTACAGCTCTACACCGAAGTGGCATTGATTCTATTAATTTTCCACACCTTTCCACAGGAATACATCTCCAAGCTTCTGCAAAAGTGTCTTAAAGTTCATGAATATTGGTGATACGTTCATCTGACATTGTTTTCTTTCACAGTGTGTCACAAATTCTCAATTGGATTGAGATCCGGACTATTTACTAGCCATTCTAACACAGACACCAATTGATCTCTAAGAAAATGCTTCAACACTATTAGCTGTGTGCTTCGGATCATTATCCTGTTGAAATATCCAAGTAACTGGTAAATGTTTGTCAGTGTATGGAATCGTCATCACCAATATATTTTTGTACTGAAACTGATCCAACATGCCTTCAATCATTCTCACAGGACCAACCCCCCGTGTCCAGAAAAACACCCCCATACTTTAACATTTCCACCGCCATGTTTAACTGTCTTTTTTGTGTACTTGTTATTTAATGCCTTATAGATTGGGCGAAGTAGGTACCTTTTGCCATCAGAATTTATCAAATTAATCTTAGTTTCGTCAGAAAACTTTTTTTTTCCATTGGCGGACTGTTCAACTGCTATACTTTCTAGCGAATGTTTGTTTGTTTGAATTTCCCTATGTTCCCTAGTAAGATGTGGCACCTTCCTAGCAACTCTTCCAAACAAATTTGCTTCTAGCAGCCGCCTGCGGACTAGCCTTGCAGATACGTTGCAAAGATCATGTCGACAAAAAACTTCCTTTCGAATTTCATTTGAGCCTTTTAAAGGGTCTGCCTTAGCTAAACGAATCATAAGTCTGTCCTCACGAGACGTGGTCTTCCTTGGCCGTAAATTTCTAGGTACGTTGTTCGTTGTCCCTTGATGTTTGTAATGTGCAATGGCATTAAAACTATCTTCCCGGCACACTCCAAATGATTGGCGATCTTTCTGTACGTCCAATTTCGATTGCAATGCAAATTCACTATAATTTTTCTGGTCGATGCATCACAACTCTTGCTTTTACCCATTTTAACAATAAAATTAGGCGAAATAATTTAAAAACGGCGACAAAACTCCTAATATACAGCTAACTGAGCTATAATGTTGAGTTAAGGAGTCATTTTATTTTAAATTTCAACTTTATAACATTAACCATTCTCTGTTTCTAATTAGTTGTCCAGCGGCCAGTACTAAGGAAATTGGTATTTGTTGAGATGTACAGGCTTTTTTTATTTTAAATATTAAATGATCATCATAAAATGTGGTTTGTTGTAAAACTAAGAACATGTAGTACATTGTGACGAAATAAATAGTCCATGATCTCTGATGAATTGCAGTAGAAATATTGATTACATTTACAACATACTTAGTCGTGCTATCTGTTTCTAATTAGCTGTCCACCACTGTATATACTTCAAAGCAAAAGGAAACAAAGGCAAAGGAGACGTTTTTGAACAATAACCTTTGAAGGATGAAGAGCTTAAAATGCAATTTAAGATGCAAGGAAATGATTAGCCGAACAAGAGACTGTCAATAAAGCAGTCAACAGCGAGAACGTGCCGCGTCACGAGAAGCACAGATAATTGACATCCGTTGAAAGCCTAATGGCCGCTTCAGTAAAATGAACAAATACGGTAATAAATATTGATTTAAAGTCCAATTTAAAGTCGCTCGGGATACGCTCCACAATGAAGGATTGGACGGGTAACTAAGATTTCTGACATAGTCTAAAAGATTAAGTAACTGTGAACCCATCAGTCTGTCGGCAGGCAAGTTCCGGAGTGGAGACGGCGTACGTCGTAGTGATGGCGAGCGAGACCCACAGATGAACCGACGACCTTGAACAAGATTTCTGACATAGTCTAAAAGATTAAGTAACTGTGAACCCATCAGTCTGTCGGCAGGCGAGTTCCGGAGTGGAGACGGCGTACGTCGTAGTGATGGCGACCGAGACCCACAGATGGACCGACGACCTTGAACAGGTTCCCGAAAGTAAGTGGAGGGCGAAGTACCGTGTTTTGGGCGTGCATTGGGAAATACTTAAAAATTGTATTGTAAGTACATAACACGTAAACATAGCCATTTAACAAAGCAATTTATTGTTCTTACGTTTCCTCATTAAGTCTTTCGTTTCCAGAAACAGATTTAATTTCCTGTATTCGTTCACGTATGACCACGTCTGTGATTCACTCGTTGGACAAATCTCAGGCAGAGGGGTTTAGCTGGAAATGAGTCATCGCAAACTGCCGTTTAGAGTCGAAATTTTCCATTAAACACTTGACTGAAGATGTATACTGAATACGGCGCTCCTACCACTTAATTCATATCGATACGCTATGCGTGTCATATCATGACAAACAAATTGATCAGTGTAATTTGTTATCTATTAATAGTGCTTCTATATGCTATGCAATTACATACTTGTTACTATTTTACCGGGAATGGTTACAATTTGCAACCATGTGCAGATTGTCATCTACACTGTTGATTGTATTGTAATAAACAGGCAAAATTTGTGAGTTTGCTCGAGATAATGCGAGGAAATTACTTCCGACACGATTTTACTAATTCTTTCACTGTTGGAATGCTCATGAATGCTGATTTGGCTGAGTGAGATAGCCATATTACTATTTTTACCCGTAAAAGACTGTGTTCCCACAGGAAACTCTAAACGTGACCAAAATGATAGATAAAAGCTATTACAAATCACAAAATAACAATTATTGTTTACTTCAGTATATATAAACTTCAACTGTATTTATTAACTGCGCATTATAATTGCCATTTTACTTGATTATTTTGACCTATTTCCACAGTCCAAAAGACGACTTTTCGCGTCCAATTGAGCACAAATGTCTTCAACCAGAGGATAGTAGGAATAAAGTGAGTGTAATGGCTCGACCTGTTTCGTGATGAGGTTACCCGTGGTAGCGGCGGCGGAGGGTTGGATCGCAGACGGCGCCGCCGGGGCGCCGATCGATCTCCTCTCCGGTTTACGACTAATAACGTTTTCAGGGGCATTTTCACCGAACACACCCCTATTTTCCCATTGCATTACAATGCAAGTCACGACGGTAGTGTGGCGTGTGGCATACGTCGGCAGTAGTTATTTCTTAGTTCTATAGTGTTCTAAGTCAAAATATTTTATTGCATTTGAGTAGGTACACCGGGTACAGTTAACTCGCAATTTTTTATATAGCTTCATAGGTGTTAGCGCTGAGAAGCAGAAGCGTCGCAACAAACTATTAAAATAATAATATGTATCATACAGCTTAGTGTATAATGCAATACCTAAAGATCTACTATAATACTTTTAACTGTCACATAACTTTTGATTAATAAATTAGTCAAAATACTATTAATGTAATTGGTATTGCTGACGTGTTTTGTTGTTGGATAATTGAATTAAAATTTTACGCGCTGATAAAAAAAGCCCAAATTACAAAGAATGATAATTGACGTTGTTAAATTTAAGTAGATGGACTAACTGTTAAGTTGACAGTTTGATGTAATGTAATTTGGCGCTACTAAACTGTATACTTTGTTAAACGCTCCTATGAATCACTGAATGTTATATAGCTATTTAAAGTACAACAGGTACATTCATTATTCAATCGATGTTACGAACAACGATTTTAATAGTGAAAATTGCTTTGGTTACTATGCTCTATTAACTCTTCCTGTTTGGTGTATTGGGTTTAATTCATTTATCGTTTATATTATACCCCTAGGGCTGTTATGTGTAGCTGGCTGTACTGAACTGGTTTATTAAATTAATATAAGTTAAAAATTAAGTTAAATTGAGTAGGTAACTTGACTTATCTCGACTAAAATCGACTAGACTCGCCTGTACTCGACTGTACTCGACTGTACTCGCCTGTACTCGACTGTACTCGCCTGTACTCGATTTGACTCGACTTGAGTTAAACTGACTTAACTTGAGTTATATTAAGGCAATTAAATTTAACTCAATTTAACCTAATTTAACTAAAATTAATTTAAGGAACTTAAATAATATCAGCAAAGTCAAAGAAAGTAAATTTGTTCCCTTGTGTGGTATTTATTTCCTCGCAAATGTGATGAAAAACATTGTGTGCATCACGGGCAGTAAGGGTATTACAAACTCGAGTCATTAAAATCCCTCCGCCTGCGGCGCGGGCTTCTAACAGACTCTCGTTAGTAATATCCTACTTACTGCCCTTATTGCACAATGTACTATTAATCAAAATATCCCAAATAGACCGGCATTTAACAAGAATGTTCAGTGTGCCACAATAAGGAAAATATGAAAATATAAACATATTATTTTTAGTACCTATTAATGGAATACCTCGCTTAATTATTGGGTTTAATTGAACAAACGTTACTTCCTTCCTCATTTTAGAACTCCTTGCAAAGTTTTTCCTTTACAATAAAATGTTACTAGGGACCCAGATCACCACAAACAATAATGAAATGACACACAAACGAAATTGGAACAGACATCAAATTAATAGGAAAGTCAATTAATAGTTATGTTTTGGGAAGATCCAAAACTAATTCACCACGGCAACTAGACGTGTCCAATCAATAATATGGATTTATGATACCACAGTTTGAGCTTACAGAGCCCACTGTGGCGTCAACTTGTTGCTCGGAGCACTTCACATCATGAAATATGGTAAGGCAATCAAACTTTAGACGACTGCCAAGAATCCTGTGTTTGCAATTTGCAAATTTGTTGACATACGGATAAAGCAATCTCATGTAATAAGAGTTACTATCTGAGATGACACTCATTTTCGAAAGGATTTCAAAGGCAAAAAATAGATGTTGCCTCAAGTTCGCATGTTAAGCTGCGCTCAAGGCATTGCCAGTAAATAAAATGTTGCATGGCGCGTTTTGGTCGAAACAGAGTTTTCAATAGCTCGCCAGATCCAAGCGGTTCGTGATATAATCGACAAACAACTGCTAAATTTAGCATCACCGTGCAAAATAATTCACTGAACAATGGCTCTAAACTCATGCCCTTGGCTGCTCATTCGTTTAATTTGGTGTAATGACAGGAATTCGACGAATGTGACAATTTAAACTACTACTTATTTACACTCCTACACTACGTACCTCTATAATAATGGTATGATAGTGGTAATAAACTAAATGGCACACACCTTTCAGCGAATAATTGGTTAAAAAGGCAAACAAGGGATTAATTACTGCAAATTGTCTGCAACTGCATAACGATAGAATGTAAAAGGTTTATAGGTAAGAGGGAATGTAAGAGGGAATTGCATATTAATTGAATTTAGTGTGAAGTGAGACATTGACGGCAATCAATAACAAGAGCGCGGGGTCACACGCGCCGCCGGAGCGCTTCGGCCGGCCGTTGACCGAGGGGTGCCTCCGGCCTTGGCCACTCAACATGCTCCTCCCTACAGTCCTCGAACAACTAAATGGGTCTCTCAGTAACATGCGCTTAACAAATCCCATACTCGTCAAATACCTAACAAATTGTTATGCAAACAACGGGGCGTCACGCTTCACAGCAACATAACGCCCGCATACGGCATACGATGACGCGGAGCGAGCCGAGGAAAATGTAAATTCAATAAGCTACATCCAACTGCAATCGAACGTCAGACTTTGATTGGAGCAATCGATAAGTACAGACCGCAAGAGACGAAGGTGCGAAAGCGGTGGTTGTGCTTGGCGCGGCGCTGGTGCGTGGCGGGCTGGTCGCGGCGCACGAGCTTGCCGAGCAGCTCGAGCAGCGAGCGGCGCAGCGCGCGCGGCGGGGCGCGCTCCGGGCCGGCGCCGCCCTCCGCGCCCAGCACCTCCAGCTCCACGGTCTCGGAGCGCGCGCACATGCGCGCCGCTACGGCCGCGCCATGCCGCGCGCCGCCGCCGGCCACGCCGCTGCGGCTCCACGAGCCTCGCGCAACCAACCACCCACCCACTCGACCGCACGCGCGCTCCGACCCGCCGCGGGGCCGACACTCGCCACGAGTCCTCCCTCACGCGGCGCGGTGCGGCGACGCGACCGGTGCACTGTACCAACACACACTAGCGCCGACCGAAGGCGCGCGCATCGCACCGCTCGATTCGGTGTTGCCACAACATTTGTGTTTACACTTGCCCAAACTAGAGAAACACCGATCTTGGGAGAAATTGATATTCGATTGCGATGTTAGCGCTTTGGCGTAAGTTATCGTAGCGAAGTTCTAAAAGGAAAATAAGCGGACTAATAAAACAACACTAAAGACATACCTACATAATAATGAAACAAAGTTCAGAAATAGGTTAAAATTTAATGAGGAAAATATTATTTTATGATCGAATATCAAATACCATATTGCGCCCAGACGCGACTGCAGAGGTTCATAGAGTACACACATTTTATGATATACAATTTACGGCACTATAAATCATTGCAAATATGCGACGCTCTACAAATGAGACAAGGCTGACACTTCACATGGAACTAGGGCTTACAAAGATTTCTGTCTCGAGTGGTAATCGAACCCACGAATGACGGAACACCGCAAACGAGGTGGAGTGAGGTTCTGTGATGATATAATAAAATCTTGAGCGTATAGTAAAAGTAAAAGCAGCAATCCGGCAGAAAGGGGAACCTTGCACCTCATCATCATTGCTTCCGTCGGAAATGAACATCCGAAGTCACCCCCTTGATTGCGCTGCGTACGAGTAAGTTAGCGATTACAAATAAATTCAAAATATAATATTTTTTATTTCAATGAATGTCTGTTATCAAGAGTTTCTGATGCACAAAGACCCAATTCTCAAATGTGTTACTATACTTAAATGGTTCAGACAACAGAACTGCAGTGTTGACATTAAATTAATTGTCAATTAGGATGTAAGATAAGAAGCCTTTTCCAACAGTGGACGTCTTCCGGCTGGTGATGATGAAGATAAACAAAATACAGAATTACTTATCAAATGTATTGGAATCCTGAATATTAACGTTAACTACCACTTAAATCAATAATGTATTGACCCTACGAGTGATTAAATACCTCTATAACTTAACCACTATAATGGTTAGTTCTGAACTTGTCGGGCCCAATCATTACTTACAAGTAACAACAATACTAAATGAAACAAATGGTTGTCATGGTAACATTCTGGCATCGACTTTACTTGACTCTACTACAACTACATATCCTATTTCGTGAGGAGAGCCTCGATGGATTCTAGACTTGAGCTATCTCAGGCTTGGGCTGTCCTCCTGGATATTATGTTCTGAGGTGGTTCTGAGTCATAAAAGAGAGTCATGTAAATATTTTTGGGGTTAATTTTGCAAGTCTAAAATACAATTTTGTATTGCAGCAAAATTAGAGAGGGGGCGTGACCTTTGTTCTCGCGTGACGGATAAACAGATAAAATTTCAAAAATAGCTTCTGAATATTTTCTCTGTCTAATATTACCAAATTTCTTACATAAATCTATGTATTATTGTTTAGATATAATATTTGTGAGTACGGTACTGGCACTGTCAGAATTTGTGATTGCTCTGGTGAGTCATGTTAAAGAGGATTATAATAGTTGCTACGCCATGACAAGACATACATGGCACACAGCTGTATGAACTGTAATTAAAATAAAATTTCAAAGTGAAAGTCACCCTAACAATCCATATCTAAATATTGAAGTGGCAGCCAAGGGCGTGAAACTTTCACGAATATCTATCTGTACTATGGTAGCATATAATTATGTGTGTATATGTCCCGGAAAAAAATTATCTATTGTAACCGTTGGCGAAGGCCACCCTTAGCGTCGATAGCAAAACCCAATGACGACCCAGAGACGGATTTAGGAATGGTACCGCCCGGGGCGCAAATTAAGTCAGATTTTCGGATCACAGAAATATATTTTCGTCATATTTTCACCTAGTTGCGCCGACAAACTCTAGTGCTGACTGGGCTAAGCAGATTGTCAATTACACAAGTAGTACGAGTATGTTAAGTAAGTGTTGAGTACTGTTGTATCAGGCCTATGAATCGACAAAGTTAGAAGGTTACAAGTAAACTATTGCTAAAGTTAATTTATTTTAAACAACGGGAACAACTAACAACGCTTCCCTATGGGATCTTTCGTAGCAAATGCTGACCACCAAAACGGTGCCCCAATCCATTTTTTGGTGGATTTCACATACGCTTTAGAATTTTTTTCTTTGGCATTATATGCAGGTCTTTTCTCGCGGTGTTTTCCTTCACCGAGAAGCCTGCCCTGTGCGGGCTGAAAGCTGAAAGATAGAGCGGTATATTAACATCTTTCCTTCCTGACTCCACCGCTGTTCCGACCTTGAGGACAGGTGGCCCCAAGCGTTAGACATCGCGACTCGGACACTCGACGACTCACCTTGGCCATGTGTTCTCGCCGAGGACTTTCCCATGTCGGCCGCACCATCGACACACATATAAACTCACACTCGCGCGCGACACTTAACACTAACACTGTGCGTGCTTTAACTTATAGGTCGGTAGGTATAAAAGAGGCGTATAAAAAGTTAGACGTTATATTATCGAAGGGCACTTGTTTAGGCTGGATCTCCTACGGAGTAGGTGGTAGGGCGGTGTGGTGGAGGGCGGGGGAACGCGCGGAGCGATCGGCATCCTGCGCTCCAACTGTGCACTTTGCCTTCCTGAAACAAACACACAAAGTTGTACATTCTTGTCGTCTTCAGGTAAACAGAAAAGATCAGCAAAGAACGTCATTTTCATATACGATTGCGGGTTTCGTCAATATTAAGCCATTTTCTCAAATAATTGGGATAAAAACGATTTTCCCGAAATTTTCTCGGTCCAGTAGTTTTTCAGTTAACTGGCGGACAGCTAAACAGACTGACGGTCAAAAAACTTTCGTTATTCGGATCCGTTTTGCAGAACCATGAAATCATCATCTCAGCCTTTTAGCGTCCACTGCTGGACATAGGCCTTCCCTAACGAACGCCACCACACCCGGTCCTCCGCTCTCCGCATCCAGCCGCTTCCGGCCACCTTCTTCAGGTCGTCAGTCCACCTGGCGGAGGGGCGTCCCACACTGCGCGTACCGGTCCGCGGTCTCCACTCCAGAACCCGTCTGCCCCAACGGCCGTCGGTTCTGCGACCATGAAATGATTCTGTATAATGATGTAAGTAATTAATTGTAAAGATGCAATAAAGAAGAACCTATATTTATTTCAGTACAATGCCATTTAGGGGGCCGTCGAAGTCCGTTTACATTAACATAGGCAAATTGTTAATTTACTTTTAAAAATAAATTGGCAACAAAAAAGTAAGTGTCGAAGTAACTGAAACTTTATATAGAGGCATAAGAAAGTCACCAGAAAAACCTCATTTGTTTACCGGTAATAAAAAACTCATTAAATTTACATAAATTACTTTTATATAGGTTATATTTGAAACAATTTAAACAGAAAAAGCAGAATTGTGTCGTTCCGGGTACGACTGGTCCAAAATGTCCAATCAGGTTGATATGTATACCAGTTCTAGGAAGTTCGTAATCAAATGATCAGTAAGTTCCTACGGTCTGAACAAAGAGTATGTAGCAGATTGTCAAGTCATCGACTTTACTGCCAATAAAATATACCACTACAATAGCGATACGTCAGATCCAATCAGTGTGCAGCACTTGATCTTATGGCACTGCACCTAAGCGCTCTCGGCCTAGAAACAGAACAGACAGTCAAGCAGTGTCGTCTAATGAGACAATTAAACTCGATTGGGTGAATTGAGATGCGCTGCCTGATACCACGGTCACGCTGGCGACACGTGCCCAACGGATATGTCATATGCTTTTGTACAAACTGCTGGGTTTGGTGACAGGTGACATGTTAAGTACCTAATAGGTTTGTAGAATCCACCGCAATAAATAATATTCACAATGTTTTCTCATAAAATTAACCGTATAAAATAAAATCCGCTAGGTTTACACAGGTCGACACACTTTCTCATACTCGCTAGGTTGATAAGGTCAAAGTCAAAATATTCTACTGCATATGAGTACACTGGGTATTTATTCTGTATACGTAAATTTTTATCTACCCCGTTTCCTAAGGATAGGACAGACCTGTTACAGATAGATTCAAAATTCAAAAACGACCACCAGGGGAAAATTGTAATACGCATAATAAATAGCTGGTTCGTGATAGGACTTTCTACTTTACAAAGAACAGACTTTTTGGAATCAGTTTGAAGGGGAATTTTATGAGTTCTAACTAAATGTAGGTACGCATTCATTTAAAATTTATCAATGCTGGACCAATTACAAACCAATACCGTAAACGGTTTCGGCTAAAATATTCAATTATTTATCGTTTAATTTAAACGTAAACGACTCTAAATTTGATAACTTATGATGACGCGTTCTCATTCCAATAATGAAGTGACAAAGCAGAATAATAAACACGAAACATAGTAAAATTATGGGATTTTACCGTAATTAGGCTTTTCGTTCCGCACATTTTTAAATTATCTTAACAATAATATTAATCTTAACAAGCACAATTTGTGTGGATACCTATTCCGTATTTATATCTCGTAGAAAATTTGCTTCTCGCCCGGCTTTGCCCGCTGTTATTTAAGGTTCCAGTGGTAAAAATGGCCTTTATTACTCCGCCTCAGGTATTAAGCACTGCTTTTTAACTACTTACAAAATTACAAAACACCTTTAGTTCTTACACATGCAGAGACACATTAAAAATAAATTTTATTTTATGTCGTTAATTCTGAATTGTAAATGTATTAATAATAAATTGTAATTAGCTAAATCAAATTAGTAGGAACAATCAATGAAACAACCAGTGTAATAGTAACACGAGTACTTTTTAACCCTCATTACCGATGGGGCTTATTTTCAAACAAACAAACAAAAAAGAAACTTTGGATGAATATATATCAACAGAGGATAGTGTGATCTGATGACGAATCAGTTCTTTCAGACACTCAAACTAGATTAATTTAGATAAATCTAGATTCCATTATCTGATAAGATCAAATCATTTATTTTATCACTTTATGGAGTACAATAATCTTGTATATTACCAACGAGAATAACTTTTTATGATGCTCCAAGATAAATCTTTGTAAACTAATTGCAAGTCAAATGAATAAATTTAAGACGTTATTTATAAGAATGCATACCGAGTGACATAAAATATGATGAGGTTTTATGATCATGTTACCGCGGACTATGTAATTACTAATCATACAGTTGATAAATAAACAACATTATGCAATTAATATGTTGATTAAACTAATGAATTAGCGACAACCATTGACCTCTTATTTGCGATAACAAACTTTTAATTTAATATGTACGTAATAAATTTTTAACATTGTAATATTGCCACTATGATCTTTACGCAAAGTCCTGGTTAAATGACAACCCCACAGGAAGGGTTGTTCGCAGGTTGTCTGGTTCGCAATTTGTCTGTCAGACAAACTGCGAATTTTATTCTTAATTCGTCTGGCTTATGATCTTAGTTTTTTGTTCTAATTCGCAATTTGTCTGGCAGACGAATTAATAAAAAAAATCGCAACTCGTCTTGACCATTTTTAAATCCGGACGAGTTGCGAAAAAAAAAATTCACTACACTGATATGAAAAATTAGCAGTTCGCCTGCCAGACTGATATAAAAATTTGCATGTTAATTTGAAAAAGAAACCAGACGAATTGTAGAATAACAGACAAATAGCGAACAAGACAACCCTTCTTACAGACAACCTGCGAACAACCCTACCCCGCCTTGTATCACTGATTACTGATTTATTGTGACCGCCACCTTAAAGCGTGACACACACTGAGCGGCGGCGTTGCGAAAGCGTTGCTGTTTTTTTCTGTAATGTTCGAAATAGTATGAAGCCCTTTACATCAAAGCGGCGGCGGCGGCGCGGCGCGTTATTCATACAAACCTTCGCCGCCGCAACGCTTTCGCAACGCCTCCGCCCAGTGTGTGTCACGCTTAATATAGTTCAGTGCTCAGTTTTGTGTCAGTTAGGAACTTCAGCACGCTTTTGTCACTGATTTGTTTTACTTCATCACTCATCAGGTTGAAGTGTGTAGTGCCCAGATGGGTGTTTCTTTTACACATCAGTGGGTCACACTAACAAAAATGATTTTAATTTAATTATTATCGTCAAAATATAATTTAAGTAAGTACCTACCTAGTATGAATTTAATACTCGCACACAAATAACCTCAATGTATTTTTTACTAATAACGAAGCATGACAGAATAACAGGAGCAAACTAATAATTAAAAGTATGAACTAGAACCAAATATACGACATTATGTCATACTCATAGACACATATTATTATGTATATGATACGAATATACACAGGCAAGGCAAGATACCTCGAAACAAGGGGGCCTTGTCGGTGACATCATATCATAGGCCGGGCCTTGAGAAACAATGTGCGAATACAGAAGTGATTCTGTTATACAAATTGTTATTTTGTCTTTGTTAGCTAATTGATTGGTTACTGGGCGCCATTTAACTCGCAAAAATTTAAAATTTAGCTTTATTACAAAATAGTTAATAAAATAACATTATTTTTAGGTTACTTTAGAAAGATTCAAGCTTGAAGTGTCTGTCAAATATCAATTAGCACAGAATACATAATAGTAGCAATAGGTAAGAAAATATAGTCGTATCTAACTAATACAGTGCTGTAAAACTTTTAAATGCATGCATAAATTTGTTTTGCAGCCCATCGTCAGATCAATAATTATGAATGAATAATACTGTATTTTAATTTTTAACTCCCTATCAAAACTGCGGGTTAGTTAGATCTATTTCTAGAAATCGATATTTACTTGTATTTTTTCCTTTTTTTTTGCTGGAAGTAAAATAGCAAGTCGCATTTTTAAAATTCTTTTTTTCATGTCCTTCCTCTAAAATAATAATAATGTCGGGAAATATATTTTGAAAATAACAAACTGCGTAATGTATGCAAATTTCAAGTTAGAAGAAGAAATGGGAGTATTACAAGACTTAATTAATCCGACCGAACAATACGAGTACAAACACGCCAAGCGAAATAACTCGCATAATAACTTGAAAACGACAACGTCGTAGTACGTACGTCTACATTGGAAATGGGGACAGATGCATTTTTCGCAGTAACACAGTAAAATATCGATATTTGATATAACGTTGAGCTATTAGAGAAACTGGGACATCATACAAATATTAGTTCAGTAAAACTAAACATTCGGTTCAACCGACTTCAAAAAAGGAGGAGGTTCTCAATTCGACTGTATGTTTTACAATTTAAAGTGGCAAACAGACTCATGTAGCCCACCTGATTGAAAGCGGTCACTGTCGCCCATCAACCCAACAAAAATTTTGGATATATCCAGTTTCTTTTTCCAGACAGTTATTACTATCAATTTAATAAGCTATCAATATCACTAAAAAGTTTTACAACAACTCGTATAGTTTAGGAATGACCGAGTGAGATCATATAGGATCATGTATGTATAGGTACTGTGCTCACCAACCTCACTTGTCAGAAAACCTGGTCGAGCAGTGGACAAAAACTGTCAAGTCTTTTAATTGCAATATCACAGATTAGTTCCTACGGGCAATATTTTTACAACCACTATTGCTGTAAACGACAAAATTTGCGTCACCATCTATTCCTTCACGATATTATAAAAGAGTCTTAAACACGGTGTTAAAGATACCATAAGCAAACCTAAGCGATACTGTCTGATTTGTTGACAATTTGACACGGTACTTATATAGCAATCACAACACGACCAGTGAGTGTTGGTAAATATGAAGAATATTATCGACAAAAGATAAAATCAGTCGCAGACTGATATTGATAAAACTTAAGGCAACTAATAATTAACGGAAAATATAGAAAGAAGGAGATTTTGTCACAGGTTAACCACAATCTAAAACTTGCTAATATTCTATTCTAATATATTATGTTATGTTATAAATGTTACCGCTAATAAATGTTACACTTGAAAATGGCTTTAGGCTCTAAACTATACCTAATCATGTGGTGAACTTAACGCTGATATGATAGCTCAGTGCCGAAACCCAGGAAGGTTCGAAGGGCGCGGGCGCCCAACAACAATGTCTGCTGTATGTGAACGTTAGCCGAAGAACCATGCGTGTATGTACGACGTTAGGCCGTGTGAATAAATACCGACTGTCCGCGTTGCAACGCTCAAAGGTGCCCAATACATGTAATTTTACAGTACTATGCTATATAATTATAATTGGCGTGGACATTATTGCTCTGAATCAAATCAACGGCCTATAACTACGTCCCAGTGTTGGGAAAGCGGCCTCTCAATGCGGGCCCTTGCTTTGCCCTTGTTTTTTTAGTTCGGTAAAAGATAGCACTACATAGGGATCACAATTGCGCAATTAGTATTTTAAGTTAGCGATGTGACGCTGAAATTAAGAAATGTGTTTTACATTTTTTAAATATATTTATAGACATCTAGCTCACTGAATATGGGATTTTAAAAATTCCAGCCAAATATCTAGGCAAAAGTGGAACCGAAATTTCGTTCCTGATCGATGTAGCTGGATGAGGACTGATGAGGCTATATTGTATGATTCAAACTCTAGGGATAAATGACGCCGATGGGCTAAGGTTCGATATTCGCAAACATACAAGATTTCTGATTTCCGAGTATTTCTGAGAAGAGGTGAGTCAGTCAAAAGCGACAGCTACAAACTGAATTGCACCGGACTTCACAGATTACACATAAAGTAGGTATATAATACGTGTGAATAAAGAAGTACTCCAGAATACAAAAAAAAACTTATGGTTTTAACACGATATGTTTGCACGTCCATGCACGGGCGTCAGCATAGATAGCGTTTCGAACACCCAATGCAAAAGGTACGGCTTTATCTTCATACGTATGATGAATGAATTATGTATGAACAATAACTACGGTAACTCATACCTACTCGTTGACTAACCAAAAATCTTTGCGAATTCCGTGAATTTTCATATAAGTAAATACATGTGTTATGTATGTTTCAAATTTGAATTGAATCGCTTCAATATTTTTGTGTGAAGGTTAACTTGATTGAGGCGGAAACGAAATTCTTTAATGAATTATGTAGTCCACCAATATTCTCATTGTGAGGAGTCAGCGATATTTATGGCAAAGTTGATGCTACTTGTTTATTTAATACACTCGTATGGCTACCATGGAGTTATTAAGTCATACAACTAATGAACCACCCATGTTAAGATCTCAACCTAACGCCATTAGACCAAACACGTCCTCAACAAAGGATTTATGCTTAGTGTTTAAATATACGGTTACCCGAAACACTTATGTTTATGTAACTGTAACAAAGGAACGTTTAGCTGGGTCAAATAAATGTTTTCTTATCAGTAACTTTAAAAAAATATCAGCAAAGTGTATTATAGGTCGTACACAACGTGCGGGCTACATTGACTCGGTTGCAATGAATTCGGGACATTTTTCATACAAACGAGGTCACTTTTGGGCCTAGATCTTCGTCAGGATCATTTGCGTGTGTCCGGAGTACGGATGGAGGAGTTGCAGAGTCGTACACATAACTGAGTAGGCAAGCCGTTTTCACCATAGACTGGTCAGAATGCGGTTTTCCATATATTTTTATGCCATTTTGGATCTTATTTTATTGTCACTAAGTCTTACGGCTTGCCTGATCAGTTCAGTAGGTATGTAGGACTCTTTGAACCTCCTTCATCCACACTCCGGACAGCCACCATCAGATCTCACGTAAATCGTTCCCTGACAGTAATCTATGGCCACAAAGTGACCTTGTTTGTGTGGAAAAGGCTCTCTGACCCGAATTCATTATACCTGAGTGTTTGGGTATTTTGACGTTTGGCTACCACGTTTGACCTATACTTACCTATACCTTACTAAAAGGTGAACAAAAAATGTTGGTGGCTCAATTTTCCTCGAACATCTGAGATAATTATTCATCTTTACATATACGTTCCAAATTGCGGCTCAATTAGTCCAATAGTTTTGAGTTAAGCGGCGGCCGATATACTACAGACGAACAAAAAAGTTTTGTTATAAGGGTGCCCATTTCTACGGAACCCTATAGCTTCGAGGGCGCAAGCACTCGTTTGGCCTCGACATGAGTCCTTAACGATGGCGATGTGGCAAACTTGAACGGTATTGGTATTTAAATAGCATTCTAGCACCTGGATGATGACGCCTCGCTCGATATGGAGTGTTTTCCCATAGATAAATTACTGGTAGAGCGTCGTTAGCACATCGGGAAAGACCCGCCCAACCTATTCCGTTCCGATTTCAATGCCAGGTACCTAATAAGAGATTATTTTTATTTTTAACATACATTTTACAAACGGTGAAGAAAAAGATCTGGTGAAGGTCGCGGGACCCAGCTGGATGAGGTTAGCGCAGGGCCGGTCGTCGTCTGGATGAGGTTAGCGCAGGGCCGGTCGTCGTGGAGATCCTTGAGGGGAGCACTGTCTACGTCTCTACTCGTCTACAGACTGATATGATGAATAAAAACATGTGAGGAAACTCACATTTCGCAAAACTGTGATGAAACCAGACAAGTTCTGAACTGCCAAAAATTTATTATAAATCATTAAAGCCGTTACAGATAAATTATTTACACAAGTCCATAAATACTTTAAAATGCAATGCTCAATACACATGTTATCGAACTATTTGCTGATTTGATTATGTTAAGCTAAATATTTGTATTACACGCATCTGAAGAAAATATTTTGCTTTACGGCTTTAGTTTCCGGCTTTTCATATCGTTTATGTGAAATGAACAACAGTCGCATCAGTGCGCGCTAGTGCTTAAAAACATTTCCATGAAAAAAAGAAAGAAGTGTGATTCAAGCCGGTCAGATTGGTATTCCTAATTTATCAATAGGTCAAAATTCAATGTTAAAAATATAGTTAGGTACGAGTAAATAAGTAAATAAATAAGTTCGTTTAAGTACAATGAAATAATAATAATAAGCATATAGATGGCTCGCTTTAGAGATTAAGAATGGATGAATGAAATTTTCACAAGAACCTTGTCGATAAAGTTATCTTATCTACAATTGTAATCTAGTTGGAAATTGTTGTCAAACATAGTGATTGAGAATTAGGTTACAATTTTTACTTTTATCAGGGAAATTACCGAATGTGTAGGAAATAAAAATGCATCCAGGAATTACACCGTCTTGACCGGATTGGACTTTAATTCGTGCAAAAAAGAAGAAAAACGAAATCTACATTTTACAAAAATAATCGTACATGAATCATGTTTGAATTTAAGTGAATCGAATTATAGGCATATAATATCCCTATAAAGAAGTTGCGAAAACAAAATTCCTAATTCATAGTAAAATGGAGCAGCTCGGTGCGTAAAATGGTAACTAAACGTATCGCGATGTTGCACAAGTCAAGGATAACCGCTACGTAGCGTCGTCGTCGGAGGATCGCCGGCGACGCGCGGCAAGGATGAAACAAACGGTACGCCAGTAAAGCAACTAATAATTACATATTTGAGCAGTTTTCCTGTTACAGTATTAAACTTAGACGCCAGTAAAGCAACTAATAATGACATATTTGAGCAGTTTTCCTGTTACAGTATTAAAACTCAGTCAAAATGACCTAAGTAAGTACTATAAAGTACCGCGGTTTCTTTACCAAAATACGCTTTTCTTCTTAATTTCAGCAATTGTAGTACGAAAGGTTTCTTACGTTCGTGGGGTAACCAGCAACAATCACAGCAGCAGTAAACTTGAAATAGTTTGAATAGAGAGCTATAGGTAATTATATTATTAAAATGAAGTCCGTTAATCTTAAAGTGATCGGTGAAAAAAATTAAATTTCCGTAATCAAATCGAAAATTACCGGCGGCCCTACATCCGCTGGACTTACATCATAAAACAAAATGAGTTTTGGGCCAGACGAATCTCAGACAATCCCAAGACGCTAACTCGCCGATCACACGTCACGTTCACATTACAGAAATAATTTCCGCTTAGTGTAATTAAATCTTTATTGCACTATAACACTTTGAGGCACTTGTGGTGACGCAAAATCAAAAATATTCAGTCGCGATGATATTTTTATGTAAATAAATGGTACGAGAGAGCGCTCGCCGGCGAGCGTGTGACTTGCCGCGGCGAACGAAACGCACTGTTTTGATAGTGTATTTTAGCGTACGTACAGCAAACCCCAAGGTGAGTCCGAGCGCTACCGCGAGCCACCAGCGATACCACTTTCATAGTAACCTACAATCACCACTCCGTCCAATGCTGCTTTAGTCAGCGCACACAGCGAAAGTGGCGCACAAAACACTCAATGGTGCAATGTTAAAATTAAAAACAAGCAGTGAAAATAAAACTTTAATTTTTAAAGTGAATGGATTTAAGAACGAACATAAAGTTGAAATCCTTAACTTACTTTTCAACCTTAAATGTGTCTTAAGTTTTAGCTAATGATGTTTTAACTGTCAAAATGTTACCTACCTATACGAAAATGTTGTTTCAATGAGGTAATAAGTACAATTAAAATTAACAACAGACAACTAAATACACAGTGATGTGAAGTCGGAAATAGCACGATCTTAAATAAACCGCGGGAAAATTTAAGTAAAACTTGAACAACATACTTGAAAGTATCTACTCGTAACCGTAACGTTTGATAAGAAAGAAGATGAAATTACAGGTTCATCATCATCTATTTACGGAAATCGGGTGGGACAATGTTTAAAACATCATTAAAAATGCGAAACTACTTATATTTAAAAAACATGAACAGAATAAGTTTAACCAAAATGACAATAATTCTGTGTTGCTAAAACAAGAACAACAGAATTAATCATGTAAGGCAACCTTGAAATGCATCAAAATACCACAATCTACGATGCGGTGAACAATGGAATAGTTTTTAATAATAAAATCGGTAACTAGCCGGTGTTAGAAACATTTAAGTACAAGTTAGGGTCGCGTGCACCGATTGAACCGAGCCGAGCGACAAGCGTGCTTATGTCCTCATCGACTCTTGCGCAATAATACGGACGGACGACAGGACGAGTCAACTCGATTACTCAATACGTAAAGCTCCTTTTAATTGCCCATAAATACAAACATAAATCGTCTAGTTATACACAATAAACAATAGATTGTACAGGTAAGTCAAATGCAAAGATAATGTTGTAAATTTGTAATACCAACTTGTTTTTACGGTTGGCGTTAATATTTAAGTTATCTATTAAATATTTTGTTTACTGGATGTAATTTTTTTGAAGTCGAATATACACAAGTTTTATCGCCAATCAAGGACTTTGAACAATTTTCAAATCTAGACTTATAGTGATAAGAGGCCTAAACATACATGCTTAATAATTAATAAACAAATAATTAATGTATATTATTGATATTAATTAATAATGCATCTAATCTCACATTCACAGAAACACTCACCCACGCAATACATGGAATAAATTCCGTTTATTTCTGTGATTTTTTTATAATAATAAAAAATACACTTACGTACAAAGGGCCTTAACCTTGATAGGTCATTTTCGATTTTCTATCACAATACCAAACCAGTGACCGCAATCCGAAGAACGTTTTCTGTTGGATTTTAAATTACAATATTCACTAGGTCAAATGCCATCGACCGAAGACAGCGGCAGTTGTATCGTCAGTGGAGCAGGAGGCCTAGTTTTGCGACAACCACACAGAAAGCAACAAGCCCCAGCAGAGTGTTTAATAGGGATTATGATTCAATTAACGCCAAAACACTTGTCTAACTAAACCAGTGGTACTTAACTATACAATTGGAATTAGACGAAGAGGGCTTCACCAAATAATATAACACGCATACTACACTACGACCCCACTTGTTGTACAAAAATTGCACAAAGCTGTATATCCTCGGTGGGAACCAAACCCAAACCTTTGGTGTTTAAGCGAGCTAAGAGTTCCAGTGAGCTAAGTATAGAGCAAGAGGGTCCATAGAAATCAATCCAAACGATATTCAGACTCGGTGCCATAGCAACTAGAGCTGCATATGATATATGAAGAAAGCCGAAAGAAGATCGTAACCGATGGAAAGAAAGAACTCGTTGAGAAATTTCGTCAGTCACTCAGGGGAAATACTATCTTTTTGACTATCCCAATAGTCTATCAAATTGGTCCACAGTAGCTGTAGCTCTCAAAAAAATGACAGGTAAGTATATGCCTCATTCACTACTGGGCAGGTGGATAAGCGATATCAGAATATATGAGACGTTAAACGACTTTTGGAGTACCCTATTCTATTACGATGCGAATACCACATTAGATCCAATAAGACGGCAAAATTCTGATTTTTTAAATCATTACTCACAGTCATAACAGTGTGCTCCTAGTCTGTTTACGAATAGGTACAGGCGGCGCAATTTTGGCAGACGCATCGTTAGGAAATTCATACTGTAATCCGAGTCCACATCACCGTCTAGCTAGCTCGCCTGCAATTGTTGGCATGTACCGACATAGTTGACTTCTGTCAATTCTCGGTCAGTCATGTGGAAAGGAATCTCTTCAAGAGATCAGATATAGTCATAGTAGCCATGGCAGGATCGCTGGACAAAGGTACGTACTGATTTTGACAAAATGTCTTTTAACCCAATTTCTTAGTAGGTAACTAGTTATCTTGGTGTTTATATAATCTTGTTCCTTTGTCTAGGTACATAATTTACCAGTGCATACTCGTATGCATGCAACTGCAATACTACCAACCCAATAAAATGTTTATTTGTAGTAAAAATCCGTAAACATTACTAAATCTCCCGTCAATTTGTAAACAACGTTGCGACTGCTCGCCATCATGACGTCACTCGCGCACCTGCGCCGGCGCAGCACTTCTAAACAATACAACAGTTTTACATGTTTGCAGGTTTACGACGTTAGGTAAATAACATTGTATGGTCTGCACTACGTGTAAGCGCATATATGTTACTAGCTGTTTCCCGCAGCCTCGCTCGCGTTTTATAAGGAAATTTTGACTTTCTTTTTACTCGGGTCCTAAGGGTCGTAGCGTGATGTTGAATAGCCTATAATCTTCTTCAAGAATTGTGCTATCAAATGCAAAAAGAACGAAGAAGGAATTAACTGTCTTTATTTTATAGTGGTATGGCTTTAATTTCACAAGACACGAACAATTTTGAAAAATTACAAAATTTTGCAGTGTTACAATATTTTTTCACATACAGCACCATACTTAACTTCTCACAAAGTCGAGGTATGTGATAATAAAAATAAATGTGTGAATAATCGGTGAAAGCACCGGCCTGGCAACAATCCAACACTATGGTTGCTGCTTTACAATTTGATGGAATTCTGTCCTAAGCACATTCTTAAAGCGCTTCTCTTTAATCCCATTTTGCAACGTAATTGTACAATATAACCAAATCAACAGCTTATTAACATGTCCCCACTGCTGGGGCTCAGGCCTACTCTCTCAACGAGGGCGTTCGGGCTATAGTCCACCACGCTAGCCCAGTGCGGGGTGGTGGATTTCACATGCGCCTAAGAATTTCTTCTTCGGCGTGCAGGTTTCCTCACAATGCTTTCCTTCACCGTTTGAGAGCAGTCAGTAAATTTTAATGTACTTATTTAAGTTTCGAGAAAAAACCCATTGGTAGTACATTTTAGACTTTCGCGCTTTGTATTCATAACGAACTCGGAAATTTCGATAGGCCGCGTCTTATCCGCGACGCCACTGAAGCATTACACAATATAATAGAGTATATATTTAAGGGAAGTCATCATAATCATTGCAGTCTTTTTGCGTCCACTGCCGAAAATATAGGCCCGCCACTGAACACGACCCGGTCCTCCGCCAACATATTTACAGGAGACCCTATCTGTTCACATGAGATAGAAAGATGTACTCTATGTCCAAAATGTCCATCTACCGTAAGATAGTTAACCATGATAAATATTAATCACCTTAAACCTTGATCACAGATGTTTTCTACCTGACTACTTTTTATTATCGATCTCAAGCGGAAAACATCAAACAGCCCACCAAATTACTGTCGCTCATGAATACCCCTCAGTACATTTAACATTGTAAGTATGTAATTTCTGGTATTTCGGAAGTTTGCGTACATCTGTTATTAAGTGGCACAGAACGTGCTCAGAACTAAAACTATTTATACCTAACTAAATCTAACTTACTGTAAACTTTACAGTCAACTTTACGGTAAAGTTGATTGAGTCAAAAATAATTATAGAAATAGAACTTTTCATTAAGAGGTCAGATACTCAATATCTTTAGGGACTTTACGCCCGGAAGTGACAAACGTGCTGACAGCCTGCCTGATTGTGAGCTGTCGCTGTCGCCTTTAAACATGCAACCTACAAGTGCGTTGCCACAGTCGACTTTTACAGAATGCCTCATGTGCCTGTAATCACACGGTCTCTCACCCTTCAAACTCGTGTAACAATTCCGTATCGGTCCAATGTTCCTTTCCCAAAATGTAATTTTCTCGAAATCAGCTTTTCCCATTGCTGTTTGTTTGCTAGCAGAAATGAGAGAATGACAATCCAGATGCAGAGGAGACACACTAGAATCCTCCCACTTTATCTAAGAGGACAAATAATTTAACTAATCAACTGGTGCAACAATACAACTGTGACAGAGACAAAACACCGTCCTAAATGATAACTCAGAAATTGGTGATATAGGTATATTCATTATACGTGAAACAACCGAACTCTAGCGTAACCCCGAAAATCTGTAAAAATCGGGTCAAACACAATCCCCTATCAAACAAATCAACCCCTTAACAACGTCGCCATCGACACTAAACCTTAAACTGTAATAAAGAAGGCTTAATTTAGTGTGAAATCTAGATAGGTTTACACAGGTCGCGTTCTACTTTCAGAAACATTAAAAGCTTAGCCCGACGTGATTGAGTTAGGCGTGGCTCTATCACGCGTCTATGCGGTCACCGCACCGATATAGAACCACCATATAACGTTATAGAACCACTATAGAATGTAGGTACGGAAACGGAAGCACTATAGAACTATACATAGAGCATTTAGAACCATTAAGGAAAATAAATGTATCTACATGAATACGAGGTAAACTTAAAGACATGTAAAGCGACGCGCGGGAGTCAGGCAATAAATATATGTAATGTATGTATTTGAAACTCTAAAATTAGAGAAGGCTGTCGCACACCTCACTCCGATAGACTCGGCTCATTCATGATGGATGACGATTCAACACCATACGGAAATCTAAAACATACACAATATGCTTCGAATTGAGAACCTCATTCCTTTGTTTGGAAATTGCGTTCACTGTTTGGAAGTCTAATCGCGCGATATATTACCAAATCCAAACCATAACTAAAAACGTTATGCTCCATCCAGACGTGTGGCAAACTTTTACAAACGCAAACGTGTGGAGCGCAGGGGTTTGGCTTGCGTTTGTAAAGGTTTGCCAAACGTGTGAATTTGGTAATATCGTTCAGAATTAGCGCGATTGGCCCTCAGGTATTTTAAAGCATAAATCTCGTAACTCTTCGAAGTGCGTAACTATTAAGTAATCTTTGACCCTTTTCAAACTGCCGTCATTCTTTTTCATTACAATTAATTATTTGGGTTTTTATATTCTGGGTGTATTCTTTTTTTTGTATTCTTAAATACAATTTAAGTGTTTATTTGAAAGTATTTATGTATGTTTATCAGTTGTTGAGTAGCCATTTACAAGCTTCGGCTTAGTTTGGTGCTAAACAGCCGTGTGTAAATTTGTCCAAACATTATTATTATTAATTATTGAATAGTCGTAGAAAAATGTACAAAAGAATGCCACTATTCCACATTTCGTTGCTCACTATGGAAAATATCATACCTACTGTTTTGTTTCAGCCTGGTATTACTTACTTTTAATTATTAATTAATTTCTAGGAACTTTGTAACGCAAGTCATTCAATAATAGGTACTCGAATGGATTTTCGGGCATAAAACTGTACCGAATTGTTTCTCATGCATATTAAATCAAGCTGCCTAGTCTATACCTAATCCATACTTCGTACGTTATTAATGATATGACGATGGGTGACAAACGTCCAATAAAATGACCGACACTAGACCGTCACACTTATTGGAAAATGGCCGAAAGAAAACAGATCATTAAAATAACACTATACTGCTTGTTTGTACATACAAGAAGTTTCAAATCTCTTTGGTCGCGCGCGCAGTCCCTGTGGTGATCGCATCTCGCATATTTAGTATCGGAACCTATGGTGCCATTTACCGGGGGGGTGCGGACAAAGGAAGCCGAGTAGCGGGAGGAGGTGCTAATACAAATTTATATGGAGTTTGAAAATGAGAATGTGTGAGTGAGTTACAATATTGTAAACCATTTGACACGATTTTGACACCCCCTATGGTGCTTTTATTACTCATCCATATGGGAGTGGCAAAATTTTTTGATTCAAGGTAATATAACTGTTTTTCTTGTGAGAAACAATTGAACCAAATCCCCGGAATTCCGTTAGAACAGCCCGCGTCAGTTTACATTGGCATTTTATTATCATATCAATATGTTTGTCTCTTCTGTTACACTTGCAACTTCGTCTGTTTGATATCCACAAAAAACATTTCCCTCAATTATCGGACTCCATGGACCAACTTATTTCAAAAGATTTGAAAGATCTGCTATCGAAACAAAGTGTTCCCTTTGTTGACGCTGTGTTTTGCCTCAGGCCAGACCATCAAATCACAATCCTAATTTATCACAGTCCCATACAGATACGACCAATAGCATCGTTTACTATCTTAACACACCTGGCCAAGCCTTTCTCATCAGTTCCATTTACTGAAAACATACGGGTGGTGAATCAGGAAGCGAGGTGCGGCGACCGCGCCTTGACACTGCGGCTTCAAGACAATATGGGCCTCCTAAAATGCGTATACATATAGTCCATACATTCAATCTTCAAGGAAGTATCAACGAAAAATAGATACGTAATTATTTTAAATGTAAGTTACGTTTTCATCCTGTGAATGAAATCAAAGTGTATCCAACATTCTGATTAATAAATACATACTTACCCGGTTTTAAATGAGTTCTTTTCAAATGTTTTTTACGACTCGAGTGACACCGGTAACTTAGAATAAATCTATTCGGCGACTATTGGCCGCCATGTTGCTCATTTGCAATTCTTTACGGAGTTCCTTTACTACCGCTGATACTAAATAATTCTTCTTCAATTCAGGTCAGGATTTGTGCCACGTAGAACAATTACTTTCTATCGATTTTATGTATTACTTTAGTAGCAATAGCAATGTTCTGTTGCGAATATTTGCTATACGTAATACCTACTGCTTATATTTACTCTGAGGTTCGCATCCTTGCGCCTTTCATTGCAGGTGGCGTGTCGGAGCGGAGGCGGGAACGAACGGTACGCGATCGCAACGTCGATGCAAAACGATCCGGACGGCATCCCATTCTAATCGTGCTATTTGTATTGACATAAGGTCGACCGCCGTCGATCAAGACGTATCCCAAGCTTTATCTGCCAAAACAATTCCATTTTTTTTACTTTAAAGGTAAATTTTCCTGTAATTTGGAGACTCCTAGCTCCAAGTCAACATTTAGGTCGCGGTTGTCTGCGTCAACGTGCGCGATCATCGTTCAAACGCCGCGTCGCCTGGCTGACACCCGAACAATAAACGCCCTTTATTATATGCCAATGGACGATGCCTTCGCGGAATAGACAAAGAACCAGAAATAAACATTGTTGTACCCTATTTCCGCTATAGACATTCGAGGGTATCCACAAAATTTAAATTATACGCCATTAATTTCTAAATATGAACAACTGCACCATTTCCCAGCTAGAACTTAATTTTTATGTGAAAAAAAGCATACCTACGTTGTTCTACGGCTTATGAACTACCCGCATACAAAAATGTCATACCAAACCGTTAGGATGTAGAAGAGGCTTGATTGAGTAACAATTAATTATTTTTCTTCTAATAATACATTAGTTGAAATTCAAGTGCCTACCTGTTTATGTTTGCACGTCAATATCATAAAAAGTTAACAAAGTGTATAAGTAAGTAAGTGTATATGTATATAGTTGTATAAGTGTGTGTGGGTATGTCGTATTAAGTGAAGGTTCATTACAAATTTAACTTTTTATATTTTCCTGGAATATTTCGGAAAAAAAACCCTGAAATTATTTACTATTAACTAATACATTTAGTATTTTTTGTCATGAAATTTTACGTAGATTGCAAATTTAATAATGTTGAAAATTTCAGCTCTATCGACAAAATACTTTTTCGAGTTAGTCCAGCAACAACACCACCAGCACCAACAGACAGATGGAAAGATGGAAGGACTTGGGAAGGACTAAAAAAAGGGAATTCCTGTTTCCGCGGACTATTAAGAGTATTCCTCGGTTTCTTTTCCGCATACAAAATTAAGGATAAGTAAGTATAAACTTGAATCCAATTTAGTTTTCCGACGTTATTTTTGTATGTACAAACAAAAAAACTTCGTTACTTTGCCTCTTCCGGTAGACTTTCGGGGATATTGATACGTCGTTCGTTTCAAAGACACAAAAATAAACTTTGGGGCCAATTGTGTTTAGTATAAAAATACACTTCAAAGTCTCAGCTTCCAACATTTCATCCAGTAAATATCGTGGCCTTTGTTTAACAATCTATAAAAGGAATGTAATTTGGTAGTAGTTGAGGAGAAGAATGGTTCAACTTACCCATGAAATGTCAAGGCTATAGACACTAACTACAAACAATACAATATCATTAGACATACAAATAAAAGAGACACAGGAATGAAATCCTGATACATACACATCTTCACGTTATGTCCCTGAAGAGGTGGGCAGAAAGAACTGAGCGCCAAGTATCGTGATCCTGACACACTTCTATCACTTTGTTCAGTCTCATCATTCTCTTTACATCATGATTCCAATCTTAACAGATGTATTAAATAAAACATACTGAAGAAACATATACCCGAAAAAGCGTATGTGAAGCCTACCAATAATCAACGCCCTATAATCACCCGTCTTTGGGTCCACACCTCGTTGTAAAAGTTGGCATCTGCCCATAGGTTTTTGATTAGAAGTAGGTACCTTTTGATTACAAGTAAGCTGACGAACATAGGTTTATTTTGTAACGTAAGCATCCGCAAAGAATTTTTGAAAATTTTAACTTTAAGGGGGTAAAGGGGGGGGGGGGGGGGACTTTGTAAGAAAGTCTTTGATCGTTGGTTAGAAATATAGAAATTGAAATTGTAGCGAGGTAGTTACTCATCTATATAAATAAAAATCATTATAAATAAATATGAAATGTTTCAATGAGGGTGAAAGTTTGTTTGGCAATTATCGGTTTGTTTAACGGGAAACTTATTCAACGTGGGCGAAGTCGCGGGGCGTCCATGTATAAACTCGAGTTAAAATTGCTAAATACTCACCAAAAGCTAAGCGCAAAATCGTAGCGCAGCCCGCCGCCTGGACGCCACTACAGCCATTATTATTACCTGTTAACAAATTCAAACCCATTTATTAGTAACTCGTTAATAATGACTACAATTTAACGTTAGTCTTTGATACGATTAAAAAATAAATCCAATTTAGGGCAGAAGCATTGTTTGATCTCTATTTGATCGGCTTGAACCGATTCCGCGTCGAAGCGTGGGGAGACCCCACAGACCTAGGTTAGACTCGTATCGTAACGTAAAATACAAATTTTGTCAATACAGAAACTAAAAATATAGAAACCATTAGAAACATATCGATTTATACACCTGTACCATAGAATAAATAATAGTACAAGTCCTAAACGACACGTGACATAACAAGGTAGAGTTAGATAATTATCTGACAGTCATAACGTTTAGTCACCTAGTTTAATCAACTATGTACAGTCAATCAATAACGGCGTCACGAGCCCTATAAACTGTGTACAGTCGTCAAAGAAAGTGAATGAACTCCATTAAAACGTAAATCGCGTGCAGGCAGGCGAATGTCACCTAATCATAGCTACCTGGAATAGCTACAGCCATTGAAATGATTAACAAGGGAATCTTTCAGACCCGAACTCTCCGAAATGAACGAAACTTTGCAGGAATGTAGTTCTGGTGATTCTAAGCACAACCACATATTATATATCTGCCGAATGTCTGTCTGTCTCGGATTCTTTTTTTTCACCATTTGCAAAACTTAAACTCCCCAAAATGGACGAAACTTTATACGAATGTAAAAAATAATAATCATAAAATAATTGTATTTTTTGACGTTCACTTTACTTCATCATCAACAGCCTATTTATGTCCCCACTGCTGGGGCTCAGGCCTACCCTCTTAACGAGGGCGTTCGGGCTATAGTCCACCACGCTAGCCCAGTGCGGGTTGGTGGACTTCACATGCGCCTAAGAATTTCTTCTTCGGCGTATGCAGGTTTCCTCACGATGTTTTCCTTCACCGTTTGAGAGCAGTCAGTAAATGTACTTAAGTTTCGAAAAAAAACCCATTGGTACATGGCCCAGCCGGGGATCGAACTCCCGACCTTTCGATATGATAGGCCGCGTCTTATCCCCTACGCCACTGACGCTCTCTTCACTTGAGGACTAAAAATTAAAAAAAAAAAAACGTAAATAAAAAAGAGAAAAAAAAATCGTTCACTTCTCCCAGGATTCAGGAAGGTAACGCATTACTACTCGAGGAGATAAAACATATGGTTACTGTAAAAGCCCGAACTACGGTAAAACCTAAGATTTACCAAGTGATGGCGGTAAAAGTCAGAATTGTTCTTTCATAATTGCAATCGGTTAGGTTAATTATGGTTATTTATATAAAGCGAGCGACATAAAATTTAACAAACAAAGCATTCAATGTATGTATGAAGTGGGTCGAATGTTCGCAACCTATGGACGTAGTAACTATTAATAGTCCTCTGTGCTATGGAGCTATCGTAATTCACGGCCCAAAAAATTTCCAGCACAATAATTAGTGTAGACAATAACAATGAGTAATTTATACAGCTGAAATGTATTGGAGTATAATAATTAATAAGTCAAACAAAACTTGTGTTATCCTTATTATGATGAGGCATGGCTTTGCTTTTATAGAAGTCTAGATAACAGGTCGTTATGTATGTCCCACCATGGTCCCACCCTATATTCCTTTTACATAATTTCACAGAAAAAATTTTTCGGTACTTCTCGTGCGTCTTTGACAGGTGGTATACGTTTACAAGAAGGCGAGACCCATATTGCCCATATTTTATATCGGCTCAGTGTTGCTGATGGCAAAAGCTCGCAAAGTAAATAATAAATAATAAAAGCAAAGTAAGTTCAAAGATAACATGCTTATGTGAACACAGCGAGAGAATAATATGAGTCATGCATTAATGTAAACATCCTTCATACGTTAAAAACGATTACGTAGCTATAGTGTCCGATAATATATCAGTTAAAGTAAAAACTCACCTTGTCAATTTTAGAGTAAAGAATTATACGAGTATAGTAATAATCTTTATTTGATAAATAATTATGTAGTAATATATTATCTTATCCATTGTTGTTTTGTAGAAATGGTTATAATTTATAAATTTCACTATCGCAATATTCTTGGAATACATTTTTATACAGAATACCTGTGTCCGAGAAATATTTGATCCTTTACGAAGGACATGACTATGGGAATACAGAAAGATATCAACACGATGCTTGCGCTGCAACGTTTAATAGACTGAAACGATACTATACAAAAACACTTAATATTGTATAGTAAGTAGTGTGAATAGTGATCAAGGAGAAATTCATATACCAGGTATCTCAGACGTATCTATATGTTTACTTATAACTAGGCTAGGGGACTTCAGGTTATTATAGAACTCAGGACTCGTGGTCATTTGGACGGCAGTTCCAGCTCCCAGCTTATATATGCATTCACTTGAATACATGGTGCAGTAGGTCCTGTATGTACAATGCTTGCATCGGGTAAAGGCAAACCTACACTTCGACCTAATTTCGATTTGAGATTTTACAAGACTAAATTAATTCAGAAAGTATTCGCTAGCCAACGGATAAAAAATTAATGAAAGGTATGTGTGAATCCGGCAAAAACTCACACTTCGACTTACGAATCTTGTAGTAACCTATCAGCAAAATAAACGGCTAGACAAATAGAAAAAAAATATGGTACCTACAACAGATTAACAGCGACCCGGGCATACTGTGAAGAACCCCTGAATTCGATTTCAGATTAGTCAACTCAACACTAATCCTGAAACAATTCGCAAGGGTTGTCACCGAGCAAATTAATGTCACCATCACCATCAGGCACAAAAACAAATTGGGTCAGTCCACAGCGGGAACCTTAGGGGGCGATTTGGACAACCCCGCCGCCGCGGCCGCCGCCAGGCATGACAGAGATTAGGGTGGGCGCGGGCGCGGCGCGGCACTGCGAAATGCCGTGCCATTTCAGCAGGGAGGTGACGTCACTGGCCACGCCTGACATTTTGACTAAAGCAACAAAGCAGCCCTACCTTCCTCCACTGATAACGGAAAAGCCTTAATAACTTTTAGAGGCTTTAGGGTTATTTGCTCCGCACGCCAGCGCTCCGTCGCACTGTCTTAACCTTGGCATTTAATATGCCTGCTCGATATACGCTCGCTAGGCCATTGGGAGGCAATTTGTTGGTATTTTACTAATTTCACAAGACAATGGAGCATATTACGGCTAATCATGAAGATAGATAAGTTCGAAATTTGGATGCGGATTTCTTATGAATACTAATTATAACAAAACAAGCAATCTGTATGGACACCGGATAGTTTTGCTAAATACCTAAGTAAATCAAGATCAGAAGATCAAACTAAAGAAAGACCGACGTAGAGCATTTTAAAAGATCATTATATTCTTCGGGAACATACAAGCCATTATGTCATAGTCACAATAATAGCTCTAATTGTACTGTACTGGGTGGGCGATTTAATTGAATACGATGGGTATTAATGCCCTGTCATAACCGAACACAAAGTTCACGTCACTTCTAAAATCAATTTCGAACATTGCGAATGGAACCTCAAGGTCTAAACTCAATTATACGCGCGACTTACTCATCAAATAACCTAGAAAAGAACTACGTACGTACGTACACATAAAATCGCGCAGTTTAATTAACAAATTGGAAACAATAGGCGAATACCTAGTAAGTCTGTGTGCATGGTAACACCATAGTTTTAGCATTCTTATAAATACCTATCTCTACTACCTAGCATAGTGTGGAGGCATTAGCAGTTTTACATTAATTTTAATGGTATGTTTGGCTCAGCTGGTAAGTAACTGCCTTTTGAGTTAAATTCTGATATTCAATTCAATACTCTTTATTGCACATAATAATAAAAAAACAGAACAAAATGGTACAGTAGACTAAGAAGGTACTGATGTGCTGTAAGTTAAGTTTATGTGAAATAAATAAATTTGAATGTACCTTCTACATAGGCGGTCTTATCGCTAAAATCGATTTCTTCCAGACAACCTTTGGTATTATTAAATAGTCCCTGTAGAGTTTTTTGGCGGTTGTGTGAAGTTGCCTGATTTCTGCGCAATGACTATTTTTAAATGGGAGCTGTGCGGGACGCGGGGGTTCACTAGACTTCATCATTGAATAGAAATAGTTCATTGATCGATCAACCGCATAAACTTTCAAGTTTTTGGACATCTCTATTTATCACACTATCTCGCTTACGCACACATTGACTCTAAACACTGTCAGCCATGTGCAAACAATCTGTGACTATATTCATTGAGCCGCCAAAACCCTCAGTTAATTAATAATTTACTCAATTACTGCGTTTCTCAGATTTAATACAACGAACGAAAGCGAATTTTTTGAGAAATTTAAAGGCCGGATGAGTGTGAGTGCACGTGGCAGCTCGGTATGTAATGTTTCTTACATTTGTTTTTTGTTTCTTACGTTTGGCAGACGTCACACCGGTTGTGGTGCTTGCCCAGCGCGTGGCAGCGACTAGGGGTTGAAACGCGCACTCGCCCGGTGTGCTGCCGCCTTCGTAGACCCAATTCCACACATTCTTTACTGTGTTTAATACATCCACGCATTACGAAAGCTCTAAAAATATGGAAATAGACAGCACCCAGTAAATTGGAACTACGAAGTCGGCCATTAGTAGCCCAAACTGTGGACCAACCCTAAACCTAACTTGATGGATTGTCCGAGCATCGCTGTTAGAAGCTCGTTATGTGCCCATCAGTGGATAAGGCTGTACGGACGAATGAAACATAATCTACATGTAAAATAGTATAAGCTTTTTCTACATACTAAACAAGGGTTCGCATGATATACTTATATCAGTCGATATACCTTACCTATCGGATATATATCATGATATAACTTAACATCAACGCTTGATACTAGTAGTTCCGTGAGAACAGTAGACCTCGCCAGCCCTTATAAACCAAACCTAAAAGAAACCAACAAAAGTCAACTTTGGAAACAGAAAAAGTACCTACTAAAGTGACAAAAATTAGCACTTTAAAGCTTAATATTTCGCAAACGGATCCCTGAATCGAAAAATGTTTATCATACACCCGCGATATTTTTGAAAGACCCATCCAACGATACCCCACACCATGGATATCACGCGGAAAAAAATAATTTTCCATTTTACGTATGCAGTTCTATGAACATAATTTATTTTTTCAACTTTCTTAAGTCGATCCACTATTACTCAAAAACTAATAGAACCTACTTAGCCGTAATAGTTTTCCTTGTAACTACGTTATATATGCTACTGCCATGAATTTTTTCACATTTCCAGAAGCAACCGTTTAGCTGGCAGGGGGGGGGGGACACGTGACTCTAACAAAAATTACCGCTTTAAAGCTTAATATTTCGCCAACGGATCCCTAAATCGAAAAAATGGTATTCACACACCAGCAATATTTTTGAAAGACCTATCCAACGATATCCCACACTATGGGATTCACAAGAAAAAAAAAGTTCACTCCCACTTTGCGAGTATGGTAGGTACTCTAAAAAAAATGTTTTTCAAAATTTTATTCTACTCATTTTGTAGGTTTAATTAATTTATACATATGCCAAATTTTCGTCAAAATCGGTTGAAAAATGCGACCTGTAGAGAATTACAGACAGACAGACAGACAGCCGGACAAGAGCATTTTTGGCCAGTCTCGAAACGTAGACGCTTCGCTCGCTTCGCTCGCTCGGTCAATTAAGTACAGCTACTTACATCAAATTGATATTTTAAGATCTATAATATAAATCAAGCACCATATTGATGAAAATTCCTATCATCATATCAGCCCTTCAACGTCCACTGCTGGTAATAACCTAATAATAAATTGTGTTTACTTTCTCATTGAAATTACTTAAGTGAGTAAAATTTCAAGTAATCAGGCAAGTTGCAAAAAAAAATTTCATTGTTTTCAATTTTGTAAATATCATGACTTACTTAGGTACCTAAGAGCCGAGGTAGCCTAGTTGGTTATGCACTCGCCTTACGTTCATGAGGTCGTGAGTTCGATCCTTGCCCGTACCAATGAGTTTTTCGAAAACTTAAGTACGGTTAATTATAATACCACAGGTTTATCGGTGAAGGAAAAACATCGTGAGGAAACCTGCATACGCCAAAAGACTGGTATTTAACTATTCTAAGGCGTATGTGAAGTCCCCCAAAAACGGATTGGGGCACCGTTTGGCGGACACGGGTTTGGCACAACAGATCCCATAGGGTCGAAGTGTCGCCAGGTATTCCTGGCCCCCTCAGAAGATAAGATACTTAGGTACCTATATAAAAGTCGGATATTTTCATCGAAAATATCCGACTTTTATATAGGTATATTTATTATTAAAAAAAACCGGATCAATTTGTGCGCAACTGCTAGTAACCCAATATGGAAATCACTTAGTTTCATAAATACGTAAACAATGTAGCCAAAATAGGTTGCGTGCAAAGCTTTAATGTAAGGTATATTTGGCGCGGGTCAATAAACTATAGCTACAACTATAGCTACTTACAAGACTTTGCTCGTTATGGATTTTTCATCCACTTTAACCTCTATTTAACATAGGTACCTTGATACATCGTGTTTCAGTAATATGTATATCAAAAGTCAGAAACGCAAAGTTAACCTAAACCACAGAATAGATAATAGGACAAGTCCTAATCGCTTTAGATTTTACGTGCTCCACTCTTTGGGACAGATGTCGTTACATATCAGTTATTTGAAGCCGATTTATCCCTTAAGTGGGAAAACGTACAATACAATCGTTCAATTCCGCTTACTGACATCTACGCGTACTTAAACAATAATTAAACTATCTCAATCAATTTTTAATATTTCTATAAAGAGTATCGTTTTGGCAGATTTGGAAAAAATTAGAAATAAGTACTGCATTTATTTTAACTACAGACTTGACCTGATTCTCGCTACAGGACTGGCGTTGTGCAAAAGTTCAAGGTCTTAACCCGCCAGTGGACATGTCCTACTATGCATAATACAGGAGCTTAATTGTATCATAGCATATTGGTCGTGAGAGTGGAGCCAGCCGCTACCGCACGGGCGGCATATAATAGGGACTTACACACGATGCGATTGTCAGACCGATTTGTTTTGACTCCGACCGACCAATACCATTGAAAATATCATTGAAAAGATTTGAACAAAACACACTGCAGATATGATAAAGCTAAAAGATTTTTTCAGTTATTTATGAGTTATTTTATGCGTAACGAGTAATATAACACGCTGACAAACGAGCGTAGTATTTTACCCAAAAAAACTCGAATTTTTATTTTCATTCCCCTTTTTCACAGAGGAAGTAATAGTCATTTTTAAATCAAAAATCCCATTTTTATGGGATTAGGAATTTATAAAAATGGAAAAACAGATGAATGGAATTTGGTAAGACTGACAAACTGACAACAAATATCACTGAACATGGTACGAGATGACGCGACATGAGCAACAGCTATTCGACGGTCTTCAATCTTGGTGGAACTGGTCGACCGAGCGAGACGGCCGGAGTGTTAAGGTGCATATAACACGGGAGCTACAGAAGCCCAACCGCACCCGACCGCGTCATTCAGACCAGATCTCATGGTGTGTAGCGCTCATATGTCACAAAGGTCCAGGCACCATCGCGGTTGTTGGAAGCGTTTCCCACGCGAAAGGAGTGCGAAACCAAACACGTGTAGGTATACAAATTGAAGCAATAGGAAAAATTGAATAATTAATATTAAAATTATAGTACTGCACCTAATAATAAAGTAACACTGCAACTGTATCAATGCATGTGTTGAAGCAGTCAATAAAAATTGTGGCATGATACAAATTCAATTTTGCGAGGCAGGAATCGTTAATCGGCTGCTTAAGGGTGGTCAGGCGGTAAATGGATACCCAATAATTTATTTATGACGATGAGAACCTACTTTCTCCAGAATAAAGCTCGAAATGTCTTTGCTTGTGCACTATAATTATGAATGACCCATTCTACTTTCGTTACCTATAGAAGCCATGTATTATTATTATTTTATTAAATTCTTTAATGGCTTATAGAGTCGGTCTCCAAAACTGTAGGTAGGCATGAAAGGTGCACTAGAAGCTGTAACAAGTTTGTGTTACAACGTTAAATTTGCAGTCCATTTTGGAAATCCATCTATTGTTTTCCGAGGCGCATATATGCGAATGTTTTCGTATGCCATTTGTGTTGTAACTGATGTTACGTGCGTGCCTTCAATATCTGATTCGCATAGAAACGTGAACTTGAATGAATGACCTATGCAGAGATTGGTCGCGTCGGGGAATACTAGAGATGATAACGTCAAGGAGTGACTCAGTGTATATGCAGTGACGCCTTAGGAACTGTTATCTGCCCATGGCACCATACCGTCAATATGTGGTTGGGATTCCTTAAAAAAATTAAGACTGCTACTCTGTACGTAATGGTAGTAGCATGTCAATTAAAAACAATGTACCATTTATTGTACCTATTCATAAAAAAGAATAACTACAACAGGACACTTCTTTGAGTTCTTCATAGGAAGTAATGCATTTTAGTCACAAACACTATGCACAATCCCTTTTACAAAAATAATGACATGTGTAATGATTTTAATTATGTAAAAGCGAAAGAAATGAATCTAATCTTATCCATCTACTAAATATTTATTTAACATTTTATTGCACGAACTAAGCCAAACTTAAAGCCAATGGCCTTTTCTACCACCTAACTTTTAGGCCATGCAGATTAGTTGGAATGAAAGATTGCATTGTATACTTTTTATGAAACAATTTATACCTACATTGATAAATACTCTGTAATTGATCGTCTTAGGTGAAAAACAATAATACTAGGTATAAAAAACTAGAACACAAAAGTTACTTAAATGAGGGTCATAAAAAAGGGGCACAGTTACACACTGGATCCTTGATTAAAAGATTTAATTTACATTTAGTTTGCAAATAAACTTTGATTTGATTTAGTTTCCAGATCATACCTACTGCAAACTGTACATCAGATTGTTCAGATTTGGAATAGTTCAAGTCTTAATAATTGCAATGCAATTTTACGTTTGTTATTATCTGTTTTAATTTAAGCTAGAAATAATGAGCAATAAGAACTTTTTTTTATTAAGAACCTTTTTGATTTTAACAAGAGTATAAATATTATATGGAATTCCACTCTATTTTTAGACTTGTGTGCAGTGTGCAAGCCACTAGGAAGCTAATGGTAAATAGTAGGCTGTACTGTGCAGCTGAGTGTTACATCCCTAAGGTCGCAGAATATATAATAGTAGTACTAAGGTCTTAGAACTTCGATGAAAATTGCTGATGGCTCCCAAGAATTTGGAAGCTTCTAAGTACCTTTACGCCAGAAAGAGGAGGCCTGCATTTCATTATCGCCTTTCTATACAGAGGTATCTACCTACTAAGGAACTCCGTTTATCCAGTTTAATTTACCATGTTTCAAAAGTAAAAATATTATATATTGCATACTAAACTATCTATGGGTACACTGGGTACCTACATTCATACACTTTTCATCATAATCATTATATTTAACTGCTTTGGTGAGATTACCTAATTGTAATTCTGAGTCCAGCAGCAGAATATGAACATGTAGAGTTACTGTTTACAGGCAGTTCTGATGTTGTTATAGCTAGTCATCTCTTATTCATTAACTCATCTCATATTTGTAATTGTAGAATGCGGCAAGCAAGGTCTATCAATCCTACACCTGACAGAAGGTAGGAAAGTTCAAACCATTACAAAGATTTGGTTAGAAATGTGTGGTTAAACTTACTATGCATTTTCACAGCAATATAAACTATGGATGATGAAGATTTCGCTTCTCCATTCAGCAGAAGTCAAGCTAGAATGCTATGAAAATAATAACATTTATTTTGAAGTGAAAGTACCAAATCATCTGCAAAGTTGACATCGTCAACGAAAAACATCGGGACGCTTGAAAAATAAATTTTGTACTTACTTCCGTATATTTCACGAGATACCGGGAATGGTTTGTACACTTTTCTTAGTTGAAAAACGTTTTTGCTTAGTGTAAAACTCCGAGTCCTCGAAAACCACAACAGCCGAACGAAACGAAACGACAACCGGACTCCGGACGACAGACAATTTACTTTTTTTTTTGTGAAAATGTCACAGATAAAAAAAACAAATAAAAAAGGCACATGCATGTACATCACGCACGCAACGACACATCACGAATCAATTCGTCTCACTCTCTCTTGAACTTCGAACGACGTGATCTCTTTCACGCCACATGCCCGCAGCCGGCAGCCGGCAGCCAGCGACAGGAAATGCCAGAGAGAGAGGCAGCATTCTCGAGGTGGGCAAATTGACATCACTGGGCGTTTTTTAAAAAATCATTTTCCGAGCGCCGGCGAGTAGAAAGATTTGCCGAGGACAGGATATGCCATCTTTAATCATACATTTTTAGTCCTCGGCATCCGGGCCGGGTGCTTTATCGCTCATTGCCAAAAATCAAAAAGGGTATGGTAAATATTTGAAGCCACACTATATAATGTTTTTAGTAGGGTAATCGAATTTGTAGCTGGTAACACTCGTCTCGTCATTTAAATGGACTGTTTCCACCAGAGCCGTAAAATTTATTAAAAACACAAGTCGTTTTGTTTTTCATTCAAGTTGCTAAAATTTTCTTGTTCTCTCTCATTCTTTTCGTTCATTTCATTCATTCAATAATCAGTCAAATCTACAGATTGCTCAGTTCTAATCTGAGAGATTTTTGTCAAATTTCGTAATTTTCGTTTCATTTTGTTTGGGATAAAACTTTGGTTTGGATTTGTTTAGTTAGTCTCGGTGAATCTATTTACAGTGAATTTTCTGTTTTGCTTACACACTTCTTGTGAAAGTCTTTCGAATTATATATAAGCGGCGGAAGTTGGACTTATTAATTTCAGCCTTGAGACGGAAAGCTTGAAGCAAGTCCACAATGAATATCTCCATTGAAAAGAAGCGGACCGATTGTCCAGCTTTGCCCAAAGGTTGGCAGAGGGAAGAAGTTCTGAGGAAGTCGGGACTGTCGGCTGGGAAAGTTGATGTTTATTATTACAGGTAACTGCACCTTATTTGTGTACTACCTATGGATTCCAAGCATTTAAGCCACCCTCTACTGAGGCGGTTGCGTTGGCGGCCACTTTTGGTATACCTATAGGAATAAATAGAAGATTCCACACCACCGCGGGCTTGGTGCATCCTGAGGCCGGTACGTTTTTTATGGTACCTACCTAAGCCTTTTGCTATCGCCCCAGTGTGTGGCGACTCAAACCTGGATACCTATTTAATGTAAACTATACCTACATATAATTTTTATTAGAAAAGTATAACACCTAACTCATTGAACCTTGTCTATAAAGGAACTTCCATTAAATTTAAGTTAAACAATTTAATGGACCATACATACCATTATGTACACATCCATCACTAAATGAGGGATATTCTTTGAACTAACACCATGGTTGCATTTGGTAAATCATTTAAAAGAAGTGATCATTCAGAGAATGATTCTTGATCTTGTCTTATTAAACACAGGATTGACCATATAGACATATTGCATAGAGGTATTTATTTTCCATTAATCCAACCTTAATACTTAATAACCACTGATTTCTGAACACTTATTCTTAACTCTGTTTTTCTAATAATAATTTACATAAAGTAATATATGGTCTCGAGTCAGGGTTTGAATAATCATGCATCAACTGAATTTCAATGAAGTTTAGTTTATATTTATGCTGACGGATGCCTTACTGAATGCAACCTAGCTGTCTTCATCTCTGGTGACAATTTATTTTCTATAGCCCTGCAGGTAGAAAGTTCCGCAGTAAACCCGAGCTAGTACGTTATCTCGGTGATAATATGGACCTGTCGTGTTTCGACTTTCAACAGGGTCAGATAAACACAATGCTGCTGTGTAAGGCCAAGAAAGCACGGGCGCAGTTTGACTACAGGTTCCCACATTCGTGTCATAACTTCTCTCACTTGTGTTGTGTTAGTGCGTTCTAAGCTTTGTGTTGTACTGTATGCTGTTCAATGTAGGCTTTTAAATGTGTTGTAGATGCCACTACAGCAAAAATTTTGCATTGATTATGTTTAACTTATACTTTAAAGTGTAATCAATGTTAACACCAAACATTTGGCCAAATAAATCAAAATTGTGCACAGCCTCACACCGGTATCAGAGCTAGTTCCTTCACACATAATAACTCTCATGCAAGCTTGAATAGTGCTTCACTCACTTTAATTTCAATAGTCACAGTGAAACTATTGTAACTCACAGAAGCTTTGCTTACTCTATTAATTACAACTTACAATAGAACCATTACAAATGCTAACAATTTAAGATAAATGCTGTTGTTCCATTCATTCTTCTCATCATTGAACATTTTATACATTTATTCTTATCCAAGTATAGGTAACTACGTAATTCATAGTTAATAAACGGATTAATTATTAAATTTATTTAATACTATTTGAAAATAATTGACCTATTTAATCAACAGTTTCCTATATAAGTATGTTTACTATTAGTTACTTATATGTGTATATCCATCCATCACCAAATTGTATTTTTTGTCACAGATATGAGTATGAACATGAGTCTACTAGGCTTTTATTTTATTCACGTTATATAGCTAAAGCATGACAACCAATTATGTGTAGCAAGCATGACTGTTATAGAAAATGTACTGTAGCTATTTGTGTCGTTTTAAGCGTAATTAATTAGTATTTATGATATAACTTATACCTATTCAATTTTTTTTTAACCTTCTAAATATAATGTCTATAAACATTATCTACACTATAGTATATCTTTATAACATACTTTTTTTTAACATATAAGACAAGTTTACAGAGAAGTAAAATTATTAGGATTGTAAAGTATTAACTATAATAATAAGTTATTTTATTTTCTTATATTTGCCATAGATAGAACTCTAGTTCTAAAATTCATACAAGGTTTTTTTCTTTCCACGAAAATTATCCATTTGTTTTTGAATCCCCTAATATTAAGTATATGGACATTATTGAAGTTTGCTACAATTTATGAAGCAGGGGTGTGCGCTCGGATGCCTCGCTGGTGCCGCCGATCCGGCAAACCGCGTCCATTTTCAAGCAGCCCGTCACGGTGTACAAAACACAGGAGAGCAAGGTGAAGACAGACTTCAAACACGGCACGCAAGAGAAACCCAAACAGTTGTTTTGGGAGAAAAGGCTTGAGGTAAGTTACCATGGAACCAAGGTACATACATGTGTTTCTACAATATTTGTAGGTTTTTATTACAGCTAGGGCTTTCTTGGATGGTCTAAGTGTAATTAATTGTACTGCAAGTGTGACAGTGGATACTATTAAAACAAAATTGCTAAAGAAATTTAAAAAAAATTCAGTTATTTTTTTAGAAGTATCAAAAATAGCTATACCAAAATAACGGATATATTTGATATAATTATCCAAAATCGACGATTACGAGTATATACCTAGCATATAATTATAGACTAGACCGTCTACGAAAAGTTTTAAGTAATGACACACATTTTGAGCATGAGAAGTAAACATTATTAATGCAACTGTTTGCAGGGACTGACAGCTTGCGACGCTAACGGGGTCCTCGGTACGACGTCACTACCCAAATATATCAAACCGCTGGGGCCGTACATATCCGACGCCACCACCATACAGTCCCTGGCGACGGCTCTGCACGTTTCCTCGCAACCCATTACCGGTAAAACGTTATCTCTAATACACATCCAAACGATCTTAATGCTCTGTCTGTGCACATCCGACGGGCGATCTAGTTGTTGCCGTAAAGATCTCAACTCAGTGCTGCGGGACATAAGTTTCAACATGAATGTAGAAAGACAAAATAGTACATTGTGCAATAAGGGAAGTAAGTAGGATATTACTAACGAGAGTGTTAGAAGCCCGACGCCGAAGGCTGAGGGATTTTAATAACTCGAGTTTGTAATACCCTTACTTCCCGTGATGCACACAATGTTTTTCATCACATTTGCGAGGAAATTAATACCTACGACACAAGGGAACAAATCTATTTTCTTTAGACTTTGCTGGTAACAAATTTTCACTAAGCAACTGAGCCGCATTCACTCTATCCGGAGGTGTTAATATTGTTGTTGCACTTTCAGACTCGGATTCTTCACATGACATAGATATATTTTAAGTTTGTTTCTCTCTTTATTTATACTAATAGGTCACAACTACAGGTAGTTAATAAAATTGTTTTATTGTCAACTTTGTCAATGGAGCTTCAAGTTTTTTTCTTATGTAGTTTTACGGCCAATTGGAAACAAGTTCTTAAGCCCAAATCGTAGATCGTAGTTTATAATCACGAACACATAAAACCGCAGCACGGCCTCCAAGGCACAATCAGTGCCATTCGGTGGTCCACACTGCCACAGATAATGATAAAAAATGCATTTAGAAACTCCCAAAGGCGAAAGCCCATACAGCCAATTTTTATCGAATTTCAAAATAAAATTCACTGAAATAATTGCAATGTAAACTAAAACATTTTTAAAACACAAAAAATAATGCATTTATTTAAAGCGTAAATGTTTAAATTACCATTTGTAGAAGTTTCGAAGACATAAAAAGCCATGTTTGATTTAAAATCTCCTTAGTGTGGAATGTCATACCTGTTTGCTATAAAGTTATTTGCCTTCGAGTGAACGCCATTTTTTAAAACTACACATTATAGTCCCTAGGGGTATAATATTGTACAGATTTTCATTACTCCCGCGGGTGTATATAGGCCATTGTGTTTCTGTATGCATGCATATAATAATCCACATAACGAGCAAGTGTGATGAAAATGATTTTTTTTAACCTATGTATTTAATTTTTATATTTATGTATTATTTTGTGTAATTTTTTTAAATGGATTGTTTTTGTTCAATACCAGGTCAAACCGGCTCAAAGCAAGCCATACTCGAGAGCCCGGGCGTTTTTTTAAACCCTGAACAGCCGCTGATAGCGGCAGTGACAATTACAAAGGACGACGTGCGGCGACAGGAGGATCGGGTGAAGCGCGCCCGGCTCCGGCTGCAGGAGGCGCTGGCGGCCGCGTAGGGCTGCGCCGGCGACGGGGAGACCCCCGCCGCCCCTGCCGATGACGACGCACCCGACTTTGACGCCCTCGCACCGCGCCCGGCCAGCCCCCTCGCACCAGCCAGCCCGCTCGCACTCGCCAGCCCCGTCGCCTCACCCAGCCCACTCGCACCACCCAGCCCACTCGCACCACCCAGCCCACTCGCACCTCCCAGCCCACTCGCACCTCCCAGCCCACTCGCACCTCCCAGTCCACTCGCACCTCCCAGTCCACTCGCACCTCAAAGCCTAGTCGCCTCACCCAGCCCAGTCGCACCGCCCAGCCCAGTAGTACCTCCGAGCCCACTCCCTCTGCCTGACTCCACTGAGCAATCTTCCCCGAACCCACCACTGCCCGAACGGCGCACTGAAGCTGATGCAGACACCACTACAGATTATTAAGATACCAAGCTTTTAGAGGTCCTCTTTGCAATATAGGCCTACTTACAGAATCTCGATTTTTATACCTATTTGACGCGCATTTGTACTTTTAATAGTATCCATTAATATACATTTCATTTGGATGTCTTATTGCACTCGTACATTATTTTATAACACTAGGAAGCCAAAAAGAGCCGAGAGTGTTATGTAAAGTTGACGCTTTGGGATAAAGAAAGGAAATTTACTTCCGATAGTATATAAATCGCAAATATGGCTTTGAAATGTGTCAATTTTTAACCTTTGTCAACATTTTTCATAAACAGATTGTAATGTATTAGTATTATAATTGCGGCTTTTGATAAATAAAATATGAGTGGTTTTATATTAAGTGTAGATGTAAATAAAAGATTTTACATAATTTGATAATTATTTATTTTTCAGTAGAGGAAATCTCGAAATGTGCAATTTAACACTTTACATTATAATTCACAACCTTAAAAAATTTGGCTTTTACTAGAGCCAAGGATTAAAGATACTGAACTTAGTCGGTATTGGAATTCAAGTGATTCAAATATTACAAGCAAAAGCTGCCAAAGAAGATAGTCATTGATTAGGCGTGTCATTCGCGGCACGCCTCGCGAGGCGGGCCGCGGCCGCGGCGGCTCGGCCGGTCTGGACGCACCTATTGACCTCAATTGCCCACCACACATGGCCAAACCATGAATAATTCTTATGGGTTATATCTTGTAAGAAATAATCTTTTGGCTGATAGCACTTTGCATGGCACTTGATAGAACTATAGTTTGTAAATCACAGCATTAATTGCTAGCGACTCTTAAATCCTGGCAAAATATTAACTACTCTGTACAGCAGCAAAAATACACTAAACATGAAAAAATATGTTACTAAAAATACTTTACTTTGTGCAAATGGACAAATAGATAAGACTGCGTCCACTTTGGATTGAGCTGGTAGATTGGTCTAATAAATCTATTAAAAAATGGACGGTAGCTGTGCCAACAAAATAAGCTAATGTGTTGTGTGCAAGTAAATATAAAATGTTACGTAAAAGTATTCTTACTTCTACTTATTTAAATCAATTCCTCAAAATCTTGATAAAATCCGACAAGATTAATTCTTGAATCTATAAAATTACCTATACAAACACAAAATTAATGACTAGAATAATTATTTGTTCTAACTTTTCCAAAGCGATATGATCATAGTATATAATTTTTTATAAAATGGACTACATATTCAAAGGCCCCATGCTTTATTAAAATTTCTCAAGCAGAAATAGTTGAAAAGTATTTTAAATAGTATCAACAAGTATATTTATTTATAAACTTTATTACCTACATTAACTAATTTTATTGGGCTTGGGACTGGAATTTCTTTGCTTGGAATGTATAAGTGCATTACTACTATGAGGACTTACACTGATATGTTAAAGTATAGAACATTTTCGGCTGGATTCACAGCAGTCCAGGTCCCCCATAAGGGTTCCCGGAGAGGAGATACACGTGAGTCGCTAGAACATTGATTCACAGTGACCCAGAGCGTGTCCCGTACAGAACCGCCGCCTCACGTGTGTCTCCTCTACGGGAGCCTGTCCGGGTCTCCCATATAGCTGTGAAACCAGCCTTGAATTATGAAAATGCTAATAGGTAACTGCATTGATATACAAATATTGATACGTTAATCTGATATGATATATACTGCTCAATCAGAGAATATTTATGTCCATGGATAGAAATTAGAAAAGAATATTGTGCCTATTACAAAATACCCTATGAAATAATACTGTATCAATCGTGATTGGAAATCTGGCATCCTTTGTGAAATTATAAAAGTCTTCCATTTACTGTACATATTGTCAACTCCTTCTAAATTAGCAATGGACAAATAATGTGGAGGAATTCGTTTTCCAATTCCAATACGACGAAAATGCTCATTTATAATGTTTTGGTCAGAGGTTGGCGTCGGGCCGACATTCATTCGGCTGGAACAAATCCAGTACAAAATTGGACTAGCAGACGACAAAAGTCTAGTTGACACTTGAATATGTACAAAAAATATACAGAAAATAGTCAAGAACATTATGTGTATGACATACACAAATAAAGCAGGATCATTGGCCCCAAATCCTTTACAATAATGCTTTGGCCTATATGGTATTCTAGTTGAATATCCATAATTAAATACATTGCCCCTTAGTCCAAGTCTAAAACATAATCTAAGATTATTGCTAATATAAGACATACAATGGTAAACAATTAGAAATAAAATAGGTGAGGCCAGTATGAAATTAGGAATTTGCTTCAGCTTATAATAGTTGAGGAACCCTACATCCCAGTAGTGAGTTTGTATGTATGAATATGACAGAGGCAGAGAGTTGTTGCACCAAGGACTCTCGGCACTGCCAGGCAGGACAAATTCAGTGATTGACAAAAACTCTGGTAAGTTATGATCACTGTGAATACAATATTTGAAATAATTGTATGTCTGAACCAAAAGGAATGGGATCAGGGCTATTATCACAGTCAATAACAGCGCTATACAAGATGTCAACAGTGGTAACAACAAGAATGGAAGAATTATTCTACGTTTTAATGTTTTATATTTGTACACAATTTCAGGTAACATTCTCTCTATAATATTTTTGAAACTAGTATAAAATATGAAACCTAAATTAACAGAGCCATTGGATCTTGTGATCATAGAAAGACCGACAGGTACACTGCTAGTTATGTCTATATTAGCAAACCTCAATGTCTCATTCTCTGTACATTTCAACATTGTATAAAAAGTCATCCACGCAAACAGTGTTTCCGAGTACGGAGCAGAGAAGAATATACTTGCAGGATTAATGCAATACAGTACAGCTGATTTATATGCTCTGCACTCATTTCGAAGTATTCTTAAGCTCAATCTGTACAGTATATCAGCTGATTTTATAAACATCACAAGATTTATCAGGGTTGCAGATATTAACAGTAAACTATGATAGTTTAATAGTGAACCCAGTATACTGCCTAAAGCATATGCAACATATCTTACAATCAGGGGAAACAATGGGAAAAAAGCTAAGCAATTTTCGTAGGTGTACCCATATTGTGCGATATGAAGGAAATATTGAGCATCCCATCTTTTCATGCCACCTAGGAACTTATCTATAAACACGTCGGCGACAGATTTTTTGAGCGTTGGGTCCTCAGGGCTGATGAAGACGTTTGCATCATGATCTGGTATAACATTTGATATTGCTTGTAGGAGTACCACAACAATTCTTGTACTAAATGCGAACCACAGTATCTTTTGCCTTGGCGAATACATGTTTTCTGCAACGAAACAACTGGTTAAATGACATATTTCAAAAAGTTACGTATCTATACTGAAATAGCTCGTATGAACAACATTTATGTGTGTTTTGTACCTTATTATGTTCTCCGTGTTTTTAACTCATAAAACAATCATTGTTAACAAATAAAACGATTTCGAAGAGATAAAATCACCAAGAATTGCGCGCGCCGCATAATGCGGCCCACAACTCACAACAAATCAAATCAAACAAATGTAATGTCAAAATTGACATATTTTTTTGGTGTTGTTGATTTGTCCTCTATTGAGGACGGGCAAGGGAAGCTTCGTCCATACAGCCCTGTCTTATTTTAGTATTATTTCTTAAAATTATTTAAACCGGCGGTTACAGCTCGGCCTCCACAAAAACAGAGCACGACTAGAGTTAGTCGGCGATTTTCAATAAAACCGCAGCACGGCCTCCACGAGGGCACAACTAGTACTAGTGCACTTCGATGATCCACACTGCAGGTTCATGTCCGCATTAAATCGATAGTAGGATTAATTAAGAATAACAAGGGACATTTTGGAACGATCCGGTAGAGTCGTTACACGCTTTTATTTAACTATCCCGCACAATATACACTTTAATAGGCACTTGTTGCATATAAAACTATCACAAATATACACCAAAACCTACAATATGCATTTTTTGGAAAACAACAAAAACGACAACCATCTCTGACAAAATCCCGCCAAAAAGCCCCATTTTTTTTTGTTGAATTCGTCAGATGATGGAAAGGCAATAGTCGATAGACTATACAGCCACATCATATTTTTGTATAAGTTATACTTCAAAAACCGGCGGTTACAGCACGGCCTTACAAAAACAGGGCACGACTAGAATTTGTAGGCGGTTTTCAATAAAACCGCAGTAGTAGGTAAGTATCTACTGGCGCCGCGCCCCGTCCCAAGATTCTTTATACCTAGATCCAGTCCACTACTTTTGTGGGAAGGGATATCCATTCTGGGCTGCCAACCCAGATTGCATCGTCTGAGCGCATTATCAAGCTTCATCTGTGAAATGCTCCCGTTAGTGTCTTGCATTTTTTATCTATACTTATAATAAATCTGTAGAAACCGTGTGTCTGTACTTTGAATAAATTTATAAAAAAATGAGTGTGGACGATAAAAAAAGAGTAACAGAACACAAAAAAGCGTTTTTAATTTTTTTTGTCTTTCTGTCTTTCTGTCTGTCTGTAATCGCTAATCTCCGAAACTACTGAACGGATTTTCTTGCGGTTTTCACAGGTAGATTAAGTGCAACTTATAGGCTTTGTTTCATTGAAATCGGATGACAGCGAAAAAAGTTATCGTCATTTACAGATAAATCATTTAACGTAACAAGACGATGTCATAGACATAGGAGATATCAGTGTTTTTTTTAACTGGGACAGTATAGGCAAGTCCGAAACCATAGGAGATGCAGGGAAAGTGTCTTATGACATAGAAATTTTTTGGTCAAGCGTGTGTTGTCCATAAAAATGAGACAATTTGCACATATTTTTTTTAATGCGGTTCGACTCAGTTTCATGTAGGGATCACTTCATTATATCGGAAGAAAAAAATCTGAGCAGCAGAAGTTAGTCAAATTCAATAAAATGTTTTCTCATAGAACGCCAGTGAAAAATAATTTTTATTATTTTTAAAAAATGCGTATCGACTTAGATTCATGTTAGAATCATTTTATTGTATCGGAAGAAAAAAATCCAAGCAGCAGAAGTTAGTCAAATTTAATAAAATGTTTTCTTATAAAACAGACTGTGCAATGTACTTAGGAACTTACTACTTATTCATGCATGCCACCCGAACTCCAGCTGCTCCGATTACTATGTCAAAATTGTTATCACGAAAAAATACCTAAAGGTTCCTAAGACAGTTTCCCTGTATCTCCTATGGTTTTGGTTTTGCCCATACTGTATTAGTTAAAAAATACACACGTATAATAAAAATTGATATGAGAAGTCTTATGAGCAATAGAAGTGAAAACAACAATTTTTTAAATTTTTATCTGTCTTCACCAAATTGGATACGGTGTTCATAGTTTGTTCCTGAAGGTATGGTATACCTTAAAATATGGTGAAGGTATTTAGAATGATCCATTTTACCATTGGAAAATTATAACTAGACGATGTATGTCTGTACATAGCAGAGATAGGTACCTACTTCCAAAATCCACGCGGACGAAGTCGCGGGCAACAGCTAGTTTCTTTAATAAAACAACTAGCAAACGCCTCGCGACTTCACTCGCGTTGAAAGACTAGGGCACAAATTATTGGCGTACAGTAGGACCCGATCTGACGTGGTGGTGGTCATGGACATTTGAGCTGTGCATGCAATACTTCAATACAAGTAAACTTACGAAACCCCAGTTTTTTCGCCCCCCCCCCCCTTACTTCCCCTCCCTTCTGCATGCTTAACACGCCATCTGTCTTCTTATCAGGCCTTTCGGCACAGTTTATTTATTATAAGCTTTCGGCTTTTTTCGGGCGTATGTAAGTCAGAAAAGAAAATATAAAAAATACAAATCCTACCAAGGCACAATGGTACAAAAGAAACCACAATATTATTTTCAAGTTTATTATAATATAATTGCGTTCTGTCACATAATATTGTTACACCCAGATTCATACGTTTGTCGCCTTCGGACAATCCTAGCAGTCTAGCAAGAATCACAGAGCACACGCATGTTTTACGCATTACTTTTAAAAAAGCGTGTAATCTAATGTAATGAAATTAACAAGACCCAAACAAAGTTTTGCACTGAATAAATAAGTCACTTCTACCACCTATTTGAGGATTATAATTTTGACCTGTAGCAGTCATTCACCAAAAAACTTTTAACAGTAGGTAAACTTTCTAAGTCATAGGTTGAGTAACACTAGGTGGCGCCAGTGTCGATAAAAAGTTTTTTTCCCTTTTTTTCCTGAATTTATTTTCAACACGAAGGAATGCATGTGCAGCACTAACTTTTAGGGTTAAGTTGTAATTTTTAGCATTCACAAGTCGGCGCACATTAATTTATTAAGTAAACCTCAAATTTTATCAGAAATGATTGGACATTTTGAGTGGTAATCTAGAAAGCCCGCAAAATTTAGAAATTAGAAAAAATAAAGCTATTGTACACTGGGGGCCTAAAAGTGTTACTCAACCCGTGACGTACGCTTCAGGTGTTCCTTATCATATTAGCTTTAAGTTGCATTCACAATACAACACCATTATGTAGCGGCGATACGGTCAATTGCGATTGTCAATATTTACGTGATTGAAGCAACGAATGATCGTTTACAGTGCCAATTGAAGCGATTGTCAATTGAAACTACGGTATTGACGGCGAATGATGAAAATTTTGATTGACGGCGAATATTGACATTCGCAATTGACCGTCTCGGCAGCACATTGACGCTCATTGATGGCGAATGACAATAGTTTTCCTTCCTATTCTTGATCGCGCCCTCAATTATGGCGGACGTGTCTGAACACGATCTCGACGTAGCGAGTTAGGCATGCGCGAATGATGCGCCGATTGACGCACCGTCAATCGGCCCATCATTTGAAACCTTGAATCACGTAAATACCAATTGACAACAACAATCGCAATTGACCATGACGTTTCGTGTCAATGTAATCGCAATGCGATCCAGATAGCCGGAAGTAAGCTTCGAGGCATGATTCGCAGAATTCGCCAATGTGACATCAGCAATGAATTCGCAGCGATAAAACGTGAGTTTGAAGCATTGTGAATGCAGCTTAAAATATAGGCAAATTATTACATATTTTCTAATTCATTCTGCGGGTGAAAGCAAAGATGCACGTCTTTCTAGCTTTTAAATGTACCTATTCAGGCAATTTCTTACTTCTGAAAAGCTTCGTTGATTTGTTCATCCTATTTCAAAAATGACTGGTGCATTTTCACTTACAGCCCCATCGTTTGTTATACAATAATTTAATCGAAAGTTTATATGTAATATAATTAATGTGATCAAGTAAACATTACTGGGTAATTTCAATACATCCCCCCTACAAAACTGAGCAACATCACCCATTCATACTTTACAACTTAAATTTAATGAATTCACTTATAAACCACTACAAATGAAAGCTATTTTCAAAATAGTTTTACCACCACAACATAAGATAAATAAACAAACATTTATTTTATTTACGGTTACATGCTTGGAAAGTACTTAAAAACTGATAAATTGATTTTTTTACAAAACATTTATTCTGAATTTAAGTGTAAAAAAATGCAAACGCTTTCCGCAATAAAATTAAAACAACCCATTAAACTAAATTTTTGAATGACGAAAAAAACACGATTAAAATCAACAATGGATGTCAATAGCATTTGTCACAAAATGAAAATAATTTACGAAAACTGTAAAAAACTATACAAATATGGACAAGTTTTTTTAAACTAGTCGTACAAGTAGACACAATTCTTGCCTGAAATTGCGTTTTATCATATTATTTTGTTGCAAGCAAAACTATTTACATAAACCTACAGTAACTTGCGTAGCGTAACGCAGACATTAAAATTATAAGTTCACATCACTCGATGATTAAAAAAACACATTAGTGAACAAATTAATTTAAACCATTTAGTAATTTAAATACATTGACGAGCAAATACCTAAATGAAAAGGACGATATTTCCTAAAAGTTATTTCTTGAAATAAAAAGTATATTGAAAAGTTTTTATCATGGCGAGATGAAATGGTCATTGCCTCAGCGAAACGGTGCTTTTCAGTCATAGCCATTTTTTGTTGTAATATATTTTCAACGAAATAGAAATTATAATTTCCCTTCTTTATCACACTAAAGTTGTGTGCTGTTTTGATAAAGCGTAATTAAATACACTTCACAATGTTACTTTTTACTTCAACAAGCTATATTTTTGGAAATATCGTCACATATTCGACTTATATGCTCCTCAATTGTATCTTTACAGTAACACCTACAAATCAAATGACTTTTTTATTACCATCTTTGCTTGTCATGAAAATGATAAGATTTTATTTATTACGCATATACAACAATTTTGCATAATACCTAAAAATGAAGAAGGAATGAGTTTTTTTTATATATTTTTTTCTAGTACCTAAAGAAGTATACTTTGACTTTAGTCAACAGTCGGAAATTTTAAGGTGTAAATTTAGTTCCGGAGAAGTATTGTTATGTTATGGCTGTTTAAGCTCACTCACCCCACAGAAAGAAAAACTGATTTGAAAGGCAAACAAAAATTTCAATCATACTATGAAATATGACAACGCGCGAAAGTTCAAAAGACCAAAATGTACTGAAACCATAACCATACCAATTATGCGGAACATAAGAGATAGAATATAATTGCGGTAGACTCTGCGAAGCCATAAAAAATATGAAACTTTTGTATTCAACTAATTTCCAATATTATAATGTATTAGTAGTACAGTAACTATTACATAGGGTGTCGGGTAAACGTGTTATGTCCTTTCATCTTACCAGATTTTTTTATGTATTAATCCGACAGATAAAAAAATCTTAAACATATCTATTTATTCATGTTAGACCTGCTGAGATGCCATTGTGAACGCAGCTGTTTCAAAGTTTTTAAATTAGGTTTTACGACTCAAGAAACACGTAATTTTGTACCTGTGTAGGATGAAGCCTAGGCTTGAAACTAAAGATGGTGTTGCCACAACTCATTTGCTCATTTTCTCGATCTCTATTCTCAGGATGGCAAATAATGATTTTGAAAGAAAGTGGACTTTATCAAATATGCATGGTGGACGTTTGGCTAGTTGTACAGTAAACTGTAAAACCAATAGATAATGGTCTAATCGAATATTTTTCATAATCGGAAATGTTCGATAAATGCTTTGCATTATTTCATACATAATATTGCAAATAGAACTTGCGTGTAACGAAAAATATTTAACGTCATGTGCACCGTCGAATTTGAAAAACACCTCGCTCCCCGTAAATGATTGCCATCATATTTCTGTAGAAACGGTGCGCTTCCAGTTCAATACTAGGCAATAAATATGACACGTCAGAAATTTTTGGCTACTTTCGGCAGAATGAACAAACACTAAGGGACTGCGCAGACCAAGAGGAAAATTTTTTGACGTCATTGTCGAATGAACCATATCACTATAGCTTAAGGAACAAAATCGTATGAATGACGTCTGTACGTCGGCGTCGCCTCCCGCTCTACGTCATTCATGCGATTTTGTTCTTTAGGCTATAGTGATATGGTTGATTTGACAGTGACGTTAAAAAGTGGGCGGGCATTTTCCGCTTGGTCTAAGCATTCCCTAAGTATAGAAAGTGAGCTTACCGCTAAAATGTCACACGCAGCTTCAAAATTTTCGGAAGTCGCCAATATGACTATCAACAAATATTTATGAGCGATAATTTATATGAAAATGAGTTTGTTACGCTTACACCACTCGACTATTCAACCGATTTCCAAGACATTCTGCACACACACAGCCGTGGAACATAGGCTAATTTTTACCACGGGAAAAACTCCTCCCGCGGGAAACAAAAAACATGTCACCCAGGCGAAGCCGCCGTCTAACAGCTAGTTGATAATATTTCCAACGTATCATATTTACTGCTGACTGGAATAAATACAGTAGTGACGACATCGACTAACAAGCCCTTATAATTCTGTCAAAAGTTCTGAAGTGTGCGGTGGGAACTGCACGCTGATTGGCCCAGTCGAGGTCGCGCCATGTCGCGATTGGTCGGAATTAAGATGGCGTCAAGTGTGACTGATGTGTTTGCACGAGGCCTCTACGGGCATATTAGTCGATGGGTGATGATGACCATGCTTAACCATTGTACGGTCGACCGCACGTCAGTGGAAACAAAACCAGTATAATCTGGTCTTACATAGTATTGGAACTCCCTAATAGGCTAGGCCAGCTCAAGGTCAAAGTGTTTCGTCTGACGTGCGGTCGATTCTACTACTAGTAAGTATTAAGGTAGACTTAATGCGTCCGGTAGTACTACTTAATTAATTCTATACTACAGTAACAAAAATTTATTAGTAGCACCACGGTATAGCCCGTGGTGCTGTATCAAGGAGATGTAGCGGACGATGACGGTGGATGTGGTGTCGGTAAGCGAGCGGCAGCCGTAGTTAGTTGGGCGGGCGGAGCTAGGCGCGCGAGTGTTAGCTCATGGACAACTGGCCGAGGGCGAGTAGCCTCTCCACCGCCGCGTTCACGTCGCCGAACGTCGCGATCAGAGCTGCAACACACACAGCTTTTTACAATTCCATACCTAAAAAGGAACCCTATATAGGATCACTTCGTTGTCCGTCTGTTTCACAGGAACGCGTGCAGGTATCAAGTTAAAATAAATATCAAATACCCAGTCATTGTTTTAATTATGATAGGTTAGGTAGGTAGGTAAGGTAATACAATGCATCCTAATATTTGGATTACACAAGTGTATTTTTGTATGTTTAATAAAGTAATATTTATTTATTTTTAGAAGGTCGGGACGCGTCGGTGCCACAGTGGGTAAGACGACCAATAGTTTATTCTCGAAACTTAAATACATTTTCTGACTGCTCTCAAAAGGTGAAGGAAAACATCGTGAGGAAACCTGCATACGCGAAAGGAGTTCTTAGACGCATGTGAAGCTCATCACCCGCACGTGGACGTGGACTATAGCCCTAACGCACTCGTTGAGGGTAGGCCTGAGCCCCAACAGTGGGAAAATATTAATGCGTTGATTACCTTGCAAGTTAGCCTCTCGGTTGAGGAACCCCATGGCGGCGAGCTGTTCCAGCTGCTGCGAGTAGCGCTGCTCGGGCGGCTGTTGCGAGTTAGTTTGATTGTTCCCCATCGCAGACACCATCCGTTGCATAAACTGAACGCAAAATTCACAATTACAATCATATTCATCTAAAACTGTTTCCTCGCATTATTAGTTATTTCTGAGAGATGTAGCGTGATGTTAAATAAAAATTAAATATTCCAGAGATTAGCGCGTTCAAACAAAACTGTATTTTTAATGCAACAAAATGTACGGGGTTACAACCTGTGTGAAAAGCTCAGAGTTGTTCTCCTGTCGCGCCTGCGCGCTGGTGGGCGGCGCGTGCGCCGGCGCGGCGGGAGGCACGGCCGTCGCGGCGCCCACGCCCATGCCCAGGTTGTTGACCAGCGTGGGCGCCGCCGTGCGCAGCTGCTCCATGCCTTGTTGGATTTGCAGCAGGGCGTTCAGGGCCTGGGAACAATTCGCGTCGACGGTGTAGCAATTCATTTTAACTAGGTGATTGTGCATGCTATTTCACTTACATTACTTCATTCACTTACGCGAAATGGTACAAAAAGTATCAAATTATGATAATAAGCAAATTATGATACTACAAGCGTCGCGAACCAACCTGCGGGTTGGACATCATCTGCTGCATCTCCGGATTCTGGAGCTGCGCGAGCATCTGCGGCATCATCGTGCGGATCTGGTCCTGCAGCTGCGGGTTGTTCGCGAACATCGGGTTCTGTACGCAGACAAACAAATCACAATCATTATTTTGGGTATTGATATGAAACGTCTGTAACTCCGGCTACATTTTGAGAAACTTACAAAAGAAAAACGTTACAATGAGACTCGAAACTTTTCACATAGCTCTCGGGTTTAACCGGGTGGGACCGAAATACCCACTTTTCGCAAAGAGTAGTATTATTTAAATTACTCGTAGAAGTATTTAGTGGCTACATTTTTTTAAAATTTATTTTCATAATTTCATTTTTAATTAAATTAAATTTTTAATCATCTATTTTTAATCGTTACAGTATTTTACGGTGTCATTGATCTAATAGGTGTGTCATCGAGAGATACGAGATAGTGAGTGAAAGAGTGTGTCATCAAGATATTCATTATTGTATGAGTCATTAAACTAGCGTCGTCTTTGAAAAACCAGCGCATTAATGAGTTTATCGAAACTTACGTAGGTACTGATTATTAACACACTTCAGACTTTTTATAAATCAGTTCACAAATTAGTTTTTTTATCTAAATTAATATCTAATAATTTTATCTAAAATAATTTTATCGGGAAATAGAGCCTCTATTTCCCTTTTAAAAACCCGGACAGGACGTTCCTCATACTCCGTGTCCCTCTTACACCACCTGGTTATTACTATTACTATATTATACTATTTTTAATATAAAAATAGTATTTGTTATTGTTACTATTCATAAATAATAAAAAAATAACCTGGTTAATGAGTTGGGAGGCCATATCCGGGTCGGCAGAGAGGGCCTGCAACATATTGTTGGTATACGGCGCGTTCAGCATGGACTGCACCAGGCGCGGGTTCTCAGACATCTGCTGCAGCAGGGACTGCATGCCCGGCGTGTTGATGAGGCCGGGCCCGGTGGCGCCGGTCGCAGCGGTCCCACCGGTGCCACCGGTGCCGGCGGTGCCGCCGCCGGCGCCGCCGCCGCCGCGCTGCCACGGGTTCGGCAGCGGCTGCCTGTTCTCAGCGCCTTGTTGGGGGTTAGTGCCGTCTGTGAGTCAAAATGTAATACAATTCGTTTATTTTGTCAGCATGCGTTTAGAATGCAGTCAGGCGTTAGTATGTGGAAAATTTATACTCCAGGAAAATAAATAAATTATTTACAGTAAGTCGAATAAAAGTGAGTACTTCCTACAATCATTATATTAAACAACAAAAAGACCTAAGTCGCCAAAAGCAAAAAAACATACAGGTCGAAAAAGAACCTCCTCTTTTTTTTTAAGTCGGTTGAAAATAAAGGCATTTGCCAATTAACCACTATTTTTAATGCTTTTTGTCATTTAATTTTTTAACGGACTATAAAATTCGAAGACGAAGCCAAAATTTTATATAATTTTCTGTTAGTGCGATCTCTTTTACAGATAAAAAATATATGTACAATTGAATCGCATGATGTAAAAGCAAAATTAATAAATCTATTAGAAACTTCCTTCCTCTAACCATCTTTGAAGACATTAAAGATACTACAAATAAATCATCCTAGTGTATCAAGTAACAAAATTTTGGATCTGGTAGGAAAAGGAATATAAAGCAAACTTATTGAGCAGTTGAAGGTGAAATACAAAAACAACACTCGTCCATTTCGACGAATTTCATATTTGAATGATATCTAATTGTTTTAAAAATCATATACGACACCTAACATGGTTTCTATTGAATTATAATGATTGCCCATTAATTGTGTAGGTACGAAAATACGTAAAAAGAACTTCAATATTATTGTTTACGATAAAACGGTTTTTTAATAATAAATACTTTTTGGCGAGTGTGGCTTTTGTATGAGATCCTTCAATTACGATTATAACATAACCATAAATTATTATTATTATTACAAAGAAGGCAATAAATGGAATAAAGCAGCCGTGTTTGAAGGGAAAGTAAACTAAATATCGATGATAGCAAATTATACTGAACTTGTTTATTTTTATTGCCGGTGGTTTCTTAAATATATTTGCAGTTCTACTTAATTTTGAAAATAAATAAATGTTTGCTTTCAGTAAAACTTACCATCAACATTTAGGGTACTTTCCCTCCAGCTCCAGACGTGTATATTTTCCGGCAATGGACACGTATAGTTATGATTGTTCATTGAATAAATATATACATATATTGCTTAATGAGAGTTGGCTTACCCGAGTTGTCCACCAGTCCTGAGAAGGGGTTGCCCGCCATACTACTCGCCACATTCAACATCGGCTCTTGAATATCCCTGTACATGCGTTGCAAGGCGTTGTACCCACCTGAAAATATTATACTGTTGTAGTTTTAACTTATAACTACATGCAATAACTAAAATTAAAATAAACATGCAATCCAACTTAGCTATTTTTAATTATACGAATTATACATAAATATAAAACTGAATTATACATTGGTTGTAAGCGTGCTGGGCTTAGTACAAAGTCAAAACTATATTATAACATGTAAGTACAGTGGGTACATTTATAACATATTAGCTTTACGTTTAATTAATATCTTTAGAGTAATTTCTGTTGTATTAAATAAGCTGTTGGTTTTCTGAATAAATTAAAATTAAATAAAACGTCAGTTTTTTATCTAGCACCGCTTGCAAGGTGAAGAAGAATCGGCGCAACACACTTGTATTTAAAATGAAGTTTGTACATAACATTAATTTTGTAAAGATTGTGCGAGACTGAAGTAACATTAACACCAGGCATCTTTGTCATTCAATCGACTATTTATTAATAAACTTTCTTACAAAGATGACAAGAGTCGAAGGACAGCCTAACTGATCTAACGCACAGCTGGTATTTATTTTGTATATAGGTTTCTTACGATGACATACGACAGGATTATTAGAATGAGGATGTTGGATTTGGTAAGATGTGTAAGGACACCCTTCCCCTACTCACCGGGTATGCTCTCTAGGTTGGAGAGTGCGCGGTCGTGTGAGCGCATGAGCTCCTGCAGCATGGCGGGGTTGCGCGCCAGCTCCATGGTCTGCCGCAGCAGCTCAGGGTTGTTCAGCATGTGGCTGATCTCAGGGTTGCGCTGACATCACAATCGACAATATTTTACAAACATTATACCACTCATTGGCGCATTGAGAGACGCCTATGTCCAGCAGTGGACAGATGCATGCTGATGATGATGACCATACTACTAAAATCCTACTAATATTATAAACGCGAAAGTTTGTAAGGACGTTTGAATGTTTACTCTTTCACGCAGCAACTACGGAAACGATTTTTCGATGAAACTTTAAAACATAGATTATACTTCAGAATAACTCATTATTATGTGAATTGGCCAATCCAAATTTAACTCGGGTGAAACCGCGGGCATATACAATAAAAACGCTGGTAGATCCGTTTTTCGGTTTGATGTCTTTCGAGATTTTGCCGACGAAAAGTATCACACTAGTACGCGCCGCGCCTCACTGAAGGCAAGGCATGCCTCCGATCGCCGGTCAAAGGAGGCGAAAATCGATCGGCATCCCCATATTAAACGTGCTTTTTGTATGGCAAAAACGTCGATCGCTGTCGTTGAGTGTGTCTTGACGAAACCTAATAGAGCTAGTGTAACTTCAGGAATCCATAAAGAAGTAAGGTCGTCTCATCAGTGGCCACTTACAATCAGGCTTTAACCACACAAAGGCAAAATCTCATTCAAATCAAACGATTAAACCACCAAGCCAACGAAGCGACATTACACATTAGTGTACGTATTCCAAGACTTACAAAAGATATATTTTGTTATACAATTTGACCCAGTGACCTGGCAAAAATAAAATTAATAAAAACAAGTTTATCTATCTAGCTACAAGTATCACCATTGTTTATCTATTTATTTATATCTTCTTGGAAGTTCAAATAAAACTGGTTTATTAGTTGTGAATGATTAAATTTTTAGCTGATATGCAATAGCGGTAATCAAAATACAAACAATTAATTCTGTAGCAACTGTGTTCTATATAGTTGTCTCTTTCTTTTTAATGAGGATTTTATAAGCCCCGCCCCCGCGCATGGCACCACATAAGCTCCGGCACGTGTTACAGAAGGAGAGCTCATACGAATTTGCGTAGATAAGATGGACCAAGTTCAAAAGCACGCGACGCATACATTATATGTTTTTCATTGTTTTTTTTTGTTCTTTTCATTCCTATTTACATAGGCAATAAATTAAATTTATTTTCATTTCACACACATAAACAATACTTAGAGTACATTTAAGCACTGTTTTGTCGTGGCTACTAATTAAACACTGATGCGGCAACTGGGTAATATATGATCGAAGTCTATAACTATGAAAATAATAGACAAAAAACTTCCATAGAGCGCGTTTTGAGACAAGAAACTATCTTATTTCTAGTAATTCGGAACAGTAAAAATTTGCCTTTATGACCATCAACTCATGGTCTAAGCACAGATAAAATTGAATAAACGAAGTTTGGACTTATATTGACATGATTAACTCACGGCCATCAAGTCCTGCATCTGTGGGTTGGAGGTGATGAGCGAGCGCATGTTCTCAGGGTCGTTCATCATCTGCTGCACCAGCGGGTTGTCCAGCACCGACCGCAGCATGTCTGGGTTGGTCAGCAGCTCTTGTTGCATGCGGGCCTGACATTTGTGCAATAAAGAGTATTGATTTGATTTGAAATAGTTATTTTTAATCGCATGCCTCATTTAGAGTGGTTTTATAATAGTCTATTCATTGTTACCTGCAAGTCCATGAAGGTGCTTTGACCAAGTCCCAAGCTCTCCAGGCCGCCCAGACCACCCAATGAGTTCAAGCCAAACGGTGTAGCGGCGACATCAGCTAAAAACAATAATAATTTCTTCACAATTATGACAATGTAATATAATTATCACAGGTAAGCTATGCCTAAATTTAGAATTAGAGCATTTCCATCATATGTCATATCTTTATCTTATTATCATATGAATATATCAACTCTTCTAGGCCAACAGATTTGCATCATGTATGCAGGAAGTTCAGGAGTTAAACTTGGCTGCTTTTACTAAAACACAAAATGGTAATTCATTTACATTATCAAAAACTATATTACAAAACAAAATGATTTCAGAAGTCCTTTAAACTAAGACTGAACTATTGGACTAAACTTAACCTCTAACTAGAAGAAATTTGATAGGATTTACTTAGCAAGACATGAAAAGTCTGCTTTGAATCTTTCAGAAAAGCTGAGTTTTACATCGTACTTTGCAGAAGTTTTTATATTCACAGTGTGGAATGGCTGGGCTGAAAAAATTCAAATCTCACCAAAGAACAATTCTTAACTTATGGATCATACTAATATAATAAAGTTTGAATGTATGTTTGTTACTCTTTCATGCATCAATTATGGAACAGATTTTGATGAAATTTTACAGTACTATAGATTGATTATACATCAGAATAACACATAGATTATAGAAACCTTGGGAAAATCTTTTCCCGCTGGAAGAAACTTTTCAACGCAGGCGAAGCCAAGGGTAAGATGATGACCGACGTCTTTATAAAGTAAAAAAAAAAAGAAGTGACCTTGCCCTTCACGTTGTCATTTGACCCTGGTCGTCAATCATACCAGATACAACAATTTGGTTAGCTACCTGGGGGCCGGCGCGGACCGCCTTCTGGCTCCGGCCTAGGCGGCGTTTTGATCACGAGGTGCACAGTCAGCCCATCCTTGATGTTGTGCTGCTTCAAGGTGTCGGCATCGTTCATGATTTTCCCGGCAAAGATGAGGCATAGCTGCTCCACCTCCGAGCCAAACTTAGGCGACAACACCTCCTTGAGCTAAAACCACGTAAATAATTAACGTTTATGTCGCCGAATGATTAAACAAATGTCGTCACAGATTGCGTGTCCAATAACTATGTTATTACGCCACGAATAGGGCCTCTGGCGGCGCCCTACTCACTTTTTTGATATCGGCATCCTCCTCGATTTCGACTTGCTGTTTCTCTTTTGGAGTTTTCACTGTAATAGTAATTTTTTTGGGATCATCTTGGCCCTCTGCCATTTTGGCAAATCTAGATGACTCTGTACTTTGGCGGAAAAGCAGAATTATGTACAAGAACTATAGGAATTTGACTTGACGACTGCGTTGACGGCTAGAAAATTTTGTCTATTTGTCCTTTTGCAGTAGCGCGATGATGACAGCATTTTTGACATTACTCTTTGTTGCTACTCTTTCTCACTTTGCAAATTCCATATATGCTAACTCTTTCTTTCATGATTCATGTAGAAGCCAATGGAACTTCCTCTATTGTCCTTGTTTAGTCGGTGTTGCTAGAAATAATATTACATAGTTTCTCATATGAGTGTGTAGCTAGTATTTGTATCAGTTTTTCTTGGTATGTCGTTTACCTATCCTAGTATTGTAGTCTTGTATCCGAACAAATAAAAATATTTGATTGCAACTTTTTCCGGTTTTTCCGGAAGCTTTTCCGGAAGTAGGAGGTGGCATCGGTATTTGAGTTTGGTCTTGACGGCTGACTGACATGAAACAAAAACAAAAAACAGTTTCCAATAATGTCTCTCGCAAAATTTTAATGAAACTGCCACAAAACATAGTTTGGTATGTTTAAATTGATGTACATTAAATTCTAAGCAAGCGCTTTATATATTTTTATGTTATATTATTTTCTTTTGCAGAGTAATTTGAATTGCCTCCGTTGTTAGGTGCCTTTTTTTAACAGCACACTCTTATTTTTATAAACCTAGCACTGAGCGTTTATTGCCCGCGAGAGGATGCCTACCACAATTTAGATTAATATTACACGTTTAATAAATAACACCCTAACAGAAAAATGGAGGTATGTTTTTTGAATTTTTAAGACTTTTACTTGATTATCTACTTGTTTATCATTAGATAATATTAAATATTCTCTTTGTACATTGTTAAAATTTCAGCTGGAATTACGAGACACTTTTTTGCGTGATGAGGACCAGCAGTCCCCCCACAGTCCCAGACAAACACGTGCAGCGCCAAGCAGAAGAAAAAGTGACAAACTCCCAGGTATCGTATTAAAACTCGACCGGTGACGACAGAACCGTCCACCCTCCCTTCTTCCTTCCTGCTTAAACGGACCGAAACTGGAGGGGGTGGTGCGCGGTACTTAGTTTATACATGTGCTTCCTGCTTGATCCCCTTACATGTATATGTATAATTTATAATTAGGCTCCTTCCTCACGAGGTTCTGGTCTCGCTTCCGCACGCTCCAGGCCGTCCACAGCATCACCGTTCTCTTTGCGCCGTAAAACTCGTAGGTCAAATCAAATCAACAGCCTGTTAATATGTCCCCACATTTGGGGCTCAGACCTACCCTCTCGACGGTGGCGTATGGGCTATGTCCACCACGCTAGCCCGTGCGGGTTAGTGGACTTCACATGCCTAAGAATTCCTTTTTCGGCGTATGCAGGTTTCCTCACGATGTTTTCCTTCACCGTTTGAGAGCAGTCAGTAAACTTCGTAGGTTCATGGACATGGAATGGGGAACTTAACTTGTCTGCGCCGCCTCAGCTCGGTCTCCCTCTAGCTTACTTTCTTCATGCGTGTTCTGATATAGCCGAGATTTTGGTGGCACATGTGTCCCACCAAAATCTAGGACGGCTCGTAGCCTCGTAGTTTCTGGTAATCAGAATTTCCAGGTAGATATTTACCTAATAGTACCTGGGCCATTAACTTTTCTAATGGTCATCAACCTGCGCTAGTCCTCTGCTGGACATAGGCCCCCAAGGCGCGCCATCTAGCCGGGCTAGCCCAGTCGTGGTCTTCACCCGAGAAGATCTTAATGCTGCGTTTCTCTATATACCTTTGCATTTTTTTTTGTTTTTAATAAAAGTACCTACCTTGGTTTTTTTTAGGAAATATTTCCTTCTCACATGCAGACGAGAAATCATTGGAGCAACTAACCAAAGAGGATGAGAACATGGCCGTGATGCTCATGCGGAACTACGACTCCAAGTTGTCGTGCGAGGACGACACCTCGCAGCCGACGTCGCGCACCGCGCCCATCATACCCCCTGAAGCCACGCGCAAGAAAAAGAAAAGAAAGAGGTAGCTAATATTGCTGCTATAATATCTATGAACCCCCCACATTTGTGAATTCAGGGAACGCCTTGCCTTTACAAATTTCGTGAGAATGATGCGAATGAGAGAGATATGGAATGCCCTCTTTTCATCTGATTGTACTTTTTATGGTTTTATCTGCGCGCGTTATAACTAAAATTCTCGTCCAGTCGTTTTACGTAAGCGATAAGAAAATCTGATCGACATTTTAATCGTAATTGATGTTCCAAATTCAACATTCAATTTAGTCGTAGTATAGGTACTCGTACACTTGCTACTGCTTTAAATACATATCCGCCGTTGTCGATCGCACCCACGGCTTCTGACCCTCGAGCCTAATGACGATCCCCTACGCCACCCTGTGGCTATACGGTCAAATTGATGTTTGGCACTGTGGCCTATGTCCAGCAGTGGACTGGTACAGGCTGATGATGATGATGATGAAGTGGCACTATATTTTGTTGTGCCCAGATCACAGATATCGATCTGCCTGACGAACTGCCGCTACGAGTCGATCCGCAAGGTGGCGAGCGCGTTCGGAATGCGCGAGGTCTCCGAGGAGGAGGCGTGGAACTTCTACTGGACCGACATGAGCGTGTCCGTCGAGAGGGCCAAGGAGATGAAGCGCTTCCAGCGCATTAACCACTTCCCGGGCATGCTGGAGATCTGCAGGTAAACCTACATTTGGTATAAATAGGCACTAGAAATGGCGACCACGCTCTGTGAGCTTTTCGGTGGAGAAAAAAAATGTTGAGGAAACCTGCATACAACTACCACAAAGAAGGAATGCCAAGCTGCATGTGAACACCACCAAAACGCGCTGTGCCAGGGTGGTGGTCTATTGGTAGGTATATAGCCCGAACACCCTCGTTGAGAGGTAGGCCTGCCAGCAGTGGGGACATAACAGGCTGTTGATTTGTTTTTAATTTACTTTTCATTTGTTTTAACTTTATTGCACGATAAGGATCGTACAATTTGACGTTCCGTGCTGACCGTATATTGTAAAATATGTCTTTATTAGGTATCAAAAACGGTAATTTATTCATAAAAATATCATGTACTAAAACTGTATCAGTACCTAAGTGTCAAGCGACAAAGCAACACGGGGCGAGTCGCCGTTTTCCCTCTGTAAAAGGTATACAAGAACATTAGACATACGCGGTATCGACATATTGTATCGGTGTGTACGATACGAGTAGGTAAGGAATGTGTGTTTCGATTTATTACGTATGTAGCGACAGCTGTACGTATATATGCGTGCGTGGATCCCCCCTCGAAAAATTACAGGACTACATACAAATAACATGCGAATATCCTCTAGTCTAAGTATCCCTGCTCTAAGTATGTATCTATCAAGCAGACGAATGCGGCTAGTTGCAGCCATGTCATTGATTACCGCATCGCGTGACGTGCGCACTCCGCTGCATTCATTTTTTATGTAAAAGTTGGTAGCTTGATAAAAGTAATTAAAACTTTTGCCATTCTTACACAGGAAAGATTTGCTGGCACGGAACTTGAACAGAATGCAGAAAATATATCCAAAAGAATACAATTTCTTCCCTAAAACTTGGTGCTTGCCTGCAGAGTAAGTTTGATACGATAACTCTATGTTAAATGTTTCTTTGTTGCAATGCCTTATACCAGTAATAAGTTCGGGCGCAGAAACGTGGACACTGACGGCGGACCTGATCCACGAGTTAGGTCGTTCAGCGAGCTGGCTGTATGCTCAGGATTTCTTTGCAGGTTCCGCAATGAGGAGGTCCAACGAAGAGCTAAGCTCACAGACATCGGTAGTCCAAAGGAGGTAGAGACGGCTCCAAAACTAATCGTGCTTTTTGTTTGGATGAAACGTATATCACTCGGAAGTCAGAATATATTTAAAACTTTGCACGTTTTATGAATATATTTTGCACTTTGAAGCACAACTATATAAGTAAATAGGTATCCTATATTGAATAAAGATCCATAACATTTATAAAAGATAAAGCTTCGTCGTACAGATCCTTACATTATAAATATTATCCTTATCCTTTATAATTCCGTAACCGACTGGAGTGTTTTAGTTTTGGGGAGGCCCTGAACTACAGCAAGTCGCGGAAAAACAAAACGTTCATAATAAAGCCGGAGTGCGGGAGCCAGGGCCGCGGCATTTACCTCACCAAGTCGCTGAAAGACATCAGGCCCACAGACAAACTTATCTGTCAGGTAAAGTGGACTTATCAAAATACAAGTTGTTTTGAACCGACTTCAAAAAGGAGAAGGTTCTCAATTCGTCTGTATGGTTTTTTTGTATGTTACGCGGTATTGTGAACCAATTTGAATTATTATTTTATTATTGAATATGTATATTTCGAGGGTGGTTCATTTCAATTTGAAAAGAATATTTCACCTGGGTGGATAATTTAAAAAAATTGGGGATCAATAAGTCATCGATGTATAAAAATCATATTTTTTTACGAAGTCGTTTTTATTTTTTGTAAAAAATCTGATCATAAAGAACACACACATTACGAGCTCAACTGTCACATTTGGGAGGAATATGAACACAGAATTAAACAAACGGCAAGTTGTGATGTAGATTTATCCAAAAAATTATCACCGATAGTTTAAATCATGTACTTTTCACTAATAATTTATCAGTTGGCCTTTCATAAGTTTAGTTGCAAATTCATTAGGTGGTATATTTTTCAACGCTGACCAAAGAAAGTGGTTAAAAGGAAAGTGGTTAGGCTATTCAAGCCTTCGTATCGGAATGACCTAAAAGCAAAACTGCCTAATAGCATAGCAGAACGCCAGAATTGGTACAGTCAGCAATAATAAAGAGCGTACAATAATGCTTTTGGGACGTTGTGCTTTATAACGTCCTAACAGCAATTTTGTGTAAAAATTAACATCACGTCTCCTCCAGTGCAGACCTGGAGCTCTATTTTTGAATCGCTCTCCTCGCTTCGAGCGCTCGATTCTATTGATTTTCCTTCGACATCCGATACAAAAATCAGTAGAATCGACCGCTCGAAGCGAGGAGAGCGATTCAAAAATAGAGCTTCTGGCGGAAATTATATGGCAAGGAATATTGCAGGTGTACCTGTCCAAGCCGTATCTAGTAGACGGGTACAAGTTCGACATCCGCGTGTACACGCTTATCACGTCGTGCGACCCGCTCAGGATCTTCGTCTATAACGAGGGGCTCGTCAGGTACGTACAGAATGTACATAACACCTGCAATAATTTATGCAAAGAATTTCGAGTGAGAAACCAGTACAATTGTTCAATGCTCATTGTTACATGCTTGGTGTTTAAATCTAAGCATACGAATAATAAAAAGTAGCGTTTCAGTCCTATTAGCCGCAACAGAATTCCCTTTACTACTACTGTCACGAACCAAAAGGTTTCAAATTGCAACGAATATGTTCCCTATTTGAGACTGGTTCTAAACTCAGTTACGAACAGACCAAATGGAGTCCTGATTCGTAACACAGTTACAATAAAGGACTTTAATTTTTCATTTTGAAGCTGGTTATCAATCTCAGTTACGACATGGGCCCAAAGGATCCGCTGGGGTTCACTGGGCCTTGCTGTTTGGTCATCAGATTCGCGACGAGCCGGTACGCAGACCCCAACGTGAACAACACGACCAATGTGTTCATGCACCTCACCAACTACGCGCTCAACAAGCACAGTCGCACCTACGTGTACGACTCGGAGGCCGGCAGTAAGCGGTAAGTAACACAACACGCTTGTGTGTACTTATCATCATCATATCAGCCGGAAGACGTCCACTGTTGGAAAAAGGCCTCCTCCAAAGATGACAGGACCTGCGCTGGTTCCCGCGACTTTGATCAGATCGCGTCGGTCCAGCTTCGGATGTACGTCTTCCGGTGCGTGTTCGTGTGGTAGTGCATTTGTAGAGTATTCGAGCAATTATAGACCGAGATCACGAGCGTGAAATGTCGATTGAGTTGTGCCAACGTTCCAATCATATTGACATGAACTAAAGGTATAAATTGAAATGTCAAATCATTAGACACCCAATGGCTAACGATTGCTTTCTGTGAGACTATTTTAATGAAATAGCCTTAGTGACTTTTGAAAAATAAAAGAAGATTGAGTAATTTTGGAAGTTAGTTTTTGTTCAATTAATTTTAACGCTGACTGTAGTACACACTTTGGGGTCGGAGTCGTGTTCTTGGTCTACTAATGCAAGAACACCCTTATAGGGCTATTGCTAACTCGTCTCCTATAGGTACTGAATTGAAATATGTCTAAAATAGAAGCGCGGATATACCTACTAAATAAAACTATACTTAAACAAAAATAAATTTGAAGTCAGGATTTTTAGACTAGAATACAACCTAGGTAAGTAGGTACTTACGGTAGGCTTCAAAAATTGTGTTGACAATGTACTGTGATTTCAAGTTTCCCAAAGTAATATTAAATAAAATACCTACCTACGGGTTTTTTTTTAATAGTTTGTTTAAAAAAAACTGTCATCCGTTTAAAGTCCAACAATTTGGTGTCCTGCTTACGTGTATGTAAAAAAAATACTTGAAAAGGACGATTCTGTGCTTTCTATTTATGAGATATTTCAATATTAAGTTTGTAGTATAGGGTATGAGTTGGCAATAGCTCTATAACACGTCACTTTAAATGTTATAGAGTCTCACCTGATAGCCACTTGCAAATGTGTGTTTTGTCCTATCTAGAAGAATGCCGTAATATAATGCTAACATGCATCAGCAATGACAATTACATATTTGTTGTACAAATTATTGTTCGTTCAGTTTCTGAAGACAGGGGGTTTAAATTTCTACTGTATAGGCTTTTGCCTAGAACAGAGTGTACCTAACTTATCAGTCAGAGGTAAAAACATCTATCCACTCCACACAGTGTAAATAAAATACATACGATGCTTCGTCAATTTCTATAATAAGTATAGACACATTAGTTTCTTGTCACAATACCTTAATTAACGGAAGCATATATTTGCTGTATTTTAATAAATATGGTATGTAGGTAGTATGGTATGTACCTACATATTTTTGCCTCTGACTGTACTGTAAATTACTAATACGTACTTGAATGATCAATAAGTTTCCCTTGTTCATTAAATTACTGTTAGGCCTTTACTGTTTTTCTTATATTACTGTTTGTCTCGTGTGCTAAATAAAGTCTTTAGATGTGATTTCTAAAGAGTTGTTTATAAGTTTATTTTAGTTAGGTAGGTACTGCAATGGTACCTACCAATTTCATAATAATACTATCCATGGCAAACTGTATCCTAAAACGTGTGATGACTTCCTGGGGCGTCAGCAAGATATCGACGCTGAATAAGATCCTGGTGTCGCAAGGCGTGGACCTAGACCGGCTGTGGCACTCCATCGACCAAGTGATAGTGAAGACAATCATCTCCGCGTGGCCCATTCTCAAGCACAGCTACCACGCGTGTTTCCCGTCACACGACATGGTTCTTTTACACTTGTGTTGTCACGTAGTTTTCTTTCTGCATCACTGACCTGTAATAAATTACCACTGGACTGGCTATCGCATACAAATGACAGATAATTTAATGGCTTAAAGGTCTTGCAACCAAGCCAAAAACACCTTTAAAAAAAAGATAGTTTAGTGTGCCAATTTGAAACGCTAACTAAACGCAAGTGTCCCAAGAAATAATTTTTGACGGTTTACCATGGATGTATTTTTTTCAAACGACAAGATCCCAGGTGGTTTGGCTTGGTGGAAACTAGAAAAAAACACCTTTGTATGGGATCTACTGATCATAATAAGTACCTAAGTCCATGTAATAATGGCTAATAAGGTAGTCGACGCCAAAATAGTTCAAAATGTTTAGTTCCATGGACACTCGTCACAAATTGCCATAGACAGCAGCCAATCAGTTGTAATATATTATAGGTCAGTGCCTGCACTATGTGCATTCCATGGGCATCATCGGTAGTCTGCCGACGTACACCGCATACGACGGGAAAACCATCTACTTGTATTTTCATTTTTGTTAAGCAGTAGGCATTTACGCCAAAGAAATTGGCTGACTGCCTTCAAGGCGTAAACGAAACAGGCGTTTAAACTCGTCTCCCATACAAATTTTGAATTCAAATGTCTGCTAAAATAGGAAGGTCAGTCGATTCGAAGAAATACCTACTTACTTTTTCGACACTCCTAATGGGAAACTATACAGTTTTTTTATAGGAAACTGTTCCGATGTCCCGCTTATAAGTGTATAAAGATTCGTTAGAATCGACCTTCCCATTTTGAAGATATGTATTTGGACTCAAAGTTTGCTTGGGAGAACAAATAAATTGCCTATCCCTAGAATACGTTTTCAGCGCTTTTGAGGCGCTAAGTCGCCTCCAGCCCATTTCTTTGGCGCTGGTAGGTATACGTTTTTCTATGAAGTTCCGGAAGTTACGTAGGCACAGTCAACCGCATGTTAGTGGAAACAATTTGACCTTGAGCTGGCCTAGCTTATTAGGGAGGTTAAACACTATGAGAGACCAGTTTGTACTGGTGGTTTCCGCTGACGTGTGGTCGACTGTACAAGTTATGAACAGGGATGCGATGCGATAACTAAAAAGTAGTTATCCACTTTAAAATAAAACAATATGTAGGTATTTCACAGCACGTAAAAAAAGTTGTTCTCATAGTTCTTCTAAGTACCTACTTAGTTTATCATTATTAACTGCTGGTATTGCTTACGTAGATGTTAGCTTATTCTACTACCCACGTAAGTCGCGGTGGCGTCACAGATTAGATAATAGTTCCGTGGCGTGCTGTCAGTTGACTTAAGGAAATGTATGGATGACTGCTCATCTCTACAACTCGCTCGCATATGCTTTTCTAACTTATCGGCTGGCGGTAGATTTTGCAAGAGTATTTCTTACATATTTAAAGGTAGACGTAGTATTGTATATCATTTCTACGGAGGCAGAGGTAAATACAACCATTAAAACCAGCTAATATGCCATAATTACTACATAGGCAATTTAATATTCGGTGACTTCAGTGTCTTATCAAGTAAAATAATAATAATGGTATTTCAGGTTCACGCTTGTTTTGAAATACTCGGATTCGATATACTTCTGGACCACAAGCTGCATCCATACATTTTAGAAGTAAGTTAAAATTATGTCCTCTAATCTGGCGGGCGTGTCAAATCAACAGCCTATTATTATATCCCCACTGTTGGGGCTCAGGCACTCAGGCCCACCCTCTCAACGAGAGCGGATCTCACAAGCGCCTATAAAATTCTTCTTCGGCATATGCAGGTTCCTCACGATGTTTTCCTTCACCGTTTGAGAGCAGTCAGTAAATGTACTTAGTAAGTTTCGAGAAAACCCCATTGGTACATGGCACGACCAGGGATCTACTGTGGACTACGCCACTGACGCTCTGCGAAAGCACACGTCTGTCCAGTGTGACCATCTCCCCCGGAAGGCCTATGTCCAGCAGTGGCCGTGGAAGACTAGCGACTGATTGAACGATTTGACCAATGTGTTGCCCAGGTGAACCACTCCCCCAGCTTCCACACGGACACGCAGCTGGACCGCGAGGTGAAAGAGGGCCTGCTCACGGACACGCTCACCATGCTCAACATCTGGCAGTGCGACAAGAGGCGCGTGCTCGAGGAGGACCGCAAAAGGATACGGGACCGACTCCTGCAGACCAACAAGTGAGTCGTGTACCAAGGATTAAATAAATAACTCATACCCCTGCATTAGGTAGGATTCCCTCCTCCCTTTTCGCGGGTGGCATGAACACATACAAACACAATCACAAACATTCAAGACCCGAGAACTAGCATTTATCGGTCATTGATTCGAACCTAGGCCTCCGAGCACAGTAGGCAGAGTCACTAACTACCAACTGGGCTACGGAGGCGCCAATTCCTGAGTAGGAAGATTTCTAGTTGTCATTTTATTTTCCATAGATAATGACGATTTGGATTTAATCAAAATGAATAAGGGATACATATTAATCCAATTAGTGTTTTACCGTAATTCCTATTAGTTTTATATTCCAACAAGTTAACAGAGAATGTTCCCCTTTATTTATGTACTAAATTACGTGTGTAACAGGCAGTTTAGTACACTGCACTACTGGTAGTGTACGATTCAATTAGAATGTAAACTTTGCAGGTTTGCCGAATTTACTCCATTAGAAGAAAAGGAGCCTGAAAAGAGTCCTTGGCAAACTCAAATACAATGGGAGGAAACGCATCTGGGCAACTACAGGTAAGTGGCATAGATATAGAAAAGATGGAATGGAATAAGGTCAGAGACAAGATGGATCTGGAGCCTAGGCTTTCTACTCTATGTGCTTCGAGCACACTAATAAGGTTATGGTTTGGATATGTGACACATAGTGATGATGAACTTGGGAGGATCGGCCTGTGACCCATCAGTTGGGACATATTAATAGAAATGGGCTTCAAATTGCAGAAAAACACTAGGATTGACTATCCGCCTCTTCGCTCGCGCTCTCGAGATGGTCAGTAAACGATAACGTGCGGGCCATGGTCCACCACGCTAACCCAGTATGGGTTGGTGGACTTCACAAGCGCCTAAGATCATTCGTGGGTATGCAATGCAAGTTTCCTCACGACCTTTTCCTTCACTGTATGAGAGCAGAGCCCGTACATGGCCCGACCGGGCCTCTCGACCTGACAGGCCGCGTCTTTCTTACTATATACGCCACGGACGCTCTCTCCTAAGCCTCAGCATCAATTTTCCACTTTTTGGGGAAGGACATTTTGGAAACAATCGATCAAAACTCGTGCATGCGCAGACGCGTGTACCCGGTGGGGGAGCAGTACGCGTCGCTGTTCCAGCAGCCGTCCGGCTCGCTGTACACGGGCACGGCCGCGTCGCGCGCGCGCGGAGACTGCACGCGCATGCAGCGGGAGGAGTTCCAGGTACACGACACTGGCTTCTTTTTAAAAAATAGGTTTCTGCTGGGTTACTTGACCTTTATGCCCGCGAAGAGTTCAGTTTAAGTTATTGTCTCAGCAAATAAGAATCTATTTAGAATATAAAGTCATATTTCTTAATCTAATAAACCGGCGTTAATAGCACGGCCTCCACAAAAACAAGATACGACCAGAGCTCAGCTGGTCGGCGTTTCGCACAAAGATTCATATTCTCACTAAAGATATAGTAACGACGGACAATTTTGGTACAAACCGCAAGAGTCTATAAACACCTATTGTATAAATAACTATCAAAATTATACAGTAAAAACCCGCATTATGCATTTTTAGGATAGCAAATAAAAATACTAAGATGACACTTCCAAATGTTTACAGCGTTTGTTGACTGACATTCAATTGTTACAGCAAATAAAAGCGAAGGCGGAAGCTTTGAAGAAACCTTCGCAAGCTAAGCCGCAGAAGGAGGGCGAGAAGAAAGCCGGCGAGGAGGCGACGGCCGCGGTCGCGGCGGTGGCGTGCACCACCGCGGCCAGCGCTACCACCGCGACCACAGACAAGGCGGCCAAGGCCAAGGCCCGCGCCGACAAGGAGCTGAAGCGCAAGGAGAAGGAGGAAAAAGATAAGAAATTGACTTCCAAGCCCTCGCAAGCGCAGCAGCAGGTGGTGAGTAGTGTTAGAGCAGTCCTCTTTTCAGACGGAACATTTCGTTTTGGGGCGATTTCAGTATCTCCGGTACACCCCAGAACATTTTCATTTTAGATTATTATTTGAAGGGCTACATTATCTTTTACCTGTTCTCTATTGATTTCTGTATAAACAAGTTAACCACTCAAATATTCGAGTTTGACCTCCCCCAACCCCAAGTAAAAAAAATTCAATAAGATATTCCGGTCCAGTTCCAACTAGAAACATGATAGCTAGCAAACTACAGAAAAAACTAACTTAAAATTAAAAAATAATACGCACGAATAGCTGAAACTGTACAAATAATCTGACAGGCGACCAAAGTCAAAGCATTGGGATACACACTATGCCAGGAAGTTTGAGTGGCATGAAATATGTCAATAGTCACGAGGGAGGTCCAAGCAATAGCGATGTAAACCTTCCATCCCGGGACCAAGGTTTTGTCCTATTCTGATTGTTGTCAGATAATAATGTGCTTTTGTTATGGAATGAATGAATTGTATTGGTACTTGTTTGTTTGTTTGTGTGTGTGAGGTGGTGGAAAAGGAGCGCAAGCCCGCGTATGTGCTGTGCTCGTTCGAGCCGGACCCCATCGTGGAGCGGGAGGAGCGCGAGCGCGTCAACCAGCTGGCGCAGCGGGACTTCCTCATCCGGAGCTACGGCATGCTCGAGCAGGTGGCTCCATTTTGAAATCTTAATTTTTTTTTGATTTCTTTTAGTGTCACACCAATTTGAAATTGGTCCAACTAAAAAAAGGTGTTTTGATAATTTTATTACGGTCCGAAGTGAATTTAGTCCAAATTGCACTTCCGAAGTTATTTGTCCGGTTTGAATTTTTCCAAAATAATTTTATTTAAAAAAAATTATTTTATTTTTGTTTTCACTTGCCGGAAGAAAAAATCCGGTCAGAGTGGACCGAAGGGTGCTGATTAAAAACGTAGTACCTAAGTAATTAGTTTTCGAAACTTAGTTCAAAGTTTCATTGCACAGTCAAAAATCGGTTTACAGTCAGTGACTTAATGCCGTAGGTAATCTATATCGAACGAAACTTTTGTTTTAGTACGTACAGGAAATCCTAGTTTGGAATTCGATAAGTGTAGGTATGAATTTATTTATATATGTCAAGCATTATAAATTTATTTATACTGCACTTGTTTCTCAAATCACATGTAATTAAATTAGTTTTTTTTTTCAGATTTATCTAGTTATGAAAAAAATGGGAACCCTAAGGCCAGAGGACGAGCGGAAATATGGTGTCTATGGTCGCTTAGCTGTTGTATCTAACTCACCCAAGGTAAAGCATAATTTTTCAACCGACGAAAAAAAAAGGAGGAATTTCTCAACTCGACCCGTATATATATTTTTATTATTATTTAACTTATAGCTTGATGCGTGGGACATTCAATAATTTTTTGCATGAATGTTCTGTTTGCAGTATGTCGAATACAGTAGAATACTACGAATTCCGAAATTGATTTCATTAATTTCAACACAATCCTGGCAGACTTTAAAAGTTTTAGAATATTTTTTAATGTGATCATGCTCCTGTCCTGCTTTCTTGCAGCAAAAGCTGCCTGTTATTTGAAGAACTTCTGCTGTCCAGATTTTTTTTCTCCAATACAATGATGAAATTATTCTTTCATGACATGAAACTGGGTTGATCCACAATAAAAAATGTTTTGTTAATATGCTTAAATTGTTTCCATAGAAAAATGCTTAATGGTATTATTATGGTACTTATGCCAGTTTCCCTGTATCTCCCTATGGTTTAGGACTTGCCCATTCTGTTCCAGTAAAAAAAAACACATGGTATAAACAAGTACTTTTTTTTCTTTTTAATGTTCTCAGGCCATTTCATGGAATATTGCTGTTGTCCAGTCCTTTCGTCGGCTAACACAATGTTTTATTAAATAATGTAACTCGTTTGGCAATATGAATTGGCACTTTGAACATTACGATGCGAACGTAAATCACTAACTCACCCCATGCATTGCACGCACTAATATGAAATGTTGTGTTTGCCTACAGAAAGTGTGAATGCACAAGCTGTTATAAAAGAAAAAAAAATAGATGTAAGCAATCACAGAAGGGACAGATCAAATTTTGTGTACAGACCGCCATAAAGAAGAGCAAAAGAACAGAGCACAAACCGAACAACCATGGGGACCATTTGAAAGGCGACGACGGTGAGAGAGCACTTTTGTTTCTAATAAGCAGAACTACTTGTTCTTTCTTTTTCTATTCCTGCTTTATACCTGAGACCGACCGCGTTCTTCACATTACATAACAATAAAAAATACCTGAAGTTTTTTTTTATTCTAACCCCAAGCTAGATTGTGCATACGGCGGCAGGGGGGCGGATGGACGCGGACGGGGGGCCCCGAGATGGCGGTAAACGGCGAATAGGGTTAAAACACTCGTCGTTTGTTAATTTTTAGAAAAAATATAAATTGACACCAAGTAACAAACGAGCATTAAACCATTTTTAGTAGTCTTAACTTAAGCACTCAACATTATTTGCATTGTTAAATTATTGCAGATGACTAAATTAAAGATACACGTGTATGTCGATAGAGCTGCGCGTGCAGTGCCGCGACGCGGTGATATACGTGCGGCCGGCGCGGGCGGGGTCGGCGCGCGGGCCGGGCGGGGGCTCCGCGCCCGTCGACCCGCCCCCCGCACGACCCACTCGCGCGCATCTCCCACCGCCTACACCATATGGAAAATGAACGCGTAACGTATCTACTTCACCATCATCAGCCGAAAGACGTCCAATGCTGGACTAAAGCCTCCCCCAGGGATCTCTACGACTGGTGCCGCGCTAACCTCATCCAGCTGGGTCCCGCGCCCTTCACCAGATCGTCGGTCCACTTTGCTACGCTGCGTCTTCCGGTACGTGGTCGCCACTCGAGAACCTTTCTGCCCCAACGGCCGTCAGTTCTACGAGCGATGTGCCCCGTCCACCGCCACTTAAGCTTCGCAACTCTTTGAGCTATGTCGGTGACCTTGGTTCTCCTGCGGATCTCATTTCTGATTTGATCTCGCAGGGAAACTCCGAGCATAGCTCTCTCCTCTGATCAACTTCACTATACTTTTACCTTTTTAGATACCCTAAACAAGGGACGACGATAAGGCTGTGGTATCATGATAAACCGTACTTTAGTTTCGAAAACCCATTGGCCAAGGTTACTCACGACCTCAAACGTGTAGCGAGTGCACAGCCAACTAGGGCTACCACGGTTCTTAAAAACTTATATAGTTTTTAAACTTCCAGATTGGTGACGCCAGTTCCGCTCCCCAAGTGAGATGTAAGAAACAGTTTGTGCGACGAGTGCCGTCGATGTGTTCATGCAATGTGCCTTCCGAACTTTGCTCTATCGAGCTAGTGTTATAAATTATAATAATTATGCCAAATGTAGTATAATGTATTAATTTCCATTCGATTTTAGCCCCGCAGTGACTTAGCGAATTCCAACTATTGTTAAGGATTTTTACCCGACTACGGAAGAAGCAGGGTTATGTTTTCTATTTGTTAACGAAAACTTTGGCAACAATAACTATCTTTTTGAACGAATAAAACTGAAAATTTAACTAACAAAAAGTTTGTATCTATTCTGCAAATTCTGGTGCATAGAAAAATAAGCAAAACCTTGAGAGAATATAATTTTACTTTTATTATGGAGACTTATTATTTACTACGGCTCACATAAATCACGTTTCACAATTCCTTTAACAATTTAATTAAAAATTTAAATGCAAAGTTGTATAACTAAACAAGTCTTGAGTTATTGAGTCATAAGTTGATTTGAAAGTGAAGTCCGGCTTCACCGAGTCAATAGAAAAATAGCTTCACAAATGTCTCGCGTCACTACGTCAATGTGTGTGTATATATACATATTCACATCTAGCATTCATTTAAAATTGCACAACTAAAGTAATGGCAGTGACCTGACCTTACAAAGGTCATTGGACCTGAGCTGATCTCGCACAGGTCGATTGGATTACTAGAACTGAAGCCTCTTCGCGAGCGAGCCCCCATCGATGTTATCCAGCAGTTTCCTCTTGAGTGATGGCTTCTCAATTTCAATCTTGGTTATGTTTGAAGGCATTGGTAGTTTAGTGCCCACAGTTGGTGCTGGTTTGTTACTGCAATTGTTAAAACAACACGCGTCACATTTTTCATAATATTATTTGTAACAGTTTGATTGTTTGGAAGTACTGTTTAACTTCATAATTCTTAACAAACATGGTGGAAAATTCAAAATTTTAAGGAATGATTTCTTCTCGTAAACATGAGTTAGGACCGCTATAAGAAAAACATGGGTCTAGTCATTTTTTGATGATTCCAAACTACACACACTAGTGAATTTTATCGAAAATAATACGTGTGGCGAGAATGCTATCTATAAATGACAATGCAAGGCCACTTCACCAGAGGAAACTGGAACTGGTAATCAAAAATACCTGTAATTCCCTGATTATAGACAGACAAACTCTAGACCAGCCTTACCCAACCTTTTTCTTACAAAGGCCACAAATACTAAAAAGAAAAAAATGTTAACAGAATTTAGGCACTCCTTTGACCATTTTGACCATCATGTTTTTATTATTTTTATATGGGCCCCCATATATTATATACATAGAAAAATTTATTTAAACAAAACTTCTAAGCTGGATTCTTTTTAAAATTCAATAAATTCATCAAACAAACTCTGCCAGTTATTTAAAATGGTTGACAATTTAATGAAATTACAATGCTTTGCCAGGCGGGCCACTAAGGAAGGTTTGGCGGGCCGCAGGTTGAGTATCAGTGCTCTAGACGGTGATGTAAGTACCTAAAGTAGGGCATCTGCAGGGCGCGCGTGCAGTCGCAGCGGCGCGGCGGGTGCAGCGCCAGCAGGGACTCGAGCAGCTGCAGCAGGTCGTCGGACGCCGCGCTGAAGATGTGCCTCAGCGGCTGCGCGGGGAACTGCTTGAACTGCACGTAGTCCGACAGGCTCCTCATACCCTGGCAGATACATGAAAATAATACGTACAAAACAACGGCTCAACTCTTTGACTATTAGACTGCTACATGTAGCAGGATGACAGCTAGAGGCCGACCGCTTAACTCGGACCACGCCCGTGACGTTACAGGGGCGCGGGGCGGGACGACTAAGGAGATTTCGCGAGGAGTGCGCGGCAGGCCCATCCGCCCACTCCCCGCGAGATCCCCTTATTTGCCTCGCTTTAAGATTTTGTTTAGGATCAGTGAATTCAATGTCTATTTAATGTGCTTACAGGCCAATTGTCGTCATTAGGCGTCCCGAACACTTGGAAGATGCGGGTGAGCTGGTCCAGATCCGACTCCCCTGGCAGGAAGGGTACTCTGAGCAGGAGTTCAGCCAGGATGCAGCCTATCGCCCACATGTCCACCCCTGTGCCGTACTGCCGCGCGCCAAACAGTAGCTCGGGCGATCTAAGTAGGGATAATTAGATGAAGTAATAAAGGAGACTAGCTTACATAAAAACAAGTACAACAAACCAAAAATCTTATGTCTTACCTATACCACCTTGTAACAACTTGATGTGTGTTTATTCTAGTTGGTGACCCAAATGCCTTGGCTAGACCAAAGTCACCAATTTTTAGAATTCCTTCCCGATTTATAAGCAAATTGTTGGGCTTCAAATCTCTGTGCAGTATCCAGTTTTGGTGTAAATATTCTAAACCTAAAAAATATAAAACCATTGTTGATATGAAGATCTTACACATAAAAAATGTTATAGGTTTTGTATTTTTTATTATTCTCTCTCTCTCAATTAACATTTCTCAGATTTCATAGCCTTACTGAAGTCACAAGAATAAAAAATAACTAAATTTTAATATGAAAGTATTTATAAGGTCCACACCATTTCTACAAACTATCTTCTTCAAAATTATTTTTCGGCAAAAAGTACACACCGCAAAATTCTATTCTAAAAATAACTGTAGGTGTGCTGCCTGGTATGCTCAAAAAATTTGAATTTTAGGTTTAAAATTTTTTTTCACAATAATATTGTAATTTTTTTTGTAGTGACGAGTCTTCAAGTGTAGCACATCTCCTACAAAAAATAAATAAAAAACCTTCGAAAATTTAAACATAAGACATTTTGGGAAAATAAAACGAACCTTATGGGGTATTAGAAAAAAAAAGTGAGTTTAGTCCAAGGGCTGTTTCCCATGCAAATCTGGTTACCTGTGGTCTTTATTAATTAATTTAACTTTTTTTAGTTATTTCTTTAATTTTGTATGTAATATCTTACCTTTTAATGTCATGATCATATATGCCTTAACATTGGCAGGTGTAAGTACAATGTTGCTGTCTTTAACAATTATCTCTAAGTCCGTATCCATGAAGTCAAACACTAAGGAGACATTTGATTTTTGACCAAATACATCTGAAATATTTAACACACAGGTAAGCCAGTGAAAAATTATTTGTTCTCTGACAATTTTTATTTTGTGATCGACTGCTAAAAATACTTTAAGCTGTCACTTTGCAGTCTACTTAGGTCCCTGAAGTCATATTTCATCCCCTTTGATAAAATCTGAGTTTTTCTAGGACTTAGCTAAAGTAAAAATACCACCAAGAATGAGTCTTAATGTTGTTACTTTTTGGATATTGGAATTTGGCGGAAATTGGAATGCAGGTAGTTCTTGAGCCAGGGCGATAAATAGGCTATTTTACTACTGGAAAATCAGAGTAGCAATTTGCAGCATCAAGGTCGAGGGACCCAGCTGGATGAGGTTAGCGCGGGACCGGTCGTCGTGGAGATCCTTGGGGGAGGCCTTTGTCCAGCAGTGGACGTCTACAGGCTGATATGATGATGATGATGATGATTTGCAGCATAGACTCAAAGCAGGTAAATAGCATGTTAACCTAATAGTCCAATAAGGTTGATGTGTTGTAGTTCCTGCAACAGTTTTATCTCCCGAAGAGCAGTCCGATTGATGCCGTCCTGGGCCTCCTGTCTGGACCCAATTTTTATCTTTTTTACAGCCACTATTGTATCTGTTTTCACATCTCGAGCTTTGTATACTGTAGCGAACTGAAAAAAAAGGGTTTTGTTATTAGAGGTTAGTTAGATATCTAAATAGAGCAAACTTGAGACACTTAAATTCTAGAGAAATGTTTTCTGGCGATTACTAAGTGAATAATTATAATTACCTGGCCTTCTCCAAGGAAATCAATTTTTTCATAACGTAAAATAGGTTCGTCCATCGTGTCTTTTAGTTTAGTTACCTGACTTTTTTCAACTACTTCTAGAAAGCATTATTTTTCAAGTTTTTGTAAGTCACAGCATCATTTTAGATCACTATTTCAGAAATTAAATGCTAAATGCATACAAACGAATGAAATCAAAAAACGATTCAATTTCAAAATGTTGACACATGGATTGTTTGTTGACCTTTCTTTTTTTTATTCTACAGCCCTGGTAACAAAGACTTTTTGGGCTGTGGTTAGGTCATTATTTTCAATATTCACAAAACCCTTTCATTCTACTCTCTACGTAACTAGGCTAGTCCCACGATAAGACTGCAGCACCAATTGTCTTATATTAATAGACAATTGGTGCTGCGGTCTTATCGTGGGACTATACTACCCCGTCAGGATCTAGCAATAGCGTGTGTCTAACCTTCGTGGATACAAGAAAAGTGGAAACACTGACTATGTTTTCAATCATAATTAACCAAAAGTCATTACTTTTGGCCAAATAATTCCATAAAAAAGTTAGAATTAGCTAGCTAGCCATGTCAGCTGGGTGTATAAAAATGTAAGTAGGTAAACTTTTTGCAGAATCAGAAACTTTTGTAGAATAAAGTGAACAGGAAACTCCAAACTAAATGCGAAAACCATTATTAATTCAAGGACCCTAGCCCTTTGAAGTATGGCTTCAACCAGTAACCTACAAAACGTGTATTATGAAGACATTCCTCCTGGTGCACTCGATGAGAATGAGTTTTTTTGTACGGAAAAGATTGTGCCGAGAAAAATTAAGCCACAGAATATCGTTATGAGGCTTATGGACCGAGAAATGTATGGTTCCAGGAAACCAGGTTCTCATTTTCATGTCGTTCGAGAATTCTACCAAAATGTTTTTCCAAACCTGACTATAGTAAACGTTGAGAAACCTCCCTGTTTCTTGAGAAAATTTAGTCCCGACGGGAAGCATTTCATAGCTTTTTCTGCTGACCAGACTTCATTGGAGGTATTCATCATTTTCTATATTTACCTACCTACCTACTTATTATTTTATTTAGTACACACTCACATACAAAACACGAATAGGAAACAAGTACAAAAGCGCGAGCTTACCTCTAAAATAGATTTCTTCCAGCAGTTATTTAAAAACCTAGTACAGTTTAGAACATGTGCTTGCAGTGCCCTCCCAGCCATGTAATTTATTTGTATATAAACAATTGTTCTGGAGGTGCTTTACTTTTATCAGGATTATCATAATTTAGATTTTATGTGTATAATTTATTTATTGTGATGACTCTATGGTTTTCTGTTTGTAGATCTATGAATACAGAGGCGCTGCTGCAGCAGGTGACCTGGTTGCGGGATATCCTTCAGACCTCCTAAATGCTGATGCTGATGCACACCATAGAATACGGACACATATATTTTACAGGTTTTTCAAGGTACAACAAAGGATTTTACCCTAAAGAAGTAACACCTAGATATTGAGTTATACAATGAAACATTTTTTATTAATAATAATTTGACGTAAGCCCAGCCACTGCCCAGCACTGGATGAACTGTGAGAAAATGACGAAAGTTATTAACTACTACTTACCAAATAAATTATGATCAAAATGTGAGCAACTGAATGGAACATTGTATTTTAATGACTTCCCCAGTTATCAAGGTTGTGCACTACTGTTTCAGAAGGATGAGAATTGAACAGTATTGCAAAACATCGAATAAAGTCAAAGAAGTTAATAAACTATAATGTTCCATCCTTATGCAAGTTTGTTCGAGCTACATGAATTTCGAGGTCTGATTATGATAAACATAAGTCAAACATGCAGAATAACTAATTAATTTGTAGCAGATTGCCAGTTTTTACATAACCTACTAAATATTGAAACCATAGGACCTATTGTCGCAAAACCATTAATTTCCTTTTTTTTACAGCCAAAATTCATAGTAAATGTTTGCCAGCAAAGAGAGATACAAAGGACAGTACAAAATCTCCAGCACCCATTTATGGAACAGCAGCTCAACCGGGAATGCAGCCTGTTCACCGAAGACGGCCGGTATGTGATAGTGGGGTCGGCCGCTCACATTCCTGATGACCTGCGACCGCACTTCTATCACATACACAGCAATAATGAGGCTGTCACACCAACTATAAGGTTTGTAAATGGTATACTGTTCATCCCTACGACAATGCCGACATGGCTAGCTTTAGTTTATTGTTCATCTACTACAATAAAGCAGCATTACAAGTTTGCGTTACTCCAGCTCAGACCCAGTCGTGAGATACGAGGGATATGTTTGAGCTGGAATGATGCGACCTCGGCTTGGATCTTATGAAGTAAGGACCTTGGTGACCTTGGAAATTGTAATATTTTATTACAAAAAAATCAGATTTTTGTCATAACTCCATAAAAGATATTTAAAATAATACAAAAGTTATTTCATTATATAATTTAATGAAATTCAACGAATGATACAATGAATTATAAATGTAGGTACATGTGAGGTTTTTGTTCAATTAGTTTTATTAGTAGGTAATAAAAGCATTTCTCTTGCAGGTCTGCGCTAGAAGACTACTCCCTCCATTTAGTTGACTTGCACTATGGCAAGTTGTGTGATACAAAGCACTTCAGAATTGACAAAATCTACCTTTCTCACAATCAAGGAATTTACTTGTATAAGGAAGTTTTAGCTGTACTATCTGTGCAGCATCAAACAATACACCTGTTCCAAATCGTTGAAGGAATGTTGATAGAGATACGAAAAATCGGCAGATTTTGCTACGACGATGATCCTTTCATAGTGAGCTCAGTTTTCGCTCCCCCAGTAAACGAAAGACCATTCCATGAAGAGACGATAAATAGTTTAAAACATAGGCTACTAGTATTCCTATTTAAAAGGGCCAAGACTATCAGTGATGAATCCGGCGATCCGCTTGAATTGAGAAAATTTTACAAGTACTTTGACATGTTCAAATGTTTGCGAATGTGGAAGATGCAGCTGTTAGATGAAGACCACCTTTTTATTAAGTACGCAAGCGAAGAAGTTGTTACTCTGAGAGTACAGGAGCCAAACAGTCAGTCGTCGTTCTTTGTTATCTACAATATAAGCGAGAGTAAGATACTAGAAGTGTATGAGAACACTTCGGAGGGTTTGCTGCAGTTGTTCGAGAACTATTGCGACTGTTTTAGAAATGCTCGATTGTGCGCCGATTCTCAGTTCACGTGTTCACCTTCGAACAACTTGTACGCTAGATTGACGCAGCAAAGATTCAAGCAGACTATAGTACGAGCTATCTACGGCGGGAGGACGGAAGCGACGAAGCGTATCTTGGCGCAGCTGCCGATAAGCGCGCAGTCGTACAGCGGGTCTCCATACTTGGACCTGGGCCTTTTCAGTTATGACGACAAATGGGTGTCGGTTATGGAGAGACCTAAAGCTTATGGAGAATATCCTATAAGGTATGTGCGATTCAATACACAGTTTATTTTCTCCGAGTTTATTCGGTTTCTGGTTTACTTCATGGACCCCCACAAACGGCAGTTTTTTCTCGTAAATTGAGTACAAAATGTTTGCTGTAAAAATCCAGAGACGGTGCCGTTGTGAGGTCATTTGTCTCGTTCGCACATGAGGATCACTTTTGCCTCATTGATGCGGTAGGAATAGAGGGAAAACTGAATCTGAGTCTTGTGTTCCTGCTGACAACATTTTTTTTATAATAAAATGGGTAGAAATCGTGCAGTAATCTGACGGTACTGTACCGTAGTAGCACCGTACCGGGCGTGTGTAATGAAAGAAACCTTGTTGCTTGCCAGTTGTCAAACATACAATTTAATAAAAAATCACACTGGGTTTACCTCAATGATTTCGCAAACTTATCGGAGAGCATGGTTTACCGCAGAACGGGGCGGTGGTGTGCTAACGGCCTAAATGAATTGGTTTTTTTTATGCGACTATACAGAGAGCGTCAGCGGAGCAGGCGGGAAGATGAGATGCAGACTGTCACGTGGAGAGGTCCGAGTTCAACCCTCGCTCGTGCCATGTACCAATGGGTTTTTCTCGAAACTTAGTACATTTACATTGCTCTCAAACGGTGACAGAAAACATCGTGAGGAAGAAGCGATTCTTGGCCCCATGTGAAGACCAGCAATGGATTTAGCGTGGTGGACTATAGTCCGTACGCCCTCGTTGAGGGTATCTGTTGATTTGACTTTTTTATTATTATACGGAGTACAGCCTACTCTATTTTGTTCAGGTTCTACGCCCGGGATTCTGGACTGCTAAAGTTCAAGATATACGCCGGCGTGCTGGGGCAGTCTGTGCCGGCCAGCGCCCGGCGACTGGTCGCGTTCACCTTCCACCCCACAGACCCGTTCGCCATCAGCGTGCAGAGGACCAACTCTGAATACATTGTCAACTTTCACATCAGAAACGCGGTCTTCAGCTGATGTCATAACTACGAATTTACGTTGACATTCATTGAGTAACGTATTTCGAAATTAACTACACAAACTTTGTCTATGGGCCATTAAAATGATTTATTAATATAATGTAAGATTAATGTAATTTTCAATGAATAATGTAGAATCTATTTTATTGTTATAACGAAAAAATTTATATACTTTAAATTTAATTGTTACAACCTGTATTGTTATACATCTTTAACTGCCAAAGTTTGTGTAGTTCATTTTGAAACAAACCCGTTTTAAATAAGATTGAGCATGTAAATACTCAAATGTTGGATCATCCGCAGCTAAAGTTGACGCGATGAGTCTACACCTCGCCTATGAATTTTCTGTAAATTTTTTTGTAAATAATATTAGAATTATATTTACGTTACTAGTGCTACTGTGTAGTGCTATGTTTTTTTAGGGATCCGTCTATCGAATACCCAGATATTTTGTTAGAATGTCGTAATGATGGGAAAACTTCAGCCAAAAAAGTATTTTCCGAAATATTTTAGGAAAACAAGTTGACGGATCCCGCACACATTGTGCCGCGCGGTAATGCCAGATGACCTCAGTAAATAACGTTATTTCTATTTAATATTGTATTATTTTAAAATTAAAAAGTTACCTGCCATATTTTTCCAAATCTGTTGGCGGCGTGGCAATATATGTATTAGGCCAACGTTTATGAAAAGGAGAAACGTACGTATGGGAGTTCAGTCCAGAGAAGTATGACCATCCAGATTGTCGTGTGTCGCCTCGACTACATTCACGCCAAATCGCCACCGAGCGGTGAATAGAGAAATACACACCTCGGTACTCGCACGCGTTGCTGCCTGTCTGCTGCAATTTAAGTCATAATTTTTTGGGTTCTGGTAAATAATCTTTAACTTCAGAGCGTCAGTGGCGTAGAGCGTCAGTGGCGTCGGGGATAAGACGCGGTCTATCATATCGAAAGGTCCGGAGTTCGATCCCCGGCTGAGCCATGTACCGATGGGATTTTTCTCGAAACTTAAGTACATTTACTGACTGCTCTCAAACGGTGAAGGAAAACATCGCGAGGAAACCTACTTATGCCGATGAAGAAATTCTTAGGCGCATGTGAAGTCCTTCAACCCGCACTGGGCTAGCATGGTGGACTATAGCCCGAACGCCCTCGTTGTACAGGTAGGCCTGAGCCCCAGCAGTGAGGACATGTTAATAGGCTGTTGATTTGAATCTTTAACAACAGATCTTCAACCTATATCAGTTTAGTGCATATGTGAACTGCAGTGTGGATCACCGAATGGTACTAGTTGTGCCCTGGAGGTCGTGCTGTGGTATGTATTCTGAACATTTTATACAAACACTAATCTATGAACTACATGATGTTCTATAAACTACGATTTGGCCTCTGCGATCACCAATTGATGATCGCAGTTTGGCCTTTAAGGACTTGTTTCCGATTGGCCGTAAAACCATGATAAAAAAAACTATTTTGACAGACATTCCATAGTCAGACAGGACCAAAACCATCAGACCGGTCAACATACTGCAAAAGATGGGCAGTTTACAGTACTATTTAAAATAACACCGTATTCAGTTGAAAATATGCCGGTTACAACCACAAAATAAGTAGGTACTTACCCACAGAGTACAGTTCCAGCCATGCAGTGCAATCAGTCTTTCTGCAACTGGATCTCAAACTGTAACCCAATCTACCCGTGCAATCCTGCTCCAGGTTCGCAAAACTAACCCATGCACACACTCCTGCCCTCTTGTTAACTTGCCCAGTTAACAGCGACTGTGACATGAATATTTGTGTAGTTTTGTCTGAGGTATATTTCAAAGCAACATGAGGCATCCATCCAGACGCCATAGCGTTTTCTTCCGAAGCGAAACATGCTGTCATCGCGGGGAATCTACGCACATACATATTCAGGGCGTCCCGCGGCCAATGCCACGGAGGGACACTATTGTATAACTATTGAAGATAGAATATTTTACTGAAAGAAGACATCATTTTATTTTTAATAAATAAGTAGGTACTCAACCGGGAATCGAACCCGCCAAAGAAAAAAAATATATACATATTTTATAATAACGGTCGAAAGGCTTATTCATAAGGATTATTTTTTCCTAAATAACATAGCATCTTAAATGAAAGGAAGATCAAGAAATTTAATATTTTATTTATAATAATTAAAGTTTAATTTATCAAATGCTCAAAATGTATTCCATTCTGTAGTCACTCTTTTAATAATTTCTCTCCGTGTCGATTTACTTATCATGCAAAGATAAGTATGTAAACTTGGCCGCACCGCACACAACGAATTTTCGTTTGTTTTGTATGGAGCTGCGTGCACCTGTCCGCACGCACCGACCTCGACCATACAATCCGTTGCGTGCGATGCGGCCAAGTGGACGCGCAGCTTTAGTGTTACAAATAAAAGTAACTTTTTATATAGTTTCAGCTTTACCTTACAATACACCATACCCTGCAGTAGTAGGCGAGGGTGACGTCTCTATCTTGGTGTTACCAGATGGCACCACACAGCTGTACTTCATACCAGTTCACAAATGTGCTCCATCAAACTTATACAACCCTAACTTTCCCGATTGCAACAATCCTTATTGGAACAATCCTGGGATTTGGTTTATACGCAGCGTCTCAAGTCCGTAAGTTCACTCGTATTATAGCTTTCGCCCCGTGGCGTTGCCTATGTTTAGTCGAGTTATTCCCGAGACCCTGTTGTAGATATTTAGGAATTCTTACCACGATTTAACTTTGTGCAAGTTAGCCCTGGTCAGGACGTTTGTGAATTGTCCTAACATATCTCGCTAATTGGTAGCTTGATACTCTAAGCTGACATATACAATACAGAAGTGAAAAAGTGATATTCACAATGGAAAAACATTCTGTACTTAAAATTACGTAAGTCAGTATAGATTGACCACTTCACCAAGAACCCAGGACGTTTAAAAGGCGGATGACAACGCACCAAGTTTCCATAGGTAATATAAGTGGTTAAAACTTGCCAAATTAACAACGACTGTTACTACGTTTGATTGATCTGCTATGGATTTTTTTAACCAATATTTATTTCAACCTGCCTGGCAGGATTTGGGAATACCGCCTGGTCATTCAGTGGTTTTTAGGGATCCGTGAAAACAGATGCCCCATAAAGCGAAGATATTATACACAACTATTTTAAGAGTTAGGTGCGACCTAAACCATGATAATTGTCAACAGGTCGCCATATCCCGTATTTCAACAAAACCCGATGACATGCGACATTCCGTATCACAGATCTTTTAGTTATGACGCTTCATATCCCAGGCCATTACATTCTATAGGAAATGCCTTACCTTTCCCTCGATGCTATGTCAATAAGGTACTATAAATCATATTTTAAATTATCTACATACTTTTCGCCTAGTTTCGAGTACCGACGGAGGTTTTACCCACACAATTAGTAATAGCCATGTTTGAATTTCAAAGGCGCGAGCGTTACTCGAGTATACGTTGAAGTATATAATTTTCCAATTACCCACGAATTGTTTTTGTTTAAGGGAAGTTTTTACAGTAATTTAATTGTCAAAATAAAATCCGCCCTGCTGGTTCCTTGGGCGAACGTATGCGAAGTCCAGCAACCCGCACCTACTTTGTCCAGCAGTGGGAAGTATTCATAGGCTAGTAAGACCACGTGTAATCAAATTTCTAAATTTGCAGTTCCACAATGATCACTTCACTTCTACGACAGATCTCGAATACTTCTTTCCTCGACTGCGCGCACGCGTCGCGCCGCCCCACGCGTGCGTAGGCGTCCAGGTGTCGGCGCCGGTGGACGAGTGCTCGGGCCGCTGCGATTGCGAAGCGGTACGTTCCAATGGCCGCCGTAACAATTAGTAGAAGGATTGAGATGCCAATTCCTATAATCGACACTTGGAGAATAGATTACTTTGTACCGTCAGATAATAACCACAACATTTCTAGTCTTGTTAGTCTTGTTATTGTTGCTCCATTCTAAATTATCTGGAGCACTATTTTTGAATCGCTCGCCTCGCTTCGGGTGATCTCATCATCATCATCATATCAGCCTGTAGACATCCACTGCTGGACAAAGGCCTCCCCCAAGGAATTCCACGACGACCGGTCCTGCGCTAACCTCATCCAGTTGGGTCCCGCGACCTTCACCAGATCGTCGGTCCACCTTGTGGGAGGCCTGCCTACACTGCGTCTTCCGATACGTGGCCGCCTCGAGTGATCTATTCTACTAATTTGTGGATTTTGTGTCGGAAGTCGATGGAAAATTAGTAGAATCAAAGTGAGGCGAGCGATTCAAAAATAGATCTCGAGTATTCTCCAGTACTCAAGAAAACTTGTGACATATCTACTTGTAAGTCGTTTAATCGCAGGCAGGCCCGTATAATTGCTGAAATCTCAGACAGTAAAAAAACAAAGACTTCCAATTCACAGCAGAAACAGAAATCTAGAAACCATGAATCTCCATGCTGTTCAACGTCAAGTCGATATAGTAGTACAACTAATTCAAGTTACATGTCTTTCGAAGAGGCCAAACCTAACCAAGGAAACTGCAAGAAAAAAATACAGAAACAGTCAAAAGAAAAAAAGAAAAGTAATGGTATTGTCATTTGTGAATGTTATAGTTCAGATTCAGAAACGGGAACTTGCATGTCTGTTGACAAAGCAAAACCAAATAGCAAATATAGCACGAAGAAAGAGAAAAAGACAGATAAAAAGAGAAATAAAAGCAAAGACAAGAAGCACGCGCATACCACAGCCAGCACTGATAACTGTATGTCAACTGAAGAGAATACTAAAAGACAGAAAAAGGCAAAGAAAGATAAAAGGAGCGAACACAAATGTGAATGTTACTCGGATAGTACTAAAGGACGCAGTCATTATAGTAGCGAAGATATAAATCCGAAAGAGGTCGTTAAACCAAACCATAAAGCAAAGTCTAGCAACAAAGACGAAAGGAACAAGTACTCTAACGACTCCACCTCACTAGGACCCGAAATTGTAGCAAGTGAAGGAACGAACAATGAATGTGATTGCGGCACGTGCGGAGTGGAGTATTTAAATGCAATACTAGCTACTTCTATAGGACAAGTTACTGATTGCATTCCGCAGAGCAGACAGAAAACGCAAGTTTCTTGTTCTAATGTCCAGTTAGAGCCGCCTGTTGGGACCAAAACAGCATTTCCAATGGAAACTATAAGCGATTGTGCCAGTAAGAGCAACAGTAGTTGTTTACGACTATTCCCTTGTTAATTGTAAATAACACGACATCAAAGTTGTGTGTAGTATTTATATTTTGTTACTATACATCATATCCCTTAACAGTACTTGTATTTACAATGATAAATTTAAAATAATAGTACAAATAACAAAAACAATTTAAGATTTTCATTCTCTCTAGTTTTAAACACGTACCGCGTATATCTCAACTGCACAGTCCTTAGGTTTAGCGAATTATCTACCCACGAGACTAGTATACAGTTGTACAATGTTTACGAGAACAATATCAATTCCCAAATTATTTAAAGGAAGACGCATTGAAAACATGGGACAATTCACATTTTCTTTCGAAACATGCTTTGGTAGAGAACTAATCATACGTCGAATCAGTTCGGTACAGCACATCTTATCAATTTTGACAAAGGTCATAAATAAATCGTAAAAAAACAATTCAACACTTAAAGCTAGTATTGCATAAGAATAAATGAATGGAAATAACATACCCTTCATAAGATTAGTCTTTGAATCCGACAGATTTTTTAAAATGTCGTCTTCCATGCTTGATTCACAAAAATATATATAATTTTATTTGCACCCTTTCTTTTTTAAGTAAAATATGTACACATAAATAGTATAGTTCATAAGATGCATAATTTTCAAGCACAAAAGACAACATTAAAATCACTACAATAAACCATAAGTACGGCAATTTTCAAACTGGAATATAAATTCTAGCTCAAAATTTGACACCACTCTATGTGAGATTCAAAATTTTGTCATGCTGATACATTTTACTATATTTTATATCTTCATCTAATACATTAAAGCCCTGTTTATATTATGTATGGCATGTGATTACAACGATGCAGAAATATGGTAGCTTCGCGATCACAATCCATAGTTTACATACATAACAACGAGATTGGGCGAATCTTTAATATATTATTTTAACACAACCTTGAAGTTGGCAATGCAACTTGTTTCTCATTATGACTAAGCACATCTTACCCTACAACACAAAGTGCGAACCCATACATATTTTAATTATACTTTAACGCAGATTAGCTAAAAATGCACTGAAGGATTATTACACTATGTCAGACTTTGATGTAAATATCATCCATCACTGATGATTCATCAGACAGGATCACTGCAGGAGGTCTGGTTCCCTCCATACGAACTAACGATTTTGCTAGAATAACATATATATCCAAAAATGGAATTCTTTTAATATGTTTCTGGTGATTCATTAGATTACTTTTAGCTGCTCTCTACATTAGACAATAAAAATAGAAAAATATACTTAGTAATTTAGGATTAGGATCTAAGTTTGGAATTCATCTTTTAACTTACGAGTCCAAACAGAAATGTGTTTAGACCTATTTATATTTTGTTTTTGAAATAATATATTTTTTTCGAATATTTCAAACACGAACATTTCTAGTAATAAATCCATCATTTTTAGTAGTGCATTGTATTATATTCACCTGTACACGTTATCAGTCGCCTCATGCTATAATAATTAACGTGAAAATAATATGATACAAACAATATTACGAACTTTGACTAGACAGTACCATAGTACCGGCGTACGACCGTGGCCATATTGGCTGGAATCTTTACGAGAACATGCAAGAATAATTCGTTAACTTTAGGCCTTCCAACAACACAGGGATTTTAGTTAAATACTTTGTGAAGTCACATCTCCTGCTCGAGCTAGATCTATTTTTTTAAATGTCTCCAGGTAAATTTGTCTTACTCAGGTGCGCAGACGCAGTCTCGCTGTATTCACTAATTATTGTGACTCCAATTGGTTTTGCAACAATTAGGTTCTGCAAGATTAAATTCGCTCTGTTCTGTCTTGAGACTCATATCTCGTGACTAAATCATTTGCCAGAGGCCCCGCATCTCCAGACAACTAAAACCCCTACAAACAGCACAAAATACGCTAACATCAGACAACATCCTTCTAACACCAATTTTACACTATCTGTTTCATATTAGTTACTCTTAAGCGAGGGAGTGTCTTTAAACATATCAAAATAATTTAGTGCTTACATTTATGTTAACAGTATATAGAATACACCTCGCCACCTTCACAGCACTTCACCTATCTCGTGTTAAATGTACAGTACGTTATATAGTTCTTTGCGGTTCATACGCGGGGTCGGTCCTCACTGCAACAAAATACAACTAGGTTAATAAGATCAATCTTGCAGTCTGTTTTTGGTAATTTAATTATACTAAAATAGACGTTATAACGCGGACGCAGTCGCGGGGCGTCAGCTAGTTAAAATATATAAATATGTCTTTTTTTAACTAGCTGACGCCCCGCGATTACGTCCACGTTAATAATTTTTCTCCCGTAAGAACCTTCTACAAAGTATTAGAAAACTTTTTAAAAAAGATGAATGAAATCTGTAAAGTCGTTCTGAAGTTACGGCGTGATTAAGGGAAATAGGGATTCATATTTAAATATATAGAATAAAGATAGAAGATAAATATCAAATGCTGGTTTTCTCATTGTTTTCCTTCATCTTCTCACTGAGCCAAGTGGACAAATGATTGTCGATATGATTTCGCCGCAGCCAGAGGTTTACTTGGATAACGATTACTGGGGACAGGGTCATCTGCGTATCTGGTAATTTGCGAAATGCACATCTGGTCAACCGCGTATAAGGTAATTTGCGTTTCTGGTACTATGCGTCTGAAGGAGAAATTTTGCTAGCCAAAAAAAGGTTTTCCAGGCACTATGCAAAAATCGACGTAAATATGACGTCGAATCGAGTAATATGTGGTGCTAGTCTACTGACCAGATGCTGTTGCGTGGCGCCGTTGGCGGCCGCCGCGGGCTGGGGCGCGGCGGCAGGCGGCGCGGGCGGCGGCGCGGCGCGCGTCTGGTCGCGCAGCGCGGCCAGCGAGCGCCGCGTGGCCGCGAAGGTAGGCCGCTGCGCGGGGTCCGCGTGCCACGCGGCGCGCATCGCCTCGTACGGGCCCGCCGGGCACCCCTCCGGCGCCTCCATGCGGTACCCGCGCTCCACGTGGCGCACCACCTCCGCCAAGGGCTGCAATGCAAAACACACATTGTACATTGCTTGGTGTACCGTTGTTTAATTACAGTAAAATTAAGTATATTTACTTTGAATGTAATAGTCACCGACTGAATGTGATCATTTTACACCGTTCCCTACGCAAATGTCATCGCCCGATTTACTAGAGTAGACTGAAAATGCGATTGCGAATGAAAAAGTGTTTGGGAAAACATACTAACAAATCGCTCATTAGTACACAATACTAGATTTATTTAATCATATAACTGACTGAGATATCATAAAACTGACATGCTACTAGATTTATTTAATTAAACTTAAATCGATTTACTTACTTTATATGAATATGAAAAGAAAATGTAGTAGTATAATTAATTATTTCTGATTTACTTACGATTCTAGGATATGGCACTCTTCCAAACGAATATATCTCCCATAGAAGAATACCGAAACTCCACATGTCAGACTTATTTGAGAATTTCTGAAATGAAAATATATTATCATTAACAAAAATATTCCATCTGCCTACCGTGGGATACCCCGTCAGAAACATAACGTGATATATGTAACTGATGTAACTGAAAGCTGTTAAATCTAATTACTCGCACTTATAACGTTAAAATCTGCTAGTTTAAGTTTATACAACAAAATTTTATAATTAGTAAAGGTGGGGGTTGCTCGGAGTTTCTTTGAAGGATATGATCCGTAATGAGGACATCCGACCAGAGCTAAGGTTACCGACATAGCCGAAAGGATTAGCAAGCTGAAGTGGCAGTGGGCAGATCACATCTGTCGCAGAACCGACGGCCGTTGGGGCAGACGAGTTCTGGAGTGGAGACCGCGGACCGGTACACGCAGCGTGGGACGCCCCTATGCCAGGTGGATCAACCATCTAAAGGTGGCCGGAAGCAGCTGGATGCGGCGGGAAGAGGACCGGGTGTAGTGGTGTTCATTGGGGGTAAGGCCTATGTCCAGCAGTGGACGCTATAGGGCTAATATGATAGGTAAGGGTTTATGTGTGTGTCAACGTATGCATAACGTACGTTGTACTTGAGCGCCTCCGGGGCGGTCCACTTGATGGGCAGCTTGGCCTGCAGGCGCAGCGCGTCGGCGGGGTCGTCGGCGCCGGCGTCGGTGCGCGCCAGCCCGAAGTCCGCCACCTTGGCGGCGCCCTCCTGCGAGATGAGCACGTTGCGCGCCGCCAGGTCGCGGTGCACCACGCGCTGCCGCTCCAGGTACTCCATGCCGCAGCACGTGTCGCTGCAACAATTACACGTATCGCATTGGGTTCACTATTGAGTCTAGTCTCAGTAGTTCCATTGTTTTGTCCAGTACCGAACTACTTACTATGAGCCTTCTTATCTAAGTAGTTCGGTTCCTTTGTACGGTCGACCGCACGGCAGTGAAAATAGAAACCAGTATAAAGAGATCTCTCATAGTAATGAAACTCCCTAATAGGTGAGGCCAGCTCAAGGTCAAAGAGTTTTTACTAACATGCGGTCGGCTGTACGATTCCAACTGCTGACTAAGGAGTGCTGCTGTTTCAATGTAGATTTCGGTTTGATGAATTTAAGGAAAGCTCAGTAGTTCGGTTACGATTCATCGGGGTCATATGACACCGATCTCTATACAGAGAACGTGTTGTGAAAAAAAAAAACGCCACCACAGCGAACCACGCGCCTCGTCGCTCTCGCGAATGTGTATACGAATTATTGAGCTTTCTATAATATAGCGTAGACCACCGGGTAGAGCCGTAGACAGCGCGTAGCGGAGCATCATATTGCTGTATGTACGATCGCTCACTCACTATGCAAAGTTGATCTGGTTGAGCTGCGTGACGTAGTGCCGGCCGCGGCTGCGCAAGTAGTCGAGCAGCGAGCCCTGCGCGCAGTGCTCCGTCACGATGCACGTGCTGCCGCTAGAGCTGAACACCAGACCCAGCAGTCGCACCAAGTTGTCGTGCTTCAGAGACCTGTGTCGAAAAAACTCGGTTACGAAATAGTTCTTGTCGGTACTGCAGTGATTTGCCTACTAAAATTGAATGGATAGAATTGAAATGATCATTGACAGATTTCGACAGTTATTCGTCACGCGAAATTAAATTAGGTATGTTTTGTCACTTCTAAACAATTTTTCGCATAAACAAATTTTCAAGTTTTAGTTTTTGTTGGTCAACTAAGAAATGTGAAAATAATAATCCGGGCACCTAATAATCCTGAAAGTGGTACCTAATAATCCTGAAAGTGGCACCTAAAATATTGAAATGGGTGTAGGTTGAATACCTTGAATGAGAATTATTAGGCGCCAAGTTTATTATTTCACTCGCCCGGTCTATTACATGCCCTAAGTATTCTGTTTAGCAAAATGTATTTGTTTTGTATATTAAATAGACTGACGCCATGACGCTGGCCTCCGCGCGGAATTTGCTGGCCGCCTCCCGGTCCTTGAGTATCTTGACGGCAACCTTCTGGCTGCCGTTCAGGATGCCCAGCATAACGTCGCCGAACTCTCCCTTGCCGATGTTCTCGCGGATCTCCAGGTCCCGCTCCGCTATTATCCAACCTGGGAACACAACAATTTGACGATAAAACAATCACAGGCTTTTGGCTTCACAATCAGAATATCTATAGATGGAAGTATAGAAAAAAAGCCTTTCCAAAACCGAGTTACCGAATCCTTCGGTCCTTCGCATCCAGACATTGCCTAACCATACCTAAGCAACATGACTTTTAGGCGGGATCTCGTCAGAGATGGTTGTCGCCTTTATTTAGTTTTCTTAAAAACTGTATATTGTAACTAGGTCATTTGTCATAGGGCAATTACTGTACTGTTATAGAGTACATATGTGAGTGGATACCACAACGCAAGATGACAGGATGTTTCACAACTATTAGAAAACACAATGACGTGTCCCCTTCATTTCGAGCCGGGGCAGCCCCGTATTGCTCGAAGACCTAACAGTTATTTGTTACTCAATAGGTGCGACTTTCATATCAAAGTTACGTCGATTAAAGAGGCGACTATATATTGATGATTATATAATCATGTAAGTACTCACGCGCATCGACGAACTTCTGCGGCTGTAACGCGGAGTCCGTCTGGTCAGTGGAGGGCATCTGCTGGGAGTACGTGTGCTGGAAGTGGCTCGAGCTGAGCGCGCTCGTCACGCTCGGCGTGGGCGGATAGGGAGGCGGTTGCTGGAACCAACATTTACACATTAACACCAGAGTCCCATATCTTGATGCACGAATGAAAAACAAAGAGTAAATAACATAGAAAGTCAAATTATATTATTACAGAATAGCCTAGGGTACAGTCAAATTTTATTTTCACTTCGAAATAGCTATTTCTGAGCCACAATTTTTAAATGATTTGGACAAATTCACACACGGCTGTTTAGTCCCAAATAAAGCTTATGGATGGGGTACTCAACAATTGATAATAAACTTACACAAAATACTTTTCAAATCCGAAAACCAACAGATATGCCTTAAGCAACCATATTTTGTACAAACGATGGAATTGCCAGAACGATAGCTAGATATCACTTAAACTATGCGTAAAGCCAAGCCAAGCTCTGCTACCACCCAGCTATGCTCTGATAACACCTAAACACACCGCTCACACCTTACGAGGTATATATGAGTATCCATCCATCTCATTTAGGCACGCTTTTTCCCCCTTGACCCTAGGACAGTAACTTTAGTAATTACTTTGCAATTTTTCGTGTAAAGGTACTAACGGTATCGTGCGAACAGAACAGAACGAATAATCTTACCTGTGGATGAGGGGGGTAGGGCGGTTGCAACGATCCGTTGTTGTTGGCACCGTTCGGCGCCGCTTTGGGTAGACATCTTACTAACTTCGTGCATAGTCCGTCCGCGTCTTGTAGGTAATGCTGGAAATATACAGACGTAGATTTAATCGCATGCAATAATTAAACAATGCAAAGAATTTTGAGTGCTAAGACCATTTAAAGTAAAGAAAAACTCACGTGTATTAAATCAGTCATATTATCAAAGAACTCCTCATCATCTATTGTAAGACGTTGATTTTGGCTATCAGGCGCCGTCGCCCACTTTACTCTGTGGAATAATAACAAATATGCACATTAATTTTGAGTGTCAAATTAAAATATTTTTAATTGTTCACAAGACATCTATCTAGTATATACATTTCGGTTGGTATCGTTATTTTTTATATAAAAAAAAACGTTACACACTCGAAGGCAGTTTACGCCGAGGGAGGCGCCACTGTTAAAGTGACATTCACGCAGCTAGTTGTAAAGATAAGAACACAGAGTGTGTAGTGAGTGAGTGAGTGACTGACCGGTAATGCTCGACGTGTCCGCGGTAGCGCACGCAGAGCGTGTGGTCGCCGGGGAAGTTGGTGCTCTCCCGCACGAGGAACACGCCGTCCGGGGAGCCCGAGAGCAACGCCTCCGCGCGCTCCCGCGATATCGCGCCGTGGTGCCAGCTGCGACAACAAACAACACATTCATTTCATCATTGATTCACTTGTTACCCTTTCTGTGAAGGATCTCGTCTCGCCAGAGGGTTTTCTTTTGTATTTGAATAGTTGTTTCCCGCGGCTTCACCCGCGTAGAAATGTTTTTCCCGTGGGAAGAACTCTTTCTTAGTGGACGTCAGAGCTATATGAGGAACCTTTGTGCAAAATGTCATGTCTCTAGGCTCAGCGGATTGAGCTGTGCGTTGATCAGTCAGTTTCTGCTTCAAGTATAGCGATAAGAACACCAGTAACTAACTACACGATTGAGAGCAACTTGACTCACAAACGCAATTGACTCTGCTGTAATCCAATGATCGACAGAACGTAACCGCGAGCGAGTGAGCGTAAACGTGTTCAGTTACGCTTCACTAACCAAACATTGTGTTCAGTTTTTCAGGATCAGCATATTGTACGGAACTTAATATAACTGTAGAGGTCAGTTTCAATGATAACTTAATTCCAGGATATAAATTGTCACTGTACCAACTGTTCAGCAAAATTCGGTTAAGTGTTTACAGCTCATTGGGCAAGAAACAACCAAATATCCATTACATAAATTATTTATTATACATATTTACCTACAGGTAATACAAAATAAATCTAAACAAATAAAGGAGAATTCAACTGTCAAAGAAAATGTTTATAGTTGAATTCACCTTGGGAGGTTTTGAGGTGCTAGTACAGTCGACTGCACGTCAGTCGAAACACTTTGACCTTGAGCTGGCCTAGCCTATTAGGGAGTTTCAATACTTTGAGAGATCGGTTTATACTGGTTTTATTTCCACTGACGAGCGGTCGACCGTACAAACCAACATTCAAGCAGCGATATATCACTTATACGATTTAAAATCCCATTAAATACTTTATGTGATCTAAATAAACATGAAAAACTAACAATATTACGACATAAACATTTTAAATAAGGCATTAAAAGAAAGTAAATCACAGAAACCACCGAAAATGGTCAGTGGCTTCGCATAACCGCTACCTACGCACGGTTACACAACAAATAATAGTTGATCCGTTCCAAATACGTCCATACTTATTGATATGCCACACAATACCGGCGGAACAAATTATTCGTAATAAACAGAGGGGGTCCAGTACATAATGGACTTGTCAACTGGCGATGGGTATTTTCATGACCTATCAGAATACGATAAAACGACCTTATGTCCTACTAATATTATAAACGCGAAAATTTGTAAGAATTACGTTTCACGCAAAAACCACCGAACAGATTTTGATGAAACTTTATAGTGATATAGATTTGTATACATCAGAATAACACATATCTAGGCTATAAGTCATAAGATACTTCTGGAAAAGTTGTTCCCGCGATAACTTTCCTACGCGGGCGAAGCCGCAGGAGACAGCCAGTTATATTCGTAATAGCTTGATTAGAATGATAAATGTCACCGCGTATAAACCTTTTAATTATAGTGAACACCAGATTTTTACACAGTGGCGTTTTCGGGTATGCATCACGCATTTCCCCACGAAAAAAAAGGTGTACGTATTCTGATTCCGAAAATTGTCAAAAATAAAACGTTGACATATTTACTCGAGCTCATCGTACGCGACCGGTGGTAGATAAAACAGCACTTTGGCCGGCTTGCCGAAACACTCACTGATGTCACACTCCATCCTTCCCCACACCTCACAAACAACTGGAGTTTATCGCGTAGCGAGATAACTACGAAGATAAAGAGAACTTATCGATCTTATCAAAAATTTACTAACAAAGTAGTTTTCGTACGTCCACGATTAGGAACTGCTAAGGTTTGTTTATTTCTAATTGTGACATACTTGCTGCTTCCCCGGGGTTCTAGCAGCGATTATTCAAGATTAGCTGTTGCCCGGTGATATGATAACGTTTAATAACAATATAATCTTGTGATATAATCTTCGGCTTAATTTGGGACTAAACAGTCGTGTGTGAATTTGTCCAATTAAAGTAATAAATAGCATGACAATTATTACAGAAACAAATGTATATTAATGTATTTATACATTAATATACATTTGTTTCTGTAATAATAATACATTTTAATGTATAATTAAAAGTTTTCTGTAATCAGACTGTTATGGTTTTTGATAGGGTTAGTTTCACTGTTTTGAGGTTCATTCCCAGATATAAGAAGAATATTCGCTGATGAAGTATTGCGTATACTCACGGCCACTGCGTCATGTTGACGAGCCTGCTGCCGGCGGGCGGCGGGTTCTGGCCGGCGGATGGCGGGTTCTGGCCGGCCGACGCGTTCACCAGCACGTCGCTGGGGCCCTTCGACAGCGACACTGTGCAGTACAAACATTACAATGGTTATTCATATCAACAAGTGTATTCTCTTGCGTAAGGCGTCTTCTATCTTCCGACCGCCTTTAGGCGTGAATTATACAGACGCGGTGTAAGGCGAAGACGCGGCACAGACGCGCACCGTTTCTGTATAATTCACGCCGCGTCGATTGTATACATTTCGTTGAAGAATTTTGAAGCGGCACAGTGCCTGCGCCTTACGCCGTTTCTGTATAATTGGCGCCTTAAAAGGGAGAAAGTTCTATGTTCGACAGTGGACATCAATAGGCTCGGGTCAATTCATAACAGAGAGTAGTAGCAGCCTGCAGTACGAATGCTGACGCTATTAAAAATGTCTGCATAACAATCAAAAATAATAGAACAGACACAGGCCTCTCTGAGCCCGATATAACCTACTGATATTGGAAGGGCCCTAAGCCCAGCAGTGGACATGGTAATGATATTAAACTAACCACTTGTCGTCTGCGACTGGTGCATGGCGGGCGGCGGTCCGCTCGGCGCGGGCGCACGCACCGACGATGACATCACGTTCTGTTCACACAACACAAACGTAATGTTCAATTATTTTTAAAACATTAGCGACTGTTAATCAAATTAATTATTTAAATTTTTAATTCATGAATAATTAATAAGGAATTAAGAACAAATTACGCAAATAAGAAAGTAATTAGGAATGTAATTGAGATTAAATTTTGCTCAACTCTGCCCTCTATCTCGAAGACCAGGATTCTTCTGTGATTTTATTAATAAGACAGTGGGAAGTATTTAAGGATTCTACAGTATATTTTATCGGACAGCAGAGAGCTTTGTAATGATAGAGAAGACTATAAAATAAAGGTCATATACTCATCTAGTAACAGGAGGCTGTTAAGTTGAGAAACGTTATAAACTATGTATAATATAATTGTGAATAACTTACATTATGCGAAATAGGGTTGTGCAATGCGGTGGGCGATAGAGGAGCGAGCGGCCCATTACTGCCGCTCACGCCGCCTGCCGACTGGAACAATGTTTGGGATTACGATAAAAATAACCTCACCCATTCGCACCAATATCATACTTAGATAAAATAGCAGCAGCAACACGTAACACTTCGCAGTGTAGCAGTTTCATTCAGAAATCAAACGAATAGTTTTATTTGTTCCACTGTTGGGCATAGTTCAACCTACACATACAGTGTACAGGATAATTGGTATGCTTTACATTAGTCGTAGAATTGCTCTTCCAGCGTACTATGTACTATGTTTTCCTTCAAATTATCTGTACATTGGTACATGCACCCTAGAACTCACGAATATAAGCTAATCTACAGCTCTCAAAACGTCGAAATCACCAGGATACCTGTTTTGCGCGCGATTTTCATATCAGTGAAATGTTTATGATAAATTTCGTTATTTTAAATAATCACATCTTCCGACCTCACGATGACAATGAGAGCTCACCCAACTGAACTGCCTACCACAGTATAAGATAGTTGTATAATAATAAAAAAAGATTAATTATTACACGCTACACAAAGGCGTCGTCACTTTCTACATAGTGAGAATGTGTTGTCAGGTGACAGACAATGGACCGACTTGTAAAATTTCTATTAGCACGAACTGCATTTTCCAAGATATTCCACAAATCCAACAAGAACTTAACTTTATTGTCGCATATTTAGAACAATAAGCAATAAATCACATCGCCAACATGTGTCGGTAAAACAATGCCGCTGTACGAGTATTACGGCGGGTGCGTTACAATTGTTAGACTATAATTATGTTTAATGGGAGCTTGTTTCTAGCCTGAATAGATCTCTGTATGGTATATGGAGCTCACACAAAGGGATATAAAAATGACGTCACGTTGCAAGTCGCAAACAATTGTGTTAATGTGTCACATGCCCTCAATGTTATGTATTCAGGCTTTAATGCTGGGGCAATCAAACTCAGGTTAGCGGACGGATCACAGCCCCGCGTAGGCCGCAGGCAGGATCATTTTGGCCGTCGTAGATACCCGAATCATTGTCTTGGTTCAGTTTAGATGATTTGACTGATTCCAAAATATAAATAATAAATAATAGAAATGGAATAGACTATATAACGCAATGGACTCAGTTTTGATGCGTGATCAGATCAGACTGTTCAATTTAAATCAGTCCGTCGGCGGTGTAGATCGTGAGTAAGCCCACACAATGCAGCAAGGCCACTATTCATACAAGTATCTCACGCAGGAGACATTTAACTCGCTGAATGTCATTTTAGTTGCATGTATTTAGAACAATTAATTAATTACTCTTTATCTTAGTAACAATAACAAAAGGTTTCGTTCCAGAGTTGGGTCTATTACTGAGATTTCATTAATAGAGCCAACTCTAATTAAAACATTAAATATCAACGTCAAAAGTAAGATCTTGAATCAAAAAATTTTGCCACTCCCTTAGGGATGAGTAATAAAAGCATCCTATGGGTGTCAAAATGGTGTCAAATGGATTACAATTACTCACTCACACATTCTCATTTTCAAACTCCATATAAATTTGTACCTGCAACCCCCTCCCGCTACTCCGCTTCCTTTGTCCGCACCCCCCCCGGTAAATGGCACCATAGGTTCCGATACTAAATATGCGAGATGCGATCTCCACGGGGAGCGCGCGCGCGACCAAAGAGATTTGAAACTTCTTGAGTAAGATCATAGAAGGTTCCGATTCCCGTGACATGAGTAGATATCGAGAGGCTGATGATGTTAATGAGTGTAGTGTAGCCACTGACCGGCAAGTGGTGCGGCGGCGGCTGCGCGCGCTTGAGCCGCGCGGGCGCGGTGGGCGCGGCGGGCGGGGCGGAGTACCAGCCGCACGGGCCCACGGCCTGCGCGCCGCCGTGCACGCCGTGCTGCAACACAATACACACAGTTTTAAATGAGGTTTTGGCTTGGTTACTAGACCTTTTAAGCAATATTTGGAGGTCGTGTTCACATTGCTATCAGAAGGTTTTACTATTTATTTGTCAGAACAGAAAATGCGTATAACATGACTGTTGGCAGACCGGGAACGACTGGGGAGCCACGCGTCCGTGTGACTATTTCCAAGCCTTAAGCGTAACACACACAGCGCGGCGGCGTTGCGAAAGCGTTGCGGCGGCGAATCTGCGGAAAGCGAATAAAAAGCGGAGCCCTTCAGACAGGAATACCGCTAGCGGCGGCGGCGCGGCGGCGGTTTGTATGAAGAACGCTCCGCACCGCGCCGCGCCGCCGCCGCTCTGTGTAGGGGTTCTCATACACCACAAAGGAATACAACGCGCCGCCACCGCTCCGCAACGCCTGTCTGCGCAAATCTGTCAAATCAAAACGTCAAATCTGTGCGCGCGGTTTTGTCGCTTTCGCCGTCGCACCGCCGCCGCGCCGCTTTGATGTAAAAGGCTTCATACTATTTCGAACATTACAAAAAATTACCGCAACGCTTTCGCACCGCCGCCGCCCTGTCTGTGTTCCGCTTTATTGCTACTATTGCATTTGCACACAATGACGCTCGGAATTTCTTTAAAGGATATGATCCGTAATGAGGAGATCTGACGGAGAACTAAGGTTACCGACATAGCCGAAAGGATTAGCAAGCGGTAGTGGCAGTGGGTAGGTCACATCTGTCGCAGAACCGACGCCGTTGGGGCAGACGAGTTCGCGCAGCGTGGGACGCCCCTCCGCCAGGTTGACCGACGACCTAAAGAAGGTGGCCGGAAGCGGCTGGATGCGGCTGGCAGAGGACCGGGTGTGGTGGCGTTCATTGGGGATAAGGCCTAAGTCCATCAGTGGTCGCTAAAGGGCTTATATGATGACACTGTGCGGTGCCTCTACAAATATCTTATAAATATAGAGTCATATTCCTTCTTTATTAAACATTAGCACAGTAGTCCACCACGCCGGCCCAGTGCGGTATGGGGGACTTCACATGCCCTTTATAGTATTCCTTCTTTGGTGTAGGCAATGCAGTTTTCCTCATTATGATTTCCTTCACTGTGTAAGAAATGAAATAATTATAAAAAAAATTCAAATCCAAGTCTGAAATAAAGAATTAAATTAAGACACTACATGGCATGACCGGGCGCTCTATTTTTGATTCGCTCTCCTCGCCTTGAGCGTTCGATTCTACTGATTTTCCCTCGACTCCGCATTTTTGAACCGCTCGAACGGCAACGAACGGTATCGACCAATCGTCGCTTGGGACGAGCCGAGCTGTAGAATAAACGTCAAATGCCATATCACAAAAAAAAGAGACAACTATCACTGACACTTCACTTCAGTTCACTTTTTTCTTACAAAAGGCAAAGATAATATCATATACAGTGTCTATGGTTTCGACCATTACTGAGCATTTTACGTTCCGCTTTACGTTTCGGTAGTTACCGGTTTTTATTTTTCTGCGTGAAACGGATAAAATTCTACATTTCTAATATTATTAGCAACACCAAACGCGAGCGAATCAAAAATGCATAAAATCAGTGTCGTGCGACTTGGAAGTCGAGTATGACTTAAGTCGCATGCGACGATACAATTCCCTACGAGCGAATCAAAAATAGAGCTCTCGTCATAGTAGACCGCGTCGTTTCCAAAATGCGCCACCGACTCTCTATTGCAGATTCTTTAATTATTCACAAAGCGCAACACAGAACTGTTGCCAAAAATGGAACATGCTTTCTTAACAAGAAAATATTGCAATTTGAATAACTTATACATCTTATTTAAATAACAATAATGACGGTAAGCTCCAAACTTAAATTAATTATATCTGTCTGGTTGGCCTAGTTTTGCGGGCGTTTCGTTCGAATGCCAAGGGTCGCGGGCTCGAGTCCCACTAGGGTAAGGACAGACACATTTGCAATTTGTATAGGTAGGTCCCTTATAGTATTAGCTTGGGACATGACTAGGGTACCTACATGAATAGTGGCGTCAATAAAATTTACTTTGCAACTAATTTCAGCAAAAATAAAATTTCTTTTGGAAAATTGTTAGTACAGTGGACATTTGACCTTCTGTAGCGGTAGTATTAGTAACTGCAATGCAATGGTTGGGTATAACCTGAGCTGCGGCCCAGTGGGTCCACCATCCACGTAACGAGACGTCGTGTAACAAAACCTTAAGTTAAATGGGCATCAGTATTGGTTCAAAATTGACGAGACGTCGTGTGTCATTTATAGTGCTTAATTATACATTTCATTCTAAATCCAAACCTCAGTTTCAGTACTTAACTACCCCCATCTATTACTCACCAAACTATAGCCATTTGTACATAAACTTCCTATATAGTTTTAGTTGGCTATTACCTAAATAATAAAAAATCATGTAACCGCTTTTATTTTTAGAATCAAACCATCGTCCCTAACTACAAGTTCCTTAATTCAGATCGTGACGACACTGACCGCAAGCCTCTTAAAGACGAGAGACGAATGTGAAGCGTTAAAGGAAAGTAAACCGCAGTGTCTAACGCCCATATCGAGGGCAACCTCCACATACGTATATCTAACTACAGTCAAACAAACCACAAAACATATGTGAGTGTGGATGTTTGTTACTCAAACAGGCTAGAACAAATTACATATCCAGTAGTAACAGAAGGGAAATTAAAACTCCTACCGGCCCAACATGTATAATTCCTAAAATATTGAATTCTCAATCGAATTCCCAAAATGTTGAATTTAAAAACAAAACAAAAAAACCGTTTGCGAATGCAAAAACATTGTGGACTAAATAGATATTTTGGGAATCAACATTTTGCAGGCCGGAAGGATAAAATTTATCGAGGCAGGGGAAATTTTAATAAAACGTAAACAGCATGTAATAATATAAAGAGGTATTTACTGATTTTCTATAAGTCATCTCCACTTATAATAGTAGTCGGATAGTTCTTAAAAGATACTGGCTACAACTACGAAAGCCAAAATAAGCCGTAGGCAAAGTTGCGAATGGAAATAAGTTAAAATAAGTTAGAGTATAAACGTTCTCGTACGCAAATCGTATCATAATAGTTTTAATACCATATAAAATCGTGTTCGGAACAAAGGGTATTATAAAAGTTTTAATATTTTACAACAGTTAACGATCCATTGAAACGCATAACCTTGGCCGAGCGCCAAAACTGACGCGGTGCAGTACCTGTACTGCTCGACAATGCGGACAGTAAAAATAAAAACACGAAAAAAATTGTGAATAAAGTTCCCAGTGTTTTTTTATTTTATTCAGAAAACTTTGTCTTACAAAGAAAATACTATCAAATCAACTAGCCTATAAACAGCCTATTAACATGTCCCCACTTTTGGGGGCTCAAGCCTGCCCTTTCAACGCTATAGTTAGGGCTATAGTTCGCCACGCTAGCCCAATGCGGGTTAGTGGATTTCACATGCGCAATAACAAAGAAAATACTGTAATATTGATAAATCCTATTGACAGACGAGTCGCGAAACACTAACAACCTCCAGCGATCACATATTTTGTGGTGAAACGAATCATCACAATGAATGGGATGCAAACGACTTTATAATGTTGATCAACAACTGCAGAATGTGAGGGTACCTGAGCGGGACAACAATAACAATCAACAATTGAACAAAAGTATAAACTGCTGGTGTGTTCAAGAAAGATAGGGCGCGGGCGCCGCGGCTTTATTTGTGTCTATCTATAGTAAATATCGATAATTGCAAAGCAAATACACGGTGCAATACCATCGATACCTAGTTGAAGTTTATAAAAAATATAAGCGTATCGACAGTTCATTTTGCCTCAAAATCAAAGAGCGTAAAGAGGAGTCGCCATACTCAGGCGTTACGGAGTCTTTTTGGTACATACATATCCAAATACGTAATACATAAGTCAATGTGTACGAGAGATTATGACTGTGTTATTAAATGTATGTGTTCTAAGCGACAGAGTACAAGTCGCTTGAATATTGAGCCTACTAAGTAACTCCTCAAAAACCCCCTCCCCTCCTTTCTTCCGTTAAAAAAAACGGATAAGAAGTAGTCCCGGGCCAAACCAATCGAACTATCCTTCAACACTAGCAGTGGGTGTGCGCACACCTACACCCGGCCGCAGCTGATACATCGAGCTGGAATGTGATACAATCGTGCTCCTGTTCGCCATACACAGCACGCCACTGACTTAATAACACACGTGACTTACATGTAAACTGCCAACTACTATTAAACTAAATAATGGAGGTAATTCAATCCTAGCGGGATAACGAGGATTTTGTCCTGTACTATGGAAATTAGACAAAAACCAACAAACAAACATATAGACAGCGACCGCCGACCAACTTGTACAAAGTTGTCTGTCCCGAATTCCACCCCACGACTTTTAACTAACGACCAAGGCGGTTAAGGTTCAGGCTTTTTAAAAAGTTAAAACGCTCAATATTTTGTTGTATGATACGAGAGCACTTAGTACATTTATACACGTCAATTTATCTATCACCGCTTCCTAGGTGTTAGCGGTGAGAAGACCAAGCAAGAGCAAGAAACCAAACTAGAAAAGAATGAAATGATAGGTACCTGTGCGAGCGGTGGGTGGGCCTGGTGACGGTGTACGTCAGAATTCATGTCTGGCGCCTCCTACCACGACTGCTTGCTCCTCATCATCTGTGGGCAAATAAACATACAACATCAATATACAGAAACGTCAATCAACATTTCCGTAAAAGCACGGGGCGAAAGCTAATGTTAGTTTGTTAGTTAAATATATTATTGCCGCTGATGGTAAAACCAGTAGGGATTCGAAAAAACGTGAATCACAAATGTTAGTTACAGTACTTTAGCTACATGATAAATATCTTTGATGGAATCTACATAAAATATGACCCCTTAACTTATATAGAGATCATTCTGTTAGCTCTATGCCATTCAAACTCAAGCTAGCGAAATTTTTCTCTAGACAATATAAGAGAAAAGATGTAACAAAAAATACTTTTATATAAAAAACAGTAGTTCGTGCCTGCGAAATTCAATTGTTACGCTTTCAAGTTCAAAGTGAAGGGAGTTCGTCACATCACGTCCGTGATCACCGTGATCAGATCACTGCCGTCGAGAATAAACTAATTCACAGCCGCACAGACAAAAGTCGAATGAATAGCATTTAGATGTAAACAATATAACGGTGTAAATATTAATCAACCAGTGGGAAAGAGCCCTTTAATATAACAAATGTACAGAGGCGTACTAAGATTGGAGCCCTGTCGATACGGGCTTTCTTCATTTTTGGGTCTAAAAATAAAGAAAAACCTTCATAATATATTTAAATAAACATCGACTGGAAGAGATCCCTTAGTGGGATAAGTCCGCCTTTGTGCTTAGTTTTATTTCTGTCTGTTTTTTGTAAATTTGGTACAATAAAGCGTTTACATACATACTTATACAATAGCATCATGTTAAAGATACAAATCTTAATTAGGTAGTCTATGTTGGGTTACCAAGGGTATATTATGTAACCTACGTATTAGTAAACAGGCGTGTTTATAGTATGAGTTTATGAAAAGATCGCTCTCCAAAAGATTTTGTGTATTTACGATGTGTTATACGAAAGTCAAAGAATGTCGTAAGAAATACTGGATTTTCTCCTATTGGTTAGGGGGTCCCAAATCCTAATCCCGTGGGCCAATACACTGTCACACAGTCCGCCGCTGGTAAACCGGTAAGCCAGTGCTAGATAATTGAGTACTCATGGCACCGCTGCCCATTATCTGGGTCAGTTTGACGCCGTTCGTTCCTCGCTCTTTTATACACTGTGGCGCCATGGAGCCGGCATGTGGCACTCGCCGTATAAAGGCAAGCTCTCTAAATTACATCCAACCGCGTTAATTATGCGCATTTAAATCATATGTACATGGTCTGATTGTGGCCGTTGGAAGAGGCAAACTCAACAGCACTGTTTCATACATGATATTACAAAAATTAGACCAAGTTCAAGAAATATTGCAAGGTCAAACCAAAATTTTTTGAAGTGGCAAATGAACAGTTATCCCGCCTGATGGTAAGGGTCACTGTCGTCCATGAATCTGCAGTCCAAAGGTCACAAGTGCGTTGTAACCTTGAGGACTATGTTATACACGACTTTAATCCAAACCTAGGATTCTACGATTCCCTGGACACTTTAGATAAGGACAGATGAGAATCGAATCCATAACCTCAGGCGCGGAATCGCTCGAGTCCAACGCTCTACACTCAGAGTTAAGCCTGAGCCAACTAGGCTGTCAGTTATGTAATTATTTACTACAATAACAAATTCAAGCTAGAATACACCATTTATAACTTAAAATAAGAGTGACTAACAATTCGTCTGAGCTGTGGTTTTAATTGAAGGTCATATTTATTGCGCACTTATATTTATACAAAACAGCCTCTTGTTTGAACTAAAACTAATGCAAATAATGCCGGACTAAATAGAGACTAATACGGAGACGAAACGTAAAAAGCTGATAGGTATAGAAAAAAAACAATTCAAAATTTATGATAGAGATAAAACGATTAAATAGTTAAATGAAGTACGCAGTCTAGTAAGTTTACCACATTAATTAGACATTCGAGAACAGAAAATAGATGAAAATCCTAAGAACTGAGTTAGAATGTTTTATTTGGCATCCAAAGTGGATTGCGATCGATGCGATCTTGAAAGACATAATGTTTAAATGTCTGGTATTTAGTTATTTATTTATTATCAAAACAAGCACAAAATCACATTCCTCTGGTTATCGACGGTAAAAAAAACCAAAAGATATTTGTAGAAACGTCAGAAATCTAAATCTTTCTAAATGGAAGCAGGATGACGTTTACGTGTACTTATAATATAAAGTTTAATGAACGTGAAGTTATCTATACTGAAACAGAAAACACTATTCTATCTAGGAAATCCTGACTGTCTGATCCATAAACGCACAGCTCAAACCTCTGTTTTGCAAAAAAGACGTAGAAGTTTAAATGCACCATTCTAAGGCGTTAAAACTAATAGCGGACAAAGTAGCTGGTTTTCCTATAATAGACACAGATATAGGAGTGGTATTGCTGATTCACTCTCGTCCTCCTGCCGATGATACGGAACGAACCGGCGTCGGCGAAGCGTGACCGCTGTCGTGACCGGCTACTGTTCAGCGTTGCGCACATATGAAGTAACTTACATAACTACGCGTACAACCACAGGTGGAAAAACTTAAACTACAATCATCGTCGTCTATTCCGACGGGAGCCGAGCATACTATGGATGTTCTTGCGCGTTTTATCGTCGTGAATTCTAGTAGCCGGGGCACTCAGTCGCACTAATTGAGTACAGAATTAGCAGCGAGGGGCAATCTAGTGCGGCGGGCCGGCTGTAATGCACGCAGCGGCGACGGGTAAGGAAAACTTAATGCGGGCTACCTACTTTCCTTCTACATACCACTGTGCAATTTACTGGTTTATTACTCCGGTTCTATGTTACGTGTCCCTATCTAGTTTGCGAGTTAGTTAGATCGAGGCATCGTATTGATTTTAAACATTCTTTCACTAATTTGGAATGTTGATTAATTCACTCTAGGTGGACATGGAGTATTTTTACCCCAGGACACACTGGGTTCCCACGGGAAATTTCACAAACCGCGTGCAACGTCATGAGCAAAAACACAATAAAAAACTGTAGAGAAAAATGAATAATCTTAATCTATTTGTTAGTCCAAGGTTTACTTGCTGAATTTGTAATTGTGACAGCGTGAGTATTGCAACGAAATAATGGATTTTATAGTTTTTCACGTGACCTAGCTCGAGTGTGCTTATGAGCTAGGTATTGCGCAATGGCAGGTCGGTGATTTGCAGCAGTTTTTGCCGCATGACGCCCGCGTGACTGGCCGCGTCGACGCTTGCATTCACGGGCAATGTTTTCTACATACAGAATTTGCAAGAATCACGCAACTAAACAACATGCTACAGAATTGACAGATGGTTTTAAACACCTAACAGCTAGTCATTAAGTCATATTATTTCCACAACCTCTGTTTGTTTGTTTGCTAATAATTCAACGAAATGTTTCTGATGGCATCTGAAAACTGTGGAAACTGTCTGTCTATGTTTTATTATTTGTCTTCATAATTATAGTATTTTCTTTGTTAGACTGTAAGTTTCATGAATAAAATAATACTTATTAATAAAAAATATTCACTTTTACCTAGAGGATTTCTCGTGAAGGTTTTATAGCAGGCATGTAGGGAACCGACATGTAACGATTTTAGTAAAACAGATCGGGAAAAATTGTACGACGTAAAGACTTACGAACGTTGACTACACGAGGTCATTAATGTCAGTAAGTGGTATCAGTAATTTGGATATTTAACACTGCAACGAAGAATCCCTAAACTAACCATGCAACATCACGGCAGGGCTGATTTTTGTAGTATCATTTAGGTACTACTAAACACCGGTAGTCGATTAAAAACAAAACTATAAAACAGTAAGAATTAATGATGAAACCACGAGCTGAATGTCTAATAAATTATGTAGAATGACAATTGACACATCTGAGCACACAGCGCCGAAGGTCGAGGCTCTGTTTAATACGACGTTAACCGTAGCTTAATGTACGTACTCGATACAAGATGACCAACAAAATGACGCATCCGCCAACAGGAAAATTATTTTTCACATAAATTATTATTACGTAAAGATTTAATTATGATAGTGGGAATTCTATGGTAGTTACATTTTGGTAGCCTATCGTAGATGTTTATCGTAATGTTCTAAAAATAAATAGGAGAAAAATATTTTTGCAGTGATAAGTTGCTCGAAATTAGATCCATTTTGTTGGATGCACATGTTTATACTTAGAATTCGTATGGTGTAAAATTACCCAGAAGTATTTTCTGAATTTAAAGTTATATTTTTAGATTTCATGATCTTCCTTAAATTTAAGATGCAAATGCAATTAAGTAATGCAATGTTGATTACGTGTAAAATAACTCAGAAGTATTTTCAATCTAAATTTAAAGTTATATTGTTAGATTTCATGACCTTCCTTAAATTTAAGATGCAAATGCAATTATGATTTGATCTTTATGATTGACCCTTTCGATTTGTGCCAAGCTGTTATTTTTTGCATTTGTATCGGTTCGATTCCTGATTGGCGCAAGCAACTTTTCTAAAATCTTGTAATATAGTTTCACTTAGTTTTAAAAATAACAGACTGTTTCCTTTGAGTAAAATTTGCTATCTTCAATATTTATGGTACCTCCACCTTTGCCTCCATAGACGGCTTTTAACAAAACTTGTCGGATTTGCATACACACGCGGTGTAAATCATAACTAGAGGTACAATTTGCAACGGACTGACAAAAGCTGTTATTACCGAGCCTGTGGCATAAGTGAGGGTTTATTTCAATTTACATTTGTGTCAACAAGCGAATTTACGTCAGCTTGTCTAAACGTTACATTGCGTTACGACCATATCGACGAGAAATCATCTCCATATACATGTAAGTGCTTTTACAGCTCGCTACTAGTGGCTAGAAGAACAAGTTCTAGAACGGCATGACCAATTATGTATATAAATTATTTGCTTATTAAAGGACTTACAATAACTTAAGTCCATTTTCTTGTCTTGTCCACTGCGTTCTTAAGGCTTTGTCAGATTAGTCATCTATGTAATAATACTTAGATACTTTATCTAGCGTAGTTCATGCATTAGGTACGCTTAACACAAATATGTATATGAATCCCTTGCTCCTACCATAGAATAAATAATAGAGAGTGTTCATATAGAAAACTCCTGTAATGTCATGACTCATGTTTTCTCAAAACGTTAACGACGACAAGAATTCGTTAACTTCCAAATACAAAAGAACTAGTAGAATGCAAATATTTTCATCTTACTTATTCACTCAGATAAGATAGATTCTATCGCCATACTGAAATAAATCAGCTATAGGTATAGGTAGGTACTCTAAGAATGCGCGAGTGATCGATACCCACCATTCACCGCTCATAACTTACACCGAGAGATACCTATTGCAGCGAAATCTTAACCACAACACAAGCAACAAGATTGGCCCGCGAGGATGCAGGCGCGTGCCGAGTTGAACGACCACGCGGCGGCGGCGCGGGCGCGGGCGCGCGAACCACGCGCGCGTTTCACTTTCATCCCGGCCGAACGCGCGATGAGGCCGAGAAAGCACAGCATCGCATTCAGGAGCAACAAACGAAACATTGTTTACTGCCACAATCATTGGCAGCACATCGTGGTTGCTGAGTCGTTCACGTACTTTTTCGAAAAGGTTTCCATCAGACTAAGTACAATGCTGCTTTTGGAAAATCCATTGCATATATAGCAACATTATGATAAATTCGTACAAGCTTTGGATTTTTTGTGCATATTGCCCGTGATTCTAAAACAATTATTTTCAAAAACAACTGGGATTTTTAATTTCTATAATTTTTGCCTTGTAATACGTATAGGATTTTTATTCGTAAGTAGGTAATGAAAGCTTTGGCACTACGCATTATCTTGAGTGTTTTTCCTCGGAGCATTCCATTTTGTTACCTAGAAAAACAGTAAATTTATAGGAGTATTCCAACATCAAGCCGTCAGAGTGTCTTTTTTTGTAGATATTTTACCATAAATCTCCGCTCCATATTACTCCAACAACAATCGTCATTACTCTCAAAGTCACCTCGATTAAAGACTTCACAACAGATAGAGTTGTCCCTTTTGTCTTATAGAAATTTCGCACTGTTTGGCTTTTCGATACAGACGAGCATTTAATCAATCAAAGAGAATCCTCCTGACGTAATTGATCATCTAAAATCTCAAAGGTTACCAAAATATTCGCTCTTCTCAAGTGATATTTATCGTCTTCTAAACTCGGTAAATAAAAGTAATTTAACCTTTGTCCACTTTCACCGATCGGAAGATTTCATTGATTCGTGCCTACTATATTGACATTCCGTGAGTTCGTCCGCACGAGCGAGCGTAGTGGCCATTCTACGCCAAGAACCGGTCTCGAACCAGCGTATTCTCAGCTCAGATGACACAATAACCACGCCGTTTTCGGACACTATTCCGAAGCTTATCGACAAATTAAGTAATACATTTTACAGATACTTCATAACCCTCCGGTGCAAATGATTCACTTCCAAATATAAAACGCATGGCAGGACACATGACACACAGGAACTATGGATAACTAAAACAAGATGGTCAATGACTTATGGCCTTTAAATAAATGTAGGAAGTGATACGGCGCCGACTATCCACATTTGTCGATGTTTACGTTATCTGCTATATGTTTACATTTATATTTCAGTATATATTATAGCCTTGACGTAAAAAGAAACAGAACATTTTGAGTATTTTAACCCTTTTTATTTTATGCTTCGAAGAAATAAGAAATAAATAAGTAAACTCGGTTCCAACGGGAAGAAACAGCAGGATTCATACAAATGCGAATATTAATAATGAAAATCAGCTAGTCCTATAAACGAGTACATTCTTGACTTGTCATTTGCAAAAATGCTTACGACAGCGTGTATTGCGTAACAGAACATAACAATTTCGATAGAGAATGGCAACACTAAGCCACTGTGCATTGGCAACTATGCAAGGTATCATTGAATTAAGTAGTTGTTATTTCCGTAGCATTGGTATAATAATGACTTGCATTAACTACATACATACATACCTACAAGGATTATCGGTTAGAATCTTGCCACGTATTAAACATTTCAGCTAATATATTCATTCAACAGTTTATGTGATTGGTAGAGTACCCATTATATGTGCATTTCAAATATTCTCAAAACTAGTACTAATAGTCTCTGAGCTAGGCCGCGGAAGGACAGACAGACGGACTATAAAGGTTTCTTTTTTTCGCTACGGAACCCTAATAAAAATCATTTTAAAAGATCGCATCCCTCGTACAAAATAAGGTATATTAGAATTGTCTGTTCTTTGTAAGTATATATATCAATTCTATATAAATTTTAAACTAATGTTAAAACTAATTTTAAACTTTATGTTTGTTATGGAAGAGCGGGATTTCCTGGTACAGGTACTTACTTAAAAGGAGGTCCCAGCCACGAATGTATTTATTCATTAAGAATTGAAGAAATCAACATTATTATTATTTATTTATTTATTTTTAGAGCGTCAGTGGCGCAGGGGATAAGACGCGACCTATCATATCGAAAGGTCCGGAGTTAGATCCCCGGCTGGGCCATGTACCAATGGGTTTTTTCTCGAAACTTAAGTACATTTACTGACTGCTCCCAAACGGTGAAAGAAAATATCGTGAGGAAACCTGCATACGCCGAAGAAGAAATTCTTCGGCGCATGTGAAGTCCACCAACCCGCACTGGGTAACATAGTCTGTAATTTTAAACAAACTCCAATGTCTCCCTCAAAAATATCGAGGAAAATAAAACAATTTCCCCCCCGTTCATTTAAATTGCTTTTGCGTAGTAAGCAGAAGAACCAACGAAGCAAATTACATGGCCTCAAGCTAATAGAAATTACTTCCTTCCTTCTTAAGAAGGCCGTCTCGAAAGGTAGAACACTGTAGCAAAAATATATACACCGTGTCTTAAATGAATTAACGATGGAGTGCAAGTTTCGTGAAATGTTTATGAATGCACAAAGTATTCCAACTTTTATTCTTGTGTATTGTGTTCATTCTTTTTTCACTGCATACAAAATGAGATGCTCTTAATGAACGAAGATTAGCCTAGGCATATTTTTACCACGGGAAAACAAATTACCGAGGGGATGTTTGAGAAATGGCGGGCAAACATTTTTCAAACTAGCTGTTGCCCGCGACTTCGTTCTAATCAAGAAGTTTCGAATCTCTTTGGTGGCGCGCGCGCTCCCTGTGGAGTTCGCATCTTACATATTTAGTATCGGAACCTATGGTGCCAATTACCGGGGGGTGCGGACAAAGGAAGCGGAGTAGAGGGAGGAGGTTGCTAATACAAATTTATATGGAGTTTATAAAGGAGAATGTGTGAGTGAGTTACAATATTGTAATCCATTTACACGATTTTGACACCCATAGAATGCTTCTTTTACGCCTCTATAAGGGGCCGCGGCCGCCAACCAAAGAGATCATAACTCTATGGTTCTAATGGACAAAGTACAGAGTAAAACAGAGTAGTCCACACAGTCATAGCAAAAGCTAGCATTGAACATAAAATGGAAAATGTATCGGAAACGTAGTTACAATCGCCTCCAGAATGCAAGGCGGGAATGACATTCGTAAATAACTGCTTCCGACGATTTAGAAGGGTGTTTTCATGGCTGGGGATCATTAATACTGTTTTGGCGATGCGACTATAAATCATAGGACACGGAATCATGCCTTATTTTATTTTTGTGTGCCGGTGGGTGAGTCAACATTACTTGTACATTTTGTGTACCTTTTTATTAGAGGACTTTTCAATTATTTATTTATTTTGAAAATCACCATGATACACATACATACGTAGATAAAATAGGTATATTACAAAGTATTACATCGATAGTGCTTTTATTATTATTGTTTTGTTTTTCATTTTTGTTTCATAATTTCTTTCGTTTTCTAAGAGCCCATTACCGTGTCGCAACTTAGCTGTGGACACTAATCAATGGCTAAGAGATAGTTAAGTTTTGTATGTATTAGTAAATATTAGCTGTAAGTTTTCCAAATAAAATAAAATAAATAAAATACTTATCTCTCAATCTTCTTTATGTAAACAAACAATATAGACGGTAGCCGGAAGCGATTTGATGTCAAGGGCAGAGGAGAAGCAGGTTTAGTTTGGGCGGGCCATATAATATGCCATGGAGTGGATGGCGATAGGCTAATAAATGTGCTGGTATTATTGTTAAAATCTAATAATCCTACTAATATTATAAAGGCGAAAGTTTGTAAGGATGCGAGGATGTGAAGATGTGAGTATGTTTTTTATTCCTTCACGCAAAAACTACCGAACAGATTTTGATGAAACTTGGTACAGTCATAGCTTATATCCTGGAATAACATATAGGCTACTTTTAACGCGGAAAAAGTCGCGGGGCGTCCGCTAATAACCCCTAAGTAACAAAATGCTTACATAGAGGGCGCTGTTTCACAATGTACACGGGAAAAACTTTTCTACGCGGGCGAAGCCGCGGGTAAAAGCTAGTAATAATATAATAATGTTTGGACAAAACACACGGTTGTTTAGTGCCAAACTAAGCCGAAGCTTGTTAGTGGGTACTCAACAACCGTTAGGCATACATAATACTTATACTTTTTAAATAAATACATACAAACACCCAGAATCCGAAAACCAACAGATATGGTACTCATGCAGGGTCACTTTTCTGTATTGTGATCACTACCAGCAATAAAACAATTTCATTTATTTCATTTCATTTCACTACCAACTATGCCACCAGGCCAGTCAGCAAAGAGTACGTCGTACACTATGTGCGGGATCTGGCTTTTTTTTACTTTTCATATTTTATTTCCTCAAATTTTCATATTTTTTCCATCATTGATAAGGTTGCTACCTCTCACTGAAAGGGCGCTTTTAAACAGCTAAATCATTTTTTAAAAGTTTGAGGGCCTCTTACACCGCATGCTGATAAAGTCCCAGATACCCTATCTGCAGGTTATCTGTCAGATAGCCTGTTTTTTTGGTTTCACAGGTATCTGATTGCCTATATCTTATATATTTTATATAGTCTATCACACATATTTATCTGATAGATTAGTTTATCACTAAGATTACTATCTGTAACAATATCAGGAAGTGGTGAAAGAAGCCCTTAGTGTTATAGGTATCCGATTAGACAGACAAGACATGAACAAAAGGTTGGCTGAAAGGGTATATAAGTTTTGAGGGAACCCTAAAAACAGCATTACTTTGAGAAAAAAAAATGCAGGTATCAGTGTGGCATAGCGAAGTCTCGCCGTGAGCAGGTCTACCCACGCTGATTGAATCAAGGCAGTCATCTGCTGGCCTTGTGACTCCAACCGGCGACCCTACGCACTGATTGCTTGATGAACCCCTTCGCCAATTGAGTTCAACACGGTATGACAATACCAACGACTGTCATACATAATTCACGGAATCCTTTTCAAAATTACATCCTTTACAAATCGGAAAACGTCAATCAAGCAGAATGACAAAGACGAAACTTTATTCCATTAATTTAATTACACTCCGAGTGAGTAGTAAACTCAAGAGGAGCACAACGTTCTCCGAGCTATGTGACAAACGAGGAATCTATTTAAAATGTAGATTAAAGTGAAATGAACTGGAACGTGAAACAGACACATGCATTATCTGAGATCGTCTGGAAAGTATCGTTGAATAAGCATCGAACATTAATTAGCCTGCATCTAATGCATCGCCACAATACATTTGCAAATTATCGATTACTGGATACAGTAATATAGACATAACCAAGTACTTAACGATTTTATTATTCATAAAACCACCAAACAAGGAGCCAAATAGTTCGTGAGCAGCTTAGATCGATGGATAATTGCGTAATTGACGACTTTAATTGATTGACCGCCTTCTGTATATACCTACGACAAGTGATGTTGTATCGTAGAATTGAGAGCACAGCAACCTTTATGCCACTTTACAGTCTACTTACAAATTGATTCCTCGTTTGAAATGCACTTATTTTTTATCTTTCGTATGCCTAATTAAAGAGAGAGAGAGAGGTTCTAATAATAAAAGCTTTAAATCATCAATGTAACAATAACCAGACTTGAATTATAAATAATAGTAAAAATAGGTGAGGGATAGGTAATTCTTAATGGTTTATTTTGAGCTGGCTGTTGGGCTGCATATTAACTTTAAAAACAACCCGTATCGATTCGTGCGGCCAAGCGCCGACAGTAGAGCTATTTGCACGTTGCTAAACTTCACGCTTTATTAGTTAACAGGTTAACACCTTTGATACGCAACAAAACGGAATAATTAAACATAAAACGTACCTATATGACTTTCTAAACATAGAGCACGCACGATTCATTAAACCACTGACACAAAACGAGATCAAACAACTGGCAGTTGCACTCGTCAAGAGAATGAGGCTGCACACAACGCATGCACAACACTTAGCGGTATTGTTTACACACTTGACGATTTTCAGGAGTGAGTCAACCGCCGCGGGTGGTTCTTTGTTTATTTACAATGAGCTGCAGTGAGCAAACTGACGCGCAAACCATTAGAACATGATACATGAGCCGGTTCCGCAACAGCAGCGGCGAGCGTGCAGGCCACGCGGTTGCCGATCGCTAACTGTCAGCCGGCTGCCGGCGGGCGATCCGACCGACGAACGAATTTCCCTATTAGTAGTGGCATTACACAAACGACACTCGACATCCATGCCATTTGTCTTAACTGCGCAACCGGCGGAACCCAGAGGCCGTGAAGATTTTGCATATTGGATCAGTTTAAATTCGAACTGATGACAAATAAAGTGCGCGGATGGTGACATCATGTGCGATACATTATAACATTATTGCTTTTCGTCAACTGCTTACATCAGAAACTGAACTAACCATGAAATTCTTAATACTAGTCAAGCATCATCATCACCATTATTTGTCTAACTAGTCCACTGCTTGTCATCATAGGACTCCATCAAGGTACGCCACTGCACCTGGTATTCGTCTTCAGTATAGATGCATTCCGCAGATCGATCGTTTGACGACTTGAATAAAATATTTTAAATAAAAGAGCCAAATAATAGGAGATAGGACATAAACATGTGACTGAATTGACAGAATACAATAAGCGTAAGCTGCAGGAATATTAAGCGAACGAGTGGCGACTTCCTGATGCGATCGGCGCAGCGGCTCTCAGGTTACAGAGATCGAACGTCTCTCACAGGAAACGTTCCACACAGTGATAGGTACCTTGTAATTGACACCGGTGCAGTAGGCACCACGTGCTCGCTGCTTGCTGGACTATAACCGTCGATTACGAAAGAGCTAGCTCGTCACAGTACCAGCAATCCTGATACCTATTTGCAAGTCTAAACAGATCTCGACTCAAGTGAAAAATTAACACGATTTTTTGTGTAGCACACGACTCTACGCCGAAATATATTTGCATGAAATAAATACTAAAAATGCTTTCCATTTATCTACGAGGCGAAGCTCTTAAGTACGGTTTTTCGAATGACAGATGAATGTATAGAAGAGACAATACAATGCCTCAATGAAGACAAAACTTTATTATGTATGCTCAACTGCTCACGTTACGTACAATCACTCATTGTTTTCGATTAAACAGTGTCACCGAGTTTTAGTGCTGAGTATGATAGGTATGTTAAAACAAATACATGGACACATCCACTCTGAGACACATGAGTTGGCAAAGCAGTTTAGATAGATAAGAAAATGAAACAACGCACTACACTTTATCGATGAGTCTAACACAATTTATTTGCACTGTCAGTTCAGTTGATAGATAAGCTGACACAAATTCGTCTACTGTCAAGGCAGTGTCCGTCCCTGGAAACTATAAGATTAGTCAGTAATGCGTGAAACATGAGGAGAAAATATCCGAAACTAATTATCTAATTTTGTATGTGTACGTCTTCGTTACACAATCAACATACCGGCAAACATATTGGGCAACGTCTGAACACTTGAACAGTTGTAGTTGCGTGTATTTTGAAGAGAATACAGCTTCCTATGAATATTTAATTGAGGATTAGACTTAAAAAACCTTTATAGATAGAGGAGAATCTTCTCTACAATACCCCTTACTTAAATACTTAAAAGTTAATAATAAAAATAAAATAAAATAAAAATAAAAATAGCCTTTATTTTCCAGCCATCATGCATTACAAATATTTAAAAATATATATATATTTAATTAATTAATAAATAAATAAATTAAATTAAGTTCCATTTTTAACAAATCTTATGATTTGTGGATTGTTCAATTAATTATTTGGCTTGGAGAGCCTTTGGGCTCCGGCCTCCTCCAGCTACCTCTTGCCACTCTTCTGTATATTGTTCCATCTCCTTATTCCATTCCTTTCTATTTTTTGCTTTCTGCATCCATTTCTTTCCTATTGTCCTTGTTATATCGTCCTCCCATCTGGTCTTAGGGCTGGCCATGTAGCCAGGATGCACGCACAACGATGGGCTCACTTAAAAGTTAATAGGAGAGCAAAATTCAAGTTCTTGTATTATGTATACGTACTGTTGCCAATCGACGGCTGCTCTAAATAAATACGACCAAACTAATCGTATATTTATAACGAAATCTAAATGCAAAACAACTAAATTTTACAACTGTAACAGCTGAGCTCGAACATAATGTTGGCGCAACGAAATGGCGTCAAGCGCGCATCGTGTCAATGGAACCACGACTCCACATCCGTGCAGTGGCAAAATGCAACACAATTAGTGGTATTTGCGGCAACTGGAGCGTGAGAGGAATCCGGCGAGTGGTACGGTAGTGTTCGAGCTGCTACGACCACTGAGCGTACCCGGTGCGGTGCCCCGTGACCGACCGACTGTCAGCGGGCTGCGAACTACGGAGAGGCCTCTATATTTTGCCGAGCAGACCGAACCGTGTCAACCATACCACGCAACATCTCACTTAGCAGCTTATCATCGCTTCTTCTTACGAGTACAAAGTTTGACACATTTCTGAGGCGACATATTTGCAATGACTTTACTGGCATGGACTGCAGGAAAAGGGTCGCAACTTGAGTTATGATCAATTTTAAAGATAACGGCAGTGGCGGGCGTCTGTATCGGCTTAACATTGCTATCCACGGCAAGCAAAACTGCACTCAACAAAGAAGCATGTCATCGCTACTTTCTTTGTCAGTAAAAGATTGCTCGGCAGTTGCATAAAAGGGTCGTATCTCGCGCTAAGAATTCAACAAATGAAAATGATGAGGCATAACGAGAGAATCCCTCTTGAAAGCGATTCAATTAAGTAGATCGATGTAGGAGTGAGTGCGTTGATTACATTTTAGCATTTCATCTCAGTAAAATACGCACGGTCATTTGACAAATAAATGAGATTTTTCCTGATCAAACCCAACAACTTTGATATTTAAAATTACAAGCGCATACTTAAAATGTGCATAATAATTAAAGGAAAGTCAGAGGACCTTGTTTTTAATTAGTTTCCACCACAGTTGCCTGCCAGCATAATCTGCCGATAACCCGTAATGAGTCCATCGGTAACATTACAAATAGAGTAGTTAATACAGAGTGGCAGGCCGTGACCTGCTTCTCATCAGGACAGATAACTCTATGGTTAGTAAATCTACCGCATCACTAAATAAACAACCCTGATTTATTTATTATTTTATGTCTGGTATCATTAATTAGACGGATTGATCGATCCACGCTTTTAATAGGTCGTCCATCTTTGTTTACGAGAGAAACAAAGACATCGCTTTGTACAAAGCGTCGCGAAAAATAGAACTGTCTCCATTTCGTTCGCATTCTACAAAGGAAAACATCACAGCAACCTACGCAAGGATTTAACAAACGCCCTGACTTATACGTACTTTCTTACAAATGGTATAATAATGTTTTAAAAAGTATTCCATTTTGTATTATAAAATAACTATCTAACGATATCGATTCAACAGGACAGGACGATATCCAGACTGTGGTTCCTACACGGTCATCATAAGGCCTGCGGTACCCAAAGTAACGAAATCTTATTGGTCGGCTACACACAGGTGGATACCGGGCCTAAGTCTTGTGCAAACTAATTTGATATTCTACTACATAAAACCTTTCGACGCATATGACCAAAAACGCAAAGGCCAATAAACGCATTGTACCTGAAACGCATAGCCACAGAGTATATAATATGGCATAGCACCAAAAATGCAGATAACACTTAGAAGCTTGTACCATAGGAAAATATTATTAACAACACGAGAAATAGATAAATCGCGAATTACTTTGCTTGCTGTGTACATCAGTGGAAACACTTTGACCTTGAGCTGGCCTAGCCTATTAGGGAGTTTCAATACTATAAGAGACCAGTTTATATTGGATTTGATTCCACTGACGTGCGGTCGACTAGCATGTGTGCATTGAATAACTGCGTCAACGCAGCGGCCAGCCCTGAAACTATTTATGTCGTATTCACAACGAATCAAACGACGCACTTAGCATGTAGTCGGACAATTATCGAGAGGGTACACCAGTGTTCATCAAATTAGGTCCGCAAACATTGTGGAGGCTCTGCCCAGGCTGGTCGGTGATGTCATCTGCCGCGCTTGCCCGTCATTCGTCAACACCCAGCGCGGACGATGATTTACGCTCTTCGCTCGCTCGTACCTTACATTGTTTAGTATGATATGTTAATAAAGGTATAGTCAAGGTTTTGAAACAGGAAAATACACTTATTGCTTTTCGAAGACACTATCGTTGCTGAGTTTCATAACAGATTAAACTCTGTTATGGTCACAGATGTAGGTATGATGTACGATTGTCACATCGTATTAACGATAACGTTAGTAGTGACAAGGTTTTTCAAATGACTCTATCGTTGGTTATGGATATACTGTGCGGACTGGCTGGGCTGTGTCCCGTCCGATGTCCGACTGTCGCATCTCGTGTTGCAAGGTAATCGCCTTAACTCATGTCCGACGACGTGCGAGGACATCCGCGCCGTGTGACTCATAAAAACGTCGCTTAATTGTCCTAAACGACATCGACCTTACATCCTTGGCACTACGTTACTCCCGCTTTGTATGGCGAAATTCCTTTTGGAGCGAGGGTCATTTCCGATATAAATTATCGCCAGAGGTCGTTAGCTTCTGCGACAACGGCGCCTTTGAATCACAAAATGTTTATTGTGGATACATAATAGTTGTCAATAAACAGGCTGCTACGGTCTGCTTTGGCGCTGACACATCGGACAGAATTTTAATACCGACTGTGATACCGAAGACAGTAGCGGAATCGTGAGTGATCGAGCGATACGCGACGTCCAACCACTTAGTTACTATCTTGTGTACATCTACGAACCTATATACTGTGATTGACAAACCGCTTTACATATTAGTACAGATAAAGTAGCATAAAATAATTGACACAACACCTGCCTTATTGAAACACTGGTCAAGTCAATTGAAGCATGAGGTTCACGAAACCGAAGAGTCCGTAAACATTGTAAGGGTAATTTATCAAGTTTTAATTTTTGGGTCTATTAGTACTACATAGCTAGCTGAGATGTCCAGTCCAGTCAGCTACGATCAGTGGCAACAAGATGACTCAGAACATCTGCGTACTGCAGTGTCTCACCTAAATTTAGACCCAGACAGTGCAGTAAAATTAATATCTATTTGCATTTGGTAACAGCTAAATTTAGGACATATGTGCACTAACTAAAGAGAGCACAAGAGATACTATCAGGTACCCTAATAAAAAATTGCAAACAGATGTGAAAATAAACTTGAGAATCTCATATAAAAATATACAAATTAAGAATCAATGACTGCAATGCCAGTTTTTATATTAAAAAAAGGTAATTAAATGTACTTATTAATTAAACATAATTAAAATATTAGATAACAAATGTAAATAAATAGGCCTATCCTTGTGTCATACACTATTTCTATTTTGAATGAAAGAAAAAAGATAATGTTTAAACACAATTTGTGCTAAAACATAAATATTTATGCTACAAACGCAATGGCACTAATAATGATATTACAAAAAGCAGACAACATTTACCCATAATGTTTTTATAGAAATTACGAACAATACAAGTAAGTTTCCATTCCCACATTATAGAAAATTGTGCACAAGAAAAATATACTGACGAAACAATGGCTTAAATGGATTATTGGGAACCAATATAAAAATCTGCCTGGTACCAAGTAGGTACACCTATTTATGAAGGCAGCAACAAGTGGATCCATGATTTTATTGTATATTCAAAATATATACATTTGTCTAATCGTAAACTAGTATTTTTTTCAGTACTATGGGAATTGATTAAGGACATCGAAACTGGGACAAAATTGTACACACAAAGTTGTCAGCATTGGGAATCAAACACACAAGCAGAAATTTGTAATAACCAAGCCAAAGTTGTCAGCATTGGGAATCAAACACACAAGCAGAAATTTGTAATAACCAAGCCACTAAGCCAACAAGGGTAGTCTTCTGTAGTAAGCTACCTTCGACTATCTCACAATATTGTTGGCATTCTTATTTTTGTAGGATAGTCAGGATTTTCTCTTTAAGATGGTTATTAATTTAAATCAACAGCCAAGCCAACTAATATTTTATTTCTCAATCTTTGGGACATAGGCCTACTCCCTTGATGAGGGTGTAGTTCCCACAGTGACCCGTACTGGACGGGTGGGTAGACTTCACATGTGCCTACTAAATAGGCAAATACAAATACACAGAATTTATCAAAATCTAACTAACAATCAATTACCTATAAAAATGATAATAAAAATAGGATAGGCAATTCGGTTTCATACTTCCACTGTAGTTTATGTAGAAACTTAAATTACTAAAAATCTAACTATGAAATCCAAAAGCAGTTTTCCCAAAGCACGCAGGATTTGGTTCTATCAATGGGTCAATTACATATTAGCTTGGGCTTGATTATTGAGATAAGTATAGATTTTATTAGACTATCGAATGTGGAGGTCATGAATTCAATTATTTCAGTCAGTCTCTCGACAAACGAGGACGTTCCATCCAACCCACTATATAAATCCCGCCTACGGTCACAGGGGCTCCACAGCAGTAGGACACCGTGACAAACTTCGTTAGTCATACCTTGTGGACAAAAGATAAATCAGCAAAATTTACTTACCAAACACGACGTGTATCAGATAAGTTGATAATTTTATCATATAATCCTCACTTCGTTATCAATTAAACTATCCAAAAAATACAGAATCTCGTAAACACACAACACATACGTCACTCGCAACAGTCCGCCATTTTATTTTGTAATTTTACGTATCAGGTCAGTCAGGTAGTACCTATTAGGTCTGTGGTATCTGTTATCGTATGGTATTAGTTACAAAGTATTAGCTATAGTTGAATAACTTAAACATTGAGATTCAGAGTGTGTTTATGTTTAATAATTGAGAAAGAACATAAAAATATTTAAATTTCTGGGTTCATTGCTATACATATTGCCACGTTTTCGTCGCCACCGCACCCTGCCAGCCAGCCAGTCTTTTTTTTTGCCTGTACATTGGATACAGTATACCTACCACAAACAGGTAGGTACGTATCTCACTAATTATATAGTATACGTTCCAAGGCGTATCTGACCCGGTGATCAATCAAATACCAATGAAAATCTGGAACAAGCCGCCAGCCCATAGCCGGCGCCACACGTTTGCCGCAAACCTACGCTATTTGTGTAGGTTTGCCGCCGCTCCGATCGTTGCCATTTGTACCCGCGCGTCAATTTGCGGCGTCAAATGACGTCATATATCGCATGCGTTGAAAAATATCGTACCTATAGCACCATTTGTATTAAAATATTAGTATGATTTCTGAGCCAATAAACATAAAAATAAATCAGTGGCCGTACTTCTGTTAAGTAAAAATAGGTTGATAGTATAAAAATTATGAAATGATGAACAAATACTTCTTTAAAACATTTTTCCATTTAGTGATTGTTCATAATTATTCTTTTCGACCTTCTGTAATTACCTATCTATTCGATGTCCTTGATTACTAAAATGTCAAATATGACAGTTCACTGACATTCAACCTAATTTGGTTGCCAAACTCGTCGCAGGTTGCATTAATTGGTTGCATGTGGTGTTTGTAACAAACCCAATAAATCTGTGACATTTATCGTAAGCGAAAGTGTTACTTACAGCATCATCATTGAGTAGGTACCTAGATAGCTGGGTTTGTATTGTAATAGTAGCTTATCTGTTACATTACAAGTGTTACTCATTCTTATAGTTAACTTAAAGTTAGCAGTAACTATACTTATAGTTACTGCTGGGCAATCACTAGTAGTACTATAAAAGTAGCATCTGTGGGCGTCTGGAAGACGAAGGGAATTATTTTAAAGGAAAACCAATAATATTTCGACTAGCTATATTCTAGAGAAATTGACAACAACAGAAAAACAATAGAAACTCTATAAAAAGCGGCTGTGCAGGCCAGTATCGCCGACATAGCCCTCTCCGTAAGGTAATCAGCCTTACAACTTAAACCGGTGATGCTGACCTGGACTCCCTAACGGGTAATATAACCAATTTCTTGACCGGTCTCCTCAAAATACCCGCCTGTGTCTGAATAACTGCGACGCGGACGACTCCATCCTTCCCAGGGTGTGTTTTTATAATCCGCCCTCGTGGCCACACTCCTCATGACAAGTTGCAATCCGCGGACAGTACGATGTCGCCAGGCTCTATGTTTCTGGGCTGGCCAACATTTCTCTGACGTCGAGGTGCCAAAGTGGGTAGATACTCCTTGACCCACCTTGCCCAAAAATGGTCTGCAAGACGTAGAGCATCCTCGTCTCGCCATAGACCGTCGGAGAACCATAATGGCGGCGTCTGAGCTACCCAAAACTTTCAAATGTACGGCTCTGGAAACGAGACAAGTAAAAAGGGCGACGTACCGCTTCTCTGTCCTTCTTCCCACTGGGATTTTGATGGGTTCAAAATAATCCACCCCCGAAAACGTAAACGCACGTTGATGATAAGAAAATCTCTCCGGAGGTAGATCTCCCATTAGCGGTGAAGCAGTGGCAGCCTTCCCCAGACGACAAACCCGGCATCCCCCAGCAACGCTGCGCACCGCAGGCCGCACTCCAAATATCCAGAATCCGTGGCCAGCCCATTCGTGACATGCCAATACACGCAGACAAACAGTGTGGTGTTGCCCATCGAGGACAATCAAATTTCTTCGGTCTTCTGGTGGACAAGACACGGCTTCGGTACGGCTACGAAGCCCGAGGAGACCGTCCCTATCTAAACATACTACTAGGTTTTTAAATCTACTCTGTTGGGGTAACATGGCCCAAACCCTCATCTCAAATCCTGCCTGAGCATGAACGTGAACAATATCAGCTGCCAGACGGGCAGCTTGATCTATGCCGTCTAAACTTCCCAAAAAATCGTCCATGTAATGGTCCTGGATAATGGCGCTCACTGCCTCTGGGAACTCGGCCTGGAAATCCTCAGCATTAGCCGAGCAAGGTGAGGATGCTGCTCCGAAGATTAACGACAACATCCTGAACTCCTTGACCTGGCCGTTTTCCCACCATAAATATCGCTGACAGTCGCGATCTTCTTTCCGAATTTTAACTTGCGGGAACATCTCACGAATATCAGCAGTGAGCGCTATTTCTCCTTCCCTAAATCTAAGAAGGATGCCATATAAAGACTGCCAGAAATCGGGTCCCGGTATGAGTAATGAATTCAAGCTAACCCCATGTGATCTAGCTGCTGCATCGTGGACGATACGCAGTTTCCCCGGCTTGTGAGGGTGAGTTACGCCAAAGTGTGGCAAATAGAAACGCGGAGAATCACCTGTAGGTGAGTTATGGGTGTCCGTGCAAGGTTCTGCATAATCTTTGTGTATGTACGCTTCAATATTAGTTTTGTATAATTCGGTGTAATCTGCGTCCTTTGCAAATCTCTTGCTGAGACCATTAAGTCTAGACAAAGCTTGTGCGAAACTATCCGGAATGCGCGGAGAATCCTCCCGCCACAAAAGACCCGTCTCGAATCTGCCTGATGGTAGACGACGAGTAGTATCGCGCAAGATTTGTAAGGCACGCTTGTCAAGAGGGTTGTACGACTCCTGGGCTATACCTATAGAGTCCAGGCGATAGTAGGACTTAATCAGCTCGTCCAGATTCTCCTCTGAGCTTGAAATAGCGCAGTGAAAAGATTCGCAAGAATTAACTTGATCCTCGGTAAGAAACTGTACGGGACGAATATTTCCATTTATTGGGCCGTATAAAACCCACCCTAGCTCCGTAAGTATAGCCGCGGGTTGAGCAGGACTGCCTATACGGTTTTCTTTACTGATAAGTAAAGGCCAATCACTCGTTCCTAAAAGTACCTTAGGGGTGATATTATCATACACTAACTCGTGTTTAATGTCGTTAATATAACCGAGAGAATCTAACTCGCTCATACTTATAGATTGCGAGAGTAAGTTCAAGTCAGGAAGAGCACACGCGCCTCGAACGGTATGAGTGCGTGAGCTATACCTGCCTCTGATATCGAAGCTAATTCGTCTTGTCCCAACGCCATCGCGACTACCCGTGATGCCGTTAATTCGGATTCGTTCCTCAGGTCCAGTAGCCCCTATCAAATCGGCAATTTCAGCGTCAACTAGAGTCGCGGTCGACCCATCGTCCAAAAGAGCAAATATATTAACTGATCCTTTTGGTCCAGTCAATACCACCGGTAAAACTTTCAACAAAATCCTACCTCCTTGGACACGCGCACCTGAATGCGAAACAGTATTTATATCGTTAATGACACGTTCAGTCTTTTTCGGATCCGAAATAGACTGACACTCTGAAGTATGTTCGATCTGTTTGGTATCCAGATGCGGCCGTGTCAAAGATCCGTCTATGACAGGCATGACTGAAGGAGATGTTGACATATCTGCCAGATTGATGTTATTTTGTGACATGGTTGCTACGGAACTAATGGAATGATGTAGAATTTTATGATGTGATTGCGAACAATTTTCTACCCCACATGAACTCGCTCTGCAAGTTCTCCAGTCGTGTTTGCCTTTTTTTAGACATCTGGGACATATCTTTGCCTGACGAACCCAGGCCCAGCGATCAGCAACTGATAATTTTAGAAAATCCTTACACGATTTAATACTATGATGGGCTGAACAAAAAAGACAATCACTCCTGGCCACGGTCGTGTGATGAGTTTTAAGCGTTGCTATGGCTGCGGACCCCGCCCTCCCCGTGTGAGTGGGCGGAGAATGCACGTCGCTTACACCTAGAAAAACTAGATTGGCCGCCTCACGCTCCAAAAACTCTGCTAACAGTTCTAGCGTTGGGATGCTAGACCCGTCGACGCTGCGCGACGCGAAATCACACCACTTATTCTGTAACAAAGGAGTCAGTTTAGTTGCGACTACGTGGACCAGTTCGGGATTCTGCACATAGAGGGACCGCTGTAATAAGTTAGCGATGGTGACGCAATTTCTCACTTTAGTTGTGAATGCGTAAATATCGCGCGCATCTCTTCCTAACCTAGGTAGAGCTCTTACTGCAGCGATCTCACACACGACTATCTCGTCTGGACGAGCAAAACGTTGCTCAAGCATGTGCATGATCTCGTCAGGGTCCTTACTAGTTAGCAGTAGAGTTCCTACTGCCTCTCTGGCTTCACCACATAAGGCAAGGCGCAGTCTTCCTATATTCTCTATAGCGTTGTAAATTAACCTAGTATCTTCGAAAGTGCGTTTAAATAAAAGCCACTCGGAAATATTACCAGAAAAATTCGTTAATTTTATGCAGTTTTTCTTCGCTGGTGCTGATGTTGAAGCATTAGTAGCGAGTAATGTAATTGCTTTAGCAAGTTGAGTAATCTCGGTACTCACCTGGGTGGAAAGTGCCTTACCAACTCGATTGTTAGCTCCTCCGTCATACGGAGCTGATGTAGTGGGAAGCGCGTGCGACGGCTGATACAAGTCATCTTGTGGCGCGCCCTGCGCGCACGGCAGCACACAAGGGTCGTCCGGGACATCCCGGGGAAGAGGTTCGCGCACCGGTGGCACATTGAGTGCAGATAGTTGCACGCCGTCATACTTATCATTCACACATGGCAGGGATCCTGAAGTCCTGAGAGTCGCGAAATCCGCGGCCCCAGGGTTGCCTTCAGAGTGAAGCGTAGTCGACACGACGACGTTCTCCTGCTGGTGTTCAGACACTTCGAACTGTCCTACATTTCCTTTCTCCTTCACCCAAATCGCTGTACGTATTTTCGCTCGCTCGCTCGAAATGCTCTCGAAGTCGCTCGCCTCCTCCGCCTCCGCCTGTATGGCGGCTACTTCGGCGTCGAATGCTGCTTCCGAGGCCAATCGCTCAGCCTCGCCGGTGCGAGCTTGAATATCCGAGAGACGCTGTTTGTGGCGAGCTTCTGCAGCCTTCACTTGGGCTGCGATGGTTGTTGACGACTTAGAAGACGTAGATTTTCGCGACTTCCTTTCACTGGTAGCCATTTCCGCCTTCGCCTTCGCCCGTGTTAACATAAGTGGACTGTATTTTTTATTATAATTTCGAATTTCGATAACTAGGCAAACTGATATACTTAAAAATGGATCGAAGGACCAAATGTGGGCGTCTGGAAGACGAAGGGAATTATTTTAAAGGAAAACCAATAATATTTCGACTAGCTATATTCTAGAGAAATTGACAACAACAGAAAAACAATAGAAACTCTATAAAAAGCGGCTGTGCAGGCCAGTATCGCCGACAGCATCTTTAGTTTTATGGTGCGTTCACACGCTCACTCCGTGCAGCCTGTCATGCACACAGACCCCGCTCGCTCATGTGAACGAACAGTAATGACAAAAGAAACGCAGTAAGGAGTTTCTTTTGTCATTGACGAACAGTAGACACCTCAGATTAGAATACTACTACTATATATTTAGGTTAATTGTGATACTACGTGGTTCTGTCTCATGTGCGGGATATTAAAAAAACGAATTATTTTCACATTTGACTTGGCTGTATGGTTTCGTGTCTTTGTCTCTATTATAACAACAGCAACAACGAAACAATATCGCGGCTCAGCTGTTCACAATTGAGGTTATTTATATAGATGTTTACTTTTCGTTTGTTAGACAAAACCACAAATTGGAAATAATTGCATACTTTGAGAGAAATGTGAAAATGATCGCTAAAGAAGGAAAATTCCAAGCATATTTCAACTCTTTTAGGAAAACTTTTAAAGATTTAAGTAAACGGAAATCTTTTAGGTATGGCTGGCCTTTTTTGTTATTTGTCGTGGGAGGGTCGTTTGGACTACGAGAATGGACTCAAATCAGGTTATTACTTTCTTATTAAATTTCCACCCTGCAGTATTACCAGGTCGCCACGAGGAAAATGCCTATTCTTTTCTTGTATTACTGGTCTATTCTCATATATTGAAGGAACAAAGTACAGACTGATTGTTTTTAGGGCCCAGCAGATTCAGCCTGGCATTGATGATGATGAGTCCTTTAGTCCTTCAGAATTAACAATTCTTCTGGTGTGGGATTAGTTAAGTCAAGTGTATGTATATATATAATGTAATTTGTCTTTTACCATACATTCAAAATGTCATTTAAAAATCAACTTCAACAGCCATAAAAATTCCGTTGCCTCTCCCGAAATAATATTAGGCTTACCATCACACAGGACAGGAGGGTATGTGATCACAGTAAATGTCTAAAATATAAAATCTGCAGTGTAGTATAAGATCTGAGTATATGTACCACTCATAAATAAGCAAAAAATGATTGACTGGACTCTTCTCTTAGAAGTTATGTATTTTTAAATTGTAACAGTGAAAGAAAACATCGTGAGGAAACATGATTACACCAAAGAAAAAAATCTTAAGGCATGTAAAGTTCACCAACCCACACTGGACTAGTGTGGTGAACTATATAATATAACCAATACACCCCCACTGAAACGGAGAACAGTGGGGATATATTAATAAGGGCCTTATACTGCGGATGTGATTGATTTGAATACAATTGCACAAGGTTTAAGACAGTCCATTAATGATGGTGCAATATCCTATGAATTCATACACATTGTGCTATTTTTGTGAGTGAATCACCAAATTACAGTGGGTAGTAACTAGTTACTTTAATTCCATCTATGTCAATAATAAGTAATACTTGCAGTTTTAGCAAGTAGGGATGTTGAGTTGAGTAGAGTACTAGAAAAGTAGGAAATCGCAAAAAACTTCTCCCATACATTTTGCAGGAAATAAGACGCGACCTATCATATCGAAAGGTCCCGAGGTTCGATCCCCGGTTGGGCCATGTACCAATGGATTTTTTCTCGAAACTTAAGTACATGTACTGACTGCTCTCATACGGTGAAGGAAAACATCGTGAGGAAACCTGCATACGCCGAAGAAGAAATTCTTAGGCGCATGTGAAGTCCACCAACCCACACTGGGCTAGCGTGGTGGACTATAGCCCTCACGCCCTCGTTGAGAGGGTAGGCCTGAGCCCCAGCAGTGGGGAGATTAATAGGCTGTTGATGAGACTCAAACTTACTTTTATACCCTACAAAACTTTTTACAATGGATAGACAGGCCGCTACAAAGATTACTGGTCGAAAATAAAAATAGAACTTAAATTTTGAATAAAAATCGAAATTCAAAATTCTCTTCAAATTCTGAAAAAAAACATAGAGATAGTATAAAAAAATAATCGCAATTTTATATTTAAAAAAATCTAAAAATAGTAATCTTTGTAGCGGCCAGTCTATTCATTGTAAAAAGTTTTGTTTGGTATAAAAGTATTAAGTTTGAGTCTCTCCTCATTTCCTGCAAAATACATTGGAGATGTTTTTGCAATACCTGACTTTTCTAGTTCTCTAACCTCAGTTGGTCCAGTAGAGTTTTTTAATCTTTATGAGAAATGGAATCGATTGGCATAAAAAAAGTTTTTGTGTTCCTTGCTGACCGTACATTTCTGTGAATCAAACAAATCTGTGAATGCAGATCAAAGTGTCTCAAAAGTTAAGGACACAAGGACAAGAATGTTTCTCTCTAATTACAGCGGTTAAGGTACCTGCCCTTACTGCCCCATCTCAAAAATCCATCCACCTGTATAGTTTAGGATTCGATACAGTTTAGGTGTCATCATCATCATCATCAGCCTGTACTAGTCCACTGCTGGATGTAGGCGCGCCACTGAACCCGATCCACGGTTCTCCGCATCCAGTCACTGCCAGCCGCCTTACGCAGATCGTCGCTCTATCAAGCCGGGGGCGTCCCACACTACGCTTGCCCAGTCGTGGTCTCCACTCGAGAACTCGTCTACTGCAGCGGTTATCGGTTTTCAGACAGATGTGACCAGCCCACTGCCACTTCAACGTGATAACCCTTTGAGATTATGTCAAAGGCTTTAATTCTCTGATGGATCACTTCATCTCGGATTCTATCTGTAAATGTGTATAAATGTGTAATACCTATAACATTATTAATTTCCGTAGATATCAGTTCTCCAAAGTAAAGGGAGTGAGCAGGGAAGAAGCAAAGGAAATGGGCCTTAATAAGGATAAAACTGTAACACTGGAGAACACATTTGAGGACATCCAGAAGCTTGACATAGACAATTGGGAGAACAAACGAGGGCCTCGGCCGTGGGAAGAAAATGAACAAAATAAGAATAAAACAACAAAATAATCTTTATTAGGCACTAGATTATTTTACATTGTTGTTTAGGTATACTTGTTTACTACTAAAATAGTTTTGTAAATAGCTGCGATGTCTGTAAGTAGGATTGTTTATTTAAAAAATAAAGTTACAAAATAATTTGCGATTTCATTGGGGCACAACAACACCAATGTCAACCTACAACCGCAGTGTAGGTAGGTACGCGGTCTAAGTAGGTATTCGCACCGCAACTACCGTAAGTATTAGGTAGGTAGGTACGTATACCTAGGTACCCAAATCAATAAAAACATGTCGGAAACGTTAGTACAGTTATAGAGTACATACGAACAAAGCACAGTCAACACAAGGCCATTTTTAATCGACGAAAGGATCGGGCATTTTAGATTATTTCTAGAAGGCAGTCGTTTATTCAACCTACTTTTTGGGTACTAATTGGCACAAATTGAGCACTAATTATTGGCGTACAGTAGGACCCGATCTGACGTGGCGGTCACGGACATTCGCTCTCGGCCGCCATGATCGCAACTCAGTTTCACAACCAGCCAGGTTGTCTACGAGATTTTTTTAGTCTTTCATGGCAACCAGTTGTAATAGAAGAAAATTTATTCTCGTAGGTAGGTAGGTAGGCTCCGACATCAATAGACACTTCTATAAGTAGGTATTTCTTTGTCATCATCATATCAGCCTGTTGACGTCCACTGCTGGACAAAGGCGTCCCCCAGGGATCTCCACGACGACCTTAGGTAGGTACCTTACCTTACCAACTGTTATAAAAAGCTACTGGGATTTTGCCCTTTCCAAATACGTACCTACCATGTCGCATGATTTGCAGAATTTATACGATATCATCTACGTTTCTGTCTACCTTTACGTCACAAAGAAATTTGTAGAGCTATGACCGCTGCTGAAGATGACGCATGCGTTGAAGAAAAACAATACTGCTTTTCTTTCTCTCATATGGCATGAGAAAGAGACAAGCGTCGAGCTCGTTCAACTTCGACGTGTTTCGTAGTTTCTCGATGTTTGTATTGATTGCGCCAGCTGCGCCACACGTCAGCTTATATAAAGGCTCAGTCGCTCATTGGCTGACGCATTTCAAAAGAAGAACTACAGTGGAACGAAAAGTGAACATTGAGTTGAATTTTGAAATTGTAATTTTATAATTGAAGTTGTTTGTTGGAAATAGTAGTTTTAGTAAAATTTGTGTTTTTAAACAGGGAAAATTCTTGTGGCAATAAAAAATAAGTAAGTATAGTGTGTATTTGACGTACGATCAACAAATTTATCATTATTCAAGGAAATTAAAATATACGTCAGCCATTTTGATTTCATACTGTGTCGTGGCTTGTGGCGTAGTTTTTCCTGTGTGAAACCTACAATTTCTCAGATAATTGAACTTATTTGATACGTAGATTTGGTTGAGTTAGAGGTAAAACATTATTTAGGTATAGTAGGTAGGTAGTGGTTTAAGATTACCTGCAGAAACCCGAGAACTGGTAGGTTCTTACTCTTTGTACCTACCTTGTAGGTGAATAATTTATTTGATTTGATTAGCTAATGCGTCATATGACATGACATACCGGAAGCTCTGATGCCACAATGAAATTTAGCATATATTTGCAAAATCCCCATAAGTTGGGCCCCTTGTTCTTTGTTCTGTGCCCATTTCCATGATAATTGCATTTAGCCAATAAAATAACACCCAATTCCTTTTATTTTCAGGACAAAATGCAGATCTTTGTGAAGACTTTGACTGGCAAGACAATCACCTTGGAGGTAGAAGCGTCTGACACTATTGAAAATGTAAAGGCTAAAATCCAAGATAAGGAAGGCATTCCTCCAGACCAGCAGCGCCTCATCTTCGCTGGCAAGCAGCTGGAAGACGGACGCACTCTGTCGGACTACAACATCCAAAAGGAGTCTACTCTTCACTTGGTTCTTCGTCTGCGAGGTGGTATGCAGATTTTTGTCAAGACCTTGACTGGCAAGACAATCACCTTGGAGGTAGAAGCGTCTGACACTATTGAAAATGTAAAGGCTAAAATCCAAGATAAGGAAGGCATTCCCCCAGACCAGCAACGCCTCATCTTCGCTGGCAAGCAGCTGGAAGACGGACGCACTCTGTCGGACTACAACATCCAAAAGGAGTCTACTCTTCACTTGGTTCTTCGTCTGCGAGGTGGTATGCAGATTTTTGTCAAGACATTGACTGGCAAGACAATCACTTTGGAGGTAGAAGCGTCTGACACTATTGAAAATGTAAAGGCTAAAATCCAAGATAAGGAAGGCATTCCCCCCGACCAGCAGCGCCTCATCTTCGCTGGCAAGCAGCTGGAAGACGGACGCACTCTGTCGGACTACAATATTCAAAAGGAATCCACCCTTCACTTGGTTCTTCGTCTGCGAGGTGGTATGCAGATTTTTGTCAAGACCTTGACAGGCAAGACAATCACCTTGGAGGTAGAAGCGTCTGACACTATTGAAAATGTAAAGGCTAAAATCCAAGATAAGGAAGGCATTCCCCCAGACCAGCAGCGCCTCATCTTTGCTGGCAAGCAGCTGGAAGACGGACGCACACTTTCAGACTACAACATTCAAAAAGAGTCCACACTTCACTTGGTACTTCGTCTGCGAGGTGGTATGCAGATTTTTGTCAAGACTTTGACAGGCAAGACAATCACACTAGAGGTAGAAGCATCTGACACCATTGAGAATGTTAAGGCGAAAATCCAGGACAAAGAAGGCATTCCTCCAGACCAGCAGAGGCTCATCTTTGCCGGTAAGCAATTGGAAGATGGACGCACACTTTCAGACTACAACATTCAAAAAGAGTCCACCCTTCACTTGGTACTTCGTCTGCGAGGTGGTATGCAGATTTTTGTCAAGACTTTGACAGGCAAGACAATCACACTAGAGGTAGAAGCATCTGACACCATTGAGAATGTTAAGGCGAAAATCCAGGACAAAGAAGGCATTCCTCCAGATCAACAGAGACTGATTTTCGCTGGCAAGCAACTGGAAGATGGACGCACTCTGTCAGACTACAATATTCAAAAGGAATCCACCCTTCACTTGGTACTTCGTCTGCGAGGTGGTATGCAGATTTTTGTCAAGACTTTGACAGGCAAGACAATCACACTAGAGGTAGAAGCATCTGACACCATTGAGAATGTTAAGGCGAAAATCCAGGACAAAGAAGGCATTCCTCCAGACCAGCAGAGGCTCATCTTTGCCGGTAAGCAATTGGAAGATGGACGCACACTTTCAGACTACAACATTCAAAAAGAGTCCACCCTTCACTTGGTACTTCGTCTGCGAGGTGGTATGCAGATTTTTGTCAAGACTTTGACAGGCAAGACAATCACACTAGAGGTAGAAGCATCTGACACCATTGAGAATGTTAAAGCTAAAATCCAGGACAAAGAAGGCATTCCTCCAGATCAACAGAGACTGATTTTCGCTGGCAAGCAACTGGAAGATGGACGCACACTTTCAGACTACAACATTCAAAAAGAGTCCACCCTTCACTTGGTACTTCGTCTGCGAGGTGGTATGCAGATTTTCGTCAAGACCTTGACAGGCAAGACTATCACACTTGAAGTAGAAGCATCTGACACCATTGAGAATGTTAAGGCGAAAATCCAGGACAAAGAAGGCATTCCTCCAGACCAGCAGAGGCTCATCTTTGCCGGTAAGCAGTTGGAAGATGGACGCACTCTGTCAGACTACAACATTCAAAAAGAGTCCACCCTTCACTTGGTACTTCGTCTGCGAGGTGGTATGCAGATTTTCGTCAAGACCTTGACAGGCAAGACTATCACACTTGAAGTAGAAGCATCTGACACCATTGAGAATGTTAAGGCGAAAATCCAGGACAAAGAAGGCATTCCTCCAGACCAGCAGAGGCTCATCTTTGCCGGTAAGCAATTGGAAGATGGACGCACACTTTCAGACTACAACATTCAAAAGGAATCCACCCTTCACTTGGTACTTCGTCTGCGAGGTGGTATGCAGATTTTTGTCAAGACTTTGACAGGCAAGACAATCACACTAGAGGTAGAAGCATCTGACACCATTGAGAATGTTAAGGCGAAAATCCAGGACAAAGAAGGCATTCCTCCAGACCAGCAGAGGCTCATCTTTGCCGGTAAGCAATTGGAAGATGGACGCACACTTTCAGACTACAACATTCAAAAAGAGTCCACCCTTCACTTGGTACTTCGTCTGCGAGGTGGTATGCAGATTTTTGTCAAGACTTTGACAGGCAAGACAATCACACTAGAGGTAGAAGCATCTGACACCATTGAGAATGTTAAAGCTAAAATCCAGGACAAAGAAGGCATTCCTCCAGATCAACAGAGACTGATTTTCGCTGGCAAGCAACTGGAAGATGGACGCACACTTTCAGACTACAACATTCAAAAAGAGTCCACCCTTCACTTGGTACTTCGTCTGCGAGGTGGTATGCAGATTTTCGTCAAGACCTTGACAGGCAAGACTATCACACTTGAAGTAGAAGCATCTGACACCATTGAGAATGTTAAGGCGAAAATCCAGGACAAAGAAGGCATTCCTCCAGACCAGCAGAGGCTCATCTTTGCCGGTAAACAATTAGAAGATGGACGCACACTTTCGGACTACAATATTCAAAAGGAGTCCACACTTCATCTCGTACTCAGATTGCGAGGTGGAATTTAAACTGTAATAAATACTTCAGGCAGTTTACATTCCTTTTGTAATATTATTGGAAAAAATAAACAGTGCTAATTCTATAGATGTTTGCTTTATTTTATACATATAGGTATTTTTAATAATGATTTATTTATCTTACAACATTACAATATCTACGCTAGTGGAGGCAGTGCTGCCGTTTTATGTATTTGTGATTATAAACAAAGATTTGGTTTTGCAAAAATCCTGAATCAAGGATTGAAGTCTCATCAACAGCCTATTAATGTCCCCACTGCTGGGGCTCAGGCCTACCCTCTTAACGAGGGCGTTCGGGCTATAGTCCACCACGCTAGCCCAGTGCGGGTTGGTGGACTTCACATGCGCCTAAGAATTTCTTCTTCGGCGTATGCAGGTTTCCTCCCGATGTTTTCCTTCACCGTTTGAGAGCAGTCAGTAAATGTACTTAAGTTTCGAGAAAAAACCCATTGGTACATGGCCCAGCTGGGGATCGAACTCCGGACCTTTCGATATTTTATTTATTTATTATTATTTATTAATAACCAATACATTTAAATTACATCTAATTTGTTCATACCGTCCTACTTAAACCACTGGGTTTATCCGTAGGATGGTTGGTCGCTACTATTATTATTAAATGTTCGTTAGGTAATACCTTTTCACAGTACTTTTATCTTTCCGCGCATTGCCCCCCAATATGTCATTTACTAAGCTCTTCGGCAGTTTATTTAAGATATCCGGTAATATATATTCATTTGTACGCATTCCGTATACATTATTGTATCCCGGTAGTACATACATTGGCAGATAGGAGATGTAAGTTGCTAGGACGTTGTTTTATTTGTAATGTTTTTTGTTTTTTTATTTTTTATATGATAGGCCGCGTCTTATCCCCTGCGCCACTGACGCTCTCTATATCTATATATATCTATATTGAAGTCTACATGAGTCCATCAATGGATCTTTATAATGAATTTTAGTGGATCTCGCGGATTTGGTTTGTTTGAACGCCGGCCCTATTCTGTTGGAATTGGAACTACCTACCAGTCCGATTTGAAACCAATTCTTGAGGAAGGTGTACAGGCTATTTAACATCACGCTACGACCCATAGGAGCCGAGCAAAAAGATATGTCGCGATATAAATTAAATTTGGTCAGTTATCTTTATACTATGTGATTTAACCTACCTATTTACTTCTAGTTTTTGTCATAGGGCATTCCGCATATCATTTCTTAAATCACAGGGGTACTATTTATTTGATCTAGGTACTATTTGGGTACTATTTATTGGCACTAAAACTAGCCCAGAATCTCTTGTGTACGCTAGGTGAACGGACACGATATTCAGCATCTGAATCGTCCTCCGATGAATTAAATCAAGAAGCAGTAGTTATACTTGTTGGATGCTTAGTATACTGTACTTAAAAATGGAACACCTTTATTATAAAACTGCAAAACGTGCACCTCCCACGCCGAACCGTCAAAGGCTCATCAGTTGTTGATCTGAAGTCAAAGGTATGAAGGTGAAATATATAAACATCGCTACGTGTGTGGTGCCTGGCTATAATGAATGAATATTATAGCTACGTCTGTGAAGGGCATAAGGACTCCAAACTTCCAATTGGCCGTAAAACTATTAAAAAAAAACATTAACTATTTTCACTAAGGATTTGGTTTGTTTTGTTGGCTGCATTGAATGTCATTTTGGTTTGTTGGCTGCATTGAACGTCAGAATAGCTTTTTTTAAAAGCATATAGATTGTCTAGATACATCTAGACAATATAGCCAAATCCGGTCTGCCCCGCTAGTTCCATAGTATCCCGGTTCTTTCATTGACGCCGGTTACACGGTTAGTTTGGTATTAGTCCGATCCATCAGTCTGGTAAGATTAATGCGAAACTGACTATCTAAAGCACTATTTACACCACACTTATTGGGCGTACGCCCGCTCAAGGTCATGTTAGGGCTAGATGAAAACTGTCGTTAAAAGGCTTGCTATACAGCAATAATTATTATTATTTGCTTGCACGACGTGCAGGATGTGTGCTGGACCTAGCAAGGCATAGACAAGCTCTAATGTTTTTAAAAAGTAGGTTTTGGCTTGGTTGGACTGGACTTTTAAGCCATATCTCAATTAAAATATCAAGTAATATGGCTTAAAAGTCTTGTAACCAAGCCAAAACCTACTTTTTAAAGATTGTGTATGCCTTGCTAGGTGCCGCACTAGATGGTGTAAATGCTACGTCTAATATGACCTTGAGCGGGCGTACGCCCAAGATGTGTGGTGAAAATGGCGCTTAACCTACGGATTGATGGATCTTTTCTATTAGTCTTCAAGTCGCCTATTCTATAATCGTTAAGTTGAAAGTCTATAACCATTGCGTCCTGCCATGCCAGTCATAACCTACGGCGCAGAAACGTGGACACTGACGGTTGGCTACAAGTTTAATTAAAATTGATTTCGTAGGGTTTCATAGCCAACTACTGGAAAAAAACTAATAAGAGGAGCACGTTTTGCGTTAATCGGAATGCTTTTGAAGGATGTATGAACATCATTTTCCTTTGGCTTCATCAAATTTAAAAAAAAACTTTAGTGAAAATAGCTCAGATTAGAAGTGAGGAAAAAATAGCCTCGGCCTTAAAATTAGTTTGTTTGTGTGCAATATAGTTTGTGTTTGTGTGTCAGTCAGTCAGTGTTTCGGGGAGTTGGACGTATTTATTAATTTGAGAGTCGAACCACACTCTAGAAAATAAAAGGAAAATGTTCTAAATTAAATAGGTACCATTCTTTTTAATTTGTGAACCACATCATTGTTAAATTGAAGAATAATTTGGACAATGGGTTATACTCAAAACATTGTATTATTTACATTTTCGTTCTTAACAATCATCATTACTGCTGGGAACTGTAAGTGAACTTGGACGTATTCTATAAAGTTTACACATATTAATTTATTATCTAAGTACCTACCTATGAATAACATTATAAAATGTACCCTACACAGTTCTGATAGTGAAATAATTTTGATTTTTGACTGGCCGAAAGTTGGTTGTGATTGTTTAATTTTTATGGAGGTTTCCAAGTTGAGAGTTTAAGAAAGTGGTTGAAAAAGACTTAGAACTGACTTATACCAAGTAAGTTTTGTAGGATCAGTGATGAAAAAAGACTTGATCCAAGGAGCGAAGAGACAGATTTGTTAGTTTGCTGCAGACCAAAGATTTTCTGTCTTTGTAGTTTTCCTCGCAACCTGTAGTTGGTGAAAGTATTTTTATAGTGTCCCATTTTCATGTAGAATATATTCCATTCCAACTCTTGTATGTTGCCCAGACTCATAGACTGTATTAGTGATCTTTTGTCATCTATCAGCATATTCATTAGAATGTGGCTGTCAGATTTTGGTTTTTGAAAAACGAACTCTATCTAGACTTCACTTATAGTACGTTCGAGTTAACCGTGCACCTCGCTGGCTGGAAATCGCACAGCGCCAGGTGCACAGTTAACTCGAACGAGTTGTAAGTCTAGTATTTGAACTTGTTTTTTGGGTCGCAAAACTCGTTTTAACACTCTGAGGGATATGGATAGTTTAGACATTACTGATATATAGGCTTCGCCAGGTTTCTCCAAAAATCTACCTAGATATACCTATATCTGTCTGTCGTTTTCACATACCATCCATGGTCTACCCTATAAAACTATACTTTAATTTCGAAGGTTCTATTCACCATAATCTGAAGTATTTTGAGACGATACACGCGTCAAGCCTCACACACCATGTCGTGAAACGTGGAGCCAAGTTGTCAAGTCATCCATTCAACACCATCAAGGAGCTGCATTTCAAAACCCTTGGGAAAGACTTCAGGCTCATTCTGCACCCGCGCAGCTCGGTGCTGCATTCTAACTTCAAGGCTTACACAGTGGACGGGGATGGGAAAGAAACAACTGTGCATGTTGGTAAGTAATAAGGGAGCTCCCATTTCAGAAATTTAAAGTTGTTTCGTAAGTGGCTTCTTCAAAAACTTTCAAAGAGTAAGACTCATTTAGCTTAGAATAAGGAATATATGTTAGCTATTATTATGGTTAGTTTTTAATATAGTAAATTCTTATATTTCTACTCTAAATTTCTCAAATTGCATGCAAACCAAGGAGATTCGAACCTCTTTTGTCGCGCGCGCGCTCCCTGTGGAGATCGCATCTTGCAAATTTAGTATGGGAAACGATGAAAAATTCTGTGTCAAAATCAGGGGGGGTGCGTACAAATGAAGCGGATTAGCGGGAGGAAGTTGCTCATACAAATTTATATGGAGTTTGAAAATGAGAATGTGTGAGTGAGTATCAATTTCGATATACATTTGGCACGATTTTGGCACCCCCTAAAATGATTTTGTTACTCATCCATATGGGAGTAGCTTTTTTTAAAAATTCATGATGCAAACACATGCTGTTTGTGAATGGCTGAATTAGGAGTATTTATTTTTAATGACCAACTTTATTGTACCCCATATATAGGCAAATAAATTATTATCTTATGGGAAAACATTTTTAATAAATAATTTCTTTTAATGTAACTACTTCTGCTGTGCTGCCCGGATAGAAGGTAGTTGAGGTTCGTAGGGTAGGGGAATGGTTCGCCTCTCTAACCTATATTTTTTGCATGAGCGTAATTACTTTATTATATATACCTATATATTTATATTTTTACTTAAAAGCATGATAGTGGGTTAAGGGAGGAACCCTCGGTAAGGGGTGAGAAAACTCAGTTTCAATCGTCATAATAGTGACAAAAAACTACCTACTTGTCTCTTGCAAAAGAATATGTTACACGATAGAAAGAGAACCCACCCCTCCCAAACCTCAGCTACTCCCTTTCGAGGTAGCATGATACCACAGATGATACTAAATCTAACACCAAACCAAAAAAAGGATGTATTTCATTCAACTGTAACATTTTGTTTGTACAGATCGAGACAACTTTTACACTGGCAGAGTGTTTGGCGAGAAGTCATCAGATGTGAAGCTGCACATGGAAGATGGAGTGATTACGGGAATCATTCACACGCCAGCCGAAACTTACCACATTGAGGTAAACTGTTGTCCTGCAGTGGGATGAGTGTACATTGTGGAAGACCCGTGTCCAGGGGTAGACGTCCACAATCCTGACTTAGTGATGAGTGAATGAAATGAAACAGAAAGAAATGAAGATTGATTGGCTGAATGGTTTACAGATACCAGAATGTTAAATAATATGTATATGGATTTAAATAATAATAATGGTTTCTTTTAGGATTCTCATCATCATCATCAACAGCCTATTAAGATGTCCCCACTGCTGGGGCTCAGGCCTACCCTCTCAACGAGGGTGTTCGGACTATAGTCCACCACGCTAGCCCAGTGCGGGTTGGTGGACTTCACAGTCGCCTAAGAATTTCTTCTTCGGCGTATGCAGGTTTCCTCACGATGTTTTCCTTCACCGTTTAAGAGCAGTCAGTAAAATGTACTTAAGTTTCGAGAAAAACCCATTGGTACATGGCCCAGCTGGGGATCGAACTCCGAACCTTTCGATATGATAGGCCGTGTCTTATCCCCGACGCCACTGACGCTCTCGACGCCACTGACGCTCTGGATTCTGCCAAGAGTCAATTATGGGAGTGACACAAAAAGATTGGTTGGCTAATATTGCCTTATAAAGCTAATATTGCCTTATTATATGCCTGGCCTAAAAGCCTTCCATATTATAAGCAATGATCAGTACCAGCCTAGAAGTTATATTTGTGAATTGTCCTATCCTTGTTTGAAACCCATAATACGGGAGAAAATCCATGTTAGGTATTAGACAAGTGGTATGTATAATATACACTTATTATTTTGTTGTCTGGTTGTCTGTTAGCCGTCGTGGCGTCACGTGCAGCCCCACGACCGAAGGAGCATGATCACGTACCGCGCGTCCGACATCAAGTGGAGCTGGGCCGGCGATGCCTCCGCCGGCGGCAAGCCGCGGGTCTGTGGATACGTCAAGGAAGGGAAAGGTGACACAATATTATTCAACTGTCTCTTACTTCCTGGGGCTTCGATTAGAAATTGCCCAACGCGCTACTTTAAACAATTCTATTATGTTCGCTACCTGAAACGTAATAAGAAAGCTATAAATTTAGATTTACTTCTGCAGTTCACCTTTTGGAAAGCTGGACCTTTACTACATACGCTGGTCCAGTGGCGCCATCTGAGTTTCCCTTTTACTAAAACCTCCCAATTGTTCATAGAATTAGAAGAGGACGACGAAGATGACAATGACACTTTGGAATCGCAGCACGAACAGTTTGAGAAAGACAAGTATTTGGACCTTTCGCACGACAACGACCGCGACTCCATCCCCAGCCGAAACACGAGCGCTGATGGCGGCGCTCGGATCAGAGTGAAAAGGCAGAGCGACTATGAATACACACCTACGAAGACAAGATGCCCCCTCCTGCTCGTCGCGGACTATAGATTTTTCCAGGAAATGGGTGCGAGTAACACAAAAACTACGATCAGCTATTTGGTATGTGCATTCTACACTCATTTTGTTGTTGTAAATCATTAAATTCGAGCGTCGTGGGGTTCGATTCCCACTGGGGACGATAACTTTATATAATTTGTGCAAATCAGGATCTTATGTTATGAATTGTCTTGTCCTTGTTTTTCTTATTATAGAACAGTAGAAAATCCTAGTTTGGAGTTAGACATGTTGCTGCTTGAATATCGGTTCGTTTCTCAAAACCTCCAAAAAAATTCAACTATATGCATACATTTATAGTTGAATTCTCTTATAACGGGGTTTGAGGAGTTAGCACAAACTAATATTCAAGCAGCGATGTGTATGTGATATATTTATTTGTTTTAACGAGGTTTTAAATATATTTTTCTTTTATATTCCAGATAAGTCTCATTGACCGCGTTCATAAGATATACAATGACACTGTATGGCAAGATCGTCAGGTAAATGTTACCTATTACATAAAGTTAATTACTTAATTCGTATTTTTTTATAAGTGAATTTGCTTGATAAAATCAATTCAAAGTTGTAATTTTTATTATTACTTATAATGGCATGGTTCTCCCGTGTATGTAACCTTTTCTAATACATGTATTTAGCTATGTCGACTATTTAGCTCGCTCTTTATATCGCTCGATCGAAAACCCTTGCCTAATGTATTTGAATTACCTTTGTATTGCCAGGACATGGACGGGTTCAAAGGCATGGGGTTCGTGATAAAGAAGATCCTGGTGCACTCTGAGCCGACGCGCGTGCGCGGCGGCGAGGCGCACTACAACATGGTGCGCGAGAAGTGGGACGTGCGCAACCTGCTAGAGGTGAGCCGGCTACCTAGCACGAATGTCTTCCTTTTCCTGAAATATCATTTTCTCTCGAAACGTCCTTGTACGTACACTGTAAATTAAAAAATAAAATGATTTCTGTAAAATAAGGGATTTTCTTTCTACTTTACAACGTTTCTGTATACCAGGTGTTCAGTCGCGAGTACTCCCACAAGGACTTCTGCCTGGCGCATCTGTTCACGGACCTCAAGTTCGAGGGCGGCATCCTGGGGCTGGCGTACGTCGGCTCGCCGCGACGGAACTCCGTCGGCGGCATTTGCACGCCAGGTGCGTCATCAACAGCATATAAATGTCCCCACTGCTGGGGCTCAGGCCTACCCTCTCAACGAGGGCGTTCGGGCTATAGTCCACCACGCTAGCCCAGTGCGGGTTGGCGGATTTCACATGCGCCTAAGAATTTCGGCAGGTTTCCTCACGATGTTTTCCTCCACCGTTTGAGAGCAGTCAGTAAATGTACTTAAGTTTCGAGAAAAACCCATTGGTACATGGCCCAGCCGGAGATCGAACTTCGTACCTTTCGATATGATAGGCCGCGTCTTATCCCCGACGCCACTGACGCTCTTGTCTCTTTTTATATTCATGAATTTATTTATCGAAGACGCGGTCATTGCATTTACAGCCGCACTAGGCATAGACAATGCTGACTGTAACGTTTACGGCCCAGGGTCCGTGCAAAACGGCCAATGTGGATCTGTCATACAATCCCTTATACAACTGGCTGCCACCACCATCCAGCGAGGCAGTCGCATTAAGTTTTAATTATTTCTTCCAAAGAGAACTGTTTTAGTGGTTTATCCCATAATGCCTATGTTTATAATGACATTGACGAATGAACCACGTCATACGGGTATTGTTTTGTATTGTAATCAATGACCTTATTTTCATTTCAGCACATTTTCTGTTAATCTTTCTATTACATTTGCGTTTTGTTTTGTTTTCAGCTATTTCGTTACATCAGTGTGAGTGTACCTTTGTTTTTGTTTGCTTTGCATGCTACCATGCTTAATTATTATATATTGATATGTAATTTATAATCTATTCTATGCATTAATTCATTTAAACCTGTAAGTCCAGTATCCTGTTCCGTCGTAACATGGTAACGGCTGGTACCATTCCGCTAATTCATTTAACATTATTTTATCAAATAACACGCTCATTTTTTATACTACCACTCCAAAAGTAATACCGGGTGGAAAGACCCATTTGCTACAGATTGTAGTATTGCCTTTGTACTAGATTTTTTATACAAAAGATTTATGTTAATATTGTCAACTGTTTTCAAGATACAGCTCGCCAAAGTTTAAGATATTTTATGTAAAATTCAACCCTAACCAGCTGATCGGGGTCAATGACACTGTAAAATACTGTGAAAATGACTAATTAAATTACTGAAAAATCCAATTAAGAACGAATGTTCATAATATCTACTACAATACTTCTATGTGGGTCGTCGTGTCCCCCTGTGTAGGTACTAAACGAAGACTTAAAATTCGCAGAGTATTTTAAAAACGGCTACACTCTGTACCTGAACTCTGGTCTGAGCTCGTCGCGCAACCACTACGGGCAGCGCGTGATCACGCGCGAGGCGGACCTGGTGACGGCGCACGAGTTCGGCCACAACTGGGGCTCGGAGCACGACCCCGACGTGGCGGAGTGCTCGCCCGCCGCCAGCCAGGGCGGCTCCTACCTCATGTACACGTACAGCGTCAGCGGGTACGACGTCAACAACAAGGTGAGTGATGTGGCGTATTGGTAGTGGACTGTATTTAGGCGTGACATATAAAAATGGATGAAATCTGTTCGGAAGGGGGTGACTCGAATCCCCACAAAAATAGTAATAAATAGTCAAGCACTCACCTTCTGTCCAAACTTCTCCTATAAGCACTTTATCGAAAATGCACGGCACCATTGATGCGGCCGTCTTCGCTTGCCGTTGGTAACTGACGTAGGGGCAATATATATTGTCTTTTGACGGGCCGATGGTTTAAAGAGAACGGCTCCAATAAAAAGGTATAGGCCGTCCAGCAAGAGCATGGCTATATAATACCATCTTTGAAGGAATACCGAACAAGTGAGTCACCATACAACTTAGCTCTCCATAAAAATAAAATGAAAAGCTATGAAACAATTATAATATGTTTCAATCGAAATATTTAAATAATTTTAGTTACTACACATAGCTTTGAGTACTTGTTTTACGCAACCACATGTCGTGTGCGCAGCGTTTCTCGCCGTGCAGCCTGCGCTCGATTCGCAAGGTGCTGCAGGCCAAGTCCGGGCGCTGCTTCTCGGAGCCCGAGGAGAGCTTCTGCGGCAACCTGCGCGTCGAGGGCGGCGAGGAGTGCGACGCGGGCCTGCTCGGTAACTACTAGTAAATCCAATATGAAAATCCAAACACCCAAGTTATGAATAGACTATAGTGTAAACGGCTTGCTGATGAGAGAGGTATGTCTGGGGCCTCCTTCATCAGTACTTCGGTCAGCCACCGTCGGATCTCATTCAAATCATTCGTCGGCAGAGATGCACAGACTCAAAATGGCCACGAATGTATGAAAAAACCCGTTATTGTTGCTTGTGAGGGTTATGTCACAAATCGATAGGTTCCAGGTTCTCGCAATGCTGTTACGTGTTTTGTACGTCTTTATTCCCAATAGTACATATAAATATTATTGTTTTATCATCATCATATCAGCCTGTAGACGTCCACTGCTGGACAAAGGCCTCCCCCAAGGATCTCCACGACGACCGATCCTCCGCTAACCTCATCCAGCTGGGTCCCGCGACCTTCACCAGATCGTCGGTCCACCTTGTGGAAGGCCTGCCTACACTGCGTCTTCCGATACGTGGTCGCTACTCGAGAATCTTTCTGCCCAAACGGCCGTCAGTTCTACGAGCGATGTGCCCCGCCCATTGTTTTATCAGTGTTACATAATTCTGAAGAGTAGGTACAGGTAAAGAACGGCTTACTAAGTCACAGAGTTTAAATTACATTGTCGCAAAATATGGGAGTATAGTAACAATCGCAATTTGAATATGGAGCTTATTGAATTTATAACTTGAACCGTTCTTTCCCTGTGTCCATGTCTATGGACTTCCATTGCAAATTTGTTTTTAGGCACCGAGGACAATGACATGTGCTGCGATAAGAACTGCAAGCTGAGGAAGAATCAAGGAGCCGTTTGCAGGTGAAAGCAAATTTTATTTTTTTGGAGTCGTGAATAATGTTTTTCTACTCCCGTATGTAATTTGCATATAAAACTTAGACCTGTGCGTAATTACATTCTTTACACCAGGGGTGTTGCGTAAGGGACTGCGCAAACGAAACCTTTTTGACGTCATTGTGAAATGAACCATACCGCTATATCAGCCTAAAGAACAAAATCGTATAATGACTTCTGCACGTCGGCGTCGCCTCGCGCTCGAGGTCATTCATACGATTTTGTTCTTTAGGTTATAGTGATATGGTTCATTTAACAATGACGTTATGAAAGAGCGCGGGCAAATTTCCGCTTGGTTTGCCTCGACCCTAATGGTTTATATTTGATGATGATGATGAGTTTCTCTAGTCAGTGTCAACGGTGGCTAGGACAACCCACTAAGTTGTTTTCACAGCACTATCACAGCGGTCCAAAATCGTGTCGTGTTCGCTCGCAGTACAGTAGAGGCGGCGGTCGCCGGAGTACAGGAAAAGTGGGGTAGTTGGAGATTAGGATAGGTAGGAAGGTAGTGGGTGACCATTCGATGCCACAGATAAAAATGCGTGTATTGTTGTGCAGCGACAAGAACTCGCCGTGCTGCGCGGGCTGCGTGTTCGCGCCGCCCGCGCTCGTGTGCCGCGAGGCCGCGCACTCCGCCTGCGAGGGCGAGGCCATCTGCAACGGCGCCTCCGCAGACTGCCCCAAGGTACACACACTAATATATCTTAAAAATATGAAGCAGCCAGGCTTTGTTGGATATCCATTCCTACATACATACATTCACGCTACTTGACGGGGTAGGCAGAAAGATTACGATCATAACCGGAACAGCTCAAAGTATCGTGATCCTGGACACACCTCTTTTACTATCAGCGCCGTCTTCGGGGCTTTGAAGTTGCTTTGTCACCGGTGATTTGTTTTTGAATCGGTGATTTCTAAAACAACACAAGTATGCACAATTATTAACAATTTTTTTTGACGTGTCCGTATGTTCATTAGGGCAGACATTACAAAAATTTTAACGCAGATGTGTGCTTTTAGAAATCCCCGATTCATTTGTAAAATGTTGTTTGTCAGGCGCCGGCGATAGCGGACGAGCACGAGTGCGCGGAGCGCGGGCGCTGCCGCAACGGCACGTGCGTGCCCTACTGCGAGACGCAGGGCATGCACAGCTGCATGTGCGACATTGGTAACTAACTCGCATCATTTACGTGACATACGGCAGTATATCGCTGCTTGAATGTTGGTTTGTACCAGGAAGGTTCGAATCTCTTTGGTGGCGCGCGCGCTCACTGTTGAACAAAGGCCTAAGATTATCCGTTAGTTCCTTTTTATACCTGTCTAATAAAAAATTATTTCCGTTGCTCTACAATGTGTTGTTAGTAATGTTTGATTGTTTGTGTGTTGGGTAGTGGCTGACGCGTGCAAGCGCTGCTGCCGCAAGAGCCTGAACAAGACGTGCTTCCCGGTGGCGCACAACGACATACTGCCGGACGGCACGCCCTGCATACAGGGATTCTGCAATAAGGTACTGCATACATGATTCCTTAACTTTACGATTTTCATACATTTTGATGGCATTTTCGGTTTTTTTCTTCATGACGATGCTGCTTCCAAACGGCTTATCTGATCAATTGGATATCTATAGCGATCTAAAAGTCCTCCATCTACTCTCTCGATAAATTTCATCAGATCATGCCTCGATCAATGCTTCACGGAGAACCATGGCTTCAAAGTGACCTCGATTGAATGAATATCTTGCCCTGTTTCTAATTATCCGTCCACCTATGTATATCTATCCTATCTCTACAATAAAGCTGAAGAGTTTGTTGGAACGCGCAAACTGTGGAACTACGGAGTCGGATTTGAAAATTATTTATGCATTTGATAGCCCAATTCTTATTTGAGCCTAGCTCTCGATTATGTAAGAGACCTCCTTTGGTTTTATCTACGAGTGAAAATAAACAAATGTCGTGTGTTGTGTGCAGGGCGTGTGCGAGAAGACGATCCAGGATGTGGTGGAGCGGTTCTGGGACATCATCGAGGACATCAACATCAACAACGTGCTGGGCTTCCTGCGCGACAACATCGTGGGAGTCGCCGTGCTCGGCACAGCCTTCCTGTGGATACCCGCCAGCTGCGTCGTCAGTACCCTCTCCCTCTCACTTGTCCTCCAATCACACGAGACCGAAAATATTATACAACTAACAAGACGGCGCATAGATTTTTGACAAATTAAATCGCAGTCAACATCTCCAGCGTTTTGACGTTTGGCGACTACTTCTTAAATTGACCATTTCTGTCCACTGTTTGTACAGTACGCAAAACAACTAAACGATCAACAGACGTATTATAAGTTCACCATACAATTCGAGCTCTTCTCCCTTCTAAGAAAATCAGCACAATGTTTTACGTACGCTAGTGGCGCCATCTGGGTCGAGCTGTTAGTTAAACCTCCCATTACTCATTGAAAAATCTAGGATACAACTTTTAAGGATATTTTCTCCTAAAATATAAATGATTATGATTCCTCTTTTTAATTGACGAGACTGCCAAATTATTTGTCATTATTGCATTGTCTGACAGATCAGCTACGTGGACCGGCGGCGGCAGCGGCAGCACCAGAAGTACGTGGAGTGGGAGGCGCGGCGGGACCTGGTGCACCCGTCCTCCCCGCGCAAGGTCATATACACGCGGTGAGTGGCGCACATCATCATCATCAACAGCCTATTAAATGTCCCCACTGCTGGGGCTCAGGCCTACCCTCTCAACGAGGGCATTCGGGCTATAGTCCACCACGCTAGCCCAGTGCGGGTTGGTGGACTTCACATGCGCCAGAATTTCTTCTTCGGCGTATGCAGGTTTCCTCACGATTTTTTCCTTCACCGTTTGAGAGCAGTCAGTAAATGTACTTAAGTTTCGAGAAAAACCCATTGGTACATGGCCCAGCCGGGGATCGAACTCCGGACCTTTCGATGTGGTAGGCCGCGTCTTATCCCCGACGCCATTGACGCTCTTGAGTGGCGCACGCAACCAAACAATTATTTCCGTTGCCTTAAAGCGGTCCCTAAACGATCATGCTTGCATGCATGCGTTACGTTTACGTGATTGTCAAGCTGCATGATGGACCATCAATCAGTACAGTGAAGCAACGGCCAGCACTTAGTTTTGCATGTCATACACGTAGTTTGCACAGCTAGACGGTCATGCATGAGTAACAGCACGTAATTGCATGACATGCAGATTGAAGGTGTAGGGACCACTTAAGACTTTGTATGTGACGTGGAGCGACTCAATACCGATTGTCGGTGTCCTCTCAAAATTTATTTGGCCACGGTTGTCAAGATTGTCGGTGACAATCGTCGGCGGACAACCGGATCGGTTGAAAATCGGTCGAGCGGTCACAAATTTTTTTTCAGGACGTATGCGCATTGTTTTGGAGCGTAGCGAGCGGAAGCGTAGCGAGCTTTTTCTGTGTTCTGTGGTTTTGGTAGGAAGAAAATCATTGTTCTATTCTCTCCTGACCTTTATGGGTTACACGGCCGACTATTTGTCAGCGCCGTGTAACCATTATAAAAGCCAAGTCATGACGGAAGCTATTTTATTTTTACAGGTTACCAAAGCAGAAACCTTCTGGCATGAAGACTGTCATTCAAGGCACAAGTCAACTTTAGATTCAGTTAATTGTTTTGTCTCATTTACTATTAAGATTATAAATTTTTAAATAAAAATCGATGTTTTTGTTATATAATTTATTAATAGGTTAATGAAGCTTACAATAAATATTTGATGATAATAAGCAACTACAATGTTTCTGTTTTGTGAAATTACATAACCGGGAAAATATTATGTCTAGCACCATTGATTAAGTCTGATTTGACGAAATTAAAGTATTTGGATGCTATAGAAAAATTAGGATGGGACACGACCCACTTTCCTGAAAATGTTGTGTTAGTCCAAGTAGTCATACTACTACTAGTAGATATACTGTATGACAGAAAGGACATAAAATCCTGCAACGATTATAAAGGACAAAAATTAAAAACTTACAAATTAAATTAAAACCGAAATTTAATAATAAATAAAAATTTCAAGCATTAAAAACGATTGCTTATAATACTATGTAAATAATGAATGTTACTAACGACCCGAGAAAGTGTGTGGTATACATACAGTATTGTTGATTGATTACATTATCTATGAAATCATCCTGACCATGGGTCTATAATAGTATAGTCGACCGCACGTCAGTGGAAACAAATTGACCTTGACCTGGCCTGGATTATTAAGTTTCAATACTATGAGAGACCAGTTTATACTGGTTTTGTTTCGTGTATGGAGATGTCGGTTCAGTTGAGCGCGGTGGAGGTGAGCAGCGCGACGCCGCGCTCGTAGAAGGCGTGCGGCTCCTGGCCGGCCGCGATGGGCAGCCGCACCGTGAACAGCAGCTCGGAGCGCGCGCTGTTCAGGTACACGGGCAGCGTGAGCGTCTGCCCGCCCGCCGCAGGCTCCGCGCCGCTGCACACAAATACTACATGTTAGATTACTTTGTAATCAGTTGTAAATTGAGCGGTTCAAGAAATAGCACGCAAATCGCCTTGCTTCTCATCCAAATCCACTTGCTGCTGGTTTGGTGGATCCCAAAACTGGTCAAGAGGCTGAAAAGGGGCCAAGTCATATGAACAGGGCACTAGCCTCGTCTCCCTAAAACGCTCGTCTAACTCCATCAACAAATCCAATTAAAGTCTGTCGACTGCTTGTGGATAAAAAAAAAAGATTACTTTGTTCTCGATGCCGAGTGCCCCTGTAACCGTCACTACACGTATTTTTTTTATAACCGTGGGAAAAACCCCTTTCTTACTGGACGTGAGAGCTATATGAGGAAAGAGTAGCTAATGCAAAATTTCAAGTCTAGACTTAGCGGTTTGGAGTGTGTGTTTGAGTCAGTTTATTTTATTGGGTTAGCCCTATTTTTAAACTGGAAGCACCTGTAGCATTTTCAATAAGTCTACTCTGTACTTCAAGTTTACATAGGATGGGACACGGGACACAACGACCCACTTCCCTGAACATGTCAGATTGTGTTTGCCTTTGTATACGAACTTTTCCCAAAATGTTAAAACTTTTAGCCATATATTTAACCTTTTAACCGCCAACGTCATCGATTTCCGTGATCAAAATGACATTCTAAATATAGTGTATTAGGGTATCGTACAAATTCTATGTCATATTTATAAGACGGCGGCGGTTAAAAGGTTAATGCGACTCTTTCGGGAATTGGTCGTCCTGGCCCTGTATACAGAGCACACTGACGATGAGCGGTATATGCACGCTAGAGCAGTGTCTCCAACTCACCGTATCCAAGTGAGCACTGTGAGCGGCAGGTCCACCATGATGGTGTTGGTGAGCAGGAGCCGGTTGCCCTTCACCATGGCGCCCTGCAGCTTCAGCCCCGTCACAGAGAAAGACCACTCCGTCTGCGCGTTCTCCGTCGGCGTGCCGGGGTCCGGGATGGTCACCTGGTCAATGTTCATTTATTATTATTATTTGTGGTCGGGCTCTGTGTATCACTGCGACCATAGCTGATCTATTGTGATCGCCGCCTTACTAGAGCTTGCACTAAGCTTTGCATCCGTTAGGAACTTCAGCACGCTTTTGGCACTGATTTGTTTTACTTCGTCAGGTTGAAGTGAGTAGTTGCCCAGACGGGCGCTTGATCAAAGTTCATTGTCAAATAAACACACCTAATCGAAGTATTCTTTAAACCCGCATTGGCGTCGTAGTCGACTCGAACTACCTTTCGAGAAGCGGAACAACAAATACACGCCTCGCCTTACTATCTCAAACACGTAATATTATCACCAAAATAATACTAGCGGCCCGTCCCGGCTTCGCACGGGTGGACCTTTTTTTGCAATAAATATAGCCTATGTCACTCAGGGTGAATGTAGCTTTCCAATGGTGAAATAATTTTTGAAATCGGCACAGTAGTTTTTGAGTTTATTCATTACAAACATGCACACACACATAAATACAAATCTTTCCTCTTTATAAAATTAGTATAGATATAGAAGTATAGATTATAAAATGAGTGATACATGGTTGAGTCAGTAAGGCGGCCATATACAGCGGAAACCTTTTGGAATTAGGTGGTCATGATTTTTCATCTCATGGGTCCGAGACGCTTGTACGCTGTCTATGCAGAGTGCAGACTGATAAAAGCAACGGTAAAAAATACACAGTGCACATATAAACTTGCGCTTTAAGCTATATAAATTAACTTGCCTGCAAATGCAGTTCTTCGAGGGACCACGAGTTAGCCTGCGCCACGCACTGGCGGGTCGCAGTGATGTACGCCTCCGGGTTCAGTAGCCCGCCGAGCCACACGGGGATACTCTGTACGACAACACACACACATTATGTAAACATCTAGTATTATTGTTGAGAGACAGACGTCTAATATAATATTGGACTGGCTGATGTCAAATTATTTGAACGCTATGACTAGCGACGTGACGAGTGTTCATGGAACATTTTGGCGTTGACCCCCATGATAAACGTCTATAAAAGTAATAAATGTAGTTTGCTAGCTATCACGTTTCTAGTCGGAATTGGACCGGTATATTCTTAATGGAAAATTTTCCTCTCGGGGGGGTGGGGTGGACAAGGGGTAGGTAGCTAGTTTTGGCCTCTCCAACCTCGCCGCGGTTACAAGGGCCAAGTCACTTGAGAGTGCACCGGTACTCGCCAGAGGCTCTTTCGCGTGCACTCCATATATTTTACATTTTCTTTTAAACTACTTCTCCCCCTTCTGGGGCGTGAAGCGTGAGGGGTAGGTAGCTGTCAAACGCGGAGATTCGAGTGGTTAGCAGAGACATTATACAAGTAACAAGACGGTGCACAGTTGTTACCTGCAGGCGCTTGGCGCCGCGGTCCGCGACCGCTTCGGAGACGGCGGCGAGCTGCGTGATGCGCGCCGCGAAGTCCCCCACCCACTGCTGCACGGTGCAGCCGCGCGCCACCGCGTAGCGCCGCCACCCCGCCGGCAGCATGCCGCGCACCAGCGAGCCCACCATCGCGCGCGTCTCGTTCGTCTGCTTCATCTCGCCCTGAGGACACACAAACACAACACATGTATACCTCCGTTTCATCTCGCCCGCCCGCCCGCCACGCCGCACACACAAATGTCCGTTTGCTTCATACGCCGCACACACAAATGTACGTTTGCTTCATCCATCACCAAATATATTATTGTTATTATCTTTATTTCAGCCACTAGGGCTGTAGTAGGTTTGCGTACAAACAAAACGCACAAGTGAAGCATTTTATGTAAAAAAATAAAAACGCAACTCTCGACCTCTTTGCCCTCTAAAGTGATAGCGACGTACACGCAGCTCCTGTTAATAATTTGTAAAAGTATTTAATAAAACTATTTAGTGATCTTCCAATCCAAGTTTTAATTTTAACAAACCCACAAACATTACAAGGGCCAATATACCTTATATACTAACACAATATACTCAAAACGAATGAGGGACAGAGGGTCTTTTTCATACGTTCGAGGTTACTTCGAGCCCTTAGAACTCATTCACTGTACCATTTGGGTGAGATATGATGGTGGGTGAAATATGGAACCACAAAAAGCATTATTTTGCATAATAAGAATTAAGTTTATGCCATGACAAATGGGATGATAACACGACTCAAATATGGACTAACTTCGGCAAGAAATGTTATTTTGAAATGAGAATTGTTTTTTCTCGAGAACCTCATTTATAAAACCACTGTCGGAGTGCAGATTTGTTTCGCTAAGGTAAATTACCTGACAGATGGAGATGACATTGCGCAAGTCGTGCAGCACCTGCTGCAGCAGCGACGCGCCGGCCGCCACCTCGCGCTCGAAGAAGCGGTACAGCGGGTCCTTTATGTTCTCCACAGTGCGCCGCAGCGTCTGATCAACAACCGATAATCATTAATAATCAAGCGCAGAGGGTTTTTGGTAGATTTCTCCAGCCAACGATTTCTTTTAAATTACTGTTTTGAACGGAAGGAAAAATGAGCACGCGGCTCCACTAGCGCGCATAGAGTACAATATTTTTCTTCGCTGCCTCGAAATGTTATATTGAGTCTCAACCGTAAACAATTGGAAAAATTAAAAATCATGAATTTTATCCGTAATCTAATCAGACAATACCTACAATATAAAGTATATTGTAGGTATTGCTGAAAATATACAGAGTATTATATACAAATAATGTAATATAAGTAAACAAAATATACATATAATGTTAATTTCTTCCTACCCCGCCAGGGACATAACGTGAAGATATGTCTGTATGTAATATACAGAGATATTTTAGAGTTTTACATTTATACTCCAGAAGGTTTTCTACAAGACAATCTTTGGGAGAGGACTCAGATGATAGAAAAAAGTAGGTGGTATGAAATATAACTTGATTTACGTCTGTCTTTTCCTTCCCTTTAAGAAACGCACTACAATGTTGACAACATACGCTAGTGGCGCCATTTGAGTTCGAGTTTTGAGGTTTACCTCACATTGGTGAGGAATGCATAAGACGAATACAGGAGAGCATGTACAGAAAAGCTGTATTTACCGGCAGTTCCTGAGGCAGTTGCTGCAGCCAGGCGGTAGACGTCTGATGAAGGGTTTTCATCCAGGCGGGGCGGCCGTCGCCTTCCACCACGATCGAATCTGCAAGTTAACTTCAATGTCAAGTGTGACTGACGCGAAATACGACCAAGATTTAAAGTTTTAAAAATGCGCCTTGGGCGTTTAGAATGGTTATGTAGTAAGTTCCCTTTAGTCAGAAAATTATATCTGTCTTTTTACTATTATAAAAAAAATAGTAAAAAGACAGATATAATTTTCTGACTAAAGCGGAGTCACAAACACGGAAAACGGTTACATATAAATCTATGCATTTGAATTTGTGCATAGAGCGGGGGAGCTCTGCGTATTCATCCAAGCGTCCCTGAGGAGGGCGGCAGCACGGGGTGGCCTCGTGCTGCAGCGCTCACCGCGAGGGTGCGGGGGTGGGCTATTTGCGGCCCCGAGGCGAGTCGCTGTGCCACGGCGAGGCGCCAGAGGGTCTCCGGAGTATGCAGCCGGTGCCCGGAGTCGAGGATGGCGGCCGTGGGGTTTTAGTGGGTAAGAGTCCCACATCACCCGGCCTTCCCCCCAGAAGGTCGGGTATGCATAACGCATTTCCCCACGTTAAAAAAATGTTGAAAGAGTGTGCAACGTACGCGGGTCGTGGTGGTCCTGCGTGGCGGCGCTGTACGCGAGCTCCTCCTCATCTTCCAGCTGCTGCATCTTGAGCAGCTTCGACACCAGGTCGCTGCCTTGGGTCGTCAGCAGCACCTGCGGAACACAAAGGTTATTGGCTCATTGGCCGGTCAAAACTCGACACTCACGGAACAACCACAAATAGATTTATCACAGCTGAATATCTGATGAAAATAGGCCTATTCCCAATAGTACATACCATGACGGAATGAAGGGAAAAAAATCCTATCAGTTCCGTGATTTACGAGTTAAAATTATCCTATGTTATTCCAGGACTTTATGATGTTGAGCGCAAACAGCCCGAGACGGTGGCGCGCGGCGAATAGAGTTGAAACGCTGTTTGTTAATTTAAAGAAACAAATGTTCCCAAGTAACAAATAGCATTGAATTTTATTTTAGCGGTCTTCGCACTCAAAATTCTTAGCATTGTTTAAATTGCAGATGGATCAATGTGCAGCTGTATGTATAGCAGTGGCATGTTGTGTACTAAGGTTACCTTCTCTGCGTTGTTGGGCAGGCCGAGCCAGGAGGGCGTCTGCCGGTCGGACAGGTCCTCGATCCACTTGAGGAACTGGTCGCGCCGGTTGCCGTCCGGCATCGTGATGTGCCGCTGGTTGCCGCTCGCCTGCAACGAACACTTTATGTACTGCCAACCGTTTGTTATTCGAATGTTATTGAAAAAAATATATATCGAAGAAAGTCCGATCACTGACGATCAGTGTTAAGGTTTGGCTGCCATCATTTCTTCTGGATCACGTCAGTACCGCCAATGTTAAGGGTTGGTCAGTAAGGGAAACATTTGCTTAAAGGGAGTAATATTCCATCTTTATTACTGTAGTAACCGATACCTTACAACATACTAAATAAATCTTATGACTAGTGAGAGGAGATGAGTTGCTAACTACATGTCTTCCGTCTCAGCTACAGCTTGATGTGTAAAACGTCGGCACAATCAGTGACGGGAATATAATAGGTACGCAGGTAGTTTTTGTTGGCATAATATAAAATTTTTTTTTTAGCGTAACGAACGAACGGAATTAAAATATTCGGTTTTTCGGTATGTGTTATCGACATAGAATGGAACATATTTTCGCGAAAATTTGATTTTTTTTTTCGCGATTACAGACTTCCTTTACCCTTAGTCGGTAATGGGGTCGAGAAGTAAAAACTACTCACCCCATCGACGTTCGCGACGAGCGCGAAGTCCGCCTCGAAGGAGCGCGGCGTGAACAGCTTGCAGAGGAACGAGTGCAGCAGCCGCTGGTCGAAGGAGTTGTCGATCTTCCCGCCGTAGATGCACTGCGACAGCAGCGTCACCAGCGCCTCCCACGGGACCTTCTCCGGCGGCAGGTTGGTGCGGCCCTAACGTACAACACAACTGTTAATAACCACGTTGCCAACATTATTAACCAGACAACTGTTAGCACTGTACGGCTGCTTGATTTATTTCCAGCTTATGCCCCGCGACTTCGTTCGCATTAAAAAGTATCGTTTATGTTATTTGCTTGTTGTCCGCGGCATTGTAAATTGTTGTTCCCGTACAAACCTTAATATCCTTTTTCACCCGTTTAGGGTTCGAAATAAAAAAAATTCAAGTACACAAGATTTTAACTCGATCCGACTTAAAATCTGGTGTACTTGGATTTTTAAAATTCCAACCCTAGATACCCTAAGATACTAAAAAATGCGGCAAAATCGGCCATATCTTCCGACTGCGTTGACTTAGAAGTTTGATTTTTTCACAGCTTTAAGGGACTGCAGACCTCAGTATGTGATACTTATTTCAACTTGATACCTCCACGCGTTCTTGAGAAAAAGGGTCTTCACAGACGGACAGACAGACGGACAACGAAGTGATCCTATAGTTCCTTTTTTGAGGTACGGAACCCTATAAAACAAAGAACAAAGTGGTAACCATTGCGGTGGCGTCGATCCACGTGTCGAGCGTGTCGCACGCGACGCGCAGGTCGGACTCGTTGAACTCGTAGTACTTGGCCCAGCCGAGCGGCACGTAGCGCAGGCGCTCCTGCACGATACCTGCACAAATGTGGCTACATTAAAAACTAGATGTTTCCTGCGGCTTTGTCCGCGTTTTACAAGTTATTTCTGACGTTTTATTTTTGCTAGGATCTTGATAGTCGTAGAGTGATGAAAAATAGTGTAGTAACCTTCCTCAAGAATTGGCCTATCGAATGCAAAAATAAATTTCAAATCCGATTGGTAGTTTCAGAAACTAGCGCGTTCAAACAAAAACACTTCAGGTATATTATATTAGAGAGGAAACCTGCATACGACGAAGAAGAAATTCTTAGGCGCATGTGAAGTCCACCATCCCGCACTGGGCTAGCATGGTGGACTATAGCCCGAACACCCTCGTTGAGAGGGTAGGCCTGAGCCCCAGCAGTGGGGACATCTTAAAGGCTGTTGATGAAATAGATAATAGTCTACTGATTATGACGTTTCAGAGATGGCTATATTCATATCATCTTACCGTGGAACCAAGCAAGTAAGAAGTACAGCCTCGCTCGTTCGGATGGGGGCTTCATCATGCGTGCTGCTGGCACCTGAAATGAATTTGAATATATTGCATTCATATAAAATGAATGAAAAGGACATATTGCTAGGCCGCCGAGGATCTAAGCACTTCATATATTTCATTATTGATTCTGGAATTATTTAATTCTGATATTCGATCTCTTTCGAAGAATCCGAACCGCATTTCCAAAGAAATTTGTAATACTCAAACTATTACCAATAAAGCATTATTATTACGAAAAACCAAGAGTTGCGATGGTATAAACTGAGTTGATGTACAAGTTTAAGCGTGACGATTTAAAGGGTCACGGGGCCGCGAACGGTTGAAATGGGGGCTTCAACCGACCCCGGGAAGGTGTGACGTGGTCTCGCGCTGCCGCGTCGAGCAGCGTGGTAGCCATACCATTAGTTGACAGTTCAACAGGAGGTCGGGGTGTCTTAGACCCCAGTGAGCAAAAAGTTTAGCGTGAGGAGCGTTGCTTTACCGTGGCGAAGGTCCTGAGCAGGTTGGCGCGTATGCCTGGCGGCGGCTCGAACACGAGTACGCGGCCGGCACGCAGCAGGTTGACGGGCAGCTTGGGGCTGATCTCCGTGGTGAGGAACAGCCGGAAGTTGGGGTGCGGTTGCAGGGAGTGCAGCTTCTTCTCCAGTTGCACCAGCCACACGGGAGCCAGGTGCACGTTCTTTAGCATCACCCACCTGCGGGCATCAACTCGACGTAATATTCTATTCAGAATGGTGGGAGGTGATATGAGGCGTTTTGCCGGTATTAAGCCCGAAGTTTAAAATGTCCGTTTTTTGAGTGACATATCAGGTGTCTGACTATTGGTTTACCTTACTAGCTCTTTATAGAGCTGGTGGGTATTTAGAGCGTCTACTGCGTTACGCTGACGGTCCGCGCCAGACGTCCGCTCGCAGCTCTTTTTTTTTTTTTTGAAAATGTAGAACTGTACTACGTGATGTGGGCCGCTCCGCGGCGGTCCAACTCCACGTCGTCGATTTGCCAGATAATAAATAATCCATCATAAGCATAGAGCTAAGATCTCTTTGGTGCGTGCTCGTGGCCCCTTAAAGAGGCGTAAAAGAAGCATTCTATGGGTGTCACACCATTGGTTCCCATACTAAATATGCAAGATGCAGTCTCCATAGGAAGCGCGCTCGCCACTAAAGAGATTCGAACCTTCCTGATCATGAGTAACACGATACGGCTTACATATGCACAGTCGATATAGTACTAGCGGCGTCTCGTATAGGCGAAACTCCGGATCCTCCGCATCTCGGCGACGGACGTCTGTCGCCGACCGTTGGCCTTTAGAGGTTAGTTAAATAAACGCCGCATATAACGCCGTATGCTACTGACCGTCCCGTCTTGCAGGCGGTGTTGATGGCGCGCTCCGCCTGGTTGAACCCCTCCGCCGACCCGATGGCGATGCTCGACAGCGGCTTGTTCAGCTCCGTCGCCATGTCGTCCACACGACCTGACATTTACATATAATATGTTAACAGTGTACCCAAATGTACCCAGTGTACTTACATGCAATAAAATAGTTTAGACTTTTGATAGTTTCCTGGGGTTTTCCGGCCGTTTCTATACGACTTCAAAAAAGGGAGGAGGTTCTTCTTCTGTATGTGTTTTTCTTTAACATTAAAGGTGCTTACTGGTGATGCTGCTTGCTTAGTGCTCGTGGAAGTGTATATTGTGCGGGAAATTAAAATAAAAGCGTGTAACAACTCTTTCGGCTCGTACCTTATTGCAAATCGGCAACTTTTGAAGTTGTGACATATTTTTGTGGACTGTCGTGCTGTTAGAGCCGGCTTAATAAATAAGAAATATGACAAGGTAGGTATACTTTAAATATTGCTTGATGGTTCTAGTAACCAAGCCAAAACCTTCTTAAAAATAGAGTGAACTGACCGCTGGCGTCGTATCCGGGCACGGAGCACAGCAGCGCTGGCGTGGTGGCGTTGAGCTGCGACTCGGTGATGGTAGCCAGGTCGAACTCTGTCTCTGCGCGCGCCATGAACACGCCGCCCAGAACCGACGACACCAGCTGCGTGGCCGCCGCGATCACGCGGTCCGGACGGAACGCCTGCGCACACAATATACTGTACAAAACCGGCATGGGACCTGAATACACGACACGCTACCTTTCTAATATTCAGAGGTCGGAATCTGCAAATAATTCCAGGTCCGCATTCCAGTATGAAGCTTTCTTTCTGATTCAAAATCAATAGCCTATTAATATGACCCAACTGTTGGGGCTCAGGCCTACGCTCTCAATGAGGGCGTTAGAGCTATACTGCAGGTTTCCTCACGATGTTTTCCTTCGCCGATCGGGAGCAGTCAGTAAATGCACTTAAGTTTGGAGAAAAAACCCATTGGTACATGGCCTACCGGGGATCGAACTAGCACCGCTTGACATGATAGGCCGCTTCTTCCTCATTACTGTTATTTGATGTCTTTCCATGGAACAAATGGGAATCATCGTAACTTTGATGCGAATACCTGTATGAGTAGCAGGCGGTACATGGCGAGCGAGTGCTGCGCGGGCGGCGCGGCCGGCTCGGCGTCCCACAGCGTGGGCACGCACTGCTCGGGCGCCGCCTGCGACAGCCACGCCGACAGTTCGGGCCGCGGCATCTCCGCAGCCTTCTCCAGCAGGCGGCGGAACGCAACCAGTCTAACCAAACAACATGGTATAGTTTAAACCCGCTGGTACCGGTCTACCTTTAGTGGTTTGGTCATTGGATTCATATCCAATTGAGGTCCGACCACTATGTAACGACTTCAGAAAGGAGGTTCTCAATTGGCCTGTATTTAGTTGGGTGTAAGTTGTGTTACACGATATCTTCGCCGATTGTGACCCGCATTGTATGATTCTTTATTTTTTGAAAAAACTATTTCACATCTAAGGGTGGAAAAGTGAGAAAAATAATAAGGGGATTCATAAGTCATCGATGTACATAAATCGGCTGAGGTCCGAGTGTGGTGGCGCATGGCCATACCCTGGGGCATATGTCCAATTCGACAGGCGATATTGATGCTCACCTCAGGTGGATGCGGTTACCTGGAGCCGAGCCTGGCCGCGGCCTGGTGCTGGTGGTGCGTGAGCGCGTCGAGCGAGGCGGCGTGCGACACGAAGCCCTCCTTGCCGCGCAGGAACACCGCGAACTGCTGCTCCAGCGTGTCCTCCGCGCCGACGCCCTTCAGGTGGATGCGGCACAGCAGCAGCGCGAACGTCAGCCGGTCCGTGTGCAGCATGCCGCGGGCCACGCGCTCGTACACCGCCTGCACGTAACAAAGGTTACAACCATTCAAATTTTCTCAGATTCTCATACACTTCAGTGTATTTACTTTGTATTGCCTCGCGACTTGGTCGGCTTAAAAAGTAACCTATGGATATAAGCTATGAGTGTACCAATTTACATCCGTTGAGCCGTTGGAGCGTGATTGGTCAACAAATATCAACAAAACGTAGCATAAATTGAATGCATAGCCGAACCGAGACCGCAGACCGGTACGCGCAGCGTGGGACGCCACTCTGCCAGGTGGACTGATGACCTAAAGAAGGTGAGCGGAAGCGGCTGGCTGCGGCGGGCAGAGGACCGGGTGTGGTGGCGTTTATTGGGGAAGGCCTTTGTCCAGCAGTGGACGTTAAAAGGGTGTGATGATGATGATAGCCTTACCGTGAACAGTTCCTCTGTGATGGTGCTGAGCCTGGCGGTGTAGTCGGCGAGGCCGCCGAGCGCGGGGCACACCAGCACCGAGCTGAATATGTCGAGGAACATCTTCAGCGAGTACTGGTACAGGAAGTGCACCTGGTTCAGCGACTCCATCGTGAAGTAGATGCTGCTGCACGCCTGGGAACACAAAATACCCATTCAGCTGTTACCAGCTGGATCAATGAGGATACTAAATCTATTTTATAATAACTTTGTACGAAAGCTTTATAAATAATGAATACACAAATATTTGAATGACAAAGATGCCTGGTATTAATGTTACTTCAGCCTCGCACAATTTTTTCAAACAATAATTGTTATAAAAACTTGATTTTAAAAGATGTGTTGCGGAAATTTGAAATGCAATACAGCTACATGTTGTAACCATTTCCGAATATACATTTTGTAACGTAAGAAAAAAAGCGCGATTATTATAAAACTGTAAGATATCTTCATTGCTTCGTCTCTAATAGAACTTGGGACGTACAGACTTGTGGAAAGACTATAAAGCAATATGCTGTTTTTACCTCGAATGGTAAAAAAAAGGTTTATAGTTTTCTACTTACCTGAGAGAGCGGTAAATATTGCTGGCTGACAGTTTCAATTTCTGCTATGACCTTGTCCGTTTCTTCCACCTGTTAAAGTTAAATCACATTACAAAGTGCATTTTATACGCAAAACATTTTGGAAAATTTTCACATATTATTAATAAATAATTATTTTTTGCATTTGCCTTAGATGAAATGTGTTTTATAGTACCTTTTGTCCAATATCGTCTGCTTCCTTCTTGAGGGTCTCGAGGGTGGCAATGACGGAGTCATCGTCAAGGATCTTGCCTTTGGCGTCGTTGAGTGCTTGCAGGAGAGACTTCTCGAGCTGACGTAGACGGAGGTGGAACTCCCCTGGTGGCCACAAAGCGCATTGTATTGCATGTTACATTTACTACACTGTTGGACTCACCAATCCTCCTCAGCCACTCCTTTAAGCGACCTTTTTTCAACCACACTAACACATAATATACCTAACGTAGGCGAGTCTCGAAGACTGATTCTACGCCACCTTGGCCCCCAGATAAAGATAATTAAAGTGACAGTAGACTTCCAATTCCAGTCCAATTGGAAAATTTACAAAGTGAAAATTTCAGACCATTTATTATATTCACATTCAGGTCCACAATCTAAAATATTTCCAATGCGGTTGGCACAGAACATACTTGTCAACGACTTACTGATTATTCACGTTTTTCCGATTGTTTATTTTTCCATACGGACCAATGTAAAAACTGATTTTGTAAGTACGTTTCGCCGATTGGACATTGGGCGTAAATCTATAAAAGGTCCCACTTCCCCCTAGCCAATGAGAGTGTACCAAAGAAACGGAAACGTAAGACCAAAGCGGTCAGACAGTATCGGACGGCATCGGAGTGATGAGGATACCTTGCAGTTTCAGCAGGTCCGACCGCTTGGTGTCGATGTCCGGCCGCTCCGCCTTGAGCACGCGGTGCAGACACTGCGACTGCAGCGACGAGCGCGTCACCGTGAAGTTGACGAACGTCACGCGCGAGCACATGTCCGGCGGGAACTCCACCGTCGGGTCCCTGCGGTCACGTTCGTACACATTGAACACACGGCTTCCATAGGGCAGTACGTTCGATGTATCAGTTTCGAAACCTATGTATATTTAATTACTCAAAAATGCTTGTAATATGGTAATTATTTTGACAACCTTCTTTGAGCAAAGGCGACCTTGCCGCGAATAGGCGCCAGAAAAGTTGTATGGAATTGAAACAAAACTCGACAATAATGGATTCACAAAGGAAATTCGTGGTGAGTTTTAGCCACCAGCAAAATTTCCTTTGTATGTTGTGTGACCATAATAATTGTTCTTATTCATTGAACTACAAGCCGACTCGCGACTTCGACTGTGTGTCAAAAAGAATCCTATAAGTATGTTTTTACAGCACAAATAAGCTATCACTGTACCGAGTTTCATCACAATCCTTTCAGCTATTACAGCGTGATAGAGCAACACACAGAAGACGTTATAATTAGTGAAGTGGAGGACATGACATACCTGGTGCTGAGGAATATCACGAACGAAGGGCTGAGATCTATGTCCTGGTCGCCGAGGGTGATCAGAACTCGGCCACCGGTGCGCCGCAGCTCGCGGTTCAGTACAGGGTTCAGGATCGGATCGTAGTTCTCTACATCCTGTGAGGTATAAGCGACTTTTGTATAAAGCTCTATGCATTTGATGAACTGATGTTTGAATGACTAAACACAACTTAAGATTTTAAAAATAGCTACGGATTAACCTGTGAAATAGGTATACCACCCGAGCTGAACACTCTGCTTTTCACTTCGACTATCTATTAGGGAATCTTCTATGCCTTAGGGTCGAAAAGAGACACGTATGTTATAACATACTCTGTAAATTTTTCCAAGCAAGATATGTGAAAAATTGTATTTGCCTACGATAAGCTATTTAGCGATTCCTTATGTTTAATTGCTGTAGTTCGATGCACAAATCCAATTTCAGACCCGAGAGTGCAAAGAAATTCGATGTAAGGCCGAGAAAGAGGCCAAACGACATGTACTATTGATTAAAAACAAGTATCTAATAATCCTTTTCACCCTCAGTAGCAGTACGTACTGACCTGCACAAGTAGTGGGTTGCCGAAACGTAGAGCCGACTCTAAATTCTTCCGGAAAGAGTCGTCCAAGAAGGACGTCTTGGTGATCTTGCGCTCCTTGAACTCGCGCATTATGAACTCTGTCGCCTGACCCGACGGGTCTATGATCAGCGGGTAGCGGTTGAAGCGCTGCAAATAACAAAAGCTTTGGTTTACTGAACTACACAACGTGTAAAATTTTTATACGAAGAGTTTAGTTCTTAGAACATTTCGATGGGGGTCTAAAATTTACCTAAAAATTTCGGCCATTTTATGTAATTTATTTATATTTTTTGTATCACAACTCAAAACTAAAAGGCGCTAAAGAAAAGCTATTTGGGACTACAATAATCAAAGACTTACTAATTATGAAGGACTTCTGTTAACAATTAATTCAAGAAAATTCAGGCATTTAAAAAATAGTTTGTGATAGGAAGGGTAGTGATGACCATGAAACCCTCCCTATCACTCTTATATCATCGATTCTTCTTATGATCATAATCAGTTTTTTGATCAAAATACTTTTTACGTTATATAGATGGCAAAACCCATACATACCTGTTGAAAGGGGATTCATTCCATGAAACATGTTTGTATTACAAACACACGGAGTTATATTAAAAAGTGTTAGGTGACAGATAATACTCTCACCTTGAGCATGATAGCGTTCTCAACGCACAGCTCGTCTGTGGGCAGCGCGTTGGCCTGCCAGCGCAGCCGCTCGTCGGGGTTGCTGAGGTACTCGGTGCGCGCGATGTCCGCCCGGTACTTGATGCTGGCGGCGGCCAGGTGGCTCGTCCACGTCGAGAACAGGTTTTGACGGTACTGGGAATTTACCACTCACATTTCAATTTATTTATTACTTAATATATACAATTCATGGTGTCATCACAGTGTCTAACCTAATCGACAACATATAACAATACAAATTAACAACAAAATGAACACAATAATATAACATGTCACTATTTATTATACAACTACCTAATACACTTATCTAAAAACAACAAATGTCACATAAATATTCTATATTATAACAACATGTGAAATATAATTTGTAATCTAATCAATCACTAATTTGGTCAATGTACTAAAAATAGTTTGAGACTGTGACGAGAAAATTTAAGACTCGGCGCATTAAACAACAGCTTTGTAAGAAATTTTATTACAAACTAGCTGTTTCCCGCGGACTTGCCCGCGATATATCATTTCTGCCTTTTTTTCTGCACGGCTCCTAAGGGTCGTGGCGTGATGTTAAGTAGCCTCAAGAATTGGGTTCTCAAATACAAAAAGAATTTTTCAAATCAGATTGGTAGTTTCAGAGATAAGCGCGTTCAAACAAAATCGTCGGTATTGACAATAATAAGCAACAAATAATGCTCCGGCAAAAGGTTTAAGAGTTGTTGTGTTGTTGTAAAAATCATGTCAAAACACATATGCCTAATTATGATTACTTTATGCTCATACATAATTAGGACAAATAAAAATTATGCCATACTAAATTATGACATGAAATTGTATGCCAATCAATACTGAACCGATCTGATGGATGACTTACGTGCTGATCGAAGTATCCGCCGTACGCGATGAACGCTGCAGACAGTAGCACGTCACCGACGATGGTGCTCATCTGAGAGCGGAACGTCTCCGAGCTGGACTCCCAACGCTCCCGCTCGATCACCAGACTCTTCAGCAGCGCTATAGATCTGTCCACCTGAAGTAACAAATTAAAGTTATTCATACTAAACGGCTTGCCTGATCAGTGAGGTGTGTATGGTATTCTGGACTTCCCTCATCCGTACTCCGGACGGCCACTATCAATTCTCAAGCAAATAGAATAGATTGTTTTGAGTAGTATTTAAGAAACAAAGATTCAATATTTGTTACACTGTAAATAAATAAATGATATTATTATTATTAAAGCATTACTGCTATTTTTTGACTGGCTTGGGAAGATTCCGCGGCGTCGTTACGTTTAGGAAGCCCCTAAAAGCAGTAATTAAATTTCTATATGGACATGAGTGGTGTATGGACTATTCACCTTGGCCTGCACGTTCTCGAGGTCGGTCTTGATGGCCTGCGCCTGGCTGATGAGCTGCGCGTACTCCTCCTTGTAGGCGGCGATGGACCGCTCGAGCTGCGCGATCAGCTCGCGCACGCCGTCGCCGGCCGTCACGTTGCTCTGCGCCTGGTCCTCCAGCGCCTGCAGCTCGTTGCGCAGCGGCTCCACGCGTTTCAACATGTCCGCGTACTCGATCTGCGACAAATATACGGATTACTAGCTGTTTCCCGAGTTATCTACAGACTATGTGTTATTCTGATGTATAATCTATATTCGATTTAACCTACTAATATATAAAGGCCGAAATAAGGATGTTTGTGACTTTGTGAGGATATTTGTTACTCTTTCCTGCTGTCGGATTTTGATAAAACTTTGTACAGTGATAGCTTATATCCTGGAAGTTCAGGCAAAAAGTAGCCTATATGTTAAGGCTACTTTTTACCGCGGTAAACTGTTCCCGCGGGACTTATATCCTGGAATAACAGATAGGCTATTTTTTACCGCGGTAAACTGTTCAAACTGGCAAGGCCGCGGGCGACAGCTCTATATTACTGTAAAGTTTCCAAAATCTGTACCGTAGTTTTTGCGCGAAAGAGTAATAAACATCCAACCAAACACAATCATCCTCATAAATTTTCTCATTTATAATATTAGTAGGATTCATAAGGTTACCTGAGCAATAGCCCATTTGACCATAGGGCCGCAAGCCATACTGGCGCGGTTCACCTTCTCGAAGTTGTAGTCGGGGTTGCTGAGGTAGCGAGTCTTCATCTTCTCGCGCACTTCGTCACTACAGTCATCACAAGACATTCATTAACAATAAGAAAATTGCGACTATTTACCCATTTTTACACGTGAAAATATTAATTTTTGGGTTGTGTTTAAATAAACATCTAACTTAACCTAACCTACATAAAAAAATCTGATTTGCACATCAAAAAATACTGATTGTACACCTGACAGTATATTTGGTGTGCGTTTTATTATTTTCCTTTATTTTTTAATTGAAATAATAGGACCAGTGATCAGAAAATTTCCTGCATGTTTCCCACAAGTACTCCCATATCTATGCAAATTTTCCGCAATTTCGATCCAACTGAATTTTTAACGAAAATAAATTTAATTTTAATGGTATGTTCATATTTCATAAAAATATCATAGGAAAAAAAGAGGAGGAATTGAAGTTTATTTTTGAAGTTAAGACTCCCAAATTTCCGATCACTAGATTAGAGTAAGACGTGAAAAAAAACCTTTCTATTTAATATGTAGAATAGAACCAACCATGGCAATCTTTTCATGTAGGTACTTTTTGTTAAGTGCTTTTCGTGCATACCCAATGAACCAATTCGAATGGATGAACTTTCAACCTGCCACAGCTCTCAAAATAACATGCAATTTACAACTGTGGCATTAAAATGTACAGTAAGCTGCAGAGTTGCAAATCCATTTCTTCATTAAACAATTTCGATTAAGTAATTCGAACACAATTCGGTAATTCATTTACAATTGTTGGAAATTTAGCTGGGGATGGATTTACAATTTTCAGCCTAAACTGTACCTTATCCTTTGGGGATAAAATGTTAAGACGTCACTTACCAATACGCAGCAAAAATCTAGAGATAAACATCCCAACGTCTTTAAAACGCACATTAGATAGCAAACAAAACAAAAAATAAATAAAAACAAAACTTGGAAGCCTCTATAGTATCACCGTCGGTTGTGATTTTGTAGGGCTTCTGTGGATGGACATTATTTATTGGCAAACACATTCATGCGCCCTACATAACACTACTTATTTGTTGTTTAGGTATGGGAGTGGCCCTGATATGTAAATACATGATTTGATTTGTAAACTCTGGGTCACATATTTCGTTCATATTTGACCCATTTCCGTATATAGAATCAATTTAGAACTTAAGTCAGTTTATTAAAGCGTTCAGTGGACTTTTGATTAAGTGTTTATTTCTATTTGTTTAATAGAAATATTGTAAAATTACTAAAAAAACATTGATTAAAATGTTGCACTAGGTAAAACTTACCTTGCAGTGCTATTACTATGTTTAGTGTCAGTATGTATTAATTGAAATATTAATGATCCATCACCATTCAAACATACCCAGGATGAAAATACACGATTTGTCTTTCTCTTTTGCACATCCGTAAGACAATCGAACATGCTATAAAAAAGACGTCGAAAACATGAAACAAATATCGTGCAGTAAGCATGCTGCAAGCATTAGTTTGTGCAAATTATTGATGAAGACATTTGACATCTATTTCCTTACCCATTTAAAAAAACATATACGAATGTGATTATTTTGCCCGCGGACGCAAGAGTCACCGCTCCGGCCGAAGGCGTCAAGATCTAACGTCAAATGTCTTCCAGCTACATACCACCAGCACAAATCGGTTGGGTTGGATCGGAAGGGGGGAACAAAGCAGTTCTCACTTGATGTCCTCGGTGGAGAAGTTGGTGACGATGCTGTTAATGAAGTTTTCCCTCATGATGACCGCTCGGATCGCCTTCCAGTCGGTCGCGTTCTCGCCGAGCAGCAGACAGATCGACTCCAGCGCTACCTTCACGATCGCCGGCGGGTTGCCCATAGACCTCACTTCCACCAAATGCTGCTTCTTAATGGATTTCACCGCTGTACGACGCGATTGGTTGGCCGATGCGCCGCGTCCGTCACCAGCACGAAGCGAGAGCGAGAGGGTACAAAAAAGAAAGAAACAAAAAAGGCGTTTAGCTGTCAGTGACGCATGCGGCTGGCGTTATTGTACGGTTAAGTTCGAATCTCGCCAACGACCTGCAGTATTGTTCTTGAACACTTGTTTATATTGAATTGAGATTGTGTACGACTACTCATACAAAATAACATAAATTTAAAAGATTTGAATCCACTTTTACTGAATAAACGAAATATATTTTAAAAATTTTATATTGACAAATTTTCGCTGTCTGTATCTATGGAAAGTCCCTAAGTAACGTTGAAAGGATAAATCCCTAATAAAACTAATTATCTCTCAATTCAACAAATAAAAGCTTCGACAATAAGTAACAGGTCGCTAGATTTAAACAAACATCGGCTGAAACAATAAAAGTTAATTTTTGTGTAACAAATGTTAAAACGATTGTTAATTCTTTCACGAGGAATGAGAGCAATGTTAGTCACATACGATTATCGATCTTAGCGTGTCTTAAATAGATGCCATTTCACAATAAATTGTGATAGTTATAAATTATCGAATATTAATAACAACAGTCACATAATGCAAGCAGGCTTAGCTTATATACAATAATAAATTTATCCTAATTTTTATAAATACTCATTCATAATATAGGTTTACACATCAATAGGAAATTAAGAAATATAAAATTTAAACTACTGTAAAAAAAATCAACAGTGATGCATTGAAGAATTACTACTATAAATTACTAACAAAAACATAGGAATTAACGTTCAATGCACATAAAATCATTCAGGAGTACAATACAAAATGTTATTGCCAATAAATACGAACTTACAATTAAAATACTAAATACTTAAATATGTGTTGGTGCCGGCTGCCTTAATGTTTTTCTCTAGAGTATTTACTTCACGTTGAAATAATAATATAATAAACATTTATATAATGTGGCGAAAGTGTGTCGTGCAAAATGGCGAAGTTTTCCATATTCCAAGGTTCTAACATTTCTGTGCATTTCTTTGTAATTTCTTTTACATTATAATTTTTTTGAGTTCCGCCAAAATATATGATAAATAAGCTCTTTTGTTTGTCTGTCTCATTAACTAAGCACTGGATCGGTTGAGCGAAATCTTGGAAACGTTTCAGTCTGTGTGTGAGACTACGAAGGAATACAAGAGCAATTCCACTATCCATCAAGTATTAAAAATCAATGTCATCACGACTATTAAAGGTCTGCAAGAAATCGCAGTATATTGAATTGACTATTCCATCGAAAAACGAACACACTATCGCCACCTATAGATACACAACAACTAACGTGATACTCGCAGTCTCGAAGTTAACAATGGTCGATATGAAGTTGTCCTTCATCACCGCCGAGCGGATACCCTTCCAGGTGTCACCCTTCTCTCCGAGGAGTGTGCAGATGGACTCTAGCGCTATCTTCACAACGGTCGGCGGGTTGGCCATGGACCGCACCTCCACCAGCTGCTGCTTCTTGATGGACCGCACGGCTGTGTCGGGTGGTCTTGATATTTAATACTAGGTACTGTGGTTGCGACGACTGCTCGCTATGACGTAGTGTTAACTTAGACATGAAATTAATTAAATATCGTTAAGTAAATTGAAAACCGTATTGATATTTTCGCAAAATACAAACGGACATAGCAAATTTACTAAGATACTTTCAAGTACCAGAAGTTATTTAGGAAACAACGCGTTGAGTTTCATACAATGTTAGTTTTAAATGTATAATTTTATTCATAAAAAGATCTTTGTTACCACAAATGGGGTTTCAATTTACTAATACTGAATACAATCTGTCAAGACAATTTGGAAAGGCATCTTTCTAATGTGATTGAATAAGTCGGGATAATATTAGGTTACACTACGATCTGTAAACTTATAAAAACGGACTCCAACAAATTAGTTCATACAATGCTATTCGCAATACACTCACTGTCTTAGTTTGGTGCATACGATGAAACAATGTTGTTATTGTAAAAATAAGGACACATTTAGGAGAAGCGTGGCGAGTCGCAAAGCGTCATCCGATCCGATTAGTCTGTCAAAAAAACAGACATCGTTCTTTTTGGTTTCTAGCTCCGAGCACGGAATTCATGCTCTAACTGAGCTATCGCGTCAACTGTCACCAGCATCGACAATTTTAAGCTATCCCATGCACTGGGGCGTTGGGGCGGGTAGTTCAAGTTTTTCTCGCGACCGGCATCGCCTCCAGTGTGGGCTTTATGGGTCACGCGTATTGCGTACTTGCAGCGCCATCTATTGAGGTTCTTTCCATTTTTAATATTTAAACAAAAATAGTTTAAAAACCATGCGTATGGATTGGCAGACGCTTTGCCGATCGCCCCGTTTCCTAGAAGTTTCGCAATAATTGCAAGTGAAAGGGAAAACCAAACCGTTTTGCGCCTCGATGACAGCCGGCTCCACCTGCGCCAGATCCGCCATTACGTCCCTGCGTTTTGCTTCAATCTCCTTCGTTTGCTTCTCTAGAGCGACCTGATTTCACAATAGACTTTTCAGTAAATGTTCCTTGTGTGTTCATTTATAACTACAGAGCCGTTGGGATTTTTTTTTGTTAAGGTTTAGCTCTGAAGGAAAATTATAATTTGATAGCCATGACAAAAAGGCAGATACGATTTAGTGAAGGAGAAAACAGATGATTTGAGGCCTTTTTCTTATGGCAAGGATAAGACCATTGTGTTGCTTGATCACTTTTATACTAAAAAAGAAACCATTCTGAGTTTTATTTAGTCAAGCCGGGAAATGCTTCATGTAAAACAAATAGCCATACTCTTTTTTTCTGACCTGAATTTCTTGACTTTCAACTTTCTTCTTCTCTGCTTCCTGTTGGTCTTTGACCATTTGACGGAGCTTGGCGTTGGCTGCTTCGTTCTTTTGCTGCAGCTCCTGTAATATGGAAATGTATTTACGAATTGAATATAATTTGTAGCTTTATGTGACTTCTACTACATTAAAGTCGGTATAGCTGAAGAGTGCGTTCGCCTTGCGTAGATTGCGTCGAGCGTTTAAATCCGAGTAGAGTTTCAATCAATATTTTAACTTCATCATTGGATGCTAGGGCTGGTCACCTATTTGGTATGTGACTATACTTGATCACTAGAATGTCGTACTTAGCGAAAAAAACACTTAAAAATCTTAACAAACTCCTTAATAGGGTTAACATGTTCTATATGTGTGTACCTGCGACTTGACGGCGAGACTCTTCTGCATCTCCTCGACCTGCTCGACGGTCTCGGCGATCTTCCCGAGACCCACGTTGAGGTGGAGCTGCTGCTCCTCTAAGTCGGCGCGCTTCTCAGCGTATAACTTCACCATTTGCTGGATAAAGTCCAGGTAGTGCCTAAAAGGCGAAGTAGCGTGATTTTAATTAAATTGTAATATTTAGTTTTTATGGGCGTACCCGCGAGGGGTGCGCAGAGGGGGCACCTGTCCCCCCTTAGACCTTTGCAAGCCCCTTCTTACCTGCCATACATTTAGCTGATTAACATTACATATATTTACTGTTATTTTTATGAAATTGTAGTTGAAGTGATTCCATATTTTGAGTTGTAGCTACGTCACCTGGGTGTAATGGCCATGGTGCGGTTGGCGCGCTTGGCGAGCCTCGCGTTGGCGCGGTGCAGCGTCTGGTGCACGTACACGCACGCGTTGACCACGGCCTCGCGGTGCGACGGGCGCGCGCCCACCTCGCCGCACGCGGCCGGGAATAGCTCCGGAGGCACGTACTCCGCAGAGTCCAGATCCATACGCGTCGTGAATTCTTTGCCCACCTACGCGTAATAAAGTTGCACAGTGTACACAAAACAAATAACTTTCTGAGTCTATGGATAGAGGGATCAAGCAGCACCATGTCATCAGCGTAACTGGAAGTGGTGGTTCAGTACACAAAAAAAAAACCATCTGAGCCTACTGATGGAAAGAAGCACCATGTCATCAGCGTGACTGGAAGTAAAGGTACAGTTCACAAAAAAAAACATTCTGAACCCACTTATGGAGGGACTAAGCAGCACCATGTCATCAGCCTAACTGGAAGTAATGGTACAGTACACAAAAAAAAACATTCTGAGCCCACTTATCGAGGGACCAAGCAGCACCATGTCATCAGCGTAACTGGAAGTAAAGGTAGCACCACTCACTTGGAACAGAGCGCCGTCGCTCCAGTCACCGAACCAGTTGAGCACGCAGCGGTTAAACAGAGCGGGTGAGGTGGCCGCGCGGTCCTTCAGCCCCTCTGACGACGGGTTCATGGTGAACACAACGTGCAGATTGCGCATCACCTGCCCAGTGAACCTACAAACAGTATACGTGTCTCATTAATTTCAATGCTTTTTGACCATGCAGAGACAATCATAGCTATTTTGTCTCGTGATTTAGTTCTATCTGCGGTCATTATGTTAACTCTCAATCTTCAGTATTAAAAACTAGCCTGAAACCCTCAATAAAAATTATAGACTGTACTATAACAGGAAATACATAATCTTCATTAAACGAGTTCGTTAATAAATATTCCTGAATAAACACGAGTGTTACCATTTATAAAGTTCATCATTGGAGTCCAGCATCAAGCCCTCTCTTTGCGCGCCCTCCTTGCACTGGGTCATCAGAGCCGCGAATTCGTCGCCCTCGAACAAACCGGGCACCTAAAACATACATTATCCTGAATCGTCGCTCTGAATTGATATGAAAAAGCCCTAAAAGTCGGAAAAAACCATAGTCCGACTATTGCTCTAAAAGTGAAACTATTACTGTACTTTTTTAGGCTCCCGAACCAAAATGGTAAAAAGGAACCCTTATGGTCCAGGTCTGATTGTCACAGTTGCTTATCTCGGCAACTACTAATAATGCTATCGACTTTGAATTTTCGAATAGCTTTTTAATTGCAATTACAAAAGGGACTCATATGAATCAAGGTATCATATGTACATTCTGAAATAAGTTTTCATTTCCTTTTCGACATACGATAGAAAATGTCCAAAAACCTCCGATCAATGAAGATAACAAACTTTTCAAGTTTTACTATGACGTCGGTCAACAACTCACCTCTCCGTTGGCGAGCAGCGTGTTCATTCTCTCCAAGAACCCGCTGTCGAGCACGTTCGACTCGTCCAGTATGAAGGCGACTTTCTCGTCGCGACACCCGGCGCGGCGCAGCACGGAACGGAGGTCTTCGTCGAAATCGGCACCAGTGTATTTATTGTGCACCTAAGATCAAGCAATCGTCAAAGTGAATTTGTAAAAAAAACATTCAAACTAGATCATGCTGCAACGCTGATGATAATCCATTAATTATTCTTATTTTTATTAAAACTAAATAAAATGTGACTAAACTGTTTTGTTTCTAATTCGATTTAAAAAAAGATTTCATAAATCAGCATCCAACGGGAATCGAACCCAGACTTATTTCACTTACTGTCGCAAGTCACCACACCGCCAGACCACGGAAGTAAGATGCTCATGCACGAGTAAAACAGTCAACCTATTACAAACAGTTACGCACACACACACACACCTAAGTTGGCTGTAAGGACTGCATTTATTGAACGCGGTCCCAGAACCACGGCCGTTGGGCAGACGAATTTTGGAGTTGGGACGCCCCTCCACCAGGTGGACCAACGCCCTGAAGAAGGTGGGCGAGAGCGGCTAGATGAGGAGGGCGGTGGTGGCGTTCATAGGAAGGCCTATGTCCAGCAGTGGACGTCGAAAAGCTGATAAGATGTACCTTGATCTGGAATATGCTAAGGCCGTTCATCCAGGCGACGAAGCGGCTGAGCGTGGTCTTGCCGGCGCCGGACACGCCTATGAGCAGCAGGTGCCCCTGCGGCTGCCGGAAGATGCGGTCGATGCGCAGCACGTGGTCCAGCACCTCGTCGAACAGCACCAGCGGCACGTCCAGCTCCTCCTCGTAGAACACCTGGACAAGTACATTTTTATAAGTAACATGGGCTACATGTTGAGAAGAAAATTCGTTACAAATAAGATCTGATTAAAATCATTGGCGGCGTCCACCAAAAAGTGTTTGGCTTCATGATAGGAATGAACAATATTCAGGAGGCGATAAAGACGTTAAGCTTAAAACAAATGCGGCTATACGGAGTACAGTCTACCCCCTTTTTGAAAGTGACAAACAAACGAGTGTTTTAATAAATAATTAGAGCAGTTACATAATATAACTTTTTCTACGGCCATACAATACTTTAAATAGAAGACAAAAACATTGAAATTCGTAATGGCCGATGTGTATTAAGGAGATACCGTGACAGCGACGGATATGTTCGGTGAGGAATTTTGGACAACCAATCACCGTCCTCGATAGTTAGCACCAACCAATCCACCCACACCGAATTTGAATTTCGAACTATGCAATAGCAAAAATTACAGTACGAGAGTAGAAATTTATTTTCAAAAATTATTTTCCAAATGGGTTCTCTGCTGGAATGAGCTTGAACTTACCTTCAGTCTCGCCTTGACGTATTCACGAAGCTGATCTCTTAGAACAGGAACGTAGTCTTTGCTCAGCCAGTTGCTGTACAGTATGGGACGGCCTAGCGCTTGTTCTCTATTTATACCTGCAATAAAACATTAATATATCCATAAAGTACATACAACGCTTTTGAGCTACTGTAATATTAAAATGTAGATAAATAGTTCCATTCTCTTTTGCCGTGCAACTTCGGCGACATTTGTCCATACATTTTGATGCCATTTTAATTCTGACCAGTTTTGGTGAAATCAGTTATGTGTGTACCCTTTGAACCTACTCCATCCGTACTTCGGATAGCCAAAATCAGATTTCATCGTAATAATTACATAATGAATCATGAAAGCAAGTCGACTGCTGATATGGAAGCATCAGCTTTAAGCTGCCTTTCCATTTAATATAAAATAAATAAATAATCATATCCAGGCGGAAATCCAAGAGCACAAAATGATCTCGAATGAAATAAAAAGGCCCCTGGTCCATTATTTGTATCCGTAAGTGTATACGGTTGAGAATCATGCGCCTAAATTAAACTTGCAGTAAGATTACTTAAGCATGTAGTTGTATCTCACCTGGGAAGAACCTCATAGCGACGTTGTCGATGTTCTCATCGGTCCACTGCCTCTCCGACTCCTCGACCAGACGGTCTTGGAAGAGGCGTAGCGCCTCGTGCGCCCACAGTCGCACCAGCCCTTCCACACTCAGGTTATCCAGAGGCCTGCCAAAGGCAACACCAGCCAGTTATTATAGCATATGCATAATGTTCATCGTTTTCGAGTCGTGTAATTTATCATTGGTCAGCTTGCTGTCACCACTCCTATAGCCAACCCCGAAAACTAGGTGCGAGAAGCGACGAGCTGTTAGGTTGCTGGTGACATGAAGAGAGCGACAGGAGCCAGGCAACTAATTGTTACCCAGAAATTCAGGAAATACTAATTGGAAAAGTTAAAAACTAGTATTGACTGGCCTATTGGCGTAGTTGGTAGTGACCATGCCTACTGCGCCAGAAGTCGTGGGTTCGATTCCCGTCCGGGGCCAACATTTGTGTGATGAGCATATCTGTTGGTTTTCGGATTCTGGATGTATGTATTTATTTATATAAAAAGTATATATATGTTTATCAGTTGTTGAGTACCCATTTACAAGCTTCGCCTTAGTTTAGGATTAAACAGCCGTGTGTAAATTTGTACAAACATTATTATTAGTTTTAACTAGGCAAAACGCGTTTTAAGAGATTGCGATTGCGTGCAATGTAGGTTGTATACAGGCTTACCTAATAGCCTCGCATATGCCGCGCACCCATCTCGTCATTTCTCGAGGGGAATACACGTAGTGCGGCTGCATGTCCTGGGTGAACCGCTCCTGGGACGCGAGGTACAGTTTCACCATGGCTTGAGTGAGCGGCTCGGCGTAGCCGCGCAGCGCGGGCTGCATGCGGAGCATCGCGCGGGTGAATGTGCCGTAGATCTGTTACAACATAAATACAATTACAGCAGAGGAGTGACATTTAGGGAATGCGTAGACCAAACGTCATTGTCAAATGAACCATATCTATAAACTAAAGAATAAAATCGTATGCGCGAGGCGACGCTTACGTCTGTGTTGGTATTCATACGATGAAAAATAAAGAAAATGGACAGGTGGTGGCCTAATCACTTTTGGCGATTTCTTCCAGGCTGTGGGAAAACAATACAATATATCTAGTGTTGCCTGTCTAGCAATATGTTCCTCACTCACTAGTCACCAGTTGCGAACCAATTTTTAAATATAAACCGTAGCTTGATGTTAAATAGCCTGTAACCTTTCTCAACAATTGAGCTATCAAATGCAAAAAGAATTTTTCAAATCCGACTGGTAGTTCCAGAGATTAGCGCGTTCAAATAAACTCTGCAGGTATATTATATTGGTATAGATGATAGGTACCTGTTCTAGTGACATCTCGCCCGGGTAGTCGACGTAGATGACGGGCACGTGCCTCAGGAGGCGGTGCGACAGCGGCTTGCGGCCCGGGTCGGTGGGCGGGTTGCACGCGCCCACGAACTGGATGCGCTCCAGGTGCACCCACGAGTGGTCTGACAACGAACACCATTGGTCAGTTTAAAAAAATATATTCACGTGTGTTTCTTGTCCGACATGTTGCGTTTTAATAGCGGCATTGCGCCAAGCCTAAAGTATGTACATATGTATGTGTCAGAAATATGGAGAAAGGTTTTATGGATAAGATAATTAAACCTCAATGTTCCACTTTGTTGGCCGACTGTACATAAAAAAGCGTCTCACCGCTAGCCCTATAGAATCCCTTGTGCTCAAGCAGTTGTCGAAGGAAGGAAATGACACGCTGAGTTCCGTACTGATCCATGTCCGGCAAGTTGATTTCGTCGCAGAATAGCACCAGCCATTTGCCGAGCTACAAAACAAAACAATGATATTCATTATTCACGTAACGTATCATATCAAACACAAGTGCTATAGTTTGTGACACGAAATCGGGACGTAGATGAGTGTTCCAACAGGATAACAAACCGACTGTTTTAATCCTATTTATGTGTAGTTATGAAAGGTGGTATAATATTGAATCGTTTAATAAGAAAGGAGGCAATCTGACTTAAGCCAAAACAACAGATAACCGCATTATAAGACTCAATTGTTGACTTAATGCAACACCTTGGTGTTAATAAGTGTTAATATGTGTTTACGGCTGTTTTGGGCTATGCAATAAGCAAGTTACAGTACGGTGTAGGGTTGATAAAAATCATGACTTTTTGGCCAACTATCTTACAGCTAGACCGGAGTGTGGTGCTATTTTTGTGGTAATCTATTCATATACATATTTTTCAACGACTATAACGAGTATTTATTCCTTTTTCTACAATCAAATCTTAAGTTTCAAACTTATAATTACGAATATTTTTTGCGGCCATCCATCCACACAATAGAAAACTACCTGCACTGGCGACAGCACGACACCGTTGGGCGTTTTCCTGTACTCGCAGTAGTGGTCGAAGGTCTTGAGCAGCAGCTCGGGCGTGGTGGCCGACGAGAAGTTGAGCCCCACCACCTCCATGTCGGGCAGCGCGCGCAGCGCAGAGAACAGGGTCATCGTCTTGCCGGAGCCGGGTGGGCCGCACAGTACTGTTACAAATCAAATCAACAACCTATTAATATTGTTCACACTGTATTTTTCTTTTTTTTTTACCAACAAACGTTTTGTTCTTTAGAGCGTCAGTGGCCTCGGGGATAAGACGCGACCTATGATATCGAAAGGTCCGAGGTTCGATCCCCGGCTGGGCCATGTACCAATGGGTTTTTTCTCGAAACTTAAGTACATGTACTGACTGCTCTCAAACGGTGAAGGAAAACATCGTGAGGAAACCTGCATACGCCGAAGAAGAAATTCTTAGGCGCATGTGAAGTCCATCAACCCGCACTGGGCTAGCGTGGTGGACTATAGCCCGCACGCCCTCGTTGAGAGGGTAGGCCTGAGCCCCAGCAGTGGGGAGATTAATAGGCTGTTGATGATGATGATTGTTTTGTTCTGTACAGAACATGTCACCCTTATTGCTACATGCGTAATATTTAACCCCTCCGTGTAATGCCTATATTAACAAATATGTATAAAAATTTGGCCTTCTCGGCAAACCGGTGCGACCAAGAGTCCCCACCTATCCTTCTTCGCGTTTTTGGTTTAAATTGTCAAGTCTGTTTTTAAAGCTGTTCACTGACGAAACATTTATTTATTTATTTTCGGAAGACCAACAGCAATAAAAACAGTATAACATAACAAAAGTGAAATATGAGGCCAATTAGAGGTCTCCATCGATAAAATCCTTCGGTAGCTTGTTCCTAAGCGCACGACCCTGTTTTTTACAAGCTTTTAACTTCACATTTGTATGTTCTACTTCCCGGTGTCAGAATGATCTGGCACCATGAGCTGGTCTGATAATGCAGTCGGGAGGTGGCCACAGGAACTCCGCAATTTGGTCTCAATTAGTTTGCTGACATACGGAACGGCTGATCATGATGTAACGTTTGTTTTTTTCTTTTTGTGCATTATAATAGAAGCTTGTTTTTAAAATAATTTTTATATTTAGACTTACTTGACCCTCAGTTTATAATGTTAGATAGGATTTACAGCTGCGAGTTCAACAGGGAACGTTAAGAGGTGTGTCCGGGTACATACCGAGCGGTTTGTGCTCCGCGAGCCAAGTGTAGAGCAGCGCCTCGTGGCGCACCGTGTCCAGCGTGGGCACCACCACGTCCGGCGCGGCCACCTTGTGCGTCTCCACCTCGATCTGCGGCACCTTGGCCGACCACGGCACCCACTCGCCGGTTATTGACACCTGCGGACGAAACAAACCACTCAACTCACGCCATTTTGTCAAACTAGACAAAAATATAATTTATTTATTTAACAATCCAACTAGCCCTATCCTACTAATATTATAAAGGCGAAAGTTTGTAAGGATGTTTGTTACTCTTTCACGCTGTAACGGCTGAACGGATTTTGATGAAACTTGAAACTGTGAAATATAAACTTGAATAACATATAGGCTACTTTTTACCGCGGCAAACTGTTCCCGCGGGAAAAAAACTTACATATTAAGCCGCGGGCGACGCTAGTCATACATATATGTGTCCATTGCTAGGATATTCCTGTGAGTAAATATTTTACTTGTGACAGGACCGCTCGCTTCCTTGCTCGCTATAAGTAGGTAGGTAAGTATTACAGTATAGAATAGTTAGATTAACTTAAGAGTAATTTAAGCACTGTTTTGTTGTGCCACTATTTGAGCACTGATGCGGTAAAGTAATTAGAAAATTGACGGTACCTCAAAATCGATGATGTGTTGATTAGGCCCACAGTTAGGCAGCAGCATTGTGCTAGCCGACCTTATGAAGTCGCCCAGTTCATTGCGATCCTAAAACAAATAAAAACCAATGTCCGTGTTTTTTAAATTTTCTGTGTGATCAAATCAGGAATAAGAAGAGTAGCTCGAAGAATTGCCAAGTTTAAGTGGCAGTGTGCGTGCAGAGCACATCACTCGCAGATCCGACAGCCGTTGTGACAGAAAGGTTCCAGAATGGCGACCACACCCCCGAAGACGTACTGTAGGCACGCGAGAGCCTCAGACATGTCATTTGGACATCTTTGGGGAGGCCTTTCTCCAACTGTGGACGTCTTCCGGTTGATATGATGATTACGTGTGTGTTATCAAATACGGATTTTATAGAACAAAATGAGTACGTACCTTGAGTTTAGCATCGCCAGCGAAAGACCAGAGCAGCGAATAAACGAGCCACTTAGGTACATACGCTTCCAGTTGCTCGTTGGTGATCGGGAAGTCGGGATGTTGCCGATTATACCCCAGGATGTTCCTGGAATTTACAAAACTTACTTTAGACGACGTTCAAAGTGTTGGAAGTTCGTAAAAGGATAAATTAAAAACGAACTGTTTGTGACTTCGAAGAGTCCACAAATTTGAAGACACCTTCGTCAGAAGAATTGATGGTATTTCTATTTTTATACATACATACATATGTTCACGCTATGTTCCTGGCGGGGTAGGCAGACAGATTATTATCATATTATCAATATTATATATATTTTTTTGAAATTTCAATATCTAGGTCAACGGGAAGTACCCTCCCTATAAGACAAGTCTATTTTCTGGACAAAAAGAGAATGCCTTAAATATCTTGGCTTATTTTTAAAACAGACCACGAAGCACCGTAGCTTCAAAAATCGCTTGCGACATCTATAATGAAGGTCGTATGAATGTTATTAGTATCATTATTTGAGGTGGGGCTATTTAAAGGCTTATTCAGCCTTGTATCACTGCGACCATTGCTGATCTACTGTGATCGCCGCCATTACTATAGTTCAGTGTTGAACATCATTGCCGTATGTCGTTGTTCGTACAAATGTTACCTGACACCCCTGTTCAGCATGGAATGCAGCGACGACAGCGCTCTGTGGCGAGTGAAGTCCATGATGTGGTCGAGCGAGGCGGCGTGCTCGAGGCACTTCACCACCAGCCCGTCGCCGAAGAACAGCGGCTGCAGGATCGCTGCCACGTCGCGTTGTGTCTACAACATGGTTTTAAGTATAAGGGGGGAGAGGGGGACAACGCACGCGTAGTTATCTAAGTATCGATAGCAAGCTGCGTTGCGTAGCACATTCCTATCGCCATTAACGTTTATTGCTCGACCACTCAGTTGATAATGCGTTTACAATAGTCATTCCCCTACGCCTATTCAATTCAATACTCTTTATTGCACAAAAAAATAAAGCAGAACACAATAATACAGTACTTAGGTGGTACATCTCGGCGGTCTTATCGCTAAGAGCGATTTCTTCCAGACAACCTTTTGGTAACAGGATTAGAATACCAGAGAAATATTCATTTTTCTTCGAATATCAAGGCTCCGTTAGGTAAAAGTCTCCTATATTTAATTTTCTCTGTTCATCAGTTTTTTTTTCAAAATCAATTTTTTTAAATCTACGTCCAATCCCCTCTTTCCAATCTTTTCAGGTACACATCTACCTCTTACTGCTTAGACAAATAAACGTAAATTTCTAAAGCAATACCTGCAACGCCGGAGACAGAATGTTCTCAGTGGCGTTCTGATCGCCGCCAGCACTCGGAGCCGCCATCACGATGCTGAACGAATCCTCCTCTCCATCCTCCAAAGGTATATTCCTTAGTCTAGTAAGTATATAAACAAATTATAATAGCAATAGCGAAGCAATGACGAGGAAGAGAGGAGACAATTTAAGGTTCCTAGATTTTGGCAAATTAGTACAAAGATGGCAAGATACTATACAAAATTGTTAACATAGGCATTAAACGTTATAAGTAGTATGCATGTCACAATGAGGGTGACATGTTCTAAAGAGAACAAAGGCTCTATAAATAATAAGGAAAAAAAAGGGAATTTATATATACGGATATTTGTCAGTAAGTGATTACATTCCTAAGATCATACTCATCAAAGAATGCTCACCTCATGAGGTAGTTTTCGAAGATCATCTCAGTGGTGAGGACGTCCTGTGAGAACCACACCATGCCGCATCGTGACACGGTAGCCAGTGTCGCGTACTTCAGATCTTGGACCTACAATTAAACACAGTTTATGAAAAACACAATACATATTAATAAATAAGGGGTACTTCTTAAAGAAACATTAACTTACTAAGCAACAAAATTACTAGAGACCTTTCGGTGGATTTGTCGCTCATTAGATTTACAGTCGCCCAAAAATTTTTAGGCCAATTCTCATTTTATTATTTTCTATTGAAATAATTCATAATTATCAGAGGTCGGCGGGGGTGTGCTGTTTTTACGTCATTAATGTCATGTAGTTGTGTCTTGTAGATATTAATATGGATAAGATCCTTAAAGAAATATTAAAAGAAGACATAACTGAATTTTTTTTGTATATTTTCTGTGCTATTGTAATAATTAACTATATTTTTTTCTATATTTTCAATTTTTAATGAGTTTCGCCTTGAGTTTGATATCATTAATCACATTCCGTAGGTTCTAATAAAATTCATTTGTTTTGATGGCGACATAAAGCACGTAGCAGAAAGGCGGCCTAAATAAAATCATTTCTTTAGTTTATTATAATTGCACATGGGGCATTTATCATTGAATGATAAGGTATGTCCATGTTATGAAAAAACTGAAAACATCACACCCCCGCCGACCTCTGATAATTATATATACCTACAGGGTCATTGGGCGAGTATGAGCACTTTTTTGAGTAGTACTTACAGCGATTTCGTGTTAAACACATTCCTTAACCCCTAGAGTATTACCGCCATCCGATGGGGTTGCAGGGTATGAGTGATTGTCAATTTTAAGTAAAACAGTAAAAATAATTTGATCAAGCGTGAACTTTTTCCAGAAATCGCAGGTCGACGAGGCACTTGTTATCTCACCTCGAACATGACGCGCACGTTGGGCGGCAGCGAGAGCCGCTCGCCGTTGGGCAGCGTCAGCAGCTTGTTGTCGTCCAGCACCGAGTTGAGGTTCTCCACCCACTCGGGGTCCACGTCGCCGTCGAATATGATCCACTGCCGCTTGTTGATCTCGCCGCGGACGTTGTCGATTATTTTCCTGTTAATTTAAATTAATATTGGGGCTTAATTAATATTAGAATAAAAAACCTTCATTGTGAAATATAGGTACAAAAGAGGTCTTAGGTTATACAAGTAGCTCAGGTATGTGCCGCCACAAGGGCATACAATATTATCATATTAATAATAAACTGTAAATAATTTAAGTGTCAGCATAAATCTTAAAGTATTGTCTTTATAAGCTTTCTTATAACACAGAAGTTGACTTTTAAAAATGGCAGTTGTATTGATTTTGATGATTCTTCTTCTACATACATGCTGGACTGAATTATAAGTTTTCATGGAGTAGTAGATGAAAACTTGCTGCCGAAGAAGAATTAAATTGATTTTCATTATAAACGACGTCGTTAACAAGGGGCGTAAATACCTGAGTATATGAGTGAAGAGACCGTCCGTCCATTCGCGGGTGTTCGGGTCGAGAACACCGTACAATGTTTCCTTTGACATCGCCTTCGGGTCTATGACGTGAGCCACGCCTTCCACACCTTCAAATCTACAAAACATACACATATTTATACGACTTAAAAAGTTAACATATAACGAAAGGGCTTGAGATGGGCAGTAATCGGGCAGTATAACACTAGAAGAATAGTTCATAGAGTTTCATTAAATCTCTTTAAAACACGGTGCCTAAAACCCTCAGAAAATGCGCCATTTACATTGTCAGCAACCTGAAGTTTGTGCGAAGTAGCCAGGAGCTTTAAATAATGTCATTCGTATTTTCTACTTACCTTTCCAAAGCTTTGAGAAGTACACGCCAAGCGGTGGACTTGCCGCTTCCAGAGGGTCCGACCATCATCAGACCATGGTTGAGTTTGCAGATCTGGTACAACTGGAGAACCTACACACCCACAAACCTAATTAGCCATCATTGTCCTAAGCACGGATTTTCACCTATTATTTTGAATTGATCAAGCTTGCCGAAAATTGAATCACACGCATAATGTGATTCTGGTTTCTAAAATAATTAATTACTATGTTTTTCCTTATGACACCGTATAATTAGGAATTGTTTTCTTAATATAATGGTGCTATTTATAAAACAATTTAAATGTACTTATTGGATGGAGGTAATGAAAGAATGAAAATTGCAATGAAATGACAATGGTATTGAAAATAATCTAGTCACTAAATATTTAATCTACAACACTAAATTAGAATACGTAAACTAAAAAATGTGAAGTACCTATAAAGCATTCCTGAAAATTAAGATAACACAAACGATAAAGGGATTGGAAAAGAAAGCGAGTAGATGTACAAACAACAAAATATTACGCGCTTTACTGGACTTTCATCCGTTAATAATAATAAAATAATTTTAAAATTAATATTATTAAAAAATAAAATATCAGCCAACCACACACAACAACGTCGTCATCAATACACTAAGATGCAGCAGTCACACTGACAAGACAAAACCGTGCACAAAGAAAACAAGGGTGAGAGATGAAACAAACAGACCGCAAGGAGCACAGTAGTGATCTGTAAGTTGCACAGGAATGATCAGCAAGGAACACAACAGTGATCCTCGAGGAGCACAGAAGTGATCCGCTAGGAGCACAGAAGTAATCTGCAAGGAACACAGGAGTGACCCGCAAAGAGCACAGGAATGATCCGTAAGGAGCACAGGAGTGAGTGAGACACCGGTACCGCCACTGACCTTCTCGATCCACGTGCTGTGAGTGGCGCGCGACGCCGCGTTGCGCCTCTACGTGCCGTTAGCGGGTTAGCATGGAAACGCATACGCATTCACACTCACGTGGTATTCGTGTATGTGTTGGGACTACGCTTAATATCCGGTTCGAAGGACCGTATAATAATAAAAAAACTGTATTTACTTGTTGATAGTCTTGTAAATAAGATCTTATGAGTAAGTTGTATATCGGTAGATTGACACCGAAAGCATTTAGACCGTGATTACAAAATGTAGCGCAGCCCCAACACAAAAATTAAATAATGATAAAGCATAATGTTATATTCAGTTGTTATGATTATTATCGCATGATAATTATCGTATACTGTTAATGATTCATATGCATCGTTTAATATATTAGGTTTTTAAATGCAATGCTTAGCCTTCACCTTTATTATTATTTCATATGGCATGAGTATGTCACAATCTCAAAAACAAAGTGCAAAATAAAATCTGATTTATTTTATGAACTATATAATTTACTATAAGTCAAGTCGCGATCTTGCAGATTCTGACCGGGATGGATGATTCTGTTTGCGCGAGTTAATAAGAGAAGAAAATATTCATCTGACAAACTGCGAACCGAACGCCCTACCAGGTCAGAATGGTCAAATAGAGCAACCGGTCCAAATAATTCTATCAGATTTTATATCAAAATTCATGTATCAAATACTGACTGTGCACATGACAATACACTGATGGATTGAATAAAGGTCCAGTATTTGAAACCTTTTTGGTCTAGCTGTTAATTCCTCCTCCCACTACTCTAGCCGCCTCCAGTTAGATTCCTGTTCTGCCCTGATGGCCGTAAATTGTTTCTGGTAACCTTTGGGAAATTGTTAAATAAGACGTCAAACAGGTTTACAAACAAATTCTTCATTTGATGAAGAAAGGGTGGCAAATTTCATATAATTCTAGAAATATAGTTTGCCAATTTTGTTATCAATTTCCCAAAGGTTACCAAAAACACTAAACTTTAGTATCAGGGCAGTATTGCATGTGTACTGAGCCGAACATACCTTGTCCATCCAAGTGGAGCCCTGCTCATCGCCCTCCCCGCAAACTAAGAACTCCTCCGCACAGACTGCACGAATCTCATTCTTCAGGCCTGGAATAGTAAGTAACAAAATAGAAAAGTATTTCAAAAGTGGCAGCACAGATTAACGTACTGTGTGTTATGTAACACAATTTTATTAAATTTTATTATACAACAATGTTAAGTTGTTAGGTCAAAATACGTTACATGTTTCTTAAGGCAGTCTTGGACCAGATTCAAAAAAGCAGACATTTAAAATTTTGGCAGCACTAAACTATTTCTAGCCCTGTCAAACAAAAGATATAGACGAAACTAATTAAAATACTGCTAAACTTCAGATGTGTGCTCAGCATTGGGCCCTTTTGTCATAAAAAGTTTGGCTCGCATCTCTTTCTTACTTACCTAAATAAATGACCAAAGTACAGAAAGTCTCAGAACATTAAGTGGCCATCGTGAAAGCTATTTTGTGTGATTCGTTCGTGCTACGTTTAAAGCTGTAATTCAACTCACCAGTCATCTCAGCGCGAGTGTATCCGACGTTAGGGAACACATCGTTCAGCAGAGAGAATAGAAGAGGGATATCCTCTGCCACCAGTTTAGGCACCATGGTCTCGCAGACGGACTGTATGAGAATGTCTTGTTCGGGCAGTGATTCCGCGATCGACGCCTCGTCTGGAACTTCGGTGCCGCGTTCTACCAGGTTTTCCTGCGGAGCGAGAACGTGATTGAATGATTTAAAAAAAACATGCATCTGGACTGGTATCATGAGATAAACCTTTATATTATTCCATTTTTTAATATTTATTGCGATCCACATGGGCCTATACCAGCACACTTTTCCGTCCTTTACTTGTTAGAAATCAATGTTGTTTGCTCTACAACGCGAAACACAATTAGGTTAGCTTTTTCATCAGCATTTCATTTTATGCGGGTATCAAGCTTAAATACAATTGAGTATTGACCTTGATCTTCTGGATGCGATCACGCTTGACGTTGCCAGCGGACACAAGGACAGACTTGAGAGCTCGCAGACCGAAGTCGTAATGAGACTGATTTGACAGTTGCTCGTCGCACAGCCTACAAACAAATAAATATATCAAACTAGAATAGTCCAAAAGTGACAGCTGTAATGCCACCCCAGGGACTCAGTTGAAATGCCTAGTTTGGCTATAATTGAATAGTGGAAATTCCAAAAACAAAAATATGTTATACTTTTGTTCAACTCTCTTTTAATTTCCCTATTAGGGTACCTCTCGACCTAATAAAATTGCATAGCTTCTTAAGAGAGACGTATATTTTTGTCCAACATTTCTAGTATTTCAAAACAAATCTAATCACTAACCAATCTAATAAATAAACCAAATCGTCGTTATACTCACTTGAAGAACGGCACAATTTTGCAGGCCAGCTTCTCAGCGGTGCGGAACCCTTGGCTGAAGAGCATCACCTCGGCAATGAGCTGCCTGTCGGGCGTGGTCATGGCCAGGCTGCGGAACAGCTTCTTCAGGTTGTCTGGCAGGTTCGACCGGCCCGCGTACCCAGGGTTCATCGTGATGAAGATGGCCATGTCTTGGCTCACGCGGACTTGCTTGCCGACCAACTCCACGGTTATCGATTTGGCTGAAATATGTGGTAACAGTTGCTGTGATGCTTTCGGCAGTAGTGATAATAGGTTCTATGTTGACTAGTTTATAGAGACATCTGATTTCAAATACTATTTTCAATTATAATTAAATTGGTCATTTAGGAAATATACACAGGAATCGTCTTGATACAGAAACTTTTCAAGATACTTCGAATAGATAAAACCAAAAAAAATTACTGACTTCGAAACATAGTACGGTAATTTTTTTAGAAATCGATGGCTTGATTATATTGGGGATATGTAAGTCGTTTCACTTACCAGGATTATTGTCACCTTCCTGATGACTCTTCAGAGCCTCTTGGATGGTCTGCACCTGCTGCGATACGGCGGAGAGCATTCTTTCTTCGAGACGATTGAATTCGTCAAAGCAACCCCACGCACCCACCTATAAGTTAGTATTATAATTATTGTTTCCTTTAATACACACACGCGTGTGCACGCTCGCACACATGCACAGACTCTCTCCACTCACACCCGAGTAGTATGATAATATAATAAATCAAGGATTTTAAACAATAACACTAAAGCTTATGAATTTAAAATAACGGAATCTATGGAAATGCTTTGCAGGAAGAGAATTTTGTTACTCCCTCATGCATTGCTTACAATCACTTTATGTTAATTTCTTACAAATCTATTATTTGATAAAAAAAAATAGGTACCAGTAGAAGACAAAGTTCCGTATACAGACCTGGCATAGACCGACGAAGATACGGCCCATGGCCTGGAAGTCGAACGTTTCGTCGCAATTGAACACCAGAACGAAGCGGCCGAGCTGATTGCCGAGCGCTTTCACCGACTCCGTTTTACCCGTACCCGCGGGACCTGGCAACATGCGGTTGTAAAAAGCGTAAGGGTAGGGGCAACACGGCCGCCGCCAGCCCTTCCTCCCTCCTCTTTTTGCTAGAGCTTCCAAACATCTAATAAATTGACCAGCTTATTACCGTACTCATCGATATACCCATGACGATATTGAGCATGACCCAATCAGGTTGAACAGTCGATCGCACGTCAGTGGAAACACTTTGACCATGAGCTGGCGCCTATTAGGAAGTTTCAATACTATGATAGGCCAGTTTATACTGCTCTTATTTCCACTGACGTGCGGTCGACCGTACGTTTGGCAGAGGGGAAGGTCTAATTACGGCAATACACAAGCCATAAATTCGTCTCTCAGTCTAATACCTATTTAAATAATGTCATGAACTAAAAAAAACAGGTATTCCTCTGCATCCTGTACTGCTTATCTTACTTTGTTTGCGACTATTTTAAATTTTCGATCCTCCATTGCTTTAAGACCCCTTAACTCCTTAAGAATACTTACCGAACGGAGATCCACCTAGCCTGGCCTCCAGAGCCTGCGTCATGGTGAGATAGCACCGATCGGTTAGTGGGGTTTGCACCAAGCGATCTTGTACTCCGAGGTATTCGAATCCGTAAAGGAATTTAGCGTTCGCCATGTGGATGGTAAGTTGCTGTAATACCTGCATAGAAAAAAAAACACGATCATACACGATGTCTTCTGTAAGGAAGCATGTGTTTCATAGTATAAGGAGATATGTTATCATTTTTGACCGATGATTTGTTGAAACTGTCCCTTCCAGCAGTGCTACCCGCGGTCATATATCCAAATTTTATTCTCCCGTGAATAAAAGTAGCCTTTAGTTGTTACTTACCCGGTTCGCGAACTACCCGCATAAAGAATAGGGCAGCCTATATCTGATGAATGGGGCTAAAGGAGTAAACGGGAGAAGGATAACATCTTGCGTCCAGTGGTTGATTCGTTCATGAGCACGACCGATTGTGCTATATGGCTAGACATAATAAACCAAGTGCTACGAAGTTCACAAATCGATATAGTAAGAAGTAATCATAAGACTCACATCGTTGTTCCTGGGGTCGAAATAGAAGCGCATCTCGCAGAGCCATTCAAACGAGCGGGGACTGTTCACGTCGGACGCGATGAGCCGCCGCGTCACAGTGCGCTTGTGGACGAACTCGTTGATCTGGTACATACAACATGTTATAAAGTCAAAATATTTTATTGCATCAGTACATTGGGTACATTTATACACGTTAATTTTTATCTGCTATCGCTTCCTACCTATATGATTTAATATTAGTAAGAATGCCGCTCCCACCAGTCCTATTAATCAGGTAACGAATTTAAAAATGACAAAGATATTAAAGCAATTTTAAGACTTTGTTATAATATTATTTTTGATTTTGTATAACTTTCTGATGTGCTTTACACATAAATATTATTATTATTTTATTTATTTTCTCCTTTTTGATACCCAGTTTTGAACCAAATTGTACAAAGTGGTCTGTCCCCAGTTGGAATCGAAACATCTCTGGCGCTAAAGTCCAACGCCTAAGCCATCAAGCCAATGAGGTATCATCACCAGAATTGACTCACCAGATGCTCGAGTTTCCTCCTCCTGAGCGCCGGTTGCTCCTGCAGCACGGAGTCCGCGAGGATGTTGAGCATGTTCTCCACGTGGGCCAGAACTCGCTTGAGACCCTCCCCGCCGCCGCTCACAAGAGCCGCTTCCACGTCCTCAGACCAGAGGATCTGCGCGGCTAGCACTACGATTTGGGCCTGGAAAAATGGGTGGGTTAAGGCTTTGCGATGGAACTGAAGATTGCTCTGTTTTAACATGGTCCTAACAAGGTTTCGATGTGTATCAGTTAACAAAAAGTTGAAATAATGCAGTTAGGAAAAGTAAGAAAATAACCTAAAAAATTAAAAACGATGCCTAATTCGTCCTCAGTATAAAAATGTATATTGTAAGGATTCTATGATGCAAATACGTTTGTTAATGTAATAATCATAAATTTTTAGACAAAATAAAACCGACATCTCTGAAAAAAATTATGATTTTTGTACACCGACTTGTTCACCCCAAACTTTTTAATTTTCCACCCTTAGAGGTGATTTTTTTTTCTAATTAAAATGGGACCAGTCATCTGACAATGCGACCCTGATGGCTCCTAAAATAAATAAGCCTTAGACCTCTGTAGCGTTAGCAGTGTCAATGTACCTGATACTTGTCGCACCAGTCAATGAACTTCTGCGGGTCAACGTTCCCGTCCTTGAACTGCTTCACGTCGCCGACCGCGTCCTTGAGCCGGCACGCCAGCGTGACGCGCATCTCGCGCTCCACCATAGACAGCCACGAGTTGATCTTCGGGTTCTCCACAGTCGACACGGGTTGCGTGAAGTACACCTACGGGATATCAAAGATACAACTCTGGTTTATACATTATTTCATCGTTTATTAACAACTAGCTGTTTACCGGGGCTTCGACTGCGTAGAAAGATTAACCCTTTCTTAGTGGACGTCAGAGCTATATGAGGAACCTTTGAGCAAAATGTCAAGTGTCGCAAATGTCAAAATGGCTCAGCGGTTTGGGCTGTGCGTTGATCAGTCAATCAGTCGTTTGTTATCAGTCAATCGTTACTTATATTGATACCTAGATAATTTTCTGCTGTTTGTTATCACCTTTAAAATTTACACTGTGTATAGAATGTTTTTGGCCTCTGACAGATACAGCTTACACCCTGAATTAACACATAGGCTACTTATTTATATACGGGTATATTTCCACGCAGACGAAATCGTGGGTATATTTTTATGTAAGTATTTAAATAAAGTTTTCTACAGATACTTTAGTCTATCTACTCAATGTTATATTCATACTTCATGGTAATAGTGGTAGATACTGAAATACTTTTTAAGTTATTAAGTCGCATTAAGTGAGTGGTAGTGGTTACCTCTTCACCCTCGCGCGATGCGATCCCATTGATGACATTATTGTCATCATTGAGTATGATGGCCGCGACTCCGGCGAACATTTTCTTGAAGTGCTTCTGAAGGCGGGCGATGTTCTTGCTGTTGCCGATGATTTCAAGGAGGTCCTCGTCGCCCACGAAGTAGAATCTGAAATAAAACATCGTGTTATCATTAAACAAGTAGGTTTTTCAAATTGGATTTGTTTAATTTAATTATTCAGATATTCGCCTTCATTCCTTTGAGAGCGTCAGTTAATCGAAAGGTCCGGAGTTCGATCCTCGGCTGGGCCATGTACCAGTGGGTTCTTTCTGGAAACTTAAGTACATTTACTGACTGCTCTCAAACTGTGAAGGAAAACATCGTGAGGAAGCCTGCAAACGCCGAAGAAGAAATTCTTAGGCGCATGTGAAGTCCACCAATCCGCACTGGGCTAGCGTGGTGGGCTATAGCCCGCACGCCCTCGTTTAAAGGGTAGGCCTGAGCCCCAGCAGTGGGAACATATTAATAGGCCGATGATTCGCCTTCTATGTTCGTGGTAGTTACCTTGGGAAACTAGTCCTCTCTCGCTCCAAGTACTCGCCGAGCGCCTTCTGTATCTTGCCGAGCAGGTCGGCGAGCCGCTCGAGCGAGCGCTGCACGCCCGGTATGTTCAGCACGTCCGTCACCATCGGCGACTTGCTCACCTTCTTCATCAGACCCAGGAACTCGGAGCTAAGAACAAACAAGTGGATCGTGACTACATACCAGTTAGTACTACTAAGTAAAGGAAGATCGGGCAAGAAACGTTTAACATCAAAATGGACAGATGAGTCTTTATTCCCATTTAAATTTACATTACAACTAAATATTACAAATAATAATTTATTATTAAATGAAATGAAATGTATCACTATATATATATTTATTTCTAGAAAAACTTTGGTATCACCCTAGTCAGCCTATGAGCCTGTGCGTCGATAAACGTTTCGGAAGGGACGTATGATATGGGGAAAGAACGACTAAACAATCATGCAAGCTTCGATACAAACAGCCGCCGTGTGTCCCTTACACACGGCACCTTTGTAGTGTGGCTAACAGCCGAATCTACCGCACACACTGGGTAGCAGTACCTGATGCTCTGAAAGCGGCTTGTCTCGACGGGCAGTAAGGTCTTGATGTCGGCCGAGCCGCTGAAGATGCCCTCCAGGTACACCCAGCGGCGCTGCACGTCGATCCACACGTCGAACAGTGCGTTGATGCGGTTCAGCTTCTCTTCCCACGTCAGGGCCTCCTCTTCGAATACCTGCACAGGAATCAAAGCATGTTTCTTTCTTAGATCTCTCTAGAAAAATTAATAATCATCATCATATTTGATTTAATGATATCAGCCTTTTGTAGTCCATAACAGCTGGGGTAGACAAGTTCTCGCGTGGAGACCACGACTGGGCAAGCTCCGGCTAGATGGAGGCGACGATCTGCGTAAGGCGGCAGTGACTGGATGCGGAGACCCGAAGATCGGGTTCAGAGGCTGATGATGATGATATAGGTAAGAGGATGGAGAAGGAGGACCCAGGCGCACTCTGCACTCCGGTAATTTGTAAACAAACCTTGTAGTAAGGCGATAGCTTCATGGCGGCGACACTGTTGATATGCTCCTTGACTTTGTTGAAGAGGTCGTCCCAGCCGCGGATGATCTTGCACTTGTTCTGGTAGTTGATGAGGTCCAGCTCGTAGCTCTGCCACGACTCGCGTACCTGCGCCGATCAGACAAGTGATCACGTGGTAAAAGTCAAAATATTTTATTGCATATGAATAAGCATACACTGGGTACATTTATACAACATCAATGTTTTATCTACCACCTATCTATGATAGTGCGTCTATCTGATGGGCACAATCAATCCTACTAAGACGGAATTAGACAGAAATTAGTTATTTTCAATTAGATTTTTAGCGTTTAAAGTAATATGTCATTAATATCATGTTTTTAAATGTGGTAAAAAAGTAGCCGTTTGGCAAAATGATGCGCTATATAATTTGTCACGTAATTACCTGCTTCAAGAACTCTTCGAGCGCCATCTCACCCTGCGCCACGGACACGACGTCCTTGACCGTGTGCTCGTTGTGGAGCAAGTCCGCGTCCCACACTTGTCCGAGGGTCAGTTCGGACAGCGACCACTCCACCTTGAGCGCGCGGCACAGCTGCCGCCAGTGCCGCTCTTTGAGTGCGTCTGACTTCAGTTCCACTATCAGCATGTTCACCTGGTACGAAACACCTTCAGTTAAATTCTCTATAATGCACAATAAAAATAACAGATACAATTTTTCATTTTTTTTTAAAACAGGTTCGCAATCACCGTTTGATAACCATATTATGTACCTATCCAATATGTTTTTTAAATTAAATAAATATTTGTATTGTATTTGTAATTATTATTGCCAATTAGCCAACAGATACTGAAAGCCTATTGGCTCCTTCTATCATAGAGAATTGTGTCACATTCTTATGCCGCTTGCACACGATGCGCAGTAACTTGCGCGAGTACTACTACTGCGCATGAAATTTCTCCGTGTAAACAAGTTGCTTAGTTGTACTCGCTATGGTCCTTGCGCAGTGCCTCGTTCCCCTCCCCCCACTACGCCTCATTAACTTCCCTCGCCACTCTCATGACATGGCGTTTCTGTCGAGCACTAAGCAAAGTCGTGCAAGTAAGTGGTTTAGTGACCACTTTCGTCTGAACGCTTAGTAAGCTTAGTACACGCGCAAGCTACTGCGCATCGTGTGCAAGCAGCATTAGTAAGAGGAAAAAGTGACGGACAACAATGCCAGTTTGCAGAGATTGATAATTATGCACTAGACAAGAGGCGTGTCGCAATAACTATGTCACAAAAGCCAATTCTTGATTTTCGACGTTTAATACCTGACTGAAATTGGAGGCACACTTGTCGAAAATGGCTGCCATTTTGGTGGGGGATATAAGCGTATTCTGAATGCACAAACCTTTGTGTAAGACTGCAGCAGTTTGCGAACGTATTCGTAGCTGTCATACATGCGCAGGCGAGCGGGCAGCTCTTTCAGTTCATTCAACATAGCTTCCAGTTGTTGCCTAAAAGCAAATAATTAATGTTAGTGTCATGTTGCATAGAAATTAAAAACAGAATAGGTTAATGTCACCTAACAGAGGCTCTGTTTTACTACGTTTACTATATTATGTACTGCATTCTTTCCTAGCCGTTTTCTATCTTCCAAAAGAAATAATTCCGATAAAAATTACAACAGAATGGGACTGTAATTTCAACTGCCAATGTTACAAACACAACAGGTACCGATGAAGATAAAACAACAATCAGAATACAATGTAAGGGCTCACCTGAGTTTCCTAGGCTGCACAGACAGCCATGGTTTTTCCCTGATATCATCGATCTGCGTCCAGATCTTGCTGAGGGAGGCCCACACGCCGCGCAAGTCCTGAAGCTCTTCCAAGGCCACAGTCATGCGCTCGTTGTTCACCGAATTACCTGTTGATGGCACACATATTTTGTAATACATCATCATCATATCAGCCGAAAGACGTCCACTGCTCGACAAAAGCCTCCCCCAGGGATCTCCACGACGACCGGTCCTGCGCTAACCTCATCCAGCTGGGTTCCGCGACCTTCACCAGATCGTCGGTCCACCTTGTGGTTGTATTGTTTTTTAATTTTAAATTGAAATACAGATACACGTAAATTAACTTCTACATGAAAGAAGGCACAACATCAAGTGATACAGTAAGTAATTTTATTTGATTGCGTTGCTGAAAGAGAGTTGAGAGATTAGAGAAGAAAGATTATGACGCCACAATCTTGTTTTCTCTTAACCTATGCGTTGACCCATTGCTGGGCAAGGCATTCGCTTGGTTTTTACAATTATCCCGGACGACAGCCTCATGTCGTCAGATACTATACTAGTATATCGTTTTCAAAAATGTGCGTGAACCTTACCCGTATCATGCAATTCTAGCGCCTCCCTAGCCTTAGCCACATTGTCCCTCTCGTCCTTGAGTCTGGTGTATCTGGTCTCCATGGCTTGGAGCCTGGCCAGAGCGTCCTCGGGCCGGGTGGAGCCGTCAGTGGGCTTGCTGCGCTCCCATTCGCCGAGGAACTCCAGCGTGCGAGCCTCCACGGCTTTATCTTCGGCGACGATTTTTTGTTGGAGAGACGCCACCTGCAATTTAACAATAAAAGTGGTGGAGTATGTGATGACTTAATAACTGATACAAAGACCAGTCCTAAGACCTAAATTATTGATCACTTTCTCCGTAATAAGACAAAATAGAAATAATCTAGATATTTCACGAACTTTGTTAGTGTTACATTTATTGTACCTGAGTCTGGATGGAAGAGTCCTTCCTGCGCATAATTTCGTTGAACGCGCTCCATTCCCCTTCAATATTGTCAACATGGAGCCACTGTGCTGGGAACTGGAATCTATAACAAATATATGACGAGTTAGAAAAACTTTTGACGTGTTCAAAACAAGGATACCCTGTGTCTGTCTGTAATTTACAACATTTACTTTGTTCAACAACAAAAAACTTATAAAGTTTGTAGTCATTGTATTATTTTACATTTTTAATGACAATTTTAATGTTAGAAAAGGTTATAAAGTCCTACTGTTGCTTGACATTTTAATCATATTCAATACGCAATCATATACATCTATATGTGGTAGAAGAAATTGCGCATTGAATATGATTAAAATGTCAAGCAATAGTGATTTCAAACCTCTGTCTCTCCAATATGCGCTGCGCCTCCCGATAGATGTCGACTTGCTTCTCCCACGCCAGCACTTCTCTCTTCAGTTGCTGCACGTACGTGATGAGGCACACCGCGTCGCTGGTCGACGCAGCCTCTGCGAAAATAACAGTGTATATTATTATTGTACGGTTTCCAAATCTATCGCATTTTTAGTGTAACCCAACGAACGTGGGGCAACAACAGCCCCGAGCTTACACACAACGAATAATCTCAGATTGTGAACGTTTATGTTATCAATAAACGTACATTCATATCTTCACGCTATGTTACTGACGGGGTAAGCACAAAGAATCGAGCGCCAAGTATCTTGACACCTCTTTCGCTTCGCTCAGTCTCATCATTCTCTTCACACACTATCACCGCGGGACGCGAGTGCTCTTTACGAGTCCGTCTGTGAGCACACCCGCTCTATCTGATCCTCATAATATGAGGATTATGACATATTATGTCAGTTTAGCTAGGTCGTCCTGTATTCGTTCACAATAAATTGATGTCGATAATCAAAGCAGTATAGTAGTAGTAGGTTTACCGCGGGACCGGTCGTCGGTGATCACTTGTGGAGGTCTTTGTCTAGCAGTGGACGTCTTTCGGCTGATATGATGATTGTGGGCTCACCAATGGTCTGCTGCTCGAGCTGGCTGCGCGACTTGGCGAGCTGCCCGTGGAACTGCACCATCTCGCCGCCGAGCAGCGCGCCGAACTTGCCGAGCACCTCCTTGTGCCACGCGTCGTACTTGAGCGCCACCTTGCTCTGCACGCGCGCGAAGTCGATCACCACCGGCCCGTACTCGCGCCGCGTGTCCGACGTGTCGAATGTCGTGCGAGACTTCCTGGCAACAGAGCGAAACATTGCTACATGCTCATGACTATAGGACGGACTTTTCATGGCGAAAATTACACATTCATAGTGCTTGACGCAAATTTATTTCTTCTATAGGTATGTATCTAATTCGAAAATCTTCTAGCAGAAACTTTCATGGCTAGCATAAGGTGTGATGACGCTAACTCTTAAGTGTATTCTGTATACACTCATGATAATGGAGGTCTCATACGATCAATTAGACCGAGTTATGTAGAAATAATCGAACCATGAGATGCAGAAATGATCCCATGAAATTGCTTCGCTTAATTCCGAAAATCTTCTAGCGGAAACATTTTACAATAGTTTTCATACTTTTTTATATGCACTTTATATTTATTTATTTAAACAGTCAGTGCCTTTTTGTCATATAGCAATAACCTGGGACATACTTGATATCATTGAGACACTTGATCCACAAAGTGATGTCTTCTGCCAGGCGACCGTACAAGCTGTCAGGCTGCAGATCCCATAGGGCTTGGTAGCTGTCAACAAAAGGAATCCATTCAAATAAGTTACACAACAAAACGTATAGGTATATAACTGAACAAATAATTAGACACCGAGATCAAGACCAATTTGTACAAAGTTGTCTATCCTCAGTGAGAATTGAATCTGGATGAAATCTGAACACCAATCTGACACCAAGTCAACTCAAAAAAAATTGAAATGTGAGCTATAAAGCAGTTTAAAAATTAAAGTGAAATGAACTGTACGCGACACATTTTACAGCTCACATTTCAATGGTTTAGCTGTTGTGTGAGTTGTCATAGTGCGCAATGCCGTTTTAACACACATTAATCATGTCGATGTTCATGGGCAACGGCTCAGGCCAAACAGCTAGTAAGTACACTCACCGTAGCCACTCGTCGACGTATTCGCGTACTTGCGAGATCTTCTGCTCGATGGCGTCGTATGCGCTCTCCAGGGGCACCGACCCGCCCGGCAGCTTCGTTAGCAGGTTCCTGTAGGTGGCCGTCTGCGCACGCGCCACTCCCACTTGATACCTGTCGAGAGTTAATTCATTATTAGCGACTCAAAGTCAGTCAAAACTATTTTATTGCATGTAAGTACAGGGAAGAAGAAGCGGCGCAACAAACTTCCGCAACACATCTTTTAAAATCGAGTATATACGTAACATTATTTTTGTAAAGGTTGTGCGAGGCTGAAGTAACATTAACACCAGGCATCTTTGTCATTTAAATAATCGACTGTTTTATAATAAACTTTCTTACAAAGTTGTTGTTTAATGTGGGTCTTAAATTTTCTGTCATTCATACTTAAGATTTCTTCTGGTATTTAGTTGTAGAAGCTATACATTCTTCTTCAACACCAAGGAGGAGCAACGGTATATTCTATTTTGTACCGTGTACGGCAAAAAATGTGATGACTATATTTGTTAAAACGTATCGTCAGGATCGCGATACTTGAGTTTCTACTCGAAACTTAAGTACTTGAATTAACTGACTGCCCTAGAACGGTGAAGGAAAACATCGCGAGGAAACCTGCATATGCCGAAAGAAGAAATTCTTAGCCGCATGTGAAGTCCACCAACCCGCACTGGGCTAGCGTGGTGGAGTATAGCCCAAACGCCCTCGTTGAGAGGGTAGGCCTGTGCCCCAGCAGTGGGGAAATATAAATAGGCTGTCGATGATGATGTGTGTGTATAGGGTGCCAATCCACCGTGTGTGTAGGTATAATGGTGCGAACTGACCTGGTGCTCTGAAGTCTGTGCTGGCTGGTGACGACCGCCTGCCAGGCGAACATCTGTCGCATGAGTTGGAAGCGCGCCTCCTCCAGCGATGGGAACAAGTACATCTGCTGGTTCGTGATGCGCACCTCGTGCACTACACGAGCAATCTACAAGGGAAAATAATCACCTCTATATAAGAGTTACCACAGATATAGTGCAAGAAATGTGACAGCTGTATCTGTCCTACTGCATTAATAGTTAATAATGTTATTATTTGTCTCTTTAAAGTATTAAAGGAAAAAAATCATTATTACATGATTATCTGTATATTTTATACTCATAATCAAACCTAGAAGTCATATCAATCAATCATAATAAATGTCATTCCTAGAAGAGGTCAATTTAGGAAGTGGTCTCCAACCGTCAAAACGTTCTCAGTAGCACACACCTGTGGTTCTCCGCCAGGCTTGTGGGTAGGCTCTGCCGGCGAGTAGGTGTCCATTGACAAGTCCATTTCATTTGCCTTTCCGAGCAACGCCGCGGTCCACGCTTCCACACCGGCTTGCAGACGGGCTGCCAAACTTTTCTCCACCTGTAAATTGGGTTATATTAGAGCTTTTTAATATTAAATATAGGACACTTAAATACATACCAGAGTAACGTCATTATCGTTATCTAATACATTTCGGTGTCAACGAGTTCAGACGAGGTGTGTCGTTCTTTTCGGTACTGGTATTCCTCTCGCCTGGCGTTCGATGCCAGGGATCACCCCAATTCACCGGTCGATTTCATTGGGCTGAAGTGTCCGTGTCTTGCCCGGGGCATCGAAGCTCTTTCTCCTTCGTAGCTTATCTAAGCGCCCATACACTCGGCGACTTTTATGAAAAATGTCGTCGTGTATAAGAATCCTAGGTGTTCGCAGTGAAGTTCCTATACTCTTATATGGTATAGGTCTTCATCTAGCAAATCAAATTTTTGTAGGATTAGAGGGACGAAAAGCGAGGAGAGGAGAACCAGGAATACTGCGCAGCACCAACCTCCTCATCAAGCCGCTGCACCCATAGGCGCAGGTTGCTGTACTGGCGCAGAGACAAGTCGTCGATGGCACGCTGCAGCCGGCTCAGGATGTCCGCCAAGCTCGTGGCCGAGTACGGGCAGGTCTCCAACGAACGAGCGTCGACGGAGATCTGCTCTTCAACTGCCAATAGATCCTCCACCTATAGACAATAAAAAAGGCAAGAGTTAGAAACGCTGTTGGCTATACGTGTGCACGGAATGCCCCAAAGGAATAGTTCTGAAAGCTATGCTTGTTGATCATCATCATCTTCATATCGGCCAAGGATCTCCACCGTCCCGCGCCTCATCCAACTGGGTCTCGAGTCCTTGTGTGTTCTGGTTTCTTTTTTAAAATCTTATTCTCGTTACCTTTTTTAATCGTGTTCTGGTTATTTGAGTAAAACGCGAAGAATTTATTGTATGAAAGAATACCAGGTTGAACGTCACGTTTGTTCTTGAGGTAGTGTTCAGCTTCTTGAGGTAGAGTGTTGAACTTAAATTTACAAAATTATTTTGCATTGCTTCAATATTACTGAAGCGGACTTGTAGTATGAGCGTGTGAAGCCCCTCCGCCAGATGGACCGCCGACATAAAGGTGGCCGGAAGCAGAGAGCGGAGGACCGGGTGTGATGGCGTTCATTGGGGAAGGTCTATGTCCAGCAGTATGCAAGATAACTTAAGACAAGACAATTACATAGAACGGAGAATTTTATTTATCTCTTCGGATTCAGCGATTATTTATTGATGTATGGAATGCAAGTGATGTAGAAGAGGAGCTTATCACACATACCTTTTCTTGGAACAGCAGCACGACCTCGCTGAGTTTCTGCACGTACGGGTCCAGCTTGTATGACTCCCACACCAGGGCCATGCCCTCCGAGACCTGGTTGAGCACATCGCGGCGGAGGCCGGCCACTAGAGGAATGATGGACGCTTTGTCGCGGATCTGCAATATCGGAACAATTGAAAGAATCGTACTGTACAATAATAAAGATATTTGGATTGTGTAAGAGATATTTTCAATTTTCTTTCAGTCATATTCAAATAAGATAGATTTTTATTATAATATACTTAATATTATAATAAAAATCTCTCTTGTTTGAAATAAGCAGTCTATAAAAATATAAATAATACAAAATACAATATGTATTAACTTATGGAAGTAAGTTTATGTTTGAACATAAAGTTTAAACATAAAAAAAAGAATATTTAAAATTGGAAAAAAGATTATTTATAAAACATCATAAATAAATAAGATTCAGGACAGAAAATATAAATTATAAAATAATACATTCACTATATTGCACTTAATTTCAACCACAAAAGTTAAATCCAAGCATACTTAAGGACTCCTTAACATTATACAAATTACATATCGTGCTACTGAAACAGCTAAGAAGTTGAATAATCATATCAAAAGCCGAAAAAAAGTGAACTCAAAAGAAACAAAGAGACATAGAGAAAGGTATAAAAGAAGAGTGCATCTGACTGAACAAAGAATTCTCTCGTAAAGAGTTGCAATAAATAAAAGAACAAAGTGTAAAAACAACGCATTCAAAAGCGGTGCTATCGGAATCATGCTTGTAATAAGGCTACCTTCGTATGATTCCTATTATTTAGCTGCACAAATCAAAACGCACTCGTGTTAGTGACGTCACTAAAATTTGTTAAAAATATTTCACAATAATAACTATTTTAAGTTTCATGATGCTTTGAAACAGTAATGTTAAAATGTTTAGTATAAAATTATGTATAATAAATTGCAAAAAAGGACACATCCACCAAGTTCTATTTCATGATGTTACAGTCACCCGTTAGGATGATGTTAGTCTAGTGGACAAAATGCCCTTTTAGTATTCAGTGATTTTTTGTAGTGCTCGAACTATGTGTATGTGTATGAAATAATGCCATTCTTTTTTTACAGCAGTACACATACCTTTTCCAAAGTGCGTTCGTAAGTGCGTACGCTTTCGATGAGGGAGATAGCGAAGGGATACAGCTGATTCGCCTGATGAGCCTTGTTCACTATTGCCAGTGGGACCCTGTTAGAATAAAAGTATAAGAAACACATGCATAACGATGTCATGTGACAAAACAATTTGGAAATTATTTCAGTTCAGGTTCGAGTTTAAGAATTTACTTCAGATATACATAGACCACGGCGGCGGCGTTACTATAGGTACTGTGCAAATTTTATAAAAACCGAGTTATTTGTAAAAAAATATGATTTTTGTACACCGACGATTTATTCACCCCTATTATCAACCATAGAGGTGAATTTTTTTTCCAATTCAAATGGGACTGCTCTCGGAATAATAGCCTATTCAATAAAAAAAAACAATCATTCAAATCGGTACACAATCGGCGAAGATATCGCGTAACATACATACAAAAAAAAACCATTCGAAATTGAGAGCTTGAAAAAAAGCAACTGCATACCTGAATCCCAAGTTCTTCAAATTGCGGACCTCCTTGTACAGGGTGATGATTTCCGGCAAGAAATTCACTTTCAGCTTCAATATGGTGCCAGTCTTGCTTGAGCGGGCGCGCACGGACTCTATCGCGAAGATGCGACCTGACACGCCCAGGTTGCGTTGTTGCACCTACGGCAGGAAAATTAAGCTAGTCACAAAAAAGTACTCATAATGAGGGGTCGGGCCTGCGACAGACATGCACTGCCCACTATCTCTTCAGCTTAATGATCCTTTTATATATGTCGGTGACACTAGTCGGATCTCCTCTTATCAAGTAACATTCTTCAATTAAAGAAAGAATTCTTCTAGAAAGAATTCTTCTATTAGAAAGCTATTCAGAGTTTATTCATAACTCTCTCCCATAGCCATTAGGAAGCCCAGGTGTAATACAGGCACACGAGGCATTCTAAAACAGTCCTCAGGGAGCAAAGCATTTGTGACCTTAGGACTAACTGTTGTCCAAATGCTGTAGGTTTATGGAATAAAGCTCGCTCACCTTACGGGCCCAGTCATCGAACACTTCTTGTGTGTCCAGCTTCAAACGGAAACTGTCGCCGTCCGCCTTCAGCTTCTGACCTTCGATGTGGTTCTCCCAACCTTTGCCTGCACAAGTAATTAAATCACACTTAATTTTAAAGATCCAGAAATAGTTTTACTAATACTAGAAAACTGTAATATTCCAAAAGAGAGTATTTGGCCGCTTGTTAAATAAAAAATTGATAATTAGTAAAATAATAAAAAATAGCTTACTTAAAAAACTCACACTCAAACTCACTTTACAATATTTTGTTCTGTGTCTGCTTCAAGAGGAATAATTTTTGTTGTGACCGATTCTGACCTTTCTTTCTCGATATGTGTTCTCTACTCCAGAACTCCAGAGAAAATAGATGTTGCGACAGACCTCCAATGCCGTTTCAGTAGGAAAATCTATCATGCAGGAAGGAATTTCAAAATATTCATCAGACGATGTCTTACCGAGTACATCCTCGACTCTCTTCAAGTAAGCAGTCAGTTGATGGTCGATCTGCTTGGCCCATATGATAGAGCCGGCGACGGGCGGCAAGTCGCGCACCAGAGACAGGCGGCTGCACTTCGATTGTGGATATTGCACCTGATCAAAGCATTTTCCACTATATTTCCTACTAATCCTACCAATATTATAAAGGCGAAAGTATGTAAGGATGTGAGGATGTTTGTTACCTTTCACTCAAAAACTACCGAACAAAATTTGATGAAACGTGGTACACTGACAGCTTATATCCTGGAATAACATATAGGCTACTTTTTAACGCGGACAAAGTCGCGGGGCGTCCGTTAATACCACCTAAGTAACAAAACACCTACATAGAGGGCGCTGTTAAGAGAGCGGTGTATATGTGTATAGGGCCTCGTTAAAAACTCACCTTGAACTTCTCGTGCAGCGCCTCGATGTCGTCCTTGACGCGCTGTATGAGCTGCGTCTGGTACTCGCGGATGGCGCCGCGGATGTGCGGCCGCACGAACAGCGCGTTGAACCGCGAGAAGATGCGGAACATCTCGTTCGCGTTCTTGGCGGTGCCCAGCTGGTCGCGCAGGTGCGCCGTGATGCGCGTCTCCACGCGGTCTAACAAACGCAACCATGTCAAACATTCCACTGCGATATCTCAGGGATAAACTAGATGAATCACAGGGATCTGACATTAAATCAAAACCCTATTAATGCCTCCAGTTTTGGGGCTCAGGACTATCCTCTCAACGAGGAAGTTAGGGCTATAGTCCACTACGCTAGCCCAGTGTGGGTTGGTGGAATTCACTTTCGCCTAAGAATTCCTTCTTCGGCGTATGCAGGTTTCCTCACGATGTTTTCTTTCAACATTTGAGTGCAGTCAGTATATGTACTTAAGTTTCGAGAAAAACCCATTAGTACATGGCACGACCGGGGATCGCACTCGGATCTCTCGACATGAGCAAAACCATGGGCAAAACATATAGAAGCCAAATAAAGTGTACCATCTTCAAATACTGTTAACCACCTATGTTTACGAATAAAGAGTTTGAATTTGAATTTGACAGGCCGCGTCTTCCTCACTACGCCACTGACGCTTAGACGGGATCTGACATACCAAACTAGAAGCCTTGAACGATTCGTCAAGTGGTGGCGAGGTACATACATACAAGTCACCTTGATAAACGCCAACCTTCAGTAAAAGATGGCACTCCCAGAAGATTCGTGAATTAACAGACAAAAGTGGGGCAAGGTGTAATAGAAAGACACATAGCAGAGCCCTTCAGAGAGTTCTTGGGGTCGATTCCGACTGGAGGCAAATAATTATGTAGTGAAATAAGCTGGGTCTGGGGTCCTTGTACAAGAAATAATGGTTTAATGTTAAAAAATTAACATAATGTTGTGTCATTTTTATTATTTTAATTTATTACCGATCCTGTCCTCGTATCGGCGCACCGCTGCCTCCCACGCGTCGCAGCCTTCGCGCGAGATGTCCAGGCAGTCCACCTCTTTTACATTCTCGTATGCCAGGTTCACCTTAATTAAGTAATAGGAAAATTACACGCACAATCTTTTAAAATGGATTGATAATTAGTTTCGACTTTCGAGTCTGAACAAGTATTTATTTTAGTCGGTTCACTCCTTTTCGTCGGTGTCCTTTCTATGGCGAATATAACCTATAGTTGATATTTTTAAAGCCATTTGGGGTCCACACGCTTTATATCAAATTGTCGTCCAGTATAGGCATGTCAAAAGTCAAAAGTCCACTGTTTTCGGCGATCGGGAATACTGTTTTACACATTTATCTACTTTCTACAAACGTAATACTTAGTTTAAATTTTACAATACAAATTCGTTTGTTGTATAATATTAACGGCTAAATACAATTTCCACAATACTTTGAACTGAAAGGTTTTTTCAACAATTTAATTTAGTGGATTTATGGCAGTTTCATATTTGTAGGGAGTTTGAGATATACACAAACCTCGGCGATGGCGTTAGCATCGGCGGCGTCCATCGGTAGCGAGTGCGGCTGCGTGGGCTCGCCGCCCGCGCCCGTGTCCGCGGCGACGGTCGCGCGGGGGCGGAGCACCTGTAGTGTGGCCAACATGTCATAATACATAAGTTGGTGTAGATTTAAGCAATTAATGGTAGTTTCTGACCAATGTACGTATACCAATATTACCATTACATATCAATAAATAAAGCTTAATTTTCATTGAAGTTTATTTATCAAATTTCAACCCTGCCTGGCTAGAGTTGTATGGCGGCAGGGGCGAGGACGGCCCGAGACGGCGGCGAATAGGGTTGTAATGCTGTTTTAGGAATAAAAAAGATTCCGCTGTGGAGGTAGTCCTGTAATCCTGTTATTCTTTTAATTATAGTTTTATTTATTTCATGTTCTGTATCTCACCCTGAGCATGACGGTGCGCAGCTGTTCGTGGTGCCTGCGGAAGCGGCGCATGTGCTCCATGCGCGCCTGCAGCCGCTTGTGCGACGGGGACACGCGCCACACCATCTTCAGGTGCTCGTCGCGCTTCTTCTTCACTATGTCGCTACAAACACACGTACACATTGACAAGGAGAAGTTAAGAGAGAAAGTTTAGAAGGGGTTGTACGCAATCAGCCGTTATAGCTATAAGAAAATGGCTATAAGAGATAGTTTCTTACATTTGCAGTTTATGTCACGGCCCGATGTCTAGCCATGTATAAGTATCTTAGATGTACTGAAATAAGTTAAGACGTAAATGTTCTGTAGATACCTAATCGTTTTAATTAAAAGTATGAGTATGATGTTCTCATCGGATTTAGGGGCAAGTTATAGTTAAGATAGCTACAAATGACAAAATAATACATTTGTTAGAAAATGGCATAGGTAGCACTAATATTTGCTTACACTTATAATAAACTAAAGTAATCAGAGTAAGTAATATTTGAAATCTTTTAATATCCGCGAGAAAACCTTTTCTTTCTCAATTTAAAATAGCCAAGCAAATGACTCACCGCAGCAGCCCCTGCAGCTTCTCGTACTCGTCGTCCCAGCAGGAGAACACCTCGAAGCACTGCGTCATCACGCGCTCGAAGTCGTCGAACGGGATGTGCATCAGCCGACGAGTGCCCAGCACCTGACACGCACGAGACACGGTTGCATTTGGATTTCACTTACGTCGAGTTAGCGTAGGATCATGTATAAATACATGTTTGCAAGATAATTGCGTTAATGGGCGGTCTGAAGCACTTTAGTTTGATCAATTTTAAAATCATAATGGGGATATTACCCATGGAGCAACTGCAATTAGGACATCATTGCCCCATGTGCAGATCTAAAGTGCGTTAAACAACTAACCTTATACAGCAAGGGTAGCAAAAATTTTTACTCAAAAAAAAATTTGTGGTTTCGTAAATACCTCTACTGTCCTGATTTATGTTTTTCTCAAACTCAAAAGGATTTTTAGTAGCTCGGTAATAAATTATTTTGTTCGTATTGCATTTTTTTCTTTAGCAGGTATAAAATGAACCCCAACACAAAATTGTTGCGACTTGCGCCCGGCTTGTCTTTCTAGAGATCGCTAGACCCGCCACTGATAATTGCCCCGAGACACATGTACCAATAAATTATATGAGCTTATACCTTCAGAAGCTGTTGTCCCAGGTCGCGGGAGATGGCCTCGACGAGTCTCAGGCCGCGCTGGATCGGGTATTTGGTGGATCGGATCTTGCGCAGGTGCGAGAAAATCTGTTGCACAGCCAATCTGGTAATAAATATACAAAGTTATAATCTAAACTCTATTTCATTTAGCAGTAAGATGATATAGAAGGGTTCTATTTCAGGTCAGTGCTGAGTGTTAACTGCCTAAACCTAAAATAAAATGTGCCTTAACTGCCAAAACGAAATGTAACTATTGGCTATGCTTAGATGTTACCTGATTCTCTCGAGCTCGGTAGCACTGAGCAGGTCGTTGATGGGAAAGTCCTTCATGAGAGGGTTGTAGTCGGAGACGGTGGCCAACGCCTGCTTGAGGCCGGTGTCCGTGTCGAACGAAACCGTTGCGTGGAAACGTTTGCCGTACTTCAGGATATCTAAAGTTAGCGCCACCTACGTAAATTAAAAAAATTAATGTTTTTTTAGATAAAATGAAAATAAAAATTTAAATTAACTGGTTTATAGACCGACATAGAGGTGCATCCTCAAAACAAAGAAGCTGTTGTTACGCTTGTGGAATGGAATGGAGAGGAATATATCAGTCCTAACACAGACGTGTTGTGCATGCGTTTATCTGACCTGTCTAAAAATAAGAATAGGTACTAGGTCAAATTTCATTAAAATAAGAAATGCGCGAAGCGACAAGCCAGAATGGGGTTACATTTCTAAAGTTACATTTCTAATTCCTATGCTGATATTTTAGTTCAATACCTCAATGCTCTCCCTCTTCTCTTGGATACGATGTAGTGCTCTCTCCAAGTTGAGCCAAAATGAGATCTCTTGCAAAGCGGTTCCATTAGATGGGTCGCGATCCAATTTGGTGACCTAGATAAAAATAAAAGTTGTCTGGTTAGATAATGCAAAAAAGAAAAGAAATCATAATTCGTTGAATATAGTGGGCATAACAGACAATTTATAGAACCTTCTTTATTATACTTGAGAAAACGAACAACTAGTTATCAAAGTTTTGCAAACCTTCTGTATTTCCTTAATCCAGCGGTTGACTCCATTCTGCAGCTGGTTTAGGAATGTGGAGTCCTCCACTTTATCACCGAAGTCTGCTACGCGAGGCTTGCGCCCTTCGTCAGCAGCCCTGCACAGAAAAATAAGTATATCTGACTTCGTTTCAAAAGTTTCTTGTGGACACAGCGTGATTAATTTGTGTCACACCTTAAAAGCCTCAGGAGAGCTATCGATTCGAGGCCCAGTTCTGTGTTGGTCAACACATCTGCCCAGCATGAGCATAGGTAATCCTCCCACATAGAAAAGACATTGACTTAAAGATTATCACAAGAATAAGTACCTCTTGATGACAGCTGCAACCAGTGGATGAACTGGTAGCGTGATCTCAGGAATATCAATGTTCTGCTGCAGGTGCAGCAGTCCCATTTCCAGTTCTGCGATTTTCTTCTCAACCGAGGGCGCCATTTTGTCTCCGTCTCTGTTTAAAACACATTGAAATTGATAACAATAGATAATGGTTAATGCAAGACAGGGCCACTTACCATTAGGTGGTAAGTGGCCCTGACTTCCATTAACCATTGTCTATCTGTTTGACACTTCAATTCATAAAAAAAGGTCAAATCGCGGGAAACCTAAGAACATACATTGTGAGTGTTAAGCTGCTAAAGGTAAGTGACAGCCTGTGGCTCCTCTTGTTGTATTTCTACCCTCCAGTTTAGATTTTACTTCAAATATAAAAGCCACCAATGGGTGAGCTGTCTGTTCGATTCGATTGCCGCTTCAGATTGTAAAAAAAAACTTGAAATATTGATAGGGAAATATATACCTGTCAGCTCTGCCACTCTCCTTTACGTAACTCTTGAAGAAAGGAGCCATGGTCTTGCTGATGAAAGCATGGAGGGTTTCATAGGGTGAGCCATCTGAGAGGTTGATGAGACGCAGTTGGCTGTGGATGGACTTGTCGGCTTCAATGACCGAGCCGCGCTTGATGCAGACAAATGCTGCCACTCGGGGAGACGTGAAGTGCACCTTAAAACATTGATCCCCATATATTTTAGCATTAAATTCTTAGTAAGAAAGTCTGTAAACAAATGTTTTCAGGTAAGATAATCCATAAACCTGTGTTATGTAAGAATCTACATATAGCAGATTTGTCATTTCTAAAATCACTGATTCTTAAAGAGCAAGAATGTGTAATGAAACCAATTGATTAAAACAAAGCTTCTCAGCCAAATAATAACATTGATTAGTCATAAAGAAGGATTACGAACCCCTGTATTTGAAAAATATTCCTCACCTCAGTGCTGATTTGGTAGGTGACTGCCTCTTTCTCCTCTTCACCTTCAGTCGGTTGTTCATTTTCATCTTCTGTGTGATAAAATTATAGTAAGTAAAATATATTATAAAAATACCTGCATATAAAGCGATGCACAATCAGAAATAGGTGATGTCATAGTGAGAGCATGAATATAGTGAGAATATAGTGGGTACCTAGCTAAGACGTGTTTTAAATAATTAAACCCCAATTTTCACTTCTAACTGCGGTTATTAATCAATTAAAATTGTGATAATGTGTGGAGTTAAATATGCATTAAGCATGCATCATTTTTCTGCAATGCAGCATGCATACTAATGAGAGACAGCTGCACTTTTACCTTTGGAAGAGAACCGCTGCACATACAGGGAGGACACTTGGGGGTCCGTGATGAACTTCCTGATGCAGTCCTGGTTCACTTTGTCCTCCAGAGCGGCGTTCAACGCCGGTGGGACGACGTCGTCTTCAGGTAAAAGTACCGTTGCAGCCCGCCGCAGGTACGTCGCGAAGTCCGGGTAATCTACTGCAACCACGTTTTGAGCCTCCACAGCGCTCTCGCTCCCGTCCAGGGAGTCTCCCATTATGTTTATTAGGTTTTTAGCACTATTCTAATAGAAATCAATAATTTATTTTATGAAAAAAGCGGCTGCGAAGATACAGCTGTGCTGTCGAGTTTTGACAAGTGAAAGGGGTGAGCGAGGGGGGAGGGGAGAGCGGCCGATGCCTAGGGTGACACATCGGTTTCTATTGCCATAGTAAAAATAAATTAAATGACAAATAGGAATGTTATTAAAGGTAAAATATTAGTCTTCTGTTCTGAATAATGAATTTTAAATGTGTTTGTGTAATGTATTTTCAATGTTAAAATGAACTATAATCAGAATTATAATTATTATGCTTGGATTATTAAGGCTCCTACACACTATACCTGCGGCACAGCCGACGGGTTTTTGCCGCGCGGCTATGTCGCCGGCATAATCGGGGCGCCGCGGCGCCGCCCCACTTGCTGCTGATCAGAACTGCCGGGCTTGTTGGTGGCATAGTGTGTAGGAGCCCTTACTTTAACTTTGGGTAAATAAATAGTATTCTGTCATGGTAACATTGCTTTTTTTAGAAGAATTGGCAACAAAGCGTTTTTCTGTGCAACAATTGATTGGATCGCTCAGTGACTTCGAACCAAAGAAATTCAAATTTCTCTGCTTCGAACCTTGCTGTCAGTGACCGACCGCGTCCCGCGAAATTTTAAAACTTGCTCAGCCAATCAATATAATATTAGTGAATACCTACCATGAATGTTTATGTTACCTACTACCTGTAGCTTCCATACATGGAACTAATATGTACTACGTACAACATTACATATTAGTTCCATGCTTCCATGATTCAATGAGCTTATAACATATAAAAAAAAAAAAGAATACCTATGTCATTTAATTTTTTTCTATATCACTTCAAAAAGCTTCATATATTTTAACCGACTCCAAAAAATGGGGGAGGTTCTATATTCGGCTGTATGTATTATAATATGTTTATTATGCGATTGTTTATCTGTAAAAATTATCCCGAGCAATTTTCATCTCTGCGCCCGGTGTGTGACGTCATCGTTAACTTGTAATATCGTTAGCGTCCGCGCCGCGGGGCGCCATAACCGTTCGTCGCGTACCGACTGTGGTACCGACGAAAATTATAGCGAAGCACGTTATGTACAAATTTATGTAATTAACATACCTACATAACTTTTGTAAATACGTATCGTATCGAAGATTGTCTACATAGTAACTAAAATGAACTTTTTTTCCTTTTTCCCCATCCTCATGACATACTTTCTAATATGCGTCATCTTGGCAGAGCCACGGCCTCTGATTTGAAATCTGACTATGCAGAAGTAATGTAAGTACCTAAGTTATATCGAAGACTTTAGTGCTGGTCCTCGGATATCCATCATTCGTCATTCTGTGTCTGCTTTGGTAATATTTAATTCATTTCTCTCCTTCCTTACCTACCGCGCCGCGCCAACAAGAACAAGCGACGAGATTAATGAAAATTCATCATTATTTTAATTTAACATTGAAATTAGGGTGGCTTGGAAGCCACAGAAATCTTTGAATTTGCTACAGAATTAAATAGATGCTTTGTGTAGGTGAAGCGAACCGGGAACCGTGACAAATTAATTTAATAAACGACTTGCTTTGTGGGCCTCTTGGTTTAGAGAGAGATATCTTTATTATTTTTGCTCTTGTTGCGTTTAGTGTTCCTTATTAGCTTATAATAAGTAGGTAGGTCATTAGAAGAACTAAGGATGGTCACCAATACTTGTAGGGCATGTGCCTTGATTATATTTTAGGGCTGGAATTCTTCGTTTTAGCACAAATTTATAAAATAAAACTCTGGAGCAAGTTGAAATCGTGCGTGTACCTCCAATAGTATCTGGTATGAAAACCATTCGCATGTATGATCGATTCTGAAACAGGTTCCCTTCAGTCTTTCAAAAACTCCTTAAAGCTCCGCCCTTTAACGGGATTTTCAATCAAGTCACCCTCCGCTCCTACGCTTTATCCATCACCGTCGACAAAAAATCTGCCTATATCAGCCTACATTGCTTGATATCTCACATATTTCCACTCTCACCTCTGCATGCTAAGTTCTAAGGTTGAGTTTAGTATGTGGGGGTTTCACGAGAAATGTTAGGGAAGGTGAATATCGGCAGCGCAGGCTATAAAGGCAGTGATTCGAGGAACGTTTCGTCAGTTTACAAGCCCGCCGTAATAAGATATCGGACGCTCTATCACCCTGGAAAATGTCTTTATTATGCTCTTTGGAACAAAGATACTAAGCGTTGGACGAAATATGAGAGGTTTCATTATTAAATGTGTAAGTAGAAGTCGTTTGATAGATAAGCCAGAGTTATTAGCTTTTATTTAGCGTTTTGCTGTTTATTGTGCTTTTTATACCTTTTTAGGGGTCCGTACCTCAAAAGAGGAAAAAGGAACCCTTAAAGGATCACTTCGTTGTCCGTCTGTCTGTGCTGTCTGTCGGTCAAGACCCTTTATCTCAGGAACGCGTGGAGGTATCAAGTTAAAGTAATATCAGATATTCAGGTCTGCAATGCCTTGGAGCTGTGAAAAAATCAAACTTCTTAGTCAACGCAGTTTCGATAATTACCTATATAAACCTATGGGGTACTTCGGGATGAAATAGAATCTTGAAATTTGGCAAGAAGCAATGTTTTTCGAAAAAATTCGAACGATTTTCTAAAATTTTAAAAATCAAGTAGGTATGTACTGAACCCTCAGGGCGCGAATCCTATTCGCACTTGTCTGGTTTTTATTTCTATTGGAGGGGCATACCGAAATAGTTGAGATTTACGTCCACGTTGTACCTACTAGAAGTACTATCAGCGAAAATACCAGACCACAAGCTGGTCTTTAGTGATGTACAAGCTCAGCAAGACTTTGTTCTGGAGATAATCCTCTACAAAGTTATGATAAATTGATTGCTGGAAATTTTTCTCGCATTAGCTCCATATTATTTGTCGAATTTCTAATTTTAATGGGGTTAGGTTATGTGAAGATTTTGATTTTGCATTTTGTTGAGACCCTGAAGAACCTGGGAGCATTTAAATCGGCCATTTTAAATTTAAACGATCCCATCTTCAGAATATGTACGTCAATGATATCAGCCCCTTTTTGATAAAGGTAACCTTAGATTTGAATCGAACATGTTTATAAAAGTAAGTGGATACCTACTAGTGGATAACTTTTCAACAGGCACTAGACAAAGAATATCCCAAAAAATATTCCGACAATATAGCAGAAAGGTTTAAAGTTTACCTACTTACACGCATAGTTGCACCCACAATGCCGGAAAGGGTTCGAGAATCTCTTGAGTTGCTGAGAAAAACATTCAGTCGCTTAGGGAAATTGATTCGAAACCTTTGTTTGCATCGGTGCCGTTCGGTAACGTATCCTATTTTCACTAGTTGCCAACTTTCCCTGGGGTGGGCGAGACGTTTTCGGGTGGTAATTTGTCGCTAAAATCCTTATTTATTGCAACAGAGAAGTTAGATCGGCCCCGGGGGCGAATTCGCAAAGTTTGCTCCTTTAACTTCGCTCCACTGAATACCGACACCTTGAGCACATATTGAGGTTGAATCCTCGTTTTCTTGTTTCACTTGAAATATGGGGGAATACTTTAATACAATTTGAGTGAAACTTTGTCGTCGGGGCCATAATAGAATCGCGCGGGTCACATTGGAACATGGATTCTATTCAGTAGAAGTGAATCGATTGGAGTAACGGTCCCTACTGGGAGCTACTTGGAAGCGAATGGTTTGTCGATATGGCAAATGGTCGGTGCTGATTTGTGAGTTCGATTCTATTTAATAACTCGATAGTTTTATTAGAAGCCCTCGGTCCAGTTTCCCCAGCGGACTATCGAGTTATTAAAGTCTGCAATCAACTAGTTACTTATAAGTAAGGAAGGAGGCACTAAAACATCGAGGAATTTTACATGTTAGCACATGTAATAAAAGTATTTTACTCGCCCCGCTAACAGACGAGGGGTGAGTTTTGTGCATTTTAAATCGTTATGAGATTTCGCATACCGAGGGTACTATTAGGGTACTATTTTTTTGTGTAATTTCGTTGCTGTAATCAAAGCCGTTTTCGAGATCGGCCATGTGTACGCCAGCAGAACGTTCCGCCAGCGTACACACTAAAACTGGCGTATATTTCTTAAACCACAGGGGTACTATTTATTTGATCTAGGTACTATTTATGTACTATTTGGGTACTATTTATTGGCACTAAAACTAGCCCAGAATCTCTTATGTGTACGCTAGGTGAACGGACACAAAGTTTTGAATTTTTAACAAATTAAAATAAATTTTGTACCGTAACTTCAACCAAAGTAGTTTATCTAGATGTTACGTTGTAGCTAACTTGAGCTAACTATTGTAATTGTAACTACTGTAGTTTGTAACAAAAACTTTAAAAGTAGTTCTATGTTAAAAGCTACTATGCTGTGTATAAAGTAATACAACCCGTGGATGGAGAACCCTTTTGTTATTATGTAGGAACTGTTTCTATAACAATTTCAAATTCAATTAATATTTATAGAGCATAAACCGGCTCTGGTGTTTATTTAAATATTTCAAATTTTGAATAGATCTTACATCTGTGTTTTATCAAGAGAATTATTTTGGTTTATTGTAAACTGGTATTGTAGGAAGCGAAAAGTTTTAAATTTCACTTTTCTAATAATACAAATTAGCAGCGATTACATTTTGGATTACTATCATAAGTATCTCTAATTAGGGGCAAAATTCCTGCCGCGGGGGCAAAATTTTTTACACTTTTTTTAAGTAGGAATTTTGTTTGTTTTTAGTTTAATTTATTTCAGTTTGTAAGTAGTTGTATATTATTATAATTTAGTTTTATTTTATTATATTGTACCTATTTATACCTACATTAAATAAAATATATATTTCTAATTAGGTGTATCGGTTATAATTCATAAAGTTTCAAACATTATGCAAGTAAACATTTATTTTTATTTTTGTTGTTTAAACATAGTTAGTCCAAAGCCAAACTCAAACCACATTTAAACTAGATTGATATTTTAATAATAATTTAATTTTTAAGTCAATAGTGTAAAGAATGGTGAGATTATAGGCATTTTAGCAGCCTCCCCGTAGATCCCCATAACAAGCAGTCTTGGGTAGATATAACTCATTATTCAGAAAACGTCAGCAGACGTAACTTAATTATAAATTCGTTGACCTGTAAATTTGGAGTCGCTGATATAATTCTGCTTTATAACGTCATCGTTAACAACTGCCTATCTGCTAACTTAATACGTTTTAATGACTTAATTCTAACATTACCTACCCTACCCTAGCTGTGTTTTTCGCCAACTCGTTGCGGGGTTTGTATCAAGGGCAAAAACTTAGCAATATTACAGTCTAGATCATTTCTAAATGAATTTGTGCTATCAATAGCAAAATGGACCTTGACTGAATCTAGACACTTTGACCAAAACATTAGATAATGTATGAGTTTCTCCAATATTATTGACATTTCTTTTGGTATACCAATGTTCGTAGAGATTCTCCTCACTCGACCCGGTGTAATTTTCAATTTGTAACCCTGAATAAAGGCGGGTTGACCAAAGAGTTTGGAATTGTGGCGCCGCCGCCGCGGCGATGCCCGCCCGTGCGCATTCTGCGTTCTGTGTGTAGTTCGTAGAGATTCTCCTCACTCAAGGACGGGCGGACGGACAAGAGAGCTTTGTTAATACGATTTCTTCCGGGGGCTAACGGACAGACGGCCCTTATGATGGTATGTGATCTCCGCCCTGCCCTGTCGCGGAGATCGTAGCCCTGTCGGAAAAGTAGGGGAACGGGGCATTTCGTTTCTATTTCAACAGCAGCTCACCTCCAGCTCCAATCATCTAAGCTCCAGTCAGCTCCCCCGTGACCACGACCCTTGTAACCTGTTCGAATCGTCGGGCAACACCTATAAACAAAATATTGCGTATAAGAACCGCGTGAAATATAAAGGTATTAATAAAAACAAATCTCTCTTGCGGTAGAAGAATGTAATGCTTTGTATCGCAAAGGATTATTCCTAAAATGTATTCAGCATTGAAAGTTTGCACATGTGGCATTGTGCCGATGTATCCGTCAGTAATCCCGACACAACTTTTCCAATTCCGCCGGACCGTTTCCCAGGGTCGGTCTACCCGCTACCCGCACTAATCCCGGTTTCCCGTCTTTCATAACGGGAATATTCAAAAATTTTCCCAAAGTCCCGTCAAAAACTACAAAGCAGCTGTCTTCTGTACTGTGTTTGCCAACTTTCATGTTCTTTGTTGAAACACCAACATGAAAATCGTGGAAAGTTAACCGCTTTCGACAATATTGTGTTTGAATACTTACTGTTTCATACATAACAGTAGACAGGATTATTTTTGAAATGATCAATTCTATTTATTCGCAAGAATTTGCGTTTTATATTATCTCGTCGCTTGAGTATTTGGGTTCAGCTCTGAAAATTTAATCCTAGACCTGTTCCAAAATATTATTAGTAGGTACTATAATTTACTCTCCGACGGGGGAGTAAAACCTGACGGATGGTCATCTACCGTGTCATATCGGTCTATTTATCATCATATTATGAATTTGATTCTATAACGCGTCTATTGTCTAATTTTAACTGTTGTTATGTTTAGGGCTATTATCTCAGTGTTTAGTGCTTTTATCGTTGCAATAGCGCGTAATTGCAACCTGTATTTATTTGGGAGCATGCGCTGTGGCTTTGCTAATTATTGACACACCCGTGCATAGTGCACGCTAATGACAATATCACAAAGCTAACACCAGCTCGTTACCGTCTGATTACCGCTCATATAATGCATGCAGACAACAAATACCTAAGCGCGCAATAATTTATTTATTTAAATATATCATTTTATTGATTCAGACTGAAATCTGAAGCTATTTTAATATAGTTTTTTATTATAATTTTAACAACAATATAATCTTAAATTGTACGTCTACATTAATTAGCAAATTACTAACATTACTGAACGAAGTTAATCTATATATATATATATTTATTATTTAATTTAAGACACTATTTTTATTACAGAAATTTGATCCGCATAATTTTATTGACTCTATCGATTGGCGCGATTAAAGTCCTGTACTTTGTTCCTGTACTTTGATTTTTTTTTTGGAATTTGTGTAGCACGAAGCTAACGACTTTTGAAAAATCTTTGAATGCGGTATTTAACTAAAAAATAAAGGAACCAATATCATGAGGAAATTTTGCTGTCCAATATTTAAAGTATAATTCTTTAATACATCTTTTAATTTTCACCTACCTACACCAATGAGGCAGCTAACCTACACTAGAGTGGTGTGTTGGATTGTCTGTCTGAAACTCAACTTCCCTGATGTCTACTTTTTATAACGCCAAATTTCATCCTCAATATTCCGACTTGAACACGCCGTACATAAAAAGACAATTCTCTAAGCTTATAACTTCTGTGAAAGTTATTTCTCTTGCCAACTCAAAGTCCAATATCATCTATCACATCACATTTAACACTAGAACAACTAAAGAATTCTCTTTCTACGGTTTCCCGTAGTATACTCCCAAACTAGAGACTGTATAGAGATGCTATTGAATCGAGATTTTTTATTTTCATCATTCGATTTTTTTCAAAATATATTTAACTAGAGTCAGTCATAATTATTTATTGAAGCAGCCATTCAAAGGTAACTAGTTTTGAGTTTTTAAAAGATTTTATATATATTTATCCAGTCTCAGACGCAATTCTCCGTTACAGAAAGTTTCACCTTTGATACCTATTTATTTAAAGTCTGTTTGTCTATCTGTCCGCGTAAAACTCGAGATCAGCTAGAGGTTTTGATGTTTAACTTTCGTTTATGAACTATCAGGATTGAACTGTAAGCATCGCCGCAGTAACTTACGTGCATACCCCATTATCAAGCGGGCAGTTTGGTGGCTACCTATAACATATTGGGTACTCCAAAATTTTACTTGGGAAAATTGTTCAGTTTCATTGGCTGAGTCACTAATGTTAGGTAGCCACTTGAACTGCCCGCTTGATAACGGGGTATGCTTATATGAAGCAAACAAGTCCGGTCTGCACATTTCGCAATTTCAAATCGTAATCAAATTAACGTTCGTAGAGTTTACAGCCTATCGGTATACCGAGCAAAGTTCAAATCGATTAAACTTATCTATCTTCGACTAAATTTGGGAGCCTCTAGCTAAAACATCCCATTCAGTGCCATCGGGCCTCTACTATTTTGTTCGTATAACTTTTGTAATCTCCTAAAAAGCTTTTTATTCGACATCTTTTACGTAATATACGCGGCCTAACAGTTTGAATGGTGGCAGAGTGAAGCCTCCACTATTGTGTGCATTAACTATAATTAAGCGGAGTGCACACTTGTGTCCCGGGCTGCTCTCACTTTGAGCGCTCGACCCTGACTGCGGCCGCCTCATCACCGTGATTAGGGGATAGTGTATACTTCGGTTTACCGCTAACACTGCAACTTAGCGGACTTGTTACTCTGATACCCGTCTCGTGCCACCACATGGATTTGCAAGGCTTTATACCAAACAGAATAAATTTTGTTGCGTTCATTATGCCGTTAATTACAATAAGGATATAAAGTTTAATGTAATGTTATAATTGTTTATTGTAAATTTTATTAGCAATAGGGTTGTATCCAGGATTTGACACAATCGTTGTTGTATCTACCACACCAGAACAAGTAGGTGCAGCCTGTTTATTTTAGATTTGAAACTTTTACGATCATTTTTTACAAACATAATAACAGTAAAAATACTTAAGTAGGTAGGTACATACTTAATTGAAATGAAAATCCTTTTATCGTTGCAGCCACTTGCAGCATAGACATTTAATTTTTGTTGTTGTTGTAAGTTCTGCTGTCTACAGCACCACAGACACGCCAGTGGAAAAAAACAGTATAAACTGGGCTCTCATGGTATTGAAACTCCCTAATAGGCTAGACAAGCTTAAGGTCAAAGTGTTTCCACTGACATCCGGTTGACTGTACTTACATCTCTTAATCAGATAAGCAGATTGTATTGGTTTGAAAATCACCGCCACGGCGGCGGCGTAGCGAAAACACGTGGGCCCAGAAACCACCAATAAAGAGACACATCCGGAATATAATAAGCTCGCAGCCGAGATTCCAGACCAGATTTGGAAGTTCCAATTAAAGTTTCAAACAACTGTTTTGTGGAAACGCCACAAAGCATAATTTCACTGGCAAATTGTAAAAGGAAGGGAAACTCCTAAATCCGGATTATGCTTTTGTTGGAATTTAATTCGAGAAGTACACTTAGTTAATAAAAGTAAATAATGTTTTAAAGTTAGAAGCAACCGAAACATTAGATAATAATAATATCAACGAAATCACTAAAATATAAACGTATTGCTAAGAAGTCTTTAATAATTAACTAAGTATTTCGATAACTTACTACAATTTAGACTAGGTAGCCTTTTAAGTATATAGATGATAAGTAGGACCCTCGATTGGAGTTAAATTTTATACTCCATTTAGAATTTTATGAATTTTTTTTAGCTTAATTCCTTTTTAGAATCAGCAATTGACCATAAATCTATGGTTTGGCCTTTTGGGTTCTTGGTAATTTACGATCTTGGCCATTCTCCATTCGAAGAATTTAAATATTGAAATTAATTAAGCGTTTTTGGTCATATGCGTCGAAAGGGCTATATCAGTTGAGATTTTATATAGGTACCTATTATACACGAAGCTTGGATCTCTTTGTTGGGCGCCCGCGCCTCTAAATTCGATCTTTCCTGCCTATACTAAGTATATGTAGAGACCGCACGCAGTAAGGCCTAAGTAGTACCATGGCAAAAGTAAATCTCAAATAGATGGTTTATACTAAGCTACATAATAATTGTTCTTCATCTTCATTGAATCCAGTTCAAAGATAGCCGACGCTATCATTTTCCCGTGTGCGTGTAAAGCGCGGTATTCCGCTCACGCCTCTCTTGGGCGTCTGGTCACGTCGCCCAAAGGGGTGAGGTCGCGAATTCGCCGAAATTCGCCGAATTTCCGTAATGGCCGTCATCAGCCCGTCAGCTATCTTCACGCACCGGCCCGCCTGATCACTTCATTGCGATTCAACCCTCTCCCGCCCTCCGACACATATAACTATATTATATTCCGGATTAAGTTCTCGGGCGGAGTTCGTAACGCGTTGTTGGTTGCCTGTAAAGTTTGCTGAATAAATTGTTACATATCTGAGTAGGTAATGAAGTGGTTGATGAACAAATTGATGAACTATTTATATTTCTATAATAAAATTAATAAAATTGTTTATTTATTTGTTTTACATTAATTTATTGTACACACAGTAATAAAATAAAAACAATACAAAACAACAGAAAATTATACAAAGGGTCAAGCTTATTTCTAATTATTTATTGATAACTCTTTTAACTTCTATCTCCAAGTGTTAATCTTGAAATAAGCTGTAAGGACGCGTTACGTCGCGTCGTTCGGCCGCCGCCGGTGGTGTGGGCCCGTCCTTAAGCTCCACGGTGAGGAGTCTTTATTCCGCAAAAAAGTTAATTTAACCATTTTCTGACCATCTAGTATCGTACATGCAATAAGTAATTTTAAAAGTCATCATAATCAGTCTGTCAACGTTTACTTTTGGACATAGACATCCGCTAATGACCTCCGGATTATGACCACGGGATTTAATGGCAACCGGCGGTATTATGTTGCCTGCACCAGTCTCATGTTATTATAATGTATATTAATAGGTAAGTTTAAGCGATGACAATGGCACCGTCAAATACATTATCCTTATACATTTATGTGCTATAACACTGCTAGTTCCTTTAATTTAACTAAGCTAGCGAATATTACATCAATAACTAATTAACAAGCTCCTTCAGTCGTTACGCTTGATATAGAGTTATTAATAGGCTGGAAGGTACACTTGGTTTACTGATGGATCGCCGACACCGCAGCCGCCTCTACTTGATCAATCATTCGCAACTCTGCGGTCATGCTAGGTACTTAATATAACATATAGCATGGGACACAATGACTCACTTTCCTGAAAATGTCAGATTGTGTTGCTTTTGCACAATTTTTCCCAGATTTTTGATTTTTAACTGTTCTCAAGTTTGAAATATTTGATGTAACCCTAAGAGACTAACCAACTGATTGAGGTCAGTGACACTGTAAAATACTGTAAGGATTATAAAACGGAAAAAAAATTTAATTGTTAAAAATTATACGTCTAAAAATTGAATCAAATTAAAGATAAAAATACTGTAACAATAAAACCATGGAGCTAAAATCTCTTTGGTGGGCGCCCGCGCCTTATAATCAAAACCGATCGCTCATACTTATTTAATACAATACGACTATTTTGGGAAAGTGGGTCGTTCTGTCCCATCCTGTTACATGTTTAGTCCGACTTGGAACCCTCATAAGATCGTCCAGTCCATCCGTCGCGCTGTGCGTCGCGGCATAGAGCGTCAGTACTTTTATACAGTATACTATTAGATTTCAGTTTTGAAAAATAAATAAGTCACGAATTAGCTTTTAGAAGTAGGCTAATTCTCCCATATTTTACATGTATATTGAAAAATTGAACTTGATCACACACATGAACAAAAAGCGTCGCTATAATATTCGTTTTGACGGGTCCCTAAAAATATAAGTAATCTAAAATATCGTAACTTCTAAAATTGAATTTCCTGTGTCACCACCTCGCTCTAAGTGGACCATAGATATTTTGTACGGGCGAAGTTATAAATTTTACGATTTCTGTGACGATGTCGCTCGGGGTAATGTTTATTTGAATAACATTCGAGTTCGCCGCAGTCGTTTACGAGGGCGGGCCCCGTAATATATTTTCATTATGTCCCATTTATTCGTGGGCTGCCGATATTGACTCTTTATGTATGCTTACCTTCAAATGTTAACAACGTATTCCGACGAGCTGGAAGCGAAATGTAAGGAGATTTCATTACATTTACATAATTTAGCATCGTTAAAGAGCTAGTGCACGCGGTAGTGTGAAAGTTTAAAAATTTATAATTTCGCACAACTTTTGCTTTATATGTTACATATTTCTATTTTAGAAAATAGAAATCCCTAGTCAGTTAATAAAGAGCTCGGGCTTTTTGTGATGCCTAGGGATTTTCAGGATTCGAAATCCGGAAATAGTTCATTACAATAAAAGGCTAGTTCTTTATCAGCTTTAAAATACACTATTACTACTATACTACACACTGTGACGAAGCATAACACAATTTGTTAAGAGAACCCATAGTTCCATGGGCATGGTCCTATAAGGGCGAACTTAATGCCAATGGCATTATCTACCAGTTGCTCTTTCTGGTCATGCAGAAAAGTATTGGACAAAATTTCTAGTAACCTAACAAAATATGTACATTTAAATAAAACGAAATTTTACAATTTCTGTGTTAAAAATCTATTTTTGCTGTTGTTTATTTAAGTCCATGTTTCGTGCAGATTCAAGCAGATAGTGTGGACTAGACAAAGTAGACTGCGAACCAATCTCGACATACTTTTACGTTATTTATAGTAGCGACTTGGCGCTGTATCAACATTTTGTATTTTAGGTGAAGTGTTGCACTTCACCAAAAATTCTGGCTGCAAGACATGATTTTGTAAAGTAGTTACATTCTTACCGATATAGGTATACCAAAATTCAACGCCAAGCCTTCAGAGCGATTAATTAGAATCCTACTAATATTATAAAGGCGAAAGTTTGTAAGGATGTGAGGATGTTTGATACTCTTTTTCGCAAAACCTGCCGAACAGATTTTGATGAAACTTGGTACAGTGATAGTACTTATATCTTGGAATAATATATAGGCTACTTTTTAACGCGGACAAAGTCGCGGGGCGTCCGCTAACACTCCCTAAGTAACAAAACAACCATATAGAGGGCGCTGTTTCACAATATACACGCGAAAGAACTATTCTACGCGGGCGAAGCCGCGGGAAAAAGCTAGTATATTATAAATATGACCTTAATAAAAAGTCGATAATGATCGGGATATTCTAATAAAAAGTAGCTGTAACATAATCGGCCTAGACTGTTTGTAAACCGACGATTTTAACAGTGAGACGGCGACCTATGAATTATTTTTACTTCTACATTGGACTAAAGCATCACAATCAAAAATATGACACCCACCGTGACCTATTAGGTAGGTACTTTAAAGTGGCTTTGAATCTAGACACGCGGAGCCAAGTTCCAGCAAAGAAAAAGGAAGGATTATTATTTTCGGAAAAGAATATCTAGAAATACTCATGTCAAATCGAGTAAAACAGATTGTATAAGTATCGGGTGTGTATAAACTGTGTTCCAGTTGGCCACTTGCATTAGTTGGTGCGGAACTGCGCTGGTAGTTTCGCTCGTTGCGGTTTCAGTCACGCGTTGCAACCCGCTTAGCACATTTTAAAACTACTATCGACACGTTTCTATTTGCTATTATAATAGTGTTCGTTTAAGAACGTTGTCCTTTTGACTTTTTAAATATGTAGGTGCTCGTTTGCTTTTCATGATACCACATCGATACACAAAAATTAGGAAGTACCTACATAATATCTTTTTTTATTGTTATCAACTAAACGTGTAAGTTACAAGTAAAAAAAACATTGGGAATGCTTTCAGAGAAAAAAACTATAAGTAATGAGACGGTGGCATTCGGAAATACTTCCTGAGTAGGAAAATTGTCAATACAGGTTATCTCTGCAGGAAATTGTATGTGAGAAATTAATCAAAGACAAAAGTGAGTCAAAAAGCAACACTGTAGAATTGTCAATTTTCAACTATTTCCGAAAGCCTCAGATTAAAAATAAAACCTGTCGTTGGATTTAGCGACCGATACGAACACCAAATCGATAGCTTCTGCAGACGGGTTTCGTAGCGCGCATATTTATTTTTGTAATGTAGAAATTAAAAATAATTGTTAAAAAGTTGTTGGATATTTACAAGAATGTAATGAATGAATTATGAATGTATTGTGTTTTAAGTTTTGTTAGTATAAATACTATACAAATCGAATCATTATAATATAAATAACAACCATTGACCTCATATAGATCATTGATAGATAACAATAGAATATTCATTTTCATCACACTTGCTAGTTAAGAGTCTTATTATATGAGTGCCTAAAGAAACACAATGGCCTATATATACCCGCGGGAGAATAATGAAAATCAGTACAATATTATACCCCTAGGGCTGTAATGTGTAGCTGGCTGTACATTAAGTTAAATTGAGTAATTAACTTGACTAAACTTGGCTAAACTTGACTTAACTGACTAAATTGAATTAAATGTACTAAATTGAATAAATTGACTAAATTGACTAAATTGACTAAATTGACTAAATTGAATAAATTGACTAAATTGACTAAATTGACTAAATTGACTAAATTGACTAAATTGACTAAATTGACCAAGTTGACTAAATTGACTAAATTGTCTAAATTGACTAAATTGTCTAAATTGACTTTAGTTATATTAAGGTAATTAAATTTAACTTAATTTAACTTAATTAATTTAATAAACTTAAATAAATTCAGCAAAGTCAAAGAAAATAAAGTTCCCTTGTGCCGTAGGTATTTATTTCCTCGCAAATGTAATGAAAAACATTGTGTGCATGGCGGGCAGTAAGGGTATTACAAACTCGAGTCATTAAAATCCCTCCGCCTTCGGCGTCGGGCTTCTAACAGACTCTCGTTAGTAATATCCTACTTACTACCCTTATTGCACAATGTACTATTTCTTTGTTCTGCATCTGGTGCCATTTCCCTGTGAACTAGTTAATTAAAATAAATGAGGAATACTAGGACATTATCCATCTTGCAAGACTGCATTATTATATAGAAGGGCTGAGAGAAAGCTCGATAAATTGCACCGAGTAGGTACATATGTTTTAATACTTTTAAAAAGAATGGGCTGTATGAACTATTAAAAGCTCCAAATTCCTACCTCACCTGCATAATGAATGTGTAATTAATGACATTTCATTAATTACACATTAAAACGATTCTTTTGGCGAGAACTGCGAAAGGTCATATTCGTCTCTTAACCCACTACCATTTATCATAGAAATGCGCGACTTTGAATGTTTCTGAGTACCTATGGATGTTAGTTCCTCAGTCGCGCACTAACGGCTGTGCAGATTTTGATGAAACTTGGTACAGTGATAGCTCCCCCTCCTTCACTGATGGCTGTCTTACTGGCTATGAAGGAAGGCCGACCAAACCGACAATGCCGTCGACAGAAATAAATAATGATAACAATAACTTGTTTTATTTTATGACTCCCTCGGAATACGTCTGTCCCGTCGTTTTAAATTTTATCAGATTTTATGAAACGATCGTAATAACAGACGGACGTAATTGAGGTCGATAGCTGACTCTTGTGAATGAAATTAACAAGCATTTTTCCCCGAATTATCAAGTTATTTTCCCCATAAATCAACATTTATGCATTTAATTCTCTGGGAACGAAGCCCTTTTTCACAATTTATTCTGTTGTCTCCTGTATATGCCAGTATCGAAAAAAATGTGTTTTATCAAAATGTTGTCTGCATGACCACCAATCATGACCACCACGTACATTTTATTACCATGCACTCATCTATATTGGTACACAAAATCTGCAATATGGTGCAGCCGGATTGAAAAGTTGGGAATTTCTTGCAGGGCCTAGGCCATAAATTGCCATTTTAAATCAGACCGGTTGGGCTGTTTGTACAAAATAATTCTATGTTCAACTAAATCAATTTCATACACAACGACCAGCCCAGACATCTTATAAATAAGCTGCTTCTAGCATATTTTATAAATGTACTTATAGACGGAAAGGTATCCACAAGACAGTGTGCGAGTGGTCGTGCGTAACCACTTTTTCTTAATGATGCTGATAGATGAAGAAGAATGCGTAGGGGGATGGAGAATGGTGAAGGTGGAGCGTCGTGGAGAAGACGAATGTAGTGCATTATTCGTAAGGAGATAAACGCGCCGCTTTCGAAGGTTGCTTCAGATTATATTACAAGATATATTGAGTGCCAAGTCGCAGTGCAAATAGTAGGCCGTAAACTATGGTCTTGTTTGGAGAAAGAGGTGTTTCATTTTTTGCGAATATTTTTACACAAATCCTATAATTCTAACTAATATCAATAAGTGAGTTTATTTGTTTTGTCCATGAAATTTTACATACACATACGAGATGAAATAAGTCTAATTTTTACCATGGGTAAACTTATTTCATGCGAGCGAATTCATCGCTGAAGTTGGAATGACTTTTTATTATTATTATTACATAAAATATTTTTAATTTATCATCATCATATCAGCCTGTAGACGTCCACTGCTGGACAAAGGCCTCCCCCAAGAATATCCACGAAGACTTCATATATAATTATAATTTATATTAATATATAATTTATGTTAATTAAAAATTCAGTAGAAATGTTTTCGTAGGCATATACGAGTATATTGCTGGCTGCGTAGCACTTGCTACGCGAGTGTCTACGCGCTCTTCCTTAAAGCAGTTACACTTTATCTTCTCATAAAACTAACGTGAGCGGAGTTCATAATAGAGCATTTAATGTGTTTTACACTTAGTTATGTGAACTACTTAGTACCAGATTCTTACGACAGTAGCGCATTTAAGTTTATAGCCACCCGGGCAGGTTTATCGACATTGAACATTCATTATAGAAAATACAAAAGCAAAGTATGTTGGTTCTATCAATATGAACATAATGTTTCCCTGAAATTTATGTAAATTTCCAATCACTCCTGGTCCAGCCAATATAGCTAGTTCTTATAATTCGGTGGACAAAAATCAAGATATCATAATTATTTTTTTTATTAATGAGGAACAAAATTTTTCGTCATTGTATGAGAACTTTAACGTTCCAGATTTCACTTCAATCGGTCCAGTAGTTTTCGAGTTATCCAACGGATAGACCGTGAAATACGAGTCGTGCTGGAATTTTGCCACCCCAAACAAAGCACTGTGTCCTCTCAATAGACGTATTTCTCGAATTCGGGTTGACGTGACTCTGGCTATTCGCTTACATTTTGCCGCCCCTGGGCTACAAAACAGCACAATCGGCTCAGGTAAGTATACTTCTTTAAACTGTAAACAGTTTTATTATGTCTTAGTGTTCCCGTGTTTCACTTGGCAGAAGTTTTGCCCCAATTTACATAATATTGTGCCCGTGGCTTAAATTTGTAATTCAATTTAGCTGTGCACCTAGCTTATCAAGATTACACAGCCTCGTCTCCCATTACAACCTGATTCGAGGAAAAACTGCCCGTTTCATGTTACTTGTGTTTTTATCAGGGCCTTACATAAGCGTAACGTGTTATCTTTATTAATAAAGCAAGGTGGAAAATATTGTACGTAATTGCTGCAAGGTTAGACATCTCGGGAAAATTAAATTAAATTAAGATTTCGGTCTCATTCTTTCAACTGCTCTAGGAAATTTAATTTTTAAAAGTATTTGTAAAGTATGCAAAAATACTTGTTAATTTACCATACATACTTAATCGACAATGATCTGTGGAGTAATTCAATCAAATCCTTTGTAGTGTGCAAGTCACAGTCGTAGAACAACGGCGTTTCATCAAATATATCGTGTAGATCTGCGATCATGAATACTCGCAGGTGTAGATACCTACGTCAAAAGAGATTTTAAAATCAAATCAAATCAACAGCCTATTAATATGTCCCCACTTCTGGGGCTCAGGCCTACCCTCAACGAGGGCGTTCGGGCTATAGTCCACCACGCTAGCCCAGTGCGGGTTGGTGGACTTCACATGCGCCTAAGAGTTTCTTCTTCGGCGTATGCAGGTTTCCTCACGGTGTTTTCCTTCACCGTTTGAGAGCAGTCAGTAAATGTACTTAAGTTTCGACAAAAACTCATTGGTACATGCCCCAGCCGGGGATCGAACTTCGGACCTTTCGATATGATAGGCCGCGTCTTATCCCCGAGGCCACTGACGCTCTTTTTTATTTTTACGCTTTTTTTTTGATTTTAAAATGATTTATTTTAATTTTAAAAACCACTGCTGAAATAGCTGAAAAGATGTAAACTGTCTCTTACAATGTTACTAAAGTAATTTGTGATAATTTCATCGTCTAGAGGTCAAACAGATCAACCAGATATTTAAACAGATTTTCACATTTATCATCATAACTAATTAACTAGTTAAGTTAACAGGTTCATCATCACGCTTTAAGTACCTCGACCCGAAATAATTAATGACTCTAACACAGTTAATGTAGTTGATTCATCAAATAAAACTTTATTGCCGGTCATATTTTTTGGGACATTTGGTATACGAACTTTATTGCCGTGGTTTGTAGTTTTAACAATAATAAAATATTAACAGTTTCGTTTATTTGTTGAATCATAAACAGATTTATAGTTTGCTGTGTATTGCTGTCGCGAGTGTTCGTTATTTGCCGCTTGTGTTACGAAGAGATATGCGAATAAGAGGCACGTATAAGTGACGCTCACGTATGAACTGAGGAAAGTTAGAGCCAATTTTCCCACTTGTCCGTCTGTACTCCGCTTCTAGTTTTCGCACAGCTTTGAAGTGAATTCGAGAATCAGCGTACTTGAATGTAGATTATTTTCCTATTTACCACCACTACCTAAAAGAGTAGTTATAGTTTGTGAGCTTAGATAGTAAATGAGTCCCTCTTTCTCGTTTTACTTTTCTCTACGAAAACTACTGAATGCATTTAAATTGGATTTTCGTTGTTTGATAGTTTTGTTCTTCGATAAGGTTTTAGGCTGCCCGGGAAACCTTCAGGGCAATATTTATCTGTTTTGAGATGTTTGTGAGGTACACACCTACTTACTCAACGGGAGGAATTTTACCTAGTATAATGCAGACAGTAGATTTCATCACTTAAGACTTCACAATACTCATTCGATACTTGGTCTTTTAATATAAGCTAAAAAAATAATAATAAACAAACTGCGGACCCCTTCACGGCCGTTTCCACCCCTGCCGTCGATCAATACTAATTGGATTGGGATTTAATAAAATGAGCAACAATAGATTTCAAAATTAAGGATTTTTTTATTGAAAGCAATGTATTGTATACCATTGGTCAGAAATAATAGCCTAGATAATTAATGCACGTGATTTAATCTACACTTTACAAACTTTATTAGGTCAGTCTATTTCCTTTGTTAGAATCTTGTATTCAAACATTAGTAGATTTTTAAGCTTATTTTTATACCGGTCAACAGCGAGGAGATTTCACACATCGACGAATAGGTATTCGGAGAATGTATGGAGAGAGAAGTTCAATGGCTACCACCCTTTGAACCGTCCTATTGTCTACCGGCCTGCATTCAAGGAATATTATGTGGAGCTACCGGCATTCACTGAAATGGCTGAATGCACGCACGGTCGAGTCGATATTCGATTAAACTCTCCTAGGTTTTGAAATGGGATGTGGCCTATGCACATTTACTTTGCAGTCACAATGTTTAGACATAATGTTGAAACATGTATATGCTTAGCTCATCTAACAACACAAGTACACCTCTACCGTAAAGTTATAGCAGGTACCTATAACAAACCTAACTTTGAAATTATATTCTATATATTACGTACTTTATACGTTTGTTTTGTTTATTTTCAAATAAACCGCACACGACAAATACCAATAAGATCGCCTAAATATCTTAACGTATTATACAATTAAATTCTCAATCTACCTATTAAAAATTCACTAGCAAAAAAAACTTGAATTTTTCATCCATCAATCAGCCCGCATATATTTTTAGTGTACCCCAGAAATAATTAACAGTCCTCCAGCATTGCGATGCTGATACAAGGTTTCTTAGCAATATTTACTTCTTACAACCATCTTATAAACAATCAATATCCTTAATAAAATAATAGAAGTTTTTTTTCAAAATGTCCACGTTCGATTCCCGAGTAGTGTATCAGCTTTTTTAAAATCTATGAATGTAGTTTTTCATATCTTTAAAATCGATGACATGGTTCCTAAGAACAGATGGTCGTATGTCTTATAGTTTCGGACTTCCCCATACTGCCCCATCTTAATGTTACACCTTGTATATTTTCTTAATTAATCAAATAAACACATTTGTAAGAGCAGTCTAATTGGCTTAATAACATAATGTGTGTACTTATCTAATGTGTGTACGCGACACACCGCACTCCGTACACATGTCGGTTGTCGCTAGGGTCGCGCGCGGCAAGGCGCTAGGTACTTAATAACGCGAAGCTTAGACGGCCCAATTAAGGGCCGGGCCAACCACCTACTTTAAATGTGACCCGACCTTCATCTGTATAGATCACATTAAATTTCGCCTCGGAACGTACGAACAGGCATTACGTGCGGAGTTCTCAGATAACGTAAACAACGTAACACACTTATGAACTTGCCTACGCATTTCTTGTACTATGACAGGGTACAGTACCGGAGTTTCGTTTCAGTTTTGATGACGTATGGTTTCTTACTTGAAAATTTATAAACAGAAAACACATTATATAAAAACTTTTTATCAATAAAATTAAACCGTCGAAAAAAAAGGAACTGAAAAGCGAAAAATGATAAAAAGGAACCTTTTAGGTCTAACTAAGCTCCTACACTAATGTAAATCTAAATATTTTGAGTCGGTGCCAAACACACATACAAATTAATTCTTTTAATTTAGTAGATACCTAATTTAATGATCTTATCATTGATTGCTTGTTGGCTGCCATCGTTTTTTTATTATTATTATTTATATCATCTTATCTTTAGGCACGTAGAGTGCACTTAGATACGTCTTATAATATACGTATTATAATACGTTTCACTTTACATGATAATTTAAATTAATTTGCTTGTTTATTTGGCGCCAACTCAAAAATATTTAGATTTACATTAGTGTAGGAGCTTAGTTAGACCTAAAAGGTACCTTTTTATTATTTTTCGATTTCAGTTCCTTTTTTTGACGGTTAAATTTTTTTGTTTAAAAGTTTTTATTTTTAGGATTATAATTACTATTCTGCCTCTTTTTCCTTTAGGGGCAATCGATAAGAACGGTACAGAGAAATTGACATGTTACCTGGTGTTTGAGCCTTTTGTGAATTTGATGTGTGGGATCACGTGGAGTCAACCAAAATTACACCTCTGTATACGAAAGCATACTATTACGTTAGTGAAAGTGGAACAATGTGTACTCTTTACAATGATTAAAATTTAACTTGAGGTAAAGGAAACGTGCTACCTCTATTATTTATTTTTGTTTTTTCTTCTCATAGTTTGTTGTTTATAATTATATACAATGTAGTTCTATGTAACTTTCATTAATAATAGCGTGATGACAATATAATGTATATCTGTCGATAGTGAGTATATCTCTTTTGTTTCTGCTTCATTTTGTTAAGCGTAACACAGACAGCGTGGCGGCGTTGCGAAAGCGTTGCGGCGGCGAATCTGCGGAAAGCGAATAAAAAGCGGAGCCATTCAGACAGGAATACCGCTAGCGGCGGCGGCGCGGCGGCGGTTTGTATGAAGAACGCTCCGCACCGCGCCGCGCCCGCGCCGCTCTGTATAGGGGTTCTCATACACTACAAAGAAATACAACGCGCCTCCGCCGCTCCGCAACGCCTATCTGCGCAAATCTGTCAAATTAAAACGTCAAATCTGTGCGCGCGGTTTTGTCGCTTTTGCCGTCGCACCGCCCGCCGCCGCCGCGCCGCACCGCCGCCGCGCCGCTTTGATGTAAAAGGCTTCATACTATTTCGAACATTACAAAAAATTACCGCAACGCTTTCGCACCGCCGCCGCCCTGTCTGTGTTCCGCTTAGAGTGATAGTTCGTTGCTGGACATGATGGACACTGTTCAAACTATTCAATCCTGTTTCATAAACTATTTAATAGTTTTTGCACATAGCCATCTAGTTTCTATGTCCAACTTCTATAATAGGACAGTGAATTCATTCTGCAGCTTTGCGAACTTTTAGACAGGATTATATTTTAATTTCGCATTGAAAATAAGGCAGTTCATTCTAAAATCAAGGTATTCAGGAAATCTTGTAACTTAACCCCGCCTAAATTATATTATGTTAGCTTCGTTGCCCCTTGTTACAATCTCTGTTACAATCTTCAATTAATTATAGAAATACAGCAAGGTTAACAAAATGTCTCGTGCATTATAAATTCTTGTCTGAATTTACACTGTGTCAAAGAATATATATAATTTCTTAAATTAACCAAGGCCAGCAACGCACCAGCACCCCCCGGGTGTTGCAGATGTCTATAGGCGGCGGTGACCTCTTAACATCAGGAGGCCCGCCTGCTTGTTGCCCCCGTAGCAATAAAAGAAAATAAAATTAAGTATCAAAATATTTAAGTTCAGTAAATGCCTACCTACAGCATTTGATAGTTCACACTGTTCAAAGAAATGTGAAAAGTTGGTATACGACGAGGCTTCGAGAGCTACGGGGCGTAGTGCTTCGTAGCTCCGAAACTAAGTAGGCATTTTATCTAATTAGCTTTTAGCCTAATGTATTGTTGTCTGGGTTTTCTGCAATATTTATTTTCATTACTCATACCTACTCTGCAAGTTTAAAATTGTTAACTCGAAACCTGCACCGAAAGTAGATTTTACACACCTGGGTGTTAGTAAATTTGAACATCGAACGAGATTCTTCTTTTATTATAACCCGGACGAATTAACTGTGACGCTCGCTGCCTTGCTGTGACATAGGCGGGAGGGTGCAGTTAATTCGCCCGGGTTATATGACAACGGAAATTCTGGAACGGTTTTTATTTTAAAATCGAATTCAGATCGAAACCCTGTCAAAGAGATAAGTCGGGAACGCAAGTTTCTGTTTCAAAACTTATTTTTCAAAAAAATGCTAAAAAATATATCTCGGATCCCGTGAATAACAATCGACTATAATGGGAGATACAAGTGTTCTTGTGATCTAAATGATCTAAGCTTGCTTTGTTATTTGACCTTTAAAACAATAATTAATGTTATTAGTAACTCTCAAGTAACACTGCAATTAAAATTATTTTTTTAAAGAAAAATACCGAGATGAGTACTTACTTAAATATTCAGATAAAATTGAAAAATTAAACCGAAGTCTCCATTAATTTAGGTACTACGAATTACTTAAAATAATTCCACAGTAAAAACTAGCAGAACATGTTTGAACCTAATAAAAAGCTTATGTTAGCAAAACAATAGGAAATGTTAAATGTGTTCAGCAGCTGTCTTTGCTGACTTTACTTAGGTGGGTAACCAACTGGGTCAAGCAAGAGGGACCCGCCCCACAATTAGCACCGCATCGCTCAATGTCCGCCGAAGAATTAGCACTTTACTGCCCGCAACGCGGTACAGACGGTTTTCTAAAAGGTTTCCTATTAGATATACCTCTACATCAGTATAATGTAGATATATGGACATCTATTAGCATTTATACCATTGTCACTCTAAAAAGAGCATTTTGTTTCTCGAAAACAGTGAATAAACTCTCTCTCTTGTAGTCAACAGAGAATAAAAACATTTCGAAATTTGGAACAACACGAATTGTGTACAAAAAAAAAGAATAAAATATTCCCAACCATAATAATTCTCTAGCCAGCCAGTATTATGTTCTAATTTCACAATATAACTAAAATCTCATTGGTGGGCCCGCGAATTCGAACCTTCCTGAATTTCACTATACATTTCTAATGTACCTATAATATATCAGGGGCTTCTTTCACCACTTGCTGATAAGGTCCCAGATACCCTATCTGCATGATTTATCTGCCTGATAAACTAACAGCAAGATCAAGTGCCTGTTTTTTTTTATCTGTTAGATAAGGATTGTTTTTCGAATTTAACGCGGGAATACTTTAGTTTTGTGTGAACTTTCTGTAATTTAAATTTGAAAAAAAATAACACCAATTTATTTTATCAGAGACTTGAGGTGTGATACACAAAAATATTATCAGACAGATTTATCTGATAGATTAGGTTATCTGTCAGCTTACTATTTTATTTTCTCGCAGTCAATGGTATAAAGTAGAGTACACAACTCGTGAATAAAAAAATTAATCTCAACCCTTGTATCACTCGCTACGCTCAGGATTCTAATCTAGAATCCTTCGCTGCTCTCGGGATCCAACTAAGTCCCTCGAATTAAATTCCCTTTTTATTCACTTGTCGTATAATCTACTATTGTTGTCAAAAATAAAAAAAGTGAAATAAACCTACCTACTTTTCTGTTATGTTTATGTTTCTGAACTTTTAAAAGAATTTAAGCCGGATTTTTTAAAGGTGTTTTTGGCTTGGTTGCAAGACCTTTAAGCCATGTCTTATTTGAGTTTAAGCCGGATTAAATTCTAGTACTTATCACAAAAAAGATATGATAATTGAATTGAATAACACCATGTACTCGATTGTCTGTGTTACTATTGACAATACAATATTAATGCAGAAACAAAAGAAAAACAGGCTTACAAGTTCATTCCATAGTGCTTGTGTTGTGTAGGAAATTAAAATAAAAGCGAGTAATAACTCTTTTCGTTCTTCTTTCAGACTATCGCTTCAGTGAGGACTACAGAATGAAAAAAAAATCCACGACTGTATTGTGACAACAAATTGTCGTAATTTCTTAGAAAGACCTTCGTGAAAATTAAGAATGTAATTTTAGCACCTATTGTTCATCTATACTTATAATAAATCTGTAGAAACCGTGTGTCTGTACTTTGAATAAATTTATAAAAAAATGAGTGTGGACGATATAAAAAGAGTAACAGAACACAAAAAAGCGTTTTAAAATTTTTTTGTCTTTCTGTCTTTCTGTCTTTCTGTCTGTCTGTCTTTCTGTCTTTCTGTCTGTCTGTAATCGCTAATCTCCGAAACTACTGAACGGATTTTCTTGCGGTTTTCACAGGTAGATTAAGCACAGCCTGGAGCAACTTATAGGCTTTGTTTCATTGAAATCGGATGACAGCGATAAAAGTTATCGTCATTTACAGATAAATCATTTAACGTAACAAGACGATGTCATGGACATAGGAGATATCAGTGTTTTTTTAACTGGGACAGTATAGGCAAGTCCGAAACCATAGGAGATGCAGGGAAAGTGTCTTATGACATAGAAATTTTTTGGTCAAGCGTGTGTTGTCCATAAAAATGAGACAATTTGCACATATTTTTTTTAATGCGGTTCGACTCAGTTTCATGTAGGGATCACTTAATTATATCGGAAGAAAAAAATCCAAGCAGCAGAAGTTAGTCAAATTTAATAAAATGTTTTCTTATAAAACAGACTGTGCAATGTACTTAGGAACTTACTACTTATTCATTCATGCCACCCGAACTCCAGCTGCTCCGATTACTATGTCAAAATTGTTATCACGAAAAAATACCTAAAGGTTCCTAAGACAGTTTCCCTGTATCTCCTATGGTTTTGGTTTTGCCCATACTGTATTAGTTATAAAATACACACGTATAATAAAAATTGATATGATAAGTCTTATGAGCAATAGAAGTGAAAACAACAATTTTTTAAATTTTTATCTGTCTTCACCAAATTGGATACGGTGTCATAGTTTGTTTCTGAAGGTATGGTATACCTTAAATTATGGTGAAGGTACTTAGAATGATCCATTTTACCATTGGAAAATTATAACTAGACGATGTATGTCTGTACATAGCAGAGATAGGTACCTACTTCCAAAATCCACGCGGACGAAGTCGCGGGCAACAGCTAGTTTGTAATAAAAACAATCCGGTGTTTACTTTTAATTGTTCTTCGTAAAATATCTGAACGATATTTTTACTGCCGGCACGGCAGCAGAAATCACAAATATTTTAGAGTGTAAATGAAAGTGTTTTGGAGACTATTGTGGATATTATGCCAACCTGCTTCTGTAGATTGTTGCAATGTTCGATGGCATTGCGATATCGAAATAAGAATTCAGTTTTTAATCGACCGCAATGGATTTTATCTTCTCCCGTATTTGACATTTCCTTGATACGATAGTGAAATGGCATACGTTTCATCAATCTGTATTTTAATTACTCTATTCAAAACAGTTTTCTGCATCGTAAAGTCATTTAAATTTCGAATGATTGAATGTTTGCGCTTTGCGATGATTGGTGGTTATGAAAATGAACATAAAATTTTCACAATCCAGGATGGACCAATGTTTTCTACTAAAAAGTTTGTTTTTATGTGCAAAGTTTAAATACACAATAATAAATAACGCTATTTTAACGAAACATCTACTTAAATTTAGCGTAATCCATCAAATGAATTCCCCTGCACTTCCGCCAGATACCGGCCGGCGCGCCTTATTAAATTATCACAATGGTAGTTTGCAAACCAAATACAAGCTGATTGGATAGAAACCGCTTCCCAGTCCGCAGTGAGCCAATAAAGTGGTAGGCAATAAATAACTGATACAGCACCAAAGCCAGCCACACACTGGGACGGTGGCTGTGCCGAGTAGTTGACATATTTTGTTTTCATTTCATATATGGGATTCTATGGAGTCCTCCATATTGAAGCGGTGGCGGTGTGGTGGGGGACAGTGCACATTTTGCCACCGCCCCGGTGTGGGGTGGCTTAAGCCTTTAAATGGCGTGTGCAGGTTTTCTGCGATCTGCTGCGTGAAATAATAATATGCAAGGATGATTATAGGAATGATAGTACCATGACATGTGATTTTTAGTGAGAGAAATGCGTGCCAATTTGTGAAAAATTTCTGTAATAAATTAAAAACAAAACAAAGTAACTCTTCATAAAATATTCCCATATTAATGCATTGAATATGTTGTTTCTATGGTACAGTTATTTTTTCCAAGTAAGTATATGGCGGTCAGGTTGGCCTAGAGCCAGCTAACGTAGCGCTGCCTAGCAATAGGGGCGAATCAAGGAAATTGAGCACTCTAGTAATATTGCTCAAACGATTCCCATATCGTCAGAAGCCTTTGAGGATTTTTCATTTGGTGCATAAATTCAAACTGTTTCTGTATTTAAGTTATTATTATGTTTGTAAATGTATGAAATTATAAAAATGTCGTTCTTAATCATATTGCAATAGCAGATGCGTATATACGAGTAGTGGCGTTTTATTGATGAGGGAAGTTAGTAGTCGTCCTCACATTTAAATATCGGTGATAAACTTAGGTATTCTTAACTCTGTATGGGTTATTACTTATTCTATTTACAGAACCGAAAGTATCTACCGCCTACAGCCTTTCTGTGAATTTCGTATTGAGACTAAAGGATATTATATTCTGTATACTGCGACCCTCAACCCGTCTATTCTGATGTCATCTCCTTTAATAAGTTTTGTTGCGCCCCATCTCGTTCTCAATTCTGAGGCCTGAATGCGGCACTGTTTATACTTACTGCACCTATTATAATTGACTGTTAACAACTTCAACTTTGTCAAGTCCTATTGTTAAACTGTGTTTTTTTTTAAATTGCTTCTAAAATATTTAGTTCACATGGCGTGAAGTTTCACAACTTTCTCAGCCAAGTAACATAGGAACGAGAAATTAACTGTCACCATAATTTTTGTGAGTGTATTGTTGCCAATATTTTTAGACCTTTTATTGTATTTTATAAATGCGAGAATGATCGCTTATACAAATAATAATGATCGCACATATAAACAATAATTATAGTAATGGATAAATATGAGAGAATAAAGATAAGTAAGACCTCATAAATATATGAATGAACAGTTATCAATTTATTAAATAAAATTAAAATGACTGTTAGGAAAAATTATATTATATAAAATAATATAAAATAGCATAAATAGGATTTTTTTATTAGGATGAACGTTTGATTGTGAAAAACACTCGGGACTATTTTAGAAGTAACATTGTCCCTGTAACTACTTTTGTAGACGATTGTACCAAGATCATTAGCTCATCAAACAGTTTAGTGGTTCTTTATTAAAGTAGAACTCTTATCAAAGTGTTAGGCGTTAATTTTGTTATAAGTACGGCTAGATAATTATGTCATTTAGTCATTATTGACAATTCAAACTTTTATCGGTCTTTCTTTGCTTACTTGCTATATCCTACCTGCAAAACCAAGACGTCTTCACGCTAAAACAATGAAGAGCTACAATATTCTTAAAAATCATTGCAGAAACATCTTCATATCTGGTTCTGGAAACTTCTGGTATGAAGGTAACACTGTAGGCAATGACAAGAGTATACTGTACAGAGTCTATAGATTTATACTTCTGTCTATATACGGCGGCATGACGATTATGGAATGGATGGCGGCCGTGTATGGAGACCTGCCTGGAGTCGAGAAGAGTGACTCCGTCACCTTCTCAGTGAGCCATACTATCGTCCTGATAAAGATTTTCTACGTGATCTCCAATAAGGAGCTGATAAAAGTGTTGAATAGAGACATGGTGGACATCTGTGAGCGGCACGAGGAGCCGGCGCTGATGGCAGACAAGCACAGGATCATCAAGATCAACGTGGTTGCGTATTTTATAACAGTGTACGGATCGGCGGCGTGCTTCGTCTTTGAAGGGATTAGGAAGATGCTGGCAGGTGAACAAGCTTAATAAGTATTTAGTACTGTAGCCAGCCAAATTCGTGTATAGTATATTGTAATCACAGATGTGATTAATAGCATTCCAAAACATACACTTACATTTTCATATGGCTGCCGACTGGCCTTGTATAGAACGGAAATACGTGAATACAGCAAAGTACGGTTGCTAGTTGGTGGCACAAAAAGTTAAGATACCTACAATCTAATACCTATAATTCTGATCTTGTGATTAGGATTTAAAAATGGCATATAATTTTGCCTGTAATATTTTGTTAGGTAGGTAGGTACTTAAAAAATAAATTGTTTTTTTTTTCTAAATATGTTTTAAAAAGAAAACTGTCACTTCAGGGTCCCATTTCGGCACAATAGTCACATATTACCCGTCATACGAAGACAACTCAATTCCAGCGATTTCTTTTCGACTATTCACCACGGTAGTTCTAATGGTGATGATGATTACAATGATTTCCGTTGACTCACTGACGGTGATGCATCTCATAATGTACAAATACAAGTTCATCACCCTGAGGCATTACTTCGAGGGTTTGAGAAGAGACTTTGATAGAGTCAATGAGGCTGGTGACACAAAACTTGCGGCAGAGACGTTGACCAATGGCCTCGTTGAAGGTATTGTGATGCATGAGAAGTTGCTCAGGTAAGAATTCCTATTTTTATTTTGTCTAATACTTATCACTCCAATAAATTTTAGTCTACTAAATATGAAAGTCTGTTAGCGAAATGTGAAAGCACGTCGTGTCTATATGTCAATTTTTATTTTTTTTATTTTATTTATTTGATTCACCAACAGTTGTTACACTAATACATACCATATTTAAAATCTTAGAGCTAAAGAATCTAATGCACAACCAATTACAGGTGAAAAACAACATGCTTATACAAACAGAAACAAGAAATCAAATCGAACAAATATGCCCTCAGGCTATACCAAAACAGTTAAATATTATACTAATAATATTTTACTTGAAAAACAGATTTTTCCTAAAATTATCAAGTGAATCGAAAAATATGTCCGTGGAATCACTACAGCTGTTATATAATTTGGTCAAACGTGCAACAGTTGAGTTGGAGCCAATTACTGTTCTCCTGAGTGGTGGGGCCAATGGCGTGATTGGATGTCTCGGGCATCTGGCGGGGACACGAATTTTGAAGTTGCTGAGCAATTGGGGACAGTCTACATTCCCATTGAAAATCTTGTATAGTAGGACCAAGTCTAAAATTTCTCTGCGTCTCGATAGGGTCGTCATGTTAAACAATTTAAGTCTATTAATATATGATACACTCCTCTTGGCCATACCAACAGAAAAGGCCAGATGCCATAAAAACCTCTTTTGATGTGTGTGTGATTAGTGATGTAGTACTTGAACCAGGGAGTAACATCAGTTACTTTTACGGGTTATTCACTATACGACAGCAAAATATAGTGCGTAGGTAAGAAGATCATAGAATTTTTTTTAAATTAATAATACTTGTAAAAATTATAAAGTTACAAAGTAGAATAATAGTTGAGCTAGTTTAATTAAAAGCTGGAGCATAATTATATAAACATTATATCTGAGTTTAACTCCTGCATAAAGTAATTTATCTATTACTAATAATAAAGAGGTAAAGTTTCAATGGATGGATGGATGTTCGAAGTAATCTTTGTAACTACTGAACCGATTTTAATAATTCTTTCGCTGTTGGATAGGTAATACTCTGTGTATGAACATAGGCTATTTGGTTCTGGGTTTTATAAAAAGGGGGAGGGGAAGGGGAAGGGTAGGGAGGAGAAGGGCTGGGGAGGAGGAGGGATGGGGAGGAGGAGGGGTGGGGAAGGGGAAGTGGAGGGGAAGGGGAAGGGAACGGAAAGAGAATGGAAGGGGAAGAGCGGGGAAGGGGAGGGGAAAGAGAGAAAGTAGATGTAAAGGGGAAGAGAAGAAGAGGATAATGGGAGGGGAGGGGTCGGGGGATTGGAAAAGTCTCGGGGTAGTATTTTAACGCGAATGAAGTCGCGGGGCGTTCGCTAGTCTATTATATTTGGGTTGATCCTTTACAAGGGAGGGACCAATTTTGATGAGGTAGGTAATAAAGTTTCGGAATTATGACGAGAAGCATCACTCTGAACTTTTAAGGAGATTTATAGCGGATCGGTCCGGACATAATATCCGTGTATCATTCTTTATTCATTGGACACGCAGGATTATTTAAATTTCCAATATCTTACCTCCACGTTGAGGAATAAAGTCTTATTTTATTTTATGACACACCCCTGTGTCATAAAAAAAAGATTCACAAACCATAAAAGTCCCAAATTCTCACATTCGGCGGAGTTATTTAGGTACAAAGCGATAGTGTCGTGGCATAATGATATACAGCCTATATCCCTTCCGCTAAGTCCACAATCTGCGAAAGTTCGCGCCCGTACAAGTTATAGGGCAGGTAATAAAATACCCAAATAAATATAAAAGAACTATTATATTTTCACGCCACATGAATATTTTTAAACATTCTGTAAGTGAAATAATTTTCCGATTATGCGTTCTGCTGATTTAAATGAGCTTGAAGCTTTGCACAGATAATCCTATGGCACTTATTATCTTTTCAACCTTTTAAATTTACATACATTATTTATTTAAACATACATAAAAATAAAGAACACACTAATACACACAGAAATACTATAAATACTACCTTTTAAATCGTATTAATTATTAAGTAATCTATTGCTATTTCAATCTCTTCAAATGTAGAGAGAAATGTACATTGTATTTCAAAAATATTACCACCTACTGACCAAACAATTAATTGAAAAGTTTATGAAATAAAAACCCAGGACAAATGAAAACTAAAGCAAAGTTCCTCACTTTCCAGGATGGCCAATGACATTGACCGAGCATTTGGGCTGGTGATAGCGGTACAAGTATTTCTGAGTTGCAGTTCATCTGTATCTCTTTTGCTACAAATAGCTGTAAGTTCTTGAATTGAAGATAACTTCTTTATAAAAAGTATCTACTTACTCATAATTTTTACCTACATGCTTACCTACACTACAATATTAAAATAGATCTACGCATGTTAGTAAGTAAGTTTAAGTTAATACTTTTTTCAGCTTTCAACAGATTTGACATTCGTCGCGGGCTTGAAGATAATTTTCTTTGTTGGCGCTTTGTTCTTCTTGTTGGGTCTCTTTCTATGCAACGCCGGAGAAATAACTTATCAGGTTCTGTCTCATTTTAATATGTCTTTGTACAATTTAGCTTAGTAGGAAGTTGATATCGCCGACGCCGATGTTAAACCACAAATTAAATACAATCAATTTAACTACTTAATAGAGAATTAAAAATAAATTTCCATGTTCAGAAGGTGACTCAAAACTATAGAATCAAAATGTTCCCGATATTGTAGATATCAAATCAAATTAAAAACTCAAAATAAAATAAGGGCCACCAAGGTTGTTTACACTTTTGGAAAAATGATAAAAAAAATCAATAAAAAATAAGGGTGCGGCCACGTGGTTCGACAACGTGGTACGACAGTCGAACCAATAACACATCTATCTATGACACAAAATGAAGTAAACAAAGTAGGTAAACCTTACTTAAAACAAAAAAATGTGATAAGCGCTCCCTAAACGATCATGCGGCATGACATGCAATACGTGCTGTCACTCAGGCATGATCGTCTAGCTGTAGTGATTGACGTGCATGACATGCAAACTACGTGCTGGCCGTTGCTACACTGTATTGATTGATAGCAAGCATGATGGTCCATCATGCAGCATGACATTCTGACACTCTGACATTACAACTGATTTTTTTGATTCCTTATCGGTGATTAGTTTTCTACAGATGTATGTATGTGTAGGCATCACTGCTCTCTGACTCGATATTCTATTGCGGCTGGCACGCGTGCCCGGCTCCGCGGCCCCAGCAGCGCAGCCTCCGGGCACTGGTGCTGCAGGCCTGCATGCAGGCGCAGCGGCCGCTCGTCATGAAGGCCTTTAAGATGCTCGAACTCACTTACGGCACCTTTATACTGGTAAGTAGTCCGTCGGTCGAGGCACGAGGGGCGAACTGGTGAATTTGCGTTTGTAACTACACAATAGAGCGATTTAAAAAAGTATATGAAAAGTGCCTACATTGACTACATTATGACTCTGTGTCAAAAGAACTTGAAAACACTTTTTTTTCTTTTAAATCGCACTATTGCAATGTCGTATGCGACGTCTGCAAAATCAGTGATATTATTTGTTCCTAAGTATCTGCTCTGTCATGAAGATTTTTAAATATTGAATAAATGTTTTATTCAATTCAATTCAATACACTTTATTGCACATTCAAAAATTACAATTACAAATAAAAAAACAGATACAATAGTGTACATCTAGGCGGTCTTATCGCTAAGAGCGATTTCTTCCAGACAACCGTTTTATTATAGTTACAGGTAATGATTTCATTTTTAAACAAAAACGACGTTCATTCGATTATTGACCCACGTAAGTACATTGGTGTTTAATAATTCAACATGTTTTCATTTAATTTTCAGGTGGTGAGGAGTACATATTCGGTGTTTGCTTTGTTTTACGCACAAAGGAAATAAAATTAAAACAATTCGATTGCGTACGTATACGCACATTGAAGATTTGAAATAGAATTGAAGTTAACACAAAACGCGGTTTGTGGTAGGTAGGTTTTATAATATATTTAAGTAATTTCAGAGATTCAAATTGTTACTTTTTACAATTTTTGGTTCAGAGCACAAAAATAAGAAGTCACGTATTTATTTCATATACATTTCGAGAAATAAGGGACCTTCTGGTACTCACGTCTCTCTAACTGCCTAACGTCACGTGTCATTAATGCTTTGAAGTACACGTGTTGTATCGAAATTTGCGTTTGACTGAAATATGTGCGGAGAACTTGAGCTATTATACAATATTTGTTTCGTTTGGGTACGGGGTGTGCCAACTTGGAAGGAGTGAGATTAAAGTTTTGCCTCGGTGATATATTGGGTGCCGCGTGTCGCATATTCTGTGCTCAGGTCGGCTCAGCGCCGCACGCAGCGAAGCCCTGAAATCATTTGAGGTCTCGGTTATCTTATTTGAATGAGGCATAACTCTTTATAAGTAACTGACATTACATTTTAATCAAGGCATGTGAAACAAAATTGTTTCACAGTTAAATTCAAAAAATTTTAAAAGAAAATAATTTCAAAATTGTTTCACAGTTTATAATTTTATTTTCTCTTGAAATTTTTGAATTTAACTGTTAGGTATTCATGTGTTTTAGTAATACGGCGGTAAAAGTGTGGTTACGAACCTGAAATAAACTGTTATGAAAGTAATATAATTCAAATTGCGGGATACTTATACATCATGTTTACATTCATGAGGTTAACTATTGATATTCACACACACTCTCCTCATTTAGACATATCTACAATTTAGCGTATTTAATACATCCCCCAATCCCACTCCCACTTCCCTATCCCTTCATACACACACTCGCACATACACACAAACACGCATACACTATATTAATGTCTAGTTGTTACTTAGAACATATTACTTTTTTTTTCTTTCACTGAAACATATTTGTTATTTTCTTTATATTATAAGTGAAAACCCTGTAATTAGCTATACCAAATTTTATTAATCCTTCACTGAAATTTTACCAAACTCTGTATGCTGTTGGTTTTCCAAATAAAATAAAAATAAATAAAAATAAAATATGACTCAATTCACTTACAATTCTGTATTCCTGTGAAGAAAAAACTGCAACCGGCTATTGTCTGAGTGTGAAAGACACGAGAAGATGGAATATAAAAGTGTCAGTGTCCCTAAACAATCATGCTTGCATGACATGCAACGTTTACGTGAATGTCATGCTGCATGATGGACCATCATGCTTGCTATCAATCAATACAGTGAAGCAACGGCCAGCACGTAGTTTGCATGTTATGCACGTTGTTTGCATGTCATCAACGTAGTTTGCATGTCATGAACGTCAATCACTACAGCTAGACGATCATGCATGAGTGACAGCACGTATTGCATATCATGCCGCATGATCGTTTAGGGAGCCCTTTATACTTTGCCTAAATAGGGGCCACATGACGTGTTGGGAGCACAAGCTCCGGTCCTGTACCCACAATGGTATTACTCACTATTACTCTCACTTTCGTCAAAATAAATTCTATGCGGAGGTGAAAACATATTAGTGGGAAAGTACGGTCGACCGCACGTCAGTGGACATAAAACCAGTATAAACTGGTCTCTCATAGTATTGAAACACCCTAATAGGTTAGGCCAGCTCAAGGTCAGTGTTGACGTGTGGTCCACTGTACTAAGGACACAGGGATATATTTAAGATTTAAGTAAAATAGACCATTTTAATCTTTGGAGTCGAAGAACCCATTAATGTTTAGGCATAATAAAAGCTAGTAGCCACAGCATTTTAATATATTACTTTGTGCCCCCTTAACATGAATCTTAGAATAGAACCTGCTGCCTAATAGTTCAAACAACATAATAAAAAAACAATTAGTATCAGACACAGGTATAAACTCACTATAAACTGCTCAAGTCCAGTTGGTAGTGCGCTCGTCTCAAGTTTATAAGATCGTGAGTTGAAATCCATTCTCGTATATCTTATATATCGTGATTCAGTAAAAACCACAGGAAAAATATGCACCTTCCTAAATACAAAGAACTACATTCTCTTGAGTGAAGACATATTGAGAGCTGATATTATGACAAAGTATTGTTGTTTTGCATTTTCATAATAATCTGTGAATTGTAATACAATTACTTTCTGAGACTATTTAGAGAAAAAAATTATATTGCCTTAGTTTTCATCAACAATTGAAAAAATTAAGACTGTCTAAAATCGTGAATTCTGTTAGGTCCATTACAACATTATTAGCATACGAACTTCAGATAAATTTTTCATATCCAAACCTTCAATTCATAGTTATTCACGTATGCGGCTCACATGCGAAGGGTTTGCGTGGATCGCGAATCTTTTTTCTTCTGGGCGCGAATAAAAAACTTTGGCAGCCATAAAAGTATATGAGTTCGTCCCAATACTGCGCCGATGACTTCCAATCTCTCTGTAGCGTCTCCCGGCCCAACCCTGGAGATTACTTTTTCTCCCTCATCCAGTAAATTGAATTAAAATGAGAAGCAAACGGATAAAGAAAGGGTGTGCGCCGATTTTCGGCAGAGTATCGCGCTTAACGGCAGCCACCTACGGCTACGCTACGCCGCTTGTTTCTTTTGTCTTCCTATATACTGGAACAGTGTCGGGGACGGCAGTTTGTACAGTGGAACTATTTCTACTCTGACTAAAGTAGCCTTTTAGATTAACGGGATAAGATGAGATACACGTAAATAAAAACTGTGTACATAACTTTGGAATTTTTTGTTCTTGGAATGTTTAAATAATTTGCAGCGGTCGGATTTTTCATGGCAAAAATTATATGTCAAAGGGATTTCACCTTTATCGGCTTTCAAAGATATGTAGGTACGTAAGACGCGAATTTATTGCTTAACTGTCCTTGTTAGAGGTAGTTCTCTGTCTCTGAAGCTTTCTTCCTACTGTAATAATTCCCAATTAAATGCCTGAAAGTATTAACTTCTCAAAGCAATGTCTCAATTCCTTACTTCCGTCACAAGGGTTAATACCGTCGCTGACTGTACATTTCAGACAAAACAACAACACAATAAGGTGACCCAGAAAACCGTCAGCGTCACAGTGTTTTACTGTTTTACGACATTGTGAGCCGGCGAGATAGCGCGGATTGCGCTCTCCAAGCTTATACTTGAGGGTTTTTCAGCAATAGACATGGCAGGTATTAGGTGCACTTAACACTACTGTTGGAATATCAATATTGTAAACTATTTTGATGTGCAACTTTACAAGCCAACCTAACACGAGGACTCTGCCGATCGTACAGTAGCGGAATATTTATGTAAAATAGGTTAGGTTTTGAATGCTACTGAAAAATGACGACACCACCGCTATAAGGTATAGTACTGTAGCTGTGGCCATTATGGAATTTGTTAATAGCCCGATTGGATGTGGGTGGATTATGTTCAAACCCCGTAAAGTACCTAACAATTTCATCCGATTTCCTGTAGTTATTGCGGAGGCGGAGCACAAGGGAGTAACTCATAATATAAGTTGTAGTATTAATCAAGGAGAGAAGTAACTGATGATCCGTGGCAAGGAGTGGGTAAATTTGTTCCCCCCAGCTAACTCTTCACGCCCCATATACCCTCTTAGGCACAGGAAATTACCTACCGCGAACTCGAATAACTCTTTCTAACCCATTTGGAAGATCCTCCCACGCAGCTTTGGAATCTTACCAAATGAAACGCACGTCAGAGTTTTAGATAGAATGTAGTTCATGTTTATGTACCCTGTCCCCCGCCTGGGGGTCGGATGAAACACCTACTCGTATCCATTTTATCAGTTGACAGCCGAGTCGACAAACATGTTAGGATAAGTAGGCATGCCTGTTTTCCCGGAATGTGAACAGACGTGGACATAAAATAGCAGTTTCTTTCATATAGGTACAGCGTGATTGGTTGAATGATCCTTTATGGAGGTAGTAGAGTAACCGCGCCTTTAACGCGATTTTCTAACCATTCCTGAGTTTATTTCAGTGGAGTAGTGCAACTTCGCGCAAACACGGGTGGGGCGTGTGACGCAAGCGCTAGCATCTGATTGGTTGTAGGGAGGCCTAGTCGCGCACTTCGCATAGCAAATTTTGCGAGCTATAGTGTTAAAAAATATGTAGAACTGACCTTTGTTTGAAAAAAGTACAAAAATTAAGGTGATACTTTTTTGTACCTATAGAAAAGGTATCATCACCTCCAAAGAGGAGGAAATGGTTGTTCAACCAGTCACCCTGCATATTACTGAATCATTTCTTGAATTTGTAAATATTGTAATGTGTAGCCTCAGCCTGTGGGCACCGAGAGTTCAAAGGCGAAGGCACGGCCTAGGAAGTTCGAGTGAAAGGTATCAAACCTTTCACATCACAGGTATGCTACTCATTATATCCCAAAGGGTTTTTAAACCAAAAGTTTACATGAATACTAGTAAGTCGGAGATAATCAGTATATGTTTCATGTACTGTCAATAAAGTGAGTCTGCAGAACAGAAGTGACATTATTGGAACAACAATGGATAAGCGGAAACGTCTCACCCTCCGTCCCTCCCTAAGCTGTTAGATATTCAATGCATTATCCAGTACTAATATCCTCTGACCTACATACGCACATCCGACATGATAACATTGCATATTATTAGAGGCCCTAAAGAGCACAGTCGACCAATCCGTTTGTTTGTCGGCGAGCTAAAACAACGTTTCGCGCTTTACATCTCATTTGCCGCGAATGCTGAGAATGTTTCGTGGTTACTGAACTGGCTTATTTAGCTGTGTAGTGCAATTTACCTTTTCAACTGTTTGTTAATTGAGTTGATATTCGTGTTCCCTCTATGTTGCTTTGCTTTCATGCATTGTTTGTTTAGGATTTCCTCGTACAAGTAAAGGGTCAATGTCGTATAATTTGATCCTTCACAAAGGCATGACCTTACCGTTAGAGCCTTTATCCCACACATTTGTAAGCTTCTTCTTGTCTTGCCTATTTTAATCAACCAATATCAGATTCTAATACCTACAACTGTTTTTTGACTGACAACATGCCACCTATTATCTATTCTGTGATGCCACTCAAATACTGTGATATTTTTTGTTTTCTTTGATTATATACGGTTTAATGAAGAGGGACTTCAAAAATGGGCTACAGCTAAGGAGCTATTTTAGAAGAATTCGTGGCGATGTTCAGGATGCGGAGGGAAGACCAGGTATGATGGTGTTCATTGGGGAAGGTCATAGGACTGGACATAGGTTCAGCAGTGGACGGTGAAAGGCTGATATGATGATGATATTATGATCATGATGATGTTCAGGAGACTAAGTGACGGGAGGTCGCTAGCTAATATAGAACGACCTTTTGCCACAAATAAAAAGATACGAGGGCGATCTACGTAACTAAGCGATTCTGCAATATACAACATCGAAGATCTTGATCGCAGAGCACCACAACACCGCGATAACTTGAGGTCAAGTTCGACTAACTCCTGTAATTAGTGTTGGGAAACAATCCGAAAAACTTCCCCAAACTCGCTACAACTATTAATTGCTTCATCTTAACTATCCGACAGTTTGGTGGATTGGTTTTTTGTTACATTAATCTAAATTCTAATTTATTCTAAGAGAACATGGGCTTTTTAAAAACTCAGGAAAATAGAATCCTCACGTAAAATAAAAGTCAAATATAACGACGCGGTGAAACTTATGTTCTCACTAAAACACTGTGCATTATAAATTACTAGCTGTTGCCCGCGACTTCGTATGCGTGGATTTTAGGCGGAAACAATCACTTCTATATACAGACAATGCCATCACGGACTTTTTTGTAGATACATAATTATTTCGTAGTCAGCGTTAGCAATGAAAGTGCCCAAAATTCTACTTTTTATTACAAAATATTGACTTTTTTATATTTTCTGTAAATATAACATGCATGTAGGTACTATACATAAAAACCATCCCGAAGAAAATGATGAATTGAATGATAGTGAAAATCGCATCAAAAGTAATCAAAACCAGTTGCGTAGTTGAACAGATCTAAAAACGTACAGAGAGACAGACAGACGCGGGAAGCGACTATGTTTTATTTATACTAGTAGAGATAATTAAAAATATAAAAATACGAAATCGCCTTACATATAAGTGTGCATTGTAATTATTGAAAATGGAAGGTTTTACTAAAAGATCGAATCAGATGGCGCCACGAGCGTATGCAGTAAACATTGAAAGGTTGAACTACAGTAGTCAATTTAGATAATAATATATTTGTATGATGTTTATAAGTTTTGTATTTGTGTACGACAACGGGCCCGAATCTGAAGGCACAAAGTAAAAATTTGACAGCACTATAATTATTTCTATCCCTGTCACGTAATTGAGATACGGACGACACTTAATTTAGGGCTGTCAAATTTTAATGTGCGCCTGAGAATCGGACCTATTTTGAGTTTTAATTTACATAGTAGGAGTGTGCAATGCATACAGTTTTTTATGTTTTGAAAATCGAATGCTAAAGCATGATGTGAATTGCTTCCGGCACCGTCTGGGTTCCAGACACAGTTGAAAGTCCCATCAAGACCGAAAGCCGCAGACGATTTACATGCGGTTTGACGATGAGTGGCGTGATAGCGTGCCGTACAGCAGAGTTCCGAATGATAAGGCACAATCGAAAGTTGCATAGGAATGTAGCCTTAATAGGCTTGATTTGAATTTATGGGAACTGATGCTCTGTATTTTAGTCAAGTTTGACAAATGAACATTTCTATTGATTATGATTATATGTAGAGATTGTGGCTTGCCGGGATTCAGAGCACAATAAGTTCGGATTGCCGACGAGAGAGGGGTAGGGATGGTTGAGATATTTACACATTCGTCCATCAATGCCTCCGTTGCCGGCCGCTGCAGTAATGTACCATTTTTCCTAAAATTTCCATATAATTATTATACTACTTCATGTTTCAGCTCAATCAGCCCAGTAGTTTTTGGGTTATCAGCGGACAGAGAGACATACCCCAGACGTATACGTATAGATATTAAAAATGAAAAATAATGTTTGAGATCTACGTTCTATGCAATTGTTACCTGAGAACATTCTGTGGGTAAAGCCTGAAATGGCGTTTGTCCCCGTACGTACCCGCGGCTGAAACTCTATAATTCAATAGATGCGGCGAACTAACCGCGGTGTAATAGCTAGTAATTTGGTGGGTCGTTAAAAGTTTTACGGGCGATCACTGTCCCGCCCCGGCCGATTTATCAGCTCGCAGCCCATTAGCGACGCGGCGGCTTTCGCCTTTTCTTTCCAACGCTCATCATTATATTACTGTGAAATCTTCAATTCTCGCAAATCTACAACCTTGTATTGCAACTTTTAATGTTCATTTGAAAACGTCCTCAATTTATTTGACAGTTGCGAAATCAGCAAACTAATTGTTTGTTCTCCTGTAAACAGATGAAGAATGCCGAAGTTCCTAATTTGTTGGCGAGTACTGTGTCTAGTATTTATTACGGTGGTATTAGTTAAGTAGATTGTATCTGTTCCTAAACTAGTTGGCCTACAAAGCTAAGTAATAAAATCATAGCTAATATTTCGTGCACTAAACCCGAATTCAGCTAGTTCAAACTATCCCTAACTTGGCATCAGACGACCCCATTTGTATGTGGGTGCGAATTTTCCTCTAACTATTAACTGAAATTTAACTAAAACGGAATGAATTGCTCCAATGTTCGGTTCAGCTATGGAAAATTGGAGGTAATTAGTATTTTGACATTTCTATTTTAGATGGAATAATGTTATTTACTAGTTTGAAAATAAAGTTGATTCTATACAGTCTATTCGCAATAGCTTGATTAGAATGACAGTGTCACCCAACGTATAAATATTTAATTATAGCAAACACCTTACATTCAAAGTCAAAGTCAAAACTATTTTATTGCATGTAAGTACACTGGGTACATTTATACAACGTCAATTTTTTATCTACCACCGCTTCCAAGGTGTTATATAGAGCTGGGAAGAAGAAGCGGCGCAACAAACTTCCGCAACACATCTTTTAAAATCGAGTTTATACATAACATTATTTTTGTAAAGGTTGTGCGAGGCTGAAGTAACATTAACACCAGGCATCTTTGTCATTTAAATAATCGACTGTTTTATAATAAGCTTTCTTACAAAGTTGTTGTTTATTTCTTTTGTTGTTTATATTCTTCTTGTTGTTTATACTCTTCTATTGTTGTTTATTTTATAGTTGTTCATTGAGACGCGACTAATACTTTTGGATCGGATTAGTTTGTGCCCACTCACTATAGTAATCCGACAGAAATTAATGTTTCTCAATGTAAGGTGGGCACTATAATTGAGTCGTTTAATATCAAAGGCGGGAATCTTTCGAGTTTTTAGTAGGTTGGGACAATGAGAATGAAAAGATGCCTGGCCCTACTAATTTTTGTACCTATGAGTTTTGAGTAGAGCCTCTGTCACACCGATGAAGTCCATAATAAATTGTAGAGTATTTAAAGGAGAGCTTGAAAAATGAAGAAATTAATATATGGGTATTTACTTTACACACATGACTCGTAAAGTGAATAGATTTATGTTAACAAAACGACCTTGTTCCGCTAAAAGCTTTTGTTCCGCTAAAAAATTGTTCATTACCATATAATAATACCCTATACGAATATCATAAAACAGTCTTGTACGACACAAAACATCTAGCGGCTTTGGAAACAAACGCCATGGCATGGCGCGCCAGTACGATATTAAAAACCGATGTCCTAAAGTGAAATGATCTATCTAATTTAAGTTTGTGCTTGTGGGATATAAAAAAATGTTTTAAATAATATTTCTTTATGAATTAGTCATACGATTGAATATACTAGAATACATATTTATAAATTGAAATATTTTTGGAAAATTTAAAAAAATAGTATTTATAGATGTTTAGAGGTTTAAATTTTTAACAACAAACTTTGTAACATAATATTAAGTAAACGAGTAGGTACAGTACAGTACATAAAAGTGACTTGCAATATTTAAAATCGGAAAAATTAAAGTCTTAGGTAATTTCATTAAATGTATAAAATAAAATTCATTGACATTGTATAATTCTGCCCAGCAATTTATAAACGCAGTAAGACACTTTACTGCGTTTATCATTTTATTACATATTTGACATCGTTGTGATAAGATCTTTCAGAAACAAAGACCAGTTTTTCGCTACGTGTAATAGAAGTGAGAGAAACAAAAACTATAAACACCAAATCACCATACAACACAACGTACAATCAAATTTTCAAACGCGATTTACTCAAAACTGTCAAATTGTCCTTACTGCGTTTATAAATTGCACGGCAGAATTATGAGGTACACTTTGTTTTCTTTATTCAGATTGTTAGATTGTTATATCATGCCTACAAGTTTTTTTCATCTAATTGCATCATGTTATTCGCACTACAGTCAGTTTACTGGTTCATTACAACATTTAAGTGCCAGATCCACATAGGCCCACCTAGATTACATTTTCTAGTTAGAATAAAGCTTTAATAGCTTCCAGAGTTAACCCAAATTTTACCCCATCTAATGGAAAATACATACATCGGATTTATCGCTCGCGCCCGCATTTTGCCGGACGAATTCGCTCAGCTGCTTTGGTACGGCATCCCGCATACCTAATTTTATGTCCGGGATAATCCGCTCAGCAACGCATGCACTGCATGCATCCTGCATTCCAATTTGGAAAACAAATTACTATAGCAGTGATGTATTTCTAAAGTTGTCCATTTTTTTTGTCATATCCGTAAAAAACTGATTTTATTATATTCAGAATAGCTTAATTGGAATGTCGTGACAGATGTCAGCGCGTATATGTCTTATAATTATAGGGATATAATACATTCAGAGATGGTGTACCCGACTATTACTTTCTGTCGAACTACTTAAGTGAGTGGTTAATAAAGTAGTGGTTAATAAAGTAATCCGACGAGAAAGTAATAGTAGCTATTAGGCGGCTGAGCCGTTGACGACTGAGGCATTGAGACTGGTAATCTGCGATCATGAATACTATGGTATAGTATTCATGATCGCAGCTGGTAATGTAAGGTGATCGCCATAAATATGATAAGGTTTATACATGGTGACATCTGTCATTCTAATCAAGCTATTCGAATATAGTATAGAAAGCTGTACATTATAATAATAAATTCAAATTGGATTTAATTGTGAACACTGTGCATTATGGTTACACACACACAGTTGCGCACAACTTAATTGCAGTGGACTGTATTTTAATTCCTGACAGAGACGGTTTGAATTGCAACTGTGCTAATGAAGTGAGATTTGATAGCACACAAATTCCAATGTTGCCATTGTAAAATACGCCATTCAATGTTTGATTACACTTTGCAACCAATTAGGATTACAATTGCGTTCATGACAAAGATAGATGATTTAGATTGGTTTGGGCGTGGCTCTCTGTAGGTACCGAATTAAAACAGTTTCAGCAGCTTGATTAATGGTTAAAAGTTCAATTTATAATAAATTGCATCTTTAAGATTTAATTTTTACTGACATTTTGAAGTCGAAATTACTATTGCCTCGGTTGGGTTTTTTGGGATTTGCTTTGGTTTGAGGGGGGGGGGGGTATATGTTATTAAAAACAAAAAAATACTAATGAGATAGGGAGGGCGGTAGGGAGTAAGATGGGTAATAAACCTGTGTTTCTGCTTGAAGTACAATTGGCGCTATCTATTTTACGCTACTGATGCCGTAGGATCTAGGTAATAGGTATGATCGAAGGTTTGGGGTCAAAAATTTTTTTAGATCCACGCTTGGGGCGGAGAGGGTCATTGCTCGGTGGCGTGCCAGGGAAGTGTTAACAGCGGGCGGGCCTGCGCTATCTCGCCGGGGCAATTGCACTTGTCAGCCGGGCTTCGTCGCTTCCTTATCCACTGCACCCATATACAATAGTGCAGCGTTGCGCTTTCAAGTGGCGACCGCGCCCCCCCATGCCCCTTGGTTTAGTGCTCGACTTAACAGCTGTAAGTGCCGGCTTCGTAGCGTGATCTATAGTGTCTTGTATATGCGATGGTATGTTACATTTTATTTATATATATAGGGTTTAACACAATGTCCAGCCAACTTTGGTAAGAGACTATGTTACAAAAAATTTAAACTACAAAGAGAATGGTAGATCCTAACCGTCTATTCGTCTGTTTGAAGTTTGACTTTTATGCCAGACGCATATTTAGCTATTAAATAATTTACGTTCCTTTGTAAAACAAGGACAAATTGGAGTAATAAAAGCTTGAGAATGAAACTAAAATGTTTGAGAACATTATAAATGTATTCTAAGATCCTTTTGAAAGTTTTATATTTCTAACGATAATTACAACTCTAGACGAGACATTATTTGGAATATAACCTAATGTATATTTAAAAGCAGTTTGAATGTTTAAAATTTATAAACACCATATAATTTTAATGAAGCGCATCTGTTGCTTGTGGGTAGGTAGAGTTAAAGTGCTTTCACAGATATTCAAAAGTACCTAATGGATGATACTGAGTTCATTCACTTTAGAAAACTTTGAAATTTACAATTACGCTCCGAAATTCGTGGAAAAAGTAAGGAATAAATTTTATTAAAGTACATACATACTCATTAGTCCGGCGACGAAGTTTGTAGGTAGGTATAAAAAGTGGAATTTGATTTTAAGAATTTCCATAAATCGCAGTTGAAAAGTTACTTAGCGAGAACTTTTACCTTGTAATAAAGCACTATTTTTATTTGTTTTGTTTCTTGCGAATCCCCATGAATTTTTAAGACTGAACGTTCGTTTTTAATAAATGAACATTTTGCTTTACACACTTAAAGACACTCAGTTGTAAGGGGGCACAACAATATAGAGTGCTAAATAGTCAACATCACCTGCATGAGGTTGACTCATTCCTGAATACCTAAGAGGTGCATAAAGGTTAAATTCTTTTAAATTATTACGTACCCAATTTGCTTGTTAGTCATGGCTTGTGTATTTTTATTTTTAAGCTTGTGTATGCAGTTTATACCTAAGGTTTTTATAAGCTGAAAAGTTGCATGTGTTTCAAGTATAACGACTTACTAATGGTTGGGAAACTTGTCATTTTGTGGAGGTAATTATAATCTCGTAAAAAGTTCAGTGACTTTGCTTGCTTACAGTGGGCTCCGTGACGTATGTCGGAGGGAGGGGGGAGGTGGTCCCCGGGGAAGTGGCGACCTCATTAGAGCAGCCGTCTTGTGCTTGTGACTTCCTTAATTCTATTAACTCTCTGCCCTCAGTTTTTCTTCCCTCTGTGTAAAGAATTTTCAAATTTTCATAAGTTCATAGCTTCTTTATTGTAGGTTGTATGTACCTTTACGTTTCACTAACAATGAGATATTGTTGAAGACTGTTCATTGTGGTAGGTATATCTAAAGGAAAATAAATATAATATACTATACTTACTTATCACCGCGACCAGGGATAGAACTTGGACATCTCGACATGACAGGCCGCGCCTTCCCCACTATCTATCTGACGCCACAGACCGCCAATGAAAAAGACGTCCGCAAAAATTACTCCACTGTGCACTCAGCTAAACAACGCAACAATAAATAATGTAAAAGGAAGCGGACATCACCTCTTATCATGTGTACAACAACAACAAAGTTCGCAGTAAGACACAGGTATTCAGGTCTAATTACGTAGTACGGATAGCCTCGCAGTGATGGATTGCGACGGTAGCGTGCCTGCTTCGCGTGCCAGGTTTATCTTGCAAGCGTTTGTCTGCCACCTTTTGAATGAGCAATAGTTTCTTTACTATCTTTTGTCATTTACTGGTGATATGACGTCATTTGACGTCAAAATGCGATTTTGCTCACTGTTTTCTCGTAGCAAAAGCTGCCTGTTTGAGCTTCTATGAGGTGAATAATCATCATCATCAACAGCCTATTAACATGTCCCCACTGCTGGGGCTCAGGCCTACCCTATCAACGAGGGCGTTCGGGCTATAGCGCACCACGCTAGACCAGTGCGGGTTGGTGGACTTCACATGCGCCTAAGAATTTCTTTTTCGGCGTATGCAGGTTTCCTCACGATGTTTTCCTTCACCGTTTGACAGCAGGCAGTACTTAAGTTTCGAGAAAAAACCCATTGGTACATGGCCCAGGCGGGGATCGAACTTCGGACCTTTCGATATGATAGACCGCGTCTTATCCCCGAGGCCACTGACGCTCACTGAGGTGAAAAATAATTAAGCCTAATTGGACCATCAAACTAAATGAACGATACATAGCCACTGTTCTCTGCTGATTAAAAATGGCGCTAGCAACATATAAAGCCGTCAGTCAAACCAACGATCTCATACTTTAGCCATTAGTTCCGCATTTGGCCACCAGCAGTAAAAAGTTTGTGCTCTGTATTATAGGAGTGCCGTTACAAGGAAACGAATGATAACATCGATACTTATCCCGATGACTAACGCCGCAGCCGCACGGAATATTAAATGCTATACGCGATTTATTCACCCTGATTTGATAGCCTTATTATAAAAGGTTTGTTTTCGAGCACTATTCGAACATTATTTTTTAAACCTTGTGATAATTTTATGAAAAAGTACTTATCTCGTTCATAATAATATTTTATTATAAACATACCTATTAATGGGTTAAAAACATATGAATCAAAAAATTTAACCACACGCGCGACCAAAGTGACTTGAAACTTCTTGGGTAAAAAGCGAACAGCAGTTTACTGTTATGCCTACATATCTATCTGGGCTGGGTCTCTGAGTTTAAATAGTCACTTCACGAAAAACATTTTTCTTCGCAAGTCTGTCATCAACTTATCATAAATAATATTTTTTATAGAATCTTATTTTCACAAACCCCTTGTAATATTGATATTAGAAACAAATACAAATATTATAATGGATTAAAACTTGCCCCTATAAAAAATTAAATAAAATACATTTTATATTTACAACACAGAATTCAAAGCTCAAAGACTTTATTGGTCGTATCTATACGAATGAATTGTACCCGCATTGAAAGGTAGAAGTCATACTGGCCTTACATACTACTTACTTACAAAAAGATAAGCTACGCGTATTAGTTCAAGTCTCAGAGATCTTAGACATTGTGGACCATGGTGGTCCATTTGAAAAAATAAGTATACTGAAGTGGCAGTGTGCAAGACACACCTCTGTCTAATTTAAGTTTTGTTCGGGCGAGTTACGGAATGCAATATAAAAGCGAGTCACGCAGGGTTGTTAAAACCAAATAACACTGTAACAATTGCACCCCTTAAGAACAGGCACAGTCAGCGTCAAAAGTAGCTGACTGTTCCTGAACAACCTGACTTTTTATTTTTTAAAAGTTACTGAGCCTTCTATTTTATCAAATTCGTCTGCAGAAAGCAAACATTTCCATGTACCTTTAACAAATATAAAACAATTGCGTTATACAATGTTTGCTACTTCATTATGATATTTAGTTTGTGTCAGAAGAACTCAATCGACATTCACTCTCGACATTAATTTTGAAACATTGTGTAGATAATAATGTAGGTACCTACTTTAGAAAATTTCAGGTCGGACTATTACGAAAATTGTTTAACATTGCAATTATTTTGGAAAATTCAAATATTAACCTACTTTTGATGCTGACTGTACCTACTTAGGTACTCGAAACTATGGTGAGTACAGAATACAGACTTATTTTCGTCGAAATACCTAGTTTTGTTATTGTGGAAAGTACAGTGGAAAGTTTCAGCACTGCCTCCCCGAGTTCATACAAAACGGTCGCATTTCTTCAAGTTTTTCCAGTGCCCTCTAACAGTTTGAAGGAGCGCCGCCCCGTTAACCGTCTGCGTTTAGAAGAAAAATAAAACTTTTGTTAATTAAATTTATTTGATAAGTTTAATTAATCAGAAAAGTCTTACAGTGCCCGCTTCGATTACAGGACGGGAGGTTAATGAACTAAAATCCGCAAGAAGTGTAAGGTAAATATTAATAAGAATGCTCGAAGCGGTCTAATGAAGCCACGGCGGCGCGGGCGGCGCGGCTCGCCCGGCCACCGAGGGCACGGCAAACATTTTTAATCCGTGGCGCATCTCATAAATTTCAGAGTCAGGATGAAGTCCCTTTTGTTTTTCTTCGCGAAAAGAAATATTTTTCGCAAAATTTACAGCGCTTAGTTGCAGCGCGGTTGGCGGGCGCAAGTTTGCGGTTGTAAGATTTCTTTTTATTGTCCAAGTTCATTGTCGTTGAAACTTTACTCAGCTCGCCTGTCTTGATACTGATTAGCAATGGGTTGCGTGTGAACAGTTTCGTGAAAGGACACAGAGCGATCAAAATACCAACCATAACCTGCATCCTCCTCTATAGGAGAAGATCCTACGATCTTTCCGCATCAGCCGCTTGCCATTTAAACTATCTTGGTCGACGGGCAGTAGATTTTATTGCTAGCTTTATTTATATGCTCGTCGTGATATATGGGCGCGATATTGAATAGCAACGGACGGGTTGCGTGCCAGCCGTTATCACTCACTGTGTTGGCGATCAACAGCTAGACGCACGATAAATTTGAACAAGTTGACGCCCCTTCTGTTGGTATAGAAAATTGTTTTGTTGATTTTGATATTCGATACATTTACTTCATACATGTAATTATGAGTTCCTCGTATACCTAAATTTTAAAAAATGGTGTGAGGTCCTTCTCAATCTGTCACAGCGTAAAAGTTACACTTAAAAACCAAAAAGCATGAAGGTACATGGAACAACCAGTTGGACAATCCAGTTGGTCCACGGGTAATACCCCGGGGTATTACAACGGATACCTTCGATGTAGGTATAGATCTCAAATTTGAAAGAATAAAAAGTCATAAAGCAAGGTACTGTAACTTTTTTTGAATGCGATATCGCGTTATAAGGTTTTTAAATAATGTTTCATACAAAAAAAAATCATCTGTACCATTTTAGAGATACCCGCTTTTTATCCGACTTCGGCGAAGCCCAAATAGTAGAATACGACAAGTGAATAAAAAGTGAATTTAATTCGAGGGACTAAGTTGGATCCCAAGAGCAGCGAAGGATTCCAGATTAGAATCCTGAGCGGAGCGAGGGATACAAAAGGACCGGTTTTTTTTTTTCACGAGCTGTGTAACTCTACTTTATACCATTGACTTCGAGAAAATAAATAGAAGTATGGTATTTAAATTTATCACATCTTAATATATGATAGGAAAGTTGTAAAAACCATCCTTATTTGACAGATAAAAAAATATCAGCCACTTGATCTTGCTGTTAGTTTATCAGGCAGCTATAAAATAAGGAAGGTTCGAATTCTCGGGCGCCCCACCAAATAGATTTTAGCTCCATGGTGAAATTAGAACATAGCTCTCTAGCCAGCTATGTATTTTTATTTTTATTCTCTAGTGAAAATAGAGTTTTATTCACTGTTTTCGAGTAACAATGATAAATTTTTTATTATTCTCTATTGACTAAAAGAGAGTTTTATTCACTGTTTTCGATGAATAAAATGCTAGAATAGAGTGGCAATGCTATAAAGGAGGGTTATTATATATTAGATATTTATGTCATTGTCTTCACATGATCATCACTGGATTATGATAAATCCTAACACGACAAATACGTTTAGTCCACACAAGTAAAGACGCGTGTTACAAGCAGTATGTCATATGTGCAGAATTAATATCTCAGGTGTCTAACTAGCTCTCCTTAAACTTTGGCAATAATTTTGATTTATAGAAGCACGACCGCTTATATTTTACCAGAAGTTTACCTATATTATGTAAGTACATTTTACACGTTACCAATACTAATTCAGAATATGTACAGTTCCGAATACAAATCTATAAAAGGATCCATGCCGAAAATAAATTCTCGGTTCATTAGTACTGTTTTTATTGGAAAATAATATCCGTTCACCGTAAAATACGTCTACGTATAATACTGGTGATTTTACGAAAGCAACTTTATTTTACCTGTGCATGCACTGAGCCTTGTTTTCGTTTGTGCAATGTACCAATGGAGAGAGATATGCTCGGAGTTTCCCTGCGAGATCGAATCAGAAATGAGGAGATCCGCAGGAGAACCAAAGGTCACCGACATAGCTCAAATAATTGCGAAACTGAAGTGGCAGTGGGCTGGGCACATCGCTCGTAGAACTGACGGCCGTTGGAGCAGAAAGGTTCTCGAGTGGCGACCACGTATCGGAAGACGCAGCGTAGGCAGGCCTCCCACGAGGTGGACCGACGGTCTGGTGAAGGTTAGCACAGGACCGGTCGTCGTGGAGATCCTTGGGGGAGGCCTTTGTCCAGCAGTGGACGTCTACAGGCTGATATGATGATGATGAATGTACCATGAGACAGTTCCGTATCTTCCTTTGGTTTCAAGTTCTCGTGACTTGTTACAATGTAGTCAGGAGCTTGAGAAGGATTGGCTCCGACCCTCGCGTGTCTCTTACAAAGTAGGCAATTGTTTTAAGGTGCTTCGCCGCGTTTTACTAGTTTTAAACTACTTTAGCAACTGTTACTGCAGTCGTTCTTGCAGTTTCCATTGCAGTTTCGGGAAATATTCTTGGGCTATGTCTTATTTTGAGAATGAATACGAGTATTTTTATTTGCGGTGGACTACATCAATACCATTGCAATGTAGCCACTATGCTCAACTAAGATAGACGAGCTACCTAAGATTCGGGTTTTGAGTTTGAAGAAGTGGTCATTAGAAATGGTCATTTATTTAAGTGGTAATTTGTAGAAGTGGATATTTAAAAAAGTGGTCATTTTTATTTGTGGTCCTAAACCGCCGAAAGGATACATACATAAATACTCACTATGTCCCTGGCGGGGTAGGCAGAAAGATAGGAGCGCCAAGTATCGCGATCCTGACACACCTCTTTCGTTTCGTTCAGTCTCATCATTCTCTTCACTGGATCCCGAATGCTCTACCAGTGTCCGTCTGTGAGCACCCGCTCTATCAGATCCTGGTAGGTATGTCTTTCTAGCTCGTCCCCGACTTCTATTACCAATCACATTAGCTCGATATATGCTTCTCACACATAAACACATTACATTCTGCACATTATTTACCTATGATGTAAGTCTAAGCATCCATCCAGCCATCAATACAACATTTTCTGTAGTTCCGTTTGTCCCTAGTTACAATTGCCCTGGTGCAAGTTTTAGACTTGAAACTAGTGTGTTTGGAAGTTGTTCATTAAACAATGTTAAGGGAAACATAAACGTATATTATTTATTAAGGCATAAAGTGGGTCGTTAAAGGTGCATGAATTATTAAGGAATATTTTTTACACGAAAGTGTTCCCCGCACATTAGTAAGGAGGGCAAACGAGCACAAAATTTCCTTGTATCGACAAAGTGGCCGGCCAGAATTCCCATTTCACCGATAACGATCTGTCCCACCTCGTGGCCATTAGGGGTCATGCGATGGCCAGATAGGGGGCAATTTATGCAGTGCACACTCAAGAGCCGCGGTATTTACTTCTTTTTACGGGAGAGATCCGTATCTCTTCGTGCGAATGTTTCGTGGCCGAGCCGCGACCTCTCGTGGCTTCAATGCGGCTATTGTATGGAGCCGCGTCTTTACGGTTCGGGTTAACGAGAATTTGTTTTCTCGCATTAGCACGAGGCTTTGTGAACCCTTCGTCCACCCCTTCGAACCCTTCGACATCGATTAGCTTCTGGAAGTCGTGACGTGAATTTTGTGGCAATAAACGTATGAGAAATCTGTATTCTAGAGATGTGAGGTGTTACGTCTGTGGTGGCTTTTGATCAGTAAAATAAAAGGTACTAAGCGTAAAAATCCTGGCAATGAAAGCAGCTAAGATAAGTTTAGGCTCCATATTGACGTAAAGAGCATTGACCTTGTAAAAGAATTGTAGGTGAATTGATGTATCACTTCACGTACTGCTTCGATACAGATAAATAGCAGACGTGAGGAGCGTACAGAAACACTTTTCTGTCGCAAGAGGAACAAAGACTAATGCTAGCAAAGTAGGTACCTACCTAGGTGAGTGTAGGTTACTTTCATAAAGAAATTAATTCGCAAATTAGACAGTAAAGTTCTGTTCATGTGTGTAACATTTAATAATTGTATTTTGTTATTAGATTAAGGTATAATATCTACACACTCATTAGCATGTGCCGCCCATCCAACGAACCATAAAAGTACAATAATTACTTTATGCAGCACAAATGCTACAAACAGACCGAAATTGCGTTAAATTTTGTGAAAACTTGTTTAATTGCGAGCATTTAACAAATTTTAAAGCAATAAAAGAACAAACACGTGTGTTTGAGCTTTTAAAGTAAGGTTTAATTCATTTTTGAGGCACCTATTTTCTTTTCATTCCAGATTACAAGCACAGAATATCTAATATTTAGTTCACCACTTCATGTAAAGTCCCACCCCACTCATATTTAAATGCGAAAGTTTGTTGTTCAATTTCGATGTAACGGCTGAACTTATTTTGATGAAACTCGGCAATTACCACATTATGATTCTTTTTAATAATACTAGTAAATGATTATTGACTACACGCGGGTTTTGTTTATTACTTACATGAGTATTTTACTAATTAGAGTGGCGAAAATGTTTGTCTATTTGTATTTTGTTTCTCTTTTAGTTTGGAACTTTGGATACCTGAAGTCCAATATTTTTGTTGATAGTAAGAAATCCTTTTATTTCAGGAGTAAATAATCAGAAATTGAAATATATGTAGCAATTGTGGTGGAAACAGAGTAGTTTTAGTTTTAAAACAGAATTGACGTTAAAAAGTGTATATTGTATACCAATTTTGAATAAACGAATTTTGACTTTGACATTGAATTGAATTAAAAACAAAAAACTATACATTTTTAGGTTTCGTTGCCTGTGAAAAGGTTCTCTACTCAGCATGCTGCGGACATAGAGTCAGCAGCGCTGCTTTTCCGTTAAGCCTGGCATGAAGTATGAAGTAAAACAAGATATTTTTAAAGCTTAAGGTAAATGGTCGATGATTTTAATTTAATAATTTCGTTATGGTGACAATATACGTACCGTATGTACTGCTGAGCAAGCACCACATGAGTTATTGCGCCATTATTGGACCGTTTCAGCGGCGGCGCTAATAAAAACGGAATATTTCACGTATCGCCGGGCCCCGCGTATTACCATAAACAATTTGCGATTCAGCCGCCTGCCACACCAATGATTCGATATTTTCGCATTCATTCGATGAGCTGCACGGGTAATTTTGGCGTTTTAAAATTCAATTATGTTAACAAAATGTTGAATTTAAAATGATGACGTGTGGATGCTCATTTCGATGTTTACGATTTCGATGTTATAAAGCATTTTGAGGGCGTATAGATAGAGTTACATTACTAGGAGGTAAGACCTACTTTTGGCGAACGATGGTGTCGTTCTACCGTTTTGCGTTTGTGTGCAATAAAACTCCGTACGTCGTTTATATAGTGTTTACTGGGATACTGATTACACTTGTTACACATTAAGAATTAACAGGGAAAGCCTTAAAACTGATATATGGCTAGAAAACTAATTAGCGTTTTTGAGCAAGTTTGTGACTCGAATGAATCTAATTGACATCTAGAATGAAAGTTTTGAATGATGATGCAATTAAGTGTTACCAAATAAATCCGCTAGGGGCGTGCATAAGCGCCACATACTAAACTTACCTGTGTGCCAAGAGAAAAGTCCCTAGATACCCATCTAAGTACCTACCATAAACTTAGGTATATCAGTCTTTTTAGAGTTATTTTAGGAGATAAAATATCTATTTCTTCTATCCTACAGGACAGAAAGCTAAATTAGTATTAGTTTATTTACTATAATAGTACATTGTGCAATAAGGGCAGTAAGTAGGATATTACTAACGAGAGTCTGTTAGAAGCCCGACGCCTAAGGGGGAAGGATTTTAATGACTCGAGTTTGTAATACCCTTACTGCCCGTGATGCACACAATGTTTTTTATCACATTTGCGAGGAAATAAATACCTACGACACAAGGGAACAAATATTTTCTTTGACTTTGCTGATATTATTTAAGATTATTAAATTAATTTAGTTAAATTAAGTTAAATTGAGTTAAATTTAATTATCTTAATATAACTCAAGTTAACTCATTTAACTCAAGTCGAGTCAAATCGAGTAAAGTCGAGTACAGTCGAGTACAGGCGAGTACAGTCGAGTACAGGCGAGTACAGTCGAGTACAGTCGAGTACAGTCGAGTACAGTCGAGTACAGTTGAGTGCAGGCGAGTACAGTCGAGTACAGTCGAAAACAGTCGAGTACAGTCGAGTTTAGTCGAGATAAGTCAAGTTAACTACTCAATTTAACTTAATTTTTAACTCAATTAATTTAATAAACCAGTTCAGTACAGCCAGCTACACATTACAGCCCTAGGGGTATAATATTGTACTGATTTTCATTATTCTCCCGCGGGTATATATAGGCCATTGTGTTTCTTTAGGTACGCATATAATCAGACCCTGAGCGAGCAAGTGTGATGAAAAAATTGATGTTTGTGAGTTTGGATGTTTGTTGCTCAATCACGCTAAACGGCTGAGCTGATCTTGACGAAATTTGGTATATTTAGTATTAACTTACCTACTTATAACCTACAAGTAAGTACCTAGTATACTTTTTTAAAGCGGGCGAAGTCGCGGTACGTCCGCTAGTTATCATATAGTGTGCTAAAAGTGTAGAACATCCACCTGAAAAGTACACATTGATCTGTAAACTAAATCATATTATTATTTAGAACTAATATAAACTAATCATATAAGTATTTTTTGCAACTACTAATTGTTAAACTTGGGTTTAAATGAGCGTGATGAACGGTAGAAGCGACCCCGAAGTGCGTTCACTTGTTGAATGCTGAGTGAGACAAAAACTATGTTCATTGATGACGGTAACTCACTGGACCTATAACGGAATTAAGGCAATAGGGACGTATTCAGATATTCTGAGGGAGGTGAAAAAATATGAACAAGTTCGTGCTAGGGACAGTAGTTTCGTTTCGTTCGTAGTTTCCGGAGTAAACAATGCGGGAAGCATTTATAGGCGGAAAGGTCCATACAAAGGTTAAAAAAGCAATACCGTGTTCATCTATAAATTGGTACATCTACGTGTAATATAATTCCGTCGCTCCTGGAATTTTATTGCATTCTTAATCTTCCGATGACGCACACCACCCACCACAACCGTGAGGACTATCTTTCTTATCTAACGTCAGATTATCGGAAGGAACCAATACCTTTGCCCCCCCCCCACCCCTCCTGCATACGTCCTCCTGGCTACTCAACGGTTCGAGTAATCGTGTCAGATCGCAGCAAGTGTCCCTCGGAATGGCCCCGCACACTCGATTACACGGCTAATGCAGCCATTCGTTTAATAGTCAAAAGCACTCAGTGCGGGGCCACCTTTTCAACATAATATTTGGCTATTCATAGCTGAGCTGAGACTTCAGGAATTGCAGCTTTAGCGTTTCAAATAAAATCTAAGCGAAATGAAATAGTGCGCGCTTGTAAATGTGCCATTGTGTCTGCACAAAAGGGAATTTAGCTTATTTTTGTACACTCAGATTGTTAAATCAAAAACTGATCCCCATGGGACCGGCATAACCCGTGGGCAGCCAACTTTAATATATATTAAAGTTCGCTGCCCGTGGGCATAACCTATTGCGGGGGTCACTGGTTTTCGCAGAATGGTTCTATCGGCGAAGGGTATTTCGGCATACCATACCGAGCTCGGTAAATTATCGTATATATAATATCATTCATCACATGTCATTAACTTTGACTTTTTACGTAAGAAAATTGTGTATTAATATTTGTAATGTGAAAGAAATCTATCTAATCATTTTTTTAAGCACATTGACCCCATCTGTTTATAGAAATCCTTCACCGAAAAACCTGTGCGCTAAGCGAAGAAAAACTCTTTGGTGAATCGGATTTGAACCCTTTGCCTCATGAAGGTGGGGCGAGCGCCCTGCCACTCAGTCTACCACAACTACAATTTAGCTCAAGTGTAATTATACCAGGAATATTTATAGGCTAATTTCGTGCAGCGATTAGTAGTTTGACGAACTAACATTTTGGCAATTAAGCAAGATGGCTGAATTTGCATATTTATGGGTACATTATGTTACGTGTATTTACATAGTACAAATTATTAGAGTTTATATAACTTTTTTAGGGCTTGGTTAAAATAGTGATTATTTTAATGTGGAGTGGAATATTACTAGTGTTTGGTCTGATTGTCTCCAACGTCTATTTGTCTATTAATTCTCTTGCCACTTGATAAATATAAGTTTCACGAAGCAAGAAAAATAAGGAGAAAAGCACTGTTGCTCCTCCTCTTAATTAAATACATTCATTATTTTAGGATCGACTTGTTTTTGTTCACTATTATCATGAAGCTAAAAACTTCTTCGCGAGCGAGTTTTATCTTTAGGCATATCCCAGACACAGGCTCAATATGCAAACGCAGGCCGCGCGTGTCTGAAGTCTCACATACATTGCATAGGGAAGTCAACAGGCCGCCACCGCCACCGCAGGCCGCGTGTGTCTGTGTAACGCCTTAATTATTTAAAGCTTTCGAATAACAATCTCCATAATCCGAGCCACGAGCATGTGCATCCGTGGCACCCGCCAAAAATGGATACCCGCCGCCAAACTTAGATTTCGAGGACGGGGCAGCGCTACCATACATTAATTAACTTTGTTTGAGACCTAAAGATTGCTTGTACACGTTATATTTATTATTCCTCAATAAATATTAAAAATTTGCCATTTTATATAATACCTAGATCTTTATAATATACAAACATAATAATGTGAAAGTTTTGAGTCACTAGGTCTCCGGCCTTATTGGTAACGAAGTTAAACGTTAAATTCATAATCATAAATCGAGTAATTTTCAATCGCCAATGCAATAGTCAAAAATTGCAAAGTAACAAAAGAGCATACAACAAGACTTTATACAAGTTCGATATTGCTTCTGACCGTATGTATGTATGAACTGAACGAGTTAGAAGTGCAACGGAATTAATGGCTTCGTGCACCGATAGTATTGGAATTGGAAAATACTGGGGCTCCCGCACTCTATGCGGTGTTTGGAACGCTGTATTACAGTGGAGTCTTTTCTTTCATGCAGAACTTTTGACTTTTCAATTTGGTGTGTAATAAATAAAGAAAGGAAAATCACTACAGATAGCACATGATAGAGACAGGTAGATGGAGAGGTGAGAGGTCTACCTAGACAAGACAAGGGGAAAAATATGTAAATGGACGCTAAAAGCAAACGAAAAACTATATTTGTGGCAGAAAAGATCTTTACGCTACATAGAATCTTGATGAATGTTACTATACTAGTAAAATAATGATGAGCATAAAGGTATTCAATTATTTGTTATATGACGACTTAATCAATTTGTTTAGAACTCCGAGTTGCCACAGAAAATTAAAATAAAAAACGAGAAATTCATTGTGCGGTTGAAACGTTGGTTTGCGAGTTGTGACTGCTTTTGTAATTTACGCGAACGTCAGTAAAACGTTCCAGAGCCAAACGGTTCGTAGTGCAAATCAATTTACCTCACCCATTTCCCAAATAAAAACCTCTCGCTTTACATACACCCGTGTCAGGCACGTAGCCAGGAATTGCAGACACCCCTTTCCTAAATACAGTCCGTGCAATTTGTGTGACATAAGACGATCAAAAAAAAACGCGTGGTACTACCAGCGGGCTATTACCAAATCCAAACCATAACCAAAAACGTTTATGTTGCATGTATACGTTTGGCAAATCTTTACAAACGCAAATGTGTAGAGCAGGGGTTTGGCTTGCGTTTGTAAAGGTTTACCAACTGTGGCACCAACGGTAGTCCCACGGGATCTTGCAGATATGTAAAATGTAACCTGCAAAAATATTCCCGAACACTGAGTGTTTTGAATATTTTTTCACCTTAAGAGAAGTAACTAGGGCTTATAAGACTGAAGTCCTTCCGCGAATTAAATTCGTTATTAGTCAAGGTTTATTTATGGAGGAGACGGCTAATTTGGTCGAAATTCCTCTGGCGAATAGGTTCCGTGGATGATTGTAGAGAAGAAGCGCTTGAGGGCTATCATTCCCTATTATTGGTATAACCCTGCTGAATGGCGAAGGGTGGATGTCCCCCGTATAATATTAGGTCCGAATTAAACACCGTGCGATTGCGAGTAGCCCTCCCAGGTAACAAATACTGACTCCGTGCCTGTACTATCCGTATGTTGGTTTTCGAACTTATTTCCATTCCATAAGCTACATTCGCGAATCACGATTGCGAGAACCGAGATTAATAAATTCTCCCTGTCATGTTAACCAAACGCATGCTAGAATAAATCAAAAGAATTTTTTCTTTCGAGTGTGTCGGTTGTAACGATTTTCTGCAGGAAATCATTATCTCGTAATTTCATATTCCAAAAAAGTTACCAAGTTTTGTTTTTCATTTGCTCGCGTTCTCGTTTCTTAGTTTCTTTTTGACGATTTATCACGATAACATTTTTACCACTGAGTAATACGAGTGAAGCGACTTTTAAAGATAATCGGATTTATACGGATAGATATTTTCCAGTATATTTTCCGGTTATTTTTGTCGAGATTTTTAAAAATGTTGTTTTTCGAGACATGACTGTGAATATATATTTTTTTACTGACACTAATGTTCTAAATGATGATTTATGTATTATATAAATTATATTATGTATTTAATAATAATAAAAAACATTTTATCGGATAGATATGCGGATGTATGTTACACAAAAATACTCGAATTGAGCTTTTTGAAATCGTTTAAATATAATTATCAAACTAATCCTACATTGTGCGTATTTTCAGCAAACAATATCTCAAACTAGTCTCAAAAACGTGAAGGTATTGTAATGGAATGCGGATGCCCTAACTGCTAACATTCTTATACTTACCAACATTATGAAGTACAAAGGACAGCAAATATATAGGTATAAGATATAAAACTTTTACGGGGCATAAAAAGGAGAGATGCCGAAAATCTTTGCCATAAAACCTGGCGCCACCGCCTATGTGGATTACCGGTGTTATATTTCCTGGTATCAGCAGTATGAGGAGATCAAAACACCATTGATATGTTCAATTCATAGATATCGAGACTGAATGGCTCTGACAAACCTATATAGTTTCGTATGCAATCATTCATATTAAAAATTTACATCATGTATTCTGCGGTTATAGCCCAACGACACCCGACACGGAGGACCGCATACAGAAACCACTACTTTTAAATACAATTTCCTGATCGCTTTTGTTCTCGAAAACTATAAAAATGCATTAATTTCAATCCGGTTATATACCTTGTATTACGGCTAAACAACAATGAAAAAAAATACAATTCCCGTGTAAGTTATTTTGGGACTTAACGAATAATAAATATGAAGTCGACGACGAACCCAAGAATTCGGGCCAGAATAAATTCGGGTACATTCAAACGTTATTGAATTCCACGATTGAAAATTCAAGTTAAATGCTCGTTCCTTGAATGCCACTTGATGGCATAAATTTAATATCGTGACCGAGAGCATCCAATGGAACTTTTGTAACAAATTTCATTTATCTCCTGTTCGTTCAGGAATTTCATAATAATAGATTATTATCGAGATGATTTAGAGAAGAATTTTAATGGAATCATTAGAACAGATTGATATGTTTGTCGATAACAGAAGTAATCGTTGATAAAATATATTTAGACGACCTTGACAAAATTAACTTTAAGGGCTTTAATATCAACAATAATTAATATTAAAGGCTGAGTCTCGCCATCCAGCGAGGACTCCTCGGGACTCTACCGAGCGGTGGCGGCGATTTGGCCCAAATTCTTTATCTTTGTTAGTTTTATTTTTAGTGGCGTCTATTATTATCTTTGTAGATATATATTAATTTTATAATTTTAATGTTATTATTTAATTATTTGATAGGTATTAAATAATTATTTTCTTTAGTTTGGTTCAGTATTTAAAGTTATGTTAAATTAATTATTGTGTATCTTATTATTTAAAATTTTACTTATTTCGATTAATATTTACATACATACATATCGTCCCGCTATGTCTCTGACGAGGTAGGCAGAAAGAACGGACCGCCAAGTATCGCGATCACCTCGATCTCTTCGGCTCTGTCACATTCTCTTCAGACACGCTCGCCACGGTTATAGCGCCTATTTACTAGAACAAATATTTTTACCTAGAATTTAACCGACTACTGCCCGACCCATTGCAATGTAGGTAAACTAAATGGTATGCCTCATACGATCTTGTAGCATTTAAAACAATGTATAAGAAGACCTAATTGTTTACTTTACTGGCATACTTCTACTACGACCTATATCGATGAATGGCGGGCTCGTTGGTCCCGGTTTGTGTATTGTGCTATCGACACGAGTAATCGGTTTTCTAGGCCATAAATCTCGCCGGTAATTAATCATGCTTCTGACCATGATGGCCGACATCGAGCGCCGAAGCTCGCTCGGGGAGAGCCGAGACAGCGTTTTTCTCGCCCTTTGTCTTTTCCACGCGTTAAACTTCGCTAGGTAACTTTTCCTTCGAAGATTAAACAGTACTAATCTATACTATTATTTAGTTGTAACCGGAGAATTTCTGTTTTGTCATTGAAGGGATTTAAAAAAACTATTGGAATATGTTATTTAGGCTTAACTGATCCCAAAACACTTTTCAAAAAATTTCTTGTTTGTTTGTCTGTTGGTACCTGCATCACGCTAAAACTACTGGTTCGATTTGAACCGTTTTTTTTGTTTGAAAGCACATGTGGTTGTCTTAAAATTTGGTGCACTTGAATTTTTTAAATTCCAACCCTAAAAGGGTGAAAATAGATGTTAAGGTTTGTACGGGAACAAAATACGGGCAACAAATAGTATGTAACATAAACGATACTTTGTAATGCGAACGAAGTCGCGGGGCATAAGCTAGTAATATAATATAATCGTTTCGTTTCGTTTCGATTCGTTCATATCGCTAGCATTTTGTTTACTCTAGGCAAACATTTTTCCATTCAATGTAAATATTTGCCTATATTTTTGTAACAGTATTTTAACAACGTCGAAATATAGAAATAAAATGACTTTAGAGAGAGGAGATTTTCAGTCGTAGTCAGTTATTTTAACCCGCATCCGCTACGCAGCTACGACGTAGCGCATGCTACGCGACACGGAAGGGTCAGTTACGTATCAACATCCTTACAAACTTTCGCCTTCATAATATTAGTAGGATTGTTAGGGCTTCTTTCACCGCTTGCTGATAAAGTACCAGATACCCTATCTGCTGATTATCTGACAGATACCCAATTTTGTTAGTTTCACAGGTACCCGATTGCCTTTCTGTCAGATAAACTAACAGCAAGATCAAGCGGCTGTTATTTTTTATCTGTCAGATATTTTAATAGAGACTAGAGGTGTGCAACACGAAAATATTATCAGCCAGATTTATCTGATAGATAAGTTTATCTGTCAGCTTACTATCTGTAACAATATCAGCAAGTGGTGAAAGAGGCCCTTAGTGTTTGGAATCTACATCAGTCACTCTTTCGATCATTAGCGAGCGGGAGCGTAGCGAGCTTTTTCCGTGTTCTGTGCTTTCGATAGACCTATCGATTCTATGTGTGTGACGTTATGATACTTGAATCTTTCTTATCGATAGCTTGAATCAATCAAATTAATGTCTCCGTCAAGATGGTATGATAAATTATTTTCGAAGTAAAGAGAATTGAAGAGTTATAAAGAGATTAAAATAATTTTAAGTAGGTTCTCTTCTATATTATGAGTATTTAAATACCGCCTTCGCAGAAATGTTGTGAATGTAAATTAATATGGAATTCATACAGACATTGTATTGTCCATTGTATCACCATTCTCATATGACCACCAGGAAACGGCGCAGACGTCGTAGCGTGCTCAGTAGCAATCACAAATTTTACTCGAACGCTTTGTGAAAAACCACAGGTACATTTCGATAAAATATATTCGGGTAAGTCACCGGGTAACGTTTTTAAAATGGGATAGAACGGCGGCGCGGCGGCCGGCCGTGCATATATCACCGCGATCCGATAAATCACACGCCATGATCACTGATCAAAAGTTGGTAAAGCTTAGCATTTCCGAATATACGTATAAATCAGTCCCGTCGCCCGTGAAATTAAAACGAGATCAAAGTTGCTCAGGAGTCTATCAAAAACTTTTGGAAAAGTTTGATTTCAATATTTGCTGTCCCGTTGCGTTGAATTCGCAACGCGTCAAAAAAACTATCCCGTGCCAGGAAGGCTACGCGCTAGGCGCCCTGTAGCAATCGTGACTTGGTGACACTAAAAGAGTCGCCGCACTGGGTTAGTAGAGTGACACCTAACATCAAAGTGTATTATGTAGAATTCAATACAAGCAAATGTATTCTTTGTCGCATAATGATATGGTCTATAATCATATAATATAATGCTATATCATATAACGCTTTGGATTTCAGACTAGCATATATTATTTGCATTTGTTTTTATTTGCATGAACTAAAACTTCTATCATAAATTGTTTGATCCTCATCAAGTTGTTTGTATTTGTTGATGAAAAAATTAGTACTAATTACTATAGTACTGCTTATTCAGACTTAATTAGAAGGATATTCGATGAAGTGATAGTGCGATGGCAGTTGTCGCATAACCAATAACCATCGCGACACAGGAAGCGGTACAATGCTCCCCTCCGCTCAGGAACAAAATGTTGAATTCTCATAATGTTGAACTCTCAAAATGTTGGATTTTCTATAATAGACCGACGACCCAAAAAAGGACACGAAAATGACTGTACTGTTGGCGTAGTGGTAGTGACCCTGCCTACTGCGCCAAAGGTCGAGGGTTCGATTCCCACCCGGGACCAACATTTGTGTGATGAGCATAACTGTTGGTTTGCGGATTCTGGGTGTTTGTATGTATTTAAAAAATATATAAATATGTTTATCAGTTGTTGAGTAGCCAATTTACAAGCTTCGGCTTAGTTTGGGACTAAACAGCCGAGTGTAAATTTGTCTAAACATTATTATTATTAAAAATTTTCGCAATCAGAGGATAGATTAGAGAGAGTACGCACTTATCAAAAACGAAAGCAGTGGATGTTGCTAGCTGATCTGTGAATTCTTTATTACGTGTAGGTACATATTTTATTACTTAAATGATTAATGCGTCGTTTAATATCACCATCATCTCTCCTGCCATCATCATCACACGACCATTGTTTTAACCTACAGTGAGTAACGACAGGTATAGTGGAGTAACTAACTTGTAATGAGTACCAGTTGTGATGAACGTGCCACTAAAATTTGACATTTACGACTTGTCGTTAAACTGAAGGTGGCCCCAGCTTACACCTGGAGAATGGGTATTCATAGTACGATAGTAACGTGGTAAGTACTTGAACAAGAACAGAATTCTACTTATATTTCTAGTAGAATTTTGAATATTATTATAATTCTAATAGAATTCAGAATTCTAGTAGAAATCTGTTCTTGTCCAAGTACTCCAACGAAGAAAAATTCTAACAACCTTAGTCTTAATACTTATCATTATAAGTATTAAGACTTATCATTATAAGTAGACTAAGGTTGTCAGAAATATTGAACGCAATAGGTACTCTATGAGTATTTTAGTTGCGCTATTTAATTTTGGGAGATTTTTCTTCGATGGAGTAGGAATGTTAGCTGTTAATAATTTTCCTGAATTACATTGTTTATTTTTCTTTGTTCTGTTCGTTCTCATAAAAGGAAAAGTTACCTTTCAGCTTAAATAATATCAAAGTCTTAAGTAAAAGTTAGTCTAGAGTAGAAACAAGGCTGTTCAATACGAATAGAAAAGTTCAGAAATTGAATATAATCACTTATTAGGCGAAAAGTTCTGAAAATTCGTTTTGTATACAAACATTTACGTAGGCGGAAAAGGCTCTCAATGAAAAGGAAATGAAAGTTCAATGTTTATGATAAGTTAAGGGTACGGTAGTAAGTACGTAAGTTGACACTATTTTACTAATTTTCACCGTCCCTTCCAGGGCTTTCTCCATGCATACTTTGGCTTTTTTATCATCAGATCAATCAGATCATCACCCAAATCGATCGCTGGTAGAGAACCAAGGCAAATCCTTTAAAATTACTTTAAACTAATATGAGAATGTTACTATTACCATGTCACTATTTTTTACCTGTCCTATTCTTTGCTACCCTCTGTAGTGAATATTTTCGAGAACATCAACTTTAATCAGCTAATAATAATATGACCTTCACCCAAAGAGGAAGATATAATTACGATCCCTTTTTCGCATCGAGGCTTAAAGAAAATATCCCATAGTTTAACACTGCGTATGAATTCGCCTCGGCGCTCAGAAAGGGTTAAGTGTGAAAGGCGGGAGGGGACAGCCAGTGGATTTATACCCGGAGCTTCATTGCAAGGCTCCTGACAAACGATTATTATGGAGACGGCTCACTTCGCTCGCGTTCCATTCCGCTTTTGATTATCCCACTGCAACATCCAGTTGGTTTTATTTTTGTATTTCGCTGGATTATTTTATTGTGCTATTCGCTCCTTTGTTCCTGGTTACGTGACGTTTTGTTGTTTTATTTGAATTTCACGTCGAAACTTGTATTCTTTTTCATGGTTAATAATAATAACATCATTGGTCCGTATCAGTATGCTGGAAGGAGGCCTCTCCCAATGCGAGTTACATACCCGATCTTCGGATTCGCCATGTATTTTTAAAAAGTACGTAAAGTGGACGCTTACGTTGAATATAGTAGACGATATATGGCGTCTACAGGATATTATTTATTATTATTATTATTATTTGAGGTGGGGCTCTTTCAAGTCTAGTAACCTTGCGGCAGTAAAACCTAAATGACAATATAGAAAAAACCATGGGACGAACCATAACCTCCATTCTCATTCCCCTTTAGATACGCACTGCTGATTTTACGACAAAATAAAACGCTTTAGAGACAGGCAAACTTTACTAACTCGAGTTTACGCCAGGCGCATACAAAACATGCAATGAATCGGGACAAAGGCAGAATCGACTGAAATACAGAAAAAATAATAAGAAGAATAATGTACTTTTGTTTGTTTCTCTTTTATGGCTGTACAAGTTTTGTATGCAGATAGTTTATGATTCGTAGACTGTCGCAGGACAATTATTTACGGCGGGCAGAAACATATAAGTTTATAGGGTTCCTTAGCCCGACAAGGACCTCACAGATATGATTAAAATGCATGAATTTCAAAGTCAAAATAGAATTATGATATTGGTTTAAGGGATACTTTATGATACATGTAAGGATATAATTTCTAACATACCCCATTGTGTGGGGTATCGTAGAAGAGGTCTCATCAAATTATTCATTGTTTCCATAGAACATAATTGTTATTTTTGAGATATATGCCCTCAACGTGTCGTTAACAATATGTACCCCCTTCTTTTCTAATCTGTTTGACCTTGATACTTTTAATGCACGTATGTGGGCCACGGAGGGAACTCAAAGTGAAGATTATCCTAAGATTAAAACTTCGAGTTATGGAGGGAGAATAAAATTCAGAACCCTAAACTTAGAACTCGGAAGTGCTTGACTGTGTTTTACCTTAAACTTATTCTATTGATTCATAAACATTTAAATAACGTTTTAAAATTAAATATTGGACTGTTATCTGTCGATTTATCAATTTTTGTCTAACAGTTTGTAAGCCTAAATTATATCTCTCTAACTAAATTGTTTTTGCTAATACCTAGACCATTTAATTCCTAGTCTGAAACGTGAAGGTGAACCTCCGAAACAACTTTCTGTAAACGAATGACAGTAATTAAATTCCAAAAGAAAGGTCGACCGACACAAGTCTAGCTGTACCAGAACTCACAGCAAACCAGCTGGGATAAATTTTAGAATAATAATAATAATAATTAAAATTGACCGACACCGCAAATTTTTTGCTCATTGTTAATTTGTTATCTACATTTAAATGAATTTTTTCTTTTTGTATCTAATTTCAATAAAATTAAACACAAAGCAAGTAATGTCTGTTTTTGACCAATTTAAGCAACAAAGCTGTTTTCTCATTTAACAAAGTAAATTATAATCTGACCAATTCCTAGGCATAACTAGTTAATGCTCAAATTCTCGGAAAGGTAAGTCAACGATTACTGTTTTGATTTCGGAAAACGAGCGATATAATTTTCGTATAGGTAATTAATTTTATTTCTGTTGTCTTTTGTGCTGTTTAAAACAACAACGTTCTATTACTACAATGTGATCATATTGTAATTGATATCTTATGATGATATCGTATAGCCACTCCTGAATCTCCCGATAAAATTTTATCAACTCTGAGAGAAATATTCAGAAATGCTTATGATTCTTACATAAATTTTGTAATATTTTTACTTTTCATGATAATAGCCAATGATACAGTTGCTATTCTTGAAGAAAGCTGTCCAGTTCGTCCCGTACCTTCGCTTTGGTCTTCAGTGGTAGCGACGCGACGACCATCTTTGGCAACCGTTTGGTCGTGGTGCTTCACGCCTCGAACGTCTAATCAATGAAATCTGTTCCCTATCTACCCAATTACCCGCATGTCCAAACTTGCGGGTTTCTGTTCAGAGTGAACCTGCATTGTGCTATGCCCAGTAGTTGTTTTAGGTATCTTTGTTTTTTATTACCTAGGGTCAGACGCTCTTCTAGGTATTAATGTAGCTCCATTAAGGCAGTCGAGTTACTTATACAGTTTTATCCTTCATCATATCAGCCTGTGGACTTCCACTGCTAGACAAAGGCCTCCCCCAGGGATCTCCACGGCGACCGGTTCTGCGCTAACCTCATCCAGCTGGGTCCCGCGACCTTCACCAGATCGTCGGTCCACCTTGTGGGAGACCTGCCTAGGAATCGCAGGCGAAGACGCAGCATCTTCCGATCCCTTATTTAATTACAAACATAAATATTTCGTCTACTTTGCATGTAGGAACATAAGTAAATTTTTACAACTTCTAAAAGGCCAGTCAGCATAAATTTCCGAACATGACTCTTGGGCCAATTTACAGAGCAGCAAAGTAAAGTTAGTCGAAGGAGCTCGGCTCACGTCCCATTTATATTGTTTTATGGTTTCTTTCCTTCCCACAGAGGATCCAAGTCAGCTAGAAAATGTGGATTCGTTTTCTCGCCGCGGTTTTTATTATCCAGTGGATACAATGACGAATCTATCACCGAAGGCGTCGCCCGCGCTCGTACGTTGGAGGATCATACGGATTGTGTCTAGGGAGGGGTTTTGATATAAAAAGAGGGTTGCTAATAAATCCTGTTTATTGAGATATTTGTTAGTGAGGTAATATTTTGGAAATCTATAACCGTTCATAGTTAGTAGGTATAGGTACGGTATAATCGACCGAAAAGTAGAAGTGTTTAAAATAGGATTTGAAAATGATGCCACCAGGACTATCTAAAATCAGATTAATACCTATATCTTGAATTTGCATAGCAGTTTTAAATGGGTTCTCCAATTTATTAGACTTTATTGGGATTGAAAAGTAAATAAAGTTAAGAAGTAAGCAGGTTTGCTACAAAAAGTCGCAGCAAGGGGAATATTAATTTGAAAGTGAATGGACCAATACACTTATTTTATTAAAGCAACGAACGAATTCTCAGCAATTATTTAAGTTTTATCTCCCGTAGGTGGTTAAAGTTTTGACTTCCGGCTTGTCTATTCTTTCCAACTTGAATTGATTTGAGCGGATTCGCGAGTTTCGCAGAAGTTGGTAAAAGTCGGAGAAAACTCGCGGGCGGAAATAGGTTTAAGTAAAGACTGAGGCAGTTCTGAAAAGGAATCATTCTTCGGGGAAGTTCAGGCAGGTTGGGAAATTGGCGTTGATTCATAGCACATCGCTACTTCAAGACGAATGCACAGGTAGAACAAGTTTTGCACACTTGGGTTTACAGCCGACAGGTATAAATAAATTAGATGGCCTTTAATTTTATTGTATTTAGGCAATAATTTCGTAGAAACTGATTGCGAGGTATAAGTTGTCAATAATGGACGTTGTGTCTTAAATTCTTGCAAAGAGCGAAATTACTGCAAGGAAAATAATTCTACATTTTTAAAACACATCACCATAAAATCTAACAAATATAATGTCTCAAACATGCAAACGAATTAAAAAAAACATTTTCGAAAACGATTCAACAGGATCAAAGGCGATATGAAACAGTCACAGGCAGATGTTCATAGAGATAGAAAAAGTTAAGAATACTTAAGTAGGGGACGCTTTATTAATTTTGTAAACATGACCGTCAGATTTGCCTTGAGTCACGCAAAAGTACACACGTCCTAGAAAATATAGCTTTAAATTTAAAGAGATGCGACCACTCTACTTGGTATTATTGTCAACTTACTCAGCTTTTGTATAAGGGCACATACAGTAGTGTAACAGTAGCATATTCATACTTCATGTGAGGTCAGTCATTCATAATTACCTGTAGCTAAAGTAATTGCCGTCCCGCAAACGTATGGGAGAAATACTTCTCAAAGGCCGCCTTTGTCTTACCCGAAAATGAAGTTTGTTTTTGTCTTTGAACCTTTAGCCCATGTGTGAAGTGAGCCATAAATCAAAGCCCTCTCAATAAATCTTGACTGTGAGTGTGGCGAAGACATAGAACGTGGTTTTTTGAGGGTAGATAAAACATTACTTGTGGTTGTGTTGTGTTCGGGTCTCTTCTCTTGTCTTTAAATTGAACTATATTAGTTTTTGATAATACTATTCTGACATCAGATCTGAGGATCAGCCTCACAATCCAGCGAGGTAATGCCGCCAGCCTTCTGGGCACGCTTCCAGCGGCCTCGAGGGTTTTTTTTATTTATAATTTATTTTTAATTTAGTTTACATGTTAACTATAATATTTTATTGCATATCTAGGTTATTTTAAATAAAATATTAAATTTCTGACATCGAGTTATATTATTATCTATTCTGTGTTATATATTATCTATTCTGTGTTATATTTTGGTTTCAGTTATTGTCAGTCTACAATGAGAGTGCTGGCAAGAAATAATAGCATCTGAGAATGTTTGTGTGGAATGGTCGCCGTTCGCTAGTACATATTTATTTAAACACATAATATAATCTGTGATTAAAAGTCATTCTAGAGTTCTTATTATGCAATTTGAGGATAAATTAGCAATGATTTTTGTTTTTCAAGGAAATTGCCGTCCTATTTCGTAAAAGTTTTGATTTACTCGTGAGTACACCGAGGAAAGTTCCGGATTGCTTGAGAAAATACCAAACGATCCAATCAGGGAATTATGATTGGTTTTGTCAGTCGATTACTCGAATGGAGCGATTGAAAACATCTGTTTAGTAATCACGAGCCGTGGTTTTATGGATCGGTCCCTGACTTCATTTCATACGGAGGCTTTTCGGGCAATGACGGTTCGATTTGGTAATATCCGGGCCCTTTTTAGATCGAATCGAGAACTTCAAGTTTGAGGTGACGTTTTACAGATAATCTGAGTTTTATAACATCATAATAATCTTAATTCCTATGCCCTTAACATTTACAAAAGATTCTACCTATGATAAATTTTTTTGGTTTTGTATTCCCTAGTGGCAGGTTATTAATTTTATATGATCGAAAAATTGGACAATAAAGGTCCTAAAATATTAGTGGTGTATAGCTATTAAATTCATCATTATGTAATTTCCAAAAACTATTTAGGTATGTAAATTGCTTTTAAATTCTAAAAGAATTGGACAATTATCTAGTAACGTACTCGTAAATAAATTGATTTGTAAGTGTTACTTGGACATCGACTTTTGCCTTTTGCAAAGTCACCTTGCGTTGACTTTAGAATTCATCGACTTTAACTTCGAGATTAAGCGTGATTTAACGCTCAACTTAGATTTAAATGGTTACTGCAAAACGACCTTAATCTTTTGCAACGAAATTAAACCATTTGTAAACGCTCTCCGACCGTGGGGAGTAAATCAATCTTTACATTGAATTAGTTGATGTTGAACGGGCGATTTTGGCAATATTTTAGAGTTGGCGGGCGGAATGGGGTACTGAACGTGTGATTTTAGGGCGAAACAAAACCGAAATATTGAATTTAACACATTTTTATTTCAATCGTGATGTAGGTATTTACTCTAAGTCCAAGATACGGTCTCTGCGATATAAATATTGTTATAGATGGAAAGGCCGGATATGATCAGCTTTTTAATATGTTTTTCAGTGAAATGTGCACATTTTATCTGGAAATAAAATTAAGTAATTTTTCTAGTTTCAGTATTCATATTGTTGTTTACAATTTATTCTACCGTTTCAATGAGAACATCATAATTTATTATGATTCATTATATACATTGTACTAATGAAGGTACCCAATTATTTGGTTGAAGACACCTGAACTTACCGCCGAAACCGAAATTCGGCCGAATCTTGGGTGGGGCACTAAACGGGGTATTTTGCACCCAGACCACGTCCCCGCCTATTCATCAAGTCGGCGAACCCATTACGGCGCCCGCCACCTGCACGAGCCCTAGTTTGTATTATGCGGGATTATTCTCCGCTTTCATTCACTGCCGCCAATAACTTGTTGAGTTATAACCGGAATTACGTTTGATTACATGTTGTGGTTGTTCGCAAGTGTCTAAGGCATTATGCTAGTGTCCAAGCGCAATTTCAACATTAGTTGAACGGCAACATTATGATTGTTTCTTACTTATTTGCAACAAGAGAAGTCTGCGACTGAGTTCTAAATAAGAGTTAAGTACTACTACTTTAATACTAGGTACGACAGTTTGAAAATACGAGAAGCTTTTTTGAAATTAATACTTCTTAAAATTTCAGGAAAGTTTCAACGCAGGAAATACTTCACTTGGTAGGTACTACTACTTTACTTTTGAGAGACTAAGCGAAGCAAAAGAGGTATGTCAGGATTGCTATACTTGGCGCTCTGTTCTTTCTTCAGTCCGTCAGGGACATGGCGTGAAGAAATATTAATTATGTACTTTCTTTAAGATGGAGCTGAAATGGAAAAGTTCAGGTACATAAGACATTTCCTGACGGAGAGTCTGCAGGATGACGAGGACATAGTGCGGGAGCGCCGAGGTGTAAGGTGCAACTTGCTCAAATAATTTTTGAACTGTTCAATTGTCTAAATCAACAAAAAGCGATTTAGTTAATTTCCATACAAATAGTCACGTAGAACGTCGCATGCACCTGGCAGTAGATCATTCTGAGGGCAATAGAATGTTCGCGTACGTCCGGTGCGCTCCGCACCGCTTCCCAGTGCTCCTCACCGCTTCGCGCCGCTTCGCACCGCTTCGCTATTTATCACCGTGCGGCAAGGCCATTAGCGAGCTCCCAACACGCCAGATTAAAATGTTAACTAACCGCCCTTTGTCTTCGCTGCATTTACGATGGGAAGCGGTTGTTTTGCCCTCTAATTCTTACACCGATCCTAACCGCAGATTGGTGAAATTAAGGTTAAATTGCGTGCTACCACAAATGTCTCGGGAGTTTGTTTACAGTCGTTAAACCTGTGATTTTTACCTGTTATGTGAACTTTAATGGCAACGTTGAGAATTTATCTTGTAGACTAGTTTTTGCTCAGCACCGGTTGTTCCTTAGGCTTATAAATTGTGTTCTCCAGTAGTCTTCGGTTCTTTTACTTAGATTCCTTTTTGCTACAACAGTATGAAGTCTTCGTTATGCATCGTAGAAACGTGATAGAGAAGTGATACTTTTTCGATTTAATCCTACTTCTCACTTTAATCAACCAGTCAGTTAATGAACAACTCTATATTTGCCAAACACAGCTCATGCAGCTTTTCTTCTAGTGATGCATTGTTTTGTCAGAGCCCTAAAAAATATAAAAAAATTCAGCGTTATAGCTATGTGTATTTCAACAGTATCCGTGGCATGTCTATGACGGATGCAGCTATTTCTCTAGCACTATCATGTATGCACGTCCAATTTTTATTGCTTTTTGTGCGGCAGTTACAAATCGATTTGGCTTTAAGCCAATCGCGTCATTTTAATAGTACCACTGTGCGATCCGCGAAGCGCTCACATATTTTAACATTACGTAGCATTTAAGTTAAAAAGAATTGGACCATGATATTTTGTGAAATTTTAGCTTGAGAATCAACGGTGATGCCAAGAGCCGTGGTAGCCTGCACGCGAGTGCACAACCAACTGGTTGTGCACTCGCCTCACGTTCATTAGGTCGTGGGTTCGATCCTGGCCCGTACCAATGAGTTTTTCGAAAAACTTAAGTACGGTTAATTATAATACCACAGGTTTTTCGGTGAAGGAAAACATCGTGAGGAAACCTGCATACGCCAAAAGACTGGTATTTAACTATTCTCAGGCGTATGTGAAGTCCACCAAAAACGGATTGGGGCACCGTTTGGCGGACAGGGGTTTGGCACAACAGATCCCATAGGGTCGAAGTGTCGCCAGGTTTTCCTGGCCCCCTCAGAAGATAAGAAGATAAGAACGGTGATGCCAAAAAGTTGCTACGAAGGAACGTTGGGGTTAGTTAAACAATTCTTCAAGAAAACGGCATTGATAGGTAATCTGAACCGTAATATATAGAAATGAAGGTAAAAATTAGTTGCTGTTCCTATGAAGGCAATATTACGCATATTGTTTATTGATATCTGTCAATTTGTTGGTTCTACGTTGGTGCAAATTTGGGAGGAGGATTTCATTAAGTGTTCAGTTTATGTTATTCTCGTTGTTATGGAAATGGCAGTCTATAGTCTGTTGAGTGGGTCCCACAGGGCCCGCCGACCCGGCACCTAGCAACCGTATTCATGCATTGTCCATAGGGACGGCGACGCTCATCAACAAAGTTTTTAGCTTCAAGTATGTAGGTACCTACTTAAGTAGCTATTATGTTGCATTATACTTTCTATGGCTGGATTAAGGTCCGTAGAATATGTAGTAATGAATATCTAATGTATAAAAACTTTTTATTTTATTTTTAAATTTTAGTATGTATAAAAATATGATGGTGATGGTATTATGTCACACAGTCTGATTTATAAAATAAAAGAAATTACACTATTTTCTATTCGACTCTCAAAAATCAGTTTTTCTATTAAGAAAAAAGTGGTTTGAAAGCAAATATTCTCAGTGCCTAACTAACTAAGCGATAAGTTTCAGTGTTATTTCTTTTAACAGTATACGGTATAGACATGAAAGGGTAAGATTGTAAGAAAGGATACAATAAAGGAATAAAAAGGAGCTCGTTTACAATATCATCCTCTATTCGCTGGCATAATTTTCCGCTTTAACAGGAATTATAACCGCTTTATTTTCACGGACTTCAAAATAGAGCTGACTTTAAATATGAGATAATTATTTATAAAGAAAATCTAGCACCTAATTATTGTGCTACAACGAAACTTTTGTACGAGACTTCAACGCAATTTTTAGTGCTATGATGCAACTTTGTCGCACAACAACTGCCAATAGTTGCTACAACTTCTGTGCTATATGTCAGCAGTGCTATTCTGTAAGCGTATTTATACAACTCGATCCTGAATCCGCAGTGAGATTACAAATTGGCATTCTATAAAATTCAACAATAATCGAGTTCTACGTCAGCGCTACAGTTGCGTGCGTGGCGGCGAGTTGAACTACAGCCAGGTGAGATTTTGACGTTTGTTAGTATGGTATGACGTTTAAAGTGGAATTCTGTAAGGGAATCCCGCGTTCACTTCGACCAACACTACGCACTTCATATTCGAATTAATCTGTCAAAAGTGCTATTCTGTAAGCGTATTTGTACATCGATTTCGACCTCGACCTCGATTTCTACAACAGCGCCGCCGTTGCGCGCGTGGCGGCGAGTTGAACCACAGCAGGTGAGATTTTGACGTTTGTTAGTATGGTATGACGTTTATAGTGGCATTCTGTAGTGGAATTCTGCGCTCACTTCGACCATCACTACGCACTTCTATCTCGAATGTATCTGTCAAATTAAAAGTTAGTGTTTTGTAAGCGAGATCATTGTCGAGACGAGAAATTTTTTTTAAAATGCAAGTTTTGTGGCTTTGTAAGCTTTTAGCAAACCTAAAGTAAGTATTATACGTGTTTTTAAAATTGTTCTATTACCATTTTACCTACGGTTAGGTACAGGGTACAGTGTACCAGAGCCTAATAAAATCCTCTGTGCAAACAACCTTTTTACTCCTTTGGGTGGGTTTGCTATACTATCAAGAAGTTTCAAATCTCTTTGGTCGCGCGCGTGGGAGTGGCAAAATTTTTTGATTCATGACTAGCATCTTAAAGGACAATAAATTTATGTAATGGTATTTTAAACTTCTTGTAGGTTGTTTTAAAATGTACTTATAATTTCAGGAACCAGAGCAGCTTGATGACCTAATATCACGGAAGACGCCTATATATAGCCAGGAGAGTGAATTAAAATTAAATAAAATTTGTAAATTTAAACTAGAATAGAATTAAAATAAGAATATAGTGTGTCCGTTCACCTAGCGTACACATAAGAGATTCTGGGCTAGTTTTAGTGCCAATAAATAGTACCCAAATAGTACCTAAATAGTACCTAGTTCAAATAAATAGTACCCCTGTGGTTTAAGAAATATACGCCAGTCTTAGTGTGTACGCTGGCGGAACGTTCCGCTGGCGTACACATGGCCGATCTCGAAAACGGCTTTGATTACAGCAACGAAATTACACAAAAAAATAGTACCCTAATAGTACCCTCGGTACCGGAAATCTCATAACGATTGCTCTTATAGGAACGGAGATATTGAACATAACTTTCAGAGCAAGCGTTCAGCCAGCGTACACATTAAAGTCATGTTGTTTTCATAAAGAAAGCGGACGTATCTAAATTTAAATGGTATATCAATAAATAGTACTTCAAATAGTACCTCCGCTAGTACAAACATTTCATGTGAATTCACACGGGAACCATATCAAAAATCGATGTAAAGTTCTAGGAACAAATGTATTGTCGAACAGTCGCACACAAAAGTGAATAAAAATGAACAACAAGTGATCGCCGTTTTATTGCTTCCAAGCGAGTCTAGAGTTAGCTGATCAGTAAATAGTAGGTAATAGAGTCTATATTCGTATGTATGATATGAACCCTTTCATACCTTTCATCCACCCTTATTTTTTACAACCTTTTGTCTTGTTTTGACTCGCACCTCGCACTTAGAGATGTCAACCAATTACCAGTTTTAGCACCGGTATTTACCGATTAGTTAAAAAAAACGGTTTTCTTAGTTTTTATTATTATATGGAAACACTCAGCTCAGAAAGTAATAAAATTATCAGAATTGTGAGTTTTGCTCTCACTTGTTTGTGTGACACTTCACCCTTTAATTATTTATTTTTGGACGCATAATAATAATAAAATCTTCGAAACGAAACGAAAGTTACGAAGAAAGCATGAAAATAAGTACCTACCTAGATGTTAGATGTGTGAAATGAAATTGATATTAATACGGTTTCCATTGGAGTGGCTCGTTTTAGATCCAATGAAACCTCACTTACATCAGATTGGTTGGTTTTCGAACCAATGAAACCTTACTTACATCGGATTGGTTGATTTTAGAACCAATCAATATCTCTTATTACGATTGGCTGCTTTACTCGCGTTGGGCGTTGCTGAATGTTCTGTAGCTGTTGTCATCATGTCCGAACCCAGCTAATCCTATTTAGGTGGTAGTCATTGGTTCGAAAACCAACCAATCTGATGTAAGTGAGGTTTCATTGGATCTAAAACGAGCCACTCCGATGGAAATCGTATTAAGTTTTGCTGATTGGTTGGAAAAGCAGCCTTTGAATTGAAACCTATAAGGTTAGGTAACTCCGGCCACTCGTAGCAGTTGGAGCACCCCGAAAGTTAGGTTCGTTAGGTTACTGGTGACCCTTGGAGCGATCGAAACGAGCAACTGAGCAACAGTACCTGGAAGGAGGTAACAAGGAGGAGCGATGTGTGTCATAGGTGGTAACTAGTGACAGTATTCGTAATGTAGAACAGCCCCCTAAGGGGTGGAGTGGTTTTGGTACTGTAAGTGGGTATCCACCATAAAACGAGGAGCCATGTCTGTAATAGGCGGTTGGGAATTAAGAAACGCCCAATGTGATGAACTGGTTTTGGTCTTGGAATATGTAATGAATAAATAAATAAATAAAAAATATGACATTTTTTGTTTATTTAGTCATAAGCTATCGATATATAAAGGTTTCATCGTGTGCGGAAAAAATCGAAAGAAAAACAAAATGGCGGCGGAAATTATGCCAGAAAGGTTCCTATTCCTTTGAAAAACTTTTTTTTTCGCGATTACAATATTATACTTAGTACAGCTTCCTCTACCCTTACATACAAGTATTGAACGCAACCTTCTGTGTGCGAGTCCGACTCCACTTGGTCGGTTTTTTACCTACCACCGCTTTCTAATTGTGATTTTTACTGAAGTCACTCTAACCACAAATACCGAATTTCTTTTTCTGCCTGTTTGACTGAATTTTTAGGTTTGTTCAGAATTAAAAAATAAACATACCTAATACTGTTAGCAAAGATAAGTCACTTTTGAACATGACTGTACCTCTAGTATGAATAGAACTTTACATCGATTTTTGATATGGTTCCCGTGTGAATTCACATGAAATGTTTGTACTAGCGGAGGTACTATTTGAAGTACTATTTATTGATATACCATTTAAATTTAGATACGTCCGCTTTCTTTATGAAAACAACATGACTTTAATGTGTACGCTGGCTGAACGCTTGCTCTGAAAGTTATGTTCAATATCTCCGTTCCTATAAGAGCAATCGTTATGAGATTTCCGGTACCGAGGGTACTATTAGGGTACTATTTTTTTGTGTAATTTCGTTGCTGTAATCAAAGCCGTTTTCGAGATCGGCCATGTGTACGCCAGCGGAACGTTCCGCCAGCGTACACACTAAGACTGGCGTATATTTCTTAAACCACAGGGGTACTATTTATTTGAACTAGGTACTATTTAGGTACTATTTGGGTACTATTTATTGGCACTAAAACTAGCCCAGAATCTCTTATGTGTACGCTAGGTGAACGGACACCAATATAGTCTATTAAAATTACAATATAGCAGATTAAGTTTTTGACATGTTTTATGTACCTACCTACTTAGCTTAGTTTTTTATATGACAGATTATTTTGTTTGACTGATTAATATACCTATTACTCAAAGTAATACTCCAGATTTTTTGTTGTTGCATTGATTTTTAGGGTTTCGTACCTCAAAAGAGAAAAAAGGTACCATTACAGGATCTCTTCGTTGTCCGTCTGTCAAGACCATTTTTCTCAGGAACGCTTGGAGGTATCAAGTTGAAATTAATATCAAATACTCAGGTCTGCAGTCCCTTAAAGCTGTGAAAAAATCAAACTTCTAAGTCAACGCATATGTCAGAAGATATGGCCGATTTTGCCGTATTCTTTAGAATCTTGATCATCAAAACCTATGGGGTATTCCGGTTGACCTAGATTCTTGAAATTTAGCAATAAGCAAGGTCTTATAGCACAAGTAAAGGAAAAATTCGAAAACCATAAATTTGTCTAAAATCTTTTTTTCTTGTACAACAAACTTAACTTTGCGTTGGTATGAAATTAACGATTTTCTAATTATTTCTTTAATTAAGTTTGTAGGGAACCCTCAGGGCGCGAGTCCTACTCGCGCGCGTCGGGTTTTTTAATTAGATATCTACTATGTAATAAATGCAAAACTCAAAATTGTTTGTTACTCAGCTCAGTCGACACTCAGTGACAATAAATTATAATAAATAAATGTATCAGACTATTGGCTAAACACTCTGTTTTTATTCTACTGAATGAGTGTGCAGTGCCGTCCAGTCAGTGGAGGCATCCACGGACTGCACTGCACACTCCTCGATACTGGTTTTCTATTATACTTATTCATAATACCTTACTGTACCTACCTTACTGTTGGTGAATCAAATATATAAAATAAACAAATTATAAGTATGTGATCAATTGCAAAATATTAACTTATAATAAACTTTATTATAAAATTTTAACAAAAACATTATTTTTTACAAAATATTTCAATGTTTATTATACACACGCCATCATAATAGGTTAGGTACACAATCACCACTTTTTATATTTCTTTATCCCAATACTCTATGTACTATGCATCTAAAACGACCTTTTGAAACACCAATTGTACCTTCCACCGGGTCGAGTGTCTCTGATTATGAGATGCTTCTGGAGTGCAGTCTGCAGTATTTTCTTGGACATTTAGTTATTATAGGCGTCATGAGGAACACGCTCGCTGTGCATAGACCGAGGTAAAATGCCAAGAGTCACCTGAAAAATACATTGAACAGTTATAGTTAGGTGTAGTGCACAAAATATGTATTGTTTAACAGTGGTCACATACCTAGGTTATTGCAAGGAACTTTACCTTTATTCGAGTCGAAATTCCTTTGCTTCGACGTTTCATAGGTTTCAATAGAGGACTTATCATCTTTAAATAGTGAATTAATCCTTGACATGATAATTTTTGCATTCCATCAGCTTGTCGGACGCATTTGGTAATTAACTAAAGCACGCTCCTTTTCTAATACAGATTAAATTAAAAACAACTGAGCATTAATTACACCAAAATCAAAGAATTAAAAGGAAAACTGATCAAAAAAACAAATGAAATCAAATTGGACTAGGTATGTTTGTTTATATTGTTTTTTTTTATTATTTTTAGGAGGCACAAGCTCTATGCTTGACATTACAATGCTCACATTATTTACTGTTTAAAGTTGATTTGCACTATCATTTATCTAGACTAATAAATTTTAAACAAAATAAAACATTTATTTTGAAGATCTATGCATTAATTTTTCGAAATTAAGCAGGAAAAGATAAAATCGATTCATCGATAACATAAATTCTGTAATGTGTCAGTCCCTACCGCAACGATTCACAATTCTACACCCACTTCACTTCGCAGTTGGCTTGTTTTGTTTACAGAATGTGGAATCAAGGTCTTTCATGATCGGATGCGAAGTGTAGTGACCAGTGACTTGCAGTGTTGCCATATCTGTAACCCGTGATTCTGTATTGGATAGTCTAAAAATCTGTATAAAATCCACTGAAATCTTCTAAAATCTGTATATTGATTTTTAAAAATCCAATGAATTAGTAGTAGTCTTTTGAAACGAACTTTTTTCGAACGAAGGCTTTTCATAGAAAAAAACGCCACCGGTTAGGATTGCCATAATAAAACAATTTAGTACCTACCCAAACAAATAATAAAAAAAACACCCCAAAACTAAAACGAATCCTTATTTCCAAATGTAAATCACCGTGTAATCCATGTATTCTATTCTTTACTTCTATTTTAACCATATTTAACATAGATTACGTTAAATTACAAAAATCTGTATAAAAGTAGGGCAAAATCTGGTATCTGTATCGGTAGTCGAAAATCTGTATAGATATAGATAAATCTGTATATATGGCAACACTGAATTGCAGATTTTCATCAATAACTGCATTAGACGATCATTCATCCGTCACTCACCGCCTAACCTTGATATAACTGACAGCATAACCTAGCGTGTACGGGGTGCCTACGCCGCCATCTTGAAAAACAAAATGACAATGACAGCTGACAAACAGAAGTCAGCCATCTTGTCATTCGTTTTTTTTTAATGGTTTAACGGCCAGTTGGAAACAAGTCACTAAAGGCCATCGTAGTTTTAAATCACGAATACATTACACCGCAGTACGGCCTCCGGCAACAAGGGCCATTTGGTGATCCAAACTGCAGCTAACGCCGCACTAAACTGATAGTAGGTGTTGTGTCGATTTAACAAGGGAATATTTGGAACAATTCGGTAGAGTCGTTACACGCTTTTATTTAACTAACCCGCACAATTATAAATTTAGATGACATTACTAATAATATTGTACAATCTTGGACATGATGTAAATTCTATTAATGTATTTCCTATTTTAATTTTGCATGCCATAAATATGGTGAAACATGTAGAACTTTTATAATTGTGAGACATCTTCAAAAATACCATGTTTTCCGCAAATAAATATTACTTACTTACTTACTTACAATATACACTTTCAATATACATTTTTTTGGAAAACTAAACAAAAATGACAACCGTCTCCGACAAAATCCCGCCAAAAAGCCGCTAGGAAAATCTATGTTTTTTTTGCTTTTAGGCGGGATTTTGTCGGAGACTGTTGTCTTTTTATTTAGTTTTCCGAAAAAATGTATATTGTAGGTTTTGGTGTATATCTGTGATAGTTTTATATGCAACAAGTGCCTATTAAAATGTATATTGTTCGGGATAGTTAAATAAAAGCGTGTAAACGACTCTACCGGATCGTTTCAAAATGTCACTTGATAGACTTCATTAAACCTACTATCGGTTTAATGCGGACATGAACCTGCAGTGTGGATCACCGAATGGCATGGCACTAGTTGTGCCCTCGTGGAGGCCGTGCTGCGGTTTTATTGAAAATCGCCTACTAACTCTAGTCGTGCTCTGTTTTTATGGAGGCCGTGCTGTAACCGCCGCTGGTTTAAATAAATATAAGAAATAATACTTTAAATAAGACAGGGCTGTATGGACGAAGCTTCCCTTGCCCGTCCTCAATAGAGGACAAATCAATGACAATATCTATGATTTTTGTTTTGTTTTTTTAAATTGGGAGGCAAGAGCTCTGCATTGCATTACATTCATGCTCATTTATCACATTATTTATTATTTGAAGTTGATTAAACACTATTTTATCTAGACTAAGAAATTTTAATCAAAATGAAACATATATTTTGAAGTTTCACTCCATTATTTTACCAAATTATGCTGAAAAGATAAAATCGATTCATCGATAACATAAATTCTCTAATGTGTCACTCACTATTTTTCTCATCACAATTTGATACTCACTTCACTTCGCTAGTGGCTTGTACTTGTTTACAGAATACGAAATCAAGGTCTTTCATGATCGGCTGCGAAGTGTAGTGACTTGGCGATGTGATTATCGAGTTTTAACTGTTACTTTACAGAATTGCACTGCAGCTTTGCTGCAACGTTAGTGCTACGATGCAGCTTTTGTGCTACTATGCAACTTTGGTGCTACGATACAACTTTTCTGCTACGATGCAGCTTTTGTGCTACGATGCAGCTTTTGTGCTACGATGAAACTTCTGTGCTACGATGCACCTTTTGTGCTACGATGCAACTTTGGTGCTACGATACAACTTTTCTGCTACAATGCAGCTTTTGTGCTACGATGCAACTTTTTTGCTACGATGCAGCTTTTGTGCTACGATGCACCTTTTGTGCTACGATGCAACTTTGGTGCTAAGATACAACTTTTCTGCTACGATGCAGCTTTTGTGCTACGATGCTGCTTTTGTGCTCCGATGCAACTTTCGTGCTACGACGCAACTTTTGTGCTACGATGCAGCTTTTGTGCTACGATGCACCTTTTGTGCTACGACGCAACTTTTGTGCTACGATGCAACTTCTGAGCTACGATGCACCATTTGTGCTACGATGCAACTTTTGTGCTACGATGCACACATTTGTGGTATGATGAAGATATTATACTAAACAACGCCAATTTTATGTCTTAACGAAAATTGTTAGCCATGATGTGGGAACCTGGGATTATGAGACAACTTGTGCTACGATGCAACTAGAGTGTTACGAGCAAGGACGCTACGTCATCGTCAGATAACTATTTAATTTATTGGACCCGCCCGGTTCTTAACAATTTTATTCCCATCTAGCCACTTCTTGTTGTCTTTTTCTGGTTGTGGTGGAGTTCCCAGGTACCACCTAAACCTGGAATTTCCGGTGTGTATAAAATTGTTGACTTGCCCTTACTAAAGGGGACTGGACTTTTAAAAATTTTCGTATCATTTAACATTTTCATTAGATAATAATTTGTAGAAGATCATCATAATCATAAAATTACAATCAACTAACAGATAAAATATGTAAATATTTACAAAAAAAAGGTAGGCTTCATAAAATAAAATCATTTTGACATTAGATACCTTAAGACTATTATGCTGTGAAATACTTTGAGCATGAAAATCATCTTATTTGACGGCCTATCTCTACCCTTACCTGATTCTAAGCAAACAGAGGGCTTAGAAGTGTCTGCCCGGCCTCGTCTGGCCCTAACAAAGTACAAAGAGGTAAAGGGATAAGGGGCCGTCACAAGCAGGAGCCTCCGGGCTTACTATCTCTCTGCAATGTTATTTTTTATTACATTCGCGCTGCTTCTGTAGAGTACGTCTAGTTTCTTAATGTCTTCTTTGTAGCTAGCTGCGCTCGACGTAGATAGAGCGATTGGAAAAGTATTTTTTCTTTCATAATTACAAGCAAGTGTTTCGTTTTATCTTGTGCACATGATAAGAGTATACCTACGTGAAGGACACTCTTAAAAAGGATAAGTGTGAGTAGGACTCGCGCCCTGAGGGTTTCGTACAAAATTAATTAAACAAAATAATTAGAATATCGTAAATAAAATTTGTAGTTATATTATATGGATGACTTGTTCATACGCAAAGTTAAGTCTGTTGGTACAAATTCACGGTTTTCGGATTTTTTCCTTTACTGTGCTATAAGACCTTACTTCTTCCCAAATTTCATGATTCTAGGTCAACGGAAAGTACTCCATAGGTTTTGATTACCAAGATACTCAAAAATGCGGCAAAAACGACAACATATTCTGACGGCGTTGACTTATTTATAAGTTTCATTAATTTAAATCAAAAATTTAATTAATTTAAATATCAAATACTCAGCTCCAAGGGAACTTGATACGCGTTCCCGAGAAAAAGGGTCTTGACAGACAGACAGTCGGACAGATAGACAGACAGACAACGAAGTGATCCTATAAGGGTTCCTTTTTCCCTAAAAAATGAAATGCGTATTAATTACTACACAATATTTTCTCATAGAAACCTTTTTTTAAGTAATGTTAGAATCACATATTAAATCGCAACTCTCATCATTAAGTAAGTCGGAAACTTACAAAATCAGTAACAAAGCCTATCATGACAGTACTCGTATTCCGAAAGGCAAGCGGAGTCTCAACGATATTGTTATAAAAATAATACAGACCTATTGTATTTTTCAGAATAAGATTTCGGAAGCGGCTTTTACGGTAATTTTACTTCGTTTTTATATAAAAGAGGTATTAAAACATTACTAAATATCTTTGTCGTAAATAAAGTCGTAATAAAAGGTACATTAAAATAAGAAGGGAACACAGGAAACGGCATTTATGCGTACATTTTATTTGTCTTTTATACGAGTACTGCAGCATTACTTATGTTTGCGGGATAACAAGCGTTTAACTGCCCATAAACAGCGATTTATCGCCGAGCCGACATATGCAATATCTCGCGACACGGTTTTAAGACTCATTTGTTTGTTGTGTATTGAATTTACACAGCTTTCTTAACGTCCGGGTTTATTGAAATAAAAATGTAAAATGTAATGTAATTAAATTGTAAGTTGAACGAAATGAAATTGGTAAGAAAAGTCAATGAAAATGTTTATGTTTACATAGTTGTTTATGTACTGACTCTGTTGGCTCGACCGCTAGTAGGTAGGTACGATCATCGCCTCACTTTCCCGAGATCCAGGCTTTAAATTCGGAGATGACGTATCGATGAGTTTTACGATTATCAATGACTAGCTGTTTCCCGCAGTTTTGCCCTCGTGGAAGTTTTTCCCGCGGGAACTGCTTTTTCCGATCTATACCCTCTGTGTTATTCTGATGTATAATCTATATAATATGTAGTTTTTGCGTGAAAGAGTAACGAACATTCTCATAAACTCACAAATTCACAAACATCCAAACATCCTTGCAAACTTTCGCGTTTATAATATTAGTAGGCTAAGTTATCATACTACAGCTTTCTCAGTAACGGAAAAAAACTTTAGCTTTTCCAGTATAACTTAACTTAAGACTTAACACATAGACCGTCTGCCTATAATCTACAGGCAGATAGTCTGTTTGCCAACATGCTGATGAAAGAAAACATATTAGTTAGATAATTCAAATTTGACCCATTTCGGAGGCCTAATATGTATTTTTTCTGGGGCTAACAAAAACTTATACAAAAAGTGGGGCGAGCAGCGGCGACATATGCTTACGCTTGCACTGAGCGCGGCCTCAATAATACTCACGAGTATTCTCTAGTGAAAAATAAATCTATGCCTATATGCAAAACTTGTGACCTACTTGCGTCTTCCATTATGTTTCTCCTTCCCTCCCTTCTAGGGGTTAAACGATGAAATCCCTTCTTATTAGAGGCCTTTATCGTAGAAAGAATGCGCTGACGGAATTTCAAGTTTTCCGGGTGAAAGGATGTGGGTTTTACAAATTTTTTTGGAACAAACTTAGAAAAGCTCATAAAATCAATCTGTTCACCATTGAGGTAGGTATTGATTAGCTAGTTTACTTTTAGCGTCTCACTTAATGATGTTCGGTAGAGTGCCTAACCTATGTTATGTATGTCATCCTATCATGTTTATTACAGTAAAATATAAAAACGTTCAAGAATTACCCCAGAACAATTGCTTGTACTTGTTCTGAGAGAATTATATACATTTACTGTAGGTAGATTTTTGAAATTCAGTAGTTTTGTACATGTTACAAATTGATAAATTAATCCGAATATTTATTTTCTTAACTAAGTATGTCTTTAATATTTTTTGATACAGTAAAAAATACAGCGTATGCCATATACAACAAATTAGGTAAACAAGAATGTATGGTACCTAAATAGAGTTGTAGCGGCAGTGTATATTACTTTGCTGTATGTATTTTAAATACATTAATATTGTGTATTTTCCGGTAGGCTGGATACTTTATCCCCGCATTGGCATATGCAAGCGTCCCTGCGCCGCAAGTGTGACGTGGAATCAAGCAAGAAATGTGCAAACAGAGCCGGAATATTCATGTGCGTTAATATTCATGGCCGTGGCACCTGCTGCACTCCAGTTAAACCCATGTGCACACGAGACACTTTTTGCACCAAACTAGTAGAAACGCCGCAGGCTAAATCTCCTATACTATTTGTGAAACAGCTGTTTACTTGCTTTTGGTGCAATTGTGGTAACAAGCTGCTGATTTCGGTAACAATTTAGTGTATACCTAGCCGAAACTTTACCAACTGAGTCGCTTTCGGTAGTTACCTGCATATGTTACTAATACGCTTTACTACTTTTATACAACTTTGACATGTGTATGTACGTGCTTAGCATCTGTTCTACTTTAGTCTGATTTTGGAAGTAAAGGTGTGTTTCTATTATTAGGTTTGCAAGATAGGAATCACAACATTAGCTTGTTTGTTCAGTTTTAGATTTAGTTACACTACACTAGTAAATAGCTAGCAACCAATATAACATAAAATAGCAAGATATAAAAAATGTTGCATGAGTCTCGTGTATGAAAAATTTTCTGCCGAATAAATTGGTTTAAATCGATAAGAAAACTGGTAGGTCCACAATTTAAAAGAGAAGGACCCGTGCCGAAGGACCAAAATTTACCAATCAGACGAGAAGAATGGAACCACAAGAACACCCACAAAAATATATAACTGTTTCCGGGGTGGTTTTTAAGGGGTGAAACGTTTTGTTATTTACTTGAAATGAGAGTAAATAAATATTCATAGGAGATGTAAACTTTGCCAAATTGTAAAGTTACAAAAAAAAGAAAAAAAATCCTGGAGACGTAAATTTACGAAATACTCAGAAACACAAAAACTTCCTTCACGTCTATAGAAAAGTCGTTCGAATAGAATGAAGGTAAATTAAAAGTTGAACAACACTTAATAACTGTGAGCTCGGATGTCAAAAACACTTTAAATCAAAACATCCACTATCCATTAACAACGGACGCATAAAAATTCTTTAAATAGATTAATAATTTAGTCCAAGGCAGTATGAACAAAGCATTTACACCAGTACACGTGGATAGGAACGCGGCGTGTGTACTCCTAGTAGGAGTTTCCTACCTCGCATGCCTTGTTAGCGCCTCGAGACTCGACTCCCTGGTTCTACGCTCATGACATCTAGTTCATTCAGAACAGTCCTACCGTGGTATGTTTGACTTCCAAACTAGCTTAGAATATAACGAGAGCCAAGATATGAACTTAAATTAGGTATTGAATTTATTTTTGTATTTACATCAAAATTTAAATAGTCAGCTACTAAGTTTTGGAAACTAAGAAACTAGGGTTTATCAGAAAAGTTCAATTAGGTATCTACTCTTACTTTTAGGTTAGGTAGAAGATGTTTGTTTTTTACGGTGATAGATTTTTTACGTTTTTTCATCGACTATTTTTATTTCTTACATACTTAATTATAATAATTAATAGTTTTATATTTTAGCAGAGCTGCGGCCACAAAGCAGCATTGAGAACAAAGCTTAGAGAGGATGATCCATCAAGATTATAATAAATATAAAATATTGACGAGTATGATCAGTACGAATAATTGAATATGAATATGATGGGTCAGTACGGGGAAGTCTGAAACTACAAGAGAGATTTGTTCTAACGAACCATGCCGGCGTCAGTGGCCTCGGGGATAAGACGCGACCTATCATATCGAAAGGTCCGAGGTTCGATCCCCGGCTGGGTCATGTACCAATGGGTTTTTTCTCGAAACCTATATAAGTACTGAAATTACTTGGAAATTGAAATTGAAATTGAAATTGAAGTACATGTACTGACTGCTCTCAAACGGTGAAGGAAAACATCGTGAGGAAACCTGCATATGCCGAAGAAGAAATTCTTAGGCGCATGTGAAGTCCACCAACCCGCACTGGGCTAGCGTGGTGGACTATAGCCCGCACGCCCTCGTTGATAGGGTAGGCCTGAGCCCCAGCAGTGGGGAGATTAATAGGCTGTTGATGATGATGATGAACCATGCCGACGTCGTTGTTTAACTTGAGCAGCTTGCATACTAAAGTAAGCTTATAAATGGTGAGAAGTGAAGGGAATGAGTATAAATTATTGATTTTGTATTTTCAGTTTTATATAACAACTTTAATGGAGGAATTATTTTTATTGGGCTATCTATTTTTAATCAGTTTCGTTTTCAGTTATTAGCGCAGACCACTTTTTAAGCAATTTCGGTAGTATTTTTAAATAACATGTTGGGCGATCGAAATGTACCTATAGATGTATGGCTATTGGAATAAGTATTGTATTGTTGCTACAATGATGGTCAATATACCTTCATTGCTGCCATTATGGACAATGGACACCATCAGTGGACATTTGCAGGCTGATGTGATGATTTAATGTAGGCAATATTAAAAGACTCGATAATAAATAAAAGAGAGAAATGGTGCATGCTGTAACATAATTACAGTCAGTTGTGCTCTTAGAAAAGGATGGCAGGAATTTCAGAACTGTCAAAATATAGGAGACTAACATTTAGATAAAGCGGACAATTCAATTAAATATTACTGTAATTTCTATTACCTTATGCTTGGGCTTTGATAACTAAATAAAGTTTATGTTAATAATTTTACTAAAACTCATTAAATTTTCATTAGCCTTATGTAATAAATATAAAAGATGTAAGTACCTATCCTAAATGGAAAGCTTTTCGTATTATTTTTGTTTAGCTACTTTTAATCTTAAATATTGAGCCTGTCAAGAGTAATTAAGATTAAAAGATGACGTCTTTGAACTTGTTAAACCATAATATTCGTAATTAAGGTGTGCGGAGTTAACAACTGGGCTCCAACCAATTTCGTGCTCAGGTTTGTTACTTGTTTACCATTTTATTAGCGCAAGGTGAATTAACTTACCCTGATATACACAAGCGTGTGTTTGTGTGAACTTAAACTTAGTTCACCGTCAAGCGTAACTTGATTGCTAAAGTACTTTAAATTTAGGGACCGTTGTTTATAAAGCACGTTACTCGTTCTTACATTGTGGTTTCTGCGTTTTAGGCAAGGTTTTATTAAATAATAATATTTTTATTTATTCAGAAAAAAGCTTAATACATTAGGAGCTACATTATTTAAAAAACTAGTTTTGATAAGGCTGGGTCTTACAAAGAATCGTACTCCTGACTTCAGGAGGAATTATCTATGTGATGAGGTCAGGGTTCCCCCGTGCCGCTATTCTACAGCCTAGGTAATCTTTGACGTTTTCAAAATAAAATACAGTTTTTCTTGGATGGACGTTGAAGTAACATACTATGCCTAAAGCCACATTCGTTATCTTATCACACAGCAGATTTTTGGAATTATAAAATATGGGATATTCTATACCTATGTATAGGTATGCATTATAAAATATAGATCTAACTTAATTATCTATACTACTGCTAATGTTTTTTTTTCAACTCGTTATGCCGCGGATAAGGGAAACAAATCTCTTCATCTTTACAACTTTTCAATTCGATTTAGCTGCCTTACACATGGCTTATGAACGGCCCTCTAGTTTATCGCAGACTCGTCGTTAGTGCACATACATTATGCAGTTTTCTTTAGGCAGGCTGTTTCCTGGAAGTTTGTTCAGCTCAACTTCACAGCGCGGATTAGCTTTTTTGTAGGAAAAGCTGCGATCTGGGTTGCAGCAGAAATACGCGATCGGCATACGCGCATGACTCGGTATAAGGATAGTCATCATATCAGCCTGTAGACGTCCACTGCTGGACAAAGGCCTCCCCCAAGGATCTCTACGATGACCGGTCCTGCGCTAACCTCATCCAGCCGGGTCCTGCGACCTTCACCAGATCGTCGGTCCACCTTGTGGGAGGCCTGCCTACGCTGCGTCATCCGATACGTGGTAGAGTAATTATATTAATTAATGGTGTGTTTTTGGACGAGAACTTGAACTATTGGAATAGGTACACACTACGTAAAAGCACTAATTACACCACACATCTTGGGCGTACGCCCGCCAAGGTCATGTTAGAAGGTCATGTTAGACGTTAGCATTTAAACCATCTAGCGCGGCACCTAGCAAGGCATCCAGCAAGGCATAGACAAGCTTTAAAAAGTAGGTTTTGGCTTGGTTACAAGACTTTTAAGCCATATTACTTGATATTTTAATTAAGATATGGCTTAAAAGTTTAGTCCAAACAAGCCAAAACCTACTTTTTAAAAACGTTAGAGCTTGTTAGGTCCAGCACTCATCCTGCACGTCGTGCAAGCAAATAATAATAATTATTGCTGTATAGCAACCATTTTTACGACAGTTTTGCATGACCTTCTAACATGACCTTGGCGGGCGTACGCCTAAGATGTGTGGTGTAATTAGTGCTAAACACAATAATAAAAACTGTACCTATTATATTAACAAAAACTTATTAGGAAACGGTATTTAACTGACCGAACCAAGTTGAACCTTGCAGGAAGACTTATCGAAGACAGAACACTCCGTGTGAGTGCCGCTAAACAGGAGCTCGGGGCCGATATATATTTTGGAAGGTTTTCTCGAGCAATACGTGATAAGGTCGAAGGTCTTACAACAGAAAACACTCAGTTGTGTGTGAAAAATATTCACTTTCCTTTATTGAATGAATATCAAACGCATCAACTGCTAAATTGAATCAAGTTACTCTCTATAATGTTATTTATAATCAGGAAGGTTCGAATCTATTTGGTGGCGCGCGCGTATAGGGAGTAGCAAATTTTTTTCATTCAAGTTTATAATAGATATATTTTAAGTAGGATGTGAAAAATATTTACCATTGTATAAATATTGTATTTGGAAAAACCTGTTTATAAATTGTATCCTTTAAAAAAATTGTGTCCGTAACCTACACTGTATTAAATATTCTCCAGTGGAATCTTCAGTTTTACAGAGCTGCCTGTACTTGTACGGAACCTTGAGTTTGACAAAGCAATGTGTGCTAATGCTTCTTAATTTGAGTGTCACGAGTTTACGACTTAATTTGAACTCGTAATCAGTGGAGAGTGTCTCGCGCCATTGTTGCCAGCTTATAAGGTATCCATTTGAACTGGGAATTTTGGAGGTATTCTGGATAACAAAGAAAAATAAATTTTAACTTTTAATAAATTAACTGCAGTCTGATTGAATGTGATAGTCTAAAGGTAAACTTTTTTTTCTGTTTGTATAAAATTGTGTATGTAATTAATATTTACCTGTAGACTGGTTATGCATTAGATTGTTAGTCGAAAAATTGGGATATTTATAGACGAGTATTATTATAACAAATTTTACTGTTGCATAATCAAACAAACAAACAAAAAAAACAATTTTAAGTGTTTGGTTTTGTTTAGTTTTCAATAAAATATTACCTACTTAGGTAGTTTGGTTCTTAAAAAAATGTTGTCACATAATTAAGTTTTAATTTAAAAACCCATAGTGTTGTTCCCTACATTTCTTTGGAAATAGAACACATTTAATATTCACAAACTTGTATTCCAAAAACCCATTTTTTTACCATTTAGCAGCAAATGTGGAGAATTTTCGGTCCCTTTAGACGTAAAAAACGAAATCGTCCGGCAACACTGACCTCGTGCGACGGAGATTACCCGCCAAAATAAACGGCGCCTACATAAATCTTACCATTGTGAATTACGTTACGTTTTCAGAGCCATATTATATTACGTTCCCAGCATACCATTCGAAGATATTTTCCTTTCCTTAAAGTATTTTCTGCCTAGCTGTTTACTAATCAGGTGACAGTCTGTTTGCCTCTCTATCTTCCTTACTAGTATTATTCCAGTCACTGAGACATAAAAAATTTTTTTGTACAATTAAAATTTTGAGATAAATATCGACGACGACTGTACCTGGCATATTAAAATGTCTGCATATATTTGTTACTAAAATGTCGCCTATATATAGGTATGCACGAAATTTTACGGTAAGTATTATGTAAATATTTAGGTAAGTATACTGTTAATGATATTAAAGGGGTAACGTTTGTATGTATGTTTGAAGTAATCTTAGTAGCAGAATGTCGTCAAGCATAATTTTGACATATAATTAGTCCCTGAGAGTTGACTGACGCCGAATTTTTTTATATTGCTACGGGGTCAACAAGCAGGCGGGCCTCCTGATGTTAAGAGGTCACCGCCGCCCATAGACACCTGCAACACCTGGGGGCGCTGGTGCGTTGCCGGCCTTGGTTGAGGGCTCTTTTGACTCTCTTCTTGAAGGACTCCAATTGAGCATTAAATAACTAACTATCCATACTGTCGTATTTAAAATAGGATTTGATTCTTTCTAATGTACATTAGGTACTTACATATTTTTCTTTTTCAGCACCCGTTGAGTTATTTTGACAAAAAGAATTTATCCGTATTCGTTAAACCAACTTGAAACGTTAGAGTTGAGCTACTTACTCTAAGCAAAGCGTTTTAAGAACTATTTCACTAAAGAATTTTATAAGTGCACGTATTTTTCTGTGGAGCTATTCTTTGGACATAGTGGGTTTTAATAAAATCGTGTTTGTAGCACAAAAGAGGTCCTCGTTTATCCCGAGCTATAGAGGAAACTGCGCTCTAATGGCTGCTAGTGTGTGGTGAAATAAGTGCGTTTTGTTTTATTATTTACACTATTTTAAGTGAGATTCAGATATCCGAGATTATTCGTGCTATTGTTATACGAACTAGCTTCTGGAAGAGTTTCTATTCTATATTTCAATGGTAAAAATTATCCTATGTGTGGATTTAAGATAAGTTATCAATTCACCAAGTTTAATTATAATCAATCAGAAGTTATTGCGTGATAAATTGACTTACGTTATTTAAAAAAATCTTTCTAATTTTGTACAGTAGTAATATTATACAGTTATATTAACAATATTCTAGTTTTTATATGGATTCAGATGCGATTGTTCTCTCTCTATATAGCGTTTAATTGACAACACCTTGTATTTAACAGAAATTCTCGTTCGGACACAATTCTTTAAATGAAATGTCCAAAGTATGAGTGGAAGTAGCGAAGTTTCTAATAAAATCTTGTTTTAGAGAACAATAGAGGTCTGCAGCCTTTCTGCCGATGGCAACGAAACCACAGTATACCTATAACGGTATGTATAGCAGAAACTGAATTAAATCGAAAGGCTCTGATAACAAATGTGAATTTATGCATTTTCGAATGTAGGTACCATATTATCCGGCATGATGCCGCATATGGTAAACAGGCGAAAATGCATAAATTCACATTATTTTTACTATCGACTACTTTATAGGAGTGAGGAAGATTGATTTGTATGAAATTTTGTATTTGTGAGTATTTCTTAGATATCTCCAGGTTTTTTTTCTTTTACTTTGAAATTAGGGGTACCGCACATACAAAAAAATAAAAAAGTGCGCCTACAAACTGTTTAGGTATGTATACAATATGGCCAAATAGTGCAACTGATCAGGCAATCCTGCGGATGCGGTTTTCCGTGTATTTTGATGCCATCATTTTTATTGTGACTAGTCTATGGTGAAGACGACTTGTCTGATCAGTTGGGTTTGTATGGCTCTCTGCACCTCCTCCATCCGTACTCAGGACAGCAAACATCAGATCTCACGCTAATCGTTCCCTGACTGAGATCTAATAAGGGCACAAAGTGATCTTGTTTGTATGAAAAAGGCCCCAGACCCGAATTGATTGCAGCGGAGTGCATTTACTATTATTTCTAGTGATATTTTAAGTTGTATGAACTTGAGTTACGATAAATATTATTTACTGTGACGGTGCAGAGGCGACAGCGCTACCGCCCGCAAATGGTTCCGGACTAGCTATTTGCACTACTTCTCTCAAATTGTAGGTATTATATTATATTATATTTAATTTTAAAAGAGAAGTTCCTTTCTTTATGTGCAGGTACTAAATTTTAATTACAGAAAGAAGAGAACAAAAACGTTGTTTATTCGTTAACGTTTGTTACAAAATATTCAGCTGTATTAAATTAGTATAGAGAGGCGAAATAATATGTCATATCGAGAGGTCTGAGTTCGATCCCCGGTCGTGCCATATACAAATGGGATTTTCTCGAAAAATAAGTATATTTATCTGAAGTTCACCAACCTGCACTGTGCTAGCGTGGTGGACTATTAGCCCGTGCGCCGTGGGCCTGAGCCCCAACAGTGGGGACATATTAATTTTGAAGTATAACGAATTTGCTAGCGACTGGCGGTGGAAACGGCCGCTGAATAAGATTTCCGTACTAAGTTCAGAGAAAAAAATTATAGTTTTTCGGATCTAGTCCAAACGCACGCCCTAATAAGCAAAAACAATTTCCTGAAAAAAGATTTATATTATTCCACTTTAGCTTTACTAATAATAGAGAGAGGTAAAAACTGGTAGATAATTTGCACGCATAACCTAACTAAATTGCGAAGAACCAAATGATAGCGAGGTGTAAAATACACCTAACGCCATCTATTGACAAACTTTAAAACTAACAAACTGGCATGATTAGAACGGGTTAAAAAATTTTGAATAACATATAAATAGTATACTTTATAACGCGGATGAAGTCGCGGGGCCTTAGCCGTTATAAATAAAAGTATATACGAGTATATTTGTATACCGCGTTATAACGTGCAACAATCAAATACACAATTGGAAGCGAGAAGTCGACAATAGGTAACAGTTCGCGTCCGTTGAACATTAGTATTCGTTACGGCGACTCCAGGGTAATCTATATGATAATAGACCCCGCCAGAGCGAGCACATAATTGTCCCCACAATTGAATGCTACATTAGCATTACTAGGTTAACTTTCTGCTTTCCGTTATAGAAATTATCCTCTTTGCAATTGAGAAGATAATTGGATCATTAATAGCCGATCTAAGAGGCTTAGTTTTAATGGTATTAGGGACGTCAGATAGGAGATTACTTCGCTAAAAAGACAGCAAAGTGTACGCCGTACACAATAAGCGGGTTCCGTTTCATTTTTGTACACTTATAAAAAGTTCAAGAGAACAAAAAATATGAAAAAGTCGATTTTCTCTAAAACTACGTTTTGTTTGTAAATTTGCGTGTGGTAGACTCATATCTGCCTATATATAGTACAGAAATATCCATTGGTCTATGACGCAAATAAATATTATAACGCATATAAAATAAACATTAAGTTGTACAACACTCGAAAATGATTAATTGAAGCGATTTAATTATCGTCATAGAATATTTTTTATGCCAGTACAGACGATTTCTATACCTAATTCTTTGTTTGTTATAGGTAACATACTATAACTCGTTTTTTCCGAAACAAATTGGTAAGTCGATTAGTGTGTGGGTGAGAAAGTTATGCTGCATCATGCAAAAACATCCAATATGTGTGACACAATACGCAGTTGTGTGAAAGTAGTTACTCTATGTCGTGGTGGGGCTTCAAATCAAAAATAATAAAAAACAGCCTATTAACATGTCCCTACTGCTGGGGCTCAGGCCCACCCTCTCAACGAGGGCGTTCGAGCTATAGTCCACTACGCTAGTCCAGTGGGGGTTGGTATTGGTATTAGACTCCGCATGCGCCTAAGAATTTCTTCTTCGGCGTATGCAGGTTTCCTTACGATGTTTTACTTCACCGTTTGAGAGCAGTCGTAGATGTACTTAAGATTCGACAAAAAAAAGGGGGGTTTTAAGTGCAACAAACTGGCAATAGCTAAAAGGTCTAATCTTTGCTGAGACTTTGTATTCACAATAATTGAGCGAATGTTACTCATGGTCCCAACCGTGAAATTTCATGTTTGTGGCTAGAGCAGCTGATGAAATTTTGCCGTTACACGGACGCGCGATAAAGTGAGATTAATGGTTTCCAACCTACCCACGTCATATTACTACAATCTAGCTCACTTTGTAAGTGTATTTATTAATTGTTTGGAGAAAACGACGTGAGAATTCAGGCACTTATAGATCAATAAACTGAAATCTCGCGATTTGTCGTCAAATATCTCCGCGGATGCCGTGAGTGTTATATGCCGAGACTTTCCAACAGTTAGTTGGTGAAACTACTCGCTACCTTCGAAATGTCGGGAAAAGATAAATTAAAATATTCGAAGATCCATGTACAATATTGTAAGTTTATAAAGCAGAAATAATGTTACGGAGAGAAAAGTATTGCGATCTCAAAACATATTTTGCTTCTTTTACTCTAATTATTCACTTTTTTAGGTAAGTAACTAAATTGTTTGAAAAGGAAAGAACCCGAGATGCATGAGCTCTTTACATACATACAAACGTTATAAAAATAAAATCGTACCTAATAAACAGTAACGAAAATTTTGTCATACAAAAGTGTCAACCTCAATATTTGGGTGGCAAAGATTGATAAAATATTGTGGCGCGGAGAAAGGGAAGGTCCATGAAGCGTGGATGCGGCGGGCGGCGCCCGCGCGAACAATGCTACCCGGAGGCTTTGTGGCGGCGAAACAAGCCTTTATTAAAACCTACTTTGTAGTTATCGCTTGGTAATATTCTTTGTATTTTGTGACCTAACGGCCGACAGGGTTAAGAAGAATAGCCATGATGTTGGCGGTTGTGTTGTAGACGTACATATATGAGACATTACTAGTGAAATTGTAAAACATTTTATTACTTACATATTTTTTGTAACAAGAGTTACTTCAATAGATTAAGTTAATTAAGTCATTAAAATTATCATAATAAGTTTAGTGCTGGACCAGGCCTCTAGTAACATATTATATATTAGCAGCGCCCCGCGACTTCATTCGCGTTAAAAAAGACTACACAGACCAAGCTGTGCATGCAATTACTTCAAGACAAATAAACTTACAATTCGTCATAGTTTCTTGTGCTCCTCCCCCTCTCCCGCCTTGCTTCCTCTTCCTGACCTATTTCCCTCATCCCTCCCTCCTATGCTGTCCTTCCCCCCAACTCTCCTCAGTTCTCGTCCCTGTCCCCGATCCCGTCCCCCGTCAACGTCTCCGTCCCCGTCGACCGTCGAGGACCTGGTGGCTTATTCCGAATACGGCTCTGGCTCTGGCACCGCAGCCAGCCCTATTAAACTACATATTATTCAACTTCGTGACGTCATTCGCAATGAAGTTTAGCCTCAGGGAATTCGTTATTGTGTCGCGGTAATCTTTCACAAAGTAACCAAAGGATTTTATTATGAGGCAGCATAGTTTTAATATGATTTTATTATTTTAAATTTATTTTGTACATCGTTTCGGGGTGAAGCGATTTTTGTGGTGATAGATATAGACAGATGTCTAAGACGCAACACATAAAATGCTCCAAACATCATAGCTCGTCTCGAAAATATATGCTTTTCTCTCGCTTTCATATCCTATATTTAGTGATATGTTATCTAAGCGTTTCATATATTACGTATAGTGACATGTGCTGTTAAGTCAGTGGTTTTACTAAATAAACCATATGCCAGAACCACACTCAAGGTTCTGGCGACCAAACCATTTCATAATACTAATAATAATCGGTTTTGGTTTTTACTATACTGCATAAGTTTTATAGATCATCTAGCTAGCCTGAATGGTTAAACAGTTAGATTTGGTCGCCAGAACATTGTCCGGGTTTATTTAAACTACCGATTTCACGGCTCATGTCACCGGACAAGTGAAATGAATAGTTAAAGATTGCAAAGAGAGACATTCGCACTTACGATTTATGATTATTATATGATATGATTACGAAACGATATGTTTTATCGATATGAGGAGGCTTGTAATATAGCTACATACGTCATTTACGATGTCTCCACAAGACATTATTTTAATGCACACACTCGTACTTCAGAAGCTCTATCCATCAAAGCTTTATCAAGCATCGCATTGAAAATATATTACGCGACTTGTGGAGTCTTTCTTGAACACGACTGGTTTCTTTGAAGCTTTACTCCCGTTTCTGTATTTTTAAGGAAAATTATTCATGTATATTTATTTACGAACGCCGTATCACTTCCTCCGTAAAAGTTCACGAAACATCAACCAGGGGCGCATCCAGCGCCTAAAATCAAGCCACAAAATGTGACCGAACTTTGAGTTTCCAGTGATATTCGTAATTTTTTTTTGATCATCCTTCGAAACCTTTAAAAAAATACTTGTATGGTAGTGAACTCAACGCATACGTAAATTGCGATGTGCACATTGTCCAAGTATTTTTCTAGCTACAATGCCAGAGTTGGGCAAAATGTAATCGCGATTACTTCGAGTCGGTTCAGACCAAGTGGAAATTTGCACCGAGCACTTTTTGACGTCATTGTCAAATGAACCATATCACTATAGCCTAAAGAACAAAATCGTAAAATGACTTCTGCGTCGGCGTCGCCTCGCGCTCGATGTCATTCATACCATTTTGTTCTTTAGTCTATATTGATATGGTTCATTTGACAATGACGTCAAAAAGTGCTCGGGAAAATTTCCGCTTGGTCTGAACCGACTCTAAGTAATCGCGATTACATTTTGCTCAACTCTGGCATTGTACATACATACACAGATACATATCTTCACGCTATGTCCCTGGCGGGGTAGACAGAAAGAACGGAGCGTCAAGTATCGCGATCCTGACACACCTCTTTCGCTTCGCTCAGTCTCATCATTCTCTTCACACACGCTCGCCGTGGGACGCGAGTGCTCCTTACGTGTCCGTCTAGCATTGTACCTAGAAAAATACTCAAGTTCATATCAACGCTCTCGCCGTAAAACGTCGTGTAAATTAGCCTTATCAGCCTCTAATTTTATTTCAATTCCTCTGAAAATTCAGTGTGGACCCACCAACATGAAATTCTTGATCCGTCCTTAGCATCAACCCATCATCCGGATTCGCAAACAGGAAAGCTTTCAGAAAGTTTAACATAAATAATATCCATTTAATCTTCCCTTTCTCCTAATTGACCTTATTACGCTGGAAGTAAAAATATCTGAATTCGTTAAGTAATAGCGTTCCCTCGTTAAATCCTATGCCTGCAATTAAGAAAAGGGCACCCCTAAGTAGCTCCGTAAACTGATTATACTTAAAATGAAGCGGTAACACCCGGCATTACCTTCCTAATTTGCATAAATAAATGTTACAAGCCGGCGAAATGTTTATTTTCATTTTTGTTGTTTTTAAATAGCTTTATTTGTAAAATAATTATAATATAACTTACAAATAGTGTACATTTATAGTCCTAATTGTAAATAACATAAGGTAATTACAGTTTACAGGCTACAGCGCCTTTTAAAACTTTGGGAACAGGCTAATTATTTAGGATTAAAATACTAAGTACATATAAATTGCATGTTAAATGCTGCAGGAAATCTATTTATTATGTCAGCTTTGAATAGCTGTTAACATTTTTAGCATTTTTATTTATTTATAAAATAACAATAACAAAATAAAGATACTAGTACATAACTAGTGCGTTGCATGCGAGGGTATCTTGTAAAAAGATAGAATGCATACAGCGCAAGCGATACAATGTAGGCAAGTGCGAGTCCCAAACCGGTCGGCGGGCGGCCGGCGACGGCCGGGGACAGTGACGTCAGCTGTGCGTCGTCAGGTGGAGTCGAGCACGTAGTGATGTGGCAACCGGTAAGTGTGATACTTATCGATATAAGGTAGGTTTTGGAGTCGACTTTTACATAATGACGATATCAATTTATTTTTGTGTGATGGATTTTTCATTAGATAAAAACGTTTTGTTTGTTTCATTATGAATTGTTTAAGGCATGGTAACTTGATTTTACGATGAAGGGCGAGTAAATTTGTTCGAAATGGTGTATTATAAGAAGTTTTAATCGCTTTATTTTGGATAACTTGAAGTTTATCGTAATTATAATTACACGTACTGCTCCAAACAGGACAAGCGTATGTAAGTATTGGTCGTACAAGGGTCAAATATATGGATAATTTAGTGTGTTTACTAAGTTGTGCCTTGCGATTAAGTATAGGTTTAAGTGCATTAAGGGCTTTCAGCCCTTTTTGGCAAACAGAGGAAACGTGCGTGGTCCAGTTTAGTTTCTTGTCCAAAAGAACACCCAAATATTTAACTGAGGCACTCCAAGGAATTATGTGGCCTTTGATTTTGAGAAACCTGGAAGGTAATTTGCGTTTCTTTGTAAAAATGATTGCCTCGGTCTTAGTTTCATTTAATTTTAACTTCCATTTGATAAAGAAGTCCTGTAGGAGGTCAATGGATAACTGTAATCTACTGATTACAATGTCCATATCTGGATCGGTTGTAAGAGACGCAGTATCGTCCGCAAAGCAAGCCAGGGTTGTATGGGGTTGAATGGGGATGTCATTCAAATATAAGAGAAATAAATATGGTCCTAGAAGTGACCCCTGCGGAACACCAGCCGGTACATCACGTGGTGTAGAGACATCATCATCTATGTGCACTTTGAAGGTACGGTTAGATAGGTACGAATAAGTGAGCCTGACTAGGGGTAAAGGTATGTTACTGGTCATCATTTTATGAAGTAGGCCGTGGTGCCACACTGTATCAAACGCCTTTTCAAGGTCAAGCAACAGCATACCTGTCGAGTTCCCTAGATTAATATTGTGAGCTGCAACTTCAGCTACACGAGCAAGTTGGTGTGCAGTTGAGTGTCCACAGCGAAAACCAAATTGTTCGTTTATTATACTATCTTCTGTCGCGTTTACGAGGCGTGTGTATATAGTTTTTTCAAAAAGTTTTCCTAGACAGGGTAACAAGCTAATGGGGCGATAGTTCGTCGCAATAGATACGTCTTTTCCTGGTTTCTTAATTGCGATAACTTTTGCATTCTTCCAAATATCAGGAAAGTATCCAATACTCAGACAGGCATTAAAAATTTTGGTGATTAGAATCAGTGCTTTGTGAGGTAGGTTTTTTAATAGTACATTGTCAATACCATCATTTCCTGGAGCCTTACGAGTTTTTAGTTTACGGATGTATTTGCATATTTCTGCAGGACGAACTGGTCGACTCATTGACAGGTTTTCAATCGATGACTGTTCAAGTTCGCTAATTGACTTCGAAACTGACTGTTTAATGCCATCGTTAGTCCAGTTTAGTGTTAAGCACAGATTTTGATGAAATGCGGTAGCTAATTCTTCGCACTGCTGAGCTACAGTAGATGTGTATGAACCATCGGAGCGCTTCAATGATGCAATTGGTTCGGCTGAAGATTGGGATTTCATAGTCTTGACGAGACGCCAGAGATCAGAGTTAGGTTTGTCAACTTTGGCAAGCTTTGCAGACCAAACTTTATCATTATGATCTTTCAAGTGCAAATGAATGTTATTTTGTAAGGAATTGATTTGCGACCGGAGACTCAACCTAGTATTAACATCAGTCACATGCTGTTGGCAACGCCGTAGTTTATTTTTATGCCGTATGAGACGCTTAATCTTGCGAGGTAGGGCACATGGAGTTTTATTTGATGAAAAAACAGGGACAAAATAATCTCTGCACTGTAGGATACTTTGCTGGAGAAGTGTAACAGCGGAGTCTATTTCTCTTTTTCTTTCAGCTTTCAGAAAGTTTAACATAAATAATATCCATTTAATCTTCCCTTTCTCCTAATTGACCTTATTACGCTGGAAGTAAAAATATCTGAATTCGTTAAGTAATAGCGTTCCCTCGTTAAATCCTATGCCTGCAATTAAGAAAAGGGCACCCCTAAGTAGCTCCGTAAACTGATTATACTTAAAATGAAGCGGTAACACCCGGCATTACCTTCCTAATTTGCATAAATAAATGTTACAAGCCGGCGAAATGTTTATTTTCATTACTGCCCAGCAAATGATGTTCCGAACAGTTTATCATAAATTTTACATTTTCTTAAGTACCGGCCGTTGTTAAAAAATATACCCAATTTACCTACTTATTCGTGCCGTAGCTCCAGTGAATTGAAAATGTTACCATGTTGCCATGAAAAAGTTGATATCCTCCTGTTTTTGAAGTCGTTTGATATATGAATGGTAATCATTCTTCAGTTGGATATAGGTATGACCGCTTCATTGAAATAGGCTTGGTTGTTAGACTTCATCTCCAAAGGTCGTGAGTTCGATTCCATAGCACGGGAGACTAGTGTACATATATGTATTAAGTATATCCAGGTGGAAAACTCAGGTTGTCGGTTGGGAACGGGGAAAATAGATTTATATTTATTTAATAATCGCCTTCACATTCGCGTTGCGGTTAGGTACCTTGATAATTATTTACTACTCGGCTACCTCTTAGAGGTCAACCTGGCATAATACCTAGAGTACTTGTTGCTTACTGCGATCATGAATCATGATCGCAGGTTGCTTAGTCTAAAAAGTGCTAAAAACTCAATATAATTGACCCTTTAAAAGTCGAATGAAAGTTCGACGACTTCATTAAAAACCCGTCGTCTTCACTTCCCGGTGCCTAATAAGTTCGTGTTTCTTGACCCATAACATCCGGGAATTCTTTTTGTCCTCTCGGCCCGTCCGTTTGGAAGAGTGACGTTTAACTCCGGCGCTACGCCGCGGGCTACGAAGCGACACGTAGCGCTACGCTCGTAGCATGTGTAATTATTTTGGCACGCGTACTTTACTTTTAACTTTTTTGTCAGGAAATGATGGTTACAGTTTAAACATCGTCGACATTAATGCAATAGGTCGTACGTGAACAATACCAATAGCAAAACAATTCCATTTAAATCAAATATTGAGAAACGGAAGAACACTGACCCCCAAGTTACAGGCTGACCTAGTTTTGGGAGTCAGGGTCTATTAATTATGCTATCTAAATATTGTATTCAATTGTAACAATTGTACTGTATTTTCATTTCATTTCATTAATAAATTATTATTATTATTATTATTATCTATTAAATATTTAAGTCTGTCATCATAATGATGATCACTATATCAGCCTGTCGACGTCCACTGCTGGACAAAGGTCTCCCCAGGGATCTCCACGACGACCGGTCTTTAAGTCTGTAGTAGTGGACTATCCAAAACCGTCTGTTATGTTATGACCACAGGCTTAGCGACAGCAAAGGGAGGGTTATGTTTTTCGCTCGTATCTATGTCTGTAAGTATCTATATGTCTGGAATTCTTTATTCCTTCGTAGTATCCAACCAAACAGCTGGCTGAATTTAAATTAATTACGTTTGCGTTCAATCGTAACTTGTAGGTCTATCTACACATTGGATGACGCAAACGAGTTCTCATCTCTAGAACTCGTCAGTCCATACAATTTTGTATGCGGATATTAAAAAAGTTTCAAAATTTTTAACAAGTAAGGTGTTAAAATGTAAAGCACCTGCCGTAAGCCATTATGTGACCCCAACGTGTAAGCGGGGACCATTTCGCGTCGCGTCGGGGTCACACAGCCACGCTGCAATCCGCTTACAGCGCAAACAGCGCTCTCCCCACATTACGCCCGTTTGTTGCGCCACTAACGATATTATAAACGTACAGCCCTTGCTAATTCAGCTTTCACTGTCATAAATATTATTATGACTCATAATGATATTATAAGTAATAGAAAATTTTATTTTAAATTATGCTTAATAATCATGGGAAAGGCCTAGTAGTGAGCCCCTAATGGGCTCCCTAACCGATCATGCGGCATGACATGCACACACATGTGACACACTCATCCACGACCATAGCTGTAGTGATTGACGTGCATGACATGCAAACTACTTGCTGGCCGTTGCTTCACGTACTGATTGATAGCAAGCATGATGGTCCATCATGCAGCATGATAATTCACGTAAACGTTGCATGTCATGCAAGCATGATCGTTTAGGGACCACTTAAGACTAGATTTTCGCACTTTGTACACATATTTATTAGTAACTAAGACCCGTGTACAACGTTTAAATAAAGGAACTATGTGCTGTGTCCTTTCTCTCTACCACGATGATGTCAAAAATGACTTTATTTAAACAAGAATTTATAAATTAGCTCAGTTTTATTAAAAATCTACAACATAACTTTAATCTTAGTCGCTTAGTTGCATAAAAATTAGGTGTGTTTTATAATAAAAATAAAACGAGATTGCCTCGGCGCAGTCCTTTGACTGTAGTTATTGGAGCTCAGGAATAGAATAGGTGTGGGATACTGGGTGTTCGGTTCATTATCATATAGATTAGCCTCCATGAGCCGTGACGAATGCGGGGCCCGAGTCTCAGATTAGATACACCAGATTGATGCTGAAATTTGTAATAAAGTGCAACGTATGGTTCGTATGATAGTCTACTTGAAATGCGCTCCGAATTAGTATAGTAAGGTTAACCTGGCCCCGAAATCGGTTTTTTGAACTCGTGTTTAGATTTCACAAGCTTTAGTAGAAGGAAAACATAGTTATGAATCTAGGAATCTACAAATAATTGAATCACATTGGTGAAATAGCAGAAATACATTATAGATTGTACAAAACAGCAAAAGGATTGGAAAGAAATGAATACTACGTTTCCCAGCTCTATATAACACCTTGGAAGCGGTGGTAGATAAAAAATTGACGTTGTATAAATGTACCCAGTGTACTTACATGCAATAAAATAGTTTTGACTTTGACGTGGTTAATCTGCAATATTCCAGTTACATAATGCGAATGGACGCAAAATTAACGGCGGACACCCTTTTTGACTTTGAACCACTACGTTTTTGACTTTAATTAGATAATAGGTGTGTGTATGTGTACCTACTGTTTTGTGAATTTGTGTGTACGGCTGGCCAGCACAAACTGTGTATAGTGATCCGGATTGATTCTCAAACCACACGGCGGATGTACCCTGATAGCAAACTCAAGGCGAGTGGATTGTCTTATATTGGAGGATTGGAATGCCTGACGTTGTTACCCGCTGAAAAATTAGGACAAAGTAGACAGAAATTCTGTCTACTAAGACTAGGCTCGCTACCCCAGTGAACGACTCTGTCACTACTGACTATCGAAGATTCCCAAACAACCTGAATTAATGAAGTGTAGATTATGATTTATTGTGGTGTTATAATTATTACTACCTACTTAGGTTATCATTTTGTTAATAACATCTCATATAATCCAAGTTCGGCGACATACTGGTAAGCACGAGTAATTAATTATTAAGAGGTAATAAAGAGTCACAGTGAGGCGGGAAGCGACTTTATTAATATTCTTGTTCGAGCATTGTTATACCAGCTATTGTATTACTTATGTATTTCCTATACTAACCAAGCCACATTTGTTCGTCAAATTTTATAAATTTAATTAAATTTTAATAAATGTCGAGTCTGTAAGCTACTTGTAGTTTTTAGGGTTCCGTAGTAAAAACAAGGAACCCTTATAGTTTCACTATGTCCGTCCGTCCGCGGCTTAGCTCAGAGACTATTAGTACTAGTTAAAAGAATTTCAAATTAAAAATCAAAACCAGGGCCCAGGCCTACCCTCTCAACAAGGGCATACGGGCTATAGTCCACCATGCTGGTAACATATTAATTGGCTGTAAATTTCAAAGAAACAGAAACCCATTGGAATGGTTTGTACATTCTACCTTCCGAATGAATCGCTACTTTATTCTACGAAGGGTTCGAATAGGAGTATGTCGAAGTCAACATATTTTATTGTACCACTCGTATGGTACACTGGGTACATTTATACATATACGTAATTTATATATCAACCACCACTTCCAAGGTGTTAGATTTGAAAACACAGAGAAGAATAAAAGATAACAAGCCACCCTTATGGAGCTCTATTTTTGAAACGCTCGCCTCGCTTCGAGCGGTTGATTCTACTAATTTTCCTTCGACATCCGATACAAAAATCTGTAGAATCGACCGCTCGAAGCAAGGCGAGCGATTCAAAAATAGAGCTCCTGGTCACCTTTCGAATAACGTGCGACAAATTATCTGTATACTGCGGTAGTTCCCAGCACCTGTGTGATTACCACAACCGCATATTCAAGAGGAATATCCAGACACAAACTTAACTTGCATTCGGTAGCTACCCCACCGGGCTAATATGTCAGGGAGGTAAATTCGAATTTGCGTTAGTTAACCGACTTCGGCGCTTGAGTAAGTCGGGTTTGTTGCCTGGTAAATACGTGATGAGAGCTGCGACCAATTTCATATTAATAGCGTCAGATTTTAGCATGGGCATGGGATACATTCACGTACAGGTGTGAGTAGAGTTCATTGAATTTTTTGAAAGAGAAAAAATACCGATTTATCGTATGGTATATTAATCAAGGTAGGTAATTTTTATACCGAAAATTTAAAACTGTAGTCTACCGATTTTCGAATGCATCGATGTTAATAGAAATTAACTTTTAATTTACCTAACAATTTTGCTGTCATATTATGTAGATACCTATTTTAGGTAGTAAAATTGTTACACTGAGTGGGAAGGAACTGGCTCCTGACACGCGGGATTTCCTATTTTAGGAGCCAGGGCCGCGTTGTTATATTTACGAGTGTAATTGTGGATTCATTAAAAAATTTCAGTAAGCAAACAATAGATTTTTGAGCAATCAATAGCTACAGGTATAATTGTCTCTCTGAGGTATCACATGTGAATTTAAAAAAGTCCAATACCTACTGAAAGATTTTGATAAGTAAGTAATGTATGAGATATATTTCAGACATTATTGTATTTGCTACAGCCCGTGTAATTATTACCTAATTTGATAGGTATGCAGGTCACATTGGCGATTGCCACCAATTAGTTCAACTATGGCGTACCTAATATTGAATATTTGAATAGAAATATTGTCATGGTGTAATTCATGAGTTTTAGGGGTGTTATGGTAAGTTTACAGAAACAAGTTGCAGTGTATTTAGCTTATTTGTTATTTATTTTTGTGTAAGATTTATTGTTTTGTTTCTAAATTTAACCTTCTCTTTCCGCAATTCAATTGTAACGACATAAAGAGTAGGGTAAAAAAATAATAAAAAAAACATACATACAGACGAACATAGAACCTCCTCCTTTTTGGAAGTCGGTAAAAATAGTATAGTACTTATAGTCAAAGTATAGTAGTATTATAGTTCCTTTTGGGAAAAGTTTATCTAAAGGGATTATAACATAACCTGTCTTTTTCTGGAAAGTGAGTAGTTGCACAGTAGATTCCTTTTCCGTCTACTAACGGTTGTTGTGTCCCATCTACAAATTATGTGTTTCGTTCATGAAGGTTCGAATTGAGCTACTCGCGAGCGCCCACCAAAGAGATCCTAGCTCCGTGGTTTCATTCTTAGCGACAGCATACAAAAGTGCACATGTGCGTAGATCCCACTCGAAAAAACCGATAGACTGTTTTGCTGACAGTTGACACTGACCAAACTGTATCCTAGTACCTACACTGTACCTGTACCGTATTTGGTTTACTTACATAGACCATAATATCACTCTTTTCATTTAAAAACGCCATTAAACAATTCTCAAAAACATTTCAAGACATGACCCAAATAACACAACTGATAGACCTTTGGCCTTTGATTCATTCGTGGAGAAGTTAAGTGAGTCTCGAGCCGAGTGCGCTGGGAGCTGCGTCTCGGAGGCTTTTTTGAGCAAATGAACGCGATTAAGTGTACACAACGGTCCTTGAGGCCGGTCGACCCGCGTTAACTTTAGCGTTTGACTTTGTACAGAGATTTTTAAGGTTGCTTTTGAATGAGAGAGTAGGTAATATAAAACATGACGGAAATGAAAGAGTGTACCTTTAATGGTAAATGTATCTCACTAGGTACCTATACCCTCGATTATTTATTAGTTTGAGCTAAACCGTGGATGTAAGAAACAGATAACACATACTTACTTAAGGTACTGATAACTTTAGGTAGGTAGTTTTATTTATTTCCGGCTAAATTATTAGGAAGTCACTTTAGATCTGTTAAAATATTTCACATTTTTAAAACTAAGCTTATGTAGGTAATGTTGGGCCTAGTAGGTATAAGAGTATAGGTAATAAATAACATTACAACATACAGTAAATCGGAATCATGACACTGCCAAAGACATTTACTACATTATAGACTTTTTCAAATAGGATATTGTACCGTATAGTTAGTAGCCAAGGTATAATTTAGATTTCATTATTTAGTAGTTAACTTCTTTTTTCAAAGGAATATTACATTACCTAAATAATATAAATACACTTGTGTTGCCTTATTTTAAACTAGGATTCCACTATTATTAGACAACAGAAAAAAATCTCAAATACGAACAACTTGTATGGTTGTTACAGAACTCACGACCTAGAGTTCTATGCCTGAGCCAACAAGGAAACCCGGGACTAAAACCGCTGGGTCCAGAATATTTTTTAAGATAAGTCGCCCAATAGCTAATCCAATTCCTATATATAAATGAGAATGTTTGAATATTTATGAATTTGGATTTTTTTGCATAATCTCTTCTCTTGCTTAATCTCGATTTTGATAAAACTTGGTAGAGTTATATAGTTAGATTATATCCCGGAATAACATATATTATACTTATTAACGAGACATAGTTGATGGGGCGTCCGTTAGTATTAAATATTCAAAATATAACTTACTTTTCACAAAACACGTCTAATGTCAAACGCACCATCCTATGAGAACAAATTATAGTACAACACCGGGTCGGTCCAGCAGCGGCAGAGCCGAGATGGTCCAGCCCGGATTATCGCTAGCAATAAACCAATATGCCCTGCCGTGTACAAAGCACATAAACCAGTTACAAAGGCGATTGCCTATACGCCTGTCGGTGTGCCGAAGGAGAAAAGCTCTATTGTGTCTGACACTCCTTTTGTGTCGCGATCCCTTGTTTATCTCGATGCCAGGATTATATAGGAGCGAGTGTGAGTGTGTTACTGCTGGATTAACTTTATGGTCCTCAGTGGACGATGAAATAATAAGCCTCGAGGTATTTAAAATCTTAAAGACAATGTAATTGCTGCATGGAAATCGAAAGGAATGAATACTTTTATAATCATTTAATAATGACCAGACTAATGGTAGACTGGACGGATTTACGATAATAATGTCTCCAATCTGAAAAATGTCCAACCGTTGAAAAATGTCCAAATTGAATAATGTCCAATCTGAAAAATGTTCAATCTGAAAAACGTCCAATCTGAAAAACGTCCAATCTGAAAAACGTCCAATCTAAAAAATGACCAATCTGAAAAACGTCCAATCTAAAAAATGACCAGACTAAAAACGTCCAACCTGAACGTTTATATACTAACTCGATAGTTTGTTAGATCTGGTTTTCTAGTTCTATTATCCCCGTTGTTGTGACAATAATCGTACTTACAACAATAATAGTCAAATAAATAATAATATATAAAACAAATAATAATAAACCAGTAACGACACATAATACATAATAAGGTAATGACTAACTTATACAGTATAGTATTACAGGATTAAATTGTCCCTCTAATTTTTTATGTACAGAAAAAACGAGCGCTGCTAAAAGTTATTGCTACCTGCCAGTGGCTCAGGAATCTTAATAAGGCTGTCGAGTTTACTTAAAATATTACTTATCTTTACTTTAATGATCATTAAGGTGTTGAGATTTTCACAGAATCGGACCCTCTTTTACTGAAACGGAAGTCGTTGGGATTGAGATTAATAATAATGTTATTAGGCCATTTTTCCGACGATCCAACAAGTAGGCGAAAACTGGGGAAAATAAGATTATTAGCTTTATTAATTTGGAGGAAAAAGATTAGGGAGGCGTGGGGTGGAAGATATGGACTGGTGTTTTATTTCTGTACGCTCGCAATTAAGATACAAACCTCGATACGGCTGCCCCATAGATCCATTATTGTCTCTAACGGCCTATAATTGCCAGCAAGAGTATTATGTGGGCTTTACGAGAAAAATATAGGTAACGCTTCGAAATGTTGTAGACCTATTGTTTCGGTTATTGCAAGGCAGTTAAAATAAATGCTTTCATTCAATTTTTCAGCTGCATTCCACTGTTTACTGGGATTTAAAAACTCACTAGGCTCGACTGAATATTGTTTAGTTTGTGTAAAAAGTGTAACAGTTTTCAAATAAAAATACATTTGTTTCAACAGTTTGAACGTATGGGGAAATGACTGCAGGTGACTTTGTTAACACGAAGTTAGAGTTAATAAAACTGTTAGTTCAGTTCGATTTATATTCTGAATCGTTAAAACGTTCGTATCAGTAAGTTTTCGTCAATTATCTTTCTCGAGTAAGACTGTGATACATGTTAGTTCTAATTATAGAGACAGTGGAAAAGTCGAACCAATGAGTAAAGATGAAGCTTTCAGTCTAAATTGAACGAACGGATTTTAAAAATACTTACGTGGAACGAAAAGCTTTTAACCGTATAATTTGATAAAACGAACAATAAAGTAGAAATCTTACGTTATATTGGGCAGAACCCACATATTTGTCACAGAAGCTAGTTAGAAAACTTAGTTATATTCCTCGCCGAAAAGCACAACTGAGATGACCACTGAAGCACGTTAAAACCGTGTATTATCGGACCGGCTAACAATAGAGCTTTGCACGCCATTTCGTTGAAAAAGTGTTTAGCTATAGGTACTTTCTTACCTTTTTAATGAAATCAAATCATTTATTCTATAGGTTATAGGTACATTTTGCAGCTTACTTTGCTAGTTTAGCAATTCGTTTCACGTGACCTTACCTTTCTAGGCATATATACAAAATTATGTAGGTAAGGTACACCTTAAAACATTGAACATGGATGAATAAATATACCTAATTAAACTCCCCCTATGTCTTTAAAACAATTTACATAGTGATAGGTAGAATACTATACTATTTTATCGGTAGACAAAAATGTTATAAGTAGGTCGTAACTCAGTCGATTTAGTATTCTGGAACCGACTATTATATTTTTAACTAGGCTAGTGCTTCGTTAGCGTTTTCAACCGCTTATGCACAGTATAGTCATACATAGGCACCCAATACAAGCGAACAGAATAATAACTTTAACTGTTGTAGTCGTTAATAAACCCATTATTATGAATGGTAAAGTAACTGTCTGTTTGTTACCTTTACACGCCTAAACCGATGAACGGATTTTGATGAATGGTGTGGAGGTACTTCGAACCCTGGGGCAGGACATAGGATACTTTTCATCGCGATAAACAACGCGGGCGAAGCCGCGGGCGACAGCTAGTAAAAAATTAAATAAACAATAATAAGTAGTATTGTGTAAATACGCGCAGGGTGAAATTTAAAAAAAATCTTTCCATTGCCGCCTAAGTGGGTACGTGATTTGGGGAAACTCTTTGTAAAGTTTCAACTTCTAGATCCAGCTAAAGATGTGCCTTAATAGATCAGTCAGTCGGGGTATTCTTTTATACAATAGGTGTCTACATAAAGTGGTATATGCATATATGTTACGTGACGGGTTAGGCTCTTGTCACGCATCATGCCGAGGGACTGTTTACATTAGGGGGATGAGAAGTGGTGTCAATGCTCTCAGCATGACGTTCCAATGTACCTTTTTTACGACGCTTTGTGGGTACGCCGGTGTGGAGAAGGAAATATGAGTAGAGTGTGAAGTTCTTTGTGCATTTGTCTGTTACCCTTTTCCAAAACGGCTGAACCAAGTGCAGTTCCTTGCTGTAACAGTTTTAGCAACATTCTTTTATTTCTAGTTTTTCCAGAATTCTTTGTAAATTAATGTGGATTTTGGTGGTTGTGGGTGTTTTGTTGTGGCCGAAGCCATAAATAGTAAATAAGTATTTGAATTAGGTATAAGCACCTACCTTGTTTATGTTGTTGAATGTAGTATCCATTTATAAGAGGAAAATAAGATTCAGTAATCCTCCACGTGTTTGGAAAATACGGAAAACTCTTCCTTTCACTAGAGACTTGATTTGTCACAATGTAAATAATACATGACATGCCTCGTGTTGTATTAATACAATTCTCTTACAACTTTAAATATATTTATCGTAATTTTAGTATTCTAAATTCAAAGCATACCTGTCTAAAATAATATAGGTGTCCCATTTAGCATGAGGTTATATCAAAGCTGAGCTTGTATCGCGGCTACGTTACCAACCTGACATCTCATGAATATGCGCTTACATGTGTCTTCATTTACATGATAGTAAGGATGCATGTAACGCCATCTCGTGCATCCGTCCAATTTATTTGCACGAGCTTCTACGAAAGTCGTTTAATGAAAAATATGTCTTTTGGTTGGTAAAATGTTTAGAGTAACTTTTAAAAAAATGTTTTAGAAAATATAGCCACAGTAATGACAAGTGGCGCGTGGATAATGTCTATGTGCAAACTAGCTCACGGAAATTACGTCTGGAATTATAATCGGCCGTAAGAAATTCCACGGTTCCCGTATCTTAGATAGAGGCCACTTTGTATGTATAGGCTGGAAAAATGCGATTGGAGGAAAAGTATCCGAAATATTAATGGTAGTAAATATTACTGAAAGGAAATATTCCTTTATTTTTAAAAATAACTAGAACTGCATTCAAAGATTTTTAAGTATCCTTTCTGAGCCGGTAATCGAACCGGACAAAATATGCGGAAAAACAAATCCTGCATTTTATGATACTTAAATTAATAGGGCCCATCATAATGACTCGATTTCTTCTAATTAAATAGTATGTTTATGGAAGATCATGATATTTAACTTAAGATCTATATAGTTACGTAGTTTTCAGCCCTGATGGATCACTTATTTCCGTCACAAGTTCCCTTTCGATTTGGGACGCCTCAAATATATTTCACCAAATAAATCCCTTGTCCAAACTGTTCGAAATGTATTCAGATTTTAAATGCACAAACTATGTACGGAAAGTACAACAAAACATAGAGAGGGTGGAGCAATTTCGCAAAGAGCTGCAATATTGGAGTCCTTGGTAGAGTAGCGCTATACTGAGCCGCCCCGGGGCGTCTTATAATATTCTCCGGGAAATTTGTCTACTCAAACCGACGAAACCCTTCCAGCAATTTTCAGATACGTCACTCTACCCACACTATTCATTTATTTACTGAAGTACCTACAGAGTTAACTATAAACTAGCAGTCGTGGAATAACGACGTAGGTATATTTGTAAAATCGATTTGTAGGCTTTATTAATAAATAGGCTTTAAAATGCCGTATAATTAAAAGTTCTAAATATTTACAGCAATTGAAATTACAAAATAAATAATGTGCTACGAAGCTAATATAGGTAAAAAATAAGAGTAATTATTTGAAGATTTATTTTAGTTTTCATTTCTTCAACTCTAATAAAAAGTATCCAATAGAAAGATCCTAGCAATACCAAATTCAATTGATCAATTAATTTTGCCAGCATTACTACCAACATTGGCAACTTTATTAAGTTACTAGATTCCCCCAAAAGTAAGCATATTTTAACAACGCCCCGTAAAAGAGTCGTTTTTTAAATATTTTGCGGAGATGAAGCACTTAAGTCGTAGTCGGCTTAGGTAAAGTTTATAAAAGCCGAGTTCATAAGGCAGCTTTATTAGATAATTTCCAGGTGGGGAGCAGCTGACGTCTCAGTTATTAATTTCTGATGGATCCTACCGAAATTTCCTGCCGTGATCTCGAATTTTAATGACCGGAGCGCCGTTTCGGAGGTTTTCGTCGACTGTCACATTCGTATTCCGTCCATAATTGATGCGAGGGATTAGAGACGGTGTGATGCAAACTATAACTAGCTTAGTCTAACCCGTGCTCATTACTCATTCAGACACTGGTACCTCGATTACGACTTTGTTCATTGGAAGTGATTCCGTCCCTCGATAACGCGCTGCGAGTTCGCTAAGTTGGAGGATGAATGGTTTATTATCATAATTTCGTTATGAGCAACTAACGAGGACTATTTGTCATGGTGGATTAGGTAGAACTATGTATATTGATAATCTTTTGATGTGGAGAATACTTGAGGCTTAATCGAGGCCAATTAATAGTAATAATCGGCACTTATATAATGATACTAAAGACAACACACAAACACGCTTAAATACCAACCAATATACAAGGTAATTAAAAGTTAACTACACAAAGTTGGTGGCAGTAAAAGTTTAGTGACAGTAGTCTCTAAATAAAACAAAATTCCTATCACGGAATGTAATTTGAGGAGCAGAAAAAATATATATCTTTCCACGGGAGTGTGAATGGCTAGAATTGCAGTTAATAAAGACTTAGAACGTAGAACATTTTAACAGAGATACTTAGTTGACATGTGAGGTGCTGGATGGATGTTGGATGTTGTATTGCACGCTGCGATCAGGAATACTATGATCGCAGATTGCACGTTACAAAACAGGTAAGTTTGCACTATTTGCCATTTTCAGACACTGCTCAATTTTATTTGCACCACGTATACACAAGGCAGAGGGAACTTTGCCCATACAGCTATATCAGGAGTGTTTATCTGAGAATCTGTTACTGTGTATCTAAGGGAGTTTGGGCCCCAAATAACAGGGCCGCAAAGGTGTCCTGCTAAGCAGATTGCGGACTACGTGACAGGGAAGACAAGATTGGGGTCGCTAATCATCAGGGTAAGATACCCTTTTGGTCCACCTTTTGGTTATTGGTAACTTTATTAAGACGCAAGTAGGGTTAATGCATATTAATTTGGTTGGTTTCTGTAATATTAAATAGGTGTTTAATAAAAAATTGTTGTGTTTATTATTAAGCAAACCTTTGTAATTTCCATCAGGTTCATACGAGAATTGTTTGATTTCGACGATTGGGGTGCGAACGTAATATTTTTTAGTTAAAAAAAGTCGCGAATCCCGAATTTCGTGACATGCATCAGCTGCATTCACGGATTATCCGATTTTGATTATTATTCAGTTATTAATATTTTAGAATACGATTCTTTTACGAGATAAAGCGAGGTACATATCTGCCTACCTATGCTTATTTAAATGAAAGTGTTTCATTTTAAACACGACCCTAAAGTAACACAATTTATTTGTGTACGATTTTAAGCTGCACTTATTTTAAAGAATAGTGTTTTAATTTATGAAGTAAAAGTGCTAAAAAGTTTTACAAACGACTCCTAAACACGCAGGCTTTCCCTTCTATTACCATGCCTGTGAATATGTAGGTATACTTATTAGCTTACTAGCTTTTGTCTGCGGCAATGCTTTCGTATCAAAAAACCGTCCATGTAACATCAACAGCCTATTAATCTCCCCACTGCTGGGGCTCAGGCCTACCCTCTCAACGAGGGCGTGCGGGCTATAGTCCACCACGCTAGTCCAGTGCGGGTTGGTGGACTTCACATGCGCCTAAGAATTTCTTTTTCGGCGTATGCAGGTTTCCTCACGATGTTTTCCTTCACCGTTTGAGAGCAGTCAGTAAATGTACTTAAGTTTCGAGAAAAAACCCATTGGTACATGGCCCAGCCGGGGATCGAACCTCGGACCTTTCGATATGATAGGTCGCGTCTTATCCTCGAGGCCACTGACGCTCTTCATCCATGTATAATTTTTAGTATTCCAGATACACTATTATTACTCGGTCTCAAGCAGGTACCAGCTTATAGCTGATGATTATTTTGACTTTGCCTACCGCTGCTAGATTCTTGTCAAGAAATTTTGTTTTTGTTTTTACCTAAATCACAGTGACTTATTATGTTGATCTGTTTAGGAAAAATGAATAGAAGATACAAACATGACAGTTCGGTTCTCGCCAAAATATACCATAATCATTATATAAATAAGCTATATTATATACAGATTATATACTATTGATAACCTACTACTATTACTATCAATGTATACCTTTGGTCAGACTTCGTTATGGCGTGATTGATACACAAAATCTACAAACATTCATTCATGTTATTTGATTTGGATAATTAATTTATTAACAAAAAGTTTTTATCAACACTTTTTCAGTTTTATTTCCACTACCAGTCTATCAGTTTTAATTTAATTAAGGGTCTATGTAAAACTGTTTGTTGTATTTATAGTAACAAGTTTGTTTTGGACTTGTTTGCCCATATATTTATGTAGCCAATGTAAGGATATTAAAATTTTGTTCCGCGACACAAATAATCGTAGCCGGAACCCTCGTCATGTGCGGCCTCGTGTGTGTACAGACACTATCTATTTGAATAGGATTTCTGTCTCGTCAAATATTTAACGGCATTTACACTTTAAACGTAATCTCTTCCGAAATTTTCCACCTCTTTATTTATGGTTAGCCTTTTGTTAAATATTTTAACAATGTCTTCGGAAATTGTCTACCTACCTATTTCGTTGTTGTGAGTCTTTTTATATATATTACAAGTAGATTATATATTGTCATTTTTATTGCTATGTCCTTCAGAACTTAAGCTACTTTAATTACTAATTCTAAATAATTGAATATTTTAAAGTTGAGAAAAAAAGAAAGAAAAAAAAAATGATTTTTAGGGTTACGTACCCCAAAAGGAAAAACACGGACTCCTTGGGCGATTCACTTTGTTGTCCGACCGTCTGTAAAGAAGGAACCTTTTTCTCATGGAGGGGTAGGTATCGTTGAAATTAATATCAAATACCTACAAAGGTCTGCCTGCGGTCCCTTGGCCCCTTTTAAAAATTCAAGCTTCTAAGTCAAGGATAAGTACGACCTTTTATAAATGTCTATATTTTGATACTCGCAAACAAATCATAACCAATACCACTTCCTTATTAGGGTTGACCTGGAATCATGAATTTTGGCAAGAATCAAGGTCTCCCTGCACAAAAATCCGAAAATCGGTAATTTGTAGGTATTACTTTATTAGTAGTTAATATTAGCAAGCAGTATAAATAAACATAAAATAAACCACAATTATATTAATAGGAAAATGCCTAAGGGTTTATTTTCTCATGTTCTATTTTCTCATAAATACCAGACACGTGTATAGGATTGAAGAATCGCTAAACATCCGTCTACGCAACCGCGTAACCGGAGCGTGAGAGGCTCCTTATAAACCGGTTTCATGAATATTTATACGGATTTCGGGGATAGTATAGACCCGCTCTGTAAATAATTGCGGTCGAATGCGCTCTTGAATTCGAATTACCGTCTATTATGTTTCGGAAAGGGTACAACAAAATCAAGTGTTGCCAGCTAATCGCCTACACCTATAGGTACCTAGTCAAAAATTTGCGAACTAGAGCGACTTTCAAGTGGCTCTTAATACAAAGAAACAGATCTAAATACATAGATAGATGGCACTGACTGTATTATCAAAATAAATGTCAAAGTATTCGAAAATGTTTGCGAAAACCCGTGAAATATAAGGACATAAAGTTGTTTTAATTCTGTAAAAAGTACATTAATTGTATCAATTAAACGCATTAAAAAGTAGCTTTCTGATGTTACTATGAGATACTAAACCGGCACAGTACGTCCGGGTGCGAGTGTGGCAGTGTCTCGGAAGGAGATTAGGAAGGACATGGACAGGGGAATGGCTCGCGTGGCCACCGCAGTGCCCTAGCTAGGGTCGCGGAAAACTGGGTGCAAATCACAAAAGGACGATACGATAGAATCCCTTCGGAATGATTATCATCATCATCATCATATCAGAGGAAATACGTCCACTACTGGACAAAGGCTTCCCCCAGGGATCTCTACGACTGGTTCCGCGCTAACCTCATCCAGCTAGGTGCTGCGTATGTTTGTATGGGAGTACAAAGTTTAATACATTACACAACAACTGAGAAAAAAGTTAATTTCTTTCGAGGGACATGTTGGATTCCGAGAACAGCGAAGGATTCTAGAGTATAATCCTGAGCGGAGCCAGAGACACAACTTGACACAAGAGCCGAAATGAAATTATTCAGCAAATAATTATTACTGAGAGCAGACTTTATTACCTGTGTGCCAGTTCTAGCACTGTTCAAGTAAAAATCTGAAAAAAGAGACGCAAAAACGGTCGACAACTAGCACCGGCCCTGGCCACCGGACCACACCGGGCAAGGGAGCTTATCTTGTTACTAGCCCGTCCCTGTCACGGCGTGTCGCGCTTAAGGAGCCTACTGGCTAATGCTGAGCTTTGTCTGCGTGTATAATAGATGACAAATAGATGTGACGAGACGTCGCCGATATTATGATCGTCTAGGCCTAATGACAATAATTATACTCTCGATAATTGTAATTGACGTTTTAAATAATTGTCATTTGAGTGAACGCCTCATCATGCATGAGCCAATGGGAGATTTTACTAAAAGACACAGATGGCGTCACTCGCGTATGTAATTGTGGTGTTTTCGTACGAAGATGGAATTGAAAAGCGAAATTTTATTACAGAAATCATGTTATTATAATATCAGCTCCTACAATGTCCACTGCTGGTATTCTTCCTGCTCCAATGAACGCCACCACACCCAGTCCTCCGCCGTTCGCATCCAGGCGCTGCAGGCCACCCCTTTAGGTCGTCGGTCCACCTTGCCCACCGCGGTATCCACCCGAACTCGTCTGCCCCGTCGCGCGTCGGTTCTGCGACAGAGGTGACATACATGACAGAAATGTGACATACAAGTAATTATATAGGTAGTTATTTTTGGTAGCATGTCACAAAACAAAGATCATACGAGTAACTCTGGCTAAAAGCTTATTTTACAATGTAAGTGTGAACTGTGAAATAAAATAAAATCACAAAAGAAGAAACATTTTAGCAGAAATTGGATCGAATGTCAGGTTTATCTGCGAACAGGAGGCATTTCACGTTATGTAAACAAGCGCTCAAGCAGTCAGGCAGTGAAATATTTTGTTACGAAAACTACAGTTGAAGAGTTGACTGCAACGTTTCAAAGATAATGTAAGGTATACTCATACCACAGAATAGTTAATACTCATACCTACTTAATAGTCAGTCAGGGTATTCTTAGATTCTAAATCATGTTTGGTAATAATAATGAGACCGTCAGTGGCCTCGGGGATAAGACACGGCCTATCATATCGAAAGGTCCGGAGTTCGATCCCTGGCTGGGCCATGTACCCATGGGTTTTTTCTCGAAACTTAAGTACATTTTCTGACTGTTCTCAAACGGTGAGGGAAAACATCGTGAGGAAACCTACATACGCTGAAGAAGAAATTCTTATGCGCATGTGAAGTCCACCAACCCGCACAGGGCTAGCGTGGTGGACAGCCCGAACGCCCTCGTTGAGAGGGTAGGCCTGAGCCCCAGCAGTGGGGACATGGTCGATGATGATGAAATAAAATTAACATAAATTTTTCCCTATGTATTCCTATTAATAAACCTGCTACAAGATTCGACAGTACCGCAGTTATGTCGCGACGGGAACAATTATCTTATATCATAGATGTTAGTAAATAGAACGCCGCCGGTGTGCCGTGTAACGGAAATGGCTTGTCTTGTACAATACAATATAGTACCTATGCAATGTACTAACTGTTGCCCTGCGGTGCTACCCGTATTTTATTATTTTCTGGTGAGAAATGTATACTTATGTAAGTTTGTTGCGCCGCTTCTTCTTCCCAGTTCTAACACATTGGAAGCGGTGGTAGATAAAAAATTTACGTTGTATAAATGTACCCAGTGTCATCATCATCATCAGCCTGCACTAGTCCACAGCTGGACATAGGCCTCCCCCAAGGCGCGCCACTGAGTCCGATCTTCGGCTCTCCGCATCCAGTCACTGCCAGCCGCCCTATGCAGGTCGTCGCTCCATCTAGCCGGGGGGCGTCCCACACTACGCTTGCCTAGTCGTGGTCTCCACTCGAGAACTCGTCTACCCCAGCGGTTATCGGTTCTCCGACAGATGTGACCAGCCCACTGCCACTTCAACGTGCTAACCCTTTGAGCTATGTCAAAGGCTTTGGTTCTCTGGCGGATCACCTCGTTTCGGATCCTATCCCTCAGAGAAACTCCGAGCATAGCTATTTCCATTGACTTTACTAAAATATAGGAAATATCCTATAAGTTATTCCAGAAATTCTCTTCGGCACAACAAGTTGGATTGAAACAGGTTCGGCGGCTAAGGCGTGATTGGTTTACAAACATCCAAACAAACATGAACACCTTCGTGTTTATAATATCAGTTAGATGTAATACGTAATGCTGTAATATTAATTTATTTCTCCATACATATTTGATGTGATGCCGCAGTAGATGTATGTGTGTATGTTGGTTGATACCATTAGGTAATTAAAGCTTGCATTTACTCGAGCAATGATAAACAAAGGAAATATTTTATGAAATTGATACTAATTCAGTAATTCTAAAGAAACGATCGATAAGATCTATGTAAATAAATTAAATTGATTATATTTCATTCAACTTTAGTTATGGTGCCCAAAGCTGCCGTATATATAGGCTTTGTAATGAATGAATTCGGAATCAGCTGGATGCGGAGAGCGGAGGACCTGGTGTGGTGGCGTTCATTGGGGAAGGCCTAGCAGTTGACGTTAAAAGGCTGATATGATGAATTAATAAATATGGCTGACAAATGCCTAGCTTATTCCTTAGTTGGGAGCGCTCTATCCCTTTTAATTCACCTCACTGCAAACACTGTATAAACCTAAAAGCGTTGTAAACTCTTAAGCGGTTACGTATCTGCGATTTATAAATTATGATAATCAACACTAGAAAATCCTCGAAAGTAACAATTTTCATTTCTTTTAATTAATTTATTGTTCTTCAATCCCCTTCTGTACAAAGATCTTGATGCTTTTGTATCGAGTTAGACAGTAACTGTTTACAAAAGGAGTATTTATTTTGTAAAGTGAGCCCGACTCGGCAGATTTAAATTTATCAAACATCAAGACAAAGCTCCGTATTCGAGACTCGAGGCCGGATTTCCCGGAGATGGGATAAAATGTTGAATGAAGCCTCGACAATCCTTTCTCGCTGTGCTATACATTTGTACTAAGCATAATATGATTTTGTATTAAATTACTTTCTAAGTGAAGAAGATTTTTGTCACCATGTCATGTTATGAGGACAATTTATTTTAATCTCTTACTTGCATAACATAACCAAACCCGATTTTTCATACAATTTAATAATCTGTACGCACTTTCCCGAATTCTACTTTGACTTGTTTGTATAATTTACAATTATGAATTATGCAATAAAAATGCTAGATACTTAGATTTAAATATATTTTAGACGTAGGTAAAGTTGAGTTATTATGTTGTCAACTATTCAATTATAAATGAAAATACTGATGAATGAATGCAAGGGAATGCTAGAAAGAGGAATGCCTATTTCGCTATTTAATTTCCCTAGTGTAAAATTATACTATATATAATTAATTATTAATTTATTTAAATTGAAATAAAATGGCAATTATTAGTATTCTGAGTAGTTTTTTTTCTCCTAAACCAATATCTCTCCCGGCTGAGAACTTTTTAAAGAAAAATAAATAGTGGAAGGTGAGGCAAATTGAATAAAAATATGCTTTTATAAGTTTACATTGGAAGTTTGTCTCGATAACTGGCAGAAATCGATCAGTCGAGTCGTCAGGCTGAGATTGAAGGAAAATATTTAAAGACTCCCGCAAGAGACCGAGTAGAAATAATTTAATTATTGTGTTTAGTTTTTGCTGTCGCTCTTCGGTATCAAGGTTGGATAAAATTCAATTATACCTCCGGTAGGGGACCTCGATAATCAATATAAGTATTCACAAAAGTCATTATCTGCAAGTTTGCAGCGACAGCAATTCTGAGTGTTGGGGGAAGTTTGTTGCGCCGCCGTTTCTTCTGAGCGGTGATGGTTGATAAAAAATACGTGTATATATCAAGTACCTACACGGACGGACGGACGGGCAGAATTGAGATATTCGGTTTTTCGGTATGTTTATCGATATTGATGAACACATTTTCGCGAAAATTGGAAAAACTTTTTTTTCGCAATTACAATACATCCCTAATAGTACTTAGTACCTATGGTACTAGGGTTGGGAGAAAGTAAAAATCCATACCATAAACGAACGAAAAATGAGATCCTTAAATTTTATATAGGTAATACAAAAACGATCTGCTGTACAAAATAACTGAATAATTACGTACCGTGAGATGACAAATTGTATCTACAAATTCTTATTGCATGAAAACAACCTAACCCAGACTGGGATTTTGTTACCAAACTGTCCTTTTTAACACGACCTTTTCTAGGAAAAGTGACTCCATTCAATTTAATACCATTTAAAAGGAGTTGGAGAATTTTACGGAGCGCGAACTTTTGATATGTGAGGGTCGGGATACGCGGCATGAAATACATCGTTCCAAGGCCTCACTAATATCATGTTAAAGTTACTTACACGAGGAGATTGGGGCTATATTTTGGGCGAAAAAACGCGGTTTATGCGGGTTATGCCTTTATGGAGTCCGGCGTTAGGACATGGTATATAAAGCGACTTGGTTATGTTATGTGGCAGGATTTATTTGTATTGCTACTGCCAATTTATTAGGTTTAATAAGTTCTTGTAATTACTAGTGATAAAGTTGAAATTTGATCGCTCTCGGGCCTTTATTTATGGAGCTTATAGCCATGCATTAACTTTACCTTAAGCGTGACACACACTGGGCGGCGGCATTGCGAAAGCGTTGCGGCGGCGAAGGTTTGTATGAAGAACGCACCGCGCCGCTGCCGCTTTGATGTAAAGGGCTTCATACTATTTGGAACAGTACAGAAAAAAACCGCAACGCTTTCGCAACGCCGCCGCTCAGTGTGTGTTACCCTTTACTTACCAACTTTTGCCCTGGTTACTTGAATGAAATAAACCCGATGACATCTAAGTAAGTGAACTTTATATTATTATGTAGAATTTTACTTTATAATAATTATTAACATATACAAATTGCATTTTATTAAATTGCTTCTACTAACAAGTTTAATTTCAATTTATATTTGATTTTCCCTGAGCATGTACCGTACCCTACATGCATTGTAGATCCACAAACACAAGGTAATATTATTATGGTGATAATGAGGTATGATGATAAATGTTATGTTTCAACATAACCCACCCACCCAAAATCTGAAACCACAAAGATCGGACTACGATCCGACAAATTCGTCCACACAACTAGAGTAGCAAAGTAATAAATTGTGTATATTTTATAGTCAAACAGTGAACGTAGAAGATTAGTCCATTTATTGCGGTGACTACTACTAATACTTGTTACATGAAAAGTCTTTAGTACGTTCCAAAGCAACGTGCTCGAACTACAAGTGGCAAGCTTTAAAGAAATGTTTACTGCAATATATTAGACTTCTACTACTGCACACTACATGCCAATTTATCCTGTATGTTGGCCAGGAAATACATGACTATCACTTTATAAAGTTTCGTCAAAATCCGTTCTGTGGTTTTTGCGTGATGCCCTAACAGACAGACCGATAGAAAAATCATATTCGGCCGTAATAGCATAATATCACTCATAAAGTAGCCCCGATTTGTTTTTTTTATATATTTAGGGCTTCTTTCACCACTTCCTGATATTGTTACAGATAGTAATCTTAGTGATAAACTAATCTATCAGATAAATCTGTGTGATAGACTATATAAAATATAGGCAATCAAATACCTGTGAAACCAAAAAAATAGGCTATCTGTCAGATAACCTGCAGGTAGGGTATCTGGGACTTTATCAGCAAGCGGTGTAAGAGGCCCTTAAGGTTCAGACACAACTTTTCTACAGTTTTATTCTGTATAGATTAACACTCACTTTATGGAATCAATCGTAAATTTGAACCTAAAGTTTGAAATCTGTAGTCAATTTTAGAAACCACGTCAAACTGGGTATTCGCATGCTCGCGTCGCTCGCCGCGCCGCCGCCGGCCGCTTCGCTCACTTTGTTTGCCCAACCCTCACTGTTTGCGGACTAGCCGAGTGCTGAAGATTGAATTTCGAATTAACCAATCTGTGTATTTCCAAGGCAGATGCCCCATACTGTCAGTTGAAAAACCATGTATGGAAAATAAATAACATTAATATAATAGAATGGAAAAATATAATCATAATCTAGAAAAAAAATAATGTAGAAAAGTTGTGTCTGTACATGAAAATTTTTATGAAAAAATAAGGTTGGAGATAATTTACAAACGGTAAGCAATTATCGTTATCTAATATTAGGCTATGCATTTTTTCTGTCTTCTAATCACTTAGTATAAGACAAATACAATAAAGGTTAAATTTTTTAAACCACCATGAATCTGTCATTCCAATAGTAAGGGTTCTTACTTGCGTTGAGTAGATACTAAATATAGGTACCTACTATTACAAATAAAATATGTAGATGCGAAATCCTTCTCTGTTTTAATTAATTAAGACTGTTACCTAAATACTAACTGAAACGGAAATAATAATAAAAACCTGATCCAAATATCAACTAAAAAAGCTGCAATTCAGGCGTATTACGCCTTTTTTCAGTCTAGGGTACTTTACGGTCTGTCTATCTGGGGCGGCGCTGTAAATTTTTCTAGAATATCTATTTTACAAAAACGATGCTTACGAATCCTAAACGGTATATACTCTAGCAGAGAGTGATGTCGATCATCTTTTATTGAACTTAAAATATATACTGTTACTGCTCTTTATAAAATTGAGTTGTGTAAGCTTGTCAGACGTTATCCTGAGAAATTCCCATACAGGTCGGAATTTGTGACAGGAAGGTTGAGAAGTGACAGGCTGAACCTACTCCTCAAACCCGATCTTCAGGTGCCTAGATGTAGCACTGCTGCATATCAGCGAACTGCCTTATATAACGCGGTTTTGATCTACAATAAATTAAACAGACAAAAAATTTCTAAAAGAGCTGAAAACTTTACTTTTAAATAAATGCCCGTACAGCCTGAATGAATTTTTATATGACGAATAATTATAACATAACATCTGTATGTGAAATTGATGTATTGTGTATATCAATTCTGTTTTTAATGGTAAATAGTTAAAACATTCTGTTACTAAGTTATGTTATTATGTATTAAATTTGACATTTTAATTTTTATTCTGTAAATTAATTTAAATTGTAAACTGAAATGCTTAAATGTTAAATAATTTATTTTAGGTACTAATTATGCTACACCCTTGGGTAAAATTGTATTGACACATTAATTATATTAGATCCTATGTAACATACAATTTAAGGCTAAATAAATGAAATGAAATGAAATAATATTCTTTTCGTTCACCGCCTATACATAATATAATGTTACATATCTTCCATGAATAAAACAATGAATGTTCAAGCAGTAAGATTCTAAATGCCGTGCGAATATAATAATAACTAAGTGAAATAACATTTAAAAACAATTCAATAAGTTATCTTCAGATATCTTTCGGAAGTATTTTCGAATTCTCAGTGGCTTTTATAGAGAATCTAACTTTCAGATTGGATCGATTTTGAATTTTATTCGAATAAATCTTGAGAGGTACTACGTACGGCGAGCTGTCGCCACGTTGGAGCTGGGTATTCTTAGCATGCGTCTATTTACTCTATCACTTTATATGTTCCTAGTATGCTCTCGAGAATGTTTAGGCATTCTCGTAGTTGATTTCTGTTCTGTAGTGAACAAGATTTAAATTTTGAGATAATTGTAATGAGACGTCGTAGCCGTATAGATGTGTCGTAGCCCGGTCGTAGCATCTTATAGTTTTTTACAGTTGCTCACTAAACAGCTCTCCTTTATTATTAACAGCCTAATAATGGAATAAATATAAAATAAAATAATGGAATATCAATTGTTTTGTTTTGTATTTTTGTTTTACAAACGTTTTTTAATCTACCCCTTTACATATTTTCAAATATCATGGCCACCCTGATGACTTGCACACAATTGCCGTTTGTTGGATTTGGAGTTGGACTGTCAGCTTACCAGATGGTGAAACAGTGACCATTTTCATTTAGGTGGACTGCCCGTTCGGTAAGCTTATTAAGCGATTCATTTACTTCATTGGAATTACAACCTGTTTACTTCTTAAATATTCCCACAGCTGAATGAGCTGTTAATACTACGAAAATATTCGAATTAGTTTCTACCTGTGCGTGCCGGCACGTAGTGGTCACTAAATACTACGAATAAGCAGAACGATTGCCGAAAAGTCAAGTAAGGCGCCGAATCCAGCCGGTTAATGGACGAGTTAACCTAATAGCCAAAAGCACTCAATGCTTACAAAGTCGCGGCGGCCGCTTTATGGGCCCACTAACTGTTAATTTCCTACATTGCGTCAACGGAAATTCGTCTCTAAGGAAAATATTGCCCTGTTTCTGCAGAAGCATTGTTTTGTTCGCGTTCTATTCCATTTTACATTGTTCGATAGTTCCTTTTGTGGAGCTCAGCCGCGCATTTAATAAATACCTTTTAACGCGTCTGAATTTAGGACGGCTTCCGAGCTTTTATATTGCTATCGGTTTAGCGAGGTTGTGTAGCTAAAATGTCTGACACTTTTTGTAATGTTTTTGTCACAACGGAAAATTAATTAAATAACAAGTACGCGTAGCAACAGTAAGGTACATAGTGGTATTCATCAGATTAAAGAAAAAAAAATACAGATACGGCTTAAGATTGTATAGAGTACTTGTTTATTTACTTAGGTTAGGTAATTGGTTATTTTTATATGTCTCTCAAACAAGACAATGGAAGGTTCATGCCGCCAATGCGTGCTGTTGTCCATTGCTGGGCTTGAGCTTAAATGGTGATCGCAGTTTTTTAAAGGTCAGAAGTGGCAAGAGAATGGAGATCACCTACCTGATGGTAATGCCTTTGATCCATGTATATAGCTATAACATTTAGACACATGTGAAGTCACATGTGCAGTCACATGTGCATTGTCACCCTGATGAGGCTGGCTCTCATAACCTTCAAGTTACAATGGCCAAAATCGTCCTTACGTAATTTTACCCTGGGGTTACAGGGCCACTATTTTTGTCTCTAGATACGGCATTGGCCCGGGTGTCGAGCGAGTGTATATAGGTATGTAGAAGAATCGGCAAATCCCTCCAATCCACTGAGAGCGTGTCGCTATTGTGAGCACTCCTATGCTAAGCCATCTTGGATTTGAAGTAGGTATATTCACTTTAATGTCTAAAATGGCTTGGGAAGAATTCATGAAAAAACACCGAGTTTATTGAACTTTTATATCATTATTCCTTTTTTCTACGAAGAAAGTACAGTCAGCGTCAAAGTCAAAAGTATCTGAACAAAAATTACTTTCAAACTTTACTGACTGTTCTAAACATCACATGACCTGAGTTCGTTATTTTTCAAAATTTATTAAGCCTTCACTTTCAGCAAAATAGTCTGACACAAGGAAATTGTAAGCATTTCATCTATCTATTCTATATTTAGAAACTAGTAGTTCCGTGAGAACAGTAGACCTCGCCAGCCCTTATAAACCAAACCTAAAAGAAACCAACAAAAGTCAACTTTGTAGTTGGAGACAGAAAAAGTACCTACTAAAGTGACAAAAATTAGCACTTTAAAGCTTAATATTTCGCAAACGGATCCCTGAATCGAAAAATGTTTATCACACACCCGCGATATTTTTGAAAGACCCATCCAACGATACCCCACACCATGGATATCACGCGGAAAAAAATAATTTTCCATTTTACGTATGCAGTTCTATGAACATAATTTATTTTTTCAACTTTCTTAAGTCGATCCACTATTACTCAAAAACTAATAGAACCTACTTAGCCGTAATAGTTTTCCTTGTAACTACGTTATATATGCTACTGCCATGAATTTTTTCACATTTCCAGAAGCAACCGTTTAGCTGGCAGGGGGGGGGGACACGTGACTCTAACAAAAATTACCGCTTTAAAGCTTAATATTTCGCCAACGGATCCCTAAATCGAAAAAATGGTATTCACACACCAGCAATATTTTTGAAAGACCTATCCAACGATATCCCACACTATGGGATTCACAATAAAAAAAAAGTTCACTCCCACTTTGCGAGTATGGTAGGTACTCTAAAAAAAATGTTTTTCAAAATTTTATTCTACTCATTTTGTAGGTTTAATTAATTTATACATATGCCAAATTTTCGTCAAAATCAGTTGAAAAATGCGACCTGTAGAGAATTACAGACAGACAGACAGACAGACAGACAGCCGGACAAGAGCATTTTTGGCCAGTCTCGAAACGTAGACGCTTCGCTCGCTTCGCTCGCTCGGTCAATTAGTTTATTTGGAAACTTTGTGTAATCATTAACTTTAAAAAATTCCCGGTGACGGACTATATGACATGTTTAATATTGCAAATATTTTGAAATTTTCATATACTAAGCTTCTTCTGATGCTAACTGTACCTATTGCGAAATACTAAAATATTAGGTATTTATTAGTACGGCATTTTATTATTAATAATAATAATAATGTTTGGACAAATTGACACACGGCTGTTCAGCCCCAACTAAGCCGAGCTTGTAAATAGGTACTCAACAGCTGATAAACATACATAAATACTTTTAAATAAATACTTAAATACATACAAACACCCAGAATCCGAAAACCAACAGTTATGCTCATCACACAAATGTTGGTCCCGGGTGGGAATCGAACCCACGACCTTTGGCGCAGTAGGCAGGGTCACTACCACTACGCCAACAGGCCAGCCAAATTTTTTTGAAAATGATTCTTTGATGCTTTGATTTAATGATGATTTGAAATGATTATTTTGAAAATGGACACAAAACTAACACAGCTTGGATCTGATGCGAATTACGTAGTTATAGACTTTGCGTTACGTAATTACTTGAAAGAATTGTAAAAGCTGTCAATATTGAATTAAGAAAACACTCCCATGTAGAATTGAGTAGAAAAACAGCCAAAGCCATTTGGACTGACAGCAGTTTTATTTGATTACATAATCCTGCATATCTTTGAGTTGTCAAAGGCATTTTGTTCCCACCTGTACTTAATTCTAACTTTCGCAAACAATTAGGGTAGATGGAACGCGATAGCTCCCATACCTAATTCTGTCGCTTACATAATTAAGCAATTATTTTGGGATATGGTTTTAAACACTGTACCTAAATTTACTGATCCTTTGTCAGTAACAATTTTGCTCGGACACCTAGTATTCTGTCAGTATCTTATCTACCCTGAAGTCCATTAAATCAAGCAATGTTCGCGGACTTGATATGTCAAGCTAGTACTTACTCTTTTATGTGAATAAAATACGTTCGTAGTTCACATATAGCAGTGATATTAATCCATGTTTTGTTTGCCCCATAAATTGACCAACAGACGACCACCGACAGACAACACCAATCGAATGCCACATCCTCGTTAGCTTCGGACATTCACGTCCTGAAGAGTGGAGACGCGTTTTCCTGTTTTACGACTTGTAATATTAGGGGATACGTTTAATAAATTTTACCGCCCCGCTTTAGCTCCCACATAAATTAAAATGTAACGACATGAATGCTAATGTTGTTTTCTGACTCACTTCATGCCCTTTCAGGGGCAAATTTGTTTTAAATAGCATCAACATTTCGTTCGTTTTGATTTCACGTGCGCCTATTCGGCCCGTTTGAATATTTAGAAGGGATCTACCCTAATTGAGAACCCGCACTGGGCTTGCGTGGCGGACTATAGCCCGCACGCCCTCGTTGAGAGGGTAGGCCTGAGCCCCAGCAGTGGGGAGATTAATAGGCTGTTGATGATGATGATGATGGGGTACTGCATTTGGGATTGCTTTTTAAATATTTTTAGAGTCTCTATTCTTAATTCGTAAATCAAGACTTAAATTAGTCGTTTTATGATAGAAAATTTGAATGTCTTTTGGAATAAAGTTCTACGGGAATCATAGACGCAGTAGTGGTTTTAGTTCATATTGTAGCTGCACACAGAATTAAGTTCACAGAACAGACCGAAGTTATCGCTTTGTATATTTACAAACGGTTTAACATATTATACAGGATGTAACATTCGATGGGGCAGTATGGGGAAGTCCGAAACTACAAGAGATACGAAGATCTGATAGTAACTATTATAGTCCTCTGTGGATCTGTTCTTAGGAACCATGTCATCGATTTTAAAGATATGAAAAACGGCATTCATAGATTTTAAATAAAGCTCATACACTACTCGGGAAACGAACCTGAACATTTTGAAAAAAATACTTCTAATATTTTATTATGGATATTGGTTGTGTCGGTTGTAATTGTTGCTACAGTAACAATTACACTACAGTACAGTAACTGTTGTTGTCCTCAGAGAATATTTTTCTATCTCTTATAGTTTCGGACTTCCCCATACTGCCCCATCTGAATGTTACACCCTGTATAACTTTTGAAAACAATCGAGTTCGCATTTCATAGTAACATAGAGTGAGTAAGAAGAAACAAAGAACTATCAAAGCCGATAAACTTTACAGCAGAGGTCTCGGAGCAGAGGTTAATAAAGCCATCGTTTCAAAGTACACTTGTGCCTGTTCTGCAGAGCAGTAAAGATATTTTACAGCAATAGCGCTCCCTAAGGTTCCGTACGTTGAATACACGCTTAGCGCTTAGCTATCAGAGGAGGGAACCGATGCGCGAATAAGTGGAGAAGTTTCATGCTCCTCGGTGTACCATCTCTCGATCTCAGGGGCTTTCTTATTCGTAAAAGAATTCTTCATGAGGTATTTCGGTCGTAAGGCAAGCGGTTATATTCCTTTAGGAATTTTAAAGTGCCTATACCTTTTCAAGGCTATTGTTGCAACATATTTTTTCTTAACTGTTGACTTTGGCATTTTTAAATTTTACTTAATAATATTAGTAAATTACATGTAAGTCCTTCTATTTCCAGTTGAAGATGGGTTATATCGGCCGTCAATGAGAGATGGAGCCAAGATGTTTCGGAGACCTAAATGCCACCCTGATGGACAAACAAATGTTAAAGATCGCAGGCACAGGAGCTCTATTTTTGAATCGCTCTACTCACTTTGAGCGATAGATTCTACCGATTTTCCTTCGACATCCGATACAAAAATCAGTAGAATCGAGCGCTCGAAGCGCGTAGAGCGATTCAAAAATAGAGCTTCTGGCCTGTGGGCTGAGACGAGTACAATAGTGGACGAATAGAAGCTGATAGAGAAGAAAATTATGTAGCTACACAGTAAAGTTGTCAGCGGAAACACTTTGCCCTTGAGCTGGCCTAGCCTATTATGGAGTTTCAATACTATGAGAGACCAGTTTATACTGGTTTTGTTTCCACTGGCGTGCGGTTGAACGTACTATTTAATCGCGAGAGGAAGAAAACATTTAAAACAATAATTTCCTCTTTAGCGTCTCCATTACACAGTTAAATCGTAGATCAAATTGTCCGCTAAACATGTTGAACCGCTAAGTCCATTCATATCGCCTTTACAGAATGAGTCTTATGGGATATAAACATAAGATCCATACTGTAGCGTTGACATGAATGGTAGCAGTTTCACATGTTTATCCGACGAAATGTGATTTTCCTAATCACGCCACCAATCAAAATGTTTTAGTCTCTTTTTCATTCGTTAATTAGAGAAACAACAAAATTAATCCCTAATTAGTTCTCACTGTCATGAAAGTACTCTTCAAGGATTATGACTTCAAATTTATTAAGTCAAGAAACAATATACTGGGAGTGGAGCGCGGTTCGGGGCGTTCAGCAAATTGGTTAATAAATTAAAAGCGGCAGTCTCAGTGCCGTCGCCGACAGATGGCGCCTGAAATACGACAGGTATTTAGCGTGTTGCAACACCGTCCGCAGCGAGCCGCGTTTTAATTTTATGCTTTACGAGCAATTTTTATATCAATTTTCCCGCTTCGTACTCTACATAATTCACCGGGGGATTTCGGCTGCGAATTTCTCGAGGTCGATACGGCAATTTGTTTTGAACGCCGTGACACGATGTTGCTTGTACAGGTGTAATAGAGTTGTACAGTAGACGCTAAGCTGCGTTCATAATATAAGATGTGGAGCAAGTAGTGGCCTTTAGGTCTCCAAAACATCTTGGCTCCATTTTTTACTTTTGGCCAATTGAACCCCACTTTAATCGGGAATAGACAGGCACAATATACTTTAGTGTTACTTCTAGTGATAATAGTTATTTTCACCTCACGAACTCGGAATGGTACCTAATACTTTCTTATTCGAAATCTGCGTGAAATGGTACATTACTGCAGCGGCCCGCAACTGAGGCATTGATGGACGAACGTGTAAATGTGAGCCGAGGCGTGGCCGAATGTGACATTCTGCGCCTAGACGGAAAAACTTACTACCAATAAGCTTTTTAACGCACCACTCGTGAAATTTTGTAGCGCGTGATGTCCTTGTGAATGCAGCTTATTGTGTAACGAGTTAATAAGGGTCGCTAGAACAAAATATGAGAAAGAATGTTGGTGCAGTAAAAAGAAAAAATATATAAGAGGGCAACTTATAGCATTAACAAGTTTTACAAACGTCATTTCCAGATAACACTTTGTCCGTTCCTGTCTGACCCAATTGTCTCTTTTATAAAGAACGATATTCGTTAAATCCTTTGTTTTCACTTACAATGTTTATCATAAGTACAAGCTACTTTATCAGATACTTACCGGACAATGTATTATTATCCTGTAATATAGTCTACTAGGTACATAATTTAAAACACCTAATTAATAAAAAATATTTGCTATGGACTGTTATCTTCTATCAAATATTTTTATTATCACCATGTTTGTTATATACGGATATGAAGAAAAAGAAAAATAAACATTTTGATTGAATAATAGGAGTTTAAAATTCAGAATAACGCTGAAAAGTAAAAATTCAAATTTCAAAACAAACGGCAACGCCTCCCTTGCGAATTCATTCTCTGCTCAACGTATGCCAGGTTGTTCAGGAAGCGGAAGTGAAAAACATTTATTCCAACATTTCCATAAACCTGAAACAAATGCCGCGTATATATAAGGCTAAGGGCTTCTTTCACCACTTCCTGATATTGTTACAGACAGTAATCTTAGTGATAAACTAATCTATCAGATAAATCTGTGTGATAGACTATATAAAATATATAAGATATAGGCAATCAGATACCTGTGAAACAAAAAAAAACAGGCTATCTGTCAGATAACCTGCAGGTAGGGTATCTGGGACTTTATCAGCAAGCGGTGTAAGAGGCCCTTAGGCTCTTAACAATGCGAAAACTTTTAAAAAATTTACCTTGACTTCGCGGCTAACCAACAGAAGTATCTATGCGTTGTTTGTGAAAGTCTTATTTCTATCAAAAAGCGTTTTCTGTCAACCAACTGCATTACAGTTTAGCGAATTTATTGTTAGCAAACCTATGCTTTCCAGTATGTATTTATTTATGTGTGTATGTATGTATGTATGTACATACATGTATGTATGTATATACATTGGCCAAGCAGGCCACTAAGCCAACGAGGCGGTCAAAAGACACTCTCTACTCACTAATATAAATTCGTACGCATTTTAAATAAACACAAACCGTTAGTCATTACGTGACAACACGCCTGCTTGATTTACGAGTAAAAATGCTGCAGTGATAACCTTAGGAAGTACGTGGCCAAGTTGGTTAAAACATTTATCACTGGAATTAAGCATCACTGCCTTTGCGTTTCGAGACACGTTCAATGCCAGTCACGCGTCTCGGTTTGCGAAGGGCAATCCTTGACGCAAGAGAGCTTGTAAATTCTCACTGGTGTTTCTTTCTTTCGTCTTCACTTTTACAGTTACTTTCTTTTTTGGTTCCATGTTCCACTCGTTCACTCATCACAACTCTCTCTCTCTCTCTCTCTTCTTCAACATCTTCTATCAAGTATTTCATTGTTACGTAATTTGTTAGGTATTTATAGCTACAGCGAGCGTCTTCTTTTCTGTTACATCTTTTATCTTTGGCGTTCGTGACATGTCATTCGTCCTTTTAATCAATCGGTATTTAAGTACTAAATAGATATTATAGATAAAGCATTGAATTTCAAAAATAGTTTTATTTGTTTTCGCTTAGCTTTTTCATCAATTTCTATCATATTGGTGGTGGTATCGCCATATCTTCTCCGTACGTTACCTGTTTATTTATGTCTACTCTTATACTAACCTAGTAGTACCTATATATTATCAATATATTTATATAGACCGTCAGTGGCGTCGGGATAAGACACGGCCTATCATATCGAAAGGTCCGGAGTTCGATCCTCAGCTGGGCCATGTACCAATGGGTTTTTTCTCGAAACTTAAGTACATTTACTGACTGCTCTTAAACGGTGAAGGAAAACATCGCGAGGAAACCTGCATACGCCGAAGAAGAAATTCTTAGGCGCATGTGAAGTCCACCAACCCGCACTGGGCTAGCGTGGTGGACTATAGCCCGAACACCCTCGTTGAGAGTGTATGCCTGAGCCCCAGCAGTGGGGACATCTTAATAGGCTGTTGATGATGATTTCTATTCAGCGAACACATAAAATAAAGTTATTCTTATTACTCAATCTATTGATAAATTTATTACAGCACCAATCAAGCTAAACAAATAGCAATAAGCGGTGTTAAGTCACGTTTTCGCGGGTCGCATCGACCGTTGAACGTGTCTCCGCGTTCCCAACTGATTTATGAAAGAGAAGGATAGATAGGTCTTCAGACTCCAGCCAGAGGGAAAACGATACAACCGATAGCCCCTCACACGACGTGGGGTTGCGACAAATGAACGAACTCTTTTATTCTGATGATAACACTAGATTGGAAACATTATAGTTTATGTACAAGAGGCTAAAATTTATAAATCTAATGGCGGAAATAATGTATGGTGGAAATAACTGTCGTTAGGTAAGAAAACATGCTGTAGCAAGAAGTACGAATAGAAACAAAAAAAATTGTATGAATTAATTCATAGATATATTTAGTTTTTTCAGGACGGACAGAATGATCGTAAAATTCCTATTATAAAATTTTAATAAGTTTCATCACAGTGATAGGTTTATTTTAAGTATCTAGCTTTAAAAATGCATTTCTATTTACGGTTTTTTAACCTTTTGGTCGTCAAAGTTTAAGCTTCCTTAGATTTTAAAAGATAACTCATAATATTTACAATGATATGAGTGATAATGGAGACTTTTTTTTATAATCTGTTTAATAATAATCCTTATCAGAACATCGGGACTCATTATAAATCCGTTATAAACTTTTTCATCACTGGGTTTTACAAAGGGTAACGTAATAACGTTATTATAATTAAAAAGTTCTGTAATTTGCCCTAAAGCATACAAAATAGCTCCGCCGGCCTTTCCTTCTTAATCCCATAATAGTCTATGGGGTAATCTAAGAATGGAGAGAATTAGCCAAGCTTACCGTTTAATCTAGATCCGAGCAAGACACTCCACAGGAAAAACAATTTACTCTCCTAATGACAAAAGGACGGAGAAAATCGAGAAAACAGGGTTTTTACTTGGGGTCGGAGACGATTGCAGCACATATTCGAGACAGTTGGTCGTAATTCAAAGGTAACTAATTTAGTTACAAACTTGTTTTTACTTAGATTCTTGAAATTAAGAACTTGCATAATTATATCTAAAATATCGATCGCCTACCTACGATTAACTTAAACTTAAGTTTAAACTGTCTGCCCGTTTGCTACTTCTAACCGTAAAAATATAATATGTACTAAAGGTACTATATTATACGCAGCTGTACATTAAATAACATTTTATTTTACTAAACCGCATTTGCACATAAAATATTTTCATAAAAATACTTAAGTACCTACGAAGTAAGTAATGCACGGATTGTCCGAGCACCTCGGACCTTCATGAAGATATGGATTTCGAACGTCCTGTCATAGTGTGTGAAATAAAATAAAAACAAAATACAAGCAGCACGACGTCAATGGTCGGCCACAGGCTTCTTTCGGATTCTCGGCAATTTTATCGTTCTATTCGGCGGCTAATACCTAAATATTGAAGACTGTTATATAAAAGTGTACAAGTGCGGCCTGGTGCACCAGAACAATAATCTTCCATGGACCTTGCGGCATCTGGACTGTACACGAGAGCTCAACTCCTATAGGACACACTCGAATACCACTCGAAACAGGTAACGAATTCTTTTATTGTTGTGTTGTTCTTGAGGTGCTCGACTGACTAGATATCACCTACTGACAAACAACAACGTACCTTTCCATACAGTCCACTCTTTTATGCTTCCCAACTGGGTTATTGAACACGGATTATGATGAGAGTTTTGTAAGGTTATGTAAATCTTATATTTTGAATCTAGCAAATTCTCAGGACAGTCGCTTCAATATAATCTGGCATTTTGCCAAACTGGCATTTTGCGAATCTGGCATTTTGCGAATCTGGCATTTTGCTAATTTGACATTTTGCTAATCTGGCATAAAGCGTACTAACCATTTACCTATTCTTAATTCATCCGGTCCTTTGACGTCCACTGCTGGACTTGAGCTTTCCCCAACGGCTAAAGGCCACCACACCATGTAACTACGCCCACCGCATCCAGCTGCCTCTGACCTCCTTCTTAAGTCGTCGGTCCACCTGGCGGGGGGCGTCCCACGCTGCGTGTACTGGCCGGAGGGTTCTATGTCAGAGATTTTTTTCTTCGTCGGATCTCCTTAAGGCAATCATTATCCTTCAAAGATATTCTATTTGCATACATACATAAATATGTGTGTGTACACATGAGTGTCTGTCCGCCGGATAGCTCGAAAGCTACAGTATAAATTAAGCTGAAATTCGGAATATGCATGTAAATTTGAGGAAAAAAATCAGAAAACTTACCTATAAAGAATTGACGAGACCAGCACATTGTGTACGTCGTTACGTACACTTTACTGACTTTTATTATTCTTAATATCTATACCAAACAGTAGCGATCGATCGATTCCATTTCCAATGACTTTGACAATGTCTCCAATTTAAATAAAATAATACTTCGATCAGAAAGTCCTTTGGGGGAAAATTGATGTTTATTCCATTGATATAAATTTTCTTTTACGTACTTAGTGCGCAGAAATGATGGCCCCAAATGATATTCTGAACTTAATTTTAGAAATAGAATGTCGTTTGCCAGGACTGTTTGCTACTCTGCATTTTCTACTCTATACATACGTACAGCACAACAAGACAATGTTCTTCGCCCTGCTGGGCATTATTTACTTTAGCTGTAAACCTAAAAAAATCTGACAAAAGTTGATGTGAAACAAACATTTTATGCATAGGAGTATTATATGCCTTGAAAACGTTGAGATTTTCACTAAGGTCTTCTTATCATAATATTCTGATAGGTCACATGTTAGATCCGTCGTCGGGTCATCCATTACTTACCGGACAGCTGTATACAGATTTAGAGTTTATTAAACGTCGGGGCTAAACCTCAGTGTCTCAACAGTAAAACATAGCACGCACTCTACATAAAATAAGCTGGAATTATTTAACCCTGTTATTTCTCGGGAATCTCATCAAACATTTGAGGCGACCATTAGACACTGTTCCCGGAGCCGCGCTAAAAATTCCTTTGTTTCAAATGAGAATTAAAAAAACCGTGAGTCTCACCCACAATGTGATTGTTCCATTCACACTAGCCGCGATTAACATTCACGGGGCGCGATGGCGACGACGCTCTTTAATGGTTTCAATTGTGCAGAAAATTTTATTGCATTCAATGGCTGTGCGGCCTTTTAGCCCCGGGCGCCCTTTATAACCACCTTAAATCGATTCTGTGCAGTTGAACTGGAGAATCCGACGAAAGGCAAATGTTGAAACTGTATAAAATATTTGGTTAACGAAAAGCCTAGTTGTATAGTTTATCGACTTCTCATACGCCGCGGCATAGAATCTCTTATTTACGGTGATCGAGTGTTTCTTCCCCAAAAGCATGTTGTGCGTTAATATAACCTTTTTATTCAGCTTATCATGATCTTCATCATCATATCAGTCTTTCAACTACCACTGCTGAATATAGGCCTTCCCCAATGAACGCCACCACACCCGGTCCTCCGCCCGCCGCATCCCAGCTGCTTGCGGCTGCCTTCTATAGGTCGTCAGTCCACCTGGCGTGAGAGTACCACGCTGTGCATGACATCTATGTCTTCTGCGAATCTAAAGTGCGAGATGATTTTATTGATTTAATAGTGTAGCTATTTATCCCGGTGTCATTATTTCGTGTTCTGTCCTTCAAAGATAATATTCATAAACCTTAAAAAGATGGAAAAAATCACTCGAGCAGGACTTGAATCTACGACCGCCAATGTGTATGCATAATATTTGAGAATGTGTCATTCTGCGCTTAGACGATCTAGTCCACTTAATCCATACTCAGATTTTGACCAAGATTGTTGCTAAGCCATTATCCGGACACAGTCCCAGTTACAGATTTGCTTTTAATTAGTTTCGTTAGTCTGTTATTGTAGTTTCGACTTGCATGGCTCTGCTTGTTCAGTTAGTTCTCTTATTGGCATCTGCAATGAACTAGGTAAATTAACTGTTTCATAATTTTATATCGTCACTATGTGGACTTTCGTTTCTTTTTTCACTTATTTCATTTAGGTACTTAAACTAAGTTTTATTTCATATCGTTATGTATGTTATATTTATTTATAACAATTATTCTTAAACTTATCTTAATTAATTAGTTTCTCGCTGTTCAGTTCTACTCTCGGTCATTTCAATGTATTCTTGAAATCTGTGACAACTCTGTTTTATTATTTGTCAAAATTATAGTATTTTCTTTGGAAAAAACTAATCACGCCTCAACTTGTTATTAGGTACCTACTTGGCAGAAATATGTATCTGTATCAATATCGATATAGGCATGTCGAAACTATCGAACTAGAAAACTATCGATATCATTTGTAGTCAATTACATTATTAAATAAATTTTGTTCTAAGTAGTCTTTAAGGCTTCTAAATTAGTCTTGATATGTATACCCACCTATTTCAGCATTAAAGCGGCATTGGTAATGCGACGAAAATTTCTAGGAAACCCTAAGTTATAATTTCCGACTTTCCAACTCGAATTAGACCCGAGTTCTGCGACGCGAATCGGAAATATGCTATTGTTTCCATGTCTAATAAAAATATCTCCCAAATTAAACAATCTCAAAGAGGTTGAAAAAATAGAAAATATAAACAGTTAAAATCCATTGAGAAACTTTTGTTTTATTAGTCCCTTCCAGCTTGATATCTCTTAAAATAAGGTAACTTAAGTATCTCTACGAATGCAATGCAATAGTAATAAGTGTTTAAAGTAATAACATTAGATATTTCTCGTTTTATTTTAAAACATTTATTGATGTCATTTAACTCATTAAGTATTAATTTTCTTTCCTCGGTTCTCCGCATCAAGTCACTACCAGCCGCCTTAAGGTAGCAGTCGGATCTGAGCAGTCGCTGCCCGGCAATCGCGGCCGGGCAGCGACGGCCGTACCTGTCTACCTATGTGTATTTGTATGGAGAACCGGCGCTGCCCGGCCGACTGCATCGGACGGTTCTCCATACAAATCCATATAGACAGGTACGGCCGTCGCTGCCCGGCCGCGACTGCCGGGCAGCGACTGCTCAGATCCGACTGCTACCTTTACGCAGGTCGTCGCTCCATCTAGCCGGGGGGCGTCCCACACTACGGTTGAGTCGTGGTCTCCACTAGAGTACTTTTCTTCGCCAGCGGTTATCGGTTCTCCGGCAGAAGTGACCAGCATACTGCCACTTCAACGTGCTAACCCTTTGAGCTATGTCGAAGGCTTTAGTTCTCTAGCGGATCACCTCGTAACTGTACTATCACTCGTAGCGACATAATAACATTCATATTCACCGCTATAACTCCCCACGCTCCAAAGGAAAAATTATAAAAGCTTTATAAATAGAACCGTGTTCACAACACACTTCAAACTCCATAAATAACCCAGTGATATTTATAAATTCAATTTTCGTAAACATGGACCGTATATTGCTTCTAATTATAACAATACAAAGTCTGTGGGTGTTCGTAGTAACGTTGTTTCGACAATATCGTCAGTCTGTCAATGTCCAGCAGTGGACTTCAACTGCCTTCTCTAATGCGGGGGGTAGTTCCGAACTAGTTGGGAGCTCAGTTGCCAATATAACCACGCGCTACCGTGGCAGATATTGTGTTGACCATATCACAGTGGGTAATTATTGAGCTGGCAGCAAGTTCACTAAAATCTCACCGAGTACGTAAATCAAATTCTTTCGTAGCTACTTAGTAAAATCAAATCAACAGCCTGCCTGTTAATATGTCCCCACTGCTGGGGCTCAGGGTCTACCCTCTCAATGAGGGCGTTAGTCCACCACGCTAGGTCCAAGCCCACGCTTTGATAGCAGTCAGTAAATGTACATATGTTTCGAGAAAAAAACCCTGGTACGATTGGGGTAAGAATGTTGTATAATTACTTAGAAGTAGGTGAACTGTTTTGTTGAGCGTAATCAAAACGGCTCTTTATTATATAGATACTCATTACATTTTAATAGATGTGCTCACTTAATCTGTTGTTATGGTACTTTATTATGTAAGATTTGCTTTATCATGCATCCATTCCATAATAACGTAGTACACTTAGAAAATATTATAAGCAACCGCAGCTAACATTTTTCTTTTGCATCCACTAAAAGGAAGAAACGAAAAAGAAATCTAAACTATACAAAACTTTAAAAAATGCAACCGTTTTTAAAATCCTCACGCAGCGAGCACGAGCCATCTCACTAGTATTAAAGGCTCGTTAATGAGGCTTGGAACCGCTCTTACATTTTTTCCCCTCTTCCTTAACATCAAAAGTTTCCCTTTGCGCAACGCTAACGAGAATTTCCATGTTAATTGCCCCTCGCTCCCAGAATATATAATTGCATATATTGTTTCTCTTGTTCCAGCGACGGGAAGTGGGAAGAGATTTTGTGATTATTTGTGCTCCCTAATTAGAGTTCAGATAAGAAAACTCCTTTAACTAAATTGGGTAGAGTTAATTTTGCTCTGCGTACGAGATGGAAATGAAATTCGGAGATGGTTATTTCTTTCATTATTAAAAGGGGATATATTGCTTTGTAGTTCACAACTTACCTTAGTGCCACTAATAGTTAAGTATCTTCGGTTCTAAATAAGTTTAAGAACATGATAAAAGGCACTAAAATGCTTTATATTATGCTCTTTGTGTCTACGACCCAAAAATTGTAGCAGACATAGTTATAAAGTCAAAATAAACGTATCCTGTTGTCCCTATTTTTTGACAATTTTACATTTTAAAGTATTAGCTTATACATACATACATACATAATTATCATCACGCTATGTCCCTGGTGGGGTAGCATAATTATTATGCAAGTGCGTAAATTTTTACAAACTTTAATATACTGTAACTTCTACTTTAATAGTACAAATATATTTTCTGTGCTTCTTCATACAATATTATAAGTATATTTTTTCAAAATTTACACAAAATTTCCCCGTTTTGTTGACGGTAACCCTAAAAAACTTTGTTTCAGAATGAACTTATCGAGGCGAAGGGGTAATTTATAAAAATTCTTGAGCAAACCGAGGACACGAAGCCTAGCCGATAAGCCGAAAACTTTGCGCGTTTATCAACAGAAACATTCCGCGCGGTATTGTGGCGAGTCCTTAAAATTTGCTCCCCCAAGTGTTTTACGTGTATCAGATGTTTCTCTTTCAAAAGTATTACAAGTTGCTGGTCCTCTCTTCCAAAAGTATTGTAATACTTGCTGGTAGTTTAAATTTCAAAGTCTTTCGCCGCATCAAAATATCAAAGTTCCGTTCCTTCAGACGCATAGTACCAGAAACGCAATTTATGATATAAAAACACGACTGCTGGACCACAGCTTTCACAAAATGGGAGGTTTATGCCATAATCATCACTATGGAGTATACTGCACAGACGCTGACGTCTGACACAGACGCTGACGGACCCGAACAAGACCCGACTGGTTCGGGTCCGACTATCACACCTTAACGTCGAATATGGGCAGTGAATTTCGTAACCGGAAAGTATGGAAATGACACTTGGAAAATTCGGAGATCACTCGTGCATACTTGTATGGACGTACCATCGGGACATTAACTTGGGTAGAGGAAAATACCATTTAACTGAGATTATCAAAAAATGAAATTCACAATTTTAACAGTTCGAAATCGAGGGGCGAGGGCGTTTGTCTCGTGCTGTAAGATTTGTTTCCTACATTGATTTCAAAATTGTTTATAGATGACTTAGTGGTGTCTCTGTTTATTATCGTACTATCTGTTTCCTGCGGTCTCACCCGCGTTTTACAAGGTATGTCTGCCTTTATTCTTTCTGTTCGACGTTATATAGACTTTTAACCTTTCGCGAGAATTGGGCTATCAAATGCCAAAATTCAAACAAAAAAAACAACTCTGAAAAGAGTTTATTATAGGTATTAGTAAGATAGTTAAAACCGTTGCATTAATTTATTATTCGTAAACAATATCGCTACTTTCTCAAATTGTCCATCTGGTAGACTGTTTGAGCCTTCAGTTACAAGGCTGTGAAAGATACTATAACAAGTAGGTATAGCATAAAGCTGAGGTAGGTATAACTGGAGAGACAAATTAATGGGAATAACCTCTCGATCTGAGTCTTACGCAAAGTTTATTAATTAATTGCTCCCCTCTTACCTTCCCCTTAAATGTTGTTTGCTAACTCGAAATGTGATGAATGATTTAAGTATAAATTAAACCAATTACGATAACCCCTTGAAGTTGTCAAGCTTCGCAGATGTGAGTTGAATCAATATGGATTTCATCCAAATCCAATTATGAAGTAGGTAAATATTTGCAATTAATATTTATAGATAATTAATTTTAGAGTAAACATTATGGTAGACGTTGGATAGACGTCAGGATTAGGATCATATTCATGTGACAAGTGTTACAATACTCAATACGAGTTATTTGTAGTTAGAGTATTGGTAGTTAAACAACGTAAATTTTTTATCTACCGCCGCTTTCAAGGCGTTAGCGCTCTGGGAAGAAGAAGCGGCGCAACTAACTTCCGCAACACATCTATTAAAATTAAAGTAAAAATTTGTAGTTTAGATCAGATCTTAGAGCGCATACCGAACCCACCGAAGAATACATAAAAAAGTATATTAGAGCAGTAACCACAGATTTTTTTTGAACACTAATACATTATATTATTTTATAACAATATTAATAAAATGATAACCATTTAAACACAATATTTATATTATTATGCATTGGAAATAATTATTTAAACTTCTATTAAACTTAAAAACAAACTGCAAAGAAAATTGTAGACTTAAAATAATTATTGGATGGCGACAAATGAATGAAAACAACGATAAAATTCGGTTGGCAACACGTTAGTGATTTTAATTTTAACACGTTAGGAACTAATTGAGCAACATACATCCTAACATACACATTTTCCTAACACTTACCTGTAAATAATATTAGTTTGATAAAAAATAATATTAAAAAATAAATTGACAGAACGAGCAAATGGAAATGTTCGTTGAATGTGACGGAATCCAATTTACCGTCACAAAAATTTCCATAAAGGAGCCGAGAGCTAATCACAATGATTCTTGTTTAAATAGGCATGCGACACGCACACGTGTGCGAGCATGAGGCAAACGGGGCAAACATACATTTTTCCTAATAAACATTATTCGCGCGGCGGCTTACGAGGCAATGTTTTGTAAATCCAGCTCGGGCTAAATGGCCCATTGTGGGGCAAATGCGGATTTCTGCTGAATTAACCTAATAGCAGCCTACTCCTTCAATTCGCATTTATTGCGCGGTTTTCAACAATCAGTCTAAATTTAATTGCGTTTGTCTTGCCACGCTGGCCATCACAGTACCAGGCCTTGCATCACCGGTTCGCGTAGTTTGATTAATTATATCAACATTGCGTCCAGCTTGATATGCATTAGATTAGGTTTATGTCCAGCAGTGGACAGGCTGACTTAGGTAGTTAGAGGTCAAGCTGGGAAGATTTGAAGGCCATCCCGGTACTAGGCCTTGTTTCGTTGACGCTGCTGGCTTATCGGTTCGTGTTAGGTAAAGCCTTTGCGCCTTTTGATTGAATAAGTTATACTCGTACCTATATGGTTAATTGGTTATTGTTTAGCATTACTTCCCATGACCTGTACGTCATGTTTTACTTTCCATCTATATTGGAAGGTCAACATTTTTGATATAGGTAGGAACTAAAATTTAATATAAATAGGTAGTACACTTAACATAGTATAAAGCTTCAGCTGAGCGGTAAAAAGCAATATACCATACAATTACATGGATTTTTGCTTTGACTTTGAAGCGTTACGTTTTCTTCAAAGCGTTTGAATACCTCTAATACCTACAAAGAGACGGAAAAACCACAGATAGGAGAAAAAATCGTCTCATTTATAAAATGTTACATACCTACCTTAATATTAAGTGAAACGAGTGTTACGAGGAAAAAATCCGGTCGAAAGCTTAGAAATAGCTTTTACTGTCAATGTCAAGTTCCAATATGTACCTAACAATTTGATCGTGACAGAAATTGTTAAAATTATAATAATGGTGTATATAGGTAAATAGATAATATTATTCATCCCCTGCCGACTGTACATACAGATAAAAGTAATTCGGTATTTAAACCTTTTTGTAGGGTTTTATCTAAGGATAACCTCATTCAATACTTGTATCCTTTGAAACCCAAAGTAAAAATTTTTAGCGTTCTTCAATTTTATCAAGAGGTCATCACTCATCATTAATTCATCAACCTCGTAGTCTTCATAGTCTCTAATTATCTCAATTGGATTACTATTAGCAGTTTTTTTAGATTATCTAATCCAAATAGAAATAAAAATCTGAAACCAAAATAATTTGAATAGCTTTGAAATAAATTGTTAGGAACATACTTATAAATTATAATTATAAAAACTGTTGACAGATGTTTGAAAGATTGTTTAACAAGATTTTCGGAGTAGCAATCAGATTTCCATATCCATTCATAGGTGTAGTCCATGTTTCGTACCTGGCTCAAACGTCCCCTCTATGCCCTCAATTTTGCCGCTAATTAATAGTGGTTCTTATAAACACGCTTCTTAGAATGTGACGATAAGTTTGAGCTAACAAACGGATGCATCATTAGCGTACTGCTTAACCCCATTCGACGACCTGAGGCTCTGAGACCGTGCTGAGTTTGTAAAGTGAAAAGAATGTGTTGAAGAAAATAAATGAAGAAAGTATTGAAGTTTATGTTCGTGTTGATTTTTTATTACTTAAATTATTTAATGTAAATAATTATTAGTTAACTCCGCATAGAATCTCTACACTGCGATGATTTACGATAATAATGTCTGTGACGTTCACTTGTCACAGGGGTAAGGCAATTAGTTTGGATGGCCGTATAAATTAAACACACTTAGATTGTGACTGTACGATCGTGGGCGCACGTCCGCTCGGGCCGGCTGTCAGGTATCGACTGACTGAGCCGCACCGCGCGGCCTGTGCGAGCGCGTCTATACGTTTAATTACACAACGTCACAATGTCCAATCTAAAAAACGTCTAATCTGAAAAACGTCCAACCTGTAAAATGTCCAACATGAAAAATGTCCAATCTGGAACATTTTACACTACAGAACCTTAAAAACCGCTATTTATTTATTTTTCAGATTTTATAGATAATTATTATCTACTTTCATGGTAGTAAATAAATAAAAAAAATTTTAACATTGAAGTTCTTAGGCGCATGTGAAGTCCACCAACCCGCACTGGGCTAGCGTGGTGGACTATTAGCCCGAACACCCTCGTTGCCAGGGTAGGCCTGAGCCCCAGCAGTGGGGACATGTTAAGGCTGTTGATGATTGATTGATTGATAACATTGAAAATGTTTATGGGATGGGATAAACAAAATCTGCGATAACTTCTAGAAATTTAGGGCCACGGAGTCAAACGAGGACTCAAAAGGCGCAGAATTTATCGAGACACATTATAGCGTTGAAAGTTCAAAAATCGGTTGGCAATTTTTTTTGAAAATCGAAAAAGTTTGAAAAAATCTGGGAATTTTTTGGGGCAAAATTTCGAAAAGTTTTTTTTTACGCATCTATTTGGAATATCGAAAAAATGAGAAAAAATCACCTCTGGGCTTAGATGGACTATCCAAATATATATTTTTTAAAATTTTATCTTTCATAGGTTCAGAGATACGTGACTCCAAAGTTGGGACATTTTGTCAATATAGCTGTGCTGACGTTATAGTTCGCCGAAAACTGAGCAAGCGAAGGGTGCTAGGTTCGCTCATGGTTCAAAGATAGAATCCTAAGCGTAGCGAGGGTTTCAAGGTACGAGACGCAAAATAACGTACAGTCGCTCATAACCGTCTAGCTACTATGGTACATTTTCAATGTACTAAGATTCTTGCGTACTGCGTAAAGTCAGTGGATTTTTTTCATTTGTGTGGAAACGTAGTACATATTAGTTCCATGGGAATAACACAAAATATATACTAGTGCAGTGAAAAACTATGCGTGTTCTTTACATAGAGTTTGTCAATATGCACATCATTAGGATCTAGACGTTAACAAGCATCGTCCTGACCTGTGCCTGACAAGCCTCTCGTCTCTTGCACGGGATGGTTACTTCTTTTCTGTCATTTTTTCTGCAGCGAAGGCTCTATGTTGAGGTGGATGGCCGTTAAGAAATAATGACCAGTTACTGTCGAAGGCATAGTCTTTTCAATGGTATAATATTATTAAGTAGCGAACGACGACTTGGAACTTAGAATTAAGACAAAATAAAATAAAGATAAGTAATGTACTTATTAATGTTTTAGACCCTATGCCAGTTTTTCCAAAGAAGCCTGTTTGGTTAGAACTGTCACTGCCATCACAGAACTGTCAGCATACATCGGGCCTTCCGACGCATGGTTTACAGGTCTGTAAATTAATAAAGGCAATTGTAAAACAAAATAGATCTATCAAAATTGCTTACTAATTGCATAACACTACATACATAAATAATAATTAGTTCGTTAAAGAAAAACATGTTAATACCCATTATGTATAAGCTATTAAAAGTGGTTATTAAACGTTATTAAAGACAATTTAACCTACCCATCCTACCTAAAACTTGTTTAAAAACCTTAGTAACCAGCATCGCACGTATACAGGGTGGAATTTTGTAATGCCACCTGGAGGGAAAGTACTCTTAATACTGTAGATAGAACATTTTACTCAAAGGAAACATTCCTTTATTTTTGAAAGGAAAGACAACTGTATTAAAAGATTTTCGAAAATTCGCCTGCCACACCCGGGAATCGAACCGCCTAAAATCTATAAAAATTACACCCTGTACTTTTATTGCATCGATCGTTAGGGTCAATTATAAGGATGAAATTTCTAACAAACTTGATAAATTAAATGAAAGGAAAACCATGAAATCTTAAATTATTTTCAAAACATGGTAAACTACCTAGTTAGTTGCTCGAAATGGGCTCCATTTTTTTGGATACACAAATTTATTCTTCAAACGAATTCATTAGTAACCTTTAGTAACGTGTTGTGGTGAATATTATAAATCGGATTCTGAACTTCAACTCTCAACTCACTTACATTTGCATATGGTTTAACGTAAATTAGATTTTATACATTTACAATTTTTTGAAAATAATTGAAGATTTCATGGTTTTTCTTTCATTTAATTTTTAAAGTTTTTTAAAGAGATTTCATCCTTATAATTGACCGTAACGATCGATGCAATAACACTACAGGGTGTAATTTTTACAGATTTCAGTCGGTTTGATTCCCGGGTGTGGCAAGCGAATTTTCGAAAATCTTTGAATGCAGTTGTCTTTCCTTTCAAAAATAAAGGAATGTTTCCTTTGAGTAAAATTTTATATCTACAGTATTAAGACTACTTTCCCTCCAGGTGGCATTACAAAATTCCACCCTGTATAAGTAGTTACGAGGTAGGTAACTATTGTAACTACCTATACCTACATAGGTGGCGACTAATCCCGGGCCGGGTCGCAGCAGCTGCCTGTGCAAGCGAACTATTCTGATCGATGTCGCCGCAATCTGCCACCATGACGTATGTGTGCCCGATATTGATCGGATATGAGCGTATAGGCATGGCGTTAAACAAACAGAAGGTCTGCTTTAAACAAAAACGCGATGGAACTCACTCACTCAAAGGTTCTCTTACTTTTACATTTAACACCGCGATGATCGAGTGTTTTGTTTACGTTATGAGGAATCTCACGAGTTAATAGGCCATTACTGAAAAAAATAAGTAAATTGTAAGATTTTTATTATTTGTTTTTTGTTTTATTTTTTTTTTAGCCGTAATTATTTAGGTAAGTTTATTTTAAAGTTAGTGTAGTATATTTATTAATTATGTATTGTAGTTAGTTTAATTTTCACTTGGAAATAAAGTCATAAGTAAATAATTAGATTTTAAGTATATAAAATATGTCTTGTTAAACTATTGTAATTTTTGTAACTCTGCTGATTAATAAATTTCTCTTTGTCTATTTATTTATTGAAAACTTGTAAAGTGACTTGAGGTCTGTGTTTGTTCTTTGTTTAATTTCCTTCCCAAATCGTGCAAGATATATTATGTAATATTTCCTCGTATCTTATGGAAGTCGACTTCGCATTTTGGGAGTATCTCTCAAACTCAAGTGATGTGAAGCGCTTATTCTAGAACCAGTCAGAAGTGGCCGGCTGCTGTCAAAACTCCCCTAACCGCACTAAATCTACAGACGGTCCAAAACTTTCAGGTAAAGTTATCAAACTCCGAATTCTACAATTAACGGAGCGTGCGCGAGGCAGGAACTTCCATATTTTAGCATAGGTGAGCACCAGTTTCTAATATGGCCGAAAATATATGGGGCCTCCGTTTCCAAAGAGTTTGCTCGAGCTTGCAATGGGGCCCGAGGGGACAATCAACTATACTTACACTGGGTTAATATCTACGCTTTCGGTGTCAAGGTTCAGTGGAGACTTTATGGGAATTTAGATTTGTGGAATTTGTGGACTTTTTGTTAATATTGCTGCTTATAAGTAAATTTATGAAAATAAATTACTTTGAGAGTGGTGCTCTATTTTGAATGCGCTAATACCGAGAGGCCTCTCATTATGCGAAAAAGTTTGGATGTCAGTTGGCAAATAAAGCTAAACGGCTGAACAGATTTTGATGAAACTCGGTACAATGATAACTTGTATCCTAGAAAAACATATTACGATACTTTTTATGATGGTTTTTATAAATTCAAATATGTACATTATTTTGAAATTAGAATACATTGATATATGGGGGCCATTGTACTTTATTCTCAATGTTCCTGGCACACACTGAGTATACTTACATCGTTACCAGTCTATCGACGTCCACTCCTCGGCCTTCCGTCTTACTTAATTTGATTTCCTATATTTAGATTTTTTACAATTTCTAATGGAAACAGGAAAGGTATCTATCACACGTAAGTAAAACCACACACATGAAAATAGTGTAAATAACTAAACAAACTAATCTGCATAAGTGCACTGTCCGTTGCAATTAACTCCACTGAATTTGATTGGACTACTAATACTTGTACCTACGAATATACGTCCGTCGTGTTCGTTATTTTCACGGTATCTATTCTTTTCTAATATAATAAGGCTGAAGTTGTTTGTTTGTTTGATTGTTTGTTTGTTTGTTTGTTTGTCTGTTTTCTGTCTGTCTGTCTGTCTTTCTGTCTGTCTGTTAGTCTGTTTGTGTGTTTCTTTGTTTGATTGTTTATTTGAACGCGCTAATCCGAGGAACTACCAGTCGGATTTAAAAATTATTTTTGCATTCGATAGCCCAATTCTTAAGAAGGCTATTTAACATCACGCTACGACCCTTAGGAGCCGATCAAAAAGAAAGAGTCTGAAATAACTTAAATATAAAACGCGGGCGAGGCCGCGAGAAGCAGCTACTAAATATACCAACATTGCTATAAACAGACCACGTCGCCTTCATTTATTTCGGTTGGTTCAATGGTTTTAGAAAAAAAAAGAAGGCACAGAGAGACTGTTTGAGTTTCGATTGCGCCTCGTTTAAATTCCAGCTAAAATTGTCCCTGATGAAATTTTAAATGATTTATGATTCAGCTGTTCTTTTCAAGAGGCAGTTTCCATAGTGTAGAGTAAAATGATGGAAAAACCTTTAATAATTATGTACAATATAGGTACTTACCGATAATTATTATTTCGATCAGTTGAACTAAGTGAGATCAGCGAATATTTTTAGAAATACAAATATCAAATCTTGGTGTAGCTTTTCCATACTGATATTAGGGGAGAAATCATGGGTAGCTTAGTTAGTTTTAAGTAATAAGTGCAAGTAAGCTTATGATTTATGTAAATTTTGGGTGGTTTTGTTAATAACACCACAGAATGCATAATAATAATACTTACCGTACAGAAGTGTCACGCCCGATAAATCCTTTAAAGCCCTACAATTTGCTCCGGTCGTGCGTAATTGAACTCTTTATCTAGGCGAGCCTAATGTAACACTCTATATGTATTAGGTGAGTGAAGCCACGAACCCAAGATTGTCTAAAAATTAATCATACCAAATTTATTTATTTTCCCATCGCAAATACCTCCTCGGAGTTTCTCTGAGAGACAGGATCCGAAACAAGGTGATCCGCCAGAGAACCAAAGGCTTTGTCATAGCTCAAAGGGTTAGCACGTTGAAGTAGCAGTGGGCTGGTCACATCTGTCGGAGAACCGATAACCGCTGGGGTAGACGAGTTCTCGAGTGGAGACCGCGACTAGACAAGCGTAGTGTGGGACGCCCCCCGGCTAGATGGAGCGACGACCTGCGTAGGGCGGCTGGCAGTGACTGGATGCGGAGAGCCGAAGATCGGACTCAGTGGCGCGCCTTGGGGGAGGCCTATGTCCAGCAGTGAACTAGTGTAGGCTGATGATGATGATGAAATACCTGATTAAAAACTAGTAGTTCCGTGAGAACAGTAGACCTCGCCAGCCCATATAAACCAAACCTAAAAGAAACCAACAAAAGTCAACTTTGTAGTTGGAGACAGAAAAAGTACCTACTAAAGTGACAAAAATTAGCACTTTAAAGCTTAATATTTCGCAAACGGATTCCTGAATCAAAAAATGTTTTTCACATACCCGCGATATTTTTGAAAGACCCATCCAACGATACCCCACACCATGGATATCACGCGGAAAAAAATAATTTTCCATTTTATGTATGCAGTTCTATGAACATAATTTATTTTATCAACTTTCATAAGTCGATCCACTATTACTCAAAAACTAATAGAACCTACTTAGCCGTAATAGTTTTCCTTGTAACTATGTTATATATGCTACTGCCATGAATTTTTTCACATTTCCAGAAGCAACCGTTGGCTGGCAGGGGGGGGGGACACGTGACTCTAACAAAAATTACCGCTTTAAAGCTTAATATTTCGCCAACGGATCCCTAAATCGAAAAAATGGTATTCACACACCAGCAATTTTTTTGAAAGACCTATTCAACGATATCCCACACTATGGGATTCACAAGAAAAAAAAAGTTCACTCCCACTTTGCGTGTATGGTAGGTACTCTAAAAAAAATGTTTTTCAAAAATTTATTCTACTCATTTTGTAGGTTTAATTAATTTATACCTATGCCAAATTTTCGTCAAAATCGGTTGAAAAATGCGACCTGTAGAGAATTACAGACAGAAAGACAGAAAGACAGAAGGACAGACGGACATTAGCATTTTTGGTCAATCTCGAAACTTAGACGCTTCGCTCGCTCGGTCAATTATAATAGGTATATATGAATGATGCATCTGTAGTACAGTAGTGCTATTCTGTAAGCGTATTTATACAACTCGATCCTGAATCCGCAGTGAGATTACAAATTGGCATTCTATAAAATTCAACAATAATCGAGTTCTACGTCAGCGCTACAGTTGCGTGCGTGGCGGCGAGTTGAACTACAGCCAGGTGAGATTTTGACGTTTGTTAGTATGGTATGACGTTTAAAGTGGAATTCTGTAAGGGAATCTCGCGTTCACTTCGACCAACACTACGCACTTCATATTCGAATTAATCTGTCAAAAGTGCTATTCTGTAAGCGTATTTGTACATCGATTTCGACCTCGACCTCGATTTCTACAACAGCGCCGCCGTTGCGCGCGTGGCGGCGAGTTGAACTACAGCAGGTGAGATTTTGACGTTTGTTAGTATGGTATGACGTTTATAGTGGCATTCTGTAGTGGAATTCTGCGCTCACTTCGACCATCACTACGCACTTCTATCTCGAATGTATCTGTCAAATTAAAAGTTAGTGTTTTGTAAGCGAGATCATTGTCGAGACGTGAAAATTTTTTTTTAATGCAAGTTTTGTGGCTTTGTAAGCTTTTAGCAAACCTAAAGTAAGTATTACTAACTTTGGACCAACTTTCAGCGAAAGTCGTACGGCGGCATAAGGGTGCAATACAATGATGCATTTCGCATCCTTATGAGACTGCCACGCTACTGTAGTGCATCAGGCATGTTCGCTGACCGACGAGTGCCCGACTTTTTTGCTATTGTCAGGGCTCGTATCGCTTCCTTCTGGGATAGGATACGCAGCTCTGACAATGGCATTCTCGGTGTCGTTTGCAGTGGATCCCCAGGGCCCATTGTCAAGTACTGGCTATCTGTGCACCAGGGCCAGAACAGGAAATGAGTGTCTGAGAGTGTATGTATATTTTTAATTGTATTTAATTTTTATTTTTACTTTTACTTTTATTCAAATTAGTTTTAAATTATTGTATATGGGTTTTTTATGCCTGAAATAAAACATTTATTATTATTATTATTATTATACGTGTTTTTAAAATTGTTCTATTACCATTTTACCTACGGATAGGTACAGGGTACAGTGTACCAGAGCCTAATAAAATCCTCTGTGCAAACAACCTTTTTACTCCTTTGGGTGGGTTTGCTATACTATCAAGAAGTTTCAAATCTCTTTGGTCGCGCGCGTGGGAGTGGCAAAATTTTTTGATTCATGACTAGCATCTTAAAGGACAATAAATTTATGTAATGGTATTTTAAACTTCTTGTAGGTTGTTTTAAAATGTACTTATAATTTCAGGAACCAGAGCAGCTTGATGACCTAATATGACGGAAGACGCCTATATATAGCCAGGAGAGTGAATTAAAATTAAATAAAATTTGTAAATTTAAACTAGAATAGAATTAAAATAACAATATAGCCTATTAAAATTACAATATAGCAGATTAAGTTTTTGACATGTTTTATGTACCTACCTACTTAGCTTAGTTTTTTATATGACAGATTATTTTGTTTGACTGATTAATATACCTATTACTCAAAGTAATACTCCTGATTTTTTGTTGTTGCATTGATTTTTAGGGTTTCGTACCTCAAAAGAGAAAAAAGGTACCCTTACAGGATCACTTCGTTGTCCGTCTGTCAAGACCATTTTTCTCAGGAACGCTTGGAGGTATCAAGTTGAAATTAATATCAAATACTCAGGTCTGCAGTCCCTTAAAGCTGTGAAAAAATCAAACTTCTAAGTCAACGCATATGTCAGAAGATATGGCCGATTTTGCCGTATTCTTTAGAATCTTGGTCATCAAAACCTATGGGGTATTCCGGTTGACCTAGATTCTTGAAATTTAGCAATAAGCAAGGTCTTATAGCACAAGTAAAGGAAAAATTCGAAAACCATAAATTTGTCTAAAATCTTTTTTTCTTGTACCAACAAACTTAACTTTGCGTAGGTATGAAATTAACGATTTTCTAATTATTTATTTAATTAAGTTTGTAGGGAACCCTCAGGGCGCGAGTCCTACTCGCGCGCGTCGGGTTTTTTAATTAGATTTCTACTATGTAATAAATGCAAAACTCAAAATTGTTTGTTACTCAGCTCAGTCGACACTCAGTTATAATAAATAAATGTATCAGACTATTGGCTAAACACTCTGTTTTTATTCTACTGAATGAGTGTGCAGTGCAGTCCAGTCAGTGGAGGCATCCACGGACTGCACTGCACACTCCTCGATACTGGTTTTCTATTATACTTATTCATAATACCTTACTGTACCTACCTTACTGTTGGTGAATCAAAAATATATAAAATAAACAAATTATAAGTATGTGATCAATTGCAAAATATTAACTTATAATAAACTTTATTATAAAATTTTAACAAAAACATTATTTTTTACAAAATATTTCAATGTTTATTATACACACGCCATCATAATAGGTTAGGTACACAATCACCACTTTTTATATTTCTTTATCCCAATACTCTATGTACTATGCATCTAAAACGACCTTTTGAAACACCAATTGTACCTTCCACCGGGTCGAGTGTCTCTGATTATGAGATGCTTCTGGAGTGCAGTCTGCAGTATTTTCTTGGACATTTAGTTATTATAGGCGTCATGAGGAACACGCTCGCTGTGCATAGACCGAGGTAAAATGCCAAGAGTCACCTGAAAAATACATTGAACAGTTATAGTTAGGTGTAGTGCACAAAATATGTATTGTTTATCAGTGGTCACATACCTAGGTTATTGCAAGGAACTTTACCTTTATTCGAGTCGAAATTCCTTTGCTTCGACGTTTCATAGGTTTCAATAGAGGACTTATCATCTTTATATAGTGAATTAATCCTTGACATGATAATTTTTGCATTCCATCAGCTTGTCGGACGCATTTGGTAATTAACTAAAGCACGCTCCTTTTCTAATACAGATTTAATTAAAAACAACTGAGCATTAATTACACCAAAATCAAAGAATTAAAAGGAAAACTGATCAAAAAAACAAATGAAATCAAATTGGACTAGGTATGTTTGTTTATATTGTTTTTTTTTATTATTTTTAGGAGGCACAAGCTATATGCTTGACATTACAATGATCACATTTTTTACTGTTTAAAGTTGATTTGCACTATCATTTATCTAGACTAATAAATTTTAAACAAAATATAACATTTATTTTGAAGATCTATGCATTAATTTTTCGAAATTAAGCAGGAAAAGATAAAATCGATTCATCGATAACATAAATTCTGTAATGTGTCAGTCCCTACCGCAACGATTCACAATTCTACACCCACTTCACTTCGCAGTTGGCTTGTTTTGTTTACAGAATGCGGAATCAAGGTCTTTCATGATCGGATCGGAGTGTAGTGACCAGTGACTTGCAGTGTTGCCATATCTGTAACCCGTAATTCTGTATTGGATAGTCTAAAAATCTGTATAAAATCCACTGAAATCTTCTAAAATCTGTATATTGATTTTTAAAAATCCAATGAATTAGTAGTAGTCTTTTGAAACGAACTTTTTTCGAACGAAGGCTTTTCATAGAAAAAAACGCCACCGGTTAGGATTGCCATAATAAAACAATTTAGTACCTACCCAAACAAATAATAAAAAAAACACCCCAAAACTAAAACGAATCCTTATTTCCAAATGTAAATCACCGTGTAATCCATGTATTCTATTCTTTACTTCTATTTTAACCATATTTAACATAGATTACGTTAAATTACAAAAATCTGTATAAAAGTAGGGCAAAATCTGGTATCTGTATCGGTAGTCGAAAATCTGTATAGATATAGATAAATCTGTATAAATGGCAACACTGAATTGCAGATTTTCATCAATAACTGCATTAGACGATCATTCATCCGTCACTCACCGCCTAACCTTGATATAACTGACAGCATAACCTAGCGTGTACGGGGATCTTGAAAAACAAAATGACAATGACAGCTGACAGACAGAAGTCAGCCATCTTGTCATTCGTTTTTTTTTAATGGTTTAACGGCCAGTTGGAAACAAGTCACTAAAGGCCATCGTAGTTTTAAATTACGAATACATTACACCGCAGTACGGCCTCCGGCAACTAGGGCCATTTGGTGATCCACACTGCAGCTAACGCCGCACTAAACTGATAGTAGGTGTTGTGTCGATTTAACAAGGGACTATTTGGAACAATTCGGTAGAGTCGTTACACGCTTTTATTTAACTAACCCGCACAATTATAAATTTAGATGACATTACTAATAATATTGTACAATCTTGGACATGATGTAAATTCTATTAATGTATTTCCTATTTTAATTTTGCATGCCATAAATATGGTAAAACATGTAGAACTTTTATAATTGTGAGACATCTTCAAAAATACCATGTTTTCCGCAAATAAATATTACTTACTTACTTACTTACAATATACACTTTCAATATACATTTTTTTGGAAAACTAAACAAAAATGACAACCGTCTCCGACAAAATCCCGCCAAAAAGCCGCTAGGAAAATCTATGTTTTTTTTGCTTTTAGGCGGGATTTTGTCGGAGACTGTTGTCTTTTTATTTAGTTTTCCGAAAAAATGTATATTGTAGGTTTTGGTGTATATCTGTGATAGTTTTATATGCAACAAGTGCCTATTAAAATGTATATTGTTCGGGATAGTTAAATAAAAGCGTGTAAACGACTCTACCGGATCGTTTCAAAATGTCACTTGATAGACTTCATTAAACCTACTATCGCTTTAATGCGGACATGAACCTGCAGTGTGGATCACCGAATGGCATGGCACTAGTTGTGCCCTCGTGGAGGCCGTGCTGCGGTTTTATTGAAAATCGCCGACTAACTCTAGTCGTGCTCTGTTTTTATGGAGGCCGTGCTGTAACCGCCGCTGGTTTAAATAAATATAAGAAATAATACTTTAAATAAGACAGGGCTGTATGGACGAAGCTTCCCTTGCCCGTCCTCAATAGAGGACAAATCAATGACAATATCTATGATTTTTGTTTTGTTTTTTTAAATTGGGAGGCAAGAGCTCTGCATTGCATTACATTCATGCTCATTTATCACATTATTTATTATTTGAAGTTGATTAAACACTATTTTATCTAGACTAAGAAATTTTAATCAAAATGAAACATATATTTTGAAGTTTCACTCCATTATTTTACCAAATTATGCTGAAAAGATAAAATCGATTCATCGATAACATAAATTCTCTAATGTGTCACTCTTTATTCTTCTCTTCACAATTTGATACTCACTTCACTTCGCTAGTGGCTTGTACTTGTTTACAGAATACGAAATCAAGGTCTTTCATGATCGGATGCGAAGTGTAGGGACTTGGCGATGTGATTATCGAGTTTTAACTTTTACTTTACAGAATTGCACTGCAGGTGACCAGATGCCTATACTCATATCTATGATATTCGATATATAGAAACGCTGAAACCGATAACCAATAAAGCGGTCCAACTGTAAATTTCAGGTAACTCGTGTTAGAGAAAACAATAAAATAACAAGCACATACCCTCACAAAGATTATTACCTATTAAAATATTCAAGTATTCGAACTGCTATTGAAGCGTAAATCTCGTAGTCAATCGTAAAAACTGTTCCCTAGAGCAAGGGAAGTTACAGTGTTTCATTCCACTCGAGTCGTACCATTGTCCTCACACGCACCCGAAGAAAAAAGACCAATTTCTGAGATTTCCGAAGGGCTTAGCTTCATTTCCTTTTATATCTCCCCAGATACTAAATTCGTTCAGCCAATAATAAAAAATCGTCGGGGACACTTCGGAATGGACTTGACGTAAAATTTACTTCCAATCCCTCGCCAGATTGGATATTATAACGCACTTACATGATAGCTTTTGCAGGTGACAGTTTTTTTATGGTTGGATATTTTCATACCGCCCTTTAGAATGTCTTTCCTTTTGATAAAACTTTTACTAGCTGTTGGCGAGAGCTTCCTGGCGTACGTTTTTATTTCAAAAAGGCAGATGTGTGTGGACAGATAAGGACTCGTGAAAATACTTTCAAAACACTTCACGTGATCATCTATAAGAAGAATTCATAATTTATTTGCGGCACGGAGACAAAAGACAAAGAATTCATACATAATAAATGTAGGTATACGTGTGAATAATCAAGTGTTCAATTGGCTGTCTCGGTTCCTTTGACGACTCAGCCCTAAAAGGGGTCACGGGTTCAAGTCTCGGTCGAGATAAGGGTCTCAGTTTCGGTTTGATTGGATTGTTGTGTCTTCATTATTTCGATCCAGGACAAGCAATTCTATTTGGGACGAAGAATTTTCATTAAGAATTTGTTCTTGAAATCTGAGCGAAAAAGTGTCTCGTCTCAGTGCTGCAACAGTATTTCTCGTAATGATGTTTGAATTTTCTAATAAAAGTCTCATCGTATACTTTTAAATTATCCTTTTTCTGTGATAAATTAAAACACAGTTTCTTATGTAGTTGTTGTTAGGTACTTATTTCTATTAGAATAATTTTTTTAGTAATTTACATAATTTCAACTTTTAAAGTCATGATTTCATATCTTTTTCCAATCGAATTTTATGTCGAGCTATTACTGTAGGTATATTACAAATTTAAAATAGTATAGTACATATTTAGTTGTTTGTGTCAAACAACTTATGTCAAATTATTAGTTCTTTGTCTGAAATAAAAGGATTATTTACTATTATATAAGTCGACATTTGAAGGTTGATTGAAATTACTGACCTTTCATCACAGATAAACATAGATAGTTAGGAAATCTATAATACTTCAATACATAATGTATGTAGTTACGTGTGTAGGTATATTGGAGCTGTCTTACCCACATCAAAGTCTCTAAGTTCGGCCAGCAGGACACGGTGCGGCGGCGACAGGGCATGTTCCAAATAACATCATACGGAGGGCCCAGTAACGGCTTACTCGCAAAATGTCCAAATCGCAAAATGAATAAGCGATATGTCTAAAACGTAAGATGTTAATCCAAATGTTCGAACGGAAAATGCACCCAATACACAAAATGTCGAATTCGTGAACAACCTTTCGTTTAAATACCTACTTCTAAAAGACGTAAGTAATTTAAACCTTTTAAATGACGATTTTCACTTCATTTTTCCTTAGACATTTTGCGTATTGAATAGTATATAGATCTAGTGCAGCAATCGTCGCAAGTATGTGGGTACCTAAGTACTACTCCAAAAAACCGATTCGTATTTCTATGTTCCACTTTGAAAGATATTGAACCAGTGTAATTACATACACATATTAGGCACAATGACGCCGGCAGAGCTTTACACTCGTAGCGTTTGGATAGTTGCAGAAAACAGTAGTTGTAGGCAACCGTTTCCGATTACCATCAGTAGGTATGACTGCAAAATAAAATTCAGAGACGTTGGACATTCTGCGAGTGTGCCTTCGAAATAGCATCACACAAACTGCGGCCCCGTTACTTGTTGAAGTCGTATTACGTCATAAAGGGATTTATGTCAGGCATAATGCCTGCTCGAGCCTACTTACACACATCAATACGTCGATGAAAGCGCCTCCTCGTAAAATACTTTTATACTTGTGACCGTATGAGAAGCATTCATAAATTCATTCCTTTTATGGTGCAGACTGGATTATTTTGTACATATGCATATCTAGACGCTTTATCCCTTACAAGGTAGGTAGAAAATGTAAGTGAAAACGTAAAAGGTAGGCGAAAAGTATCGCGCGCGACACTGACATAACTATACCTACTACATTTTTCGCTTCCTTTAGTTTCATCATTATTCTCTTCTTTCTGCCATGCTCCGCGTTACATGGAGTGATCTTCATTTCTCTGGTGGCCTGTGAGCATCCCAGCTCCATGCATATTCTTCTCCAAAACAGCCAAATGGATTAGAATGTGGTTTTCACTGTTAAATACGAGCTTGCTTTTTATAGGACTTTTTCACTTGGAATGGGAAACAAAAACTTATTTCACTCGGGCGAAGCTGCGTGCAAATGCTAGTTATTTGTAATTTCAAGGTACATTAATGACGGCAACGCGATGGTTGTTTCTCTGGTGTTGCAGGTGAGTTGCCCCGTTAGCTATAAAAAGGAAATGGCTACGATTTAATTATTCATCATCATCAATCATCATATCAGCCTGTAGACGTCCACTGCTGGACAAAGGCCTCCCCTAAGGATCTCCATGACGACCGGTCCTGCGCTAACCTCATCCAGCTGGGTCCCGCGACCTTCACCAGATCGTCGGTCCACCTCATGGGAGGCCAGCCTACACTGCGTCTTCCGATACGTGGTCGCCACTCGAGAACCTTTCTGCCCCAACGGCCGTCAGTTCTACGAGCGATGTGCCCAGCCCACTGCCACTTAAGCTTCGCAATTCTTTGACCTATGTCGGTGAGTGATTTAATTATTGCAGGTGACTAAATCTACTTTCTGTTTAACAAAACTCTATTTATTGTTAGTTTCAACAAAGTAATGTATTCTGATCAAATCTATTGTGAATCGTCAACCAATTTTAAAGTGAAGAAGTTGTTATTATAAGAGCAGAGTTTTCCTAAGTCAGTGACAGCGGTGCCCGCTCCAGATGCGGTCGGAACTTCCAACCGACTCCACAGAAGTTCACATATTTCACGGTCATGCTGAGAAACTTTTCATAGCTCTTAACTTTGATGTCTAGCATCGGGATTTACGACGTGAGTTTTATAGACTTGTTGATGTTATAAACTCTATTGTTTATTTATTACGTTCACTTGGCAGCCAGGAACTAATTATTGTTATTCAATTGTCAATAAAATGTGATGCAAGTAACTGAGTAAAGTTAAGAATACAAAGGTAAGCAATAGTATTTATTACTAGTCTCAAGCAAGCGTCGTAGCTAGGTTGGTGGCAAAAGTGGGCATTGACACGTCTGGTTTTATTTGCCATAAAGCTTTCTCTGAAATTATACAGCCTCATTTTACCCTCTGAAAGCCTTATTATTAATAAACAGCGCGTGCGTAGTGTTATCAAAACACATCTTATAGGAGTAGTAGACCAAAAAGCCCGTCAAACTTTATACAGCACAGACGTTGTGGCTTTTACCGGGCAAAGTTTTAACTGCACGGCGTTTACTCAAAATGCAAATTACAGGCTCCATACAGGAGGGGCGGAGTTAGACACCCCCGGATGTGATACACGGGACCCCAATATTAAACCACACGATCGCGCCATAAATTTAAACACGCTGTGTATACGGTGTAATTTTAGACTTACGTGATGTTTACACGTTTTTGAGTGTGCCTTAGGGTCTATTCTCTTAACCGTACCGTAATATAATCGAACAGATTTCGTATTTATTCAATTTACATCGGCAACTAGGTTCGTAAATTATACGTGCATGTTAATCTTCAATTCTTCTTCTTCAAACTTTTTTTATTTTAATGTATTTAGTTTAAAAATCTCAGAATTTCATCACAACTTTCTTTTGAACTCTATTTACTGTGCTCGAGTGCAATCAAAGTTATCAAAGTCCCGGCGAGTCTGTGGGTTTGTCGCAGTTTAATTTACTTTGCACTCCACTCTGTTTTGTTCACCTTCGTATCGAGTAAAAACTTTTATAGTTCCATCAAAAAGCAACCACAGAATGTCAGTTAGTTACGCATATCTTATCTTTTATTTAGTAGAATTGTGCGGTTAAACCATAGAGATATGATCTCTTTGGTGGGTACTCGCGGCTACCTATAGAGGCGTAAAAAAAGGCATTCTATGGGTGTCAAATGTATTACAATACAGTAACTCCTCATTTTCAAACTCCAATAAATTTGTATTTGCAAGAAAGAGTGAGAAGATACTTTCCCCTCCTCGCGCTACCGCTTTCTTTGTCCGCACCCCCCCTGTAAGTGGCACCATCGGTTCGCATACTAAATATGCAAGATGCAGTCTCCATAGGGAGCGCACGCGCCGCCAAAGAGATTCGAACCTTCCTGGGTTAAACCATTAAACCCTGCCTACGGGGAAAAACTAAAAAAATATACCCTGTTGTAACCTAATAAGACCTATATCAAGAATTATTGACGCTATGTTATACCTACTTACTTGTTCATCATTATAAAGTGTATTAGTGCTAACTTCATAAAATAAACATCTCGTTACCGAAAAAAAGTTGACGTCTAACCTTCATGCTAAAGTAAAATAATATTTTGTATAAATCTATAATTATATTGTACCTAATAGGTACCCACACGTTAGATTGTGGAGTGGGTACCTATGACCTAACTTACTATTAATATACCTACTATATTAATATACTGTCCGTAAATTAAACCTACTTTAATGCCGCACTTATCACTAAAGAGATCTCATTCATTAGGTACGTTTCTCCATGCTCAGCTGCGATCACCAATAGTGATCACAGATGCTCAGAGAAAAAAAAACATTCACGAACAGATTTTTGTTATATTTTTAAATTGTTTTCTTCGCAATGTTATTTACTCTTTCCCCAAACCATGCATTCGAATTGGGTTTTTATTTTTGGATGCTGAGTTTTATACTAAATATATAGGTTTTATCCTCTCTGAATATACAATTGGTAGTACTGTCTCGACCGATTGAAACAATTTGCTTTAAATTATACCACGGAGACAGATTAGAGCTACAGTTGTGGGCTATCAATAAACCATTAGCTTTACAATGCCTGCTGGTATCCATTAGGTATTTAATAGGTATTGATTACATGATAGTCATTTAATAAACAACCAACAATTTTGGACTATTTTTAAAATGTATACTAAATTCCAAACAATTATTGTTATGTAATAGAAAAATACTGAGTGATTACGAAGCTATTGTATAAAAGCTGCTATTAACCCGCGGTTTTATTTAAAATATGTAAATGAAACATTTAGTTAAAAACCCTAGTATTAAAGCGACAAGACGCAAAACTCCTTTTCGGAAAAACTACTGATTGCCGCCTTTGATCACACAACTCTAATAAATAATTATTCTCTAAAACTTAATCGAGCATAGCCCTCCTTACGCAGCCTAAAAAATTATACCTAAATGATAATAAATTTATCATAAAATAACCCCGTATTCATAATATAGGTGATAGTATCTGTATTCTACTGGGGTTTGTATGCATGCTAGAGCAATCCGGTGCCATGACATTTTTCGAAATTAAAGTCCATCTGTCCAATTTCGATAAGTGTAATCTTTCCCTCGAGGACGCGTTTCTTAATTATCTTTAAAATTTAAGGATTATGAGCAAGTGGGAAGAAATTTCATGGTTTATAGAATGTAGATTATTTTTAGGGAACCAAAAGCTGGGAACCCTGATACTTCGATGCCCGTCCGTTCGGATGTCACGTAGTTTTCCTTAGCAACTACAGTTTTATTGATGTTTAAATGCGTCAAAGAGTAGGTATTTTATAAAATAATTTGTCGGGTCGGACGGGAGGCGCGGTTGAAGGTATTTTCATTAAAGCATAACATCGTAAATCGTCTAGCCATGGAGTAACTATTTTGTCTAGCTAGCTACAGGGATGTAATTAGATAGAATAATGTTAGTGTAGTTAGAGTATAATTATAAAAAAAATTGTAACTATTTAGCTTTAGCGGGAACTAAAATATGTAGCTTGAATTTTGGCATGTTTTTTTTCCAATGGTTTTCAGTCCAAAATAATCCCTACCCTATAGATTTTGACGGTTTGCGAGATTCAAAATAAGTACCTACCTACGTGACATACTCAAATTGCCTTAATCTTTTCATTGCCTAATTGACTTAGAACCTTGAAATTTACCAAGGGGCCATAGACCTTAGTATTTGATTAGGTATTAATTCCAGCTTGATACCTCTACCCCTTACTGAGAAAAATGGTCTTGACTGACGGACAGACAGACGTGCAGACAACAAAGTGATCCTTTTCTTCCGTTCCGTTTCTTTTCAAGCTAAGAGGACCTTTCTATATTCTGATTACGTGCCTGATCGACGAGGCTGTAGGCAGCATTAATCTGTTGACGAGTTATCAGGTTATGCAACCAGCCTACCTGCAAATGCCGTGTGCCGGAGTTATTACGCCAAGATATACGATGTAAACCGTAATGTATGGAGCGTATTAATTAAATTAGTAGCTTGCGTGGCGGTTTAGTAGGGTGGAGGTAAAATGCGTCTATTACCAAGTTCTCTAGTCAAAAATTGTCGCGTAAGATTGTACCTAAAGGTAAAATAGGTATAAAGGTTGTCGGCGATTTGACAAATGCTGCAATGCAAATCTTTTTCGTAGTTCGTCATAAAAATACAAGTTTGTAAGTAATAAGTATAAATACATATAATGATAATTTGATTGCATTAACTAGCTCTAACGGAACTGTTTGATAAAATTGCAGTAGGCATGTTGTCGATTACTAATATTGGACTATTTTCTTTTTCTGTCTATACTAAGTATATTATAATAAAGCTAAAAAAAGAGTATATTTTTTTGTTTTTCGGTTGTTTGTACCTTAGGAGCCAAAATAACTTATAAAACGCGAGCGAAGACGAGGGAAATAGCTAGCTTGATAATAATAGTCCTACTTCCTACAAATATTTTCCCCCAAAAAACGTCTTATTGGGGCAACCTATCCTTGATGAAATAAAAACAAATCCCTGAAATCTACTTGCGATAGACGTGTGTAATCTTTAAAACATTTATATTGAAATCACATCTCTTTGCTTACGAATTTAAGTTTTATACCCCTAACCCATTTAAATGATCCAACAAGAGGATTCGAAGCTAACGAAAACAATAAAACCATCTGCACACTATCCCGAAAAAGGTTTATCTTGAGCTAATGCGGAGAGCAGCGTTTACAGACGCGTAAATTCACAATGGCTTCAAAGGAAAGGATGCTAAGTGCGCATGCACGGTGGTGCCGCTGTGCCGCACGCCGGGACCAGACCACTCCAGTTCGCTCACGGTGCCCAATGGTTGCGCGTCCGTATTACGCGGCCACGCTACGTCCGCCAACAACCTAACGTAAACACTACACAATAAAAAGTAAAAGTGCAACGGTAAACTTGTGCCAGCCAGTGATAAAAAAGTTCGTTAAAACCCCTGTGAAGGAGATTTTACGGTTAAGGAATTGTGTAGGTAACTTTTATAATTTTAATTAGTTAATATTTATTCATCGGTAGGAAAAATTAGTATAATTGAATCGACTTCATACTTAAATTATACTTTGTAAATTCTTATCGGACAGGAGTCGAAAATAAATGTCGTTTTACAAAGTCCTAAAAAATTACGTTGGATGTGAATTACGGACATTAATCAGGGTCTTATCACGCAACGTTGCAACCTCGCTTTTTATAGGTTCATAGGCCGTTAATTTTATCATGTTTGTCCCAGGGTTTGTTTTGTTCTTTGTACAAAGTTATTAAAAATAAATCAAGCAGAGATTATCACGGTTTAACCCTTCGGTTATATTTGTTATAGATTATAAATTATTTAAACTTTCAATGAAGCAAAAGTATACTTTAAATGCCATAGAAAATTAGTAGATTATTAGGAATTAACATAGAATTGGCCTCAACAGACCTTCTTTTAGACCTTTATCTGAAAAAGTTAAAAACTGTATCTAAATTCACAAATTGTTCAGATTTTTGGCTCCATATACCGTATCATTAAACAAATTGTATTCTAAACAACCGACCGCAACGTACAGACCTAATAATTTAATTTCCAAATTAGTTTATGATTGCAGTTGACACAGGTCAACCACAGTGCAATTGTGGACTTTAGAAGTCATAAAACTTTATCTATTATTATTTCTTGGAACCTAGTAAAATTCTTTCACAAGCCACAGTTTTAAAGTTTTATTTTATGTTTGGCGCAAAATCGCAGTGGGGTGTTTTAATAGTTAACGTATTTTAATCTGTAGTGAGATCGAGAGGCTTTGAGTTAATTAAAGGATGGGATGGATTATAGAGGCAACCTTTTGTAAGCCTATCATCTTTTATTATTTCCTTTTCCATAAATTTAATACTATTACCTAACTCAAAAATCTTTAAACTATAGAGGGTGATGTCCTGGTATATAGCATCTAAACTTGATTAATATCTCGGAAATTGATATATAATGAATTATATTTCTTATTTTAATAAGAAATTAAAAATACCTAACCCTGACTGACTGAGGATACTTTAACTTTTACTTTACATCAACACATAGCCCAAATAGCTGGGTCTAGAAATTTGAAATTTTGCCAAGAAGTTTCTTCATATTCCAAAGACGATATATTTTTTAAATAAATTCTAATGAAACTGTTTATTTATCTTATAACACGAACGAAGCCGCCGGTTATACTCTTGTAATAAAATAAATATTCGACATACTTTAAGCCACCCCAATACTGGGACGGTGGCGTTACCGGGTCGCGGGCAAATTTTGTACTGCCCGCCTCCGCCACTGCAAGGTGCGGGCTAGGCTCCATACAAGGTACCGCCATGCCTGCGTCAGTGTCGGGTCCTCCATGCAATCCCATGGAAGCGCCCGCTCTCCACCGCTCGCCGCCGCTCCAGTGTGAGCGTGACGATAGTTATTTGCTCATCAGTCATTCATCACATCATAATAAGTAAATAATATAATATAAAAGTAATAAGTGATTTTTTCCTTGAGTATTAGAAACATTACAAACAAAACAAAACAAAGAATCACGAGCGTCTCCAAAGAGGACTAGGACTAGGTAGTCCCACTCATAAATAATGTAAGGAAAATATGTAAGTAGATGAAGGAAGTTATATCTCAGTAAATGTCGGCAGTTTATTCCGATAAATCGGGTCATTATTTATAATGCCATGTTACCTAAGTATATATTATTATTTGTTATTTGGGTTTCTTTATATTATTATTTAATTTGTATATGTAGAAGAATGAATACAGGAGAAAATTTCATTTGAAAAGACAAGTAGCTTAATAAGTACTTACTTACGCCCATTATTTTATATAGAATTTCATATATTTAATTCAATAATATTTTATAGAACTTAAATATTTGATCAGCCAAGGAAAACGTGTTACTAGAATTAGTTAATTTCTTTTCTAAAATTTTACTAATAATAATGTTTTTAATAATAATTTAATGAATAAAACTTATTCATTGAAACAATATTTCTTGAGCACGATAAACAGGAATGAGTTAATTCAACTTTTTTTAAACTAGCAAATTATAAAGCCGGTTTTGTATGCACACCTTTATTTAATTTTGAAATAAGTATACACAATAGGTACTTGCTAATAAAATCTGTGATTGGTCACTGGTAATAAAATGTAAAGTTGGTATTTATGTACCTATACTTACCTAAAGGAACAAGTGTACAATATGTGAGCTTTATTATAAGAAATCTGTTTCGCCTAACGTTCACTTCGAGAGAAAGCAGAGTAGTATTTACCGTTTTATAGTCTATTTTCAGTAAATATTTTATTCGCTCTGGAGTAGTACTTACAAGATCTTAAATAATATTAGAAGTCCTTAAACTCAACCAGTTGGTGTACGAATATTGTTTACGGGTTTATTCAAAAAATTCATAAGTTGGTAAAATCTTAAAATAAATTTAAATCAGTAGCCTATGTATATAACAGTAAAATGTATCTAGGTAGCTACCTACGTATAATTGCTATTGTAAAAACCATAAGAATACTTTCGGGAAACAATTCCTATACTGCGGCTATTACTATCGCTTACTGACCGGAAATCCGGCGGGATTCTCGGCCAAGATATTGTCCGCAATATTCGCTTGCCAAAAGTTTTGACGTGACCCTAATTCATCATGTGTGTAGCGAAGTAAATGCCATATAGGAGTTTGTACATATAATATTAATAGATTTATAAAGAAATCTTGACTTATTGTAATGTATTAATGACATTATTTGCCGAATAACTAATGCGGCATAATGTTTCAAAAATGCTTCAATATAAATCATCATCATCAGCCTGTACCAGTCCACTGCTGGACATAGGCCGCTCAAGGCGCGCCACTGAACCCAAACCTCGGTTCTCCGCATCCAGTCACTGCCAGCCGTACGCAGGTCGTCGCTCCATCGAGCCGGAGGGCGACCCACACTATACTTGCCCAGTCATGGTCTCCACTCGAGAGTCTCAGTCGAGTCTACCCCAGCGGTTATCGGTTCTCCGGCAGATGTGACCAGCCCACTGCCACTTCAACGTGGCAGTAGACTTACTATAAATAGTTCAGACAAAACAGTAGGTATAGCTATCACGTCCGCCCAAAATGGCCATAGGGCATTAAGGCCTCTAACCAGATCAACTAGATGTTATCAGTATGCATTGCTGTGTTCTGCTTTGAAGGGTAACAGAGCCAGGCATACAAGGCTTTCCAACCTAGGCCTTCAGTTCTTCCAGTAACACATTCAAAAAGCGAAACATTGCATTCTATTTCTTATTAATATTTGGAAACCGCGAATAAAGTTAAGTAATTGAATAGCCTTAACTACTCACCCAGTGTTCGTAAATAATACTTTTCTGATCCACCAAAACGTCCCTCATTAAAAGTCATAACTCACAAAAGCGGTAAAATAATAACAGTGTTGTGGTTTACAAGGAATAAAAAGTTTATGATGTCCCAACCCCTATTAAAACTTATATAGGGCTCCCTCGGAGGCAGACAGGGCCGACATTTTAACTTGTTAATATACAGTTGAGACAGTGTTCCCGATTCCCACTCTGACATCACTAAAATAGATCTATCTCCTTTCAAAAATAGAGTTTCGATTGATAAGGACTAACTTCCATCTAAAGGTTAGACAAAGCTAATTGTGCCACGTGCATTCAGAATCATGCATTAAAATAGGTAACATGAATATTTCGCTTGTTCTTCTCAGCCCTCTAGGAAGTGGTGGTAGAAAAATAAATTGGCATCAACAATTGTACCCTGTGTACGACAATTTAAATAAATTATCGTACCTATTTGACAGGTTGAATAACTTAGCTCAAAACTTTTTACATAGCAACAAAATACGTGCTAGCCATGCGCTAGCCAAATATTTTTAAGTTTGATGATAACTGTAAGTAAAACAAAACTATCATAAAGAAATATAAGCATAGAGTTAGTATACTAACAACTCTCTGAATATAAGTGATTCAGATAAGAGTAGGAGAGACCGAGGCAATAAAAACGTTTCGAAACAAAATCACCTGCGGCTATACCGAGTTTTTTAAGTTAAGATTCTGTTGTTCTAATTTGACACCATATTTTCCAGCAATGATATTTACTTAAATCTATGACGAGCTTGTTATGAAGGCTCGAGCTTCGTGGGAGGAAGTAATAATAAGTATTTTCCTCCCCACACTAATTTAGGGCCTGGAATTGACAGTCACGGAAGGATGTTACATCAGGGACACGGAATTGTAAATGCCGTAGTTCTGTGCTGTGAAGTTACCAACACACCTCTAGTTTGTAGTTCCACTCTATATTATTTAAGATGTATATTACTGTTTCCATCTAACGGAGACCTAGGTGTAGATATATTACTGTAAAAGCCCGAATATTTACTATAAATCCTAGGATTTACAGTAAATGTACCGTAAATGTATGGTTGTACCTAGGTAAAACCAGTAAAAAGTGATGATGGTAAAACTCCGATTGTTCTATACCTTAGGTAATCGGTTAGGTACTCCTAAGATTTAAAAGTAAAAGTCCGAAATTAATAGATAGAAGGATTTACCGTCGTTCATGCTTTTACAGTAACCGATACATCATATAATAAAATATACAACAATACACGTAATTTGTTTTAAAGTGTTATTGTAATAGCTATCATTTCCTTTAAATAGTCAAGTCAAGTAGTTAAATACAGCAGAGCTGAACTCTCACTTTTACTTTAATGTTTTATAAACGACTGATATCTACCTACACTACTTAGAGCAGTGGCCGTCAACATTTTTTGCAGCATCATAAAAAAATATCTCATAAAAGTATAGGACAACTACATTCACTCTTGTTTAATTATAAATTACTATAGGAAATAGACAAGCATAAAACAATTCACTAAGAACAGACGGGCTGACTTTTACAAAACTGTTGGTTTACAATGGAAATGGAACCCACGACCCCGGCGCTCAACTCTAACGGTCAAGCCACTAAGTCAACGAGGTGGTCGAATCATCGCTTCAGTATTTTTTATAAACGGGGCTGCGGGCGGCGGGCTGCGATTAAATTATGAATAAATGACTGAAACTGAAACTAGATTAAAACAGTATTTCTCAGAAATATATATTTTTATTTAAATAAAATAGAAATATACAAACCGAGACGACGCGACGTTGATTATGAATATACACCAATTAGGATCCAGTCCAAAGTATAATGTAGTTTTTTACGCCACTATAACAATAAGACGCGAATTTATATTGTAGCGCCGCAGGTTGACGACCAGTGATTTGAAGTGATTGAAAAAGTTATCTAAAAATGTTTTCTACGCGTGTTCTGATAACATTTTAAATGTATATTTGTGTACATCGAAGCCATTTTGTAAATGGTTTCCAAGAATAGGCAGGTCGACGCACTTTCGCTACCTTTCAACACAATGACTTGACATATCATTGTCTTGTCATATCTATCATTTGGTTCTGAATGTAGAGAAAGGATTAGGATCATTATTTTGTTAGTAAGGTGCTCTTGAATGAAGCGGAATAGACATCTATTATTTGTAAAATAAAACCCGAGTCATTCATTCATTAATAATCCGTTAATATATAACTTTTTAATACCAACTATGAATTGCACCAATGGAATATTTTTGTGCTTTTGTTTTAACTGTAAGTTTATGAGTACCTAGTATTCTTACTATACTACTAATACTCTTACTTACTAGTACTTCTTACTAGTGAGAAGGAGTCAAGAATTATTCTTATGATACTCTGATCTCTGTTACTTGGTCTTGGTGATAAGTCAGCATCAGGTATTTAACAGTAGAATATGCAACATATTTTACATATTGCATGCACATTATATGTATTCAGTAACGCTAGTCTATTAATCCACTGAAAACTGAAGACAGAAAACTTGAAGGAAGATTTTTCAAAGATGTGTTTAATTAATTTTTTGACTGCAAGACAACTTCCAAACTGTGAAATAAAGCATTGATTATGATAAAAGTGTCGATAAAAACGTCTAGGTATCTGCAAAAATAAGTTTGCGAAATTCTGCTCCATAGGCCACTTATAATTTTTTTCTAGATGAATTTGAATCTTACATTTTAAATTTTAAATAATTAAGTTATGTCTCAAGTATCTAACTTTACACTACAATTTCTAACTTTGGGCGTAAGAGGCTCTTGACATTTAAGAGTTGTTCAGTTCAGTATTCGACTCGAAACCAATTAATTAAATTTTCTATCAGGACTCTATTAATATCCGTGACAATTTGTGTATTGATTGGGGGAGGCGTTAACAGCTATTTGGGAAATATTTTGTACGGGCTGAACCATCAGTATTTTTGGGGTATAAATATTTTTTTCCGGGGAAAATAAACCGTTAAATTGTATCTAGTCTCTTTAAAACCGAGTCAACCATTCTGGTTTGATTTAGTAGCATACAACCGAACAAACATCAATATATTCGTACTTAATATTAGATTATTTAGAACTGGAGTTGAGAAGACAAAAATTCCATTAATGTAACAAATATAATGACATACTTGGATTGTACCTTTATTTTTTCTACTTTGCTCATTTTCCGGTTGTGATTTGGTAAAGGAAAGAAAATTTGTATTTGTAAAGGATTTTCAAGATCAAATGGAGAAAAACTTCTTCTTTACCTTTAGAAATTCGAAGTTAAAGTGACCAAATCATCGAAAAATCAAATTCATTTATCAAGAGTTTAGGATACTTATGAAATTACTTCCAACAATGCCAGCTTTGATATTCCGCGAAAATAATAATAGGTATGATGAGAAGTGTACAGCTAGGACTTCGTAAAATGAGCCAATTTCTAAAACACAAAGATAAATTTTGACATAGTACAACAAACTCTGCCTTCTATACAACATTGTCTGTATTAAAATAAGCACAAATTACCTATAGACCCACATTTACAATTTTACAAATTAAAATTTGTTTCCGTTCTTGATCTCTTAATATTGTGCTGTCAAATTTTAAGTTACAGTACCTATTACGTCCTAGAAACATTGTTGTGTAAAAATAAGTTATCAAAAAATTAGCGTCGACAAGAAATCACTAAACTTCTTTGTCTCGACTCTAGTTAATTGAGTGACTTCTGTTGCCAGCTCCGGACAGACTGGCAGACAAACAGGAAACGTCTTTATAATTTAGATTATACCACAGCGTAAATAAAGGCAATTTCGTTTGTGTTTACATTAGGGACAAAAGCTATAAGCAAAGTGTATTTGTAACTTCCCGAGCCTGGAGCGCGCCCGAGGTAGTTTTGTTTTCTCTCAAGGAGACATCTCTTTATCTCATATCGGGATAAATAGTCTATTTGATCCGGAACTTAGCGGACTCTCACTATCACTTAATACATTACATTGTTGTGATGTTATACAGGGGTTGTTATTTAACTGCACAACTTCGGCAATTACAATATCTGTTTCAAAATGGCCAAACATGGCCAAACGATATCGTCCATATCGTAGTATTCATAGTTTGGACCAAGATCATGATTTGGCCAAGTACTTACTGTTGGCCATTCCTTAAACTGGCATGGCGCTTCGTGATGTGGCCTATTTTACGATCGGGATACGATTTAATATATACTACATTATCATTAAAAATACCTTAACTTAGAAGTTTATTTTGTTAAATACCAACCCTTGCTAGTATTGTGCGGCGGCGGTGAGGACGGTCGGACCAGGGCGGGGCTTGTGAGCAGAAAATAAAATATGTTTTAAAATATGTATGTGAAACCTTATCCATCTGGCTGAAATATGTTTTCTAACGATGAAATGATTATGAAAATCAGTCCCGTACATTCTGAGATTAACTTAAACTCACAAACTCGTAAACTTGTAGATAAAAAAGTTGCAAGGAAAATAAATATCTTGATGGACAAAAGAAATGTGGACCGAATTAAGGGTGGCAAGGCAACTAAATTGAGGCAATTTACTGCGAGTCCACTAAATATAGAATTAATGTCGCATAGGGTCACGATAACGCGATAGTTATGGGATTTCTATTTGACATTATGTTGTGTCACGCTCACTCGGACATGATGTGAGCGAAACCATGTGGCGACTTTATAAAAATTCGCGCCAATCAGTTGGTACTCCTTTGTTACTTCTATGCCATGGTCTAAATGTATACAGCCATTGAAGCAACACGTCTGCCGACTCTAACGGAGGGGAGACGCCCATCGCGATTGCGTTTTCTTCCGATGCAAAATATTCTGGCATCTACCCACACTACGCTGTCTCTGTGAAACACGCGGGTAACAAACCGAACAAAAACAGCCTTTAAAACCAAAACAAAATCAACCAAATCTCATACAGGCTAGTATAATAGGTACTTTCTTTTCTTCTTCCTTCCTTTAGTCCATTGTTGGACGTAGGCCTCCGCATCTTTCTCTATTTTGATTGAGTTCCAATATCTCTATAAAAATCATAGCCGACTATTGCTGGACATCGGGTCTCCCCTATTTATTTAAACTTCCGTACCGTATTATATTGGGAATGTAGTCCTTTCTGTCTGTTTGTTACCTTTAGACGCCTAAACCGCTGAATGAATTTTGATGAAAATTGGTGTGGAGATACATCAAATCAAACCCTGGCGCAGGACATAGGTACTTTTTACCGCGATGTACGTACTATATCTGTTCCGTGGGGAAAAAACTTATTCCACGCAGGCGAATCTGCGGCCAACAGCTGGATTTTAATAAGTACATCGGTTTTTTATTCAGGATTAATTAAATGTTTCAAAACATCATTAGTGATACACGACAACAGTGAGCATGGTATGGACTAACCGACTTCAACAGTGAACTATGCTAAGTGCTGTGAGTAGAGCGTCTACTAGTGGAGTGTAGTGCTGGGACACATGATGTGAGTGAGTGATACGGCACGATGTGGGCGGCGGAGCTGAGCTGTATTTTCATATTGTTCGGTGAGTAAAGCACCATCTTCATTATTCTCTCAACTCTCTTGATTTATTAAGTTTTATCAAGTGTTGCTATCTATTTCAATCGTTTTTATGTATTTTTATTTTGAATAACTAGCATTATAATATTATTTAATTCAAACTCATAAATACTGTACCTCTTTAGCATAGATAAAAAAGAGAGATTAAAGAAATATTTATTATACTTAAAAAATTTTTAAAACGAAATAATCCTTTATATCAGCTAAAAGTCAACGATAATATTGTAGTTTATAAATTAACAGTCTGGTGTCTACCCCACTGTAGTATTCTACATTCTGCTAGATATAATATGTAAACTTTAATTAGTTCAGAATCAAGACTTTGTCAGTCATTCGCTTTAAATGTGTGCCCAGGTTGAACAGTTACCACACAAATTAGTTAAGAGTTAACTGTCAACAACAGCTACCCGCTGAAGCTGAAACATGTCGACCTCGATGAGAATAGCACTAGCTTTAGATTTTGCATCTGTGCACTAGATGGAAATAGTTTAAATAGTTTTGTATCAAAACACTGTAATCGTTTGCTTGATATATGATACATTAAAACAAACTAGTGCTAAAGTCCCGACGCGGAGCAGGAAGAATTTTTTACGACGACCCCTCATCAGTGGTCTTTGTCACTCGCGAATAAACATATTGCTGTCGCGCTCACACAGGTGTATTGCACTACACCTGTGCGCGACAGCAATATGTTTATTCGCGAGTGACAAAGACCACTGATGAGGGTGAGGTGATGAGGGGTCGTTGAAAAAAATTCTTCCTGCTCCGCGTCGGAACATTACATAGTTTTAGTTACAACAAATTTCTCATCGTTTTTTTGTATGATCAGCACGTTTTCTGCTATGACAATACCGATAATTCTGAACGTCTTTGGGCTTGGGAGACGATTAACTGTCCCAACAAAAACATTACTGTTAGAAAGAGACCAAATTCCATTGGATAACTGTTAGACTGACATAGTATTGAAATCTCATAAATAAAAGTTCATCAAAGTATTTTTTCTATAAAGAGCTTCGTAGACGGCCGAAGGGTTTTTTTTTACACCAAGTATAGGTATGTACCAACTACAAGCATTGAAAGTGTTCTGCCACGCCTCGAAAAACGTGCCAGAATCAGTACAGTACCACTTCAAACCATTTAACTTAAACTTGGCAGGTTTTCGTTGTGTTAATCTATATATTTGTGCTTTCTAATTAGATTATGATTGTCTCAATCTGATCACAAAACTTCAACAAAAAGTTGGTAACAGGTAGACTTGTGAAGTAACCTACCGAACTGATACTATTGTGAAAAGCTGTTTCTCTATTTGTTCAGCTTTCATTAAGTACTATTAGTTTATAAATTTTGAGAATATAGTAATGAGTATTCATTTCTGTTGTTGTTGCTAAAAATGCTAAATTTGGTAATATTTCCATTGTACCGAAATATTGTTATTATATTAGGTACTTACCTATATTCTGTTGCAAACACTCGATTCTCTAGGAGAGCATAATAGATAGACAATCTCTTCAATGTAACCAATTGTTAATTCATAAATCATACTTACTTTCTTTATTTTTCGCAAAAAACATACATAATTAGCCAAATGAAATTCTGTTAAACGATGCCGCATTGAATGCCTGGTTAAATAAACATACACAGATCTGAAAGAACGAATCTATAACACAACGATAGGGATCATTCTGATTCATTCGTGTTATTAAAAACACAATAGACATTTCATTCACATCAACCGCACATTTTTAAAAATTCATTCGAACAAAGAACACCGGCATGACCGTCAAAATTTGCCGCCCAATTCAAACAAATGAATCTTTTTTATCTCAGCAACAACAGAAATTTCTCTTTCAATAGCCTGACTACATAATGAAATATTTACAAAATACAGGGTTAATGCTCAAAAAGGGGGGGAATAAAACACAACGGGACGTGACGGAAAACAAAGTAGGTACGTTTTTATCGTTCAAAGGGATCGGTCTAATGGCGGCTTGGCTCGGTCAGACTCGCAGCAAAGTGGGGCGGTTGGAAAATTTTACAATGGCACACGTATGAGAATTTATTGCGCTTTTGGGGGGTTTAGAAATCTGAAATAGTTGATTTTCATGCAGATCTGTGCAGAGAAAAGTGGAAAAAATTGGTGTAGTCTCGGTAGTTTGATTGTTTTGTCCGGTTTTAGGTTTTCGCTAGAAGACTATTATTGTGACAACATTTATGTACTGAACTACTGAGCCTTATGTTGTCTCAGTAGTTCGGTTGAGATGATCAGCGTCATCAATATTTATTATATATTTTTGTCTAACTTGGTCTGAGCTGAGAACCAAACTACGAAAGAAGCCTCGATACCGGAAAAAATAATATGTTTTAATTATAATATATGTAATATATTATCGGTAGAACGATTGAAAGCAGCATTGTCTACAAAGTGCCTATCTCGGTGAAACCACTCAAGCATAGAGATAATAAAAGAATATGAATTCAGTCCCCAGATTGCTATAACGTAGATAGGTAGGTGTACCTAATAGGACATGTACATGTTATTATGTACGAAGCGGGAAAACTGTAATACCGTTACAAAATTGACTTGTTAGATTGAATCTCTGGCCCTAATCGCACTCATAAATTGTTGAGGATCGTGATCATTCCGTTTCTCCACATTTCACACATCAAGTTACGCCTCGCGAGTACACGTTTTTAGGGATCCTTCAAAACGGAACTCATCTATTCCATCCAAAATAATCCGTCAAAACGGATAGGATACTGTACGCTTACTGTATTGATTGTATCTGTGTTTTCTCATGTGCAGTAAAGAAATGAATTAAAAATAAATAAACTCATTTTTTTTATGTTACGTCAATCTGTAATATTTATCTTACAAGTTACGAGCCTCTAAGTATAAAAATAAATAGAGCCATTTAAAGCTTTTTTAATTTATTTAAAAGCCTCACTCTCACTTGCGCAACACGTATAGATAAGTAATGTAACGCATTTTACAGTCTGCTGTGGTACTTTCTATTTGATTACATTATCCCTGGGCTCTGGCTAGACTATTTCATCCTTTACATTATTCGTTTGCACTCTTTACATGAAAAAGCAATGAAAGCTTTCCAGACAAAGTGCTTATGTAAGCTTTTAATTTTTCGATAGTATGCTTAAATTAGATTCATTTTACACATTTTTAATGGAAGAGCAAAGTGGATAGGTACGATAATACTTAGGTTGTTCACTTCTAAGTGAAATATTTTCATTAATTGTTTAAGTACCTTAATAGCTATTTTAACTACTTCAACTTTACATAACTAACTTACCTATTAGATGCTAAGAAATACTGGGTGTTTTATATTAAATTCTACTATTATAAAATATTTTAATGATTATGTAAAACTTTCGTATATAAATAGATAGTAGTGGGATAGATTAAATAAGGTAGGATTATAATATATCTAACTTTATCTTTTTACAGCGTAGCAATAGTTTTATTTCTATTGCTGTTTTATTAGTGAAAGTTTAAATTGATTTATAGGAAAAATATCCACACGTTGACCAAATCGAATTATTGCTTCCTAGTGGAGATATTTTTTTATATAAAGATCGTTTACTCGTGAGTATGTACGGTCAACCGCACGTCAATGGAAACAATACCAGTATAAACTGGTCTCTCATGGTATTGAAACTCTCATTGAAGGTCAAAGTGTTTCCACTGACGTGCGGTCGACTGTACAAGTTGCTGGTCTGGGTGTTATTTTGTGGTTGTCTTGTACTTGTCTTATAACTATAGCACGCAATTCTGGTTTATGTAGACTAGATAAATAATTCTTTTTATCACGATCTTGATGAGTGCTCTTGGAGATTCGGATAACATTAAGCTCACCCCTCATCTTTTTCCAAAGTTGTTTCTAAACCTAACTAGGTCATAGGTACTTTAGGTTTTCTAAATAAACACATACAGGCAACATTTATTTAATTCTATTTTTTAATTAATATACGCTTCAACGTGTCAAAGTAATTACTGTTTGGAATTATTACTTCACATGATACTATGTGATGTTTCCCAAAACATAATACGATGATGATACGATGTTAATATGTTATTAAGTCAGATAATTAATGACTTTTTGTCTACAACCATCGAGTGTGTTTTGGCCTTTGGGAAATATCAGATGTTAGAATACACATTTATGTTGTACACTGAAAAATAGGAGTCAAATAAGGCTCATTTTATTTATGATGACATAATTTGATTGTTATTATAACACTAATAGTTTTCGCAACAAGGATAGCTCATCCAAGGACGGTCATCCGTTGAAGATTTTTTATCCAAATAATAAAATAGTTAAAATTAAATACTAATAACCTAAAAGTACTAATCAGTACTCCTAACATATAATGTTTCACTGTGATCTGTCTATAAACTATAACGAATGATACACTTTTTAATCATGAGAAGTAAAAAATGTTTTAGGTTCATTTGCATAATAGTAAAAGGGAAACCATTCCGTTGTCCTCAGGTGTATCAGCCGGCGGCGGGGGCTGGGAGCCTTTAGGGCAGCCGTACTTCGACAACAGCACGAAGCGCGAGGCCACCGCCGCCGTGGGCCAGCCGGCGTACCTGCACTGCCGGGTGCGCAACCTCGCCGACAGAGCGGTGAGTATCTTCACATATGCCGCAGTAACGTCCTAACTACGTAGACCTACAGTAGTAATACCGCCACCGTGGGCCAGCCGGCGTACCGGCACTGCCGGGTGTCCAACCTCGCCGACAGAGTCGCTTTACATGTTGTCCTAACTACGTAGACCTACAGTAATAATATCGCCGCCGTGGGCCAGCCGGCGTGCCGGCACTGCCGGGTGCGTAACCTCGCCGACAGAGTCGTGTCTTTACATATTGTCCTAACTACGTAGACCTACAGTAATAATACCGCCGCCATGAGCCAGCCAACGTAGCTGCTCTGTCGAGTGCGCAGTTTCGCCGACAGAGCGGTGAGTGATTATATTACACATACCTCAGTCCTAACTACGTAGACCTACAGTAAATCGCCGCCATGGGCCAGGCAGCGTACCTGCACTCATACGAGTGAATCGAGTACTTCGTTACTGTATGATTTTATCCACTTAATGATAAAGAAATTCTGAAAGACTAACTACGATCTCTAGCAGTCGTTACAACTTCCGAAAATCTAAATTATTAACAACCTATTTTGGCCAATAAAACAATCATGAATCGATAAATATGTATTTTACTTCCAGTCAAGACTACCCTAACCTCGGAGGACCCGAACCAAATGCTATTACATACCTTAACCTATTTCAAATATAATGTCTCTGAAACACGATATTAACATTAACTTGGGTCAAATATTGTAGACTGTGTTATAATGTGTATGACATATCACGAAAACTAACTTGAATGCTATTTGAAGGACGAATATTAATAATATTCATAGATGACATCTTACCTAATTTCAAACGCCATTATTGAGTACTTAGGTGAAGATATTCTATGGGTGTTCAGGATTCGATATAGCGCTTGGCAGGTTCAGGTATAGGGACTTCCACTTCTCAAGTATTTTCGGCATCTTAGAGAGCTCGTTGTGTTATTGAAAGCCTTAAAAATAATTAGCGTCTTTATAGTTTTTCAAAATGGTATGCACTTACTAATTAATATGCTTTATCAGCTACTATGACTATTGTTTTTGGTATTCGCTTTCATAACAACCTACTAAAGATAAGTGAAAGCCATTATCATTTGGCTTTTTAGCTTCAAGACCCCGTATTTTCAGAAGTGGACGGTCTTTTATGTGGTTTCCGATGCGAACGCCGAGTGAATGGTGGGCAAATTGCTGAAGAAGAGGCTGACTCATTCCCGCTGTAAGGCCGCAATTGCAACGATTCAACATGGCTCCGTATAAGTACAGTCTACTGAAACTCTTAACAGTAATGTCAGTGGCCAGATATGAAACATATTTAACTTTTGAAATGATAATACTAGGTTTTCTTTTACTGTCCGTGTTTGAATTTTCTAATCTCCAAAAGTCATTAAAATTAATCAATTAAATTAATTGTTATACATAATATAGGTGCTTGACTAACCTCAGATTACGATTTTCCCCAGCACTATGGGTAGATACATAAGACAATTCAAAAATATAACATCTAGACCAGGACCAACTTTTACAAATTGTACAAAGTTGTATGTCCATAGAGGGAATTGAATCCAGGACCTTTGGCGCTCTAGTGAAACGAATAATAAAAGTGTGTGCCTTTCACGTATTTACTAAGATATTTGTATTCATACATAATTTATTTAAAATGCATACATTCTCAATGTAATTTATTCTCGTTTTAGTGAACTCTGAATACTGCTGAAGATAAAAAGTTGTATCTGGTTGTGGTTTTTTATTCCACTGAGCGCTCTGTCTGATCTAGGCTTGACCCATAAAAAGTTCAACTTGAAGAGAAATCTGGTCTAGTATCCAGTTACGAGTATCCAGATAGTTTTGTCCCGGGGAAGCTTTAAAGCGTGTCGCAAGCAAAGTTTTTAAAACCCAGCGAGTGGTGCCGAATACGAATCCGTATAAACTCTTTCTGTGCGGACATAGATAGCGTGGTTACGGAGTAGCTGTACGTACAATGGTGGGTACTTTGTGTAGGTACTTACAGAATTTTAAATTGCTGTGTACTGCGGCGGAATTTATAATTTCTACAGTTGGTATAGACAGTAAAAGTAAAAAGTAATCCATTTAGTTTTTATTTTACTGATTTTAACATATTCCGTTCTATGTGATTATGACACAGCCATAATATGAATTCCGATAATGTACATTTTAAGTTTAAAAATGTTTATTTACCCCTTTTTGAATCAGAATTTTCTTTTCTTTCCGTTCAACTCAAACATGGATATTAAATTGACGTAATAAATTTTTAATAACAAGACTCGTAATGTTGTCATGTTTCATGATCTTACTTACAATGATGGGTATATATTTTGGTTGGTGGTTGGATTTATGGTTATGTATTTTTTTGGGTTCACGTATCGGTTCGAGAGGCAAGCAACTTTTTAAAAATCTTTGCAGTTGAATGCAGTTTTGATTGACGGCTTTTAATTCCCACCGAGCATAGTATTTACCCTAAATTTCACATGCTGTATACGATTACACAATAATAAAACCTTAAATATGATAAGCCACTATGTAATACTTAAAATACTCGTATTTTACAAAAATCCTACTTCCTATCCTTCCTACTAATATTATAAAGGCGAAAGTTTGTAAGGATGTTTGGATGTGAGGATGTTACTCTTTCATGCAAAAAGTACCGAACAGATTTTGATGAAACTTGGTACAGTGATAGCTTATATCCTGGAATAACATATAGGCTACTTTATAACGCGGACAAATTCGCAGGGCGTCCGCTAATACCCCCTCAGTAACAAAACGTCTACATAGAGGGCGCTGTTTCACAATGCACACGGAAAAAACTTATTTACGCGGGCGAAGCCGCGGGAAAAAGCGGCTATATTCATTGTACGGTCGACCGCACATCAGTGAAAACAAAACCAGTATAAACTGGTCTCTCATAGGATTGAAACTCCCTAATAGGCTGGACCAGCTCAAGTCCAAAGTGTTTCCACTGACGTGCGGTCGACTGTACGAGAGCTCAGAGCGGGGTAGGCGTGCAATTACGTTGCAGTGGAATGTCCTCGGCTGCCAGTTCCATGTGCCACGTTAATTTTCTTTTTAGATTCTTAGATCCAATTTATGTGGTGTAGTAACGTTCTAGAAACGGTCAAGTGGCTTCAAACGTTTGGTTTAACTGCAAGAGCTCTCGCAGTTATCCTCTTACTGTAGTTATTACCAGGAAATGTTAAGATTACGTAATACGAAGATCTTTTAATAGATATGTTTGATTCCCTAAGATCGGAAGCTCAACGAATAAAGCAGGTGAAAACTGGTATCACTATGAGACACCAAAATATGCTAGGTAAAGATGTTATAAATATTCCGATCTCAATATGATGTTGATTAGGATTTTTTAAAATTTCTGGTTTACTAATCAGCAATTATATTTTCCATAAATTACTTGATCACAGGTTGTATATTAAAGTATTATTTAGATACTTAGGTAATTGTTAGGTACACGTGGGCTGCAACCATCTATTCTGTTGTTAAAAACAAACAACATATTTTGGACGAATAAAAATGGATGAAAACAAACGCAGTTTAATAATTGTACCCTCTCTCTTCTATTTTCCGGCGTACGGTGGAAGCTTCAATTAGAAATGTTATTATTGTCTATACTCCGAGTACCCACGTAAAAAACTGTCTATATCTCTCTGTCTTTCGTAATCAGTCGAAAAGAGAGCACTATTAAGTATTTACGTAGTTGCTAGAGAGTTTTACGTTGTCATCTCGTGGTAGGCGTACTGCTCTTTGTTAGGGTTCCGTAGTATAAAATTTTTCATTGCACTGCTTCTTATTCACACTGCTAGCACCTAGAAGCGGTGGTAAATAAAAAAATGACGTTTTTATTAATGTACTCAGTGTACCCATATTACGCAAAAAAATATTTTGACTTTTTGACTTTGAAACTAGGAACCCTTATAGTTTCACCATTTCCGTTCGTTTGTCGGTCGTTACTCGCATACTATTATTAGTACTAAATTTGCCATAGTTATACATATTATTACATACATACAGTAATACATTATTATTAATTTTTTATTAATTCTTGTACACAAAATAAGGATACTTATGGAAAGTTCATATGATAGTAATTAAAGGCGTACAGACGCCATTGGTATTTATATTACTATACTTGTACGAAAGTCATTTTATTTCGAAGGGGTTGAGTGTCCTACGAAGTCGGATTAGAGTTGGGTTCTAAGCTGTCTGAAATGAATAAGACGCGCAACAAACTGCACAGTGTGGCTTTATTGGGGCAATATAATTATATCCAATGGTAGCATAAACTTTGTAGACCTCTCGGGTGGTAGTCCTGTAGCGTAATTATCTTCTCTCTCTCTTTTATCGCGTATATTTTTAGTATCTACATGGTTCACTTTTAGTCACCTGGAATAACTAACTGGGATATTCTACCTAAGGTATACATTACATACCTTAATTATGTATTGAAACGCAGTTTGTTAATCGTAAGATAAAAATAGCTTAGATTTAAATACCAAGTAATAAATTAACATTGATTTTTTTTTTGACTTTATTACAATAGGTATTTTGTTTTAACTCCAAAGCCGCTAGTGATTCAAAAATAAAATCTCTCCTTCCAAACTGACTGGCCTGTTGGCGTAGTTGATAGTAACCCTGCCTACTGCGCCAGAGGTCGTGGGTTCGATTCCCACCCGGGGACAACATTTGTGTGATGAACATATCTATTGGTTTTCGGAATCGGCTGTTTGTGTGTATTTATGTACTTATTTTAAAAGTATATAAGTATGTTTATCAGTTGTTGAGTACCTGTACAAGCTTCGGCTTAATTTGGGACAAAACAGCCGTGTGTCAATTTGTCCAAACATTGTTATTATCTTCTCATTTGTTGATTTTCTTAGGTAGATATAAGTTTTTTTACAATATTTTTATAAAAATTAAATAACAAAAATACTCTTAAAAAACCTAAACCTAGAATGCCGTCGGCAGGGGGGCAAGGCCCAAGCTACCGGTGGTTAGGGCCGCAGGGTGAGGAACCTCCTGACAATACGTGCCGTGTCGAGGAGTAGGTACCGCCTTCTGAATCTGGCCCTTGATCCAGCCGTCTAGCGAGAGCCTCGCAAGGTGTTGGTCGAGGCTCCTCGCTATAATATAAGGCCGTTCGTCGAAACGACTATCGGGCTCGTTGAATCAACACTCCACATGACCTCGTGATTAAGTATTCATTATTATTAATTGGCACATGTTTGTCAGGTATCGTGGATCCGCAAGCGCGACCTGCACATCCTGACGGTGGGAGTCCACACGTACAGCAGCGACGCGCGGTTCGCGGCGCTGCACGCGGACGGCTCCGACGAGTGGACGCTGCGGGTGGCGCCCGCGCAGCCGCGCGACTCCGGCGCCTACGAGTGCCAGGTCTCCACAGAGCCCAAGATCAGCCTCTCCTTCCGATTGACTGTTGTTGGTGAGTCGCATACAATACTATAAACTACGCCCGCGGCTTCGCGCGGGGGGCATGGCGACTGGGGGGGATCTCGCGGGGAGTGCGCGTCAGGGCCTGCCCGTCCACTTCCCGCGAGATCTCCTTATTCGCCCCGCCCCGCGCCCCTGTACCGCGCGGGAGCAGTCTGAGTTAAGACTTAAGCCTAAGATTACTTAAGCCTTAAGGTATTTAAGCCCAGAGGTCACGATTAAAATTTATTTCATGACTATATATTGTGCGTAGCAACTCTTGAAGCTCCCACTGAATAGAAATGTATGTTACCCTAGCTTAAGTAAAATAAAATATTATTAAATAAATTTGAACCAATCAAATCAAATGTACACACCCACTCTTACACAATCTCACTCGCACGCACACACACATAAACACTCACAAATTTGTAAGGCGTAACGCACAGGATAATACGAACGAATATTAGCGCCCGCGTACTTGGCTAAGGCGCGTAATTCCTTGATGACGAGGAAGTTGATCTAGTAATTTTTATTTTTTACATAAATAAATTCTAATATTATCATCATCATCATATCAGCCCGTAGACGTCCACTGCTGGACAAAGGCCTCCCCCAAGGATCTCCACGACGACCGGTTAATTGTAACATTAACAAGTAATATTCTCTCTGGCCTTTCCTCTAACAGCTTTATAGAATCCATCCGGAATCCATCCGGGTCGAATTCCGAATAACAATTCGGAATTCGACCCATTTCATCTCTGTATGGGATTGTTTAAAATTTTTCTGTATGTAACATTTTTTATATACTTATCCATGATTATTATCATGCTTGTATATATTATATTTTATACTCATTACATCGTAAAGCCCTGAGGCGGACACATTAATTTGTATCAACCAAAACCTTTTTTCTGTGTACTCAGTATAAATTTAAACGTATTTTGTATATTTGTTCGGAAAAAATAATAAGAATATCTACTTCATTCATAATTCTCGCGAAAACGTTATGGCAGAGTTATTTGCATACTCCCACAGGATTCCAAACAATTTCCTGTGTACTCCCGACCGAGGATTAAATTGCGTTTTACATTAGTATAATAGATAGCTCGGCTACAGTAGAATTTAGACTATCTGCCTCAAGCCCATAGTTATCTTCTATCTCCCTGGGTTTATGCATAGTTGCCGTCTATAATGTTTATGACCTTCAAAAATTATTATTATTTTGTATGTGTACGTAATAAGAACTTGATGAGGATTAGAGATAGATTACATCAAATATTTGAAAAAAAATCGACTTTTTAAAATTTAAAGCTTGTTTATACCTAAACATTTTCTAAATCTATAGAGCAAGTGTTACTTGTGTATTGGCGGAATTATAGTGATCTAAATATTTTAGAAATTGTAAAAAAAAGTTTTATATTGATCAATTAATTCGTGATGATATTTCAATAAAAAAAATATTTTCATCAATTTTTCTGTCAACCTACATAATATACCCGCGGCTTCGCTCGCGTCAAAAAGTATCCTAGTTACTTACTCGTATTATAATGTACGTAATTGAGCAACAAACATCCAAACTCATAAACATCCAAACATTCGCCTTTATAATGGTGGTGGGATATTCTGGCAAGTAGAACTTAACACTTAAATTTTTTACCTTAAATTAGATGGTACACTTAGTCGTTTTTAGGATAATAGGTTATTTTCTTATAAATAAACCCTGCAATTTAGTTAATGATACACCATGTGATAATGACATTTACACCAGAATGACCCAGTGGTAAATTTAATGATCTACTTCGCGGTTGTACTGATGGATGACCCATATTAATTTTTAATTTTTTCTACCTTTGTAGGATTTTTATAAATCAAATATTTAGAATAACTATACAAAGTCCAGACCATGTTCTTGTAATGTTATAATGTTTCGGTACACTAGTTAGCAACAAGTGTTTCCTATATTTAATTTATTTGAGTCTGCACTGTGAATTAGAGAAAATATCATCGAAATATCATCATCATCAACAGCCTATTAATCTCCCCACTGCTGGGGCTCAGGCCTACCCTCTCAACGAAGGCGTGCGGGCTATAGTCCACCACGCTAGCCCAGTGCACGTTGGTGGACTTCACATGCGCCTAAGAATTTCTTCTTCGGCGTATGCAGGTTTCTTCACGATGTTTTCCTTCACCGTTTGAGAGCAGTCATTATCGAAATATACTTGATTTCATTTGAACATGATTATTTAAGGTTGAAAGTAAAAAATAAAATCAGACGTCTTTTCATACAGAAATTTTATTAGGAAGGATTTACAAAGCCACAAGCGCGTAGCACGTAGCTCGTAGCCCGCGTAGCAGTTTTCGTAGCACGTGACACGTTATATTATTATATCCCGAACTCTTTGCTAACTATCGACGAATAACTTCCCAAATAATCCAAAAAAATTGAATAAATTTTCAATTGAAGTAATTTGATTTTAAAGCATGATTTTATTTTAGTATCTACACTACATAGGTACTTAGTAGTTAGCATTAGTCGGCTTGATTTCTACAAGGTTTTTTAATTCAATGTAATTTGATAAATTTATATCAAGCCGTTTAGTCACTCCATATTTGACACATTTATTGTACGTAGGTGTAGAACAAAATCATTGGATTTTCTATACCAAGTGATAATGATGTCTAACAGAATACCAAATTGCAAACGGTTAATTTCCACCTAATAATTAATTTTTTAATATTGGTTTGGGTAGCTTCCATTCAAATTGACTAAGATAAACACATAAGTACGTGCTTCCATTGGCAGGATGTAGTTCAGGTGAAAAATCTTACCTTGATTTTAAAACAACTACTTATATCATATCAAATTAGTTTGTCATTTCATCATTTAAACTGATGATAGTTCTGTTATTTGTCTTAGTTATTCATATTATATTGAATTATATGAAGTTGTGGTTATAAAGATAATTTTAGAGGCGGCAGTAAAGGACACTGCGGATGTCATTGCAGAGAACAAGGGTTGTACAGTTAATACGGCCTTAAATTGTAGCAGAGCACAAACGGAAAGTATTCAATTTAATCTCCACAAAGTTATCTTCGCGAGAATTTTTAAGTATCCAATATAAGACGTGCTTTTATTCGGGAGAATATCTGGGAAAATGTTTTATTTCTCCCTCGCTTGGTCTGCTTGTAGCTATATTGATACAGTGTGTCTAAAAGGTCATAAAATATTAATCTCCCCCTTGAACAACTTTACTCGAATGTTTGCCATACGTCACTATTTGCAAAGTTTGTAAAATAGGTTTATTAATATACTTTGCAATAACTCCACATCATTTACGCTAGGGTTGGTATTTGAAAAGATTTTTTAAAATTATATCTTATCTTTAATGTCGCACAACCTTTACAAAAATAATGTTATGTATAAACTCGATTTTAAAAGATGTGTTGCGGAAGTTTGTTGCGCCGCTTCTTCTTCCCAGCTCTATATAACACCTTGGAAGCGGTGGTAGATAAAAAATTGACGTTGTATAAATGTACCCAGTGTACTTACATGCAATAAAATAGTTTTGACTTTGACTTTGTCGTAGGATAATCAGAAAATTCAGATCAATTATTTGGATAATTGGAATGTAAGAATAAATTTCGTTATTGTCCGAGCTATTTTCAGGATTATTGCAAAAATCTTAAGATTTTCGCAAAGATCCGATTTTTTTCAATTATCCTACGACATAATATATTGGTCAGAATAGCCCAACTAATTATTGCTGGTGATTAATGTACAACCTGTATTTCAAAATTTATAAAGTAACTAAACTAACAAAATGTTATTTTGTCTGACAGTGTCGAAAGCCGAGATCTTGTCGGGGCCCGAACTGTTCGTGCGGGCGGGGTCCGACATCAACCTCACGTGTGTCGCGAAATACGCGCCCGACCCGCCCAGGTGAGTCCAGCGTCACATACCAGTACAAGGTGTAACAAAACATACCACTGATTCGTTACAGGACCACTGAGTATCGGTTGTTGAACTAGCAGAGAGTATTTGGATATATTCAAAAACATACTCTTTTTCTTTTACACATTTTTTCTTGGTCAGTTCGTCTGTATGTTTCTTAAGATAGGGTAGAGCAAGTAACTCTTACTTATTCTATGGTGTTAGAATATATATGAATAGGTATGAATGTAGAGGTATAAAATTGAAATACATATAAAGTCAAATATTAAGGTCTACGGTGACTTGGTTTTTGGCGGGACGAGATCTGATGGTGGTCTACTCTTTTAGTGTTCCGAAATATATAAATTGTTGGTTTTGGTGTATCTGTGATAGTATTATGAGCAACTGTTATTTATTAGCAAGTGTAAATTACGGGGTAAACGCAAATAAAAACGTGTAACTATTTAACGTCCAGTTAGTTCCAAATTGTCCCTTGTTAAATCTTCATTAAACCTACTATCAGTTTAGTGAGGATGTGAACTGTAGTGTGGATCACCGACAGGCACTAGTTGTGTCCTATTTTTGTGGAAGCTTTGCTGTAACCGCCGGTTTTTGTATTGTGAATGGGTAATAAAAATTTCAATCGAAAGAACTCTGGTTTCCAGGACCGTAAAATGTATTTAATAAAAATTCAAATTATGAGTAAATGAAATCGCCTAACTGCTTTGAAATTACCAGAATCAGTTTTCGTTCATTTTGTGAAATCATCGGTTTTATGTCACTTCAGAAACAGGTGTGCGATAATAGACTAAATCAAAGATCTAGTAACATAACCCCTCATCAAAATGTTCTGACAGAACCTGTTTCTAAATTAAACAAAGAACGTACATACACTGGTAATACTTCTGTATGCATGATACACATTCGTTGCCTATCTACGGCTAACTTGAGTACACAGAAAGCTTTTGTGAGGTAATAATGGAGAACTTTTGAACAAAGCATTCAATGCACATAGAAGTTGTCTGAGTTTGTGCAAAAAAAAATTGGTTCAAGCCGTTTTGAACATGTACCTACGTATAATTAACATTATATAGCATATATTTTTGCATTTTCCGATTTCCCTTTTCCGTCGGTGGCATAATGACAAATCACATAGTGCAGTGAATAATACATGTAAATAGACATTTCGAGACTTACCTGTACATACGTAAGTATAACGCAGATGTCTACTGACTGCTTTCAAATGGTAAAGGAAAACTCGTCAGGAAACCCGCAAACATCTGACAAGATCAGTTTACGAAACGGCGGAGCTTCAGCCGAACGAAATATTGCATCATTTCGCAGTTACCTCTAGTTACCCGACACAAATGTTTTGTTTTTGTGTGTGGAGCTAAAATATATAAAGATAATTTTGAAGGCTTTTTTTTCATAATGGTTTTTACGACCCTTGAAAAGTCCTTTAAACCTACCATAGTTTTAAATAATTATACAAAAACGGCCGTTACAGCATGGCCTCCACAAAAACAAGGCACGACTCGAGTTAGTCGGCGGTTTTCACTAAGGTTCACATACTCATTTAACATAAGTAGGTACCCAGCAATGGAGATTTACAAAGGACAACACAGAATCATATGGACGTTTTACAGATTGGACATTATTCAGTTTATACATTTTTCAGTTCGAGCATGGTCGTTGGACATTTTTCAGATTGGACATTATTACAGTAAATCAAATAGACGAACATGACACTTCGATTCCCGCCAAAAGAGTCAATTGACAGCTAAAGAAAACGCCATACGACAAAAAGTAACCTTTGAAATGAAATAGGTCAATACCATTCTATGTATATTTTACGTTCAAGTGAAATCCTTTGCAATCAGGAGCGGAGTCTAAAAGAGACAAGAAAAAATGGCCACTCCAAAATCTCATTATAAAGAGTAGGGAGAAGGTCGCAGTCATTTCAGATCGTTACAAATGAAAGAGCACGTTCCTTCCTCGTTGACGTCTTTAGGGATAACTCTCGGCGCAGACATTTGCGTCAAACGTGACGTGTGTGTAATGAGATCATCATAATAAGTACGATTTAAGAATAACCTCGCATCTACGTTATTTTGATTTTCATAGCTGAATATTGAGGAAGCGTTCCGTATTTAGGTAACGTTGTCACAGTCCTCTTCGCAACATGTCAGGGCCCATTTCTACTAATTAAAGGAAACATTTGCGTGTTTTCGTTTACCTAGTGGCTAATTATCAGTGATCGGATGACAGATGCAATGTCCCGGGATTTAAGTATGTTATCATAACATGGATATAACTTATAATCCCGCGAGATGCCCGCGAGTCTTACCTAATTCAATAAATATATTAAAGTTATGTTAAGTTTAGTTTTAGTCTTTTATTGTTATCCTATATTTATTTAGATTTATATTATATTGGATTATTATCTTAGATAAGAGATATACCTATAAGAAAAAACATATTTCACTATAAAAATTATGTAAAATAAATTAAAGTAAAAAAAATTAAACCTATTAAAGATAGTGAACATTTTAATTTTGTTCCATTAATTATTATAAATATCCCATTTCCCAGAACCCCGGGAAAGCCCGAGTCACATCCATGTTATGCATAAAGTTTGAGGTCATTCACCCCAAATTGCATCCGAAATCCGATCACTGCTAATTATAAACATGTTCGCTTTGTACCCATTATGAAACGAAAGAAAATGCCATGTAGTTAACTTAAAATAACTATGTCATGTAACTATTTTAGTATCGGGTAGCTACATCACTTACATTTGATGGAATTGTGAGGGTACTACCTACATTGACATCTAACTAAAACATGTTTATATTTATTATTATTTGTACCTATTGTAACTTACTTAAAGGTCATCTCAGTATTACTCGTAATTTTTATTGTAGTCTTTAATATTTGCTTACCTTAACAATGGTGATCTCAATCCACTTGTTATTAAATTAAAACACCATGTGACTTACAATGTTTCAGCGAATAATAAAAAACCATTTAATTTGTGAGCTAACAAGTAAACAAATACTATAGTAGGTACTCTACTCTCTAGGGGGTTTTAATCTAAGGCTCTAATCAAAACATATAAGTAGTAAGTGTAAATTTAATTTTGTCGGTAGGACAACCCTATTCTGAATAGTGCCTAGTCTAAGGTAGTAGTACCTTAGAAAAGTGTTATAATTTACTCACAGTATGAGTCGCATGAATAGATGCGGAGCCTTGAGATCTTACGATCTTATAATGGAAGTGTGTTATCGTGTACCTTTTCACACCGTACGGCTCATACATGTTTAGGTTTCGCATCCATAAACATGATAAGCTTATTTTCAGATAAAAGGGTCGGCTGGGGCACTAAAGTGAGGCATTCTTTGCCTATCGCCATTTAATGGTGCCCTGTGCCTGAGATCTCAACGAGGGGACCTTCAATTTGAATATTGATAGGATTCCCTCCGTGTGGGGAGATGACATTTTTTATTCAGGTCACCTCATGAGTTATGTATATGACAAAGTTAAAAAGGTTATACTGTCGATGTGAATAAATAACATTACGTATTCCAAAGATTATTTTGAATACGTTTTTATGGCATAAATTTGAGTATTCAATTGGGTTGAGTATACATTGAGTATGCGTATAAAATTTATCGATCGTAGACATCACTATGGGTTCACTATACATGTGTTATCTATTTGGAATTCATAATACCTACTTCTAGGAAATTTTTTGAGGTATTTCTTCGTCACAGAGCTAAGCCAACACCTAGGAAGCGGTGGTAGATAAAAATGAACGAGTTTAACTTTGTAGATTTTGACTTTAACTATATTCGACTATGCAGTATCTATGTACATTTGATCGAGTTTTTTCGAGTGGAGACCACGACTTGGCAAGCGTAGTGTGGGACGCCCCCCGGCTAGATGGAGCGGCGACCTGCGTAAGGCGGCTGGCAGTGACTGGATGCGGAGAACCGAGGATCGGGTTCAGGGCGCGCCTTGGGGGAGGCCTATGTCCAGCAGTGGACTGGTACAGGCTGATGATAATGATGTACATTTAATCACCAGCAATAAATAAACAATGCTTAAAGAATTTTGAGTGCCAAGACCTCTAAAAATTGTTAATAATTCATAATCTCCTGTCCTTCCTGTATAACTTCCTATTGAAAGTTAACATTTTTTCTATAGGTACATATCCATTCTCATTGAGTTTGTGAGTGAGTCGGCAAACTATATCGGCTGCCGAGAGAGAACTAATATTCAGGGTTTCGTCAAACCCTTATAACGTACATAATTTTGTCCGTCTGTATGTGTGTCTGTCGGTTACCGGTCGACTACTGGTTTATTTGAGCTGAATGGTGAAAGGAAAATTATGGATATTTCTAACGTACTTTTTGAGATAAGATTAAATTAAAATTCATTTTAATTGGCGGCTGTTTTTAAGTTAGAAAATGAAGTAGCTATTTCGAACTCAGCTCACATTATCTCTCAGCTCTTAAACTCTCTACAGCTAGAATGTTGGATGTGGATCACGTATTCACTCTGCAGCTAGTAACTTATTGGTGTCATCCGCAGATGCGAGCTTTTCGGGTAAACTGAAATGCAATCTGTGGAGCAACGGACTGTTGCTATAGGCAAATCACTATGATTCATATCTCTGCTTATACAAAGCCGTACGTTTATTAGTCGCTTAGCCTATCTGCTTGGATATGACCTAGTCTTGTAATCTGATAAGTCTCCGTACGTTCAGCATTTTTATACACAACAATAATGGTATTTTTTGTGATACAGCTTCATCTACTGGTATCGAGGCGAGCAGGTGGTGAACTATGCGCAGCGCGGCGGCATCAGCGTGGAGACGGAGCAGCGCACGCGCACCAGCCGCCTGCTCATAGCGCGGGCCGCTCCCCACGACTCCGGAAACTACACGTGTGCGCCCAGCAGCTCCGGTCAGTTATTACCTTTTGACAGCATCGAAATAAGTAAAACAAACGGTACAAGGGTGACGTTCTTACAGTACGTACATACTCAAGAAATGGATCCGATTTATTATCTATAAGTATACCAACAGAGAGAGATAGAACGACGCAAACAGGTGGCGCCCGAGCAAGACGAAGTGAGTCGATTAGGTCAAAGTGGCCTAATACTATGAGGTTCATGCACTAGGGGATAGTAACCAATCTACGCTTGTTTTTCTTATACATTAAGAGCCATATCGCAGGTAACAAAACAAGCATTTTTTATTGGGTTGATCTGAAGTTATATTGGCCTTGAGTGTAGACGCCTGTCTAAATAGATTAAAAGTAAAAAAAAGTTCGAGGATATTTTATTTTTGGAAGAAAAGCGAATTCCCTTTAACATTGTGACATATTCGGTAGAAAACTGCTTATTCGTGCATAAAATCCGCATGACTTACACGCAGAGTATTAGATCTTGTGTGGGATCCGGGAAGTAATGTCAGTTCGATATGTAATCATATTGAATACCTATGAATAGTCTTTGATAATATTTTTTCAGCGTTTGATCCGTAACTTCAATTCTTTTAAGTGCAAAATTATTAGGTTTATATCAAAAGACGTTATGAAACTAACTGAATTGACGAATTGAACTTATGTTCAAATCATCAAATACCTAACTTATTTATCAAAATGTACATATGTTTAATTAAAATTATACAAGACTAATTAATGTTGAAATCAATTGGTAAATGTCACAAAACATTTTCACATTGCCCAGTTAATTCGTCACCAATATCGATTCTACACAAGCAACATGACACTACTGACGAATTTAAGCGTACATGTAATTAATGGAATGTAAATACGCAAAATGAATTATCCACTGAATTAATGACTGTACTGTTAGGATGAAATTGCGTCAGTGTTTTGCGTAAATTGGAATCTACGGATTGTAACACATAATTCCGCTGAAGCTAGTGTGACAAAGACCCTTTTCAATCTAGCTAAGCTAATCCTAATCAAAATCTCCGTTCGTACGAGATAGACCACTTTTTTTGCTGTCCCTGATATAATATTAGGTATCTTTATTTATTTTTCTGTTCATTCCTGATTTTGCACGAGTGCTACAAAGTTTGCAATAGCTATTTCTGTTTGCAAAGTTGTATAGTTAGTATTTTTACTTTTTCTGACTGCTGATGCTCAAAGCAGCCTCACAGTGAAACATTTTACGTGATCTGAAACTTTAAATCAGTACGTAGTGGTTAAATAAGAATCAAGTACGAATGAAAGGCGTTTACATGGAGGTCCTCAAATGACCAAAGGAATCTAGTTCTTATTAAAAAATCTAGTTCTTTTTAAAATCACACATGGACATCGCAGGCAAGTAGAAATTGCCTCTAATAATGATTAAAATTTGTTATACAGAATCAGCATCAGTGATAGTGCATGTGCTGAGTGGGGAGCGACCAGCGGCCATGCAGAGTTCCGGTTCTACTCCACCCCGCCTCAACCGCGCCATCCTCACCACCCTGGCGACCATCACCACCGTCAACCGCCCGAAACTCTGGCTGGTCACCACTCTGCCAATCATCTCTCAATACATCCCCGCACTGACGTTGTTCGTCATCATTATTCTAGCGAGCGTGACAGTCGATTTTCTCGCAAAATCTGCTAACACCAGCAACAGACTGTCTTCGAGATGACCAATTTTAAAGAAATAACTTCCTATTCGTTTCAAACTAAATGGAAGTAAAATAATGTAGCTGTAATAAGTACCAATGATTTTTTAACAAAGTTAAAATGTATTTGCTTTTAAAATATTTTTAAGTTAGTTGAATTTTGAATACAACGATCATAGAATATATTTTTTTCGAATTGTATAAAGTTATCATTAATGTCAATTTATAATGTTAATTATGTTTAAATTGTTTGCTAATATAGAAGTGAATTGATATTGAGACGCTCCAGTTTGTGTAATTCGGTTTGTGAAGTTAAATCTGAAAAATCGAATGAATTAATTTTTGTTATAATGAGTTGGCTGGATTAATGGGAACCGTTTACATTACAAGCTCTGAGCTGAGATTATCTATAGCCGTTATTCCTTTGTATTTCCAGCTAACTACCCTCTTAATCCTTTGCCGAGATTACGAGAGAATCGATTTCGCTTTACCGATAGGGGATGAACCGAGATTCAATCGAAGCGCGGGGCTTATCTATGCGTTAAAGGTTTATTTACACTCGACGATATTATCGATATCGGTCCCTTATATAATAAGAGTTTCGAAAGGAATGTTATCGTATTTTAACAACAACTTAACTTTACTAAAGTCAACCAATCAATAAGTCAAATGCCACATGAAACAAAAATTACAACACATTTTTTAAAATAGTTTAAATAGTAGAGTCGTCACACGACCTCCGTGGCACTAAACATTTCCACTGTCTGATTGTAAGTTATTAGTCAAACAAATAGTTAAGACTTCTTTTTATACATTAAAGAGTAAGATTTCTTTAGTTTGGGATCGAAATGAACTGCCGTCATATTTTCCATTTTAACGTCATACATTTTGAAATATTCCAATGTCGTGTCGTAGGATGTTAACGACATATAACATCGTCGTGTGAAAAGACTCTTTTACTTCGCTGTTGCTCTCTTCACTACGTTATTTGCGTTTCATCGTGTTGGGCAAACAGTTGTTGGAATAGAGTGTACGATTCTACAAGCAGACTGACAAACTCAATAACTTTTACTTATATTAGTTACTATCGGAAAACATGTAGTAAACATCAATGTTTAATAGTGGACGTTGACAGGCTGATCAAATCAAATCAACCCAATGCTGGGGAACGACCTAAATACAAAACAAGAGAGGAAATGCGCCATAGATTGTGGACTTTACATAGGTACGCCATAGATTTTCTTCTTTGACGTATGGGTTTCCTGTTTCGAAAAACTTAATTATGTTATTGTGAGTTATGCCTTACATTTTACTTCGGTTCATAGTCGTTTCTTCAAAGAAACTCAACGTTAATAAGTATTTTAAAAGAACAGTTGTTTGCAAGTTTTAAAGCTAAGCGTAGCTTTTAAAATTGTTTTGTTATTCTCGTTTGATGCTCGATGTTCTACAGTGAGTGTTCATTCGCGCTCAGTGAGTTAAAAAGTAGAAGGAACTGAAGCAGCCAAATTGTAAAAAGGACTTACATCTGAAATTGCTATTCCCTGTATATTATTTTGCTTACATCATATCTTCATTCAATTACATTTCCATTTCCAAACAATGACGTCAGACCTTGATTTGATCGACAAGCCATTTTCTTATTGGCTGTCGAAAACCAATCGTTTCTTCCAGATGGATAACCAATGTTTATTCGCGAACGTTAATATCAGACCACGCATTTCGGAGAACTGTTCTAGATACCTGATACTCTACGAAGTACTAGGCGTAGCACGCGTAGCAACTCATTGTTTATTCGTAGTTGTGCTACGCATATTTTGTAATCCGATTAAAGTCAAGTTGGACGAACGAACAGAATGTAAAAAAATAAAGGTGGGAGAAGGGAAATATACTGGAATCATTCCATTCGAGTTAGCTCATTTCACGGCTGTACGAAATCTGCTGGATTGGTACTAAGGTTCTCAGTTACTTTTGTTTTTATGCCTCCATTGTCCTTGTCCCGTTTACTTGTGTTGGGAGTGAGGAAGGGACGAAAACAAATTTACGAGTTTCTAAGTAAACGAATAAAGCAGAATGGTGATAAGTAATTTGCAGCGATCGGAGTAGGTAGTCTGGTACTTGTAACATGTAGTCTTAATAAATTAACATGCCTTTAAGAAACTATTTTTAAAAACGGTAGTGATGCCACACTTGAATCTGTTCATCTTGAATGATGCTATTTCAAAAATTCAATTATAATAAACATAATTTCTTTTTATAATAATTGCTTAGGGGTACTCACAGACTATTACAATTCATATAGCAGTTTGGTTAAATGTATGCTGATAACATTTACTTTTTTAAATAAATCAATTTATGAGTTATAGACAAGGTAAGGTTTTGCGCAAAGACTATAATGCAAAAAAATGCTTTTATATCCACTACCCAGGTATATCCGAATAATAATGTGTGGGTGCCGGTAGCCAAAACGGCGGCTACCTACTCCGATCACTGGTAATTTGGCTAGAGTGTCTATATAAAACTATTATTTATGTTTATGGACTTATTCTGCCTTATGTGTATAGTATATTTGTTTGTTTCGAGTGATAACTGATCATAATACTGTGTTATAATATCGCAAAAAATATAATTGTATGAAAATTTTTTAACATTTTGTCACGGACAAATAAATCAAGTTGTGTAAAGAAATAATTATCTTCGTTTCTAGAGTAAAATAGACACATGTTATGTATGTACATCTTAAAGATATGTTAATTAAATCACGTCTTATATTATAAGCATTAGATTGACTGTAAATATTGAAAACGCTGTAAATATTAACGAATGTACATAAATTAATAACATGTCATTGTAATTGTAATATCTTGGCAGCCAAAAACTATGTATTATTTCTTTGATATCAGCGAAAGTTTTTTAAAACTCTGGGGTGGCGTTCAGCTAAGTTAGTTACAAGTTACAACGTTTTATCTGGCAAGTATTTTTAAGTAACTATTCTATCGACTGGGCTGTAATGGCCCTATAGTATATATAAGTTATTAATTATAATAGTCATACATTTTGTATACATAGTTAAACAATATTAACTCGTATTTTAGTCTCTGTTTTGTCCGCTTAAACCTGCTAACTTTCGTAATAATGTGATTTGTACTTTTGAAAAGCGGAATTTCACAATTTCTGAAATACCTACATATTTGTTAATTTTCTTAAAGCTTACTGGACGCACCCACGACGCTGTCATCCGATACAAGTAGTTAACGAAAGGGTTGTGTAATAAACTATCAAAATATAGATGTATCTAATGTTATTTAACATTTATAAGAATACAGATATAGTAATAAAACATATGTAAAGAAATATTAATGAGTTTCATTATATACCTTTTGTTAGCTAACTGAAGTGTGAATGATTTATTTTTTAAATTTATTTACTTTTCATATCACTATAGAATCTTAGTGTCATTGAAATTCTTCCCAATTACTGAAGTTTATATAAAAAAAATAGCTAACATTCCGTGTGCCTAAGCCATTTGGATTTTCATATCTTTGTGTATCGATTATTTACAAACACAAGACTTTTAAGTTTCTGGGATATATTGCAAGGAAAGCTAATTATGAGCATTTGAATCCTGTACGTCGTAGGCTTAGACCACTGACAGCATTACCATTCCCATAAATAAATTTCCCTTTAATCCGTTTAATCGAATCTTTTTTTAGCTGCGGAGCTAACCGTCAGTTATATTTAATGGATCTCTATTTCGGCGCTACCTGTTTGATACGTCAATACAATTTAATGATTTTAAAAGGATGTGTTGTTCTTTGAGAGCTGCCTGTCGTCATTGTCATTCTAAAAGTAGCAAGCAAAGTTGCACTTTTATGAAACGCGACAACCAAAGTTTATTTTACTGGCCTATGTAACTTGAAAACTGCTAGAGAGGTCTACAAAAACACTTTAATTAATTAATTTAAATAAAATTATTCCTAAAACTAACATAAACTTAATGATACCGTGAAAGTGTAGAGGATGTGTGTGTATGAGAGACAGATACGGTTTCATTTATAAATTATCCGACCAGTAATCAGTTTAGTAAATCAAGTTACATACAGAAACGCCAATCGCGTATTTGATCAAACACGTAGGTATATAAGAAGGTATATTACACCAACTGTTACTAAATCCGGCAAAAGCTAGTTTATATTAAAACTTTATTTTACAATCCCACGTAATCGGATGTGGAGTATCCTATTTCGAATTGTTTGAAATGGGATAGATTGAGAAATCGACTATTTAGTAGGGAGGTACACGCAGCGTAACTTAAACACGTGGGTGTTGGGATCTTGAATGACAAAGTCTGCATAGCTTTATGACTTCAGTTACAAGTAAGATAAACTTTTGTTTCTGATAAGTATTACTTATTCGATAAAGAAAATAATTTAGACAAGGTAGTCTGACTTTCAGATGATATAGTTCATATCAATGATTTCTATTTTAGTTTTTGTAATTGAAACCTCCTTTAAAAGAGTAAAACAAAATTTTATCCCGTTTTAATCAGCGAATTAGAAACATGAAACAACAGATTCTGCCTCCGTTTCCGCTAGAAGTCCGCCAAAAAGAATTCATCCCACCGAATTAGACAAAAACCCAGTCAAGCGACTATAACTCATAAGAAGGGTTCGTTATAATAAAGATGTGAAATTTTCAAATTTAACATTTGACCGCAATTGGCAAAATTTTAAATGTAAGAAAATGCTTATAATTATTTGATTTCTTGCAGTTGCTTAGAAATAATATAACATGACGTTATGTTTATATTACGAAGTTAATGAACGTACGACTCACCACTGTTTACTTCATAGGTAGCCTATAAAAGTCCACTGCTGGACGTAGGCCTCTTTTAATTTACACACATGAAACATATTATGGCACGTTTTGAATATAATCTTATGTATAGTGAGAAATCTCACCGGACACTGTAGCCTGACAAACACATGTTCAACCTCAAGCTCTGGGACACTAAAGTGTGCAGACTCTACCAAGAGGCAGAGGAAACACCATTGCACCTGCTGTACGAGTGCGACCCACCGGTGCGTAAAAACACCCACCTGTGAAACTACTCCCTTTAACATGATGAAGTAAAACATATTATATACAAATATAGGTATAATACAAATACAGGTAGGTTAATACAAATACAGGGTGTAAATCTGCATGCCTGCCATATTCACGGAGGTAAATATACTGCTAATACTGAACACAAATTAATTTAAAAAACACAATGTCCGAAAATTTTACTAATTTTAATTTGTTTTTTTTGGGCGAAATTTTTTTGTCTGTGAATTGAATTATGGGTTTATCGTGAAAATTGAACTCACAGAAATCGCCGTTTCACTTCGTTTTGCCCAAAAGCTCTATTCCGATTGCGCAATAGATAAAATTCCTATAATCCGATCTGCACTCCAAGACCATGTTACCTTATTGTTGTTGATTTCAAACATGACACACATAACACATCATCATCATCATCAACAGCCTATTAATCTCCCCACTGCTGGGGCTCAGGCCTACCCTCTCAACGAGGGCGTGCGGGCTATAGTCCACCACGCTAGCCCAGTGCGGGTTGGTGGACTTCACATGCGCCTAAGAATTTCTTCTTCGGCGTATGCAGGTTTCCTCACGATGTTTTCCTTCACCGTTTGAGAGCAGTCAGTACATGTACTTAAGTTTCGAGAAAAAACCCATTGGTACATGGCCCAACCGGGGATCGAACCTCGGACCTTTCGATATGATAGGTCGCGTCTTATCCCCGAGGCCACTGACGCTCATATAACACATAACACATTAATTTGTAGATTTCCTTACTACTGTCTCTGAAAATATGGAAAGCATGCAGATTTACACCCTGTATAGTAAGGCAGCGATCACATTTAGATCAGCAGTAGTCGCAGTGAACAAGGCTGGGTACGCCTTGAAAGATGCCCATTATAAACTCGTATACTTGTACATTGATACTACGATCTACATAGAATCAGTTTACTCCGTATGGTTTGTTTCCACAATAAGTAAATTAATTTAATTCATTTACTCATTGATGTACGAAACCCTAAGTACTCATTGTAGTAAGTAATGCGGCCATGGAAACGGACAGAAAGATGAAGGCGGAATTGAGGAAAATGGGATGAAAGCCCCAAACGTTGCGTATCTAAATGAAAGGATAGCGGCAAGCGTGTCTGCTAGCGTTTGTAGCAAAAACGCTCTGTAGTAGTAAATGTGTTAAAGTCTTTTGTAACTCTAAAAATCAAAAATTGAAGTTAGAGTTCTAACAAAAAGGATTCTATAGTAACAAATTCTATAGTGACAAAGCGTTTGACCAAGTGCAACGTGCATAGCAAAGGTCAACTGGCAATAAATATAAACAACGATATTATGGTTTTAAGTAACTACATTGAAAAATTTTTATATTGGTAAATATGTATAAAATTTTTACAAGGGACTATTTATATGAGACGAGAGAATATAAAACAATTATTGCAATAGGTCTTCGATTTTTCGTAAACTTTCGACTGTGATCACATGCTTTTGACAACTGTCCTGTGGTTGGTCCGCTGGTATTGTTACGCTGCGCCGATACTACGCTGCTTGCGAACTTTCATTTTGTACGTAGCTGGGGATCTTTGTAACTTCAACTACTCGAGTTTTTCTTTATCTACAACAACAGCGTCACCATCTCCTAAAGGGATCCGCAACCTATCACCGAAGCTACTTTTAAACTTAGAGATTAAACCTACGATTTAGTTGTTTTGTAGATTTTGGCTCACCCATCACTGTTACACCAGTCTACATAGAATGGTCCAAAACCCTGAATTGATCGAGCCTTGGGATACACAGATTGTATTTGAACTTTGGGTATCAAGGATGTGGCTTATATAAAATCCCTTTTAACGTTGTACGGAAATGACATTTCCATACAACAACGTCCTTTGCCCACAAAGCATTTTAATTACATCGCGACCCCGATTGTTAGCAAAGTAAATATTGTCTGTACAAAGTATTTCATTGTTCTCGCCATTTGCGAATCAACAACACAAATACTTGGTTGGAAATCTAAAAGTTGACACAAAGAAGTAAATAGTTGTACAAAAACATAACCCTCCTTTTTCCGTAGTCGGGTAAAAAAGAATATGTTTTTAACCCTTTATAAGGCAGAGGCGATTTGGATAATTACCACTTAGTTAATAAACATTTACGGAGATTCTTCTCCGTATCCTCTTTTTTATTTAACTATAATGGTATTATATACCGAATATATAAGGCTTCCTTTCCTTATTCATTCAATGTCAATGAATAGGTGTATTGGAAACAGATCATCTGAAAACTCAAGTGCACTAACAGGCTGAGATCATATATTGACCACATGTTTTTTCTTAATGTTTTTTATTATTATTTTGCCGTTGCATAACTGGGGCCTTATAAAGGGTTAATATCCAAATGATCTCAGCTAGAAGTACTTCAATACCCGACACTGAGTGGTCCAACCAGTGATGGGTTTATAACACCGTTCAGGATTTTTCTTTTGAGGTGCCTATGGACTTCTAAAAAGATACGATTGTCCACCTAGGAGTCCGACAATACGCTTAGCTATTCCTATGGCTATTGCGCAACCGTGATAGATCGGGAAGTGGGAGTTTCACGGCGACCGCACTCCGTCACCGGCGGGAAGTCATCGGTCACTCGATGGCCTCTGTCGTCGCGCGACACTCGCCTTGTTATCGAGTCACTGGGTGCAATAGACTGAGGTGTTTTAAATGTCGGATTAGATAGTAGCAGACAACGAAATAAAAATTGTAATACCATAGAATAAATAATAGTACAAGGTTGGGCCACGCGCATGGTGTGGGTCCTCAGTACGGGTGGCCTCTTCAGGTCAAAAGATACCGGTTCGAATTTTAAAGTCAGTTTGTATGAACTTTTTACTGACCCAAGTACATATTGTTGTAAGTTGGTCGACTATTACTCGTGAACTAGTAAAGCCATAGTTTTACTGTCACAGTTTTCTCAGTTTTTTTTCGTATTTTGTCGTGGATACTTTTCAGATTTTCAACAATAGTTATTTAACTGATGATTAGATATTTAACAGAGATTTTTATCAACACCGCTTCCTATAGGTGCTAATGCCAGAACTCGTGTAGTAGATTTTCATTTGGTGTTTTTATCAGATAAGGCAGGTCCTGGAAATCCTGGAAATCAACTAAATTTGCTCATCTTGCCTTTTAGGAGTACCAAAATAAACAAAGATTTTCGTTTCCCTCACAGTACATTAATTAAAGTCATGTGGTTACCGTAAGAAACTATAGTTAAAATCTCTCAAAGCTCTCTAGTAGAGTAATATTTCGTTACATCATTAATGCTACGATGTTTTTTTTTTAATAATTTTGTCACCAGACAAAGTTAATAAACAAAGTTACTAAATATTTTAAGCATTTAATTTTCGCGCACCCGCTGTCAATATAGTAGAATAAAAAATATTACATCGTACAAATAAACGGTCGGCCAAACGGAACCGCCCGTTTAAAAGTTCAAACTGAAATTTCGCAGAGTAAAATGTGAAATTTATGTGGCCAATAGCGTAAAATTCGTACATTTTTCTAGCTCAGATGGCATTTCCGTTTGTATGTCATGTTCTGGCCGGCCGCTCCCAGGGGTACGCAAAGTTACAGTCACGTTTAGATGTATTTTTACTATTTGCACTGCGACCTCTCTAACATTCGAGGCTTTCTCGCTAAATTGGAAAATCTTTTGGGTTGAAATCACACAAAACTTCTGTATAAACACTTATGTGTCCCGGGGTCCGGTGTTGCCTACTCTGCGCTATGAATAAATGAAATCCATTTACGAAATGTTTTGACATAGTCCACCTTGCGGCTCGACTTACGTTACATAATACATCGGCTATAAAAGTCCTTTATTTATAGGGAAATACTCTATAACTATTTAAGTAACTAACTTACAAGATAAAAATGTTTTCCTATTCTGAATTAACAAATAAGTAGACGCAATTTGAGTAAAATAATTTATTTATATTCTTTACTAACTAAATATTTTGAGAAACTAAACTTACACCTACCGGAAGATAGTTATTTATCTACCAAATTGATATCATCTATACTGCCAACGAAAGCCATAAAATTGTATCCCAGTACGCCAACAACTGAACATCCTTATTCTGACAAAATCCAAACCCTCAATTCGATCACGCCAATCCGACAAACAAGACGAATGCCGCGCCTGTCACTTATTGCCTGAATGATACATGAAGTATGGTAAGATTTATAGAATCCAAAAAAATCCGGCCAAGTGAGAGTCGGACTCGCGTACGGAGGATTCCGTACTTTAGAAGGAAACGTATCTGTATAAATATTTAGTTAAATTATGGACCGTTTCATAATCAACAATAGACCTAGGATTAACGTTATAGTTTTGCTATAAACTTTCAGTCTCTCAAACCTTTTGTCATAGTTTGACTGTAACTTTAGTTGCAATAAAAATAAAAATATGTTTTTAATTCTTTTATTTTTAATAGAGTTGGATAAGTGTTAACCAAATTTCAAGACTGTAGCATTACTCGTAGTAGTTGCCGAGGTAGGCGACTGTAACAGACAGACGGACAGGCGGAAAACGGACAGACAGACGGCCGGAGTCAGACTATAAGGGTTCCTTTATACCGTTCTAGTTCGGAACCCCAAAAAGCATCGTCTAAGCCGGCGGTCCCCTGAGCCCGCGGGAGCATGTATTTCGTTAGTTTCCGCCGAGTCATGGGCAGGGTCGTTTGTCATCCGCTCCTTATTGAGGAGCAAATTTCGGTGACCGCCCCGTTATCTCGGTGATATTTTCATAATTCCGCCAAAAGACATGTTTGGGGGCTTGGTGCGGCTAGTCGTTTGTTGTCACAGACGATCGTTATGTAACAAATATATTGTATTTCCTAGTGGAAGAAAGAATTCAAACTCATGACTTAATATCTCATTCATTATGATAATATTTTAAGTATAATTCTACCAAATTCTTATGACGATTGAATTGTCTATCGTCGTCATCTTTGACACGTAATTACGAGATAGGCTGCGACGTCAATTTCCTGGAATATAATCACTTTCTAATGAGGCGAGCGTGCTTCGCATAACGTAATAATATTAGCAGATATTACCCGAAGGGCTTACAGATATAATGAAGGAAACCACGCATCAATTTGATATGCAAACAAGCTCTGATTCTGACAACTATTAGTTAACTATAAACGTTAATGAGATCAATTGTATTTCAAATCAAATATAATTGTCCCACTGTTGGAGTGGATGTCGGTCTACCTTAAAACGAGTGCTGGAGCAGCCATGCGAAAGCAAAATGATAAGATTTACATACTTACGCCATATAACTAAGAATAAGTAAGCCTCGAGGGTTATTTTTAATTATAATTTATTTGTAAGTTTAGTTTTAGTTTTATAATAAGTTTTTTATTGTTATCTATTTATATTATATTCAAAGACCCTTTTTATTTTAGAATAAGTAATAATACTAGCCCATTTATTAAGCGGCGTCTGCACGTCTAATTAAAATATACTAGGTGTACATGTGAATAGACCAGCTGGTTTGAGGTCAATGAACCCATCAATTCAGCAACTTTTTTAAATTCGAAAAATATTAGTTTCTACATACAATTTACATCGCTTTGTATGAGAAGTTACATTGTTTTACAAGTTTTCTTTTGAATTCTTATAAGTTGTTCAACAAAAATTGTTAGAATTAACGACTACATTGACGTATCAAATCAGCTTTCTATTTATTTGTACTTAATCTGTATTCAGTCATCGGAGAACCTGTAAAATAAAATGTTAGATTGTAGTTTTTAGGAATCCGCCAAAACAAAACTATTAAAGCGAAAACATTTGGTTCGTCTAACTGTCTGGCAGATAAGAATCCAGAAACTAGTAAACCGATTAAACTCATAATTGGAACATATTTACATATAAAATAGCCTGGCAATGATGGATAATTTAAGGAAATTACAGGGATAATGTATTTCCGAGATATTTTATAAAAGGTAACGGATCCCGCACTTTAGCATAGGTAGTATACCTTATAATATTAATTTTCTTAATTTCAGACGTTTTTGCCCATACAAAATGAAATAAAATACAATATTACACACACAACACCATAAAAATCACATTAAAAATACGGTTAAAAACGGTACTTAATTGGTAAAGAAAAAAAAACACAGGATAAAACTATCAGATCTATAGGTACTTAGTGTAGACTGTTATTCTTGTTACTACTTTTCTATTTGTCTCAGCAAATCGAAAATAAACGTTATTTTAACAACATAAAATGGGAATAGACTTTAAAAACGCAGAACTGAGATAATCGCTTCTCGTCTGGAGTCGGCTAAAAAGGTTATTAAAGCGGTACAGAGCAACGTCAAACGCAATTCGGCTTGCGTAAGCGATACTTCCATTAACATTGCGCTCATTTCGGTTCACAAACGGTTTGTTCTCGTAACGGTTTTGGGTTCTGTAGCCTTAAGACTCATTTGGTTTTTAATTTTTAATTTTTTTTGGTTGTTATTATTATTAATGATTAAATTATAATTACCTACTTTAAAGCACTTCACTCTCACCATTTATAAAACGAGGATAACTGTCATTGGCTTTTATATTTTGCAAATTTTACTATGTTACGTTAAGATTAAGTTAAGCTGTTGTTGTCCCAAATAAAGAAAATAAATAAAAATAAATTAATGCACTAGTTTTAATGTCGTCATCAACTTGTCCGTTTGGTATTTGGAAGAGCATAGTAAAATTCTATTTTTTATACACCTTTTTTCTCTTCTCTTTGTTTTATCATAATTTTTTTAAGAATTGGGTTTAGCAGTGGACTTATATTTGTGTCAATAGATATAGAAAAACCTAGCCTAGCTAGTGACATAAGCAGTTGAAATAACTAATTTCTGCACATCTCCAAAAAGCAAAACCGCAGATTGCAGGACTTGCAAGTAGATCAGTAGTATTATTTTAAGAAATTCGTTTAACATTAAGAAAAGACCCTAACTGTTTTTAATTTTATTTGCGCAATAAAGTATAATGGATTGTAAGAAGACCCTTATACATTAAATGTATTCAATCATTTGGATTCATCCTTTTGACTGTCAGTTTCCAACAGAAAGAAACTGTTTGACTACGCGTGGAAAATCCTACGGGACTTTCTGTTTCGTGTGAAAGGGTCGTGCTCGTCCGCCTTTTTATTCCATAGTGTCTCTCACATAAATTGGGATACCCACGCTCCGATTGTCGGACGGACTTGGTGTCAAGAAATTCTGCTTCTAAATACTCTTCCATCTTGAAAATGTACTAATTATTTTTCAATTCACAAATGAAACCGTGATTTGTTGAGAAACTTATAGAAGAAAAGCGCTTCCAATGAGACCTTGACTTGGTACTCTTTATTCTTTTTACATGGCAGCTCGTATTATTCACAATGAACAAACAAAACGAAGAAAGTTATAATAAAAGTCGAAGGTTGAAAGCTAATATAATAGGTACATACGGCAAACAAAAACGTTTCACTTAAACGCTGCGGCAGTACCAGGTCCTAAACCATGTAGTTTAACCCCTTGTAATTTTTTTCATTCCTGGTGACCAAACAAGATAGGTATTTGATATAGCAATTCAACTTTGGAACTAAGCATAAAAATCATCTGGACCCAGAATCTTCGTCTAAAATGTTTCTATGCTAATTTTCCTAACATTGCTAATACGCACAGGCTTCCATTAATATGTCAGACCCAGCAAATCTCATAGTGTGTATCGTCCATAAAATAAGGCTGGGCTCAGCGCTCAGCCGTCGCTCGTTTGCTCGCCGCCGAGCCGAGTCGTACCATGTTTCATTCCTCGACTATCCGGTACATCTCGGGAAGCTGGCCCGCAATGTACTGCTCAGATTAATCTACATCCCTATTTTGCTGTTTTGGTTTCTGACTTCCTTTTTAACGCGGGACCGGTCGTCGTGGAGATCCCTGGGGAGGCCTTTGTTCACCAGTGGACGTCTTTCGGCTGATATGATGATGATCTAATAATAGTACGACTGTTTCGGGAAAGTGGATCATTTTGTCCCAGCTTGAATAGCTACACAATTTTCATGGTGTACTGAACGTTTAGCTTCACATTGTTGCCTAACCCAAACATTTAAACTGCTAACTCCAGTTACAGATTAAAAGAAATAAATCTTCTGCCCTTCAAGGAGGAGACTCCAAGTTCTAATCTTCAGGTAAGATTTAGCCTGACTTGAATCCATCCATCTTAAATAAATGCCGAAAACACTTAGTTCCAAATGTCTGGTCTGTACATTGAATAAATCAGAAGTTGGTAACGGATTTGTACCCGAACCTCATTCGGTTACCGAGCTCAAATTCGAGTAATTACAATGTTTGAACAGCTTTAACTGTGTGGCGTATAAAGCCATACCATTAATGGAATGCATTAGTGGAGAGCACAAAATTATCTGGATATAGGAAACTGCAGCAACTACCAATGGTGTCTGTTGTCTAGCGAGCGTTTTTAGATTGGTTGAAAATACTCAATTTCTACACAGACACCAAAAAGCCATATCAAAATAGCGCTTTTGAAGTATCGGAAATTAAATCCTTAAATATTGGCATGCAAAATATTTATTATTATTATTATCATGTTATTTATTAATATTCTCAAGTCCATATTTTTTTTATATTATTGTTATTATTATTTTTTTTTTTTTGTTATTAATTAATTATAATTTTATGTGTGTAAAAAAACTAAATAAATAATTTTAGTGTAATTTTTAGTTCAATAAAAGTAACATTTTACACGTAGATTTCTTATTTTCTGAGATAATCTAACAATAAACTGAAATATTTCACAAGCTTCACCTGCTTCTTCCAAAAACGTTATGTACTTATTAGAATTTTAAAAATAGTACGTAATCCTATTGTAAGCACTATTCCCATTAGCATGAAACTGCAGTTTGGACGGCAAGCGACCACTTCACCCCCCATTTTCCTCCGCAACCAGAGGCGAAGTTAGAAAAAAATGTGTCAGGAGTAGGTTACTGAATAATCTGTGACAATGACTGTAACACTTTGGCTTTGATTGTTTAATTCGCTAATTGTAAGACTTTATACGAGTATACGACCTTCGATCACCATTTACAACGTAAGTTTTATACCTATGTAAACGAGTTGCTATTTTCATTTATTTTTAGATCAGTAAGTATTACAAATTATTATCATATTCAGTCATGAAAAAGAGTACCTACTTCTTCACAGTTTATTTGTGATAAAGCAACATTAGGGAGCTAAATATACTACGTACAAAGTTCATAGTTTATTCGGAAGTTTATACGCAATCGAAATCACAAAATAGGATGTAAAAAGGGGAAGATAGGAGTAGGAAAGGGCGGGGTACCATCGGTACCCTGAGTGCGATCCTGTTTCACACCTCCCCATGCGAGTAACTTTTTATTTCCCGCTACCCCTCATAAATTGGGCCGAACATCCGGCCCGCGAATTATTCACACGCTGCAACCTTTACCTAGCCACTTGTTACGGTATTTACTGGCGCCTTACACACATTTATGAAGGATAAATGGTCTACTTTACTTTTTACAACTGTATCTACATTCATATTGAAGTTGAAAATTTGTTTGATTGAAGTGCTACGGCGCTCGAACACAAAGGTGTTGTCAAAAAAACCACAGAGGAAGTAATTGCTCGAAGACTTCTGTTCATTCAAATGTACGTTCACGCTACATAAGTGCTACGAGAGTAGCTTTTCAGAATTTACTGGCAAAAGCTAAGCGGTAAGAGTGTCAAAGATCATAACGATCAGCTGATCGGCTTTAAACTGGTAATAGCGATGGTAAGGAAAAGTTGATTGAATCATTCGACGATTCTATCAAAGAGATTAACAATCAGCCCAGCGATTTGGCGGCGGCTAAAACATTACAGCCGGAAGAGCCGAAGATTGCTCGTAAAACTTTTAACGACCGCACTAAATTACAATTGGGGTCGAATAAGTTTTTCGACCTCTTTAATTTATTGTTACAGCCGACGGCGACTGATCTTCCAAACATAAGTTCGACTCCCAATAACTTGGCTGCAGAGTTATTTAGGTCATGACCGGAAACAAAAGAAGGAATTTATTAGCATCGGAATATTTGTAAAATATTCGGTATTCATCGGCTTTGTCGTGACCTTCGTATTCTGAGCTTTACGTTTTCTTACAAATATCTACGAGTATATGAGATTCATACTAACTTTTTAGCAATGCTTGCTTGCTGCTCCTAGCAATGCTTTTTGGTCGTCTGTCTGTCCGCCAGATAACTCATAACGACCAATGGAGCTGTTTTTAACATTATATATACCCTTGTCTTGAATAATTTATTTTATTCATGTATTCGCTCTTATTAGTCTGTTATGGGTACCCTACCCATAACAGACTAATTAACAACTTATGGATATAAATGTTGCAAAAAATACTCAGAAAGAAGAATGATGAAAAAATCATAACAGTTTTCAGGAATAAAATTAGCTCAAAAAAATCTAAAAGCAAAAGAAAGACTTCGCCAATGTGTGACATCTATTATTATTTCTCAACTTTTTTAAAATTGAGGTTTTAAACAAAATACAGTAAGACATCAAATTGACTGTCCACATGTGTTTACAAAGGTTGTTGTTCTCGCAAAGGTTTTGTCTTCAGAGGACCTTTGTATCATTTAAGCGGATTCTTTGTGATGGAAAAAGTTATACGTAGGCGGAAGATTGAAAACTTCCAGTAACTCGGAGGCAGCACGACAAAAACGTTTTGCTAACATTTGTTAAGAGTTCTATAAGATGGTACTTATGTGAAACTTAAGGGGAAAGAATTCTTTACTGTTAGGTACTTTTGCGATAAAAAGAGAAATAATAACTTTTATTTAAAAAAATCTCAGGGAACAAGGTCACTTTCATCGTTGGTATGGGGAGATTTTGTCGCAGTGTAAAATGATACATACAATGATAACAAAATAATCAACAAAACAGATAATCAAACATATAGTGATGCTAATTAAATTTTATATTAATGCTTTTTTGATCTCAATAAACCAAAAAAAACATTTTTTTCCCAATAGAATCACCTAAAAGTAATATTATTAAATAGATATTAATCAACAGAAAAAACAGGACGCATTTTAAAGCGAAATAAATGGCTATAATTATATACCTAGTGATTGATAGGTGCTGGCTTATTTATTGCAGAAGAATAGGGTTCCAATTGGATCACGAGATAATTCAAAAAAGCAAGCGGAAATATTGTCAAAAGCTAATATAACTAGGGCAGAATTTATACAGTTGCTTTTTACAATTTTCAAAAATTAATACAATTTTAAACGACGAGGCCGAAATGGAATCTCTCGCAATGATTGCTGTTTCGTGTTTTCGAGATAAAACAAAGTTGTTCAAACAAAAAGTAAACATTCCCCTCAGTTCCATTTGGCGAAAGTTTGGTTTTCACAATTTTACGTAATTCAATCAGGATTTCTGTGCAAATTCAAGTTTCAAGTCACTTTTACCGAATTTCATAAGTAGAGATTTTGTGTTGTCCATATATAATAGACATAGTCCGAAATTTGGCTACGAAACGGTCCTAAGCACAGATTAATGATATAGTGTCTTATTTATACTGTTCTGCTGCCATGCAGCCGGCGAGCGGTTAAAATTTTATAAAGAAATGATTTTCTATAGGTAATAATTACGACCATCACTACAGCCGTTCCCCGATCATTGCGGGTCATAGAACTAGTATCCCATAGAACCATAGAACCCCACTCAGCGTATAACATGAAATAGCAATAGTCTTTTACCCCAATAATTTGAGTAGATGCTTCTTATATGGCGGGGTCAAACTGAACAATCACTATCTATTTTAGTCGGGCTGTCGTTCGTTGACAGTTATGGTTTGTTGTTGGATTACACTGCAGTTACACTGCACCCCAACAAAAAATTCGCATACGTAGAAAGAGATATAAGATATTATATCTGTCTAGCTTACTCTTACTACTTTTGTGGGAATCGATGCATTTGATGCTACTAAAATACGTAAGGATAACCAAACGGTTGACGCGTGATGACGCGATGAATGTAAAGGGGTTGTGGTAGCACAGTTTTCGATTAACACCATACGAAGCGCGGCGCACACATTGTAATGGAAGGGACCTCTATCCACGCTATTAATCACGCCAACAAAGGCCGCGTTAGTTTAAGTTTCCTTTCAAGATATAATTACTTTCTTTGTATACGTTAAACTAGTAAGCAAACCCATTAATAGCAAGCAGATAGCGTAATCGAGTAAACAAACGTTAACTTTGTCGTTGTCATAATTAATTAATGATTTTAATAGGGTAGGAATATCAGCAATCTGACTCAAGTTTTTTCACTGATCATCAGATTTAAAGTAAAACTAAAGGTATAAGTTGGAGGATCCTATCCTGGAATTATATAATACAGTGATTCTGTGATATAGTTGATAACATAATATGTATACAAGTGAGCCATTGAGATCAGCTTCAGAAAAACTGCGTTTAAAGATTTAAAAAAACTCATATAAGTACGACTCGGGAACGGTTAAGTCCTGTACATCGACAGCATCAAATATGTATTTATGATACCGTTATTTATCGTTTAAAAATTACACAAACACACACACATATACATGCATACAGACTGTCTATAATAATATGTATACTGAGAGTAAAATTAGCATATTGTAAATCCTTCATTATTGGCAGTATGAGCAATGTAACCTAATATTTTTCTAAGTGCTGTGGATTTTGTGAAAAAAATAATAATTAATAAACCGGTCGTTTATCCGTGCGATAAGTCGGGTCACATAAAGTGTATGAACTTGTGAAAAAAGTTCCTCCGAGATGGATCAGGCCTTAAGTGAACGTTCTGCGGTACTAGGTCCACATGAGTTTAGGAAACAATCTGCCGGAGTTGCACTGCATGTAATTTGTCACGTCGCACCATTCATTATGCGCCGTCGCTCGCTCCAGGCACCACAATGCGCTAATTGAGTAATTGCATGATAACTACGCTTAGAGCTTAGTCATAATTAATTCGCCGTATTGTCCTGGACGAATGTTCTGTACTCAAATCAACAATGTTACACTGAAAAGTTGCGGAACTCGAATCTTAAATGGAAACAAAAAGATAATGATCCGTTACCAGCTTCTGCGTTACATAATCTTCCCGAAGACATGACGTGCAAGTCCACAATACAACTACACAGGAGCCAGGCCTTGATAAAACCACGTCGTAACATTTTTGGTAGGCGCCTGGGAGTAGCTAATTTCGATCCTTCCAGGTCGTAGATATGATTTTTTTCGACCTTGAATTCTTCTAAGCATTTGGTACATACATACAACAAAACACTATGTATATAGACATATATTTCTAAGCTAATAATTTATATTATCTAGACGTCCTTAATTAGGACTGGTAAACAAACGGTAAACAGATTTTTGGAGGTGGAATTCTAAAAAAAATCATTTTGCTTTTTAAATATATAATGTGAAACCGAAAGGCTTTCAGGATCCCACATCATGGGGCATCATAAGTATCCCTGCTCTGTACAAATTGGGAAACCTTTTCCGCTACTTTTAGGTTGGTAAATAAATAACTCACGTGTTTGTCACTTAATCTCGTATAAGCTGGAATAAGCACATAGTAGGCTGATAAGGGTCGGCGTGTGATTTTTAAATGAAGTTCAAAAACATTTAATTTGTTCACAATATCCCTGGCTCAGTTAACAACATAAACACGCTATCTTGATTAATAAACGAGGTTTAAATCGGCATTCAATATTATTTAAAAGGTAATAAAGCTCATCATTTTGCCCAAAACATTAAAGTGTTTTTTAATATTACACCTATGAAAGGAAAGTAAATAGCACTATGTACGTCCATGTTACAAACGTCCATGTTACCTACCTTACCGGGAATAGGCAGAAAGACCAGAGCGCCTAGTTTTAAGGTCCTAACCACGACTCACCCCTTCCGCTTCCTCTAGTCTTGGGTGGTTTTAGTAAAAGCTCGATTCAGATGGCTATGATGTGGTAAGGTAACCAAACTTCAAGTTAGTTTTCCTTATAGAAGGTAGAAAAAAAGTCGAATTGAAACGTGATTCTCCCTTTGTGGTATTATGCGTCGAAAGGGGTCAAAAGTTTGCATTTCAAAAATGTAGTTTCGTCAAACTTGCAATTCGCCAAGAGCGATTCATTTCCCTTATAGAACAAAAAAAAATTCAAATATTTTAGACCATATAATTAGGTTTGTATACTGAATATCTTTTTTGTCGATTCCCTACATAAGGTAGGTTTATATATTAGTAAAACTTTAGCAGTAGCCCTGTATTTACAAAACAGCCACGTACCAATCCACGTTTTCGCTATTTACGAAACACAGTAACTATTTTTTCCAGTCAATAACTCAAAGTCGACCTTTCTTTCTTTCAATGCATAAAAATAATTCAAAGGCTCCCACGGGTTGGCCAGCGTAAGATACTGGAGCGCCAGGGATGGTTCAAGGGTAATTGTTGACCTTAGGAACGACTACTATCATAAATAAAATAAAAAAAACATACATACAGCCGAACATAGTACCTCCTCCTTTTTGGAAGTCGGTAAAAACTCACGGTAATTTCCCAAAAATCTATTATGAAAATTTCTTCACATCAAACATTGTCATAATAATGTAAAGTAATGGATGGTGTCCAGCGGCAGATGTTTCACTTTAATTACCTGATTGATCGCGTCATATTCATCCAACCTTCGCGGACAGATACGTTTTTCCGTTACAAAAGCATTGTGATAGATTGGCTAGTTGGTGCTCCATTAAACAGCTTTGAATGAAATACTAGTTTATGCTTGGTACTACCATCATGGTTTTAGCCATTATTTATTGAATTATATAAAGAAATTTAAATCTATAACATTATAAGCACTGTTTTGTTACTAAAAATTCTTCTCCACATTTACTGGCCCTCTAAAACATAGGCCTATAAGAACTCTTTGAACGGACGGGGCCTCAAACAATTCCTGGCTCCGTTCCCCAGAGCTGCGCGGATAAGGTAAACAAACTTTCCTTTTCGCAATAATTGGTAAGTACTCTGGACCGTGGGGATACAAAAATCATTGACCAGGGCCCCTCCAAGCAGTCGCTTTGTCCGTCCCTGTTTAGCTAAGAGCTCCGCGGCACTGAATCACGTAGGCCCCCCATTTATCATCGGAGAGGAGTTTCAGCGACTGGCCGACGTGTCACGATAAGAGAGCTTCCTTTGTATTTGTACAAAGACAAAATCTCTAAAAGCAATACACCTGGGTGGAAAGTGTGAAAGTATGGCCTCTTTGATATATGAGTATTGTAATTTATCTTCTGGACTCTTATCCGATTTCATAAGAGTGGTTTATTTATTTGTTATTTTGTTAGGTTATACTTTTCCCTCCGACCTTATTCATTTTAGCCCAGTTTGCAGCCATGTCTTTTGAAAAAGACGATAATATTGCCTATGTTTGAACGCAACGCATCACCTAGCGACAAAGAAATTTTAAACTGTAGTTTCTGAGATACCCTCTAATAAACAAGCTCTTTCTAAAAGAGCATGAAAAGAAACAAACAACTATTCAAGCCATTCCTTAACTCAGAATATGAAAGGACCTATTTACAACATCGGTTTCATAATTTCACTGAGTCAGGTCAGGTTATACCGGTTATGGTAAACAGTGTTTTTTTTTTTTGGGAGAAGCATTAGAAATGATCAAATGACATATTATGCGGCGATGCGATCTCAGAAATTGGACCTTAGATTAATCCTGCTTATTTGGAAAGAGGCCTGGTCCAGCTTAAAAGCAATCTTCAGCGCAGTCTGCTATAAGCATCTCTGTTCTGCTGCGTCACCGCCGCGGCAGGCCTTGTTTGCTGAGAGAGTTTCAGTAAACTCATACCTCCTAGTATGGATAGTTTCAGAATTACTCCTGGAGTCTGGTAAGGTTATTCGGATGGCTTGATACTTGATATTGGTGGTGGGATTTTTAGGGTCCAGCAGTGGTCTTAAGCTCTTTTTGTATTGTTTGAGGTGCCGAGGTATGGTCAGCAATTATTAGTAGTATTACATCATTACCTCTTCCTCTATTATGGCTGTATGTAGTTGAGCGTTATCAATCACATCTGGGCTCAGCAATATTGTGTTACATAAAATTGTTTCCTCGAAGCGCGATTCTCATTTGCATTTGTAAATATACAACAAAAAGCGCAAAAAAAGTGACGAGGGTCTCGTTCGGAATACCGTAAAAGTAGGTAATCAACTCGCTTTACCGACTTTTACTTCAAAGTGAATTTTTTGTTCTCGCCTTTTTATATTTTACGCTTGAAAACGCAAAGTATTTTAAACTCTATACTTTATTCAACAACCTCGAAGTGAAGTTAATTTTTTAAAGGTCCGAGAGACGAGTTACTGTAAAGTTTCATAATTTTGTACAATCTCTGGTGTTTCATGAAAATGCATTTGGAATTTGCAAATTTTCCTTTTTTTGGGAATGAAATTTTTTGGAGTAGCCGTCAAAATATAATGCATATTAGCTAACAAATTAACCAAAAATATCAATCTGGATAGTGAAATTATCAGAGGGCATTGAAAATGTACTGAATCAATCAACCAACTTCTCTCGAAGTCTTTTAAATTATAACATTATGTTATCTATACTTATAATAAATCTGTAGAAACCGTGTGTCTGTACTTTGAATAAATTTATAAAAAAATGAGTGTGGACGATAAAAAAAGAGTAACAGAACACAAAAAAGCGTTTTTGACAATTTGCACATATTTTTTTTAATGCGGTTCGACTCAGTTTTATGTAGGGATCACTTAATTATATTGGAAGAAAAAAATCTGAGCAGCAGAAGTTAGTCAAATTCAATAAAATGTTTTCTCATAGAACGCCAGTGAAAAATAATTTTTATTATTTTTAAAAAATGCGTATCGACTTAGTTTCATGTTAGAATCATTTTATTGTATCGGAAGAAAAAAATCCAAGCAGCAGAAGTTAGTCAAATTTAATAAAATGTTTTCTTATAAAACAGACTGTGCAATGTACTTAGGAACTTACTACTTATTCATGCATGCCACCCGAACTCCAGCTGCTCCGATTACTATGTAAAAATTGTTATCACGAAAAAATACCTAAAGGTTCCTAAGACAGTTTCCCTGTATCTCCTATGGTTTTGGTTTTACCCATACTGTATTAGTTAAAAAAAACACACGCATAATAAAAATTGATATGAGAAGTCTTATGAGCAATAGAAGTGAAAACAACAATTTTTTAAATTTTTATCTGTCTTCACCAAATTGGATACGGTGTTCATAGTTTGTTCCTGAAGGTATGGTATACCTTAAATTATGGTGAAGGTACTTAGAATGATCCATTTTACCATTGGAAAATTATAACTAGACGATGTATGTCTGTACATAGCAGAGATAGGTACCTACTTCCAAAATCCACGCGGACGAAGTCGCGGGCAACAGCTAGTAAGTAATAAGATTTTTTTTTATGTTCATCAACTAAATCCAAATCACAAGACTCAATCGGCGCGTCGTCGCCCAGTGTCTTAAATCCTAATAAGTTTTATTATACGTTTAAATGAAAATCCCATGACAACTTCTTTTTAAGCTAAACACAAACTTCTAAATAAAGCAGGCATAAATTATAAATACGACACTGTAAATCCTTTTGATAAACACATAATTGATCGGACAGGACATAACATACTGGGGCGGCTACAATCTCATTGCAGTCATTCTCATGCATCACACAGACATTTCAATGTAACATGAAACTATAATTTGAAAACGAACTATTTAACGGGACTTTCGCAACACTAATCACGGGCGACGAAAGCGGTCATTATCTGCGGGACAATGGGACAAGACAAGACACGCGGGTCGCCATTCAGACACGCCTGGCGCGATGTTGTCGCATGACAAATTGTCCCGGATAACACCGGACATCAGCTTACAACTTTGATACAGTAGTGAAACTAAGGGTTTATCAATAAACAGCCTAAGATACATCCCAATGTTGGGTAAAAGCCGAACCACACCAATCACAATGTTTTTCTTCAACGAAAAATCTGCAGTAGGTATTCTAATAATTTGTCTTGTCAATAGGGTACCATTAATTACTACAGAATAGATATTAATTGTTAAATTTTTTGCCATAAATGTCCATTTGTCTAGTCTACTCGTATCGAATAAAGGCATACTCGAATATACCCAGACGATTTATATACAGCACATAATATATTGAATAAAGCGCTTTAGATTGAATAAAGTTATTTCAGTAAAACATTAATAGAGCAAAACCAAGCCGTTAACATTACGAGTACACTTGGTGTTTTATATGCGCGTAATTAACAATACTGTAAAATCCAAGTACTATTTGGAACCCCTAACGTGCCGTAACTTTGAAACATTATTGAAATTATTTAAACAATTCTAATGTGATAGTTAATTATGAAACGTTAATTCAACGTGACATTAAAAACAAAATAAAAAGAAATGTAGGTAACAACAGTTCACCAAATTACAATACACAAACGAAAAATATTATAATAATCGGAAACCATACTGTATAAGCTGATACTGTGCCGGACGCGACCTGAACAATCGCACTAACGATGGTACCATACATGTACATAATCTTGAATAGCCTGTTGTGCTAAAACAATAATTTACAGACAGCTGAGTAAATATTTACCTTCGCCTATGAACTATATTATTCATTGGTTTAGAACGATATTCACTAATTAAATTAAATATCAACCGAATAATTCATCTTTACAAATTATGATACATTGTAAGGGTAGTTATCTAGAGTCAATGCATGATGTCGCTCAACGCATAATGTCCAAAGGTAAATTAAATGCTTATTCATCCAATTATTACTTAATGTAAATTTAAATATTAATTTAATATTCGTTTGTTATTAGCTTTATTGTTCTGTTAAAATGTGTCTTAAAGACCAGGAGAAGGTAAAAATTCTTTGTTACTTCAGGTAACAGGCAATACACTCTAATCTTCAAACTCTGACTAAACCTTACTTGACATACGAGTAGTTTGGGAAAGATGTCACACGATTGTGTTGTGGAGAATACTCGTCGGTAGTCACTCAATCATCGCGGTATGTGGAGGTGACATTTGCTCGGCGAGAGGCAGGTGCTTTACAATTTAAGCGCCGCGGCGTCAACGCTCACGTTTCCGCTTCCGGCGACGTGTCCCCACCCGTTATTATTTTTATTTCTACCCCACACCGACATAACAACAAAAATGCCACTAAAAGACACTTCTTCGAGACAAAAAGCAAGCGTGTAATCGAGAAACATTGTAGGCACTTATGAAAATTGACGTGTCGCCACTTACACGTATACAGTAGAGGAAAAATCATTTAAATCTGAAAGAGCGAACACGGAATTCTCGTTATGATCACACGTTGCGTGCGACAGGTACGATTTCCTGACGCTTTAATCATTTCCACGAAGTCTGCAATAAGCGTTCCTAAGCTAAACTTTCCGCCGCGATATTTTTAATTTAAGGGAAAGCCTCGAGAAGTTTTTCCAACTTTCTTACGGAGAGTGTCTGCAAGTGAGTAAGTTGAATATTAAATGTTTCGTCTCCCTTCCGCGCTCGTTTGTCATTCAGAATGCTATTGAATCTCCGCCGAGCTGCGTTCAACGTCGAGTCGCAAACTGCCACGAAAATGATCGCGGGCTTGGCAGGAATTTATCTACAACAAGGTTTCGAGCTCTCACAATATTTATAGTCTAAGAAAAATATAATTTAACTCCGCTTTAAAATCAACGGTTTATTTTCTGATTTCTATGAATATTGACATTGTCATCACTGTAATGCATTTTTCCATGATTTTTATTGAGCTGAAAAAATTTCAAAGTAAAGTAAGTAAAGCACCTTCACCTTTATAGAACTGCACTTTTCTTTCTCTGCAGTAAAAAAGTTGGGGAAAGCAACTATTTTACAAAACTATCAATTTATCTTCGACAGATGTCACAAAATATTACTTATTTTTACTGGACTATTTTTTTTCACAGCAACGTTTCAATGTTTAAACACTCATAATTCGTCAGCATTTATCATTGCGCGCGGTCTATTTATTTTTTGCGGGTGTTTTATACCACCTTCGTGAAATGTAATAACGTCACGCTTTTTTCCGGTTTAAGTTATCACTCCGATGACAAATGTTAGCGTTGGTTTTAAGTGAACAGTGTTTTTGCAAGCCTTTATAATCTCTGATTTACGCACCCGGCCCACTGTGGGCGCACAATAAAAAGCAATTTATTTTTCGCGCACGCATTTTTTCATTAGCAAACAAGAATGACGTGTAAAACAAGCGTTCACTGTGACGAGGGTGTTCGTAAATAACCGAATGGAAGTAATTATCCCACGGTGTGTATGTATCTAACGAGTTACACCTACACGTGGAATATGTAAATCTTGAATGCGGAACGTAGAGATAGAATGATCGATGGTGATGAGATCATCAATACAAATTGAGACACGATTGACGTCGCCTTTAATTTGAAAGAGAAAGTAAAATCTCATAAAAATGGTTCATGCAGCCGTTCTGGCGTGATTGGGTATCAATAGTAAATTAGCGGACGCCCTGTGACCTCGTTCGCGTTAAAAAGTGTCCTTGTTATTGCTGGATATAAGCTATCACTGTACCAACTTTCGTCAAAACGTGCAGTTGTTACAGCGTGATTAAGCAACAAACGTACAAAGTGACAAACGTCCAAACTTTCACATTTACATAGTAGGAGAATAGGAACATCGCCGACTATTTGCAGCAATACAAGCTAAGCTACGCGACTGCATCGCTCCAAAAACTCGCCGTGGGCGATAGCCCTTACACGCGAATATTTTTGGTTACCTTTGCCTGACGTTTCGAGCAGGTTACACTGGTCGTGATCACGGGCTGACTGGAGGAGAGCTATCAGTGTTGAACGTTGGGAGTAGTTTGTCCAATTATAATATTTATAATCCACTGTTGGTCTTGTGTTATTGGAAACAGTGTGTTATTGGAAAGTCTCCGCACACAACACTCTTGTCCAAGGATGTGTTCGACGACAAATCGCTAGATTTTAATTTGTAGATCATCTGGATTCCACGCTGAGAACCGCTTAAAAACATCTTCCCATAAAGACGTTAAAGACCCGTGTATATTACCTATATAAATAATGATTTACTGTAATAATGTCCAATCTGAAAAAAATAACGTGTACAAAGCGCGAAAGTCTAAAATGTACTAAATAATATTCACACACTTGCATTAAAATGTACAATACCTATTAGTTGGATTAGATCCTGTGATTCGTTTTAGTTCGTGGTCGACGTGTCATTCAGTCGGACGTTATTTAGCTAGTTGAGATTTGGAATTTGCAGTATTAATAGCATTGAAAATGCCAAGTGATATTATTAGAGCCCACCGGATCCGAGCGGGCAATTATTGGAAAAAATATGAATGTCCTCTTTTGTAAATATTTTAATACAATACACTATAATGCACAAAGTGTGTAAGTATAACTTTATTCACTTCAAATAAATTTGCAGTTACAATTTAGGCAGTCTTATCGCTTTAAGCTACTTCTTTCAGAGAACCGTTGGAAGATATTATGTTAGAAAGAGGTAGGTAATAGGTAAAACGTTATATTATTATAATGACGTGTATTTATTTTATTTTATCTACAAAAGATAATTTTCATGATATTATTTCAAAGAATTTTTCACTTAGACCCGCCGGGCTGTAGATTATACTGAGTAGTTTGTATACATTCGCTTGGCTCACTGAATTTCCCGTGCCCTTGGGAAAACACTTGCACTTTAGCAACCCCGTGCATAAAGTTCATTCCTGCAATCAGCGTTACAACCCCCGACGTCCCCCTGCGGGCAATATTCGTCTCATACTGTAAAGGTACATACCTCCTCAAAGTAGCAAAATTGCGTTTCAAAGCGTTCGTCGTGATCACTTTTAACAAGTTACCATACCAGGGGGTCAGAGGGGAATTTTCTGCTGCAGCCTGTGCAAGGCTAATAGGTCTAATATTAGATAGGTATTCATCATGAGGAGAGTAATGTCTCAAGAAAAGAATAGTAATTATACGCATAATAGAGAGAAGAACAGCAGTGGAAAGTATAAAAGAATGTATTTATGTGTTTTCATACAAACCCGAAATCATATTATGACTAGAACAGATCCCTAAGTGGGATATAATCTTCCTTTGTATATAGTTTTATTCCTATTTGCATACACATTGAAATACATATTTCATAAAAAGTGCTAGAGTTCTATCACCGCCAAAAAATACTCGTAAAAGGTTCCCAGAATTGAAACAAATTCGCTTTATCTCACAATCAGTTAAAATGGTAGATTCATCCCTGTTTCATCAAAAGCCATAAGAGTCGTTTTCAAAATAATAGCAGAAATTGCTAACTTTAAGTTTGAGATAATTATTGTTGTGACGTTTATAAATAGTAGTACCTATCTATCAAATACCTATTAAGCTAAATAGGTATTACAGCAAAATTTAAAATAATGTCGCTATCTAGCACAGTTATTTTTAAAAGTCATCTCTAGTATTTTACAAAAAAACAAACAAAATGAACTCTATAGAACCTAAAACTATAAAAAAATAACTTTATATAAGTCTCCGTCCAAGTACCTATTGTCTTTCCCTGCAAGAATATAATTTCTTACATGGACCTTGAAATACCTTTATAAACCCGACATCGAGAAGCAAAGACAACACCTCCATACAGCGTATCTACGGGACTCGATTAAATGTCAAATAGATTAGCTAAAGCGTCTTTGGACCTTCGGGCCGGACATGGCGGCGTCGCAGCGTGACGTCACGCGCGACTGTCGTTTATCATTCCGGGAATATCTGAGGGACATCTGGGCGAAGACGTGCGCTGTGCCCTGGAGACCTGTATTTAATGGTAGGTAGCAGCAACCGCGGTTGTACTTGCTAATTAATATAATAGGTTGTACTACTATGTTCAATTCAATACAATACACTTTATTGCACATTTAAAAATTACAGACAAAAAAAGAGAAAAACAGATACAGTAATGTACATTTAGGCGGTCTTATCGCTAAGAGCGATTTCTTGCAGACAACCTTTGGCGAGAGTTAGTATAGTATATACAGTAATTTTAAACATTTTAGTTAAAAATTTAAAACATTACAGGAAAAATAAAAACATGTCGCTACCTAGCACAGTTCTTCATTTCAGTTCAGCCATATATAATCTTTTACAAACAAACATAGTATGCGGTGCCAAAAATGAACTCTATAAAACCTATAACTATGAAAATATTGCTTTATATACGGCTCCGTCCAAGGTACGGAACCCTCTCGGTGCACGAGTCCGACTCGCACTTGGCCGGTTATTTAGTATTTTCTTTTCACTGTTGGAAAGCACTTTAATCAGAGCCGCCTTTAATTTCATTAAAAGCTACCTTCACAATTTCCGTAACTTCATAATAGTTCTATTATTGCTTTTCTTTACGCCGCCGCGTCCCGCCTCTAGGTGTCTACGCGGTCGTAGAGGCTTATAGGCTACGGCGTAGCTAGGATACGACACACGTGATTTTCCTAATTTAAAAACCTTATATTATCTTTACGAACTGAAATTCAATCCTCTTTTCGCAACAACAGTGTCTTGGTGATAATCTAGAAAATCTTTATATAAACGTTTATCAGTTTAGGCCGAATAGGCCACATCGTGAAGCGGCCATTTTATGAAATGATCAACTATTACTGGCCATATTATCGTATAATCGGCAAAGTTTGACGATTTGTTCATCTGTGTTTAGCCATATCCTGAAATAGCCGCACTTTATTGGTTCACGTCACCAGTAACCCAACCTAAATGAGTTTGTCAAGTGAATAAATAATAATTAATTAAAATTTAAAAATAAAGTTAATAATTCAAATTCAAATTCAAATTATTTATTTCAGACATTGTCCATATATATATGTTAGTAATACAAAAGACTTAAAACTATGTTAGTAATATAAAAATAGAAAAAATCAACAAAAAAAATATTTATTTCCTGTATGGGACTCTGGAATACGACACGTGTGTCTTATTCCAGTGTCCCATAATAGGGATATCTATCTTCTCACTAACAACGCACAGGAGACTGTTGGGGCTGCCCCTCACGCGGCGCATCAGGGACGCGGTTCTCTTGCGCATAATAGCGAAAAAATCATCAGTGCGCGCCTCCGCGAACATTCCTGATGCGCTGCAGAAACGTGGCAGCCTCAACAGTATCCTGAATGCGTTGTTATACTGCACGCGCAGGGCGTTGTACGTCCGCTGCGTGTAGCTGGTCCACAGGTTGCAGGTGTAGAAAGATTGGCAATATGCCCTAAATAACGTGACTTTGACGTGGTTGTCACAGCGTGCGAACCTGCGGGCCAGCATATTACATCTGCATATTACAGCATATTACATAACTAATTTTAATTAATTTAGTAATTATTACATTATAACCATTACATTACAGTATAATACTTGGAGTAGATAACGTTTGTATGCGAAAGCTATTACCTATGTGTGTGCATGCTATCATTGTACGTACGTTCAGTTAGTTCACCTTTGCTGCCCGGTATATACATTACAATACAACATTTACACTTTTCATATTCATTTAAAACAATATAACCAACCATAAACCATAAAAAAACATGGTAGGCACCAACAAAACACTCGTAAATCGCGGGTTTATTTTCAATGCCGAAATGACAACATAAAATAACATAGCGCTGTAAATCCTCTTTAGCCTCGGTCGCTAGTCTTGTGCAAACATCTTTATTTACCATAAATAAATTACAAACATAAATTATTGTAATACCAAAACAACATAGCAATTAAAATATTCGACTTGAATTTCCTTAAGGCACAGAAAATGTGAGTGGGGTTTAAACTGGAATTATAATTAGTAATTTAATTTAATAAAAATACATAAATGCGTATAGAAATCGACTTCTCTCTAAAACACAAAAATCTTAAAGGTTGGTTAATTTATTAAAGTTATGCTGGTCTTCCTTCTGGTGTTCTTTTATTTGTCTTCACGCTATGTCTCTTTACTTCCGGTGTTCTTTTATTTACCTTTTTTATATTTGTATCTTCACGCTATGTCTCTGACGGGGTAGGCAGAAGAACGAAGCGCCAAGTATCGCGATCATGGCACACCTCTTTCACTTCGCCCAGTCAGCTTTTTTTAATTTGTTCCACACTGCTTTTGAATATTCGTTCGACATAATATGTAAGTAGTACATTTACAAGCTATTAGTATCATGAGTCTTAAAAATAATTATGAAAAGAAACACAGAATAATAATATAATTGTCTAACTATAGCAAACACCCGACCTGTATTTTACATTTCGAAGTGGAACCACTTGTAACACGTTCGCGAAACGCTTTGGCGACAAAAACAGAACACAACAAGAGCTTTAGTTAATGGCGATCATATTTCACTCGCCGCCGCGGGATTTCCGAGTCTTCGCTCACTACATTATATTCCCCCAAGCTCCGGAGTGCATTAAACAAAATTACTATAATTATGTTCTTTCTACGTTACGCGAATATCTTTTTGACGTTATTCCAGGTTCCGAGAGATGAAAATGCAGAGGTAGAAACAGGTCCGTCTGGGAGGTACTGCTTGACATTGCTGTGTTCCATTTTGAAGAGTATTATGAAAAAAAGAGGACCAGGAAAAAGCTTCCCGACAATCCGCCTTTCAACTGGAACTACGTCGTATTTTTTTATCTTGCTATGATAAAAATTAAACTGCATAGTTAAGTCAAAAAAATTCAAACAATCTAAAAAGTAATTAGGTAGTTTAGTAATATAAATCTAAATTAAATTAAATTAGGAAGTGAAAATAACAGAAATCCCCAAGTTAAAACAGCAGGAATTCGTGCAATCGAAACATTTATAAGGCAAATTCGAGCAACCAGCCACAGCTGCATAATGTAGGGCCGCTCGGCGCGGAGTAATGCGAGCAAGTTCTTCGCACCTGCTCACTCTTGATCTCGTTCAGGGTTGCGCAGCAAATACTAAACCTTTAGTACATTTGCAGTTGAAGTGTCAGGGGTCTTGACTTATTAGAAACTTGAATAGGTTTTCATGTCAATAAGTTTTTGAAGCATTTAGTAAGGTCCATGAATGTCCAAATAGTAAAACAATGCGGTTTTTCATATTTGCGAGAGCATCACTACTCTAAGATCTCCATACTTCTAAAAATCCCGGTGGTAGAAACGGAAAACACGAAGTTATGAACCGATATTTCTGGTCTACTGGTTACCATTTATAGTATCTATCAAATACATTCTCTGGCTTTTGGAAATAAAATTAACTTCCCATACAAATCCCAACCAATCGTTTTGTATGGGAGTTATTTTTCAAATCAATATTCGATACTGAATAGGTATGCATAACATCTCTACAGTGTTTATTTAAAATCCTGGGGTATTTTGTATTCAGAATTCACTTCTCACCTCCTAGGATACAGAATTTAAATAAAGTGAGCCGTTAAATTTCATACGAGACCCTCGTATAATACATTTTCACAGCTAGCTCAAGCGCTACTTAGTTTTCAGTTACTTTTATACTTTTTTAGCAAACTAACTCATATATTTTTCAAGACAACATAATTTACATGCTTGGTTCTGAAAAACCTTAGTGGATGACACCACAGAGCCCGCCACTATACGAAGAAATAGAGGTCAATCGGACATTTCCTTTAATACAAAATGTTGTACCCAAAAATAAAACCCACTTGGCAACTTTTATCATTGCATGTAAAAATCGAAATAGTATTGAAGAAAACCAATTGCGGCAAGCTTGAATTGCTTTTTAACAAACGCTAAGTAGGTAATTCACTTATCTAGCTTGGCTTTCCTGCGCCAACAGAGTTATATAAAGGTTTACTCTGCGAATAAAATGGATTTTTCAACGTCCTTACTTACCTACTCGTACAATATCTATATTGGCTGATTCTATTGGCTATTTTCCGATCAGATATAGGAAAAGTTATGTACCTACTTTGGAATTTTAGTACCAACATTAATATGAGCTTATTAACATCTAGGTAGGTATCTATTATTATATAGGCAGTGAACGATAATGTTTTTTTCGTTCATTGAATATAGATAGCTTTTTATAGCATAGCTATTAAGTCAATCCGTCTATAATAAGTACTCTCTTATTGATTTTAAGAAGCGGTCGATGAATTCAAAACCTTTTATACGTTCCCTTCCAAGGTACGGAACCCTCTGTGCGCGTCGTCCGGCGCGAGTCCGGCTCGCACTTGGCCATTTTATTTGTTTTTTACATAAACACTAATAAGCAGTCAATTTTGGAAATTTCAACTTCGCAATATGAAGACACAAATCACTGCTACCACAAATCGTGTTCGGCGGAGGCGGAATCGTTTTGCGTTTGACGTTAATGGGATAGGACCAATTCCTCACATCTCGACTTTATTGGACCATATATTCTGGTGACGCCATTGTCCAACTGGCGACAAAATCCATTACGATCTAAATAGACTTGTTTATGATGCGCCTTTTTAGCGATCCAGTTGAGTTCGAAAGTTTTCACATCGCCGTTACATTAGGGTTTAAAGACAAAAGTACTTCAATTATACCAGTATATTCGTGCGTAGATACTTCAATATTAATAATTATTGTATTTCATCATCATTATATCAGCCTGTAGACGTCCACTGCTGGACAAGAACAAAGGCCTCATTGTATTTCATACTCACTCTATTAAACTGTTTGGCTTGAAATATGTGTCCATTGACTCGTATGTTCCGCAAGAAAGGCATGCACGGTTTTAACCATTCACGATAAAACGGATGTTATGAGTTTGATGGCAATGTCTGTATGTCTGTCTGTGTGTCCGGCGTTGAGGCCCTGTATCTCAATAATAAAGAGTATTAATAAAGAGAATTAAAGCAAAATGTAAAGCCATTCTCAACACTTAACTTTGATATTCCCTAGGCAGTAGGCACATCCCTTAGCACTGTCAATTTCCCATTTTACATTAAAAGGATACGTAAAACGGGCTCAGTCATGTATAGACAAAACTACTGAACCGGTTATGATGTGAGCTGTGAATAGTGCCACTCACACGACCCGGACTCAGTAACCGCAAAGGTTATCAAATCCGAACGAGTGGGCACGGCTTTTTGTCTGAGTGAAGAAGGGTTCACCATTCACGCTCGAACCCAATCAGCTTGCGGACCAAATCACGCCTTTCCACTGCTTTTTCCACACACCACTATTATTTTGCAGTGGCACGAAAATTCTCGCGGGCCCACAAGGGCCCACAAGGTCTCACACGCTCACACACACGGTTGGTTCCTTGTCAACACTGGTCAAAATATAAGGTGCCTCTTGGGATGATGGAATTCTCCAATGCCCTAATAAATTTTAAAAAAAGAGTCATGGCAGTGTGTCTACGACAAATAAAAAAAGAAATAATAATATAAAAGGTATTTCAAAATGAATTACACAAACTTGGAGGGATGATTATGTAGGTGCGCTATTACGTTAAACACAAAAAAATACGATTTTTTCCAATTTTGTAGTATAATATTTCAAAACACTTTGCACTTAGGTATACTATCGTTACTTTGTTCATGCTACTACATCTCATATTTAATTTAGACTACTGGATGTACATATTATTCTCGAAAACTAGATGGTTAAACGGAAATTTGTATTTCTAATTTGATTGTTACAGCCGTTTAAATGTAACTGTCAAAGTTTATGTAGTTAATTTTGGAAGACCTTGTATATCATGCAGCACAACAAGAACGAACAGTGTTTCACGAAGTTTTGCTTTGTGCACCCGTCTTTTTACTGGCGAGCGAGTCACTATTCACTGCATTTCAGAAAATAAGGAGGTACTAGGTCCATTAAAATTAAATGAAATGTTTAGTTAAATAAACATAATAATGTGTAACATAGCATTTGAAAGAATTCTTTCTTGAAAAGAGATAAAAGGCAGACAGCACGAAAAGTTTATCTAATTGAAGCTTTGCTTGCCCAAGAATCTAAACGAAATGCCCAGAAGGCATTAACTCTTAGTTAAAATGTTGCAAAACTGAAAAACGCGCCACTATTTCTCACAGCGACTTTATGTCACAGACAATAACTCTACGTTGAAAAATCCCGCACCACCTCTTTGTCACATTTTGCAAAGAAAAAGTAACTCTTTTATTCATTTTGTCGCTTGCTCTTTACTTGGATTGCAAAAACCAGAGGGTTTATATTTAAAGTAGCTATCTATACTTTTTTTACCTTTTTTGTGTGACCCGACCCAAGAGTACCTAATTACTTCCAAGCCCGTAATGTGTCACACATTTGAGCTTAAAAAATAAATAAATAAAAATGCGTTATGCGTTCCTTTAAACCCTACGGTTTTAAGTGATGAAATGTCAACACTTCAGTATAGTCCTTAATTCTCACAAATACGCACTAGTAGGCGACGGCCACACGTCTGCCCGACATTCCGCATTAGAGCAGGCTTATGTCCAATAGTTATTCTAATCTCTAAACAATCAAATCAACAGCCTATAATACGTCCCTACCTGTTGGGCAGATGCCTATAATTATACCCTCGTAATAACAGGCGTACGAGCTATAGTCATGGCCCATAGGTTATACGCTTTAGAATTATTTTTGGTTAATAGAATAGAATAGTGTTTATTTGGCATACACAAGGCAGCACATATACACATAACAATAAAAACAAAACCAAAATAAGAAAAAAAACAAAAACAACATAAAACATATAAACATGGTGGAGGTTAATTATGAGTGCAGGGCGCGCCGGCGGCGGCGCGGGCGCAACCTCCGGTCGGGCTGTGCCGCGATGTGACGACAAAAAGGTCTCAAACTCAGCATATGCTGTAGCCGAAGCTACAGCGCTGGTTTTCAGTGGAGCCTTCTTGGTTAACAGTTATTTTTTCCCCGAAAAGCTTGTGGAACTGATAATAAAGTTATATTAGTTATAAGTACACACTACGGTACAGGCTCGTATTCTGAACCCCTCGATCTCATAGAAGCTAGAAAAACACGCTACCACCACTGTCTCTTTCACGATTTAAAACTTTGCCTAATATTTACGTCAATAATTATAATACCGAAATTACGATCCGTGATTTGATCATGCATGAGTTGTGTGCACAGATTACTATAAGCGTAGCGAGATTTTTCCGTGTTCTGTGGTTGTGTGGGTACGACTTGAGTAATGCAGCGAAGTTTATATCAACAAGTTTTGGCATTAACTCCTATACTACCCATCACAGTAGCTATTTCAGATTTGAAACGTGACATCATTTCAGAATCTTGGGATTTTATTTGAAAGGCTTATTTGCAGTGTGGCTCAACTTTTATCACGAAGTAAATCTAATTCTAATTATAACAGATGTTCGAGTTGATCTATCGTAAAATTAATAAAAATTGCAACTAAACGGAAAAAAATAACAATAAGTATTTATAATTCACGTAGGTAGGTACTACAGTATCATCAAAGCTATACCCTACTCCATCTCTACTCTATTAACATACTTAATACCCGTAATGTTTTCTATCAAGATATAAAGGTATACGTACCTTCATAGGTAGGAGTAATCTCTCTCAATTCGAGAAGTCTACTTACCAAAACTCGCGGTCAACGCTCCCAGAGCGAAGGCGGAAAACTAGTATAAAATTGTTTCTTATTAATATCCTACACATTGTAGCAAGTAAGTGAGAAAATATAAGTTAGCAACAAAAAGGACTCGACATCATTTATTATATTCCTCGTCAACCAATAAATTCTCTTTCGTCTTCCATACGTACAATACATTCAAAAGAGAAAAAGTAATCTTGCGGATTGGACTTGAACACGCGAAAAAGATATTGGAAGCCAACCGCGAAATAAGAACAACTCGCTTTTATACTGTCAAAGATTATCCTCTCAGTGGCCCAAACTTCAGAACAACTTCCGGCGTCCCATCAGGGCTTCAACAAAGCGCAATTTATGGACTCCTACTTCAAAACTATCCACATATTTTAATGAACATCAAATCCTCAACATTCTTTTGTAAAATTTATAGTTGAATAAAATATATAGTTGTCAAAAGTTAAAGATAAACGAGAAAATTAAGTTTATAGATAAAAAAAAAGGTTGAGAGGTAAATTGTTGTGTTAGATCAAGGTATAGAGTGCTTGTAAAAAAAAACACTACTTCTTTGTTTTTTAACCCTACTAAGTAATATTATAAACGCGAAAGTTTGTAAGGATGTTTGATACTATTTCACGGAAAAACTACCGAACAGATTTTGATGAAACTTTACAGTAATATAGATCATGCATCAGAATAAGATATAAGCTATAGATACCTCGGGAAAAGCTGTTCCCGCGGAAAAAACCTATGAGGGCGAAGCCTCGGAAAACTCTAGTAAGCATAACAAAGTTAAACGTAGATAAATAATAATCAAGAACACGTTAAATACTTCAGGTCTCAGAATCATCATCATCATATCAGCCTGTAGACGTCCACTGCTGGACAAAGGCCTCCCCCAGGGATCTCTACGACGACCGGTCCTGCGCCAACCTCATCCAGCTGGGTCCCGCGACCTTCACCAGAATCGTCGGTCCACCTTGTGGGAGGCCTGCCTACACTGCGTCTTCCGATACGTGGTCACCACTTGAGAACCTTTCTGCCCCAACGGCCGTCGGTTCTGCGGGCGATGTGCCTAGCCCACTGCCACTTCAGCTTCGCAATTCTTCGACCTATGTCGGTGACCTTGGTTCTCCTGTGGATCTCCTCATTTCTGATTCGATTTCGCAGGGAAACCCCGAGCATAGCTCTCTCCATTGCCCTCTGCGTGACCTTGAGCCTTCTTATGAGGCCCATAGTGAGCGACCACGTCTCGGTACCGTATGTCATCACTGGCAACACACACTGGTCGAAGACATTCGTCTTGAGACACTGCGGTATTTGGGACGAGAAGATGTTGCGTAGCTTCCCGAACGCTGCCCAGCCGAGTTGTATTCGACGATTGTCTCAAAAAAAAAAAAAACCTAACTAAACCTAACTCATTGAAATCTAACAAATAGAAACAGAACACATTTAGAACTAACCTAAGCTAACAAACTGAAACCTACTAACTCATTGAAATCTAACAAATAGAAACCGAACACATTTAGACCTAACCTAACCTAACAAACTGAAAATTAACTCATTGAAATCTAACAAATAGACACCTAACAATATTGAAACCGAACACATTTAGAACCTAACAAACTGACACCTAACTCATTGAAATCTAACAAATAGAAACCGAACTCATTTAGACCTAACCTAACCTAAATAAAACCTAACTTATTGAAATCTAACAAATAGGGTGTTAACAATAGTTTCAATAAGATAGGCTTCAGTTTCTTAGGTTAGGTTAGTTCTAAATGTGTTCGGTTTCTATTTGTTAGATTTCAATGAGTTAGGTTTGGTTAGGTTAGGTTAGCTCTAAATGTGTTCGGTTTCTATTTGTTAGATTTCAATGAGTTAGTAGGTTTCATTTTGTTAGTTTAGGTTAGTTCTAAATGTGTTCGGTTTCTATTTGTTAGATTTCAATGAGTTAGGTTAGGTTAGCTCTAAATGTGTTCGGTTTCAATATTGTTGGGTGTCTATTTGTTAGATATCAATGAGTTAGGTTTCCAGCTTGTTAGGTTAGGTTAGGTATATATGTGTTCGGTTTCTATTTGTTAGGTTTCTATTTGTTAGATTTCAATGAGTTAAGTTTGGTTAGGTTAAGTTCTAAATGTGTTCGGTTTCAATATTGTTAGGTGTCTATTTGTTAGATTTCAATGAGTTAGGTTTCAGTTTGTTAGGTTAGGTTAGGTATAAATGTGTTCGGTTTCTATTTGTTAGATTTCAATGAGTTAATTTTCAGTTTGTTAGGTTAGGTTAGGTCTAAATGTGTTCGGTTTCTATTTGTTAGATTTCAATGAGTTAGGTTTCAGTTAGTTAGGTTAGGTTATGTCTATATATGTTCGGTTTCTATTTGTTAGGTTTCTATTTGTTAGATTTCAATGAGTTAGGTTTCAGTTTGTTAGGTTAGGTTAGTTCTAAATGTGTTCGGTTTCAATTTAACCTAAAAAATAACAAATTGAAACGTAACAAACTTAAACTCAGACACTAGTGATCCTAGACTACTAGTTTGTTAAGAAGTATGATAGATCTGAGCGAGATCTTCATTTCGGATGACAGCTGTCAAACTTAAAACGGCTGTAACTCGGAAACTAGTGATCCTAGACTACTAGTTTGTAAAGAAGAATGATAGATCTCATCGAGATCTTCATTTCGGATAACAGTTTTAATTATGACAGCTGTCATCCGAAATGAATATTTCGACGAGATCTATCATTCCTCCATACAAACTAGTAGTCTTGGATCACTAGTTTCCGAGTTACAGCGGTTTTCAGTTTGACAGCTGTCATCCGAAATGAAGATCTCGACGAGATCTATCATTCCTCCATACAAACTAGTAGTCTAGGATCACTAGTTTCTGAGTTACAGCGGTTTTCAGTTTGACAGCTGTCATCCGAAATGAAGATCTCGACGAGATCTATCATTCCTCTACACAAACTAGTAGTCTAGGATCACTGGTTTCCGAGTTACAGCGGTTTTAAGTTTGACAGCTGTCATCCGAAATGAAGATCTCGACGAGATCTATCATTCCTCTTTAGAAACTAGTAGTCTAGGATCACTAGTTTCTGAGTTACAGCGGTTTTCAGTTTGACAGCTGTCATCCGAAATTAAGATCTCGACGAGATCTATCATTCCTCTATACAAACTAGTAGTCTAGGATCACTGGTTTCCGAGTTACAGCGGTTTTAAGTTTGACAGCTGTCATCCGAAATGAAGATCTCGACGAGATCTATCATTCCTCTTTAGAAACTAGTAGTCTAGGATCACTAGTTTCTGAGTTACAGCGGTTTTCTGTTTGACAGCTGTCATCCGCAATGAAGATCTCGACGAGATCTATCATTCCTCTATACAAACTAGTAGTCTAGGATCACTGGTTTCCGAGTTACAGCGGTTTTTTAAGTTTGACAGCTGTCATCCGAAATGAAGATCTCGACGAGATCTATCATTCCTCTTTAGAAACTAGTAGTCTAGGATCACTAGTTTCTGAGTTACAGCGGTTTTCAGTTTGACAGCTGTCATCCGAAATGAAGATCTCGACGAGATCTATCATTCCTCTATACAAACTAGTAGTCTAGGATCACTGGTTTCCGAGTTACAGCGGTTTTAAGTTTGACAGCTGTCATCCGAAATGAAGATCTCAACGAGATCGACGAGATTGCTGTGTCTGAATGTAAATATTTTTAATTTGAATACAAATGTGTAAGATCGAAAAATACCCCATAAATATTAAAAACTGATAAACCCATTGTTTATTTGCGAGTATAACTAAATGGACGAATCCAACCCAAATTAATCGAATCCATTTAGTTATACTGAGCAGTATAACTATTTGGACTTTTTTTGTCCAATTTGTTATACGGTATAACTAATAGTATAACTAGTTGGACAAACCCTTAATATTTATGACTTTTGCACATACTTTGCATACATACTTCATCATCATCAGCCTGTACCAGTAAACTGCTGGACATAGGCCTCCCCCAAGGCGCGCCACTGAACCCGACCCTCGGTTCTCTGCATCCAGTCACTGCCACGTCTTACGTAGGTCGTTGCTCCATCTAGCCGGGGGGCGTCCTACCCTACGCTTGCCCTGTCGTGGTCTCTACTCGAGAACTCGTCTACCCCAGTGGTTATCGGTTCTCCTGCAGATGTGACCAGCCCACTGCTACTTCAACGTGCTTACTTACTTACATAGATACATAACTACTTACATTCAATCTCTCTACAATGTGTACCTATTTATTTTATTATTATAACTGTCCGCAAAATTTGATATTTTTGAATGGCCGTTTGAAAATGACCGTGTGAAGAGAGTATTTTTAAGCTCCTCATTAAAATAATACAGGACCACAAATACCTAATGACGCCACTAGCAACACTTTTTTAGAAACCAACTTTCGTGGTTTAATAATACTTGTACAGTTTGTTGGAACAATCAGTAGCACCTTGCCTGATTTAATATTTATCCTTGGGTCAACCCCTTTCATACCGGTTCGGGTATATTAATATGAAATATTAAACAAAATGCGGTTGAACTATCTATTTTGCTTGAACTATTCGTAGATTTTCCATAAAACATTTTTTTATTTTTAACTAAAATAGGTCACTTATCGACTAGATTTTTTTTAAATATAACCTAAACATAAATAGGTTTGTCCAGTAAAGTTATATTTTGTAGGTATCCATCAAAACGGTATTATTTATATATAAAACGATGATTATTTGTGCGTCTGTCTGTGCTCCAGATAACTTGAAAACTGATTGTACCGAAACTTGTAACATATGCTCGTACATGTAAAATTGGTTGCAAGGAAATATTTTCAGAGATATTTCAGAAGAAAAAAAACACAGCCCTTACGACTGACATTTTTATTCGTTATTGCCTCTCTAGTTTACTTTTGAAGTATTAAACGTAGAAATCGGTAGCGTTACATTGGGATAGTCGACGACCATATTATTCTTCTTTTACAAGTAATTCTATTTACTTATTAAAAGGCTCCCAATGTCGTATTTAATTATGTTTACTGAGAAACGAAATAAACATTTTTCATTTTTTTGTATTTTATTGTCATTGTAAAAATTTATATTGTAATTAGAAATAGATTCTCCTAGCTCTAAGGGAAGTAGGGAGTAAAATAAACTCCGTTATCTTATTAGTTTTTTTCGGAAAATAAAAGGAAAAACCAATATACCAGACGAGCACTCGTGTAAGTCTTAAATGTAAATCATAAGGGGAATCATTCTTAGTTCATTCATAGTCAATTTCAGGCCAATATTTTCATTCAACTGGCCTATTTGTATTCATAGGGAAATTCCTTTGAATGGATAAATGGATAAAAAGGGTTCTTCCGCATTAGATTGGGGTCTGACGAATGGAAGACAAGCCATGCATAAGCGACGTACGATGGTAGTACAAACTAGAGTTAAAAAATTATCTACAAAACAAATGATCATAACCACAACAATTTGTAATCTATATCTGCGACGGGTTTCATATCAAGCCAGACGATGTAAATACTAAACCAGTAAATACTAATAAATGTCGTGTATTTCTTTATAATTACAGTACTACATGTAGTATAAAATTGTAAACCTTAAACCTATTCGTAACTGCCAATAATTTTTGTATAAAAAATCGTTATTGTATAAGTACTCGGTAGTTTTATTAAAGTTTATGTAGAATAATAATAATAATGTTTTGGACAAATTAACATACGGCTGTTTAGTCCCAACTAAGCCGAAGCTTGTAAATGGGTACTCAACAACTGATAAACATACTTATATACTTTTTAAATAAATACTTAAATACAACAATCACCCAGAATCCGAAAACCAACAGTTATGCTCATCACACAAATGTTGGTCCCGGGTGGGAATCGAACCCACGACCTTTAGCGCAGTAGGCAGGGTAACTACCACTTCAACAGTGCCATCAGAATAATATTAATAGAACAAATCAGAAGTAATTTTGTGACAATACTCGTAATTAATAACATAAACCTATTATAATGTTCCTTATAGCCGTAGTTGTTACATAATACTGTTCAGATAAGTTGTCACAGTCGTTTTCTCTTTTATACTAATTTTTTCCCGCAAAATTTCATATCTTTTCTGGTGCTACGCTTTAAGTATTTGGTCATCCTCTGCCTTGGGTTCCTTCTAGTCATTTCCATTTGAGTCGGGCATTTCCTGTATTTTATGTTGTGTCCGAGTAAGTATAAGTACATACTTGTAAGTAATACGAACTACCCCTAATGTGAACGTACATAATGTTTATTATGATTATTTAGATAACTATAAGTCTCGCTACTGTGGGACAAAATATCCCAAGCGTTCTTATCGCGTTTCCTTTCAGCTTTTCAGAAAAAATATTATATTACTCAATAGGAAAAGGAAAATGAAATAGTTTGGAATAAGAGTCACTTTGCAATGGAATTGCTTGGAAAATTGGAAACTTTTTAAAATATCGCAAGTGTCCTTGTAGATTCTCAGGCAGGTCTTGTCGGGATTAATTTCACAAGCTTCCCCGAAGCTTTGTAAGTCAAATACTACCTTCTTCAAAGTCTTGACACAACTAGAGCTTCAATTCAAGGCGTAAATTATTCTTTTCTATATGCTAATCTGGATTTGTTGCGAACCCTGAGCCTTTGAATTTCAATTACAGTGCAAAACAAATATTTAATAATAATAAAATATGGGTTTGATTATACGTGTAGGATTTATTTAGGAGATAAACCATGGCGGTCTTATAGCTTCAAACTACTTTTTCGAGACCAAAAATAACTTACATAAGGCCAGGTAGAGCTTACAGGGGATTCTAATAGTTCTCTCTTGAGTTTAACTTTATAGTTTGTAGATCTGGTCCTTCAGTTCTTCTTTCCTCTTAGCTGACCTTACTTACATGTAAGACTTAGACTTAGATGTATGCAGCAATCCAAATGCTCCATGTTTATAGGCTACTTTCGCCACGTGTTATCAGGTGAGCTGCCTGCTTATTTGCCCCCTTCATTCTATTTATTTTTATTTAATCAGAAAGCCAACAGCTTGATTACACGGTTTCAAACAGTAGATATTTATTAATCAAAAAGCCAATTATAGCTTATATTTTAAAACAAGAATTAATAAACAGAAAACGAACAAAAAACAGAGATGTCACAAATAGTGCAGCTAGATATAGTTAAATAAAATAAGGTAGGTAGGTAGGTTCTGTATAAGAAACTTTGAGCAAAATAAAACCATTCCTAACTGATACTGCTATATAAATAATCAGGGCTGTAAATATTGTTGTATTCTGTTGCAGAATTTATTGTTAAAATAAAGTTGGGCACGTAAAACAGTCGTTACTTACATCTAATCTACTAATTATCTTGTTGAAATTCTGCAAAAATACACTAGTTTCCTAGTTCCGAGCCTAGTGTATAAATTTTTCGCGGTCTCGTCGTTGGGAAGCCACGCAAGAATTTATATTCCGCACTGCGACTCATAAATTTGTGTGAACGTCCTCCAGTGGCGCTAGTTGTTCTACGTTTCGCGGAATTTATGATAACATAGTTTAAGATTTCACATCTAATAAATTATGTTGGTTTTTTCTTGCACCCCGGTTTACTCTTAGAACTATGCTGAGGGATTATTCTACGCCAGGAAAGCTTTGTTACAGCTGGTGCCTTAAAGAAACACTGGAAGGAGAGTACTCCGACGTTCCTCATTGCTAAAAGTACAAGACCAACTGGTCATGCGTCGTATGAATGTGTTGGTCGAATAGTTATAATTTTGTTCCAATTTATTGTTTTAGTTAAATTACAACTAACAAAAGTGATAACTGACATTATCATTTAACGCATTTACGACATGTTTTAGTAGATACAATACATAATTATTAAATATACTACACTAACTTAAAAATAAACTTACTTATATAATTACGGCTAAAAAAATTAATAAAATTAAAACAAAAAACAAAAAATACAAATCTTACAAGTAAAAAACACCGTCAATTACAAATGTTTGTAATCTCCCTATATTAAAATCATCTGAGTATGGAAGCTCGGAACTCGAAGCAGGTCTACAATGAGCTATGAAAAAATGACAAGCTGATTTAATATAACAATCAATCATTTTCATGTTATATTTAAGTATCTACATTTATATTAGGTATACATACATACCAATGATACTCGTATTTCAGGTTAACCGAGGGTTTGGCCGCTTATTGGAAAATACTCCGATATTGTTCTGGAATTTCCAATAATCTTGTAACAAAGCAATAACAAGCATAACAGTCTTATTACCGAAACAAGCTTTATTATAATTCCGGCAGTGGAGTAGGTACGTTGTCGGTTACGACCCCAAGCAGCTCTTCCATTTGATTTGTCGCTTTCAGAATACGTACCCGAGTACCAAGGATAAATATGACGCATTGGAATTCAATTTGTACGGACAGCCTGCAACTCAAGTACCTAGCTGAAGAATTCGGAACTTTAATAGTTACATTGCAAAGTCTCCTACAGGTCAAGCAATTCCAGCTGACAGACAGAACTTTGGCAGCCGATTTTCACCATTCGAAGCAACTAGTAAATGCAATTTGTCCTGCTGGAACCTGCTGGAAAGCGCAGCCTTGTCAGACGACTTGAAAAGCGTAGCAAGATATGGCTGATGAGGAAATTAGGGTGTTAATATTGGCGCTTCCAGGAAGGTCACAATTAGAATTCAATTATCGACTCACTGAAATATTATTTACTACGTTTTGGTGAAGAAAAACCATTTATTAATTTAACTTACTACCAAATCAGTCATTGTTTTGTCCAGAACTGAACAGGAAGTCAGTAGGAGTAGCCCAACAGTGCATCTGGTGCTAAAATGGATGCACAAAAGTATAGCGTGAAAAATAAAAATAAACATATCATAGTCAACAGGACGCTGACAGGCTCTCGATGAAATAAAATAAGTGTTCTAATATAGGTACTTTTGTTGCAGACTGTAGATTGATATTTTCCCATGCCGAGTCGATTTCACCTCACCTGTCTCGCCGCCGCCGCGCCGTGCGTTGTGTTGTGTGTGACAAAGCTGGTTTGGCCCCACAGCGGATCGACCGACTCGTGAAATATGACGGGGTTAAACGGCATTTATATGAAACACATGGCCCTGTTGTTTCAAATATACATGTGTACTCCATACAAGAGTCCTTAATTAAGGTAGGTAGGTACCTTATTTAAGGACTCTTGTATGGAACTATGTTTATAGTAGAACCAAAAGCAAGCAAAGCAAATCTATGATCGACTTTGGTAAAACTATAGGTTCAATTATTTATAAATAAATAAGAATATTCACAGCACATTAAAATAAAATTTAAATAGCCTAGTTTATAGCTTTTACTGCTAATAACTGAATTATTTTTAATTTGGTTTATTTTAGTCGATATCTTTGATAGACCTTATATGTGAAATCCCTATGTCATTTAACTTTTGCCGCGGAAAATCCAACCGCTTTTATGAAATCACTCAGAAATCACCATTGACCGAACGCGTGCCTATAATTATTGATTATATTGACAGTCAACTTAAATCAATTGTTTCCTTTTACAAAATGAACGGTTAGAAACGTTGCTTTTCCTTTTACATCATAAAACCAAGGAAATTAAAGTAACAGCTTTAGTTTTAGGATTCCCCTTGGAAGTAATCGTGTAATCCAAGAGATGGTAAAACAAAAAGCAATTCGCTGGATACAATAACGAAATTCGCAAATACTGCTTAGAAGTTGGAGTTCAAAACAAATTAATTTATTCTTTGCGCACTAACGAACAAAATGTTGTTGCGAGTTCCCTCTTTCGGTTAAATAAACAATAATTTGATATTCATTTGGACACAATAAAGCAATTCACAAGATTTGTGATTTTTCACAAGAGTACTTTCGCGATAGTAACTGTATAATTTGTCAATAATTTATGAGTAGGTACATACGTAGTTCTTTCTTTTATGAGGAACAAAAGACAATTTATTGTTTTATATAAAAAAGAGCCTGCCAATTATTTATGATTGTAACAACTGATTTAGGCACTATCTTGAGATCTGAGCTTCTTTGAATGATCCGCAATGAGGAGATCCGTAGAACTAAGATCACCGACATAGTCAAAGGGGTTTGCAAACTGAAATGGCAGTGGGCAGGTCACATCAGAATCTGTCGAGGGCCGTTGGGGCAGACGAGTTGTGGAGGTGGGTATACGCGCAGCATGTGACGCCCGCCGCCAGGTGGACCGACGACCTAGAAGGTGTCGAAAGCGGCGAGATGCGGAGGAGGACCGGGTGTAGAGACGTTCACTGAGGAAGACCTATTATCCAGCAGTGGACGTTAAAGGGCTGATCTAATAATGATGAAAATTGATTTGTTATGCTTTGAGCAAATAATATTCACACAAAAAATAATACTTGTAAAACTTAAACAAAACTACAGTTACACCAAAATCTAATACTTTTAGGTTCTATTTACAAATAACTGTACTAAGTATACTTAGGAGTATTTCCTTGACTTATTTTTGAATTTAATGAATGGTATAAGATGTGTTGGTTAAGTCGTTATATCAAAGCGATGATAATTGAAGACTCTCATCACGCCTTCAGCGGATGTACAATAGTGCTAAAAAAAGCTCGTTTCGTTAGAGCAGTTCATTAAGAGGGCACAGCGCGGCCTAGAGAGCAGTTTGCGAGGCTCGCGCTTGACCTAATTAGTGTTGCGCTGTTGTCACTCTGATGAGGATCTACCTCTTTTGTGTTTTTTATCTTTAATTTTCGGTCATTATAATTAAGCCAAGAGGTCGCCCGTCAGATCCTGCCAGATAGTCCAAGGTCCACCAGATAAGCTAGATAGGGAAGGCGCAGCACCAGGTATGGTTGCGCTCCAGCAGTGGTCGTCAATATATGGACGATGATGTTCGTCACAGTGTTAGCAAGCAGTGTGCCGCGTTCAGTGAATTGAGTATTTTGAGCCATTGATGTTGTTAAGCCCCCTTTAACCCCAACTTATGCATATAAGCAACTGCTAACTGGAATGTAAACTGTAATCCCAAACTAAGAATTTGCGCAAACGGGCGCAGTCCTAACACCGAGACCCAAAACAAATACAACTTGTCTACTCGGAACAGTCTGCACAAATATTATGTTATGGTAACTTTGTCGGGTACGTACACAAAGTACCCACGTAGTAGACGGTAGACCCCTAAAATAACTATGACTAAATTTGGATACCTGCTTATGCTTCAGTGCATTTATAATAGCTAAGAAATTTTCATATGCATCTAAAATTGCTATAAATGCTTTTCATATATATTTTTAATTCAGTCGGTAAGACAAGTTGAATGAAATATGGCATGCGTCAGATACGCCACACCGTTTATGAGCAGGAGCCCTATTTTTGAATCGCTCGCCTCGCTTCGAGCGGTTGATTCTACTATTTTTCCTTTGACATCCGATACAAAAACCAGTAGAATCAATCGCTCGAAGCGAGGAGAGCGATTCAAAATTAGTTCTCTCCCTCTAGACGACTATGACAATGTAACCTGGTCTATACTTTGGGTTAAAGTAAAAAGAAACATGTTTTGGGCTTGTTCCGAATAAGTTGAAAAATTAGACAAAACACAGCAGCCGATATGCCAATGTAGTGCGTTGAGTTGCATTGAATGCACTTGCAAAGTTGCTTGCTACTATAGAGTTCCACAATGAACGCTACCACACCCGGTCCTTCGCCCGCCGGTCGTCGGTTCACCTGGCGACGGGGCGTCCCATGCAATAATAATAGCGATGACGAAATAAAAAGAATTCTGATATAACCTTTCCCATTGTATTTGATACTTTGTATCCCGAACGTATTCTAATTTACAAATGGCTTGACCAATCTCTTGGAGGATTTTTTTTTACGCCGATTCGTCGTCGAACCGAGACAGAGAGAAAATACGAAATGTACATAAAAAGTGACTTCTTTTTCGGGTAAATAAGGCCGAGCATAATAAATAAACCCTTACGCTTAACGCTTGCCACTTAGTAACCACACTGTATATTAGAGTTACCCTTTTCCGGGTAACAGATAGGGAAATGCGTGGAAAGAAAGGAAAAAGTCAGTAAAGCGTACTAGGTACACATTGCTTGAGTTCCTTTCATGCGTATTGTTTGGAAGCTGCTCGACCGGCTCGTTCGTCCAGTGCTCAGTTAATCTGAGGTTCAGTGGGTACAGTAAGAGAGGTCAACGGGTTCAATCCTCACTTGGTACGGACAACTTTTTAAAGTTGTTTTTTTATTATTATTGATCATTACAAATCTAAAACATAAATTTGACATTTATAACAGTCCTCTAGCGAAAACTTAAATATTTTTATCTGTAGAAGACGAGTCCTAGTATAAGTTGCGATATCTTAGTCTAAATAATTAATAGTTGAAACTAATATTTCACACGTTCACTTGTACCAAATTCATATTAATTTTAGTGTCTCTTGTGAATAAGGGAGTATTTTTTCCCCTTTAAATATCTAGTAACCAAATAATAATATATAATTGCCGCCTTCGTAACTGACTGCGAAAAATAATAACTCTACAATAATGAAATCATCAAATATAACTTTAAGTTAGATTATTTCAGATATATTTCCCATAGATATATGTATTTAAGGTTTTTTAAAAGTTTGCATTGTACATCGAGGTAATAGGTATATTATTAGTACATATAACCTCGATGGCGTTGTATGAAGTTTCTTAATTGATGACCAGAAACGAGAAAAATACAACCTTGGAGTTATGAAAAAAAGGAGTTTAAAAAATATATGTATGTATTTAAAGTATACCTACATTTCTTTCTTCTATTGGTGCTCCCGGGCCTGATATCTGGCTAAGCAAATGTATTTGTTTTTCGTTACATTCTCTCATGTGGCACAATGAATACTTCTAAAAATTCGTGTAATTAACATTATTTTCTAATATTTCCCAACGCAACCTATCCAATATTTTTGAGATAATTCTAACAACAAAAATGCTGGACAGATTAATCAGACAAAGGACGGACGAACAAAGAACTCCGCTAATAGATTTTTGTTACCGTGGAACCCTAAAAAGGAAAAAGTTACTTTTAAATTATATTGTCCTCTTTCTTTTTTTAAGTGTCTACTTGCGTAATTTATTCATGAAACGCGTTGTGGTGTTGCCATACACACGTCTGTCCTTTTTACAACCTGTGGGTGGTGATTTATTGGGTTCTAGATATTGATTTTTAAATTGAGTGGCGGTTGATTAAAAATTTAGAAAGAAAAGCTTGTCAAATAATATAATGTTAAAAATGTATGTATAATAAGCGAGCGGTTTTGTGAGGTAAAAGTTCATGAAAGAAGAGTTGCTATTGTAAAAAACGACTTTTTATTTCATTTGACATTTTAATAAATAAAATCGTACTAGAGACACACAGTTTTGTACAAGTTGGTCTGGATAATAATATTATATTTGACTTTATTCCTGTTTAATTTTCGTAGTTAGGTTACGAGCAAATCCTATCTTATCTTATCTTCTGAGGGGGCCAGGAATACCTGGCGACACTTCGACCCTATGGGATCTGTTGTGCCAAACCCCTGTCCGCCAAACGGTGCCCCAATCCGTTTTGGTGGACTTCACATACGCCTTAGAATAGTAAATACCAGTCTTTGGCGTATGCAGGTTTTCTCACGATGTTTTCCTTCACCGAAAAACCTGTGGTATTATAATAAACCGTACTTAAGTTTTCGAAAAACTCATTGGTACGGGCCAGGATCGAACCCACGACCTCATGAAAGTGAGGCGAGTGCACAACCAAATAGGCTACCACGGCTCTTTCTTGTAGCAAATCCTGATTTGGAATTATACATCATTGTATGTGTAGGTATGTACCTACTATGTATATAAAAAAGAGCCGTGGTAGTCTAGTTAGTTGTGCACTTGTCGTCTCATGAAGTCGTGAGTTCGATCCTTGGTCCGTATCAATGAGTATTTCCGGAACATAATTCTTATACGTCTTATTAAAATACCACAGGCTTTTTGGTAAAGAAAAACATCGAGAGGAAACCTCCATACGCCAAAGAAAGAAAGTCTAATACTTATGTGAAGTTCACCAAAAAACGGATTGGAGCACCGTTGGTGGACAGAGGTTTGGCACAATTAATTCCATAGGGTCGAAGTGTAGCCAGGTATCCCTAACAAGATATTTATTATTATAAAATAGCTGGACGTTCGGTCGACTGTGCCACTTGAGCTTGAATTGCTCTGGGTCTACAATGTAAAGTACTTTGTCTCTTGTAAGCCGTTTCCGAGTGTCCTACGCTAAAGTGTTTGTTTACTGCGCCAAATAACTAGTAAGACCGTTGTTGTACCATTCTGTTTGTAAGATAAGGTGAGATTTTGACTCCACTTGGGTCTGTGTTCGTTTGCTTTCGAATGTTTATTTTTTAAAGATAACATTTTGTAGTGTATCTATGCGAAAATAATATTTAAAACATTTTAATAATGAAAAATTGTTGTCATAAAATTACAACAAATCATTTTTTATTTAACCAATAAATTCAATTTAATATGCTGACGAGCCTGCCTAACATTACATAATAATAATAATTGTAATTAGGAACTCGTTCAAAACTCTCTTTGAGAGATAAATTCACCCTTTGTATGTGTTTTTAGGCTTATCTTTAGTGTATTGTTAATATTTTTGTGTGTGTGTTACACAAAGAAACAAATAAATTAATTATGGAAATCTAAGAAAGGAAATCCTATTATTCTACATTTCCGTACTTATACATTATCTTTTTCTTCTTTGTGTATAAAATGTAATATAAAACGAATTAACCTCTGTTGGGTGACCTTATGAATGCTAGCTCAAGTCGCGTGTATCAAACTCATATCTGGCCATGTCTGGCCAGTTTAAGAACCCCATTTCTCGTTATACGTAACAAAAAACCTGATTTTATTAGAACATAATGAATTAGGTCACAGAGTTTCATTTTATATTATACATAAGTTTAGATACAACATATGTATTAATATACAACAACGAAAATAACATCACAACATCATTGTAACAAACTGACAGGTAATACGAGGGGATGACTGACCTAACCTTCGATCATATAGGTACGAGTATTACTTAGATAAAGTAATGCATGCAAATTAAACTAAAAATGTGTCTAAATTGCACTTAAAACACAACCATAATCCAAATCGGTACGATTTACTTATTCGATCGAACAACTACATGGTGCAGGCAGTAGATGCAATCAAAAGCAAGTAGGCACTTATATATATTTTGAAAGCAGCCAGGCCAGTAGGTACAATATTGTTTTATTAGAGGTCAGTGGTTTTTACCACTCATTGCATCCTGCTCATTGTACCTATACTTCTTCATTCGACTCAAAAATATTGTAGATTATATATGGGGCCACCATTTATTTCTCAGCCAATGGGAAACGACTGAGGAGGAGGCAGCAAGACGGTTATTTTTTTCCATTCTCAAAGAGAAAAGTAGGCTGAAGAATTATGATAGATGGCTTAATTGCGAGCTAAGTGGGCGACATTACTCACAGTTAGAAAATGTTTCTTTATTTCAACAGATTACTTATTACCTATAGGTACATTTCCAAGAAAATGTTAAGAATAATTGGCAATTTTCTGATAAATCCAACTCACATTATTACTTTTAACGGCAATTGGCAATTATTTTGACTTTGATTTTTTTTAATGACAAAAAATACCTTATTTTCCTCAATCAGCAGTCAGTCGCAAGCTAAAAGTACCTATTATTGTGAATTTTTTTTACTATTCGTGACCGTGTCGGGGTTTTGGAAATTTTATTTTTACACATTCACCCGTACTGTTAATTAATGTTCAGAAAATCATAAATGTATCAAATACGTACTAAGTACCGTGTCAAAAATTGAGAATCACAAATCAGGGATTAAACCACTAGTGTCAATTTTGTACAATTTGATCCGGGCTAGATGTTGTAATCGTGATTCATGAGTGATCAAGAATAGGATATATTCTATTCGAATTTCCATAGTAAATCTCTGTTTCGGATTAGCCAAGAGTTTAGGTATTATAATATTATCACTACTATACCTATGAAGAAGATACCATATGCATTTCGCATAATTCGCAAAACAAAACTCTAACATTTTTAAAATGAAGGCATAATTATGGAACCATTGGTACACTAGTGGTTCCGTGAGAACAGTAGACCTCGCCAGCCCTTATAAACCAAACCTAAAAGAAACAAACAGAAGTCAACTTTGCAGTTGGAGATTGTGTACTAAAGTGACAAAAATTAGCACTATAATGCTTAATATTTCGCAAACGGATTCCTAAATCGAAAAATGTTTTCCACTCACCCGCGATATTTTTGAAATACCTATCCAACGATACCCCACACTATGGGATTCACAAGAAAAAAAAGTTCACTCCCACTTTGCGAGTATGGTACGTACTCTAAAAAAAATGTTTTTCAAGATTTTATTCTACTCGTTTTGTCGGCGTGATTAATTTATACCCATGCCAAATTTTCGTCAAAATCGGTTGAAAAATGCGACCTGTAGAGAATTACAGACAGAAGGACAGATACGGACAATAGCATTTTTTTCCAATCTCGAAATATAGACGCTTCGCTCGCTCGGTCAATAACTAATAGTTTTGTCATTATGATTGTGAGAAAAGTACCTACTTAAATCACCTTTAGAGTATTTCTATTTTATAGTTACCTTTAAGGAAAATTATTCTTACAAACGGTCCATTTTAAATGTATTTTACATTTCACGACGCCATTCTTACCAATTTGGACGAGCGAGTTCTCCCCGCGAAGTTCTGGCAACAACTTTTCCATTTGGACTTCGGGCACAACTCTCCACTTAAAATTTTACTTAATTGTGAACAAAACATTCCTTTCCATGGACTCTGTCGCGTATTATTTTATTATGCGGAAATTATTAACTTTCACTTTAATCGAGCCTATTGTTTGTGAGCCTAATTATGGCGCGTTTACCTACGTTTCATTTCAAAGAGAGATTTTCATCTAAGATTACTTAAACAGGGCTTGAGACTTTGGTTTACCGGTACTGTCATATTGCTCTAATACCGGTACCATATTACAATACGTTTATTAAATTATTACCATTTAAGATATCGATTATTGACCTGTAATCTGGGTACCTACCGGTATTTTCAATTTGCGCCATCATCTAAAAATCTGTACCTGACGAGAGTACATTCAAATACCTATGTTATCGGTATTTTAGGTACCGGTATCAAGCCCTGTTAATAATTAAGAACGGCGAAAGTCAAATTTAAATAGTTAATTTACAGGTATAAAATATAATGTTAATGGATTATGGGAAGTGGCATCAAGATGAATAAAATTTAGATTATAGAAATGCGAAAGTTTGGTATTTTCTTATGTTGTTCAATATTCATATTCATTTATTTTGTAATAAACATACAGCGTCAATTATATATTCTGTAGTTATAAAAACATACCTTGGTAATGGTAAGTGCTTAATTTTGACATAATAACGTCTTATCTGTCTGTTGAGCCGTCATAAATTTGAAAATACTGTGATGATGATATAGGCCGGTGGCGAGCTAAACTTTTTAACCGGGAAACTTATATATACCTATACTAGTTCTACCAGCCCCATCTCGAGAATATTCAAAATTGTCTAGAAATGGCGCTTTCATAACTATGAGTGTCGCATTCGCATCTCGGGTAGTATAATACTTAGTTTATTATGTTATCCTAATGTAAGTTTTTGGTGTGAGCTGTGACAAAAAAATGCTAAAATAAATACAAAATCTTACAAATTCTTTTATTTATAATACCGCTATTGGTGAGCTAGCGCCAAGGGTAGCGGAGCTGCCATATATCAAGCGGTCCGCTTTTAATCTCGCAAGCCCTATTTATTCACATTTATTTCAAAGATATTTCCCCAACGGAATTTCCCCCTTGAAATTGGTAACGTTTCCTGTGTTTAGTTGATTTGTACCGCCCAGTTATTGTGGTTTATTTTACAGGGAGAAAAGGGGACCAAAATATTTCCAGTTTGTCAAAATACCGGACGTCTGTGATAAATTTTAAAAAACATCCCGTATAACAGATTCTGTTGAAAAGCTTTGAATAAATGAATGGAGTGGTTTATTTGAACGAATAACACGGTTATTTGTACCAACATCCCGCAAGCTATGGCAAATGAAATTTGTTAACTAGAGGTACTTTATTTGTCAAAATCCTAGACAATCTAAAACGAGTCTGCATTAATTTCAAATGAAGCGAAATAAAAAGATAAGTGAATAAAAAATTCAGCTGAATAAAATTTGTCGAGGGCCTGTCACATCGCCGCTACAAACGGGAACATTTTTCATTTCTATATTTTTTCCTCTCCGGCGAGTCTTTGAACTTGTGTGTCGCTTTTCTTGCTTCATTTGCTCCTAGGCATTTTTCTTTTAACTTAATCTATTTCTCTTATATTTATTTCTGAGATATCGAGTTTGTTTACAAAGTATTAGACTGATGCCTTCTCGGGAATACAAGAAAATACTAAAAAGGAATTACAGTTCAAAGATACCTAAATATATATGTAAAAATAAAATGATAAAACAAAAGTTTGCAATTTCTATCGAATGATACTCGCGTCGGGCTTCGACAGACTCTCGTTATAAGTACATAATAATATAGTTATTTGTTTACTGTTTCGAATCTCCGATCGCCCATTATGACACTGAAGGTGACATTCAACTGTCTGTACTCGTAGGTCAATTTAGTCGTAGACAGGTTAATAATAGTTATTTGTTAACGTTATTGAGTCCTTTGCTTAATAGTAATAAATAAGCCTTGCCCAGAAACTGCCAAGACAATCTTACGACGTATTTTCTTTTCTGTAATATAACTGAATTAAATTCTGTGTTAATTAATTAGTCCGGCAATTATTAAGGCTTTTGTCATCTGCTGCAATACTGCGACGCTCTATTGCCGCGGCTGCACTGATATGATAATAATAAGCCACCAGTTAGTAAATAATAATTGTATGCATAATTATATAATTATTTACGGGTCTTACACACGAATAAGTTTTATTTACCTTGCCCGACGTTTCGACCAGGTTACACTGGCCGTGGTCACGAGCTGACTGGAGAGGCGAGCTGTCATTGTTGATCGCTGTGAGTAGTTTCTGAAACTAACCTCTGCTGATCTTGTATTATTGGAAAGTCCCGGCACACAACACTCACGGTATCCGAGGGTGTATTCGACGATAAGTCACGAGATTTAAGTTTATCGATCACTGGATTCCACGACGATATAAAACCATCCGTGACAGTTTAAAACCATCTTCCCTATTAAAATTTTTGAATTTTTTGATTTCAATAGCTTCTCGCACTATCCGCGGATAGTAGTGGCGATCGGTGGACAGGATTTTAGGTTGGTGGAGCTCAATCCAGTGGTCTGTCCCAGCGTTAATGACGTGGTCCGCAATGGCTGACTTATACGTCTGGCGGTTTTTTACAGCTGCGATATGTTCTTTGACCCTTTCCGCGATCGTGCGTTTAGTCTGGCCGATATACGAACTACCACAGCTACAATCTATCTTGTAGACACCTGGCGTCTGGTATGGGATCACATCCTTCGGTGTGCGTACATGACTGGCTACTTTGGAGAACGGAACATATACTGTCTTGATGGAGAGTTTATTTAAGGCAGATCCAATTTTGTCCGTCACTCCTTTCACGTATGGCATGATCGCTGGTTGTATGCTCACCTCTGGATGTTTATCCTTTTTTAATTGACGTGGCCGTTGTTGACTCACTTTATAACCATTCACTTTTAGTACCTCCTGAACATGTGACAGTTCACCTTCCAGGTGTTCAGGGTCACAAAGATTATGGGCTCTGTTGGTTAAGGACGATACAACAGAGAGTAAGTGACGTGGGTGGTGATGTGAGGAGGCATGCAGGTATCGGTCCGTGTGTGTCGGTTTTCTGTATACAGAGTGTGCCAAAGACCCATCTGGTTTCACCATTACTGCGACATCCAGAAAGGCCAATCGTCTGTCTTTTTCCATCTCGAATGTGAACTTGGTCTTAGGGTGGATGGAGTTAAGATCGTTCACATATTGTTCTATTTCTGGCTCGCCACCGCTAATTATACAAAAGACGTCATCCACATACCTTTTCCAAAGCCGTATAGTAGTGGGTCCAGATGCTAGTGCCTTCTTTTCGAAATATTCCATCCAGATATTAGCCACCACCGGAGCCACAGGGCTGCCCATGGCAACGCCATCTATCTGTAGGTAGTGTTGGCCTTGGTATAGAAGGTAATTTAATTTTAACTTGGAATAATTGTATGTAACGGAAAATGGTGTGTTGCAGGTAGTTAAATCAATGTTTTTAATAATCCGCAAGCTGTAATTATTATTATGTATCAATAAGGAAGTAACATTTTTGATGTTTTTAATAAAATGCACATTTGTGGGTGACAGACGTCTCCGTGTCGATAAAACACGATGTTCCATTCCTATGCAAGTTTTGTTCTAACTTTATAAAAATCATCTCATCAGTCATCACAGTCATCAGTGTTATCTAGTTTATTACCTGTCTTACAAAGAGAGTGGCAAGCTATCAATACAGCGGGAGTTTTATTCATTACTTATTTTGCTTGCTTTATCTAATGGTACCTTTTTTTTAATCGCTCCCTGCTCCGATCCATTGCCACCGCCGCTGCCGCGCCGCACACCAATGTGGGGAAGTCTTTAGGCAGCGCGTAGGTTGGCGGTTGTACAACCCGGTTGCCACAAACAATGTACTCTGAACGGATTCTATTATAATTTATTCTTCCAGCGTTGAGTACACAATCCGTCAAGCGGGCCGCCAACAATGGTAACGGTGGCACCGATTTTTCCAACATGGCGGCGAACAAAGAAGTGCGCCTAAAAGAGATTTATCACGGCCGAGGCAACAACAGGGAAGTTCGGAGCTACGTCGGCCACAACTGTTGCCACCTCTATACGAGTTTTTAACAATGCGAGCTCATATTTTTTGAGATTCCGCAGTCCATGTTTACAGAGTTCATTCACTGAAAAATGGAAGCTCTAGAAAATTTGGTGTTCTTAGTTTAAAATAATGTGTACTGAGAAAGAATTGATTCTTATGATGGACCCTATGACCCTTTTGGTTGGTATCTTATACAAACGTTGGATGTTATTTCCACATTTTGTGGGGTTCGATTCCCGGCCCGTTTCTTTAAAATCGTTCAAAGTTAAAGTCAAAATATTTTATTGCTGAGTATACTGTATATACTTATCATATATTTTTTTCCACGTTGAGATTTTTGAAAATAGGTAAAGGAAGTTTAATTTCAGTAAAATTTTCTAATTTTCTTTCATCAACATTTAGGGCAACACAGCTCTGCTCATACAGGAAGGTCGCGGTCAAGCAACACTCACGCACGCACGGTATCTGTGGATGTAGGTATGTATGTGTTATGTGATCAGTGGATTCAACTCCGAAGAAATATCCCATAGTAGGTGCAGAAGGTAGGTAATTCGAGTACCTAAGCAAAAAAATAGCATAATATCGCAAATCATTAAAAAGAGTTCAAAAATTCATATTGAAACGAAATTCGTGCCAAACTTGACCACATAACCGCCGATTAAACTGTAGATAGATAGGTATTTGACTTCTTACTTTTTAACTTTTGTTTGCGGTCAACCCTTTATACTTATACCAAACAAAACATTAAGAACGAAGAACATAGGTACATAAAATCCCATAAGTATATATAGGAATGATAAGTGTGTTTGTAGTAGGATACGTACGGCGGCCGCCGTTTTTCCACGCAATTAATTTTCACGAAGCATTTGATAATATTCGTATGTGTAGAAGAGTTGTATTATGCTCTCCTTGAATGGCATGTTTTCTTGCTCTGTTTTTACCGATTCACTTGATTTATTCGAATAACCTACTTCGGAAGTATCTTTATGAAAACCATTAGTCTACAAATACAGCACTAATACACAATTAAGGGAAACTAGGGCTATAATGGTGGTATAATAAGTTCTACTTATACGTATGGAGTTGCCAAGTAAAAGAGTTGGTAGATTTATTAAAAATTTCAATGGGAGCTTTTTGTGACATACTGTTGCAACACATAACTTTAAACGCATTTTGCTTAGCGTGTAACGACTCTACCGGATTGTTCCAAATTGTCCCTTATTAAATCGACATTAAACCTACTATCAGTTTAGTGCGGTGTTAGCTGCAGTGTGGATCACCGAATGGCACTAGTTGTGCCCGGAGGCCGTGCTGCAGTTTTATGTATTCGTGATTTTAAACTACGGTTTGGCCTATAAGGACTTGTTTCCAATTGGCCGTAAAACTATATTTAAAAAACGCGATTGTATAGGCAAATTACGGCGCAGCGCACTATATTAGAGTTTACACCTTAATCCCGTGATACATTATTGCTAATTTCATAACATTAGGTATATTTGTCCAAAACATTTGTCCAAACATTTGTAAATCCATCGAAATTGATTATTTTAATGAATCAATCAATAACCATTAGAATAGTTTTACAACACCAACCTTACATTTTAATGGCAGCGAGTCCGGTGCTTCGTGAACTCATTAACGAAGATTGATTGCAGTCTCTGTGACGTCATGCCCTCTTCGTTTAATTCTCTACTTCGCATTTACATTCGAACAGACTAAGGACACCTCTTTTCATATACTCTCTAAAGCCACATGCGTTCTAGACACGTATAACAGTAATGAGTTATTTTCAGTCAACTACATTTGCCGCCTAGTTATAATAGCCCTGGGTGACTTTAATATGTCAATTGATTTTTTACGTATTTTTAAACCAAATGAAAAAAATATATATACATACAGCCGAACATAGAACCTCCTCCTATTTTGGAAGTAGGTAAAAATACGAAAAATGCTCCCCGGTTTTATATAAAGGCATTTAATATTGAGAGATTCGAAATTCTAACAGTACTTTTTGTATGGAGTGCATCGTGAAAAGCCTCTTGCGAGTACCGGTGCACTCTCATGTGACTTGGCCCTCGCAACCGCAAGGTTGGAGGGGCCAGAAGGAGAAAAAATATATAGGTACTTACATACGATCGCGTGAAACACATTACTCTCCCTTTAGCTTCACTGTAGTCGGGTACAATAAAATCTAAAATGACTTCCTTCGTGCAACGATATTCGTAACTTTGAGGTGCATACGCCTCGCTATTAGAAGTACTATAATTTTACTAGTATAGGGTGGAAGTCATACGTTTCCACTGAGCAAGTAGCTCAAACGGTTGAGGTCTGGCTACTTTATAACAGGAATTGTTAGAGACGACTCACACTGCACAGGTTGGCCTAACGGTAGAGGTAGGGGGTCGATTCCCCTACGGACAGATAACATTGTACAATTTGTATGAGTTAGTCACAATTAAAGAATCCTTGAATAATTCCCATAGAATAGGAGAAAATCCGAGTTTGGGGTTAGAAAAACTTATGTGTATGTATGCATAATTATTGTTATAGAAACCTTTAGAGGAGTTAAAGAAGGAATTTCTCTTGCGATTGCAAACGATGAGTATTATGTATGGGTGAAGGGAACCAAAAAATCACAAACTATATGGTTGCTGTCAAACGCCAGTCAATAATGACTTTCACCTCAATCAAGCTGGAAGGGACTGGCTGTGGCACAGAAGAAATAATAGTACCAAACGGTGGTAGAAATTATAATTTCGAAGAAACAGTTTGACCACGGAGGTCTTCTAAAAATTGCCTGAAATTACTGGACTGACTGAAAGTTTTGGAATTTGATAGGAATCAGGTATACTATTAAATTATCCAGTTTTCATTGCAATTTCTCTGGATTCATTATACTAAAAATATATATGTACATTGTATTGAAACTTAGTGTATACAATACATTATATCACATTTTCAGTTCAAATACTGGAAGTCTGAAAGCACCTTAGGGCAAGTGAAAAGTCAAGCGCAAGAGAAATATTCCAGTTTCGCTGGCTGTCGTGTATCCGGCCAAGGAAGTGGCTCCCAAGCGAGCATTTCATTATTTCCTTTTATACTTATTTACGTACATACCTATACCTATAGATCCTGACACAGCTGCCATTGCATTTCAAAGCACAATTTTCTACTTAAATATCAAACTAGCTGTTTCACGCGGTTTCGCCCGCGTAGAACGCGGAAACAGCTTCTCCCGAGATATCTATAGCCATGTGTTATTTTTATGTATAATCTATATTATTGTAAAGTTACATTAGAATCTGTTCCGTAGTTTTTGCGTGAAACAATAACAAACATCTAAACTCACAAACTTCCAAACATCCTTACAGACTTCGCGTTTATAATATTAATAGCATTTAGCTAAGCTACTTCGCATTTTCTTTAAGAAGGTATTTGACTGAAAATGTTTTGTTGTTTGTATATATTAGGTATGGTAAGTATAGGGTAGGTACCTATATAACAATTAGTTTTATTTACTGTAACAAATTTACTTCCTCCTAAACCATAAACCAAAATGATTAATGATTAAAAACATGTGCAAGAAAGTTTAAATAAATGTATCTAATAACAAATAGGAAATCAATTACAATTTTATGAGCACAGAACTCTGCAATAAAAAAACAAAACAACTTGTTTTCTAGCCGACTAACGATGTTAAATAATACTTGATTCCCATTAAAGAACTCTGATAGCCTTGTTTCTTTTCGCAACAAAAGTCTGGCATTAAAAAGGGGTTATTTGAAATCCCTTTGTAAATTTACCTTTCGCAACAAGAATAAAAATAGAATGAGTTTTCTTTCCACATTAAGAGTCGATGGTATGTCAGCTCAAATTCAAATTTCCCCCCCGCATGCCTCTCCCACCGCCGCCGTCAGCGCACCTATCTCACTCGCACTATTTATGTAGGGTAAGCTACACAATGTTGACCGTCCAAGATGGTTCTTAATAAAAAAAACACTATGTATTAATAATTTATTTACAGTCAATGTCAACATACTTTATAGCATAGGAGTACCACATCACCAAGTAACATTAATATCAGGCGTCTTTGTCATTCAAAGAATCGTCTATTTTATAATAACAAATTGTTACATAATGTGATTTTTAAACTTTGTGTGCTTCAACTGTGTTTTCGAAATCGTGAATAACTAGTAAAAGTCTTCTACTTTACTGCATATTTATTACAAAATGAATTATACAGTATTGTTGAAATAGCGACGGATCATCCGACCCGCTGTGAGATATCATAGCCCCTTAAAGTATTTTCTTTACCGTAATTAAAGTATTTTCTTTTAATTCAGTTTTATTTTTCAAAATACCACATTTGAATCGGATACAGTTTTGACTTGTTGAACATTGTTTCTACTCATTAAAACAAAACTGAAAAACACAATTTAAAATAATATGTATAAAGTTATTTGGTTTTTATTCATTGATAATTGACAATTTTATTGTGTCATATTTTTGTAATGTATTTTTCATAATTATGAACCTAAATTGCTCAGCTGTTTTTACTTTGACCGGAACAGCAAAAAGAAAGTCATCGGTCTTAAGTTACTGTGCTTCGCTTCTCATACTTAGATCTACTAGGCGCATATTTAGGGAGCGGCCTTTATGAGAGCGACCAATGAGTGACTCCCGCTCAGCGAATTACTAAGTAGATATGCTTGAATGCAGTATCAAAATATAATTGTACCTACTAAATATTCAATTCCAGTGAAGGTATTCCCTCACAGCTGCCTCAAAATACATCAAAGAAGGAATTCTTAGGAGCAGTGCAGTCTAATTTTTCATTACTCATACTCTGAAAGAAGGTCTGAAGTTGCCTGAGTAGCGGGTTGAAAGTAATACATCTCAGCCCTAGGGAGAATCGCTTTCAACTGACAGCTGTCAAATTATATAAAAAAAACTAGTACTATTTTGACATTTCTATTGGACCATGTTCCAACTGTCTATACAGCCACTCAATTACAGCGCGATGTAAAATTGAATTAACATAAAGTTATGTAATAATTAAAGAATATATATTTTTTAAATGACTTTATTATAATTATTACTGTCAACTTTTCTTTAAAATAACATAGATTGGGAAAAATATTTATCATTTTTTCAATGATGGAAATTAAAAATAATGGCAGAATAGCTGGCCGGCCACAGAAAAAAAAACATACCATACTTCGCTATATATAAAATCGCCCATATAAAAACCATATTTCGCTACCACTTGCGCTGCAAATCAGGCTCCGACTTTACCAACAACTGTGGTGAGAGCGGTGCCTTCATCAATCTTCAGTAATTAGCCAGCGACGCTTCCCGGCTAACACTAATGACGCTCAAGGCGTTTGCTTGCCACACCTCACTACATAAATTATTACGTCAAACGTCACTACGGAATCGCATCCATACCTATCCTACCTGTCGCCACTAATGATGGTCTATATCGATTATATGCCAATCAAACTGAGAACTAGGGGCATACCTGCATGAAATAAGAGTACCATACCAGACTGGGTGTGTGGACGATGTCCAGCAGTGAACATTGAAGATCTGATTATGATAAATATGTAATGGACGATGGGACAGCATGGATGATCACAGTAAAGTAAAATGTTTCTATTTCTTATTCATATTAATTGTGTTTTCTAACGCTTTCTTGTCATCAGATTTACAACACTGTGATCTATAGTGAAAAATATTTCATCATCATGGTCATCACTCATTACTTAGTCTCATATCATTCCACTGATGGACGTAGCGTAGTTCTTCACTTTTTATGTTTAATGAGTTTTCAAAGGCTAAGGTTTTTTTTCAGAATTTAAGGAATTCAACCGCACGGCGACTATGGCACTCCAATAAACTACAATTACACTAAGTCTACACCAATCTAGCCTGTATCTATTTCCTAACTAGGTTGAACAGAGCCCCATCCTCGTCCTACAACGGATAGGCTAAGCCCCGCGGCAACTGCCGATCTTATTAGGCTCTTCTGTTGGGTCTTAGTGTCTCAGTCCAGACATGTTCAATCAACACATTGTAAATCCCACCCTCTATCTATTACACCACATTCGGTGCAGTTGAATGAAGGCAATTTCTTCATAATGAATGCAAACTGTTTTGTCACCATAAATCTAATAACTTGTTAGTATGCGCCGCCCCTATACCTATAGCTATGGAGAAAGCATGAATACGGGAGCTTGGTTTCGGTCCGGGCCCAACAATGGTACCCACTCAACATAGAAAGGAATTACCTACTTAAGTAACGTGGTATAAAAAATACAAATTGACATATATACATAGGTACATACAAACATACATAATATATAATTATACATACATACAATATCGCCAAGTGTCGCGACCCTGACACATTTCGCTCCGTCTCATTATTCTCTTTTCATCACACACTCTCGCCGCCGCCGGACGCAAGTGCATATTTACACCGGCAATACCAACTCATTTTACCTTCATCCGGCTAAGATAGTCCAATTTCTAACGTCTTAAATTGATTGCTGTACAAAATGAACTGAAGTACGTACCTACAGCAGTGAGTTGTTTTCGTTCAGGTGGAGCATCAAATTGAGAGGGCGCGACATTATCGGATTGAGGTGATCAATCTCAATTAATCAGAGCGATCGGCGTTAACTTCTAATGACTTGTTATTAGGTTGAAACTCCCGAGGAATACAAACTCGTATTGATTTGAAGGTTCGCCACCGCCGCCGCCGACGCCCCTATCTCTGCGTCGACATTTTTCGTTGTGAATTTTTGTGATTGCAAAATTAGTAATTGTTGAATAATATTAATGAATCACTTTACTATGAATTTTGATATCTTGGATTCATTTAGAGTTTTTACATTTTTCTTTGATAAATTGTGTACCTTTCTTTAGTGATTTTGGCCACGCAATGTTCAACAACTTTGAAAATCTAATTCCCATACAAACATGTCTCGAGACGGCCGGCCGTGTTGCTTTATTTACGTATCTTGAGTCTCTTCCCTGCAAATTCAAATAATTGAAGTTTTCGCAAGTATTTTCCATTGCATCAAATTATTTTTCCCTCAATACAATAATATTCACTAAATGTATATAAAATACTTACCTTTTTTAAAAAAGTAGTAGGTATTATTTATATAATAAACCTGCTTACCTATTTTCATTTTCGAAATCTTAATTTTTGTCTATCTTGACCGTAATATAGCTCTAATTATTCAGTGATAAATTGTAGATCACTGATAATATATATTAAGAGAAACTGCTCCTTATTTTTAAAATGATTAACCTTTACTATTCACTATTGAAATTCAAACCGTTTACCAATTAAACTAAACTAACAGGCTTTCAAAAGTTTCAATAGGTATAATCTTGCACTGTAAGCAGCAATAATTTTACAAATAATATTCTAAGAATTTCCTAATTGGGTTCAAAACTGTTCATAATCAGATTTGTAATATAAGTAGCTTACGACGTTATAAGTCTTAGAAATGAACAGCTTGTCTCTTAGGGATTTCGATTGGCAACATAGCCATTCCAACCAAATCAATTGTATTATTATGGCGCAACTTTTAACAACAACTTTTGATGCTCCATGCCATAGATAGAGCAACTCATGATGGGAAACAACTCTAATACGAAAGGTTATGAATGTGTTGTTCAATTTATTACGTTTGATATTCGGTGTGTATGACAAAGACATTTTAATGTAAGTTTGACATTGTTAATAATAATTATTTAAATTATTAATTGACATTATTTAATTTACTTACTAAATGTATGTTATATTTGATTATGTTTAAAAATCTGACGTGTAACCAATAAATATGATAATGTTTATGTGTGCATGATCCCTCCCCCCCTCCCCCACCTTCTACACCCTAAAATGTGTCTGAGTTTATATTATTGGTCGGTGTGGACATGTAATAATTACTTATTATGTTTTTGAGATTGGACATTATTCAGTTTGGACATTTTTCAGATCGAGCATGGTCGTTGGACATTTTTCAGATTACAGTAAAATTAAATCGTTTGTTTGGTGACTAAGGCGATTTTGAAAATACTTTTTTTAAACAATTCTTGTAAATGTTTGTAAATTATGTTAATGTTTTAGGTAAAAGAGAACCGGCTAAAATAAAAACTTGTGTTTGGAACGTGGTTCGATGGCAGTTTATTAATTACCGATACATTTTCAAATCACAAATCTTGTACATTTAAAATGAGCAACTTCAAACAGCACGGTTTCGCTTTCGTGTGCTCGCTGACAGATAGCAATCTTCAGAGGGAGGGAACAGCACGCGCTGTTTAATTAATGGCGGCGTATCGCGTGAAAACGCCCCATTTGTCTCGCCCCCAGTCGGATGCGCACAGAAGAATTGTAAGCGATACAAATACCTTAAATGTTTTCAAACACTTCGTTGCCGCTCTGCGATTTGCAGGCCGCGCGATCTGCAATTGTAATAGCTAGATCGCACAGATACTCGGTTCGGTTAGCAAACAAAGTGTCTGGCGTTTTTAAGCGTGCATGTGCTTAAAAGCTCGCGGCCTATAGCATTTTAGCACAATACCGGCACATTGCGTTCCAAATTTTTTTTGTTTTTACAATCTTTTAATGACCTTTTAATTTGTTCGTTTGTCAGTCGGGAGGAATCTTGCAATCGATTTTTCGACCGCTTCCCAATATCCGATCATGCTCAAATTTTGTACCCACCTTTGATTCTGAAGACAATACATTGGGTAAAACTCGGTAATATGCCCCACTTGACATAACGCACACACTAACAAAGCTACGTAGCACACGAATAGAAACGCAAGTAGCATACAACGTAGTAGACAACTTGTCGGGCGACTATGGCTAGTTGCGTTTCTATTCGTGTCCTGCGTAGCTTTGTTAGTGTGCGTGCTATAGGTGAGTGGGGCGTTTTGTCAAGTGGGGCGTATTACCGAGATTACCCTTAAAAGTAGTAACCTACCTATTCAATGTTATATTTTTAAAAACTCGTTTTTATTTTCTTTACAGTGTCTGTACTGTGTGTCAGATGTCCAAAAAGTTGATAATTCCAAAGACAGAATTATCCCAATTGAACTACACTAAATGATATTAAATAACAAGATTACTTAATTCCAATTATCTCTATGATTGCAACTGTTTGGCTTTTAATTAAGTTAGGCATAGTAATTTGTAGCCCAGGGAAATGCTTTTACACTTGTAGTCGGTGTTTGGGCTTTGTTTGTACGATCACGTATTTCATTCGAGTGCCGCACCGCCGATGGTGATTATGCAAATTCAGCGCTCCCATCCCCTGTGCGAATCACATAAATCGTTTCATATTTTATCACTTTTTTGCATAATATATTTTGTGTAAGCCGACGATCAGTCAGCGCCCGTCAGCGTTGAAAGGTGGCTCGTTTGAGAGATGATTTATTAACTTTTCTACTACAAAATCGGGTCGGGAATTACGTTTTGACCACTCATGTCATACAGTAAGCTTACAACATTTTTATATAATTTATTCCACACTGTCAGTATTATCACATCACATTCATATTGTTAATAGGTACTACTTACATCACCAGACAAACCTGTCTGAAGGAATTTGCCCAAACTATTCATGTACAATTGCAACCTACGAGTATCTTAATTCTTCTCTCGTATTTTGTGGATTTTTGTAATAGTACATTACTGCCGCGGCCCGCAACAGAGGCATTGATGGATATACGTGAGTCCATCAATGCCTGGTTGTGGCCAAGACTTGTATAGTAGTTTTCTCAAACAAATGCGCGGAAATTCAAACTATTACTTATGTACACCATTTTATTTCATACATATACATTCCAAAATCATTGACGAACAACAATAAATTTCCACGCGCCAAAATGTTCATTTGTTTTTTTACACTAAACTGCTTGCAATTTGCAAGGCAATTCGAAATTTAAAAAAACTGTTGTTATTTTACCTCCGTGGTTGCCATGGTCACATGACATGATATGAATTAATATGGTCATTATTTGACCGCTAGGCACTACATATATGGATTTTCATTCAAATTATTTGCCCGTCTGCTCTCATTTATTTGACCAGTACAGCAATGACGATTTAACTCGAAGAAGGTTGTCAAAATAATGTTCACATTTCCAAGCATGTTTGAGAAAATTATGTATTTTGTTTAATCGTAGCACGACAAATGGATTATCATTGCAAAACATTAATGCCATATTTATTTGACATAAGAATTTCACTGATTCATTTGATTCTTTCACCCATTCATTGAAAATTAACTGTAACAGTAAACATTTACTTGTAATACGTTCTCCACATATGTAACCTTCCACTGTGGCAAATACCTATTTTCCCACTTTCCTAACGAAGTAAATAGACCCATTAGTTTCTTTACTCAAATATTCGCAAAGTATTTTCCCTTTGTGTTTAGCCCTAATGTTATGAATAGAAGAGAGCCTCTTTGGAAATACAATTATCCGTAGTTAGGAGGGCTCTACCTTTTCTTATAGCGGTAATTACATAGCTGTAGTAATTATAATAATTGCTTTCAACGACATATTAAATTACCACTTTCTTAAGGGGCATATGCCTAGCAGAAGTAGGGTCCAAAAATGAGTCATAGACGTAGGCTCTTTTCCACACATTTGAGAAAATGTTAAGTCCTAAGTCAACATTTTAAGCTGGATGATGTTAGCTTCTTCTTCCCAGCTCTATATAACACCTTGGAAGCGGTGATAGATAAAAAATTGACGTTGTATAAATGTACCCAGTGTACTTACATGCAATAAAATAGTTTTGACTTTGACTTTGACTTTGCAGGACCGGTCGTCGTGGAGATCCTTGGGGGAGGCCCATGTCCAGCAGTAGACGTCTACAGGCTGATATGATGATGATGAAGTAACATTTTGGGTGAGATGGACCGACACGAAGATATTATGGGCAGTTTTTTTATCCATGTAGAAATGTGGAAGAAATTGTATGAAAAATTGCGCGAATACCTTTGTCGAAACTAACCCATTTATGAAAACGCAATAAGGTCCGACGTCAAAAAGCTTAGTAATAAATAACAAGCCGGTCAGTCACGAAATTTGTTCCGCGACCGTTGCCCGCGAAAAATAATATTTCGAGCATGGTAAGCAATAGGCATATTTCACTAACTGGTAATTTTTGCGCTTAGGAAGGGAAGGGGCTTCTTTTTAATGAGTAACTACGCATTTCACATAACTACTAATGTGTATATTCGATGGATTTCGGAAATTTCTTTAAGGCGTATGTGAAGCAACCACCGACTTTGAATTTTTAAATATCACCATAAACGTTCATTGTTATTAAATAAATCTGAGACTTATATACATGGTAAGGTTGTATTTTGTGTGTTATCTTCCCACTTTAACAACAAAAATCGTTACACGCCAATAAGGTCTTTGTTTAACTTTACGCTAGATACCTATATATAGGAACTAAGCTTATAAGGTTGGTGGCCATCTAGACGGATCACAATCCCCACCGGTCTCTTTATGGAAATAATTTTCATAATACTTATTGCGTTCTTATTTGTAGAACTTTCCTTCACTCCTACTGGCCTCACAGAGGAAGTAATCTGGCCTGTAGACATTGTTCTTACAGCCGGACGTCGTCGCAATATCTATAAGAGCATTACAATCACAAAAGCAATCGTAATAAGTCCTCTGATCAACCGATTTCAAACTGAAACAAAGCCCCGGACAGCTGGAACGCGAACAAAATAAAAGAGAGAAGTAATTTGTACAAGGTTTTTGATGTTCCAATCAACAAATTATCCGCTTTTGTTGATTATCTTGATGGAAGATGGAAATAAAGGGATAAACACAGAAAGAAGCTCCTATTGGGGCTTTGTATCTGTTTGTTAATTATTGTGAATTGAATTACAGACCCGATTCTGTAGTTAGTTCCTACACGCTTATAATTTGAAAGCATGATGTTCTGGGTTATCGCGTTGCTTCTTTTGTAATATTATAATAAACATCAGACAAAATTTGGCAACTTTTAGTTATATATAAAAAAATAGGTAACATTTTTTTTTTGTTTTTATTAACCCACCTGTACGGTCCATGGATTCAAAATTGAGCTCAACAGCGTTAAACGCCTATAAATTCACGTAAGTTAAAAACAAAAGTTATACATTTCTTCAGGTTGGAATGCTTACTAATAAATTTTAGATGCACATAGGCTATTTTTTCAAGGAAATGGATTCTCAAAGTGTGGTTTAGTAAGTCAACTAACCATGGCAAAATCGCGAGGCAAAATACTAGTAATAAATAAAACATTACATATTGAGTTGAGAGTCCAAACAAAAAGTAAATCTTCTTATAGAATTCGGTGATGCACCAACAAAAGAAAACGTCGTATCACATAGAAGCACTTACTCTTAACAATGAACGATACAAAATAATGTAAAATATCCACTTAACGGCGCTCCCATATTCCGCTTTTGTGCCTACCAAAGAAGCAATATTTCGATGAGTAGCAGCAGGCATTCTTAAATTACACGTCAAAGGTTTCAGATCGGTTTCAAGATACGGGAAAGAAATGAAAATTCTCTCTGAAAATATAAAGGGAATATTAGCGGTGTTGGCGCCCGCTCTCCCTTACGGCGTCACAGAATCTTGGGACGATCTCAACCCTCGGCTGTACCACGCCGTTCACATATACTGGTTAAAGTTTTACGGCATGTGGTACAACGGATATTCGCCGAAAAACATTCTCTTTTGGCTACAGTTGATGTACACCCTGATCGTGTTATGGCTGGTCTGTTTTTTGCCCGGCATTGGAGAAGTCGTTTATTTACTGAAGCGGAGGGAAAATATTGGGGACATCGCCGAAGGGTACCTACATATCTCTTCGTTTACTTACAGACATTGTTTGTTTGATTATTGATCCAAATGTTTCTAATCAACTGTCTTTTACCATCTTCGAAATTTTTGAAGTTAATTAAACAAATTCAAAAGCTAAATATAGCAACATATAGCTAAGTAAGGTTATGTAGTTAATAAGAAAACATTTGGATGAAAATTATTTAAAGGTTAAACTCAAATTAAAGTCATGTCACGTCAAACATCACAATTAAAGTTTAAACTTGAAAATTAAGTAAAACCTCTCAAAATATATATAACAATTATATCGGTTTCTAAATATACTTAGAAATCTTTATATTTTACTTATTTATTACTACGATGAGATTGAGTGAAGCGAAAGAGGTTAGGATCGCGATACTTTCCCCCTCTGTTCTTTCTGCCTACCCCGCCAGGGACATAGCGTGAAGATAATGTACGTATTTTATTATTTATTTACGTCTGTTTTCCAGGTTGTACTTATTCTTGAGCGAAATGTATACCTATTTCAAAATAGCCGTATTCTGGTTGAATAAGGAGAAGATTATAAAGCTGCTGCAGTACCTGCACCGCGCTGAATTCAAGCCACAGGAGCCTGAACATCGGAACATTCTCAGGAGGAGCATCAAAAAAGCCCGCCTAGTGATGGCTGCATACTGCACTATATGTGTCGGTGCAGTTACTGGTATTATTTATTTACTTTAAAACACAGTAAACACTTTAATAAAACAAAATATACCTAAAAGATTTACTTAGTTCATGTCTAAGATGTGTTATGTCATATGTGTTAACACACGTATCTTCGTCATTCATAGATTCTCGTAGAATACTGGTTTAAATAACTTGGTTTTCTCAAGGAACAAGTGGAAATTATGATTTTTTTTTTATTTGAGAACACTAAAAGTAAGTGTAGTGTAGGTACAGTACTGTAGTTTTTTTTTAGTGTAACTTTGTAACCAGTAACCACATAGAATCTATCTGGTATCTACCAAGATACAAATAAAAACTGATCATTTTTCTCACAAATGTGAAAAATGAGCTTTTACAATAAACCGTGAAAACAACATGTACCTACATAGTTTTGATTACTCATTAGAAACTGCTCACTATTTTCCTATCTATGGAACCAGATATTTTACCAGGAACCTATGGAACCAGGTAAATGTTTATTTTTCACAAATTATTTACTTTCCTACATAAAAACATTAACATTTCATCGGCGCCATTTTCTTCCATCGCTCTTGTGCGGTGTTCTTTCAAGTAAAATGCTCTATAAAATTCAATAATTATAAACATTTCTGTGTGCGTAAATAACGTTACTTAATCAATACGTAGTAATTGCGATATTCGAAATGCATTTCTTTATTGCAGGGAAACGTGCTTGGATTTATTTTGAGTTTTATCTAATTTACAGTGGGAATTATTATGCCGATGACTGAAAATTTCGATATTTTACCGACAAACGTGGAATACTATCCGGTGTTCGACGTGTACCAATCACCAGCCTACGAAATTATATACATTAATCACGTGAGTTTATTAAACGAGCCACGGCATTTAAAGAAAAAAAACATCGCGTTACTTACCTATTTGAAAACAAAAATTACGAGGTCAAGGGTTTAAACCCAATCGGTAACCCGCATAAAAAAATGTTTTTTTACAGCAAGGGTCTCGAAGATAGATAAGTCCATTATTGCTCTGCCAATTTTATAATAAAAATAGACCTTTGGGGGAGGCCATTGTCCAACAGTGGATGTCTTCCGGCCGATATGATGATTAATATTAGATAAGTGCAATTCAATTACCAATGATTTTTTTATCGAAACATAATTACATATTTTACTGACTGTTCTCAAACAGTGGAGGAAAACATCGTGAGGAAACCTCGTGAAGTCCACCAACCCGCACTAGGCTAACATGGAGGACTATGGCCCTCGTTGAGAGGATAGGTTTATGTCTCATCAGTGCCGGGGCATATTATTAGACTGTTGATTGATTGGTTGATTGAGGTACCAATTTCAGTTAATAACAGATATTATATCAAAGCATACCACACGCAGAGAATGTTATACTCATGTTATACTTCTAATTATAGGTATCTACTAGGTACATTTCTGTGGTAGGTGTTACTAATTATACTCCGATTGTCGCCTGTAGGGTGATGGGAAGGGGACCCAAAATAAAGCCGAAGCACAGTTAGCTGTTTTATTATTAACTTTGAACTTACACAGTTGATATACTCTGTTATAGATTTTGTCCCACCCCATAGAAACACAGATCACTATCATTATGCCTCTAACTAGGCGATTCAAAAAGATTCCGCGGAACATAGGGCTGGGTGATTCTACTGGGAAAAAAATAAAAACAAAATTTTATAAAATCAACCAAACTGTTTATTTTTTGGTTAATTGAGATCAAAATAGCATTAATATAAAATTTAATTAGCATCATTATATGTTTGATTATCTGTTACTTAATCATCTGTTCTAATATCTCCTTCAATATCATTTTCATTGTCTGTTTCCTTATCTGTACCAACATATACTACTAACTACTTTTGCACTATTTGTTCTAATAGTCATTTCTGTCTACGCTATGTCATTTCTGTCACTGCGTGCAGACAGAAATGACGTAGACAGAGATGACGATTTCACGTTAGTTTGATCTTAACTAATCTTTAATTAATTGATTCTTGGTGTGGCTAGCTGATGCAGATGATATTGGTTTCTGTGCATAATTACAACCAGTTATTAAGTCACAAACCGCAAGAATTTCAAAGATATTTAACCTGAACAGAATTATGGTTTCGTAGTAGAATGACCGGGCTACGTTCTTAATAGAAAATAATGAATAGATCCGGAAATAACATTTTAAGTAGGAATCTCTGGAAGATCAAAAGGTAAACAGTTCGAAAAATTTTGAACTTTAAACAAAAAAAAAAGGATAATCTATCAAAACAAAGACAGGCATATAGCGGCTCGTTAGCTACACGATTGTACTTGAATAGTTCAGGAGGTAATTAATTAATATGCATTCATGCTCGCAGATTTACTACAAGCCAGCGACCTGTATAATCGACGGAGTTATGGACACTCTGCTGGCCGCCTTTGTTACATCCGCAAGTAAGCATTGCATATTTACACACGTCATCATCATGAACAGCCTGCACTAGTCCACTGCTGGACATAGGCCTACCGAGGCGCGCAGCTGCACCCGACCTTTGATTCGCCGCATCCAGTCACTGCCAGTCGCCGTACGCAGATCGTCGCTGCATCTAGCCGGGGGGCGTCCCACACTACGCTTGCTAAGTCGTGGTCTCCACTCGAGAAATAAAAATACCAGATACCCCAGAGGTTATCAGTTCTTCCACAGATTCTGATGTGACCAGCCCACTGCCATTTAACGTGGTACTAATGTTTTGAGCACACGTGAACCTGAATAATGTTTCAATTCAATTATTATTCATTAGTATTTATTGTACAATAAAAAAAACACACACACAATGAATACAGTAGCTTACATTAGTACGACTGCGGGCTTATCGCTACAAGTGATTTCTTCCAGACAACGTTTGGTTTGGTTCTTTCATGAGAATAGCCATGTTATTCCGAATAATGTCTATATAAACCTTAATGTATTTCTTGATATCTAATGTTTAACTTCGCTCGGTAAACAGAAAAGTACTCATACAGTCAGTACAAACGGATAATGCATTAAAATTTCATGACTTGTCAAAAAAAGTAACATAACGTTCCGCCAACCACTCAAAGTGATCTAAGTCAAATAGGTAACAAAAGTAGCTGTCAAATAAAAAGTGAGCTTCTTGGTCTTCCCTTAGTCTTCCTATAAATAAACAAAATGCTGTGCTGCGTATGGCACGAACGATACTTCGCGCAAATGACATGTAGCACAATCGTACATCGCACCTCGTATTTCGCACTTACCATACTTTTCAAAAATGACATGTCGCACAATCGTACATTGCACCTCGTATTTCGCACTAACCATAATTCTTAGAAATGACATGTTGCACAATCGTATTTCGCACGAACGATACTTCTCAGCAATGGCATGTCGCACAATCGTACATCGCACCTCGTATATCGCACTAACCATATTTCTCCGAAATGTCATGTCGCTCAATCGTACATCGCACACTCGTATTTCGCACGAACGATACTTCGCACAAATGACATGTCGCATAATCCTACAACGCACCCTCTGGATCGCAATTCAGTAATAATCCTGGTAATTAGTACTGAAATAAAATGTTCATATTTCCAGTTGGCCAAATAGAAATATTAGCGTTTAACCTGCGCAATTTTAACACCGTGGCGGGGCGGCGACGCGAGCGGGCCGTTAGGGCGAACAAATGTGATGGAAACGCCTCGCAAGACCATTACGTGCTAACCGTGCTCAGGGATTGCATCGTACATCACAATAGCATTATAAGGTACGACTCATTCTAGTTCTTGTTACACTTGTTATTAGACTGTTTGGCCGGACTAATTGTTGTAAAACAAATTACAGCTAAATTTTCGCGCGGAAAACTCTCATAAAAACATAGCTATTGTTAGAAGTGATTCGAACCCCTGCCTTAAAATAGAAATAGGTAGCTATACTGTATATTCTTTAGCCTATGAGGTTTCCTCGCGATGTTTTCCTTTACCGAAAAGCATAGTGATACTCATTGGCACGAGCCAAGGTTTGAACCCACATCGTCTGAACGTGAGGCGAGTGAACAACCAACTACGCTACCACGGCTCACATATTAAGCTTAGAAATGGTTGTGATTTCAGATATGTGTCGATGATTGAGAGCGCGTTTAGCCTCGCGTCGGCGCTGCAATTCATGCTGAGCGTGATGGTGCTCTGTTTGGTCGGCATTCAGTTCTTGTCGGTATGCGCAATGGTTTTAAATGCAATTCTAAATACACATAGCCACAGTAGAGATAGATCACTAGCTTTGCGAATAAAATTATGTATGGGAAAAACTTTACTGGAGTAGGTAATCTAGCCAGAAATACAAGGTTTTTCAAGTTGTGAGTACTTGTTATCAGCTTATTATATTAATCCATATTGTTATATAAGTTGTAATTAGTTTGTAAGTACCCCAAAAAGAAAGAAAGAATACTTGCACAGGTGTAAGTAACAATCAAATTTCATTATATAATTTTTTTGTTTATTCGTGTAGTTGTCGAGAAAAACGATAAAACAGTAGTGTTTAATGTAATTATGCATAATGCTTACAGAAACTGTTATTTACACACATAAACCCAATTTTATCTTAAACCTCGCCAAAAAAATGCATCGTAATTTTAAATCTGGCGACTAAAACTATAAATAAAAAGAAACATCTTCTCCAACATAAAAAATACAAAGTGGTGTAAAAAACACAAACTGCATTAATAAACACAAACGCTTCTTTACTTTTATTATCTCCGCAGCGGAACTTACTGTCGTGTTTATTTCACTTTTTTGCTGACTCTCCGCAAATGAATGAAGTTCGGGCGAGCGACGCTGCAAATAAATTTTATTGTGTATCTGACAATCCTACTAACATTTGAATCCGATTGGACTCATTTCGCTCGGTCGTAAATCTAAAACGGAGACAGACTCAGGTCTGTATCCAGGAACCTATTAAATAAATCAATAGATTTTACGAAAAAAAAATCTAACTCCAAAAGTTCATTTTAGGCTTCTGAATCGTCATCATCATCATATCAGCCTGTAGACGTCCACTGCTGGACAAAGGCCTCCCCCAAGGATCTCCACGACGACCGGTCTTGCGCTAACCTCATCCAGCTGGGTCCCGCGACCTTCACCAGATCGTCGGTCCACATTGTGGGAGGCCTGCCTACGCTGCGTCTTTCCGATACATGATCGCCACTCGAGAACCTTTGTGCCCCAACGGCCGTCAGTTCTAAAAGCGATGTGCCCAGCCCACTGCCACTTCAGCTTCGCAATTCTTTGAGCTATGTCGGTGACCTTGGGTTGAGTGGGTCAAAAAATTATTTTTTATAGAATTTTAACATAATTATGAGCGGACATAGGATTAGGATATATACATACGGGTCAAACACATAACTCTCCTTTTAGGCTTTGCCGCTGTCGGGTAAAAATAACAAATGAGGATTGAACAACGTGGTCTTAGCACTCAAAATTCTTTACACTTTTCATTTATTGCGGTGATTACATCTAGCCAAAAATTATTATCGCTAGCATTCATTGAAAGGGCAAAAAGTGTGCTGCTTTGTATGCAATTACTTTTTTTAAAGCCCTATTTACAGGCTACTTATATATTTTTACTGCGGGTGGAAACAGAAATAAAGAAATTCTAGACGATGTTCAAATATGTGCTCGCGGCTCACTCGCTAGTGCAAAACAGAGTATAATGACCCCAGCACAATTAGGGAGGCCTGCGCCCTACTTTACTAGTCTAGAGATGGTTTTAATCGTGGGTCGGGTTAAAATTTAACAACTACGTGTCTGCCGAAACACGTTCGCCTAAAACGGAACAGCCAACGAATTGGGTTAATTCAGTTTGCACTGTCCGCACTTTTTAATTTCTCCGACAACAATCAAGTTAGCAGCACCCTTGACAAAAGTTACGACTCCTCTTCAGTCTTCGCGTCTGGTGATTAGTTTAAAATTACTTTTTGCTCCGCGTAAAATCTGATAACGAGTTCGAGACAATCGATTGCCTGGAACAGCGTAAAAAGTTTTTAATTTTTGTTAAGATAGACCGCACGTTAGTGGAAACGAAACCCTTATAAACTTGTCTCTCATAGATTGAAACTCCCTAGTAGGCTAGGCCAGCTCAAGGTCAAAGTGTTTCCACTGACGTGCGATCGACTGTACGACATACATTTTCTTAAATGCTCCCTTAACGATCATGCGGCATGACATGCAATACGTGCTGTCACTCATGCATGATCGTCTAGTTGTAGTGATTGACGTCAATGACATGCATTATACGTGCATGACATGCAAACTACGTGCTGGCCGTTGCGTCACTGTATTGATTGGTAGCAAGCATGATGGTCCATCATGCAGTAAGTAGGTATGACATTCACGTAAATGTTGCATGTCATGCAAGCATGATCGTTTAGGGACACTTTTAGAGCAACACGGCCGCTGACTTAACCCGGAGGACCGACGCTATACGAGTATATCCTGTCATTTCTAACGGACGGATCAACGCACACTTACTCGTATGCATGTCATGCACGCTGTCGCCACGCCGTATTAAATCGAACAATACATTCATATAACCTCATGTAGGTATGCTTACATATGTGTTTACGATCTTTCACCTTTGGCAGAGGGAAACATCTTAGTATGGCCACTAACGATCGCAGATGGCCACATAATAAATAACAGTAAGTAGTACAGAAGTTTAACTCCGAAAAACATAATTAAATGGCGGCTCCCATGTTGTTATATACATTGTGTGCGTATGCGTACATAAATGTTATTGTGTGGGTGTCACACACGCGCATCTCATCTGTAGTACAAGATTAGGGATATAATAATAGAGCTCTTTGACAAAAAGAAATGAATGAATGAATGAAATTTGATCAAATAATATTTTTCGATATCTAATGGTATTTTGGTAATTCTATTTATGGCTCGAGGCAAAATAGAAATAATATAATATGATATATTATTTAACGTAGTAAATGTTTATGGGATAACATATCGAAACATTGCGACACAATGCAAATATAATTTACTAACTTTCAATTCAATTCAAAGGATATCCATGGCGATTCAACGTGGCAATGCAGCCGGCGTCATGGGTACCTTTGAGCCGGGTACGATTCGCGGGGGCATTTTCGACTAAATTTTTTTTAATATTTTTTTTATTCAAATTGTCATCTGGTAGTTTGTTGTAGACATTTATTTAAAGATTAAATATTTATTCAATTCAATACACTTTATTGCACATTTAAAAATTACAGACAAAAAAAGAGAAAAACAGATACAGTAATGTACATCTAGGCGGCCTTATCGCTAAGAGCGATTTCTTCCAGACAACCTTTGGGTAGAGAATTAAGAGCAAATTAGAAGGTAGGTTGTGCAGTTAGCATATTTTAAAAATCTACATACACTAAAATACATAGGTATACAAATAAATAAATAAATACATACACACATGCATGCATACATACATACATACATGCATACATAACTTTATAGGCATAGGTATATAACCATGTCAAATTTCAGCTTTAATAAAGGCATTATTAACTGTATTCTGTGTTTGGTATAACGCCGTGCAGACAGACGGACAAAGCGAAACTATACATAATGGTTCCGAGTTTTAATGTACCCTAAAAAATACAAAAATCTTGATAGGTACCAATTCATTAAAATCAGGTAGGCGAGTAATCACTTCAATAAAAACTAAATTAGATAAGTATATGTAAAATGCTTGTGGTTTACAAAATAGGGAAAAGCTTTAAGATGTAATAAAATTAATGGCGTCCGTCATCATCATCATTCACATTGACAGATCGAGGACCCGACCAGCCACCCGATGCAAATTATATGGATGGCGATTTATTTAACGTGCATGCTGATTGAGGTGTTCATTCTCTGCTGGTTCGGTGATGAACTCATTTGGAAAGTAAGTTCTGCGATTCATAAAGATATTGTGTAAATTGGCCAAAAAATCCAAATTTAATGCGGATGAAACCATTATGGATACTAATTTCATGTAAACTTACGAACCAAATAGTTAGATCAGATTGCTACAGATGGCGCTGAATGCAGAAAACGGTAGATTACTCTTAATCTCCATTAAACTACATGGCGCTGTTTCACAAAGGCCATAGATACCTCGGGAAAAGCTGTTCCTACGGGAAAAAAACTTTTCTACGCGGACGAAGCCGCGGGAAAAATGTAGTATAAAACCGATATCCGCTGGGAAAACCACGACTAGGAAGATGTAGTGTAGGATGCCCCTTGGCTATAGATGGAGCGACGACCTGGCTAGCAGTAGGTGAGTGGATACAAAGTGGATGCAAAGAACCGAGGATAGGGTTCAGTGGCGCACCTTGGGGGAGGCCTATGTCTAGCAGTTGACTAGTGCAGGCTGATGATGATGAAGGATCTACCTAAATATAGCTCTTATCAAATTAAATATTTCAATTTTAAACATAAACTTAACATAATTAGATAGATACATGATATATCGAATCCCTGACTCCCAAACTACTTAGTCAAGCTGTATTTCAGGACTCCGATTTTGGTCTATATATCACATCATTTGACCAGATACTTCCTCTAGTGCCTGCAATCCTGGCTTTCCTATTGTATTTGTTTCCAAATTAAATCATTTTTCCAGAGCATGGAATTAGGTAAAGCCGCTTTCGAAGGACCCTGGCTGACCCTGAATGGAAACACGACTAAGATCATCATCGTGTTCCTGGAGAGATGCAAGCGTCCTATGACGGTCACGGCTGGCAAGGTCTTCATTCTCTCTCTGAACACCTATACCATAGTAAGCTACATTTCTTAGCATAATATCATTTTGTTCAGAATTGCTCCATCCATTTAGTGTGAAAGAAAATCCATTCTTAGTGCTTGTCTGTCTAGTATCCGATCACAATCGAATGATTTCTATTGTGATGTTTTTACGATTGAGTTCTTAATTTCGATTTCATAATAATTATAATTACAAAGGTAGAATTGTTCATTCACCAGCAATTAACAGTTCGTAAAATTGACGTCACGGGCTGTCCTGTTTGCTACTTTCAAAGTGTATTTTTAGCCCTTAGTCGATTTTTTTTGTTAAATCACCTATCGACAGAGTCAAGCCCCACAACAAACCTTTTATCAAAGAATACCTTATTAACCTGCCTTATGATGTGTGAAGATATTTTAACATTGTGCGTTTCAGCTTATCAACTGGGCTTACAAAGCGTTTGCAGTGATGCGGAATATGAAGAAATAAATTCAACAAAATATATGGACAGTTTTTAGAAATCATAATTAAGCTAAGTAGCTTTTAGCTCATACTGGCAGTAGCTCCTTAAGTTAATTACCTAGCTTAAATTAGTAGCAGTACCTATTACTTATTTAGCGCCTATCCTAGTAGATATCACACACTATAATAGTAGTATTATTATAGCGATATAACTTTTTTGAATTATTTATGCTTGCTTTTCACCCAAAATATTGAAAAAATTACTTACACATGTCATGATAATAAGAGGTTTGGTGATATCTATCCTACCTACATAGCAGAAAGTCTGACTCAATCTCGCGTCTACAGCTCTACGCATTCTTATAAAATTAAATATATTTTGTGGAAAAATGTATTCCCGCACCCAATACTGAAGAGAAATAAGTGCAAACACCATTTCAGATTATTTTAAGTGTTATCAATAGAATTTGTATATTTTTTTAGTAAGCCTAGTAATTATTCGTTTATGAATGAACTACCTACTTAACTTAAATTAAGTTCCCACCACTGAATTCTATTGTTCGAATCATGTCAAATGAACTTGGTCAACAGCAATTGGAAGTCAAATGAAGTCAACCGCAGAGCTCGCTTCGAGCTGTGAGAAAATGCTGTTTAATTTAAAGTTATTATGCGAAATCTTAATTAAAAACAAGAGCCATGCACAATCAAAAGTAAAGGCATACAAGGTGAACTGAGAAGGTGATAAAAATGTATAAAAACACCAGGAAAGTTTATTAAGTTAGAAAAGTACCTACTGGAAATAAAATGAGAAGAATTAAAAATAAAGAGAGAAGAAGAAGATTTTTAAAAGAACACATCTGCATCGACATTATCTGACCTAATTTGACCCTAATATCATACGGATACGTCAAAAAATAAATTGTTAGTTTGCTACTTGTACTGTTTGAGAAATACTGATTCAAATAGCGTACAAAATGGTGTTCTAGAGACTTAAAAAACTAGATGAGTTGTCCAAGTATTTTACAAAGTTTATACAAAATGTTAGGTATATTTCGGCAATCGATGTTTGGGCAAACAAAAGAAACGCAAATTGATTACATTCCTATGCAAATTGACGACGCCGCGCCTGGGCGTGACGTAGGTTGGAGCACCCAATAAATTTCATCAGGACCCTTATACGAAATTCCTTCTGCTTCGTTCGTCCCGGTGTTGTTTAAAAACAATCAATTTGTAAAACGCTAATTTAAATCCAATCCCAAATGTATTAATCACGTAGGCAGGGCGGTACTAAAAAGGTACACGACCTTTCAAGGAGTGGTAGAGCTTACATTTTAATGAGGTTCGACCACAGCTCCACACTGGATCACAGACGGCACGACTGGATACAAAGACAAGATGAGATGTGGCAAAAGGTTCAAGACCGCCAGCCATAGATCGAAGTGAATAAGATGTAGGTACATCTAACATAGCACGGATTGGACATACACAGAATGGAACATAAAATACTATCGGTTTACTTGTCCTCGTCTCTTATTCCTCTTAGTTCTCTCGTAGTCTCTAGCTCTTGAATAAATACCTGCATAATCTGACCAGTTACAGAGGCATTAGTTATCGGGAAGGGGGGATTTTAACGCGAATTAAGTCGCGGGCCGTTTGCTAGTTTAAAATGTTTTGGAAAACTTAATTGAGGACAACTTAAAAGGATTTCACCAATGGTTTCACTTACCTCCTACGTCAATTAAACGACTAAACTGCTGCTAAATTAGAACTTGAGTCGTCCACGGGTCGGTCGTAGACGGCTCGCAGAACTTCGTCCACCAAACTTGCGACTAATGAATGAAGACTTTGCAAACTAATTTGCCACTACGCCGCAGTGACAGATCTCTGGAAAACCACAGAGCAATAATTCCACTATTCACAAATACAGGATGTACCTTTCGTCAAATGCAATATTTAATAATTGCTGTGGATTTTGTGATAATAAATAAAATAAAATAAAAATAAAATAAACAAAGAACTTTGAGTGCTAAGACCTCTTATAATTATTCAATGCTAAATGAGCATTTTTACTTGGTGTTATACAAACAGTATACAGTAAAGTACATAGTTACATACTTGGTTTTTAAATCTAATCTTAGAAAAACCGCGCGCCGCCCCGCCGCGTTTCGCCTTGGCTTTTTGCGACAGCTGTGACGTGCCCAAGATATTATGCCTATTATGAAAAGAGCCTGAAACCATCTGAAACTAAGAAATAGTGGAGTGTCGTAACCCGAAATGCGACTGTTAAATGAAACATCGCCAAAGCGGACCATTGGTGCAATAGTGAAATAAATAATTTTAATTTTCATAACCACCAACACAGATGAATTAATAGTCTCCAACCACCAACCACCGCGAATAATCTCATTCGAAATTCAAATGGCATTTATGCGTCTGTCGTCGAGAAATCATAACCCGCAAAAGTATTTCGCAGCTAACGGCTAAGTTTACATAAATTGTAGAATAACTTATGCAATATACTGAGCACTTGATTGGTCAGCTCCGTACGTCAAATAATCTTCCGCCTACGTAAGTACTATTTCGAATCTTTCCTTTGACCCATGAGGTTCTGCTACTCTGACACCGCTGCTGTTGTCAAGCTGCGTGCAGACAGGCCGGGCCAACGAAAAGCCAGCGAACGGCATTTTGCGTTGGCTACCTCACATTCGTTGGCGTTGGCTCGAATGGCCAGATGTCTTTGAAGTTACCGCTACTGGTTGCGAGCGAACGCTAACAATATTTCGTTAGATCCATTTAGGACCTCGATTATACCATTGCGGTGCCACTAGAGCGCATTTATACAAATCCAAAATTATATTTTGAAAGGTAATATTATAGCAAATACAAAAACGTAAGTAATAGTGTAAAGGGGATCCCCACGGGATCCCAGACACACGCGGCCTGCGGTGGCGGTGGCGGCCTGTTGTATTTACTATGAAATGTATGTGAGACTTCAGACACGCGCGGCCTGCGTTTGCATATTGGCGTGTGTCTGGGATACGCTTAATGGTATGGATCGCATTCAAACTTTGATGGTTGGTTGCTAAAAACCCGCTATAGAGTTTTGTAAAAACGCGGAAATATCGTGATGTCAGCAAAATTTTATGTTTCTATGTTTTCTTGGAAATAAAACGTTTCAAGGTGTTGTTAGCTTCGGTTTTATTCACAAAAAATAGAGACGATAGAATTCTATCGTCGTGATAGTACGACACAGGCAAATGGCGGGAGCGTAATTTTTATTTTATACATAAATCGGTCGAGCGGTTCATCCAGCACTATGAGAACAGCATTATGAGAATTGTATCATTACCGCACGCGCTATACACAAGTAAATATACGTCTGATGCATCCGCTAGGCTGCGTATCCGCTCGCTCCAGTGTGTAAAACCTTAATCTGGAACCATCTCAAAGGGCAACTTCATACTGTGGCGATATGGAGCTGGGGTCGCATAACTTCGCTCTAATGAATGAGAAGTTCACGCTTGTCGCTCAGCGATGGAGCTCTTTGCGACTAATGAAATTGCGACTGCCAGAATGCCAAGTAGATTTCTGTTATAACTTGTGGGGCGTGAGTATAAAGGCAATTTTCATCATGTCATACCTTAGGTATTGTCGTCAAAAACGTAATTAAGTAATCTAAGGGCTGTACATACTAGTATTGCGTGTAAATACTTGGTCCGGATATAAACAAACTGCCTACGTAAAACAACCCCCCGGCCGACTATATAAGTAATTTAAGTGACGTATGTAAATAAATAAACAACTAAAAATGGCGTTAGATTTCAGTTTGTACATAGTTTTTGAAAGATCTAATTTATTAATTTCTAATTATTCTAAAACGTGAGTCTTATGTTTTGATGTTTGCCTTCCTTCAAGCCATCTACTTACCTACATAAACTGTGCGACAAATAAGTTCCCATTTGAAACATGAATAACAAAAGACTTTTTAAGAATTTAGCAGACAAACAACGACCCTAGGCTTGCTATAAAATACTAAGATAAAATATATTCCTGCTTTTTATAAACAGATTTTTCTTATAACTTTTTAAATACAAAATTACCTACCTACTGAACTTCTTAAATTCCTTTTAAATTCCGCTTCGCTTTCGATACACTTCCTCATTCTAAAAATAAAAATTCCTCCTTCAAAATGAGGAGTATAGGCTCTTTATTCGAATACAGCACGTCGATGGTAAATTATCAGGATGTTTGGCGACCAGCCAGCTGACATTTACGGACCGCATTAAGGACACAAGTGCTCCAAAAGAGCCTACGCGTGACTCGACGCCATAATTTAAAATAACGGTAGGTAAATAGTTCAATAAACAGTAGCTGTCTCTGCTACAGCCTATTAACGTTTGACGTCGACCACACCTTTAATGGCCGGTAGTGGACTAGACCAACGTAGAACTGTTTCAAGTTTTGATCTATTCATCAACTAACTCATAATAGACGCCTCATGCAAGGCGAACTTCTTGCAACTCATCAAAGCCTTGCAAGACGCCGCGCACCAACCGCATACTACGTCATCTTAGTTCCGACCAATCATGACTAGATGCGTCCTGGATCGGGCCAATCAGCGTTCATTTCCCCGCACATCTCAGCACTTTGACAAAATTGTTTGATTGTAGAATTATTAACCTGACTCTACTACTCTAGTTAGCCAATCAGGATGCGCCAATGCAAGACACATTATAATAAGTCACACGTTTTACTGAATGTCCAAAAAAAAAAGTGACAGATTGTAAAAATAAAAGGGGGAAAAAAAGAAATATTATGGAACATTATTAATTGGCCTTATTGTTATTATAGGAGTATCTTTCTTTTCTTTTGAGCATGTAATACTCTAATGTTAATAGGTACGGGTATTATGACTGGTGTTAAAGGCCGGAGCACACCGAATGCGTGCGCTGTCAAATTAGTACAATTGTCTTTGTGTTTTTGGGATAATCTGTGATTTCTGAACTGAACTAGTGGGAAAAAGACTAGGCCACTTATAGTCTGTAGATACAGGACACCAGGTGGCCGTCGGATTACTGACATTGGACATATTTTGTGGTTAACATTCATATTAAGTACTTATGTATATCACCTCAAATATATATAAAAACAAAACAGTATAATAAATAACAATTACTTTGAAATTTAATAGAGTATAAATTTAAATAATGTGTGTGTCACGTGTGAAATGAAATTCGAAGTCCGCCTAAGAGCTGTTGAGAAGTAGGTACCTAAGTACCTAGTTAGGTAGTCACGTCACACAACTTTTGTGAGTTGTAGCCACTGTCCCATAAGGCTTTCCGGTTCGACCTACTAAGGTCTCATAAGTACACGGACCCACGCCACTTTGCACGTCCTTACATTTTAAGGAGCGTTAAATTTATCTAGTTGAAATAATCGCGGCCAAACGGCCAACTCCACCATTATGTCTGGCCGGCCGCCAGCGGCCGCTTCCGGCAACGGAGTTAACTGCCAACTACCCTTATGTATTTGTTAAAAAAGAACTACATAATTACAGGTTATTCTTAACGACGACTTAATTTAAAGTTGTTTCGAAAACAACAAGCGACATGAAGTTAAAATATTTAGACTGCAAAATAAAAAGAATAAAAAGTCTGCACATTTTGAACTGAAATTTTTTACCTCTCTTTATAATTACGTACATAATTATTTAATAAAGACACAACTTTGTATTTATTATAAAGTTGTATTTAATCAATATACCTACAAGTAGAAGAAAGAGTTCGTCGTCCATCTTGTATAGGTATGTGTGTTTGCTACTGGGAATATACATAATCCTAAATTAGTTTAATAACCAACTAAATATCGAATACTAAACCATACTACTTACTTAACTCTAACTTAAAACACAGTACACATAAATTACTTATTCTCGAGTGCATTCCAAGCATATCGTAATTACACCCTCGTGTAGCCCCGACGATGAAGTCATCTTAATTCGATTCTGCAAGCGGTTCCCAATATTCCAGATTTGGATATCTGCCAGTAAACATTACTTATTCGGGTGGATTTCCGATTAATATTATATGACTTGGCCACCACCTGTCGCCAGATTAACTCTGTTATATGCATGACAGTCAAATATAGTTATTAATGATCGAAGCAATACGATATTTTAGGGTTCTGTCAAAACGGCGAAGTATATCTGTATGTCTGTCTGTCAACCGGTTAACTTGAGAACTACTAGACCGATTGAGCTAAATATTGTAACATAATATGGCGCAAAAAATTGGACACAACAGAATTTTCACCGAGTTTGAACGTACGTTTGAGTTTTTTTAAACATAAGCGTTAAATCCTGGAGAAATATGATATTTTAATGCTTCATTTCCCAATTTTATTTTTATTAATAGATTGTAAAAATTAACAATACACAATTTAATGTTTATTTAAAGTTTATGAACGAAAAATCAAAATCCTATTCCACGACATTGCTCGCATGGTATTTATAAAATGTATTTGACGACAAAAACATTTCTGAAATAAATACGAGCGTAATGATAATACTAGGTTCAAGACAGCGAAAGATCCATCAAATTACTTGATTAAATTGACTATTTGTACCATAGGTATACACAGCAGCAACTTCTTTCATAAAATATTTCGTTGCAGACAGGGCTTCGATGCTTTCAGGTTCAGGGGTGTTATTTTTTCTACTTTAATGCTACCGACACACCGTTACTACACCCAGATGCGCTCTCCTAAAGAGATGCAATATCCCCTGGCTAATCGCCAAACTGGCTACGAGCAAACCGACTGAAAACTTACTGCCCAATTTCGTTCTTTTACAGTTACAGGCTACATGCAACGTGTTGGAATTATTTTATCGTACTACAGGTCAACATAGGTATAAAAATCGGGAAATTATTATCATATTTATTTATGTAAGCACTATATTAACGAGGCAATGCAGCCAGCGTCCTCGGAACCATGGGTCCATCGCCCAGCCACGAAGATTTTAGGTAATTTTAGTTTTTATATAGGTTTTAGTTTTAGGATAATTTAGTTTTTTAATTAGTTATTTAATTAAAGGCATTTAAACGGAAAGGACATGATATTTTTACTGGTGCTACCAATATTGTATTACTTATTAATTATTGGGTCTTAAGAAATTACTATTAGGTACCTATACTTTTGACTAGCCTGTTGGCTTAGTTCATAGTAACCCTGGCTTCTGCGCCAGAGGTCGATTCCCACCCGGGACCAACATTAAAATTTGTGTGATGAGCAAATCGGTTGGTTTTCAGATTATGGGTGTTTGCATGTATTTATTTAAAAGTATTAAGTATGTTTATCAGTTGTTGAGTACCCTAGGACAAGCTTCGGCTTAATTTGGGACTAAACAGCCGTGTGTGAATTTGTCCAAAATTATAATACATTATATTATATTATATTATATTATATTATATTATATTATATTATATTATATTATATTATATTATATTATATTATATTATATTATATTATATTATATTATATTATATTATATTATATTATATTATATTACATTGTAAGCCTATATACCCCCTTGCACAAATGAATCCTGTGTTTGATTCTTGGCATCTATTAGTGCCGGTCACTGCGCAGATCGTCTCTTTAACTGTCCCGGGAACGTCCCACGCCGCGCCGTTACGTCTTCTCCAAAGAACTTGTATACCCCAAAGCATCGGTTCTCCAACCAATTGTGGTCCCATCCTTGCTCTTAACAATCAATACAGTTTGCATGTAGTTTGTCATGGCCTACGAGCTCCCACTAACCAACTGGCCAATTGCCAAGTCGTTACGATCTCACGATCGCGCAAGCTCGCTGCGGAATCGCACCGCGGCGGTCACGACCCCCTGGCCCGATCGGACGACCACACCAGGACACATACGTTGCCCTAATGGAGACATAGTGCAAAGTCACTACTTCCAAATTAGCTTGAATGATGGTAACCAGGCATCGTGGAGATCCCTGGGGGAGGCCTTTGTCCAGCAGTGGACATCTACAGGCTGAAGTGATGATGATGATGGTAACATATTATCAGGCTTAGGTACAATCGCCAGGAAAGCAATGCATCAGTTTTGACAAGTTTCAGTTGCTAAATGCCTTTGGCCTTTGTCCAGCAGTGGGCCTTTGTCCCTTGTCCAGCAGTGGACGTCTACAGGCTGATATGATGAGTTGTTAAATAAGTTGCAATAAGGACAGCTGTATTAAATTGTTTTGACAGTACAAATAGACCTTATTGTTTTATGAAGTGCCAGCGAATGTGAACATTAGGGTGGTACACCACTTATTTGGTCGACTGTACTCCTAATTCTAATCTAAACCTAATTGAAAAATCATTCTTTAGCAACTCTTAAAAATGTCAGATTGTTTTCCCTTTGTACCTACCTACTAAATATTCACTAAAGAAACAGTATAAGAGAAGATGTAAAATTTGAACCCTAACCGGGGTCAATGACACTGTAAACGTAAGCGATGGTGGAAAAAAAATTACGTTGTCTAATGTACCCAGTGTACTTAAATGCAATATAACCTTTTTGATTTTGACGATAAAACTGTAACGATAAAACAATTAAAAAGTGGGTCGATCGTTCTGCCCCACCTGTACACCAATGCGCTTATAGATAACGTCATAATTAGGAGTAAGCGACATGGTTATGTAAAGTTACAGTGCCTCTTGGTATTCTTAAATATCATTCATTCATTACAGACCCAATAAAGAAATGAAAAAAAAACGACCTATACCTGAAGCAAAATTCTTCTACGGAATCCCGAGAGAGATATTTTAATTACGCGCCTGGTGCTGGAATCCGATGTCAAATTAATTAACTTTGGTACGTCGCCCCACGAACGTACATGTGTTAAATGATAGCTATCCATGGTACTTCCAGCAGTTCAAAAGCACGTGGAAAAAAGAATCCTAAATGTAAAAAGATTCCAGTAAATGTAAGGAATCTATCAAACAAATACTCATCAATACTCACTGATCCATTACGGGGATGTTCCGGCCCCGTTGTAGGTACACTTTGTTTTAAATTAATGACGTCTATATCTCACGGTCCCTGGGAATAGTCCTACGTATTTGTCATATAGATTACCTCCTTTTTCTGTTACCTCCATGAAATTTGGACGGTATTCGATTGTCCTAATGTTGATATCATTTGTTTAAACTTTTGTATTGGCGTAAATCGTGTTGAATGATAAGGGGTAGGCGGTAGGTAGGAGAAAGATGGATGAGGACCATATAAAAACAGATGGCGGGTGACCAGACCTTAGCGTAGGACGGAGAACCAGGTTATGTTGGCGTTAAATGAGGAAGGTGTAGGTCCAGCAATGGACATGCTTAGGCTTAATTATACAATAACAGAAGAGGCTCTGTCACTAAGGCTTAGTTTAACAGTAGACTATGATAAGGTATGGTAATATTACTGGCGTAAACGTTATGCCTAGGTAATATTATCGGTATAGTACCTCTCTTTATGAAATCTCTTCCAGGCAACCTTCGCTATGGAGAAACAAAATAATCTTTTGTTATACATGTACGACCTTCGAATGGATATAGTCTGGTATTGCTTTCTAATCGACTGATGGAGAGTTTTGTCTGGCTAAAGTCGTGACTTATTTTATAAATAAATATACCTAAATTATTGTAGACGACTGGTTCGTTCTACCCAATGACACTTCGTTGTGTGCGCAGACGTTGATAATTAATTTATGATAACTACATCAAGCTTAATGATAATATAAATAAATTTTCTACGACTAGCAGACGACCAACGACCTTTAATTGATGACAAACTGAGATGAGAATTGAGATAATTCCACTAATATTAAAAATAAATGAACATTTCTTGTGTGTGTAAGATTTTAAAGTAAATGAAGTTCTACATTTTATCCAGCATTATTTTGACCGCAATAGTGTTAAAATCAGAGAACTTTCAACTAAGTAGTAGTTAAAATAAAGAAAATTTGAAAAAATTGCTTGAACTGTAAAGGAATTCGACACGCCCGCCCGCCGCGTAGCTATGGCAGTCGATAGGCTGCAAATACCCCAAGTTTTATTTTTGTTTTACCTTTGCCTGACATTTCGATCACGATGTGCCGATCGGCCGTGGTCACGAGCTGCTGTATACAATGTACGTACTAGAATTGAGCTAGACGGAGTAAAAACGTCGAATAAAGTTTCCCCTGCACGGCAAAAAGTTGAGACCACAGATTTATAAGTTTATAAATCTGTGGTTGAGACCAATATTTTCTAAGTGTTTTCACATAGCCATTTGTTCCAACGAGAAGTTTCAATATTTTAAATCGCACCGCCACCAGGTCCGTTCTAAATCCAACCCTATCCGCGTGAATCTAGAACGATTTGAGGATAATTTCACTTAATCGGGAAAAGTGGGAGCTCGCGTGACGTCACGTGGAAATTTATTCCCCAATGATAGGGTAGGTTAACGAGCTGTAGGTGTTCCTCGTTAAACGTGCCATAAACCGTGATAATGTGACGTCAGATTGCAGTATAGACTTACGGGCTCTAAAAACGAATGAGTCTGGTGAACGTAATGATCTACTGAGCTGGTCTAAAGTATAATCAGTTCAAACGAAGGCTGGACTCTTGTGCAGTGAGTATCCGTACGGGTGGTTACTAATTTCTTAACAAATTTTAGACCATAATACACTGCTTTGTTTCGGTTGTATTTGGGTAAAACCGATACCAACTGATGACTGCAACGAATACACGAGTATAATGTTACTTAATGATAAAAACAACAACAACAGAGCATTAATAATAAGTTATGCCTATTTTACTCGTGACGCCAGATATTTATCCCGCGACATTTTGACAGGACTCCTCTCAAGTTACCGATTTGATCTCTCACCCTATCAATTACCATAAATAAAATCAAGCAAGGAACATAACCGCCGGCCATTTCTCGAAGCTCATTAATCAAAACAACGTCTGCAAATGTGAAATCTGTCACAGCGATCGCTTCCCGTTCGGGCTTCCCGGAAGGCTTAGTTGATTTATAGCCCCACTCCACTCGAAACTGTTGCGTTCGAGTTACTTTGAATATTTAAAGCCGATGGTGGTATCAAAATTACCTACAAAGTAACGCTATGTTTCCTGGAAGTGATTTAAAATATATAAGATTTCGCTCGAAGACATCTGTGAACCAGAAAGGCTTCTTCCTTATTTCTCACAGGAGTTGGGGTAGGGTTGATGGTAAATTCACAAACGCCCACTATCGTGGAATAAGTATACAAAGAATATGAATAAACCTGTTATAAGACTATAATCCTAACTGTAAGGATAAGCGACTGGAGGAATACGATAGAGAATATTTCATTCAGTATCAATAATGAATGCGAAACGGCATTCCAAGTTAATTTGACACTAAGTTATTTTGCAAAAAACGAGGCGATAAAGTCACTTATCTAAACTGAGGAGAGATCCTGAGTCACCGGCATTCATTCAATATCGTTTTTATTAACAAAGTAGGCGAACACCTGTCGAAGACAGTGCCGTACTTAGAACGAGATAGTCAGGGCCCTTTGTATAGGGCGCTATCATAAGAGGCGTAAATAATAAAGCATGGCCCTTCCTGACACCAAAGGATACCCCCTTGTATCCCATTTTAAATAAAGATACGTATTTAGGTATTTTTGCAAATAAAAACTAGGAATTGGTGTAATATCATTCATTCTTTGAGACATGGTATTGCAATACCTTCTTACAAACAAAAATAATTAAATTGTGGATATGTTACAATTACAATACACATTACAATCAGTCAGAGAGCGTCAGTGGCCTCGGGGATAAGACGTGACCTATCATATCGAAAGGTCCGAGGTTCGATCCCGGTTGGGCCATGTACCAATGGGTTTTTTCTCGAAACTTAAGTACATGTACTGACTGCTCTCAAACGGTGAAGGAAAACATCGTGAGGAAACCTGCATACGCCGAAGAAGAAATTCTTAGGCGCATGTGAAGTCGACCAACCCGCACTGGGCTAGCGTGGTGGACTATAGCCCGAACACCCTCGAATAATAGGCTGTTGATGATGATGATGATGACACATTACAATTACAAGGCAAATTGGTTTCGCTTTAATTCATTTACTTGCTGGTGTTAGTAAAACCTATACAGTGACAAATAAACTTGCTGACTAAGACGCAAATACAAAAACATGCATAAGGTTTGTAAATTTCTAGTTACGGCTCTGGCCAAGGGAGCTAGTCTTCACTCTTCGATGCTGTCTGTCACTCAAAACTTTCCATTTTAATTTCTTATGGATCCAACTCTCGTTTATTAAAACACTCCTTCAAATTCCTTACACATTTAATTGGTATTTTCACAAATTTTCTGATCCTCCCAAACTATAGTGTTGAAAATGTGAAATCATATCATAATTAGATATACTTACTACCTATACGGAATCTAACCTAAATATTAATTGAACGCGAAATGTGGCGAGATGCAATCACTTACTGACGTAGAGTAGGTAAGATTGTTCACTTTTTAACTACCTTTACTGACTACCTATCACAGGAGACCTGTCCTCATTTAAATGATTGGAACTCGGTATGGCTCGATAGATAGTATGTCGGTTTATAGGAGCAGACAGTATTAAAACCTATTATTTTGACTAACTTTGTATATTGAGTATATTAATGACGAGTATATATCTGTACCTGAGAAGCATGAAACTGTAAGTGCCCGTTGTGTATACCTACTGGTGTTACCTACTAAATCAGTAGGTATACACCACGGGCACTTACAGTTTCATGCTTCTCAGGTAGGTACAGATATTATGAGAGCGTCAGTGGCGTAGGGGATAAGAGGCGGCCTATCATATCGAAAGGTTCGAAGTTCAATCCCCAGCTGGGCCATGTACCAATGGGTTTTTTTCTCGAAACTTAAGTACATTTACTGACTGCTCTCAAACGGTGAAGGAAAACATCGTGAGGAAACCTGCATACGCCGATGAAGAAATTCTTAGGCACATGTGAAGTCCGCCAACCCGCACTGGGCTAGCGTGGTGGACAGCCCGAACGCCCTCGTTGAGAGGGTAGGCCTGAGCCCCAGCAGTGGGAACATATTAATAGGCTGATGATGATCATATATTATTAACCTAATACAAATGATAACTAGCAGGACAACAACTTACAACGACGTGATATTTTGAGACTTTAGCGAACATTATTGTTCCTCAGAACATTATTTTCACAGACAGAATTGTTTTCCTACCAACCTACGAAAATAACAATCCATTAGACAAGAAAGATCCTTAACTTAATAGAAGACTGTAACAAAAGACCTTGTTACGTGGCAACAATTTAATAAATTACAAAATCAATAAGTTATAACTTAACTTGTTAATAAGCCTCCAACGACGCCTCCATAAATTTCCAAAGACAACAGAAATTTAATATCGGCGTGAAAGATGTAATTTTACTGTAAAGTTTTGCAATAGATAGCCAACTTCGGCTCATTGGAACTCCGGTTTTAGACAGAGGACTTATTGAGTGCCACTTTCCATCTAAATCAATATGCTTTGAGGGAACAATAGTACGGGGTTTAAGTTTCAATCGCTTTTCGTTATATACAGGCCGTAGGAATATATCAGTTACATGCAGAAATTAGAGGAGATTACGATCATTATGTGTCCTAAATTATAATTATTGTCATCGTCTGCCTGAAGTCTCCACTGATGGGTATAGGCGTTCCCCAAAGCTCGGCACATCACCCAGCAGCTTCCGATTACCTTTTGGTCTTCTTAGATGGGGACCTAGTGTATTCCAGGTATTCGTTACTGGATAACTAGATTTTAGAAGACATATTATTATAATTAGCATTTTAGGAATTCATTCTGTTCAGTTCGCTTATACTCGCTCGCTACAGATACTTTTTCATCATCATCATATCAGCCTGTAGACGTCCACTGCTGGACAAAGACCTCCACGACGACCGGTCCTGCGCTAACCTCACCTCATCCAGCTGGGTCCCGTGACCTTCACCAGATCGTCGGTCCACCTTGTGGTAGGCCTGCCTACACTGCGTCTTCCGATACGTGGTCGCCACTCGATAACCTTTCTGCCCCAACGGCCGTCAGTTCTACGAGCGATGTGCCCAGCCCACTGCCAGTTCAGCTTCGCAATTCTTTGAGCTATGTCGGTGACCTTGGTTCTCCTGCGGATCTCCTCATTTCTGATTCGATCTCGCAGGTATACTCCGAGCATAGCTCTCTCCATTGCCCTCTGGGTGACCTTGAGCCTTCTTATGAGGCCCATAGTGAGCGACCACGTCTCGGTACCGTATGTCATCACTGGCAACACACACTGGTCGAAGACTTTCGTCTTTTCATGTTTTGTTTTAATTAATTTTCCGAAAAGTACCTAATGCTGTAAGTAAGCAATAATGATTGTGTGGTACACATTCGCAATTGCTTTTTTTTCATCTACTTATCTACCACGAAAAATGTATATAAGACATAAAGATAGCAGCATTCCGAATTTTCATTACAAGTTTTTGTTTTTCTCCTGGGGCCTTCTCAAATATATTTTTTTAAATTTTAAGGACAAATATTTACTTTTTAAAAATTAATCTTATTCATTATTTTCCTGCGATCTACATTACCTAAACACATTATACAAACACGTATCCATGTGTCACTCGAACATCCAAACGTGACAAAAGAAGCATAGATATACCCCCCAGCATTGAAAATATTGCATGAAGTACAAAATTGTGAGAGTGTAGACCTAATCATCAATAACATCCTGCACTAGTCCACTGCTGGACATAGGCCTCCCCCATGACCTAATCTAATATTTATATGATATGTCTCACTGTCAAAGTAGTTACGTGAAGGTACATTCTTTGAACTTACGTAATATAAAAGCACTTTTACACGAGCCAGCTGAAAGTAGTCAGTATTTTTATCGTAAAGAAATGAGCTCTGACACTAAACTGCTAGCGAGAAAATGTGGAAATGGTAAACTTGCCAGACTGGAGGAAAATGTTGAGGTTTATAAGATTGGGTGTCTTATACGAAATGAAATAAATCATTTTTGAGTCAGTCTATACCTGGACCATTAGAGAATTTATAGAAGGGAGTTGCCATACTTAGGCGTTACCCTCTGCCAAAAAATAAAGCCTTTTTGGTTATACGCCGTGTCGAAATGTATCAATGTGTATGAAAGGTGTTATAATACCCAAGGTTATAATACCTATACAATATAAATATTGTGAATGTGTTGTTCAATAAAATTTGTGTTTCGTAGCGACAGAGTAGGTATAATTATGCGTGTGTGCGTGAATCCCCCCTGCCCCCAAATGTGTCAGAATTTTTTCTACAAACAATCAAAAATCTACAAGAAATCTTGTTATTGCCTTCAACCAAAGTATAAACATTGTGATGCGTGATTCGTCAAGATTTTGTTTGACACTACCGTACAGTCAGCCAAAAACGTAATGTACCACCCTAAGGTTGACATTCATTTGCACTTCATAAAACAATAAGGTCACTGTCGAAATGCTGTTGCGGTACAAAATGCTGTCTTTACTGCAAACTTTACAAATCTTATTGCAAACGTTGTCGCATGTCGCATGCCATACTGTAATACAAATACATACAAGGTAAACACTTGACAGAATGTCACGAGCACCTCAATACAATTTAATAGATTACTTATATGATGTGGAAGAGCCGTGGTAGCCTAGTTGGTTGTGCACTCGATCCTGGGTTCGATCCTGGCCCGTAAAAATGAGTTTTTCGAAACTTAAGTACGGTTTATTATAGTACCACAGGTTTTTCGGTGAAGGAAAACATCGTGAAGAAACCTGCATACGCCAAAGACTGGTTTTGACAGGACAGGGGTTTGGCACAACAGATCCCATAGGGTCGAAGTGTCGCCAGGTATTCCTGGCCCCCTAAGAAGATAAGATAAGATATATGATGTGGAACGTAATGAAATGAAGATACAATACGATATCCAGCAGTGGCACTAACATTATATTATCTGTACTGCTGACTTGATTAAAGTGCAAATAAGGTAGACTGCACAAAGTTTGTTAAAGTAGTGTTTGTTTGTTTGTTGCCATCATCATCATCATCAACAGCCTATTAATCTCCCCACTGCTGGGGCTCAGGCCTACCCTCTCAACGAGGGCGTGCGGGCTATACTCCACCACGCTAGCCCAGTGCGGGTTGGTGGACTTCACATGCGCCTAAGAATTTCTTCTTCGGCGTATGCAGGTTTCCTCACGATGTTTTCCTTCACCGTTTGAGAGCAGTCAGTACATGTACTTAAGTTTCGAGAAAAAACCCATTGGTACATGGCCCAACCGGGGACCGAACCTCGGACCTTTCGATATGATAGGTCGCGTCTTATCCCCGAGGCCACTGACGCTCTCTTTGTTGCCATAATGTCTCAAAAACGACTCTACCAATTTGAATAGGGTTTCTTACGAACGTTTGGTACTTAGGTACCAAACTTCAGCGCCGTTCTTAGATAATATTCATTGAGGATGATGAAGACCAGGTAAACCATTTTCTTATGCCAATTGACTTGGAACGTAATTTAAGCGCGTCTTTCAGTGTATACCATTTGGTTAAAATCCGCTAGGTGTGCTACAAAACTCGAAAATCACTAGGTACATTAAGTATTTATTGTTATGAGGTGTTCATTCTGTCTTCTCACGATGAAGGTATCAGTGTATAGACAATCAAAAAGAAGAGTCTGGTCATGATGTTCCTAGGTAATCAGTAAGCCTCGGAATACGTCCGTGAATTATTATCTTCGTAGCAAGAAGAAAAGCTGGATGAGGTTAGCGCGGGGTCGGTCGCCGTGGAGATTCCTGTAGGCCTTTGTCCAGCACTGGGCGAAAATGGAAATCCCATCCCATCTATACCTATACATTACATAGGTATTCTCAATTTAATTAAATGTACACCAAAAAATAAATTCGCGTAAATGTTCTTTAAATCCTCGAATTTCATAAGGCTGAACGCAACAAGATCCTAATGGATCGTGTTTACTAAGTGATTAAAACGCCAAGGACACTGTTAACATATTAGAGGGCCCCAAATTGGTATTCACATCTCAAAGGCTCCGTGTCGGATCCCTGGAGAACTATTCGAGTATTCGATAAACCCTCACGGCTCCTTTATTTCTAATGCCGTCCTATTTTAAGCCAAGTGATGAAAGGAAAGCTCTTCAAAGTGCTAACCTAATCACATTTTCAATTTAATTCGGAAATTGTACGTTTTGAAACTAATTGGTTGGTGTTTGGCTTCTATTGAGATACCTGTGATGTAATGAAAAGGCTTACACTATAATGATTTACGTGACATATTTGGGTCAGGTAAATGAATTGAAACTAAATCCTGTAGTTTGCGGTAACAGAGGTATTCAATACCGAATAATGGTAAAGTGCCACTATTGTACTTTTTTATTATCCATAGAAATCGCAGAAACCCACCGGAAAATGATGTTTCATTGGAAAAGTATGTTACGAAAGTACATACATACATATCTTCACGCTGTGTCCCTGGTAGGGTAGGCAGAAAGAACAGAACGAAAGTAGAATGTATAAAGTACGAAAGTAGCTTACTTCAAAGCTTTTTTTAACTTAAATAACATATAACATAGTGATCAATTAAACCCAAAATAAAACAAAGCTAGTTTATTTAAAGCCGCCCTTACTACTACTAATAGTACTAGATAATAATAAACTTGAAAAGTCAACTAATTATTTCACATAGCGGCAATACTTATTAATTGGGTCACAAATAACTGTAATGAATACCGTTATTTCTTTCACCCGCCTCTCTGGTAAAATACTGCGAAGATCGAGTACGTCATTCTCGCCACCTGGAACCGGAGAAATGGAAAAGGGTGTACAGCGGATTGAGGGTCACAGAGAAAGGGGTCAAGCACTTATCATTGCGGAGCAGAACAACATTGGTCAGGTCAGAATATATAATATGCATAATTTTTTTTATTAGGGTAGGTTTTAAAGTAACTGTGTGTGAATATAAACAACAATAATAGGTATGTTGAAAAGTTAAATTACATACTGAGTCTCAATGTCCACACTGTTGAGGCACAGGCTCGACGAGGGTTATATTTCACCACGCTAGTCCAGTGCGGGGTTCAAATTAAAATTAAAGCAACAGCCTATTAACATGTCCCCTCTGCTGGGGCTCAGGCATACTTTCTGAACATGGGCGTTCGAGCTATAGTCCTCCACGCTAGCCCAGTGCAGGTTGGTGGACGAGAATTTCTTATTCGGCGTATGCAGGTTTCCTCACGATGTTTTCCTTCATCGTTTGAGAGCAGTCAGTAAAAAATCCATTGGTACATGTCCAGCCGGGGATCGAACTACGATTCCAATTTTAAATTTCACATTACGCCAAATAATAATAAAATAAAAAATAAAATTATAAATAATAAAAGTTCCAATCCCTTCTGATTCTGATCGGTTTATTGACTTGATCGGGTTCTTTTGGTTTTGCCCCCTTGACTGCACAACTTACCGACACAAAAGTCTCGTACGACAAGTCCTGTATGCCAAAAGCTTTGAGTATGAGCGGTTTCTGCGCCTGCGCACAGCCAATCAGCACGAGGCGGCGGATGTCTTTGTGAGAGCTCTTCTCTAGTTCACACATGTGCCAGCCACAGTAGAACATGGCGGGGGACAGAAGGGATGCCTGGAAACAAAAAAGGCTATAAATATTTAAAAACTTTCAGCAATGTTTTGGCTATACGTATCTAGTTTTTTTATAGTAGGTACTACATTTGAACTGAATTTAAATTAGAAAAATGTACATTACAAGTAGGTTATCTATCTATTCCCCCGGTGACTTTTCGTACACCCAAATTGCGTTAGGTACATAATTTGTGAACGACCCCTTTATTCAGGAACTTTGAAATTTTAGGAATTGAATTTTTAAGGGACATTTTGGAAAAATGTCTCTTTGGGAAAAGGACATATCGGGAAAGGACATTTTGAACCTAGACGTTACCTGATAAGTAATTTCGCCCGCATTCCAAAGATTCAACGCCAGCAATAGGAACAGAGATCCCACGAATGTGTATGTCATAAAGGCATTCGTAAGATCCAGATGAGGTGACAGCTAAAATAGAAAGATTAACTGCGCTTTATATTATGCCCCAAAAAACTTCAAAAAGTCAAAATATTTTATTGCATAATATAAGTAAGTACACTGGGTACATTTACACCCGTAATTTTTATGTACATTTCTGTAAATTTATTAAATTTCAGTATTACATACCGCTAAACGTAGGAGAAGCAACACAGCCACAGCTGAACTCTCACATACTTGCAATGACATTATAACTCCAAATACACGATTTATTTCATCTGCCAGACTGGATAATAATAAATACTTGTATTATTTATTATCTATCAGATATAATGAAAACAGTTTCAATATAATTTATTTGTTTGTAGACACATTTGTTTGTATATAGTTAATAAATAATTTAGGCCACCCCCAGTTACTGGCCAGCAAGTAATCTGATGATAGTTATGCAATATTTACCTTTATGTATGCAACCAAATAAAATTCCCTAGATAACAACTATAGGTATTTTTCAAGCGTCCTTACTAACAGTGTCTATTTTACTTGCTTTATACATTTTATTACAACGTGGCCAGTTACATACCCTATAAATATATATTTTGGCTAATATTAAAAGCTGATAGTCAATGGGGGCGGTGAGTTTGGATTGGAGTAACCTAAATAATCCTTATTATGCTGCTAATGGTGAAGCTTCTTTGAACGTCCGTATGTCTGTGGAGCGTAGCGAGCGGGAGCGTAGGGAGCTTTTTCCGTGTTCTGTGGTCTGTCCATTAGATAACTCAGAAACTACTGGACAGATTTTGATGAAATTTTCAACTATACCATAATGTAAAATTGCTCCGCAATTATGGAAATAATTTAAAAAATGATTGGAAACAACACAACTTCCAACTTACAACAAAAGTTTTTGATGCATCAGTATCCCCTCCAAACAGCTAGCTTTCAATTTCTCTATCGCCTGAGTCTTCGTCATCACCAGCATATCTTTGTCAAACTCCTCGCGAATCCTCTCGAAGTGGTGGCACAGGGTGGCGAACTTATGCGTCATGGTGACGAGGTGGGTGATGGGCATGCAGTCGGCTGACATCATGGGGAGCATCATGTATAACCAGGTTACGTAGAAGAAGATTCGGATACCTGAGGCCACCAGGGAATCATCCCCGTAATGAGGCAGGTAGGTTACTACAGTGTAGAATGGTGCACCTGAAATGGTACAGAAAACAGAAATTTTAGGTTAAATAAAAATAGATCGAATTTCAAGGGTGATAGCTGACGGAATGAATAAGCTTTCGGAATGATCTGTAAAAAGTTATGTAGTACTTTCAAATTATTGTATTATATTTATTATTATTAGTAATTACATTATTTTTAAAAACTTTAGTTTTCACACTTTTTCAGTTTCAATTTTTTTCTTTGTCTAGTCTAGATGGAAAGGAATTTGTTTACAACTGATAATATGGATATGACTACATTCAGCTAATTTGAATAAAAATAACTAGGTAGGTATCTCATTTATTCGCTGGCACTATGATCCAAAATCACTTTGAACTCGCAGTTTGGCAAAACACGAATGAGAATTACTTAAATTACGTCTAAAAATACTGCAAAAAAATTTAGATGTGGGAAAAAAAACTGTATTTGCCGACTTTTGTTACTAAGACTACCTATCATCAAGAAATACACGTAGATGCCATCAAAAATAATACAAGAGCTCTCTGCTACGCGACGCTACGAAGCGCTACGACGCCGTAGCTACATTTCTACTAGTCACTCTTTATACTTTTTCTGTTTTGGTGCCTTAGCGTTGACATTTCCACACCTTGTGTCAGCTTGTGTGATATAAATCCAGCTATGGATTATATTAAGAGTTTAAGACATGTACCGATCACCGAAACCGATCAAATAGGTAAGTACCATTCATGACGTTCGTGGTCGAAGGTTTTTGGAACCTAAGTAAGGTATCAATATCACATTATAAAGTAAAAATGATGGATGAAATAAAAATTCTAGAAAAGAAACTATAACATAACATAGGTAGTCATCCGAAATCCGAATTAAACATGACATTATTAATTAGTCCAAAGTGAAAGACTCATCGAAATATGTCAAATTAAACCAACCGACAAACCAAACTATTGTACACGGTACTACCCAATAACAAACCAATAAGATCTTTTTAGTAAGAGATTAGAGCTCAATAGAATACTATAATCCCAGCGCTAATTTATCAGTCGACGATATACACAGGTAACATGAAGTCGTTCCGAATTTTGACGGTCGGCATATTATCATTTTAAAGAAATCAGATCGTGTTGCCCTTAGAATCGAACTTACTGAGGGCCCAGTCCGTGGTACGTAGACTGTTTCTGATTTGAACTGTTCATCAACAGCCTATTAACATGTCCCCACTGCTGGGGCTCAGGCCTACCCCATCGACGAGGGCGTTCGCTCTATAGCGCACCACGCTAGCGCAGTGCGGGTTGGTGGACTTCACAATTTCGCCTAAGAATTTCTTCTTCGGCGTATGCAGGTTTCCTCTCGATGTTTTCCTTCACCGTTTGAGAGCAGTCAGTAAATGTACTTAAGTTTCGAGAAAAACCTGTACTGAGCCCCCGGGCTCTAACGGGTCTAGGCTCCTCCTATTCTTAAAATTAACTAACTTATAACTATCGTAGCCTATATCGAAGTAACCTACCTATATGATGAACTCTACGCTTTTACCTAAATTACCTACCTATTGAATTGTAGTTGATCTATGGGATTAGATCTTAATTTGGCCTTGTGATCGTCTAGATTATTTTTCCTACGTTGTGTTTATTTTTATGTAACCCATTTCTTTTAGAATAGAAGTTTTGACACTAGTAACCGATTACCTAGTAGTTTACGCTTTGATGGTCTATAATGGAGAAACTTAAGTTATACCTAATGTTGAATAGAGATACTTTATTCCTAGAGCATAATTATTTGATGATGTTGATGAAGTACGAAGGTTTTAGAATAAATTTGGATTAAAACTTAAATCTAATGTTTATCCATATGAAAGACATAAGTATTAGTGAAATTCCAAGAGTTCCTTATTTAGTTATTTTATGCAAGCACCACCTTCCCCATCCTTGCACCTGTCCACCCTGAGGCTAATGGAAGGTCTAGTCTTGGGGAGTTTCACATATATACCTATGTCCTCCAATTGAATGAGAAATCTCTCGACAATACGAAGTTCAAACGTAAATATGACGAAATGCCATGACAGACTGAAGGATATAATATAAAGTTCCTTCATATTATATAATATGTATAATAATAATCTCTAGGATCTAGCCTCAAAGATAAATGTAGTTAAATAGCAATTCCTGCCATAAGTTTTGACGACTTGTAGTATACAGAAAAGCCTCGGCTAACTGTCAGTTTGTAAGAATCTATTCATTCAGATATGCTTACATTCATAAATAGGGGTATAACCTCGGTCATTGACCCCACCTCGCCCTCAGGTCCGGCTTGATTGACGATAAGTAAGAGAAGCTATTCATTCAGCTAGCTTACGTTTGAAGATGAGAGTATAGCCTCAGACCATTGACTCACCTCGCCTTCAGGTTCGGCATTAAAATATGACTGTAAAAAGTATTTGAATGATATACCAGCTTTCAGCCTTAGTATAATTATAAGAAGTATTGACTAGCAAGCTTTAGCAATGCTGTAAACTAATATAAGCTAATGAAATGATTGTAACTCTTAATAAATTCTCCCTGACTATTATCCCAAAGATTATTTGGTAAGATAAATATAATAACACCTTAAAATTAAGTTATTATTCCACAAACAACATGTCTATCAATATTTAATAAAGAACTGTCAGTCTCTATTATTTCCTACCTTAAATACTAGCCTATAACTTTTATTCTACCTATCAGCCTGATAGTAAAATCTATCCTACATTATTGCTTGTCAACAGCTGACTGCAAACCTACCCTAAATAGGTACTAGCCTACCTACATAATTGTTTCTAAACTTTGTAGGAACCTAACATACAACGTGAACACCTATGTCCTACAGTGGACTAACCTACTAAGAGTCCTAACAACCTACCCTATCCACTTATAACCTAGGTTTAGGTAAAAATTGCAATTATTTAATATAGAAGTTAAAATTATGGTCTACGCTTGGACGTTTGACGGGTTAAACATGATTCCCTACGTCCTAATACTAAACCTATCGTCCTACGACCCTATGCCTAGAATAACAACTACAGATTTTGATGTTCTTCGAACATATCAAAGTACAAAGCCCAACCGTGGACTTGAACGAATTTACATGTGATTTTAAGCGCCTGTAATTTAACCCTATCGCCGTGTACCCAATAATTATATTTATTGGAATTTAATTTAGTTTGCTATGTTCTTTTGAACATAATAGACCTAAGTCCAACCGCGGACTAAAAATATATCTAACCGTTCCTATCAACCCTATCATCCTAACATTTGCCTAAATATTATTCCTATTTTATTTAGGTGTGCAGATAGTCAAAGCTGGAGGACCGGATTCCTCACATTTACATTTAAATAGTGGTGTGTAATGTAGAAAATCACGGTGCAATGATTTCCTTCTAACTATGCGACAGAAAGATGCGAGTAGGTCATTCTCTGAGTGCCTAACCCCTAAGACCTGTGTAATGTCCAAGAAGGCCAGGATGGCAGAGGCAGCCGAGCAAGGACGGTTCCCTATTGTGTATGGGACCATGACAAAGATCTCTGCGAAAGATTGGTCGTGAAGGCCTGCTTGATCCAAAAGATTGGGGCCTCTTGGTCAATTCGTTTCACAGTTTCCTTTGACATGTGTGACTGTTAGACCAATATGTTGTTAAAAATTGGTCTCTCCGGCCGTCACAGCCAGGAGGCTAGCCCGAAGGCCATTGAAGCTAAGAGTCTTCGTCGGCTCCGTGAGGTATCCAACTCTTAGCCCACCGAACCATGTCGATGTACAGTCCCTAATCGCAACGCGTCCCCCCATAACGACACTTCTCAATTGCCTTTAAGCCCTTTGCGGACTTTCACTGGCTGAATTCACTCGCGAGCATAATATTGACTGAAATTACACTTGTCTAAGTCCTGCACAGAACTAGACTGAATTTACACTCAATCAAACCAAAATTCAAATTTAACTAAGTCCAATGATGGACGTTGACAGGCTAAATTGACCAAAGTCGCTAAGAATTTACTTTGACGAAAATAATTTACCGATGAAAAATACTGTCGATGCTCGTAGAGACAGCGTGACGACCCAAAATAGAATGATCCAATTAAAAACGTTTCCTAGCCTTTTATACATAGACCTGGCGACACGCCTACCATACGCCTGCCTCACGACTGCTTCACGACTGCCTCACGGCTGCCACACGACTGCCTCACGACTGCTTCACGACTGCCTCACGACTGCCTCACGGCGGCGACACCGATTACAAACAACCAAAACTAATACTTGTCGTTATGCTAATATGGTTCATACGTAATTCGTACTTTTGTAAATCCACAAATAATATAGTTATTGATCGAAATAGTTAATGTTAGGCTTCCTATTTGTCAGGTCATGTTAATTAATAAAAGATTACATAAGTATTTAGTCTAATACTAGAATATTTCTAGATTTTTACTGATTATATCTAGCTACGTGACTTCCAGTGCCATCTATCTCTCTCGATAGGAACTAATTCGAAAGAACACAGGCAAGCCCGCTGAGATACTAATAGTTCTTAAATGGTCCGCCGCATTCCTATAGATTCTAGATCAACAGTGCCATTTTAGGTAGGCCCTAGCTCAATTGGTACCTAATCTTCCCGCAAACTTATCTACCAAAACTAAAAAGGTTCTCGACCGTTTCGCTTAGTGGCGCTACTGTCTTTACAATAATTAGATTAAATCTACTTTTAATTACCTGTACAGTAAATAGAGCAATATTATCGTGGATACAAGGTGACTGGACCTTGGTACCAGTACATCCAACCCCCAAAGTTTTAAATGTTCCTGAACATTTGAAAATTTCCCCGCATATTTCTCGTATTCACGATGCACTCAGCTTAACATATTGTATTCAACTTATAATATATTATTAAATATGCTTGCAAGCATAAAACTTATATATGAAATAGTTATCTTAACCTAAATTGTTTTTATTAATAAAATCCCTAATCAACCAATATCAGAAGTTCATTAACCAGCTTAAGTAGGTCTCAAGAAGTCAACTTTGGTTTTGTTCAATGAAGTTATAACTTTATTTACATATTACTTCGAAGTGACGACATTTTTTTTTTCATAGTCTATGTAGTGGTGAATATTTAAACCTGGTATTTCATAATCCTTTGGAAAGTACGATAGTCGGCCGCAAGGTCAGTCAGAATGAAACAGTAACCTCCCTCATCCTAATAGGCTTACGTTCGATAGGGAATCCTGGTTGTGAGCCAGAACAATCCTATGATAGAAGATAAATTGTACGATCCCATTCCACCAACGAGGTTGCCACTCCCGGTCCCTCAGCTTCATGTACGTTAAAATCGACCCTTTATCTGCTCCCACTCAAAACGCACTCAAATTTACAGAATCAGAAACTTACTCCCGCATTTAACCTTCCCCCAAAACCACCAATCCCACAATCCATCGACTTTATTAATACTAGGTGAGTGTCAGAAATCCGAGTTATGAGTAGCAACAGAAATATGAACACCTGCTTAACTAAGATGTGATTGACATGTTAATGTCAGTTCACACCACCAATCAATCTATAAATCTATTGAGTGTTTAATATTTCGTGCACACTTTTATTAAAATATACTAAAATTCAATGTTCTATGCTTTTCATAACCAAATCGCAGTGTGATTAAATCTTTGTTTATTGTCATGTGTAGTATAGGCCTTCCTGCAATCTGGACGATTCATCAATCGATGAATTTAACCTAACACATAAGTCCTCGCAAAGCGACCTTTTGTCGTGTGTAAATGTTCCAAAGAAAATATGACAATAAAGTTTACTCACGCAATGAATTTTACCAATGTATCAAAGCCCCTTTATAATTTATCGTAAACCGCATACATCACTCTACCATTATTCCCTCATCTAACATTCAACTTTGATATAACAGCAATAAGACATGACGTAAGTATTTTTTTTGTAATTAGCAAAATAATTAAGATATTTTAAAAGTTTCAAAATTGCCTCCCACTTTACCTCAACGTAAGCTTGTCGAAACCTCTGATATCTGTATGATCAGTAGTCCAATTGGTAATGCTACTCATTTATTTATAAACGTTACATACTTATGCCTAATCTAAACCTAAAATATTTACAACTTACTTAGGAAAGGTACAAATGATAATACTGTGTTTGGGGAAAAGGAGGGATATACCTGTTTGAAACTACCAATGTACCATACCATACCTACCACACCTACTTAGATACCTTTAATACGAATTACCATAATAAATACCTGTGAATACCACAAACAATACCCTTATTACCTGTGAATACCATAAACAATACCAACTACCATAACTGTGGATACCTAACACTATATCATTTAAACCTTTCCGTTTCGTTGTAAAAAATAAAAGATTACGTTTCCTTACCAAGATTTATTTAATTCTATACCGACTCTTAATTATAATACCTTTTCTTACTAAAATAATAAAGAATAATTATAATTTAAGATTTTCTCTTCTGTGAATGCATCCATAATATCTTGCAATTTTGCACTTTTACTAAGTTCCTCGTTAAATCCTTATCATTAAACTTTTCGCTCCTGTGATATTAGTGAATACCGCTACCTATAATTTCTGAAAACTCATATTCCTGATATTAATATCTGTAAATAAAATACATTATTGAGGAAGTTATTGACTAAATGAACACATCCGAACTGTCGCCGAATTTCAAACTATGTCTGAAGTTATTGAAACAATAATTAATTGAATACATTGACTAAAATAAACTTCATGAAGATTAGTCCCCTTAGTTTTATTTTACTTAGTATTTTTCAACATCCTACTTTCCTAAAATACCAATTTTACTAATTATTGAAACGAGACTGTTTACTTTTGACTCCCTTTTCCTTTTATTAATTAACTTTACATCCCTCTCTACTCATCTTTTCTCTAATTGGTCACTGAAGTAACCCGTTATTTCAGTAATTACAAATCAAAATAGAATGTCATCGGCTTCGTATAATTGCCTCCAAAATTCTAGTGACCGTTTTTATTATTAATATTTAACCTGAAGACTATGGATCCTGTGACCCCGCCACACTCCATCACTACCCTTGAAATAAAAGACACTTTATCATACTACGCTTCTTTACAGTTACGCTTCTAAGTACGCACACATCTTATCTTCAAAATATAAAAATAATTGCAAAATATAACTGTCTAAATTTGATTTAAAGCCTGGTAGCTATTATTAACTTTACGCGCATCAGCATTCTAATTTACGCTATGCTTAATACTAAATTTTAGAAAAACATGAAAGGTTCTCTGGAAGAAACCGCTCGTAGTGATAAGTCCGCCTTGATGCACCTACGCAAGCCACTGTATCACTGTACCTCTGCTTGTTATTTTCTGCGCTAAAGAATAATAAATGGTCGAATTGAATATTCGACACTAACTTCTAAAATCGTCATATCAACAACCTGATATACCTACTTAATTACTAAATCATTAAAATACAAAACTCAAATCAAAAAGATCATAATATTCTAAACCGATGAATACTTTCATTCAAAATTTACCCTGTATAAAGTAACATGTGGTTACCAACTTTCAGAATCAAGAAATTCAATAATATATCTCCCTAATTCATTTTTCTACTCTTGACCTAAGAATAAAACTAAGTCAGATCCTACTACTATAAAAATCATAAACTAACTGACTTGTATTTACAAATAATATCTAACAACCGAATGTTGACACTAATACTCCACTCCATACAACTAAGACCAGCAATTATTTATTAAACTACTTTTTCTTGAGACTACAAAACTATGTATTGTTAAACTTACTTTAGCTAATATTAAATTACCTAAACTATTTATTTTAATTAACCTGTATAAACTGTATTTAAACTAAATTGAATTTCTATTTATTATTTAAATTTCTTAAAGTCAAATAAATAGCTAGGTTGGGTACCTGTTACTTGGGTACCATACCTACTTCTGGAGTAGATACATACTAAGTTCACAAACATTCCTACTAAGAACTTCAATTCTACTCAGTATTCTGTCTCATAATCATATGGTCGGGTTCAATTTCACAAAACCATTAACTACCTCGTTCAACCGCTTACAGGCTTTGTCACCCTAGTCTGCTAAAAACTTGCAACTTATCCTGTCTTATTACTTACACAGACCCATACCTACTATACAAAAGCAAACGCTTGATTCTAAACCATGCTATTACTTCCTCTGTGACCATGCTACTCCGACTGAACAAAATTTATGATACTTGGCACAGAGATGATATTCCGAATAGCACATGAGGTAACTTCAACGAAATTGAAGCCACTGGATGTCTACTAACTTTTATAATTACTGACATATTACAATTACTGTTCTCCGAGTAACTCAAATATCTTAGAACTAATTTTTCTTTGACCAGACGGAACCTACCCTATTTAAATTTAATAATTTAACATTAGCCTTAACTCTAGTTATAAAACTTATTTTCAATATTGAAACTGAACATATCCATAGTCAGCTGTTAGCTTATCCAATAGTAATATTAAATACACCAGCTGAGATGTAGGCATACAAATAAACTACCTACTGTAGTCTGAAAATGCCAAGAAGTTTCGAATCTCTTTGGTGGCGCGCGCGCTCCCTGTGGAGTTCGCATCCTGCATATTTAGCATCGGAACCGATGGTGACAACTACTGGCATATTTCTACTTGTATTTAATGTACCAAACTTCGCCTAGTAGTGAAATTTACCACTGAAACTTATTGTTTAAATCCCTATAGTTCATCCCTGGGTAGGTACAAAGTTACCCCTAGATATGACAACTCATGAGTGTTACCATTCCCATAATGAATGATGATAGTAATAGAATGTACCTAACCTTTGTCTTGCCTACAACTCGTAAGATTCTGTACTTATGTGATAAATCTTATAAAAACTTTTTAAAATAAACATGCCGATCACGACATTTGATTTTCAAAGTGTCACTTTGAACTTTCACTAAAATTGACCATAATAAACTTTAACGCACATAACACATACACCATAACACAGCTATTATCCCGTTATGCGGATAAATACTCATTATAATTAGTTAATCTAATTATTTTGCCGGCTTGTTAACTCGAGAGGTTATGTTTATTTTTCTGACCTATGTCAATAATCGAGTGACATTTCTCAATTGTCAATCGCATTAAGTGCTTCCTGACTACACAACAATAGAGAAATCATTCAACTGATTTTCTGCTTAATATTAATTAACGAACTAAGCAAAACTACCGATACGAATACTATTTATTTATACTCTATTCTAAATGAATTAAGAAAAACACTAATTACCACAATAGTTCGATCGATTCTATTTATCTATATTTCTTTCTTGGAAATGGCAATTCCCATAAAATGATTGCTAGGTATCCTACTTTATTTGAATGCAATGGCGCCACTTTCTATCCAAACCAACTTTCTAAGTAAATTAATAGTTCCCTTTCCCTACACAACCCCCCGTTTGTTGGCGCCTGCATATACCTGGTCTACTCGAGCAAGAAGTTCGAATAAACTCAAGAGACCGGAAATTACTTACAATACAACTTGCCATTTTCGGTTTCATATTATTTAGATAATGGAAAATAACCGCAAACTAAATTTACGGAAAATGCTTTAGTTTTTCGTACCCCTATTTATCCGTACCGATCGAATAGTTTAGAATATAACTATGACAAGGCTGTATCCGTTATTATATACGATACCTTTGCCTAAACAAAACAGATGATGACTGTCTGTCATTCAAATCAAACCATAGATAACCATTCTATCCGGCTGTAGTCTATGCATTCATCCATTGCCGGCATTCTCATTGATTTCTATTGATTTTAATTCATTTTATCTCATCTCATAAACTTAGTACGGAAAGGCGATTACTTAAAAAGTAAAGAACTAAACGACTTACGGATTACATCTAGTATCCACAAACTTGTTTGAAAGTTGAACCATGGTTTATTTCGATAAAGTAAGTACCTACGACAACGTTATTGTTGTTTGTTTATATTGGAATTTTACCGTGTAATCCTCATTAATTAAGTATTCCATCACCGAATCATACCTTTACATACTTAACTTACTAGTAGTCGACAAATTACGTTAATTACTCTCTAAAGAAACTCATTGTTTTTAATATTTTCGTCACCTAACCTATACGCACTAATCTAACCTAATATAACCTTTTCCAGATAAATACAAGCGTATTTCGATATCAGGACAGAATTTAATGTCAAGTCCTGTCTAGATTATTGACCGAATCAACGAAATACCGTCTATAGCTATGAAGGAAGAACGCATATTTGGATAACAACTTCGATGGATATCTACTTCACATCTCAAGACAAATCTACCTAAGTGGCGTAAATAACTAAGTGCAAACTCGAACTATAATGAACTTCTGAGGATATAGTGCTAGTTTAACTAAACCTACTAACATTATTGTGGGCTAGCGCAACCCCCCGACTATAGATAATTAAACCGGCTATCTGCTGTTTTCTATCAACCCCCAGTTGACTAGACTATAGAATATAATCTACTTAATAAATACAAAAATTATTTATGCCTATTGTTATAACAAACCGGGTATGTTAAACCCATACCTAAACTAAATAAAGTGGATGAATCACATGATGAAAGGATAAGCTACTTGTGACAAAACTTCTGATTCTCTCCATTTCTACGGCATCAAATTGTGGGTTGTTAACCCACTTACTAACTAAATCTAAGTTCTAATTCCCAACAAAACTCTAGAGATATTCTAATCTAATTTAAAACAAAATATTACTCCGTAGTAATCCTAGTTCGATACCTGGATCGCTAAAGCGGTCCAAGACATCCTGGCTTCGCGGCACCCATATTGTACTGGGCCCCCGAGACGCTTATAGGTCTAAGCTCCTCCTATTCTTAAAATTAACTAACTTATAACTATCGTAGCCTATATCGAAGTAACCTACCTATATGATGAACTCTACGCTTTTACCTAAATTACCTACCTATTGAATTGTAGTTGATCTATGGGATTAGATCTTAATTTGGCCTTGTGATCGTCTAGATTATTTTTCCTACGTTGTGTTTATTTTTATGTAACCCATTTCTTTTAGAATAGAAGTTTTGACACTAGTAACCGATTACCTAGTAGTTTACGCTTTGATGGTCTATAATGGAGAAACTTAAGTTATACCTAATGTTGAATAGAGATACTTTATTCCTAGAGCATAATTATTTGATGATGTTGATGAAGTACGAAGGTTTTAGAATAAATTTGGATTAAAACTTAAATCTAATGTTTATCCATATGAAAGACATAAGTATTAGTGAAATTCCAAGAGTTCCTTATTTAGTTATTTTATGCAAGCACCACCTTCCCCATCCTTGCACCTGTCCACCCTGAGGCTAATGGAAGGTCTAGTCTTGGGGAGTTTCACATATATACCTATGTCCTCCAATTGAATGAGAAATCTCTCGACAATACGAAGTTCAAACGTAAATATGACGAAATGCCATGACAGACTGAAGGATATAATATAAAGTTCCTTCATATTATATAATATGTATAATAATAATCTCTAGGATCTAGCCTCAAAGATAAATGTAGTTAAATAGCAATTCCTGCCATAAGTTTTGACGACTTGTAGTATACAGAAAAGCCTCGGCTAACTGTCAGTTTGTAAGAATCTATTCATTCAGATATGCTTACATTCATAAATAGGGGTATAACCTCGGTCATTGACCCCACCTCGCCCTCAGGTCCGGCTTGATTGACGATAAGTAAGAGAAGCTATTCATTCAGCTAGCTTACGTTTGAAGATGAGAGTATAGCCTCAGACCATTGACTCACCTCGCCTTCAGGTTCGGCATTAAAATATGACTGTAAAAAGTATTTGAATGATATACCAGCTTTCAGCCTTAGTATAATTATAAGAAGTATTGACTAGCAAGCTTTAGCAATGCTGTAAACTAATATAAGCTAATGAAATGATTGTAACTCTTAATAAATTCTCCCTGACTATTATCCCAAAGATTATTTGGTAAGATAAATATAATAACACCTTAAAATTAAGTTATTATTCCACAAACAACATGTCTATCAATATTTAATAAAGAACTGTCAGTCTCTATTATTTCCTACCTTAAATACTAGCCTATAACTTTTATTCTACCTATCAGCCTGATAGTAAAATCTATCCTACATTATTGCTTGTCAACAGCTGACTGCAAACCTACCCTAAATAGGTACTAGCCTACCTACATAATTGTTTCTAAACTTTGTAGGAACCTAACATACAACGTGAACACCTATGTCCTACAGTGGACTAACCTACTAAGAGTCCTAACAACCTACCCTATCCACTTATAACCTAGGTTTAGGTAAAAATTGCAATTATTTAATATAGAAGTTAAAATTATGGTCTACGCTTGGACGTTTGACGGGTTAAACATGATTCCCTACGTCCTAATACTAAACCTATCGTCCTACGACCCTATGCCTAGAATAACAACTACAGATTTTGATGTTCTTCGAACATATCAAAGTACAAAGCCCAACCGTGGACTTGAACGAATTTACATGTGATTTTAAGCGCCTGTAATTTAACCCTATCGCCGTGTACCCAATAATTATATTTATTGGAATTTAATTTAGTTTGCTATGTTCTTTTGAACATAATAGACCTAAGTCCAACCGCGGACTAAAAATATATCTAACCGTTCCTATCAACCCTATCATCCTAACATTTGCCTAAATATTATTCCTATTTTATTTAGGTGTGCAGATAGTCAAAGCTGGAGGACCGGATTCCTCACATTTACATTTAAATAGTGGTGTGTAATGTAGAAAATCACGGTGCAATGATTTCCTTCTAACTATGCGACAGAAAGATGCGAGTAGGTCATTCTCTGAGTGCCTAACCCCTAAGACCTGTGTAATGTCCAAGAAGGCCAGGATGGCAGAGGCAGCCGAGCAAGGACGGTTCCCTATTGTGTATGGGACCATGACAAAGATCTCTGCGAAAGATTGGTCGTGAAGGCCTGCTTGATCCAAAAGATTGGGGCCTCTTGGTCAATTCGTTTCACAGTTTCCTTTGACATGTGTGACTGTTAGACCAATATGTTGTTAAAAATTGGTCTCTCCGGCCGTCACAGCCAGGAGGCTAGCCCGAAGGCCATTGAAGCTAAGAGTCTTCGTCGGCTCCGTGAGGTATCCAACTCTTAGCCCACCGAACCATGTCGATGTACAGTCCCTAATCGCAACGCGTCCCCCCATAACGACACTTCTCAATTGCCTTTAAGCCCTTTGCGGACTTTCACTGGCTGAATTCACTCGCGAGCATAATATTGACTGAAATTACACTTGTCTAAGTCCTGCACAGAACTAGACTGAATTTACACTCAATCAAACCAAAATTCAAATTTAACTAAGTCCAATGATGGACGTTGACAGGCTAAATTGACCAAAGTCGCTAAGAATTTACTTTGACGAAAATAATTTACCGATGAAAAATACTGTCGATGCTCGTAGAGACAGCGTGACGACCCAAAATAGAATGATCCAATTAAAAACGTTTCCTAGCCTTTTATACATAGACCTGGCGACACGCCTACCATACGCCTGCCTCACGACTGCTTCACGACTGCCTCACGGCTGCCACACGACTGCCTCACGACTGCTTCACGACTGCCTCACGACTGCCTCACGGCGGCGACACCGATTACAAACAACCAAAACTAATACTTGTCGTTATGCTAATATGGTTCATACGTAATTCGTACTTTTGTAAATCCACAAATAATATAGTTATTGATCGAAATAGTTAATGTTAGGCTTCCTATTTGTCAGGTCATGTTAATTAATAAAAGATTACATAAGTATTTAGTCTAATACTAGAATATTTCTAGATTTTTACTGATTATATCTAGCTACGTGACTTCCAGTGCCATCTATCTCTCTCGATAGGAACTAATTCGAAAGAACACAGGCAAGCCCGCTGAGATACTAATAGTTCTTAAATGGTCCGCCGCATTCCTATAGATTCTAGATCAACAGTGCCATTTTAGGTAGGCCCTAGCTCAATTGGTACCTAATCTTCCCGCAAACTTATCTACCAAAACTAAAAAGGTTCTCGACCGTTTCGCTTAGTGGCGCTACTGTCTTTACAATAATTAGATTAAATCTACTTTTAATTACCTGTACAGTAAATAGAGCAATATTATCGTGGATACAAGGTGACTGGACCTTGGTACCAGTACATCCAACCCCCAAAGTTTTAAATGTTCCTGAACATTTGAAAATTTCCCCGCATATTTCTCGTATTCACGATGCACTCAGCTTAACATATTGTATTCAACTTATAATATATTATTAAATATGCTTGCAAGCATAAAACTTATATATGAAATAGTTATCTTAACCTAAATTGTTTTTATTAATAAAATCCCTAATCAACCAATATCAGAAGTTCATTAACCAGCTTAAGTAGGTCTCAAGAAGTCAACTTTGGTTTTGTTCAATGAAGTTATAACTTTATTTACATATTACTTCGAAGTGACGACATTTTTTTTTTCATAGTCTATGTAGTGGTGAATATTTAAACCTGGTATTTCATAATCCTTTGGAAAGTACGATAGTCGGCCGCAAGGTCAGTCAGAATGAAACAGTAACCTCCCTCATCCTAATAGGCTTACGTTCGATAGGGAATCCTGGTTGTGAGCCAGAACAATCCTATGATAGAAGATAAATTGTACGATCCCATTCCACCAACGAGGTTGCCACTCCCGGTCCCTCAGCTTCATGTACGTTAAAATCGACCCTTTATCTGCTCCCACTCAAAACGCACTCAAATTTACAGAATCAGAAACTTACTCCCGCATTTAACCTTCCCCCAAAACCACCAATCCCACAATCCATCGACTTTATTAATACTAGGTGAGTGTCAGAAATCCGAGTTATGAGTAGCAACAGAAATATGAACACCTGCTTAACTAAGATGTGATTGACATGTTAATGTCAGTTCACACCACCAATCAATCTATAAATCTATTGAGTGTTTAATATTTCGTGCACACTTTTATTAAAATATACTAAAATTCAATGTTCTATGCTTTTCATAACCAAATCGCAGTGTGATTAAATCTTTGTTTATTGTCATGTGTAGTATAGGCCTTCCTGCAATCTGGACGATTCATCAATCGATGAATTTAACCTAACACATAAGTCCTCGCAAAGCGACCTTTTGTCGTGTGTAAATGTTCCAAAGAAAATATGACAATAAAGTTTACTCACGCAATGAATTTTACCAATGTATCAAAGCCCCTTTATAATTTATCGTAAACCGCATACATCACTCTACCATTATTCCCTCATCTAACATTCAACTTTGATATAACAGCAATAAGACATGACGTAAGTATTTTTTTTGTAATTAGCAAAATAATTAAGATATTTTAAAAGTTTCAAAATTGCCTCCCACTTTACCTCAACGTAAGCTTGTCGAAACCTCTGATATCTGTATGATCAGTAGTCCAATTGGTAATGCTACTCATTTATTTATAAACGTTACATACTTATGCCTAATCTAAACCTAAAATATTTACAACTTACTTAGGAAAGGTACAAATGATAATACTGTGTTTGGGGAAAAGGAGGGATATACCTGTTTGAAACTACCAATGTACCATACCATACCTACCACACCTACTTAGATACCTTTAATACGAATTACCATAATAAATACCTGTGAATACCACAAACAATACCCTTATTACCTGTGAATACCATAAACAATACCAACTACCATAACTGTGGATACCTAACACTATATCATTTAAACCTTTCCGTTTCGTTGTAAAAAATAAAAGATTACGTTTCCTTACCAAGATTTATTTAATTCTATACCGACTCTTAATTATAATACCTTTTCTTACTAAAATAATAAAGAATAATTATAATTTAAGATTTTCTCTTCTGTGAATGCATCCATAATATCTTGCAATTTTGCACTTTTACTAAGTTCCTCGTTAAATCCTTATCATTAAACTTTTCGCTCCTGTGATATTAGTGAATACCGCTACCTATAATTTCTGAAAACTCATATTCCTGATATTAATATCTGTAAATAAAATACATTATTGAGGAAGTTATTGACTAAATGAACACATCCGAACTGTCGCCGAATTTCAAACTATGTCTGAAGTTATTGAAACAATAATTAATTGAATACATTGACTAAAATAAACTTCATGAAGATTAGTCCCCTTAGTTTTATTTTACTTAGTATTTTTCAACATCCTACTTTCCTAAAATACCAATTTTACTAATTATTGAAACGAGACTGTTTACTTTTGACTCCCTTTTCCTTTTATTAATTAACTTTACATCCCTCTCTACTCATCTTTTCTCTAATTGGTCACTGAAGTAACCCGTTATTTCAGTAATTACAAATCAAAATAGAATGTCATCGGCTTCGTATAATTGCCTCCAAAATTCTAGTGACCGTTTTTATTATTAATATTTAACCTGAAGACTATGGATCCTGTGACCCCGCCACACTCCATCACTACCCTTGAAATAAAAGACACTTTATCATACTACGCTTCTTTACAGTTACGCTTCTAAGTACGCACACATCTTATCTTCAAAATATAAAAATAATTGCAAAATATAACTGTCTAAATTTGATTTAAAGCCTGGTAGCTATTATTAACTTTACGCGCATCAGCATTCTAATTTACGCTATGCTTAATACTAAATTTTAGAAAAACATGAAAGGTTCTCTGGAAGAAACCGCTCGTAGTGATAAGTCCGCCTTGATGCACCTACGCAAGCCACTGTATCACTGTACCTCTGCTTGTTATTTTCTGCGCTAAAGAATAATAAATGGTCGAATTGAATATTCGACACTAACTTCTAAAATCGTCATATCAACAACCTGATATACCTACTTAATTACTAAATCATTAAAATACAAAACTCAAATCAAAAAGATCATAATATTCTAAACCGATGAATACTTTCATTCAAAATTTACCCTGTATAAAGTAACATGTGGTTACCAACTTTCAGAATCAAGAAATTCAATAATATATCTCCCTAATTCATTTTTCTACTCTTGACCTAAGAATAAAACTAAGTCAGATCCTACTACTATAAAAATCATAAACTAACTGACTTGTATTTACAAATAATATCTAACAACCGAATGTTGACACTAATACTCCACTCCATACAACTAAGACCAGCAATTATTTATTAAACTACTTTTTCTTGAGACTACAAAACTATGTATTGTTAAACTTACTTTAGCTAATATTAAATTACCTAAACTATTTATTTTAATTAACCTGTATAAACTGTATTTAAACTAAATTGAATTTCTATTTATTATTTAAATTTCTTAAAGTCAAATAAATAGCTAGGTTGGGTACCTGTTACTTGGGTACCATACCTACTTCTGGAGTAGATACATACTAAGTTCACAAACATTCCTACTAAGAACTTCAATTCTACTCAGTATTCTGTCTCATAATCATATGGTCGGGTTCAATTTCACAAAACCATTAACTACCTCGTTCAACCGCTTACAGGCTTTGTCACCCTAGTCTGCTAAAAACTTGCAACTTATCCTGTCTTATTACTTACACAGACCCATACCTACTATACAAAAGCAAACGCTTGATTCTAAACCATGCTATTACTTCCTCTGTGACCATGCTACTCCGACTGAACAAAATTTATGATACTTGGCACAGAGATGATATTCCGAATAGCACATGAGGTAACTTCAACGAAATTGAAGCCACTGGATGTCTACTAACTTTTATAATTACTGACATATTACAATTACTGTTCTCCGAGTAACTCAAATATCTTAGAACTAATTTTTCTTTGACCAGACGGAACCTACCCTATTTAAATTTAATAATTTAACATTAGCCTTAACTCTAGTTATAAAACTTATTTTCAATATTGAAACTGAACATATCCATAGTCAGCTGTTAGCTTATCCAATAGTAATATTAAATACACCAGCTGAGATGTAGGCATACAAATAAACTACCTACTGTAGTCTGAAAATGCCAAGAAGTTTCGAATCTCTTTGGTGGCGCGCGCGCTCCCTGTGGAGTTCGCATCCTGCATATTTAGCATCGGAACCGATGGTGACAACTACTGGCATATTTCTACTTGTATTTAATGTACCAAACTTCGCCTAGTAGTGAAATTTACCACTGAAACTTATTGTTTAAATCCCTATAGTTCATCCCTGGGTAGGTACAAAGTTACCCCTAGATATGACAACTCATGAGTGTTACCATTCCCATAATGAATGATGATAGTAATAGAATGTACCTAACCTTTGTCTTGCCTACAACTCGTAAGATTCTGTACTTATGTGATAAATCTTATAAAAACTTTTTAAAATAAACATGCCGATCACGACATTTGATTTTCAAAGTGTCACTTTGAACTTTCACTAAAATTGACCATAATAAACTTTAACGCACATAACACATACACCATAACACAGCTATTATCCCGTTATGCGGATAAATACTCATTATAATTAGTTAATCTAATTATTTTGCCGGCTTGTTAACTCGAGAGGTTATGTTTATTTTTCTGACCTATGTCAATAATCGAGTGACATTTCTCAATTGTCAATCGCATTAAGTGCTTCCTGACTACACAACAATAGAGAAATCATTCAACTGATTTTCTGCTTAATATTAATTAACGAACTAAGCAAAACTACCGATACGAATACTATTTATTTATACTCTATTCTAAATGAATTAAGAAAAACACTAATTACCACAATAGTTCGATCGATTCTATTTATCTATATTTCTTTCTTGGAAATGGCAATTCCCATAAAATGATTGCTAGGTATCTTACTTTATTTGAATGCAATGGCGCCACTTTCTATCCAAACCAACTTTCTAAGTAAATTAATAGTTCCCTTTCCCTACACAACCCCCCGTTTGTTGGCGCCTGCATATACCTGGTCTACTCGAGCAAGAAGTTCGAATAAACTCAAGAGACCGGAAATTACTTACAATACAACTTGCCATTTTCGGTTTCATATTATTTAGATAATGGAAAATAACCGCAAACTAAATTTACGGAAAATGCTTTAGTTTTTCGTACCCCTATTTATCCGTACCGATCGAATAGTTTAGAATATAACTATGACAAGGCTGTATCCGTTATTATATACGATACCTTTGCCTAAACAAAACAGATGATGACTGTCTGTCATTCAAATCAAACCATAGATAACCATTCTATCCGGCTGTAGTCTATGCATTCATCCATTGCCGGCATTCTCATTGATTTCTATTGATTTTAATTCATTTTATCTCATCTCATAAACTTAGTACGGAAAGGCGATTACTTAAAAAGTAAAGAACTAAACGACTTACGGATTACATCTAGTATCCACAAACTTGTTTGAAAGTTGAACCATGGTTTATTTCGATAAAGTAAGTACCTACGACAACGTTATTGTTGTTTGTTTATATTGGAATTTTACCGTGTAATCCTCATTAATTAAGTATTCCATCACCGAATCATACCTTTACATACTTAACTTACTAGTAGTCGACAAATTACGTTAATTACTCTCTAAAGAAACTCATTGTTTTTAATATTTTCGTCACCTAACCTATACGCACTAATCTAACCTAATATAACCTTTTCCAGATAAATACAAGCGTATTTCGATATCAGGACAGAATTTAATGTCAAGTCCTGTCTAGATTATTGACCGAATCAACGAAATACCGTCTATAGCTATGAAGGAAGAACGCATATTTGGATAACAACTTCGATGGATATCTACTTCACATCTCAAGACAAATCTACCTAAGTGGCGTAAATAACTAAGTGCAAACTCGAACTATAATGAACTTCTGAGGATATAGTGCTAGTTTAACTAAACCTACTAACATTATTGTGGGCTAGCGCAACCCCCCGACTATAGATAATTAAACCGGCTATCTGCTGTTTTCTATCAACCCCCAGTTGACTAGACTATAGAATATAATCTACTTAATAAATACAAAAATTATTTATGCCTATTGTTATAACAAACCGGGTATGTTAAACCCATACCTAAACTAAATAAAGTGGATGAATCACATGATGAAAGGATAAGCTACTTGTGACAAAACTTCTGATTCTCTCCATTTCTACGGCATCAAATTGTGGGTTGTTAACCCACTTACTAACTAAATCTAAGTTCTAATTCCCAACAAAACTCTAGAGATATTCTAATCTAATTTAAAACAAAATATTACTCCGTAGTAATCCTAGTTCGATACCTGGATCGCTAAAGCGGTCCAAGACATCCTGGCTTCGCGGCACCCATATTGTACTGGGCCCCCGAGACGCTTATAGGTCTAAGCTCCTCCTATTCTTAAAATTAACTAACTTATAACTATCGTAGCCTATATCGAAGTAACCTACCTATATGATGAACTCTACGCTTTTACCTAAATTACCTACCTATTGAATTGTAGTTGATCTATGGGATTAGATCTTAATTTGGCCTTGTGATCGTCTAGATTATTTTTCCTACGTTGTGTTTATTTTTATGTAACCCATTTCTTTTAGAATAGAAGTTTTGACACTAGTAACCGATTACCTAGTAGTTTACGCTTTGATGGTCTATAATGGAGAAACTTAAGTTATACCTAATGTTGAATAGAGATACTTTATTCCTAGAGCATAATTATTTGATGATGTTGATGAAGTACGAAGGTTTTAGAATAAATTTGGATTAAAACTTAAATCTAATGTTTATCCATATGAAAGACATAAGTATTAGTGAAATTCCAAGAGTTCCTTATTTAGTTATTTTATGCAAGCACCACCTTCCCCATCCTTGCACCTGTCCACCCTGAGGCTAATGGAAGGTCTAGTCTTGGGGAGTTTCACATATATACCTATGTCCTCCAATTGAATGAGAAATCTCTCGACAATACGAAGTTCAAACGTAAATATGACGAAATGCCATGACAGACTGAAGGATATAATATAAAGTTCCTTCATATTATATAATATGTATAATAATAATCTCTAGGATCTAGCCTCAAAGATAAATGTAGTTAAATAGCAATTCCTGCCATAAGTTTTGACGACTTGTAGTATACAGAAAAGCCTCGGCTAACTGTCAGTTTGTAAGAATCTATTCATTCAGATATGCTTACATTCATAAATAGGGGTATAACCTCGGTCATTGACCCCACCTCGCCCTCAGGTCCGGCTTGATTGACGATAAGTAAGAGAAGCTATTCATTCAGCTAGCTTACGTTTGAAGATGAGAGTATAGCCTCAGACCATTGACTCACCTCGCCTTCAGGTTCGGCATTAAAATATGACTGTAAAAAGTATTTGAATGATATACCAGCTTTCAGCCTTAGTATAATTATAAGAAGTATTGACTAGCAAGCTTTAGCAATGCTGTAAACTAATATAAGCTAATGAAATGATTGTAACTCTTAATAAATTCTCCCTGACTATTATCCCAAAGATTATTTGGTAAGATAAATATAATAACACCTTAAAATTAAGTTATTATTCCACAAACAACATGTCTATCAATATTTAATAAAGAACTGTCAGTCTCTATTATTTCCTACCTTAAATACTAGCCTATAACTTTTATTCTACCTATCAGCCTGATAGTAAAATCTATCCTACATTATTGCTTGTCAACAGCTGACTGCAAACCTACCCTAAATAGGTACTAGCCTACCTACATAATTGTTTCTAAACTTTGTAGGAACCTAACATACAACGTGAACACCTATGTCCTACAGTGGACTAACCTACTAAGAGTCCTAACAACCTACCCTATCCACTTATAACCTAGGTTTAGGTAAAAATTGCAATTATTTAATATAGAAGTTAAAATTATGGTCTACGCTTGGACGTTTGACGGGTTAAACATGATTCCCTACGTCCTAATACTAAACCTATCGTCCTACGACCCTATGCCTAGAATAACAACTACAGATTTTGATGTTCTTCGAACATATCAAAGTACAAAGCCCAACCGTGGACTTGAACGAATTTACATGTGATTTTAAGCGCCTGTAATTTAACCCTATCGCCGTGTACCCAATAATTATATTTATTGGAATTTAATTTAGTTTGCTATGTTCTTTTGAACATAATAGACCTAAGTCCAACCGCGGACTAAAAATATATCTAACCGTTCCTATCAACCCTATCATCCTAACATTTGCCTAAATATTATTCCTATTTTATTTAGGTGTGCAGATAGTCAAAGCTGGAGGACCGGATTCCTCACATTTACATTTAAATAGTGGTGTGTAATGTAGAAAATCACGGTGCAATGATTTCCTTCTAACTATGCGACAGAAAGATGCGAGTAGGTCATTCTCTGAGTGCCTAACCCCTAAGACCTGTGTAATGTCCAAGAAGGCCAGGATGGCAGAGGCAGCCGAGCAAGGACGGTTCCCTATTGTGTATGGGACCATGACAAAGATCTCTGCGAAAGATTGGTCGTGAAGGCCTGCTTGATCCAAAAGATTGGGGCCTCTTGGTCAATTCGTTTCACAGTTTCCTTTGACATGTGTGACTGTTAGACCAATATGTTGTTAAAAATTGGTCTCTCCGGCCGTCACAGCCAGGAGGCTAGCCCGAAGGCCATTGAAGCTAAGAGTCTTCGTCGGCTCCGTGAGGTATCCAACTCTTAGCCCACCGAACCATGTCGATGTACAGTCCCTAATCGCAACGCGTCCCCCCATAACGACACTTCTCAATTGCCTTTAAGCCCTTTGCGGACTTTCACTGGCTGAATTCACTCGCGAGCATAATATTGACTGAAATTACACTTGTCTAAGTCCTGCACAGAACTAGACTGAATTTACACTCAATCAAACCAAAATTCAAATTTAACTAAGTCCAATGATGGACGTTGACAGGCTAAATTGACCAAAGTCGCTAAGAATTTACTTTGACGAAAATAATTTACCGATGAAAAATACTGTCGATGCTCGTAGAGACAGCGTGACGACCCAAAATAGAATGATCCAATTAAAAACGTTTCCTAGCCTTTTATACATAGACCTGGCGACACGCCTACCATACGCCTGCCTCACGACTGCTTCACGACTGCCTCACGGCTGCCACACGACTGCCTCACGACTGCTTCACGACTGCCTCACGACTGCCTCACGGCGGCGACACCGATTACAAACAACCAAAACTAATACTTGTCGTTATGCTAATATGGTTCATACGTAATTCGTACTTTTGTAAATCCACAAATAATATAGTTATTGATCGAAATAGTTAATGTTAGGCTTCCTATTTGTCAGGTCATGTTAATTAATAAAAGATTACATAAGTATTTAGTCTAATACTAGAATATTTCTAGATTTTTACTGATTATATCTAGCTACGTGACTTCCAGTGCCATCTATCTCTCTCGATAGGAACTAATTCGAAAGAACACAGGCAAGCCCGCTGAGATACTAATAGTTCTTAAATGGTCCGCCGCATTCCTATAGATTCTAGATCAACAGTGCCATTTTAGGTAGGCCCTAGCTCAATTGGTACCTAATCTTCCCGCAAACTTATCTACCAAAACTAAAAAGGTTCTCGACCGTTTCGCTTAGTGGCGCTACTGTCTTTACAATAATTAGATTAAATCTACTTTTAATTACCTGTACAGTAAATAGAGCAATATTATCGTGGATACAAGGTGACTGGACCTTGGTACCAGTACAAACCCCATTGGTACATGCTCCAGCCGGGGACGCTTGAACTGTTCACTTACCTTCAACTATTGCCTTTCGAGTACTCTCCACGCCGTATGCGCTTAGAGACAAATACACCGACACAACATACGCCAAAATACCCCATTTCACTTTCCTGTACTGCGTCAGCATATGTCGCATAACATATTTCTCCTCGAACTCCTCACCGACTTTACCCATTTCGTAGTTCAATTTCCTTATCGAATCTTTGTGGTACAAGAACAGGAACATTTTAGTGAGAACTATATCGTGGATGGCTGCGAACATATAAGAGGAGTTTTTCTCGACATCGGGAAAATCGCCGAACAACGCGGCGATGTTTTCGAGAACAATCATTGTTGTGTAAATTGAGAATGATATCACGCTGTAGAGACGGTACGGTATCGTCTCATGGTATATGTCTTCGTACCAATGGTTTCCGGCGCCCGCATAGTACACATACTTGCAGTAATCTTTGAGTAACACTTTAGTTCTCAAAGACATTTTTTCTAGTCTTTAATACTCGCTGAGATGACTCCCACGAGACAGGTTCAAGCGATGCAAAGTTAGTAATTTATGTGGTAACAATGTTAAAAGGCACGGTAATTTATACCATTAAACTTTTGCGTAATTGACAAAGTTAAAAAAAGTGTGTAATTTAACAACAACGACGAAAAATAACAATTTAACCGCTAATTGGCTACTAAAGTTGACTTGTTACTGAAAGTTAAAATATTCATTCATTATTAATAATGTCTGGTCATAAATTTACCGGTAACCGAAAATTGGGGAAGTTTCAGTATCGGCGTGACATGTTATGTCTGTGGTAAATTAATTACATGGTTAATTAATATCAAGGGCGTCATACATATTCATAAGTCGTAAGACATTTTGATTGGTAGAAATTGATCACTATTACCAATAGGTACTTATTACATACTTAAGGTCAGGATACAAAGATTTGGGATACACGGGAATTATAAAACATACTTACTCCTTAATAAATCTTACAAGTATTTTATTATAAAAAAATAGTGTTTTTAATTTAACTTATTTTGCTACAGGACGCCATTCGCTAGCTTGTGCTCTCACAATACAATATTATACCAATTCCCTTCACAAAAGCATCGGTAAGAGCACTTTTGAGGGGCGATGTATCCTCGTCCCGACTACCTACGTCACCGGGGTCATTAATCTCTCCGAGGTGAGAAGAAATTTCCGTCTCTCGCGTCAACGAGACAATGCGCATTACAGCCACTCCTCGGCTGAAATTGATTGATCGGCTCATTACGCTCTCTATTTCGGTTGGCTTAGACAATGTAAGTCAGTATACATTGTCAACAGACACCACGGCTTTTTCAGGGGGCACGGACCTCACTATATCTTTACCTACCCTACTATTTTTATTTCTTTGTTGCTCAATTACGTTATAACGGCTGCATTCAACTTAGTCCCTCGAAGAAAATTACCTTTTTCTCACTTGTTGTGTAATCTATTAGTTAACTCATCAAAAATTTTACAGTAAAGTTTTACAGTAGGATAGGAGAAACTTTTGCAAATTACTATTGACAAGGTAAGGTACCTACATTATAACTACTAGTAGTATGACTACTTGGACTTTGGACTAACTACATCTATCTGTAGTCAAGAAGACTGTAGGTATTACAGATTTTTAAAATATAGTACGTGAATAATTATGTAATAGCCGAGTAGATTTATGTATAGCCATTCTTATTAAGTAATAATCTCATTTAACTCCTCAGGTGTCATTTAAATAACTACCTATATACATAGTTATCTTTACGTAGCGTTCTTATTACCTCATTTTTTCGAACAACAGAGCAGACACCACATGCCTAATTAAGTCTCTGACCCATGTCAGAAGAAAACGTGCGGAACATACAGATTATATATACGTATATGTACCTGCTTAAATTGTATAAAACTGAAGACGCAACCCAGTTTTCGACAGTAAATCTATATAACACGTTCAGATACACTCAGACATCCTTACAGGGAAAAACACTTAGAACCCACCGGTGTATTAGGCACCCGATCACGTAGGCGGAAATCTGCCTGACCAATAATATACCTTTACCCTTACAACATTCGTATTCAGGAGAGGGCGGCGGCCCGGCGGATTACAAAACTGTGATCGGCAACTGACTGAAAACTGCCTGAGTGCCGTCATGTGGATTACGCCTCTATCTATTCTAGGCTAATTGCTTATACACTTTGACACCTACTAAGAATTACCACATCAGCCCTTCATCGGAGCAGACCGCAGACCTTATTAGTAACTAATAACACCAAAAGACGATAAGTCAAAAATTTGAGAAGAATACATACTTTATATTATTATTAAATTCGACCTATGCTTCAGAATTGATAACAAATAGTTAAAATTACATGTAGGTAATTGCAACTACTGCCTGTAGTTTGTAACTTAAACTTCAAAGTAATAACTATAAGTATGCCCCACTAAGGGTACAGGACCGGCGGTAGATATTACATATATGTGAACTATATTATGAACTAGTAGTTCCGTGAGAACAGTAGACCTCGCCAGCCCTTATAAACCAAACCTAAAAGAAACCAACAAAAGTCAACTTTGTAGTTAGAGACAGAAAAAGTACCTACTAAAGTGACAAAAATTAGCACTTTAAAGCTTAATATTTCGCAAACGGATCCCTGAATCGAAAAATGTTTTTCACACACCCGCGATATTTTTGAAAGACCTATACTACGATACCCCACACCATGGATATCACGCGGAAAAAAATAATTTTCCATTTTACGTATGCAGTTCTATGAACATAATTTATTTTTTCAACTTTCATAAGTCGATCCACTATTACTCAAAAACTAATAAAACCTACTTAGCCGTAATAGTTTTCCTTGTAACTACGATAAATATGCTACTGCCATGAATTTTTTCACATATCCAGAAGCAACCGTTTAGCAGACAGGGGGGGGGGGACACGTGACCATAACAAAAATTACCGCTTTAAAGCTTAATATTTCGCAAACGGATCCCTAAATCAAAAAATGGTTTTCACACACCCGCAATATTTTTGAAAAACCTATCCAACGATACCCCACACTATGAGATTCACAAGAAAAAAAAAGTTCACTCCCACTTTGCGAGTATGGTACGTACTCTAAAAAAAATGTTTTTCAAGATTTTATTCTACTCATTTTGTCGGCTTAATTAATTTATACCCACGCCAAATTTTCGTCAAAATCGGTTGAAAAATGCGACCTGTAGAGAATTACAGACAGAAAGACATTACACATACAGACGGACATTAGCATTTTTGGCCAATCTCGAAACTTAGACGCTTCGCTCGCTCGGTCAATAATGTAAATTTTCTCAGTTTCATAGTTACTTACACATATAAAATGTATTTTTTTATTTAAAAGTGTTTCTTAAACTAACGAGTATTTAGCTTTACTTTGCTATGCTGGTTCTAAACGAACATAAACCAAAGTCGAACAAAGCTATCGAATTGGGAATGATGGCGACTAGGGAATTCAATTGCAAGATATTTAGCGGGTTGCCACTAACATATCCCAGCAGCCCAGTGGACAGGGGTGTATTCAGAACGCGATTTCATTTGTGGCCATAACTTTTCACAGCCACGCGACATTGGTTAAGGGATAATACGATTCACAGGACTGTAAAGGTAGATGAGCATCTTAGATGGAAATAGAGGAAGATACATTACTTACTAAAAACGGTCCTACAAATACCAAGTGCTTTGTTTTGGTCTGTTGAGTACGGACCCAACGGCTTTCATGTCATTTACATTCGCTGGATATTTACAAAGTATTTTAGTATTAACGACTAGTTTTAGATTTAATTAATCGTTTAAATTGATTGAAAATTTAAAGACTACGTTAAAGAAACATCATATTTCGTTTTTTATTATTATTATTTTTTATCAAATTTCGTACTTACCCAATTCACCCCATTTTACGGTACTCTTATTTTTTGGGGGGCTACGTTCGTTCTGCATACGCCCCTGCATTGGAATCCTATTCATTGTAACGCGATAAATCACCGCGTACGCTCGGGGAGCCAGGTTTAATTCAGGTGCTGTCGATAGTACACCTATGCATAAATAATGCCTAAATCCAGCCCCGAACGACCGAGGCACGCAAAATCTGCTAAAACATTCAAGATGCGTTAGACGAAATACATGCATGTTAAACTGACGATATTGAAGTGAATGCCAATAAATACATAAAACCCACCTACCTATTTGTACCTATATACAAGTTATTGGAACATTTTTGTGAGTTCTTAACAAAAACTTATAAAATAACCCCGCTTGCTAACTCAGTGCGTTGACTCTTTTGGTGGTAATCGAAGTGCCATGCATGTTTTCTCTTCGTCTTTCCTAAAAAGGTTGTAGGTATTGTATAATTCTGATAAGATTTTATACAATAAGCCCTGTATTTTTTTTTTCCAAAATTCAAAATTGTTTTATTTAAAAACCTTGCGTTTCACAAATCTAGATTCCTACCAAGATGTTGATGTGTATATTGTGCGGGAAACGTAAATTAAAGAGTGTAAACAGTCTTCCCGTTCATACCAAATTTGTCCGTGTAAATATCTATTAGTTAAGACAATGAGAACTAACCTTCGCATAATTGCGAAATGAACAGACAGACAGAATTTTCAGCAATTAAGTACGGTGTAACTCTACAAAATACTGCTCCCTAACTACAAACCGATATCCAACAACTACCTTCACAGATATCCGAACCGAACCTTTATCTTCCTAACATGTCTAATGAGAGATAACTCTCCCTGGCGGGGTGATTTACGCACTCCGCAATAATAGGTAGATGGTCTTCCGCAGATCTATCTCCAGGTAATACTTTACCACCTCGATGCTATGTCTTTGCAGCTAATGTGTGCTGGATCACATTCTGTTTTAAATCACTCTTTTATTTTATTTTTTGGCTTAGTTACTAGACCTTTAAGCCATATTCTATAAATTCTTATTCATTTAACCGGCGGCGCCGCCGCCACAGATTAGGTAATAGTTCCTACGCCGCCCTGTCTGTATTGCGCTTAAGAGTGATAGCAGCTGGAGATTTACACGGACAATTTTGGAACGAACTGGAAGAGTTGTAACATGCTTTTGCACACTTGCTCGTAAAGTGGCTCTTATTGCTCGATTGACTCGACTTCGTCTCGTATGTGCAAACCAGTCTCGAGTGTAATGATTGAGTGATTGGTCTTAGCACTTACAAGAAAATTATTTGCATTTTTTTATTATTGCAGATGACTAAATGTGCAACCCATACGATAGTAACTATTACATAGGTACTATAGTAACTATTACTTATTCTGTGCCTATAGGTATATAATATTATATTATGTAGGTATAATATAATATCATAAATTTTTACAAAAAAAAAACAGACTTCATGATTTTTGCACACCGACGACTTATTCGTCGCCAAATTTTTTTTTTGTTTCACCCTTAGAGGACAAAATATACAGTCGACTTGAGAACCTCCACCTTTTGAAGTCAGTGTAAAAATAACTCACTAGACGAGACAACGCAATAGGAGTCCTACTCGTATTGTGTATGGTTGGGTGCCCGCTCAGATTCAGTTCAGATTATTTAACTTAGTTTAAGTCATCTGTTAATTGTCATCTGTAAATCTCTCTATCTACTAATGACTATTTGAACATAGCGCTAGAACTAGCGCAGAAAGCGATGAGGCGCCACTCGCCAGCACAATATATCAATAGGAGGCTCACAGCTCCCCGAGGATAACATGTGAGGGTCACGTACTAGAAGTGTTTTTCTACGAACCCTATACCATTATCTCGTATTGAAGAAAAAGTTGCAACATCTGATCCCCAGCCATTGCTACGTACTCGTAGTTATTTCAGTAGGTTTTACTAGATTTTTTTATTTATAAAGTGAAGCAAGACACACACCATATCACCCACATAAATTAATAAGTAGTATAACATAAGTATAGTAGTTATTGCCATTCCGGACTCCGGAATGGCTATGATGCTGTATGAAATGGTTAAGTTTGGACTTAAAAATAGAATAACTTAGATATTAAGGCTTAGTATAGGGTACTTATTGTAAGAGAGCCACGATGAGGGTGGCTTATATTATAAAAACCCTCTATAAATAAATTATGATTAAAAAAAAATAATATAGTAGTTGTTAATAGTAATATTGTAATTTATTTTTAGTATATATATATGAAAGTATTAATTATTTTTATTTTTTTGTGTAAAACCCTTGAATGAAAAAAATTAGCCGCGCGCCACAAAAGAGATTCGAATTTTCCTGGTAAAACCAGACCACTCGGAGAAGTGCGAGGTCCTCCAACACAGGTATATATTTTTTTAATGCTTAACCAGAGGACCTTGCCATAATTTTAGTTTTGTGTAAAGCATGGTTTTAAATAAAATAATTTTGTATTTTGTATTCTCCGCTAATGTAGGTTTTTATTTTTCATTTTGCGGAATTAAATTTGTATTCGTACATTGTATACATAGAGCTAGGATCTCTTTGGTGGGCGCGCGCGTGGAAGTAACTAAATTTTTTCCTTCCAGATTGTATACGACGACGAACGCTTTGACTTTTATTTTTCTTATCAGGTCTAGCTCGCCATTACATTGCATTGCAGATGCAAAGCGATATTGAAGTAGTATTTTATTTAACTAGGTATAGTTGTTTATAACGAGATTTACTGTTGTCCCGGTCCGGCGTAGTCATTACAGCTTCGTTTATTATAACTTTCGCGATGCGAAGCCATTGAGAAGGAGATAGGCGCTGGGAGCCGGATGGATGCACTGAAAAGAAGTAGAAGAAGATCTACTGAAGAGAATCTCTTATTAACTCATGTGTGACTATTTTCAGAAATGTTTACTTTATTTAGGTACCTACTTATTTCCTTATATCACATTTTACCCCAAAAATGCAAAGCAATCTGGTGGCCATTGTTGCACATAAACACTTAGAAGCTTTGAAATCCTGTGTAATAAATAAGTAAGATAAAGTAATAAAACAGCTAAACATAAATTGACAGGCTCTTAAAACGAGACAGAATTTCTTCAATCCATTTCAAAGATAAGAAACACGTGTTCAAACGCTTAACAAATAAGACATTGCCGTGTCAACAGTCAGCATAAGAAAAAGCAATTTTAAAGTTAAATTAGTCCAAAGTTTGCACGTTACGAATTCCCGACGCTTTATGTGAATAAGAAAACAGTTTCGGTGGCGCAATGTCTTCTCCCTGGTCCCTTCCTACAAATAAAACTGTCCTAATTAGGTTCTACACAACTTTAGCTAGCTGCTTTATGTATTTTTAAATGTATTTATTATTTTAAAAAGAAACTTGACTATATATAGTAAAATCTATATATAGATCTAATAAAAACGTTCAAGTTGGAGGCCGAGCTCGGGCTATAGTCCACCACGCTAGCCCAGTGCGGGTTGGCGGACTTCACATGCGCCTAAGAATTTCTTCATCGGCGTATGCAGGTTTCCTCACGATGTTTTCCTTCACCGTTTGAGAGCAGTCAGTAAATGTACTTAAGTTTCGAGAAAAAACCCATTGGTACATGGCCCAGCTGGGGATCGAACTCCGGACCTTTCGATATGATAGTCCGCATCTTATCCCCTACGCCACTGACGCTCTCTTTATTTCGTACAGAGTACAAAATGACGTTTTTCTTATCCGAGCACAGAGGAATTAATAGTCTGACCCGAGGAAGGAATCTATATTTTCGACATGAGCCGAACATAACCTTACATAACACCGAATCTGCAATACAATTAATAATTATATTTACGAGTGGCTGCAAACAATTTATTATTTATTACTGTTTATGTCGATATATATTAATCAAAACCGATAAACAGAATTATCCAATTTGATAACCGGGATAGACAAATCAAATGAAATCCGCAAAACCACACCCGTAGTCAGTAAGATAAGCTGGCCTTTTCACGGTGATGATAGTTAATAATAACACGAAAATCGTAAAATCAGTTTTTATAGTCTTATTTCGCTGGACTCACAATTGCATGCCCGAGAACATTAAATACTTTTATTTACCTATTTTCTTATAACTTTCATAATTTTGTCATGGACTTTACTGCTGGTCTATAAAAACATTACAATACAGGTATTAAATTTCCATTCAGCCTTTTTAATTATTTAAGTTTTTAAACATCCTTCAAATAATAATAAATCCTTTTAAAAATTCACATTTCTACTTAGGGAGTTACTTAAAGATACATTATAGGTATATTATGTTGCCAGCTACTCAAAATTAAACAGAATTAAATATTAATCATTCGTATCCATTCAGCTTAGTAAGGTACTCTTATTTCGCAAACCAAATAAATTCTTGAAAATCACTGTTCCTATCCCAGGCTTACTAGCTGTCTATCTGTACCTATATGAACAGCAACTTTAGGTAGGTATTACACGGATTTAATTTGGCAAAGTCGCTGAAAGCGCGGCGCGAGCCAGATATATCGACATATCGATATATCGATATCCGTGCCGAAACCAGGACCGGTGCAGATTTATTCCGACCGGTTATTGCACATTCCCCGCAAATGTGCACTGAATGCAGTCGGCTTGAATATTCGCAGCTTCTAGTGCTATTAGCGTCACAAAAAATATATAGAGAGGTATTGTGCAGTGCTAAAGAAGGCTAAGCTTTAGTGTCCTTGCACCTATGGATAGGTAATTATGTCAAAGTGTAGATAGGTAATAGATATAGGTACCTATTACCTACTTACGAAATTCGCAATATACATGGCCACTTCAACTCAGTAATACAAAACATTTGATTCTGGCTCAGTTAATAGTATATTACATTAACTCAGTTATTAAAATTAGCTGACTTTAATTATCGTTAATATTCTAATAAAACAAATAATTAAAGTCCCGAAGTGAGGTTACCCCACATTCAATGCCTAGTCATACCTGTCACCCGATGTAATCAATGTCAGTTAATAATTTATCGATAACAATAATGGAGACACTATCTTAAGCCTAAAAAATGGGATAATTTAAAATAATAAAAAAGGTACTTTTGATCATTTTAAATTTATGTGTTTACTTTACTAGATCAGTAAATACTATTAAGAAATAACAGATTTTTTTCCCTTTGCTCGAAACTCTCTATACATAGCAGCACTCTATACCTAATTAAATGAACAGAAGTTAGTCGAAAGGTTGACAGAAACGGAAACAAACACGTTTCATGTAGGTACCCCATTTTATCTTTTTTTATATACCTGACCAGATGTAGAAAATATTGCAGGTATTAATTAAGATATTCAACTAGCCGGTCTGCTTGCCCACCTATATTGGGCCCCACTCACCCGAGTCGCTCGGAAACTTTCTGGCTAAATAAATTCCAGCCAAGTTGTATCCCCGCCCGCAATCTGTCTGTACCAGCGGGTAAAGGGAAAATTAAGTTTACAAAAACAATCTTCATACTTGATTTAACTTTCGCGACTTCAACTTTTAAGTAGGGGGCAACTTTGTCAATTCATAATAACGTACTACTTTAACACAAGTTCGAGTGTAAATATGCTGAATTGTTTATCCACTTCTATAATTATCCTTCCTACTTACTAATATTTTATGTAAACGCGAAAGTTTGTAAGGTGTTTGGATATTGTTCCTCTTATCTCTATTCTTATTAGTATCTTACTTTAGAAATTATACTCAACGCAACCTGGATTTTCATATTTTAAAAAACTAGTTTTAGAGTCTGAAATATTGTAAGAAAACTTAAAAGTAAGAAGTGGAGATCCCTGGGGGAGGCCTTTGTCCAGCAGTGGACTCTACACAGACTTTGATGATGATGAAGAAATACTTACACTAAGAAAATAATATACACGAATTGAGACAATATTAGTTAAAGACAAGCTTTTTCATTCTAAATACTAAAATACTAATGTTTATTGGCCAATTTACATAATATTTTTATGAAATTGTAGCCTATGTGGTTAATCTGATGTATACTAATCCAAATTAATGTAAAGTTCCATCAAAATCTGTTCCGCAGTTTTTGCGTGAAAGAATGACAATATCCAAACATCCTTACAAACTTTCGCGTTTACATAAAATATTAGTTCGGTATGTCAAGCATATACCTACCTATCCTATTAGGCAGCTGTGATAAAATGAAAAACAATTTTGTTTTCTGCTTTTTTAGACATGAAATTGCAGATTATTCTTTTTATATTTCTTCTGGCGGAGATAAAACGCGGTAGAAACGGCGTCTTCGGAGCCTACATCGGCATCGGTGGGTTGCGATTCTTATTTAAGTTTAAACAACTTTCTCGATGCAAGCATCCAGTGCCGTACTAACCAAGAACTACTCTGAATAATCTATGAAAATTACTGTGATTTTGCAGTTTTTTGGTTTAGTAATGTTTGTGTGCATGTAGACCTACCTACATTATTATTTTTCGTTTTTATTTTTGTTTTTCTCGGAACTTAAGTAGGTACTACATTTACTGACTGTTCTCAAACGGTAAAGAACACCGTGAGGAAACCTGAATACGCCGAAGAAGAAATTCTCGCATGTGAAGTCCACCAACCCGCACTGGGCTAGCGTGGTGGGCTCTAACGCCCTCGTTGAAAAGGTTGGCCTAAGCCCCAACAGTGGGGACATATTAATAGGCTTTTTGATTTTTATTTTTGTAATTATTATTAATGTTACATATTAATTATTCACTTACTTAAATTTTTTTCATTGTGTGCATTTAATTCATCATATTATTGCAACGTGTTGCGACCGCTACCATTTTGCCTCAGTTGGTAATACATAAATAATAAACAATAAATAAACTGGTAATCGGTACCTAGCTAGACACTTAAACAGGGCGCAAAGTGAGTAGGTACGGCCCTGTTTCCGAGAGCGGGCGAGATTGAGTCTGTGATGGCGCGGCGCGCGGCGGTGAGCGGCCAACAAAGTTCGACAAAGAGTAACGATCTCGCACCAGCGAGCCGACACTCTGCGCTACTAACACTCGTTCACTTCCCTTTAGTTATTCTTTATGCGAATTGGCAGGTGTTTTATTACGTCAGGTTAGTACTGTCTCAAGTTAGATCTCAAGCACTGAAACTTTTCTTTAAGAAGGTTTCGGTTTGATTACTAGACCTATATGCCACATCTTATTTCAAATGTATAGTCATATTTCTTTTTTATTAAACCGGCACAATTAGAGCTAGTTGGCGATTTGCATTACGGTTTACATTCTCACTAAAGTGATAGCAGCTTTTGCAGAGATTTATACAACGGACAATTTTGGAGCGAACTGGAAAAGTTGTTAACACGCTTTTATTTTAATGTCCCTCACAAGATGTGATAGATTTACAACGTGGAACTTGCACTAAGTACCTACATCATTTAAATTGTAGTAAAATACTGGACACTAAAAGAACCCATAAACTAGACAATTAACACCTACTAAAAATCTTATATGGGACCACAGATAAATGGCAATCACCCCAGTTTTTACAGAGGATCGTTAAGATTAAGTAGGTAAGAAAACCGGCACCGTGGGAACATCGGCCGATAGCGAACTATTCCATCGGCCATCTCCGAAGTTGTTATCTCGGCTCACGTTTTGTTGAATTAGTAAGAGGGTACAGACAAATGGCCAGTAAGAAACACGGAACGATCTCCAGTCCGCTCGGAAAGCGATAGTGCCCACTAGTTACTATAATAAATAGGGGCTTAACGCTAGCAAATGGCCGATTAGGGCATTCTTGACTACAACACGGGCATTCTGATAAAGTTCGCGTTTGTTTGCTACGAGCCTCGTGGGTTTTATGGGCAACGGATAGATTGCTCCCAAGTTAAATCACATTCGTATGTTAAAGTCGAATTGGTTCTGGAATTTGTTGGATCTCGCCACGTTCACACTCTCTTAGTTCCCTACACTCAGCAACAAGTACTTAATGCAATACCTACTAATTAAGCCACATTTTATGCGGCATGAATGTATCCGAAACTTCCGTCGTGGTGCTACGGCACACGTCACAGTGCTACGAATGTAGCACGCGTAGCATAAACGACTTTCCTGGGTTATAATATACAGGGCGACTGGTGGAACGACGGAAACCTTTAAGGAGGTGAATAAGAAACCCATACCCATCCCATAGGTGCAAAACTTCCATAATTTTTGTACTTTTTTCGAATTAAAAAGTTCTATTCTACACTTATAGATAACACTATGCTCGTAATATCAGCTGTCGCGCGGTCGGTCAGTGACTTCTTGGACCAAAGAGTTAAGTAAATTCATGAATGGTTTTAGGAATTTACTTTGATTCTTTTCAAAAAATCAAATCAACAGCCTATTACCATGTCCCCACTGTTGGGGCCCAGGCCTACCCTCTCAACGAGGGCGTTCCGGCTATTTCTTTTTTAAGAATAAATCCCTCGAAATTTGTGTAGCTGATTCTGAAAGAATATAATATTTTATAAAATACGTCTGTCTCATAATACGTTATTGTTCACAAATTAAAATTTTAATTAGACGTCCCATTAAAGATTCCCAGCGTACGTAAATTAATTAATTTCATCGACAATTTTCTCGCGCCCACTCCGCTGAGTCTCTCCATTAGACCTTTCATTAAGAACAATCCAAGAATTAAAAGCTTATTGTTAATTAAGCTCATTTCTGAGTCCGTTTCGACCTTATCACGGATAATATTATTTTATATTCTACTAAAATATAATTAGTTAGTAAAGTACCGACCTGCTAGTGCAATGGTAGGTAAGTAGATATATTTTTTCTTGACCAATCATGACATTAGGCGACCTTGGGCGAATCGTCGAATGTTTTTTAGAAGTCCGTTGAGTGATATAAATACTCCTATACCAGTAATCACATGCGCTACATTCCAGAGGCATTTAAAGTCAGTATGCTGGACCCGCGACCAGGAATGAAGGAAGATGCAACGCATGTCGTAGCGTTATCTTCCACACGTTTATGCGTTAAAACACTTCCACTCACACGGTACGAAATATACATGTAACAAATCAAACAAAACCTTCGTCACCTTTCGTATACCTACATCGATACAGCGCATGACCAGAGGGTCTTGTATTTGAGAGGAACGTGTGAATATCATATCTCCTACGTGTTGCTTTAAGGTGGAATGAGGAGGACCGACTCTGGTGGCGGTTTGATGGTGTCATTTGTCCAAAGCTAGTCGATAGGCTGACTTAAGAGCGTTGAATAATTAATGTCATTACAAATGGGCGATGTTATCAAGATAACAAATAACAACCTATATGTCATTGTGTCCATTGTTACGGATACCACATTTGATATAAATCACTAATAACCCGCACAGTAATCACATTACTTCGCTATTCAATTGCTGTATGTAGTTTGACAGCAACAGAAAACACATAGAGTCGCATTAGCAGTTTAAATTAAATTGAATTTATTTCAGGCCGGTCATCATAACGATTCATCTTGGACAGATGATTTTAGCCAGCATCCTGGCGACGAAAAAAGGCCATAGAAAAAACACATACATAAAATAGACAATTTGAATTAAATTAAATTAAAAATACATTAGAAAATAGAAAGAAATAAAGAAATCATTTTTTTTCCTCATAACGGCATAAAAAATAACCAAAATTAAAAGTGCAGGTAATGTGACATTTTAATGATATTGTTTGAGAAAGAAATTGCTTACTACAGACTGCGTATCCAAGAGTCCGGATTTTCAAACTTTCTTTTAACTTTATTGTTACCTAGTTAACTATAATCCTGGCAGAATTCGATGTTCACCTAATTTGTGCCAGTTTAGTATATAGGTTTAAAACGTATCTGAGCACAATCGAGCCTGAATTATTGTGAACGTTAACGTTGAAAATCCTGTATTTCATTTCTCTGAATTATAAACCAACCCAGAAAATCACAATTTGTTACACGAATCCCGAAAGTCCCAGGCAAACCTTTTAACTCGTTACTTTTAATCATGATAAATTTGAATCATTATTCCCTAACATTTGCGCGCAAGAATAAAGTTTTCGTTTAGGCCCGTTTAGTTAATACAAAAGTTAGTAGGAAACAAAGTGTTAAACTAAAATTCTGGGTGCTCAGAATTTACATTTTATAGTTTAATGTTATTCAGTTTGGCTTCGTACCTTCTCCCCTGCGCTTAAAAAAAGTAAAAAAAAAATTTTTCACAAACTTTGTGTAAGTAAATAATATAGATAGTAGATCGTTGTGTTTCGTGATTATTTTCAAAAATGACGACTTCTGAGTGGGATAGAGCCTACAAGTGATGAAGAAGATACATTCGAGGATATGCGATTCTACGCCGCCAGAAATACTTACTGTGGCACAAAATATATAAGTACTTATAGCCACAAATCAAAACCAAAGGAAAATGTTGCTCAATATCCTGAAATAACATATCTTTTTAACGCGGACATCGGCTAATATGAAATAAAATAGGTATTAATATTATTAAGTGTGCTTTCAGAGTCTCAACAGATTACGTTAGGCTTTGTTCTCTCATAAGTTTAGATCAATATGACATAATAAATGTCTTTGATTTTCAATATCATAAGCGTAAACTGAGTCCAGCTTAAAATACCTATTTTGATAGCACTACTTCACCGAAATGATAAAGATTAAAGTAAAGGAGAAGCGGCCGTTCAAGAAGAAACGCGATAATTACGCTAGAAAGTTGAAGAGGCAGCAACTTAAAAACTATTTACGGGAAGAATTACGGAGTTCCACCACCCACGGGCTGCCTTACGTTGTCAACACGGAGATACATTGGATCGAGAGGTAAATATTGTTGTTTCATCAACCCGGGAGATATAAAGTAACACTGGAAGGGAGTCGCCCATGACATGAAACTAAAACATTTTTAAACGAGGTTTTGCCAAATTTTATTTAAAATATCCAGTCACATTTCATAATTATTAAACTAAGGTAGTAGCAGCTTTACTGGAGATTAATACATAAAACAGACAATTTTGGGTCGAACTGGAAGAATTGTTACCTACACGTCTTTATTTTAGTTTCTAAAAAAATCACATTTAAGTAGATATTAAATCTGCAATACACATTTTTAAAATAAAAAACCTGACTGACTCTTCTGTTCCCGCCAAAATAGTCAGCTAAAAACATTGTTGGTGGTCGCCATAGAGCAACAAAACACATGGAGAGAGGCGCCACATTCAGGCGTTACCCTCAACCAAAAAGCCAAGCCTTTTTTTTGGCCTAGTATCAGTAGTCCGATTGATTAGTCCGATGATCGAACTACTGAGACTTTTTCGGCTCAGTAGTCCGATGATGCAGATGATTATAGATCATCGGACTACTGAGCCTTTTAGTCCGATTATTTACACATTTCGCTTCCCGAAATAAGAAATGGATGCGGTAGTATTAACTTTATTTTTGCATATTTAGACTTGCATATTTATTTGCCTTCGAGTGAAGGCCATTTTTTAAAACTACACATTACAGCCCTAGGGGTATAATAATTATATATAGGCATTTTCATTATTCCCGCGGGTTCAATATAGGCCATTGTGTTTCTGTATGCATGCATATAATAAGCCCCATATCGAGCGAGTTGGTCATACGCCGTATCCAAATATGTCAATGTAGAGGTTATGAAAGTGTTGCCTTTTATTAGGATTGTATTTTGTAGCTACAGTGTACAAGTGGTAGGTATGTGTGTGTGGATCCTCTACTATAAGTGACAGAATATTTCGCATCGAAAGAAACGGTTAGCATTTCTCTTCCGTGTTGCTCTAAGATCCGGGGATATGTTTATCAAGAAAACTGTCAATATTTTGAAATATCAAAGTTCAAAACGTTTGGAAGACATTGAGTCCAATCAGTCAGGGTTTTGTCAAGAGTTCTAACAATGTCAAAAGAAGGTTGCTCGTAGGGTTTTTCAAACAAATAGACGAACGAGTAATTGATGGGTTCGCATTAAATCCCATCTTAGAGGCTTTAAATCCCATCTAAGCCAGATATTGGAAACTCGTCTCCCATACAAACTTATAACTCAAACATTGTAACTCTATATAGGTACTATAAGTTGTTTAACTCTATATTATTTTCCATATTTACAGGGTTTTTTGGGCGACCAACTTTATATCATGCACTGCATTAGTGTTTGTCTTGCTGTATGCACAATATTCTAGATTTATTGTAAGTACCTATACCTAAGTATAACTAAATCACTGGATAAAGATGGTTTTGAGTATCTATAGAAACCAGTACTCATCATAGTTTGGATTCTAAACTGTGCTGATATAGTTTAATTTTTTCCAGATTTTCATAGTAAATTAAGTGAATTTTTCCTCACAGGAAACACCAATTGTTATGAGCGTGGAGATGAACTATTTCGACTGGAACGTGTCCTATCCAGCGTATACACTCTGTCCTGAATTCAAACCCGATATCGATGCCTTGAGCGATCTAATGAAGTAAGAGTCAGTACCACTAGCAAAAGCTCCGCCTCATCACTTTGAAAATACTTTCCTGAGCAAGCGACGAGCTCCGCTCCGTCATAGACATGGGGCACTTTTGCCGTCTGTAACTTCGCGTACATTACATGCACTAATACTACTTCGCACAAATGACATGTCGTACTATCGTACATCGCACACTCGTATTTCGCACTAACGATACTTCGCACAAACGTGTGTCGCACTCCAGTAGTAATCCCATGTTGAGAAACATTATAGAAGAAAAGCTTTACCAATTAGAAAGGAAACCTTGACTCGACACTTTTGTCAATTTTTTACAAAGCAGCAATTGGTGAAAATAAACAAAACGAATAAAATTAAAACTATGGAAGCGACACCATAGACTTATAATATACCCTACTAAATTTTTTGAACTAAAACATTCGTTATTCTACTAATAACTATCACATTAAATTGTACAAAAAGTACAGTAGGGTCCTAAAAATCGGCGCAGTATGAAATCTTAAGGTAAAGCGGAACTTTTGCTGCCAGTAGTAGGCCTATAAAATAATTATGATGATACTAATGATAAATAAGATAATGTAAGAAAAATTAATATTCGTAAGTCTTAGAAGTTTTTTGAGTAAACGGGATGTGGATCGATTACTTTACTACCACCGCTGTTTAAGTGTTATTAGGGGCATCAGTGGTCGTATGGTCGTATTCGGTGTATCACAGACACACGCGGTCTGCAGTGGCGGTAGCGGTGGCGGCCTGTTGTCTTCCCTATACAACGTATGTGAGACTTCAGACACGCGCCTGCGTTTTCATATTGAAGCTGCGGCCTGCGGTAGAATGCCACCGCAGAACGCGTGTGTCTGTGATACGCCTTACGCTTTCATTTGAAGAAAACTTTTGCCACTCCCTATATTTTCTACTAAGAATAATTCTACTACATTCCTGATGAACGATCAAATAATTTAACTAGCTATCTATTTAAGCTTGACGAATGAGAAGACGGGTCAAAACTTGGACGCATATTTATGGACCATCGTGACAAGCAACATGGAAACATTGAAATTATACGACCTGGAACTAGTAAGCCCAGAAGTGTTGCCGGTAAGGTTTAACATAATCCAGCTATCGGTGTCCGCTTAAACGCATTTAAGTGTACTAAATTAAACGCTTATAAAAACTAAAACCCGGCTAGGGTTTCAGGTTTTAACTTATTTTTAATTAAATCTTTTTTACGCAAGTAATGAGTAAATTATAGTTTATTTATAGTCATGTGGGACATACAATAAATATCTTAGTGTATTAAAATTTGTAACGGAACACATGAACACTTAAATATTTAAGTATACTCAGATTTCATTTTCAAAATGATACCTGCAGCAACCTGCAGTGAAATCGATCCAATCATCGAGCTAGGATCTCTTTAGTGGACGCCCAGGGAATTCGAACCTACCTAGATCCAATAGTTTGTAGGCTCTATAGAGGAAACGTAAGTGTATGTATGTATGAATGTGTATGTGTGCTGTGTCACAAAGGCGGACTTATCCTAACTTTAATATTATTTTCGGTTGTGGTAATGAAACGTTTACTGACTGAATACGTGTCGCTCGCATCAAGAAAACCACCCAAGAAAAACTATAAATTTATTTTGTTTGACCACCGGGAGCGAAAGCCTTTTCTCAGCTGTGGGACAAGGCGTACAGTAAAAAATCTTTATGCCTGGCAGTTGATAGATCCCAAAGACTACAGCAGGCTGGCAGCCATGGTGTTCATGGGATTCGACAAGAGCTCAGTAACCACGAACACCAACGTGCCAGTGTCGCTGGAGCCTGTCATGACCGAGCTCGGAATGTGTCACGTGATCAACTCCGACGTGGCTCAGTATGACAACCCAAAGTGAGTTAATAATTGTGGTTTGTCTGTTCAGACAAACCACATGACAACAATTTAAATAGTGAGCTATGCTCGGAGTTTCTCTGAGATAGGAACCGAAACGAGGTAATCCGCCAGAGAAGTTGGGGTAGGCGAGTTTTCGAGTGGAGACCACGACTAGGAGAGCGTAGTGTGGGACGCCCCCCGGCTAGATGGAGCGACGATCAGCGTAAGGCGGCTAGCAGTGACTGGATGAGGAGAACCGAAGATCGGGTTCAGTGCCGCGCCTTGGGAGGCCTATGTCCAGCAGTGGACTAGTATGAAGTGCTTAACTTCTAATAAAAGCGACTGTACATAATAAACTATTTATATCCAGTTTATTTATAAATTATTATACCGCCCACAAACACCTGCATAATATTGTGGTACCTACCTAATAATACAATAGCATAAAATACACATTACATTGCATTAAATAAACCTTGCTCCATTAGCAAATTCGCTTGTTCTAGAAAATGGGGTAACAGTGTTGGTGCAGCGCCGTATGTCAAAAACAGCGTCGTGCTGTCAGTGCATGACCGGGACTTCTTCAGTCAGCTCATGAATTATGCCGATGTTTATACGGTTCGTACTGTATCAAGATTTAGCTTAGGCATTTATACCTTAGAGATTAAGTATGTATGTATAAAAAAATCAGACGCCACCACTAAAGGGAAAGTACCCTAAATATTGAAGACAGGAAATTTTACTCAAAGGAAACTGCAAAAAACGATTTTTAAGAAACCAACTGATTGAGTCGGGAATGAACCGGATAAATGTGTAAAAAACGTACCTATCCTGTATTTTTAACACCGATCGAAATGTGACCATCATCAGAATCAATTCCATAAAAAGTAACAAGGAAGACCATAAACTTTTACATTCCGAAAGTCGGATACGTAGGCGGACGAAGGGATCTTTTCAGGGCAACTTCAGGTTTTCCGTGTTTAAATTACGGTCAATTCAGACTAGGCGGGAAAATGCTCGAGCCCTTTTATGTCGCTAAAGTAAAAAGAACTGTATTCCAGTTGTATTATAGCTTAAAACGGAAAACTGCTCGTGTTTGCCGCTCGAGCATTTTTCCGCCTAGCCAGAATTGTCCCAGGTAAAATTGCTCTCTCCATCCAGATATACATTCACAGTCCAGACGAGACGATCCTCAGCACCACGCCGTCATACACCCAGTCGGATAGAGGATTCCTGTCGTTCGGGGTGCAGGTGTGGAGCACCAAGATATCCGATGTGTTGCAGCACGCCTCTATAAAGCTACGGAAATGCAGGTGACCACATTTGACCTTTATGACCCGACATAACAAAGGTCATACCAACAAAGGGTTATTTTTAGTCAGTTTGGCTTCCTGGAATAGGCCTGATGTGATCATTTACTTCGTAAATAAATAAGGATAATCTTTCAGATTCATTGACGAACCAATAAGCAAAAGGTACCCAGTGTATTCGTATACCCACTGTATGCTGGAGTGTAAGATAAATATGATAATTAGATTGTGCGGATGTATTCCACATTTCTACAAGCCTTTAGGTAAGTTACAACTCTGCAACTTGACCGCCTTTTCAGAAATGATTGATAGGCAGTTGGGTACGTAACGGCTCTATTGACCTTTACAGATATGCTTCACTAAAATATAATTGTTTTGTAGGTCACGAGAGGATATGCAACATACATGAACTAAAGTGTGTTATACAATACAAGAAAGAAATTAGGACACTCTCGGCCTCCGAAGCAACTCTGAGAAAGTTCTCCGACCCCAAGGGACTGCCGCGATCGTCTCGAGACTGTGGCTGTCTCAATAGCTGCGAAACAGACAAATACCTAAAAGACTTCGAGACATTTCTGCGCCAGTCAGTAATGAACAGATTGAGAATCGGAATATCATCTTTTCCCAAAGTTCGAGTCGTAAGGGATATTATCTTCAGTTACTACGATATTATTCGTAAGTAAACTATATGATCCGTAATGAGTAAGAACGTAAGTTACTAGGGCGCAGAAACGTGAATACTGATGGTGGGCCTGATCCAAAAGTTTAAGGTCGCTCAGCGAGCTGTGGATAAGGTTATGCTCGCAGTTTCTTTGAAGTATATGATCCGCAATGAGGAGATCCGACGGAGAACTAAGGTTACCGACATACCCATAGGATTAGCAAGCTGAAGTGGCAGTGGGCAGGTCACATCTGTCGCAGAACCGACGGCCGTTGAGGCAGACGAGTTCTGCAGTGGAGACCGCGGACCGGTACGCACAGCGTGGGACGCTCCTCCGCCAGGTGGATCGACGACCTAAAGGTTCATTGGGGAAGGCCTATGTCCAGCAGTGGACGCTAAAGGGCTGATATGATGATGATGCTCTGCCCGCACTGTGAAGATTTCGTAGAGATAGTTTCTCTGGAGACGTTAACAACAATTGTTCCAGAGAACAATTTCATAAATAGGTACTCCCATACGTATATGTCAGGACAGAATATACACGTGAAACAAACAGCCCGGTCAATATTTATTTGACCTTTTTCACTTTACAGTAAGAATTGGCGGCGTAGTCAACCTATGCATCGGAACTTCAATTATATCAATAATGGAATTAATATTCACAGCTATAAGGGTCCCTATCCATGAAATCAAAGAAATTCTTAAACATTTGTGGCTGCATTACAAATAAAATTAAGATATCCGTGTAAAACTGTATATTATATTTCTTTTACATACCCTAATTGTTCCCAAAAATACTTAAATAAAATATCTTGATCACACACCTGAAACAATATTACATACTATTATTAGTTATATTCTATGCAGTAATAAATAAAAACAGTCAAGCTTTAAGGCGAATGAAGTCACGAGGCATTTGCTAGTGTTAGTTAAGTTTAGTCGTAACAAAGAATGCAAAACTTTTCTAATAAACAATTGAATTATTGGTCCCAACCCCCAGATAAACAAAATGTATGTTTACCTTGAACATCAAGGAAGATGTTTCTTCCTTGGTTTTAAAACGGTTTTATTTCAGCACCCTTGTCACATTCCTGTAGTTCCGACGTCTCCATAATGGCTTACTTTCTGTGTACCGACTTCTCTGCAATCAAAACAACTATAAATGATTAATTTATCAAATACAATTTTATTGAATATCTCTGAAAAGGTCATTTCTAAATATAGAAATCATTCATCAGGTACATTGTTGAATTATTTAAAAAGCCAAGAATATTTACATCCACATGGACCGGGCCGGCAGGTTCGAACTGCGCGTCGACTTGGCCGCACCGCACGCGCCGCGCGCAACGGACTGTATGGTGAGGTCGGTGAGAGCGGTGCGGGCAGGTGGACGCAGCTCCATACAAATTCATACAAAGCGGGCAAGTGAACGCTCAGCTTTACTTGCCTCATCCATCATACCCCATTATTTATTAATTATTTTTTTTGTAAGATGATTACCACTTTTTAAAAAGCATAGAGCAATAATGAAGAAAATATGATTTAGGTAAAAACAAACACCTGGGTACACTTTCGCATTTACAAATTTGATAAACATCTGTACAATTACCTTGTCCCAACCTCCAAAAGCATAGATGTCTTACGTTTCTTTGTGTTCAAACATCTTTGTTTCCGTTTGAATGTATATTGGAAAGACTATACTTCTGTAGTCTCCCATTATCATGTCATTCATTCAAAATTCTGAAACATTTTATTAAAACTAAATTATTATTCAATTTTTATAAATTAGGTATTGTACAATATTGTACAAAAAAAAACAATTAAGTACCTACTTAATAAAATCGAAAAAAAATCAATCTTTAGACAGAACCCAAAAAAATTGCGAAACCTGGATAAAGTCAATGTTGATCCAAAAGCGATAATGTAGCACCAGTAGAATATCGATAAGGATATAAGTTAGGTAATATCACAGGTAATAAAATGACATAAGAAAACGTTTTTAGTAAATACCTACTGTTTTGTTGAAAAAAAAACAAAAGTGCAGCAAATTCGGACTCCTAAGCGTGTATCAATAGACAGCACCTAAAATTAAATTCTCCTGTTACTACACTTGTTGTTCGGACCTCGTCTCCAGCCAGCTGTTGCTGACGCTAGGTAATATCGGCCATCAAGGATGGAGTAGGAACCATTCTTCGTGTGCAGATCCACTGCGTGAGAAAATTATAACTACCAGAAAATCCCATGCATATATTGAAATCAATACTCTTACTAGTCCAATTTCGATGACAAGAAAACTTACCATTTAATTAAAAAATGCGTCAAAGAGCTCCAATGGCAGGAATTCACTCTTCGGAAAAAACACTCCCATGACAAAAACTTCTCGCGATGACCAAAACTTCTCATGATGAATTGATGACCAAACTTCGTGCGATGACCAAAAGTTCTCATTAATTGATTATCAAACTTCTCTTGATGACTAAGCTTCTCATACTGACCAAAACCTCTCGTGATGAGCAAGAGTTCTGACCAAACTGTTCATGATCAAGTCGATACGAGGGGGTGAACAAACATTTGTTTATACGCTAAGACAAATCAATTTTATAGCACCTGATTAGTATACCTGAACCTGTGGCCTGAACTCATATAACAAAGCAAGTGTTTAGAAGCGTTAAAACCAATCATTTAGGTCATCTGCACTTTTTCATGGAAAATACGGAATACCGTGGCAATAGACCAAGGCAATTCTTTTATCATCAATACGAAATGTTCTTCTGCCGAACTTATGCACCTGTGCCTTGAGATTTTACCAAAACACCTTCAACACAACATTATATTCACAATATTAATTTAGCAATTTGAAAGGCGTTTCTATTATTCTTATGGCCGTTGTTTAGATGCCCGACAATAATTCCACCACGATCACATACATTTCTTGGAAGAAAATCATAATATTTAATTGATTAACAAAAACGCAGCCAAGCGAGAACATGAGATTAAGCTTATAACGAATGGTAAAAAGGCACAATGAACTACATTCATAAATCAGTACAACCAGGCTGAGCTATAAACGTGGAACTACATTTGATTAGTCTGCCTTTCACGTTGCATGCTGTGCGGTAGAGGGCGTAGACATGACCGAATACATACCTACTTAAATCGGTTTAATTCCTATACGAAAACCAATATATCAATATTAACATAATGACATTTGCCATTTCCTTTTTCTACAAAGTACGTCACCATGCTCCGCAGATTTAAAGATATTCTCGTGCAAAAGGAACCTACGAATTTTGTCATCAATTCAACCTCAGTATTATTGTAGTTCTAGCACCTCCACCAAAACGACTTGGAATTGAGCCGCAAATTCACGACACGACCCAAAATTCGTCCTTCGTAGACAATCCCAACGACAATCAATACACAATTCTCATTGTAGCTTTAATAAAACGGATACCTTGTAACGTTGTGTGGATTTTAAGGGCAACAAATATCATTTAACGACCGATAATACTTAATTAACCATTTAATTCATCGTCATGAAATACAGACACAGACACTTAGACTAAAATTAACCTAAAATGTAATTAAACCGTCGGTCGATAGACAGAAGTCAATCAAAAGGAAATACAATGGATACGGCCACAACGTAAGACGAAGGTGAAATCAGGTTTCTATCCAGGTAGCAGAGCAGTATACAAACCCAAAATAGATCGACTTCAATACGACATATTCCTGAAAACAATAAAAATAATACAATATAATGATGATACCTATTTGACCAGTTACAAATCGCCTCGTAGAAGCCAAATGTGACTGACTTCAAATGAATGACTTCATTTATTCTCTTAGCCCCGTTTGCATGAAACTTAAACGAGATTAATTTGTTAAAACCAGTAAGAAATATATACGTAATTGGTTTTCCATCAAATTATCTCTCGAATCATTTGTGCAAGACGGCGGTAAATATTTGCTAATGAGTAGATTTTTCAGCAGTACAAAGTTGTTATGCATAAGACGGTGTGGGGAAGACAGAGTCGAATCGTGTAACAAGTCAAACAGTAAGCCATCTTCGAAGAAAGACAAGCTTTAGAATTCGTAGATACCAAAAACATCATTTGATTGCTCAGCTCCGGTAAAAAGAAAACATTCATTCGGCAATTTTAGAAAATGAATACATATTATTATGGTAGAGCCACTATTAATTCGTCGTAGATTGGCGTATTGGCCATGCGTAGATTGGAAATCAATTTTACAAATATACTGTTGCGGAAATCCAGACAACACGACTGTTACAGTTGGACGTATGGAAAAATCTACTCATATGTGACAAATTGTCCAATAATGAAGGGACGCAAATCTTTCAACAAAGTTCTATCGGAGGGAATACGTCAGGAACCCAAGTAGACAAGTCCAACGAAGCTTTGTATTTACGTAAAATAACCCGAAAATTATTAGTGTAAATACCTAAGACGATCAAAAACAAAAATTCCAGACATGCAATACAATACGGCAGTTACCTTCTGGAGTCCAAATTAGAAGAAACGAACGTCGATAGTCCTTCCGTCGATACGAGTTCTGTCAAACATTTCTGTAAATCAGACTAAGGAAAATATAGCGGAATATTGCCTTTGATTTCGATTACCCGTCAACATTTAGAGCTACAGCTTATGAGATACTTATGGGCGACTATAAAATCGCAAAAATCAATATATTAGGTCCCTAACTGTAGCCGACTTATATGAGGAAAATTAAGATACATATTATTTTGTATAAATGACTTAATACAATGCTAAGTATAGCACGTCTTAATTTCTCAAACCATTTTGTTAGGACGATGAAATGAAGCAATCAATCCGGTGAGACTCGAAATGCACTGTTTTCAACCCTTATTTATAAAGATGAAACACAAATTCACTGCAGTAAATCCTTAGTAAATAGTCTAGTTTTTGAAATATAAAATTATTTTTTAATAGCCATTGTTTTATGGAATTACATGCAAAATCAAATGTAAGCCAAAAAAACGGCAACTTCAAAGGTAAGGACCTAATATAAAAAAGAAACTGACTCACTGACTGATCAACGCACAGCCCAAACTTACCCTCACTCAACCACTTAGCCTAGAGACTTGAAAATTTGCACAAAGGTTCCTCATATAGCTCTGACGTCCACTAAGGGCCTTTTCCTGCGGGAAAAACCTTTCAACACGGACGAAGCCGCTGGTAACAGCTAGTTTCATTATAAAGGATACTGATAGCCCTCTCGGCGTCCCACTCCTTGTGGAAGCGAACGATCGCCGTGTCGGGAGCGGTCATCTCGGCGAACTTCACGTCGCCGCACTCGCTAAACTTCTCCCGGATCAGCTGCCACGTTACAGTCGGCGGCAGCTGGAACAGAAATAAAAGTGAGGTTTAGAGACCCCGCAGAATTTTTTGGCGGTCGAGTGAATATAGTCACAGATTGTTTGCACATCGCTGACAGTGTTTACAATCTATATGTGAGTAAGCGACATAGTGTGATACATAGAGATGTCCAAAAACTTGTAGATTTGATTTGGTTGATCGAATCAATGAACTTTTTCCTGAAATTGAATCAGCGTCTCTAGTGAACCCCAGCACAGCTCCCCTTTGACACCTAAAATTAGTCATTGCGCAGACATCTGCCAACTTCACACAACCGCCAAAAATTATACAGGGACTTTAATAGACAACTAAAACTCAGCAAAATGTGTAACATTATCAGTAATCTATTAATATATAGTAGGCCCACCATGTGAGGGTGGGCCACCGGCACCACGCTAGCCCATTCACATGCGCGTTTTAGAATTATTTCTTATTTGCCTTAACCAGGTTTCCTCAAGATTTGTATTGTTACTTCATCGAAAAGCATGTGATATGATAATAAACCGTGCGCAAGTTCTGAAAGACTAGATTTGAACCATCGACTGCGCACTACCATACACAGTAGGTTAACACGACACTTTAGTAAATAATATAAAAACAATACTAACGTTTGTGATAACAACCATATCAGATGGTTTATCTCTCTGCTGCACAGGCTGCTCTCTGTCTCGGCCGTAGCCCTGGCCGACCGAGGACATGCCCCCCATCTGTCTTGCCGACGTTGCTGAACAGTTACAAAAACAACATATTGTTACAACTTTTTAAACAGAAAACTCGACAACATTTATCCCTTTTTGATATATCTACACTAGGAGAAATGTTATCAAGCACTATGCAAACAATTTCGATAATCATGTTTTGCTATCAAAATTTACCTATTACTTTCTATTGTTTTCCTATGACATTCCAATCCAGGTTAAACATTTCCAGTATCTATTGAGCTCTGTGATGCACTCATAGCCTGTTGACATCCACATAGGTCTTCGAGCGTCACAAAACCCGATTCCATTGTCCCGCTAAGTAGCACCCTGCCAAGGATGTATCCAAAAAAAGTAAAGCTGAAACCCACCTGACATTGGTCCACTGTTCATAGACGATGCTCCCAACACACTATTGGTCAGGCCGGCGTTCCCAAGCATGTTTGAGCCCAAGTCTGTGTTGCCGAGGCCCAAGCTTGAATTCACGTTCGCTTGAGCCTGCGCTTGAGCCTGTGCTTGTGCAGTCAGCACCGTCGCCAGGTCGCTGGCTGTCAACCCTTGTTGGAGCAGTTGGTTTTGTAGGGCTCCAAGTCCCGTTAAGCCCAAGGCCTGCAAATTATTTTTATAAGTTAGCCTGACTTACCTACGACCGTCAGTGGCGTAGTGGGGAATACGCGGCCTGGCATGGCGAGAGGTTCGAGTTCGATCCCCGGTCGTGTTATGTACCAATGGGTTTTTCTCGAAACTTAAGTACATTTTACTGACTGCTCTCAAACGGTGAAGGAAAACATCGTGAGGAAACATTGTGACACAAGATATTCTTAGGCAAATATTTAAAATATAATTTTTTTACATTGTTTGCATTGCAGGTGATCAAAAGTCAATAATGGCTATTTCGTGCCGTACAGTCAGTAACTTCTTGGAATACGCTAACGATAAAGAAATTTAAGTTACAGCAATTAAAATTACCTGTAATCCCAATCCACCACCCAAAGTTGTGTTTGTATTTAGCGTGTTCGCCGTCAATCCTGTGCCGAGACCATTCAAAGTCACAGCGTTAGATGGCACCGCACCAAGAACACTATTACCCAATGATGAGCCAGTATTTCCAAGATTCAGGTTATTGGCAGTAGCGGTTTGCGATAGATTCCTTGCTACGTCACGCAGAGGTTCGCCATTGTCGCCGAGGCCAAGCCCGATGCCCCTCAAACCCTCAGGTAGTCTAAGTTCAGATTTGTCATTACCCCTGTCCATACGCACTGTCATTCTACGATCGAATAGTATTTGTTTGTCGAACATTGATATCGCCTGTAATTTAAATTATTAGAATGAGTTTAGTATCTAATGAGTTATTTTTACTTACAAATACAGTCTGTGAGTATTTCGACGACGGGGCTGGATTTCGATGGATGTAGTGTATGGCATTGCACATACACGTGCTGTCTCGTGTTCATGTATTGGGCAGCTACGTCAGTGTCATGAGAGCCACAGGCGAGAGTGGACGTAGTGCTGTCGGACATACGTGTACATTGCCGAGCCAGTGATCTAGGGCACAAGTCACCAAAAGAATGCTTTTCCACACGAAGCCAGCAGAGCTAGTCGCCTTTAAAAATGTTTGGGATTATTGTAATTATCTTTGAATTTTCACTACATTCGGCCGGTCACAGTATTATGGAATATTTTATTAAAGATAAAGACTGAATTCGATTCTAAGTCATGCCATGTACCAAGAAATTTTCGAACTACATTTATTTCCTGAAAAAACTCGCATGAAGGAAATCATCGTGAGGAGCTGAGAAAATCTGCATGTATGTGAGTTCCACCATAGAAATATAAAGAGCGTAGCGAGCTTTTTTCGTGTTCTGTGAGTTCCATGATGTTGCACTACATCTGCAGAGAAGTTACCCCAGCTCCCCTACAAGTGGCCCCAGGAAACTGTAGCAGTCATTTGCCCACAAGAATAAAACTTTAATACATACATCCAACAATCAGTTGTAAGTCAATGAAAGGCAAGTGAATATTGATTGACTGACTAAAATAGTACCTGTACAGCCTCAACCGGATGATCATATTCAATAACAGCAAATCCCCTGCTGTTGCCATCCTTGTCTATTGCCAAGTCTATATTACGCACTTTACCCGCCATTTTGAAAATTTCCTTTATCTTGTTACGATCGGCTTTGTAATCCAACTGAAAATGTAATTGCTCAATCAATGAATGAAGTAATAAAATATTAAATGCAATATTAATATTACTTAATAGTAATACATAATAGTAATATATAACAATAGTTAAGCACTAGATAAAAAATTCGTTGCAGGCAAAGTTTAGTCTTTTTCAAATAGGAAGATTCTTTGGTTTGAGGTAAAGATTGGCCAGAACCACAGTTACCAGTTATCCCAACAGAATTGGTTTCGGACTTGTTGCTTGTCTACTACTAGCACCAGTGTGTGACCATAACATTCTTATTTTATATGCACAATATCAATTGTTTTTAAAAAATACTCACATTAGCCACAAATACTTTTTTCACAAGAGGGGGCTGCACATTGACAGACTCAAGGAACTGAAGATTTAGACCATAAGTGTTGAAGTTCTCGGGTTCCCTTGGTTTGTTCATCATACCCCAACTGAAATGTTTTGTATAAATTCAACTTATCAAATTTAAAACTACCTATTCTTCCCTCTTCTGTACTATGACCTAACGAAGAACTAGTCACCGACAGCCAAAAAGATAATCAAGAGTGAAGTGCACAGGTCACATAATATGTCGCAGAGCTCATGGTCTATGGGGAAGACAAGCTTTAGAGTGGACTGCGTACTGTACGCGCAGCGTAGGACGAACTTAACAAGTTACATGGGATGGAGTTAATTAATAAGTGATGCAACCTATCAGCTACATTGACTACAGTTACCACAATGGTAGTAGCCATTTAGTTGCAAATAGTGAAATTGGTTGTTGGCGATTTGGTCAAAGCACTGGCAATGGCGCAGATAGCGGCTTGCCCGTGTAGGATAGGCTTGGAGTGTTTCCTTTACTAATATATTCCGACTGCCACCACCATGCGTGGAAAAACCTTATCATTAGCATATCATTTCAATTAAGATTCTTAGTTCCTTCTTACCCATCTTTAAGGTCGTCCCTAGGCATTCTGCCGCCCCCGCCCCCGCCTCCACCTCCACCGCCCCCTTGTCTTGGATGGTTCTGTCTGTTTCTTTCATTACCTACAAAGGATGAACATTTTATTAAACTAAAAAAATAATCATCAAAAAATTTAACATACTTTATGTGTGTTCTGTGGTAATAGTATCAATTTTGTAAAACTAAATTCACAGAATACTTTAAGATCAAAGGAGAGGTTACACAAATCTATAGCCTAAAGTTCTACTGTTGAGCACCCTGTGAGGGTGTATGGGTCCTAGTCTGCCTTGTTGATATCATGAAAGAGGGATATAACGTCGATTAGAAAACAACACCGCAGCAGTCAAAATTTTCGGGTTCCGACATTTTAATGCCACTGGATGCGCACTAAGAAACTGCATTTGGCATTAAAATGTCGTTCCCCAAAAAATTGCGAATAGCGCGGTGTTGTTTTTTAGCCGACGATAACCAAACCAAATCTTAGCTATTGGGTTATACAACTTCACGAGTGGACACCACAATTGGGCTAGCGTAGTGTGGGACACCCCTGAACTAGATGGAGTGATGATCTATGCAAATCGCAGATAAGAGTTACTACTAAATATTTACCTGATTCTTCTTTCAAAACAAGTTTCCGTCCATTCAGCTCATATCGGTGCATAACTAAGAGTGCTCTCTTCATCGCATCTATATTACCAAATTCAACAACTCCACAACCTCTAGGTTTTCCATTTTCATCATTAAATAGCTCTACATAAGCCACATCACCAACCTGGAACAAAGATTGCATAATAGGCATCAGAGTTGATAGAAATCATGACTTGTTTGTTTTTGTAAATCCTTGGTATAAATCAAGATTTCAGACCATTGATTTATATTTGGATTGGGAAATTAGGAAAGGACTTGGGTACTTTCTATAATCAAATTTAGTCTAGTGGAAGGTACCTAGTTAAAAAAAATTGATTGACAGGTATTAAATGTAGGTACCCAGTATACTCTCAACAAACAAATCAGATCAATAGCCTATAATATGTCCCCATGGATGGGGCTCAGGCCAACCCTCAATGAGGGCATCATCATCACACTAGCCTAGTGTGGATGGGTTAGTGTACTTCACATGCACCTAAGATTATCTTGATCGGCGTATGCAGGTTTCCTCACAATGTTTTTCTTCACCATCTGAGAGCAGTCAGTAAATGTATTAAGTTTTGAGAAAAACCCATTGGTACACATCTCGACTGGGGATTGAACTCGGACCTCTCAACATGATAGGCCGCTTCTTCCCCACAGCGCCACCAACGCTCTATGCAAACAAATATTTTGAATAACTTCTTCCGATAAACACTGCTGGACATAGGCTTTCCCCCATTTATGTCACCACACCATGTTCTGCATTCTTTAGATCATCGGTTCATCTGGCAGAAGGACATCATACGCTGCGCGTCATTGATCATGTTCAATTTGGGAGACAATAAAATTAAAAGGAAACAATACCTTCTCCTTAAATAAATCTTTGAGTTCAGTCCAGCGGAACTCATAAGGAATGTTAGATACGAACAACCTCTTCGAATCAGAACGATCATTGGAGCGATCTCGTGTCGCGTCCGAAAACCTGGAAGGCCTATCGCCACGCCTCGATCGGTCTCGGTCCTTCTCTCTTTGGTTATCCTCCATTATTTTCTGATTCTGAAATACCGTAAGTATTAAAAAACGCTCTAATTTAATTAGGTACTCTGTAAAATCTCATTTATGCGGAAAATACAAGCTAATCGATAGGTATTATTAAATTGTCACTGCCACACCGGGCCTGGTCTATTGCTCCCACTCATCAGCACTTAGCAAACGCACAATGTAATCGAATAATTTATCTTTGCACTTTACCTGTTGCACAAGTTCAAACACAAGCAACAAAACAGACGTTAGTTTCGTGAATAAATTTAGTTAGTTTCAAGCTTTCGTTCGTTGACGTCAAATCACAAAACAGTTTTTTTTATATGTGCTAATTACGATACAACAAACCAGTGTTGGTTGCCAGCAAGTAATTTTCAATTGCCGTGTTTGCTAGGGGAAATTGTCGTGTCTTCAAGGAATAGGTCTTTGGCTGTCTTAACAAAGATAATTAATTATATAAAATAAAACATGTTCAAAATTTATATTATCGTTTTAACGGATTCAATCAAAAAAAATTAACAACCTATTTTTAACTATTTTCTGAAAAATACCTACCTAGAATCAGTTCATATTTCGTACGTATCTTTTATTGTTGTGAACTTTTCCTCACTCCTCAGTTTGGACCAAATAGGAAGAAACTTCTTGCAGCACCTTCCATATTTTCTTACACATTCTTCGGTCTTACACATTCTTTTCTAGTTTTTTGTTAGGCCGTAGATTTCCCATAATTTAATTCTAATTTCCGTAGAACACGGCAATTGCCGTAGCAATGGCAACACTGCAACCAAATCAAGCAAGCAGCAACAAAATGGCGCCGGCCGGCGGCGGCGGGGGCGGCGGCATCGGCAGAAAAGACAGCGGGGAAGGGAATGCGGCGCCCGCGGGCCGGGCGGGGCGGGAGGAAGTGCTACATATCGCGCCGTGATGGATCGATGTCATAATGTCCTGCAAGCTAGAAAATATAAACGCGACTTGACGGCCAACGAAAACAAATTCTAGTATTTGTTTTTACAAATGGACATTAGTCTAAAATAAAATGGTATATAAAATCTTTTGTATTATCAGAAAAAAAAAATATGACACGACATATTTCTTGCGTAAACCGGAATGTCAAGAGATGATGCGCCAAAAGCGTACTCTAGTGTCGATTTGTTGCAACTTTCTGCTCTGCTCTGGATGACATATACACGCACACATTCTTATTTTTTGATTGTGTATTGCTTCATAAATATTTTTCGCCTACGATAGCCATGCAGGAGACAACCTGTGCTAGAATTTCGATAAAATAAGTAGTTATATTATTTTGCAAATTATGGAGCAGGCGAAATCTAATTCGCCTAAACTTTTTGTGTGCACTGCTATAGAAAACAAGGATGAAATAGAGGAGGTAAGGTGTTCCACTTCGTAGTTTCTCAACAAAGAATGGTGTAGTCGGCCATGTATAGCGATAATTTTCTCTTATTGGCGATGGTGGCGCCGTAATTTCGTGGCGCGAAAATTCAAAATTACCATATGTAGGTACTTTTCATATGATTTTACGTTGTTTTTCAGAGATACGAGAGGGCATACAATTTATTCCAATCCCTGGTCAGTGAGTGCAGTGAGAAGGAGGCCCACGATGCGCTCAACAACGCTGTCTGCAAAAACCATGAAGAGGTGTCATTGGGTATGCTCATGTCCATCCTCACTGAGCCACACAACTCTATCAAATGCTACAGGGACCTGACGCTTGTCACCAGAGACGGCCTGACGTGCGTGCTGAACAATCTTAGCAATTTGATCCTAGAAAGGTATTTGAGGTTTCATGACACTACTCGCAACCAGCTCCTATGGCTAGTGAAGGAGATGATAAGAAACTCAGTCACAGGAGTAGACAGTGTTTGCTGGAACTTGATGCGTTATGCCTCTGGAGGTGACAATGCTCCCAAAAACATATATTTAGTGGAATCTCTATTGGATATTTACATTGAAAACCGAGCATGGTTAGACAAATTTCCTGTACTTATTTGCATGGTTGTTTACACATATTTAAGGCTGATAGAAGATCACAATATACCACAACTTGTGGCTCTGCGCCAAAAAGAAGTTAACTTTGTTATTGCTCTTATAAGAGAGCGCTTTGCTGACGTGCTGACATTAGGGCGGGATTTGGTGCGATTACTCCAGAACGTTGCACGCATACCTGAGTTCAGCCAGCTCTGGCAAGATGTCTTGTTGAATCCAAAATCACTCTGCCCTACATTCACAAATGTATTGCAACTGCTGCAGACAAGAACATCTCGGAGATATTTACAGGCAAGGCTCACCCCTGATATGGAGAGGAAATTAGTGTTTCTTACATCTCAAGTACGATTTGGTCATCATAAAAAATATCAGGAATGGTTCCAACGTCAATACTTGGCTACCCCAGAGTCACAGTCCCTGAGAAGTGATATGATTCGATTTATTGTTGGGGTGATACATCCAACAAATGAACTTCTTTGCTCTGATATCATTCCGAGGTGGGCTGTGATCGGATGGCTCCTCACAACATGCACTTCCAATGTAGCAGCATCCAATGCTAAGCTAGCCCTGTTTTACGACTGGCTCTTTTATGACCCTGACAAAGACAACATAATGAACATTGAGCCAGCTATTCTCGTCATGCACCATTCAATGAGGTCACATCCTGCAGTCACTGCCACTTTGCTTGACTTTTTATGTCGCATCATTCCCAATTTCTATCCACCATATGCTGAGAAGGTGAGACAAGGCATATTCAATTCCCTTCAACAAATAATTGAAAAAAGAGTCCTACCTAACTTGCATCCACTGTTCGATTCACCTAAATTAGATAGAGAGTTACGCACAACTGTGAGAGAAACTTTCAAAGAGTTCTGTACTAATGGGAATGGCGAAGGCGTGTCCGGGATACGAGAAGAGAGTAATGAGGAATTGCCTAGAGGAACGATCGACGAGCCGGCGTTTTCTGATGATGATGATGAGGCTCCACCGATCATAACGGAGGATACCGACGACGATGACTTGCCGTTATCCGAAGTCCGTGCCCGGGAACGTCCGGAGTTGGCGGCTGCCTTGCCTCTGTTGTTGCGTCCTCTCGCCGAAAATCTTCTGGATGAGCGTTCAGCCTCCGCGGGCACAGCCTTACTTAATGCGTGTAGCACCCCGATGCCCACGCCAACCGCTTTGGCCGATTTGTTCGCAGCAGCCGCGCAGGAGGCGCCGCCACTACGCGTTAGCACCAACCCGACACAGGCGGAAATAGACTCCGCTCTCAATTCACCCATATTCTCCATGTTCCCATTTTTAACTAGCTCCGACGACAAACGCAGACTAGTATTAGAAACATTCAAGGAGATTCATTCGCAAGGCTCTTTTCATGGCGTTGGGTATTGTTTGTTGTTTTATATGCGAGTTTGTTACGAACGCGACCGACGCGCCGAGCGTGACGCCGCTAAGAGAAGGAACGTCAAGTTTAAAACAGAATTGTACAGAGAGTACTGTAGTTTCCTGGAAAAAAAAATTGGTGAGAGCTTAGCGGATGACTTCGACAAATGTCAGGAATGCGATGCAAATGTTTTAGTTTGGTTGATACCAGACGTTTACAGAGAGTTTAAAGATCAAGCTCAGAACCACATCAGGCTGTTGCACATAATTGTTTCTACACTGGACGCGGTGCAGCTGCAACGGTTGGTGTCTTTGACGCTGCAAGGCAACTTGATGATGTTCAAGTCAGATGATATCATAACTATGCTTTCTACGAGCCTCGGATGGGAAACATTCGAACAATATTGCCTTTGGCAACTTTTGACCGCGCACGATATTTCAGTTGAAGATGTTCTGCCAATCATTCCCAAGTTGTCTTACAAAGAGCATGCGGAGGCCATGACCTCTGTTTTATTGATGTTGAAGCAAGAGAGACCAACTGCCGAAGTGGTGCGGCAACTGTTCTGCAGAACAGTTTGCGAGGAAGATACTTTTGTAGTCTCGACGCTGCTGTATTGGTGCCAGGACTATGAGGACAAAGTTGGAGACCTGGTATCAGCTTTGTTGAGTACGCGGTATCCGGGCACTAGCCCTAATAAGAGAAAACGTCCAGGAAAACACACCATGCCACCAAATGCCCCACCTACTGCTGAATTGGTAAGTTCATTTTTAAATACCTAGTTCCCGAAGCTACCGCAACGATTATAAAAATTCGTTGACTATTCTTTTACTGTCCCTTCAAATATAGAATGGGTATTCATTTATCCAGCTTTATCGAAAGACGGCAAGCAAAGTCGAACTCGGAAAGGCTTTAACTGGGAGAAACATTTTGACTAACTTCCGCTGCTCCGATTTTTTTCTCCCGATACAATGAATTATAATCCTTACATGAAACTGAGTGGATCCAAACAATTTACTATGTCAAAATTGTTTACATAAAAAAGACCTACATGGTTCCTAAGACAGTTTCCCTGTATCTCCTGTGGTTTCGGTTTTGCCCATACTGTCCCAGTTAAGTAGAACACTACCTATATCCGACCTACTCTTGAAAATTTATCTTTTTTTTTACAGGTTATGGGTCATTTGGAGCAAATGCGATTATGCTGTGTGGAACAGGATGATATGTCAATTTTCAATATGGAGTGTATGCAGAAAGCACTTCAGCACGCACAATCGAATAGTAGCGATAGTTTAAGGGTATGAATATATATTATTATTTTATTTATTTTATTGTTAGAAGGTAGATGACGATTTTTATAAAAATAAATCACAGCTGAACCTGCACCTACTATGGGTCGAAACAAAAGATCAACATTATTTACATATAATGCTGGCCCAAATGAAATATTGTCATAGACAAATATTTTCCTACAATCTGAATTAAATCAATCAAATTATTTATTTTGAAAAACGAAATAAACCACAAACATTTTGTGCAATAGACTTTGTATGGTAATAAGCTGGGAAAAATCCTACTATAAAACACATAAAAACATCATAGTCAGCTTTTAGACTCAGTGCACAAGTCTAAAAGCTGACTATCATGTTTTTTCTTGTAGGAATTTTTCCCGTCTTCGAGCCTACGCTGCACTGCGCTGCGCGGCGCGACACGTTGCCTATTACTTACATACAAATTCATACAAAGCCGCGCAGCGCAGTGTACGTTCAGGGCATTGACCTGTAACATATTCTGGCTTGGCTTTCCTATCCGTTTCCTATACAAATGTTAGCTAATTTTGTGTGCCAATTTGAAACGCCACACGCAAGTGTCTCGAGAACTAATTTTCACGTTTATTATGGAAGTCAGCGCCAAAATAGTTTACAAATGTTTAGTTCAATGGACACTCGTTACAGTCGCCATAGCCCTCAGTGCCAAAATGGCGTTAATCAAAAGGCTCAAAATAATTTGACGGCAGCCACTAATAATTACAGGTCAGTGGTTCAGGACTTTTGCCTGAGTCAATTGAGGTACCTCTATGAAAATTTCAATTTTCTGAACCCAGCGGTTTGAACTGTGTTGATAGATCAGTCAGATATAGACAGAAAGTGTATTTATTATTCTCTGATCAAAAACAATGGTTCTGATAATAAATCTGCATTTCTTCTATTTTCAGAGACAATATAGCGATTTATATTTACTGGCGTGGGAGGACGAGTTACCAATATCTAGGCGCGCTAGGAAATTAGTTTCAAATTCGTTGCCCCTCAACCAAAACTTGCATTCATCTAACGATGATAGTGAGGTAGGTCACTTTCTCAGTAATAATATTAACTGGCTACACCATAGGAGCACCTATATCTGGTTTTCTGGTAAAAATAATTTACCCATGGCCATTAGGTTTTATTGAAAATATTTTTATTATTTAGGATTGAACTCCACTATAACGCGAGTTTTATTATGGCCCCTTCCATATAAAACATGCGATAATGTATGGACAAAAGACGGCGTGGGGGGCTATAGTGGAGTTCAACCCTTAGTTGATTCATGCCTAATTTAAATAAACAAACAAATTGATTGTTGAAAGAAAAGAGTATTCAACTATTTAGTTAGACACCATCGCCAAAGAAATTGATTGGTCAATTTTATTTAAAAATGGCGTGACTTTATAGCGCACTGTTTGCTAATCGTGCTATCAGTGTGACGCGAATCGCACCTTGAATTTACGTGCGAGCAAATATTCTATCGATATTCGATACTATCGTGAGCTTGTTGTGCCGCTTTGAAGCGCTACCAGCGTGTGTCACGTTACTAGTCGCCATAGAATTCAGCGCGCAAACGGTAGAAATCTAGTAGACACAAAATTAAATCGGTAGTCGGCAGCACAAACTGAGCAACAACCGCCATAATACGAATGCTTGCTGACTAGTGGAGCTTGACCCTTAGCTTACAATATTAAGGCATGTATCTTGAATCTTAATTTATTTTACAGGAGGAAGAAATCGTGAAACCCAAGCAAGCGAAACGTCGGAAGAAGGCAATTTCAGACAGTGATTGACATATCTCATTTAAAACAGACGGTTATTTTGAACACCAAAGTGCAACTCTAACATACAATAAATATCGATATGTGTAATTGTTTGTTACCTTTACGTTTTAATCACAGCCAAGGACTATTCCAAGAATGGTACATTTTTATCATTTTTATTTTTGCATAATTAAATTTGTTAATGTCAGATTTCATTGATTGACCTGTGGGTGGTATGGAAGATAATACTTTAATTGTAAGTAAGAAAAATGGAACATGAATTCTAGATACCATCAGTGTTATAAAATCCTGAACATACTCCATGAAGTCTTTCGTGCATGCATGCCTCAATTGATATATAGGTATACACTTTGAAATTAAAATTGCAAAAAGGCTTTATGGGATAATGTTAGTATGAAATCATATTATATGCATTGTACATTTTTAGCACCATCAAGTATATTAGTCATTTATTTTGTATAGGTAAGTACTTTATTGTTGTACAGTTTTTATTAAACCCGTACAGTGTTGGACTTATTTTAAGAGTAAGGTAAGACCAAGAATTTTATTCAAATGATATATTGTATTGATGCAATTTTCGAAATACATTTTACACTAGGATCAATAAAGTATTTCCCCTTTATTTGATGATTTCATTTTTATTTTCTTTATTTCGAGAAAGAGGTCAATCGTCAAATCCAACTCGGCTGGGCAACGTTCGGGAAGCTACGCAACATCTTCTCGTCCCAAATACCGCAGTGTCTCAAGACGAAAATCTTCGACCAGTGTGTGTTGCCAGTGATGACATACGGTACCGACTCACTATGGACCTTATGAGAAGGCTCAAGGTCACCCAGAGGGCAATGGAGACAGCTATGCTCGGAGTTTCCTCGAATCAGAAATGAGATCCGCAGCAGAACGAAGGTCGCCGATATAGCTAAAAGAATTGCGAAGCTTAAGTGGCAGTGGGCAGGGCACATCGCTCGTAGTACTGACGGCTGTTGGGGTAGAAATGTTCTCGAGTGGAGAGTTGGCGACCACGTACCGGTGAAGAGCTGACCCAGCTGGATGAGGTTAGCGCGGGACCGGTCGTCGTGGAGATCCTTGGGGGGCGGGAGGCCTTTGTCCAACAGTGGACGTCTTTCAACTGATACGATGATGTGTAAAGCCATACATTTTTAAAGTTATAAAAGTATGGCCTGCCTGACACATCGGACCGTCGAAAATCGGAGCCGGACATAGTAGTGCACAAACAACGCCCATATAGTTGTTTTTTTTTTAATCTGCTTTGACGTCCGTCCTTGTAGTTTTCGAGTCGATTGACGATTATTCAAGACAATGCGAGACAAAGATCAATGCAACGCCATCTGTTGCCAACATTAGAAACTAAATTTAAATTCTCATCGAAAGAAATTCAATAGTGAAGTTAGCGCAAGAACGTCATACTTCCCTCCCAATTTTCAAGAGCGCGAGCGTCTTCTCGGCACGGGGCAGCGGCTGCGATCTAGTATTCATGGTCTCAGGGCGACGGGTACAAGGATTCCCTATTCAACTCAGCTCACAGCCAGATCAGCCCAGCCACGGGCTGAATTGTCCATTTTAATATGTTGCATAGCGTAGGCAGTTTCCAAATTTTGCGGCAAAGGGACTGATTTTTCTTCAAATGAAAAATTTGAGTCGACTATCGGAGCATGACCTTAGTTTCATATTCTGCGCCCCTTCAGTGCAGTAAATATAAGCTTAGACCTAATTTTTTTTTAGGAGGCCTGCTCGAGTAGGTTAGATGTTATACAAGGCGGTGGCGACTCAATCAATCAATAATATGTTACCAAATGTAAAACATTTTCAACAAAAAACTCGCGACTACACATCCTTCCACCGCCTTCCTAACCGTTGTCAGGCCATCGGTCCATATATCAGATGTGTCTCTCGGATCTACGACAAATGTAGACTGCCACTTCCGCTTACTTCCCTTTTTGGATGTGATGATGCTCTAGTTTCTTTTTTAAAGTTCTGCATGACAATGAGAGTTCGTCTAAGAATTAAAAAAAACATAATTAAAATGCCATAGGAATAATTTGTAAACTTTATTAATCGAAATAACTTTCATATTTTTTAAGTACAAAATAACAAGGTTTGGACAATATTTTCAAGTAAGTAACTTTTAAATTTGTGATAGGAATATGAATAGATTTTTATGATTCGGCAACCGCACTAAGGTGCTATGCTATGTACATTAAGATGTCTTATAATTTTTTATAGTCTTCACCAAAGCTATCTAACCCGTTTCCGTTGAACACACTTTCTATAAATACATAGAAATCCCTCACCAAATGTAGTACAAGCTTAATTCTATACAATATGGAAACATTAAATTTTATAAAATAAAAAACTCCTTACAACTATAGCTTCCCCTGCTTGTATCGCTGTCGAGCTTGCGCTTTGCTGTACTTTGTCTTTTTCTCAGGCAAAACAGATTCGTTTTCTTTCGAGTTATCATTTACACCTGAAAAAGGAATAATTAAAATCTGCGGGCAAAATGTCAACTGACCACCACCGCCATCGCCCCAGTGTGTGGGTGGCTTAATCTCTACAACAAACCGTCCGCCGGGTCAAATGGTAACTCTGTTCGTTAAATTTTCACGCCAAAACTGCTGAACGGATTTTGATGAAATTTGGTGTGGAGATACATTAACTCGTGGGGCAGGACATAGGCTACTTTTTATCGCGATAAACGAATCCCGCAGGAAAAATAAACATCCTACGCGGGCAACAGTTAGTGTGTCATAACTCATAACTCTTATTACTTATTTCGCGTCAGTCAGACACTGTATTGGTCAGACACCTGTTACTCACAAACGACCACTCAGGCTTACGTAATAAGGAAATTAGACAAAGACAGGGCCATAACTACAAAGATATAGATGTAGGTACATTACTGTATGTTTTTCTCTTTTTTTTTGTCTGTAATTTTTTAATGTGCAATAAAGTGTATTGAATTGAATTGATATATAACATACAAACGACGACATACTTAGATCTTACAAGACGTATGTCCCCAGTGGGAATCATGCATTGAGGATGCATGAATTAAGGAATTATAACGCGACTTTATTTTTCCTCTGCGACTATTTTTTGGCATTATCAATATTGATTTTCATGAAGATTTCAGCAGTGAGGATTCTGTGCTGAAGGACATATCAAACCCACAATCTCTGGCATTTAAGATTTGGTATTTTTATTGCAGGTTATTGTGATTTGATTAAACATAGTGGCAAAATAATATTACCTAAGTCCTCAGGAGGTTGAAGTGATTTTCCCGCACTCCACGTGTTCATTAATGTCGTTGCTTTACCTATGGCCCATCCCATTCCTGACAGCGCTATTGAGAACGCTACCATACTGAAAGGATGCTGAAAACATGGATATTAGTAAAATACTATTTTGCATAATAGTTTTTTGAGAATTATTAAAATTTTCATATCGAGTAACATACACTTGTCTAATAGCAAATTAACCTTTCTCCCTGTACGAGTACTATGGATAATAGACAAAGATAGGACAATTCAGAAATGAGAAGTTGTCTGTCTCTATAATAATAGATATAAATAAATATATTAAAATTATATATAATTTGTATGTGGGTGGCTTAAAATACTTACAGTCAATGTTGGACTTGAAGTCAAACTGTAATCCAATATGACAACAAAAATCCCAATGACTAAACCAATGCAAGTACAGATCCATATGATATTCTGATTATCTGAAAATTAAGTGTATGGTTGGTTTAATTTAACTTAATCATAATCATCATTCACATGACAATGTTTAGTGTTGGACATAGGCTTTCTCTAATGCGGCGTGCATTAGAGCACCACACCTGCCTGGCATTGTCTGTCAAATTACAAATACCTAACGACTTAAGATTCTTACTTGCGTTGGGACGTGGTTGGGACTGAAGTTCAATTTAAAAGACTATTGTTAAAAAATAATCAAAATTATAGCTATTTATTAATTAGCAAAATAATATATATCTTTGCGAATTTCAGGAATGGCGATCTGAAATCTTCAAATCATATTTTTCCTGTATTAATTCAATTTAATAAAATATAGCAATAAATTTAAAATTCAACTTTTATATGTCTAATCTCATTGCTAAAATAAAAATGTGACATGGAATCTAGCAGGCGAGTTAGGTTGAGAGTATTTTGATACCTTTTATTTTCCTTTTTTGCATATCAGCTATATTTTTTATAGACTCCATTAATTTTGTATTGTGGGGATCCAGTTGCAACGCTCTGGTGTACGATATGATTGCTTCATCATGCAATCCGCTAGCTGCTTCCACTTCAGCACGGCGGAAGTAACCCTGGAAATACTTAAAAGTGAGTAATTGGCAGCACAGAACTTATGGAGGGAGTTTCATAGTTGTCAGTACAAATCTGATCTCAAGATCTGTGCTGGCAACTATAGCATTAAAGAATGGGCTTAAATGAAATCATGCCAACGATATTGTAACAATTTCATCTATTTACCAATTACTATCTTGCTAGAAGAAGTGGTGACATAATATAGTTTTTTCAATAGATCCTTCCTAATATTATATCAAATTGTTTCTATCCCTGTCACACATTATTATGAAGTTATGGATGGCACTTTGTATTCCAGTCTATTTTATTAATGATGTATTCTAGGACAGCGATAAATAGTTTTGCTGAGAGCGGGTCACCCTGTCTTACTCCTTTTTCAATTTTGAAAACACTTCCTGTTCGCTCCAGCTTTATAGCTGCAGTACTGTTTGCATATATGTAGGGCATTAACATAAATGGAGCCAGACTAACACACCTTAGATTCGCAGATGATATTGCTATCCTGAGCGAAACACCAGAAAAACTAGAAGGGATGATAAACGAACTAAAAACTGAAAGTGAAAAGATAGGACTAGAAATAAATGAAGATAAGACCAAACTAATGACGAATGCCGGAAAAACCACAATAAAAATCGAAGGAAAAGTAATAGAATATGTGGATGCATATATATATTTGGGACAGACTCTATCATTTGATGACAGAACAATAAAAGAGATTGAGAGAAGAATCACACGGACTTGGAACAGGTACTGGAGCCTAAAAGATATATTCAAAAACACAGAAATTTCAACGAAAGTAAATTCTAAAATAGTCGACTCAGTCCTCCAGCCATGTCTAACCTATGGATGCCAAACATGGACCCTCAACCTTAAACATGTCCAGAAACTTAAAGTATGTCAAAGATCGATAGAAAGAAGTCTGCTTAACATAAAATTAAAAGATAAGATAAGACACAAGGACATTAGAAGCGAAACAAAAATAATCGACTGCATTGAATTTATACAAAGGCAAAAATGGAGATGGGCAGGACATGTAATGAGAATAAAAGACGACAGGTGGACAAAGACTACAACAGAATGGTACCCAAGAGGTAGAAAAAGATTGAGAGGAAGACCAAAAAAGAGATGGGTGGACGATCTAAAAAAGGAAGCGGGTGCCATATGGACCAGGAAAACGGAAGGAAAAAAGGAATGGGAATTTTTGGGGGAGGCCTATGCCCAGAAATGGGCCGCTAGTATGTAGTTCAAGTATTATATTAGAAATATGTCAATTAGTAAATAAGGTACAGCAAATAAAGGCTATTTTTATTTTATTTATTTATTTTATTTTATGGATGGCACAAATTTTTGTGCTGTCAAATTATAAATGTGTGAATCGGACCTAGTATATCTATACATATAATAAAATCGTAAAGGCCAAAAAGTCTGTACATTGAATATATTCGAAAAAAAAACAACCAGGGCGACTTAAAATGAGCAACTGAACATGTTAGAACAGTTTTTAAAATTTTTGTCTGTCTGTCTGTTTGAACGCGCATCACGCCTAAACCGCCGAACGGATTTTGACGAAACTTTGTATAGTGACAGTGTATATCCCGGAATAACATAATAAATCACAAAAATCTCGAAAATTTGCCGAGAAATAACAACCAGCAATAAAAAACTCTCATTTGCTAAAATTTGTATGAACTTACAGGTCAGAGTAGCCTGGTTATTTTTGAAAGTGTTACAAGTGAGCCCTGTTCAAAGGATAGGGCTACTCTGCAAACTACATAGGTTTTCTATTATAAACCCTGACTGACTGACATACAGGATGTAACAAAATCCCTATATTGACCGGTTACAGGGGCTCTCGGTATCGAATACCTACTGATTTGTTTTCTACAGTGACTGGCCGTTGGCTTAGTTGATGGTGAGTGGTAAGTGGCGTTTCGCGCGTTTGTTCGGGTTTGTTGGTTGCGGGTTTGTTCGCACGTTTGTTCGCATAATTTTATTGTAACTAGACGCTGTCTGAGTATAGGAGAGATAGCTATACCTACTTCCAAAATCCACGCATACGAAGTTGCGGGCAACAGCTAGTTAATAATAAACCTAAATATTATATTATATTCTATGTAAAATATTATAAATCCGACAGTGAGTTAGTTTGATAAACTTTTGTGGCTTAGCTATTCAACCAATCGTCATGAAATTTTGTATACACATAGCCTGTGCCATGGAATTTTACCATGAGAAAAACGGTTCCCAAACCTGGAGAACTTAATCCATTCGGGCGAAGGCACAGAATAGATAATAGGACAGCGAAGGCGTGGAAAACAGTTAGTTTCTTAAACAAAAATATACTTTATAATCAGAAAATATTAGAATCAATTAGGTATGTTCTCACATCTCTTCATACAGAGTTTGTGAGTACAAACGTGTTAGATAGTTTTTACCTTAGCCCACTGTGGCTGTATCCGAACTGTTTCATTAGCATCTTGTAAAGCCAAGAAATGTTGATCCATTTTTAAAAATGCGAATGATCTGTTGCTGTACAATACGTAATTAGAAGGGTCTAATTTTATCGCATGAGTGTAATGAAGCACCGCTTCCACGAATTTTTCATTCTTAACGCATTCATTTCCTTTGGTCTTCAGGTCTTCGGCACTGGGCTGCGGGGGTTTCTTACTTTCCTCCATAGTTTTTTACCGAAGTCAAGGTCTGTATTTTGACATAATATATTAAATGACACCTTTGATGTTTTATTTAAGCCACAATTTGCAAATGGAAACAATTGGAAATTAAATACGAAAATTGATTATTTAAAAACGGGTTGAACCGGTGACAAAAAAATTTATGACAAACAAATTACAAAACACGTCATTGTCATTCAATAAGTCAATTGTCAAAGTCAAATTCGGCCGGTGACATATTTGGTTTTTCGGTACCTAGGCTCTTTAATAGAAAAGGCAAAGATCTTAAGAAGCTACTTCCTAGTCCGCCGTCGTTGCATCGCATCGGTAGTATTTTGGAACCTCAAAAAATCATTTACAGGGCTCTAGCAGGCCGACTCCGTATAACCTCTCAAATGTGCCCTCCCGCGCTATTTATGCTTCTTATTAAAAATAAAGGCGTTTCCTTTCAGTAAAATTTGCTATCTTCAGTATTTAGAGTAGTACATTCCGGTGCGCTTCGAAAATTCGTAATTTCATTTTGAACTAGGTAAGGTTCTATTAGCGTTATGTTTCTCCAGACATTCGAAATTATCTCGCGTACACGTAGTTAGCAAAATGTTACTGGCCACTTCGCGCCCGCCGCGTGGCACGATAAAATTAATAAAGAAGGAATACTTGATAATTGTTTTTGTTTAATTCGTGCTACTCAATACTAGATGTTGTCACTATAGTACAGTAATTCTATGTACATACCTAATCAATGTATGGGGAAAACAAACAAAATAATAAAGTTTTGAAACTTGTGTGGCATGGCATCCCTTTGGGTGTGGTGTTCAAAACCCACAACCCTCCCCCCCTCCACCAGCCGCTACACCCCCCTTACCGAGAAGTTTGTTCTCTTTACCGGCTTTTTCATTTTTTTTCGAAAACTAATAGATACAAAGTACCTACCTACCTAAATGTCAAAGGCAAAACTGATCCTCAATAAATTATAAAGGAACATGTCTTGTCTTAATAGGGTTCCGTACCTCAAGAGGAAAAAAGGAACCCATAAAGGATTACTTCGTAGTCCGTCTGTCAAGACCATTTTTCTCAGGAACGCGTAGAGTTATCAAGTTCAAATTAATATCAAATACTCAGGTCTGCAGTCCCTTGGAGATGTGAAAAAATCAAACTTCTAAGTCAACGCAGTCAGAAGAAGATATGGCTGATTTTGCCGCAATTTTGAGTACCTACCTTGGTATCTTGGTCTTTGTTTGTCTGAAAAACATAGAAATTGAATGACCGTACGTACTACTAGTAGAATGCAACACGGAATTTGACAAGAAAACATGGCGAATGCATCTGATAGCAATTCTGTTAAGTACTTTATTTTGTTATTTTTTAGTACCTACATAACGGACTCAGGTGGTAAGAAAAAGTATCGTTCGTACCGACCGAGTAAAAAATGATTTTTCTTCACCCTTATACTATGCTTCCGACGTTTTCAACTCACGTTGAAACTAGCTTCATCCCTCGGGTAAGAAAAGCTTTATTACTCGGTAGGTACGAAATATACTATTATCGAAGGATTATCAACGTGTCCGTTCACCTAGCGTACCTTCAAACCAAAAAGTAGCTGTCCTACAACAAAGTGTTATTTTTTTTCAAAAACGGGTCTAACGATTTTGATGAAACTTTGCACGTCGTAGTTGTTTGTCTTATGACGTATACCCATTGGTCTGGGATAAATCAAGTTTGTATGGTTCCCCTACAACTGAAATTAATACTTGTGATTTACTCACAAATGGTTGGAGCTATTGAATTGTCATGTATTACGATTAAGTAGGTATATGTAGGTCATACAACATCAGATTGTTTATTAAAAAAAAATCCATACAAAATTGTATGATTTTTTTAAGAAAATTACTTTATTTACTCTTTAAAAAAAAAGAATATAATGCATTCATTAATTAATTATCTAAGACAAGATTTATACATTTTACAATGTTTTTTCAAGAATAAAACTATAAAATTAAAAGTAGGTTTCTAATTAAATAAAATATAATCAACTCCTTCTGTGAGATTCAATGACTTAAGATTGTTTTCAAATTGTCCTTTTGTGAGGTCTAACTTAACACAAATTAATAAAGGTGGTTTTGCATCTGTAAAGTGCACAACAGGTAATTTAATAGCCACCTTTCTCCTAACGGGACAATATAATTCTACAATACGGCCTATCTTTTTCGTGTCCACATCACAAAATGCCGTGACTTTTTCCAAATTTTCTGATTTTAATGATCGGACCAATTGCCTTCCAGCTTTTCCTGCGTTCCATACTGTAAACTGATTCCAATGTGGAAGAACTTTTTTTTCCAATCTATCCAATTGTATTTTACAAATTCTATCTCTTGAAACTGAAAATGTAGCAGCATCTTCATGGTATGTATAAACGACTAGTTCCTTATCAATTCTGTGAAGATCTCCACCTGCATCCAAATGAGCATGGAAAAAGATAAGGTCTTCAGGTGTCCCACGTCCAGTTTCATCGAAACCACCTGCTCGGTCATAAACAGATCTATGACAGAACCACGTAGGCATTAATAAACTGGGTCCATTTGAGGTGTAAATTTGTAGTTTTAATTGTGCTGGACTCAAGCTATTAGCCCAACGGACGAGACGAGGAGTGGAGTCCACTGGCACCCGTGCTATTCTGCTACCAATTAGAGTGTTGTTATTTGATTTCGCCACATTATACTGCAAGAGAATTCTATCAGTGCACATAACATCGTCTATATCCTGAAAGCATAGAAATTCGCCAGTGCTTCTATTGACGGCGCCATTTTTAGCTGCGCCGACTCCTCGTGAAATCGTGGACCCCGTGATAATGAAGGACACTCCAGATTTTTTAAAATACTCCGACCACTTACTCAGCAACTTCTCAGTTTCGTCGCTACTACCGTCATTGTAAACAACAACTTCAATTTTTAATTTGGTACTAAGAGCCGTTTGTGTTGCTATGGATTTCATGCAGTTGTTTATCCATTTTTCTCCATTGTAAACAGGAATAATTATTGATATATCAGTCATTAACACATTTGCTTATTTCCTAGTAGAAAATAATACTTTACTTTACTAGGTACTGACCCAACCAAATACGCCGGAGGAACTATTTTCAATTTTCACGATCCCTCTGTACTATAGTCCAGCCAGAGCAGAGAGGAGATAAAACCTACGTCTGTGATTTTCCCTCAAGATTTGGTTTGTTTTGTTGGCTGCATTGAATGTTATTTTGATATATTGGCTGCATTGAATGTCATTTTGGTTTGTTGGCTGCGTTTGCATTTTTTTTTTAAAGTTATCTAGACCATACAGCCAAATCCGGTCCGTCCTGCTCACAGATTTAATAAAACCATGGAGCGTAGCGAGCTTTTTCTGTGTTCTGTGGTCCTGCTAGTCCCATAGTACCCCGGTTCTTTCATTGCCGCCGGTTACACGGTCAGTTTGGTATTAGTCCGATCCATCAATCTGGTGAGATTGATGCGAAACTGACTATGTAACCTATGGATTGATGGACTGACGGATTTCTGAATATTTTGATATATTTCGTTAGTTTATTAGTAGTCGCCTATTCCACAATCGTTATCTTTAACCAGTGCGTCCTGCCATGCCAGTTATGACTGACGGCGCAGAAACGTGGACACTGACGGTGGGCCTGATCCACATGTTTAAGATCGCTCAGCGAACTATGGAGAGGGCAATGCTGGAGTTTCTTTGAAGGACATGATTCGTAATGAGGAAATCCTACGATCGTCGGAGACCTTATGGAGAAATAGCAAGCTGAAGTTCAGAAGAGTTCCCGTCGAAGAGCACCCGGTTCTCCGCATCCACCCGCTTCCGGCCACCTTTAAGTTGTCGGTCCATCTTTGTTGTGTGTGAAGCCAGTATATTCTCTATTTATTAAAATTTATTCAATTCCTACTTGATTGAACATAAAATAAAAAAATTCTATGTCAAAAATTAGTTTGTTGAACAATCTTGGCGGTCTTATCGCTGTAAGCGATATTCCTTCCCTATAGTTGTCTAACTATACAGTATTGCTTTCGATATTTTAATTACCACAGAATGTCACATCCAAGCATAATTTGATCTAATTATCTAACTAGTGGTTCTGTGAGAACAGTAGACCTCGCCAGCCCTTATAAACCAAACCTAAAGAAACGAACAGAAGTCAACTTTGCAGTTAGAGACAGATTAAGTACTGCATAAAGGTGCTTAAAGTGACAAATATTTGCAAGTAATTAAAGCATAATATTTCGCAAACGGATCCCTGAATCGAAAAATGTTTTCCACACACCCGTAATATTTTTGAAAGACCTATCCAACGATACTGCACACCATGGAATTCACGAGGAAAAAAAATCATTCTTATTTTACGTATGCAGTTCTATGAATGAGCAATTTATTTTTTTGACTTTCATAGTTGATCGACTATTATTCAAAAACTAATAACACCTACTTAGCTGCCACAGATTTCCTTTTAACTACGTTATATATGCTACTGCTACTGCCGTGAATTTTTTTACTTATCCAGAAGCAACCGTTATTAATATTATGTATTTCTAAGCTATGGTACATGAGTGTTTATGGGCTACTTATTCAACTGTTAGTTCCTCTGTGCTATAGTTGCCTGATACAATGACAATCCTAATAAGCTTTTCTAAGCATCTGGCATTAACCATATGCTCATAACATAATGCTGAAGGTAGATTTGCTGGTGGACGTTAATCTCTGTTCTCCTCGGATACCTACAATGGATGCTGTAGGTTTGACCCAGTTTGACCTGTGGGTTTGACATAGATTGAGTTTCGCTTTTCAGTTCCTTTTGTTCGACGGTTTAATTTTTTGTTAAAAAGTTTTTGCTACTAGGTACCTACCTTGAGTAATAAGTTCCATTTCATTCAGTTTCGAAAATCGAACTTTCTGGACCCCGGTGCGAAAGGACTTCCAGGTGTCGTGACGAAATATTGTATGAAACAAACATGGAACTAATGTGTACTAGGTACGTACTGCGATCATCAATAGTGTTGATGATCAGTACGTAGTACATATTAGTTACATGGAAACAAACAATTCGTACTACTCGGTAAGGTTCTTTTTTGAGGTAAATTTGTCCAGACACTCGAAATTATTTCGCGGCCCCGTAGTTGGCAAAATGTTACTGGCCACTTCGCGCCGAGAGGTACCTAATTAAAAGACTGAGGGCCTACAGGTTATCTGACAGATAGCCTATTTTTTTGGTTTCACAGGTATCTGATTGCCTGTATCTTATATATTTTATATAGTCTATCACACAGATTAATCTGATAGATTAGTTTATCACTAAGATTACTATCTGTAACAATATCAGGAAGTGGTGAAAGAAGCCCTTAGTTAAAGAATTTGGAGAGAAATAATAACACATGGCGCATTTTTAGTAGGTATGTACTTATTTTGTATTTTATTAGTACCTACTGTATCGGACTTTCAGGTACTTATTAGAAAAAGTATCTTTCGTACGTGGTAAACTTTACCTACCAGGGTAGGTAGCCACCATTACAATTTGGTTTTGGGCATTTTGAACGAGGGATAGATGTAACTAAAGTGTTTAAAGTGAGATTATATGACTAAAATTCTGCGAAACAAAAATTTTGTAGGTAATTTGGAGGTATGCACAATTTGTAAAGAAAGAAACCGATGATCACTAGTGATTGAACTTGGTCTATAGGACCTGTGGAAGTCATCCTTTAGAGTAAAACAACAATTTAACTGTACTTAGTCATTAAGCTTATTTATTGCATTTTTATGTGATGGATTAGATGTTATAAATGCATGAAAAATATCGTTTCTTCTTCTTTAATCGAGCTTTCAACTATTTATGTCTTTTCAGTCTGATTAATTTGGAAGTCCATGCAATGACTCCACGAAAGCGGGAGTTTATCTATACTTATTTATGTAATTTCCCCCTGGCAGACTTTATAAAAGTGAATTCATTTAATATGACGTTTTAAATCTTTTTGAAACGAGGACTACAAATCAAGGAAATAGTTATTTTCCAGTATGGACTTGTAGATGACGTACCAGATTATAATTAGCAGCATATTGTTTATTACAAAACTCACATTTAAATGGTTTTTCTCCAGTATGAGATCGCTCATGACGGAGTAGATAATTTTGAAACAAAAATGATTTTTCACAAAACTGACAAGAAAATAGTTTTTCTCCTTTGTGGATCTTTAAATGGCATTGCAGATGATACTTGTAAAAAAATGTTTCATCGCAAACTTCACATGCAAAACGTGGCGACTTTTCTCGAGCTTCTTTTCGAGCATGACTTTGTTGATGACGTAGCAAATGATGACGAAGCGTAAATCGTTTTTTACAAATCTCACAAGAAAATGTTTTTTCTCCAGTGTGAATCTTTTGATGACTTTGCAGGTGATTCTTGGATGAGAAGTTTTTATTGCAAATTCCACATTTAAATGGTTTTAGACCTTTATGAACGCGTTGATGACTTTTTAGACCAGTATCAGTAAACCGTTTTTCACAAATCGCACATTGAAACGGTAGTTCTCCAGCATGAAGCCGCTGATGTCGCTTTAAATTGTAATTGCTAACAAAGGCTTTTGCACAAATATAACACGATAATCCTATTTCTTCTTGATTGCATTGTTTGTTGCCAATTTTGGTTCCTTTTTTAGCTTCGGGCAGCAATGCTGTAGTATCTTTCACCTTTTTCTTTCTCATTTCGCGGTTCGTATATAAGTAAGTTTCATGTGTTTCATTTGTACTTTCCTCCTGATTATCAGGCTCCTCTTTTATTTGTTTAGTAGAGCAGTCATATGGAGATTCAATTTCAATTTCAATTAGAATACTTGTTGTTTTATTAATATCTTCCTCATCCTTAGGCTCTTGTTTTATATTAGCGTTATTAAAAGTTCCGGTACCGGAAAACATGTTTCTGTTGAAAAAAAAATTATTTTATTTTCTTTATTATAAAGTTCGCTTGGACAAAGTACGATTTTCGATACCGAGAGTACCTACCCCTGTAACCGATCACTCAGTATAGGTATTTAGTTATATTCTGTAAATTTCTATATGCCAGTAATCAAGTCATTAGTCAGTGTTTTACTTTATATTAGACTAGCTGTTGCCCGCGGTTTTGCCGGCGTGGAATAAGTTTTTTCCCGCGTGAACAGTTTACCGCGGTAAAAAGTAGGCTATATTATATTCCAGGATATAAGCTAGTAGCTTTGACCTTGGGCTGACCTAGCCTATTAGGAAGTTTCAATACTACGAGAGACCAGTTTATACTGGTTTTGTTTTCACTGACGTGCGGTCGACCGTACCAAGTTTCATCAAAATCCGTTCAGCCGTTACAGCGTGAAAAAGTAACAAACATCCAAAGTCACAAACATCCTTACAAACTTTCGCCTTCTTCAATCGACGAAAACAAAAGGAGTAGGTTATCAAGACGACCCGTATTCAGAATGATTGGGAGATGGGTGCATAGCTTTTAGGCAAAGCTAGTACAGACCGTTAAAAACTAGTTGAGCCATGGTTGTCTTAGACGAAGTCTCACTTTTTTTTTTGTTTTTGGCTGAAAAACCCAAATTTTACTGTTATGCGAATTCTTTTTAAATCTTCTTGATTTAAAATATGTGTTAGCAATCTGACAAAACATGTTCTGAGCATTTGTGTTATCAGACTTATTTTAACAGATATTTAGTTTATCAAAATTTTAGAAAACTTTTTACTTTTACTGAAAGGGGTATGAACATTAATACCTACCGACATTTATACCTAAATAACTCAGAAACGTGACACTTTAGGACAATACGTCATATGACATTTTTTGTATCTAAAGGTTTCATCGTGCTCGGAAAAATTCGAAAAAAAAAAACAAAATGGCGGCGGAAATTATGCCAGAAAAGGTTCCTATTTTATTTTTTTATTGTATTTTTTTTTCATTTACAGCTTTCTGTTTACAAACCAGTTCGAAATTTACCTGTGTTTAACCTCTGTGGTTGCCATGTTTCTGAGTAAAAATATAGTTCTATTTTTAAATTACACTGCAGGTATGAGTTTTAATAATAATTTGTTAGTCTGCCAAAAATATCGAAATTTCTCCTTCAAATTTGTTTCAAGATCCTAATTTCAATAATTTGCAGGATATCCGGGTAAATGATACCTCAAAAGAAAGAGCGAAAACCAAGCATGTTTTTAAAATAGTTTGAAGAAAAAAAGCATCTTTTTTTTAAATGAGGTCTATAAACTGTTTTCTTAGATTTTAGATTATTTATAAACTAACTGAGATAAAATAAACTCAACATAATGCCTTAATATTAAAGTAATGTTTAGTTATTTTTAATTTATTGTTGATTTATTATAGGTAGGTACTTATTTGATTCTAAATATTTATAAACTTCAAATGTCTGTTAAAAAAATGTCTGATGAGATGACACCATGATGACACAGATGTTTGTCATGTTTTGTCAGAATCAAAGAAATAATTTTTCTGAGGTCAGAATGCTTAATTACTATAATAAATAAATAAAGAATTCGTTTATTATTATTAAATTTGGCCATTAATACGCAGTTAACAGTAAAATTCTGGGTTTGGTCAGTGTGGACAAAAGGGGGCAATGAAAAAAACTTAGAAAAAAATCACTGTTTTGGAATCCGACGCTGCCCTGCCAAAAAACATAAGATTATAAAATCGGATATATTTTTTGAGACTTCGCTAAGACAACCATGGCTCAAATGGTTCTTCCTATCATCACCTGTATATTATAGCTACCTACGTCCGTGACGGGCTTTATTGTACTTACTGTTTATTTAGCAAGTGAAAGCTTAGCGTACCTAGCACTTTTACAAACTACGGAAGGAACTGTAAAACTTTAAACTGTGTAGAGCACAAATATAGCCTACGGAGAATGTAGGTATATTTGTATATTGTAATACAAGACAAGGTTATTGGGAGATGGCTGCATTGCTTTAAGGTGAAGCTAGTACGGACCATCAAGAACCATTTGAGGCATGGTTGTCTTAGACGAAGTCTGGCTATTTTATTAAATTTTAATTTGTTTTCATAAATTTCTGAAAATTTTCATTAATATGTCTGTAAAAATAAATATTTTGGATTTTTAGCTAAAACCTGTATACATAGGTAGGTAAAACCTGCATATTTACCAATGTATGTACCACCATTTATAACGGACGTTATTTTAAATGATTCTAGGAATTTGTATTTCTCACTTTGATTACTTACCTCACTCAGTGTGAATCAAATTTCTAAACTATCAAACTGAAAAGAAAACAATCAATGATTTTATATTAACCCATCCACAGACTACTGAGACTTGAGAGAGAAGATACTACGTATTCCACAGACTACAGAGGGATACTAACCCATCCATGATTGATGGGCATGGGGCAAAGGTACAACTGTCCATACAGCCATTTTCTGACAATAGCACAGTGTTCAAAAAAGTCAAAAAACTCAGTCACCATCAATCATACAATTAAATCCCGACGAACTAAAAACGACCAAAAACCGCTTCTCGAATTTATACCTATGAATCGGAAACGTCTATTGTAAAACGCCCCATAAAAATTTTTTCCAGCATTTTCGGATTCTGGCGCTAATTGTGTGCTATAACTAAACGCGACAAACTTGCTGCTACTGAAAAAAAAATTAAAAGAAAAATGAAGTGAAAGAAATTGAAGTTTGTTGTTATTATTGTAAAATAAAATGTCCCTAAGAAAAGTACTATTTCTAACAAAATCCGTGTGTTGTAAGACCGCCAAGCTACAAAGTACAAATTTGTCTAAGCAGAAAATATGGTTGTTCACTGCAAACACTGCAAGATTCTATTCCGCCGAAAATATAGGTTAGTTTTTGCATCACCATCCTTAATTTTTCTAACTTTGCAAAAATAAGCAGAACCTTCATGCAATGCTTTGCCCCACCTTTGTACCCTTTGTAAAGAAAATCTCTCAAATGGTGTATTTATTTTGTATCTAGACTAATAATAGTTTGGCCCTTGGTTTCACACCAGTGGTCAATTCCCACTACCTATACTAGTATCAACTTTCTCACAGATCTCAATGTTAGGTATATGTATTTGTGAATCGTTCAGTACTCATTTAATTCCAGGAGAAAGTCTTAGTCTGGGAATAGAGAAGTGTTAAGGTGCATTGCATATAATATGTATAAGAAATTGTTATCTTTTTCACAGACAAAACGAAGGACACTAAGGGTGCGAGAGTAGAAATTTTGGGCCGTTTCTTCCCCCAGGCCCCAGTGAATACAGAAGATGCTCAAGAAATTAAAAAAGAACAAGAACGGTTTGACAAAGAAAATAAAGAGAAGACTGAAGAAAATGAAAAAAGTTGGAGGAGGATGAAAATTGGGTACCTACTGCTTACAATTAGTAAATTATCTTACTTTTAGATGGAGATGACAGTTCTAGTATTGACTCCATATGTCTGTGAGTTCTGTGCAATTCCTTTCTGGCTGAACCTACTTACACAATATAAAAAAATTCATCTGACTTTGAATAGGTACTGAGGTTACAAAAAAAATGTTGAAGAGCATAAAAAGGCAAATAAACATAATAATATACAGGCTGTCTGATGGGCATACACTGATGCTTAAATTTAAATCTTACAATACCCAGTAAATTCTCACTGATGACTTAGTTTCATTAGGTACTATATTTCCAGTTTTGGAGTGTTTGGAGGGGCTCTCACAGTAATGGGTGGGTGCATGGTGGTAGAGATGGGTGCTCCGAGACGCGGTGATGATGGTCAGATCATTGAGGATGAGTTCTCTGGTATGCCTATAGTAGTGCAGTATCTGAGAAGAACCTGGAAGGAACTCACTTTTTATGAGAAGGTGAGAACTTGTTTCTACGTATTAAGAGTGGAAATTCCATAGATGTTCCAAAGTGCCAATTGCAATGGAGACTATGTTAAATTATTCAAGTCTTACAATTTATTAGGCAAAATGGAAAGAAAGAATAACAAAAATAGATTGTATTGCAATTGGCACTTAAACCCTTTGGAATTCCTCTCTTCATATACAGAACCAGCTGTTGCCTGTGTCTCCGTCCATATTTCAACCGTAATACGCTGGATATGTGCTTTTTACAACAGATGATAAAAGAGCCATCTCGTGAGAAGCTTTTGCCGGACCCGCTGCCGGCGCCCTACCAGCCAACCTACACCCTAGTCCTTGAATTCACAGATGTGTTGGTCCACCCAGATTGGTCCTATCAGACTGGATGGAGGTAAGAATTATTATTTAATTTAATTATCCACAAGCAGTCGACAGACTTTAATTGGATTTGTTGATGGAGTTAGACGAGCGTTTTAGGGAGACGAGGCCAGTGCCTCGACTGCCCTGTTCATATGACTTGGCCCCTTTTCAGCCTCAGCAGAAGAAATATATGATTCCAGAATATTGTGTGGTAGATTTCAACGCCATCTTGCTATGGTATTGCTGGTAGTTTTGTTTGCAGTTTTTGCGTATCTGTTTTTATGAGCCCGCCTGCCGTCTGCTACTTACGGTCTCGGCTGGTGTATGTATCAGCGCAAGGTATATATTGCCAACTCTCATGGCACTTTACGTAATAAAACAGGCCCAACTAGGCGCAGGCGACCTAGAATGTTAACCATTTAGAATGTTTACTGATTTTATTCAAACATAAGGGTTGCAGTCCCAACACTGAACTATGAACATGGAACTTTCAACCTAGTATTTTGATAAAATGATGTTACCTTATTCAGATTCAAGAAGCGACCCGGCGTCGACCAGTTCCTCCAGCAAGTAGCCAGCTCCGAATATGAAGTTATAATATTCACTTCGGAGAACGCGTTCATGATCTGGCCGGTCATCGACAAGCTAGACCCCGAGAACAAGTTGATAGCTTACAGGCTGTTCAGAGATTCAACCCATTTCATAGACGGTGTTCACGTGAAAAATTTAGAGGGATTAAATCGAGATCTATCGAAGGTAAATTTGTATTTATTTTATATATTTTTGGTTGTATTTTGTTTACTGAACGCGCTGGTGGCGCCGCGAGCGGCTAGCAGTAGTTGCATCTCCAAATAATGCTGTCCTTAGTCAACAGATTTTGCAATATAAATGCAAAGGACTAGATCACTAGGTAATCTGGTCTGACATAAAATCTTTAATTACCTTATGTTATATTAATAATAATCCTACAAAATTTATAAACGCGAATGTTTGTAAACTACTCACGCAAAATGTACGGAACCTGATTTTGATGAAACTCTATCTAAGTCGCGGGAAACAGTATAATATGAGGAAAGCGGAGGACTGTTTTGTGGCGCGTCAAGCATGTTTTCTCAGCGTGGCCAACCGTCTATTTTATAATGGTTGTGTTCGCAGGTCATTGTAGTGGACTGGAATAAGCAAGCAACGAAGTTCCACCCGGATAATTCGCTCATTTTGAAGAAATGGAAGGGAGCCGACGACGACACGGCGCTACTGGACCTCGCGAACTTACTGCAGAGTAAGTTGTGCCACGCGCTAAGACCAATAGGAGTTCAGTTTTATTTTATATCAACGACTTTTTTAAATCTCCAAAAATCCAATGCGTTTTGAGAACTAATTCAATGTGTATGTCCTATTTACCACGCTTGGTTTTCGACTTGATGGTATATTGGATTAATTCACAGATCGTTTTAGTTGTCTAATACTACATGCAGATGTTAGCTACCATAAGCTTTTCGGTAAATAAAAGCATCGTGCGTAAGTTAGTTTGTAAAGCGTAAAAAAAATTGTAGGCTTATTTTGTCTGTCAATCCACATTCCACACAGCTCTCATTGTACACGGCCTATGGCAAAAAGTGGGACGTATTGATGTTGTTCAACAGACTCGTTATAATTTAGCATTAACATTATAAACCTATCTTATTTTTAGTTAAATTCCAAACGCGAAAAAGTTAATTTGTTTCGTGTGTAATGTTTTCAGCGATAGCCATGTCCAATGTGATCGACGTGCGCGAAGTGCTGACGTACTACAGCCAGTTCGACGACCCGATAGCGGCGTTCCGGGAGAACCAGCGCAAGCTCATGGAACAGCTAGAGGAGAAGGAAAAGGAGACCAAGGGCTCAGACCAGCCGCTCACGAAGAGCTGGATCCGCAGCTTCACGAGGCGTTAGGATATTATGAGTGGCGAGCAGACGTGAGGTCTCTTAAATATACCTGCAGTGACCCGTTACAAATGCCAGCCAACTTTGTAGGTATATATGGCGACTTTGGGGAAATATGTAATACAAAATGATTTTGAGCTGTTCCATTTCCAAAAATGTTGCAAATTTCCAACACTTGCTCCAAAGTTCAGTATCTGATACTGACAGCCTCTGTAACCAGTCACAACAAGTATTGGTGGACGCCGAGGGAAAAAAATGTGTGACAGTTAGGGACTTCGCAAACGAAGCGGAAATTTACCCGCGCACTTTATGACGTCATTGTCAAATGAACCGTATCACTATAGCCTAAAGAACAAAATCGTATGAATGACCTCGAGCGCGAGGCGACGCCGACCTGCAGAAGTCATTTTACGATTTTTTTCTGTAGGTGGTAGTGATATGGTTCATTTTCTTTAGGTGGTAGTGATATGGTTCATTTGACAATGACGTCAAAAAATGCGCGGGCAAATTTCCGCTAGGTCTGTCTCGACCCTTAGCAGTCGGAGCACCCCGAAGGTTAGGTTCGTTAGGTTACTGGTGACCCTTGAAGCGAGCGACAATACCTAGAAGGAGGTAACAAGGAAAAGCGATGTGTGTCGAGTAATTTTTTATTGCGCCCCCTTTCGTCCACACTGACCTGTATTTCAGGGAAATATCTTGTCTAGTGTTAGATCTAGAAGCGACTTTGACAGTAACAAAAGTTTTGAAGTTATGTTTTCTACCGAATTAAACCGTGGTGCGGCCAGCACGTGATAGCAATACGTTACATGATCGACACGTTGCACACGTGCTATACGCCATTCTGTTGATAGAAAAGCGACCTGCAATTTGCAATATACAGGAGATTTTTTTTTAATACTTCTGGAACCTGGATGGCCAATTCCAGGAATAGCGAAAAATTGCGCCTCATGGCCGATTTTGATGAAAACTCTGTATCATTTGATTCTGAAAAAAAGCAATTTTCCTAGTGGGTACCAAACCGCCTTGTCCAGTTTTTATTATGGACTAATCGCGAATAGATAATAAAAATTTGAAATTGGAACATGATTTTGTCTACTTACAATTAGGCCTACTCGGAAAATTAACAATGTGTGTTTAGATTTCAAAGCTTGAGCCACTTTGTCAAGCACAAATTTTATGTATTAATTTTTTTTTATCTAACGTCCCAGCTCCATACAGATAATGAATTCTGAACTTCTGTATATATTTTCAGTTTCAGTGTGAATAGAGAAATGTTTTATTTTGAATGGAACTGTATTGAAAGTGTAATTTGATCTAATTGTTTCTGTTGGGAGGCGTCGAAATCTGTAAAACATAGTGTATTACTTACGACAAAAAATTACCTATCATCTTTTGCATTTATTTTTTACTGTAGATAGCTTATTTTGTCTAATTTCCAGTTGGAATTTACATTATTTCTAAATTGAAACTTGACCATTTTCTATGGAATTATTTTGATTAGAGATTCCAAACAATTTGTTATTTTGGGTAAATGTAAATTGTTTGACGTCATTTTAAACGTTTTCCAATTGCGCGAACAATGTGCTTAGACACAAAATGTTTAAAACTGCGTTGACAAATATTTGTTGTTTATGAAGTAATGTTATTGTAAATGTTCGTGTAATAAATAGCTGATAGCATGTCTGCGGGAGTGATTGTAAGAACTCAAGTCATTATAGATAGGAAATATAGTTGTTATCAATATTTATTGTTGTTTAATTTAATCATTGTCTGAGTAGTCTAAGTTTAAATCATAAAATTCCTCTTCAGCTGCAGCAGTATCACCTGGATTGTTCACCCAAATGTCTAAAAGTCCGCTATCCAACTCTTCAGTTTCGAAAGCATGAGCAATTTCTTTTTTATTAAACTTTGATTTTTCTTTTATTTTGCTCTCCCTCATTCTGTGACTTTCTGGCACTTTCTTTAACTTTCTCCAAACTTTGGTGAAATCTTCTATAGAAGACACTTCAAACTTGTTTTTCTTCTTTATTTGGTAAGACTTACTCCATTCGTGTAAGTGATGAATACTATCGTCTTCAATGAATGATTCCATATGTTCAGGATATAATGTGTGAAATGATATGTCACCCAAAGAGTTTTGTAATAAAATGGTATAGTTCTCCTCCCGTTCGTAGATCAAGGATCCAGTTATAGCTGTGCTAAGCCTGTTATCTATAGGATTGTATAGATCGAAACAAAGTTGTTTCTGTCGGGCTGCGCTAAGTGCGTTCAGTATGCTTGGTGGGCGATATGGTACTGTTACACCACTGATGTCCCATTCATTCTGCCTTTCTACATAGTCTGTAATCACGCACGTGTCTTCACACCACTGACTACTCAGGCATATAACCTGTTTCCCAAATCCAAAGTGACATACCGACATATATGTGGGCAGGCATTGCATGCCATGAGTCCATCTTTGAACAACTTTAGATTTGGTTTTACTAACACCTCGTAGATCCATTAGGAAGAGGTGGTGATCTGTGCCAAAATACAGTGAGGGGCTACCTTCAATATGTTTTGCAACTGTGATATCATTGCAAGCAGCATCAGCAGACATGTCCTTGACTCCATTCCATACATGGCTAGGTACATTTGTTCGCTTATCATAAAATGTTAAGGATTTCCTTGTTACATGCATATAAGAAATGCGATCAGAACTAATTACTGTGCCCCAATTGTCAACTAAAGACTTAGTTTGACATTTCAATTTCACACTTCTTCCTGTCAGTCGGTCTAAGTTTACTATAGTTGATTTATTATCTAAAGTTGTGATATACAATATATTCTTGTGGTGGGCATCGAAGGCTATACTTGTATAAGGCATTTCTGACTCAAATGCTTTAACCTTTTCTAATTCTAGTTTGTCTTCTAGTGCCACAATTTTCAATACATATATTTTATTCTTTGTTCTCAGCGCTACAACATTTTGTAAAGAGCATAAAGTTTCAAATATATTGTTCCCTTCACAGTTGAATGTCGCTGCTCCGTCAAAGTCAATTGCCATATCGTTTTTGGAAAACTGCAACACATCTGGAAAAATATACGTTTGCAATCAATTAAATATTAAAAAAATTCTATAACTGATTAGCAATGTAGAACAAGACGGTGTCTTTAGACAAAATATTCTGGTACCTATATCAAGTAGGCAGTGTTCAGTGTAATATAATTCTACAAAATAGTTCAGTTTATTTTTTTATATTGCCCCCCAGATGCACTACATCAACAGTGGGCTGATGATGATTGCCCAGTTTTGAGAAAAGGGATTTTTTTGTTTTAAACACAAGTCTTATCGGATGAAGATGACTCAGCTATGTTTTAAAATGTGGTTGTCAGAACCAATCACACATCCAACGCCATCTATAAGGACATTGTATAGTTTGTACTGCGCTACCTGTGAGATGTGACTATATTGTTGAATAATAAAATACTTACACATTGTACTACATTCACTGTGCAATAAGTAGTCTACCCAGTTTACACAAATAAACTGCAAGTTGCCATTTCCAGCATAATACCAGTTGTAAGAGCTATCGAAGTACGGATCTGGATCGCTGTCCAGATGTTCTGCCATGTCCACAATATGTTTAGGGCATAAGATGACATCTTCATTCAGGGTTTCGTATCTCCGCATCATGTGACCATTAACTGGAATATTTTTCAATTATTTTTTTTCTTGTGAATAGAAATTGCATGACAGAAGGTACGAAAATAAATAATTGTGTATACAAACTACAAACTCTAATCTTAACTGACACAAGGAATATTGGGAATTGGAGGACAGGAAAATTCACAAATACAGCACCTGGATTAGAACAAAGTTGTTTAAATTGCACACAGTTTATTACCCTCTGATACTTCTTTTTTTTTCAGGAGAATTGCACGAAATCCCAAGTTAGCAGAATCAGTGCAAGGACTGCCCCATCCATGTGTATTATGTCCTCTGGACGCACAACCTCTGGCAGGAAGTAAACACTTAAAATATCAACTTACCAGCACTATGTTTAAGGCGACGGGAATTACGAAACCAGTTTTTTTTCTCTTTCATAAGCATTGCAACTGGATCATGTGTCTCAATATTTCGCATTTTTGTCATCATTTTAGGATTCAAACATTTATAGGGGAATGGCTCAAAGTAACCAGATTTTAAATCTCCGTCCCAATCATCAGTGAAAGCTTTTAACGGATGCCCAGGAACAGCGGAATGGAAGTTAAAAATGTAATCATTAGCGAGTCTTTGCTTTATCGTTTGATTGTAAAAAGTAATAGCTCGATTATTTTGGTTCTGAAAGGTTTCTATTATTGTTTTAACTGATGCTGAGCTGTCTATGTTTGTCGCACCAAATTCCAGAGGCTGTTTCTTTCGCTGTAAATATTAAGTAATATTGTTTCATTAAATTGGACTAGGTTTATATATATTTATTTATTTGACGCAATAAAGAAATTATTATTATTATACATAGGTATATATTTATTTATTAATCATATAATTCACTGTATTGATTGATAGCAAGCATGATGGTCCATCATGCAGCATGACATTCACGTAAACGTTGAATGTCATGCAAGCATGATCGTATGGACACTTATAGGTTAGTACCTGGAAGGAGGTAAGGCGTATCACAGACACACGCGGCCTGCGGTGGCGGCGGCGTGTTGTCTTCCAAGCAATGTATGTGAGACTTCAGATACGCGCGGCCTGCGTTTTCATATTGAAACTGCGGCCAGCGGTATATAGAACGCCACCGTAGGCCGCGTGTGTCTGTGATACACCTAACAAGGAAGAGCGATGTGTGTCGAGTAAGATTTTTCATTGCGCCTCCTTTTGTCCACACTGACCCTACATGAAAATGTAATTTAAAATTTGTATACCCACCTTAACAAATTTTCCCTTCACTGTAGCCATTCTATTCTAGCAATAGTTTTTGATAATTCTACTATATATTCAAGTAATATGAACAATTGCTATCTCAATTAGTTTTACCGCCGGGCGGCCCACAAATTAGATAGTATACGTCCAAGGGCGGCCCACGTATCCTGTATGTATACTAGAGTCCACAGAGTACATTATTATAGGGAAACTAAGAGCCTATCTAATTTGTGGGGCCCACATTTGAGCACAAACTACAGTTACGTTAGTATTAGTATCCCTTTTTTTGTTTGTTTGTTGATTTGTCCCCTATTGAGGACGGGCAAGGGAAGCTTCGTCCATACAGCCCTGTCTTATTTAAAGTATTATTTCTTATATTTATTTAAACCGCCGGTTACAGCACGGCCTCCACAAAAACAGAGCACGACTAGAGTTAGTCGGCGATTTTCAATAAAACCGCAGCACGGCCTCCACGAGGGCACAACTAGTGCCATTCGGTGATCCACACTGCAGGTTCATGTCCGCATTAAACCGATAGTAGGCATATTGAAGAATAAGGGACATTTTGGAACGATCCGGTAGTCGTTTAAACGTTTTTATTTAACAATTCCGCACAATATACACTTTAATAGGCACTTGTTGCTTAAAAAACTATCACAGATATACACCAAAACCTACAATATACATTTTTTAGGAAAAAACCGCCAAAAAGCCTTAAATCTTTTGACTATTATCTCCTCTGGAATCACGCTACACCACAGACAACAGAGGGATAGATAGATCCTGAGGTGAGGATACCAAAGAGAATATAGTACTCCTACCTCAGAATAAGGACTAAAAGCAATTATTTTGAGACTCCTACTGCCGGGGAACCAATGCAAATGCAAAAACCGCGGCTTCTGCCCGAACTACTAGTTAGTTGAATATAAAGGCGTTTTTTTTTGTCAATAGGAATTCACATTCCGGGCCGGAAGCACAGAGGAATTAATAGCGGAAGGTTTATATTCATCGGTACTAGCTGTTGCCCGCGTGGAATAAGTTTTTCCCGCGGGAACAGTTTACCGCGGTAAAAAGCGTTTCGTCCCTTAGTGTCCACTTTCCAAAAGGACCACATCCCAGAATGACCATTCCCAGATCGTCCACTTTCCAATATGTCCATTTCCCAAAACAATATCCACTTTTCAGGCTACAAATAGCTTTAATTTATATTGAATGAAATATAAATTCGAATGTAGGAAGTTATGTTTTTTAATTTACTGAGCTTAACGTAATAGAGTGGACAATGTAAGCGACCAACGGCGATCGGGAATACTGCGTCCAATAATCATTAAACGAGGATGCTCAATTTTGTTATTTAGAAATCTTGAAATTAAGTAGTTTTTATTATGTGGTCATCATGGGAAATGGACATATTGGGAAGTGGTCGTTGTAGGAAGTGGCCTATGTGGGAAGTGGTTTATCTGAGAAAGTACCTAGTCATTACGAGAAGTCGGCGATCGGGGAATGGTCATTCTGGTCTGTGGTCCTTTTGGGGAGCGGTTATTTCAGGAAGTGGGCATTCAGGGACGAAACGGTAGAGTACCCAAGGTACTAAAGTTAACAGAAGGTAAGGTATATGTTACTCCAGGATAAAAGCTATCGCTTTACCAAGTTTCATCAAAATCCGTTCAGCCGTTACAGCGTGAAAGAGTTACAAACATCCTTAAAAACTTTCGCCTTTATAATAGGTATTATGTAGGAAGTAGGATTGTTAATAGGCCTGCTAAAAGACCCGCCACGGGACTACCCAACTGGACAACTCAGAGGCTATTTCCGAATGTCGCAGAAAATGAAACAATTACTATTTAACATTTAAGGTATCAATTCCAAAATTTATTTTCAATAAGTGTGGGTACAAAAATAATAAATTACTATATATTATTACTGTCACGACAAATTTAGGGATACCTTTATGACGAGCAGAAATCTGATAAATTATCATCTCTTCTTTGGGTAAATAGGTAAGGATTTTTATTTTTTATTTAGTTGTCTCAGGCATGGTATAATATATTGGGGAATGATAGAGCGGCGAACACAGTGAACACCAAAATCGAATAAACGGTCACCAGAACATCTCTTTTCATTTTCAATATGGGATCAAAATCAGAACTTTTCCCAAAATTATTGTTGGTCTCTATATATTTTTTTGGGACAAAAGGAATTAAATGTAAATTTTCAATATTTTTCAACTGATCAGACCATTTTGTGACAACATTAGTTGTTTCTTTATTGGTATGTTTCGGTAATTCCTTTGTATCAACGTTAAATATAGGCATTTCTGTTGTAGCTTTTATTGCAATCACATAATCATTTCTCTGGGGTAAATCTATAATTTTTTTACGGGCAACCAGAAACGTGTCGGGATTAGTAAATTCGGAATCAGTAAATGGAAACATAGATTGAGTAGATGGCTCACTTAGGACTCCTATAAGTGAGTTTGAGACGTTTGTGGCATGGTTTACAGTGACTGGGAAGAATCCTGATGGCTTGTCTGTGCATCTATGTACGAATTCCTTTTCCGGAAAATCAACATTCACTTCCTTATTAGCACAGATTTGAATGTCACATGATATTCCTTTAGAATTGACGTTAATAATTTCAGAAATCGTATCAATTTCACAATTATTATGGACTTTATCACCATCATTGGATAGGTAGTAAGAGTAAATACTGTGATTTGATTCCAATTGCCGCAAATTGTCTAGAGAGGTGATTGAAATTAAGTCATGAGGTTTGTTCTGTAATGCATTTTCTATATGATCAGAGTCGTTTAGTAAAGTCATCATTAGTAAGTTATTTTTGTTGTCATTCTGGAAATCGGTATCATTATTAGTAAATTGCGTTTGACACGTCGTAATCTTTTGTATCTCACTTAGAAGCCCAGCTAATATATCGAGAGAGGACGTGTAGTCAACACATTCAACTCTCTTTTCAATTTTGTCACTGGTTACTTCGATTTCATTTGACTGTATTATTATATTTGCATCGTGTTGATCTATTCCAGGAATTATTTGATCCAATAGATCTGTAGGTTCAAAGACTTTCTTTATTCCATCTGAATGGGTTTTTTCTGGAATCATTTCGTTTCCAATGCGTTTGGAAGATTCAACATATTTTTTATTATAATTAGGCTGGTTCTTATCAGGGTCATTTTCTTTTACAGTTTTGTTTGAAAGTTCTAATGTTCTTTTTTTCTCATTACATTGATCTTTTTGTGAAACACTTTGTTTTAATGGTTCATGAGTTTCTATAATTTCATTAGCTAACTCAGTTATAACTGCATTGTCCACTGTAACTATCGGATTTATATCACTAACTCTCGTCATAGCTACAACTTCTTTGCAATCGACCTGAGCAGCTGTTTCAGCTGTTTTTTGTAGACACCTAGATTGGTCACTTCTAAAACACCGATTTACGTTATCAGATGTAGAACACATCTTGTTTGGTTCCTTATATACTCCGAGAGTTAGAACATCATCCGCTATATATTTTGGTACTGAATGGATTACAGGAAATGCGTAACCAACGGTTGCAATTTGCATCGGGATTGGGGTAAATTTCCAATCCAGTTTAGTATTTGAAAGCTTTGACACAGTTTCCGTCTCTGACCTTGAATCAGTGAGAATTTGATTTTCTACTTTAAAGCTTTGTGATAATGTGGATTTTACCACTAATGAGCCGACATCTCCTGACTGCAACAACAATATTTGTTGCATTGATTGCTTGGGCGTTAACGTCAAGTTTTTTAATCTCAAGCGTTTTTGGAATGTTCCTACGGACAGTCGGCGGTGTAATGCATTCTCTAATATTTCTAGTTCGGTCGCAGAATTAAACGGCGGTAAGGGTGCTTCAGTGTCCAATTTTTGAATGGAATTAATAGCTTCTTTGACATTTTTATTTCCTTTTGTATTTCTGTTAGAGGATTGATCTCCGAATCCATAGTTGTGGTAATCAGACTTTGCAGACAATGCTTCTTTTGTTGACGCCTGGAGTGTATTGTCTTTACTACACTGGCAATTTGATTGATTGCATTTGTCATCGGCGCTTAAAATTGGAGAGTTATTTAAAATTGTGTCAACAATGTTTCGAAGCCTTTTTCCTATTGCGGCAGACTCTTCTATAAGCGGGGTCGACGTTAATGACGCTGCAATTTAAAAGACGAATATCAGGTATTTTTTCAGACATTATGTTTACAATACCTACTTTTATAGCTGGCGCTACATTGTAATTATCAAGAGCTTACTATTAAAAGTCCACTACCAGGCAAAACCCTCTAGACCAAACCTATTCCTACGTAATATGCTCTAATCACTATTCACCACGCCAGGCGACATCAAGATCGCAGTAAGTACCTACCTTTAGGGATAACCAGGTATTTTCTTTAGTCTTAAGAACTATTCGTTTTAGAATACGTACGAAGACAGTGGGAACAAAACCAGTATAAACTGGTCTCTCATAGTAGTGAAACACCCTAATAGGCTAGGCCAGCTTAAGGTCAAAGTATTTCCAGTGTCTACATCAGTTTCTTGTATGCTCCACCATTACCCACATAATGGGTGTTCTATACCTACTCTTATTAGTCTTTCAGAGGATTGTCGACTATTAAAATTGAATGTTTTTGTAAAATTTGTACCCGTGCTTAAAATAAATGAAAAATATTGGACGTACACAGTTCGATGTCTTTGGGTATGAGAGGTACCCGCGATGTGAGTCCTTCCGTCAATAATTCGATCGGATCCGTCGGTGGAGAAAGATTGCGCCCATAGTGGCTTTTCACGTAGGATTCGACTGCCACCATCTTTTTCTTTCTGTGAGATTAAGTGAGACCTAAATATTGATGCTTCACAATACCAATATTTTAGGAAATTTTCACGATCCAAATTGTCGTCCTAGGTTGGATTTTTTTGCTCTTATAGTTGACATAATTAAACTCTCTTATTTAAAAAGTGGCCTCGACAAAAGTTGTAATTTAAGTCGAATTTAACTACAAGACTGTTTTAAAATAAATATTCAAGCCAAAGCCAAAAAACATACAAAATGCTAGTAGGCTTGTCGACAACGTTGCTCTGTTTGTTGGACTGCTCATTCGCCGGCGACGCCATCTTTAAGACATCGGGGAGGGTGCTATTTTGGTCTCTGTGTTTTGAAGCTTTCTCTGAAAAACGTCTAAAGTATAGGGGCGTACGTCGTTCGTGATCAAACCTCTATGTAGGTAATATTATAATAACAGTGATATCATTAAAAATTAAGACAAAATTCACCTTTACACACCTAAGGGAGCCGACGGATAAAGCGACCGTTTGGCAGATACCACCGGTACTGCCTCAACACCGCTTCTCCTCTGTCTAGACTTAATATTTGCAAACGCTACGCGAGTTCTCTCTGGAATTTGTGCCAGTGGCGCGGAAGCCAGTTTTTGCAACCTATCTGTCACCATATTCTTCCCGTATTTCGTATAATGACTTTCTACAACAGCTTGAATATAAGTTTTTTTCGGTTGCGCTAAAGAGTTGAGTCTTGCATTCAATTTAGTAGGGCCTCGCACTGCTTCGCCTCTAGCTTCTTTGTACTCGTCTATTATATCGACCACTTGTCTTTTGGCAGGTCTGTTAAATTGTTTGCCTTCCACAAGTGTTTGAGAATTGTCTGCATGTCCCGATTTTAGTTTCCTCTCTTTGGATTTCGCGTTTCTATCAGTAAGCGCCTCACGATCTTTTATATATTGCTCTGATCGAATATATCTTCTTTGACGCAAATTATTTTTGACTTCAGTAGAAATCTCTACCTTTTTACTTGGTTTGGATTCGACTTTATGCCTAGTTTTTTGTACGTTATCAAATTCATGTAGTAACTGTGAAATAGCTTGCAATGGATTATCAACATTAGCAGGAGGACTAGCTTTTCTTCTATTTTTTATTTTCTCCCCATCCGCTTTTAATGGGTGTGGTTTTGCGCTAATAATAACTTTAGGCACTACAGTTGCTGGCATTTCAGTTTTTTTCTTGTTTAAATGAATTATTTGGGGTTTATCTAGGTTGTTAGTTTTATCAAAGCTGAAATAACTGGGGTTAGATGATGTGAGATGATGCTTGACGCTGGTACCACTATCACTACCTTGAATTGTAGAACTTTTTCTACCTCCGATAATACTGATCTTGTCTGCATTAGCTGTAAATTTACTTTTAAGTAGTTTGGTTTCAGTTCCTTCTGACTTCCCAAGAGTCTTCATCAAGTCGTATATTTTATCGATACTTTTTCTAAATTCAACTGAAGTACTTGACGCACTGGATTTTTTGAGATAACCTTTTTCGCGATTAATAGAACCATCTTTAGGACTATTTACTGGAACTATTATCACGTTGGTACTGTGGGATGACGCTAAATTCCTAGGATGACATTCATTTTCTTGAAGACTTCGAACCATTTTGTCTAATCTGCACAAGACAAAACACGTAGGTATTCACAAACTGTAAAATACTGAAATGTTAACGTAGACTATCAAAAGTTATGGTACTTACTTTTCTAATTTTTGCAGAGGGGTCATAGACTCTTTACCGTTAAGGTCAGTTATAGAACATGGTGATATTAACTGGGATAGCATTGTCAAATTGGCATTAAAGTCATTAGATCCTGCAGAAGCAGACTCAGAAAAAGTTTCTTTATTGCCTCCTTTCTTTTGTTTCATTTGCAAATACATCATTTCGGTAACTGTATCATCTAAGTAGTAATTTCTGTTTGTGTACTTTTCACTATGTCCTGGTGTAGTACTTGCTCCATCATTTATTTCAGAAAGATCTGTTGTCATCTTGGATTCCTTTTTATTATCATTGCGTCCTTTCATTTTCTGTTGCTTGGGTTCCATATTGATATTAAGTGTTTGTCCATAAATAGAATTGTAAAAAGACTTGTTTGTTATAGATAACTTAGTAACAGAGTTAGAGGTTTGAGGCATAATAGCTCCTTTGCCATATTTAGTTTTAGTCACCTTGCACTGTTCACCCATTGCGATTTTCTTTTTCTCGCGCCTTTCTCTAATTTCCAATAATTTTTTTCTCTTTTTCTCTTCTAAGATATAGGATTTATTTTCATACGGAGATTTTACTCTGTTTCTTTGTGGAGATCGCCTTTTGGTATTCACATTGACAGATGTATCTTCTGTGCTTTCCTCTAGTAAAGATGACTGAATATTTAATCTCTGCATAGTTAAACGCAATTCGTCCGGCGGTATCGCATTAAATGAGGCCTCCGCTCGATTTTTACGTTTCTTACCAAAAATATCTCTTAGACCGGCACTAGAAGATTCACTTGACATTGGTCTTCTTGATGAGTCACCTTCACTATTATGAGATTCACTAATATTTGTTGTAAGTGTATAATATTCATTTGCTTGTAGTTCACTATCGAACCCAATTTCACCAGATGATATTATTATGGTAGAATCTTTTTTCTTTTCAATATTAGTGTTAAAGTCATTAATATTATCACTATCTTGTTTCTCCAACACCATAGAAGTTTGTTCTTCAATTTGTTCTGTCGAATTCACTGTTGATTTTTTTTCCTCATCATTATGTCTATCGTCATATTGATTGTACGATATTGGTAACAGTTCAGTAGCGCATGTCGCTAAAAGAAATGAGTTTAGTACTAATTATCTACTTATTTGTTGACCTACGTTGAACAATAAATTGTCTGAAAACTGCATAAAAGTAAGTACCTACCTACCTACTCTAAATAATATGGATATTTGGCAAACTGAAATACAAAAGGTGTAATAAACTATAAAGTCAATAATACGGTACATTTCGAAAAAAAAGTAGATACCTTGCTGGCCGGATGTAGATTTCTGCAAGATCATTATGGAACTGATATTACTTAAGACATGTCCCGACTCGGAACGTTGCAATTTGAAAACAACGTCTACGCGTGACTCCTCTTCCTTCGGTTCAGGTAGCGCTGGCTGTGCTTCCCTTTTGCAACTTATAATCAAGTTATCTTTACAACATTTACTGAATAGTCTATAAGAGCCACAAATCATCTTTGGAACTTCAAAAACTATTTTCTTTTCCAATATTTTGGACAGATATCTAATATCTACTTCTGAATGCACTATGTCATCCCACGTAGTAGCATGCCCAGTGACTTTTCTCTCAACATACAACGGGATGCTAGTAGATGTTTCAAGAATTTCAGTGTTATCATCCTTTATACCATCTTTCACAGTCTTTATAACTTCTCTCCATTTCTCTTTAGCTCTGTCAGTAAGGTAGTCGCCATTACTGATACGCTTTAGTTGTTCTATGGTGTTCTTCACGTATCTAATAATGTTTTCCATGTAAAAATTATAATTATCCTCCAGCCGTTTACAGCAAATGTAATCTAAGAATGAAGCAGGGAGTACCGTTCCAGCGTATTCGTTTGAGCTTGACATTAGGTTCAAACTCTTTAATTGTTCTTTGATGTAGGGATCTTTAAAAAGAAATTTTCTGTCGTATTCCGTGGTCAAATCTGAAGATTGTATTTCTAAGTCACCGAATTTCTGACACAAGGTGTTTTCTAAAGACGGCGGATGATTTAGGAGATTGATGCGTTCTTTGTTAATCAAAACGACGTTATGAAGGTTTTCACTGCTGTACATTTCGCTTATATCCGAGTCCGAATCAGGGTCATCGTTGTACACGACGGTTTCCACATATTGGTTTGGTGTTTTTTTCTTAAATTCATTAGCGTTAGACATGAGCTGAGTGCCTAGGTCAATGTTTCTGTATAAGATTACTAAATCCCTAGTAGTTAGGTTATCATCATCTGTAAAACAAAAGGGTTAGCCAGTGTTTAAGTTTCATATTTCTGTTATCTTTTTTCTTCTCCGCCCTAGTGAAAGTGATTCTACCATTGTCGTTTCAGTCGAATTTTTGTTACCTGCCGCCGGCTGCTCCGTCATCAGTGGGATGACACACTATATGAAACCATCTGCTGGAATCATTTATAAGTTTGGCTCGTCTTTAGATCACGACACGTTAGATACCGAGTTCATAATTTTTTTATAGATAGTACTTGATGGTAGGTTTAACAACATACCTAAAGCGCTACTTACGAAAATTTGTAGTTTTAAAGATATTAATTTGTTAGGTTATTGGCGACCCAGAAATGTAGTCAGACCACCCCGAAGGTTAGGTGCGAGAAGCAAAGCGACAAGCATGTTAGGTTACTGGTGACCCTTGGAGCGAGCGAAGCGAGCGACAGTACGTGGAAGAGGGTGCGACACAAGAGATTTTGATGACCTTTTTTAAAAGCGACTAAAATTACTAGTGACTAAAATTTTCAAAAATTCATATCTTCAAAAATACTAATTTTCGTAAGTAGCGCTTTTGGTATGTTAAACCTACCATCAAGTAATAACTATAAAAAAATTATGAACTCCGTATCTAACGTGTTGTGTTCTAAAGAGCTTCCATAAGTTTCTCAACACAGTTCAAGTTTAAAATGTAGGTTATGCAAAAAAATTCTTAGGTACCTACCTTTGTTGGGCTGAAAGTTATGGTTCTTGGCCATAAGGTCAAAGAGCTCGTTCGCAGTCTGGTACTCATGAGAATGGTGGTCCTCCTCCCCTGTGGGACCTCCCTGCACCTCCGCCGTCCCTCCCTCCGGCACCTGACTTATAAACATGTCTGCCACCCAGCTACTGCATACGATATTATTTTGAACCTGCATAAACCATTAAACACGCACTTTCAAAATGTAAAAACAGGTATAATCCTACAAAAACACAAATGACAAAACGATTTTATTGTAAATTTAAAGTAGACATTTTCAAAAATAGGTATTTCAATAGATCTGTCAAGTGCATTTGAAATTGGAATTAGTAATTTTACGTGACTGCCAGTTACAAATGGCTAATTTGTTATAGATTTTATTTCATTTTTAACTAGCATCTCCATAGTACATTATCGTTATTTTCAATTAAGTAGGTAGCTCTTTATATGATACGAGTGCAGAAAGTTGATTAACCCAGTCGAGGCTATTAACATGAACGCCCGAGCCGTAAGCGAGGGAATCTAAAGCCGACGTTGGAAAAATTGCTCGTTTTCGTTATTGCATGTGCCCCGGGGCGCGGCACTAGCATTGCATAAAAATTAAACTTTTGCTCTACTTTGCAGTCAATCGAGACTTTATCGTTATAAAACCGTGATTTCCTTTTTAATAAGCTGCTCACATTGTCACGATATTGCCTCTGAAAAAGTCAGCTTTCAAGAATTAGCCCTCTTTTATAAGTATAACTTTACACACAACGATAACGAGATTAGCCGTCTAAATACAATTACACAAAAAGACGTTTCCAATAAGATCTTGGTGTTATTGTCGACTTTGGACCAATTTGACCACCATTCTTTAGTTTAGGGGCGAGCATTTTTAATTTCTAAATACCTACCACCAGGGTGGGTTTTAATCAGGAAGAAAATGCAAAAGCAGTGCAGATTTTTGTAATAAAATGCGTAACTGTATTACGTAATATTAACATTTTTTATTTATTAAATACATAACATTAACATTTAAGTACATTGTGCTGAATTGCTGATAATAATTCTTACAATTAATAAAATAATAATTTAATCCTAAGTAGGTATTTCATTGTACATTTCATTAGGGAATGTTTAAATAATATCAAATATTCGCATTAATTATTATAAAGTATAAACAGTCTTAAGTATTTTAATAATAACTTAGTAGAGCGATAGAATTCGATTAATTAGTTAGAACAACAATACTTTGAGTTAATACAACATTAAATAAAATAAAAAGAATGCTGTGGTTAAAACTTATATTAAATGCGTTTTTTAAACAGATATTCTATATCTGTGATTTTTTATATAAATTATGGAAGGCCACATATCTACACGACGACGAAATTAAAAATAAGCAGGTAGTGTATTTTAGCATATTATTGTGTTCAATACTTGCGCGCAAGAATATGTTAAGTTATACTAATGTACTTTAAAGCAAACAGGTTCTAAAAATATTTTTTTTATAAACAATTTATTGACTACAATAGGTGCAATATTCAACATCGACTGCGCAAAAAATTAAAGTTTGCTTGGTATATTAAACAAAAGCTGTTTAACAGCATCTTTTCTTTTATTTAGGTATACATTTTATGACAACAAAAAAATCCGGCACCCTTTCATCACCAACCTATTAACACATCCCCACTACTGGGGCTCAGGCCTACCCTCCCAACAAGGGCGTTCGGGCCACGCTAGCCCAGTGCGGGTTGGTGGTCACATGCGCCTAAGAATTTCTTCTTCGGCGTATGCAGGTTTCCTCACGATGTTTTTCTTCACCGTTGAGAGCAGTCAGTAAATGTACTTAAGTTTCGAGAAAAAACCCATTGGTAACTTAGCCGGGGATCGAACGTCGGACCTTTCGATATGATAGGCTGCGTCTTATCCCCGACGACGCCACAACGCTCGTGTACCCTTTAACCAAAGAAACCTTCGATAGATGGCACTGACTGTACCATCAAATGTCAAAATATACGAGAGCGGTACACTTTAGACTTTCGCGCATTGTATTTATTATGATGCCCCTCAACGGGTATTGCGACTCAAAAAACAAGATCAAATACTAGACTTATGTGAAGTCTAGATAGAGTTAGTTTTTCAAAAACCAAAATCTGACAGCCACATTCTAATGAATAATATTAGACACTGGTCAGTATCAATAAGGAAGGTGGTTTTGAATTGTCCTCGGCGTGGAATCCAATGATCGGTAAACTAAAATCTCAAGAGAGACCTCCCAATAATACCCAACAGACAACCTTTGGGTAGAAGATAGGTGTTATCTGTGTGCACAAAATTGTGTGGAGTCTAGGCCGCGCCAGTGTGGGGGTGCCAGTTTACCCTCGGATTGGTATTTTGAAAATAGTGTAAACCTCCGCGCCAGTGTGGGGGTGCCAGCTTACCCTCGGATTGGTATTTTGGAAATTGTGTAACCTCCGCGCCAGTGTGGGGGTGCCAGCTTACCCTCGGATTGGTATTTTGGAAATGGTGTAACCTCGCTTAATACGTTTCATTACGACGGCGTTTGGAATAACGACTCTAATAACTCTGGTTCAGTGAGATCTTTCTTGTACTGCAACGCTAGCTCCTGGATCAGATGTCGCCTTCGTACGTGAGGCGGTTGGTATCTGAAAACACGTAAAGGATTAAATGCATGAGCTCAATATACTTTGTTGCACACCTAAAATAATACATTTTTATAGTCGAGTGATAAATAAAACGCACTAAGTACCACTATTTGACAATCTTACTTATAAAGGCGAAATTTTGTATTGTAAGGATGTTTGTGACTCTTTCACGCCGAAACAGATTTTGATAAACTTAACAGTATAAAGATTATACATGACAGATGGGTTATAGACCTCGGAAAAAGCTGTTCTCGCGGGATTTTTTTTCTTAGTGGTCCAATCAGTTTGATAAAATAGTTGGACCACGAGGAAGAACCCCACCAAGCAGCATGTTTAATTGATAGATATACTAACAGGTCAGTATTGAGGCGGCTGCGGCGCGCGATGTCGAGCGCGGCGCGGCGCAGGCACGCGGGAAGCAGCTGCGGCGAGATCTGCGCGCCGTCGGCGAGCGCGCCGGCCGCCGCGCCGGGCGCGCAGCGCAGCCGCAGCAGCCCGCTGCGCCGCGCGCTCACGCACAGCGTCGTCACCTCGTGCCGCCGCCACGGCAGACCAGTCTCGCAGTAGCGCAGCAAGTCGTCTGTCAAAGTCAATATATTTTATTGCATATGAGTACTGCACTGGGTACATTTATACGTCATTTTTGATCTACCACCGCTTCCTAAGTGTTAGTGCTGAAAAGCCAACACTGGACGCCAATATTCATATTCATTGGTAATTTCTTAGTTACATGTCAAAAAGAAGAAAAAAAAAGTCAATAATCAATATCAAATACATGAATCATTACAGTCAATATAAATTAAACAGTACTAAAAATAAAATAAAAATGTCAAGATACCGGGTTTTATATGCTGCTCAAAAGAAAATAAGGGCCAGAGGGTCTTTTTCATTCATTCGAAGTCTCTTTGAGCACTTAGATCTCCGTCAGGGTACTATCTGGGTGAGATCTGATTGTGTCTGTCCGGAGTACGGATGGAGGAGGTCCAGAGAGCCATAAAGATATTATAAGAATTATTTAAATTCTCTCACCGATGGGTAAATTCAAATGATCCTCGAAATCTTCCAACCAAATTATAAGGATTTTCGTCATGAAATCTCTATTACGCCGTCCGCTACCTGTAACAAATAAATCTTTTAAGTAACGTTTACAAATATTAGGGGTCAGTCACGGGGAATAGTGATTCCCGACCACTGGTTGGTGGCGGGCGTCTGTTTACTCCAACATCATTTTAGAAGGCATATGCAGGTTAGATCACGCCTCAGCGGTAGCTCAACATACTCACTTTTGACAGGGGTCCCTGCCCTACTACTCCGGTACGGGCGGAACTTTGTCGCGGTGAGCGACTGACAATTGTAAACACCGCGTTCGAGCTTCCTATTCAGTCTTTTTTGTACAGTCTTTGTTTGTTCTGCAATTCTTCGTTTGCAGAGTCAAAATAACAATAATGTAATTATGTAACTATAGGGTTCCATGTAAAAAGTTCTGAGGCACGGTGCTTTGTGATTTTTTAGAGACTGTCGAGCGAGGGAAAAATACGAGCATAATGCATATTTGTGAGTTCCATAAACCAATGTTTGATCATCAATCATCCATCATCCGATTAACATAGTGGTAGATGTGGACGGCAGCAAGAAACGGTACAGTGTCATTTGGCAGTGCCACGTGGAATGAACTGAACGAACTTAAGATTGATGTTGAAAGAACGTCACCTGTATGGGCGACGGTGGGCTGTTTGTCCAGTTCTAGCGAGAGAGCGCGCACTTTCTCGTTGAGACTGGCGCGTCCGCGGTCGGCCTTGTCCGACTCGCTGATGCTGCGCTCGTACGACGGCGCGCCGGAGCTGCTGCTCGACACGTCCCAGCACGAACCGGCCACTTTCTCCGAGCCCCTGCTACACATCAACTTATTGAACACAAAACAACATATCACATATTCACGTTATGTCCTTAACGGGATAGGCAGGAAGAACGGAGGGTCAAGTGTCGCGATCAAGACACACCTCTTTCGCTTCGCTCAGTCTCATCATTCTCTTCACACACGCTCGCCGGACAACGTAATTAACACATTTCCTTAATTAAAATTAATAAAAACTTTATGCAGCAGTTTCACAAATAAGGGTGTACTAAGTATAATAACCAATTATTATACAGTGCTAACAATAATTTATCTACGTCTAACAATAGTTGCAATAAAAGTCAAAATTGGAAAACAAAAACTCATTCGGATATAAAATGACTTTAAGATGCCTACCTTGCAGACAAACAGGAGCCGTCGACGTCAGACTTGATGCTGTCGTTATGTCGGTCCTCGCCCTCCGAACTCTCGCTGCCCGAAGGCACCACGAACGCTATCTCGTTCGTTGAGTCAGACCAGTATAGTACCTGCAAATAAAAACTTTCAGAAACTTCCTAATCTTTACAACTTGTTATTCATCATCAACAGCCTATTAATATGTCCCCATTGCTGGGGCTCAGGCCTACCCTCTCAACGAGGGAGTTCGGGCTGTAGTCCACCACGATAGCCCAGTGCGGGTTGGTGGACTTCACATGCGCCTAAGAATTTATTCTTCGGCGTATGCAGGTTTCCTCGCGATGTTTTCCTTCACCGTTTGAGAACAGTCAGTAAATAAATGTACTTAAGTTTCGAGAAAAAACCCATTGGTACATGGCTTAGCCGGGGATCGACTTTGCGGAAAAAGAAGGTGGTCGATAATGCCCTTCCGGAACATAATGTAGAATGCGAAGAGCGGATGACAATGTTGGGGAGTCTAAGTCCAGCATTGGATTTCGAAACTTGTTATGATGTGAGGATTTGAGTTGTGATGAGTCGTTATCGAGTAGACGGACACGTGAGGAGTATTCGCGATCCGCGGCGAGCGTGTGTGGTACTTGGTGCTCAGTACTTTCAGCCTACCCCAGTCAGGGACATATATGTATGCATGTATGTTCCAATGTTGATTTTTTCACACCTGTTCTTTCCCATCATAGATCGCCGGCCCCTTCGCCCCGCTGACTGGCGCGGGGGGGTTAGATTGGTTGTAGTCCGGGTGTGCGTCGTAGCTGGTGTCCGTGTGGCCGGTCCAACCGGGGTGCCCGCGGACGCGGACTGGGGTGCCTAGCCTGTGTTAAACGGTCAATTAGCATCTCTTTAAAAATGTTAACAAAATGTGGTCAACTCTGTTTCATATTTTATTTTTAAGATGTCATTCAGATTTTTTAAATATAATTCCAGAATATTTAACCCAGATGGGCATACGTAACTCTAGAAAAGCGCTTTTTGTATTCACGGTACTATCTAAATTGTATAGAAACGAACTATAAAATTCAGATTTTTTATATATTATATTTAAATGCGAGTAACTGTCAATGTCACACAAAGTGTGGAAAAGAGAAGGAAATAACATAAAGCCTGACTCCTCAACAATCATGTATCAATTTGACAATTATTAAAAGCCGTCGATAAAACTTGTGTTTCAAAGCGTAACGCACCCCCTAAGCATGCGTATGAACCCTGGCAGCACGGTGTCGCAGCTGGCCGCATTGGCGACAATGTCGGCGGCGGCGGCCTGGCCGGCGCGCGCGCAGAACACGTGCGCGGTGACCACGCCGCGCGGGCCGCACGCGTCGATGCGCCGCAGCGCCGACTGGAACTCGGCCAGGGAGTCGTCCAGCGCGATCAGCCGCGGCGGACCGCCCTGCGGACATGGATTATGTATATTCCGTTATTTGCGTCTGGGCCACACGTGCGAGCAAGGTACTGTAGCAGCAAAACAAATTTGTATTACAATATAAACTTTTGGATCACCAAAGAGTTGTGCCCTGGAGGCCGTGCTGCGATTATATTCGTGATTAAAACTACGATTTGGCCTTTAAGGACTTGTTTCCAATTGGCCGTAAAACAATATAAAAAAAACTATCTCGCTTACGCACACATAGACTACAAACACTGTCAGCGACGTACAAACATTTCGTGACTATATTCATTCAGCCGTCAAGAAATTCTACGGGGACTACAAGTGATGCTCGCTTTTGAAGCTGATAATTGTTTTGCGTATAAGACAGTAAAGAGTGATCACCTTTTTATCTCCACCTATATTGAGGTATCCGAAATGTGACAAGAACAACCTCGCCGTTTGGAACTCCGTCACCGGCTCGGGTGGCACATATTCTTCCGGCACCTAAAACATTCCAATTGATAAAGAAAAATATATTGTGTGGTGTTGTTGGGTAAATAACAAAATATTTTTAGAGTAGCCAGAATACTGAGCAAAATAAATTTCTAGCGAGAAAATCTACTTACGACATGGTCTTCGTTCTCCCTCACACGTTTCTCGATGGTCGCCTGCTGCTCCAACAGTTTGAACAGCGTCGGTGCCTCTGGGTCGTTGAGTTGTCTCAGAACTGACTCTAGGGTCGGTATTGCGGAGTCACTGGCAAAAACAAAAAGACCATAATATTTTTTTCTGCGACAGCCAACTTTTTCGTATATGAAAATAACCTGTATAGTTTCGCGTTTACATTCAGATTTAACTTTTGTTAGCTATGACTTTAAAAAAATATGAAAAAATCCCTCTTTCAGCGACATGCGATTCGGTTTGTATGACAAGTTTTCCAGACGTATTTAACGAGGATTCATTTCGATTCAGAATTTATTTACTAAGTTAAAAATGTAGTTGTTGGTTAATGTAATGATAACCAAGCGACCACGTCGTGAAACAGTGCCTTTCCATGGATACTGAAGAAGGGGAAGGAAAGGCTGGAAAGGCTTCAAGAAGACTTGAAATTAGACGAATGTCCAGAGAGACGTGAAGAGTCTGTGAGTTAAAGAAGAAGATACTTAGCAACGACATACGTACTAGGCGTAGAAAGCCGACCATTTAACGGGATAAGGAGGCCAAAGAAAGAAAGAATGTGCAGTTGTAAACGATGTATAAGTGTGTCTAGGTGTGTATATATAATTATTTACTTGTTCGTGTATAAGACCCGTAAATCTATACTTATACTTACTTACTAATATTATAAAGAGGAAAGATTTGTATTTTTGTGTGTATATATATATATACTCGGTTGGTTATATACACGGTTGTAATGAATAAACTCAAAAACTACTGTGCCGATTTCAAAAATTCTTTCACCATTGGAAAGCTACATTCACCCTGAGTGACATAGGCTATATTTATTGTAAAAAAATGTCCACCCGTGCGAAGCCGGGATGGGACGCTAGTAGTTAAATAATTATGATTACAAAGCGCGAAAGTCTAAAATGTACTGTCTGGGTGTGTTTGTGTGTGGTGTACTCACACGGCGCAGGGCGGCGTGGGGGGCAGCGGCGCGCAGAGGGGGGTGGCGCGCGGCGGCGGCTCCAGCATGTCGACGGGGCGCGCGCAAGCGGCGCCGCCTCCGCGCGTCGCGCACCGCGCCGCGCCGCGGCTGCTCAGCGACCACGCGAACCGACCCCAGCCACACCGGATTATCACTGCGCAAACAACATAGTTTCTGGATCCGGTCACATTCCATCAAATAAATTTTACCATCTGACTATTATAGTCCTCTGTGATAGGGAGAGCCATTGTGAAAACTTGATGTTGTGTATCATTTATTTGTAGAGTTTGGTCGAACGGCGGCAGAGACAGCGTTTGTTTAGCGGCAACCATGGCCATAATGGTGCAATATGATTTTACTAAAGCGCGTCTGTCTACCTAATCCTCCGAAGGACTTGTGTGTTTCCCTATGGGGCTGGCACGGACATCAATAGTCCAAAGCCTCGGTAAAAAAGAGTAAAAAACAACAACATATTGCGTCCGTGGGAAAGACGCGGCCTGTCATGTCGACAGGTCGGAGTTCGATCCCCGGTGGCGCCATGTACCAATTAGTTTTTCTCGAAACCTAATTAATTAAATTAACGCGAAATACTATCGAATTTCACAGGTTCGCTCTGAGTCTCGGGTTTCGAAATGTCAAACGGTTTAGTACGCGCAAGATAAAGAAAACCTTTCCTAATAGTTTCAACTAACTATTATCATTGCTTGCAACACCAAGACGTTGACTTACCAATAAGCGTGGGCTGGGGTTCCTGGCTGTTCGCGAGCGGCTCCTCAAGGAGCGACAGCAGGATGTTGCCATCCGCGATGTAGTGCCGCAGTCGGCCGTGCCCGAGGGCCGCCAGCCAGCGCTCGTCGAGACGACACCAAGACGAACCGTTCGTACCATTACCAACCTAATAAAACCATAGAAAATAATTGGCGATAGCAAATGATTTACGATTGATGACGCGAAATAAATTTTAAAGGTTATTGCGCTTTGGGCCTCGGCCTTCGAAGATCAGTAGTCTAGGAATGGTGTGACACAACTTGTGTTGAATTGTCGCGAAACATAATTTTTGCAAATGCAAGTCTCGTAATTTATCAATGAACTAATACATGAGTATCAAATCATACTAATATTATAAACGCGAAAGTACATTTTAGACTTTCGCGCTTTGTATTCATAATTATATAATTATTTACGGGTCTTACACACGAAATAGTTTTATTTACCTTTCCCGTTGTCGGGCAAGGTAATAATTATTTATAAACGCGAAAGTTTGTAAGAATATTTGGAAGTCTGTTACTCTTTCATGCTAAACCGGCGTGCTAAACCTACGGAACAGATTTTAATGAAACTTTACAGTAACATAGATTATACATCAGAATAACACAGGCAACCTACCTCGGGAAAAACTTCTCTACGCGGGCGAAGCCGCGGGAAACACCTAGTCGTATATATAATCTTAAGGTTAAAAATATATTACCTGTTCCAAAATAAGCATGAGTAGGGACTCGGCCGCGTCTCTGACTCTCATTGACACCGGCTTCAGTTCTTTCTCGTCCTTCATTTTGGGCGGCTCACCGGGCTTGCCTGAGTACAAGGTAATTAGAAATGTAAGTACAATCGCAATCAAGATAGGTCTTCTCAACTTGTTATCTATTTCTCAGATCTGAGTGACAAAGCAGCCCTGTAGCTGTATTGTCTCAGTAGACCATGGTTAACCAAGAAAATATGTCTAAAAATATCAGGCATTTGAGTTCGAGGGACACCAATGGAAAACTGTTTAATTAAAATCTTTTCCATTGCTTACTTAGGTAAATTAAAAATTAAATGTACCCAGCCAGTGTACTCATATGAAATACAATATTTTAACTTTGACTGAGAAAATATACAATAGTCGGCTATAACAGTACTACGACTTTCGTGGGTAATTCCATTTGTTCTTTAGGACTGTGACGTCATCAAAAGTACCAGGTTGTAATGCACCACGAGGAGCTTTACCTTGGCTCTTGCTGCCGGATATGCCCAATTCGACGACCTCCATGAGTGTCGCGAGGCAGTCCGGGTCGGCCAGCAGCGCGGGACAGAGCCACGAGGCGAGGCAGGAGTAGGCGGCTACCACGCACGAGTGGAGGTCTCTGGAGTGGGCTTGCGGAGGCCGGCTGCACTGCACCGTGATGTAATCGCAGATCCAACGCACGGCACGCTTGCGTTCTATGGCCTCTGTACATATAAATGTACTTGGATATAATAATGATGATAATAATGCTTGGACAAATTTATACACGGCTGTTTAGCCCCAAACTAAGCCAAAGCTTGTCTATGGGTACTCAACAACTGATAAACACACATAAATACTTTTAAATAAATAGTTAAATACATACAAACACCCAGAATCCGAAAACCAACAGTTATGTTCATCACACAAATGTTGGTCCCGGGTGGGAATCGAACCCACGGCCTTTGGCGCAGTAGGCAGTGTCACCACTACGCCAACAGGCCAGCCGACGGACGGCCATATAGAACTCAATTTGATGAAATACACTTTAAAGTCCACTATTTACTTAAGTATAGCCATCTAGCCTGGTCTTTCATCATGCCCGATTTACACATACTAAAGTAGCGAGATAAGTAAAACAAGGATGTGTAAATGGGGCTTCAAGACAGTACCGGGAAAACGAAGTGAACAATTAAGTCAGTTTTCACATGTTTTTTTAAACGAATTAAGGTGACAAACGGACAGACCTGCTGGAAAGTGGCTACGATACCAATCAGCCTGCAGCTAAAAGTTCGTTCCCACCCTGAGGACGGGTTGGAATGCCTCGTGCTTACAGATATAGTCCACTGTTTCGCTATTTAGAAAAGGTTTGGGCACAAAACATCGTTGCCCATAATAATGTGCAGATGAGTTTTGGCGTCAACACACCGAGAAGTAGACAATGTCCCATCCATCACAGTAATTGTGATTATAACTGTCAATATCTCAAAAACATCATATATAATCTTTCATGCCAAAAACAAAAAAATCCAGCTTTTAACAAACTTACGATCGATGGCGAAACGCTTAGTGAAAAAACAAGTGAAAAATATCTTGGCCTTAGAATAGATAAATACCTAACCTGGAAAACACATATCGAACATGTAAGGTCCAAAATTTCATCCCTCCTTGGCACTTTACGAAATATTGTCCGCAGCCTACCATATCGAGTTCGTCTTGGCTTTTACAATTGCCTAGTAAAGTCACACTTATTATATCATATCGAAATATGGGGGAATGCATCTAAAACTAGTCTAAAAAATTTACAAATTGCTCAAAATAAAATAATTAAAATGCTTTTTCATCTCCCGTATCGCACACCAACTGAAGGAGTCTACAAAAAATTAAAACTTATGAATATTTCGCAACTTCACAGATTCACAACATGCATACTAATACGGAAAATTTTAAATAAAACTATCCACACAAACATCACTTTCACAAAAAAGGAACAATTGATCAAATATAGTTGCCGGCGCAAAAGTCATATTGTTTTACCTAAAATAAGAACAGATTATGGTAAAAAAACTATAAGCTTTGGCGGTGCATCACTTTACAATAACCTACCATCATACATAAAGAACACTAATTCAATAAATATCTTTAAATCCCAATTACATAAACACATAATAAATAACTACTTGCCATAAAATAAAATATCATCCTGTACTATTGCTTGTTCAAAACCAGTTCTGTTTCTTACTCACTAGGCGACCGAATTAGCTGGGCGCACTGTGGTATGCATGCATAAGCTACACTTGCGCATAGTTAGTTTGGTCGGCTATCATAGTCCATTCATAATTTTACAATTACCTTCTGCCTGTTTATATGGACACTAACTTAACTAATTAAGATATGTAGTTCTCATGTTAAGTGACTTTGTAAGTTAAAATGAGAATAAAGTTCTTTAAACCGATTATAACTGTGTTTATCTCGGTATTTTTAAATTTCAACTCACCTATTATAAAATCTAGGAGGCATGAAAAAAAGAAAACATATGAATACAGGTAATCAGTTTAGTCGTAGTATGTAAAATATACGTTTAGAGAAAAATTCAAGCGTTAAGAGAATTCTAATAAAAAGGTTATATAAGAGCTGAGAACAGTAATAGTTGTTTTAAGTATGTGTGATGAAAGACCTGGCTTTGAGGAGTGCAGCTTGGCAAGCCCAGAGAGTAGTTCCAATGCAGCCAGTGACACCTGCAGGTCTCCCTTCCACGAGGATATCAGACGGTGGCAGACCAGGTAAGTGGCTCGCACCACTAGCGCTGCACCTACAATATTTTTAAAGAAAATAGTTTAATTACATGACGTACGTTCCATATATTTTGGACTGGCTGGAGGGAATCTATCTGTAAGGGACTGCCGACTGTCCTGCTGCGATCATAGTATTGGTGATCGCAGCTGTCCTGTTTATTAGTAAAACCTCCCATTAGTGTCACAGTGCGAATACCTGCGACACATCCAATTCTTTGTTTAGTTCATTCATATTATAGTGTAAAATTAGATAGGATAAGAAGATTGTCATGTTGTATTTACTAACTTCGTTATAAATTACACTTAGGTTTTTATACAAATAAGCTATTTACAAATACAAAAAACGAAGTGAATTGTGATTATAAAAATAATAATTAGCAAGCTATGAAAACAAAAACAATGCGAGGACTGTAATATGTGCTGTTCGGTACAACATAAATTGTTATGTTAACATTACCAGTGTGTTAATTATAAATATACTTGACAAAATACCTAATCATTAATCTTACAGCCCTCAGGGTTCTGAATTTCTAAAATATTTACACACATCAATTTTGTTTTATTCACATTTTTGTGATGCATACCCATTGGTTACATTAAAAAGGTATGCAAAACAAAGGTGATTATCAGAGACCAGAATTTTCGTCACTTTTGAATGTCTGAAAATATTATGTAGGGAGTATGTAGCTACTGGCCATTAATCTGATGACATTTGATTAGTAGTTTAATAGACATATGCACATATGTCACTATGTCAATCACTACTGTCGTTGACAATTCTTGTTGAAATTTCCTTCGAGTACGAATTGATAATGTCTCTAAATAATAAATCTACCATTGGTAAATGGTTAGAAAAGTACCCGGAACTGATTTATAAAGAACAAGATTCCGTGATACACTGTTCTGTTTGTGACATTAATTTGTTATCTGGAAGAGATCGCTCTTTAGCGATAAAATCGCCTGTTGTTTACCTCTACTTTTAATCTTCTTTAAAATGTTGTGTTCTATATTGTATCGATATAATATGTATATCGGAAATCGATAAACGAGAACTCACTATGACAATTCAAAAGTGCCACGAAAATTCCATTCTGTGGTGATTATGTATATTACCGAAAACCGACGAGGACGGGTCTAGCTCCCTAACGTCAGCTGCATAGTCCTCAAGCGACGAATGGCCTTCCGCGCTGCCCGCCGCACTGCCGCTATCCGAACGCGCTAAAACATAAAGCTGCCTAATAGAAACGCGGCGTTTTTTCGCCTCGGAACAAGCCTGCGACCCGCAGCAAACGGAGCTGGAGTTACTTTGCCGCAATGTGGATCTAGCTTAAGAATTAGTTTCACATTTACTGGTAAGATGAAATCTCAGTGAAGTAATGACTAAATAGTGAATGAACTTGAAGCGTTATTTGAACATGTGTTAAAGAGGTGATTGCTTCGCAACGTAAAAAACTGCGTGTGGAAATTAGGTATGTAAACATTTCTGCAAACAAAAAATTGGTCCTTGGCGCCATTTTTCTATTTCCGAGGGGAAAAATATAAATGAAACTTTTTGGAAACAACTCAACAATCGTACCTGTCTGTTGTGGCCTCTATTTATTTTTTCCAAATAACAAAATTTGTCTATTCTATGTCGATAATCGGTTTCAACTAATTCTTCATAATTGCGCAAGGTCACAAATGAAAGTACTGACTTTGACCGAACCTAAAAAATATTACTGAATGAAATTCTAAAAGAACGATTTAAAAAATTACATACCCAATTCCGGTGTAAAATTGTATAAGTACCATAAAATTATGTACGTGAACGAAGTGACTGTGAATTAATACTGAGAGCAAGATAACAAAAAAAGGGTAATCTAAGTACCTTTGTAGTCGGTGCTATGCGACATGGTGGAGCCGGGAGGCGCGCTATGCGCTTTCCCCGCGGACATCACGTGTGCGTTGTGCCGCACGCACAAGTACAGTGCGCTCAGTAGCGGCACTGCTAACGCGTCGGAGCACTCCACTTGTACCGCCGACACGCATATGAGAGAGATTTTGCCTCGTGTGTAGTCGCCTAGAGTCATTCCCGCACTGAAATATAATACAATAATATTCAAGACAATATAGAATGAGAGTGAGACGATTATTATACCTTTTTAGTAGGGTCTAGTCACAGTCGTTCGAGTGTTATATCCGGCAAGGTAGTAGTACAGCCTTCTTTTGTCTCAGTCGTTCTTTTCTGCCTTACTAGTTCATTTAGGGATGATTGGGTGTCACACAGATATTGATCTCTAACTAAACTACCCAATCGTAAAAACCCGCTCGTTGTGTACGAGTACGACATACACTGTTAATAAAACATCATCAACAGATGCCTATTAAGATGTCCCCACTGCTGGGGCTCAGGCTTACCCTTTCAACGAGGGTGTTCGGGCTATAGTCCACCATGCTAGTCCAGTGCGAGTAATATTATAAAACTAAAATAATAAAACATGCTGAACTTTAAAGATGATGTAAATATAAATTTCTTTCAAAAGAGCGTTTGACGTGGGGGCTGGGATGCCAGCTACAACAAATTATTTTAAGGCTTTGGTTTCCTATTATTTTTGGTCAATGTATTGAACATGCACTATGCTGACTTTTTTACGTGAGGTGGCAGATACTCACTATTCATTACATCCAGGGAACTCTGGGACAGCTAATCCTTTATAATGATGTGGAAACGCAACCAAAGATAATAGAGCGCTAATAGCAGCTTTGCGAAGCTCCCTCCTGTCTATGGTTCCACTTTCGAGTTTGGGCTCCCTTTCGGATAGAATGCGATCTAGAGCCGTTATGAAATCCGGTACTAGGACCAGTACCCCGTCGAGATCCAGTCTGAAAAGAAAATAATAGTTATAAGTTTAATGGAATTTTAAGTAAAAGTGAAATTTCTTAGACGACTTCGTAGTTCTTTAAAGGATGAAGTAAGATTTTTAAGACCGGGTAATACTTGTTGATTGTTCTCTTCGCATTACTGCAATCTTCTCATGGACACAGCCCCAATCCCATTAAACTTTGCTTTGCTGAGTTGTTTGTTGAACTCTACATACCTTACACACTTATACAAAAAATATTCAATTCAATTCATTACACTTTATTGCACATTTAAAAATTACAGACAAAAAAAAGAGAAAAACAGATACAGTAATGTACATCTAGGTGGTCTTATCGCTAAGAGCGATTTCTTCCAGACAACCTTAAAATATGAGAAATGCAAAAGAGGCGAGGTCTCTAAAGGTGGTCAACGAGATGTTTTTAGTTAAGGCCGCGGGGAACAGCTAGTAACTTATAAAACGTGAGCGCGGCCGGGGGAAACAGCTAGTGAAGAGGACGAGTGAAGTGAACTTACCTGAACAAATCAGCGGCGTTCAGCACGACAGCCGCGGCGGTGGCCGGGTCCCTGAGGCCGCGGTGTATGGCCGCGTAGCACCGCGCCAGGTACGGAGCCAGCACCTCCTCGCGGCACTGCTTCGAGCACAGCACCCGGCACACGGTGCCTAGGGCCTCCGCGCGACCTGGTGTTAGTTTTCACTGAGTTTGTTGTGCCGACAGAGCCGACAGGATTAGCAAGAAGTGGCATTGGGCAGGTCACATATGGCGCAGAACGAGTTCTGGAATGGAGACCGCGGCGGACGGTAGCGTGGGACGGCCCACGCCAGGACCTAAAGGTGGCCGGAAGCCGCTGGATGGCAGAGGACCGGATGTGATGGCGTTTACTGGGAAAGTCCTGTGTCCAGCACTGGACGTTGAAATGTCTACATGGGCCAGGCTTCCCCCAGCGAACGCCACCACACCCGGTATAGACATTAATCACAAAAAATACCTGGCTGGTAACTCAGCATGTTCAGCTTGAAAGTAGCATCTGAAAGGGAAGGGGGCGGCGGAGTGCCTTCGGTACGTTCTGAAACAAACAAAATTGTGTATCAAATAAAGTCTATTAATATGTCCCCACTGTTTTTCAACGAGGGCGTACGGGCTATGGTCCACCACGTTAGCCCGCCGTGCGCGTTCGTGTACTTTACATGCGGCTAAGGATTTTTTTTCAGTGTGTGGAGGTTTGGCACGATGTTTCCTTCACCGTTTGAGAGCAGTCAGTAAATAAAGTTAGGTTTCAAGAATATGGGATGGCTTGAATATTGTAACAATTAAGCGTGACACACACTGAGCGGCGGCGTTGCGAAAGCGTTGCGGTTTTTTTCTGTAATGTTCGAAATAGTATCAAAGCGGCGGCGGCGCGGCGCGTTCTTCATACAAACCTTCGCCGCCGCAACGCTTTCGCAACGCCGCCGCTCAGTGTGTGTCACGCTTAAGTTAGTTATTAGGTCCACTTACGTTGATTATTGTTAAAAGCCGGCGTAGTACCGATGAGGGCGGCTTCAAACAGCCACTCTCCGAACAGATGGAATATAGAGTTGACTTTCGGACGTAGCGGCGTCAATGGTGGCTTCTCTGACTCACCAACTGTAAAATTATTAGAAAATGAAGAATCGGAATCAGAACTATCACGGTATAATTTGTAATGTTCAGGTCTGCTCGGTTAACCAACAGGACAGACCAATAAATGGACACACAAGGTTGTTGTGTTTAAACCCTATAATCTGTCAATCAAATAATGTACCCAGTGTAATTACTTACTAGCAACAAAATAGTTACATAAAGACTAGACTTTGACAATCAGGCAAATACTTACATAAAGTGACAGAGTGCAAGTAAATCCGGGTTTAGATGTAGTTTATTCTTAAAATCCAATAATAATCTAAGCAGTATATTATACAGACAGTGAAGATGGTGGGGACAGAGTTGCTTTCCAATTTATAATATTAGAATGTATATTATCCATTCGCGCGAAAAAAATACATATCCCACGCGGGCGGCGCCGCGGGTAACAGCTAGTAAGCAAATAATCGTACACAATAAATAAAAAATATTTGTTAAAAGTTAAGTTGTACCTTGCGATGTGATAGAATTCGGCGGCGTGGTCGGTATCACGCTGGGCGGCCGGCTGCTGGTGAGTCCAATGAGGGAGGTGCGAGGGGTGCCTGGATATTTCAGTCAGATTAAAAGCTATTAACTTGTTACATGCTTGCCACTTTTTAAGTTACAAAACTACACAGAACAAATGCACATACAACACAAATATATTAAGTTATAAATTAAAATAGATTGTTTTTGCATACCCCGTCAGGGATATAGCGTGAAAGTATGTATGTAGTATGTATGTACATTGCCACATCATTAAACATGTTTAGGAACAAACTGGTCAACCGCGTATAAGGTAATTTGCGTTTCTGGTACTATGCGTCTGAAGGGACTAGACAACTTTTTAAAACAAAATATTTATATAAAACATCATCATCATCAACAGCCTATTAATCTCCCCACTGCTGGGGCTCAGGCCTATCTTCTCAACGAGGGCGTGCGGGCTATAGTCCACCACGCTAGCCCACTGCGGGTTGATGGACTTCACATGCGCCTAAGAATTTCTTCTTCGGCGTATGCAGGTTTCCTCACGATGTTTTCCTTCACCGTTTGAGAGCAGTCAGTACATGTACTTAAGTTTCGAGAAAAAACCCATTGGTACATGGCCAAATATAAAACATAATATTATTTAAATGTTAAATTTCATGACCTTCCTTGTTACTTAGAAGGAATTAATTCTGATGATTGACCCTATCGATTAGAATCATAAAACTACAGGTGCGCTTTTACACATTTGTCCGGTTCGATTCCCGACTCAGACAGGTGGTTCCTTAAAAATCTTTGAATGCAGATTTACTCAAATTTGAAAATAAAGGAATGCTTCCTCTATGTAAAATTTGCTATCATTTTTAGGGTACTTTTCCTCCGGGTGGCATCTGAAAATTCCACCCTGTATATAAGTTGTGATATAGAAAAATTCCAGTGTATCTACAAAACTTGGTGCAATGCAAGTGTGAAACAATATAATATAATTAACTACATGTAAATTGTAACCCAATAAAAACCAACAAAGTGCAACAAGCAAAACACACAATACAAAATAAAAGAAATACAAAAAAAATAAAAATATCTGTCAAAATTGATGCATATTTAACACCGAAATAATTGATTGATTTATGTCTGTGATATTTAAGGTCAAATATTAACTCAGGGATAATTTCCAGTAGAATGGTAAGCCAATTTTGACGGATTATAAGATTTTTACCTTCTTACCTTATTATTTAACGATTAGTAGTCAAATTGGTTGGCTCTTACTAGGTACATATTTTAATAGTCTGCAATTAATGCCCATTCGTCAACTAATATTTTTTATCGTGAAAGACAAATTGAAGCCGAATTTTTAAACAAGTAAAACATTTTTGCTGAATTTATTTCCCAGGCTCTTCTGACAAGAATACGTGTAAATGCAATTAGCCAACGTGTCTTTTCGGTTTTAATGGAGAGACTGATCTGATTTTGTTTATAGTCCCCGTAAATCTTTTTGGCGGTTGTGTGAATATAGTCACAGATTATTTGCACATCGCTGACAGTGTATATATACAGTCTGTGCGTATTTGACATAATGCCTAGAGATGTCCAAAAACATGAATTTTTTTGTTTGGTTGATCAAATCAATGTACTATTTCTTGAAATTGAATGAGCGTCTCTAGTGAACACTCAGCTCCCCTTTGACACCTAAAATTAGTCACTGCGCAGGAATCAGCGAACTTCACTTAACCGCCAAAAAGATTTACGGGGACTATACAAATGTTAGCTTATAAAAAAATCGTGTATGTCATACTTCTCTCTGGCTGTTTGTCGCGCGGCTTGGCTGTGGACACGCTGAAGGACTTGGCGAGGCGGCGGTGCGCGGGCGGCGTGTCCCCCTCCTCCCCCGGCTCGCCCGCCCCCGCCCCGCCCCCTGCGGCCCCGCCGTGCACCCACCACCGCTCCGACCCGCGCCCTAGTGCCCGTGTATACAGTGTGATAGAAATATACCCAAAGAAAGAAAAAAAAACCGTTTGCTTGATCTTGCAGGTGGCAAACACATGAGGATTTAACTGAATACAAGCATCCAAGACTGTACACCATTAACGCAACTGTAAATAAACACTCGTAGATATAATTCCAAATCTTCTGCAAAACCTATTGTAATACCTAAATAAAATAAATTTATCCCAAAATTCAAGATAACAAACAGCACACAACTCAAAATCAAAGTATTTTAACCAGTACCTGACTAATTAATAATTAAATGTTAAAAAGTACTGTACACAAAGCAAACTACTAAAGTACCCTTTATGAAGGCCTAAATTTATGCGAATTAGTCATGGTCTGACCTTATATTCGCTTAAATTTAGAAATTAAAATCTCAGGCAAGTTTTAATAGTAGTATTACTGAAACACCCCAATTGCTAACTACCCAATTCAAATAATTATACTTTAAATAAGAAAAAGAAAACAAAATAAAGATAAACAAATCAAAAAAGTTATTTGAAAATATTGAATATCCTTGGACTCTTGAGAACATCCACTTATTATTTTTCCAATTTTGATAGTTGAGAAAAAAAATGGAATATGATTTGTAAATAAATAATACGCAAAGATGCGATGGAGGCTTGTTAATCAGTTTTGAACTAAAACTCATACAAAAAGATGACTTTAAACTAAGATGACTAAAGATGGCTTATCTTTTGGAAATTAATAAGTTGGAAAAAACATTTTTTTTTCAAATAACTTCGTTGATAAAAACAGCAATCCATTTACGTGACCATAACAGACAGAACAGAGTGAAAATCTTCCTGCTAGAAAGAGATAGCAAAGCAATAGATTTATGATTCAGAAATCTATTGCTAACTCTAGAACTATCGTTCGATTCCAATAAGTACGGGAGAAAATCCTTCTTTGAGATTACAAGTTACTACAGATGTGCTTATTTATGTATATAATATATTTATTCATTTATTAACTATTATCCTCCTTCCTTACATAGTATACAACAAAATCGTTTCCTGCGTCTGTACACTTAGATCTTTTAAACTACGCAACGGATTTCGACGAGGTTTTCACTATCAGTCTTTAAGGTCTCATAAGTGGATTGAAGTTTGCACCCACAACTCCATAAAACACCCCCATTATATTTACAACGGGCGTACGTACCAAGAAAAGCGTCCACGTGTGCCGCTATGCCTTTCATCGCCTTGTGGAAGATGGAGGGCAGGGCCTGCAGGCACGGGTGCTGGCTCGGGTCGCGGGCGCCGTCCTCTTGCGTTATCGAGTACTGGAACATTTTGAAGATACTAGTGATAACCTAATAATACTAGTTTCGTGTCGTTTGGATGTATTCAGTAATAATTCGTATTGTATGGCGATAAGTATATACAATAATTTACCACAAGACATCTAAATACTTCCAAATAAATTATTTAAAAAAAGGTTGACACAATGGCTGATGGATAAATGCTTCTACTCTGTAAAGGGTTATTTAAATAATGGTAGATATGTTTGATTATTAGTTTTTATAATATCTGTTTGATCATAATATGTAATTGTTTGATTATAATATGTCATGTGTAATTGTAATATGTAATGTTTATCTAAGTTTAGTAAGACATCTGAAAATTTTATAATAATACTTGCATGCCTTCACCGGCAAGGCATAAGATGCTTCAATGTACTTACACCTTATTGTAACTATGTCTTGCAAATAAAGATCATTTTCATTTTAATTTTCATTTTCATAGCTTTACTCAGTGATAATAGTTTGGTTACATCATATAACTATACGCTACACTAGAATAATAGAATATCAAGACAATGATAACGTCGCCACGCGCAGGCTGAGCGGGACGCGGGATGGACGCTCTGTTATCTATATTATAGACGCCATAGAGTAAAAAACCTAGTCTATAATATTAAGTCTCTGCACGGTTTGTCTCTTATAACGCGTTGCACTTCTCCGCAAGTAAAAGCGAGATAGAGCTAGCTTCGTCGCTCCGGACGGGCAAGTCTTATTTAAAGTGCAACAATGAACTTGACTATGACTAGATACAAGAACGTTTTAAAGCAGTACATCACAAACCTGTAAGAAATCAGGAGTCTGACTTATGATGTGGGGTCGGCATAGGTCCACTGGATTCCCCATGGTGTGCAGGATTCGGTACCAGCTCTGCATCACGGCTTCGGCGCTCATGTCAGCTGGGATCAGGTTGGCATCCTCGTCACCTGAGTGAACAATTTATTGCTCTAAGAACTGGACACAACATTGAGCGGCTTCACATATTTAAGCCACGCAATATTAGCACTAAGTGGAAGTGGCATCAAACTACATAACTTTGAAATGAAAACCATACTTTAAATTTTATATCATACATTTCAACAAGAAAAACGCTTTCATGTTTTTCACACGAATTCAACTTTAAAATTTAAATCAAAGGTAAGATAAAATCTAAAAAAATTTGAGCTAATTCTTACATTAAATATAGATGTCGCTATCTATACTGTATATTCTTCAATTTATAATTCTTATGAAAATAATAATTTTGGACAAATTCACATACGGCTGTTTAGTCCCAAATTAAGCCGAAGATTGTCCTATGGGTACTCAACAACAGCTGATAAACATACGTTTATACTTTTTAAATAAATACTTAAATACCAAGGTTTCATTTAAATACATACAAACACCTTCGATTTTTATAGTATCTATTCTTATTTTTAATTTATCAAAGAGTGATATTATATTTACGAAAAAAATAAAATAATTAGACAGTTTAAACTGGTCGAGGTACCCGCACGGGGCTAGCGTGGTGGACTAATAGCCTAACACCCTCGTTGAGAGGGTAGGTCTGCCCTACCAGTAGGGACATATTATTAGGCCGTTGATTTGATTTGAATGTAAAAATTAGTATAACTCACTGATGGGCATGGCAGGGAACAGTGGTCCGTACATGTGTTTGAGCAGCCGCGCAGTGAGGCAGAGCGAGGCGCGTGTCCATTGCTCCGTCAGAGGCGCGCGGTGCCGCCACCGTATGCACTGCTCGCGCAATGTACGCCACAGTGGCGGCGATGGAAAACATCTGGAGAAATAAAACAATAGGATTTTTTTTCTCTTTCAGGAAAGTGGGTCGTTTTGTCCCACCCGGTAAGAATATGAATGAATGAATAAATGAATGAAATTATTTATTTGACGCACACAAGAGCAACACAACACAGAACATAGAAAGACAAACATAATTAAACTTTTAATTATTTTATTTATTTATCAGTTCATTATTAGTTTGCACCTGTGGCAGGCCAGTATCCAAACTTCGAATAGCACGCAGAGCACGCGCTCGCAGAGCTGCTCGGCGGCGGAGTGGTGCGGCGCGGGGGGGGAGAGCAGCGCAGACGCAGCCGAGAGAAGCAGCAGCAGCAGCGACCGCCACTCGCTGGCGCCCAGCGCCGCGTGCCCGGCCAGGGACCGCGCCAGGCGCAGGACGCGGTGGCACAGCACCGCTTGTTTACTGATCAGATCTCCGCCTACACCAATATCATGTTTCAACGCCAGGTACAACTTCCACTGCTAGGCAGCGCCACTAGCGCATGGAGCATTTAAATAGTAAAAAATCACACTGCCTGAAACGTTTAATTAAGTACACAAATACAATTATTATAAATTTCATACAAATATCTAGATTTATATAATCTATAGTTGTTCACGTTTTAATTCTACTTTTTGTTTATTTACTACATACGCTAGTGGCGCCATCTAAGTCGAACTTCAAGTAAAAACTCCCATTAAATATTCGTCCTAATACAATTGACGATGACTTTGTAATTTAAGAAATTAAGGGCTTCTTTCACCACTTCCTGATATTGTTACAGACAGTAATCTTAGAGATAAACTAATCCGTCAGATAAATCTGTCTGATAGATAATATAAAATATATAAATATAAGCAACCTGATACCAGTGAAACAAAAAAATAGGCTATCTGTCAGATAACCTGCAGATAGGGTATCAGGGAAATTATCAGCAACTGGTGAAAGAAGCCCTAAGGCTGATAATGTTAACTCACCCAACTCCAATTGATATATGAATGTGAGTGCTTGTAAAAGAAACCATTGTTAATTAACCAACCAAATAATATTAATAATTTGTTGCCTATTATTACCATTCATTGCACCTAAAAAATTTAAGTTATGACATGTTAAATGCACGCTTTAAAACAAACTCGAATAGCCTAATAAGCCAAATAAAGTGTACCATCTGTAAAGTGACTGACCTGTTGGCTCAGTTGGTAGTGACCCTGCCTACTGCGCCAAAGGTCGTGGGTTCGATTCCCACCCGGGGCCAACATTTGTGTGATGAGCATATCTGTTGGTTTTCGGATTCTGGGTGTTTGTATGTATTTAAGTATGTATATCAGTTGTTGAGTACCCATCCACAAGCTTCGGCTTAATTTGGGACTAAACAACGGTGTGTGAATTTGTCCAAACATTATTATTATCTTCAAATCCTGTTAACCACCTATGTTTACGAATAAAGAGTTTGAGTGAGTTTACGGCAGTAATGATAAAATGCTCACTTTCATTAGGCCTAGGCACGAACAGGTTGTGTAGATGTCTGAGTATCTTCCTGGCGTATCTCTCTGGCGCGGCGGCCACGGGGGGCGGGACGGCCGGCGGCGGGGGGTGCGCGGGCTGCGCGGGGGGGAGCAGCGGGGACAGCCACGAGCAGCACACGCGCACGCAATCGCGTAGCGCCTCGTGCTCGTGCAGCGGCAGGGACAGCCCAAAGCGAATCACTTCGAGGACCCATTCAACCTAAAATAGAGTAGAAGTTCACGTCAAAACTAGATTTCCTATTATTTTCTCATGGTATATGGTGCCTTATGTCCTACCTTAGACTCAAGTTCATAAGTTATCTGGACACCTCTGTTAAGGAGCTGTATACAAACACTATAATGGTTAACTTGTACAATTAACTTTCTTGTAATTCCTATGACCCTTGAATAACATACCTACTGAACTTTGTTTAAGCATGCAAATTAAATTGTATAAAATTAAGGGGTATTTAAATTTTACAATTTTAATTTATTTGTCTTTTTCCGTCCGATTGTAGATCTGTCATTAGGTGTGTTGTCTGCTTCCACAATTAAGATTTATATACACCCAAACAAATTTTTTTTTGATCTGCTATCAGTTGTAGGAACCATAATCAGATTTTAGGTAGTTTAGATTTACAATTTAAACCCTAACAACTGTGTCTCCATAATGACTTACCTCAGCATCAGATGTAAGAGGACTGGGCTCATGTGAGGCGAGCTGTCTCACAACAGCTAGGACCACATCCCGACCCCCCACCACCCCTAGAACACCCTGCCCTCCCCCCTCCAGTGGCAGTGAGCTCCACTCTGCATACATACCGCCACAGTCCTTGCTCTGTGAACATTTTTATCATGGGTGTTATAGGCTTCATTATACATAGACCAGGTCTCATCAAAACAATGGGTAATTTATGCCCTAATCACAGAACTATACAGATGTGTTGGTGATCACAGTATATGGAGTTTACTAAACAGGCGACACTGTAATCCATCACCTGGATTTATCCTTTAATAGGTTTGTACGATATTCACGGGAAAACTGAGAGTGCTACTGCTACCTAAGATGAAACTTCCACACCCTTAATAATTTCCTAGTACCTATTTATTCATTCTTATGAATAGTCTATCTATCTAGCCAATGACTAAACATGGGTGTACAAGAACTATTTTATTTACCACCTATGAATTTCAGTCTCAAACATGTCCTCTCATTTTTTGGACACATTGCATGTTGATGACAAGATACTAAAATAGAAGAGAACAATGATGGGCGAGATGGTGCAACTAGAACTAACAACTTCACAAAGCTATCCACATCACCAGATAGATTAAGATGGAGAGGGTGTTACCTAGGTAGAATGCAGTCAATAAACCTAGATTTGGGGATAGACGAATTGTATTTGGTAACAGAAATAGGCCCCTTATAACTGTGCTACAACTGCCAATGCTGTGTGGTTAGAGGCTAATAAGAATGATCATTATATCAGTTATTAATTACCTTCTGCACTGTGAAAATCCCACTGATATGTGGTACACTATCCAAGCTCCAAGGCTGTACAAGAGGAGGAATGTACGTACCTAACAGTGGGACGATACTAAGCTAAGCTACACAAGTAAAATGGAAAACTTGCCTTGTTGTTAACTCTGTTGAAGATTCCCACATTCATATGAGTAACGGTATTGACCGTTTCTCACGAGTTTAGTCGCAACACAACCACAATTGTTTTAAGATTTATAGCATTATCAATTTCACAATGCTAGAAAACTTTATTTCGTAGATTTGCTAAAAATTTTACAGTTATTTTCATCTTTCAGGAATTCAGAATTTTCAATATAATCACGTTTCACTTGCGCCATTAAATCTATATGAACACCGTGTGAATGCATCAAAGAATACGAGTTTGTATAGCGTTGTCTCTTTTGTGTAAATCAATTAGTATTACGATTGTTCTACTTGAGCTGACTTGAGCACAATTTTGACATATAAAGGCTTTTTGGCGGGATTTTGAGAGATATGGTTGTCTCATATACGTCTCATCTTATACTCATATTAGTTTTCCTAAAAAAATTTTTTGTGTGTTTTGGTGTAGATCTGTGATAGTTTTCAACAAGTATGTACATAGTAAAGTGTATATTGTGCGGGAGAGTTTAATAAAAGCGTGTAACGACTCAACCGGATCGTTCCATATAGTCCATTTTTAAATCTTCATTAAACCTACTATTAGTTTAGTGCGGATTTGAACTGCAGTGTGGATCACTGAATGGCACTAGTTGTGTCTTGGAGGCCTGCTGCGGTTTTATGTATTCTGAACTGTATAAACTTCGATTTGGCTTTTATTGACTTGTTTCCAATTGGCCGTAAAATAATTACAAAAACAATTAAGGCTTTTTGGCGGGATTTTGTCAGCGAGGGTTGTCGTTTTTGTTTAGTTTTCCAAAAAATGTTTATTGTAGGTTTTGATGTATATCTGTGATAGTTTTTTATGCAACAAGTGCCTATTAAAGAGTATATTGTGCGGGATAGTTAAATAAAAGCGTGTAAACGACTCTACCAGATCGTTCCAAAAGTCCCTTGTTAAATCTTCATTAAACCTACTATCAGTTTAATGCGGATCTGAACTGCAGTCTGGATCACCGAATGGCAGTAGTTGTGCCCTCGTGGAGGCCGTGCTGCGGTTTGGTTGAAAATCGCCGACTAACTCTAGTCGTGCTCTGTTTTTGTAGAGGCCGTGCTGTAACCGCCCGGTTTAAATAAATATAAGAAATAATACTTTAAATAAGACAGGGCTGTATGGATGAAGCTTCCCTTGCCCGTCCTCAATAGAGGACAAACAAACAAATCAACAAAAAAAAAGTTCCAGTAGCCAGCCAGCGCAAATTTTTAAAAAAGGGGTGGTATCCGGGTCCGCGTCGCGGGTAGTTCAAAATAATCGGAAATTCGGACCATACGTAGAAAGAGGATACAAGGAAGAGGATACGTAGGAAAAGGATTGCTTTCTCTGTCTACGCTGCTTTCTTCTGTCTACGCAAAATAATCACATTATGAGTTGTTTTTAGGGTTCTGTCAACATATCGACATTAGTAACACTATATGAGACATTATCCCTCATAGCGAAATTTTTTTAGACGTTTGTCTGTTTGCAATAAAAGATTTCGCCTATTAAACAAAGTTCTTGCTGTATTTCTAACCAAAGCTTTACCTAACATGAAGTTGAAATTAATCACGAGGAGATTGAAGAGTCCAAGTAGCGACTTAGCTTAGGATGGGTTCAGCGGGAACTTCTATCGTTAGGAACTTTTATATTTTACGAGCTCAGCGCAGCGAGCGCTGCGACGACGCAGATCACACGTAGGAGATTTAACTTGATTTATGTGTTAGACACTCAGAAATAAGAATGTAGATCCACGTAAGATCTACATTTTTATTTCGAGACTGAGTAGGTAGGTAGTTAGGTACCTACATTATACATAAATCAAGCTAAATCTCTGAACTATATCTGTTTATTAAGGTCTCTCTGCGACTGCTGTGCGCTATGTATCCCTATATAGTTTGTGGTTTTCACAGAACTCTGAATACTTGGGTAAGTAAAAAGGCACTGGAAATCTTATACCCGCGGTGATCTTGTCGCCGCACAGGTGACGTATAAGCCACCTGGAGTACCTAGCTACTCTAAAAATGGTGTGTTGTAGCTTAATTATTTAATTGCGGAAACTTCCAATAATATAAATCAGGGAAATTTAATTATCAAGCATTGTACGCAGGTACCGGGAGATTTTAAAATCAACGGTGCCGTTTTTAATTTAAAAAAATACACGGTTGGAGACAAGTGGCGACAGACGTCTCCGAAGAATTTAGCGTTTGATTACATTTCTAGATTTCTTGATTTTTTTCCCCTTAAATATTGTTTGTTTTCTGTAACAATTAGATAGGGATACTTGAGAGAACATTTCAGTTAGGTATTCAGCATCCTTGAAAAAGCTGAACTTCAATTCGTCTGTGTATTTTATGATCCGTACTAAGTAGAAGAATGTAAAAGGTATACTTAGGCATTTTATGTACCTACGTAACATTACGTAAACAAAACAATTTTCTAAAGAACAGCGTCCCTTTTGTGTAACTAGCTTGTTCCGCTGGTGACTGCTACAGTAGTACTAAATAGTACCTACCTATTACAGAAAACTAATTTTTTTTATTTCCTTAAAGACTTTTATAGACAAAAGACAGTACATGGAAAGTTACTTAGGGAGAAGAATAAAGCCCCTTTGGGGCGCATAAAATTCTAATTACAATGATAATTGTTCCGCGGTTAGAATATCAGAGGCTCAGGGCCCACCAACTGTCTGCCAACATCGCTTAAGAGTAAAATAAAAGTTTTAAATGCCGACTCCGACCACCGGCGGGTAGATGATAAAAGTTTTGTCCCTCAGTGGCCATTACACAACGTTTGCTGGCTATCTATAGGATTTCACGTTGACTCCACCTGCTCGGTTTTAGCACCCTTTGCTTTTCGATCGTTTTGTTTTATAAAAAAAATGCGAGTATCCTAATTGCGAAGTTCATAATAATATTATAACATAACATGCGAAGTCATAGATGGAACCAAAAAATGAACGGCACTTGCACACCTACTACTCTAAACGAAAACTAGGTTTGCCGAATTGTTTATTTTTGAAGACCTTTGACTTTTGTAAGGGAAGCTCTTTAAAACACGTATCGCTAGATCGAGTTCATAATTTTTATAGGTATTTCTTGATGGTAGATTTAACGTACCTACTAAAAGCGCTACTTACAAAAATTAGTATTTTTGAAGATATTAATAGCGCTTTTAGTACCTAGGGTAACGTTACCGAGCGTAGCGAGTGATTCTATTATAGAATCTTTCGCTTACTCGGGACTCAAAATTGTCACTCGATGCAAATACGATATACTTTGTTCTCTTGCTGCACAAATAACTACAGAAAATGACCAACGCAGAACATGACTAGGATAGAACATGACCAACGCAGAACATGACTAGGGTATAACATGACTAGGGTAGAACATGGTCAAAGCGAAACGTGCTCATTGAGGAACATGACTAAAGCAGATTATGACTAAAGCCGAACATGACACCCACCTAATAACCCCTACTTTGTAAAGAAGAATGATAGATCTCATCGATATCTTCCTTTCGGATGACAGTTCGCAAAATTTGTTTTATTCTTAAATTCATTTTCAATGCCTCCGAAGATTGCGGGAACTGCAGGGTCTGTGGATTTTTCTATTGGGTAGGTCCAAAGAAATTGAATAGCAATTGAATTGAATTGCTATTTAAATTTCTTTGGGTAGGTCAGATATATTAAATATAGCCCAATGGCATTAGTAGGGAATACGTCATAAATTCTTTTAAACCTACTTCCGCAGTAGAAAAAGTATTAATGCTAGGAAGGTAGGTATGTACCTAAGAAGGTAGGAAGGTAGGTATAATATCTGTTCATAATAACAGACGCTGAACAAAAGTCAACACCCCATGACGCTACGAGTCGTGTAGAAACATAAAATACCCGGTATAATTGCGGTGAAGGGGTATGGAATGGTAACGGTTTGTTGGCCTCATTTTGTTAAAAACCTTGCTACGTGATATTGTTTTAAAGGTACAAAATAAACGCAGTAAATCAGTTTAATACTAATTTTAGTCGCGCATTTCATTTCAGAAGGGTTGTTCTTTCCGTAGCATTATTTGGACGGTCAAGTGACCGGTTGAACATATTTTTCCTTTTTATTTTATTTTAATACTCTTCAGTAACATTTACAAAATGGAATGAGAAACAAAACAAATTGAACATACAGATAAATGAATAGGTTTATGCATGGATGCATATAACAATAAACTAGTAGGTACCCAGATCAAATATTTTAAAAAGTTGTATACATAGTATCCCTTCTATGTATACAACTACACGGATATTTAGCTGGCTATATGAGGTGGATTGGGGTATACTCCGGCGTGGTTGAGTGCTTTCACAGAGGATTATTGGTGCTTTGGGCCCAATTTTTCGCAATGTTTGTACTTCCAAGGATGGACAGGTACGTACCTATAGTCACCGAATCGCCATCCATGCATATTACTAGTAGTTTCGCAGTAGTAGTACTTCTCTTCGGGAAATTACGCTTTCTCACCTTGAGATATTACTTCGAGCCATCTTCTGTCACATAATAATAATACTTCTGGTAAGTTTCTATAAAGTACTAGCTGTTGCCCGCGACTTCGTACGCTTGGACTTTAGATAAAAGTACGTTAGTCATTTAAATTGCTAAATTCCATCAAATTAATTTGTTACCAAAAGCAAGCCCTATTTTCTGAACTAAAAGAATCTGTAGCATTTTTAACAACAGCTAGTTAGTCTACTCCTCAGAGCAAGTTCGCTATACTAACTCTATGGTCTACTCTGAACTCCAATTTCATCAAATGTTAGGAAATGATAGATTTTTATTGCTGGTTACTCTTGGCTATTTTTCGACATGTTATAGCCTATATGCAAAGGGATATAGACTACCTCAATACAAAGTTTCGTCAAAATCCGTTCAGTAGTAAAAGCGTGATGGACGAACAGACAGACAGGTAAAAATTCCGAAAGTTGCATTTTCGGCTTCGGTATCGTTCGAGAGGTGCTGAAAAATACACGTGTATGTCCGGTTTACAAAGGAAGAGGCATGTAATTTGAGCTCTTCTTTGTACTGATGGCTGAGGGAAAGCAGAGCATATAAAAGGTTGACACGATTCGTGGGTAAACGTAGTCATATTAGTTATTTTTAATCATTATAATAAACATAATTATATCTAATGGGTATATTTAAGACAAAACCACTATAAAAATAAATACATAGTAACAATATAGCTATATAATTGCTACAGTAAAGGTCATCGTGAATCCTGTAAGGTGACACGGTTTTAAACAGGTAGACAGACATAGAAGTTAATTACATAGATGTTAGAATAGAACTGGACTATGCTGCAAGGCATTTCGACACTCCAGGCATATCAGAAGCCTTGTAGTGCTTGGGATCCGCTTGCGGTCCGGTGCGACTCCGGGTGTTGCGGCTCAACCGCCAGACGCGCCCGTAAGCCGGTGCTTGCCGCCCGAAGTAGCTGTCGCACAACCTCCAACCGTACTGCATTCCGCTTGATTCCGCAAAGTAGTACTTTTTCTCCGGTGGAATTTTAACCCTCACTTTCATATAGGCTTCACGACCGAACGTCGGCAAGTCTTTGAATATGATCGCCTTCTGTTTCGGAGGTAGAGGTCGCATTATTGGGTCGAAACTCAGATTGCCGTCCGGTCGAGCAAGCCTTGGGTCGTCTTTTGGATCGCCAAGCCCCACTTCAGGGATGGCGTGGCCTTTCCTTAGGTTGGCTGTCGTAGGAATGAAAGTGCCATCGCGTAGAGGCGTGCTTCTTCTGTTGTAACCAGATGTAATGTGGTCTCTGTTTATAGTAGCCATGCCGAGTGACATGGATTCTTTGATGACATCGACATCGTAATAGCCAGTTTCTTCGCGTGATAGGCTGGCAGCTGTTTTCAATTTGTCTGCATGCACACTGTTCCACTTCAACCGAAGTCGCGATGTTTTCTCGTAACTCTCAACGAGAAACTTTATCATCTCAGGCTTTGTTATATCTATGAGGGGCATTTTGTTTAAAAATTGATGTACAAAAGTAACTCCTTAAAAATCACACTCAAAATAAATGTGCTAACAAAACGTCAGAAAATTTTACATAGGTTTTCATTTTCATTAACTTTATTGTTCTTTTTTTGTACAGTTGAATAAAACGTCTCGTAAAAAGTTTCGATAAAAAAATATTTATTATTAACAGTAAATCTGCGATCATTAATACTATTAGTATTGACGACCGCCGCAGTAAATAATTAAAATAAAGGCAATATTTTATTTATTAAAAAATAGATAACCTTAACATTTGCTCACTACAATTTTTGAGATAGCTTGGAATTAAACCAAAATCATTTACTTCTTCACGCTCTTTCTTATATTTTTACCTATTAAAACTACATAAAAGTACCTACTACTATAAAACTACTATAACTACTTTATACAACTATATTAATACGAAACAACCTATCGTAGTAAACCTTAATAAGTAACACTAATAATCTACAAGGAGATTTATCCAACCGCCCTTTCTTCAGCATTTTTTGGAGACAACGGGAACCGGACAGGCGTTCCGTCACCCATTCTTTCAGCAAGAGAATTAATCATTTCTGGTGTCGCCTCTCTCAGGTCATAGGCCCAGCCCATTTTCGCGAAGAATCTGATGAATCGTGCACCAAAGTTAAAGATATCGAAGTGCTCAGCTGCTTTGTAGTCGAAGGGAAACGCGTGGTGGTAGTTGTGCCAGCCCTCACCCAGGCTGCACGTTGAAACAAAGCGATTTTCCGCTGGCACAAGGTCCCTAGAGAAAATATCACAATATAATATTAAGAATTCACAAAATAAGACACCAAGTTTAGCCACGTTAATAATTAATAGGTAGGTAATGGAAAATGTTAATATTGCAAATATTTTTGAATCATAATATAGTTTATCTATAACAATAAATTGAGCAGATTACCATCCATACTATATATATAGATTGTTTCATAATAAGGACTTAGAAACGTTGAGAGTTCTTACTAGGTACTTAAAGTTAAGTTATTTTGAAATTATTAGTTTGTATATAAGGTCGTCTATTTAAAGTAGACACTCCTATTGTCTCGACAACAATATTCTTAACTCAAGCAAACGACGGTTTAGGTACTTTTTAAAATGATATAAAAGACTGAGCATACTTATTATAGGGTTTGTATCCAAAGCTATGGGCGAGACTGTTGACGGTCAGCTCGCTGTGGAATACGGTCAGGAATCGTATAAAGCACTGCCATGCTACTGCGCATCGCCAATTTTCGTCCCAGAGCCATATACCAATCATCGTGGGCAGAATATAGCAGAATAAAAGCTTAAATGAGTTGAAATATCTGAAAAGAAAAAAAATACACGAAAGTTATGACAACAATCAAAATAGATGTTAGGTATATTCGGTTTTTTTAAGTACAGAAATGTGGCGGTTTGGGGTTTAGCTATGGCACCACGCCCAAGCCACTTAGCTTTTCTTATTTTCTCTATACGCTTTGCTATTGAAAATAATCTGTCTTCATATATTACGAGCCTGTGTTTTAGTCTTCCAATTTTGAGGACTCTCATAATCCCTGTAAACATCGGCTTAGTGCTTTCGTTAATATTGCCGTAGAAATTACTTTCTCCAGCTCTCTATTTTCCCAGAAAATATTGTGCATTTTATTTTCACAACATCAGAGAGATTCCTAGTTTGGAATAAGGCAAGTGTGTAATTTATCGAGTTGCATAACTCGATAAATATCCAGCGTTTTTTTTATTTTATTTTTACCGCTCGTATTCTTATAATATGTACATACAGCCAGCGTCAAACGTAGCGAGTCAAGTAATTGACAGATTCGCTTTATACATTTGAGTGCCAAACGAGTGACAAGGTACTAAAGTGACAAGCTAGTTTTAACGCTAATTGTACCTACCTTCTTTGTAACAAAATCTTACAACTTTCATTTCAAGTTCGTATCGATTTATTTGCAAACATAATATATACGTTAATATGGTGACAATATTATGATATTTTATGATTATGATACCATTTTCATCTCATCTACCTTACGTCCGGTTCCCACAACGTCCAATCATAGAAGGCCCAATTCCCGTCACGTCGAATCCTCGAACGTCCAATTCCCCAAACGTCAAATAACTAACGTCCAATCCTCTAAGCTTGTATGGTGATGGGAGGTGACGGTATAAACTCCTCGATGGTTTAAGAGCTCGTTTGACTTGTCTCAATGAGTCTAACGGTTACCAGGAGGGTGCCAGGAGGAGATGGTTACCCTAACTAAGAGTGTTTATCAATTTGGAATTATTCTTTTTAATCGAACTAAAAATGCTGACTTGCCTATTGTAAAATCTGAGTACTGGATCATTTACTATATCGCTCATGTCCATTTGCTTGCCGCGACGTACGACCTGCTCATTCTTCTTCATCATCAACCAGCCGATGTGGGAGAAGAAGAGACCTCGGTTTGCGTTGTGAGGGTCGGCTTCTGTATCACTGTGTTTGTGGTGGACTCTGTGATCTCGCACCCATTGGTAAAGGGAGTTCTGTGGAATGACAGGTTAGATTCTGTAGTGTAACCCTGATGGGTCAAATCGTTGACCTCTGGCTGAAATAATTTAAGGTACTCTGAGTGCATTACCACCCACACTGTTCCATAACTAACTCTAGGTACTAAATTACAAGCATTACCTTGAATTCAAAAAAATATTACATGTTTTTATTTTTATGGAAATGATTGTTGTGGTGGAAATTATGATTGGTATTGGGGCTCATAAATGATATGATATTTAGATAAGGGGTTGTGCGTGTAACTCGACCGCTCAACGCGGTGTCGGTCGTAGCACAACAGTACTGCCAATGCTCCAGCATAAATATATAGTACATTGCGGCAATGTTAACAGGTACATCATCACTTACTTAGTGTTAAAAATATTCTCCTAGAGAATGAATTGAAAAACCTTAGTAAGGAAAATTTTGTAATTTAGTGAATAATAGCAGGAAATCAAATTACCTGTCCGGCACTGGAATAACACATTAGAAGGAATAATTTCAGAGGCAAATTGACCTTGTAAGCCTTATGTGTCCACAGACGATGTGCCCCGCCTGTGACACCGAAACCACTCGCTACGTACATTATAGCGGCTGGAAACAAGACAACATAACAACAAAATTATGATTTACGAGGTGATGGTAATGCCCAAGTAATGGTTTGAGATTCTGGGACGAAGCCAAACCTAACTCGGTCGTATTTCGTTGAAAAATGTATGAGCCCCTGACAATTCTACCTTGCTCCCATTTTCGGATTTGCTTTACCTAGCTGAAAATCGGTAGGTACTAATTTTACTTTTACATACAGATCAAGATGTATATACTCACATCATAATAGTTTTTGAGTGAAACAAATAATAAAAAACAAATAAACTAAACAATAAGGATACAGCAAAAACACAAAAGGAAAAAAAAAGACTTTACTGAATAAGAAAGGTTTTCTTAGTTTCTTTGCAATTCCAGATTTATTTGAGCTTGTTTAATTTCTATGGCTATTAACTATAACTCTAGAAGTTTCCAATTTCCAAAACATACATGCAATTAGGTTTGTGTTGAGTGAGATGCAGTCTTGTTAAAGATAAGGTAGGTAGGTACTCACCAAATACCAAGGTCGGCCATTTTACAGGGAAAGCATACCAATAACTCCAATAAACTCCTATAATGTGATACAGTGTGATCAGAATAAAATTATCCCATTTTATATCATTTTTGAATCCTAAACTTTTCTCGAAAGCTCTGAATATTTCACTTAGCGATAATCGAGATTTCACTTCATCCTTTTCCATAATTGGATTAAAAAGACTAGGAAATTGAAAAATGGCTTTCTAATAATATACACTTGTGCTCAGGTCAGATGTTGAAAACGATTTGGTTTAATTTTAATTGAAATAGCTCAAGAGTAACCTTTCTCAATAAATTCAGATTGTGTGGCAATCTATTGTTGTTCTATAAAACCGTTCTGTAAGTAGGCCCTACTATTTACATTAAAAGCAGGGACCAACACGAAAATGACGACCTAAGTTGTTACCGGCAAATATATAGATTTTCTTGTATGCGGTATCCACTCCAGAATTACTCTGCCTCAAAGGCTATCGGTCCCAAAAATTTCATATTACTTATTGTTTGCTCACTTGTCCATGTTTTGAAAAAATTAATCACTTTTGTTTTCGCCAACTGGACACAAGTTGGAAAACCCACATTCTTTGCAAAGTACAGTCACGGAGATTTTGTTAGTTATTTTCTAAAAAATATTTGTAAAAAAATGTATGTGTATGTAATGTAATAATATGTATACAAATCAAATCAACAGCCTATTCATATGTCCCCACATAGGTGGGGCTCTGGCCTACCCTCTCAACGAGGGCGTTCGGGCTATAGTCCACCACGCTAGCCCCGTGCGGGTTGTTGGACTTCACACACACGCCTTAAAATTTCTTCTTCGGCGTATGCAGGTTTCCTCACGATGTTTTCCTTTACCGTTTGCGTACCACCATTTGTACTGAGAGCAGTCAGTAAATGTACTTAAGTTTAGAGAAAAAACCCATTGGAACATGGCCCAGCCGGGATCGAACTTCGGACCTTTCGATATGATAGGCCGCGTCTTATCCCCGACGCCACTGACGCTGGCGAATATGCGACTAACCCAAAATTATTAAGACGAGACCCTGCAAGCGAAACCCTTTCACGGATTGATATGCAAACTTAAATAACTAGGTACCTACAACTATATTGTCTGCGGGCATTGAGCTTCATTAATTATAATACAATTGACATATATAATTAATTAACAAGCAAATGAGTAGGTAAGGTAGTCTAGTCTATAATAAGAATTACTTATATGCATTTATAGTGTCTGATACGTAAATAAAGATTGAAAAGTTTCATTTTGTAAAGATCAATATCCTATCATAGCATTGTCCATCGCCCTACTCGACCCCAATTTTTATGCATGACTTGAATACAATGTACTTATCCCTCGAATTTCTTTGATGTATCCATATTTTAGATAAAAGAAACGTTATTCGATAAACTTAGGTGAATATTATATTTTGGATTCATATTTACAGTTTTTTTTGGATTATAAAGGGATTGTGATTTGTGAATAATGATGGAACCGTTAGGTAGGAGGTAGGTTAGGTACTTTTTTCAAGAAGTGCATTCAAAAGTCAAAATATAGAATTCTGTATTCTGAGATTCCGAATAAAAATTCCGCTGCGTTGCTACGAGTGTATCAAGCGATTTAGAATCACATGATTTAAAAAAGCTGTATATAAAAGACTTATCGAGTAGAGAAAATCATCTATATCTATATCTATACTTATAATAAATCTGTAGAAACCGTGTGTCTGTACTTTGAATAAATTTATAAAAAAATGAGTGTGGACGATATAAAAAGAGTAACAGAACACAAAAAAGCGTTTTTAAATTTTTTTGTCTTTCTGTCTTTCTGTCTTTCTGTCTGTCTGTCTTTCTGTCTTTCTGTCTTTCTGTCTGTCTGTAATCGCTAATCTCCGAAACTACTGAACGGATTTTCTTGCGGTTTTCACAGGTAGATTAAGCACAGCCTGGAGCAACTTATAGGCTTTGTTTCATTGAAATCGGATGACAGCGATAAAAGTTATCGTCATTTACAGATAAATCATTTAACGTAACAAGACGATGTCATGGACATAGGAGATATCAGTGTTTTTTTAACTGGGACAGTATAGGCAAGTCCGAAACCATAGGAGATGCAGGGAAAGTGTCTTATGACATAGAAATTTTTTGGTCAAGCGTGTGTTGTCCATAAAAATGAGACAATTTGCACATATTTTTTTTAATGCGGTTCGACTCAGTTTCATGTAGGGATCACTTAATTATATCGGAAGAAAAAAATCCAAGCAGCAGAAGTTAGTCAAATTTAATAAAATGTTTTCTTATAAAACAGACTGTGCAATGTACTTAGGAACTTACTACTTATTCATTCATGCCACCCGAACTCCAGCTGCTCCGATTACTATGTCAAAATTGTTATCACGAAAAAATACCTAAAGGTTCCTAAGACAGTTTCCCTGTATCTCCTATGGTTTTGGTTTTGCCCATACTGTATTAGTTATAAAATACACACGTATAATAAAAATTGATATGATAAGTCTTATGAGCAATAGAAGTGAAAACAACAATTTTTTAAATTTTTATCTGTCTTCACCAAATTGGATACGGTGTCATAGTTTGTTTCTGAAGGTATGGTATACCTTAAATTATGGTGAAGGTACTTAGAATGATCCATTTTACCATTGGAAAATTATAACTAGACGATGTATGTCTGTACATAGCAGAGATAGGTACCTACTTCCAAAATCCACGCGGACGAAGTCGCGGGCAACAGCTAGTATAATATAAATAGGTAGTTTAGATAAATGCCTAAATTCCAAAAATCACAATCAACATTTGATATTACAAAAACTTCTACAAATTCATGTCATATGACCATCTTGCATGACACTAAAATGCTGAGCTATGTTGTACATTTCTAGAAGTTTGTGAAAAAAGAAAATTGAGCCAATTTCGAATTATTTACTTATTTAACAATATTTATGTTACATTTTTCGTGTCCTCTCCTCGCTCACCTCTTCATGTTCTGCTCCCCTGGTTGGTTGGTATCTGTCCACCCTTATTGTGAGAAGCTGAAGGCTTGATAAATCTCAGCCAGGCGCCACTAGTCGGCAAATATAAATTTATGTTTGGATTATTGGAAACAAATAAGGTTTCTTACTGGATTTATGGATTCGTATCATTTAACTTATTACTTGGAAAGAAAAACTTTCCAGGTGTATTTATCTTGCTTAGCTTTGCCATTTCTTCCTAAAGTTCCAAGTTCACTCTTATAAGATTTTGACTTCCACGACTGGAGGTAATACTTGGAGGTACAGTAGGCCAAGGAAGTCGTTGCAGAAGTGGTATCATTTTTAACAAGTTTTAAGTTATCAAATAATTTGCAATAAGGTCAGCATTACCTAGTATTGTTTTGAGAGTAAAAATAGACCTTATTGCTTTATGACGTGCAAACGAATGTCAACCTCAGGGTAGTAAGTACATCCATGGAGCACATACAAAGGGTACATCACTCTTTTGACGCACCTACCACGGATTGTTGCATTAGGCATATAAACATGTCGGGCGACTGCAAAATACCAGGCAACTACTTTCACTTCGAAAAGCTCGGAATTGTGTACCTTTGAAACCCTCGCTACGCTCAGAATTTTATTTAAATTACAAGTACTAAGTAATTTTTATTTATTTCAATTACAAATACCTACTCGCGCAATAATAATCAAGTTAAGTACTTACTTATTGTTTTATTACAACTATTATAATAGTGACGCGTTCATTCGACAAATAATAACACCGCATGCATTTTCACGCCTTCCGTCACAGATTTACAAATCTGTGCCTTCCGTACTTATTTTAAGCCCGCGTGCTAATAAGAAATCTTGTTTTATCTTGTATAGGAAGTAGAATGTACATCATATTGGAGGAAATGTGACGTCATTTTACGAGGCAAGTGTCACATAAACGGCCTTATGAAGGCTCCTGCTGATAAGACAGGGTTCATAATAGTACCTAATACTAGTGTGTCGTTGTGTAAAAACATACCTACATTAATAATAATAATAATGTTTGGACAAATTTACACACGGCTGTTTAGTAGCAACTAAGCCGATGCTTGTACATGGGTACTCGACAACTGATAAACATACTTAAATACTTTTAAATAAATACATAATTACATACAAACACCCAGAATCCGAAAACCAACAATTATGCTCATCACACAAATGTTGGCCCCGACCTTTGGCGCAGTAGGCAGTGTTACTACCACTACGCCAACAGGCCAGTCATTAATTTTCTGTCAGGTCTGGAGGCTCAGATTCCTGGTGCTCAGGGTATATGTTACGTTTTCCGACACACCATCATCATTATCATTAGCCTGGCAATATTGCAGTTCATCAAATCCTACATGTCCACATTAGTCCTACAAACCTTACATGTTTTCTATTTCGACAACTGCACTAAATAACATTGCTTTTATATACATTTTCATGCAAAATATGAGTTAAATTGAGGGCGGACTCATCGTCACACCAGCTTGTCACACTTGATTTCTTTGTTTCCTTGGTTCCGTAAATACTAAATTAGTTGTTGGTAATATAATACGTGTTTTCTGGACCAAATTGGTTAAGTTGATTAGTGAGTGAGAAAGTTATGCGGTGTGGCGGTAAGAAAGAATTCATACGTCTACATAAATAGCCAGATTTCACAATACCAAATAAAAATAAGTGTCGTCTACACATATTATTTCTATATAATGTAAAAAGCGTGTTCAATTTTTATACCAAGCTCGTTTTATTTCAGCCGGAAGGTGTTTTTATACTGTGTCATAAATGTCATGACTTTGCGATCGACTTCTCGCTATATATACTGTGCATTATAACGGTAATGTAACAACGTTTCGGCAAATAATTTCGTTTTATTTTCTTAAATATTAGTGACTTAGTAATACCCCATTGGTACATACATACATATCTTCACGCCATGTGTTACTTACACGCTACGTATTACTGTATCTGTTTTTCTCTTTTTTTATGTAATTTTTTTTAATGTGCAATAAAGTGTATTGAATACGGGAGACCCCAGGGCTGGCGCCTACCTCTCACAGCGAGTGAGTATAGCAATTCAGAGAGGCAACGGCGCCAGCGTCCTTGGGACTATGCCTCCCCACGAGAGTTTGGACGGCGTCCACCTTCTGTAAATAATATGTTAGTAATAAGTAGTTTTAAGTATTGAATTGAATAAATAGGTATTATAAAGTCATGAATTAATCACTAAATGTGAAATTTAAAAAAAAACATACAAAATTATGCAAATTTTTTGTTTGTTAGGAAAATGACGAAACTGCATCTGTTTACACTTTTTAAATTGCGAGAAAGTTTAGTGCGGGACGCCCTACAGTTTATTTCACTTACATAACATTTATTTATTTTACTTACATAATTAGGTACTGTACTTGTAGTAAGTTGCTGTTACCGTCATCAACAGCCTATTAATCTCCCCACTGCTGGGGCTCAGGCCTACCCTCTCAACGAGGGTGTTCGGGCTATAGTCCACCACGCTAGCCCAGTGCGGGTTGGTAGACTTCACATGCGCCTAAGAATTTCTTCTTCGGCGTATGCAGGTTTCCTCACGATGTTTTTCCTTCACCGTTTGAGAGCAGTCAGTAAATGTACTTAAGTTTCGAGAAAAATCCATTGGTACATGACCCAACCGGGGATCGAACTCCGGACCTTTCGATATGATAGGCCACTGACGCGCTGTTACCGTAACTTGAAGTAATGAAGATGACATAGATGTACAGAATGTTATAAATATAAATCACAGCTATGTTGTATTACAGATGGCACTTTTTTATTAGTCGAAACCATGAATCAAAAAAATTATAGCGCGCGCGCCACCAAAAAGATTCGAACCTTCCTGGTCGAAACAATGCAGGGAGCTAAAGGGTGGCGAGTCCTCAGCATCGTAAAGGGTTTACTGCCGTCGCAGATGTTTACGACTTACACCTTGCCGAAGTGATTCATAACCTGCTGTCTCGATACTGCACTAGGAATAAAATAAAGAGCGGACTACAACTTTCAGAAAATTTTTGAAATCGGTACCTAAACGTTTTTAAATAAGCACCAAAGTTTTTATTTACGAAATGTCAAGGAAGAAATATAGGAATAGAAAGAAATATTCAAGTATTTGATATAATACGTAGGTAGTATGATAGATTTAAGCATGTTTATCTTTTGCACGATTAAATACTTTCATCATCAACAGCCTATTAATGTCCCCACTGCTGGGGCTCAGGCCTACCCTCTCAACGAGGGCGTTCGGGCTATAGTCCACCACGCTAGCCCAGTGCGGGTTGGTGGACTTCACATGCGCCTAAGAATTTCTTCTTCGGCGTATGCAGGTTTCCTCACGATGTTTTCCTTCACCATTTGAGAGCAGTCAGAAAATGTACTTAAGTTTCGAGAAAAAAGCCATTGGTACATGGCCCAGCCGGGGATCGAACTCTGGACCTTTCGATATCATAGGCCGTGTCTTAACCCCCACGCCACTGATGCTCTCTCTGATTAAATACTTTATTAAATTTATTTATGAGAGACACAAGGAGCTGGTACAAAATAATAAAAGAAACAACTTACGGCTGTTTATCTTTAAAACTAGTTCTTTTTAAGTAGTTCCAAGGTGCCGATTCAATCTCTTACACCAAATATTTATCCAAATCATATTTAGACGAAAGTTTCAAGAGGATGTGTTCGTAAATTCATATAGGTAATTTACATTTGGTATTTGTCCGCCTGTGTGAACGTCCCAGGCAATTGATAAAGTTTTGATCGACAAAGTTTAGACGCGCTAGTTTGGCTGTGGCTCACACACAACACATCACATCTGTGCTTGGAGGTACTCCCATATAGGTATTATGTATATTACTGTGTCATGGGGTTTGCCCCCTTTGTGGTTATCATTTCAAAAGTGATGAAAATAGTGTCATTTTACGGGACTTCCTAATATGGATATTTATTGAAAGTTTGTAGCACTGCCAACAACTGCAAACTTCATCAACACACGTAGATAATGCTCAACAAAGGTACATGTGTACATAAATTTCGACGCAATTGAAGGCTAGATGTATAATAAACTCAACAAAAACCCTTCTGGATACAAATTGAATCATTTAGCAGCAAATAATTTTGTAAAATGCTATTAGGTACGGTACCTCAGGTATTTTTAATATCAAAATCTCGGGATTCCGGAGGCATATCAATATTACATATACATTTGAGTTCGTTGAACCAAAATGGCACTACATTTCCCAATTCTGATTGTCGATAACACACGTTATCTAGTAGTATGACTACTTGGACTACCCCATTTTCTGATTACTGATTCTATTGTCGTCCTGATATTGTGCAAAGGAGAAGCTTACGATAATACACTAAATACAAACATACGCGTCAAACACATAACCCTCCTTTTGGGCTTCGCCGCAGTCGGCAAAATAGAGATGAGATGACATCTACTTAAGCCTTTTAACGACTTCTCTTTGTAAAAGTTAATGATTCCAATTTAACTTTGTCTTTTGTTTAGGAATACTGTCAAAATGGCGTCAGTTTTACTTTAAATTACTTACATTTGATTTCTTAGCAAAAAAATATTAATCTCAAATTAAAAACTATTCAATTAAAAATGATTATTAATGATCTCAGGTGCACCTAGATTTCGTTCATTCGTATTCCTGCTGGATATCCATTAACCCGAAAGAAGGAAATAAAAAAAAGAAAGAAGAAAAATACATTTATATTCATCAGACTTCAAAGTATGGGAAGGCAAAGCAGTAGACGAAAAATATAACTTATGAAGAATATGTACAAGTCCATACATATCCAATTTTTGTACTATGCTGTGTATATTGATACAATCCTTAGCAATCTAGGGATTAGAAGTGACAGTTCAGTCACAAAATGTTCTCCGAAATTTTTATCTTTATTGCCTTTTGGGGTTATGAACGTATTTTATAGGACGTAGGTTTGACAGGGATATTCAACGTCCTTCTGAAGAAGACGTTCACCCGCCTGTCACCCTCCGAGCGTGAGTGACGCACAATTTACTGTCTCGTCTTCAAGCTTTCTTCAAGAACGACATGCCTAATTTTCTATATGCCTATTTAGACAAGGCGTCCTCAAAATGGAACGGGTTATTACTTATTGCTCGATGTAAGTAAGCATTTGACGAAAACATAACTTTTGGAAAATGTCAGAAATGTCAAATATTAAATACAGAAAAAAATCAAAGGACAGGGTTTGAATCTGCGACATTATGCTCTTACCAACGTCTCGTCAACTTTTTTCGATGAATTCTTCAATCTTCTCAGAATTATTGTAAAGATTTCACATACCTACCTAAAAGTTGTATGGTTCTGTTTTCATCACTACAGGCACAGAATGATATTTTACAAGGCGTCGGCCTCTCATGCTTTAGGCACTCAGGTTTCAACAATATTTTCTTGAATTCTTTGATGTAAAGTCGAATTTTGCCACAGGAAAATATGTTCCCACGTAAAACTGGAATAACCGCGACGCGTAAAGCTGGTAATATTATAATATAAGGCTATGGAATATAAGGCACGCCTTGTGGGAGACGAGAAGGGTAAGCTGGCATGTAGCAGGAAAAATAAAGGCTTATAACTTAGAAGACGGATGACCCGAGCACAACGCTTGACTAGAGTCGAGAAGTTCATTAAAATATGTTGCATTATTCATTTTAAGGGGCTATCATAATGAATGAGAGCACTTTTTTTGACGTGAAACGTTCCTAACTTCGGACTTGTACATAAACTTACCTATAATTATGCGAAAAGCGTTACCCAGGACACTGGAGACGTGTATTTAGATTTTTATATAGCAATCGGCGTCAAAACGATCCTAAATATAAATCCGCTCCAAGGATGAATATTGATACTTTTACGGTACTAATTTGACTGTTAGTAAGCAGAGATGGCAGAGATATTCAAAAGATCTTCATTTCGGATGACAGCTGTCAAATTTACAACAGCCGGCAGCCGTATCTCGAAAACTACAAGAGACGGAGGGCGGCAGGGTTGAGGCATATAGCAGAAGTTTCATTTAAAACGCTGCGGCTGTACCGAGGTCAGCCTACCCCATTGAAAAATATATATTTCCTAATGTTATATTGATAGGTTAAGATTATGATAGTAATGAAAGTAAACAGGTACTGGAATTTAGAATATAGGTAAGTAGATAGGTACTTACTTCACTTTTCTGTATAATATAATTTTACATTTCAGGACATGGCTATCCCAATCGTTTTTGTACATTCTTTTTTATTTTCTAGAAATATTTGCCTTTCTGGTATAAAAGATTAGGTTGTGAGCAAGTGAAGTTGGCGTATCGTCATTGAAGTACTGTAAATTGTTCGTGGAAACAGTTCATTGTTCAATAAATCAGGATTATCATCAGGCGGGGCAGCCCATGTTGTAATGTAATGCACTGAATTAGGATTTATTCCGTCCATTATTCATTGTGGACGGCCGCCCTTCTGGTTTATTATGTACGGCCCTTATCGCTATTACCTACTTGTTTACCTTGCATTTTTTAAATCGACCTTTTCCCGGATGAACTACTTTTAAACTTTCACTACCTTTCAGCTAGTCATCTTTGGTAATAGGTTTAGGGTTTCGTCAATACGGGAACCCCATTAGATTAGCGATATGTTGCTTGTCCGCCCGGCTTGGTGGGTAAATAGTATAGATCGATTCGTCTCAAACATGTTGCTAATAGAGTACGAACCCTACTAATATTATGGAGGCGAAAGATTGTAAGGATGTTTTAATGTGAAGATGAGGAAACTTGGTACAGTGATAGATTATATGGCAACTTTTTGCCGCAGTAAACTGTTCCTGCGGGAAAAAAACCTATTGCACGCGAGCAAAGCCGCGGGCAACAGCTAGTTAGTAATATTGATGGACCAGCGACTAGAAAACGGTACCTGAAAGTAGCTGGATCTGACCCAACCTGGCGTAGTGGTGGCGCGCATTGGCGAAAGGTCATGCCCAACAGCGGACGTGAAAGGTCTGGTAAGCCCACAAAATACTGATAAATCCACCATACCCCAAGATAGAGACCGTACATAGACCTTTTGTAGGCTTCGATAATAAAATTCGTAACTGGAAGGACCCATTTGTACTCGTTCGGAAACAAGGCAATTTTAATAAAAAGATCGTAATACACAACTTGTTCCTTACATAAGTAAAATCCAATCCAAGTTCATAACAATACTAAAATTTCAGTAGCAGTTTGTATGCACTAAAAATAGTGTTGAATGCGTAACTTAAATATTTATATACGTGAAGTAAGTATGCATATAAATAAGTTTAGTATTTATTTCACATTAAGCATTGCAAACATAAAATTATTGCGATTATAAACCTTAACAGTATGACAGCGGAAGCTCAATCAATATCCAGTAGTTACTTATAAGTTATAACCTAGCCAAGCATATATTTTTAGCTATAAGCTTTCTCAAAACGATTTTCCCGAATCACTGGCGGCTTTTTAAAGAAAAGCTTTGGTATCTCAAAACAGTAGATACCTATTTGCTATACGTGCTACGCCGTAGCACTTAAAGCATTTAAAAAAGCTGTTTAGACACAATAAACGAATTACTCGTTTATTAACAGAGAAATTTAAGCAATTCGTGTCACAAATTACAGTAAAATACAATTTCCATCGAAATGCCTCAGTCCCCTGCCATCAGTCAGTCAGGATCGCTCTAATTCACCGGGGGCTCAATTTGGAGGTAGTAAATCTCTTTGCAATGCAAAGATGAGCTGCCATTCAGGTCGTTGGTATTAATATTCAGTCATTCCATTATTTCCATGACGGCGCTATTAAAATCTCGAGAGAAAATTTCTTACCGTCTTATTAAAATTAATATATCCGGATTAAATTTGATTATACCTGCCACTGCTTGGATTGACGGATGTATTTACATAATTTTTTTTTGATAAAAATTATATAAAAAGTAAAAATTCAGTAGAATAAAAATCCTTCAAAGCATTTCAGTTCTTTACGTTAATACGTTACGTACTTCATTCCTTTGGGCACTTTTTGTACTCGTACAGCTACGATGTTTCCAACTACTTAAGTATTACCTACCTGTATTGTATTATTCAATATTTTAATACACAAGTAGCGCATGGTGCCGAAGTTTAGACATTTTGATTACAGTTGTTCGGTCTCCAGAGGTGAATTGTACTGACAGGCGATATAGAGTTTCGAAATCCTCGTTCTAGGTATAATATGAATTGTAGTTCTTGTAGATAAGTTAAAAACAAAAAAACTAGCTTAAAAACTTATTTTGATAAATAGAAATCAGGGATTGTTAGTACGTTAAATGAAACTGGAAACATGTTAGGTTGATATTGGTTATATTAAATTTGTGTAAGTTTAACCTTTATGTAACTGTTTTTATTTAATTTATTTGAGCGGTATTGTATTGTACTTGTATTATTACTGTATGTAGCACGTAAGGCACGAATATGTCTTATGATTTATGTGCTAAGTATATTTCCTGCACTGATTATACAGGATGGGACAGAACCATTGCCAAAGCTTCCACCAACTTTACTGAAATTTCGTTAAAAATTTTAGTTCAAAACACACTTCTACAGAAACTAGGCAAAACGAGCAATATTTTATCGTGAAACTTACCTACATCTAATAGTAATGTAAAACGCTCGTGTCCTCTGGGAATCGAAACCAATAGCCTCGTTTGGCAGGCACTCTATCAGCCCAGCCGTGCCGGAAATGCTCTGCATTATTATTATCGCCTAAAATATACGGCTATGCGGGGTCGTTTCGATTGTGTTCGATTGATTCTTTGAAATCCATCTCACAACACAAATCTTTGAACATTTCAGGAATTTTCTCGAAGATTTTTTTTTCGTTTTGGAGCGGGCACAGTCATTCCACCCGTTAGTAAACGACTAAACGCTCATGAACACCTGCTCCCTTTGTGTTGCTGAGAGCAGCAATCCTTCAGGGCTTTTATCTTTGTATTTTATTTTATACCTATGTAGTCATTTTGCGAATTAGGTATTTTGAGATTACAACATTTTGAGATTCGGACTAAGAGCGACGTGGTCAATTTGCGATCCAGTCGTTCTGATACCAACCCCTATGTGCAGTGTTATATATTTTTTGCTAACAATAAAAGTTTTGAGGTGTGTCAGGATCGCGATACTTGGCGCTCCGTTCTTTCTGCCTTCCCCGCCAGGGACATAGCGTGAAGATATGTATGTATGTATAAAAGTTTTTCATTTGATTTTCCCAAGTGCGTTACATGTTGAATGCCGATGGAATCAGTCAAGTATCTCCCTTCAAAGGAACAGTTATGCATTTTGTTATTATTTTAGTACTCACGTGAGATTGTAATATATTAAATATATTAATAGGTATTACATATTATAAGAAACAAATTTTATTTTTTGCAGTCAATGGTAAAAAGTAGAATACACAACTCGTGAAAAAAAAATCATCTCGGTCCTTTTGTATCCCTCGCTCCGCTTAGGATTCTAATCCAGAATCACTCGCTATCGCTCGTTATTTAACTCTAGAATCCTTCGCTACTCTTGAGATCCAACTAAGTCCCTCGAATTAAATTCCCTTTTTATCCACTTGTTTGTATAATCTACTATAATTAAAGAAACACATGTCATATTTACATACTAATAAAACAATTTAACAGTAGAAAATAGGCAGAAGGTGGTGGCTTCCCAGGCGACCCTGTATTAGAAGCACCAGTGGACTTGATCTTAGTCTGTTCTTCTAAAACGTGAAATGTGTGTGCGCATCGCCGATATGTTTTCAAAGATTTCTCTTAAACTTTCACCCGCCTGCCTTATTACAAGTGGCCGGATTGGAGGATAGTGTTACAGACACAAAGACGGAAGAGTTTTGTGAAACTTGATAGGTGCCTTTTGTTGGCGGGAAGTTCTTACAAACATTGGCAGTTCGCCAGGCTGCAAAGTTACCCCACTAAGCCCGCTCGTGCACCTCTAAGCAGTTTTCAGGGAAATGGCTTTCAGTGCACGCTTGCAACATTGTGACCGAGCGGGCGTGAAAGAAAACAATCAAATGTTCGGTGCTGATTTCGGCCTCGAAAGTCTAATTTCTTCAATGTCTAGTAGGTCCGTTAGGCCCATTTCGCCGAACGTCTTACTTTTCCCCCGAACGTCTATTTCGCCGAATGTGCATTTCCCTGAACGTCCATTTCACCGAACGTCTACTTCCCCGAATACCTAATTTATATGTTATTCCCGGATTTTTATGGACGTACGGGGAATTGGACAAATAGGTAATAGAATTGGACGGAATCTTGGGCCTATATCGCCCTGGTTCTGAACGATATTACCAAATCCAAACCATAATCAATATGCTGCATGTACACGTTATGCTGCATGTACACGTTGGGCAAACCTTTACCAACGCAAACACGTGGACAGGGGTAGGGTTTGCGTTTGTAAAGATTTGCCGAATGTGTACATATGCAGCATAACGTTTTTGGTTAAGGTTTCGATTTGGTAATACTGTTAAGAATTAGCCCGATTGGCCGCCTGATACTTTATTAATTTTTGCTACAAGTATGTTTAAAACACGACGAGGCTTTACCTACACGTTTGATAGGTTTTGTAGATAGGATGCTTAGGATCTCGTTTGAAAAACATCCTGTTAAAAATGGCCTCTTCCGAAAAAGGTCCTGTTGGCAAAATGTCTCTATCTACCATAAGATTTTTTAAACTTTATAAATTTATGTTATAATCGATAGAATGTGGCTGTCGTCATATTTTGGTTTTTGAAAAAAGAATTCTATCTAGACTACATAAAGTTTAGTATTTGAACTACATTTGAGACCCGAACGGGTTTTTTAACACTTTAAGGGATAATAATTATATTATACCCATTTTAGTCAGACACCTGACATTGTCAAAACTGTCGTTATGAACTTCAGGCTTAATGTCAGAAAAAGTTTAAAAATTTAATTTTTTTGGGGTAATGGGCTCCCTAAACGATCATGCGGCATGACATGCATGTGCAGTCACTCATGCACGACCGTCGCGCTGTAGTGATTGACGTTCATGACATGCAAACTACGTGCTGGCCGTTGCTTCACTGTATCGATTGATAGCAAGCATGATGGTCCATCATGCAGCATGACATACACGTAAACGTTGCATATCATGCAAGCATGATCGTATAGAATAGAATAAATTTGTTTGTGTATTCGAAACCTTTCAAACAGACAGACAGACAAAATATCTTCGCTATAATAGTATCAGTTTTGACCTTTTGACGGATCCCTAAAAAGATTACACAAAGTGAAAGTAATTACGAGTTTGGGATTGCTCTTCCAAACTTTTTTATCTTTTGTTTTTGTTAGCAAATGTGATGTCATCATGGAACAAATATTTTTTTATAGAGCACACAACTCACCTGATACAGCTACAGCGGCGTCACTATTAAGCGGCTTAGCCTAAAACTATGCAAAAATCCATTATTAAATTTGTAACTCTGTGTTTTTATTGTGTTTATTGTTAGGAGTACAAACAGTATTGAATTGAATAAACTTCACACAGTTAAAGGGAACCCTGCCTCATTGTCAAGCGCAATGCTTACTTAACTGGACCAACTGGCCAGGCTTAAATCATTCCAAGGCGCTAATCAAGGCCTTCAACCGCAAAACTGCGAACGAGGCCTTAGCGCTCAGTAGGAAGAATTTACGGAGCACTCAGCGGACACTGCGGCCTGAACCAACCTGATGTTCAACCTGAAGTTCCGGGACACCAAAATATGCAGACTCTGCTAAGAGGCAGAGGAAACACCATTACACCTTCTATGTGAATATAGCCCACTGATGCGTAAAAGAAGCGCTCATTTGTGCAACTACCTATTTCAACCTGATGAAGTAAAACAAATCAGTGCCAAAAGCTGCTAAAGTTCCTAACGGATGCAAAGCTCAGCACTGAACTCTAGTAATGGAGGCGATCACAATAGATCAGCAATGGTCGCAGTGATACAAGACTGGATAAGCCTTGAAAGAGCCTCACCACAAATAATAATAACCTCACATAAACTTTTAAACGTCTTCTTGTAATTGTTTTAATCATATGCTACGCCGTAGCGCAAGCACCGTAGCACTCTTGTAGCTTATTGGAACTTTTGCTACGCGAAGAATTTGGCAGCAGGAGAATTTAAATTACGACTGTAATAAGAAAGTCATAATTCGAATCAGTGTTGGTGAAATGAACCCTTTGGCCAAATCAATTTAGGACTATTGATTTCATCGAGACGGCAGGCTCGAAATTATTTATGGTAATGGTAATCGAGTTTTGTATTCAATTTCCTTTCTATTACGAACAACATCTATGAGTTATTGCTAATGGAAACTAATTTCGTCGCGGGAGTAGGTAAGTAGATAGGTACCTATTACGTATTCTTGAAAGGGTAATATTTTAGTTTCATTACCGGATGATCGATGTGGAAAATTCGTTAGCTTACTCTGTTTTGACAGCATTTTAGGTAACATTATTTTTGTTGAAGTGCTATCGTCTGAATTTTCTTGTTTTCCATGCTATTAATATTTTAACTTTTAAATTAATTCTGAGAATTCTTTGCAATCTATATTATAATATATTAATCCTTAGCTATAGGTATATTTGTTAACTTATTCTCTCTGTTCCATTTCAGAATGAAATATATCCATGGCAGTTGTAGTGTATCAATCAATAGTGAAACCAAACGCAGATTCGTTGATTTTCCTACTATCCACATAGCAAGCATTAGTTTAACCGTCTATCATGCTATTAAACCAGTCAATATTATCAATTGGTATAAAAATTATCAGACGCCTGCGTGACGCATGCCGAGAGATGTCGAGAGAATATTGGAGAAGAGAATGGATAAAATATTCTCGCAAGCGTTATTTTTACTAAAGGCGTTCAGATGTCGACACCGCATATTTTCTTATCTGTGTCAGAAAAGATGGGGGCGTTAAAAGTCGCAAGGGAGTCAGTTTAGCTTCCGATATAAAGTTTTCTTAAACGATGTTTTTTGTGCGCCTACATTTTAGGCTGTTGATATAAGCTCGCGACACTCAAACTCTATAGAAACTATATAGGCGGCTACAGATTTCCCTATTTCTGTGATCTGAGACGCTAACCCTAAAACTTACTAGTGAGAGTGGTTCCCGATCGATTGCTCACACGTTGCAATGCAACGTCGTACAGCCCAATTAAAGCAATCGAAGGCACAGATAGGGAGCCAATTAGTGTGCCGATCGTACGGTTTAATTATGTTTGGTTGAAGGTTACATTCGAATGGCCATGTTTATATTTACACTTACTATGTACATCTAGAATGATTTGATGAAAAAGAATCTAATATAAACCTGGTGGAGTTTCAGCAAGTTTTGCTATTTCCATTGAATAGCAAAACTTGCTTTTATTAATTTTACAGTCAGACTTAAGGGTAAAAGTGTTATAAGTACCACGCACTGGTGTACCAGTACCTTTGATAAATGAATGTACGATAACAAAAGCTTTTAAAGAGATGGTATATTATTCGTAAATTTCAAACTCAAAAACCAATTTGATGGATTCAATCCAGAAGCCATATTGACGTATTTTCACGCTCGTTTAACTTCACGCTCAAATAAATCTCCGGAACAAGCGACATCAGCCGCTGTTGACAACTGACCGAATGTATTTGACGTGAATGTTAGATGACCTCCGAGTCCAGTGCCGGGCGGCAGTGGCCATGATATAATAACCGCATTGAAACGTTTCAATTTTAGCTGGAAAATATTTTAGAGTGGCCACAAATCAACTTTCAGAGCTAGTAGAGGTAAAAGTTGAAAATAGTGTACGTTTTCCACGAAGTAAATTCAATTTAATGTATGGAATGCTTTTAGAAACGATGAAAGGGGGTTTGGACTGCATTTTTACCTTTACGGTCGTGAAATCGCTGTTACCTTCAAAATATTTTTATAGAAGACCGGTCTCCAAACATTCTTTATTGGATATCTATCACCTCGTTGGCTTAGTAGCTTCATAGTCCGTCAAAGATCGTGTATTCGATTCCCATTATGGAATTTAGTGCAAGTTGGTTCTTGTCTGGATGTTAAAATTGTAAATTGTGCAATCCTTCTCTAATTCCCGTAGTAGGTAGAGCAGGAGATAAACATAATTTGGGGTTAGGTACTTACACGTGGTAAAGTAATTAAGAAATAATTATTAATCGAAACAGATAACATTATCAAAAGGGATGATCACAATAATGGGGAAAAAGGTTTCTTTAGATTTTCTAACAACTAAAAATATAGCAATAAATTCTATAAAAAATATTACTTACGCACAGAGTCTATTTCGGTCTTCCCTTAATACTCTTATTTAATAGCTATTTTCGCATTTATATTCTTCAATGGTTAAACAATATAACTTGGGATTAGGAGATGCCTAATTAATCCCCCAGAGCATCGTCCGGCCATAGTGATTGAGAACACAAAGGGACAATGCAACGGAACATCTAAGTAATAAATAATAGATGCAAGTGTTGAGTTAGCTAACGAGACAAATCGTCCTCGTATGGGAAAACGAATTTATTATTCTGTAGTAGGTAATCGACATTGAATATGTATTACGACTTTAGGACAGGGAAATGCTCCTTAAATCTTGCTTGAATTTGTATCATCATCAACAGCCTATTAATGTCCCCACTGCTGGGGCTTAGGCCTACCCTCTCAGCGAGGGTGTTCGGGCTATTGTCCACCACGCTAGCCCAGTGCGGGTTGGTGGACTTCACATGCGCCTAAGAATTTCTTCTTCGGCGTATGCAGGTTTCCTCACGATGTTTTCCTTCACCGTTTGAGAGCAGTCAGTAAATGTACTTAAGTTTCGAGAAAAAACCCATTGGTACATGGCCCAGCCGGGGATCGAACTCCGGACCTTTCGATATGATAGGCCGCGTCTTATCCCCTACGCCACTGACGCTCTCGCTTGTATACTAAATTTCTTATAATAAACTTGAATTGTATACTAAAGGTAAACTTATAGACTTGATACTTACATAATAGGCAATAATTGCTAAATTATTATTTTGATCATTCACTATGGACTTGCTTTTGTGACATTCATTTAAGACTTGTCATATTATTTAACCATCGTTTATAATAGTAAATAGCAGTAAATTTTATTTGAACTTAGTGGTACCCTCAACCGAATTTTAAAAATCAATACCTATTACAAATGCAGATTTATTTTGTGATAGTTCGCTGTGGTTATATTCGACTTTATTTCGGAGTGACGAGTACACAGGAAGACACTGAGGAGTAGGTTTGAATTACACTGACTCATTTACCCTTCACACCTAAACATAGCTATGCATGCATTGCTATTTGGCGGCAGAAATAGGTAAGAGGGGGTACCCATTCAGACGTACCCTGCACTAGAGTCGTGGAGTCAATATAGGAACATCGTATATTTTACTAGTCAGAATTTTAAATAGTTAAATCATCAGTCGCTTGCAAGCCATCAGTAGAATTTATTAAGACCTTAACAAGTACTACGCGATTTTGCCTTATGGGCCCTCGTCCTCGACCCGTGTCATATTCAGTGAAATAATTAGCTATTTATAAAGGTTGTCCGCACGAGTAAAATGCTATTACATACAACGACTGCTTTCTAAAGTATGGCTCTACGCGCGGTTTGTTTGACAAGGCACGCGCCTCTATGTATGACATAATAAGTGTGTTTATAGTCATTAAAATCCGAAAATCATTCTCCGGTCTTTTTTCCATTAATTTATAGTCTGAATGAATAACATTTACCGAAAACAAACATACTACTCACGTTTACGATATTACAATTTGAATAATAAATTTAATAAAGAGCTACCGGTCTGAATGCTGTCAGCACATCAACCTAAATGAACGATCAGAAAATGGTCAAAGTCAAAGTCAAAACTATTTTATTGCATGTAAGTACACTGGGTACATTTATACAACGTCAAAATTTTTTATCTACCACCGCTTCCAAGGTGTTAGAACGGTTTAGTGTTAAATCTGTTGTAGTCTAAAGTAAGATGCATTATGTAACAGTTAACCAGAATGTGATGAGCTTTGCTATAGTGTAGTCCCTTGTGGAGATTGATCACTCTTCCAAGAGCGGGAGGATTGCGAGGTCTTTAAGTTTCAGTCGTACAGTTTGGTGCTAAAGCGAAACATTTTCTACATTGCATGTTTCATTTTCAGAAGCTCTACAAAAACTTATTCGTAAAATTTACCCTAAGTTTGCTTGCTCTTTTCCTTAAACTTTTCTTCGAGTTCTATACTCAGTGTTATTACAGAAAATAAAATGAAATTTCAAGGAGATTTTCCATTTATTTACTGTTTCTCTCTCCAAGATAAGTGGTTTTTGGTGCCTTGCGGAGTAGATTCGCAGTCCGCACTGCGCTTTGTCCGAAAGTAAGTCCGCATCTCCCGACGACACCGTATGCATCACAATAAAATCGTCTAGGGAGACGTGACCTGTCAACTATACTCGCTCACTCGGAGTAGAATAAATCTAAGAATTCACTTCTTTCTTTGAAATCTTATTGGATTATTATTTAGAGAAGTAGGCATGTCAAATCAAGTTTATTTAATTTGCCCAATAAAGTTTACATCACTTTCTAAAATTATGTTATTATTTATTTAATATATAACTACTTAGTGTCTAGTTAGTACCTATATGCAGGGGTCAAAACTTTTCGTTCAAATGTCTATTACATATACCTATACACTCGCTATTAGTTACATACAACGTTACAATACAAAATGTATTAAATCTAGATCATCCCAATGATTCCTCTAGAAAATGATAATAAATAATAGTGGGTTTAATTGGTAAACCATAGTTAATTATGGCAAAAGTTATAATTATCTCGTTTGAGTTAGGTTTTTTTAAACTTTCAAACAATTTCTTTTCATTTTATTCTTTGTGTTTTAGTGTTATACAATAATATTATATTATAAATGATCATTGATATCGTTTGATGAATTAGATGAAGCAATTGAAAACATACAACTTAAGTCGTCAATAACTGTATTATCAACCTTCTAGGATAAGTAAAGTTCGCTGTATGTAGGTAGTTTATTTGTAATGGTAAAAAAACGAAATAAAACAACTACAGAAAGGCGGTGGCGTGCGAGGGTAGAGAAAAGCTTCATCTCTTACAGACAACTGTATAAATCAGAAATGGAATGAATTCTTTACCAACCCTAGCAAGACCCTAGCAAGTGTAGGCTCTGAATTAGTACGCATCCGGCGAAATGTTTTATTTGTGTTCCCACACTCCATGAGCTTTCCGCCGTCACGTGTTTATTTTTGAACTAGTTCGCGTACTTCCAGTTGGCTCTCCAAACTATTGTAATAGTAAACATTTCACTTGCTTTACTCTATTGTCGAATCTCGTCAAATGTCATAGATAAGAATTAGATTATCATTTAATAGAATAGAAAATACCATTGTTCTATGATACTGAGTTCACCTAAAATGAAATATTAGAGTACATTAATAAAATGGTATTTCATGAATAATGAAATACCTGTATAATGCTACTCAGATATTTTCAAGGAGAGATTAAAAGCATCTTTTAGCACTTAGCTTTCATCTTTGGTAATTTTATCATAAGGTAAAGTTTGCTCGATCTGCCAAATCGAATTTAATATGAGTAGCATATTTACTATGCAAAACACAGGGTTCCTATGGGAAAATTCACATCGAACAATGCCGCGGGCGTGAAGCTAGCGTAGTAAGTAAAGAGTATATCCGTGGAATATCATCCAATAACAATTTTATTGAAATCCATAACTTCCCATCGTGTCAGCTCAATCTTTCCAGTAGCTAAAAACTTATCCAACGAAAAGACTGACAAATAAACAGACAGGCAAAAAACTCGATTATGGGCATCATCAACAGCCTATTAATATGTCTCCACTGCTGGGGCACAGGCCCACACGCCCGTATGGCGTAAGTCCACCACGCTAGCCCAGTGCGGGTTGGTGGACTTCACACGCGTCTAAGAATTTCTTCTTCGGCGTATGCCAATAATCATAATTTGGGCTAATTACTGCCTCCCTCAGCACATAAAACATCTTAACGAGACATAATGATCCCGGCGCAATATCTGCCTAATAAAATTGGTAACATAATATTTTCGCCCAAGAGATTATGTTACGGCCTCCGTTCTAAATGAATTCTCGTGGACCCATGTTACCGGATCGGATTCCAGTGGCCTTTGTCAGCGGACGCGATACAACTTAATTGTATGTTATAAACATCATTTTTATTTTCATTTTTACGTGTTTATTTATACATAAAACTTAAAAATTTGTTGTAAAATCTACTTAAGTATACGAGAATATTATAGAGCTTCGGGATTCTATTAGAAGTATTGTTTCTGCTCCTAAAACCATTGTTCTACGACATCGAAAATAATGTATTTTCTTGACATTTATTAATGCTCAACCTTTATTGGTGAAATCAATGTGTTGTTTGTGAACTATGACTTTAGCGACATTTTCTTGACAGACAAATTTGAAATACGAAACAATTATAAAACATTAATTTAAAAAGTCGTAGAAAAACAATGTTTCGTTTATGGCACAGATCAGTGGTTTGATCTTAGAACAAGGATGCTTTTAGTCCATAATCTAAGGGTTTGATGAGTAGAGGTAGAAGCTATACCTCGATGGCTCGTAGACACCATGTAAAAAAGGATACCCTGACTGACAAACTACACAAAATAATATTAGTTGTTAAAATAACAGTCTGAAAATAATAATACTTTCAAAATTTGAAATATAGATGTGTGAGTATAAAAACAGCTGCTAATTCGATAAGCAGGGATACAAGGTCATAAAATCGGAGTGGAGTCGTTAAAAAGTGTGTCCATAAAACGGATCAAATGTGAGCCGTTCGTCGGAGATTTATGTTTCTCCCCGAGTGCCGACTGAACCCTTCAACGAAAAAATCTGGGCACACCGTCCGGACAAAAATCCTTTTGCAGGTTTATCGGGCGTGTAAAATCGACCCTACGCAATGGTTTGCTTACGGATTAAGTGGGGTTAAGTAGACGTACTGTTCTAACTTAAGGAAATAAAATACAGTAACGGAGAAAACATTTTTTCCATTTCACTTTGTTCTCCTATTATTATTACTTACTTCGAATATTTTGTTCGGCAGATATGAACCCGAAGTGAATTTAGTCATTCTCGGGGAGAAAAAAAACATGATAAACTGAAAGAAGAAACTTGCGACCTGGTTTTTTGTGTTCAGGACCCTTACTAATTGACACAAATCTTCGTTTACGTAATCCATCGTAATACATTCTGTAATTTATAATTTTTTCATACGTATTTTATTTAGTTGAGTTATTAACGACCTAATAAACCTAAGCAGGAAGGATCGAATTTAGTTACCGCGGCCTCGGGCGCCCGCACCAAAATATCCTAGCTTCATGATCCTTTCGTGAAACATCAAATAAGTACTACAGATTTCTTTAGTAAATCAGAGAACTAAATAAGTAGAAACGAAACGTATACTACGCTGCGGGTGTTAATGCAAAGTTATTTGGACCTCGCATGATAGTAGTTTTTTACGATGCTTATCAAGGAGATGTCTGTACTCCTTCATACTTTCTCCTTCAAGATCTCTTGTATCACTATAATTTTGCTTACTTTATGATCCACTGCTGCGCGCAACGTGTTGTTTTATCAGGAGAGTTATTGCGAAGGGGAAATGTATATGGGGTTAGTAGGCTTTGTAGCGCGTTTGGAGTAGAAATGTGTGTTTTGGGTAGTGACTGCGTTGTCTTGATAAGAAAACGTTATTGCTATGGCTGACGTCTCTCCCTGGGGCCCTCGTGCGTAACAACATGGAAGGCGGGCACCATTTTTCTTCCGAGTCACTTTTAATCTTCACTCAAGTTTATAGCGACAGGAAACCACTTCTGGTCCCGAGAAACTCCGCATTGTGTAAGGAAATTGCGGTGTCCAATAACTCTCTGATAACATAAATTGGGATAGTATCGCTATACATTTAAACATAGGTAGGTACGTGAAAAAATACAATAGACCTAGAATTTTGATTTTCATCTTTAAAATATCTAATTATTAAATTTATTTTGTAAGACAATGTTTTTGAGGATATTTGTGGACATTGGATTTTATTAACTAAAAGGCAGAACAAATATAGAACACATAAGTACCTACAATAAATAACTTAATTATGGTAATATAATTAGACATACAAATATATAAAATTAATTTAAATTTAATCAATTTAATTTAATCATCTTTAAATAAAGGACCTAGGGTACAAAGAAAGAGTATGCTAAAATAATATCGATCTAAGTAGGTATAGGAGCTTGTAGCATTTAAATATTGTACACATAGAAATATAAATCGAGCGGGAGCGTAGCGAGCTTTTCCGTGTTCTGTGATTGTACAGCTTCAATTTTGATCTCAATTTAGAGTAGGTATGAAAGCCATTCATATTTTATTCTAGAGCTTGAGTAAAGTTAGTAAGATTTAAACAATTGTTCCAACTAAAATGTTTTAGTTCTATAATTAGTACTGTCTGTAATAAGTAGGTAATAACAACCGACTTATTTGATACTCAAGGTTCTTTCAAAATTGTCACTTTATAGTTTGAAAATTTTCTTTCTACGTAAAGTTTAGCTTCTTGCGAGCTCTGGAGATTTCTCGTGTTGAGGCCAAGGACGTAAATCAGCCTGAATAATGCTACGCCGTTTCGAATTTGGTCCAGTATTAAAGTGCACTTTACAGAATTGCCCTAGAAATGTTTGTTTTGGAACTATGCGTTAAACAAGTAAACGCAATAGTTTTGTTTTATTTAAGCTAAGTAACACTAGTATAAATACATTGAAATTTTTTCATTTGAAATTAACAGAGATAAGATGGCGACCCTTTGAGTTCAAATTGGAACAACAAAATATTGTGTACAATTGTCCGAAAATGGGAGAAAATAAGAGTGGGGGAGTGGGGCTATGGCCATTTCGCTCTATCAAAAAGCTATTTTTCGACGATATTCATTCATTCAAAGAAAAAAATGTAATTTACTTACTCATTATTTCTAATACATTTCGTATCAATTGTTACTGTTCCTAAGTTTTGCAGTCGGATTGGATTGTGGCTAACTAGGTGTCTTTGTCAAGTATATGTACAGTTGAGCGAGAGAGAGGCAGCCCACATGTATTATGCATCACAGCTGATAGCTGCACTTAGGCAATTATGTGTTCTGCTCCCTTGAACTGGTTGTAACTGCACACAGTTTCAACCGGTAGTTAATAGTTTACATCAGATGCTCCTTAGAATAAGCAATCAGAGATGCAGTGGTGTATTTCTTATACCTGTCTATATGCTCTACATTTTCCCATTTTAATATCTTAATATCCTAGAACGAACAAAATATTTATACTTACCTATAAGTCCATATTATTTATTATACACATACGAGCTTAAGTTAACCTAACTATAACCTAAATCCTATCGACCAAATGACAGATAAGCTCGAAAACGCCTGAATGAGTGCAAAGTTGTAGCATTTTACGGCACCTTACTTTTACTTCCAGAATAAACGATATTGTTCAATAAATGCAAAGCGTATTTGGGTTTGAATTCTAGACGCTAAGACCTATTGTACCTAAACTCACTATTCATGCTACCTACTACGTTATATTATAGGTCTGGTCCGCGCACTGAATACGTTATCAGAAGATCAACGAACACTCACGTCGTATAACTTGTGAATGGAAATGACGTTTTATATCAAGAAACTCGGCGCATTCGGAAAGATACTTCTGCTGGAAAAGGATACCCCGAGGATGTCTGTCCCCATAATTTATGAAGGGACTTAAGAAATATAAGAACATTCTTTAGGCCTCGAATTCTGTGACAGGTATATTTCATGCAAGCTTCGGCTCTTATGCTGCAGTTTTTCGTAGTAGCTTCCTAGGTCCAGCTATGTCTATACCTGTTGCATTTAATCGCTGGTTGGATTGATAGACTAAAGTTGAGAAGGTAAAGGCTTTCTGCTTTATTGCGCACCCACAGTCTTACTATCGAGCAGTAAGATTCAAGAAACTCTTCATTCAGTTCAAAAAACAAGAATCAAAATAAATGTTTATATTTTTAGAGCTAGAAAAAAACAGTATCGAGTAAGTTGCCGCCTTTTAATGTTTTTTTTCAAATACATTATTTTACAAGGTGCACCCTACTAACGATTTATTTTTATTAAACTGTAAAAGGACAAATGTAAAAATCTGCTAATTGCATCGTTATCACAAGGCGTTCGGCGCCGCGCGGGCGTGACTTGGAGTTGATCCAATTGATCCTGGACAAAGGCCAACTACTGGACGTTTGTGTTAATCCTAAGGAAGCTGCGATCAGAATCGTCATTGTTGTGGCCTAATTGTCTGGATATAGACAGTGATTAGAACTTATAAGATATGACTTTTCAATTGATTAAATAAGCAACCAAAAGCTATTATCACATCAGCCCTTTAACTGATGTGACCACTACACCCGGTCCTCCGAATCCAGCCGCTCCCGGCCAAACCCTAATATAAAAGAAGAAACTGACTGACTTATCAACGCACAGCCTAGACCTAGAGACGTAATTTTTTTCACAAAGGTTCCTTAAATAACTCTGACGTCCACCAAGAAAGGGTTTTTCCCCCGGGAAAAACGCGCGGGAAAAAGTTTCCTACCCGGGCGAAGCTGCGGGAAACAGCTAGTGGTATAAAATAGAGCATACATGATCATCTGAAAGTTCTATGGAGTAAGATATTTTTTATACAAAACTTTTATTGCACAAATAATATTTAGTTTTCTTAATGAACAAATAAACTTATTAATTGATACAAAGTTGCAAAATCATGGCAGAATCTTTTTCTCCAATATACCACCATTTGCTGCGTAATATTTATAGTTTTCATAAACTCGGTTCCAGAACTCGAGTCTCTTTTGTAGGGAATCGTCAAATTTGGTCGCAGGCGCAGGACGATCGTTCAAGTATAGGTAGTTATGTTCTCTGCCATATTCTGGCCACGTTATGTCACCTCCATAGTTTTTTGGGGTAGGATTTCTAAAAATATAATAGATATTCACGTTTTCGTAAAGGTGGCAAATGGGTTGACCGGTATAGACCGGTATATACAGTATAGACTGTCGCCGATTCAGCCTACTGACAAACCCTGAATGCCACAACATCGTTGCCACCATGAGGATGTCCCATGCCACATGGAACATTTCAACAGGGGTTCGCTGATATAATATCGGATATATGAATTGACATTTATTATTTGTATAAATTGATATTTATTTTAGGATGAAAACCATATTTAATTCTTCTGATAAAAATAGATAAAAATTCAGAGTTCCAGACTATGATTAGGTAGGTACTTTGTGAATTAGGTATGAATTTAAAGTCTACCCTGTGATTGAGTATATAACCAGCATTTTCCTTTAATAAATAGTCTAGGATCGTCTAAGATATATTAAATAACAGTTTAGTCTCCTGTAAAATTGCGTTTTTGCAGATATGAGATTAAGAAACTAATGAATCGATATTACACTCACCCGTATTTAACAAAATTGGAAAATAGAGTTGTCATAGTATTCAACATTCGTCCAGTTCTCGTGTCGATGTTTTTAAGCCTTTCTTTTGTGTCTTGTGTGACGAATAAATAACCCAAGTCGTCGGCGTGACAAGCGCCTGGTGATTTTATGTTGAATAATAACTTGACTAAGTTCAATCCACCATCGAAGTCAAATAGATAGTAGTACAATGCATTACCATCTTCTCTATTCTTGTGTAACTTAATCCACGTATCTGTAGCGTATACAAATTGGGTATCTGACACAAGGTCACTATAATTTCTATAATTACTTTCAGTTATATTAGCACCATTAAAATAAAATTTTGCAATAGACGTTGCCAAGGCTTTCGACTGCTCTGAACCGTAAGGATATTCTATATCAGTAGGTATGCATAGTTCAAAATTTTCATTTAGACACGTTATCAACGACTTGTTGAATTTCAACAATGCAAAGCTTGCAAGGCCTTCCTGGGAGTTGAACCCAACTAAAATGGGGACATTTTGAGGTATCCCTGATTTAAGTATCTCTGTAGGCTCTTTAGTTATTACAGCGTGTTCACTTTCAATTTCTATGCCTGGAATAAACATGTTTGCTGGTCTAAGTACATTCCTATCATCATATTCTGTCATTTCCGTGTGCGCATTTATGAGATCAAATGAATCAATTTCCTTTAGTTTATGCAAAAGTACATCCAAATCATCAGTTTCTAAACCTAGTTCTTTTGCTAGGGCTAAAGCATTCTCCCGTGGATATCGTGATACAAATCTGTAACTTAAAATACTGCCACTTATTAATATCGCGCGGTGGAAAAGTCCTGTAGTTAGTTTTGTTAAGAGCAGGTAGTGTACTACGCCCGCGCCTGAGCTGTTGCCACCAATTGTTATTTTATTACTGTCTCCTCCAAATCTGTCAATATTTTCTTTAATCCATTTTAGAGATAGTATGACGTCTTTTATACCAGCATTCCCGGTGGCATCTTTTATATTAAGAGACAGGAATCCCAGGGGCCCCAACCTGAAAAGTAAAACAGTTGGTAATGGAAATAAAGACTGACTGCTTCTCGCACAGCCCAAACAGCTGGGTCGAGCGAGTGTCATCATTCGCCTTACATTTTGGTGTGACCAGTGGACGCCAAAAGAGTGGAAAGGCAAAATAATGTTTTTTATCCTTTAAACCAGAAAACAACAACGTACGCACACGATAGCACCCAGCGGGGTTTGCACAATAAAGATTCCAGCTGTAGATAAAATATTTAATGTAGACTGACCTATAGTTCACTGTCACAAAAACCACTCCTTGTTTTAAAAAGAATTGTGGTCCATATAGATCAGTAATGCGACCTGAAGAGCGCATAAATACTCCACCATGGATAATCACGAATACTGGCAAAGGTCCTGTTCGGTTGACAGGTGCATAGATACTTAAATGGAGACAGTCTTCGCTCATTTCTTTCCATTTGTACCATATTTCTTTTTGTGGACAGACTGGTCCTTCTTCTGTTGCATTTAGCACTTCGGTCCAGGGTCGTTTTGGCACTGGAGGCTATTCTTGCGAACAAAATAAATACAATATCTTTAATTAGTTTATTATTCAGACCACTCCCTTGACGTAGTGGCTTGGTTGCCATCGATCGTGGGTTCATTTCTACTAGCGACATACAACTTTGTACAATTTTTACAATATGGTTCTGGTCTGGATGTGTATTTGTATATTGTTCCATCCATGTCTAATCTCGTAGTATCTGAAGAATAAATTATAATTTGGTACTATGCATATCTAGAAATAACTATTTCTGAATATTTATATTTTCTATTTGGAATACCTTAAAGCGTAGGTCACCAGTAGGCATTTCGGCGTACGGAATCCCTTGATACGCATAATAGTAGAAATCTTCATAGTCTAATATTTTTCCTTTTACAGGACCGCTTGTAGTCATGATCACATCACTATTTACTGATAAAAATATTAAGATGTAATATATTACAATAGCTATTGAAATTACGAGTAAAGATGAATGAAAAACATTCATTTTATATTAGAGAAAAAATGTTGTTTAAGTAATAATTAAGTTATTTGAGCAAGTCCTAGCAAGAAAGATCAGACCGATCACAGTGTCACTACCTCACTACTATCATTCATTCCCGTTATGTATTTCAACTAACGATTGGAAGGCGTCACTAGAACTTTATCGCACCACGACTTTACAATAAAACCAACTCCGTCCCTACATAAAATAAACAATTAAGATCGAGATAATTTAAACTTCACATGCGCTAAGAATTCCTGCTTCAAGGTATGCAGGTTTCCCTACGATGTTTTTTTTTCTTCACCGTTTGAGAGTAGTCAGTAAATATACTTACCAAAATTTCGAGAAGACCAAACGGGACTGAGGGAAAACGTCATTGTTGCCTGGCACGACCGGGGATCGAACTCGGAACTCTCGAGATGACAGGCCGCGTCTTTCCCACCGACGTTCTCTTCATTCGCTTTGACTTTCCGCGGTTGCGACGACCATTTTATGGCACTCATATTGCATTGCTTCCTTTAACGGAGCATCCCTCGTTATTAAAACCCATTTGTTCGAGCACAGAAAAAAATATATGTACTTACGTATGCTCGTATACTAGCCCATGTTTGAAGCGGACATCGAACTATGCCATCACCCACGACGTTCTGCCATAAACCGCATTTACCTACTTCAGTAGAAATTGATGATTCACAGTCTCTTTTTACTATATTGGTACTTAATAACTTTGACCAGATAACAACAGATAGATGACATGTGTTTAAAATACATTATACCTAGTAGTTATCTATCACAACAAGGGAACTAAAATGGTGGTCGGGCAAAAACAGATCATATCGCAAAATATTATGGGTACCTATCTAAAATATATTAATGGGAACTGACATTATTTTTCTCTCATTACGTTCAGTGTCGAAGCAAAATGTGTTTAAAAATATATAGTTACTTAATAGTTCTTATTGTTTTTACGAACCAATGTTACAATAATGGGGTAAGTTATTTTTTGATTTTTTGATTTTGCTGCTGCTGTAGCTTCACCCGCATTGAATAATTTTCTCGCACAACCTAAAACCTTGAAGAACCAAGCAATCAAATAATGAAAACCCCATTCGATTCCATGTAGTGTTTCCATTCGAAAAAATGCAACTCTCATATATTGTTTGTGTTTAGTGAGAAAGACTCACCCGCCCGCCCGGTGCATTTGGTATTAGTTTTCAGAAGTCGAGATTGAAGTAAATATTATAATTCATATAATCTTAAGTAGATATTTACTTGCACTTTAATAATTTAAGAATTAAGTAAACTGTATTTATGAGTAAAATATAAACTACATTCCTTTATAACGGCAACAGACAACGTCGACAACTGAGGACCAAAAACTATGAAACTTTAAAATATTTGAATCGGTCATTTCTGAAACAACACAAGTAGGTAGCAAATTTAAGGTATCTAGGTATAATGCACTATTCTGATTAACCTGTTGGACATGAGCCACGGGTGAAAGAAATCATAATATTATTTACATTAAACACTATTTAAGGAATTTCGGCAAGAAGCTGCAAAGGTCACTTATGCGAATGAGAAATATCTGAAGGACGTGTCCATATTCACATATCGTCTTAAACGCAACTCGCCGTATCTAACTAGTGTTAATGGTACGAACATTCAGCCCTGGGGAAACAATATTACTGTAAGTCATACCCAATGTATACTTCTTCGTACCTACCACATCCTATCAGCTGGCGTAGAGGTATGGCTGCATACTGGTAGAGAATGCCTACAATACCTATGTGCATTAAATTGTACATTTATTATTTTCAAGTATAGATGTTAAATAGTAATTTAAATCAATGTTTATAAAGATTCAGTAGTACTCAATAGCATTAGGAAATGAAAAATAGCCAGAAAAATGGCCACACTAAAGTGAAACGAAAAAGTTGTTTGTGATTGCTCTAATTGTACTAAAGTAGCTTAATGAATATGTATGTATGTGTAGTTTTATTAAATTTGTTCATAGTCAAGTCACGGCTTATCCTGTGGGTGTATTGTATTATAGCAGCAGACAAAATCAAATCTGTCTACCTATCGTTTTTCTTTCTCGAAGGCTGACGACCACTGATTGTGAGACAGTCCATTATCGTCACTCTCCTGAGAAACGAACGACACATAAATGACAGTTATAATTGACCGAGCGAGCGAAGCGTCTAAGTTTCGAGATTGACCAAAAATGCTAATGTCCGTCTGTCCTTCTGTCTTTCTGTCCTTCTGTCTTTCTGTCTGTAATTCTCTACAGGTCGCATTTTTCAACCGATTTTGACGAAAATTTGGCATAGGTATGAATTAATTAAACCTACAAAATGAGTAGAATAAAATTTTGAAAAACATTTTTTTTAGAGTACCTACCATACTCGCAAAGTGGGAGTGAACTTTTTTTTTCTTGTGAATCCCATAGTGTGGGATATCGTTGGATAGGTCTTTCAAAAATATTGCTGGTGTGTGAATACCATTTTTTCGATTTAGGGATCCGTTGGCGAAATATTAAGCTTTAAAGCGGTAATTTTTGTTAGAGTCACGTGTCCCCCCCCCCTGCCAGCTAAACGGTTGCTTCTGGAAATGTGAAAAAATTCATGGCAGTAGCATATATAACGTAGTTACAAGGAAAACTATTACGGCTAAGTAGGTTCTATTAGTTTTTGAGTAATAGTGGATCGATTTATGAAAGTTGAAAAATTAAATTATGTTCATAGTAAAATGGAAATTTTTTTTTTTTCGCGTGATATCCATGGTGTGGAGTATCGTTGGATGGGTCTTTCAAAAATATCGCGGGGGTGTGAAAAACATTTTTCGATTCAGGGATCCGTTTGCGAAATAATAAGCTTTAAAGTGCTAATTTTAGTCTCTTTAGTAGGTACTTTTTCTGTCTCCAACTACAAAGTTGACTTTTGTTGGTTTCTTTTAGGTTTGGTTTATAAGGGCTGGCGAGGTCTACTGTTCTCACGGAACTACTAGTAAATAACTTATACCTAGTTACATAAAACTAAGAGTAAGAGAGTCTGGTGGTAGTCATCAAAACACTTAAATAGAGTTAAACAAGGTAATTACTTAGAAACTTGTAAAAACAAAGTAATTACTTAAAAACTAGTAGACTTGAAAAGAAAGTAATTGTTAAATATAAGAAATTTTTGGACGAATGAGTTAGAAGAAGAAGAGACGAATGAGTTAATTTATGTATTCTTGTAATCTGTGGAAACTGTATCTGTCTATGTTCTATTATTTGTTTTCATTATTATTTGTTCTCCTTCTTTAGACTGTAAGTTTCCTGAATAAAATAAAATAAAATAAAATAAAATAAAATAAAAAATAAAAATAAAATAAAGACTGAGAATGAGTTAGAGCCTCGAGGCTCGGTAAGGCATAATGTAGTGCTTTTAACGGCTGATACGAGCAAATAAAATAAACAATTTACTTAGAACAAATTGATTCATCATCATCAACAGCCTATTAATCTCCCCACTGCTGGGGCTCAGGCCTACCCTCTCAACGAGGGAGTGCGGGCTATAGTCCACCACGTTAGCCCAGTGCGGGTTGGTGGACTTCACATGCGCCTAAGAATTTCTTGTTCAGCGTATGCAGGTTTCCTCACGATGTTTTCCTTCACCGTTTGAGAGCAGTCAGTAAATTTCTAGAAAAATCCCATTGGTACATGGCCCAACCGGGGATCGAACCTCGGACCTTTCGATATCATAGGTCGCGTCTTATCCCCGAGGCCACTAACGCTCTTTTGACAAATTGATTTAACTAATATTTATATTCTTAATTGACCGAGCGAGCGAAGCGTCTAAGTTTCGAGATTGGCCAAAAATGCTATTGTCCGTCTGTCCTTCTGTCTTTCTGTCTGTAATTCTCTACAGGTCGCATTTTTGAACCGATGTTGACGAAAATTTGGCATGGGTATAAATTAATTAAGCAGACAAAATGAGTAGAATAAAATTTTGAAAAACATTTTTTTACAGTAGCTACCATACTCGCAAAGTGGGAGTGAACTTTTTTTTCTTGTGAATCCCATAGTGTGGGATATCGTTGGATAGGTCTTTCAAAAATATTGCTGGTGTGTGAAAACCATTTTGTCGATTTAGGGATCCGTTGGCGAAATATTAAGCTTTAAAGCGGTAATTTTTGTTAGAGTCACGTGTCCCTCCCCCCCTGCCAGCTAAACGGTTGCTTCTGGAAATGTGAAAAAATTCACGGCAGTAGCATATATAAGGTAGTTAAAAGGAAAACTATGACAGCTAAGTAGGTTCTATTAGTTTTTGAGTAATAGTCGATTAACTTAAGAAAGTCGAAAAATTAAATTATGTTCATAGAACTGCATGAAAAATGGGAAATAATTTTTTTTCCGCGTGAATTCCATGGTGTGGGGTATCGTTGGATTGGTCTTAAAAAAATATCGCGGGCGTGTAAAAAATATTTTTCGATTCAGGGATCCATTTACGAAATATTAAGCTTTGAGTGCTAATTGTTGTCACTTTAGTACCAAACCAACATCTTCTCCTACTGCAAAATTGACTTTTGTTCGTTTCTTTTAGGTTTGGTTTACAAGGGCTGGGGAGGTCTATTGTTCTCACGGAACTACTAGTTTGAAAAAGTTTGAATACTGTCCTGCCTTGCAGGACTTGTCATTTTCTTATTTTGTCGCAGAATACAATTTTCGTAACATTTTTGGTACCTGTTTCGCTCTAGATTTTATTGGCAACAAATTCTCAATTACTGATAAGAATGATTATATAAGTATTGTCCGTCGTTCACTAAGCAATGCAACTAGGATGCGATATCGCAACAAAAATCAACCAATCATAATTATGCGATACAATTACTGATGTAATTTAATGTGATTTTGATTGGTTGATTTTTGTTGGGATATCGCATCGCAGTTGCATCGATTAGACAAAGACAAGTGTTTGAAACAGAAACACTATGCACAGAATTGACAATGCTTCCTACTCATGGAACTATTTTCGAGTGCCACAGATTAAAAAGAAAACCTCTTTTTACATACCTCTGCCTTATAGTGGCATCTGTAGGGTACATTTTGCGGTGAACCAAAGATTTCCTTTGGCAGGATTGGTCTTTAGGACCCAAGAATTTAAGAAATGGAGCCACCAGGATTTCTGATGTCAGTTTTGAGGGGGGGGGAGTCCTCAGCCTAATCTTGATACCTACATCAGTTAAGCTACTAGGTCAAGTTTGGTATCATTTTCGTATGAATTAAGGATGCCGAATTCATTTATGGAATCATATTCATACAATTCAGAAGTAACAACATCTAAAATGATTTTATTCCTTTTTTTGCTTGCCTATTTTAAACAGAAAAAAATTTATAACTTAAACATAACTTGGAATATTTTAAACAAAACCGAAGCTTTCGGATAGCCCTACTATTTTTTTATATATAAAAAAATGAAATAAATGAAAAATCTATAGGTATGGGTGTATTAAAAAATATATAAAAGTCCATTGACGGTCCTAAATACTCAAATTAAAAAAATAAAAAATAAAACTTGTTTTTTAACTTGGAATGGTAGATTTCGGTTTGCAAAAATATTAAATACATTTATCTATAATAAGAAACGGTTGTGCATTCCGTATTTAGCCAATTCAAGCCTTTATTTATACTTGCCTATTTGAAATAGAAAAAAAATCATAACTTAAACATAACTTGGAATATTTGAACAAAAATGAAACTTTCGGAGAGCCCTTCTATTCTTTGATTTATAAAAAAATAAGAGAAAAAAAAAATCTGCATGAGTTTATTAAAAAAAATGGCAATTGACGGTACTAAATAAATAAAAAACTATAATAAAGTCCATTAAAATAGCAATAAATGTCTTGTTCAAGAATTGTACTATCAAATGCAAAAAGAATTTTACAAATCCGACAGGTAGTTCTAGAGATAAACGCGTTTGAACAAACCAACTCTTTAATTAGTATAGACTAGCTGTTGCCCGCGACTTCGTCCGCGTGGATTTTGGAAGTAGGTACCTATCTCTGCTATGTACAGACATACATCGTCTAGTTATAATTTTCCAATGGTAAAATGGAGCATTCTAAGTACCTTCACCATAATTTAAGGTATACCATACCTTCAGGAACAAACTATGAACACCGTATCCAATTTGGTGAAGACAGATAAAAATTTAAAAAATTGTTGTTTTCACTTCTATTGCTCATAAGACTTCTCATATCAATTTTTATTATACGTGTGTATTTTTTAACTAATACAGTATGGGCAAAACCAAAACCATAGGAGATACAGGGAAACTGTCTTAGGAACCTTTAGGTATTTTTTCGTGATAACAATTTTGACATAGTAATCGGAGCAGCTGGAGTTCAGGTGGCATGCATGAATAAGTAGTAAGTTCCTAAGTACATTGCACAGTCTGTTTTATAAGAAAACATTTTATTAAATTTGACTAACTTCTGCTGCTTGGATTTTTTTCTTCCGATACAATAAAATGATTCTAACATGAAACTAAGTCGATACGCATTTTTTAAAAATAATAAAAATTATTTTTCACTGGCGTTCTATGAGAAAACATTTTATTGAATTTGACTAACTTCTGCTGCTCAGATTTTTTTCTTCCGATATAATGAAGTGATCCCTACATGAAACTGAGTCGAACCGCATTAAAAAAAATATGTGCAAATTGTCTCATTTTTATGGACAACACACGCTTGACCAAAAAATTTCTATGTCATAAGACACTTTCCCTGCATCTCCTATGGTTTCGGACTTGCCTATACTGTCCCAGTTAAAAAAAACACTGATATCTCCTATGTCTATGACATCGTCTTGTTACGTTAAATGATTTATCTGTAAATGACGATAACTTTTTTCGCTGTCATCCGATTTCAATGAAACAAAGCCTATAAGTTGCGCCAGGCTGTGCTTAATCTACCTGTAAAAACCGCAAGAAAATCCGTTCAGTAGTTTCGGAGATTAGCGATTACAGACAGACAGAAAGACAGAAAGACAGAAAGACAGACAGACAGAAAGACAGAAAGGCAAAAAAATTTAAAAATGCTTTTTTGTGTTCTGTTACTTTTTTTTTATCGTCCACACTCATTTTTTTATAAATTTATTCAAAGTACAGACACACAGTTTCTACAGATTTATTATAAGTATAGATTACGCTCCATTTGCACGTCTTTTGACATTTTTAACACATTTGTTAATTAACGGATGTTGTCGATTTTTTATATATATAAATTAGGAGAGTGTTACTCTCTATCAACATTTTTTATTCTTTGAAATAGTACGATTTATAGATACAAAAAATTAAAAACTCATAAAATAAAAAATAAAAGATTTCTTTTTTAAAAATTCCCGCGTTTTTACTATAGGTTGATGCAAATATTATTCCAGAATTGAATTCCCCATCTTTGATTTATACGAAAATGATATCAAACTTGACTTAGTACATAAACTTACGCAGTTATATACCTAAGACCTGGCTAAAACCCCTCCCCCCTCCACCTGCATCAAAAATCCAGGTGGCTCCACTTCTTAAATCCATTCTAGGAACACAAAGATCAATCCTGCCAAAGGAAATCTTTGGTTCATTAAAAGCGGTATTTGGCCCGGTCGCGTATTTTGAAAGTATACAAGGCCAGAACGCACGGGTTGGGACTGCTCGCGTATAGTTTCCAGTTGTGATAGCACATTGATTTTTCAGAAACAATACATGGTTAGTACGCACTTATCGCGTATATTTTCCAATAACGTACGCCGACCTTGTTTGTGGAAAATATACTACACTAGATACCATTGCGGACTAATCGAAGCGTTACATCCCACAAATAGAATATTTTTGACTGGTAACTTTAGGGTGACAGGATAGGATATGATAGGATAGGATAGAATAGAATGGGATGGGATAGGATAGGATAGGATAGGATATATAAGAGTCCGAGTCCGAACCCGAGCCCGAGCCCGAGCCCGAGCCCGAGCCCGAGTCCGAGTCCGAGTCCGAGTCCGAGTCAGAGTCAGAGTCAGAATAAGATAAGATACGAGTTCTGAGGTTGTACCTATACTTTATAAATACTGTTACATGTTTACATCCTAAATGTCCAGTGTCAGTAACATGTTGGGTCCTGGCCTTGTATATTTTCCCAAAGAATTCACTACAACAGTATTAGAAAGTATACGCGACTAGTACGCACAATACCGTGTATACTTTCCGAGAACTTATTTTGATATTCGTTTTGAAAACGTACAGTGCAATAACACTATGGATGCGTACTGGCCTTGTATACTTTCAAAATACGCGCCCCCCGTCCGCGCGTCACGCAGTTTACTCACCTACTCGCGTAAACTTCGTCAAACTATCAATTTATGTTAATAACAGGCTGTGTTGGAATACAATAACATGAAAGATAAATCAGAAACCTACGTTTTAGAAGCCAAATTGTGTGAGATCATAAAATTGGATTGGATACAAGATTTTGCGAACAATTTCTCAGATGTGCTTATCAAGAAGTGCCCGATTACCGTTGTGAGTATCTTAGCTGTTTAAGATACAAATTTGTATTGTACCTGAGTACCTGGTAATGTAAATGATGTAAAAACTACTTGGGAGCTGCAACAGCTTACGAAAAATATGACACCCTTTTGTATTGAGATTTACACCTAGATGTTTTTTTTGGAAAACAATTATTTGTTATTAGATTCAACGTTTTTTTGTAACGTGATGTTAGAGTGCTGGACAGTTTTACTGTATAATATTAATTTACCTTTCAGGGTACCTACCATTTTTATGGATTTGAATTACCACCGAAGAATTTTCCATTGCCATTCACTCGCGGCGACTATCATGTTAAATTATTGTTCGTTCTTACCGATACGAGGGAAAGAGTTGCAGAATTTCAAATAAACTTAAGGTTCCAGAGTAAAGCGGGGTGTGGGTAAATGGAGATTCTATAGGAGTTCTGGATGTTAAACTACTCTTTAGATATATAAGGTAATAAACGTATTACATTTAGGTACCGATTTATTTAAAATTTTATCTATTCCAAGTTCCCAAAAGTTAACATAAACTTGGGAATCGAAATGATGCCTACATTATATGTACTTAACTTACCTTACTAATTGTTTGAGCGCAGCCCCGTATAGGTACACCAAATTATTCCTTTAGGAACAACTTCGTTATGGAAACCGACAGGAGTCTCCATTAGTTGGGCTGGACAGTTTGTCTTTTCGTGATTGCGACGTATATTCTGTTACACATATTGCGTGGCTACCTTCGCCATATCTTAAGTTATGGAAACTCATAGCTTCAGGCCCATTGCTTTGAAGCGAACCCAGGTAAGTGCACATAATACTACACCGTCGCTGACGACTTCCAGCCACATACCTACCTACTTCATTAGAAAATGATGACTCACAATCAGTTACATGTTGATACCTAATAACTGACCAAAACGACATTTCGGTGGCAAATTACAAAGAGTTTTAGATGTATTTAAAATACATTAGTAGATCAGTAGATCTATCACAAGAGAAATAAAGTGGGGGGAGACCATATCAGATCAGAGATAGGAAAATGATCCTGAAAATTGTTATTGCATTTTTCATCATTCTGTTCATCGATTGAAGCAAAATGTATTTAAAAAAATATATTCACGCATTTATTGTTCTTGTTTTTATAAGTGGATATTATACTGATGTGGTAAGTGATTTATGACTTATATCGCGAGAACGAACGGCTCTACTTAACATATTGGTACCTATTAAAGTTTTTACTATCTTAGAAGTCATGAATTAAAATATGTAGTTTAGTGAATGCTTATTTGTGACAATATTAAATTAGTAAATTTCGACTAATAAATTAAGTATTAAGTTTATTATTAATTTGCTTTTTCCGCGAATAATGCAAATTAATAATAAACATAAAATTTGTATAATGGATTTCCGCAAAGTAAAGTAACGCCTGATACAATTAAATAATAAATTAAGAATGAGTACCGTTTTATTTCCTGACAACGAGCCAAAGGCTACAGAATACAAATAAGACTATGAAACATAGATGACCATTATTCATATCATAACTATAAGTTACCATTATCATCAACCTGGTCCCTTCGCTTAAGTCTACTGCACGCGGGCGGTGCGTGTACGTACTATATACGTGGGGGGTGACTGAAGTTATAAAGATTATACACAATTTAAGGCATTTCGGCAAGAAGCTGCAAAGGTCATTTATAAGAATGAGAAATATCTGAAGGACGTGTCCATATTCACATATCGCCTTAAACGCAACTCGCCGTATCTAACTAGTGTTAATGGTACGACCATGCAGCCCTGGGGAAACAACATTACTGTAAGTACCTACCCAATGAATACTTCTTCTATACACAACTAAATAAATGTCTCACTAGTAGTTCGAAATAAATATCAATGGAACTGGTGGAGCGATGCCTTGAATTTGTATGTTTATGTACGGAAACCCAATATTTTTCGTGACAATACTTAATAATGTTAAATTATTCGACGAAATCATGAAATTTGATAGGGTGCATTCCAAATAACCATGAAAACAAATTAAATAATGACAGCATTGCATTTCATGAAAAAAATTGTCTTTTCTTTTTCATACTAAGTTGTATAGTTTTCATTTCATTTTAATTTGAGGTACAATACAATAATTATAATTGCAAAGTGCAGAACTAGAATAGATCTCTTGTGAGTGACCCGTTTTCGCAAATTTTCATATAATATTATAAATTGTAATCCGTCACTGAAGGTATTTGTTACAGCGGTTTTAATTAATATATTAAAGCGATTTCTTACGGGCAAACTTTTGTTAACAACAACTTGTTGGGTTTGTAACCAACGAGGTTTATTCACCCTTCGTTACACTCGTAAGTAGGTAATTAGTATTCTATGACCCCTAAACAGAAAGCATAATATTACTTACAGGTTCTGATGGAATTCAACAACATGAAAGATAAATCAGAAACCTACGTTTTAGAAGCCAAATTGTGTGAAATTTTAAAAATGGATTGGGTGAAAGAATTTGTGAACAATTTCTCCGATGTGGTTATTAAGAAATGTCCAATTAGTGGTGTGAGTATGTTTTTAACTGTTTTAAGTTATCGCTTTCTATTATGAATGAAGTTTTTAGCACTAGATCCAGAACGAAATCAAACGCATTTGCTTTATCGTGGATACTTGCTTTGCTACCAGTGTCGCTTTGTAATCTTACAAATATTTATTTGTCCATCTATATGAGGCAAGCCCGTCTTCTTGACGCAATTAAAAGCATTTGTTTTCCAGTGTTATTTTAATTATTTATATTAAAAAAACTTATTTGAAATGGAGTTTTTTCAGTGTGAATATGAATCCTAGTGCTTATCATGCAACTTATGAAATGGATTAACCACAATTAATTTAAAGATTAAATTTTAAACATTTAATTTTTGGAATATAATAAATCGGTTTGCAAACTGGTAAATTATTTACATTTCAGGGCACCTACCACTTTTATGGATTTGAATTACCACCAAAGAATTTTCCATTACCATTTAGTCGAGGCGACTATCATTTTAAGGTGTTCTTCGTTATTACCAGTACGAGGGAAAAAGTTGGCCAATTCGAAGTTAACTTAAGGTTCCAGAGTAAAACGGGTTGATGTGATCGGTAATTGTCAAAGAGTTCAGGATGTTTTACTACAATTTTGATTTATAAACTAATAAAAGTATTATTACATACTGATTTATTTAAAATTCATCTACCTATTTCTAAGTTCCAATTTTCATCAAAATATTAAACTCTATCATTAAAGTAGGTATAGGAAATCGAATTACATTATACTCTATCTAATACATATTTAATACGTACTGTACCAGTTATTTATTTAAACTAGTTTTATCCCGCGGCTTCACCCGCCTAGAATCTTTTTCCCGTGGGAACAGCTTTTCCCGAGGTAACTATTATTAGAAGGATCGAAGGATACAAATGTGGCATTGTGAAACAGCGCCATCTTGTAGTTTAATGAACTTTACACTATGTATTTTCTGTATTCAGCGCCCTCTGTGGCAATGTTTCACCCGCGTTAAATTTGGATGTATTGGCCAATTTATACAATCAAATCAACAGCCTATTAACATGTTCCCACTGCTGGGGCTCAGGCCTACCCCCTCAACGAGGGCGTTCGGGCTATAGTACACCACGCTAGCCCAGTGCGGTTTGGTGGACTTCACATGCGCCTAATAATTTCTTTTTCGGCGTATGCAGGTTTCGTCACGATGTTTTCCTTCACCGTTTGAGAGCAGTCAGTAAATGTACTTAAGTTTCGAGAAAAATACCATTGGTACATGGCCCAGCCGGGGATCGAACTTCAGACCTTTCGATATGATAGGCCGCGAAGATAAGTGCGCCACTGACGCACTTATTTATTTATTTTATTTTAATGGAAATTTTATACAATAACTTTATGAATTAAAACCTATATGTTATTCTGATGTAGGTATTATATAGATAATATACTTTACAGTAATATAGATTACTGTACAGTTTCATCCATAGAAATAGGGAGCGTAGCGAGCGCTTTTTCCGTGTTCTGTGGTTTCATCAAAATCTGATCCGTAGTTTTTGCGTGAAAGAGTAACAAACATCCAAACATCCATCCTCACAAACATGCAAACGTCCTTACAAACTTTCGCCTTTATAATATTAGTAGGAAGTGGGGTTGTTATGCCGTTGATTTACCATTGCCAACAAATTATATCTTACTTAAAATCCTAATGATTATAATTTAAAGTACATAAAAGATACAATCAGATTTTGGAATATTAAATAAGTAATTGTTATATTAATCTTTTATGTAACAAGAACAATCTACCTTAATTATTATCTAACAATATAGCAAAATTATTACCATTTGTTTTTTCACTCGGTAGATACAATATTTGTTTTTAATCATACGGCCAAATTCATTGCCAATTATTGTACAGCATACATACCCCAGTGCTTTCAAACTATATTAATTTATGTAGGTATAGAAACGTCCATTTGCAGAATTTATCATGTGGAATGATTGGAGTACAGTATATTAAAATATGATCATTTGACTGGGTGCCCGTTGCATCTACAGACATTAACCTGCACAAAAATGTTATTGTCAAGTTACTTGACTATTTTATTTTTTGTGTCCATACACGCAAGCAAATCTGCTCCGGTGAGTAAATAATAAGGATATGCTAAATATAAGATTTTTTAAAATAATTTTACAAGCTGTGGGCCGCATCTTCGATTCCGTGTCTTGATGTTACCTACATTCTTTTATTTTAAAAAATAAGTAGAAAACTCAATTCAACGATTTTTAAGAAAGCCGGGAATCGTACAGGACAAAATAAAATGTGGAAAAATGTATTTTTAAACCTGTATTGTTATGATACCAATCGAAAAGGCCCATCATAAGAATCAATTCATTCTAAGTAACATACTTAGTATCTCTAATTAGAGTAGGACCATGAAATTTAACATTCAATTTAAATAAAATCATAGGCAAATAAGTAGGTAAGTAAGTAACTACCTAATACATAAACTTGGTATTAGATACCTACTGGAATAATAGTTTTATTTTCCTGTGGTTTAAAATGGTCTTTTTACGAAGATCATATTTTTAGTTAAAATTTATTATGAAATTTTTTAAAGTTTGCTGATTTTTTAAAACTAGAAAGTTCATCAAGAAGGCGCGAGGGTCGTGCACGTGAATCCCAAATACGTGACAGACTTACATGTCTTTACACATCGTCAAGACCGCAACTCGCCGTATGTGTCGACTATTAATGCAAGTACTTTACATCCATGGGCCAACAATGTGTCCGTAAGTACAATTTTTTAAAATTTAATTTCAGACATGAATAATTATAATGTGTTAGTTATTAAATAAAACTATGTTAGTAAATTAAACTAATACAAAGTGGTTTTTCGTTTGTTGTTGACAAGATGGACAGTGTCCCAGTGCCTGTGCATTGGGCTGTCCACATTCTCGTGCCAGTACGCTCAGGAGGCTGTTAGGGCTGTCACGAACCCGACGCACCAGTGAAGCGATTCTTTTGCGCATGATGGCGTAGAAATCATCCACGCGAGCTTCAGCGTACGTCCCTGATGCACTGCAGTATCGTGGCAGCCCCAGCAGCATCCTGAGCCGATTATTATTTTTGTATTTTACTTGATATCTTCGCCGATTGTGAGCCGATTTGAATGATTCTTTTTTATTGAATAGGCTATTATATTTAAATGTAATATATAAATACTATTTTTAGAATCAGTATATTTCTGTATTTGTTAGTCTGTCTAACACTACTGTATGTCCACAAGACAAGTTTTTAAATGGTTATTTATTGCACTTTATTTTTTGTTGATTGAAAAAGCTCTTGTTCCGTGTAGTTCCATACGAGCGCACCAAGATATGATCTAAGCCAACTTGTTAACTTGATCAGATCTTGTTTCAAACAATAAATATAAAAATGTTTTAATACAAAAAGTGCCACCACCATTTTTTCAGTGCACTATAGAGTTCAAAAATATAAGAATACCAACAGGTGCTATAAAATTGGAAGCCAAATTGTGTGAATACTTTAAAATGAGTTGGTCAAAGGAGTGGCTTATGAGAAATACGAATGTACCTGTAACATTATGCCCCATTCCCGCTGTAAGTATATATATTTTTTGTATTTTTAAAGAGAGTTCAACTGTTCTGTTTGTATGTTGGCAAATAGGCTTTTGATTACTTTTAATCCTGCGTTGCTACCTTCAGTTTATTTATACATTGTACCGTGGAAAAACACCGCATAACTAATCGACTAATCGACTTAACAATTTTTATTGTGATCAACCGGCCTAGTAGGTGTTGGACCACGCGCAGGGTAGGGTTCCGTACTGAATACAAATTAAACGTAGGTACCTGCTTTAAAAAATCTTTATTTATAGAACTTAGTCACATTGTGACTATGCCGCTGTAATGATTTTAAAATAATAAACATTTTAAAAATAATAAACAAAAGTTCCCTACACAAGTTCACCACTTACCTTTTTTTCAGACTACTTACCATTTATACGAAATGGAATTACCACCAAGAAATTTTCCCATGAAATTGCCACCAGGCGATTATGACGCTCGAATATTTTTTATTTATTTGGGTACCAAGGAGAAAATGGTCGAAACTGCACTTCATTTCAGATTTTAAAAATATATAAATGCCACAATATTAGAGCGATGTCTCAGTGAAATAATACGTAGTTACTAGCTGCTCGGACTAAAGAATTTATTTTTTCAATGCATGTATTTAAAATTTCTGAGAAACTTAAGTAAGTAAATAAATGAGGCCTGTTACAGTTGATAGTGTTTGAACTTGACACGTCATCGTCGGTCCACCTTGTGGAGGCCTGCCTACGCTGGGTCTTCGGATACGTGGTCGCCGCTCGAGAACCTTTCTGCCCCAAAAAGCAAAAACTTACAAAAATACAATAACGTACAAGGAACAATCGGACCTTAGTCCTGCCACCTGGTCTGGCATAAGAAATATCTTTTTCCTTTTCCTCCATTACTAATCACATCATAATAAATCATACAAATTTAGATGCCTTGTGTTGCGAAAAGTGATTTTCACATCTTACTTAATATTATAAACGCAAAGTTTGTAAGGATGTACGTTTGGATGTATGTTACTCTTTCACGAAAATACTACGAAACAGATTTTGATGAAACTTTACAGTAATATAGGTAGATTATACATCAGAATAACACATAGCCTATAGATACCTCGGGAAATATAATAAAGGAATCTGGAAGGGCTGACGTAAACAATGAGTAACGATTATTGATACAAAGTTGTAGTCTGTCCTTAGTGCGAAACGAACTCACCACCTCGGTCGCTCCAAGCGACCACTCCACTAGGCCAATAAGTAATTCTTTTAATTCTGTCAATATTTTGTGTTCTTGTACGGGCATGTACGGGGTTCCGATACTAAACAAAAGGAAATTGTAGAAATTAAGGCAAATAATGTACACCAGATTACACAAATGGCACAGATGTGTATCGCTAGAGTTATTCATTGCAAGGTAAATCGAGCGGTACATTTCATTGTATCTTTTATGAAATGCCCATAACCATCATCAAGCATATTATTATAACTGACTTCAATATACGAGGTCCTTGGTTAGAACCTTTTCCAAATTATGTATTTCATTTATATGAAAAAATGTTTTTGTTACAATATTTAACCTTTTTATTGTTTGTGCCGTTTTTAGGTGCACATAAATCAGACCAGGTATGTTTATAAAAAAAAAAAACTTTTTAACAAAAAAATTAAACCGACTTCAAAAATACACAAAGGCACTAAAAAGCGTAAAATAACTGTTTACCGACTGTTTGAAGTCGGTGCCAAGCCGGTAGTAGGCTAAGTCTCCCGCGCGCCATTCCATTGTTAATTAAGCTGTTCATATTGCTAAGTTTTATTGTGTCGGGCTTGACACCGACTTCAAACAGTCAGTACATAGCACATATTATAATAATATTCTAGTTAAATTAAAAATAGGTAACAGGTTTCTGTATTTTGGATTAAAATAAAAAAGTTATTTTACGCTTTTAGTGCCTTTGTGTATTTTTGAAGTCGGTTTTATTTTTTTGTTAATAAGTTTTTTATTTTTCCATTTTTAGTGTTATTATAGTACTAGCTGTTGCCCGCAACTTCGTATGCGTGGATTTTGGAAGTAGGTATAGCTATCTGTCCTATACTCAGACAGCGTCTAGTTGCAATAAAATTAGGCGAACAAACGCGCGAACAAACCCGCAACCAACAAACGCGAACAAACGCGCGTAACGCGCGAACAAACGCGCGAAACGCGCGACAAACGCGCGAAACGCGCGTATAAACCAACTAACCTACCATGCAATCTAACGCGCGAAACGCGCGAACAAACCAACCAGATAACCAACCAACAAACCAAAGGCGCAAACAAACAGGCGAACAATCGCGCGAAACTCGCGTACAAACGCGCGAAACGCGCGAACAAAGCAACCAAATAACCAACCAAACACGCGAACAAACCCACGAACAAACCCGCAACCATTAAACGCATAAAACGCGCGAACAAACGCGCGAAACGCGCGAACAAACCAACCAAACACGCGAAAAAACCTGCAAACAAACCCGCAACCAATAAACGCACGAAACGCGCGAACAAACGCGCGAAACGCGCTAACAAACCAACCAACCAACAAAACGCCCGAACAGACGCGCGAAAAAACGTGAAACGCCCGAACAAACCAACCAAATAACCAACCAAACGCGTGAACAAACGCGCGACACGCGCGAACATACCAACCAAATAACCAACAAACCCGCAACCAACTAACGCGCGGAACACGCGAAACGTGCGAACAAACGCGCGAAACGCGCGAACAAACGCGCGAAACGCGCGAACAAACCAACCAAATAACCAAAACCAACTAACGCGCAAACAAACGCACGAAACGCGCGAACAAACCAACCGAATAACCAACCAACCAAACGCGCGAACAACCCGCAACCAACAAACGCGCGAACCAACCAACCAAACGCGCGAACAAACGCACGAACATACGCGCGAAACGCGCGAACAACCGCGCGAAACGCGCGAATAAACGCGCGAAACGCGCGAATAAACGCGAAACGCGCAAACAATCCAACCAAATAACCAACCAACAAACCAAAGGCGCAAACAAACGCGCGAGCAATCGCGCGAAACTCGCGTACAAACGCGCGAACAAACCAACCAAACACGCGAACAAACCTGCGAACAAACCCGCAACCAATAAACGCACGAAACGCGCGAACAAACGCGCGAAACGCGCTAACAAACCAACCAACCAACAAAACGCCCGAACAAACGCGCGAAAAAACGCGAAACGCGCCAACAAACCAACCAAATAACCAAAACCAACCAAACGCGCAAACAAACACGCGAACAAACGCGCGAAACTCGCAAACAAACCAACCAAAACCAACCAAACGCGCAAACAAACGCGCGAACAAACCAACCAAATAACCAACCAACCCAACGCGCGAACAACCCGCAACCAACAATCGCGCGAAACGCGCGAACCAACCAACCAAACGCACGAACAAACGCGCGAACACAAATGTTGGCCCCGGGTGGGAATGAACCCAAAACCTTTAGCTCAGTAGGCAGGATCACCATCCGTGGTCACCACTCACCATCAACTAAGCCAATGGCCAGTCACTGTAGAAAACAAATCAGTAGGTATTCGATACCGAGAGCACCCGAGAGCCCCTGTAACCGGTCACTATAGGGATTTTGTTACATCCTGTATGTCAGTCAGTCAGGGTTTATAATAAAAAAAACCTATGGTAGTTTGCAGAGTAGCCCTGCCCTACCTATCCTTTGAACTGGGCTCACTTGTAACACTTTCAAACATAACCAGGCTACTCTGACCTGTAAGTTCATACAAATTTTAGCAAATGAGAGTTTTTTTATTGCTGGTTGACTATTCTCGGCAATTTTCCAAAATTTTTGTGATTTATTATGTTATTCCGGGATATACACTGTCACTATACAAAGTTTCGACAAAATCCGTTCAGTGGTTTAGGCGTGATGCGCGGACAGACAGACAGACAGACAAACATAAATTTTAAAAACTGTTCTAACATGTTCAGTTACTCATTTTAAGTCGCCCTGGTTGGTTTTTTTCCGAATATATTCAATGTACAGACTTTTTGGCCTTTACGATTTTATTATATGTATAGATATTCTTTTGATACTATTTACAGAGGATCACTGTATACAATCAGTTTAATGAAATACCTAATGAAATCAGTAATTGATTCCACAACTCCATATATGTATATGGATTGACCATAACCATGACCCAAACTAAAATTCAAATTTCCATTTAAACTCAAGCAATTAATTAAATCAAATTAATTTATTTTCTTTTTCATTTTAAATATTACCATTTTCGTACATTATTTATTCCAGTCACTTATAAAAAAAATCCAATCACTTCTTTAAAAAATACATGTCGTGGCAGCCTCTAATTAAGGTAGCACTAAGATTTTCTATCACACATGTATATGTATTAGCAAGTAAGGGTGTAAACCTTCTTGGCAGTCCTAAATAAATAAAATAAAATACATTTTCATCAAACTTGCTCGTAAATTGTCATATTTTATGCATGCATACATAAACACAATGGCCTATATACACCCGTAGAAGTAATGAAAATCAGTACAATATTATACCCCTAGGGCTGTAATGTGTAGCTGGCTGTACTTAACTTGACTAAACTTATTAAATTGACTAGATTGACTAGATTGACTAGATTGACTAGATTGACTAGATTGACTAGATTGACTAGATTGACTAAATTGACTAAATTGACTCAAATTGACAAAACTTGACTTGAGTTATATTAAGGTAATTAAATTAAATTTAACTAAATTAACTTAAATAAATTCAGCAAAGTCAAAGAAAATAAATTTGTTCCCTTGTGTCGTAGGTATTTATTTCCTCGCAAATGTGATGAAAAACATTGTGTGCATGAGTACATTGTGCAATAAGGGTAGTAAGTAGGGATTTTAATGACTCGAGTTTGTAATACCCTTACTGCCCGTGATGCACACAATGTTTTTCATCACATTTGCGAGGAAATAAATACCTACGACACAAGGGAACAAATTTATTTTCTTTGACTGTGCTGATATTATTTAAGTTCATTCAATTAATTTAGTTAAATTTAGTTAAATTTAATTACCTTAATATACCTCAAGTTAACTCAGTTTAACTCAAGTCGAGTGAAATCGAGTACAGTCGATTACAGTCGAGTACAGGCGAGTACAGGCGAGTACAGGCGAGTACAGTCGAGTACAGGCGAGTACAGTCGAGTACAGTCGAGCACAGTCGAGCACAGTCGAGCACATTCGAGCACAGTCGAGCACAGTCGAGTACAGTCGAGTATAGGCGAGTACAGTCGAGTACAGTCGATTTTAGTCGAGATAAGTCAAGTTACCTACTCAATTTAACTTAATTTTTAACTTAATTTTTAACTTAATTAATTTAATAAACCAGTTCAGTACAGCCAGCTACACATTACAGCCCTAGATGTATAATATTGTACTGATTTTCATTATTCTCCCGCGGGTGTATATAGGCCATTGTGTTTCTATAAGTACGCATATAATCAGACCCTGAACGAGCAAGTGTGATGAAAAATATTTAACTAGTGTTCCGGGCGGGTTTAATGTACTTTGTACCTATTTGACCAACCTGTTTTATTATTATTATTATTATATTATTATTATAATTATTATAATAATATCATTTATAATAACTTGAGTTTTGAAAGGTGAAAATAAACATTAAGTATTATGTATGAAATAGGCTTTCCGGCAACAAGGTGCGAAAATTGTTTACGAGAATCCCAAGTACGTAAGAGACATGCACATTTTTACATTTCGTCGAAATCGCAATTCGCCTTATTTGACGACTTTGAACGGAACTATTTTACGACCTTTGGGAAACAATGTCTCGGTAAGTAAACGTAAGTGTAACAAAACATTCAACAACTTTTGATGGACAACTATTGGGAATCAAAAGAGAAATGTCTACCTGCAATGATCAAATGATACGTGTGCCGAGTTTGTGTGACAAGTATTTTTTTTATTTCCAAAGATGTTCTATTAAAACTTATTGTAGACGGGTATTGTCATAGATTTTGCTGCGGTTGATAAAAATGAAGCACAATTATAATAATAATAATATGGCAAGTTTTCTTTAAAAATGAATAAAAATAAAATTGAGAATTGTTTTATTTAATCTTTTGCATATTTTGGCCAACATTAAATTGAAGTAAGTAAACAAGTTGAACAAAAAATATTTAATAAATAGGATATGTTTCAAGAATTCGAAAATCTAATCTTATTTTGTTTTAAGGAGTAAGTAGTTAGTACCAATAATTATATCCTTTAGTAGTACTATGTAACTTAGACTTTGATGTCAGTTTCGTTTACCGAAAGTGTACCCCATGTGTATTAAAGAGTTATTTTGTAATATAAGAACTTAAGTTAATTTAGTCTATTACACTGCGAAACCGAGATAAGGTGTATCAAATCCTGGTGAATGTTCACCATTAATATTTCTCAAAGAAAAAAGGTATAATCTACTAAATTACACAAAACAATCTTGCAGATCTTGATAGAATTCAAGAATCTTAGAGTACCAACAGCCGCGATCAGAATAGAATTGAAATTGTGTGAATATTTTAAAATACCTTGGTCAAAGAACTGGCTTATGAAGTATTCTAATGTACCTGTGGAACAATGTCCGGTGCCTGTGGTGAGTATGTTTGTATTTTTAAAATATATGTTGGACGGTCAACTAAATTATTAAGTATTTAATAAATCAAACTAAAGTTAAATAAGGTCGGGAATGATAATTCCAGCATTTTTAAAATTATTATTACTACTAGTGTACTTTTGAGTATCAATAGTTCTTATGTAATTGAACTGGAGCTCTATTTTTGAATTGCTCTCCTTGCTTTGAGCGGTCGATTCTGGTGATTTTTGTGTCGGATGTCGGAGGAAAATTAGTAAAATCGACCGCGCGAAGCGAGCAGAGCGATTCAAAAATATGGCTCCTGATGAGACATAATAGTCTGAGACAACAATCAATTGAACTACTGAGAATAGACGGGTCAACTGATTTGCATAGTTCACGTATTTATACCCACCCGCAGTGCTACGTCGAAAGACAGTGACTAGCCCATACTGCCACAAAAATAAAGTAAAATGTTTTTCGCAATTTTCGTAAATATTGTAATAGGTATTCACGTTTAGAGGCGTTGCGCAGACGAGAGACTTTTTTCTGCGGACAATTCATCCGCGACGATAGAACGTACGAAATCTATACAATAACGCAAACGCAAGACAAATAGACTGCCGGATAAAAACGGTCGACCGCTAGGTCAGCTCAAGTGTTTCCAAGAACGTGCGGTCGACTGTATGTTTCATGAACTATTCGACGCGCGCGCACACATCTGTTATCAATAATATTATGTTTGCACTTATTGATTTATATATATCTTACAGGGCAGCTACTATGCTGTTGATGTGCCAGTACCGCCTAAAGACTTCCCAGTAAAAATATTTCCTGGCGAATATCAGGGTACCATGTTCTATACAGTTTTGGAAACTGGTGAGAAAATTCTTGAGGTAACAGAGTTTTTGAAATTATAAAGAAATGAATGAGAAACTACACATAGTGTTTGAGTTTTACGTCACGTCAAGATAAAAGGTCAGCAAAACGTACGTCAGCGTCGTACCGCACACAATTAGGTGGGGGTAAGCCTGCCACTGGGGCAATACTAACAACATCTGATATCTCATTATGTACAGAGTTTACTGTGGCTGTAAAGCACTACAGATGATAATAGTTCTCGGCTCAAAAACTGAAGAGCATTGGGAGTATTATATTTTAAAACTATTAACAGTACTGTTAGTCTTACCCCAGTGAAGTAGGTTTTTAGTATAAACGTTTTTTGAAAACACCTAATTTTAATTTTTTAATTTGGATTTTTTTTTCATAATTATGAAATAATAATATTATTAATAATAATAATCTTAGACAAGTGTTTACATTACCTCAAATGTAGGACAAAAAACCGTTTTTTTTCTTTATGGCAGGAAACTATGTTAGGCTTACCCCATCCTACCTTACTTAACTTAAGTAAGCAAAGAATACTAACTATTACCACTTAAAGAGAGGCGACACTCATCTCCCCACCTCAGTTCATCGTCGCCCGCAAACACGAAGCAGGAACATTTCGTGCCCTCAAATGAGTAGCGCGATGGTAAGTGCCAAAGAGGGGCATAGTTATCTAACTATTGAAGTTTTAGTTACAAACTACCAGTAGTTGCAATAGCAGTAGTTACTCTCAATGTAGTTGGGGTGACGTCACTGTCCTGCCACAGGACACCCACACTAGAGAGGTAAGTACTTACCATACTAACGTTTTTATTGATAGTAAAAACTCTTTGTTTTATATTCCGAAGCATTAAAATATGTCGAATGGAAATAGTACATTATGATACAAGTGAGCTAGGTTGGTCGTTACACTCACTCTAGGCTGGATGTACATATATAACACACGAGGCGTAGGTAGGTTGGTAGGTTGTCTTAGGTTTTTACATTGAATCGTAAGCCCTATTTATCATCTACATAAAATATTAAGTACCTACTTTAATGTCCAAATTCTAAAGGTATCGAAATAGTTAATAAAGACACGTAATGGTTTCGTATTATTCTAGTTTTAAGACGGACTGAAATGACCGATTATTGTAGAGATATTGTATTTGTGGCTATAATTTTATTTTTTCGATGGAAATAATAACGGAAGCCGTTTCACGAAGATTAATGCCGCGATAGTTCCGCTCGTGGTCGTCGCGCCAGTAAATTTGTGAATCAGTAGATTTTATCATTTTATGCCTTCCTTTACTCTGACATTAGTTATGTAGAATTTTGATGTAATTATGGGCATTTATTGCACCCAGTATTTCATCTATATACAGCCTATTAAGATGTCCCCACTGCTGGGGCTCAGGCCTACCCTCTTAACGAGAGCGTTCGGGCTATAGTCCACCACGCTAGCTCAGTGCGGGCTGGGAGACTTCACATATGCGTCGAAGAAGCTCACGATGTTTTCCTTCACTGTCTGAGAGCAGTCAGTAAATGTACTTAAGTTTCGAGAAAAAACCTATTGGTACATGGCCCAGCCGGAGATCGAACTTCGGACCTTCCGATATGATAAGCCGCGTCTTATCCGCGACGCCACTGACGCTCTATTACCCAGTATTTACCTACTAAATATGTCACCATCATACTAGCACTACGACGTCTACTGCTGGACATAGGCCTTCCCCAATAAACGCCACCACACACGGTCTTCCGATACCAGTATTACGAATGTGTGGATGTTTTTTTATAAGTTTATTATAAGTAAGTAAGGTTGGAAATTATGGACCGTAGTTGGAGGGAAAGTATTCTAAATACTGAAGATAGCACATTTTACTCAAAGGATTCTTTTATTTTCAAAATTAAATAAAACTGCATTCAAAGATTTTTGAAACGTCACTTGCCTCAGCCGGGAATCGAACCGATTTTTTTTTAAAAAAAAGCATCCTGTATTTTTATGACATCACTCGAAAGGGTCAATCATCAGAATCAATTCCTTCTAAGTAACATAGCATCTTAAAGTAAGACCACGAAAATTTACATTTAAATAAATAATCGTTATTTTCAGATAAATCATATAACGTAACTAGACGATTGGCATAGAAATAGGAGATATTTAAGAAAAAATGATATAGGAGGTTTTTAAGAGCAATATTATATAATAATTAATAATTTTTAGAGTTTCTGTCTATCTATATTATGTTTATTCAGGCATCACGCAAAAACTACATAACCAAATTGGATACGGTTTTCAAAGTTTCGTTCCTGAAGGTATAACTTAAAATCTGGTGATTTTGCCAACGGAAAATTATAACTAGACGATGTTTATACATAGCACAGATAGGTACCTACTTCCAAAATCCACGCGTACGAAGTAGCGGGCAACAGCTAGTATTGAATAAAATGATTCCTCTTAAGGAATTTTTTGTTAAGTACTGAAATATTTAAGTAATGAAATGTAGCAAAATTATTTGTTGGGAATTTAATAATACTTACAATTTTATTACTGTTGGTTTAATTTTGATTTTATTACGGTATTTAATTTTGTTCAACAATGCCCAGATGAAAACAATGTTCAAAATATTAAATTAATACAACATTCCCATGAATATACCTAAAAAGCAAAATGCCCGTATAATTGACCGTCTCGTTGGCTTAATGGTTTGGTCTTTATAGCGCTCAAGCGTCTGGAGTCGTGGGTTCGATTACCTGTTACTATTATTTACAGGTAATTATTCTGTACAAGTTGGTCTGTTAGACATATGCACAAGGCAGTACTTTGCTGAACGGAACTGGGATCGAGAGCCGTCTGAGAAGACACAGATAAAAAAGTTGAAAGTTTAAGGATCAAAATTCTGAAGAGTTGAATAAGGTACTCATTGATGACTTACATAGATAAATTCTCGAACCACTCTCGAACACTATTTTTACCGCGTTTTGTACAAATTTTCATAGTATTGTACCGTTTTCTCAGAAGTTACATTTGTTTATTTATTTATTATTTCATACACAATTAAAAATCATTACATATAGATTCTAAAATGCCTTACGAGGGGATAAACAAACATACCAAACAGTAGAGAATGATGAAACTGAGCGAAGCGAGTTCTTTCTGCCTACCCCGTACAGCGTGAAGATGTGTATATGTCGCAGGGAAATGAGGATATCAGGGATTTCACGAAATCCCTAGGGATATCACGAATTTCCGGTAGATGTTGAAAATTCATCTTTATTACGTCTTCTTACTAAAAATATCTATCAGGAATACTATTCCTGATCGCAGATTATAATCTAAAATAGATATTTTTAGTAAGAAGACGAATTTTCGACATCTACCGGAAATTCGTGATATCCCTAGGGATTTCGTGAAATCCCTGATATCCTCATTTCCCTGCGACATATATACTCGAATGTATGTACAGTAGTAGAATTTGATAGAGTGAGCAAAATACCTACTTATATATCTACGCTTTGACACTAAAATTTGATTTATTCTTAAATTTAAATTAGATTTACTGAGTTTTGTGGTGAAAGATTACTTTCTATTCACAAAGTTATACCGTATGTTAGATACGTATACGGTGGTGAAGGCGAGACGACGCCGCGCCGCCCCCCTTCCAAGTTATATTGCTTCCGTAGGATCACCATCATAGTTTCATTATAATTTTCATAATAAAATAAATAAATAAAATCACCAATAGCCAATACAAATTGCTGCACAATTTTTAAGACCAAAAACGAGGCGATCCGAATCCCACATGCGTTTACTTCGGTTAATTATTACATTACTACAAAATATATGCATTTTTCTGTCTGGGGACATCACCAGGGGGTATACTTGTGTTCCATAGTGCAAGATACAGCTTTTTTGTCCGCGCATGCCTACCACTTATTGCGGACGTGTCAAATAGACCATATAGCAAAGAAAAGATCGTAAATAAATATATACGATCGATCATCAGAAATAAAGTCGCTTTTCACTATTCCGTCAGGCCAGGCAGCTATTTAAATTTGTCTTACTATTTCCTTCTTCGTTTTCCTAGAGTAGCGGTGCCGTCATTTAGCGGACGTAATACAGCGGTGAATGACGTCACTAGAACAAATGGACTAAACGACGACCGCTCTAGTGACGTCATTCACCGCTGTATTACGTCCGCTTAATGACGGGCACCGCTACTGGAGGAAACCATAGCTTAAGTCAACAGAATCATGGCGACCCTACTTGCAAGTTCAGTGCAATGATATGCCGGCCGCTGGCTGGGCGGCATTCACCAACTATGCCCGGATGCTCTGAGGAATTTCCTCGCCTCGGGGGAAGATATTTTAACTATAAAAATGTTCTCTTCATATATGCAATGACACTTTATGTTTCGTTATATTATGTAAGCTTTCTATTTGATTGCTTTAGTTTTTATATGTTTTGTGCGTATCGTATTAACTTATATTAAAGACTAGCTTATGCCCCGCGACTTCGTTCGCATTAAAAAGTACCGTTTATGGTACTTACTAACTGTTGCTCGCGGCATGTTGTTTTGATCTGTATTTTTTTGTTCCCATACAAACCTTAACATCCCTTTCAAAAGATTTAAGAAAAAAAAAACTACACCAGATTTTAAAACAACAGATCACCATATACTATATACTACATACATATACATATACTACATATACATATACTAGTATATGGTGATCGATGGTCAACAGACATGCTTACAAACAAGAAAAACGG